>CM061526.1:43960668-46839418 GCA_030068015.2 Neoceratitis asiatica | reverse complement strand
ATTTTATATTTTATATTTTATATTTTATATTTTATATTTTATATTTTATATTTTATATTTTATATTTTATATTTTATATTTTATATTTTATATTTTATATTTTATATTTTTATATTTTATATTTTATATTTTATATTTTATATTTTATATTTTATATTTTATATTTTATATTTTATATTTTATATTTTATATTTTATATTTTATATTTTATATTTTATATTTTATATTTTATATTTTATATTTTATATTTTATATTTTATATTTTTATATTTTATATTTTATATTTTATATTTTATATTTTATATTTTATATTTTATATTTATATTTTATATTTTATATTTTATATTTGATATTTGATATTTGATATTTTATATTTTATATTTTATATTTAAATTTTATTTTTTATATTTTTTATTTAAATTTTATATTTTATATTTTATATTTTTATTTTAAATTTTATATTTTTTATTTTATATTTTATATTATATATTTAAATTTTATATTTGAATGTTTGTCTATTTTCTTTATTACCCAGAATTCAGATGTGGTGGGTTATTTTCTGCTGCCCGTCATTAGTGTTGAGGTCAATGCACACATTTAAGCTATACACAGAAGATATACAAAGATAAGTGTATGTAGGAAAGCATAAACCATATTCTGTGGATATCTCTATACTAAAGATATGCAGCAACGTGTGTATGTAAGTTGTGCATATGCAGATTGTGAGTACATACACTTATGCATATTATTGTTTGCCAGTAACAATAATAATGTTCAGCCAAAGTCATTCCACTTTCCCGAAGAGTCAAGCGTCTTTTAATAAGCTACCCAGCCATTTAAACTATCAACACGTTGGCAAAATGTATGAGTTAAAGCTGAACTCATGTGCTATAGAGCGTAGACGGCTTAAGGACCGTTATACACTCGCTTACTTGCAAGGACACTTATGCATGCATACACACACATATGTACATGTAACAATAGGGGTTTCATGTGGATAATATGTGTATATGTAAAGTTTACTGTTGGGCTCTAGTAGTTAAGTGCTTATACAATATGAGACTTTCAAGTGCGCATATAGCTACATACATACATATTTCATGCTACTATTGCAGATTGCAAGGATATCAGCCTGCTAAAAGTTATCGAACATACATTCGCACAAGCAAACAATTATTGTATGGCTATTTAAGTGCAAAAGACATTAATGAAATGTGGCAACGACAAAATGTTTGAAATGGTCACCAAAGATAACCGAGCGTATATATATACATATTAGTGGGGATATCTGTAAATTTCAGGCAAACACATTTAAAACCCCTAAAATTAGTCTGATATGCAGAAACACAGAAAATTTCATCGCTGTGGCTGTCTTTGAAGGGTACGACTGTAATTTACACTTTTTTTTCTTGATTAACATATGTTAAATATATTCTATTTTTTATAAAATTTGCCGTGAGAACTTTAGAATAAATTTAAAAGATATATATATATAAATTTGCTTTAAAAGACCAATAATCCTTATACCGAACTTTTAGTCTTCAATGATAGCAGTATGTTTTATATGTATTTATGTGCATATTATCACTTAGCTAATCGCTTCTACTTCCAACTAAAAGACAAGCTGTCACGTTGTTATTAATTATGAAAACTCTTCTCATTGCTTACACTGTATGGAATGTTTAAATCAAAGTTAATTAAATTAATTGCATATTTTCAATATCAAATAACATTTTAAAATGCACATCAACAACAGGCAAAAATTTTAGGTAATTAAGAATTTAAATCTTAGATTATAAATAAGTAAATAAGTTTTCAATCAATCAAAATATGTTTAAACTAGGGACATTTAGGGATATGTAAGGTCATACAAACGTTCAACAAATGAGTGATGTGTGAAAATTTCTATGAAAATAAGTGAGCGCACATATCTACATACATACATATATTCTATAAGTACATACAGTGAGTAAAAAAAGTTGATTTTTTTACATTTTTACAAGATAATAACATTTTATTTTACTTCATTTCTTTTTATGATACTTTGTTTAATTTAATTTGATATAATTTAATTCAACTCTATTTCATTTTATTTTATTTTTGTTGCCTCATTTTCTTCTCCCTCAATTTTTTTAATTTGAATCTAATTATTGAATCTAAATAATCCAATTAAATTAAGTTTTATATTATTAATTTTTTATTTTATATTTATTAATTTTCATGTAATATAATTTATTTTAATTTTATTTCTATTTTTAAATATATTTTATTTTATTTCACTTTATACACATTGTGTTATAATTTGAGTAATTTTAATTCATTTTATTATATCTAATTTCATTTCACTTTAAGTTATTTTATTTTATTTGTTTAAATATATTTTAGTTCATTATTTTCAAATTTATTTTATTTCATATTAATTTATTTTTTATTCATTTAATTTAATTTATATAATTTTATTTAATTTAAACTTTTAATATATTTTATTTTATTTTAGTTTATTTCTTTTTATGCTATTTTGTTATATTTAATATGATTTTTCTTTCCTTAATTTTTATTTTATTTTATTTTATTGGATTTAAATAATCCAATTGAATTAAATTTTATTTTAATAATTTTTTCATTTAAAATTAATTAATTTTTATGTAATACAATTTATTAAAATAATTTTTCAATTTTGAAATTTATTTTAATTAATTTTACTTTATATCACATTATGTTATATTGTTTTTTTTTTATATATATAATTTGAGAAATTTTAATTTTGTTTATTAAATCTTATTTCATTTCACTTTTATTTAATTTTGCTTGTTTCATTTCAATTTAGTTCATTATTTTCGAGTTAATTTTATTTTAAATTAATTTATTTTTTATTCATTTAATTGAATTTAATATATATATATATATATTTAATTTTTTTAATACATTTTATTTTATTTTACTTTATTTCGTTTTATGTTAAATTGTTTTATTTTATATTTATCTTGAGTAATTTAATTTTATTCTATTAAAGCTTAGTTCACTTCACTTATATTTGTTTTTGCTTGTTTTATTTTATTTTAGTTCATAATATTCAATTTTATTTTACCTTATATTTAATTTTTTATTGTTATTTCTTTGTTTAATTTAATTGAATTAATTTGAATTAAATTATTTTATTTTATCTAATTTAATTTATTTTAATTTTATTTTATATTAATTTATTTTTTATTTAATTTAATTATATTTCATTTTGTTCGAAATAATTGATTTTTATTTATATCTTTTCATCAAATATCATTCAAATTAATTTATTTTTACTTCATTTTATTTTATGTTATATTGTTTGTTTAATTTTTTTCTTTAATTTTTGTTATTTTATGCCATTGTTATGTTGTTTAATTTAATTTTTTAATAAATTTAATTTCAGTTTATTGAATTTTATTTTGTTTTACTTTACTTAAGTTAATTTAATTAAATTTTGTACGTGTAAGTATTGTTTTAGAATTATTAATTAATTTTTCCTCTCCATTGTATGTATTTTTGAATGTATGTGTTTAAGGGCTTTATTGGCTTATTATTTCCATTTTGGTATACGAAATGCAAATTGCTCACAACCCAATGTATGTTACGATAGTGACATAGTGACTTAAATATGTATATGTATGCACACATGCCATCGAGTTTGTGCAAATAATAATCACAGCAGCTTTGTTGAATGACGGATATCTCGGCATTGAACAACACTCGATGTGTACAGCACACATAAAATACTTACTATTACTCACTAGTCTTTGTTAGTATTGTTGTTGTTTTTGATGTAAACTTATTTGTTGTGCTTTTGCGCCTTATTATAAAGTAATTTGGCAAATAATAAATTTCGTCGCAAAGGCACGTGCTAAATGACAAATTGTAGATACATACATGCATGTACACATACAGACATACATAGAAATATACACACAAACATTAGATTTAGTATATGAAGATATAACAAATACACATAGTCGTATACATGTGTGCTTCCATTGATTTGTTGTTATGAGTGTCACACTAATATTCATTTGTATGTATAGTTTAGTAGTGTGTGTTGTGTATATTTAGTAAAATGCTATATTGTTGCTGTTGTTGTTGTTGTTCTTGCTGTTTTGTTTGGCTTAAAATCATCATTTCATTTGCATAAATTACAAATTCAGTGGAGCTTACACACATTACAGTATTTATTATGTTGTAAGCTTACAACAGGCTTACACTTATGCACAGCTATATGCCACTACACAGTTTATTCATAATGTTTACTCAAAAAACACACTAGCACGTCCATACATATATGTGTGTGTATATTACAATATATTAGCCTGTTGCTCAGTAAAATGGAAAATTAATAATTTATTAAATATTAATATTTTTTAAACGTAAATAATGACGTGTGTATGTATGTATGTGTGTATTGGTTGTGCTGTGTAGGCGCTATGTTATGTTGCCAATAGGTTTTTGTGTGCAAAACAATATGTTATTTTAGGAAAACCCGTTAGTTTGGGGACGGTTTTATTGAAAATTATCATTAAATTAAATTTACTTGGAATTAATGAGCATAATTAGTGCAATATTCGCATTGTTTGAAAATTTTAATTAATAGAAATAAAAAGCCAAAAAGAAATAATAGAGAGTTGGATAAAGGGAACATCTGGTTCAGAGGAATTTTCTGATGATTGATAATGGTAAGTTAAGGAAAATATTGACGAAAGAAATTGAAAAGGAACCTAAACTATAACTACAATATTTAAAGTCCAAACACTATGCGGACAATCCAGCTTTGATTCAGGCATTGGAGCAAAACATCACGCGTGTCATTCGCCAGTTACCAGTCGAAATGTTCGAATGAGTCATCGAAAATAGGACGTAGTCGTGGCCAACATTTGAAAGAGATAAGCTTCAAAAAATAAATGCCAAAGAATGTGTCTTCGATTGATAATAAACATTCCCCATTAAATTTGAATTTTCGGTGTTTTAAAAAAATTTTTTTTAATATTTTGCAACGATGCTCTGAAAGAGTGTGATATTTTGAGTAACTCTTTTTCAAGGCCTCTTTCTACTTAATCATTTTCCAAATAATTGGTTGCATAGCAATAAGTCTTAGCAAAGTTCAACATTTTTTACTCATTGCTGTTGTTTTTCTTGTTGTTGCTGTTGTTGTACATGTCAGTATTTACACAAGTGAAAAACTTAATTGAACAGCAGCTTTTGTGCGCGTCTTTCAAGCAATTTGAGTTTAATTAAAATTTATTTCCAAACTAACAGTTGTTTGTAAATATATATATGTATGCGTATGAATGTATATGTATGCGTGCTTGAAAATATTTCTGAGTAAACTTAAATTAACTTCAATTCAAATTTATTTTTGTAAGCCACAATAAATGAGATTATTTTGATAATTAGCGATTTCAATGGAATAAGAATACAATTTTACTATTAATGCCTGAAATAGATAGAATGAAGACCTCTAAAGCAATAAAATTAAGAAAATATATGATTAGTTTTTCAATTACATATATATCATAATCGATTTTTAAGTTCTTTAATATGGTATGTGTGTTCATGCATGCTTTTGGTTGAGTCTCCGCTCTAATGCTGCTAAAGGTGATTGTAGCTTAGGATAATATTTTTTATCGGACTCAGTCCATATATACTCTAAAGTGAATAATTTGTCGAAAGAAAAAAAAATCAGAAAATACAAAATTCTATAATATTTCGATTATAGTGGAAGACTTCCATGTCGCTCAACCATTGTATCAAAACTAAATTATATACCATAGCTGAGGTCACTGGCATCATTATACTTAACGATGTAAGATCTCTGTAATGTAATCGGTAAGAGATTAATGGGGAAATATGTGTCCACTTTATCGGCAGCTTTTCCAGTATTAAGGATCATTATCACACGGGATACTTCCCATTTAGAAGGACCGAATTTTCTTTTAAGTACTTTTAAAACGATAACGATTTTTTTTAAGAAAATCATCTTCTCCAATGAAGCTCACTTTCATCTGAGTGGTGCGGTAAATAAACAAAACTGTCGAATCTGGTGCGAAGAAAATCCACGACTTATTCATGAACAACCATTAAATTCATCTAAATTGACAGTTTGGTTTTTTGTCTGGTGGAAGCAACGGTCCGTTCTTCTTTCAATGGAGAGCGGTTTAGATCGATAATAAAAACTTTTTATGGGCACAATTGGGAGAAGTTGATCCTAACCACATCTGGTTATAACAAGTTGAGGCTACTTATCACACAGTACGTGCAACAACCGAATTATTACGATAATGGTTTGGAGATTCGATTATTTCAAGAAATTGTGACATTGAATGGCCTTCAAGAAGTTGTGATTTAACACCATTAGACTACTTCTTGTGGGGTTATTTGAAGTCATTGGTCTTTAGCAATTCGCCAGACTCTCTTCAATCTTTAAAAGTCAATATTTAACGTGCTATTCATAACATACGACTCGATTTAAAGGGGAAAAGTGCTCAAAGATTGGGTTCATCGAATTCGTTCCTGCAAAAGAAGTCGTGGAGGCCGTTCAATGGTGTTATATTCAGAACTTAATTGTATCGATTGTACTTCACATCAAATAAAAAATATTTGAATTTCGATGAATATGAATATCGTTCTCGAACGATCAACGACACTGAAGATGGCAGAACGCCGAAACCGGTTCGTCTCAAAACCAAATTTGACAAGGGACGACGGGAACTCGTTCCAATATTCATCAACTTTTCACCCTGTCGGAAAATCAACTGAACAAAACCAATCATTTGAATTTCCTTAACAACTAGTGTGTTTTTTTTTAAGAAATAATATCAGCCTTATTGGAAAACCCTATAGTTTTAAAACAATTTTGGCGAATTTAAAAAAGTATGCTTTTAATAATAAGGTTAATAGTCAAATTACTTTAAAATATTGAATTATATATAAGTATATACGCTGCTTTAAGTAATGAAAAAATAATTTCGTTCTATTACTTTTCAACTTTATTGTTACATTTGTCTGAGTATATGTTACAGTAAATTATCAGCAAGAGTTCTTATAAAATATTAACGGCGCTTCATCTGTTGTTATTTTTTGCCAAAACAATGATAATAAACTATTAACATGGCAACAACTGACAAGTGAGTAGACAAGATGCATTGTGAGTTGTCTGAGTGCAATATATACTCGAGCTGGAGTTCAGTCGAGTTTAGTTGAGTTACTTACAACTAACCTCTGCTAGGCTTCAGCAAACTGCCAACAACTCGCTGCATTCTCACTCTCTTTTCCCCTTCAACAGTTTGCTAGTAAATTTAAGCATTTCTTTTTATCTGCAACAGCAAGTAAACCGTTAGTTTCGGAAACTTTTTACATTCAGTGCAAAACTTTGAATGTTCACTGCCCAAGTTTGGTTGGCTTAGTTGAGCAAGTTTTGGCAAGTGTGTGAGCGTATGTATGAAAAAAGGTAAATGGGTGTGTGCCTATGTTTGCCGCATATAAACAGTTAGTTGTCTTCCGTCGCTGCACTCCTACTTTGCTGCTCAAAATAAAGTTGCTGCAACCATTTTTTTAAAGCGTTTAACTGCAGCTATTACATCAAAGGCCAATATGCATGTGCGTGTGTGTGTTTGTTTGTATATTATTTTGTTGCATGTTGCATATTGCGTGCTGCATATGCGCATTTGGCTGTGATAAACGTGTGAGTTTAACAATTAGTAACTTTAAAGTTCGCACAAGTTCGCCTATAGTACCAAGCCATGCTCGGCCCTGTTATGCGAGTGCGTTTGGCGTATGATCAACTCGTCTGCCAAATGGCCAAGTTACTTAGTTAGTCAGCCAGTGGGAACAGTTGATTGGGCGCCAACCAGTTGGGGCCGCTGCTAAAGTGATTTCGGTTTTTCTATGGGCTTTGACCATATGAGTCCACACGCCTTAAAAGTGCATTAAACACTGAGGCAACATCAAAATTACTAGTTTAACGGGTTTTTGTTTTCGTGTTTTGCTATGCGCTTGTTAAACATCAGTTGTTCAATATTTTTGTTGGTGTAGTTGTTTTTGTGTTTGTTTACAGCAGAGCCGCTATGACTTTGAGTTTGGACGCAGTTGTTTGAGTTGCGCGTTGTTGCACCAAGATTGCCTAAAACAGGTTATTTGCATGCTATTTTGTTGGCCATTTTATTGCTGTTGAGTAAAGTTTTACTTTGAAATAAATTTTATACTTTCAGTTTGGTATTAAGTATAAATTATCAGTGTTTTCTCAATTTAATTTTTTTTGCAATTTTTTGTAGCTAGTCAAACTTGCAGTTAATTTTACATGTAGAATTAACTTAGTTATGTATACGCAGCGTTGCACTCAACACAAAATTTTAAGCTTAAAATCTCGTTTGAAAACTAAAAAAAGAACAATAAAATAGAGAACAAGAAATGCAACGAGCATATATATTTTCATTGATTGCTTACTAAACAAATTTTAATATAATATTTTGATTATTTATTTTGTTTCATTTTCCTCATTTCTATATGATCATGGAGGTGATCATATATAGCTTACAAACGAAAAACCGAATTTAAGAAAAATACGACTCTCAAATTCTCCCTAGTGGACATTTCATTTTGTATTCCATGTCCATTGAGGCGACTATTTTTAATTTTCGCTGGTAAAAATAATTTAAAAAAATTTATGTTGTTTTAATTAATAATTTTTCAATAAAGAATTTATTTTGAAGAAATCTTTAGATATATTAGGATTGAAACTTGTGAAGTGAATCGAAAAAAAAGCTACCAGAGCTCTCAAAGATTTTCTACTTATCAATTGAAAGCTTTGAGTGTTTTTAAAATTTTTATTGGTGTATTCTAATTTTCCATTTTTTAAACTCGAAAAAATTAATTTAGAAAAATCTTACATCACATATTTTTTAAAATTTTGTATAGATAATTAATATTTTCAATTTTTGCGTAATTATCCGCGGAAAAATTATTTTCGAAAAATTTTTGGTATGGCAAAATTTTGAGTTCTTCCAACTTTTATTATATGATTTCATTTATTTTTATTTTCAAGAATGAACAAATCGTTTTTAAACCTTTTTGAATTTTTATTAGAAAATTTTCATGTTTCACCTATTCTAGCCTGCAACTAAAACACTAGGAGAAAAAGCACTCTTCTAGTTGCACCAGATGACATTTACCAACCTTCTCTTGCTATAACCTACGATACCATATTTGATCAGATTCTAATAACTAATAAAATTGATTCGAATACTCAATTCGATTTCTCGAAAACTAAATTTAAGGATTTTAATAAAGCTTTATCAAAATTATCATGACCTAGATACAATGAGAATATTGGCCAAAGAATATTGTTAAAGAACATGCTCAACCGTGGTACACTAATGAACTTAGAGTTTGGAAAAAAACGCGATATTTCAAGCTTTATAAAAGTACAGGTATGCACTCACATTATTTAAAATACTCAATTTTGCGACACAAGCTCCTTGATTTCAATCGAAAATATTATAATAGTCATTTTTTGCAAAATTAAATGTAGTTTAATAACAACTCCTTAATCATTTGATGGTTTCGTAAACTCTAAGCACAGAGTATCCGGATTTCCTTCTACTATGACGTTTCAAAATAACATTTCTAATGATAGTCAGACAATTTCCAATTTGTTCGCTAAATTTTTCAAATCTAATTATTCTCCTAATATTCAAGATAGATGTTCGGAGAACTAAGTCAGGCACATATGGTCCTGAGAAAATACCTTAATTTCAATTTAACACTTAGAGATAGTATTTTTCCATCTGTATGGAAAGAATCTTTCTTATACCCTTTCATTATAATGGAAAAAGATCTTTGGTAGAAAATCACCGAAGCATAGCTAAACTCACTGCAATTCCTAAATTAATTGATCATCGCTTATCACTGATCATTTCACTCATTCAATTCCATCATTTGTATCACATTCGCAACATGGATTTGTTTAAAGGAATATCTACAACCACCAATTTACTTGAGTTCACATCTTATATCATTGAAGCGTTCAGAAAGAACAGCAGCGTTGACGTAATATGTATATACCGACTTTAGCAAAACTTTTGATAAAATGTGTCACTCGTTGCTAATTAAGAAACTTGACTTACTGGGTTTCCAACCAAAGTTTTTACAATGGATCTTCCCATACCTGTATGACCGAACTCAAAGAGTAATGTTTAAAAATTCCATCTAGGACCGATTCTATTTTCACTATTTATGAACGATATACGAGATCTTCTCAGATAAGATTTTCAAAACTTTTAATGTATGCAGATGATGTAAAACTTTATAAATCTTACACTTCGACAACTGAAGGTATCTTACTAAAAACAGACATAAACAGAATGGTTGAATGGTGTAAAATAAATCGGAGAGAATTACTTACACTATAGATAATTACAGTTTGGAGCAGGTTCACAGTTTTATTGACTTGGGGATCACTATGGACCCTAAACTGAACTTCACACATCACATTGGTGCGATAGTCAACAAAGCCAAAGGCATCTTGGCTTTTGTAAAACATTGGTCAAAGAAGTTTAATGATCCTTATGTTACTAAAGCTCTGTATGTAACATTAGTGAGACCTATTCTTGAATACGGCTCGGTGATTTGGAACCCGAGGTATCAAATTTACTCTGACAAGTTAGAGTCTATTCAAAAACAATTTCTCCTATTTGTCTTAAGAAATTTGCATTGAGACTCTCAACACAATCTTCCTTCTTATAATAGTCGTCTGAAATTTATCAATCTTCCTACTCTCGCCAGTCGTCGGGAAACGTTTGGTGTAATTTTCATGGTTAAAATAATAATAAGGCTTAATTTCTAGTCCCCTTATTCTCTCTGAAATAAAATTTAATGTTCCGTTTATAATATCCAGATATTTTTGCCCTTGTTTCTGAAAACTTGTAAAACGAATTTTGAATTTCACGAGCCTCTACATTGTTTGGGGCTTCACTTCAACTCTCATTCCAAACCATTTGACATACTGCACCGTTTTTTTTATATCTAGAAAACTATTTCGTCAAATCTCAACTAATTGTTACATTACATTTTATATTTTAAATAATTCTTAAAAATCAGCTGATGAGTTTTGTTCTGTAGCTGAACTTTTTTCGGGCTCGACACTAAACAAACCCCTGCTCATCGTGACTCGGTACTGATGAAAAACAAAGCAAGTTCCGTACGTCATGCGGATTGCGTCCTTCGTGCGCATGGGTGATAGGTGGGTAAGCCGTTTTGAATAATAATAATAATATTATTATTATTATATTAATTTTTACATACAAAAATTGTTTACTGAATGAACTTAATTTTTAATTTCATTATTACACATGAAAATATAATTTTTATTAGATAATTTAAAATTAATTTAATTTTTATTTTATGGAAATTTTTTTTTTACGAAAATCTTTACTTAGACTAATCTCAGAGTTTTTCCGACATGTATTGGATTAACATTTGTAGATTGAATTAAATTATGTATACATGATTTTTTACTCCATGCTTCTCACAAAATAAATATGATAATAACATATATTGTATTTTTAGGGCAAGAGTAAGGGTTAACATACGAATATTTTCAACATATAATAGAGACATAAGCGAAAAAACAATGGGTTTATGAGTTCTTGTAGAATATTTAAACATTTAGTCATAAAAGGTATATGGATAAATATGGAAAGAAAATTCACTTACCGCACTTCATTTGCTCTTCTTCTTCAACAGCGCGCAAAACAGCTGAGTTAGCTAAGTTAGACAAGGGCTTAGTAATTTCTGGATCAACTTCAATCCTAAAATGAAAAAAGGTATGAGAATAGATAAAAAGGTTATTTTTCATAAAGTTTTTGTTTTTATAAAACGAAATTATTTAAATAATTTTTTTTCTGTTTAATCATCACGGCTGACGAGCGGTAAGCTGTACATGCTACCACTTGGAGAGTCATAGTTTTTAAACCATGAAAAAAAATTATTAAAATTGCGCCCGCCATTCGGTAGGGAATATTAACCCCTCAAAGCATATTTTCAGCCGCTTTTAAGTGGCTTAGTATAAATTGAAGTGCCAAATATATTTACATATATATTTATGTATATATAGGGCCAATCCATATTAAACGTAATAGGCTCCTGCGCGACATATGCGCTTTATCACTCCCACCAGTAGGAATTTCTACATATAATACATTATAGTTCATCAATTTTAATTTTAAAATATATACAAACATATATGCGCTTGTGTGAGTGGCCGAAAATATGTACCACTCCAGTAAATGGCTGTTAACCGTGAACGAAATAGGAAATTCTGCCTTTATAAGTACCAACACATACATATGTACATGTGATCGTATGTACGTATGTATGCATCACTTAATTCTGCGATATTTGCATATGTAAATATAGTTGTGCATATGTGCGTATTTTTGGTAACCACAAAAAAGGCAAGAAAAGAATTACAAATTAAAAAAGAAATACTAGATAAATTTAACAATGCCTGTGCATGGTTTCCGTATATCTACTTAAATATTAGGGTTTGTAGAGTTTTAAATAATAGAGGATTTTGGCAAAAAATTTTTTTTTATGTTTTTAACGGTATATTATATTTATATTTTTAATATAAACCACTTTTATATTAGGATGTGTCGGTTTTTAAATAAAAATATATTTGATTGTTAAGCAAATTTTTTAAAATAAATATTTTTAAAGTACAAAATATTTTTTATAATTTTAATGTAAAACACCTTATGTATTAGAATGTTCCAGCTTTAAAATAAAAAATACTTGGGGAAGACACTTTTTATTTTTAAAAGAATGGTATATTTTAATTACTATTTTATTATAATGCGAATATATATATAGAAGGAGTTATCGGGGTTTCTGGGTAAAAATTTTATTTTTCCCAAAAAAATTTAAGGGTAGTCAAAACTGTTTTTAATAAAAGGTGATCCAAGTAGAAGTACTTTTTTCAATACCCTTTTTTTGACAGATCACGCGTGGGTCGTGTCAAGTTGTCATGTTATTTTTGTTCAGTACTGTTTGACATTTCATCATGGAAGGACTTACGCCTGAACAACGTTTACAAATCCTTTAACTTTATTACGAAAATTCAAGTTCTATAAAGAATGTGCTTCGCGCGCTTCACTCAACTTATGGTCAACATAATTTGCCAACACCGTCACCCATCTTGAGAACCAACATTCATTATTGGATAATATTCGACCAAATAGCCCACGTTCTGCACGCAATGAAGAAAATATTGCGGTCGTAGCTAAGAGTGTACACGAAGACCGTGGAGAGTCGATTCGGCGCCGTTCACAGCAACTCGGACTGAAGTATGGAACGACTTGGCACATTTTACGTCGAGGTCTTAAGTTGAAAGCGTACAAAATATAACTTGTGCAAGAACTGAAGCCGCTCGACCTTCCCAAGTGTCATCGCTTCGTTCTATGCGCTCTTGGAAAGTTCCAAGAATATCCGAAGTTTTCCAACCAAATTTGGTTCAGCGATGAGGCCCGTTTCTGGCTCAATGGGTATGTAAACAAGCAAAATTTCTGCATTTGGGACGAAGAGGAACCAGAAAAAGACAACGGTTTGGTGCGGTTTGTGGACCGGTAGAATCATCGGTCCATATTTCTTCAAAAATGAACCTGGTGATGTCTGAAATTGAAGCTCAGTGGATGAACCATCTGAGTCGTAGCCGCGGGCAAGATGTGAAAGAGATTATCTGCAAAAAATAAATGCCAAAGAATGTTCTTTCGAATGATAATGACATTAACCATTAAATTTGAATTTTGTGTTTTTTTTTTTAAAGTAGGTAACCTCGAAATGGATCACCCGTTATAATTATATAAATATTAGTATGAGCCATTTTGTAAATAATAAATAATATTTGTGTAAGATATTACTTTTTTTTACTTACGCTTTTGAGATATTTAGAAGAAATATATCTTTTTCAATACAAAGGCGAATTTACTTAACTCAGTTTTGGTATACGAAATAAATCAGTATAAATAAATATTCTGATATACGTATAATTTAAAAAAAAAATAGTGGTGATATTTTTTTATTTCTCTTTGTTTTGTATCTACTTTAGGCGCACTGTCATAGGTTTTTTCAAATAAGTAAACATTCCTGCTCTTTTACGACCCACCCTAATAGCCAGAGCTGCTTTCATATGTGCAATTGTAGAGAATGTATAAAGAATGCCGAATAAGTGGCAATACGGTGGCTTATTTAATGTGCACAATGCTCAAGGACCGCAAGCGGTTGCAGTCTCCGTCGCCGTCGCAGTCACTGCCGTGTTTTGCCAACGTTCCGCCAAAGCTTTACCGGCTGACGTTAGCTAAGAAACCGCACAACCGTATAAGTGAGCGAGCGAGTGAGCAATCGAACAGTCGAATCAGCAAACAGTAAATGGATGGGAGCAAGTGAGCAGTCAAGTGCGACGGTAAGCAAGCTTCAATGTGGCAAATATGATGGACTCTGAATGGCAGAGGCATGACAAAACCAGGGAGCGCTGTGAGGAGAAACATTGGAATTTATGCAACATACCACATGAATATGTATGAAGACACACATATATACATACGCACTGAGAGCTTGTGCTGCAAGTACGTGCGCGGTTGCGTGTGTTAGCCAGCGGAAATGCCTTTGCAATCTTCACAGCCTTCGCCTGCCTCTACACCGCTTGTTATACCTTAAAATAAGGGAATTTATTTCGTGCATAAATTATCATATTAAATGGCAAACAGGCTTGGCAGCCGGCAACGATGTGAGCAGTCACACTAGCGAGCCGTGCAGAGGAAGGTTTGAAGTGTTTCTATAGCTGGAGAAGCGCACGCATGTGCACACTCACATCCATACGTATATACAGCAAACTATAGTGAATTGTCGATATTGCAACCTGGAAAAGCATATGCTTGACACACACACACACACATTCGCATAATCACACAATCATATAGGGACTCACTCCTTCTTGCATTAACCTCACTCGCATTCTGTTACTTGTGTTTGTATGTGATAGCTGAGTGTAGCATCCAGCCTGTTCAAGTGTGCATACATCAGCGCGTGTAACGGTGTCATACATTCTGTTCTGGGTTCGAGTGCTGCGGCATACAAGTGTCGCGTTGGCTGCGTATGCGAGATGTTGCAGATATCGCTGAGAGATGCCACCGTTTGTTGCATAGACTAAGTGAAATCATGCATACATACTTACACACACTCAGACATATGTGTATGTATAAAAGTACTTGATTGCACAATTACAAACACGACAATTTGTGTTGCTCTCTACATCTCAGTGTGTGTGTGAGTGAGTGAGTGCTTGTTGCTGTATGTGTTTTGTTGCACGTGTGTGCTCATTAATTTACAATTTTAATTTAATTGATTAATTATTCTTATTTTAACTAATCGAGTAACAAGTTAAACGCTCGTCCGACTAATTGGAGTGTTTGTATGCCGGTGTGTGCGTGTGTTGCAAGTAGGCGTTTGTTGACACTTAGCGTTGTGCATTATGCAATATCTTCTTACATACACATGCATACATATACAGCGTAGTAAATACTTATGAGGCTGTGTGATTTTCATGTCGCTCATAACTTTTACAAATATACATACACACATGCATACATATATGTATAACGTGCGTTTGCAACATTGTTGGTTAAGTGTCGCCTTTGCTTAACTTCTTCAAGTATTCTTGCGATTTTTCAAGGCTTCCGGCTGTCAAGTTGCGCGTAACTGACTAAATTAAAATATACTCGAGTGGAAAAATGCAACACTGAAGCACTACTAGCGCACATGTTGGTGGCTGTAAGATACATAAGTACTATTTGTTTAAAAATCTGATGACCTTGCAACAAAAATTTTTGTTATAATTCTTGTTTTTCATTTTTTGAAAATTTAAATATAGCGTTGAGTTTTAGTGAAAAGTGCCTTGACTGCGAAAAATATATTTGTTGAAATTTCAAAAATATTTAGAAAATTATTAGCTGAGGAGCATATATATTTTGGAGAAATTTCATGTCGTCCATACGTGGACAACAGTTTTGTGATAAATTATCAGCTGATTGAAAATTTGCATTATAAAAAACAAGAAGGAAGAGCTGCCTTCCGCCATGCTGATGAATTCATACCCTTCATAAACGTTTCAAATATGTATATTGTATTGAGTTTTAGGATAAAATATTATTTCTCATATCTGAAAAATCAATATTTACTTGTAAATACTAGTTTGCAGTTAAGCGTACGGATATACGGACATGACTAAATCAACTTTCGGTCCGATTGGTAAAAATTTTGGTGGTATATCTCTTATCTCCGGCAGGGAATGCCAATCCTTAATAGTGTATTTATGCAATGAAATAAAGGCTCTTTAGAAATTTATCGGCCATCCTGGGTTGAATTAGAATAAACTATAGGTCATTCGTTGAAAAAAGAGCGGGACGCACAATAACGACAGATATTTTATACTTCTGGTACTTACATACATCGGACTAAAATGGTATAATACATTCCATGCCTATAACTTGAGAACCACCATACCGAATCGCACCAAATATAAGAGATATTAGGAGAAGGTTAATATGAAGTTTTCATGAGATTGGCGCAACCATTCCAGAGATATGACCATGTTGGTGAACATTGGTCGCTACCCAGACTAAATACATGCAACAACAACAAATACATGTAAAATTCCAAAATATACGTTCATTACGTTGTATGTGGTGTTGAAAGAGAGGGAGAAAGAACGAACAAAAATGAAAATGAAAATAAGTTAAAAAAAAAATTTAAAAACAAATTAATAGAAAGAGGTTTAAAAAAAATTTAAAAACAATTTTTTTCGTTTCCTTTACCAATAATAAAATCGGAAATTCAAAATTTAAGTTAGATTTTCTTAATTGTTTTTATAGGTGTAACAAAGCACGCTGGGATCCGCTAGTTTACTATATAAAGTAATATATTTTTCTTTTCTTTACTCAAAATTTCTAATACGGGCATAAAAATTGTTTTCAAAACCACTTCGTGGAAATAGTTTTTGGCAATTTGTTAGCTTTTTAAGAAATTTAATTCAAGCAAATTTGGTGTGGTAACAAAGTTACCAAGTGAATTGCATTACAAATAGACTTTTTTCAGAGATATTTTTGAATGAGATTGCCACCAATATTTGCAAAATAGATTCATTTTCATTTTTGTTGTACTACAAAGGACTGAATATCATTGTACTAAATAATAAAGGAGTATATATATATATTTATACATTTACCACTTTCTTTTTTGTACCCCTCAAATTAGTCTCCTTCAGATTCTCAACTCCTCTTCAAACGCCGGGTGGAGAGGAATGCTTGAATTTATGAATTGAGCACTAAGCTCATTTAGAAAAAAAAGCACGGTCTTTAACCCAATGACAGCCGGGTCATCTGCCGCTGTGTAGACGGAAGGAGGAGACGCAAAAAAAAGATCAGACAATCAGATATTTGAACTGGACTATTGTATGAATATTTCCATCGCAAGTAAACCGCACTTTAGCCTTATCACTTCACTGACCACTTGAAAATTGCATTCTTGCCTATATGCATTACATATATACAAACTAAATGGCAGGAAGCAAGTAGCCAATGCCAAAAATTATGCAAGGATTTACGCTCCTCATGTAAACATTCTCTTCCCCTCCCCCCTTGGTCAGTTTAATTGTCTAGAAACCAATAGACGCCGCTATTCGACGCGAAGGACCATATGGACATCGATGGATGGTTTTGTGCGCAATCAATCAACCATTCACGCCCGTGATTTTGTTGATGAATAAATAAAAATTGGAAGTAGTGCGAAATAATACAAATAATTCAATATTTATTCATTAAAAGTATTCAAAATGGATTTGTATGTACATATAGGTAGAATCATAAACATAAATTTTCCTTCATAATTACGGTGTTGCATTTGGTAGAATAATACGTACAAGCAATGCAAAGTGAGTAGGCTTAATATTGCTGTTTTGTCTTTTCGAATTTTGTGGTGAAGTGGTGCCATCTACTTTTCACTAGGAAAACAAAACTATACCAAATTGTCAATTCGGTTTTCGCGAAAAAAATTATACTATAGAAGACGGTCCAGCGAACAATCAATGACATTAGGAAAGCATCGGATAAGCGCATGGCTCGCCGTTAAAGTAAAAGAATTTATCTCAGAAGAGTATCCACTTATCGCGGTTCTCAAGTTTTATGTTGTATTGATGGTTAACTTCGTGAGCAATTCAAAGGACCCTTCCAACCTTTGAAGAAAATATGAATAAGAGAACCGGCTTGTAAGAAGAGAAGCCAGTTTCGTAAAAGGCAAAAGGCACATTATGAGAAATAAATAACATAAAACTCTCATTGTTAAATTGTTACAAGAGCAAGTTCTAACCTAAAAAATATCACTGTGTCATTAAATGCCGGATTGTCCGTCAAGCTGTTCGAGAGCTACAGGAGAGATTTCAAGGGCTGAATTAAACTCACCTCTGTAGCTATCAACACAGCTTAATTTGTAGCTGTCGAATGTTGGTGGCGTCGGTGGGAAACTACTAAAATATCAAAAAAATAAGCCTGAAAGTATGCAACGAAATATTTTTTTATACTCGGCTATACTATGTATACGAGGTATGCTCAAAGGAAAAGGTGAAAATTTTGCTCACTGAGCAGCAGCTAAGTATATAATTTTCAATTCCCCCGAACTTAATCATTCTTATTTTTTAAGCAAAGTTTGAGTTGTAAGAAACTCAAAATTCTAATTTTTCGTATATTTTGAGGCAGGCATGGAAATCAGCTTTACTTATTAAAACGAACGTGAATTAAATATAAGGCCAATTCTAAATAATCAAGAAAAAAGAGATTACAAAGTTGGCACTTAGTAAAATGAAGTAAGTCCTCTGAAAGGGTATTATTAGTTAAAGAGAAAATTTTTTTTTCATAAAAAACTTAAAGCACAAGCCAAATGCACAATTAGGCTATAATGTATGCAAATGAATACATTGTTTGTGGCGTTTATGTAGTTGTCTCAATTACTATCCCACCGAACAACGCCAGCAATCGCGTGATTTAACAAAATACAAATTACCAACAAAACTAACAACTATTTATCACTTACGCTTGCGCTTGCAACTCAGACATGCAACTCATTTAACTTTGTAAATATAAACAGATGTATGTACTACATTTGACACGTTTATCAGCTAATTGACTGAGTTTTCAACATTTTTACGAATCATTTGCATATTTGTTGCAAAGTGCTGTGAGTTTATGAAATTTTAATTTTCCTTTTTGTAGAAAAGCTGATAGTTATGTACGAGTATTTGCCACTGTTTTGAAAGATCTCAAGCGTAGTAAAGAAAGTACGCGCAAATATTACTTAATTTATTGGATTTTTATCTTATTTTTCTAAAAAGCAACACTTCGAAAGCAGGCACAGTACCCATTTTGTCATATTCTAATAATTATGTCCCTTTGGTGTTGCTGCATTGTCCTGTCATAAGCATTTTAAAAAAACAGTTCATTCATTTTCATAAGCTTCAAACTGTTTGAAAGCCACATTTTTCTCAGTACTAATTCCAACTATAAATAGTAGTTTGGTTAAGTGGTAAATTTACCGGTCATATGCCCAATATATGACAGGATTTGTTGTCCACGATGGATATCATGGTGAGCGCATAAGCCACTAATTTTGTTGTAAAATTCATTATTTCAGCAAATAATAATAATAAGAGTAATAACAAACTTATGTACATATATATGTACTATATATATGAACACACATTACATAACTCTGCATGACCGCAGTATCAATACCAATAATGCATGAAAATACATACATATGTAGCATGCATTGAAATATAAAACTAGTTGGAAAACACGCTAGTTAAAAAAAAATATTTTTAAACTGTAACTAGTCCGAAAAAAGACCAAACTTGGCACCACATATAAAGCTATTAATAAGCGATTAATTAAAATTTTTATATAGCATATTTTATATTAGTATTTTATTGATTTTTTTAACAATAACTTTGCTATTTCATTACTTTTATTTAATTAATTCATTTAGTTTATCCAAAATTTCTTATTAAAAATATTGGGTGGTACGTATTTTTAAATACTTTTAAAAACAATTTTATTTTTATTTTTCAAATGCATACACAAACTCTAAAACTTTAGAAAATAGTTTGGGTTAGGTCTTAACAAATTTTGAAATAAACCATAAATACCAGATGAACCACTAAGATTTTTTTTCCACTTGAACTAGTATTTCACTGGTTTATTTTTGGGCTAAGTATATCAATTTCAAATTTGAAGATATGTATACGATTTTTTTGAACAAAAACAGTTAATAACAAAACTAAAAAATTTTGTTCCTAACTGAACCAGTAAGATTTTGGTAAATTTGGAAGTAGTATGAGATTGGTATATTTCTGGGTGGATGTAGACAATTGTGTATTCTAAGATATATATTTGTTTTTCGAATCAAAAGCAGCTAATTACAGATTAATAATTTTGGTTCACAACTGAACCAGTACGATTTCAGTACATTTGGGACTAGTATTAGGCTGACATGTTCCTGTACTAAATCTGACGGGTGCAAATTTTCACAAATTTTACTTGTTTTTCATAAGCAAAATATGATTCACTTTCTCTTAATTGAACTAAGAAAATTTTCATTCATTTTAAACTAGTATGAGATTAGTATATTCCTGATCAAATTCTGACAATTACCATTATTTAAAGTGTGATCCAAGTGGAGATACTTTTTGCAATAGTCTTTTTTTGACAGATCACGCGTGAGTCGTGTCAAGCTGTCATATTATTTTTTCAGTATTGTTTGGTATTTTATCATAGCTGGTGCAAAAGCTGAAGCCGCTCGACATTCCCAAGTGACATTGCTTCGCTCTATGGGCTCTTGAAAGGTTCCAAAAAGATCCGACGTTTTCGAGTCAAATTTTGCTCAGGTTCAGGTTCAGGTCAATTTCTGGGTCAATGAGTATGTAAACAAGAAAAATTGCCGAATTTCGGACGATGAGCAACCTGAAGAGGTTCAAGAGCTGCCATTTTACCCAGACAAAAAAACGGTTTTTCATTCCATATATCTTCAAAAATGATGCCGTGTGTGAAAGTAACCGTCAAAGGCGACTGTCATCGCGCCATGATAACTGACTATGTGATACCTGAAATTAAAGCTCGTGATCTCCCCGACATCTGGTTTCAATAAAACGGCGCCAATTCCCACACATCGGAATTAATGGATTTATTGAGAGAACACTTCGGTGAGCAGATAATTTTACGTTTTGGGCCAGTCGATTGGCCACCAACATCCTGCGATATCACACCGTTAGACTTTTTTCTGTGGGGATATGTAAAGTTTAAGTCTATGCGGACAATCCCGCTTCGATTCAGGCATTGGAGCAAAACATCATGCCGGTCATTCGCCAGTTACCAGTCGAAAAGCTTGAGCGAGTCATCGAAAATCGGACTCAACGGATGGACCATCTGAGACGTAGCCGCGGGCAACATTTGAAAGACATTTTCTCCAAAAAATAAATGGCAAAAAATGTTCTTTCGAAGGATAATAAACGTTCCCCATTGAACGTGAAGTTTTATGTTTTTTCTTTAAAAATTATGGAACCTCGAATTGGATAACCCATTACAAATATTTAGTTCTTTGAATGGATAAAATATTATAATCTAGCGAAGTTAATACATATTTCTTATAATAAAATAATTTGGTAAAATTTCGTTCCAAAGTAAACTAGTATGAGTCTGGTTTGCTCAAGACCACAGTCTGCAAATTCTCATTAAGCGGTTAGGGGGATTATAATTTATTAAGCGCTAATTGTTTTGTTTCCAAATTGAACTAGTACCATTTTTATCTACTTCAAACTAGTATGAGAGTAGTATATTTGTGTTAAATATTTGCCAATTATTAAATTTCAAATTGAGTAGTTCACTGCATGAATAACAGACTAGTCGTCTTGCATTAGTTCTGAGGTTGTCTGCAATTATTATCTATACACCGAATTCAAATATGTACATGTGTGTGAATGTGCGCGCTAATGCACAACAAAATCATTGTCATAACTATGACATACCGCAAAAGTCAACATGCATTGAAAACAGAACAGGGTAACAGGAGAGCGTTATGATTGGACTGTTGATGGGTTGGCGGTTCTCCTGATGATCGGTGACTACTCTATGTGGTATAAGTGTGTGTGTGTGTGCGTGTGAGTGTGATTGTTGATTGCTGACTGACGACCGGTAGCTGTTGCCAAAACGTGCTGCATCGAAAGCCAAATGAGGCAACATCTGCTTCATAACATTGTTGTTGATTTTTATGCTGCTCCAACCAAATGTCGCCCACCTCCCCCCTTATATTCATAATATTTGGTGTACATTTATGACGCACCACCACTCAATAGACATCCGACCATCCTCTGATTGCTGACATTTGTATGCCCTCAATGTGACAGCAGTTGATCATGTGGCAAACCACAATTTACATGCGCTGCTCGCTCGTTGCACTGAACTGACACTATTGAAGCTACTGACTCGTCTGCTGCTGCTGTTACTGGTACTGTTGATGATGTGGCATGCCATCCTACATCCTCCAACCACCATCACCTATCTATTGTAGCCTCTTCCGCCAACGTAACTCCTACTCATGACTTTGGCTTTGATTGTTGGCTCTGTTGTTCATTGTGTCATTGCGGTCAGCTGTGTGCCGAGTGGCGCTCAGTCACATGTGACTCTGGAGTTTATGTTTAAGTTAATTCCAGTCAGCTAAGTCAGGTTGTTCAGTCGATTGCTCGGCCAGACCGTCGAATGGTCTGTTGGTCAGTGGGTTGGCTGGCGAGTTCATTGGATTTGTGTTTTAGTTGTTTGTGTGGTTGGAGGCGCAGGTGGCTGAGCTGCTCTATATCGATATCATCACTCAGGTGGCGGTGGTGGTGGATCATTGTGCAAATTTTATTCTACATAAATTTATATGCATGCAAATTTTCGTAATTTCATAGTGTGTAATATATCATTTGATTAAATTGCCATCAGCTACAGTGGCGTGCATATACAGAGATACATATTTGTATATATATGTGTATGTATAAAGCCATTTATATAAAATGCAAAACGCATGGGTTGTCAGTAGATTTTTGGCAATGTTACAGCAGATGTTCGCTGATTTTTAGTGGCGTAAAATTTTCTCATTTGCTCCTTCATTTACTTCCTAAACTCACACACAGCAATACACTTCATCAAAGTGTATTCTATCACAATCAGCAGTTGCCGGTGGTTGTCTACTAAATTTTGATGTTATGTCCCTTTATAGCTTTTAATATTTGCTGGCTTATAAATTTCGTGTATGCACATATGTATGTATGTAAATACATAAGTACATACATTTATACTTATGTAAAAAATATCGAAATATTTATTCAGGTATAAATTTGAGGGTCTTTCCCCCAGTGATTTCATTAGTTTTTACATCCAATTAGCTTACAGGTAAGTTTTCAATGTGCATGTGTGATTATGTGACTGGCAATCATAAATTTAAATTTAAACGTTTGCAATGCACATAAAAGCTCCAAATGTTGAAAATTGCTTTTATGAGTAAAAAAAAAGTTATTTCCAATAAATACTTCGCTTAAAAATAAATTGAGCTCAATGCATGTAAATTGCTTACTTTGTTGTTATTAGTAATCAGACAAAGTGATTATTAATTTAATTCACGTTTATTTATTATTTACTAACTATTCAAAATAACGTTGCTATCCCGACACAGGACAGCCATAAAAAATTAACAAGTACAGTTCGCCGTAGGCTCTAATCAGCTTACATGAACAGAAGAGATATAGATTGGACGACTTTCAATGAGTACTACCAGCAACCTTTCTAAAAGCTTTCCGCTATAAGCCCAGGTGAGCTTGATTCATCGCCGAAAATTGTTGAAGCGGTAGACTTTGTTACCAAAACCTGTAACGTTGCATTTAAGGCGTCATGCCCCCTATACATTCCAAAACGGAAGAAAATACCCAAATGGTGGAGTACTGAAATCTCTGAACTCTGGAAAAGTAGCAGAACACTACCTAATGAAGCCAAAAAACCGTCTTGGAGCAGTCAAGAGTGCCTAAAAGCTTTCAAAAAATCTCTGAGGAAGGCACAAATAGAATCGTCCAGTGATATAGATGCATACTTAGAAGGCCGTTGGCTGAAAAAGTTCCTTTCCAAGTTCTCTGTTGGTCTGAATTTTATCGAGAAGCCAGACGATGAACGAAACACATCTTGTGGAGAAATACTGGATATCCTAGTCACCACCCACTTTCTAGGGTGTTCTGAAAATCTAAATCTTTCAAACCATATACATTCCCAGGGTTAAGTGGCATCCTTCCCGCTGAATTACATATGGCTACGCGAGGAACACATTCCCAATGGATCAATGCAAATGTAATATTAACTTCTAAAGGAGGACCAATCATGTGAATTCAAAAGACTTCAGTCCTATCAGGCTCACTTTATTTCTCCTGAAAATCTTTGAGAAGCTGCTCGACATCTATACGAGTATTCGACAAAAATTACCCCCGTACTACCGTTGTCACAGCACTACATGATGTAGTTGTTTGTATTGGAAAGAGGCAAAAAAATACACACTGGGCAACTTTCTGGACATATAGGGTACTTTTAGCAAGATATTATCATGGGCTCGAGCCTACAAAATGCGTTAAACATAGTAGGAAAATGGTGTAAAGGGTTAGGCACCAACTCAGCTTCCCTAATAAAAGGCATTGAGGTCATCTTCTCGTATGAGGTAAAATAACTCAGAATAATCTTGGATAACTAACTTAACTGGAGCTAAAATACGGCAGAACAAACAAGGAAAGATATAACTAATCCATAGTTTGAAGAGCGGCCATTGACAAAATCAGCAGTCTAAGTCCGTATATTGTCCACTGGACATACCCAGCGGTAGGCAGACCCATCCTTCTCTACGCCGGGTCACTCTACAAAATCCCTTATAGTAGGAAACTGGGCAGAGTTCAGAGGTTCGCAGCTGCCCTTATAACGGTAGCTCTTCCATCGACATCGATGAAGGCACTTCAAACTTCTTAAATTTTCGCCCGATGTATCTTAATGTTAAATTTGAAGCGAGCGACAACGTAGTTAGACTGAACGCAACTCAGCGTTGGGGAGACCGAGGTGTAGAGCACTGCCGGATACTATCCTTGCTGCCGAATTCCAAAACAGGTAGACTATACAACCTCAAAATTTTGGTTTTACTCTTTTCCAAAAGATTCACTAAGAGGTAGGAATGGATGGCTCAAAAGACAATAACAGGAAAGAATGTGGGATCCACTCCCCATGAGGATGAGAAGAAACGCAGGATCTCCATTTCTTTGGAAATAAAAGCTGAAGAAAGACCTGACTATACTTGGCGTCCCCAAATGGCGTCGTATGGTGAAGAGCAGAAATGATTGGCGCGATTGGAAGAAGATATTTTAGACTTTACAACAGCCCCTGCCTAAAATTACGTAAGAACAACTTAAGTGGTGTAGTCTCAATATAGTGCCACTAAAAATTTTCCTAGGTTTGTTAGAATTGGATTATAAATATATGTACGACAATCGGAAAAAACTTAATATTATTTTTTGGTTCTAAAATTTAATTATATGTCAATTACTGAATTTCCCAATACATATACTTGCATTTGTTGTAATTTACATTAAATTGATTGTTATGTGAATTGAATGGCCTCCCGGGAAAAATGCACTCATTACGCTTATATTCACCTAAACTCAAATTAAGTTGAAATTTATTTCAATGGAATTTGCAAAATTTAATTGCGTTTCAATCGAAAAAAGGAATTTAATTTTATTTTAATTGAAAAAAGCAGGAAAATATTCGCTATCTGCCACTGAAAGTTAATGAATTTTTTTTATAGAAATTTGGCTTTTAGAGCAGAAATTTGGCTAATATGACTCATTTCAAGGCTGCGGGTGATGTTTTTTGATTAAGCAACATATTATTATTTTCAACACATGCGTTTTGTTCTGTATTTATTCATTTTTTGCAGTTATTTTCAATCATTAAGCCTATTATGAATATTTACCATCAAAAGCTTGAAGATTTGCCACCAAGTAAGATTTAATAGTTTTAAATATTTATAAATATCTAACAAAATACAAATGCATGTATGTAAATATGTATAATGAAATTAATTTGCCTTTCATTTATTAAATTGCCACATTCGCCCTCTGTTTATGTGTGTGCGTCAGCCACATGTATACGCTTGAATGGTACTTTTGTCGAAATTAAAAACCACAAGCTTCTGCCTCAAAATGAATATGAGCATAAGTGAACAGAAAAGACAAGCAGAAGTGTAAAATTTTCGGAAAATATTATGGCAACACTTTTTTCCATTGCCTTACATGTTAAATTGTTAGCTTCCATACTCTTCTGTGGTTAATATCTACTTGTGTGTGCACTTGACTGGTACCAAAAGAGACCACAAAAGTGATTTTGATTTTAGGATTACACATATGTACATATGTAACATATGTGACTAGAAGTATAAATGCTTTGTTAATTCCAGAATGAAAATTGTTTAATTTGAATTTAAAAAAAATTCATTCATGCCTACCACTATTTGAACTATTCAATAATAATATTTATTTTAAATAAATATTTGCTTATGTAAAAGTATTTAGCAGAGTTTTCACTGAATACATTTTTTATATACTTATACAAAACAAGCTCTCTACCCAGTACTCAATATTTTTTTTTTAATTTTTTAAGAAAATAAATGCTACGAACATATTAATGCAGTATTATAAATATTTATTTGAAACAGCATAAATAAATTTTTGCAAATAATGTAAACTGCAACACGGTTCTGAATATTTTGCTTTTAAAAATTTATCTTCCTTTAGAAAAGATGTTATAACATATAAATTTTATAGAAGTTTAGTTATTAGATGCTAAAAAATGACAATTAAATGCATAAATAAATGCATAGTAAAATTAATTTTAGTTCAAATCAAACTGACTGTGACTTTATGTATTTTATCGTGAATAATTTACTTATCAACTTAGTAAGGGTAGAAATAAAAAATATAAGTAAAAAAAAAATTTATTATTATAAAAAATATATAGAAATAAAATAAAATGAAATGCACGAAAAATAAAATAAAATAAAATAAAATAATATAAAATAAAATAAGAAAATAAAATGAAAATATAAAAAAGTTCAAAAAAAAGTAAAATAGAGTAAAAAAAAATAATATAAAATAATCAGCTCGTGGCAGCTTAACGCAAAAAATGGATACATAAGGACATCTCCAATACCTATTCAACGCGGTATATTTCAAAGAGATGCCCTGAGGCCTTTCTTCACTTTCGTCCATATGAAATGAAACAAACCACGGTTTCACCTTCATCTCAACATAAGCTTTCCCACATATTATGTATAGATGATATTAATCTATTTGCTTCAAATGGAAGTCAGCTAAAAACAATACTGGAAATGACTGAAAACTTCTCCAATGACATTAGAATGTCATTTGGTACCACACAAAAATTCTATATATTTAGTGTAGAAAGTGGAAGAATTATTATGTGAGACTTTAAGTTATCGAACAATGAAAGAATTAACACCAGGTCAGGGAATAATACATATAAATACCTTGGCTTTACTTTGAAACCGTTCGAGCAACAACGGAGGAATATGTAATGTGAGTGAAAAGGTTGCTGAAGTTGCATCTTAATGACTTTAATTTATTCAAAGCTACCAGCATATTTGATATCACAGTTTTAACATAAACATTTGGAATAATAAAATGGTCAGACACAGACCTAAAAAAACGACAAAAGGACGACAAGAACATTACTTACTAAATTCGGAGTATATCGCCCGAAATCAGCCGCAGAACGTGTCTATTTACCGCGAAGACAAGGAGGGCGAAGAATGGTAGACATAAAGCATCTACACCAAAAGTGTGCATACAACCTCCGGCTGTTTTTCATAAGCAACAAAGCCAATTACATAAAGTAGCCAGTCAGATTTGAAATACACCCCCCTAAATTTAAGTGACAACTCAACGACTAATATCCCAACAGACGTTCAGCACTTTCAGTGATTAATTTTACAATGGAAAATGAAGTCAATCCACGGACAATATCCACATGCAATCGATTAACTAGAAATAGACACAACTGCATCCAACGATTGGTTAAGCAGACCAGGAATCTTTGCTGAAACCGAAGGTTTTATGTGCGCTATATAGGACCAAGTGATTGCAACTAAAAATTATAAAAAATATATCATCCGTGCGGCCATTGAAAATGATTTATGTCGACAATGCCAAAGGCAACCTGAAACTATTCAACATATTACAGGTGTATATGCTCTATCAGAAGCCACCGAATAACTGACAAGACACAACAGCGTCGTAAAAAATGTGCATAAATTCTTAGCATTCAGATATAGATTAATTACGGAGGAATGTTCGCATTTAAAATACAACCCCCAAAGAATTTTAGAAAACAGCAGTTCAACAAAGTTATACTGGGATCGCTCAATAATGACCAATCATCCCACGCCGCATAATAAACCTTACGTAACTGTAATCGAGAAACATGAAAAAAGGATCCTGCTAATACCACACAGAGAAGTGTAGAAAATAAAACAATTTAGCGCATAAAGTCAAGGAAATGTGGAAACTAGATAGCGTCGATATAATTCCATCATCTATGGGAGTTGTTCCGAAAAATTTGAACACGAGTCTAGATAGACTAAAGAGGACTGAGAACAGACACTTGCTATAGAAGGCTGTTATATTATCCACCATTTCAATAGTTAGAAAATTTGTAAGCATAAAATAATTAAAAATCAATCAGCTTCTTGTATCCTTCAAATATATACTTATTGTAACTCATAACCAATGCATAGTATATAATTTATAACAATAGTATTAGGTATTTTTTTTGTAAAACGACCTATACTTGATGTATACCTTACTAGAGAAAAGAGAGAAGTAAATATATTACAAAAATAAAATAAAAGAGGAAAAAAAAAAAAAAATAAAAATAAAATAAAAGAGAAAAATATAAAAAAAAATAAATAAAAATATAATTAAAAAAACAAAAAAAAAATTTAAAATAAATAAAACAAAATTAAAAAATAAAAATAAAATATATTAAATGAATAAAAATAAAAATAAAAATAAAATAAATAAAAATAAAATAAATTAATATAAAATAAAATATAATGAAAAAAACAAACAAAAATGAAAAATAAATAAAACAAAATAAAATAAATAAAAATAAAATATATTAAATGAATAAAAATAAAAATAAAATAAATTTAAATAAAATAAAATAAATAAAATAAAATCATATAAAATAAAATAAAATAAAATAAAATAAATTAATATAAAATAAAATAAAATAAATTAATATAAAATAAAATAAAATAAAATAATATAAAATAAAATAAAATAAAAGTAAATTATTTAAAAAAAATCATATAAGTTTCAATAAAATAAAAAAATAAAATAAAATAAAACTAAGAAATTTAAGAAAATAAAAGGAAAAAGTAAATAAAATGAAATAGAAAAAAAAAAAAAAAAAAATAAATAAAATAAAAATAAAAATAAAAATAAAAAAAATAACTTAAATAAAAAAAAAAAATAAATAAATAAAATGAAATAAAATAAAATAAATATATTATTTTATTTATTTTATTTTATTTCATTTTATTTATTTTTTTTTTAATTTTTAATTTAACTTATCTTTTTATTTTTATTTTTATTTTATTTTTATTTATTTTTTATTCTATTTCATTTTATTTACTTTTTCCTTTTATTTTCTTAAATTTCTTAGTTTTATTTTATTTTATTTTTTTATTTTATTGAAACTTATATGAATAAAATACAATAAAACAAGTAAATTAATTTAAAAAAACCGATATAAGTTTCAATATATTAAAACGAAAATAAGATAGTTAAGTAAAATACTTTTCATTCAAGCTTTTCATGCGTAAAGTTAGTATTTGATATCTCCGGCAAGGTTTAAGATTTTGTGGTTTATTGTTCGCTTTTGCTTTATTTGTAAATAAAAAACTTTTTTCGTGAATTATTACTGATGCGGAAAATTGTCTGTTATTATTAAGAGTGAAATAAATGCCACAGATGTATTTAGATATATTGTGCATGCGTACATGTTGGGATGTATGCAATTGTCATTGTGGCTTAAAAAAAACCCAAAAGAAATGGCATATTGAGGTTAGAAAAGGCAAAAAATATTATTATTTCACTTCAAATTTATTCATATTGTTCGTATGACTTGTATCAACAACGACAAAAACAACAATGCTCAATGTTCTGCCTTTTTTGAGGAGGAAACGTGCACACACATACATAAACGCATGCATATATGCATAAAAAAATCACTAAATTGAATCGAAATAACAAAAATGGAAAAAAATTATTTCCTCAACAGAAATTCGTTGGCTTTTCATTGTGACATGTATATAAATGTGTGTTTGTGTGCATGTGTATTTGTTCAAGTGTGCAAATGTCAGTTGAAGCCATGAAATGAGGAATGCTTGCACAAATACACGCATGCACACATAAAAAAGAAACGAAAAGAAATAACTTTACTGAAAGAAATAAATGAATGCATGAATGATGACTGCCTCCGACTGCCGACTGACGGTTCCTGCCGCTTCCTTCCACCCGCACAATTGTCCGGTGGTCGAGTAGTTCAGTGGTCAAGTGGCCACTACGTTGCTTATGTGCAATTGGGCAAAAGTAAATATGCACATTTTAAATTGTTTGTCGGGAGCCACAGCATTCTATTGTAGCTACACGCACATACACACACATACAAAAAATATACATATTTTTTTCTTACTGCCTTCTAAATAATTTTCCCATCTCATAGTTATAGTTGCTCATTTCATTGTCCATTCATTTATAGCAAATATATGCGTATGTGTGCATTTTCTTTTGACAGGCGTCAAGGAAGGAAATGAATGCCCATCAAGTCACACGACATACGAACTGGAAGTGACCATGCAAATGACATTTGGGGTACGTTTATGAAAACCTTCAAAAATGTTGGAATATAAATATTTCATAGGAAAGTGACTCAGTTAATTTGGATTAGGAACTGAAGTTTTTCTTTTCGTAGCCAAATGAATCCACAATGACGAAGTAAATATTGAAAAGTGGAGTGAGGAATGAAGACCAATGAATATCTTTTAAATTCAATCATAAATACAATAACACATTTTCAACTCTAATCGCAAAAAATACCTTTTCAATGTCATTTAGAGCGAGCTGATGGTCGTTAAGCCGTTCTGTATGCCGTTTTTACGGTTGAAACTTAAAAAAAAAAAAAGGGAGTGGCGTGCTACACATAAAAAGGAAAAATCTTGGGACTTTATAGCTTAATAGAGGGTGATCCATTTCGAGGTTCCCTACTTTTTTAAAGAAAAAAAACACAGAAAATACAAATTTAATGGAAAATGTTTATTATCATTCAAAAGAACATTCCTTGGCATTTATTTTTCGAGCATTACGACTGGTAACTGGCGAATGACCGGCATGATGTTTTACTCCAATGCCTGAATTGAAGCGGGATTGTCCGCATAGTATTTAGACTTTACATATCCCCACAGGAAAAAGTCTAACGTTGTGATATCACACGATCTTGGTGGCTAATCGACCGGCCCAAAACGTGAAATTATCTGCTCACCGAATTGTTCTCTCAATAAATCCTTTGATTGATGCGATGAGTGGGAAGTGGTGCCGTCTTGTTGAAACAAAATGTCGCAGGGATCACGAGCTTCAGTTTCAGGCATTAAATAGTCGGTTATCATGGCGCGATAACGGTTGCCATTGACGGTTACGTTCTCACCGACATAATTTTTGACCCCACAAACAGCACCAAACCGTTATTTTCTCTGCATGAAATGACAGCTCTTGAACCTCTTCAAGTTATTCTTCGTCCCAAATGCGGCAATTTTGCTTGCTTACACTGAACACTTTATTTCACTGAACAAAATTTGGCTCGAAAACGTCGGATCTTCTTTGGACTTTTCAAGAGCCCATAGAGCGAAGCGATGTCGCTTGGGAAGGTCGAGTGGCTTCATTTTTTACGCTTTCAAAAAGAGATCTCGGCGTAAAATACGCCAAGTTGTTCCATACGTCAGTCCGAGTTACTGTGAACGGTGCCGAATCGACTCTCCAAGGTCTTCGTGAACCTTCTCAGCTACGGCCGCTATATTTTCTTCACTGCGTGATGGACGTGGCCTATTCGGTCTAATATTATCCAACAATGAATGCTGGATCTCAAGATGGGTGATGGTGTTGCGAATAGTACGCTCAGTGGACCTATTATATTGACCATAAGTTGAGCGAAGCGCTCGAAACACATTCCTTACAGAACATGAATTTCTGTAATAAAGTTGAATGATTTGTAAACGTTGTTCAGGCGTAAGTCTTTCCGTGATGAAATACCAAACAATACTGAACAAAAAAAACATGACAGCTTGACGCGACTCATGTGTGATCTGTTAAAAAAATGCTATTGAAAAAGTAACTTTACTTGGATCTTCATTTACAATCACCATAATATTTGCGCTTCTTGTCCTCCCGTAAACAGACTTTATTTACTCAATAACCGTAACTCAATAGTAGAACGGTAGCGTCGTTATTATCTATCCATTTACCATCTAATGTCAGTTGGAATCCAACTATTTACTATTCACCGGTTGTGATCAGCAGTCGTACCAATACCTACAGTCATGTGGTCATGAATATTAATAATATCATTATTATTATTATTATTATTATTATTGTTATTATATACATAAGTACAGTTTCTCCATTTCGGTAAGGTCCGTGCATATTGGAGATGACGCTGGTCTCGGATATCGATATCAAGGTGAAATGCTCTGTTGTCTTTAATTTCTATTGTTATTTCGCTTTTTTGTTATTGCAGTGTTTAAAACGTACAACGTTTCTTTGTCTTTTCCCCAGGTGCTACCGGCTAGCGATTTGACGTAATTTTGCGGCTCTGCACTTTGGTGGCAATTGCAGTCGTATGTGAAGTGAAGGCGTGCAGGCTGTCAAATATGACTCCCAGTAATATTGGGTTGCTTGTGGTCGGAATTTTAACGTCATCAACCTTCATATTGAATTTAAGCCGGTACTCCTTCGTCCAGCTAGTGAAAAGGGTGGCAGAGGATTTCGCTGGTCGTAAGTGAAGATGCCGTGCAGTAAAAAAGTGGGCAAATGACCAGACGCCAATATCGAAATCGGCGTATGATCAAGGAGATCAAGGAGACGCCCTCTGATGGTGGAGGGAGCCTAGAAACATCGGGGAAAGAACACCACCTTGCGGAACTCCCTGTTTAATTTTTCGTAGCTTTGATGTTTGACCTCGAAAGTGAATCAATCAGGTAATTCATGGTCGACCTCTTCAACCTAGGCTGTAATGAGAAGTCCTCAATGTCCGATAGTAGCACTGCGTGATTGAACGTGTGGAAAGCTACTGGGACAGTTCGCGCACAGGGCCGATTTTGGTTGAGGCCATGAACTATCTGCGTGTTTATGGCGTTAAGTGCTCTTGTGAAGCAGTGCACTTTCCGGAAGCCATGCTGATGTGTAGCTGGGCACAGGTGGTGTGTAAGGGACGGGAACAGCAAGTTCTCAATTGTCTTCGTTACTGGGGAAAGAAGAGACATCGGAACCTTTATTTTCAGGTTTTCCCGGCTTTAGTAGCGGGATCACTCTACCCAGTTTCCACAAATCGGGTATAATTAGAGTGATCAAAGGCAAATTGAGAACTTTGGCGATTGGAGGCGTGGTCACGGAATGAAATTTCGGGAAATGAAATGCGGGGATCTCCGGGATCGGCTAGGTGTAGCGTGTCGTGATCCGGCCAGTCGGTATGAAGCTGCAATTATTGTTTCAGGTGTATATTGATGGTACCGTGATGAGTTGTTGTTTGTGTTGAAAAAATTGACAATTTCTTGATGAATAATTTTGTTGTTGAGTATATTTGGTGACAATTTTGGGCCACCGGATGGTAATTGGCCTAGGAGTTTGCTGTGTATGCAATATTTTCGACATGTATCTGTATTAATAGTTGAGTCTTTTATAAAATATTTTCTGAAGTTTTTGATTGATATTGTCTGATCCTGAATAGCAAGAGTGCACCCTTCTGTTTCTGGTTGAAGTTCTAATTCCTTAAGAAAAATGTAGATTGTTAGATTGTCTATTTTGTTAGTTGTGTTAAATTTGGAACACATCTATAAGTTCTTTTCCGCTTTCACTTTTGAGGATTACTAGACGTTTTGCATGTAGATGGTGTTTTTAGTATTTCTTTAATTTGGAGTTTTTTTTTAACCGCACCGTAAGTTCTGCGTTCTCCAGGTTAGACAAAGATGCGATGCAAATGAGCTGGTAGTGAACGAGGGCAAGACAAAATATCTACTGTCATCAAATAAACAGTCATCACATTCGCGACTTGGCTCCCAAGTCACTGTTGACCGTCATAACTTCGAAGTTGTAGATAATTTCGTCTATCTAGGAACCAGCATTAACAAAACCAACAAAGTCAGGTTTCAAATCCAACGCAGAATCACTCTTTCCAACAGGTGCTACTTTGGACTGAGTAAGCAATTGAAAAGTAAAGTCCTCTCTCGACGAACCAAAACCAAACTCTACAAGTCGCTAATCATTCCCGTCCTGATATATGGTGCAGAAGCCTAGACGATGTCGACATTCGATGAGTCGGCTTAGGAGTTTTCGAGAGAAAAGTTTTGCGGAAGATTTATGGTTCTTTGCGCGTCGGCAGCGGCGAATACCACAGAAGATGGAACGATGAACTGTGCGAGCTATACGACGACATCGACATAGTTCAGCGAATCAAGAGACAGCGGCTACGCTGGCTAGGTCATGTCGTCCGAATGGATGAAAGCACTTTAGCTTTGAAAGCATTCGATGGAGTACCCGCTGGCGGAAGCAGAAGAAGAGGAAGACCTCCACTCCATTGGCAGGATCAGGTGGAGAGCGACCTGATTTCACTTGGTATTTCCAACTGGCGCCAAATAGCAAATAGAAGAAACGAGTCGCGCGCTTTTGTTGATGCAGCTATAATTGCGTAAGCGGGACCTACGCCAAAGGAGCAAAAAAATTGTCTCTTGGGTTTTAATGTCTGTCTTGCAGCATTTTATTATATCAAATAAGTATGTCTCTATTGGTATTTATTAGGTGTTACTTACTTTGAAAAGGGTTTTGGAGTTCAGGTATGATTTCATCAAATTTTTTGATGCTGTGTATGAGCTGTGGATATTTTTATTACTATTAATATTAGGCTGAGTTAGTTCGCAGCCATGAATACATCTACCGTCAGCTGCCGTAGTTGTCAACATTCACCCATCCGTTTTCAACAGTCAACTAACCACCTGTTAAAATCAGTAGCTCAGTGCTATTCACTAATCTTCTACCGTTGTAACCAATATCTTATCGATAATCAGTACTTTTTAGCTACTAGTATTCAGAAATTTTACTAATGCTCGCAGTCATATCGTATTGTTGGGATACTTGTGATCTTAGTCGCTCGACAAGTACTCGTACACATTTGGACTCTCTTCATCGTCGCTGTGCATGTTCTGAGTTCTTCGTTACTTCGCCACCCATGCTCATTAATCCGACCTCGCCCTTACACACTCTTCCAAATTTAAATGCTATGAATGGTTGTTGTTGTACGAGAAGTGAAAAAAAGTCTGCTCTATGCTATTCGGGTCATAAAGCTTAGCTTAACTTCCCATATAACTGCTTTATTTGATCGCTTTATGTAACATGGAACTTGAGAGCCATGGGGCCTATCTAAGTTCTTAGATACCTACTATGGACAGCTAAAATTAAATTAACATAGAAACTTAGTCCAGGCTCTAAATACTTTGCTTATATGATCATCTTCACAAGAGTCGACAAAGAGGGTTAGCTGGATGGAGCGATGCTCTCTGTAGTTACTGTAGTTACAGTCGTGGAGCCTTATAACACGACTAAAAGAACGAAGATATAGCGGAACCACTCCGGTATATTCGATTTAAAGGTTCCCTGAAGTCTAATTGCACTAACTGTTTATTTGAAGTACGCACCCTCATCCGGGATCCGCCACGTATCCCTAAAAAACACCTCAAATTATGTAAATGTAAATTCTTTGGAAGACAGCTTTCATTTTTAATCCGGCCTAAAAAATAAGTTTTTCATCTCTCTTAAATGTCGGAGTACTGTCTGAACAAGGAGTAAAGTTAACTTTCAAGCAAATAAACAACTCTATTATTCTATTGAAATGTAATTGTCTAAACCAAAAACTGCTCAGACAAATTGAGCGAGCAGAGACATAATGTGATTGTGTACCCCAAACGAAGCCGAACAACTAAATCTACTCGTTTATGTCCAACGGAAACCGTAACCGAAATTCAATCTTTTTCAATGATTGACTGTACAACGCAACGGTTCAATGAAATATGGTGTCTAATCAACTTAGACAGGTCACACCTTTAATGTGTACTACAAAAATAAATAAGATTAAATAAAAAAGCATTTCCAGGTCAATGAGCAGCCGAAATGCGATGTCAAGATGGGGTGAGGAGCCAAAACAATCACTTTAAGTCTGTTTGTATGTGCGAATATTTTAAACCACACACATTAAATGATCTCAAAAATTGAAAATCAAAAAGGTCACGACGACTGACGGTGGTGGACAAGAATAACAAATGCGGGCGGCAAAAGAGAAATTGCGCACACACACCTGCACCTACTCATATGAAAACATGCATACATGCCAAATAATTGGAAATCACCTCTTGCTGATATGTGTGTACATATGTATGAGTGTGTAAGTGTTGCCGCAGGTGAAAAGCAAAGAAATCAAATATTTGTGTTTATGTGTGCGTTAGTGCAGCTGACAGCAAGGGTTTGACAGTAGTTTTGTATGCAAACTAACAGCCTGTGGGTTTGTATTGACATTTGGCATGTACGTGTGAATGTTTGTGTGCTCAAATGTGAGGAGATTGAAATTAAATAGAAATGAATCGAAAACCGAATTACGACGCGTCTGTTTGTGGAGGTGAATGTATATGTACTTGCAAATGGATGTAGGTACGCATTATGAGCGAGAGGGTGACTGCACATGGCAAATGAAATGAAATCAGATGAAGCACAAATGAAATTGCAAATGAAAAATAAGCAAATTTCACAAACAGTTAGGAACAAAATAGACAGAGTGACTCGGTTAAAAAAATTTAAAATTTATTACAGTTAAATGAAATTTTTTTTTTAATCTTACATATTACATCTACTTAAATTGGCATTTCAAGCATTTTTCTAAAAAAAAATTAAAAATTAAATATTTTTTTAATTGCTGATATATTGTTTTCAACTTTCACTAAAAAATATAAAATAAAAAAGATTACTAATGATTTTATTAATAATTTTTTGTCGGTTTTTTATTTAAATAACGTCTTGCGATTTAAAGCACAACAACATTAAATAACCATTAAATATATATATATATCAGTTTTTCAAATTTGTAAAAAAAAAAACTTAAGCTAGTGGATTTAGTCATCCAGAAAATAACATAAAATTAAAAATTTAATCAAGAAATTTTTTTCATATAAAGGTTTTTGTTTTCAAAGTTAATAAAATTTGTAATCCAATATAAAATTCCTGATGAAAAACTCAACAGCTGAAAAAAAAACATTTAATTTTCAAATATTTGACAAAAAAATTTAAAAAAATATTTTTCATATTTTACGATTTTTATATTGCTGAAAACTTGAAGCAATTTTTTAGCTCGGGAATCTTATGATTTTAATTATTATTTAGCCTTTAATAAAAAAAAATCACGCACTAATTTTGCTCCTTACTGCTCAATTTCACTTGTATGTTTACATGTGTATATGTATGCAACTGGTACAATATAATTTCCACTCGATTTGCCTGCAAACAAATTCAATCAGGATTCAATAACATCAAACAGGCAGCACACAAACAGGCAAACAAATATGTTTTCTTACACACAAATCTACATACGTACATCTCTACATAGAGTTTCCGCTTTTCAGCCACACAAGAAGCCACAAAGTATTTATTTGCGCAAAACCGTACACACACATACACATTTTTACACACATACGCAGGTATGTAGTACGAGCTTATATTCATATGTGTAGTATATATACATAGCAACTTATTCATGTAAATCGTTTACACATGTGTTAGCATATTTTTACGTATTTACACATGTGCTCGTGTACGTGTGTGAGTTTGCTTTCTTTATCTTTTTTAGTTCACTACTTATTCAATTTGATTTTCATTTGCTAAAAAGCTTAAGATTTCCTAATGATTTTATTTAGTTTACATATGAGTAGGGGGGGTTCTGGCCTTCGTCAAGCCAACAACTGTTAGTTTTTGTTCGGCTTATTACGCTTTAAATCTAAATGAATATATATGCAGGTACTTATATATCCTGTGCTTAGCTCTTTGTTTTCGCTTGCATATGAATAGATTTGATGAAATGTTTTACTGCAGCTCAATTTCTCTTTTCATTAATAGCCTTAGGCGTTCCAAAAAAGTATTACGTCGATGCCTATGCAATACCACCTATCTACCAACTGCAATACCACCTATATGACGGCAATCAAATTTTACAGAAGATGAAAAAAACGAGTTTTCTTTTAATCTTATGAATGAAGTTTGAACTGAAATCTTTTTTCTACTTTTAATAGGTGCAACTTACCTCAGTAAACTAGTATTGAACTGAAGTTTATCATAATTGTTTGTTTCTGTAAGTTTTTTTATAGACGGTTTTGCAAATAAATTTTCCTATTATTTTTACACGTAAATATTTTTAATCCGCATATATGTAGAATAAAAACTAATTTCTTTCTTTTTATCTTTTTATAATTAACTTTACAGACATAAATCTTAGTATCTATTGTTTGTAAGGTAAGTTGTCATAAAAGTAGTGACAGTCCGAAGGAATTACATGTTTCAATTCTTGTAAGTGCTGGTATTTAGATTTTTTTATTGGTATACGAGACAAATAAAGAGCGTTAGGAGTGCTTTTGTTCCATTTGCGTTTAGATCGGTGTGGAAGCTCTAGAAAAGTGCTTTCGAAAGACAACTTATACTTGATTGATGCATCAGAAGAGTATTTCAAGACACGTAAATCGAAAACGACTTCATCCCCCTTTCTACGACCTGGGCGTATGGAGTCATATAATTGTTGTATTCAATGGCAAGCCTAAGTAGTGCATTTGAGACAACAGAATTTCGATTCTGATATGTGCAACCGTCGGAATAACTCACTACAGGTTTTGCATCTTTACGAAGTATTGATGATACATAGTCCACATAAAAGTTGGCAAACGTTGAAGACTTTAAGTCGGCTGCAGTTTCATCAAACCAATAACAAACAACTTCTTTAGTAACTAAGTTGTAAGCTGTGAAGTTATGCACAGCAAGCTTAGTTTTATAATAAGCTGAGCTGGCGTTTAATTTTGGGCATAGTTTAACAGCTTGTAGGTCAACGGTAATTAAATGAATTTCTCCAGAATTGGCAAGTATGGTATCATTCTTTTTTTCTAATCGTGCTGAATTTTTGAGGTCAATGTGACAGTTATATTCCACTTCGGATGTATTTCCGGTCTTAAAAGCAATGCAAGTATCGCACTCATCTTTTTTGGGTTTAAAAAGAGATATATTTTCTTCGGAGAAGATATTATCAAAATAACTTCTTGAGACTACGGGTACTGAAAGCTCGAGAGCGTTATTCTTATAAAGAGAGTACAACTGTGATTTTGCTTTGGAGCTTTGGCAAAGATGCCAAAAAAAATTTACAAGGTTTTTTTTTTGAATTATTTGTGGGCTTTCGTTTCTTTTGAGAGCTGCACGAAACCTGTGTATTAGTGAGCCACGAACGTACAGTCCATGCCTTGAGTCCTATGGTCGATAAAAACATATTTTTGCAAACCCTTCGCCTCTCGGTACCATCTTTGAGAAAATACACACAAGAATTTGATTTCTTTAATTTGCTGCGCTTATTTGTTTTTGTAGTTTGAACGTGAACCAGCGAGCAAATATATTTTTGTTTTTGTTGCCAATTAATGTTTTTCCAAAAGTGTGCAAAAATTTGTTCTCTTTTCTGCTCACTAAACCTTTTACAATCAAATTTTTTTAAATGATGGTTGGTTTTGCAAATAAAATTTGACTACACACTTTACATGCGGTTTTGCATTTACCGTTTTTTTCGGCAATTTTCGGTTGGAATACGAAATTTTTTATTTTTATAGATGAAACTCGATGCCTGGAATGCAGGGTTACCAAATCTCATTTTTGCCACTTTCGTCATTTGGGAGGTTTTGCATCTGGTAGATAGGTGGTATTGCATATGCATCGACGATTAGTAAAATGTATTTCTAGATTCAGAGCATATTTAAAAAAAAATCGAAATAAAATACAATAATTTGAAAAAAAAAAATAAAAAGTAAAAAAATGACTTTAAATAAGAAAAGTAAAGCCAAATTATATAAAATAAAATAAAATGAAATAATACAAAATAACAAATAAAAAAAAAAATATAAAAAAGTAAAATAAAATAAATAATAAAAAAACTTAATGAAAAATTAAATAAACGAAGTAAAAAAATAAAATGAATTAAGAAATGGAATTAAATTAAAATGAATTAAAATAAAATAAAATAATATAAAACTAAACGCACGAAATGAAAAAAAATAATAATAAAAAAAAATAAAAAATTTAATTAATTAAAATAAAGTAAAATAAAATAAAACAAAATAAAATATATTAAAAAAAAATAAAAAAGTAAAATAAATGAAAAAAAATAATAAAATAACAAAATAAAATAAATAAACCAAATAAAATAAATAAAATATATAAAATAAATAAAATAAATTAAACTAAAATAGAATAAAAACATTTAAATAATGTAAGATTAAATGAAAAAATGGAATAAAAAAAAATAAATAAAAAATAAAATGAGATAAAAAGAAAATGAATAAAATAAACAAAATAAATAAAATAAGATAAAAAATGAAATAAAATAAAATATTAGAAAATAGAATAAACTAAAATAAAATAAAACAAAATAAAATAAGTTGAAATAAAATAAATAAAATAAAATAAAATAAAATAAAGCAAAATAAAAATGTAATAAAAATAAATAAAATAAATTTAAGAAAATAAAATGAATAAAATAAAATGAAATGAAATAAAATAAAATAAGATAAATTAAAATAAATGAAATAAATAAAATAAATTTAATAAAATTAAAGTAATTGAAAAAATAGGAAAAAATTAAAATGGAATAAAAAATAAGATAAAATAATATAAAATAAAATAAAATATTAGAAATTAGAATGATGTAAAATTAAATGAAAAAGTAAAATAAAATAAATTAAATTAAATAAAATTAATTAAACTAAAGTAATACAAATTAACTTCAGACATAATAAAACTAAAGAAAATACATAAAACTAATAAAAAATAGCACTTATTGAAAAATATTTGTTCATTTTTACATATACCTTTGACGCTTGCAGCAATATAACGTCTTTTCAGTCAGATGAAAGAGTTAAATCTTTAAAGCCAAAGAGAAAATAATGCACACAGGTATGTATTTTTGTATGTAAGCTTACATTAAAAAAAGAAGATATTCAGGGCTATTCTACATTTCGATTACGTTCCCGCTCTCCTCTCCGCCACAATCGTAATTAGGTATTCTGAGTTACGATCAAATCGAAAGAAGAAGAGGTTGAGAGAATACATTTTCGCAACCAGCTGGTTGCATGTGCATGTGTGAAATTGAAACAGAACAAAGCAACCAAATTCAAATAATTTTTGTTTAATTCAATTACATATAAAAAAAATTGTTTTTAACGTGAAATTGAATCAATAGCCCCGGCGATATTTTATGAGGATTGAGAGACAAGTGTCATCCGTTTCAGATGAGTGATGAATTTTAAGAAACTGAGCTTGTAATTGATAATTTTTTATATAACTAATTTACTTATTTAGATACAAAAAAAAACAAAAAAAAAACGTTAGACTTAATAAAGATGTTTTCCAGTTTGTCTTGGATATTTTTGGGCAAGAAACTCAATGAAGCACTTTGACATTGTTTACTTCACATAATCGAGTAGTAGCTGACATTTTTTTTACGGAAGGCAGTTCCCAACATAGATTTGATGCAGATTATAACGTAGAAATGTGTCAGACAGCAGTGCCAATGTTAATGCCTAATTTTCTAGAATTCATGGAGCCTTTTACTGCTGGATCAAATGAATTTGGCCAACGTTGTTCAAAACTTCTGAAATTTTTATATTGCTCTTGTGTTGTATCAAAAAGCGTCATTAAGTACGTGAAAATATAGAGTCGAACTATTCCCCGCCAACTAAATTACAACGCACAAACGTAACGTAACTACGATCGAAATGCAGAATACATAGAATCGAAAGTTCCGAATAACGGAGAAGATTTCGTTTCGAGTCGAAATATATTCTGCATTGATGATGATGATGGCTAATTAAAAAAATATTTACTTACAACTGCGACCAATCAAAAGTATAAAACCCTGTACGTGCTTGAAATAACTAACATTAGTTAAAAGTGGAGTTGTTGCTATCAAACTTATGCTTTTCAAAAATTTAAATTTTTTTATCTTTTTTTTCGTTGTATATTTCAATGATAAAATATTCGGGTTCTGAGAAAGATATAAAGTTTAAAATTGAAAAACAAAAATAAAGATATGTTAATTTGTTCTGTATTTAAAAAATAAAATAAAAATAAAAATGAAATAAATAATAACAAAATACCCGAAATATAATTTGAAATGCAGATAAATTTCTAATAGAAATGTATTGTCAAAATGACCTGGATAAAAACAATGAAATATATTTAAAAAACTTTATTAAAAATAATTTTTTTTTAAATTTATTTACAATTTTGGGTGCAACAATAACAATGAAAATATTTCTATGTGTATAAAAAAATTCCAAAATTTTTTCTTTTCTTTCTTTCTTAGCACATTGAAATACTGATATTTTTAAATACTTTAATGAAGTAAAATTTTAGCATTAAAATTATTTTATTATTCTCAGTGTAACGTATGTGTTTAAGTAAATACGAAAATTAAATGAGAAGAAACAAAATTGAAAGTATAATGAAATTTCCTGCAATTACCTGTTAAGCAGATTCAACTTCACACATATTATGTATGTATTTGTACACGAGTACAAACAAAAAGATAAACATGCGAAAATGGCGAGTAAACGAACTGACACTGCAGTCAACAAAGTAAACGGTACACACGTACACTACTAATACAATCAAGATCGCTGCCACTCACACCACTACATACATGGGTGCAACGAAAGGCAAAATCCGAATGCAAGCACCACAGAAGTGCATCCAAATCGATAATAGCCGAGCACGTACCGCTATAACCAGAATTATCACGCCCACAACAACTACTACATACATAACCGAACAACCAGTGATGTTAGGAGAAGCAGAAGCAGAAACTGATGCAGCTAAAAATGAAATGAGTGTTTACGTGTGTGTGTGTGCGAATATGTTTTGTTTGCATTTGCGGTAGTGTTGAGTGTAGGTAGCAACCAGGTATTATCGGCATAACCGCAATTACATAGTCGATGTATACACACGCACATACACACATATTTGTAATTTTTTGATATGAGCATGTGTGTGTATGCGGACGTTTTGTGATCGTGTCAAAGAGTGAATTTTAGTGGGCATACAATTTGACTGTTTATGCACAGGTATGTATGTATATGTTTCAGTGCTATTTGTGTGTGTGTATAATGTGTTTTGTTTGTTTTTATCGTGCTTCGTGGAACAACGGTATTGAGATGGGGGAACACACACGCTCATACATATGCTCTACCATACTTAGATGAATTGGTGGTTTGCTGTTAACAAAAACAACGACAACAGCATAAGGATGTGCACATGTACATACATATGTATATTTGTTTCATTGTATGTATGTATGTATATATATAAAAAAAAACCGCGCCGTTGAAAGCAAACTTCAAATAAATTGTACAACTTGTGCCACGCTGTATTAAACCGTTAGTTAGGTGTGTGTTTTTTTTTGAACGTAGCATGAATTGTTTGGTTTCACGCATGAAGTTCAAAATACATGAAAACATACATATGTACATATGTACACATTAAACTTTAGTTAGTTAAAAGTTTAAAGTTCGTGTTTTCTGCTCACAGCTTCACGGTAACATTTATTCACTCGCACATACATACATACATATGTATATGCAGTTGTGTTGTGTTATTTAAAAAAAAAAAAAAATGAAATTTAAACAAAACAGTTTGTTCAATTAAATTTCTTTTGTTAGTTTTAATTACGGTTTCTTCGTTATCTTCTTCTCCAGAAAAAGAAGTAAAAATGCGCCTTTGGTGTGGTTTTGGGTGAAAGTGGGGAAAGTCTCTTGCTGTGGCGTTAAAGCAGATATGCGTGGCTCATAGATCTAACGGTATAATATTTTAAAACCGAAAACGAAAATGAGAAACGACAGATTTATGTCGATGTAAAATAATTTGAAATAAAATTATTAAAGCAAATAGTTAAAGATTTTATTATACTAAATTATTGCCTACTTTTAGGCGGCACCTTGCTAAACATTTTGAATTTAAAGTGATTAAAAACAATTACAATTACACAGGTTGTGTTGGAAAAGATCTCTTCTCGTCTAAGGATTTATTAAAATCGATATAAGATGGCCTGCAGTTTGAAAAATCATAGGTTTCGAGATAATACTGTTAAAAATTAAAAAAAAAAAAGAAAAAATCCTTTTAGCTTTTTACCTTCATTAAACAAATACATATTTGTAAATGTATTGGAAATCATAGGTAGATATGCATAAATAAACAAGCACAAATTCACACATGACTTAACTCCACACCATCCCCCTTCACCCCCCTGACACAATCACCTGTGCTCCTTTTATGTGGAACATTATGTCCGCAAATGTTAAAACAAGTGAATCAGCATGGCAACCTGGAGAGAGCCGAAGGCGTGCGGCTGTCGAGGGGAACTTCTGCACTCAAAGCGTAACAGTCGTTTGAGAAATCGAAAACTTTTAGTTAAATTAAAGTTTGTGTTTTTCCTGTGCCACCGAAAAGTTAAAAGATTACTTTCCTTTGTAAATGGTTGTGAGTGTGCGTGCTTGTGTGTGTGTGTACGTATGTGCAAATGGTAATAAAATGGGAAAGAGATTTTTTTTATAACGTCGAGGTAACGGTACATAAACATATGTACATAGGTGTAAACACACACATCGCGATAAGGTTTTTTGTTGGGCACACGTACACAACAGATAGACGAGTGTAAATATGTATAAGTAGATTTGCACCGAAGTGTGAATTTTTGGCTATTTATTTTTGTTTCGCTTCTTTAGTTTTGTTATAGTAAAAGCTCATTTAAAATTAAGCGGAATTGAAGATGACTGCTGATACGAGGGACCTTTTCTATGGATATTGGAATTTTAGATTGAATATTTTACTAATCAAATTAACAGTTCTTCTGTAATTTCTAGTTATATATATTAACTATGTCTAGAATCGTGTATAAGTAACTGGTATACGACAAATAAATAGCTAAACATATATTTTATTTTTTTAAATATTTTTTAATTGGAATTTTGAAATGTTTTCGATACGTGTGAAAAATATTTTCGTTTCAAGCCACTAATTGGTTTTTCTAGCTTGGTTTATTCAACTGCATTTTCTTGATTGTTTTTTTTTTGTTAAATAATTTATTTTTGCCGAGAAAATAAATTTTTGAAAATAGAAACGAGGAGCATTCTTGAGAAACTTGCCACTTGCTTGAAATATTGTATTTATTATCTTTTATGAGTTAAGTGAATCATCATAGTAAAGGAATATTGAAGGTATAAAATTATTTTTCAGAGCAGTTGTTATATGTTTGAAAGTTTTTGGATGATTTGGATTTAAATTAATTATTATATTATAATTGCTAAATCGAACCTCTCTGTATATGTACAACACATCTCTCTTTTGAAATAAATTAACGCAATGATGAAAGATACTGATTCATTGATTGTTTTGGACGATTTTAATCTTCCATGTGTACCATGGAATAAATTTGACGGTTACATCGTACCTCACTTCTCAAGAGTATCTTACAATGAATTTTTGGAAGGGATGACTTACCTTAGCCTAAATCAAGTGAATCTACATAAAAATAAGCCTGGCAACATCCTTGATCTAATTTTTGTTGATAATGCAACTAAAGCACTAGTAGAGAGAAGCAATCCGCTAGTTACACCAGAGGACGTTTAGCACACTGCTCTTGCTATTACCTACGAAACCATATGTGATCAGATTTTAATAACTGATAAAATCGAATCGACTGCTCAATTTGATTTATCGAAAGCTAACTTTAAACATTTCAATAAGGCTTTATCAAAATTATCATGGCCTAGATACAATGAGAACATTGATCAACGCGTCGCGCATTTTTACTTAACTGCATTAAACTTATTTGAAAAGTTTGTTCCTAAATGCATTTGTGTTTATAAAGAACCCGCTCAACCGTGGTACTCTAAAGAACTTACAGTTCTGATTGAGTTATCAATCTCCCTACTCTTGCCAGTCGTCGGGAAATGCTTAGTTTCAATTTCCAGCCCCCTTTTTCTCTCTGAAATCAAATTTAATGTTCCGTTCAGAATGTCCAGAAATTTTTCTGAAAACTTTTAAAGCGAGCTTTGAATTTCACGAGCCTTTGCATTGTTTGTTTCTTGATTTCAACTCTCATTCAAGCACATTTGACATATCTGACTCGATTTTTCATATTAAGAAAACTATGTTGACTCTCTACTAATCGTTACATAACATTCTTTATTTAAATTAATTCTTAAAAATCAGTTGATGAATTTTGCTCTGTAGCTGAACTCTTTTAGTTCTCGACACTAAACAAACTTATCCTCAGCGTGACTCGGCATTGATGAAAAATAAAACAAGTTCCGTACGTCATGCGGACAGCGCACCTCGTGCGGATGGGCGGGAGGTGGTTAAACCGTTTGAATTAATAATAATAATAATAATAAAAAAATTTCTTTGGGCTTTTTAAGAAATATTCATAGTCATATTAATATTTTAGGTTAGAATGTCTTTCTTACTTTCAAAAGCGAAAGGTGTAGTTGAATTTGAAAAAAAAGGAATTAAATGAAACTATTTAATTAATGATTTTTCAATTTGATCTTGAGTTTTGAATATATTTTTTTTTTTTAAGTAAGTCTGTGTCACGGACGGGCAGTAAGGCTATCGTTTATAATTTTTAAAATCGCTAGCGTAGTAATAGCTTGGCTTTTTGAGTAGACAAATACGAGGTGTGTTCAAAGGAAAAGGTGAATTAAGAATTTATTCGAAAATTACTACTTAGTAAGTATCTATTTTGTCCGCTTCAAAATAATATATAATACATTTGTGCCAATGCTTTTTCCAATCCTCGAAGCACTTCTGAAATGCGCTTTTCGGTATGGCCATCATCTCTTTCTTCGATTCTGACTTGATCTAATCAATTGTGGCAAAACGCCTTTCTTTCATTGGTTTCTTTAGTTTTGGGAATAGGAAAAAGCCGCAAAGAGCCAAATCTGGTGAATACGGCAGTTGAGGCATGTTTACGGTTTTGTTTTGGCAAACAAATCACGTATAAGCATTGATGTGTGAGTTGGTGCATTATCGCGATGCAGAATCCACGATTTGTTTTTCCACAATTGCGATCGTTTGAGCCGTATTGACTCGCGTAAGCGTTGCATAACTTCCTTGTAGTATTCCTTACTAACGGAACGACCTTTTGGCAGGAACTCATAATGCACAGTTGTGAAGGTTTTGCTTCAAAATTTACTTTGAACAGACCTCGTATGTGTTGCTCCCAAGACAAATACAAATTTGCTACGCTCTCTACCATTTGCAGCTATTCTTAAAGGCAAACTTATAATGAAGCAAAACCAAGAATACATTTGAATAGATAGACCTATTTTAAGATAGTGTTGACACATTGTTGGCTGAAATTGTGACTACGACTTTTCGTATAGCTCGGTTCGAAATCAAACTTGAATGAAAAAAAAGTCTAGTAAGTCAACCAGCAAAAACGGTTTTGCTCTTTTATTTCCTGTAAAATTTTTTCTTGGTTATTATAAATAACCGGAAAAACAAGCCTACCCACTCTCAATTGATGAATTACTAAAAATTTTTCCCCAAAATTTTTATTCAAACACATAGATGTGGGTGACTTTTCAAAGCCTTTTCTATAGTTTATTAATTTTGTGAATTATCTTCATTAAAAATTAATTGATAAATATTTTCTATATTTAATTAATGTTAACTTAATTAAAATTTTTATTTTTAAACCTTTTTAAATGTATGTTTTTTTTTTAGTATTCTTGCTATGTAACATTTCATGCATTTTCTTCAATTACAATTTTATTAAAAAATATAATATTTTACCTAACCAACTAACCAACTATCGTTGGTTTAATTGAAATCGCTCGAGTTTAATTTGAAAATTATGTAATTTATTTTAAAAACATATTAAGCAAGTTTGGCGTGTACACGCACTAAAGTTTGAATTATTATAAAATTGACTAATTAAAAATAGTTACCAAATCCGCTTAAACGCATACTTTCACAATTGGTATGTGGTAATTAGTCCAAATATAATAATTATATATTTATTAGCTTCACGCCTCGATTGTTGTGACACTTACCTAAAAATTAAATAATAGAAATAGAAAAAAAATTATAAGCATATTTTTTTGATTGTATATAGATTGTATAACTAAAAATTGATATACGCATATATATATATATAAGTAATTGCTCATTGTGGTATAAAATAATTGAAATTAAAAATTTATTTGCATTTCCATGGCTGCAATTCAATGTGCATTAATTATTTCTAAAATAAGTTTGTGTCAGACTTAATTGTGGAGCATTTTATGTATGTATGTATGTGTATCTAATGCATTTTGGCGCTTAATTGCTGCGCACATTTGAATTAAATGCGCAAAAACAAATTTCTGACCAAAAATATACGCGCTCAACCAAATAAATGTGGATAAGTCAGGCTTTTGTTTAATTTACATACATACACATATGTCTACATTTGGGTTTGTTTGTGCGTGTATGAGCCTGTGGTTGTATGAGCATGTCTACATATTAGTTTTTTAATTCAAACCCGTATCGAGTTGACTGCCACAAGTGCACTTAACTTCATTAAATCAACAAAAGCTGCACACATACACATACACATATACACACATCTATGTATGCACATATGCACATGCAAGTCGCCTCATAGTTATATGCATTTATGTATGTGCCTGTACAAGTGCAAGTACATAAATAAATACTTAATTAATCAAATTTCGCGCATGTGCTCCGAACGATCCGGCATCCTGTTTGCAGGATCCACAAAACACTTTTTGCCACAATGAAATGCAATTTAGCGCAAATATTGGTTTGTTATATTTAAATCATATTTGCAATGGACATTAACATTGCTGCATATATATATATATACATATATATTTGGCGCTTTGTAACCGCTGAAGCGATTTTTGGCCGAGCTCCTCCTCCAATTTGTTGTTTTGCGTCTTGATGTTTATACCAACAAATGGAGGGACCTACAGCTTATTCTAAGCCGCCTCCGAACGGCTGAAGGATTTTTATGAGGAGCTTTTATTTCATGTCAGAAATACACGCGGAGGGCTTGACATTCCCTGCCGAGGGGCGACCGCAATTAGAAAAATTTATTTTCTATAATTTTGGATGTTGCTCGGATCTGGGCTCGAACCCAGGCCTTCCGCCGGCCATTGCTGCATACACTTGCATATACGAGTATACATACAAACAAATATAGATACACATACATATAAAACTATATATGTATATTTTAAAATGCATATTAATCGGCCTGCTCGTATGCATTCTGCATATTTTTTATATATGTATGTTTGTATGCAAATATTTTGTAGCTTTTTTCCGTTTACATGGACGCACTCACATACGAGCACACTACTCGTACATATTTGTTATACATATTTGTACAAAATACAATGGAAACATGCACTTGAGGATATGAAATACATATGCACATATACATACATACTTATGTACACGTATAAGTATTCATTACCACTCAATTCATTAGACTGTGTATGTATGTATATTCACATGCTTGTGCATTACATTTAATCGATTTATTTTAAATAATAATAGTTTTTGTTGATTTGCACTACCCTACTTTTGAGCTTGTTTTTTCCATTTGACTCACTGAATTTTATTGAAAACGCAAACATATATGCGATTATGTAACTTTGTGTGGCTGAGCGCGTTTTGTATATATAAATAAATTAATTTTTTCTTGTTTGGTCTGAATGGGTTAATGATTTAAATTAACACAATGAAACAAATGATTTATTCGTAAATGTGGTTTTCTTTGCGCTTAAATTTTTTTTGGGGTTCTGAATTTCCAAAATTCAAATAATATGGGAATTGGAGCATTGAATGTGAAACGGGCATAACTCAAAATTTGTTTAATTTTTGTTTTGCACATACAGAAAATTTATTAAAAACCCGGAATGTAAACAGTTAAAATTCGTGTCAGAATGATGAAAAATTAGGTCATTTTAAGCAGTACAAAATATAAGAGTAAAAATATATAAAATCCTGGGATGGTGTCTAAAAATCTGACTCAAAGGAAAAGCAATGTAAGTAATGAAGTCTATATAATATTTAAAATTTTGTTTTTCTTTTTTAGACATGAATTTCTTAAATTTCAGTAGTTTGTTTTAATTTTGTTCAGTTCAATACTTTTTACTTAAAAAAAAAAACAGAAAATTCAAATATAATTGGGAATGTTTATTATCATTCAAAAGAAAATTTTTTGGCATTTATATTTTGAAGGTTATCTCTTTCAAATGGTAGCCGCGGCTATGTCTCCGACAGTCATCCGTTGAGTCCAATTTTTGATGACTCCTTCGAGTATTTCGACTTATAACTGGCGAATGACACGCATGATATTTTGATCCAAAGCTTGAATCGAAGCGATATTGTCCGCATAGACTCTAGACTTTACATATCCCTACAGGAAAAAGTCTAACGGTGTGATATCACAAAACGTGAAATTATCTGCTCAACGAAGTGTTCTCTCAATAAATCCATTAATTGCTGCGATGTGAGGGAAATGGCGCCGTCTGGTTGAAACGAAATGTCGCGGAGATCACGAGCTTCAATTTCATGCATCAAATAGTCGGCTATCATGGCGCGATAACGGTTCTCAGCGGCACCAGTTTTGAAGAAATATAGACCGATGATTCCTCCGACCCACAAACCACACCACACCGTTGATTTTTCTGGATGAAATGGCAGCTCTGGTATCTTTTCAGGTTGCTCTTCGTCCCAAATGAGGCAATTTTGCTTAGTTACATACCCAATGAACCAGAAATGGACGCACTCGGTCCCTACTCCTCAGGCTTGCCTTTATCCGACAATATGCATGCCCCTAATGTAATTACTACTCGAACTTTTCAAAAGTCGGACAATGGACCATCTGTTCCATGGCCATCGTTTGGGGTATCGGGATCATCATCTCTTGGTGTTTCATTTTAAATGTCATACAGCATGTGTTGCCTCCATAAATTCAATATACTCGAAAAGGAGAGCTGAGCTCAAGATGGTTCTAGACTCTCGCCCTCTCTCTCGAAAAAAATTGCTATAATTCAAAAGGCAGTCACTTTCAGTATGCGTATAAGTGATTTCTTTTTTTATTTTAATGCATAAAAAGGACTTAAAAATATTCTAAACAAAAGGCAGCACTCATCGAAACCATTTTCAGTTCAGATTTTTTTTATAATTATATTTTTATACTCGGAATTAGAATATTGTTTGAATTATATTATATAGAAATATCAAAAGCAGTGTTATCATTCTAAAAACTAATTTTTATTCTAGACCCGGTTTGATCACAATTTTTTTAATTTAATTTTATGGCACAAATTAATACAATTTGTACCAAATTTGTTCCTAATTATTTTAAGAACGGTATTCACATTGTAGTATTTCTTTAGGTTTCTTTTTTAAGTAGAAAATTTGTTTAATGTTATAAATTTTGACAGCTGACAACTCTCATATATTCTACTGTAATTTTTTGATGTCTTTTCAGTTTCTTTATACGTATACTGCGCCAATTTATGTAATTTTTTTTTTAAATTGAGTGAAAATAATTATATATGGCTACTCTACTCTCTCAAACATATTCAGTTATAAACTTTTTAAAAATTTTGCGCTCATACTTTTTTCAAATTTTATTTTGTTTATTAAACCCTCTCATAAACATTATCGATCATAAGTTTTATACGAAGGCTTAAGTTCTAATATATTTTCGTGTGCTTCTGAATTACACAATTTTTTTGGACCCGGCCACACGCTGTTATGGCTTTCTGTATTTTCTCATATTTTTAGTCCAATTGGTGTTACACAGGGTCATTAAAGTTCTAATCTAGTAACATCTAAATCAAAATTTTTTATTATTTCGTAATATTGATCCAGATATGTATTTGTTAGTGCATTTCGCTAATTCACTACTCAAAGTCTTTCACGAAAATGTCAATAGGAAAGCTTATAAGTAAAGGCAACGCAGCTTTCGGCAATAGAAAAAATGCTTACATCCAAATCATCCTAATTTTTGTCCGTCTGTTTTACTTGATCCATGTTCCAGTTAGACATATCATCCAAAATTTTTACCAACTCGAGGGAGAAATTTTTTTTTTCTCAATTAAATCGGTCCACAGTCTGGAAATCATCATTCACGAAAATCGAACCACAAATAAGATTTGGAATAGATCGGCAAATAGCTACGTATGTACCAAATTTTAAGCAAATCAAAGAATAAATACGATTTGTTCGAATCGGTCCGTCCCTGGTTCACTTCCCGGTATGAAAAATAGATAAAAACCTATTCGTAGGATTTCGAGGACAAACACTGCGATAAGAGAATTTTATACAGATAGATAAGATTTTGAATAAGTTGGTCTATGGTCCACTTTCCTCAGAGAAAAGTAGTGTTACTGCTAATCTAGGCAAAAACCTACCTATGTACCAAATTTGAAGCAAATCAAAGCATAAACTATTTTTTTTCTCTCCATAAAATCGGTCCACAGCATCATCACGTAAATCAAGCCATAAATAAGATTTCGAATAGGTCAACCCAAGGTTCAACTCGCACGGATATGTGACTGATGCAAAGAATAGATAAAAACAATCCCTGATACACATTATATATCATGTATATCATGCTAAAATTTCAGCTCAAACGGTGCAGAACTTTTTGAGTTTTTTAAGCATACATAAACCAACATCACATTCTAATATATATAGATGTGGCAACTCTTTAGTTTGGAATTATGTTTCATCCATTTTCTTCATTTCAATTCAAATGTTTTACATATTTAGTCATGACGTTTTTCCACATCATCACCTACTTATGTATATACAAACACTATTTTACTCGTAATAAAAAATTAATTTTGTCTGATTTTCACGAATGTTATTAAATATAGTTGCCGCAGTAGTTCAAGTGCCGATTTCTTTCACGCTTACTACTATAGAAACTCAATGGTATTTTTTTTTTTAAATTACTTCATATGCCAATATAACCTACTTCCAAGCATACACACGCAGACATACGAACACATCAGTAAGTTTTTATTAACTGGAAAATTGTGAAGGCTTAAGAGCCCAGCAACACTAAGGCATAGGAAGTTTATTAAAATTTAGTTTTTAATCAAATGTGATAAGCTTGTATGAAGCAGGCAGCACACACACACACACACGCATTTATGTATATACATTAATGCATGCATACATACATGCAATATGTGTCAGTGAGTCAAAGTGTATGCGCATATCGGGCGATTGACGTGCATGATTATGACATGATGCAATCAACTTTAAGTAGACAAATAACATCAATACACACATAGCCATACATACATACATGTACACACGGGCATCAACTTGTTTTAAAGTATGTGATTTCACAAATCCAAATCCAATAAATCTTCAACAACTCATTCTCTCTCTCCTTCTCTCGACGTAGCCACTTTTGCAAAGTCAAGAATTTTCCGGCAACGACTAAATAACGGCACATTTTCTTACGGCTCATCGGTTCTCGCGTGCGTAAAGCAAAAGCGTGTCTAAAGCATTCATTCCCAGTGAAGGGGCCACTGTACTGTGTTGCTGCCACGCTTATATTGCATACTTGTAGGCGCGCACATTCGACTCTGCCGTGGGTGATGCCGATGATGAGCAAATGATGCGGATTTCGATGTATTTGCTAGTTAGTGTTTATGTGGCTGTATGCGCGCTGATTGAAAAGCTCTGCATGCCGCTGTAGTGCGATTGTGGGAAAACGAATAATTCAGCAATATAAAGTATGCAACCAATTGTATGGCGTATATGCGTGTATATGTATGTTTTGTATGTTTGAGCGAATGACTAAAGTGCCGTTAGTAGTGATATGTGTGTTTGTATGTACACTATTTCATTTTCCACTAAATATTGAGTGCATTTTGTGTTGTTGGCATAGATTGATGGCATATTATTGCGTCCAAGTGCACTCCATGCATCCCCTTCCCGCGCGCACTACAACTGCAACTGCATCAGCTTTTTCTGTGGTATGAATATTCGTTTGGAAGCTTTGATCGATAATCATTTTCGTGTTTAAAAAGGATTCTTTTATTGAATGCTTTTGCTGAGCGCAGCGAAGCACGCCGGAAGAAGAAGAAGAAGAAGAGGAACAAGTGACATGCAATATGCACTCACCACTACCGGCATTAGCTGGGAAAAAATTGCACATAACGGAAATTTGGAGTAGCGTATGGAGTGAGCACACACTCATGCTTATACGTATATAAAGATCTACAGATTCATGAATGCTTAACATGCATTTAGTATATTTGTGGTCGAGTTTATCACCAGCAGCGAGTAATCTGTTGAGTTAAACACTTTTCGAGCGTATTTTGATGCGCGATTACCATGAAATAAGCAAAATTAGAGTTACAAAAATAAAACTCCATCGTTGATTAGGTGTACACAAGCGGAAATTTACTTAGCATTAGGGTGGTCACTATTAGTTTTCAACAACTAATAAAGAGTAGTCAGCTCTTTGAAATTTATGAGCCCAAAAATTGATACGCGATGAAGTAGTGAGATTTGAATAATAAAATGAGAACATTGTAGAACGTTTAATATTAAAAAAATATTCATTAAAGTTTCCACTAACAGAATATTTCTAAGTCATTGAAAGTGTTAAGACAAGATAATAAAATTACAATTAAGTCTATATATTAAAGGGCTTAGCAAAAGCTTGGAGCTTACAATATACTTGGATGGGGTTACCAACTTTTGAAGTGAATAAATTAAAACAATTAATGAAAACTTACAGCGCTCAAACTGAAGAGATAAATAAACTGTACAGAATATAGCTAAGCTTATAATTAAATATGTTTTTTTCAGTGGAGTTGACACCACTAATAAATGAGTATCAAATAAGAAATGCAAATTTTTCAAGGGCTACGAATTTGCAGTGCATACTTTTAGTAGTTTTCGTCTGTTTTAATTTTTTTCTTTTTATCACAGACATTTTTTAGAGAACTTTTTTTAATTAACATAGCTGGACGGGTAAATAACATTTTACATAATAATTTCCTCTTGAAAGACGCTATTCTCGCGATAGATGTCGCGCTTAACCATGTCAGCTTCAAATATTCGAGGTTAGTGAACTGACCGGTTGTTCTTGGGAAGAGTTTTCAAATATTCTTATAATTTTCCTAATACTACTTTATTAATCCTTCGAATTCAAGAGAGTGCATTCTTTCGATCCGTTCGACTAATTTTTGACCACTTTTTGGCACACATTGGGCACTATCTCAGCCATTACTTGACGAATGTTGATTTCCAAGTGCCTAACTGTTAAAGGTATATCCGGTAAATTTCTCTCGCAATAAAGCCATATTCGGTCTTGCTGAGTGGTATGTGGCACTGTCTTGTTCGAACCACATACTTACAAAGTCGTGTTTTTCAATTGCAGGCCTAAAAAGTCAGTTATTTTACGAACATAATGCTCCAAAGTGTCGGTGTCAGACTCGCCGTTATCGTCCAGTCACACTACCAGACCATAGAGCACACTAGACAGTAATCCTTTTTTTTGGTCTAATGAAATCTGTTCAATTACTGGAGGATTCTCGGAGCCCCAAATACGACCATTTTGCTTATTTACATACCCACCGAGTAAAAAATGTGCCTCGTCGCTGAGGAAAATTTTGTTGGAAAAGTTTTTATGTGAGCTGGAGTTTATATGGATGTAGGTGTCCAAGTGCAAAATACACCATAATGTACCGTAAGAAAGCCCAAGCTCTGGAGAACGTCGGAAAATTTACACTTTCGAGACTTCGGCTTCACTTTCACTCACAGCAGGGATATTTGAGGTGAAACGAGCAAAAAGATGATAAACAGGTCTTAAAATATCTGTAACCGATCTAGTCTTTCCAAATTTCTTTAAAATTTTACCAATTGCTTGAGTAACTGTTGGACGACGATGTACACCATAATTTCCTCTAAAAGCACGAAACATTTGAATCACCATTTTTGTAGTAGGTTTCAACAATTTTAACGCGTTGTGCGGTTGATAGCGATCAATTTTCATAATTGCCGGACTTTTAACTAAAACAAAACATGTTTAATTTAAAATATTAGTTTGACAACCGATTAAATGGATAAACCTTTATATTTAAGATCGTAAGAATAGGCTTGAGAGAAAGCCGCTTCTCCCATGGCCAATTGCATGTAGCATGCTCCAGAGCAGGTACACAGAGTAGCCGGTGATTCTAGTACCCTGAGGAAACACAAGAAATATTCTTTACAAAAAAATATTTCGACAGATGCAGTATTTCGTTTATGTCGTATTATTCGCCAGATTTCATAAAATATTTCAAAATTTAGCTAGTACTTGTAATAATTGAGCCAGCTCAAAAGAAAAAATGAATAATGTAATTGAGAAAAGACCTAATGATACATTTTAAAAACATAGGAATACCTTAATAAAAAATATTGAGCTATCCTTCATCTGTTCAACTTGAGTACTGTGATGCTGTCTCAACACCAAACAGTTTATTGAACTATTGAGTAGCTGTTTTACGCGCATAGTGCAGGCAGTGTTTCTTTTTCTCTTTTGCATTATATGAAAATTAGGTTAAAATAAACGCAAGAAAATATTGTTAAAATCAGCGGCAGAATGTTGAGGTTTTATCGCTTTGTTAACATTAAAGGAGAAGAGTAGAAGAAATAGTAGATAATCGAGCCAAGCGTTTTTAAATATATATCAATTACTATATATAAAAGATGCCTAAAAGTATATCTTGACAAAGATTTAAATGCTTTTTTAAGCTTCGAAAGCATCACAAACGATTTTCTTTCCAAATTTGCTATAATTGTGTTTTTTTATACATATTTTTATTTTTGCTTCTCATTTTGGAAGCTTAACACTATATATCAATACTATACCATGAACTGAAGAATATTATATTTAGAAGAAACATCTGTTTTTTGTTTCCCCTTCATGCATATTAAATTTCCGATGTATGTAAGAAGAAGGAGAAGAGTTAGACTCCTGAAAATTTATGCGTTTGTATTTTTGTAATGTCTTGATCGGGCTTTGGAAAAGGCCGGAACGGTTACCTATAGGGGTTTCCAATGATAAGGAAATTCAAATGTTTTTTATTTAATGTGAAGTACAATCGATACAATTAAGTTCAGAATATAACTTTATTCAAATGGCCTCCAAGACTTCTTTTGCAGGAACGAATTCGATGAACCCAATTTTTGAGCACTTTTTCCACTAAGTCAAAGTCTGTCTGGTTTGTTGCTAAAGACCAATAACTTCAAATAACCCCACAGGAAGTAGTTTAATGGTCTTGAATCCCAACTTCTTGGAGGCCATTCAATGCCACAATTGCTTGAAATAATAGAATCTCTAAACCTTTCTCACAATAATTAAATTTTTGCATGTGCTGTGTGGCACTTGTTTGAACCAGATATTGCTAACATCAACTTCTTCTAATTGTGACCATAAATAGTTGGTTACCATCGATCTATACCGCTCTCCATTGACAGTAACTGTGTACCAGCTTAATTTCGAAAGAAGTACGGACCGATGATTCCACCAGACCAAAACCCACACCAAACTGTCAATTTAGGTGAATGTAATAGTTGTTCATAAATAATTTGTGGATTTTCTTCGCACCAGAATCGGTAGTTTTTTTATTTACCGCACCACTCAAGGCAAAATCAGCAAATTCACAACGTTTATGGTGGTTTATGGATGAAATTGGAAACATTACTGAAAACAGTGAAAAAATGACAGATGATGACATATTCAAAATGTCCAAAATGACACTTAGAAATCATATCATTCCTATTTTAAAACCCTTTATATCACTTAGCTCCCATACAATCGATTTGTACATATATAAGGTTTTGCGTATAAAAACCGCTGAAGGTATATGGGAGTGTATATTTTTGTATAATATAAATATATATATATATATATATATATATATATATAATATATGGGCATATTTTGAAGTCCATATCAGTACTGAAAATCATCGAAATCGGAATACTATATATTATACTATATTGCTCCCATACAACTTTGTATAGGTATAACCTTTTAGGTCAAAACTAAACCAAAAAACATAAATTGGTGTGAAAATTCGTGCGCTACTCAAATAAATTGAGATAAATGTTGACACTTAAAATCATTAATATCGAATTTTGCATTTCAATAAATTGAATATGTTCATGAAAGGTGAAAAGTCTTCAGCACGGCCGAATACAGCACTTCTTTCTTATTGTTATTATTTTTGTATGAATTCTTCATTTAGTCATTGGAATCAAAAATAACTAATTTAAAATAAATTCTATTAGTATTTTCATTAAACATGTTTGCGTTGCAGCTACAAAAACAAAAAAAATATATATAAAGTCTCTCCTTTGTCCAAATATATTTGACATTATTATCTGCATAATTTATTGCATGCTCCCAAGCAATTTGTTTTATCTCTTCAAATATTTACGAAATTTAAAGCGTTTACTTTGTCTGTGCAAAAAAGAAAAGTTATAATTTTTTGTTGTTGTACTTTGTTTTCTCCCTTATTGATTTTCATATTCAAAGTTATTACTAAAATAGCAAATTTGCAGTTAAAAGTTGTTGCTGTTTGCTTTTAAATAATAAATATTGGATTTCCAACATGTTTTTGCTATTGTTTTTGTTGTCACTTCAAATACCACAGCTTGTGGTCTTTTTTGGCAATAATATATCAATTTGCGCCAGCAAAGTGGCTTAGATATGTATGTGCAACAACTAAAGCAATAACAACAATTGCACTAAGCAAATCAATGTATAATAAATTATTGTAAGAAATTTAGAAAATTTAATTATCAGTTGCAACAATTACAAATACAACCATTATTGGTATGTATGCATGTAGGTGTGTGTGAGCTTAAACTTACAATTGAACATGGACAGGAAGTCATTTTAAAATCTTGGTAAGTTGCCAATTAAAATACTCGAAAGCCAAAAGTGGTTGACGTTTCTGATTTGTAAATACTATGTATTGTAATTTGAATATGTGTGTATGTATGTTAGTTTCTGGTTTTTGGAATTTAAGACATTTTCAAATTGATTTGCATGTGATTTGAACATTGTCAACAATTATCTCAAGGAAGTGGCTATATGGATAGAAAATTCATTTATTTGTTTTTTTTTTTTTGCTTACTCAAGAAGAAGAAACAAATTCTTCATTGTTATTAAATTTGTATAGAAAATATATTCGAATTAATATTGAAGATTTAAATTGCGTATGGCGTAAATCGTGGAATTTTTTTGTCTACCTTTCTCTTTAAATTTTTTCGGGTATGATATTTTTTTTCTTTTGTATTACCTTTAGGAATATTTTCTTACAAAGAAATATCTTAAATTTAATTTATTGTCAGTACAAAATAAAAAAATGAACATAAAAGCAAAATTTTATGTTATTTTACATACTTCACTAATGTTGCTCATACGCCCCAGCACACGGTTTACACAAGAAATGAAACACGAAATATTCAGTCCACACAATTTTATTTGTGTAAATTATATAAGTACATAGCTATATATATAACATGTATAAACTTGACACACAAGCTGGTAAATATAATTAAATACTAATAATAATAAATAAATGAGTTATGAATTTTTCGTTTCTTTTCATAATTAATTAAATTACTTTCATTAAATATTTGTATTAATTGGTTTGTAACAAAAGAAATTGAATTTAAATATGTATTTAAATATATATAAAAGTGTCTAAGAAAATATTTTTTCAATTTACTCCCCTTGTGCAGCATTTCAAATACGAATATTCAATTACACAAGTGCCACTCCATATTGGGAAAAGAAGCTGCTGGCATTGATTTAGCCGCAAGTAATGAGATAAGATGAGATAAGATAAGAGTTACTAAAAAACGAGAATAAGCATAATGACCAGCAATCAAAAGTCAATTGAAAATTTACAAAGAATGCTTTGCATAAATTAAGTATCCCCTTGTATTCTGAAGCAACAAAAGCGAAAACAACTTAAACATGATGGTTGCTAATAACTCTCAGAAATAGAAAATGTAGATGTATTATAGGATAATCTTGGCAAGAAAACCTTTGGCAAGACACAACGAAAATTGTCAGGAATGGATTTGAAGTTGATTATTCTAATTATTATTCTGTAAAGAAATATAAGTAAAATAAATATTAAATAAAAAAAAAATAATAAAAAAAATAAAATAAAATTAAATGAAATAAAAATAAAAATAAAAATAAAAATAATATATAGAAGAATAACATAAAAAAAAATCAAATAAAATAAAATAAAGTAAAATAAATAAAATAAAATAAAAATAAAAAATAATATAAAATAAAAAAACATAAAAAAATAAAATAAAATGAAGTAAATATATAATAAAATTTAATATAAAATAAAATAAAATAAAATAAATATGTAATAAAAAATAATATAAAATTAAATAAAGTATAATTTAATTAAATTAAATATAATAAGATTAAATTTAAAAAATTAAATAAATTGAAAGAAAAAACAAAAATAGAATAACATAAAATAAAATTAAATAAAAAAAGCAAAAAATTAAGTTAAATTAAATAATTATGTAAAATAAAAATAAATAAAATAAAAATAAAATAAAATAAAATAAAATAAAATTAAAAAATAAAATAAAATAAAATAATAATAAAATAAGGAAAAAAAGAAATAGAATTAAAAATAAAAATAAAAATATAACATAAAATAAATTAAAATAAAATAAAATAAAATAAGTGGAAGAAACCATACACTTGCCATAAATTCGTTTGTTATTTGGTATTGTTGTTTGGTATTGTACAGTTTTGGAATTATAAAATAGTCAACAACTAAGTTGGAAAATATGCAGCGAATAATGCGTACAGTCATGTCCAAATATAAAGCTCTTAATCCCAAAGCCTCCGTCTTTCGAACGGCGTTGACCAGGAAGGAAGGTGGTAGAGGTCAGAATGACATCGGAGCGTTGCATGACAAACTAATTTGAAATCCCAGAGCGTGTTTCCGTCAAAAGTCACCACAGTCTGAAATTTATCAGGTTGTAGAATCCGCTGATGATAACTGCGAATGAACCAACCTTATAAAAGCAGAAACACGATATCAACGGATGGATGAAAAACTGCAGATATGGTAGTCCACGGTGTATATCGGAAAGATTTACTGAGTCCGCATATCGACCAAAAATCGTTGCACTTATGGCTCACAAATAGAGCAGTATTCGCCGAAACAGAAGGAACAATTTCTCCAATGCAAGACGGAGTCGTTCCCACCAGAAATTATGTCACAAAAGTAATTCGTGACGTAAATGCTCCTGCAGACAGATGCCGCAGATATAATATCAGAAGAGAAAGTCTAGGCAATGTGCTTGCTGGATGTGTTACGCTCGCTAATTCGATGTATCTTAAGTGACATAATGCCATCTCGAAAATAATACATTTTCAACTTGCCCAGAAGTACGACTTTTACCAAAATAAGACACCGTACTACAGATACAGGCATTGATGTGAAACGCCAATGGAAGTTAAGAAAAGTGTATCTACTGCCAATCATCGTATCTGCGCACGACCTGGTGCATATTAATCTTAAAGAAAACATGCGAAAGCTCCAGTTGCCAGGTCACATCATATTCGATATGCCGAAAGCAGCCTTACTGAATTCGTACCATATTATTCGAAATTTTTTGCAGTAAACGTTTATAATTAATTTAATGTTAGTTATTATATATTTTCAAGCATATTTACATTTAATGAAATGTACATTATTGGCCTGCAGCTAAGCTGTTGCCAATAAATGAATTTTACTCCCTAACGGGATGCAATAAAAAGGGAAATAAAATAAAATAATATAATAATAAATTGAAGTAAAGTAAAATAAAAAAATAAAAAAATAAAAAAAAAATAAAAAAATAACAAAAAATAAATAAATTACAATTAAATAACATTAAACGAAAAAAATTAATTAAGATTAAGTAAAAAAATAAAATTAAAAAAGGTAAATTAAAATGAAATATAAAAAATAAAGTAAAACAAAATAATACAAATTAATAAAAAAATTAAATATAATGAATTAAAATAAAATACTACAAATTAAAAAAAAAAAATTAAATGAAAGATAAAAATAAAAATGAATTAAAAAATAGTTAAATAATAGATGAATCATTTTAGAAATTTTTTTAACATGCGATATGATAATATATAAATATGAGCAAATTAAAATTAAAAAGAATATATAATAATTTAAAATAATATAAAATAAAATAAAATATAAAAATTGGATTAAAAATATTTTTAATTTATTATATTATTAAATCAAATGTTGCACTAAAGTGAGTTATTAATAGTTAGCAGTCGTTAATAAAATGTAAGTTTTTTAAGCTTCTAGCTTAACAAGTTGTCAGTTTGTAAATTCTTCACCCTTTAACCAATTTTAATAATTTCATTTAATTGCATAATTATAATCAAAAAGCCAATTCGGAAAATGAGGAAATAACAACAGAGCTACTACGCAATCATTAACGCTAGTTGGCGCGCGGGCTACTTAAAAACTTTCTTTGGCTTCTATTTAAATTAGTACTTCTTACAATAATAACTACTTGAGCACGTCGAATATTTGCGCGAATGCAATTAGTGGTAAGCATGATTATTAACTTATTATTTCGCTAAGGTTCTGCCTCAATCGCCGTTCCTCCATCTACAACTAACAAATTACAGGCGCTACGCACTACATGAAGAATTAACAAACTCCATCTCTCTCTTTCTCTCACTCTCTCTCTCTTTCTACTAAGTATGTTAATAATTACGCACAGCTGATGACGTTAGGTTGACGCACACTGTTTTTGAGGTGTGCCAAATTATCCTGTCAACATGCGGCGTTAATTGTAAGTGTAAAACCATACTGCCATCCATGGTCTGCCTCTCTTGTCAACACTGACGCCAATTATTTGGTGTTTTCATTATAATTATTGTTCTTGCGTTGGTGCTCTCCTTTCTATTGTTGTTGTTGTTATGGTTGAAGTAAATCTCAGCGCCGTCTTTGATGATTGTGCTGTAATTGTAATTGTTATGTGTTCAGCTTTTTGTTGTTGTTGTTTTTGCTTGTCGTCATTGCCATCATCCAAAATTGGTTATTTGCTGGGCTTCGCTCAGCGCTAGTGCTGCGTATAGTAGACTAGCTTTGAAATTCACATTTCGAGTGCAGTCATTATAATTAACTTCTTATTTCGCTCACATCCTCTCATTAAATCCTTTTTACGCTCTGATCTAACTATCCTTCTGCTTACTTTGCGATGTCAAGCATTAGTTTTGCATTTGAAGCGGGAAAGGTTTTTGGAGATTTTCTAAAGAAATTTTCTTTGCTGCCAATTAAGCAGATTTCTCTCTTTCTATGGCATCAAAGTGGTGCTCCGTGACGTATACGTAACATATATACGCCTTGAATTTATGCATTAAGTGCTTTGGTTGTTGTTGTTTTTACTTTTGTGTATAGTGATTATTAGCCGAGTGCAGAGTTAACTTATTGAATTCGCAGAATTTCTGACTTTGAATTGATTTGCAGAGATGGCAGGTATGAAGCTATAAAGCAGCTACCTTAGGTAGATACGTATGCGTATGGGTTGTAGTGACGTATTTATTATTTGAGCAGAAAAATAGGAAAAGTTTAGTGTTGGATTTCATAGAATAAAATCGTACTGATCCAAAAAGTGCCCAATCGGTACCACGTAAAAACCTACTAATTAAGGTTCATTTTATTTCTATTTTTGATTTAATACTTCTATTTAATACATTTTTTATGTGGTTAAAAAGAATAAAGTATTTAGTAAAATAACTCTACTGTATATCTATCTAATCTGCCTGAAATAGATATTTAAAAATTTATCATTAATCTAAATTTTTACGTGTGACTTTCGTCAGAGATGTCATCAAAACATTCAAGAAAGTGTGAAAATGTTTACTATTTAATATTTCATCTAGTCTTAACGAAAAATACTATATTGGTTTCGAAACTAAACTCGTGCAGCTCAAAGTAATCCTTTTCGAACTAGTCCATACGGAACGTGTATAGTTGGTTAGACCAGTTTCTTTTGACCAAATTTGCACAATAAGAAAAGACTTTGAACAGTTGGGCAAACTAGTTTCAAAGTAGTTTATGACTAGTTCATATTACTACAGGGTATAAAATCTGAAAAAATATACTTATGCTTATTTATGTGTAAAGCTACTAATTAGCGATGTTCGTTTATTCAAATACTCATTGCATATCTAAGCTATGTCGTGTTTAACATTTACCGTTACGCCAATTAGCAGACAACTTTTAAATACTTGTTGTTAATTCAAACTGCACAAAGGAAAAAAAAAAAGAAAAACTTTCGAAGTTCAATAGCGAAAAAGCGCCAGACGAAATTATTTATTGATGAGCACTGGATATTGAGCAAAACTGAAAAAAGTTGCAGGATATTGAAAATAAATTTCAAAAGACAAGAGGAGGGTACGTTACTTTTGTTTCTTCAAGCAATAATTATAGAAGAATTTTGAAAGTTAAATACATCTTATTTATGCTGGATATATCGAACTTTAAGTATTATGTTATTTAATTGAAGATAAATTATTTAGTAAAATTATTTCCTAGGCTTTTTTTAAAATTCCAAAGAATTTCTTTGTGAAAAACCATTGTTCGACATACTAGAAAATATTAAAAAAAAATCAAATTCTAGTATTTTAAGTAGGTTTTTGTTTGATATTATATATAAATATATATCATTCCTAGAGCTGCACACGCCAGTACACCTAAAGATATGCCAAATAAAGCGCTGCACATAATTTTTTGGTTTATAATTTATACTTGGGTGTGTTTAAACTCAAAACTTTGCAGCATAATTTCAGGCATTGAAATTTTCGGTTAAACCAATAAATTTTGTGAGAGTCGCCAGAATAGGTTAGATGCATTTCTTCTTTCGCTTTGATGAAAGTTATTTTCCCGTCGACAAAAAGAAATTTCTTTCCCATAAAAACTTCTCTTTTTCACACCGCATAAATTCCGAGAGCTTCAGAAAAAATACCGTTTACTCACTTGTCTATCACTAAACTTTTCTGGAATTTTTTGTTGCCTCTAAACCAAAGAACAAAGAATCAATGTTTTTACTTCAATGCGTCACACTCAAATAACGGGAAAAAATTCTAATTTTGATTTAAAAAAAATAAAAAATAAAAAAAAGCAAGAAAAAAAATTGCAATTATTTTTGTTGTTAGCGCTCAGTGAGTGACAACAGATTTTTTACACAAACTAAAAAAAAAGTAAACAAAAAACCGGTGTCGTCTCCGCTGGCTACACACAGGCGCTTTGAATGCGCTGCCGAAATGCAAAACTTATTAATATGCCAACGCCAAAGCGCAAAAAGCGAGTGTGTTTAAATATTTTCGAAGCAAAGTTAAGCAAAAAGAAAAAAAAAAACGTCAAAGAAAAAATTAATTAAAATCACGACGCGCAGTGCCGCCTGCAGTTTGCTGCCATCCAAAAGCGTAAAAGGCGCGAGGCGTCAAAATCGATGGGATCTGCTGAAAAAGAGGGCAAACACAAGGCCACAAGGGGTGTGCGGATGAGGTACTGTAAGGCACAAGGAACTAAGGCAAGCGCTGTATCAGTCAACTTCCAACAACTAACATCCAACAAAGTGTCATCGTCCATACCGAAATGTTTTATTAGTACATATGTACGTACTCGTATATACAAAATTCAAAGTAACAAAAAAAAAAAAAAAAAAAAAAGTTGCAAAATTTTGCTGTCAGCTTTGTGTGAAACTCAACACGTTCATGGACGCTTTGGCGTTTTTTATACACGCTTAGGCACCTATGCTTTGTTTGTGTACTTTTATGTGTGTGCGTCTCTGTTTGGAGATATGCAAAAATTAGCAAACGACCATCAGGTCTCTTTCACTATTCTTTAGCTATCGCTCCGGCCATTCAAGCTTTTGTTTAGTTTGTTGCTGTTGTCGTCTGATTGACGAATTCCGGTGTCGTTGTAGCCACTCGTTTAAATCTGTTAATTTCTCATGTTCAATGGGCGTTTGCCTCTCTTTGTTCTACACTCAGGATTTTTTTTATTATTATTTGAGTGCAGAGTTGGTTGTATGTGTGTGTGTGTGGGTGTATGTTTGTCTTTTGTCGTTAAGGTAGATACTCTATTCAATACATAGGAGTTTCTTATTTCTCCATTTGCTTGCCTTTTGTCCGAATAAAAAGCAAATTCTCCTTTATCAACCTCTTCAAGCGCTCATCTGGCGACTGTTTTTTAAATTTAGTCGTTTTAATTAATATTTCAGGCAAATAGAATGCAATAATCAACATACTTCAGTGGTGGCTAGTTGAAGATCGGCTTTACGTTGATGGAGAGTCCTCTTAATCTATACCAAAGGGTACGAAATAACCTCCCTGAGGAGCTTAAAGTTCGATATAGCAAATTTTTGATAAGAAACTCTATTAGGAAAAGAGTATAGTGGAGATATTTGGAAATTATACATACCCGCTATACTTGCCACGGAGCTATTGTTAGCTTAGGTTAGGTTAAGATGCCTGATGCCTAGAAGGTTAAATTGTTATAGATATGAGACATGCCCGTTGTGATGTCACAAAAGTAGAATTAACTGAATGACTGCTCAATCTATATTTTCCAAACCCTTTAGTACGTGCCACAAATCTGCCAATGCGCCTATTGTCAATATCACGTAACTCTTCTGAGTTGGTAAACGCATGCGATCGCAGAATTTTTAGTCAAGCCAGATGAAAAAAAAGCGCATAGCTGATTATATCTCCTTCATGAGTAGGGAGCTATGCTCAATCGCAACTACAACGGTATATGATAGTTTTGATTTTAGAATAGAGAAGAAATTCCCTAACCTTCCGCAGTACACCTTGTGCCAAAGGGATTTCAACGTCCTAGTCCGGCATTCGTTTCTCTAGTTCAAGGCCCGTCTTTTCGGGAACAGCCCACATAACGGCGGGGAAGTATTTACATGACCTTTATTCGGCATAAGCGAAGCGGTGGTACCCATATTTGTAAGCACATCAGATTTTTAGTTCTCAATAATTCGACTTTGATCCGATACCCACTAGATTTGTAGATTTTCTTTCACAGAAAATATCCTCCGAATCCGCTTTCTTAATAGCGTCAACCCTCGTCTGAATGATATTTCAAAGGTCGGTGCTACTAGAGCTTCAGTGCCAATATTTGATATTCAAAATAAAATCAAGAACTTCATTCAGGGAGCTCGTCCTCTCGTCACTTGTTTACTTTAGTATGTTGAAGATAAGCCTCCATACTCTAAGGGTCCGCAGAAGTTAAAGGCGTAAAACTCACTGAACCTACTGATTAAATTTTTGGCTCTAGCGAAAGATAGGATGCCATAAATGTTTGAGGCTGTTCATGATAAATTTTAAAATTTTGTTATCTTATAAGTGGTTTTTTGAGGAGAATAACTCTAAGCTCAAAGGTTTATGAACATACAAACAGCTCTCTTCACTACACAACACTTACTTAAGAAGAGTTGATAAGATAAGATGAATTCGCCAAGTAAAGTAAGTATTGATTTGGAAGGTGTCATTGAACCTTTTACACTTTCAGAATGCTACCTAAAAAACCATTTAACAAGCAGACAAAGATGAGATCACATAAATATATCCTCTGGAGGGGTAGGAAAAATATTATGATAATTTATGGGTGGTCTGATATATGGAAAACAAGTTTGGTTGGGCGCTGTTGACTTATGTCTTAAATATTGGATCTTGCATCAGCAGGGGATGGATGTAGAATCCGTTTTTTGGGACAAAGGCGTAGTTGCAGATTGCTCCCATATTCGGTTCGTGTTCATACTAGACCCTGAGGAATGATGCCAGTTGAGGTCTTCCTCTTCCTCTGCTTCCGCAAGCGGGTACTTCATCGAATGGAGCGCTTTCATAGATTCGGACGACATGACCTAGCCTAGCTCTTGATTCGGTGAACAATGTTAATGCTCGTACAGCTCACCGTTCCATCGTCTGCGGTATAAACCGTTACCAACGCGCAATGGACCATAAATCTTCCGCAAAACTTTTTTCTCGAAAACTCCTAAAGCCGACTCATCAGGTGTCGACATCGTCCAGGCTTCTACACCATATGTCAGGACGGGAATGATGAGCGACTTGTAGAGTTTGGTTTTGGTTCGTCGAAAGAGGACTTTACTTTTTAATTATCTACTCAGTCCACAGTAGCACCTGTTGGCAAGAGTGATTCTGCGTTGAATTCCAATGTGTTGTTAATGCTGGTCCCTAGATAGACGAAATTTTCTACGATTCGAAGTTAAGACTGTCAACAGTGACGTGGGAGCCTAGACGCGAGTGTGATGATTGTTTATTTGATGACAGTAGATATTTCGTCTTGCCCTCGTTCACTACCAGAGCACACTTAAGCTCCATTCGCCTGACATGCTTTCGTCCGACCATATTATGCAAAGAAGCTGATGCATGATCATTGTCAGTTCTTCGACGCCATAGTTGAATAGCTCTGCTGATAAGCCATCGGCTCCCGCCGCGCTGTTATTTTTAAGCGGGCAATTGCTGTTCGAACTTCTTCATAGTCGGGTCGCAATCGATTGGTATTTCGGTTTTGCCATATCCGGGGTTTTCACCTTCACTGTCATTGAACAGGCTGGAGAAGTGTTCCCTCCATACACTAAGTATGCTCTGGATATCTGTTGCCAGATTACCTCCTTGGTCTCTTGGTTCTAGCACATTTAGTTATTGAATTATGGGAATTTTCGTACTCTTCTAAATTACCGTTTAAGGCGAGGTGGCTGAGAACTTTGTCCGATATCTACCATTTGCAATAGCGACCTTACATATGACCCAACACATTTACCAAATTTCATTAAAATATTTCACATAGCCAGACATACGGACAGACAGACACGGTTCAATTTACAGAAGACTCCAATTTTCAATCGTATAATTTGGACTCGGCATGTGATCACAAAACTGTTATAGACAGTTTAATTAACTATGATTTTCTGAATATCCCACAAAATTGTGACCACTTGTATATCAGTATTACGAAAATCACTGTGTGTCTAAAATCAAGCTAAATTACTATACGAGAGATATTCATTGACGCACACCTTTGAGAAATCAAAAATAGTGAGCGAGGTGCCCATCATACATTACACCGCGGAGAAAACTGATTGCTAATACCATTGCCATAAAAAATCAAACAATCAAGAGAAACAGTTAAAATATTGATACTTGAGTCAAAATGAGTTTTTGAGTTTTTGCCTTCGGGATCCTTGAGTTTCATATAGAATTGCGATCGACTTTGAGTAGTTTACGTAAAACTTTGACGTAGTTTTTTGACTAAGCACTTTAGCTAATACCTTAGAAAATAAAAGATATAATTCGTTCTACTTAGAATTTTTAAATAAATAACTAAAAAATATGTAAAATGCGGCCGGCTTTGCTCTAAGTGGCTTTCATTGTCATACGATTTTTTTAAATTTCTTTTTGTATTTTGCCAAATCTACATTTACAGAATTAAAATATTTCAATGAGTACTTATGTCGCAAAATGCAGCGTAGTTCGGTTATGCCAAAAGCGGCTTACGAAGGGATCAACAAGGATATTCATATGGAATTTGTTAGGAATTTGTGTAAACAACAAACACTATTTGCAACATATGCACTTCCGAGTCCAACAACAACCACTCTAGTTACAGTTAGTTGTAGTTATTTACATGAAAATATTGGAACTAACATGAATATACATACATACATTTATCCATATGTTACATGTATGAGTGCGTATATGCGCCCGCCATGTGCGCTTCGCGGCGTGTATTTATTTTATGGATTTGATGAGTGAACATGCGACCTGCTTGACGTCTGTTGTTGGATCTGCCAACTGGATTTTGTCAAAGCTCCAAGGCAAATAAATAAATGGCGAAATGGAAGAAGAAGAAGAAAATACAAATACAAATGCAACAAACACGCGCAAAGGGTAACTGGCAGCGCGCTTTTGCAGCGAAGAAAAAAGGAAAAAGCAAAATTTAAGTAATAAACAAAATAAATAAATTAAATGGAGAGAGAAAGAACAAAGTGATTGCTCAGCTAATGTTGCATAACGTTGACTAACAAACACACATATGCCATGATAAATTGTGCAATTATTGTCTATACAGATGTGTGTTTGTGTGTGTGTGTTTATTTGTCCGTTCAAGAACAGAAGTTAGCTTGGTTGTGACATATGGCAAAATGAAAGCGGATTTTCAAGAAAAAACTTGAAAAAATTATATAAAAAATATGAAAATAAAGCAAGATGGAAAACAACAACAAAATTTTTATTGAATTGGATAAAAGTGGAAAAAATAATGCTACGATAGCAATAAATCTGCCGCAATGTGTTGCTGCTGTTGCTCCACTGCCTACTGGCATTGTTATTTATAGATACAACTGCCTAAATCCATATATATCCACATTTTCAATTTTTTTTTCTTTTTGGTGTGACTCAACGCAAACATTCGAAGTTCGAAAAGAGTTGAGTTTTTAGCTTTTGCTGGCTTTCAATACTGTTTTAATTTTTTGTTGTTACCTTTTTTGCCATTTTTGTTGTGGCCTTTTTACTTCGATTGTGTTTTTCTTAAGCCTTATGCTTTTAAATATTTTGCTTTGCTCTTTTGTGTGTGTGTGTGTGTGTGTGTGTGTTTATATGTATGAGAGAGTATGCGCTGATCCCCTTTGGCCTCGTATATTTGCGTCACCTTCCTCCTCTACACATATAAACAGTTTGTATGTCTGATAAATTTATTACTTTGCTACCGCATGCCATTTGACATAGGCCAACAACAACAATACTAACAACAGTACAACCAATGCGTGCCACAATGGCAAACACTAAGTGTATCGGGAAGATAATGTATTAAAAATGAATATTGCTAGATGAGTATGTAAATATTCATGTATGTGCATGTATGTGTGTTTGATGAACTCTTTTTTTCAATATTTAAATATCTCTGAAATTTAATCTTTGTAATGTTATTCGCGATTATTGAGCACGCAAGCTTTTGCTTTTGTCTATAAATTCTCTTTGACTGCCTACAGGTAGATTTATGTATGCATATAGAACTGCTGAATATGGGAAATGTGAAATTAATAATACTGTATTGGATGGCTTACAAGATATGCTCAAATCTTGTATTGTTTTCATCAGTGAGTTAATGGCTTGCGAGAAGATGTATGGGATTCAAGTAGTGATATATGCTCTAGGGCCATAATAGTATAAAAGAAGTATATATAATATTATACTACTGTATATTCAATTGTTTTTGTTTTATTTTATTTTATTTTTATTTACTTTATTTTTTTCTTATGTTTTGCTTTAATTTTTTTTATTTAACTTGTTTTTATTTTATCATACTTTTTTGTTTTATTTTACTTAATTCAATATAACTTTATATTATTTATTTCATTAATTTAGTTTTATTTTAATATATTATATTTAATTAATTTTTATTTGTTTAAATTTTATTTATTCTTAATTATTTTGTTTTACTTTTTCTATTTTTTTTAACAGGAAAAAAGCAGTAAACACCTAACAGATATCAGAGTAGCATGGCAAGAACGTACATTTTTATACTATCCCAAATTTATGGGTATATATGTATATACATAAATAAAAGCAGATAAATAAAAGTAATATATATATACCAGGTATGTATAAAGGAAAAGGTGCATCTTTGTTTTTTGTGTGCTGTTCGATGTTTGACTTTTGAAAGAAATAGATCAAAGAATTTTGCGTTCAAAATGGAATAAAGCACTCCAAAGCACTTGAAATGTTGACTGTGGCATTCGGTGAGTCCACTTTGTCTCCATAAAGTGTTTATAAGTGGTACAAGCGCTTTACAGAAGGTCGAGAAGATGTTTATGACAATGAGCGTCCTGGACCACGTTAACAAGCGAAGAAAGCATCGAAACAGTGAAAAAATTGTTCTTGTCAATCGTCGAATCACGTCAGCAATGACCCGGGTCAAACGGGTAATAAATGGTGACGAAATGTGTGTATATAGTTATGACGTTGAAACCAAGGCCCAATCATCCCAGGGGAAGCTGCCAGATGAGCCAAGATTGAAAAAGGCACGCCAAGTTCGATCAAATGTGAAGGTTTTTCTCACTGTTTTCTTTGACTAAAATGATGTGTTGCATTATGAGTTCCTGCTAAAAGGTCGTCCAGTTAATAAGGAATACTACAAGGAAATTATGGAACATTTGCGTGAAGCAATACGGCTCAAACGATCGGAATTGTGGAAAAACAAATCGTGGATTCAAAAAAAAAAAAAAAAAACAAATTATAATAATAACCGTAATAAAGCCTCAACCGTCGTTTTTACCAGATTTGGCTCTCTGCGACTTTTCCCTATTCCTAAAACTAAAGAAACCATTGAAATGAAAGCGTTTTGCAACAATTGATGAGATCAAGTCAGAATCGAAGAAAGAGCTCCTTGGCCATATCGAAAAGCGCATTTCAGAAGTGTTTCAAGGATTGGAATAAGCGTTGGCACAAGGGCATTATATACGAGGGAGATTAATATGAAGGAAAAAAACTCTTTTTATGATTATTTTGTATTGCTTTGTTACATTCATTGATCTTTGTTTCGTATTCACTCATCTATTCTCAGGTAAATAATCTTTAAAAATAGTTAATATTCTCGTTGAGCTCAAAAGAAAAATATTGGGATCTACCAATGTGTGCATGTATGTATGTTCATATACCTCTTTCAAGTTTCTTTGAATGTTCGGAGCACTGAACAAACTATTGCGGTTTATGACTAATATATTCACATTTACACACATATATATTTATAAACCAAGGTAGTATGTTTAGCGAAGATATTGCTATAGTCACAGTGGCAAAAATTTTATCTGAAGTAGAACACGAATCGATAAACTCGATTATAATTTGGCTGTCAACAAGAAAACTACAACTAATGGTACGCAAAATGGAAGCTGTCTTAACTAGGAGCAGAAAGTTGGTGGATTATGCTGTATTAGCGTTATTTGTGGCTTTCGAACGATATCGGAGGAAACAGCTTTTGCTCTAGTTGTTCGAATACCAGTGGACATCTTTGCAGAGGAAATGAAAAGATACGAAATGTTGCCCTGCTTCGGAGTGGGATTGTTTCTGGATTAGCTCTGCCAAAGGCAGATGGTCTTCCAAATTCACTCCTTTGTTTTAGTAAATGGATGCAAAGAAGATGCGCAGACATCGACTTCTTTCTGACGCAATTTCTTTCAACGCATGGGCGTTTTCAGGAATATCTCAACAGATTTGGTAATGATGACTAATTTAATGCTTCGATGTCCAAGATATCTGACAAGTGCCACAAGGGTTTGAAGTCCAATTTAATTATATTTAGAGAATTTGTAAAATATATGTCGATTTCGAAAGATACCTATAAAAATGTACGACAAGCTGATATACTAAGGCATCGTGATTATTAATATTGCAACTGAAATTTAGTGCCTATGTCTAATTTAAATGTAATAAGATGTTATGTTTTCTAGTGGAGAATCTACTAGCTTGGTGGGGATTTCCAACCACTCATAGCAGTCCATCAGCAGAGCAGAGGGGAATCAAGGTCTTTCTGCCTGCTCTACTTCGATTTATGACACTATTTGCAGCGGAAATAAAATCGGAAATAAGACCTATCTGACCCTAACTTTAAACTAATAAAGCAAGGATCTGAAACTATAGCACCGCGCGCAGTAGAATATGATAGACTGAAGACTAGGCTGCGCCAGCTATCTAAGTAGTCGCTCGATCATCTTCCTGTACATGAAATGGTATATAAATTTTGGTCAAAATTTATACCGATTGTATCGGAATCATCAGCTGAGTTGGTTTAGCCATGTCCGTCTGACCGTCCGTCTGTATGAACGCAAACCAGTCTTTCAGTTTTTGGGTTATTTCAACGAAACTCAGTATGCTAGTGTATTTTTGTAATGTATTGATCATTTGTTTGATCCGACCGAATCGATCGACTATATCATATTCATATAGCTCCTATACAACAGATTTCATCAGATATGTGGTCATATAGCTCCCACACACAACCGATTTTTTTAGATAAGTGATTTTGGTTCATAAATACTTCTATAAAGTATTCAAAAATATAATTTCGGTATTCTATTCATAAACAACGAAATAAATATTGGGAAAATTGAAAATTGAAGAGTATATCAAGTGCAGATATAAGGTTTTGGATCAAAAATCCGCCAATAAAACATTTGGTAGTGTGAAGCCTGGTATTTTATATCCCATGCAATTCCATACAATTGATTTATTTCGATTTGAGATTTGGTGAGATTTTGTACAAAATATTCGCCGAAATGGCATCTGATTGTGTAAAATCTCGTAAGCTACTTACAAAAATTCAAATAAATATTGACACTGAAAATCGTCAAAACTGATTTTGAATTCTGCCATAAAGCTGATGTCGGAAAACAGCAATTCTTTCTTGTTTTTATTTTATTTTATGTACTTCATTTAATTTTTTCCGAATTTCCTTTATTCATATGTTTTTACTATTTAATGTATTTATTAAATTAAACATAAACTTCTTGACTAACATAAAGCTTGGAAAGTTATAAAAACGTGAATGTTAAAAGTGCCGATATATGCATCCTCACATATAATTATGAATATATAAAGAGACAAATATTCCGCACATATTTTCAACCTTTTATATGTGCTTCATTTTTATTACATCGAAATCTCTGCGCTCGCTTTTCATTAGGTGTTTAGAATTTTCAATATTGAAGAAATGAATATAAACGAATGTGGATTTATATTTGCCATGAATGTTGAAAGTTCATAAAAAATTGTCATTATTATGTTATTACACTTTTTAATACTGTTTTATAACGCTATTTATAAGTACATACATACGTAGATTTATAGATATATGAGCACTTCCGTATTAATAAAGATAAATACGAAACACTAAAACTGTGTTATTGAAGTACACTAAACAATGAGAGTGTAACGGAGGATAACGTTGACAAAAATAATTTTCAATTCTCTCTTTTTCCTAATCGTGTCTTCTCTCAAAATATTATTGGCCCTAAAAAACTACCCTTTATTTGCTATAATTTTCTATTTTGATTTTGATCGAAAATTATGTTTTTGTGGCATGATTTGGATATTATAGTTCTTATAAAGGGTGATCCAAGTAGAGGTACTTTTTCAATTACCATTTTTTGAGAGATCACGCGTGAGTCGTATCAAGCTATTATGCTATTTTTGTTCAGGTTTGTTTGGCATTTTATCATGGAAAGAATTACGCATGAACAGCGTTTACTAATCATTCAATTTATTACGAAAATTCACGTTCTCTAAAGATTGTGTTTCACCCGCATCGTTCAACCTATGGTCAACATAATCGGTCTATTGAGCGTACTATTCGCAACACCATCAGCATTAATTTTTGGATAATATTTGACCGAATTGATGCTGTGAGGAAAATATAGCGGCCGTAGATGAGAGTGTACATGAAGACCGTGGAAAGTCGATTAGGCGCCGTTCGCAGCAACTCGGACTGACATATGGAACGACTTGGCGCATTTTACGTCGTAATCTTAAATTGAAAGCGTAAAAAAACAGCTTGTGCAAGAACTGAAGCCATTCGACCTTCCCAATCGACGTCGCTATATATAATTGCTATATTTTGGACGAAGAGCAACCTAAAGAGATTCAAAAGCTGTCATTTCATCAAGAAAAACAACGGTTTGGTATGACTTGTGTGCCGGCCAAATCATCGGTCCATATTTCTTTAAAAATGATGTCGGTGAGAACGTAAACGTCAATGGCGACCGTTATCGCGCCACGATAACCGACTATTTGACGCCTAAAATTGGAACTCGTGATCTCCGCGAAATTTGGTTTCAACCAGACGGCGCCACTTCCCACACATTCCATCAATTAATGGATTTATTGAGAGAACACTTCGGTGAGCACATAATTTCACGTCTTGGGCCGGTTCATTGGCCACCAAGATCGTGTGATATCACACCGTTAGAATTTTTCATGTGGGAATATGTAAAGTCTAAAGTCTATGCGGCAATCCCCCTTAGATTGAGGCCTTGGAGCAAAACATCATGCGTGCCATTCGCCAGTTATCAGTCGAAATTCTCGAATTAGTTATCGAAGATTGGACTCAACGGATGGACCATCTGAGACGTAACCGCGGCCGACGTTTGAAAAAGGTAATCTTAAAAAATAAATGCCGAATAATGTTCTTTCGAATGATAATAAACATTTTCCATTAAATTTGTATTTTCTTTGTTTTTTTCTTTAAAAAAGTAGGGAACCTTGAAATGGATCACCCTTTAGTTGTGACGTTTTACTTAGGAAACTTAGAAAATTTAATATTTTAATAATTTTGATCCGATAAAATGCATGTGCAATTAAATATGTGATTACGTCGGTATATCAAATAAACTATTTATAGTGCTTTTGAATGAGATTTAAAAACGCGTATCTCATTTTTAAAGTAAATAAATAAAAGGGTACAAAAACTTGTACTAATAGACATATATATATATATATATATATATATTTGCGAAATACCCCTAAAACATGACAGACAATCGTAAGTTTCGTAAGCGTCTTCTTTGTGCGCGTGCTTGTATGCGTTTGGCCATTACTTTGATGACTTCACTTGACTTGAATGACAAAAACTCGCTGCCACAATGTGTGCTACAAGCACCAAATCATAGTTAAAACGTGCAATTGTATGCCACTCATGAAGAGCATAACAAACACACACACACATATACATATTCACTTATATTCGTATATGTTTAACAACTCTTTCGGTCTCCTCAGCCTTGCAAGGAGACTCTTCTTCTACTCAGTGTTTGTCTTCTTCTTTCTGCCGTTTCGCTACTTGCTTATGCGTAGCACGTGCCACATCAGAGCGCGAATTGCAGCACTAAAGGTGTTTTTGGCTGCTGACAGCTTAGCAGCGATTTCAACCATTATGAGCTTGCTGTTTGCTGTCACTATTGTTGTTTTTGTTACTTTTGTAATTCACAATCACATTGCCGTAAATGCGTTCTAACCTCAATGTGCTCACATGCTCATCTTCGTCGTTTTTTGTTCTTGTATTGTTGTAGTCCTTTTGTGGCCGCTATAACGTGAGGGATTTGTGCATGTCGCCTGTGGGGCTGTTATTCTGTAGAGTAGAGTTCGAGCATACCGTTAGATAGCGGAAGTGTACCCCTCAATTTTTTACTCAGCAAATCGCGAGCTTTTATTTGTCACACACTCATTCAACTGCTTCTTCGTCTTCTTCTTCTCGCTCTGATTCTTCTTCCTCCGGGTTGCTCACTCCTTTGTAATCGTTTTACACTTTTATTACTGTTGTTGTTGCGAGTGTCTTTCAGTGGCTTTGGTAACAACGTAATGACATTATCGCTTCCATCTTTTATACAAAGCGCTGCAGAAGGTATGCCAAATGAATGTCGCCGGCTTCAATATAACGGTCACGCCACTTGAAACTGAATGAGTGTTGCTCACTTACTCGCTTTTTTGTGGCAACGCATTCTCACGTTGAAGTATTTTGCATGTCCTTGATGTCCTCTAAGTCCTGCCTCTAATTGTTCAAATTCTCTTTACATGCTTATCACATCTCGAATTTAGGTGATTGCATGTCTTTTCTTGCAGGATATGGTATTTTTCAATTTGTGTTTTAATTTTTTTTTGTCCTTTTCTGTTAGTAATCTCGCTGTAGGTAGACATTTGATCAATCTTCTCCGCGATACTCAAAAAGTCCAACACCACACTATTTCAAGAAATTTTTACGGCAAAAAAAGAAGAAGAATGAAGGTGATTGAGTATTTTTTTGAGGTGCAAGAGATTCTCAATCCAAGGGGTTGCTACAATCATGCTCTTTCGCTTCGTATTTCTAATCATTAGAAAATAAATGAGTTTTTGAATTTTTTTGACAGCGAGGGGAAAAATTTCTTGGTGCTCGCTACCATTAATCATAATACTTCGAAAGTTCAAGCTCTGCAGTTCGACACTTCAGGTTAGTGAAGACCAATGTCTCAGCATAAACTGCGAAATTCAGATGTCTACGAAAAGTTTGCTATGTTGCAGAGCTATCTAAAACTTCTTGATTAAGAGTCTCTAGATGAAACTCATGCTTGTGATAATACCTAATGTCGTTTATAAATCTAGGAATGCTGTTGACTCACAAAATCTTCTATATTTTCTAGATAAAATCGACGAAATGGTGTTTGCAAGATTGCAAGCCTCACTATGTACAATATATAGTGACCCTCAAAGATTTGCAGGTAGGAATTACCAACTATACTAAGTACTGCTTTGGACCTAAATTGGTGTATTGTATTGAATTTTCATCAAGAGGATGAGTAGAATTTAGGAGAGATCTGAAACTACTTAGACATTTTTCTACAGAAATTTGCTGTAGACTGGGAATGTGCATGTGACTTTTTAAAATCACCGCGCATTTACTGTAAATACAACACTGCTTCTATCAGCTGTTATCGATTAATAGACTGCTGTAAGCTTTTGATCGCGCTGCGCCATTTAGTTTGTGTTTAGCATTTAGAGCGGAAGATCTCGTAAACTTTATCGAAAATGGGAAAATGTGATTTTCGCGGTCTGATTAAGTAGTATGTTTAGTGCAAAACCTATCACAGAAGAGGAAGTGTTAAGAAGTGTGTTCGTACCAGTAAAAGTGACGATGTATGTTCAAGTCTCCAAAAGACGACGTTATGACAGATGTCGTCGATGAAATTCATGGAATGACATTGAACGATCGGGGCTGTAGGTATCTGTCAGCTGACCGGGTACATCACATTTTACAAGAATATTCTGACTTCAAAACCCTATCCGAGCGATGGGTGCCACGCTTGCTCACACACGACCATAAGAGCAATGGTATAAACACTTCAAAGGAGTGTTTGATGATCAGGACAGTGCGTTTCTCCGGATGAACGTGCTCCAAAGAAGACCAAAGTGGATCTGTCGGCAAAAATTCATAAATTGGGCTACGAACTGCTACCCCATTTCAACATATTCACTACAACGTCAAATAATGGAACTCAAGATATTTAATAAAATAGTTAATTATAACTATTGATTTTCCAATTAATTAGACAAATTTCAAAAATCGCATGAAAATAAATTTCGTAATCAACTAATAGATTTTTATTGACAGTGATGCAATTGATTAATTAAAAACTTGATTAATCATACTCTTATAAAGTAAATTAATTTTTAAGCGCAAATGGCAAATAATTAATTAAAACTATTAAGAAATTTAAAGAGATCTTAGGCTATTCAGTCAATTAAATTCTGACTAATTGATAACCAAAAAATAATTAATCAATGCATAATCAGTTTTTATTATTCAAAGTGATTAAGTTAATCTTTGAAGGCTACAGTAGCTGAGTTATGAGCTGTACATTCTTTATATTGTAATTAATCAATGAATAATAACCTTTTATAGACTTTCATCCACCACTCATTGAATGCTAGGACTCGACGACTGAGTTTCTCTCGCACCACAATTTGCAATTCTTACTATGGTCGCTGTGGTAAACGTCAGAAGGACCTTTTCGTTGCCGTCCTTGTCTTGTCCATCACATTTCTTAGAACTCAGCGAAAACAGTCTTTATTCTTACGAGTACTTCAACCAGTTGGTCAGCAGCAACTTCCCAATTATGAAAACGGACATGTCCTTAAATCGTGGTACTTAAAACTTTTGCAGTGGTTGTCTGTCATCAAAAGAGGGGTCTCTCATGCGAGGATTATTTTTGTGATTTGTTGGCTACCCAGAGGATACTTGGTATAAGATAGGAAGACGTTCGCCATATGTAAAATAATCGTTTCTAGCCAATTCCAGGTAATTTATACTCAAAATCTTCTACATACGGTCCCATCCTTTATATCATATGTGATTGTAAATGCGGTTTCAGTCTTATTTAAATTAATTTTAATAAACACGGTCTATGCAAAACTTTCTTCTTGGCGTCATCTAAGCCCTATGAACAATTGAAGCTATAAAGAATGCTTCCCATAAATTTCAGTTCGAAAAAAGGTTGTGCTTCCTGTTCGACTGTTTAGTCTACTTTTTTTGATTTAGTCTACTTTATACTGCTTCCAGGAAACATAAACATTGATTCGAAGGTCTACTGCCATCTTTCATGGAAATTAATGAAGCAAAAACGATTCATGTTTCATAATCATAACGTCAGGCCCTCTCCTCTTTGATAGCTCCTCGCAGACAGAGCTCAATGTGGGAGCTGATGTCACGATCTCCCAATAGCCTTGACTCGACCCCGACATACCCAATGTATGTCCAGCATGCAATGAATTACCACACGATACTAACCATCTCTTTGCATGCCCATTCTAATCGACACATCTAACACCTCTCTTCCTATGGTCTGAAACCGACGAAACAGCACGTTTCCTGGGTATCCCGTTAGATCACTACGGGACTAGACATACCTGACCCTAGGCGGGGCAAGTGAGCCGTTACAATAACAACAACAACAACTTTATCATCATCACATTAATTGAAAATCTAAATCCCAAATACACACAGCCCACATAGAGATAAGGGGTCAAATTGCAATGAATGCACATTTTTTGACTGCAATACTTCATAATTGTATTAGTTTTCCTTCCAAAATCTCTGTTAAAGGAGTGCAAATAAGCTTTCTAATCGAAGTATTGTCCATCATAAGAAACTACTTTTTCTCGTCTTCCATGCAGCGTTCAGATTCCACGTCTGAAGAACTACTAATTTTTTGAGGCTATCCACGAATCAATCTAAATTTTTGCTATCTTCATATGATGTGAACAGCTGATAGTCGGATGCTACAATGTCAAGTGTATACATGGGTAAGTACTTCCCAATCAACTATTTTTTCAATAGCTTTTCACTGGAGCAGAATACATATGGAGGATTTTTGGTGATTTTTTCAAGAAGAAGAATAATTGTTTTATCTGGAGTAATATTGAAAGCGTTTTCCTTCAGCTGGGTTCCATTAATTTTTACGCTTGGATTAAACAACTCTAATTTCACATATATTTGGATAAAAAAGAAATACATGATTATGTTGCTTCTGAATGAATAACTTAATTTTCAAGTCCGATTATCATCTGCGAATTCTAATGTAAGCCTCGTCAACGCCTTCTCTTTCAAAACGGCATTCCAATAATAACTAATCGAAACGTACTTTATTAAAAATATTTCCCTCTTCGTAATCAGCTTAGTTTCAATGAATAGACTACGAGAAGTGCTGAGTCTTCAAATGATTTCATCTATTCAACCTTGAAAAAAGAGTGTTCAAGGTAGATAATCAATGTCACTATTTGGTATTTTTATTTAAATATATGTGTGTGCGTATGGCTTACACAAACCCATTGACATATCTAAGATTTAATTTTTCAAGATCAAAGAAAGCGTTGTCATTAGTATTTATTTGTAGAAAATTATTCATAAACATGGATAAATATTAAGTCGATAAGTGGCAAGAACACGGAAAAACTTTGACTTTGTAAACCACTAATTTTCAACAACAACAAAAACAAATGAAAGGCGCAGTGACACTAATTAAGCTGATAACAACAATGTTTTGTGACAGCTCACGTTAATGTACCCCCCACGTACGCACACACAAAAGCGTACTCATTAAACCCTCACAAAATTAAACGATGTTTACAATTGACAAAATAAAAAATAAGAAAACCACTGCAAGAAACCTGCCAGCGAGAAAATTAAAAAAAAAAGATTGTAAAAATAAAATAAAAATATAAGCAAATAGAGGAGACTTATTAGATTGAGATATCTGCCAAATGAAAAGCACGAACATTTAGTTATTTAAAAACTAATGAATCAGCCAACGGTGTGTAGACGAGTTGATGTGCACTCATACACATAAAAAATATACAAAAAAAAAAAAAAAGCACAAAATAAAATTAATCGCTTGCGGGGTAAGATGGCGATGATAAAACTGCATTCATCATAGCAACATATACAAACACAGTTGTACATACGTGAGTACATAAAAAATAAAGAAAAATTGTTCTGCGTGTATTTTTATGTTATGTGTATATGTGCATTCAGCATATGCTTGGCAGTGCTTTCCCATTAGCCACAGGTAGATGATTCAGTGCGAGGAGGCAAACAATCAATCGTCAGATGTTTTATTTTTTTATTTTTGCTTTTAATTTAAGATTTTTTAATCTCAGTATTTGTATGTAGAGATAATGCTTTCCTTTTATTAAAAAAGTACAAAAATATAACAACAATTTTTGTATTTTTTTTTTTAAATTTTCTTTGTATTTCATTTCTTTTTAATTTTTTGTATTTTTTGTTATTTTTCTCCTGTGCTATATTATTGATGGCCAAACAAGTCCTCTCGACCGCTGTTAATCGCGTATTTTTGCCAACAGGTGCATGCATCATTCACGCATGCTTGAGTGACTAAATACAATATCTGTATATACATACATACATACATATATATATATATATATATATATATATATATATATATATATATATATATATATATATATATATATATGTCTGCTTCAATATGTGTTTATCACAAAATTATTATTAATAATTTTTAGCAGAAATATAAAACCTTGAATTTGTTGTTTTAATTGAGTTCAATTTTTATTTCGAATTTAATTGAGTCGTGAGCCAAAAATCAGAGATAAAATCTATTTAGACAATGATGTAAAAATTAATTTTTGGTATTAACACAATATGACCTAACCTAACCTAATATAAACGAAACTGTTTCAAATGTATGAAAAGATTATTAGTTCAATTATTTTGGATTCGGAACCTATTACTTCTGGGTTTTTGTTCTTGTACTAAGTTTAAAAATGGAGTCAGAAAACACTGTAATTTCTCTGTAACATAGAATAGCACCCCACTATGAGCATGATCTTGGACTTACGTTAGAGCCTGTATAATTATGATTCTCTGAGTTTAAAATATTTTTTTTTTGCAGTCCCAGGTGAATTTTTTATTTTGTTTTATTTTCTTTAATTGTATATCATTATATTATATTATATATTGTTTTAATAAATTTTGTTGAAGTTTACTGTTGGGTTTTTGATATTTAATTTAATTTGATTTAATTATTTTCGTTGTCATTTTAGTTTAGTTAATTGTTTTTCATGTTTTTTTCAAAACTTTTTATAAATTTTTTTAAATATATTTTTTATATAAATTAATTTAATTTATTATATATATTTAATATATTTGATTTTATTTTGCTTACAGTTTTTCATTTGATTTTATATTTAAATAATTTTTTTTTTATAATTTTTTTTAATTTAAATACTATATTTTGTGTATTATTACTCATTTTAATTTAATTTATTTAATGCAATTTAATTTCATTTACCTTATTTTAGTATTATTTTATTCTATGATATTTGATCTAATTTTATTTTTTTTATCATATTGTTTACATATTATATTATATCAAATTTAATTTTGTTTTATTTCATTTGAGTTTATTATTTTTATTATTTTTTTTATATTTAATATAACTTGATTTATTTATTTCATTTAATTTTAATTTATTTTCTGTATTATTATTTTTTATTTCAAAATAAATTTTTTAATTTTTTTATAATATATTTCCTATTTTATTTAGTTTAATTTATAATATATATTTATTTTGTTTAATCTTATTTTACTTACAGGTTTTCATTTAATCGTATAATTAAATCATAATTTTTTATTTTATTTTTTTCATTTTTTTAAATAACAATTTATTGTTTTATTACTCATCGTAAGGGGTTTGGTGGGTTTGAAAATTAAAAAAATCATTTTTTGTTTCATTAAATTGTAAGGTATGTTTAAAATATTCTCTTAAAGTTTCAAATCGAGAGGAGTAAAATTCTAAGAGATGAACCCTTTGGAAGCTCCGCCTATCAGTTCATGTCTGTGTCAATATTAAACTTCAAATTTCTGTTTTTTTTGTTCAAAGTCTGTAAAAAATTAAAATTAAATTTTTTTGTTTTTTCCTTCATTCAATAACGAGATTAATTCATGTACTAATGAAATATTTTTGGTTGTTTTTATTTTAGATGAACCAATAATGAGTTATGCTGTCCACGGCGAGAGCGTCTTCTTTTGAGACGTTAAGGGAGATAAGGTACCAATGGCTGAGTTTTCGGAATTTTTGAATCTGCAAAAACTGTTTGATTAAACTGTTTGATTAAAATATATGATTGCATATATATATAAAAAATATTGAAAATTTCTTTTTTAACCTCTGAAACCCCTTATTTAAATTTATTTAATATAATTTCATTTAATTTACTTTACATTTATATTATTTTATTTTATTTTATCCTACTTTTTAAATATTTTTTAATATTAAATTTTGTTTTGTTTTCTTTTATTTGATTTTATTTAAATTTACAACTTTTAATTTTTTATTATTCTTTACTTAAGTTTTTACATGTAACAGAATTTAGTTTTTTTTTAATTTTTTTATATTTTATCTTGGTTTTTCTAATTTATTTGACTTTATATTTCAAATTTTTTATTTAGTTTCTTTTTATTATATATTTAACATTTTATTTTATTTTATTTTACTTACATTGCTTCATTTCATTTCATATTTAATTTAATTGATTTTTTTTTAACTTTACCTTTTTTCAAATATAATTTATTTTTATTATTATTCACTTTAGTTAATTTAATTTTAAAGTTATTTAATTTAATTTACTTTAATTTAGTGTTTTATTTCAATATTTAATTTTGTTTGAGATTATTTTATTTTATAATTTTATTTTATTTTATTTTAAGTGTCTAAGGCTCACCGTCTTTTCATGGCTGGGCATTAATTGTATTTTTAAGTATATATATTTTGAGAACTATTGTTAAAATTGTTTTTGTGCAACTTTGTTGAACTTTTTATTTTAGGAAACCCGATGTAAAAGGTTTTTGGGGGAAAGACAAAATTTCAAGAGCAATAAATAATAAATATTAATATAAAATTATATCAACCAGGAAGTAAACTAAACGTAAATATGCACTTTAAGGTGATCTGATTTTTTTTCTAGCCGGCATCTAAAATATGAAAATATAAGAAAACACAGCCATATATATTTTTTAAAGTAGTATTTTTTAAAAATATTCGGACCCAGCGTTCTTTGCTACACCTACTAAAAAAATCAAAAAAATATAACTGAAATTTTGAATTTTCGATTTTTATTGAAAAAGGAAACGAAAAAACTTTTTAAAATTTTTTTCCAAACTGTTTTCTATTAATTAAAATTTTTTATTCATTTATTTATTTTAATTTAAATTTTTTTTTACTCTTTCTCTCTCTTTCAACATCACATACAACGTAATATACGCGTATTTTTGGAGTTTTACATGTATTTGTTGTTGTTGCATGTGTTTGGTATGGGTAGCGACCAATGTTCGCTAAAATGGTCATACCTCTGGAGCGGCTGCGCTAATCTGAATGAAAACTTCACATTAACCTTCTCCTAATATCCCTTTACAACTCCAAAATAAATAATTTGGTGCAATTTGATATGGTAGTTCTCAAGTTATAGGCGCTCATCAAAATTTGCCTTGATTTTTATATATATTTATATAGATTTAGAAATTCGCTCGAAATACTCATTTAAAAAAATTTAATCTCAATTAAATTCTAAAAAATATTTTTGAATCTTCAATTCTATTTTTTTTAATTCTAATAACTTTTTTTTTAAATTCAAATTATAGTTAAATTTTTCAATTATTTAATCCCCTGAAAAAAAGTTTCTAACCACATATTCAGGCGGTGTAATAAATTGATAAAAAATATAGTTTGAAAGTTAATTTAAAACTAAATATATGTAAACTTTGAGAAATTTATAAAAAAAATTTTAATTAATTTTTTTGCACTAATTTTGAAATAATATTCGGAAACTTTTGGTATTATAATAAAATTTTAAGACATTTAAGAAAAAATCTTTTAGTTTGTATGTTATGTCATTTTCTATCACACTGCAATATGAAATAATTCCGAACGCTTATTTTCTTATAATTCTTCAGATCTCCCTAAAGCATATGTATATATATTAATATAAATAAGTAATTATTTTGCCAAAATCTGGCAATTTGTATACCTTGCATTGCTAGTGCAATAATAACAAAAATTTGAAATAATTTTCATAATAATTTTTATAGCCAATAAAATGTGCTAAGTACTCGCATATAAATATATGTATATTTACATATATGTATGCATATATATATGTATTCATTGTATGTACGTACATTTTCACGTTGTTTGTATTTTCAAGGGCAACAGCACAGACGACAGCAGTAGCAGTGAATTCCTTTGTCGTTGTAGTTGTCACTTAACGGTAAATAGAGCGAGGAGTTTACGCGCTTAATAGCAAGACGGGATTTTGCAGTGAAAATAAAGAGTTTTAAAATAATTCGTAAAATCGCGCTTAGTTCTTTCTATACAAAACTCCTTCACAATTTTTTTTTTTTTTTTTTTTGGAGAATTTCAATTTTGTGGCAAGCGTTTTTTCACCCCTTTCGTTTAGGAAAATACTCAAAACTCCACACACAATTTTCAAGATTTTTTTTGTAACTTTTTTATTAGAATCTTTTTTAACGCATTTACTGCTCCGATACACGTTGGGAACTTATTTCTGTTCGAGTTCACTTATTTGTTGTCGACGGCAATCAACTAACGGAATACCTCGCCGTTGATTATCTCGCGTATCTCGTGTTTGCTGGTTATCTTTTGTTGGCAAATAATTGTGGTTTGCTTGACTTTATTTTGTTTTTGTTGTTTTGTATGCTTTCAACACGCTCACTGATTGTCACCGCGTCGTGTCGCTTCCAACGACGTTTTCCACTTTGAAACAATAAAAGACTAAAAAATCTGTCGCCGCTTTTCGAATGCAAAGGCCGCAAAAAATTTTTAAACGCAACATCTAATACAAATACAACTAACAAATTCAACATATTTAATCGCATACATATGTACACACATGTGTTTATATATAGATATGTATGTAAGTATCTATGCACATATGGGTGTGTGCCAGCTGCTACGCTATCTGAGCCAATGTTGGATGCAGCACAGCGTGGCATTTGAAATGATGCTGCTGCTGATTTTGTTGCTGTTGTTGCTGCCAGCATTGCTGTCAGTGTTGGCGCAGCTTGTCGTTTGTTTTTCTTGCTGTCATGGCGATACAGAGTTATTTGTTGCTGTTGTTGTTATTGTTTTATAGCGTCGACAGCACATTTTCGTAGCTACAATTAAAGCTTTCAAGCAAATAAACTGCAAGATAATTCATACATACATACATACAAGCAGTACAGGTATAGCAATCCAAATGAAAAAAAATTTGACATATACATATGTTTGTATATAAATTATTATACATATATGTATGCTTAGATGTATATAAAAATTGTGTGATTCAATAAAAGCTTTGTGTATCAGTGTAGCTTCACCTTATCTGCTCACAGATTTGAAGGTGAGCTGATAGACGGTGTTATAGAATTAACAGTTAGAATAAAACTAAAGCTTCCAAGTATTTTTTTAACTCACATTTTATAGACTTGAATAATAATTATATCTGGGGGGGTGAAATCGCTAGTCGTTTTTGGTTGAGATTAATATAAAAATATTTAAAAATTTGCCTTAAACGAAAGTTTGGTCATTCTGAGGACCGTCCTTTGAACGATAGGATGTTTTCTTTTTTAAATTTTTCTGTCAGCTTATAAGAAGGTGGGTGAAGTCTTTAGAAAATTTGGAAACTTCTTTACTTCGCTTTGTTATCTCTGCTATCTTTTACTCAAAAAATTACATTCTTACTAAACTGCTCTTGTATATATGCATCCATTCCACAAAAACCCTAACTCTTCTACCAGAGCTCATTCAGTGATTATTTCAGTGCGTTCTTCACGGCTGCCCCCCTTATGCGAAAGTATGATTCAAGCAGCCGCTACAAAAAACAAAATAAAAAGTTGGTGCGTACGGTATGTTCAAAGGAAAATGTGCATCAGGGGTTCCTGCCAGAAAGTCGCAAAGTCAGTAAGGAATACTACAAGGAAGTTATGCAGCGATTGTGTGAAGCAGTACCCCCCGATTAATAAGGATTGGAATGGTGACCCCCTGCGGGTTAGGGGTTCAAGAATTTACCCGCGGTAAGGCATGCCTGTCGAAAGAACCGACTAAAATCCATAGTTCCCGCGAGAGTCGGGTTTTTATATCGGAACGACCCGGATTTTTATCCGGCCAAAGACTGTCACTCCAGCAATGTTCCCCGAAACCCCATTTGGAGAATTTTATGCGGTTACAACAACAACAACAACAACATCGGAATTGTGGAAAAGCAAATCGTGGATTCTGTATTATGATTATTGGACCAGCTTACACATCAATGCTTATTCGTGATTTTGTGGCCAAAAAAAAAAAAAACTGTAATCATGCCTCAACTGATGGCCATACCGAAAAGCGCATTTCAGAAGTGCTTCGAGGATTGGAAAAGCGTTGGCACAAGTTTATTATATCCGTGGGGGACAACTTTAAAGGGGGGAAAAATAGATATTGATGAATAAATAAAATAATAAATAAATAATTTTCAAAAAAAAAAAAAAAAAAAAAAAAATTCAGCTTTTCCTTTGAACACCCCTGGACATTTTTATGTTCTAAATGAAATAAACTAGGATAGCTTGAATAAATTTCATTGGCCAGCGTTGAAAATAAGCGGCATTAAGTCTACCGATAAAACCAGCTCTAAACAGTTCTATAGTATATGTACGCGAGCTTAGCTCGGTTGTGATCATTTTTCACTCTTGTAGGTGGAAGACCATGAGTAATTCATATAGACAATTTTGGTGTACTCAGTTTAAGGGCGCATGAAATAAACGTTTTAAGTTATTGGGTGGCGATGCCCCACCAACTTAATATTTTTCTACTCATTATCTGTTCGTTATCATCAGCAAAAGCTATCAAAATTTCATTATTATTATCTCAACTATCCTTAATTGTTTTTTTTTTAATTTTCCATGAACTCTGTTGTGAGCGTCGTTATTCTGATTTCGTAAAAACACATTAAAGTTCAATAAAATTTTTACTCCAGCCATAAAAATATAATAACACACAGATCTCTCAACAAATTTTTTTAGCATAAGATCGATTGTAAGATTATTATTTAAAGGCCATAGGACGATACGAAGAAGGACTCTTCATTTCAGGAAGAATTGGTACCAATAAGATATGTCCTTTTGCAAGCTATTTATTACCATTTTTGAACAAGTCCAATTTTTCTCGACATCAAGAAACATTTTTTATTTTATTGACCTAAATTTTGCTTATAAATTTTGGAAAATCAAAATTACTGTAACTTGAATTTTAAAGTATGTAAGGATTCTGATACCATTTTGAAACATTTTTTTTTGATTTCCTCATCAAATTTTCTATTGGCATAAATAGATTTTTGAATAAAAACCGGTTGTTTTTTTTTCGTACCGTTTTTGAAAACTTATGGTACACATAATCCTAGAAATTTCTATTATTACCTAGAATTTAGATTATTCACTTCGCAAGATCATAATAAAAAAAATTTTTCTTGATTATGAGAAAATTTTGATTTTTTCGAAAACCTTTATAAATAGAGATTTTAAAATGACAGTATTGCAGTATCGTGTTGGTACTAACATTTTTGGAAATGATAAAACCGATACTCTTTCGAGGGCGATTCACTATACTTATCATCCTACTGCTTTTCCTGTATTACACTTAATCGAAATTTTGCGATTCCAGTAAAGTATCAATAAAATATGGTTGAGAAAATTAAACTTATGAGCATTATGTGCCGACCATAAATACAATATTGGATTATTTAGATTTGGTTTTGAACTAAACAATGATTTTAACAAATATTTTTGTATTGTTAAGAAAAATGAAAACAAATCATGCTCAAATCAAAATTATTTCTAATTATTACTAATATTTTAACATATGTTCCATAATTATTTAAAAATCTTTTTACAATTTTCAAAAAAAGAAAAAAATAGGAAATTTCAGAAAGCAATTTTTTTTGGACCTTTATTGAATAAATACTAGAAATAAAAGTTTATTTTTTGTTATGTAATTTGCTAAATCTGTTTTTTAATTTTGAGGGTAGAAAGTTTGCAAATAATTAAATTTTATATGTTATTTTAAGAAAAGGATCATTTATAAATTTGCATGGAATTTTTATTATTTAATTTTAATATCTAAAATTCCGTTGTATCTTGTCAAAATTTGTATAGTCTCAATAGCACTAGATGTCTAAAAAAATTTAGTTAAATAATAATATGCATGTATGCATACCCTGCAGGGAAAAATAACCGTTGTTAGCTAGTACCCTACTAGTTTGCATTTTTGCACCAACTAGCTCAGATTCAATATATTTACCATGTAAGCAACTGGTATTTTTAACTCGGCGATTTTCTACGAAATGTCATATATAAGTATGTGCTGAATTTTTAATTCATCAAAAGTAAGAAATAAAAATAATAATAATGAAGCTGTCTGCAGCGAGAATCGAACCGAGAGCCTCAAAAGCTATAGTGATCACCTCCTAACACTCGGTCATCGTTGTGATTTATAAAGCAACGACTAAATGCACACTTCAGCAGAGCTTATTGGGAAATGAAATTTAGTCGGGGCGTTCTAGAAATAACAACAACACACGAATTTCGCGATGGTGAAAATTATTATTATTTCCGTTACTGCTGAACTTCTATAGAAAGGAATAACGAATTGGTATGATTGCAACCCATTTCAAACTAGTATTTAACTAGAATTTTTGTGTGCTAGTATACGGTTTCACTGCCGGGCAACTACAGCTAACCCATGCACTCATGGCTCTCTTGGAAAGCAGAATAAATATGCAAAAAAAAAGAGATAATTTTCCTCCTTTCTGTCTTTCTTTCTTTCTCCAATTTAAAAGCTTTGCTCTTTCACAATGTTAGCTTGTTGCGCTGAATAATTTTGTGGAATTTCTGTTCGATTCCGTTGAAACAGAGAACAACATGTGGCTGAGTGTAGAGCAAAAATTAGCGATGATTTTGAAGTGAATGAAAAAAATTTATGTATAAATATGTATGTATAAATATATATGTAAATCTCAATGTATGTTTGTATGTACATATGAATTTGTGTTTATCCATAGTTAAATATACATATAACACTTTATATGTGAAAATTCACTATTTTCTTAGTGGTAATAAATTTACGAATATTGTCAAAGCCACAAAAAAAAAAAAAAAACAACAACAAGAAGCAACAAAAATTTACTTATTTTTTTTTTATTAATCTCAACCAATTATATAAATCTATAAAACAAATGTATGTATATGCAAAAATCGTTCTCGCTATATTTATACGCACAAATTAGTCAGCACCGCCAATTACGTTCATACATGCTTTTATGTACATATACATATAAGTATATATATATATGTGTGCTTATACTCTGCTACCTCGCTTTAGCTGACCACTTGCCGTATAGCGCTTGACTCTTGCTTTCTGCTTGCCACTTGCAGTTGTCGGTTAAGTGTTGCATTTATGTTCATTTGTATGAATGTATGCATGTTGCAAGTAGATTGTTGTTAATATTGTGATAAGTTTTGTTATCTTTACTTGTACTGTTGTGTTTTTTTTTGCGTTATTTTATTGCAACCACAACTGCGGCAAACAATGATTTGGTTTTTGCCATTTTCTTATCTTCTATTTTTCATATATTTTTCGTATATAGATTTTCATTGCCAGTTCAGTTCGTCGTTTGGAGTGTGTTGTTTGGGGATTTTCATTGCTGTTGCAAGCACAGCGTTGCGTGATAGGTTGAAGTGTAATATATGAGCATAAATATCTACATATTTATATAAGTATCTAACTGTATATGAGTGTGTTTGTATGTTTTTGTATGTATAAGCAGCATATTTTGCTTAGTTGCTAATTTTGTTGTTGTTATTTGAATTTGTGCGACATTTTTAACAGTGTCAGCGCGCATGGGTATAAGTACATATATCACATTATTTGTTGCTTTATTTGTCTACTTGTTGTAATCCACATTTGTCGTTTAACACCATTTTAGCAAGTTGACTTAACCATTTTTGATTTTGGTGTGTATGTTTTTTTTTTCAACAATCGAAATTGTGGGGAACGATTGTTTTTGTAGTTTATTGTATATTTTTGATATTAAGTTTAAATAAATTTTAGTTTGTATCCCATTATTTTAATTTATAACAATATATGTAATATTATTTAGTATATTCATATTATTATTGTTATATGTTATTTTCGCAATCAGTAATAATTCGCGAAAATGTTATTTATTTACAAATAAAGCAAAAGCGAACAATAAACCACAAAATCTTAAACCTTGCCGGATATATCAAATATTGACTTAACGCATGAAAAGCTTGAATGAAAAGTATTTTACTTAACTATCTAAATTTCGTTTTGTTTTATTTTTTATTTTTTATTTTTTTTTTGGTTCATATTATTTTATTTTCGATTTATATTTGTTTATTTTTTCTTTTATTTTATTTATTTTTCTTAATTTAGTTTTATTATAATTTGTTTTAATTTAATTTAATTTTATATTGGGTTATTTTATTTTTGTTTATTAAATTTTCTTTTATTTTTATATATTTAATTTTATTTCATTTTAAATTAATTTATTTTAATATTATTTTAATAAATTTTATTTTATTTTTATTTCCTTTTTTTTTCTTAGTTTTATTTTCTTTTATTTTAATTTATTTTATTTAATATATTGAAACTTATATGATTTTATTAATATAAATTTACTGGTTTTATTTTATTTTATTTTATTTTATATGATTTTATTTTATTTCATTTTATTTTATTTTTTTCATTTTATTTTATTTTATTTTTTTAATTTTATTTTTACTTTAATATATTTTTTTAATTATTATTAATTTAATATATTTTACTTTTCTTTATTTATTTATTTTATTTTTATTTTATTTTATTAAATTTTATTTTAATTTATTTTATTTTTATTTTTATTTTAATTTTAATTATTATTTTTATTTTTATTTTAATTTTAATTTTTATTTTTATTTTTATTTTTATTTTTATTTTTATTATTATTTTTATTTTTATTTTTATTCATTTAATATATTTTATTTTTAATTATTTTGTTTTATTTAGTTTTAATTTTTATTTGTTTCTTTCATTATATCTTATTTTATTTTTTTATATTTTTCTAAGGTATACATCAAGTATAGGTCGTTTTACAAAAAAAAAAAAAAAAAAAAAAAAAATACCTAATACTATTGTTATAAATTATAAATTATATTCTATGCATTGGTTATGAGTAACAATTAGTATATATTTGAAGGATACAAGAAACTGATTGATTTTTAATTAAAAATTTTCTAACTATTGAAGTTGTGGATAATATAACAGCCTTCTATATCAAGTGTCTGTTCTCAGTCCTCTTTAATCTATCTAGACTCGTGTTCAAATTTTTCGGAACAACTCCCATAGATGATGGAATTATATCGGCGCTATCTAGTTTCCACATTTCTTTGACTTTCTAAGCTAAATTGTTTTATTTTCTACACTTCTCTGTGTGGATTAGCAGGGTCCATTTTTCATGTTTCTCGATTACAGTTATGTCAAGTTTATTATGCGGCGTGGGATGATTGGTCAATATTGATCGATCGCAGAAAGACTTTGTTGAACTTATTTCTAAAATTGTTCGGGGATTGTATTTGAAATACGGACATTCCTCTCTAATTAATCCATATCAGAGTGTCAAACATTGGTGCACAATTTTAGAGCGGTTAGGTCTTGTCAGACATTCGGTGGCTGCTAATGGATCACATGCACCTGTAAAGTGGTGAATCGTTTCAGGTACTTTTTGGCAACGTCGACATAGATCATTTTCAATGACCGCTCGGGTTATATATTTTTTATAATTTTTAGTTGCAATATCTTGGACCTGGTCTGCTTAACCAATCGTTGGTTGCAGTTGTGTCTATTTTTAGTTAATCGATTGCATATGGATGTTTTCCGCGAATCGGACTGGCATACATTAAGATGCGACTTTAGCAAGCTTTTCACTCACATATATATATTCCTCTGTTGTTGCTCGAACGGTTTAAGAATGATGCATTCTTTCATGAAAAGATTTTGGTCGGTTCCAGTATTGTTTTCAGCTGACGTTCATTTGATGCATGTACATAGCTTAACGTCATCTATGTATAATGGGTGGGAAAGCTTATGTTGAGATGAACGTGGGTTTAAGGCGAGGCAAAACCATAAAGAGCGCAGGACATTTTCTTGAAATATACCTCGTTTAATAGGTATTGAAGCTGTGTTATGTGTTCATTTTTGTGTGCTAAGTTTAGAGTTACCTGACACGGGCTTATATTATTTTATTTTATTTTATTTGATTTCATTTTATTTTATTTTTTGGTTAAAAACATTTTATTTTGTTTTATTTTATGCTATTTTTTATTTCTCTTATTTATATTTAATTTTATTTAATTTATTTTATTTTATTTTGTTTTATTTTATTTTATTCTATTTTGTTTTGCTTCAATATTTTTAACTTTATTTTTATTTTATAATTTTTTTTTTTTCGTTTTGTTTTATCTTATTTATTTTTTTTAAATGTTTTTTTATTTGTATTTAGTGAGAAGATAGATGTATAAATAAAGAGGTCTTCTTCGTTTTCTTCTGCTTTTATGTAACTACGTGTGTTAATTATGCCTGCATGGCAGTGTACTCGCAATAATTACTTTGTGCACAAGCAAAATAACTTCAAGTTATTTGTGTTTGGGTTTAGATATTCAATTTCACTTTGTTTGCTTTCAATTAATTAGACAACAAATAATTGTGGTTTGATGGTTTTGCCATAAATGTTGTGCATTTTGTTGCAGTTTTCCATCAACAATTTGTGAGTATATGTTACACATATGCATAGATTGACTATCTCATTGAAAAATAGACTGCAAATAATGAGAAACAAACTGAATAAAAATAGAAAAAAATAATAAATAAAAATTTATTCAATCTCCTTCTGTTCATTTGCTTAGAAAAAATTAGAAATAATATGAAAAAGAAACGTATTTGAAGTTTTAGTCAAATCGATATTTTGCAGAAAATTCGCAGTTTTCGTTACGTTTAGTAGAAATGGTCGTTACACTTTCTACCGAACAGTTAAAAAGCACAGAAACCAAGTCTGGTAAGTAGGGGAAGTAATTCGCAGTAAAATTGGATTACTTCTTAACGCAAAGCTCCTAAGAAAAGTAGTATTGATTTTAATATTGACTTTTTAGAATAATTTTCAACATGGCATCAATGAAATTTATCAAATACAAGTTGTTTTGCTTTAGAAATATTAAATTTTGAATTACAAAGGAATGAGTAACTGCAATTTTTTGGTGCTCAGCGATTACATTTTGGCAGAGCTGCTACAGAGAGCAAGCATATACATCCTATGAACTTGCTCAAGGGAGACAACTTTCTGATTAGAGCGCAACTATAGACTCATCAGTCGCATTCAATTAGGTAAAGTATACACAAAGCTTTGAAAACGAACGAAAGTTTGTGAAAAACCAAAATATTATGTGCGTACAATTTAACGCGAAGCCGTAGTGTATCTGATAACACTTTAGAAGTAGTATCGTCTGAATAAGACACTCCGCCGCCATATACGCTATAATCTTCTTTTGTCACATTATGTCTGTCATCCTTTTTCACCGAGAGCACCGACTCGCAGATTTGTCTCTACAGTCAACGAGTGCGTTGGGAATATGCTATTCAACTATGTGTGCTAAAACGGCTAGGAGCACGAATTTGGTTCTGTCGGGCCTTCAAAACAAAGGCAGAGAGCTTTACTAGAAATATCAGGTTATCAGCTCTGCGCCCTAGCTACTTAATTTCTTGACTTAGTGATACTTGCACCAATATGATAACTTTTGTGGTAGAAAAATTCATGACGTGAGGGCTGTTGTGAGTATGGAAGTAAAAAGTGAGGTTAATATAAGGTGTTGTGTTGGTAAGGGCTGCTCCGAGAAAAAAATCATTTTCACTGTAAAAGGAAGGAAAATGTTGAAACTTGAAGCTTTTTAAGCAATAAACCTTCAATTGGGAGACAGAAAAGCGATTTATTGCACGTAGAATTCTACGAAAAATCAGCCATGACTATAAATAAAGTAGAAATTTATCATCTACCGTGATAGCTTAACGTTAGCCGTCCTCAAAGAGATCCTGAAGCGTGAGTGTTTTTAAATATTTGAGCAAGTCCAAAAGTTGGTGTGTAAATTTCCAATATTCCTGCTTAAATTTAACTTTTCTAACAACTTTTTTCTTTTTAAAAGGGGTATTTCAAAGATAAATTCCTCAAAGAATGGCACAAAACAGCGCATAGTAGGAATGCATAATCGTAGCTAAACTGGTTGTTGTTGTATTTGTAGAATGTATTCTCATTGAAAAATTCCTGAAGGACAAGAAAGAAAAAGAAGGAAAAAACGCAAGCTGATATGTGAGCGCTGTTGTTTTATTTTTTGTTGTTGTTCTATAGCCATTATATGTCGCTCTTGTGATTATAGGAACACCCGCGGTGAAATAGATAAATATTGAATGAGCTTGTTAATGCGCGCGAACATTCTGTAAGGCTTGGAAACTCAAAGATTTCAACTTGTACCCAATGCACTTTAGATAATGGTTTCTGGAAATTTTAAAGCGAATAGTTTTAGAAAAAGAATAAAGTTGTATGGGAAGCGGTGAGCTGAGAAAAAATTCGGTTTTGTTGAGAACAGGCGTAGATCCCGGCAAAGCCTTTGAACAAAAATACTTCATCGGCACTCTAGAAGTTCTTTTAATAAAAAAAGTTGAAAAAATTAAGCTTCGCATACAAACGCGTGGTATAAAGTGGAGAGATTACTTTTTGCTGCCGTTTGTCGGAAGGACATGCAACCTATCTATATACAGGAGGTGTCGCCCTTGATGTTTACGCTGGCTGGTTATGTGGCTTAAGGCATTAAAGAGCTTGCGGGGAGCCTTGGCTGTTGCATAGCTTTTTGACTGCACTACACGGCTCAGCTCAATCTCTATCTCTATCTGAGAATGACTGAAAGAATGCGAGAGAAGGCTATTCCTTGCGAGTGGCGTTGATGGAGCTTACTTTTGCTACGCTGAACTTTATTATTGTGAGCTTTTTTTCTTGAGATGCTTCAAATTGTTTTTTTTTTTTACTTTTACAGAGAATTATTGTTATTGTTGCAATTGGTGTTGCTTTTGTTATTGCAGTTGGTGTTGTTAATGTAGCTATTGTCGTAATTCTTACCGCTTTGTGGCTTTTAGTCAAATAAAGACACACATACACATATACACACATACGCGCACACACACAGTTACATATGCATGTTTCAATTTGCTGTTCATACTGCAAGTCACACTGTAGTTGCGTCATGCTGTCACTATACGTGCAAGTGAGAGTGTGTTGCACATTCCCTACTTGCAACTGCATGTGGCACCTGTTTCTTAATTTCAGTTTCCATTTCTTGTTTTTCTCTCTGGCTTTCCGTTGGATTAATAACAAAAAAATAAAAAATAAAAAACAGAGAGAAGAACGAGAGGAGTCGATTTGGTCATAACAACAACCTGAAGCACCGCAAAATAAAAGGAAAATTGTTGAAAGCCATCAGGACATCAGCACTGGAGGTACCGGAGAGCGGAGAGCAGCGCCATTCAGCCAGTCAACCAGCCAAATGGTGGCCAATACATTGCGGCATTCCGAGGCAATGATATAAAGCTCATGTGGGTATGTGTGTGTGTCTGTGAGTAGAGCAAAAGCAAATGCGTGAAAATCCACAAGCAACCATGGATGGCTAGGAAAATAATGCAGACGGGCTCATAACATAATTTATAACCAGGTCACTGGGTAGCAAAATTGTAAAGTTGCGGTGGATCGTGCAACACACTGATTACATGTTGCCACGCATTGGCTGACAACGGCAGGCAGGTGTAAGGTAACGGTGCTGTGTGTGTGTATTGTTGTTGCTGATATAGTTGTTTGCAATACAGGAAAACATGCACGATTTGTATATGCATGTATGTGTGCATGTACATATATGTGACATTCATTGGTCTGCTACTCGCGTTAACATACTCCATGGGATCAAAATTGCTATCGTTGCTGTTGTTGTTGTTGCTTTTGTTGCACACGTTACACAATCACACTTGTCGGTAATACCGTTAGTGTTATCGTTATCTTTAACTTCTTAAGCACGTTTTTCTAAACTTACATTTATTATGGCTCTCACATGGGAAATAAAAACCGGCAAAATGTTTATTGCTTTCTATATTTTATATGTATGTATGTACGCATAAGTGGAAAAGTCAACGAAACTGGTGATTTTGTTAAAAAATTGTATATATAAGTATAGTACATACATATATTCATCAAAATATTTAATAAAAAATATGAGAAATACGTAGATCTTCGGATTTTGTTGTTACTACATTGATAATTGACTATATTCTTCTTCTTCAAAGAAAAAAAATAAACAAACTGTAATCTCCAAATAACGTAAGTTCATTCCGCTTAAGCCCATAAGTGTTTATATTAGTTTTCTTAAATGTCGTAGTCGCGATCATAGTCACCAAGTGAAACCATGTTATTCTTCACTTTCACTTCACCTTTCCACTAGCCGCTGTCTCTTAATTCACTAAGCTATATCATTATCGTCGTAAACCTCATATATCTCAACCTTCCATCGGTATTTCCCCTCGCCTATACGCAGATGACCATAAATCTTCGCCTTGAAGTCTCCCCATGTCAACTCATTCGATACCAACACCGCTCCTGCGTCATATATCTGTACGTGAATTATGAGCGACTAGTAGAATTTGGTTCTGATTCGTCGAGAGAAGACTTTACTTTTCAGTTGCCTCCTCAGTCCAAAGCTGTTCCTCTTTTCTTTCCCTGCGGCTTAGGTTCTGCTTCTACGAGAAAAACCATTCGAAAAGTATTCCATTCTCCTACCATGAAGCTCTCAGTTAATATACCAGTTTTTGTATTGATGCCGAACTAGTCCAGGAGAAAAAGCTTCCTTGAACTTTTAGCGTCCAACACACTCCAAAATTGCTTAGTCACGTTGCAAAATCTTTTATAAAGCCCAGCTGTGGTGTATTCAACCAAGAGCTAATCATTGTACTACTGCATTTTAACGACACTTATAATGTAATATTATTGTGGAGGCATAAAGTCCAACTGGCTGGAAATTGTAGGAAAGACTATATTGGGCGTGCTGCAAGGAAAGTAAATGATAAAAGTTTCCAGTGCTGTTGAAGGAGTCGACGGTAGATATCCCGTAATGAGGATAGCTGTCGACAGCTGAAATTTGCCCAGTTTGCTCCGGAAGGTAGTTTTTTCGGGTGCTGGCTACCAGACGGTCACTCTTTAAAATAACCGCTCCACCGCTCTAAAAAACAAGTGAATAGTAAACGGTTTTAGGCACCATCTATTACCAATGGCCGCAAGAGTAATACTGTATTGGATTTCCAGTCTGAGATTGTTCGTGTTTTTGATGCTGGTTCCGAGATAGACGAAATTGTCTACAACTTCAAAGTGGTGCCTGCCAACACTGACGTGGGGGCCAATATACATATGCAAGCGCATTTTCGAGCGCATTATATTGAGAGAGTCCCACAAAAGATACTTACCTTGGCGTTTGGTACCGAATAGTTGTCTCATTTTAATTTAGCAGTCGCATAAGTTTTGCTGGGTAAGCAAATTCAAATATAAAGACTTAGAGGCGACTCCTTTTTGTGCTGTCGAAAGCAGTGAAGTAGTGGAGTGTGTCAATAATCCTCACGGCTCTTTTCTGTGAATAGCTGGCCAACGGGAGATTTCCCTGGTTTTTGTTGTTGTTGTATCGGTGGTCATCATCATCGTGGTCATCTAATGGGAGGCCCAGGAAACGTGCTGTTTCGACGGGTCTGGTCCAGAGGGAGAGGGGTGTTGAATGAGTCGGGTTGATTGGGCATGAAAAGAGGTGGTTAGTACCGTGTGAGGATTCCTAGCATGCGGGATATGAGTTGGGTATCTCAGGATTGAGTCTGGATAAGTAGGAGTTGAGCCCGCTACAATATCCAGACCTTAATTGTATCAGTGATTAATAAAATATAACATGTAAAGCGGGTCCAGGGTCTAAAGCTTGCCGGTAGACCGTCCTGTCCGGCGGTTTTTGTCGATATTGCTGCACGGAGTCGCGGTAGTCTAGTACTTCCTTACTGATGTGTCTAGGTGGAGGTTCGGCTTCTAGTAGGTGTACTGATCCCTGCGATAGTATCCCAGCAGGTATTGCTTGCACAGCATAACATCTGCCTGATCTATACCCATACTGATAAGGTGAGATTAGTTTGTTAAGCGTGGGCTTTGATCTTTCATACAATATGTAGACAAGATTTTATATGTGAAATTGATGAGGCTTGTCTTACAAAGGTTAGCACAGACTATGGAGTCTCTCTTCTTATGGATCGGGCGGGACATATTTCGCTCTTTATCGTCGGTTATGCTTTCGTTTCTGGAAAGAAACACTTTTTTAGTTCTTCGCCATCATATATGAATAGCTAACTCTCTAAGTCAGTACAATCTGTTCATTAGTCATCAAATAACCTCGTTGTTTCCTAAATGAGTACGCTACGATCTTGAATCTTGTTTTTTAATTACTTTCAGACCCAACATTTCGCGTTAAACAGCCTCTTTTTCCACTGAAGTTCGGCTTATCAGCTCTTTTTCCGACATTGTCGAATATGGATTTGTTGACACTTTTGAAAATTGAATCGGCAAGATATCTGGTGTTATTACAGCTTTTCAATGATTAACCTTATTGCTAACTTGTTTTTGCTGACCAGAATTTTCTGCAGAAGAGAGGCGGTACCATATCTTTGCCACGGTATGGTAGTGGTCCTAGACAAAGTAAATTCTTTATCCTCAATGCTATGAATTAATTGAAAGACTGACTTTTGTGATCATATAATGCGATTGTAGTAAAAGGAAGCTAGTGAGATTCCGTTAATATGAACATTATATATATATATGGCTCTTTGAACCGCTGAAGTATTTTTGGCCGAGCTCCTCCTCCAATTTGTGGTTTTGCGTTTTAATGATTTTACCAACAAATGGAGGAACCTAAGCGGCTAAGGAGCTTTTATTTCATGGCACTCTCGGAGGGCTTGACATTCCCTGCCAAGGGGCGACCGCAATTAGAAAAATTTATTTTCTATAATTTTGGATGTTGCTCGATCCTAGGCTATCCTAGGTTGTACGCAATGCTAACCACTCGGCTATTGCGGCCACCATGAACATTTAGGGCTTATTAAATACCTGCTTGTTGTTGATAAGATCTTTTGTTTTTCTAACACTTGCCTATAGAACTGTCTGCAGAAGGGTTCATCACTTCAAAGTATACCGTGCGATATGCACTTTTCCTTATGATCCCTGATATTGTGCTATTTGGTTGTGGTCAAATTGTATAATAGGAAATCATACTTCGCTGGGTCCAGTGTAATTCTACCCTTTACTGCCAGAGCTGATTTTCAACAGTTTTTAAAGTTACAAACCATTTTTCTTAAAAATCTCAACCCAAGAAGGCTACTGACAGTGCGATGGTACGAAAGTCTTTCATATTTGATGTCGTCAGTTAAACTTTCCCAAAGGCTGTAGGAACCCATAGTAATTTTCAAGCTGAGCTTTTCGCAGAGCTTTTGGCGACAGCGACAAACCTCGAAAGCCATCAATAAATATCAAAGACAGAGCTGAATGTATTTGTATGCTGTACCTGGGGTGTCCATAGCCTAAGCTCATGTTTACTTTAGCTCACTTAAGAACATTTCTTCTACGTCTTGCCTTTGCTCGTAGTCTAAGGCAAGATTTGATGCACGAATACCAGGCCTGAATGGTCCGCGTCTTTATTAAAAATTGGCCTACGTACTAAGAACCAATTTCCCTGACATAAGACTGCACCTTCTGTCTTAGAAAAATCGACCGAGAGGAGTAATAATGTGAGCGGAAGTGCGAAAGACCAATTGAAGCTGCCTGAAAATAATTGTTTTAAGAAATTGTAAACCTCTGACATATGAAGCAAGAGTGTGTTCGTAAGTAAATATGCAAATACAAAAACACACTCGACCAAATAAATTTCTTTGTTGTGGGAAATTCATTGGAAAGGTTTCCTCACACTCAGGCGCCCAGAGCACAACTCAATTTACATTTACATGCAACGCTGCGCAAATACAAATACAAAAAGAGAAAAAAAATTAATGGAAATATAAAAAGAGATTGAAGAGCAGGAGGGTCAGAAGAAGCAGTGAAAGAAATAAGTGAAAAGTAGCGTCTTAACACAAAATGCAAAACTCTTTTACTACATTCTCGCTGTAGCGTCTCAACTGTCGTGCTGCTGTCATTCTTCCTGGCTTGGCTGCGCTGAAAGTATCATGTTGCGGCTGTGGCAAGTGGCAAGTACATGAAAGTACAAGAAACTTTTATGCGGACGCGAGAAAATTGCTGCATTCCTCTGCTTTTAAGCTAACAACATGAAGAAGACAAAGAAAATGAGAAGCTGGAAAAGTAATGCATGCTTCAGAGTGTGTGTGTGTGTTTGTGTGTTCGATTATTTGTGCTGGCAATACTTGTGGCAAGTGCCGGTCAAAAGGCGGTGCAGCTGGACCAAGTTGTGTAAATAAAAAAATAATTACATCAGCATGCATAAGTACGTACACATGTACCGTTACGCGTTGTGGAGTTGGCAGCGAGTGTACAATAGCAGCAAGAACAACAACAACAACAATATGCAACGCAAAGTGGAAAATGCGAGAAAGCAAATAATTTGCCACATGCAGTTTTTTGTTTGTTTGTTTGTTTTGTTGTTGTTCTTATTGTTGCAGCTTGGCTCACATTTCTGCATGAGACACACACATCTTCAGCTTTTGTTAACGTAAGATGCGCACAGCTGCTTGGAAGAAAGCAAAAGCTAATGCTCACTCACATACACACACACAAACATATATTAACACACACAAGCAGCGCACAGCCCAACCTGCAGAAAGACGTTGTCAGCGAAACACTTAAAGCCCGCTCAGCCGCAAAGTGGGTTGTTGGTTTTGCGCTAGTTCGGAAGATCGCACGGTGGGTCGCTCTATGGGTCGGTCGGTTAGTCGGTCTCCCCGCATTGAAGCGGCAAACGTGTGACATTAGTTAGTTAGTCACTAGTGCCTCTTGCACAACTGGCCACCACCGACCTCTTTTGCCTACGCTGTTAACCCAATTTATTTCTAACTGTTTATATGTATATATGTCTGTGTGTACACTTGGCAGCAGCGAAATTTTTCTGCCATTTGGCAAATATTTGCAAAACGTGTTTGCTGCGGAAATGGACGCAATGAATTCTATTTGATGACTATGACAATGTCATTACATAAAGTACGCGAAACACGTAACGGGACTTTTACCAATCATTATAAAGTGTGCCTGTGTGCGTGTGGGTCTGGCACTTAACTACAAACATAGATGGATAGTTAGTTTGGCATGAATATCATCAGAGTGGATGGGCGCAGCGGGTTGGCAAGGATGTATGTATATATGTAAATGTAAAAATGTAGTCGGCATTGAGGTGTTAGTAATTTAATTAATTTTAGAATTCTGTTAACTCATGCCATGAGTTTATATGTGAATCTGTATGAGCCTTAGGGGCTGAAGAAGCTTCAATTAGTGTTATATTCCACTGTATTGCCTTCGTCAAGGTTTCGCGAAATTTCTAAATATTGTATGTAGAACATGATTCGAACCCACGACCATATATGTGGGTGGCACTTCTAACCTCTGCGGCCCCCTCATAAGTCCTTTCCTCTTTTAGCGAAATTTAGTTTTAACTTTCGCTTTACAACATTAAAACAGATTTGGATAGACAAATGGTAAGCAATTTTAAGTAAGCTTAACGAAGCAATAATTGTTCTCATCCTCTACGGATGATTAGCACCGTTGGGAGATCCTTCCAATCTAAGCTATGGTCTGGCAACGTCCATGCGCTTCCAAGATCGAAACTCACTGATTCAGGAAGGACTTTCTGACAAGAAACTCTCACAAGTAATATTCTTAACGAGTAGTAATCAAAAGTCCGGAACTTGGAGTTCTATATAATTCCAGTTGTGACCTTTATTACAAAAAGTTCGATATTCAAGGAAGGGAGTACTTGACTACCGCGACTTCGTAGAGTAATACAGACAAGAACCGCTGTACAGGACGTCGTACCGACAGGCTTTAAACACCGTTCACCGAGAGTTCGTTAACACCGTTCTAAGCTCTCTTCCTGTGAATGATGTTCTCGGAATCCAATCGCCACCCATGACAAAAACAGAGCTTGAGCTGCCGCCATTGACCGGCGTAACACTGGAATAATTAAGGTCTCAGTATTGTAGTAGACTCAACTTCTACTTATCCAGACTGCACTCTGACATACCCAACACATGTCCCAAATGTAACGAGTCCCCGCACGATACTAACCACCTCTTTGCATGCCTACTCCACCCGACCCATCGAACACCCCTCTCCCTCTGGTCTGAACCCCTCTAAACAGCACGTTTTCTTGGCCGCATGTTAGATGACCGCGATGACTAAGGCTAAGATCCACCTGGCCCTAGGAGGGGTTGGCTAGCTGCTACAACAACAACAACATTAAATGTTTAAATTCTACAACATTAAATACAAATATTTATTTAATGTATATCCTTTAATGAACAAATGCCCAAATAGAGCTTATAGAACGGCGGCATCCTATATAGATAGGTGCGCGCCTGGTAACCTCACATGCTCAATGCCAATAACTTCCTTAAACAACTGTCTAAAACATAATTAAAGAAATTAATCTCAAGTGGACCAGGTAACTGACGAATGACTATGGAAAGATCGTTCGTAAAGAGCAACTGCCACTGACGGTTTCTGGCTGTAGTCCAAGCATAGCAATAATTGAAATGTTTTTCAGAAACAATTGCCACAGGAGTAATTACGGACGTGCGGCTTGTGCATACTTATTATAGCTCCCTGACCCTCTTGGTCCAATGTAAGAAACTTGACTTCTACGTAATTCGTCCACGTTTTTCAGCGTAAAAGCTAGCTAATCCTATTGAAAGATCCTTTCGTATCATTAGCGATAGATTTTTCTGCGGATATTTTTATTTCATGTCAAAAATGAATTCGGCGGGGTTGAAATTCCCTGCGATTATATGAAAATAACTCCGTCTCCGAAAAATTGTCGACAAATTCTGTTATAATTCCTTAAAAGAGGCCTAAACTGGTAACCAAAACCTCAAACCTCTAAGAAATTTCCAATCGCGAACTCAACACCATGAGCCAGAGCACAGCAGAAAGAAGATTATTCCTTCACTTAGCACGTAGTTATTTTCGGGCAGTTTCTGTGGCGCATTCTGCACATTTTTGCTGTTATTCATGTATTTTGAGGCCATCGAATTGCATCAATAGTCTTCATGTCTAATTCAGAGCCAGGATCCATTCATAAATTCTCTCACATTCGACTTTATTAGCTGGTCATCTTCATTTGGCCCAAAAAACTCATGAAAATCTCGGGCATGACAAAATTTTGTGGCTTCACTTGCGTTGTGTGCATTTTGACATTCTTCGCTTCTCACCGCTTTCATTATTGTTCCTTTCTTCTTTTATGCGCTTTTTTATTGAACTTTAAAGACGGCTTTAGCGCAGTCCAACGTCGCTGTCTTCATGCCGACAGTATATTAAGGTATAATAGTTGTCTTTGCTTTGTTGAGCCAACTGAGCCGTTGATCCAAAGAGAAAGAGAAAAAAACGAAAAAAAAGAAAAAAAACGAAAAAAAGTGCAAAAGAAAGCGGAAGACGAAAGAAAAGAAAAAGTGTAAGAAATGCTGTGACAAAGTGTGAATGGCCGGTCATTTAGCTCGCTAGTCTTTCAGTCCTTAGTCGCTTACCCAGGCGATCCGCTTGGTGGGTCGGTCGTTCAATTGGTCGGCTGGCTGGTCATTGCATGGCAAACTTCACTTCTCTATGCAATCTGGCGCCGTTCACAGTTCGTGCCGTACGCGTTGCATGGCATTTTTTGCGGATAACACAAAGTGCACTCATAAATTTCAGTCTCTTCTGGTGCTGGTGGTGGTGGTGGTGGATTTGACGCAGCGTTGGATGGATATGCCACGTGAATAAGCATTGGCGGCGTTGAATGTGCCGCGTGCGATGAATGCTCGCTAACTATGTTGATAGCTTGACTGTAGCTTTTAGCAGAACTTATCCTTGCTATTGTGGTTGGTTGTGGCCCCACATCCTTGCGCCTTGTCATTGCCTTGCGTGCTTGTCCTCATCATGTGACGATGCGGCAGGAAAAATATGTCCATATGTACAGATGTATGGATGTATTTGAGTTTGTGTCCCGCTAGCCATTCGTGTGACTTTTGTGTGGTGATGAAAAAATATATCACCGTTTGGAACGCACTTTGTTGCAAGTAGCCGAAGTGAGCGTATGTTGTACATTAGACGAGCACTACGTAGAACAATAATAACAACATTAGTATCAGCAAGAGCTCAACCGAAGGCGTTATAGCTGCTAGTAACCATTGGTTTTTTCACATTGTTCTTCACATTTCTCAGACCTCCGCCATCGTTCTGCTTCGCAGCAACTTATCGCCCATCAACGCAATGGCAATGGCAACACTTTTGGCGTGTGCACTCACTGTTTGTTGGCGCTTACAAATCACTTTGCAGGGTGTTAGCAGAAAATGAAGATAACAACAACAAACAACAAAGAACAACAACATGATAGTGTGACATATATATATATATAAGCATGATAACCTGCTGGCAGCAACATAAACAACTTTTTCACTTGTGTCTGCAATGTTTGTTGTTTGTTTGTTGCTGTAGTTGTTGTTGTTATGCTTTTCAGTTTTCAGTTTTCAGTATTCACGCTAGCAAATTGTCACTTAACCTAATGGATGAGTAAGTGGCTGCCGACGTTTCGTCTTCTGCTTGCCACTGTTGTTTGTTGTTGTTGCTGTTGTTTTTACCGTTTTTACCGTTTTAGTCATTTGTTTTGATCACTCGCACCCTTTGTTTAGCTAAATCACAGTGAATTTCTCACTAAAATAACAACAATAACATTAACAACAACAACAACAGCAAGAACTCAGCAGTTGTTTTTGGTAAGCACTGAACTCTAGCTTGTTGCTGTTGTTGCTTGCTGTTGGCGTCTTTTGCAATGTAGTCTGCCAAATTGTATAAGTTTTTTGTTTTTGTTTTTGCTTTGGCTTCCCTCTTAGTTGTCAATGGCTTGATGCTCCGTCGGTTGCTTGGTGTTTCGGTCAGTTTTTTTTTTTTTTGGTCTTGCTTAGTTTTTTTTTGGGAGGGGAAATTGAAAAGTGCATGATTCACGCCACAACAATTTGCGGTTAATGCAACTGCAGCAGCGAATTTGGGGAAGAACTTAACTGAGTGAAGAAACTAATAACGCGTCGGATATTGAGATTTGGTGTAGATATTAATCTTCAAAGTGTTTTTTTTTTCAAAAACACTTATAGTGTTAATTGGCAATCGATCTCGCTGAGCGATTGCGATGCTCGAAACATAGACGGTATAAGTGAGTTCATTAATTATTTTACTATTTATTTAATTTTATATTTAAGTAAATATCTATATTTATCATTTTTGATTGCCCAAAATCGATTGCCTGTAAATTTTATTATATAAATTTTTGATGACTTTTTGTTGCATTTTACGTTATTTTACCATTATTTAGTCTGAGAAATTTAAAACATGTTTTGCATCAGCGTTAGAAGGCATTATATCGTATGAAAAACAGAACCGTTGGATTACTTGACTATAGCGACACATAGCGGTACTAAAGAGTGATTCAAGCAGAGTAACTTTTCTTTTTGACAGATCACGCGTGAGTCGTGTCAAGGTGTCATGTTATTTTTGATCAGTATTGTTTGGCATTTCATCATAGAAAGACTTACGCCTGAACAACGATTAAAAGTCATTCAAATTTATTACGAAAATTCAAGTTATGTAAAGAACGTTTTTCGTGCGCTTCGCTCAACTTTTGGTCAACATAATCGGCCTACTGAGCGTACTATTCGCAACAGCATCACCCATCTTGAGACCCAGCATTCATTATTGGATAATATTCGACCGAATAGACCACGTCCAGCACGCAATGAAGATAAAATAGTTGCCCTAGTTGAGAGTGCACACGAAGACCGTGGAGAGTCGATTCGGCGCCGTTTTTCAAGAACTAAATCCGCTCGACCTTCCGAAGCGGCATCGCTTCGCTCAATAGGCTTTTGAAAAATTCCAAGAAAACCTGGCGTTTTCGAGCCAAAATTTGCTCAGCGATGAAGCGCATTTCTGGCTCAAAAAGCTGCCGTTTCATTCATAAAAACTAACGGTTTGTTGTGGCTTGTGGGCCGGTAGAATCATCGGTCTATGTTTCTTCAAAAATGATGCCGGTGAGAACGTAACCGTCAATGGCGAGCGTTATCGAGCCATGATAACCGACTATTTGATGCCTGAAATTTAAACTCGTGATCTCCGCGGCTAGACGGCGCCACTTCCCACACATTGCATCCATTAATGGATTTATTGAGAGAACACTTCGGTGAGAAGATAGTTTCACGTTTTACGCCGGTTGATTGTCCACGAAGATCGTGTGATATCACACAGTTAGACTTTTCTCTGCAGGGATATGTAAAGTATAAAGTCTACGCGGACAATCCTGTTCCAATTCAAGCCTTGGAGCAAAACAAAACGCATGTAATTCGCCAGTTACCCAGTCGAAATGCTCGAACGAATCATCCAAAATTGGACTCAACGGATGGGCCAACCGAAACGTAGCCGAGGCTAAAATTTGAAAGAGATAATCTTCAAAAAATAAATGCCAAAGAATGTTCTTTCGAATCATAATAAATATTCCCCATTAAATTAGAATTTTCTGTTTTTTTCTTTAAAAAGCAGAGAATTTCGAGATGGATCACCCGATAGTTTATGGAAACCTTAAAAAAAGTAAAGCGAAATAGGAGCTGAAACAGACAATAAATGCAATTTGATGGAAATAATTCCAACCTTTCTCTTTTGTGACCCTTTATTTTTGACTGGATCTCCAAAACTACAACTTAGGTTAGGTTAAACAGAAGTGACTAATTCAGAGAGGATTCCACTTGAACTTTGAAAAAAAAAAATGTTTGTTGTGACACAAAAGTAAAATTATCCTGACCGCCAGATCACTTTTAATAAGTAAAACACAAATTCGTCTGAATTCAAGTCTGTTGAATCCTTCGTGTTAGTGAACGTATGCGACCCGGAAATTTTCATTCTCAGTCTCGTAACCTCCGGACAGTACATCAAAAAGTGAATAGATGTTTCCACCTCTTCTTCCAAATAACTATGACAATAGAGATCATGAAGAATGCCAACGGACAATTTCGTATCAAAACTCTCACTAAGTGGAATAGTTTCAGTCTTTGGTTAGAAATAAGCTTCTTTGAACTCCTTAGGCCAAAAGGATCTTGCAACTACGCATGTTGAGGTACTAGCCCAGTGCTCGCTCAGTTGGTTTATTGACCATCTTTCCATAAGCAGACCGCAAATTGACAGAAGAGCGCCCATATTCGCACTGCAGTTTCCAGTAATTCTACTCTGACCCGGTACCTAAATCACAATTAATTTGAAATAATTGAATGCTATAGAAACAGAAACATTCATTATTTGGGAGTTCACCATAAGTGAGCACAAGGTCGTAATAGCGATTGGCTATGTGAGTAAATATTGAAAATTATTGCAATGGTCTGGAATCCTAAACCCTCCGATCCACATACCCTGACGAAAGACTTCCGAATCGACACGTCCGTCAAGTTTCGAACCAGTGACTCCTTTAGTTCTCGCGTGAAGGAATTATGGTGGAGATGAAGCCACTCGGCGCCAGTTCGGAGATCGATGCCTCGCATTTGGTTTTACACCATCCCCACACAAATATAATGGCAGACAACCAGACAAAAATTGTAAAATATCCTTGATTGGAAATTGTTGTAGATTATATTGCTGAATTAACCAGAGTGGTCTCTAGGCAGAGTTAGGTTTCGAAATTTCGGAACTAATTTTCTTGGCGTCGTATCTAAGATAGCTATAATACAAGGTAGTTTTGCCTATAAAGAAAGATATACGAAATATTTATGACTACTTGTAGAACAGCAGATGGTGGAAAAGATGAAATAAGAACTAGCGGCCAAGCTGGTTCGACCGCTAAGACGTAGATACTTAGTTATGACTTATGAAAAGAGGTAGAAAGGAAGAGGAAGATCAAGTCGACATGGAGTTTTTAGTTTATCCTAGAAAGCTAAAAGTATAGAATAGCCAACGATTTGTAGAGTTAGAAATCCACGAAAGGCTCAAATTCATACCAATCATCCCAAAAAAAAAAAACTGCTGATCAACACTGAGCAACAGTGGCAATAACTTAGACACTCCAATGCGAAGGTGTACTCTCTCGAAAACCAGCCTTTTTATACTTTTTTTGTAGGCCACTTAGAGTGTTTTTCTAGATGAAATTTCAGCTATTCATGGGCAATGTTAATTAGGGATATTCAGCGATTAAGAATTATGGTGAAGTATCGCATATCTCTTATAGGACCACAGAGTAAAACTTTAAGGCAGACACAGTTGCCAGGTAAAGGCATGAACGCATCAGTCTGCCTTTTGTTGGTGGCACACTCGCAATCAAAGAATTTATTTATGACCAACTGTTATTATAATGGTGTCACACTGCGACTTGCAGTTAATCTAGACAAACTTGATCGATGTGGGATAGGAGAAGGCCACGCAAAGTGCACTATCTAAAAAGGAAGACATGTGAAAGGTAATACGAGTCTGGACGGGCTACTGCCTGATAGGATTACCTGCATAAATGCTGGAAATTCCTTATATCAGATACTATAGAAGCTTCAAAAACGATGTAGTATATGCAACAATTTCTAATCTCTTATGCGATTGCCCTGCCTTGTGCAGAAGTAGATTTTGATGTCTGTGACGTCAAGTTGAAAATTTATAAGGACATTGATGTGGATGGACAGTGAAGCTTAATAAAGCTTAATGGTGCTTAATAGACAGTGGCAAATGTACGATTTTTTGAGTCTGATGCGTCAGGGTGGTCGTTCTTGTAATATTACCCTTCCTTCCGTACAAAAATGCAATAAAAGAAATTTTGAAAATGTTCTGATTGCTCTGAAAATAAAATCATTTTTCTTCGCGAAGCTACATAATCTTCGTTTTAATGAAATTAAATAATCTGCTCCACGCGAATGAGTAATCTCTTCACTTCAGGTTTTTTTTCGCAATAAAATTGCCAATGCCGAATGTCTCATTTCAAATGCATTCATTAATCTATCAGCGAAGGCAAATTGATTGTTTCGTTGCAATTTACCTGAGAGATTTTGTTTTGCACAATATTTCAATTAAAGAAGAAGAAGAACTTTTAGTTTTGATATTAGTTTTTGTTTTTTTTAAATTTTAAATAAAAATTTATGTGCATAATAATTTAATGAAAATGCTGAGGAAAACTTTGAACAGCTTTGCTTCTAATTGAGAAAAACCCTCCCATTTAGTGTAAAACCAAATGAATGTCCTTTTCGGTAGTTTAGTGTAAGAAAAAATTGTCCACACTTTTCTTCTGCTATTTTGCAAACAAAAACAATTTTCGTATCTTTTCCCTTTTCAAATAGTTAGTAAAGCACCACGCGGTGAAGCCAATGTCTACGAATGAAATGCAAATTCTTTCCCTCTACAGAAGATAAAACTATTGTAAGAATGAAAGCAACAACAACTGGAACAACAACAGCAACAGCGTGACAGGTGTGTGGAGGCGTCCAGATGCCACAAACAGCATAAGAAATGTGTAAATGCAAAATTTAAAATTCTATGCTATGAAATTAATATTTACCGTTGAAGGACAGCAACGAGCAATGAGCGACGAGGAATGAGTGCCAAGCGATGAAAAAATTCAAAAAAATGGAAAAAATTCAACACCACTGGCAGCTTCCTGTCAAATGGCTGCAGAGCTAGTGACGGCGGCGGTTACAACAAAGGCTATATTTTTTCCTGTTATTGCTATCGGTGTTGGTGTTGTGGAGTGGATCAACCAGAGGGAGATGCCTTCCCACTGTCAAATGCAATTGCAGGATATTGAAGAAAAGATGTTATAAAATGTGAATGCCGAGGAACGTGCTGCGCCACAAAAAAAATGTGCTGACAAATACGAAAATACGAGTGCAGCACACACACAAACGTATACAAATACAAACAAACACAATTGTCCGTTGTTTGTGCAAACACTTGGTCAGCAAGAATTGGCATTTTTCAACGGTGACTTTTCAATATTTGATGACTACAAATTGGACAATTGCGACAAGTGATTCTTTCCTCTTTTGTTATGTCTTATTTTCAAACGATATTTTGCTCTCTTCTTCAATTGATTTGATAAGTACGCTTTTTTTTCTTGAGTTATGTGATTGAGTTTTAAGGTAAAGATTGAATAAAATAGATATGGATAGAGATAAATAGTGGCTTATTGTTGTAGAACTGCTATTTTTATTAGTTTTTTTGGTTTTGCAATAAACATAAATACATACATACATATAAGCACAAGTTATAGTCTTTTTATTGAAGTTCCAAGCGACTAATGGCCGAAAGGAGTTAGATGAAGAATTTTTGAAATTTTAAGTGTTGCTAGCAATATCTTCTATATTTCCTTCTTCAGAAGAAAAAGCTTAAGGCTTATATTGCTATGAAAATGAAAAAAATATTTTATTAGAGTAAATGTTATTAGGAAATATCAGATTTTAAATGATTTCTAATCTCTCATGAAAGACTTTCAATCACTGAACGCAGATCTTTGCTTGTGATAAGGATGGAAAGTTACGTGAAACACCTCGTAAAAGTGCTGGGGCTTTGAAGATCATTTATTCAAGGAGGTAAAGGATGAGCATTAAAAGCAAAAATCTTGTACAAGCAGTACATAATTCAGTAAAGAGTAAAAAGCATAATAATGACGTAGTACTGTCATTATATTTTTTGTATCCGGAATTTCATGTTAACTCTAGAGACGTGAATTGGAGTCTGTTTCGCTGGAAATGAGGCATGTGTTCTAAGGGGACTTTTAAACATTCCATTATATAATAACCATGAGGAAAATGAATCTATTTTTGGAATCAATTCTTTTAACAAGACGATTACCATCAGAAAATGGGTGGATAAGTTTCAAATAAAAAATTACCAAAGAACTGCAAGTTTCTAAAGGTGATAATCTTCTAAAGGATATAATCACATTAATATTTTCTATATATATTTTTTAATATTGTAGAATATTTTGCAAATTTATTATTTTTTTACTCTCTTTTACAAACGTGGAGAGTTTGATTTGTGTAATAGATTGTGTATAATTTTAGGTATATATTCTATTATATATTTCTAAAAGGAGTTAGTGATAAACATGGTTGTATGCCGGTAAAGAGAAGACTGTTTGCCGAAATGCAGACTGCAGGAATCACTCTTGCAGACAATTCATTGAAGTTGAACCACTCCCCATGGCACATCAAGAAGAGAATACTCGAACTAGACCTAGCAGTGTATGAGCCAGCCAACATCGTCAATAATTTTTTTCATGTCATTAGCGTCATCAGAATACAGCACACAAAGATCTTAAGCTGTTCGGGGAACCCGAGTAATACTGAACAAGGTCTGGACACTGCCGCTGAATCAACCTACTTATCCATACTCGAAGATTACATACCCAACGTATGTCCAAAAAGTCTCCACTCGTCCACTAACCGCTCCACTTTTCATGACTCCGAAAACCTTTTTCTTTGGTATAAGGACTAGCTTTGTCTGCTCTTAAGGGAAATTACTAAGTGGTTATATATATATATATATATATATGGCGCTTTGTAACCGCTGAAGCGATTTTTGGCCGAGCTCCTCCTCCAATTTGTGGTTTTGCGTCTTGATGTTTTTACCAACAAATGGAGGGACCTACAGTTTATTCTAAGCCGCCTGCGAACGGGTGATGGATTTTTATTAGCAGCTTTATTTCATGCCAGAAATACACTCGGAGGGCTTGGCATTCCCTGCCGAGGGGCGACCGCAATTAGAAATTTTTTTTTCTATCATTTTGGATGTTGCTCGAACCTGGTCTCGAACCCAGGCCTTCCGAGTGTCAGTACGCAATGCTAACCACTGGGCTATTGCCGCCGCCTAAGTCGTTGCAACTACAATATAAAAATGTGTTTCAAATTTTGTTTATACCATCCAGACTCTTATTTGAGAATGAGAAATTGCAATTGAAAAAATAATCATAATACAGCCATACAAGAAAAAAAAGAAAGAAAGTCGTCTAACCTGTACATCAGAATCTGATATGGCGGTCGCAAATTTAAAAAATTGTTTGATTTCAATGAAACTTGGTGTAGGACGGTTTTTGGGGTCAATAATTACGCATCTGTAAGAAGTTTTTCAAATTTCTAAATGATCGAATGTAATAGACAACATGATGAAAATTGTATTTTAATCATAATAGAGTACATTGCAACGAAATATCAAGACAAGAATGACCTCTGCAGATCCTCATCATTGGCGGTTGCACTCGCTTCACAAGTTCCATATATATTTTTCTCATTCTTGAAACATAGTTAAACAATTTTCATCACATTGTCCATGATATTGGATCCATCATTTTGAAATTTGAAAAAAAAGTGGCTCCGGATTTGTAACCCCGAAAACCGTCATATACCAAGTTTCTTAAAAAACAATTTTTTTTTAACTTTCGACCGCCATATCGGATTCGCCATTTTGAATTTTGAAAATTTGACTCCCAAATCGTTATGACCGTCTCCAGAAACTGCCAAATATATACAGACTAGTGAACCCGTTGAGATTAGAAAAAAATCCTGACGTGATGGAGCCAAACGGAATAACATTTTAAAACATGCCATGTCTTCATGCCATGCCAAAATATTTATACCAATCACGAATGATATCAAATTTATTGTAAAATTGACGATTTTCAGTGTCGATGTTTATTTGAATATACGTGAGTAGCATACGAAATTTCACAACATTAGATGCTTTTTTGACGGATTTTTTACCCAAAATCTCTTATGTGAACGAATCGATTCTATGCGGGCTATGTATCAGTCCGATTTCTATGATATTCAATACCAATATATATTTTGTTATAGTGTACAGAATATCGATTTTTATGTTCCTAAATGCTTTATTTATGACCAAAAATCACATATATGAACAAACCAGTTTTATAGGACCTACATAAGAGAGTCGACCGATGTCGTTACACCAGCATACTAAGTTTCGTTGAAATATTTCAAAAACTGAGAAACTAGCTTGCGTTCAAAGAGACGGACGGACATGGTTAAATCAACTCAGCTGGTTATTCGGATCGCTATAAATTTTGGAATTTTTAAAGATATGACTTCATGTAACATACATGAAGGGTATAAAAATATTTTCTTTATTCATAATTATTAAAAATGGGTAATTATTAATTCAGAAATTTGGTCACTTTTTGACTTCATACTTAGTTAAGAAGATTAATTGCTGAATCAGAATTGAATTAACTTATTTTTCATTTATAATATTTTCGAAAGGTTTACGGCAAAGTAAAAATGAGTTGAATTATATTTTATTTCATAATTAGTTAAAAATAATAATTGCTTAATTTGAATCTGACTTAAATATTTTTTATTTATAATTAGCTAAAATGGGTTTTGCTAAATTATATTTAACTATTTAACTTATTTTTGAATTTGTAATTAGTTTAAAAGTTTAATTGCTAAATCAGAATTGAGTTTACAAATTCTTTATAATTATAAACAAATTTAATTTGAATTAACCCTCGCTCAAATCACATACACACATATTTGCAATAGTTATTTGATTCAGTAATTTTGAAATCACATTTAAATCCGTGATTACATATGTGGGAACATATTTCAAAATAATCTCCTTTGACTTGCTGTATTATGTGCGACATAGAAATAATTTTTATATAAGGATATATATATATATATATATATATATATATATAATGCATATATATATATATATATATATATATATATATATATTTATGTTATATCAGAGCGCATATTTCCACAAGCGTTTGCGGTTTTGTGCTTATATTCTCTCAGATACTAAATCCTTTGTGAGTTCAGTTAGAGGTGTATATATATTCACACACACACACACACACACGTGTATGTAACTACAAACGAAACCAAAAGCCAATCCGAAATAATTTTTGTGATTACTTTAGCCTTTGCTGTTGACCACACACATACATTCATACATATGTATGTATATAAATACATAGCTATGCAGGAGATTCATTCATTATTGTATGTGATAGCACGAATTAATCTTGCAGAAAATCACTCAATTATTTATGTTTATAATTAGGATAATTTACCAGCGGTCATTTGTGCAGCGTTGCTATTTTGCGTGCCACGTAGCCACACAGCCACACAGCCACGACCCATATACCCACAGACCCACCTAAGCGGCTCGCCGTCCGTCCGAATGGCCAATGGCCATTAGTAATGAGTTGCAATACTAATTTTGCTTAGTCATTGGCCTCCCTCGAAACTTGTACCACCAACCGTTTTCACCTGAAATTAAGCATGAATGCTAATGGTCATTGTTGTTGTTGTTGTGCTTATTATTATTGTAGTAGGTTCATCGCTATTTCCATGTGTGTTGGAATTTAGTGTTTAAGTACAAATGTGCAAGTTTGTGCGCTCTATTATTGTTTTGCTTTTGTAGTTATATACAATTTCCATTGTTATTGTTGTTGGTTATGTTATTTGCTATCACAATTAATTTTGTTATTATTGCTTGAGTAGCATAGAAGAAAAATATACATTTATTAGGTTTGTGTGTGTGTGTAATAGAGGAGGTCTATATTCGAGCAACATCCTAAATTAGAAAATCAAAATTTTCTAATTGCGGTCGCCCCTCGGTAGGGAATGTCTAGCCCTCCGAGTGTATTTCTAACATGAAATTAAAGCCTCTTCATAAAAATCCATCGGCCGTTCGAAGTCGGCTTAGAATAAACTATATTTCCCTGCATATGTTGTTAAAAACATCAAGACGCAAAGCTATAAATTAGTGGAGGTGCTCGGCCGAGTTGTTTCTGAATGACTTAGACAGAAATAGGAATATTCAAAATTTTCTCTTTTTTGAATTGTTTTGTATTAAGGCGTGATACCAGAGCAAGAAGCAGGCATATGAGCGTGAACTAACTTTTTTATTCGTAGTGATTTAGACTCTCGGGAATCTCGCACAATATTTATAATTTTTTTTTAATGAAAATTTTAACGTGTTGTTGGTAAGAAGAATTTCTTGATCGGAGAATTTTTGCTAATTTAAATTTTTATGAATAATTAACTGATATTTCAGTTTAATTTCCGAGCATTTGCAATGGTCACCACAAAACACTCCTTCCGAACTGAGTAAACGCGAGCAAAATTATAAATTTTCATTTTAGTTTTCATGAAATCGGGTCAATTCAAAATAATTTACCATCAAAAAAAAAAGTTTAAGTAATAATAAAAATGATAATTTTCTAAGCATTTAACTGTCTCAAACAAGCCTCTTAATTCAAATACACTGAAAATGTGTATTTATTAATTTTTAAAATTTTCGGTTATAACACTGATCGATAGGAAACAATTTTGTGTATAATATGGGAAAACTTGTTTGGTGACATGAGAAAAGAGTATAGAATTAGCTTAGGTTAGATTACACTCGCTGGCTGTTAGTGCCAGTTGGTGCTCATAGTGCCAGTTGGAGGTTCAACTAAACTCAAGGTAAAGAAATAGAAGTTTAATAAACTCCTTTAAAGGTGTTGTCAAAATTCTCCAAACATGTACATGTAAGTCATAGAGCTAATTTAAAAGCGATGGAAGATTAGCCTCGATCTGATTGTCCATCAATGTCTTAACATCACTCCCGAAAGGTATGGAAATAGTGACTGAAAATCATTACATAAATTTGAGAACGGCAGCGGTGAACTTGTAGTATCTCGCAAATCATTTATACCGATTTTAAACAATTTGGTATTTTCATTAAAATTTTTACTGCGTATAATTTTGATATGCAAAAAGTTTCGAAACAGTTTATTTCAGGTGAGTCGAAACAGAGAGACAAAAAAAAAACATCAAAGTCGCTCAAAAGTCAATTTAATGTTATGCGGCTTTTGGGCGAACGAATTCTTTGATGAAGGCTAGATTTCTGCAAAAATTTTGCAGTTTGTAGAACGATAATGTACCATTTTACAAAACTATAACTATGGACGAATTTATGGCCAAACATAAAACGTTATACCAATCCCGAAAACTAGACTGAACCTAACTCCAACTTTTAATTCTGCTGGCAAATAACTGTAATTTGATTGCTCGATGTAGTTCATTTACTCTTCTCAATTCATATATCGGCTATATAATTGTACTCGGAGACCATCTGGTGGATAATTTTTGAATCGTTATTCTTATCATTAAATTTGAGTAAAATTGGGCTGTAGATGTGACTTTTGCTAATAATGCGAGCATTGCGGCATCTAGTGAAGTGATCTTTTTTAATACTGTGATTTAGATTGAATTAAATACTAATGAACACGAAGATGTATAAATCATAAATCATACAAACTGAAAATATTCCTAATAATAAATTTCCTTAAAACTTTTATATAAGTATATACCGAGTATATAATTTGACAACGGCGCCACCTAGAGGGCCACATTCTGTGATTAATCTCTATTCATATCCTTGTCAAGATACTTTTTTAATATGAGTTAAAGTGGACAGTATATTTAATTTTTGGTATACTATGTACAAGTAGAGGCAGGAAAAAATAAAACATAATGTATAAAATGACCTTTATCTATGTACATTTTTATATATTTTTGTGATATTTTCCTTTTTTGTGAGGAGGGAAATTAATAAGTGAACGTTTTTCCCAGTTGAAGACCTTTGGCTAACCTTTGGGTAAATGGTAAAAAGAACTCTGAATATATATTTTTTCTAATAAATAAAGGGTGGGACATCCAATGGTTGCTTTTGCGCTTTACAATGGCTTATTTGTGCTCTGAGAACTTCAATGACTTTCCCGATGCATTAAGTATTCAGCACAAGGTCTGCGGCTTACGAAATTCATAAATTACAGGGAAATGTTGAAAACTTACATTCAAAGTAGTGCATATTCCACTGCAAATGCAAGAAAATTCCGTACGAAAGTTTGCCCGAATAACTTCCCTTCCAGGTAGCTTATGTATCATTTGTTCAATTCGTTCATAGAAAAGTATTACTGCTGCAGTTCAAAGCATGCTCGAACAGCTAACAACATCAGCTCTACATCTTTCGTAAGAATTAAACATTTCGTGCATTTATTTGCGCAGAAATTTGCGAAAACATCTCACTATGAAGGCTTATAAAGTACAATTGTACCAAGAATTCGAGCCTCATAAATTTAAACGAAAACTCTTTTTTTCCGATGAAGCTTATTTTCACCTTGAACGCTACCTTAACAAGTAAAATTACTGCATTTTTGGCTCAGAACGTAACCATTGAAAAGCCAATGCATCTTCAACGAGTGACTGTTTGTTGTGTCATGTTCAGAAATTTTGTTTTTTCAAATGTTGAAAAGAGAATGACATTGATGATGTGTGGTGATGCCAACATATCGCCTTCTAGCTACGATTTGACTTCGTTGAACTATTTTTTATGGGGAGCCTTAATGGCTACGCAAACCATGGTCCGGTTAATGACTTGAAACGCCAAATTGAAGTCGCTATTGCAGCCATACAGTGCTACACAATCGAAAATGTGTTGAAAAATTGGGTCGACAGACAGCCCAAAATATTTCTTGAATTTTTTCCTAGCAGTTATGGGTAAAAATCCAGAAAATCATGAAATGTGTCACAATTGCTTAAGTATTAATAAATTTTAAAAATATTGGTTTTGCTGTAAAGCTAATGGATTGGGGTATATAAGTACAATATTTCCAAATTTTCTTTTAAATTATTTTCAATGTATATTTTTTTATTGATTTATCCAAGCAAATGGTTTCCTGTTTTTTTTTCTAAGTAGTTTACAGCCATTTATTTACCAGTTGTATTTCAAGAATCAGGAAACCGCAGAACACAGATCACTCTTTAGCGGGTCAATGCGAACTCTCAAACATATGCTGAAATAACTGCATTTTTGAGCACTCAAAACATCGATTTTATGAGTCATCCACCGTATAGTCCTGATTTGGCACCGAATGACTTCTTTTTGCTCCCGTACATAAAAAATAAACTGAGAAGTCAACGTTTTTTGACACCTGAAGAAGCGGCTGATGCGTTCAGATTGCATATTTCGGAGCTGTCTTAATTAGAACGGGTAAAGTGCCTCGATAATTGGTTTAAACTAATGCAAAAGTGCACAGACCTTAATGGAGAATATTTTGAAAAACAATAAATCAGTTTTCGATGACTAATATATATTTGTTTTTGTTTTCTAATTCCGAAATATACATATAAGGCAACCCCCGTATGTATGTATGTATGTATGTATGTATGTTTATATGTTGTTGTTAGAATAACAATCTTGTCGTTCACAACACATATATATGTTTACGTTAAGTAAAGGTGATAAGCTCCAATAACATATACGCTCAGAAGCACTTACACACATGTTTTTATTGTTGTTTTTTGTTATGTATTTGTGGCAATTGTGGTCGTCTTTGGTTAATCACCTCACACAGACGCCACGCAAATTTGATTTGATTTGATTGCTTTGTTTCGCGTCATTACGCCTAAATGCGCCATATGAACGTGGCGTGTGGCACACACATACACAAAGGAACACTACAGCTACATACTTACCAACATAAATACATACCGTTATTTGAAAGGCCCAGTTGACGGCCAATGAAACAACCACAACAATTGCGACGACTTGGTCCTTTCATACACACGCATACACACGCAAATACACCTATCCACACATATTTCTAGTCAGTATTAATTTTCACACCTCCCCTGGGCATGCAGCATACCGTTAGATACCATCTGTTGCTGTACGAGCATTTTCATTTGTTGTTCCGTTGGCAATAATAGAAATAGATGGATAATTGGTGTATGGCTTTGGTGTAGAAATGTCTGCTTTATTTTGAATTTATATTTGTATGTTGTGTGTGTGTGGTATGCGGTATTAATGCGTTGTTTTAATCGAAATCGATTGCGTAGTTTGGCAACTGTTGCAGCTGATGCAGGCAAATAACAATAATTTCTAAATTCTACAACAACAATGACCGACAATAGCAACAACAACAAGGTCAAGTGGTCATTAACGCATACGCTGAGGTGTAAGGTGGAGGCAAGGAGGCAAGGAGGCAAGCTGATCAATAATTTGATGCCTGGTCGATAGTAACGAAATAATTATGTACATACATACATATATGTGTGTTAATAAATATTTTGAATTACAGAAAATTGCATTCTTTTTATTAGATTAATTGAGTTTTTTTTAGTAAACAATTTTATTTTCCTAGTTTTCTTAAAAAATTTACATTTTCAGAATTAAATATCTGAGATAAGGATAAAATTTGTATCTTTGCTAAAAAAATTAAAATCTTTCTTTGCTCATTTCTTACCTACCTTATTTTCACAGTAAGCGTACATTCACAGTTACCTATCAGTGTATTTGTTTACATACAATATTCCTTGCAGAGTATCTTATTACAAAAGCATAATTTTCTATTCCTTCCGCAAGGGTAAATTTAATTAACATTGGCTTTTGCTTGGTTGCTCAATACATACCTGCAATGAGAGAAGAGTGCAAATTTAAATACATACTTTGCTTCATTTTAAGAATTTTAATGACAAAATATACATACTCGTACATACTTACAAACATAAGTTTATTTATAAAAATAAGATTATATATACTTGATGAAATGCTCAAAAGCCTTAACTGAAAAATTTAATTTCTATTTTTCACTTGCTCAAGGATAAGCAAAAATTTTTATATTCGAAAAAAAGAAGAAAAGGGTGATTCAAGTAGAGGTACTTTTTTCAATACCATTTTTTTGACAGATCACGCTTGAGTCATGTCAAGCTGTCATGTTATTTTTGTTCAGCATTGTTTGGCATTTCTTCATGGAAAGATTTATGCCTGAGCAACGTTTACAAATAATTGAAGTTTACGGAAATTCAAGTTCTGTAAAGAATGCCTTCGTGCGCTATTCACAACACCACCACCCATCTTGAGACCTAGCATTCATTAGTGGATAATATTCGACCGAAGAGACCACGTTCAGCACGGAGTGAAGGAAATATAGCGGCCGTAGCTGACAGTCTACACGAAGACCGTGGGGAGTCGGTTCGCAGCAAACGGACTGACGAATATCGCTTGGTCTTTGAGCCCTTGAAAAGTTCCAAGAAGATCCGACGCTTTCACGCCAAATTTTTATTCAGCGATGAGGCCTATTTCTGGCTCAATGGGTATGTAAATAAGCAAAATTTCCGCTAGGGACGAAGAGTAATCTGAAGAGATTCAAGAGCTGCCATTTCATCCAGAAAAAACGGCGGTTTGGTGTGGTTTGTGGGTCGTCGAAATCATCGGCCAATATTTCTTCAAAAATGATGTCGGTGAGAACGTAACCGTCAATAGCGACCGTTATCGCGCCACGATAATCGACTATTTGACGCCGAAAATTGGAACTCGTGCTCTCCGCGAAATTTGGTTTCAACCAGATGGTGCAACTTCCAACATATCGCATCAATCAAAGCATTTATTGAGAGAAAACTTCGGTGAGCAGATAATTTCACGTTTTGGGCCGGTAGATTGGCCACCAAGATCGTGTGATATCATACCGTTAGACTTTTTTCTGTGGGGATATGTAAAGTCTAAAGCTCATCTATGCGGACAATCCCGCTTCGATTCAGGTGTTGGAGCAAAACATCACGCGTGTCATTCGCCAGTTACAAGTCGAAATGCTCGAACGAGTTATCGAAAATTGGACTCAGCGGATGGACCATCTGAGACGTAGCCGCGGTCAACGTTTGTGTAGAGAAGCTTGAAATGGAATACCCTTTAATTAAAACGAAATAAGTTTAAAATATTTATGCTTTTTTTCAAAATTTATATGTTTCGTAATTTTGTTTTAACATAAAGTTTCTTCAAACATGATCTAAAACACGGAAGGAATTACAGAAAAAATTCAAAAATCAAATTAGTAAAATTACTACTTATACTCTTATTGCTTTTCGTCAACGCTATACGCACATCAAAATATATGTTTCTTGTTATAAACATTATAAAAAGTAATTACCGTTACATGGAATATGATATCCTTTCAAAAACAACAAACAGAAATTTTATGTCTAAGTGTGAGCAAGTGTGTGCTTGACAAGAGGTAAACGCACGTGTGAGAAACAGTTAATATGAAAACAGTTAATGGGTTGACTGTAATTGAATGCGGTATCTTGATAGCCAATTCTACTAATACATACTCAATTATTATTATTGTACTTATTACTGATATTGTTTGTGTAAATATATTTTAAACTGAGTTTGGCTGACACTTTGTGGTTTAATAGAACAACAGTTAATTGAGTGAGTTCACAGAGAGTGAGATGAATTTAGGAATACAGATACGCGTATATATAAGTACATACAAGAAAGAAAAAAACAATTTTATCCACTGTAATAAAAATTGTTAAATTCGGAAAATTTCAAGTATTTTTCACATCACTTATAATTTTAATAGCCGAATTTTTCCTCAATATTATGTGAAATTTTTTTTGGATTAATTATTTTCTAACACATACATATATTTTACATAACTATGCATGGTTGTGTATATTGCCAATACCGTCAGAGAAACAATTAATTAAAAAGACGGGGGAAAAATAATTGGCAATTTCAAAGTCCAATAAAAACTAAATAAATTAAAAAAGTTTCAGAATTACGTACCAATAAAATGCGGTGAACTGTAAGTTTAACGCAAACATTTACCGAAAATAAATATCATAATTGGCTGAATGGAAAATTATTGAAAATTGCATAAGCATGACTAATATGCAAGAAGCACGCACAAGTAGCAAGTGATTTTCGCTTATACTTGTACATGTATTCTTACAGTGCTTTTACCGTGAAACATATTTACAAACAAACATACATATGTCCTAACCAAAACCGGAGTGAGATATTTAAGAGAGGAATAATTTTAAATTCTTTCACAGTATAGAAATACAATATTTTGAAAAGAGTTCTAATAGATTTTGTTATCTTGAAAAGCATATTACGGGAATTTAATTTTTGTTTTTATAATTATAATTCATTTGATTTCTATTTATCGTTTATTTGTTCTAAATTATTTTCTTTTATTCTATTTCATTTATATTTTTCTACTTTAATAATACTTGATTATTTTATTTTTTTCAATTTTCTTGTTCAAATCCGTTTACTTTTTTTCTTTTATTTGTATATTTTGATTTTTAATTTTTATTTTATTTTATAGTATTTAAATTAATTTAAATAAAATTAATTTAATTTATGGATTGTTTAATTAAAATTATTATTTTTTTAATTGAATATTTTGTTATACAACAAAGAAAAGTTGGTAGAAGTGACAGCTGTTTTGGAGGTCAACACATCTCCTCATCAGACTTCTTTTGCCAGGAATCGAACCGACGAATTCTGGCATCATATATTATTATATTATATTATTTTAAATTTAAAAAATATTTATTTACAATAATGTCTAATTTTTATTAAATTTTATTTGATTCCTTGTTGTTTATTTAATTTTTTATTTTATTTCATTTTAAATATTTAATTTTTTTCGTTAATTTTATTATGTTAAATTTTTAAATTTTTCTTTGTATATTTGTAATAAGTTTAATATATTTTTTAGTTTATTTTTATTTTGTTTTATTTGACTCCATTTTATTTTATGTTGTGTATGGGGCGAAATTCGCCAAGTGTACCAGGTCAAAAAATTTTGGTCTCCGATTTTGTTGAAATTTACACAAGTTGTTACCCTGGTCACTAAGAATCACGGAATCCGTAAACTAGCATTTACTACCTGACAACGCGTCCGTCATTCAAAAGTTCATTTTCTTCGGATCGCTTTCTATTCTAAAATTCACAACTTCTATTAATCTCTTCAGAAAATATCCATATTTAGTAAACTTTAATGATTTTATATGTTGTTTCACTAAATGAAGTTTAATTTAAGGCCATTTTAAAAAAATAAAAATAAAAAATACACATTGTCCAAAAAAATGCATATTTTGAAAAATTAAAATTTTTTGCACAAATTTTTTCTTTCAAAAAACTGTAAATTTCATTGGAAAGAAGGCAAAAAGCCATTAAATTTTACTAAATATGGAATTTTCTCAAGAGATTAATAGAAGTTGTGAATTTTAGAATAAAAGCGATCCGAACAAAAAGTACGCAATTGACAAATTTCAACACTTTATAACTTTTGAATGAACAATCCTAGAGCAGAACGGTTTTCAGTCGGATTCTTACTCACCAGAGTAACAACTTGTGTAAATTTCTAAAAATTGGAGTCCAAAATTTTTTGACCTGGTACACTTGGCGAATTTTGCCCCTATATAATTTTTTTTACTGATTTTATGTTACTTTATTTTACTAGTTTTATTTTATTTTATTTTTTATTTAATTTAATATATTACAATTTTTAAAATTATTTAATTAAGTTTTGTTTTCAGTATTTTTATTTTAAATAATGTTGTTGTATTTTAGTTTTTTGAATTAAATTTTCGGTCAATTCTTTATTTTATTTTATTTTTTTAAATTTAATTTAATTTTTTATTTCGTTATTTCAATAAATACAGAATATAAATTAAATTTAATTTTGTGATTGGTAAAATAAAATATTTTACTTTATTTTATTTCGTTTTAATTTATTAAATCTGTTTATTACAGTTTCTGAAGTTGATTTTATTATGCTTTTAGTTTTTATATTTTTCTTTTGTGTTAGTATAATTTAAAAATGATAATTTTTGGTTAATTTTATTTATTTTTTTAAAATTATTTTTTTAATTTAATTTTCTTTTAATTTATATGACATATTTTTATATTATTGTTTTTAATTGAATATAATTTAATTTAGCTAACAATTATTTAATTCGCTTTAATTCATTTATATTTTGTTTAATTTTTTACTTATTTTTTTTACGTTGTTTTATATTTTCATAGATAATTTGTTACTATTTTATATTTTATTTGATTATGTTTCATTTTTATATTTTTCTTTTGTATTATTTTATTTTTTTGTTTTCTTTTCAGTATTTAATTTTATTTTAATTAGTTATTTAATCTTTTTATACGCTTTTGTTTTATTTTAATTTTAAAAACCTTTCTTATTTCATTTTATTTTTATTTGTTACTAATATTTTTTTTTATAATTTTTAATCAAGTTTATTTCAATTAAATTTAATTTAAATTTATAATAATTTTAAAAATTAAATTAATTTTTTTATCTTATTTACTTATTTTTTTAGTTATTTTATTTTATAAAAAGTAATTTAATTTAAATTAGTTTAATTTTACATAATAATTTTTTTGTATTACCTTATTTTATTATATTATGTTTTCAGTAATTTTATTTTATTTTATATAAATTTTTCTGTTTCATATTAATTAGTTTTATTTACATTTACATTATTTATTTCGATAATATAATTTCATTTATATAAATTGTATTTTATTATTTTTGTTTTAGATTACTCTATTTTATTTCATTTTAACTTATGAATTTCTTTAAGTTAGTTATTTAATTTTATTTTTATGCTTTTTTTAGTTAAATTATTTAATTTTAATTTTTTTGTTTTATTAATATTCAAATATTTAAAATTTTAGTTCATTTTTAATTTAGTTTAAAAATTTAATTATTTTTTCATTTCTTTTAATTTATATGTTATATTTTTATTTATTGTTTTTTGGTTTGTTGATATAATTTAATTTAGTTACATGTATTTCATTAAATTTAATTAGATTTTATTTTACTTTCTTTAATTTAATTTAATTTAATTTTTTTACTTATTTCATTTTACGTTGTTTTATTATTTAATATATAATTTAATTTTTTCGTATTTTATTTTCTTTGTTTTTACATTTTTTATTTGGTTGAGCTTTATTTAATTTTTTTTATTTCCTTTATAATATTTGATTTGGTTTTATTCTGTTTTTAGTTATTTCACTTTATTTTAGTTTATTTTGCTTCATTTTAAAAAATAATTTTTTTGTTATAGTTTTTTATTTTTATTTTATTTTATTTTTTTTCTTTAAATAAATTTTCCTTAAATTTATATTAATTTGAAATTTTCAATTTTTTAATTTAGCTTAATATAATTTAGTTTTATTTTTTAGTTTAGTATGTTGTATATTTTTCTAACTATTTAGTTTTATTTAATTTAATTTATTTTAATGTAATTTAATTTAATTTTACTTTTATTATATTTATTTAGTTTATTATACTTTATAATTTTTAGTATTCAATTTTATACTATTTTCAATGTTTTAATTTAAAAGATTAAATTTTTAATTTTTATTTATTTAATTATAATTTAATTTAATTATAATTTTTAGTATTTAATTTTATACTATTTTCAATGTTTTAATTTAAAAGATTAAATTTTTCATTTTTATTTATTTAATTTATTTCCATAGTTTGTATTGCTTGATTTAATTTTTAATTAATTTTAATTTTATATGACCTTTATCGTTGAGTTTCTGTTTTATATATATTTTGTTTTCGTTTATTTATTTTACTTTGAATTCGGGATGTAAGGTATATCTTTATTGAGTTAAAGCCATCTTAAAAATATATGAGTTAAGAGTACATGCGATATCGATTTACTTCTACTTTGCAAAGTAAAAGATAAACAGGGCGTCCAGGGCTTGTGAGATGAGAGAAGTGAACTTAGTTAATTGGTAATTCATTTCTTATTTACGCAATAACCACTTGTGGTAGAGATACGAAAGCTTAAAGAAGAAATGAACCGAGCGCTGTGGGTAATAAAAAAGTCAAATAAAAAAGGCAGATTCTACACAATTTGGCTTTCAGTGAAGTTACTTGAGGTGAAATGAAACCGCACAGGTATCAGCTGAGCGACGCAATATGCTTATGTAGGTTTGTACATAGAAATGAGCTTCTGGCTGACGCTGCCATGGTACAAATGATGTGTTTGAATAAGTGTAAGCCATGGCAAGTGGGACAGCGTGGTATTGGTGTTATGGCGATCTGCAACTACTTACCTATTGGTAAATATACGTCTATATACATATGCACGTCGACTTGACTGACTGTTATATTTATAAGTAAAAGCCCGATGCTCGTCATGCGCTCAACCCCCCTCTCTCATTCTCCACCATATTTGTAGTGAGTATGGCCAAGTGGCTATTATTGGCCACTGAAGCGAACTAAAATCGAAATGAATTTGCAATATATATGCATATATGTGTGCATCAGTTAGTTAGAACGTGCCATAGCCGAACCATTTGGTTGCACATGCACAGGCAGCTACAAAGTAAGCGGAAAATATATACACTTTTTCACTGTGTTTATGTTTATAAATATATTTGTATTTGTGTGTGATTGTGTGTGTATGTGTGTAGTAAATATTCATATTTATTGCTATGTATGTGCATCGATAGCAATAACAATTTTCTTAAATAGCCATAATAACGCCGCTACCAATACAATTATGTGAATAGAAATGCTCCACCGACTATTGGGCGCAACCAAAGCCGGAACGAAGAAAGGGAAAGAGATGGAAAAGGGCATATAAATAATAACAGCGAGAGGTGAAAAAACGTCCGTTAAGGAAAAAAATGCAAAATTTATGTAACGTAGACACATTATTTTGCCATTATCCTTAACAGCCCATCAATGGCTGTAGGCAGTGGCGTAGGCGTGGCCTTGCGGGGCGGCAATACCATTATACAGAGCAACTAAGTAAGTTGTTGTTGTTACAGTGCAAAGGCACCGTCGTCATGGCAAAAATAATGAGTTGTGTGTACAATAAACATACATATATGTATATATAAATGTATCGCGATATGCATTAGTATCTGTTTGCGTTGCTGTGGACGAGTGCAATATTGGAAAACAGTTATGGGAAAACAATAAATGGGCGGCACATCCGTTGAGTCAGGATATTCAAATTATTTGCAAAAAACGAAGGCAAAGGAAAAGAATTAATTAAAATGTATGTGTATGCGTTTGATAAAAAAGGAAGCAAAAGAATTTCGCTTAATAAATGTGAGGCTAACTCATTTGCGCTCAAAAAACTATCATTTGTCGAGCTTGATAGAGACTCAACTTCATTTTCTTGTAGGAGAACAGACAAATATTAGATTTTTAGTTTGATTTCTATTCCAAAAGTATTTTAGTGGGTTACGGGGGTAAATATAGCAGTATTTACTGTAAATAACAATCAATTTTTTGTACTATTGTTATCAATACACTTTGACAGCCGCATGTTGCTTATATTTAATAAGTCGGCATGTAAAAACGAATAATTTCTGGGAGATGAATTTTTTTTTGAGTGCAGTAAAAGTCTACTAACAATTCTTTGGTTTCAAATTTAATTGCAAGATCTTTTACATACACAATTGCACCAAAAAGAACTAGTTGAGAACTACTTCAAAGCTGTCATACCAAACATGTCTAGTATAGTGTATGGAAAACTGGCGTACGCGTCAACCCGTTGCTGTGGCTTTCTTGTACTTTGTTCCATTTGTATGTCGATTATAATTAATATTATAGCAGAGGAGATATGCTAGGAATAATTATAAGTTCTTCTAAGTTTCAACTAATGCAAAATGGTAAACTTTTTATTATTTTATTTATTTACCTACATAATTTGACAATATGAATGTCTTGAAGTAAGCCACACACCACTACATTGACATACGCTCAAAACAACCTACAGCCGCAGTATTCATATATAGGGGTTTCCAATAAGAGTGATATGATTTCTTTAAAAAAAAAAACTAATTGTTAAGAAAACTCAAATGTTTTTTATTTAATGTGAAGCACAATCGATACAATTAGGTTCTGAATATAACATCATTCAAATGGCTTCCACGACTTCTTTTGTATGAACGAATTCGATGAACCCAATTTTTGAGCACTTTTAAAGCTGGAGAGTCAGGTTTAATGCTAAAGACCAATGACTTCAAATAACCTCCCAAAGACGTAGTCTAATGGTGTTAAATCACAACTTCTTGGAGGTTATTCGATCTATACCGCTCGTCATTGGCAGTAACGGTGATACCAGCTTCATTTCGAAAGAAGTATGGACCGATGATTCCACAATATCAAAAACCATACCAAACTGTCAATTTAGGTGAATGTAATGGTTGTTCATGAAAAATTTGTGCATTTTATTCACACCACAATTGACAGTTTTCAAGTTGTTCCAAAGTAAAATCAGCAACGTGTTGTTGCGTATATCTTGCCATGATGAAATTGTAAACATTACTGAATACAATGAAAAAAAGATAGATCATGACATATTAAACATGACCAAAACGACACTTAGAAATCATATCATCCGTACTGAAAAACCCTTTATTATATCAAAACAAATTATTCCGTATGGTAATTTAAGCTAGCCTACACATAGCTCTTATTTGAAAATTAACCTTACTAAAGTTCAGTCTTCCAATGCAAAGAAAAGAATTGAAAAAAGAATAAAAATGAAGAAAAAACCTAAAACCGGTACATATACAGTTGAACGCTGAGTTTAGTCAAAATTCGTCTATTTGTAGAGATAGCAGGTTTTGATTATGCTTCTCAACTTAAGAATTGCGTGGATTTTTTTTTTAAATAATTAGCTACTTAATACTTTTCGGTACGAAATATACACAAACATATTAAAACCCAAAATTGTTATATTTATACATAAAAAATAATACCTCAGTCACTTCCATAGCGTCAATACCTTGTTGTAACAGGGAAAGGAAAAGTCGGTTAAGTACCTTTTAAATCAAGCCAACGTTGACACTCAAAATATGAGCTTTTTACATAGTGAGTGTAGATTTTGAAAAAAAAAAGTTGAATAACACAAATCTTAGTAATCTATTTTCATAAAACTTTCTAAAGAACCACTCTCTATATTCGTATAAACTCCATGAAAATCCGTTTGGTAGCTTTTGAGTTTATAGCAAACAGACAGAGAAACGTGCGGGAGGGCTTTGCTTTTTAACTAATAATTAGGGATATAAGCAACTTGCTGGCAATTGTCAATATTTTTACCAGATAAATAATAGTCTTATTCCAATTTAAACCGATAACAAATTTGTTTACGCGAGGAGCGTAAATGCTGCATAAATTTAGGCACTGGCTAATTGCATCCTGCCATTTGAATTTTTTGTATTCTGGCATATCATATCTGATTATATCTAGTCTGTTTTTTGCGTCTTCCCATCCTTGCTCTTTTAAGCGGCTTGCACCCGCATAGACAAATTAACTTGTTCAGTTTTGGAACAAAATTCCTTTTTTTTAAATAAATAAAGCTACATCAGCTTATAGAACTTCAAATCGAAGGTTCGTAAAAATGCTATACTACGAAATTTCCGAAAGTTCCTGAACGTGGATGAGGGTGAAATGCAGTGCCTTAACGGCATGCACGATCGTCAAGATCATGTGCAAGGGCAACGAAGGAAACCACATTAAGTTTGGTTTATTGACAGTTCAGTGCCTACTAACGTCATACACGAACGGAATGATGTTGCTGATGTTGTAGCGGCTGGCTGAACCCCGTCTAGTGGCAGATAATATGAGATCATCTAACAGAAGACCCAGGAAGTTAGCTTTAAAGTGCATCAAGACCTTAATTGTGCCAGTATTGCTCGGGTCTCTCGAGCCAGCTAGAGCTCATACTTGGAATCCAAGCACTGTGTAAGTGATGCGTCGTTGACATCAAGAGGTTTCTTGTTACGGTTGTTTGGGTGGTGTTCTGACATGACTGTAGCTTCTTCAATTGCATCCCGCTAGCCCCTTGCAACCAAATCAGCGCAGCACGGGCAGAATAGGCATTAGTAATAGTGACATACAAGTATATAGGAAATTTAAAGAGAAAAGCATGAGTGACACGGTTAAACAATGCCACGGCTTCTGTCCGGCCTTATCCAGAATTCGTCCTAGAAATATAGGAGCTTTGAAGTTGAACGGACTAAATAACGTAGAAAAGGTGAATAAGAAGACTTAAAATTCGAAAAAGGTCACTATTTTAGCTCGAATTGTAGGGAACCTGTATCAGGTACAGGGGATAAGCAAGCTTTTTAAGGAGCAACAGCGAGCCTGTATAATCTAAACAAATTTCGAAGAAAAAAAGTATTGGTTTGTTCAATTCATCTGCTCATTTTCTGCGCGAGACAATCGTTCATTCATTCGTTTTTTTTCTGAACTCTTCATATTCTGAATTTTACAATTTTTTATAGGAAATAATATTATTTTAAAAGAGAGATTTTTTTAAATTATTTTCTATTTACATTTCAAACACAATAATTATTCACTATTTAAGTCATATTCAAAATTATACCAAAAATAGCTGTTAAAAAAACATTAAATGCCATTTTTAAATTAGTACCAGTCGGTCTTTTTTCGCCGTAGTCCAAATATTACTAGAAGGGAACGAGTAATTTTTTGCCCGGTTTCATATTTTACTCAGGGTGCTTGTGTACATGCAAACTCTAGATTACTATCTGTTCAACCGTGAGCGAAACAAACTTTTTCCATTAGGTTTTAATGCAAGTGTATTTACCATTATTTTTTAAATTTTTTGTAGTTTGTTTTTTTGTTAGCAATTTCAGTACAGTTTTGCATTTTCATTTTCTGCACCGATTATTGTTTGGCTACCTATTATCATCATGTATTTTCCTATAACGCATTCAATCGTTCACATGTGAGCATGTGTGTATGGTTGTCATAGATATTCATGGCTATTCTCCATTCGACTCATCGTCTCACTAATAACTATGGCTATTAGCGTCATCATTGCTTTGGTTTTGGTATTGTTATCAAACTTTTTCATTTTCTTTCCTTTTTTTCATTTGCATATTCACTTTATCATCTTTTTTATTTATTTAGTAAACATTAAGCCTTCGTTATTGACAGTTTGCTGAAATAGGGAAAATTTTTTTTTTTCTAAAAATAGAAGGACGTGATATTTTGCTATTATTGTGGGGGGCCAAATTAATGTCTTATGTACGAGAATATATATGTGCACACGCCGATGTCTATCTATTGAATTTACTAGCATTTACGGATATAGATATTTTTTTTTAATTTTAATATTAGTGGAGATTGATGAATTATGTATAGAAGGAGAAAAAAAAAAACAAGGCAAGCAGCTAAATTATCTTATATATGAAAGAGAGTGAGAGGATGGTGGTTAAAACTAAAGTCGAATATATGTATATATATATATATATATATTATATTAGGTTAACTCAGAAGTATTTCTGAAATACATCAGCTCTCATTTATTTAAAAATAATCCAGATCAAAGTATTATTTCAATTCCTGCTGAAAGTTATGTTTTATTACAAAAAATTTTGAAGCTATTATAACTGACCAACTAACCAACTCAGTGCCATCAATTATTGATACTTCACAGCACGTGTTTTGTAAAAGTAAGTCCACCTCGTCGAGCCTACTAGAATTCACTAGCCATGTCAGTAATGGTTTTAAAAATGGTTATCTAACCGTTGTTATTTATATTAAATTCAGCAAAGCATTTGACAAGGTCTCGCATTCAATACTTCACTTCAAACTCGATGATTTTGCGTTTCTACTATCCTTACTCAAATGGATTTCATCATATTTGACAGGTAGAAAGCAAAAAGTAATTTCTAAGTCTGGCACTTCACGTGAAATATATATCAGTGACATCTGGTCCGTCATTAAGGAACATTTATGTACGCAGACGATGCTAAGCTTCATAAATCAGTTTGTTCCATAGAAGATATAAAACTCTTGTAGCTTGCCCCAAATGATTTAGTAAGCATGTGTACTGTATATGGTTAAATTTAAATAACTGTATATACTGTGGCGGACAAAAGTCTACATACACCCACTGTTTTCGTTGAATTGAAAGTCCAAAAGGTTTATTGGAAAATTTAACGATACAGTTTGTTTCAATTACTTCTCTTATCATAAAAAACATTTTTGTATTATTTTTTAACATGAAATAGTAAAGCTATGACAAAAAAAGCGTAAATCCAATATTGAAAAAAGTCTACATACAGTACATACATAACTTAAATTAGCGTAAAAACTTTGGTTAATAGGTTGCCTGATCTTTTTAGTATTTAGTTGGTTCACGGTGCGCATCAATAACAGCTTGAAGCCATCGTGGCATCGAAACTACTAAATTTGTAAATTCTGAGGGAGTAATACACTCCCAAGCTTCGCTAAGACGTTCTTTGAGTAATTCTGGGCTGGAAATCTGATTTTTTCTAATTGTTCGCTCAAAAATCACCCAAACATATTCAATAACATTCAAATCTGGGCTTTCAGGTGGTGCATGCGTACCTTGGAGCATGATAAAGCAACCAATCCTTAACACCGTATGCTTTGGATCGTTATCCTGCCCAAAGATCCAGCCTGCGCCAAGCTCCTAACTGTCCACCGAAGGCTTCAGAATAGCTTCCAACAATGACTTATATTTGAATTGATCCATATTACCCTCAATAAAAACAAATTTTCCAACTCCAGATGGGGCAACCGCTCCGGAAAACAATAAGTTACCGCCATCATGCTTCAATGTTGCTAATATATTTTTGGAGTTAAGTTCAGTGTTTTCTTTTCTCTAAATTTTTGCTCTTCTATCGCTGCCGAATATATTGAACTTCAATTTGTCTGTAAACAAGAATTTTTGCCAAAAATCCATTCCTTTGTCTAAATGTGATTTAGCGAATTCTAATCGAGGTTTACGATTTTTTTCAGAAATAAGAGGCTTTTTACGGTGGGTTCTACTGTGGAAGCCGTTATCGTTCAGAATTCTTCGAATTGTTCTTGGATGAACACACTTTCTTGATGAGTTTGCGATGTTTTTGGCTAATTTTGGAGTAGTAACTTTAGGATCATCATTCTCTTCCTTCAGAATAAAGCTGATATCTCTTCGAGTTAGCTTATTCGGGTGGCCAACACGTGGATTTTTTCAGTGAATCCATTTTTTTCAAAGTTTTGCGCAATGATTTGTACCTTTGGTGGACTTAAGATTAAAATTTTTGAAATTTCACCATCCTATTTCGTTCTCTTTTCTGTGCTGAATAACCAAGATTCGTACGTCAATGGCTATTTCTTTTCGCGGAGCCATTGTTGATGCTAATGCATTTAAACCACAACTAAAATCAATACTAGTAAATTAGAAAACAAAATCTAAAAACAAAAATAGTAAAAAAGGGTACATATCGCTATAAAAACACAGCATATCGACATAACTGCTAGTAAACCCGTGATGTATGTAGACTTTTGTCAAGGATATTTTTGCGTTTTTTCACCATAATTATTTTATTTTATGTTAGAGAATGGATTTGTTTTAATACATGTGATTAGAAAAGGATTTAAAATAAAACTGTATACCTACATTTTTCAGCAAAGCGATAGTAATTTCTACACAACCAATACAGGCGGTGTTTGTAGACTTTTGTCCCTCACTGTATGTCTGTTCCCTCTACACTTTGCAATCATTTGCCCATATGATTCAAAATCACAATGTTGAACAAGTTACTGACTTCATTGACTTGGGTGTCACAAAGGACCGTAGGGCTATAGGAGTTCTAGTTTTCATAAAACGGCGGGCTAAGGAGTTTAATGACCCATACATTAACAAATTACTCTACACTACACCTGTTGGGGCCATTTTGGAACATGGTTCCGTTGTAGGGAACCCACATTATCAATTGCATAGTGATGAATTGGAATCTGTACAAAAACACTTTTTATAACTGGCGTTAAGGAATTTACATTGGGATGCGAATAAAAATCTCCTTCCTTATAAAAGCCGACTAAGGCTTATTAATCTGCCTTCACTCCAGAGTCGACGAGAGATGCTTGGAGTTTCATTTTTAACTAAGATGATAAAAGGTATTGCCAATATTCCATTCTCACTTAGCGAGATTCACTTGAGCACCTCTCGCGATCGGTCGCGGATTCAGGACAGTCCGGGCTGTACCTGGTTTTCGGTCACTCGTCTGTTGGATTTTATGTTTATCCATCAGGCGCAACCCCCGGTCGGTCAAAAAATTGCCTAACTGCTGGTCATGTTTTGTCCCATGGGAATGTTATAGCATTTTGAAATTATCGCAAAAGCAAAGAAATGCTCATCTTTAATTATGTTTTATATATATTTGTATTCTTTCTAAAGAGAACAAAAAAATGAAAGAAAAAAAAATTATTTACGCAGTAAAATGTTATTTATCGTCCATTACAAAAAAAGAAAAGGAAATATGGCTATCGAACAGTGGTGAATTGACAGGCTCGTATTTTCATGTATAAGTATTTTAGATGAAAGTCGCCATATAAATAGAATGCATACTTTAAATTTTTATTTATTTTATATTACAACACAAAGCATTAAGGTTTATTGTATTTCTAAAATGGAAATAGTTTTGAAAATAGTTGCAATTCTATTGAAATTTTTTTAATGCACAATTTGATAAAAAATGAGGGTAATACAATATGGATATTTTTGATAATAAAGAAGAAAAAATAAACAAGAAAGAAGTCTTTATACATTTCACAAACACATCAAATTTATTTTCGTATTTGATAATTTTCAAGGTCAATATTAGCTCGAATTTACGTCCGGACTTCATGTTCTTAGATGCTTTTGACAAATTTTTGACCCAAAAACGCATACCTGAACAAATCGGTTGTATGAGAGCTGTGTATATGATAATATTCGGATTTCGATGATTTTCACTACCAATATGGAATTCAAAATATTTGTGGATAATAACAAATTTCATGCTTCTAAATGCTTTTTTGACTAAGTTTTGAACAAAAACTCACTTGTGAAAATATCGGTGTATGGGAGCTATATGTTATATTGGTCCGATTTCCATGATTTTCAGAGCCAATATGAAATTTATTATGCATGTATTGTATATAATTGTATGTTCTTAGGTGCTTTTTTTGGCGGATTTAGGATTCAAAATTTCCAATCTGAAAAATTGGTCTTATATGTGCTACCTGGTCGGTATCGACAAATAATCGTTTAAACGTATAAGTGCATTTTCCTACCAAGTTTGGTTTATAATTGTTTCCCATTTAAAAAATAATAATATACCAAAATTGAAATAAATGTCGCAAATAGGGAAACATATTTTTGAAAAGTTTCATACAAAAACCGATCAATTTGCCGCAATAAACATTAAAAAATTACAATTTTTTTAACAAGCTAGCAGCAATGTAACTTACAAATTTATATGTATATAGCCTCTTAGCTTTCTCATTTCGATTTTTGAACAGGAAACTAATACAACAATAACATGTACAATGGTGTAACAATAATTAATGCAACCCCCCAACAATAAAAAAGAACAATAATAAATAACTAAAGAATGCAAAGTAGCAACAGCAGTAATAACCGTTAACTTAGGCCTGGCTATTATGTATATATGTACCTAAATCTATATGCATACGTATACATATTGTACTCGCAATATTGGCATTTATAGAAATGAAATATTCGTTTAGGCGATTCCTGTCGCTTTTGTTTCACAATAATTATTTCCGTTTCCGTTTGCTTTTTGTTTTGCTTTGTTGTGATTTTCAGCTTGTTGGTTGAATGAACAATATGTACAAAAACAACAACAACAACAATCATACGATGTTTGTTTGTATCTATTTAAAGGATGATTGCCGTGGTAGTCAGCCACACAATACTGAATTGCGGCCAAGGGTGTGGTGAAGCGAAACAAAGAAATTTCGCAATTCCCACAAAACAATGCAATTAAAAACACCTAAATAGAACAATTATAATTGCAACAATTACTGCAATAACACATTTCAACAATAACAACAATGCATTTATACGGGGTATGTACATCTATGTCAATCCGACAAATTGGTAACAAAGGCCTAACTAATAAAGTAATTATTAACATTCCGTTTGGGACCTTTTGTACGATAAATGCAAATTGCATTGTACAATGACTTTTTTGTAGCAATTTTGCATTAGCTAAATTAGTATTGGTAACTATAATATTTGTCTTGTAAGTTTCGAGTTTTCAATATGTACGTGTGAGATAATCGTATTTATATTTCGATTGTGCGGTGAAATAACAAGATAATTAGAAATTATTAATTAGTATTTTAAGTGATTGCCGCCACTGGCTCGGAAATTTTAGATAAAACAATTCAAATTAAAAATTATACATTTTGAACCGATGCAAGTTTATGTAAGCTTTATAAAACATAGGAACTAAATACAATATACGAATCAAACTTATATTAGTTAGACACATATACAGTCGATAATATTTACAAGTAGTGTTATCAACATCGTAAAACTTGTTATTAAAAAATATACATAGTGCCCTATCTATATGAGTATCAAGCGAAAGATATTTAAGCGACTCACAGTTCCAAGTAGAGGTACTTTTCTTCAATAGCTATTTTTTGACAGATCACGCTAGAGTCGTGTCAAGCGGTCATGTTATTTTGGTTGTCTTGTTTGGCATTTCATCATGGAAAAACTTACGCCTGAACAACGTTTACAAATGATTCAACTTTATTGCTAAACTTCACGTTCTGTAACGAACGTGTTTCGCGCGCTTCGCTCAACTTATGGTCAACATAATCGGCCTATTGATCGTACTATTCGCAACACCATCACCCATCTTGAGACCCAGCATTCATTATTGGATAATATTCGATCGAATAGGCCACGTTCAGCACACAGTGAAGAAAATATAGCGGCCGTAGCTGATAGTGTACACGAAGACCGTAGAGAGTCGATTCGCTGGCGTTCGCAGCAACACGGACTGACGTATGGAACGACTTTGCACATTTTACATCGAGTTCCATGAAGACGAGGCCCATTTCTGGCTGAATGGGTATATAAATAAGCAAAATTGCCACATTTGAGACGAAGAGCAACCTGAGGAGATTCAAGAGCTGCCACTTCATCCAGAAAAAAACAATGGTTTGGTGTGGTTTGTGGACCGGTGGAATCATCGGTCCATATTTCTTCAAAAATGATGCCGGTGAGAACGTAACCGTCAATGGTGACCGTTATCGCGGCATGATAACCGACTATTTGATGCCTGAAATTGAAGCTGGTGATCTCCTCGACATTTGGTTTCTTCAAGACGACGCCACTTCCCACAGATCGCATCAATCAATGGATTTATTGAGAGAACACTTCGGTGAGCAGATAATTTCACGTTTTGAGCCAGTCGATTGGCAAACTAAGATCGTGTGATATCATGCCGTTAGACTTTTTCCTGTGGGGATATGTAAAGTCTAAAGTCTATGCAGAGAATTCTGCTTCAATTCAGGCCTTGGAGCAAAACATCACGCTTGTCTTTCGGCAGTTACCAGTCGAAATGGTCGAACGAGTCATCGATAGTTAGACTCAACGGATGGTCCATCTGAGACGTGACCGCGGCTAACATTTGAAAGAGATAATCTTCCAAAAATATATGCCAAAAAATTTTGTTTCGAATGATAATAAACATTCTCCATTAATTGAAATTAATAATTTAATAAAAAGAATCCTAAAGTACGACATGGATACTTACTAGTTAAGTTCTTGAAAATTTTGAAATATATTTGGAGAAGATTGGTTGTCATTTAAAGAGTATAAATTAAAAATATCGAAATTCAACTGAATATCCATAAATTGACTAGTATAACTATTGAAAAGCGTACAATCGGAAAAAAGTTATATCATTTAGAATAGAAATTATTAAAAAAAAAATAATAATTCACAAAAGATATAATTTTATAAAGAGAAGTAATAACAAAAAAAAAAAAAGAATATTAATAAAAAAATTTTCCTATTACTTAAAAAAAATATAATTATATAAGTCAATAATTTATGAAAGAAAGCTTGAATTGTTTAAAAAAAAAGAACTTTCTTTACCTATTTTAATTTTTTGTTCTCTTAACCATTCGAAATCAAAATTATCGGAAAGGAATAAAGTATCCCAAATAGTTATATATATTTCTTAATGTCATTTCCTGATTTCCTTATATACTAAATTTCATTAGTAATAATAATTATTCTTCAAGTTTTTCTTAATTATTCAAAGAATTTTGCGTGTTTGAGTGAGAAAGGTTTGCTCTCGATAACAAATATTATTGTTTAACGAATTTTTTTTAAGATAAACTACAAAAAGTGCAGAAAAATGGTAAAACTTTTTTAAATTAAATAATGAATAATAAATATAAAAAGTAATTTAAAAAATAATTAAATATTATATTTATTGAAAACTTTAAAGTACTTAACCGGCGTAAAAATAAAATTAAAAAAATTGTAATTTTTTGATTTAGCCTTAATAAAAACACTTGAATTAACGGAAGTTTGCATTAATAACCTTGAATCAGCGCCTCAGACAAAAATTTCATTAATTAATTGAAATTAAATTAATGAATTATGTGAAGAGTGATGCGCGGCGTTGACTCGGCGCGATAAGACACTTGCCTGAAACCGAAAATGTCGAGCGTTCACGAAGAACTCTAAGTTCAGACGGAGAACTCTAAGTTTTATAGAGTACTTATATACAGTATGAAATATTGTACTTGAGATAAGTCGAATTCACAAATGTGCTTTGGAATCTTGCAGAAAGAAGTCATATAATTATGCAACCAAACAATGCAATTGTAATTTTAAATGCATTTTTAATGCCAAAAACTTCAGATTTAAAGCAAAAAATTATTTGGCCCCTGCATTCCCCCAAAAAACTGTTTCTGCATCCGCCTTTGCCTAAGGTAACACGTGACTGAGAGTGGTCATGAAAAGAGCACGCTATTTGAAACGTTAAGGTGATGGCTTAATGATGGCAAACTTTACTTGTTTTGTTTTGGGATCTGTCAAAACAGAATGTAGCTACACTGGATCGTATGTAAAGAGACCAAATATAGCAGTATTTTAGCACTTGAAGCACTACAAAGTTTTTAGTAGATCTATGTGATGCTTGCCTGTGCTCATTATAGCAAATTTTGTAATCACTTTAATGGAAATTTTTACATCGTTTGAAGCATTCGAGTAACACAAGTCAGGAAAATCTAACACAGCTAGTTCGCTTTGGAAAATATCCTTAATATTTATCGCTGGATATTTCAGGACTCATTGTTTTTTTTAAACTAGGTACAGCGCGGTCCTGAATCCGTGAATCCGAAATCGATCGCGGAAGGTTGCGGTTACACTTGCCTTTTACGCTCTGAGCAGCTACAGATTTGCTGATAAGGTGCTATAAAGCAAATCGCGATTAAGAAACGAGAATGATGTTAAAGGTGTACTAAAGTTAAGCTCCATACAACGGGACCATATTCCAAAATTGGCCTAACGAGTGAAGTATAGAGTAATTTGGTAATATATGGGTCATAGTTCAAGGTCCATTGTGATAACCTAGTCAATGAAGTCAGTAACTTGTTCAACATTGTGTTTTTGAGTCATATAGGGAAATGATTGCAAATAATTTCTAGAGAAGGACATATATTTACACTTGTTTCAATATAACGACATATAGTTCACATCACACCACCTTACTAAATCATTTGGGTTAAGTTGCAAGAATTCTATATCTTCTATAGGACGAATGGATTTAAAGAGATGGATACATAAGTGCTTTAGAATGTCGAGTCACATTTGTCAGATCATTGATATATAAAGGACCGAGGTGACTGCCTTGAGGTATACCAGATGTTACTGATATTTCAACGTGAAGTACTAAAGTTAAAAATTACATTTTGCTTTCTATCTGTAAAATATGGTGAAATCCATTTGAGCAAGGATGGTGGAAAACCAAGCATAGCGAGTTCATAGTGAAGTATTGAACGCGAGACCTTGTCAAATGCTTTGCAGAAATTATTATAAATAACATCGGTTTGATAACAATCTTTAAAGCTATTACTGACATGGGTATTGAATTCAAGTAAGTTCGATGAGGTGGACTTATTTTTACAAAACACGTGTTTTGAAGTGTGAAACTGAGTTAGTTAGTTGGTCAGTTATAGTAGTTTCAAAAGTTTTGGGAAAAAACATTACTTTGCGATGCTTCGGTAGGTTATGATACAAGATTCACTACTAGATTTATGCAGAGGTAAAATATACGACTCTTTCCATGACGAGGCAAATATATTTTGCTTGATTGAAGCATTAAATGTGTTCGTTAGGTACAGTTGGGATATTATCTTTTAATTTTGTTTGTTAATTTCTTTAGATTTAATGTATTTTACAGAACTTCATTCATTGATTGTTTAGTACCAGCTCCAAAGTATTTGGGGCTATTAATATTAATTTAGGAAGTAACTAAATTTTTAATTTTTAGTTTTTGGCGGCTTCATTTTTCTTAAAAAATTTTAAATGTATAATTATTGTGGACTCCCTTCAAAGTCCCTATCCAAGAGAAAAATAATTAGTGGGTCAGACTATATCGTAACGGGGTATGCGGGATTGTACGTTGAAATCAATAATTCATACCTACCCCTGTGGCTACAATTTTGTTGCAACTCCCAGCGGGACCAAATTCAAGCTATACCCTTTCCAGTGAAAAAATTATTATCAAAAAGCGAACACTCCGTAAAAGTCTTTTTTTTGGATTAAGACGAATTATACAATGGTCATTTCGATAATATGACAAGAATCTTTAGTCAAAAATTCTCAGGTATCATAGAAATATGAATATTGGAAAAATGTATAAAAATTTTATCTTCATTAAATTTTTTTTCACATTTTTATTTGATTTTTATTAAATAATTATAAGTAAATATTTAAAGCTTTATTTATTTGTTTTTATTCTTATAATTTTTTTATATAAATTACTTTAAAATTCAATATCCTAAAGAAAGTTAACCATCTCTCTGAAACTTTTATTGTCCATAGTCTTAAGAAAAAAGTTATGCGTGGTTGTACATAAAATCGAGAATATGCTCCACGAATTGAGAACCTTCATTTACATCGGTTAATTATAGAAATAAATTATTTAAAAAAGTCATGAACTTTATAATAAGTTGTATAAAGGTTTTATAAAAAATTAGAATGTAAATAAAAAAGTTAAATATTGAAGGTATAAAATATATTAAAATTAAATTAAAAAGTTGGAAAACGAAAAATATTTAAAAAATGCTATTATAAAAGTTATGAAAAAATATAAATCTTAAACAAAGCATATATCTATAAATTAAAAATTTTTTTCTTTGTTATTTAAAAAAAGAAAAAAAAACACAATGGAAAGCCCACTTTAAAGTTTATTTTATATTTAATATTAAAAATTTAATGTTAAATTTTTCGAGAAGTGCGTCATTAAATAAATGAAAAAAAAAAATTAATAAGAAAAATTTGTTTTTTTCCAATGACTCGTTCTTGTCCTTGATAAGAGACGGGAGCCTCCTCGCTGCTACTTTAAAATATATGCAAATAAGTAAGCACATTCATATATATCTATACACACACAAACATACGTAGAGAAATATCATATTTGTAATTCTCTTAAGTGCTTTTCCAAAAGAGTCACTTGCGGTTTGCCTCTCAATTGTTCAATGAATTTGGTTGACATTAAGTAAAATACGCAAAAGACTCATCTATAGGGATTACAAGCGTTCTTCTTCGTACACAATGTGAGGAATATGGGCTTATATATTTACTTCAACGTACATATGTGTGTGTGCACGCGTTAAAGTGCATTAATCATAATTGAAAGTCATGCCATTGCTTCAAGCACGATGTCAAGGTTATTGCACATATGAAAGTTTATAGATACAAATACATATATGCATGTGCGAGTATATGTCCATGTGATGTGTGATAAAGTGCAGCTATGTTACATGTGTGTATGTGAATATGAAAATATTTATTCACAAGCGAAAATATGCATGTACATATGATGTGACAATAAGCAGTTGTCACGGATTTTTCCATAGAAATGCTTTAATGGAGCAATTTATTAATTTTTTTGCTATTAAAATATGGAACATATGCATTTTAGCATATAAATGAAGATATGAAAAACAAGCATAAAATTAACATTATGTATGTGCATATATATATAAATAAATATAAATAAATCCATGCGCAGTTTGATTTTAATTCTCGTTATTTTTAATATCTATTTCATTTCACTTTTGGGATCGAATCACCTTTTCAAAGCATTATATCCTATTACACTTATAAAATGCACTATTTTCATGACAATGCATTTGGATTGCTTATACATACATATTTACACTATGCTCAGATATTAATATGGCCCAGCATAACAAAAGGGACATAAAATATTATATTTGATATTGAATTGCTAATGGATTTTGCGTTGTTATATATTTATTTACTTACAACTCATCACCCAAGGCAATGCATATAATAAATAATGGAATAGTAAAGCTTAACAGGAAAATATATGAAAATGCAGCTGTTAAAAGGTAGGGGAAAACCACTGCTTAGATTTATACACACAACTGTAGTATCATAGTTATAAACTCGAATGGACTGACATACATATTTGAGGTTATGCTCGTGTTTCACCTTACTGTTTTATGAAATATGATTTTATAATCGAATTTATGTCCTATCATTTATAAATATCGAATTGAAAACGAAGTGGTATTGGGCCACTGTTTGAGATAGAGGATAGTAAGGCCATCGGGTATGGTTCGCTCCTCCTGCTATATGTTATCTATAGAAATTTCATTCATGATAACGATCCAAACGTATAGCAGGTGTAATAAAGTATTGATATCCAAAAAGCAAATCTCATTTTTAATGTTCACATCTAAAGACGTTAGAAAATATGTGTAATGGCATAATGTTTGAATTTGGAAAGAAAATAATTTAATCTCTACACAAATTCTCAACAGGCAAAATTTAACTCTATTCGTTTCAATAAAGGCTTACATGGAGATAGGAGTGATCTCTTATTTGGAATGTAAGACATTAATAAAGGGTGATCCAAGTAAGGGAATTTTTTTAATAGACTTTTTTTGCTAGATCATTCGTGAGTCATGTCAAGCTGTCATTTCATTTTTGTTTAGTATTGTTTGGCATTTGATCATGGAAAGACTCAGGCCTGAACAACGTTTACAAATTATTCAACTTAATTACGAAAATTCACGTTCTGTAAGGAATGTGTTTCCCGCGCTTCGCTCAACTCATGGTAAACATAATCGGCCTACTGAGCGTACTATTCGCAACACCATCACCCATCTTGAGACCCAGTATTCATTATTGGATAATATTCGACCGAATAGTAGTGGAGAAAATATAGCGGCTGTAGCTAAGAGTGTACACGAAGACCGTGGAATGGAACGACTTGGCGCATTTTACGTCGAGATCTTAAATTGAAAGCTTGTGCAAGAACTGAAGCCGCTCGACGTTCCCAAGCGATATCGGTTCGCTCTATGGGCCAAATTTTGCTCAGCAATGAGGCCCATTTCTGGCTCAACGGGTATGTAAACAAGCAAAATTGCCGAATTTGGGACGAAGAGCAACCTAACGAGATTCAAAAGTTACCATTTCATCTAGACAAAAACAATGGGGCTTGGTGTGATTTGTGGGCTGGTGGAATCATCGGTCCATATTTCTTTAAAAATGATGCCGGTGAGAACGTAACCGACTATTTGATGCCTAAAATTGAAGCTCGTGATCTCCGCGACATTTGGTTTCAACAAGACGGCGCCACTTCCCACACATCGCGTCAATCAATCGAGTTATTGAGAGAACACTTCGGTGAGTAGATAATTTCACGTTTTGGGCCGGTCGATTGGCCACCAAGATCCTGTGATGTTATACCGTGAGACATTTCCTGTGATTCGCGACTTGGAGCAAAACATCACGCGTGCCACTCGCCAGTTACGAGTCGAAATGCTCTAACGAGTCAATGAAAATTGGACTTAATGGTTGGACCATCTTAGACGTAGCCGCGACCAATATATGAAAGAGATAATTTTCAAAAAATTAATGCCAAAGACTGTTCTTTCGAATTATGAATAAATATTCCCAATTAAATTTGTTCCTCTGTGTTTTATCATTAAAAAAGTAGGGAGCCTCGAAATAGATCAACCTTGATATTATTGATTGGATATGCAATAATAATACTGAAAAAAGTTGAGTGGCAATAAAAATAGAACACCAAAAAATGGCGAACCCGTTTACCCAATCGATGACGGCGAAGAACTGACAAGGTGCATGTATTAGCTTATTTGCAAAATATGGTTGGACGACGGCATGCCTGATGTACTCTACCCAATCCATAGAAAGGGCGTGCCAATTACCATGGGATAAGCCTCCTTAATATTCTATGTAAGGTCCTACCCAGCGAATTGTATGAAAGATTAAAGCCCAGTGCCAACGTACCTGCAAATCTGCAAACACACGCTAGGTAGTGTGGGTCAGATGGATGAGGACTTTCCAGCCCTGAAAAATTTCGATGAAGTGTCTGCTGGTGGAAGAAGAGGTAGGGGAAGACCGGCGAAAAAGGACTTGCATTTGGCATGATCTACAAAAGTTATGGCTCGATGCTTTAGCTTTCATTTCGGGCAACTACCATTAAATAATTAAAAAATGTTATTTAAGTTAATAATTATAATAATTGCTATCACAAACAGTGGGATGGAAAAAAATTCTGAATTTGCAGTAGAAAAGAAAAAAATAAAGAGACACAATCCAATTTTTAAGACATGGAAATTTGTGTAGAATGTAAAGAGGGTTTTTTTGGACATGTGGCTTTCAAAAAGAAATAAAATGCAAATAATTTAATTTTATGGGCAAGAATTTAACTTCATAATGGTAAGGGTTTGGCATTATGTTTCAACATTGATGTTGAGCAAGTTACCGAATAAATTCAAGCCGGACTACCAAATTTTCGACAACTTTTTGTAGCAGTTGGGGCCGTATGTCAGCAATAACTCTACAAAAAATAATCCAGCGGTGTTAAATCGCACAATATTGTTGGCCCGTGCATAGACCCTGGCAAGATAAGGTCCTCACCAAGAGTTTCCTTCGAACAATTGTGTCCTTGGAAGAAAAAGTCGTCCACATCATCATCCTACAATTCAGACACGGAAAATAATTAAACATATGTAGCTATATAGCGTTCCTCATTCACTGTAACGGCTGAAATATATATAGAAATAAAGACCAATGATTCCCTATGCCAATAAAATACACCAAACAGTGCCGCTTGAGAATGTAATGGCAACGGTGCGCCCAGTAAGGCGTCTCTGAGGATAAGCATTATCCACTAGAGTAAGCCGATACATGGTTGCTCGAATTACCGACTCTGCTGGGCGATTATGTAGACCGAATATAGGATCAAACCATTACTTTAGCATTAAATTTGGTTGATTTTCAAAGATTGTTGCGGAGTAAGTCTGCTTTTTATGAAATGATGAGCCGAACTGAATAGTAATCAGTAATTATTATTATTATTATTCCCAAGGATTAACCCTCCTCTCGCCTGTCCGCATGAGGGGCGCAGTCCGCATGAAGTATGAAACTTTTTTTGTTTTTCATTAATACTCCGTCAAGATGAGCAGGGGTTTGTTTAGTGTTGAAGCTGATTTTTTGAGAATAACTTAATTCAAATATAAAATGTTATTTAATGATTTGTTGAGAGTAGACAAAATAGTTTCCTTATTATGAAAAAGTGAGTCAGCTATGTCAAAATTGTTTAAATGAGAGTTGAAATCAAGACAAACACAATGCAAAGGCTCATGAAATTCAAAATTCGCTTTGCAAGTGTTTAGAAAAAAGGGACAAAAATGTCTGAACATTCTAAGTTTTATTTCAGAGAAAATGAGGGAGCTAGAAATTTAGCCTGTTATTATTTTGACAATGAAAATTACACCAAGCATTTTCCGACGACTGGCGAGCGTAGGGAGACTGATAAGTTTCAGTCGGCTAGTATATGGAGGAAGATTATACTGAGAGTCCCAATGAAAATTTCTTAACACAAACAGACTCTATCCTATCAGTGTATATTTGATAGCTCGGGTTCCAAATTACAGAGCCGTATTCAAGAATAGGTCTTTTTAATGTTGTATACAAAGCTTTAGTAACATAAGGATCATTAATCTCCTTTGACCAACGTTTTACAAAAGCCAAGATGCCTTTGGCTTTGTTGATTATCACACCAATGTGATGTGTAAAGTTCAATTTAGGGCCCACAGTGATTCCCAGGTCAATAAAACGGTGAGCCTGCTCCGAATTGCAGTTTAAGTACTTGTCTGTATAGCTCTACGGAAGAAACACACAACTTTACATTTCTTAAGATATGTGATATAAATTATGAGATTAAATGGGTGAAATGGTCAATGATAAGTGATTCAAATAGTTTAGGAATTGCCGAGAGTTTAGCTACATCTCGGTAATTTTCTATTTATAGCTGTCAAAAGGACAAACTTCAAAACAAGTATTGCCTAGTTGAAAATTATGTATATTAATATTTTGCGTTTTGTAATCGCTGAGGCGATTTTCGGCCGAGATTCTTGTCCGACGGTTGGTCCAAGTGGTTTTGCGTCTTGATTGTTTATTCTAAACTGCCTCCGAATGGCCAAAGGATTTTTTACAAAGTGCTTTTTGTTTCATGTCAAAAATACAATACGCTTGACATTCCCTGTCGAGGGACGAAGGCAATTAGAATTTTTATTTATTTATATATTTGGATGTTACTCGAACCTGGATTTGAACAAAGGCTTTCCGAGTTCTAGTAGGCAATTTTAAGCACTCCGCTATCTCGGCCGCATCATTGAAAATTACTCGTCTAATAAAACACCCTTTATGATATTGTGACGGGAATCCCAAATACGAAGGACAGACAAAAGCAGTAGCAGTGTGACGAGATTTCCAAATAAAAAGTACAGACAAAAGGAGTGAAAATTTTCCTTACAAAGGACAGACAAAAGAAGTGACAGTGTGATGCAGATTACCCGAAAAAAGGACAGACGAAAAGAGCGGTACTGCAGGTAGACGAGTTGGCGCTGAACGGAATGTTTGGATTGTCGTTAAGGATAAATGGAGCGGCTGCAGCTATCACAGGCAAACGAATAATCAGCCTATCCTTAAGCGCGTGAAAAGAATGTTTGGATTATCTTCAGGTATAAGAAGAGCGACAGCCGCTATCACAGGAGACCAGTAAAAAACGCAGAGGCGTCAAAATTGCTGTGCGCTTGTGTTTTAGAAAATAAACTGTGTGCAGCGGAAATATATGTGTGTTATAAAGAATTGTAAAATATGCCATTGTGTATAGTAAATAATTATAATTATTGAGGATGAAACCAACGTTCAGTAAATTCCTGACGACTAAGAGGCCTAAAGAACAAATCTTGGACTATCATTTAGCAATCTAGTGATCGGACTCGAAGGATTTGGGAAATCATCGAGTGTAGCTACGAAAAAGTTACAATATTAGTAGAAGACCCGAAATACAATATAAAAACTATTGAAAATGAGACAGCTACCACTGAGGTGGAGGTTTTAATACTTCAATGGCGATTGAAATTAGTTGCACAACAATATCGGCTAATAAGTAAATTAAAGGAATTTTTAGCAATAAACATCGAAGTTGAGTAGTTTTCGAGATAACTTGCATTTGGGATTTCCATTTCATTCTTTCATAGCCTGGTTTTAAGAATGAAAACTTACTAAAAACATCTTCAACGAAGATTTGAAAAATAATTTCCCTATGCACATGTTGCCGTCCTTAATTCTTATATTTTCAGTAAATTTAAAACATTTAATTGGAGGCAACTCTATTCAGCAGAAGTTAGTGACACTTTCTCTCTCTCCTTCCCTCTTTGCAAAAAAGTCTCCAGACCTATGAATGTTGATCAATAATGTAATATTTTAATCAACTTTATTTTGAGCATACTTAGAGCTAATGTAAAATAATATAATTACTACAGTGACTACATTGTTGTTATATGCTTGAAAGTGCTGCTTGAAGACAATAAACTTGAATGTAATACAAAAATAAATTAGCTTAAGAATTAATTTTTAAGTGCGAACATAAAAGCAATGACGGAAATTTTAAGCTTTTACTATGATATTGCATGCTCCAAGGGTCTCAAATGCACTGTTATCCTTCAACAACACAATTTTTTATATGTAAATCAAAAAAAAAAAAAAAAAAAAACGAAGAGAAAAGCACGTCAGCGGGTGTTAAATTCTCAAATCATAAATATACATACAAACAAATATATATATTTATTACTTCTTCGCCAGTGCGTGTTATCTCTCTTCGGTCACTATACATACTTAGTGTATCTGTCTCTCATTGCCACTTTATGCAAATTCTTGATTGAATGCTGACAGCAAAGTCAACTTCTGCAGAATTCTCTTCTGGTTCATCGACTTTGTCCAACAGCACTCTACTTTCCCACACTTTACTTTAACTATTTGACTACTTTGACAGACTGTGGTAAGCATGCAGCAGCAGAGTGGCGATAGAGAGGAGTAAAGGGAAAGAGCTAGAGGCGCCACAATACCATGAGCTTATAACTTGCAAGTCACAATGTACTTAATTAAACACTTAAATCATAAAATTATCGCACATTAAGGCGCTACTACGTCCGCTACTCTCCGGACTCTTTAACATTCGTGCTGCCTGCGGGACCAAAACCAACGCCTCGCTTCACTGCGTATCTTCTTAAGCAGTGGTTAGTTGAAAAAAAAAAAAAAAAAAAAAAATTAAAAAAAATACAAAAACAAAGATAAAGAAAAAGCAAATATCATTAAAAGTACAATTTCCACAAGAAGGCGATAGTAAAACTGTAAAAACAACGAGCGAGCGAGCCATAGAACTTGACCGAGTAGCGTGAGGTTTGGTCGAACGCCCACCCAAAAACACATACAGCGTAATGAGATAAACAGTTAGATAGAGAGACGGAGATTCGTGGTTTCTTTGGAAATTGCAACTTTGTGACTTTTGTGGTTGTGGCTGTGGCATGTTGCTGGTACGGCCCAGCCTGACTATCCTTCTATTATGGCTGAAAATGACAGCAGCAGCAGTTGAGGAAAGCATTCACATTGGGCACTGTGAAACTGCCAACATAAACTACTTTTCATTGCCAACTGACACTCTTCGGTGGTTTAACCAATTGTAATGAGTGGTGGAGAAGGCGAGGCGTTGGGAATGTGGCTGGGGAATGTTAAATATTTTGATAGCGTACTTCAAAAGTACTACAATAGCATTTGCTGCATTTTGGGGGAAATTTATGAAATTTATTCTTTCAGCGCCTCCCATTTTTTGGTCATTTACTCATTGCTTCAACTCCGCTTTACTTTGATGATTTATAAGGGGTTTTTTATTTTTATATTTATTTTTATTATTTGAGTTTATTTAATTGAAGAAATATTTTCACAGATGCATTATGCGTTTTACATAAATTAATAATACATTTACATGAACAAATCATTTAAACGATTCCACCTAAATTAAGTATTTTTTAAGTTACGAATTTTTCAAAAATTGATAAGAATGGGCTCCAACAGAAATATGCTCACAAAAATTTAGTTCTTTTTTTAGAACTTTCTTTTTTAATATACTCAAAAATCATTGTCATGTCTCTTGTCAGATTTGGGACGGTTCATGGCTTAGGACACGTCTAGTAAAATCTCCTTCTTCCTGACAGCAGAAGGAGACAGATTTTATTAAGAAATTAATGAGTAAACAACTTTTGAGGCGCTCGAAAATACTAGAAAGATGAATTCTCATACGAAGCTACACATACCGATGTGACTCAATATCATTGACTGAAAACAGCTTCAATGCATGAATTTCCAGCAGAACGGAATAATAAATATCACACTCCTGGTGGCCGTGTGGACCGAAATTTGAGTGTTAGGTCAGTGCCCTATTATGCTTATGAAGGTTTGCCGTGGAAGCAACCAGCACACCGGACCGTTGTAGTATTTTTAAAGGGGTCTTTGCTATCATGAAGGTGGCAAGGCGCATAAAACCCAACTTTAAACGTAGGAATAAAATCGGTAGTCTCGCGTGCGCTAAGCTCTTCTTCTCGATATGGAATGCATTGGTATGCTTTAGATCAATTAAAACTTCTCTTCAACAAATTTGCATATGAGTAGACTGCATAAAAAACTGTCAAAGCGGGATAGAAAGAGGTAACTTAAAATAGACTCGCTAAAAAGACAGAAAACATTCAAGACAATAGGAGTGATAGGTTGACTGGCAGAAAGACTAGTAGTTCCCTTTAGAGTATGTGGCAATAATTGTAAAAAGGGATTTCGTACTCGTATCATAACGGCTTTTATTCAGGATTAAGCTAAAGCATTATTAATAGTCAACCTCTTTGCCTTTAACCTACTACAGATCCTATTTTTCCTGCATGCGACTAGAGAAGCAACGTATTTTTAAATCAAAAAGTCATCTCCCGAACATCAGCTCCAACAAGTTCAGCGGCATCATATTCACTACCACATCTCACTTTTAGTTTTGTGTATGGTACATGTATATAAATTTTTGCCATCTACTCCATAGTGGCCAGAAAGATTCTTTAACATATGCATCTCACGACTTCCGGTCGTAAATCAAGCATCCTCTGGGTAGCAAAGAAATCAGAATATACCTCGGATACGAGTTGAGATCATGCGCCTAGAATATTCAGTCCTTTGACTGGGATGGTGCCGCTGCTGGTAAGGAATCACCATCAAAGAATTGCGATAGAGGAAGTTCGGTCCTTTTGAAATCTACCAAACGGCCGTATAAGGGAGCGCAAATTTGGTATTGTATTTGTGGTGACAAAAAGTCTTTCTTGTCCAGTCTCAGTACATGAACGTTTTACGTCAGGGTGGACAAAGAAAGCGTTTCGATACAACATTTGAAAAATTCAGACTGCACGGCGAAAAATCCCCAAACTGCAGCCGAACGACTTTCTATCCGACTTGCATTCTTGCTCCTGAGAGTACTCAGCAGCAACTCCGTATAAAGAAACTGTGGAATAAAATTTCAAATATTCTACTTACTGATTCTATAGAAACAATTGGAATTCGGCAACTCCAAGGAAAGACGACGAGAATCGCCGTGTCGCAGTGACCAATTAACCAGATACTCACTATGCGTCAAGTCTTGGGAAATGCATGTGAGAAGAGGAGCGACACACACTACCTTTTTATATAAACTGACGTTGTATAATACCTGAAGCGCAGTCAGAATTTGGAAGAACCTCGCCGAGCCGTTCGCTACTAAACGAGGTTTTGTTAATTACGTTTCGTGTGATTTCTTCAACTTGATGCTGGATAAAATAATAAGAATCGCAGAACTAAATAGACAAGGAACAATATTTTACAAAATTGTACAATTACTGGCGTAAGCCGATAGTATTGTTATCATTGGCATTAAGAGAACTAACCAGGTCAGACTAAGAAGGGAATGGGCATCGTGGTGAACGATGACAAGACGAAATAACTCATGTCATAAACAAACATTCCGCATTCTTTGGACAATGAGGTAATGTACACACACAAATCTTTCCGGAAGGTAAATACAAAATAATATATGAGCGTTGAGTGACGCTTGAGAGAGAAAACTTCTGGAAAAGAGCCACATTTGTGAAAAAGAAAACTTACGAATTTTGCACCATTATAACGCACAATCTCAGGTTATAATTGTGAATGAATTCCTTACCAAAAATTCAATGATATGCGTGCGGATTTTACTCTTTCAAAAATTCAATTTACCACCTAAATGCACTCATTTTAAGTCGATAAGGAACTTAAAATTGAATTCGTGAATAGAGGTTTGGTTCATTCTAAAAAAAATGTCTTTAAATTGTTTTGATGAGTGGTTTATTCATTAGCATAAGTGTATTATTTCGGAAGGGCGTGCTTTGAAGGCGATAAAATTATTTTTAATGAATAATCAATATTTTGAGTTTTAGTTGGTATGTTGGGCCAATGTACATTTAATTCTTTGTGTTGTACATTTTGAGCTCTCCATGCGTTTATTTAAAAGCAAAAACTTTGTTTTCCTTTCTGTCTAATACGCGTTTCGATACATTATTTTATCTTCTTCAGGGAGTCTATTTATTATGAGGAAACATAATTACGTAATTATCGAAATGCATATAAAAACATTTTTTTCAAACATACCTAAACATATAATCATTTAATTTTCATATAAGATATTTTTTGTGGTCATAATATTTTTTTCTTTCTTCATTCGACCACATAAAATACGAAAGATACATTAAACTTCAAATAATTCTTATCTCATTAGCTATGCTCGCTGTGTATGTGCCATTTATGTTGTCCATATCTTCTTTGTGATTCATAGCACAGTGTATTTGTTGTCGTATCCGCAGCCTTTCTAATGTCATTCTTTTCTTTTTCTTTTCTTCTTTTTTTCTCACTGTGCAGAGTTTTGTTGTCCATTTCCCTGCTCTTTTTGCATAGGTATTAAATCAAATAAACTTGGCAAATTTTCTTCAAATTCGCAACGAGCTTGCTATCTCTAATATTTTTTTTTTATTGAGTTGACTCATGAATTACCAAAAATAATCCGAGAAAATTATTTTCCCGAGATTGTCTCGAAACCAGTAAGATAAAAGCTTTACGCGATTATAGCTGCATCAGCCATAGCGCGCCACTTGTTTCTTCTCTTTGCTGTTTGGCACCAGTTAGAAATACCAAATTAAAATAGGTCGCTCTCCACCTGATTATTCCAACGGAGTGGAAGTCTTCCTTTTCCTCTGTTACCGCCAGCGGGTACTCCATCGAACACTTTCAAAACTGGAGCAGTTTTATCCATTCGGACGACACAATCTAGTCAGCGTAACCGCCGTCTCTTGATTCGCTGAACTATGTCAATGTCATCGTATAGCTCGTACAGCTCATCGTTCCATTGTCTACGGTATTCGCCGTTGCCAACGCGCCATAAATCTTCCGCAAAAATTATCTACCGAAAACTCCTAAAGCCGACTCATGTCTACATCGTCCCCGTTTCTACACCTTATGTGAGGACGGAAATGATGAGCGACTTGTAGAGTTTAGTTTTGGTTCATCGAGATAAGACTTTACTTTTCAATCGTCTACTCAGTCGAAAGTAGCACCTGTTGGCAAGAGTGATTCTGCGTTGAAATTCAAGGCTGCCATTGTTGATGCTGCTAATGCTGGTTTCTAGATAGACGAAATTATCTACGACTTCGAAGTTATGACTGTCAATAGTGACGTGGGTGCCGAGTCGCGAATGCGATGACTGTTTATTTGATGACAGGAGATATTTCTTCTTGCCCTCGTTAACTACCAAACCCATTCGCTTCGCTTCTTTGTCTAACATGGAGAACGCAGAACTTATGGTGCGATTGTTATGACCAATTCACTCTTGTAGAGGATTGAATCTGGCGCCGGAGGTCCTATTATTTTATCCATCATCAAATTGAAGAAATCACAAGATAAAGAGTCACCTTTTCAGAAACCTCGTGTGACACTGAACATCTCGGAAATGCCCTTCTCAATACTGACTGCGCTTATGGTATAATCCAGGGTCAGTTATCATAGCCGTATGAGCTTTGTGGGGATATCAAATTCAGACATAGCGGCGTAGAGGAAGTTCTAAGACCATTTACATCTTTTTAATATGGACAACAAAATCAATAAAGTAAATTGTATTCGATTACGTGGTCAAAGTTTTATTTAGATAACTATATAAAAAAATTTAAATTTTTTAAAATAGTTTTTAAAATATTTTAAATTATTAGTTTTAACGCTTAAAACTTTCTTTAATTCTTCAATTTATTTCTTTTAAAAGTTATTTAGAAAATTACATCTTTTAAGTGAATTATTTTAACCTCAATTTTTTCCACACAACATGACATCATCTCTACATTGTTGTACGAATAAGCAGTAAAAATCGCTACAAAGTAATTAGTAGTGGTAACTTTAAACACAAAATCTACATACGCGTGACAACAAAAAGCAAAAGCAATTAAATTCTCGCACCAGAAATAAGCTCAAAGGTGCCAACGAAAATGGCAAACTTGCAACAAAAAAAAAAAAAAAAACTTGCAATAATCCTAAATAGAGCAAATGATGCCACAGTCAATATGTTGGTAGTTCATTTGTTTGTACACTGAATTTTATTTGTTGTCTTTGTTAGAAACTACTACTAATTTACATAATTTCCATAATTTTTGACTGGCGCCATATGCTGAACACATACATTTTCATTCTAGTAAACGGCAAACTTACTAACAAATCGTAGAATTGTGCAAAGTGTGGAAAAATTATAAATATGTTGCTTACATATGTACAACTGTATGTATTTAATGACTACTAGCAGTCAGAGGTACAAAGCGGAGTTGGAGTTTTTAGCTTTCACTGAAAAGGATGTAATAAGCTTTCATGTAAGCTGTAAGCTTTCATGTCGCAATGAAAATAACAGAAATATTGACAAATTGATATTTATTAAGCAGGCAGAATGGCACATTATGTACTTATTCATTCATATTATTATTTTTATTATTTTTTTTTCCTTTTATTTTCACCCATAAAATTTATTTAAGTTGAATCAAAGCTGCATATAGTAGTGGACTCTTTGTTGAAGATTCTAATTATTTTTGTTTCAACTATACTCTTTCACTAAATTTAACTCCATCAATGGTTTCACATCAATTTCATGTAAGCATTGACCAGTTTATATAATCTTTTCTATTCTATTGCTTTCTATCCATTGCTCATCGTTTGGAAATTTTGGTAATTACAAAAGTTTTTCCTTTGCAAGCACTTTAGCTGCTGTTTAATGCTTCGTTAATGCTTCATTGCCTCTTTAGTATTTATATTAAACTTACTTTTACTTTAAATCGAACTGTAATTTGTTTTTGTTTCTCCAGCCGCGTGCTGTGTTGTACTCTTTTACTCACTTTAACTTTTAGCTATGCGATTTTTTTCATTTTTTATTTCTATTTCAATTTCTATTTTACTTCTGTGATTTTTTTTACATTACTTTTCGCATGATTTTTAATCAGGCCAAACTTTAGTTTTACGCTTTTGCAGCATTTTATTCAATTCGCTCTGTACACTTAATTCCAGAGCTAATTCCTTTGACCTGCTAGTTTTGCCAACGATTGTGTTATTAGTTTTTTGTTATTGTTGTTTTAGTTAAATAAGTTTCGCGTTCGCTTGTTAAATTCTATTTTATTTTATCCGTTTAATGTTTGCAGAACTTTTTAGTTTTAGCAAATTTATTTTTTAAATTTTTTGTAACTAAATGTACCAGTATTTGGATAAATATTTGCAAATATGCTCTCTGAAGTGATGAATACACATTGTAAAATCTTTACCTAAATTTCTAAATATTTTTGTTATTTAAGTAAATAATCAGAAAAATTTTGCTTGTTTTTGAGATAAGTTTATAACATATTTTCTGGGTAATTCGTATTAAGATTTTGTCTAAGAAAATACCTAATAAAATTTTCAGAATTTCGGAAACACTTTAACCTATAACATCCTTCAGAAACTGATTTTTCAAAGAAATCCTGAACTGAGAGTCATTTTACTCTGAAAAGAAAAATATTATATTTATTTATGTTTCTAATTATTTTTAATACTTGCTATTGTTTTTTCTTGTAACACAGTTTTGGAAAGTGGTGATAAATACCTCAGAGTGTAAATTATATGTACATTTTTGTTCACAATGGTTTCTTCTCTCCTAATTTGAGTATTTATTTTTTAGGTAAACAAGTTGTTTTTGTTATATTCTCTCGCCATTAAACATAGGAAAAAATTATATGTGCATTCTGAGATTAGTGTTTTTTTAATAGCCATTAAGTTTATTAAATGTTTGTATGTACTAGGAAAGAAAATAGCTGAGACTGCTTCCAGAGTAAACCATCATTGAAATACTATTTACAGTTAAAAAAAAACCTAAAAGTTATGTTATAATTAAGCGCAATGGAAAACCGACTAAAATCGATGACAGATGTAAGCGTGAAATTCGGCGCCTAGTAACGCAGAAAAGCATGTTTTTCTTGGAAATCAAAGCACCTTTAAACCTGGATGTATCAAGAAGAAGAGTGCAACAAATCTTATAACAAAAAAAAAAAATGGTTAGATATCAATCTCGGAGGTCTGCACCCAAGCTGCAAAAAACTTAAATTTTGGACAGATGAGTTCAAATTAATTATTTTTCTGACGAAAAAAAAATAATTTGAACGGTTCTGATGGCTCACATAAGTGCTGGCGTTATATAGGGCAGCCTCGCTGAACTTGCTATGAACGAAATCATAGTGGAAGTTCACTGATGTCTTGGGAAGCCTTTGGTTGTGATGGGAAGTCTCCGCTGTCTTTCATACTCCCGTGGATGAATACAGAAATATATATGAAGCTATTGGATGAAGTACTGATCGAGCTTGCTGGTAATCTTTATGGAGATTCTTGGTCTTTCCAGCAAGACAATGCACCAATTCATACTGCGTGCGCGACTAAAGACTTCCTTTCAATAAAAAAAACTACCTCTTTTGGAGTGGCCAACAATAAGCGCTGATCTTAACTCTATTGAGAATTTGTGGGGGATATTTTCAAACAGAGAAATGGGAGACAGTTTGATACCATTAAACAACTCAAATAGACTTTAGTGGTGGCATGATATGAAATTAACAATTTAATGGTAAAATAGTTAGTTGATTCCATGCCAAATAGAGTTAATCAAATTTGTATAAAAAAAAGTTTACTTAAGCTAAACTTATTATATAACTTTACACATATACTTATGCCTAGAAAGTGCAAATGTTAAGGTTTTTCATATTATTTAAAAAAAAAAACATATTGAAATTGCTTTTATTTTGTTTTTGATGATACTAATAATTACTATAAAATGAGATGAATTTAAATTGTAAAAATGCGTTTCTTGCTGTTTTATTTCAAACTACGTCCATGGACATATACTCTTTTCCCTGGGGTATATATAACATATTTATATATCAATCATATCGTGTAGTTCGTGATATTATCTGCCATAAGAAGTCTAAAGGGGACCCCGAATCTGATGGCAACCCCAAAGCGGGTGTAATTTTTAACAATTTCTTTAAATTATATTCAATTTGAAAATTATCTTTTTTGTTTATTGCGGCCTGTAACTACTTTTATGGATTTCCTTTAATATCTGTTTATGCGTGCAACCCTGCTGCGCCGCAACAGCCTTGTATATAGATGTCGGTGATACATTGGAAGATAACATGATAAACCATTTTGGGAGTTTGAATCCCGTAAGATATTCCATGTAGATTTCCACCTTCTGTGGAATCTATAAAAGGCCAATCTTGCCTGACAAACGCTCTCCTTTTCAAATCTGTCTTCATTGCAGCGACAACAAGGTGAGTCTCCGCTAATTGATAACTTATAATTTTTATATATAATAAAATATAATATAAATAGAATATACTCAAATAACCAACAAAAACGCTAATTTTTTGTGCAACATCTTGGAGAGGAAGTAGGTTTTAATTTGTTATAGGTTGGATTGCTGTGGAAGTTCGGCACCTCTCCCGATTCCCTATCATCCCCGGCGCGAATATTATTCGTAGTTTTAATTTGATTTTATTGGTGTCACTGTAGCCGAATGGCTGGCAGTATCTGTTACTATTCGGAGAGCCGATCACACGTTGTTGTGGCTTTCTATATTTCGTTCCATTTCCTTGAAAAAGAGAATTTCAAGTAAACAAAAGCATGAATACGATTTTTTTCAAATAGATCGGACACTGCTACACTTGCCGGTGTGAAAAATAGTTTACGTCCTATTCACAAGTTTTCTGTACATAGAAAATTTCATAAGAATCGTTAAAAGCGTTTTAGAGGAGTTTAGTTATCAACTTTGTGACACGAGAGATTTTCTGATATCGAATTGAAAGAGCTAATCATAAAAATTCAGCCATCCTCCATACATGAACAGAAAAAGGTATATTAACTTCGGTCTGAAGTATGTAAGTGCCAGAAATATACCAAAAAATTTATACCGATTGTATCAAAATCACGAAATTTAACCAAACTAGTCTCTCAGATTCTGAGATAATTCAAAAAAGCATGGTACTCAGATGTATTTTTACAATTATACTGCCGTTTGTTGTAACCGGCCAGATCGGATCACAAGAATATATAGCCCTTATGCAACCGATTTGGTCATAATCCGTTAAAAAATCAACTAAGAGCGTGAAACTGGTATCATACAGGTACTAAAGGGTGTTTTTTTTTATAGAGGTATAGAACTTTAAGTTGCAATAAAACCATGGTGGATTATTCGATTGACATGAATTTTATTTATCCGGAAGATAATCTTGTGGCATTATATTTTAAATATGATTTCTGGCATATGACCGCCACGGCTGGCGCGGATGTAGTCCAATTTGGACGTCCAATTTTCGATAACTTTTTCCAACATTTGTGGCCGTATACTGGCAATGATACGGCGAATGTTGTCTTCCAAATGGTCAAGCGTTTGTGGCTTATCCGCATAGACCAATGACTTTACATAGCCCCACTGAAAGTAGTCTAGCGGTGTTAAATCACAAGATCTTGGAGTCCAATTCACAGGTCCAAAACGTTAAATTAGGCGGTCACCAAACGTGTCTTTGAATAAATCTATTGTGGCACGAGCTGCGTGACATGCTGCGCCGTCTTGTTGAAACCACATCTCATGGACATCATGGTTATTCAATTCAGGAATGAAAAAGTTAGTAATCATGGCTCTATACCAATCACCATTGACTGTAACATTCTGGCCACCGTCGTTTTTGAAAAAGTACGGACCAATGATTCCACCAGCCCATAACACGCACCAAACAGTCAGTTTTTCGGGATGTAATGGTGTTGCAACATACACTTGAGGATTACCTTCACTCCAAATGCGGCAGTTTTGTTTGTTGGCATGGCCATTCAACCAGAAGTGCGCTTCATCGCTAAACACCGCTAAAATGGACGTAGTGCGCGATACGTTTTCCGCACAGAACCATTATTTTCGAAATAAAATTGCACTATTTGCAAGCATTGTTTAGGCGTGAGTCTATTCATGATGAATTGCCAAACCAAACTGAGAATAAATCACTTGACAGCTGTTAAATTGGTCGCCATTTTGAAAAGTAATGCCAACTTAAAGTTCTATACCTCTATGAAAAACACCTTTTATTATTGTTACTGAAAATCATCAAAATCGTGTTTTGCAAATTTTCAATAAATCTGATGGTTAAAACCGTTATTGGCTAGAAGGTGTTTCACTTTTTCTCCAGTAATATCCTGGGAAGATGTCTTTTTTAATTTCCTTTTGCTTTTCTATGGCTCCACACACTTCCATGTCTCACTCTTTTTATGAAACAACACGGTTTATTACTGTAATTTGAAAATCTATTAAATTTATTACGCTGTTTTTCGGGTTATTTTGAACAGATAATTTTTTACGTTAAAGTAACCAAGAAGATATCAAAACGAAATCAATGGGAGGAGCTATAAGACACAGTATCGTATAATAAATACTTTTTTCCAATTGTCATTTTCAGCACTTTTTAAAATCTTTATTAGCGTTTCCGATTCGAAAATCTCTTTTTGGAATGCAGGAAAAGTTTGATTTCGCGTGTTAAATTTGCGTCTTATAGAAGACTCTATAGAATGTTTTCATAAGGATCGGTATTTGTCTCTGTTAACACATAGTAAATCCATAAAATAATGGAATGACTCACAAATACAATGCAGACATGCCGCAAAGCCTACTACGTCAGGTTTGTTTGTAACAGCCACTGAATTGTTCAGGGCAATTTCAACGAAAGGCATAGTTTTTTGTACAATATATAGGTCAAAAGCAGGGAAAAGTTAAAAAAAAATTTTTTTTTAGAAAATTAAACATTTTGGCTTCGAATTTATTCAACTTTTATTTACAAGTTGCTAAATTTAGTTACGCATACGCAATGTTGTACTAGAGGAGGATGGGGCCATGTGTGGAAGTTCACGCAAGAGAGGAAAGTTTCTGACTGCCATTCACCTGGGAGTGGCCAGAAAGGATTCTTTTACATATGGTTCAAGCAGCTCACGACTTCCGGTTTTAGACCAAGTATCCTCTGGGTAGCCAACAAGCATCGCTTTGGAGGCGAGCCCCTGCGGTTGTGCGTAGGGCTTGGAACCCACCACATGAAAACTATACTTCAATGAAAAATCAACAAATGCCTCAGATGAGAGACCCCTCTTTTGATGACGATCCCCGTTTAAAGGATCATGATTTGAGGGCATGCACCTGGAATGTCCGGTCCCTTATTTGGGAAGGTGCCGCTACCCAGCTGGTTTATGTTCACGTAAGACTAAAGGCTGACATCACCGCCGTCCAAGAAATGCGATGGACGGGACAAGGACGGAAGAAGGTGGGTCCTTGTGAAATCTTTATTTTTAAAGGAGCCATTTAAAGGAGCGCAAATTTGGTGTTGGGTTTGTGGTGGGAGATAGGCTCCGTCGCCGAGTCCTGGCATTCACCCCGGTGGATGAACGTCTAGCCGCAATTCGCAGCAAAGCGAAGTTCTTCAACATATCGTTAATTTGCGCCCACGCCCCGACTGAAGAGAAGGATGATGTGACCAAAGATGCTTTCTATGAGATCCTAGAACGTACTAGTGAGCGCTGCCCCCGCCACGATGTCAAAATTGTGCTAGGCGATTTCAACGCCAGGGTGAGCAAAGAAGGTATTTTTGGCGCAAAAATCGGAAAATTCAGCCTCCACAACGAAACATCCCCAAACGGGCTGAGGCTGATTAACCTTACCGGGGCCCGAAATATTCCGATTCCCGTCCTGACATATGGTGCAGAAGCCCGAACGATGTCTACATCCGATGAGTCGGCTTTAGGAGTTTTCGAGAGAAAAGTTTTGCGGAAGATTTATGGTCATTTGCGCGTTGGCAAAAGCGAATACCGCAGACGATGGAACGATGAGCTGTACGACGACATTGACATAGTTCAGCGAATCAAGAGACAGCGGTTATGCTATCTGGTCATGTCGTTCGAATGGATAAAAGCCCTCCCGCTTTGAAAGTATTCAATGGAGTACCCGCGGGATCAGAGGAAGAGAAAAACCTCCACTCCGTTGGGAAGATCAGGTGGGGAGCGACCTGATATCACTTGGTATTTCTAACTGGCGCCAAACAGCAAAAAGTAGAAACGAGTGGCGCGCTATTGTTGATGAGGCTATAATCGCGTAAACGGTGCCTACGCCAAAGAAGAAGAAGAATGTTATACTAGAAATAGTTATTGTTATTATTTATTAGTTATCCATTTGAGGTTTCCAAAATAAATTTAAATAAATGCACTTAAAATAACATTTTTCATAAAATTCCTTTTTTTTAAATATAACTTTTGAACCTTGGTTTATGTGCGAAACACTACATGATTCAAATGCCCGCATTGCTTGCTTGAGTAGTTGGACGATTATGTGCACCAAAATCTTCTCTTAAAGCACGAAACGTACCCACGTTTGAATCATCATTTTTGTAGTAGTTTCAACAATTTTAACGCGTTTTGCGGTTGTTGAGCAATCCATTTTCAAAACTTTAGCTAATAACTAAACCAAACATGTTTGGTTTGAGAGTTAAGTTTGACAGATGTCAAAATACGCTTTCGAAACCAATAAATTAATGGATTACCCTTTATTCATAATAAAAATCATTTTAAACTTATTTCAGAATCAATTTTAGTTGAATTCTAAGAAGTTAATCAGCAAAACCATGTATGAGAATATACTCTTTACAACAGCTGCAGGCAAGAGTTGGGATATTTTAGGCACGCTAATGTCTATGCTCAACGGAGAATATAACAATTTGCATCTCTCTGTCTCTGTTCACAGCATCGGTTAATTTTATTTTCTGATGCGCTTTGGTGTAGTGCCTAGTTTGTCGTGGTTTTTTTATCCTCACGATAGCCGAATGGTCAGGAACTGACACTGCTCCGAATCATATTCACAGTTTGAGTCAGGCTGCAGGTAAATTTATTAGCAATTTTATTTCTTCAGTGTATAAATTCAACATGCATAAACAAACTAGTATTTAACTAGTAGGAAACTGATGTATGCTTAGACGTTTGACATTTCATAGAGTATCGCTTCATAAAAAAAAAAATACTAGTCGCTGAATCTTAATAATGATAGAAGATGAACTAGTTAGAGTACTAATTCAAACTAGTTGTATTCTAGTGCAGAACTAGTATTTTTTCTACATGGCATAAACAGACTTGTATGTGCATGTGTTTACTTGAAAGTGTGCTTTCTTACCGCTTGCTACAAAAACTTTTGTTTGCTGTTATTGTTTACAAAAGATTAGCAAAACTGGATTAAAACAATAAAAACATCAAAAAAATTAGAAAAAGTAAAAGAAATGTTGAGGAAAACTTTTGAAAGTACAGAGGCACTCAGCCAGATTGGCTACTTGTGGTCAAACTAACAATTCAGCTTAACTCAACTCAACTCACTTTTACACAACAAACTTTCAACTGACTCAATTCAATTCAAATCGAATCGAATCAGTTACAACAATGAGTTATGTAAGTAGATTTGGCAGCAACAAAGATGGATTGTACACGATTACACGTGTATATATGAGCGAATGAAATCAGAAATTATATAAATACATAACATATGAGTATGTAAATACATGTAAATACATATGTATATGTGCCCAAAGGGAGCGCCAATAACTTTTTTATAAATAATGAAATTTGATTCGTGGTTTTCTTCAAAATAAAATTGTACTAAAATATATATGAACAATAAATTATTTTTCAGTTTCTTAACATAAAAAGTAAACTAAATTTTAATTTTTAATGGAATTCGTTGATGTCATAGTGATGGCTGAAATGAAAGGAACATCAACCTAATGTGTCTTACAAAGTGGAAATCTGTTTAACTAAATTTTGACCATCTGCTTCATTGTTGAATGCTCTTAAACAATTTTTTCTATATTTTTTTCTAAAAACCTTTAAGTACAAAAAAAAAAATTTATCACATGTACCTTTAGACTCAACTCTCTCTCTCGTCCACAACGCTGTGTGGCAAATTGATTGTTTATTCATTTTAGTATTGTTGCATCACTGTTCCATCATCATTACCGTTATTATCATCAATCTCTGCCACAACTGTATATTTGATTTTCTGTATACATTTATTTATATATTTTTTTAAATTGTGGCCGAGAAAGTGCAATCCTGTGGGCAACAATTCAAAGCCATAGACGAGTGAGTGCGAGAGTGGGCGAGGGGATGTAGAAGATCTATGCATTTCAAAAACAACAAAAAGCAATCGAGTTAACGGAATTTGTATTATGAGACAGAGAGGAAAATTGATATTCTACAGCAAAGACATTGTGTTGCGACTGATTTCATGAGTTGAACAAGTGAATAAATGTGCATTACTTCTATTGTGTCCACTTATTGTCTATCACTGTTGTTGTTGTTATTCTTGTGGTGTGAGATAAAAGTGTAGTGGCGGAATAGTCACGAAATTACATTGAATTGTTTTTGTGATAAAAGTACAAATATGGATATACGTTTGTATATGCTCATAAGTTGCTGTAGAAATAATGTAAATAACGTAAAAATTGCATAACTACATTTTTTTAAATTTTCAGAGAGTAGTAGAAAGTAGTTTTTTGATGCGAAAAAATCATAAAATTTAAAGAAGGAAAATATTTGGGTATTAAATCATTGATTTCTATTTAAATGTCTATACTTTTTTATAAATTTCTTTTCACATTATCTGCACATCAACTAATTTTGATGAGCACTTTTTCGTAATTAAAATATTCGTTATTTTTTCAGTGGTAACATTGGTCAAAAATTACAGATAGAAATCTCAACAGCTTTTTTTTTTTAAAGAAACAGATATAAATATGCGTTTCTTATATATTTTTTGGAATTTATTTGAATAACAAATCCAAATGGAATGCGAATCCCTTAAAAGGGGTATTTTTGGAAACAATTTTTTTTAGATTTTCACTTCTGTTGCAATATATTCTTAGCTTTTGTTCCATATTAAATATCAATTTCTTAATAATGAAAGAATTTGATTAAATTGAATTATTTTTTTTCTTATTAAAAATATAATAAATTAGTAAATGTTTTGATTGTGGCAACCCTCAAGCCCATATGTTTTTATTAATATGAATTTTAAATTTATCAATACTGTTGCATTTTTTATATATCATAGTGCCATTAAGATAAAATTTGATGTTAATTTTTTAATTATCTATTACGAGTATTTTGATTTTTCTCAAAAATATTATAGCGATTTTTTAAAACCAACACAGCTGGACATTTTTCTAAAGTCTTTTTATGGCTTCAGCTATACTGAAATACCTAAAATAAATATTTCTGTTATTTTCCCTATTTGTATATAAATAAATATAGCGCTTTGTAACTGCTGAAATGATTTTCGGCCCCTATTTAGTTCGCTATAATTTAAACAGATAGCAGCCCTACTCAAAATATTCCACAATGTGAAATAATTATACCAATTTTTTAAATTCAATTCTTGACTGTGAAAAAGTTTTAAGCTCTAATTTTATAATTATTTGCAATATTACTAAGGACTCTCAAAGCTATATTAGACTTTTATACTGAACAAAATATTATTATATATTGTGACGAAAATGCGAAACGAATGTCAGATGAAAGAGAGGAGCCAACAACTGGCATGTTCTAGAGCGTAAAACGGGAACATTCGTTATCGAGAATGATTCGATTATTCCAGGCTTTCATTTGCAAGCAGCCGACGAGTATATAAGGGCGACACACGACTACAAAGTCAATCACTCGTAAAGTAAACGCGTTGGTGATTACATTACAGTGAAGTAATAGGAAGGAGTACATTGTGAATGTTGTAATTCAAGTAATTGTAAACAGTGAAGTGAGTTGTAATTGAATTTTGAAATGCTGAGTAATAAAAGGACATTTAATAAGTTCTTTATAAATAAAGAAACTCCAAATAAAGTTGGTGACTTTCATTTAACAATCCAGAGATCGTAGCCGAAGGATTTGGGAAATCATCGAGGTTGATTCAGCAAAATCGTAACAATAAAATATTTTTTTCAAAACTTATTCAGATTTGATATGTAAACAAGTGGCAACCCTTCTCAAAACATAAATAATAACATTTTTCCAAAACATTTATTGCATTCAGTTTTGCAACAGTTAAATTTATTTAGATTTAGTTTTAGATTAAAATGATAAAAAGTTTTTATTTTGTCATATCGATTGAATTGGATTTTTTTTCAAACATTTTGAAAATATTAAAATTTATTTCAAATATTGCGTTTTAATTCTCGAACAAAAGTTCGCAAGATTCAATTTAATATTAATCTTGTATTAATAATTAATTTTCACAATGGTGGCAATGCTTTGCTAATACTTCAGTTGGTAGTTCTTCTTAAATCTGTTAACCTCGTCGACTGTAGTGATGACACTAATAATTATAATAATTTCTAATAAATTTAATAACTATAATTTCAATAGGCCTATTCTAAATTTTTTAATTTTGTACTAATTTTGTGCTAATTTATTTATTAACAATATTTACTAGCGGCACGAAAGCAATAAACGAAAAAAATGAATTACCCAAATTTTTTTATGAATATTTTATTCATATTTTGTTAATTTTTTTGAGAGAATATTTGTATAAATTCATAAGTAGATGCGAACGAATTTGTATGCTCCATTGTGCATTCATCTCAAGCAACTAGAGTAAATTTGGAATTTTTGGCAGCTTGAAATCCATATTCAGTCATATGGTAAGAAAAATAAAAAATAACGTTTCACTGAGAAACCTCTTTGAATAAAGACAATCAAACAGGTATGAAACCTATTAAAAGATATTTTTGAACGCATATTATATCATTTTTGTTAATAATTTGGTTGTATTTAAAATTAAAAAGAGTGGCAGCACTCAAAATCATATCGCACTGCAAGTCTTCAAAATCCCGCTTAGTTTAATATTCACACTCTGAATATAACATTTTACTTAACTTTAACTTTTAACTTTAACTTACCAATTTAATTGTATTCAAATTTTTAGACATCTAGTCTTCTCTAGAAATTTATGCATCATTAAGCTTTTGAATTTATTTTATATATTTCCATGTATTAATTTATAATCCATTCTATAAAGCCTTTTAAACTAAAGTTTTTAGAGTGGTGGCAACACTGTTCAAAAATATATTTTTTGTAAATCTTTTTTTTATCCTTTCATTGTGGACATCAAACTGAATGTATGAATAAGAGAATTTCATTTATTTTATTATAATTTTAATTATTTTATTACATTTTTCATATTTAAATTTTAAACCATGTGGTAGATCTGCGAATTGTAAATCTATATCGCTCTTCATCCCGCAAAGTGCACATACATTCAGAATCGGTTCAAACAATCAGCAAGAGTTCGGTTACAGATACTCTTACATAAGCTTTTTATGTATAAACTATATTAAAACTGTTGGCAACTCTACTGAATTACAAATTTAAAACTTTTCTAGTTCCTTTGAAATCACAAACATTATTTTAGCTAAATCGGCTCAGCCGTTTAGAAGCAGTGTAGTGACAAAAACAATACAGAATACTTGTATATATGTATGTATTATAAGAAGATTAGACAGCCCCGTTTCCGTATTCGGGGAAACATTAACCAACTGATAACCTGAAGTCTGCTTTATAAATTTGGTTGAATTCGAAGTAGCCGTTTTCGACTTATAAGGAAACAATCAAATGGGAATTTATATATATAAAGGGTGATCCAAGTAGAGATGCTTTTTTCAATATCCTTTTTTGACAGATCACGCGTGAGTCCTTCAGTATTGTTTGGCATTTCATCATGGAAAAACTTACGCCTGAACAACGTTTACAAATCATTCGACTTTATTACTAAACTTCACGTTTTGTAACCAATGTGTTTCGCGCGCTTCGCTCAACCTATGGTCAACAAATTGGGCCTACTACTAGTACGATTGTACTATTCACAACACTATCACCCATCTTGTGACCCAACATTCATTATTCGATAATATTCGACCGAATAAACCATGTCCAGCACACAGTGAAGAAAATATAGCGGCCGTAGCTGAGAGTGTCCACGAAGACCGTAGAGAGCCGATTCGCCGCCGTTCGCAGCAACACGGACTGACGTATGCAACGAATTGGCGCATTTTACGTCGATATTTTAAATTGAAAGCGTACAAAATACAGCTTGTGCGATATCGCCTCGCTCTATGGGCTCTTGAAAAGTTTCAAGGAGATTCGACGTTTTGGAACCAAATTTTGTTCAGCGATGAGGCCCATTTCTGGCCCAATGAGTATGAAAACAAGCAAAATATTATTTGGAACGAAGACCAACCTGAAGAGACTCAAGAGCTGCCATTTCATCTAAAAAAAAAAAAGACGGTTTGGTGTGGTTTGTGGGCCGGTGGAATCAATCGGTCCATATTTCTTCAAACATTATGCCGGTGAGAACTTAACCGTCAATGGCGACCGTTATCGCGCCATGATAACCGACTGTTGGATGCCTGAAATTGAAACTCGTGATCTCCGCGGTCAACAAGACGGTGCCACTTCCCACAAATCGCTTAACTTATTGTATTTATTAAGAAAAACTTCGGTGAGCCGATAATTTCTCGTTCTTGTCCGGTCGATTGGCCTCCAAGATCTTGTGTTATCACACTGTTATACTTTTTCCTGTGAGGATATGTAAAGCCTTGAGTCTATGCGGACAATTGCGCTTCGATGCAGGCCTTGGAGTAAAACATCACGTGTGTCACTCGCCGGTTACCAATCGAAATGCTCGAGCGAGTGAGCGAAAATCGGACTCAACGGAAGGATCATCTGAGACGTAACAGCGGTCAATGTTTGAAAGTGATAATCTTCAAAAAATAAATGCCAAATAATATTCTTTCGAAATTTGATTTTTCTGTGTTTTTTCTTTAAAAAAAGTAAGAAACCTCGAAATGGTTCGCCCGTTATATATAAAATAAGATTATTATTTATTTAAGAAATGTGGTAACTCTCTTTAACAATATCTCAAAAAAATAATTTTTAAAGTCTTCATTTTGATTAGAATTTTTGATATTTTTTCATTCGAACAAAAATTGTTTAGGAAGTGACAGCTGGATGGCAGTGAGCTCTTTCAAATTTTGCACTATTGCGTTTATCCTTTGAATTTTATGGAATCATGCAAGAATTGGGTTGTAATATTTTCTAAAAAAACATTTCATAGGAAATATTTTTTTAAATACCTCACCTTGAAGCTATATTTTAATAGTTTTTTAACGAATCGATTATTTCATAATGGATATGGTCAGATAGAAACACTATAGAAATACGTTTTATTTTTTTTAAATCAATTTAGCTTAAATTCAATGTAAATAAAAACCGTAAAATAACAATTTTATTACTCGAAATTTGTAAACAGGTGACAATATTACTAGAAAAGTGCTATGTGTCGAAATTTTGGTGTGTAATCATCTCATTTTAAGAATGTTCATAAGGATTTTTAGTGTTATTTGAAATGTTCTCTCAAAAAGAATAATTTCCGAAAGATTCCAGTTAGTACCTTTTCATATTTCAAAACTTACTTTTGTGGTTGTGTACATATATTATTCGACGTTTGAGATATTATTGTAAATAAATGTGTACATTCGCAGAATAATAATGTGAAATCAATACGATTGATTGCGTTTTTCAAATAAAATTTTTTCCTTTTTATATCTTGAACACATTGTGTGCGGACAGATACACAGACAATTACATATATACATACAAAAAAATATGGAAAATAGTCGCAGAAGAGTTGCTTTGTGTCGTACGATTTTATTGAATCTTATTTTCAATTTATTTCTCGAGTGTTTTGTATACTCGCACTATCATATTTCATGTTGATTTGTTTTTTAAATTATTTCACATTTGTTTTTGTTTTGTTTTGTTTATATTCCCTTTTTGCTTTTTATACGATTTTATGGAGAAGTGAATGTTGTTGAAGTGGAAAATATTTATATGCACAATTTTTCTACGCCCATTAAAATTATATAAATAATAGTGGTGATATATAGTATATGTATGTAAGTACATTTTTTAAAGTGGTCAAAAGCGAAAAAAGAAGAGACTTCAGTTGGCCATTGGTCAACAGAAAAAACTGGTTTTATATATGTATGTGTGCGATATCTGCAATATCCATTGCATAAATGCGCACTCACGCATGCAATAACCAAACAATTGACAATGCACACACACGCACACACAATTGCACTCCCTTCCATCCACACACACTCCACACCATCTAGTTTTAGAGTTACAAACCATTTGTGCTGCATTATTGGCTACAAATAATGCACAAAAATATTCAAGCGACGCATGAAATCACGCACATGCATACATATGCATACGAGTACATATGCATGTGAGTTTTTCAGTATTTTCAGCCATATGAGCACAATGAAGTCAGTGTGAAAGGCAGGCAAGCAACTGATAGTGAAAATCAAAAAATTGCCATCAACAGTTTTCAATAGCTGACTTGTCTCTCTCTGTATGGAGTAGACGCAATCAGCCTGTATCCGAGCAGCCGAGCAGCCAGTCTGACAACACTGGTGCTGCACTACAAATGGTTGATGATTGGAATGGAAATAAATTCAATGGTCAATTTATTTGCAGTTTCGTTTTTCACATTGTCAAGTTGGCCTTGCGTAGCATGTCACTTACAAACCATTTATTTCACTCTTCCTTTCTCCTTCCTCCTACTCGCTTTTGACGCTTTTGTCTCGCTCGATTTCTTCGGTTTTTTTTTGGTTTTCTCCCCTTTTTTATTTTAGTTGTTGTTACATCTGTTTTGTTTTGTTGTGGTAAATGTCGTTATTCATGTGTTGCTGGCATTACTGTTTTTGTTGTTGTGAATTTAAAAAAAAAATTTTTTTTTTTGGTGAGCAGCACTTTGCTTTTAATATTATATTACGTTTTTTTATTATTATTTGTTTTTGATTTATTTATTTTTTGTTTTTATTTTATTTGTATTATTTATTTATTTTATTTTATGTCTTTTTTTGTATTTTCCTTCTGCATTTGTGCCGAAGTATTGTCTTCCGTTGAGTGCATGATTTGTAAAGCAAATTGCTCGTGCTCTTACTATTGTGCGGTGGTAAGTATTGGCAATACGCAAAACATTCACAAACACACACGCACACACATTTGCAATCGTACATTTATATATACAAATATTTTTTGCGTGATTGCTTTGGTCCCTATCATATTTCAATTTGTTACTGTACTCTATTGTTCGTTATGAATAAATTTATTGTTGATACCCTTGTAAAAATTTATGTAAATTGCTCCGACATTGTTATTGCGGCAGAAATGGTTAGAAATGTAATAGACTGGAAAGGAATATGAAACTCTCTATGTGTGCTGGACAATCAATTATTTTATTTCCAATTTATGCATTTCGTTTTTGTAATTTAATTAACTCAATTACTTAATTGTTGAATATTATTTACAAATTGCAACTGTTTCGCAGCGAGTAGGCTGCCCGTGAAGTAATTTTCATTTTAAGGTGATAAATGACAGTATTTATTACTTTTTTTTTTAAAGAGAAATGTGATCATCTTTTTTCAGCCTATGCAGTGCACTATCATAGAGTATTTTAAACTAATTTGAATAATTTTTATTTGCGTGAAATACTTTAGCGATTAAAAAAATAGTAAGGAGGTTGCCACCCGTTGGAATATTTTATTTAGAAGCTAGCCGATAGGAGTAATGTTCGGATGTTCCACGAAAAGATGCCTTACAGAATGTTTCAAGACTGAGGCATACTATTGTGGGGACCCAATCGATGACGATGCGACAGATATTCTATTGCCCAACTTTGAAGAAGACCAAACAACAATTTCACTCTTACAACAAAGCGACGGGGACCGATGGATTGTCGATCGATCTATGCAAAAACTGCGACAAAAAACTGAAAGGCAGTCTACATTGGCTTCTTTAAATACATCGAACGAAAAAATGCCCAACTATTGAAACCTAGTTCTGCTCTACCTAATCCCTGCAGTCTATGCCACCAATATCGCATATAAAGTGCACCATCAAAACAGTGCGGATACAAACCTGGAAAATCTACAGTTGACCAGACATTCAGCATAAATCAAATCTTGGAATAATTAGTACCAATTGTTTCCTTTAAAGTACGACAGTATGAAACTAAGCAGTTTCTAAGCCGTTATGCCTGAATTTGGTATCTCAACTAATCAATATCGAACAAAGTTTTAGGAAAGATGACCTATTATCATGTAATTTATTTAGTTTATTGCTAGGAAAACTATACGAGCCACGTCATGATATATGAAAAAGAGCATGGACAGTGAATACCGCTGACGATGGCACGATGCGCTGAAGCGATTTTCGGCAGAGCTCCTCCTCCGATTTGTGGCTTTGGGTCTTGATCTTTTTACCAACAAATGGAGGGACCTACAGTTTATTCTAAGCCGCCTCCAAAATGCCGATGGATTTTTCTGAAAAACTTTTTTATTTCATGCCTGGGGGGCGACCACAATTAGAAAAATTAATTTTCTATAATTTTGGATATTGCTCGAATCTTTACTTGAAACCAGGCCTTCCAAATTGTAGTATGCAATGCTAACCACTCGGTTATTGCGGTACCCAAGTCACATCTATAGAATACAAATTTCACGCTTCGAGATATTTTTTACTGCTTTTTAACGTAATACCTCATATCACACAACAAATCGGGTATATGAGAGCTATTCAATATAATTATCTATATTTTATGATTATCAGTGTCAATGCCTAATACAATTTTCTTGTATACCATACCAAACTTCACGCTCATAGACGCATTTTTCACTAAGTATTGACCAAACACTAACATATGAACAAATAGGTGTAAAGCCTATATGTTATAGTCGTCTGATTTCTATTATTTTCAGAATCGCCAGGCGTTTTATTTATTTATGAATGAGTAGTTTACGAATTTCCCGGTTTTAGGTGTTTTTGACGGATTTATGAACCAAAATGTATATACAAGTATACATATGATTTAGTGCTTTGATCTGGCCCATTCCAAAAAATGATAATTTAAACGTATATTTGCATCTGCCTACCAATTTTGTTTCAAATATCTTAAAAACTAAGAAACAAGTTTGCGTTCAAACAAAAAAACTCGACTGGTGATTCTAATTCGGTCGGCATAAATTTCGGTGGGTCTATCTCTTCTTCCTCTAGTACATACATACTTCGGATCAAAGGTAATGTACCATTTCATTCATGTTCATGAAAGGTATAAAAAATGCAATTTTTTCAATTTCTCAAAATCTTCAACGGTTGTTTATGGAATGGGATATTCAGGGGCTAGCTGACTATTCTAGGTCAGATTCCTGATGGGTTCCAAGTCTTATGGCGAATATGTAAGATTGCCGTACAAAGCTCTAGTTAGAAACATTTCAAGGGCGTTTAATAGGCCTGTTTAATAGCGTCTCAGTTCTTAATCTGCCATATTTGAACCAATATGAATATGAACCTATTCTAGACCATTTGCTCAAAATGTAACTGAAGTTCTTTCTTGAACGTTCATGTGGACATTGTATTAACTCTACATCGGATTCGTCAAACAATTCTCTCCACTTGGCCGGCTCGTTAGATTTTTCCTTACATAAATGCAATGTCGAGTTGACTAGCGAGCTTGTCTGCATTTGTGGCTGCTTGACTGTTCGAGTATAATGTTCCTTTTTGTATACTCCCATAGCTAGTCAATAGAGCTCTACAGGGCTTCTTTACATCTACTATTTCCGTTGAAGGATGCTAGCTCAGTTTGATATATGTAGAGAGGATATTAAAACTGTAGTCCATTTTAGATAGGTCAGTGTAGATAGACATGATCTCTCCTCCTCTATTAAACCTCTTCTACATTTACGTCTAGAGGGTACCCTCACAAAGAAGCAACTATTGACATGTAACTTTGGGACAATATGCTCGGAATCAGAGGTGCTATCTGCTGGTTCAGTATATTGTATGTGTATATCGATTTTTTTCCAATGATAGCTAAACGCACTGAAATTTTTTAATTAACTGTATTTGTATATTCCCAATAAATAGCATGACTTAATTGCCACTTTATTTGGCTACCATTTGCTTTGCCTTCCATTATTCAATAGTAATATGTTTTCCTAATGCTGTCCACCAAACCAATGAGTCATATGCAAGAATTAGGTTTCATGTAAATTTGCAGAGCAATCCTTTTAACAAGTTAAGTTAATTTGTGTATGCCAAATTCAGAATATTAATGGATTTTTTAGGTCAAGCTTTTAAAAAATATTTTATTTGAAATATATAAAATTTTTTTTAGAAATTCGAGGGTACAAAATAAATACATTTCTCATTCTTTTCTTAACAATAAATGCTAAATGTAAGCCTGGCTTGACGGCCGCGAAAGCCGAGTGGTTAGCATTGCGTACTACTATTCTGAATACCTGGGTTCGAGTCCAGGTTCGAGCAACATCCAAAATAATAGAAAATTAATTTGTCTAATTGCGGTCGCCACTCGGCAGGGAATGTCAAGCCCTCAGAGTGTATTTCTGGCATGAAATAAAAAGCTCCCCATAAAAATCCATCAGCCGTTCGGAGGTAAACTGTAGGTCCCTCCATTTGTTGGTAAAAACATCAAGACGCAAAACCACAAATTGAAGGAGGAGCTCGGCCAAAAATCGCTTCAGCGGTTACAAAGCGCCCAATATATATATGTAAATATATAAGCCTGGCTATAAGGTCTACAGATATAACGGTTATTATGGGTTAATGTTACTCATATGCACTGACAAAGTAGGGGCTATTATAATTAAAAAGATTTTAGCGCTCCAAGAACTGCTGACAATAACCTTCTTTTATCATTAAAAAGCAATTAATCAATCGCCCAAGTAAGAGAAGGTTATGTTACATCTGAAATGCTGAAATTCGAAGCTTCGAACAAAAAAATTTCCAATAATGCTCTTTAAGAATACACATATTGTAAAGTAGTTATACAAGTGATTTATGCGTAATATACAAATATTCAGTGACATTCGCAAACGGATGTCGCTCTTGCTTCTGACAGTTTTGTTGTACTTATACGGTAAGTGTGCATTCGATTTTCCGGCAGTAAGAGTTGAAATAAACTTTGAATGTATTTGCCGCAAAGTCTGACAAGTTTCCGATTTCCGTTATGCTTACTTAAACAGCCAACGCATATATTCTAAACATATATACTTATATTCACCTACTTGCAGACACATTGCTATGGTGTAGCAGTAGTTATACTTGTTAATTAATTGTGAAATGGTTATGTGCACCTAGATGCATACATATGTGCATTTATAATTCCGTATGTTTACCAATAAATATTTAAATAAATTGAAGTGAAATGCAGTGAAAGTTACTTACATTAGTAGCCAGGGCGTATGAGTAATTTTCTTGTAATATTTCTACAAGCAATTTGAGGCAAAATACATATTATCGATTTACTACTATTATTAAAATATTTTTAACCAAAAGTACTTCAGTACTTATTAATAATAAGTTTTTTTTTAACTTTTCTTAGTACAAACTTACCCATCAGCGCCGAAAGCCTTCAGCTCGCGATCCAGTGTCTCCTTGACATTTTGCTGTGAGTAAAGTCCCATGGGTGAATTGAATTGTTTGTGTACCAATTTGCGTTGTACGGCGGCCATTGTGTATTGATTTTATTTTAAATTGTTCTTTTTTACAAAGAAGTTTAAGTGTTTTTTTTTTGGTTAATATATATACTTTAAAGTATATTGTTATGTAAGTATTTTATTTCTCAAAAATTGATTCTCAATGTTAGACAGCAAAAATCTAGTAAGGTAATGAAGAATACAACTAATTTACAGTTATAAATATATTAAGTAAATGTTTGGGTAACTAATTATTTTATTGAAAGTGGTAACTAAAAATAGGTAATTAAATTAAAATTGTAAAAATTAAAAGAATTTGGTAAACATATAAAAAAGAAACAAAATAAAATAAATTGAAAAAATTAAAATATTAAAATAAGTTAATAATACTGAAAAGAAAATTATATTATTTAAATCTGTGGATACATTCACAAAAATTGAAATTAAATTCAACTTCTGCAATATAAATATTTTTTAGCCTAAACATTTAAAGTGCCAAAATAAAGTTCTTTTTAATTTTTGTTTTGTATTATAGAATTATTATTATTTTGTTATAGTTGCAAGTGAATGAGTATGTGTATTTAATACTAGTGTGTCTCTATTTTTGTTTTGTGTAATTTGTGTAAGCAAATTTGTGTGCTGTTTTATTTGTTTTCAAAAGTTTTCACTGCTTGAAATTAATGGTTTTATGTAAGTACTTCTGTACTGGCTCCGTTTATTTTTTCCTTAATTTCGTGATATGTTTATCGAAAATCGCTTTGGTGATTCGTTCTATAAAGGGATAAAGAACAAATTGAATTAATTAATCGAAATGTAAGTATATAGATAAATAATATTAAATTTACTTTGAAAACTAAATTCGTACAAAGTACAAAAAAAATTTAAATTTTGTAAAAAAATAAAATATATACACACATATATATATATATATATATATATATATATATATATATATATATATATATATATAAGTATAAAAAGTATATATAAGTATAAAAAAATAAAATATACACACACACACATATATATATATATATATATATATATATATATATATATATATATATAAGTATATATTTTATGTATAATAAAATAAAATTATTATTTGCATTTATTTGAGACGAAATTTTCCTTTCGCCTTTTTTAGTGTTAGAGAAAATTTCATTCGTTTGGTAGGCTTTTCCATAATTCCCAGATACTTTATCAGGTCATTGTTCAAAAACATTAATAAGTTTTTCGAACTGTATCAGACCTTAGTTGTTTTTGGAAAAAGTAAAAAAAATACTATTAGATTTTTTGCTTGTTTTAGTTTAAACCCTCTTTACTTGCCCTCCAGTTTTATTTCCTTTATATAATAAATTAAATAATAATTAATTCACACACCTCAACAAGTGAACTTTTTTTTCCGATATCTAGTCTCATGTAATATATTCGTTAAGTATTGCCATTAAAATATTTTTCGGTTTTTTAAATTTGCTCTAATTAGTACTTTCGAGAGCACAGTTTCATGCTTTATTAGCACTTCTCTATACCAAAATAGATTTCTGTTTTGCGAAGAAGATGTCTCAATATTCCATATTAGTTTTGTAGCATTTATGGGGAATACAATGTCAAAAAGTTCAGGAGTCCTATATCCGATTTTTTAAAAAGTTCTTTTTTTTCTTACTACAAGTCGCAAATTGCAGACATAGTTAAATAACTCCAAAATGGAAAATGTGCCATACCAGACAGTAGGTTATTGGTGAAAGAAGTCGCATGAAGTTGAGTTTTGTAGCGCAATGGAGCGACCAAAAATTCACTTCGATGGCTGCCAATTCTGCTGTGCCGATTTTCATGGAGTTAATGTTATGAAAAATATTTAGCCAAACTAGCAATTCGCTAGAAGGCCTTTACCATATTAAGAGAAAGTACCTCTTCCAATTATTTGTTCTAACTATGAACCTTACTTTGAAGAAACTTATAGCGAAGTGCATAGCGCTAGTAACAATGAAGAAATAAACGCTTATATCATTTTTCAGTGCCAAAACTATTTACTCAAGTAGAGTTAAAAAAAGTCCCTTATACCTAAAAAAATATGCATAGAAACTTTGGTGAAGATCTAACTGGATAACTTTATATCATGACAATCAAGTGAATACACCAAATGCTTTCATTACTTGTGAGATAACCGCTTCAAGCATCGACACTGGATAAAAATGGATTGGCTTGTAACTAAGACGTTGGAAATGGGAAATCAGAATATAATCAACCCTTTGGATACAAGAAATAGCACTATGTTTCCCTCTTTGCACATTAACTAGGTTTAATGAAACAATTTGTGAAGGCGTTAGATAAAAATGGGCAATACATTCTTTATATAACAATATAATATTCATAAGGCATACTAATTTCTGAAGTCAAATGACGAGTTTGGAATTGTTACGTAGAATCAATTTTTTGAAGTTTTTAAATGGGAAATCTCGAGTCAAGTAACTACACTGAAATGGTTAACAACATGCAGGACAATCATGGTTCCTATGGTTCCCAAGATTGCTATAGCGGCGAACAAGTCAAGAGGTTTCGCCGGAACTTAAAAACTATTGAAGAAAGATAGCAAATTAGATAAGATAAGCATATAACAGCTGCTACTACTGGGGTATGCAACGTGATTGTGCAGCTACACGCCATTTAGGAAAATCGCCTGAAATTAAGTTTTTTGCAAATAAGCATATAATACAGATTTATTTCGATGTACATACATATATTTTTTGTTCAACCCTAAAATATATATATATATATATATATATATATATATAATATATATATATGTATATATATATATATATTAGAGCTTCTTGGCACCAAAAACAAGTGCTTTATCTTTACCATAACAATTTTGAATTTTAAACTCAGTTTTATTATTTACTAATTATTTTTTTCTAATTTTTTCTTCCTTTTATTAGTTTTATTTAATTTTTTTCTTTAAGATAATAAACACTTATATTATATTTATGTAGAACTAGCGGATCCCAGCGTGCTTTGCTACACCTATAAAAAAATGAAAAAATATCTAACTGAAATTTTAAACTTTCGATTATTATTTTTTTTTTTGGAAAGGAAACGAAAAAAATTGATTTAAAATTTTTTTCTAAATTTTTTTTTATTAATTAAAAAATTTTTTTTTTAATTTTTTTATTTTTCATTATTTTCGCTCTTTGTCTTTCTCTTTCAACACCACATACAACGTAATGAACGTATATTTTAGAATTCTACATGTATTTGTTGTTGTTGCATGTATTTTGTATGGGCAGCGACCAATGTTCATTTAAATGGTCATATCTCTGGAGCGGCTGTGCCAATCTCATGAAAACTATCTCCTTCCCCTAATATCCCTTTATAACTCCTAAAAATTTTGTGCAAATTGAATTGGTGGCTCTGAAGTTATAAGCGTTCATCAAAATGTGCATTGATTTTTATATATACATACATATATATGTAGATATAACAAAAAGAAACCTTTTGAACCTAATTATAAATGCATAAAAAAAACCGAAGATAACAAAAAAGTTTTGCTGAATAATTTTTTCTTCCTAATTTTGTTGGACGCATTTGATTACTTCCCCAAATTAGTTAATAGTTTTTATTTATTTTCGTTACATATTATTTTTTCAAAAGTCATGGCCCGTAGACGGTAGCTATATTCTGAAGTAGCTCACAATAATTGCAAGTATTTTGAATATAGTCCCCCAAGTTTAAACCTCATTTCTTGATTTCTGGTGACCCTGCTGAGTCAAATTTGTAGATTTTAGTAGCTTTCTCTTTCCCTCTCTATCTCTATCTGTATGCACCTACTAAATGGGGCTGGCATCCTCGTGGATATGATACTAGGTAGAAGAGACCTTCAGAGCTTTAAGGAATAGCTTTGAGAGGAAAGAGAAAGAAACTATACTCAGACAACTAGCGATTCTGTCGTCGCCAATGATAAATGGCAATTTCAAGCTCCCTGACAAATCAACTTAGCATCGCAATTACTTCGATTCCTTGCCATATAGGCACATCTTCAAAAAATCTAACGAGTAGTTCTAAAATCCGTATCTTACTTTAAATTAACGAAGCAGCTTTGATCCAAATACCACAGAAAATAAAAATTTAAATAGATGAATAGTAAGTATATATTGATTTTAAACCATAATAACGACGGTGGGGTAACAGTTGTCCTCATGTCTAAAAGTGTTCAGCTCTCTCACTAATTCGAAATTATTCTATCTCTTAAAAGCATAAGGAATGCAATTTGTAATTAATTCTTGGTAAATGCTGAAGTGACTGTTGGCCGAGCTCCTTCTCCAATTTGTGGTGCGTATCTTGGTGTCTTCCAAAGGATTGGAGAACTTACCAAATAAATATAAGCCGCCTCAAAAGCTTTTTGTTTCAAATCAGAAATAAGCATTTTCTGCATGTAAACAATTTATCTTTTCAATAATATTGGATCTTTTCCTGGCTAGAATTCGTATTATAAGTAGCATGCACTGCTAGTATCTCGGCTAATGCTGTTAGATATAGAAAATTTGATCGAAAATACCATTTACGAGGTATGTTCAAAGGAAAAGGTGAAGGTTTTGCTAACTGTTTTCTTTGTTTACGATGGTATGGTGCATCATGAGTTCCTGTCAAAAGGTCGTAAAGTTAATAAGAAATACTACAAGGAAGTTATGCAAATTTTGCGTGAAGCAATACGGCTCAAAAGATCGGAAATCGTGGATTCTGCATCACGGTAATGCACCAGCTCACATATCAATGCCTATTCGTGATTTTTTGGCCAAAAACAAAACCGCAATCATACCTTAATAACTGTATTTAACAGATTTGGCTCCCTGCGACTTTTTCCTAATCCCTAAACTAAAGAAAGCAATGAAAGGAAAGTGTTTTGCCACAATTGATGAGATCTGGTCATCGAATCGAAGAAAGAGCTGATGGTCACACTGAAAAGCGCATTTCAGAAGTGCTTCGAGGATTGGCACAAGTGTATTATAACCGAGTGGGATTACTTTGAAGGGGAAAAAGTGGATATTGATGAAAAAATAATTATCCTTTGAATACACCTCGTACAAGTAGTTTAAGTCAACACTTCAAAACCGCCCATCTAGCGCTAATTGTACGCGAGGTCCATGTCATTCAGTAAGCATTCCTATCTATCACTATCTTAGTGTTAATTTTTAAAGTTTCACATCATTGTAAATTAAATATATTTCACTGAAAATTTTAAGGTTTCTTTAATATAATTTTGTATGTATGTATTTGATATACTATAAACAAATATATTTATGTTTTTAATTAATTAAGCATTTTATGATTATACTAAAGCATTAAGAGAATTGTTTTATTCATATTACCCAAAATACATTCTGTGAATAATGACATCAAATTATCAGTTTCAAAATGAGGTTACTGATTCAAAGTTAATTTTTTGGGTTGATACTTAAAAAAGCTGGAAAAATGTATTATTTGAAATAAATTATCTGCATAAAAAAATTTGTTTAAAAAAGCAAAATTTAATAAAATAATAAATTTATTTTTTATTTTAAACTACTTTTAAATGAAACTTTGTTTTTGATTGGTTTCATATTTTTGGTCGTTAAAGGCTTCAACTGCAGACTTCGCTGGTTTCGCTATAGATGTCCACATTGAAATGTATTTACTTATACATTCAATATATTCAAAAATGGCTTTTGGCACTTTTGTGTGGGTATGTATGCATATGTGTGAGTGTTTCAAGTATTTCATTGTTGCAACGGCGCATTGATACTCATTTTGATGAAAATTCAATTAAAATTATCGCACTGCCAATTAAATTAATCCACCTGCCAATATTGAGGTGCACACGCACGCGCTATAGTCCTTTGAAACTAACTTTATACTCGTACATATTATTATATTTGTTTTTGTATGTAAGTGCATATGCATATGACACACATGTGATATGCTGATGCAATAAATATGCCAAGTTGTCAGTTTACAGTCTATAGGTTTTTGGTGGCTGCTCCTGGCTCCCGGCTACTGACTGCTGTCTCGGCTACTACAGGTGGTCCTTTTGAAATTCATACACAGCTTGCGGCATATTTTAAAGCTTGTTCGCCATTTCATGTGTGGGTGTTTCAGAGCTTCGTTATATATGAAACGCATATATATATATATATATGGAAGCAATTCGTGGAAATTCATTAAGAATGCACAGTTTTATGATTTCATATAATTTATGTAAAAAAGTTTTTATGGGTCAAATAATGAAATATTATAGGGACGTACGTATCAAATTTAATATCAATGAAAAGGTGGTGGGTATGAATTATTTTTTAGCGGGTCTTCTTAAAGGTTTGACTAATGGTGAATATTTGGTAAAGTTGAATTTACCAGGTCTAAAACTACACTGATGAGGTCCAATCACTTAGTTGACGGCGGGTTTTAATCGCAAAACCACAATACTCTATATAGGACCTTATATGCGATATTGAGAAGGTTTGTTCCGCAATATTTGGCGCAAGCCGTTGAGTCCTGCTTTTTATGGAATTGGCAGAGCACACTCCGTTTCGATTCGTCGGGCATGCTTTTGTCTGACTACATTTTGTAAAGAAGCTGATGCATGCTTGTCAATTCTTCGTCTCCGTATTCATAGCTATATGTATAGCTATACCGATATATTGAACTTCATCACAATCGGGTGATAGAAAGTCTATACTATCGTCATCTACCTCAATGGTCCCTACATGGATATGCTCCGGTCTTAAAACTTTCCGTGAGTTTATAAAATTTTCGAGCATTATTATCGTTGGTCAGCTTCTCAAGCTCTTCATATACACACATTTCGGCATTTTTCTATTTTTGTCGGCAAATGCGTCTAGCTTCCATCTTCACCTCGTGGTGTCTATCTGACCAACAGTTGTGGTCGGCCGCAATGTTGCAAGGTAGGCAGTCGATTTTCTCTCCACTGTTGGAAACCAATTGTTTCCGTAGAGCTGTAAGTTGGGACCTTGATATTCTGTTCCACAGCTCCCTTAAATCGAATTGCTGATGGGTGTTCTCAGAAAACAAGTGTGTAAGTCGAGTAGAAAACTTGCTGGCTGTGATAGCATCTTTCAACTAATTTAATTTAATTTACTTAATATTGTTATACAAATATTTTTTCTATAATTTTTGGGATACTGATTGCACCAGAACTCGAACCCTGGTCCTCCGAATTGTAGTATGTAGTGCTAATCCATCGGCTATTGCGGTACGTATCAAGTACATATTGACTGTTATTATTTATAATCTTTTGCCATTATTTTAAGTAGCTTCATTATTCGAACAGTGTTAAACATCTGTGTGGCGGAGACCTTGGTCAAATCGTTTTCTGTGGTTTTTGGGATAGCCAATTTTTATCGTCACGAGAGTTGGTGCAAGGTCTGGGCTATATTGTGGCTACATGAAAATTTCTCATTCGAGCTCTATTATATTTGTTTATATTCATTGTCAAATTGAAAAATAGCACCTTTCCATTAATCAATTTTAGAAGAGCTTGTTGTAGGCTGGTTAATTGATGACAATAGAGCTTTACCACCCCGCTAGGTTGTATTCGCTCATAATTGTAATTTTTTTTCCAATCTAACTATACAATGTGTGTCAACTTAAGCTATATAATCATTTATGGAGGGTCACCGGTTAATTCAAGTGGCACCCAGACATAGAACTTCGATGAGTAGCCAGCCGTTTTATACCTTCCATGTAAAAAATTATATTAACTTTGGTCCGAAATATGTAAGTACCAAAAGAAGAAATGACGAGCTGACTTTATTTAACCGAATCCGTCTCTCCGTCTATTTGAACTCAAATTTGTCCCTCAGCTTTTAAGATATTTAAACCAAGCTTCGCAGACAGATGCACTGCTCCATTTTATTGTTGGATCCGGATAGATCGAACAACTATAGCATATATATGACCGATTTTTTAGATTTGAAACTTTGTGCTATAAATCCGTCAAAAAAGCATCTAAGTGCGTGAAATTTGGTATTCTTAACACATAACTTCAATTAAATGTGGGTTCTAAAAATCCTCCAAATCGGAAGACTATACCATGTAGCCCCCATATAATTGATGTATTCAGATATGAGGTTTTGCGCCTAAAATCTGTAAAAAAAAACATCTGATAGTGTGGAATTTGGTCTCCTAGACATGAACTGAAGTTAAAATTGATACTTAAAGCCATCGAAATCGATTGTTGCAATTTGCAATAAATTTTATATGAAAGGTAAAAAGACTTCAACGTGGCAGAATATATAGCCCTTTTTCTTGTTTTAAATGATTCCAAACTGTCAAGAAAGGGATGCCTAACGCGTCCAATATCTACTGACACCTTGCATTCCGGTCTTGTTCTGACTTCAATATTTCCGGAACAGAATGGAGCTAAACACTCATGGGTACGGCGCTCACTTAACGTAAGCCACACACAATTTTCGTCAAGTAACGATATTATTTTTTTTCTTTATAGTAGAAAGCCGTCACACAATGTGCTTCTTCGGAAAGTTCTCTCCTTTTCAAATCAAAATATATTTTCACACGAATGACGACTTACTGAACGGTCTACATGAAAAATATATTTTTAAATGACAACTTTCAAACATGTTTTTGTTTCGTGTTGTCCAAAATAAAAGTATCGACACCATCTTGTGAGAAAAAACTGAAGAGTTTTTCACTATTCAATATAATATTCCAATCCAATATAATACAATATAATAATAATTTGGAGGATTTGTGTATTGAAGAAATTTTAGATAACGAGGATGTATCGACTTTTGTAGAAAATTTTTTATTCACTACCGTGTACTATTGCTAATGGGATTTTATGAACAACAATAGCGCATATATATTTAAATAAAGCGACTATTGTCGCCAGAAACTTAGAACTAGGTTAATCGATTCATAAACTCTAAGAAATAAATTTTTAGGATTTTCAGTATAATTGGATTTATTTAAAAACAGTAAAACGGAAAGTTCTGTAGTTCGTAGTCAAGAAGTATGCATTTAATAGAATTCAAATACTATAATGAAATATCTCGAAAACCGTATGCTCGATTTCAACCAGAGATGCTAAACGATATCATTTCGCTTTTATAATATGAAAATTTAATTTATTGAAATGATTTTATTTCGAAATAAAATATGTTTTGAATACTACTTTAACGATAACATTTCCAAATGTTTCAATCGAAACGTATGTCATTTTTGGATTAACATGAAATTTATCGTTGCAATGTGGTTTTGATTTCTAATGATTTGTATCATAAATTAACAATTTCTTCCAAAGAATTTATAAGTACTAATTTTTTCCTAAGGCTTCTATTTTTTGATATTTATACGTGTTATTACCTATTTGTATAATTTCACGAAAGTGAAACTACACACTCTGTTTAATGTTAAGAGCAGATTTATCTTCAGGTATTGAAGAGGATAATTTATTGACATGCTGTTGAACATCCTTAAATATGGAATACTGGAATAAAAATAAAGGCAGCAATTTTAACATAAGTGGTATTAATAAAATGTACAATCACACTCTTTTACAGGATTAATGAGAGTCTTGTAGAGCTTAATCTCTGTTCATTGAGAGAGAAATTTACTTTTCTTTCGCTTATTTAGTTCAAAACAGCTCCTATTTGTTATATTGACTCTTATTTTTAGTGGCCTCCTAGTTGGTCTATTTATTGTCTACAACTCCAAATGTCTGTGAACAGTAGCATGACAGCCAAATGCGACTGCGCGGACTTTGTCCTTAGTTACAGGTTGGTTTTGTCCTAGTTAGCTACCGTTTTAATACTATTTATGTCTAAAGTATGTAACTACTTATTTATACCGATCGGATCAGAACCATGTGCCAAGAAAACTAGTTGTTCAGTTTTTGAGATATTTCAACCAATCTGTACACGTATATGTACTTTATATGATCATTTGTTGGAACCGGCAAAAAACTTGAGACTTTGTGTTATAAGTCCGTCAAAAAGGTATCCAAGAGCGTGCAATTTGGTATTCTAAACACATTTGTATATACAAATATATTGACACCGAAAATTATTGAAATCGGAGGACTAAAAAAAAAAACGCCCGTATAACCGATTTGTTCAAATATTAGAATTTGTATCGAAAATTCATCAACAAAGCACCTGAGAGCTTGAAATCTGGTATTCTATACACGTAAATTCAAATGAATATTTATACTGAAAATCATCGAAATGGATATTTGCAATTTTCAACCAATTTAAAATGTTAATGGAAGGCATACACGCATAGTCAAAGACAGTGCTTCTTTCGTGTTTTATTTGCGTGTATATGAATGCACATTGTTTACAAGAAATATTACTTTTATATAACCTGGATTTTGGTCTGGTCAGGATTCGAATTCTCATAGTTGCACAGGCTGATAATTACTTGGAATTTCCTTACCGTTGACAGAATTTTTTACTATATTTTAGCTTGATACCCATTTTGTATCGGCTAATAAACAGGTGGCAAGCCTCTTAAGCCCTTTGGCTAACACCTTGCCCTCCGCAACGACTCGATCCCGTCTGTAGAAGAGAGATTCACCAGCCTTCTAAAGAGCAATACTGAGCCAGCAGTTCACTCCCAGCTAAAGAGTAATTATATTTCATAATTTAGTTGAAAATTTGATTACTTATTGTTAGGCTTCCGATGCCGATAAAACCAAATATTTTTAAAGAAATATATTGTTACGATTTCGCTGAATCAACCTCGATGATTTTCCAAATCCCTCGGGCACGACCACTGGATTGTTAAATAAAAGTCACCAACTATGTTCGCAGTTTCTTTATTTTAAAGGGAATTTATTAAATGTCCTTTTGTTACTCAGTAAATCACAATTCAATTACAATTCACTTTGCTCTTTATAATTACTTGAATTACAACTTTCACAATGTACTCTTTCTTATTATTTCACTGTAATGTAATCACCAACGCGTTTACTTTACAACCAATTCACTTACTAACTCTCTACTGTTGTGTGTCGCCCTCATATACCACTCAGTTGCTCGCAACCAACCACCTGGAATAATAGAATTTCATAGCGAATGTTCTGGATTTACGCTTTAGAACATGCCAACTATCGGCTTCTCTCTTTCATCTGACATTCGCTTCGCATTTTCGCCACAATATTATTAGAATAATTAACATTTGTCGTACATATTTATTTTATCCATAATATTCAAACAAGTTGCAAATTTTCTGACAAATATTTTTAATTCATGTAAATTTGTTTATCCGTACTATATTACAAAAATTCTGTGACGCTTTAGTTTCCATTAAAAAAGCCACTATTACACTTATTTTAAAGAAAATTTAACCCACATCATCTCACATCTAGGCAAAAGATTGTGGTATATTTTGTAGCTAATTCACCTAGCAACCGCTGAAAGCATTATATACAAGTTTTATATATGTATGTGTAGACAAACACTTGTATGTTTTTGCTTCAAAAGCAAATATTAACCTCAAAACAAAATAAAAAAACGTGTGAATTTTCTAAGAAAATGTGGGAAATGTTAACACTTTTACCTAAAATAAACGAAAATGCCCTCGTTTTTATGTGAATGGAAAAGAAGAAGAAGAATAGGAAGAAGAAGAGCACGACTTGCCCATATGAGTAGGTTCAACATTTAATGATTGTAGCAACCAAAGTGCACTTATGTATATACAACAACAACAACAACAACAACAACTAAAACACACCACACTACCCCACATTCACATTTACAAAAGAGTTGATGGCTTTGTAGTTATGTTTGTGTGCTCAAAGCTTGCTGCCACAAGTGTGTGGTTGTTGCATGTTGCCTGAAAAGCCCGACTAAAGGCTTGACGATGGCAACGCGTGACTTAACAACGTGACAACTCATTTGCTTTGTGGTGTCCGCGAGGATCAAAAATATATGCAGACACAGTTACCAGCAGCAACAGCAAGTGACATACATACATACGCACATGTAATCATGGCTGATGATATAAACATAACAGCAACAACATCATCATTACCGTTACAATTATCACTATTTCAACTTCCATCACACTTCTTATCATAAGTTCTTGCTCATCAACGCAACCACACCCGGCCGTCCGTCCGTCGCTCGCTAGCGCATTACAGCGGTTTGTTGGTTGCTTTGCGTAAGCTTTTGTCTCAGCCACGGCACATATATAAGCACACACAAAGTTATTTTATGCACTTTTCGTATTTTTACACACACATGCATACATACACGTGCTTGTATATAAATTTTTACACCGTACATAGCGCCATTGAAAACACTTATTTATTTATATAACTCACTCTGTGGATTTTGTAAAGCGTGAAGGTAGCTACTTTGCTGTTGTTGGTGCATTCTTTTTCTCTTACTTTTTTGTTTGCTTTTATTTCTATTTAAGTTTTCTTTTTCAATCTGCTCCATCTTTTAGTCGTTTCGTGTCATAGTTAATTGCCTTCAGTGCTTTTGTGTTGTAGTTGCTTATTCTACTGTTGGTGTTGGTGTGTATATATATATAAATATATATTTATATATATGTGTATGTGTGTGTGTGATTTTGGTCGCGCGGCCGAGTCACCCAATATACAGTTGCTTATAGTGTTGAAACAAAAATACATGTGTTAGTATATATGCTTGTGTATGTGTACATGTGCGTGTATAAAGTCTGGCATTTTTGTTTGCCAGCCGTCGGCAGGAGTTTACAAAACTGCATAGAACTTCCGTATATTGTTTGCTGCGCCATTATGTGTTGGCGAATTGCATTTGCATAAATTTAAACACACACGCACACATGCACATATCCTCACACAGCCATTATTGAATGCGTATGCATGAAAACATTAACAATTTATGAGTACACCGTGAGATAATTCCGAACGCAAGTAAAGTCTCATGCCGGTGGCGTTTGAATTTGGGTTGAAGAGAATTTCATTTTAAAACCAATTTTTTTTTTATAATTTCTTTTATCAAAATTTTTAGAAAGTATTCTATAAGAACTATAAAAATATCTCTTATCAAAAAAGTCTAATAAAATTCCTTTCTGGCTGATAAAGGTGGGTAGGAAGTTAAATGGTTGAGTATGTAGGAATGTGAGTGCAATGGTTCACTAAGGCCAGAGTAAGCGTATTGGGATGTCACGACACTTTTCCGCCTCATAACTCGCTATCCATCATGTCAAAGGTGATGGGACAAAAGAAGTTTCAAGAGTGTGAAGTCCATTTTTACCCAAAGCAAAGTGGTCATATATATATATTTGGCGCTTTCTAACCGCTGAAGCAACTTTTGGGCGAGCTCCTACTCTAATTTGTGATTTTTACATCTTGATGTTTTTACCAATAAAAAGAGGGACCTACAGTTTATTCTAAGCCGCCTCTGAACGGCTGTTGGATTTTTTTGAGGAGCTTTTATTCCATTCCAGAAATACACTCGGAGGACTTGACATTCTCTGTCGGGGGGCGATCGCAATTAGAAAAATTTATTTTCCATAAATCTGGATGTTGTTCGAACCTGGACTCGAACCCAGGCCTTCCGAATTGTGGTACTCAATGGTAACCACTCATCTATTGGTCGTGTACTAGCAAAATAAGAGCAAGTTTCTTCTTCTGCTCATGGTTCACACAGCTAATGAAATATTTTTAGAAGCTAGAGCTTCAAACTTCTCAGTATTTTATCCTTTCCTTAATGAACTAACAGAACTTCTATAATTTCAGATAAGTTTTAATTTTTTGGGTAGTATACGTAACGTGATACTTGCGGTTTCGTTTCCATAAAGTTTGCTTGCATATTTTATAAGCCAAGTTCTCTTCGCTCCGCAACGCAGTTTTGATTTACCGGGAATTTGCATAAAGTAAAAGGCATACCAAATCCTTCATTTTCTAAAAGATTCTAATGGATCTTACCATAATCATCTCTACATACATGTGAGTAGAAGCCCAAGTGAGAGAGAGTCTCTTCTCTCTGCGCTATTCTGTTCAGTTACCTTCATAAGTGATCTGCGTCAGCACTGTATAGCTTCAGATTTTTTTGTGACTGTGTCAAAAGCTAACTGTATGCAATAAAGATATCTATTCTTAAAACACTACTAATAATAATGTCTAGAACTCAAACACAACGCAGTGTACAGGCTGCTTGAAAAAATATTCTGTGATTATGAGAAGAGTCCTCTGTCTAATTTTTCCTCACGCTTTTGCGCATATTTATGGAGTTCACGATTACCGGCGTTAGTGACACAACTTTCGACAATGTAATGACATTCGTTTTAGAGACCTGTGCAATCTGCACTGTATGCTGGTTCCTGATATATCACTAAGTCGAGTGGAACCATATAAGCCTAGCATTGCTTTAGTGTGTTTTTAAGCGCCCTAAGTATCCATATTAACCGAGTGATCAGCATTGCATACTACCATTCGAACGGCCAGGGTTCGAGTCCTGGGCTGAGCAACATTAAAAATTATAGAAACTAAATTTTATTAGTCGCCCCTCATAAAGTATATGAGTATAACAAAAACAACAGTATGATAAACTGCTTTCTGGGATTTTTGGAGGAAATTGATCCAAAATAAAAATACATTTTTAAAAATTAATATTAATTAGCAATTAATTAAAGAATATTCTAGTCCTAAAATATAATCGAATGAAGATGATTTTATTTAAAAAAAATACCTTTATTATTTGTATATATTTTCTAAATTTTAATTTATATTCTTAATACAATTTCTGATGTTTCTAAAGGATTTGCAGTAAAAACCGCTTATCTTAACAACTAATGAGATTTTCAACCGATAGTATTTTTCTTGTAAGTAAGAAATTATTATCGAAGATTTCTGATATCTAAAAATAATTTATAACAAGTACAACTACTATTGCCAGATTAAAAAAAAAAATTCAAACTCTTTTAGATAATTTTTTTTTTTAATATTTCACACTTTCTCAAGCCTTAGAGAGAGTGTTTATAGTTTACCCAAAAAAAGAAAATTCTTTTGCCTGTATATGCACATTTGAAGGAACATGTGATGTGAGATAACTGTGTTCATTTTTATGATTGTTTGTTTGTACATTTATTAGCTAAAATAAAGCACAATAAAATACAATATCTACACACAAACAAAAGTAAGAGTATATGAGTTTACACTGTTATTTTCATCGTTAAGTTTTGTTATCTATTTCTTAACTTTACAAATTCCCATATCAAATAAGTACATGCACTTCGTTGCGTACATATATGTACATGTGTGTGTATTTATTTATATTTACATGAGCTGATGTTTTTGATGTTTCTGTAAATATTGCTGTTTAAGTGAATAGTAGTGAGCAGTTAAAATTTGTTTTTCTCACATATAAAAATGTTTTTAGAGTTTAGAGTTAGTAAAAGGAGCACATATAAATATATGTACATGCATATGTATGTACATATGCACATATGTGGCTATGTTCCGCTATTTATCTAAAAAATATCAAAATTATTAGATGGAATTTTGATCAGCCAACTTAAGGCTTTCATGAGAATGTTGCGGAAATTGAGGAATAATACAAATAAATTAACCAAGATGAAACAAAATAAAATAAAATAAAGTAAAATAAAGTAAAAATAGAAAGAAAAAAATAAAAATAAAGTAATTTAAAATGTAATAAAAAAGAATTAAATAATATAAAACAAAATAATATGTAAAAAAAAATTATATGAAATAAAAAAATTTAAGAAAGTAAAATAAAACAACAAATAAAAATAAATTAAAAAAAAAAAAAATAAAAAAAAAAAAAAATAAAAAAAAAAAATTAAAAAAAAATAAAAATAAATATATAAAAAAGTAAGAAGCAAAATTAAATAAAAGTAGAAAATAAATTCAAATTAACTTAAAATAAAATAATAAATTATAACAAAATTAATAAAATAAAAGGAAATAAATTCATAAAAAAAATTAAAAAAAATTAATAGAACAAAAAAAAATTAAAACAAAATAAAAAATTAAAAGTAAATAAAATTAATGTCACAAAAATTAATATAAAATTAATTAGCCCAAATAAAAAAATAAAAAATATTAATAAATAAAGTAAATAAAATAAAGTCAAATAAAATATTTAAAACAAATGAAATAAATAAAATTAATTGAAATAAAATAAAATAAAATCCACAAAATTAAAAAAAAATAAAGCAAAATAAAATATAAATAATATAAAATAAACTGCAATAAATGAATTAATATCATATAAAACGAAACGAAGCAAAAAATAAAATAAAATACACCCAAATAAAGTAAAAAAAACAAATATATTCAATTATATCTTGAAGTAAAATAAATGAATAAAAGGGATTAAAATCAAGTAATAAATAAGAAATTTGAAAACAATTAAATATAAAAATTAAATAAGTTGAAGTAAAATAGATTTAAATTAATTAAACTGAAAATAATAAAATAAAATAAATATATATAAATTAAAACAACATAAAGTCATACACCAAAATTAAATAAGAAATGAAATAGAATAAAGTAGAATAAGGTAAAACAAAATAAAATAAAATTAAAAAATTAGTGTCAAATGAATTAACGCAAAAAAAAAATAAAAAAATATATATAAAATTTAGTTGCTAAACACTTATTTTATTAATTTTCATTATTATTTTTTCTTCTATTTTCGTATTTTATAATGAAGAAATATTTCTTTGTTTAACAAATAAATTTGAAATTTCCCTTATGAGATTTGGCTTCGAAAAAGTGAATTAATTTAATAAATTTTACGGAGTTATAAAATTATGAAAGGGTGGCAACTCTCCATAAAATAAACACAAAACTTCTTAAACTACCTAGATTGATGTCTACATAAAGAAAACCTGTTTTCACCTGTAAGATCCTATTCTATCTAAATTAAAATGTTCTTTATTTTATACCTTAAAATCTACTATTTGAAATTTTCAAACAGGTGACATCTTTAATGGTACTTTCTTCTCGTCTTGTTTCAAAACACGAATAAATTTTTTGCTATTGCCAGCTATTCTGTTGTACACCGAAGAAAGGTTATTAATTTTCCTATTGCCAATTTGTATTTCACCTGTTATTATAGTTACTAATGCATTTAGTAAAATTTATTTTCATAAAACTATATCACTTTATTTTGCTGCTTTACAAATATTCCTGAAAATTCTCTAATTCAGTGCTATAATACTATCAAATGCATTAGGAATTTTATGAATACATTTGTTCTGAATTGTCTGACTAATTACAAGCTTTCATGTTTGGTAACTCAATTAGAAAGTAGAACCAGGAAGCAGAAGAGACAGACGAGGGAGAGAGAGAGAGTAGAGAGCGTAGAGCGTGGCAGAGTTTTTCTTTCCATTCATTGCAATTATTTTCTCATTTTTTCTCCACTTCAACTCAAGTGAATGTCAGGTAGGTAAAGCAATGAAAGCTTCTCAGGCGATAAAGGCAACAAGCAGCTTGCGAATTTGGGAGTGTGTGTATGCACTTGCAGGCGTGTACTACACCTTTCCTAACTAAATGCCATGCAAAAGTGAGCATTCGGTTGGAACATTGAAGTTTCCAGTTGCATAATTGCTACTCGTATTTCTTTAACACCACCAAATGCAACAACATACTCGTTGGTTAGTGTGTGTGTGTGTGTTGCTGTATCCGCCCTGTCTGGCTGCCATGTTGTCTTCTAGATGTAATCTGAGCATCTGTGTGTAATTAGAGTGAAAGAATAAACAAAATTAGTAGTGCACACGTGTGAATATTAGTCAGACTTTGCCAATGCCAGCTTCATTTCTCTCACGCCAATGCGAAGGCAACGAGTTAATTAGTGCACAATACTGGAAAAACTTGTGAAAAAGAGGTGAAGGCGAAGAACTTGTCGTGTTTGAAATTCCAATGCAATGATGTGACTTTTTCAGTTGCTGTCCGTCGTTGACATTTCTGCACTCATATGAAGCTGATATTTAGCATACTGTACACACAACCGTATATATAAGAAATTTAAAACGTGCTTCAGGGCAGACATATAATTATGGTCGCAGTGAGGTAGGTTTGAACGTACATGATAAATATTAAGTGCAACAGGAAGCCGTCAAATTTGCTGAAAGTAAATCTAATGAGCTAGAATGCGGTTGGCGATTGTTAATTTATTCGACTCTTCAATAGATATGAAAAGATAAAATTAAGTGAAAGATACAAAACAAATTAAAATAAATTAAATTTAATTCATTGAACTAAAATAAAACATAAAAAAAAAAACAATTACAAACAAAAGAAAAAATTAAATAAAAATATAGCAAAATAAAATAAAATAAAATAAAAAAATTAATAAAATAAAATAAAATAAAAAAATTAATAAAATAAAATAATATAAAAAAATTAAATTAAATAAAAAAGAAAATAAATTAAGAAATTAAAATTTATGAAAAATAATTAAAAAATTAAAATAAAATAATATAAAGAAAAAAATTCATAAAAAAATTAAAAAATTAAAATAAAATAAAATACCCTAAATTAAAAATAAAATAAAATAAAATAAAAAATTTAATAAATTGAAATAACATAAAATGAAAAAGGAAAAATAAAGAAGTAACAAAAAACAAAGAAATAAAAATTAAATAAATGAAAAACAATAAAAATTGAAATAAAAAAAAAATAAAATAAAATAAAATTAAATTAAATCAAATATATATAATAAATATATTAAATAAAAAAATTAAAATATTAAAAAATTAAAAAATATGAAAATAAAACTAAGATAAAATAAATAAAATAAGTAAAAATACTATAACATAAAAAATAAAAATTAATAATAAAATAAAAATAAATTAAAGTAAAATAAAGAAAACTGAAATAATATAAAAAAATAACAAATAAAATAAAAAAGAAAATAAAGTAAAAAACAATGAAAATTATAAAACCAAAATTAAATAATATAAAGTAAAATAAAAAAATATAAAAAACTAAAATAATTAAAATTAATAATTAAAATATAAAATAATATAAAAGAAAATATAATAAAAAAAAATTAAATAAAAATAATATAACATAAAATAAATTAAAAGTAAAATATAATAAAAAATGAAGTAAAATGAAATTAATAAAAAAGAAAATAAAGTAAAAAATAACAAAAATTAAAAAATTAAAAAATAATTTAATAATATAAAGTAAAATAAAATAAATAAAAAACTGAATGAAATAAAATAAAAAAATAATGATAAGAAAAAATAAAATAAAATAAAATAAAGTTAAATTAAAAAATGAAATAAATTAAATTAAAATAAAATTAAATTTAACTAAAAAATTAAATAAAATTAAAATATTAAAAAATGAAAAAATATAAAACTGAAGCTAAAATAAAATAAAGAAAGAATAAAAAATATAATAAAATAAAATATATAAATAAAAAATAAAACAAAAATAAATAAAAAATATGAAATATATAATGAAATAAATTCAGGAAATGTAAAAAAAAAAATTAAGTAAGATAAAAAAGAGAATTAAATATAAAAAACTAAACACAAAATTATGAAAGTAAATAAAATATAATCAGATAACAGAAAATTTTTTTAAATATATACTAAACGAAGAAATGAAGAAAAATATCTATTTTACACACATACTAAGCCTTCTTTTAAATACATTTTATTATTTTTATACATGTTTTATGAGCCACAGCATGTGTCACACATGCGATTGTGAAACTAAATAATATTTATGAGTTTTTTAAGATACACTCAAATCCTAATGACATTGTGATTCAGAAACAAAATAGAATACAAATTTTTGTAGCATTTTGCTTGTATGAATATTGAGTAGCACATGATAAATTATTATTTGCACAAAGCATATACATAAGTATTTTTGTAGTAATAATAATTTTAGTATTAAATATGGAAACAGGTTAATGCTAAAATTAACTAAAAATTATACTTCTTAGTTATTATATTTCAATGCATTATTCAGTCGAAATATTTTTTTTTTTGGTTAATTAACAATTTTAACTATTTTTATTACGTGTTTTAGTTTCATTTTAATTTTTTTTTTGCACATGTTATAACATTTGCATATTTTGTTTTTGGTATATAATAAATGTTCTGCTACCACATTAAAAATCACTTTTTGCTCAATTCTTTTAGAGTAAATTCAAAACCAATATTTTTCAGAATTTTATCATTCTCTTGCATTGGAATTTGAGCCCATACATACATGTATGTGTATGTGTATTTACGAACACATACATATATACTTAATTACCTTTATTGTTCACCTTGAAACACACCCACACACAAACATTTACACTGACACAAAATACTTTCTCCATTATCTTTCGGAGGCTACATCAGTTTTTTTTTAAATTTACCAAATATATGTATGTGTGCAAATAAAATTTATTACATACACAATATTAATAATTTTATTACAACAAATTCTCACTCTCTTCTAACATAAATATGTTTATGTGAAAATATCTTTGATTTTTAATAAAAATTTGAAATGTAATTTTTTTAACTAGAAAATATACAAAAATATTAGAAGACGCACCTTGACTATGAATTCACTACTGTCACACTTAAAAATTATTTTCAAACTGACATTTTGCCCATTTCCATGTCAGATTCAAACATAAGAAAATGTCAAATAGACAAAAATTGTTTGTACATACATATATGCGAAAATGTATATTTGCTAAAAGCGCATAAGTTAATATAAAACAGTTTTGGAAAGTTGGAAATTAATTTCAATTAAGTTATATGAGACCAACTTTGTGCGGGACTGAGTAGAAAAAATTAATAATCAATAATAAATTGAAAAGTTTTATGAAATTGGGCATTTCTTATGAAAAGTAGAACCAATATTTCTTTTCAAATAAAGTAAAATAATTATACCATAAAATAAAATATATGTATTATATATAAAATAGGGCTCGCAATTTTTTATAAAATTTTTTTTTTTTGTATTAAAGTTTTCTTAAACTAATATTATTAAAAAAATTTAGTTTGTCCATTCTTACGCTCACTGAGCATAGCGTTTCTTGGTTACTGAATTCTGAGATGGTCAATATGTACTAATAAACAATGTGGGCGTATATGCATTTACAGAAGTTTTGTTTTTGTATTATGTCTCAGCAAATTATTTGAGGACTAACACAAATGACTATTTTGCTATAAAAAAAATTTATATATACAGAATCATTTAGAAATATGCGAATTAATCCGATAATGAGATCCTTATAATATTAGTATTGAATAAAACTGAATATTTTGAATAAACAAAAGTGATAGGAGAGAGTGAAAGTATAAAATGAGCACCGGTTTTTTCACAACTTTATTTTTTAAGAAATATTTAGTTTATTTATTATACCTTTTTTTGAAGATTACAAAAGAACTTTTTAAAGCTTTTTTAACAAAATTAAATTTATTATAAAAAAATTAATTTTTTCATAGACGAAATTACACGGTGGCGATTAGTGGGACCCCAAAAACCCCTTTCATTAGTTTAAACATTATAAAATAGAAATATTTATTCTTAAATTTCTTCTTTATTTTTAAACACACAATTTTGTATATTTACATATATACATACATACTACACTTGTGCACGTCAATTTGTGTCATACACAATTTTGTATTATTCTCACGGCTATTTTCCACATACGTACATGCATACATACATATATAAAAATAGTTGCTGCGAGAAACAATAAATATTAGTTTATATGCTTATAGATATATATAAAGGGTTTGCCAATAGGGATGGTATAATTTCTAAAAGTCGATTTGGCCATTTTTAATATGTCATGATCTGTCATTTTTTTCATTGTTTTCAGTAATGTTTACAATTTCATCATTGGGACGCCGTAAGAGCCGTGAATTTGCTGATTTTGCCTTGGGACAACTTGAAAACGATAATGATTTAAAAAAAAAATCATCTCCGATGAGTGCGGTAAATAAACAAAACTGCCGATTCTGGTGCGAAGAAAATCCACAAAGTATTCATAAACATCACATTACATTCACATAAATTAACAGTTTGGTCTGGTTTTTTGGTCTGGTGGAATCATCGGTTCGTACTTCATTCAAAAAGAAACTGGTAGCACCGTTACTGCAAATGAAGAGCGGTATAGATCGATGATAACCAACTTTTTATGGCCACAATTGGAAGAAGTTGATCTTAACAACATCTGGTTCCAACAAGACGGGGCTACGTGTCACACAGCACGTGCAATAGCCGAATTATTGCGAGAAAGGTTTGGATATTCGATTATTTCAAGAAATTTTGACATTGAATGTCCTCCAAGAAAATGTGATTTAATATCATTAGACTACTTTTTGTGGGGTTACTTGAAGTCATTGGTCCTTAGCAATAAACCAGACTCTCTTCAAGTTTTAAAAGTAACTATTGAACGTGCTATTTATGACATACGACTTGATTTACTGGAAAAAGTGCTCAAAGATTGGGTTCATCGAATTCGTTCCTGTAAAAGAAGTCGTGAAGGCCATTTGAATGATGTTATATTCAGAACTTATTTGCATCGAATGTACTTCACAGTAAATTAAAAATATTTGAATTTCCTTAACAATTAGTGTGTGTGCTTTTGTTTTTAGAAATTATATCAATCTTATTGGAAAACCCTATATATATATTTAAAATCACATTTTCATCACACTTAAGTAATTTACCACACCTCGTGTCTTAGAGCGTATACACAAGTTTTTTGATATAAATGATTCAATACTTTGAATTTGTTGGTCTTTTAAATTTTTTTTTCCAAATTTAAATTAAATTTTTTTTAGAAACACAGAAAATTAATTTTTTTTTGAATGTCTTGAAAACATATGTATATCTGTTTTTTCCTCTTTTATTAACTTAATTTTTATTTTTTCATTTAAAATAAAATTTATGACAATTTAAATCAACTAACCGAGTGAAAATCTTGATCTTGTTCCAATTTCCAACATGCTGTGCGACTAGAAAAAAGTTCTATCAAAAGTATTTAATACAAGGAAAATAATTTTTTCGTATCAAATAATAATTTAAAAAAAAACGTATCTATAAGCATTTCATATTAAAACCAGTTCAGCGTCATAAATGCTGCCGAACGTACAAAACTTGTATACAGCAGGCCTCAATGTATCGCTGGAGTCATTAAATCAAAGAACTAAGAAAATATTAACTTTTTCTCACTAATTCCTTGTGCATAAATGATTTTTATACTCGTAAAAAACCTTGTTTTTTAAATATAAAAATTTACAAAACTATAGGGGGACTAAATTTCTTTGACATAGCTAATATATAATATATAAAGAATCTGTAATTTTTTCTACAAGTGTCTAGACTTGGTGGACAACAGAAGTTTTTTTCACCTTCATTAATATAAAATGATCAGAAAATTTACTCCCATCGGCTCAGAACAGCGAGCTGAGCTGATATATTCATATTGTCTGTCCGTGTGCCACTAGTCTTTCAGTGAGATAATTAAATCAAACTTGGATATAGATGCATTTTTCAGATTTGAGATTTTTGGTGATAAATCCATTAAGAAAATACTTAAGAGCGTGAAATTTGGTATTCTGCAGAGGTGAATTCATCTTAATATAGACACTAAACGTAATCGAAATCGGATCATATCATATTGCCTTCTACAACTTTTTTTTTTTGATATGAGAATTAATATTCAAACCTAGAATAAAATACAATAAATTTTGTTGTATATTCATGAAAGGTATTCAACCTTCAGCAGGGCCGAAGGTAGCAAAATTTTTTTTTTTTGAAAATTTGGTATTGGATTCGTGATAGGATCGAGATAACGACGGCAAATACTGGTTTGCCAAAATCATAATATTTGCCCACGTTCCGATGGAGAAGCGTGATGACTTGCCCAAAAGACGTTCTTGAACACACCGTGGTATCACAATGGTGGGCAAAGCGTCTATATTCAGGAAAACAGTCGGAAAAGTCAATCTCCATACGCCATAAGGAAACTTTTTAATAGGCTTAGGCTGATCGACTTCGACGGGTTACACAATATGCTTGTCTATAGTACTTGTTTCCTACATAAGAGAATTCATTAAGTTACATGAGTATCTTCGTATCAAAGAATTCCAAGCCAAAAGCCAAATCAACCCAGTGGTGATAAACGGAAGATACGTATTCGTTGCTCTAGATATGCATATTCTCAGACCGAAATATACAAGGAGCTTAGGAGCAGTGAAATTTTCGAAGAGGAAATTATTTTTCTAGAAGAAATATTTTATAATCTCCAAATAAAACTGATATATACGCAGTCTGGCACTGCTAATTGAGAAAGTCTAGGCACACTAAGTTGTATACTTATTTTGCACATATTCAAAGCAAACGATAATAGGTGCATGTACATATACGAAAACGAGGTGTTTTCAACAGAAAAGGTTAATATTGATTTTCTTGAACATTACTTATTTATTCATCAATATCTATTTTGTCCCCTTAGAAAAAATCCCTCGAATATAATACACTTTTACCAATGCTTTTTTCAATCCTCGAAGCACTTCTGAAATGCGCTTTTCGGTATGGCCATCAGCTCTTTCTTCGATTCGATGATCTGATCTCATCAATTGTGGCAAAACACTCTCCTTTCATTGCTTTCTTTAGTTTTGGGAATAGGAAAAAGTCGCAGGTAGCCAAATCTGGTGAATACGGTGGTTGAGGCATGATTACGGTTTTTTTTGGGCCAAAAAATCACGAATAAGCATTGATATGTGAGCTGGTGCATTATCGTGATGCAGAATCCACGATTTGTTTTTCCACAATTCCGATCGTTTGAGCCGTATTGCTTCAAGCAAACGTTGCATAAATTCCTTGTAGTGTTCGTTATTAACTGTATGACCTTTTGCCAGGAACTCATGATGGACCGCACCATTGTTATCAAAGAAAACAGTGAGCAAAATCTTTACCTATACCCCTGAACATACCTCATAAAGGGTGTTTTTTACAGAGGTATAGAACTTTAAGTTGGCATTACTTTTCAAGATGGCGACCGATTTAACAGCTGTCAAGTGATTTATTCTCAGTTTGGTTTGGCAATTCATCATGAATAGACTCACGCCTGAACAACGCTTGCAAATAGTGCAATTTTATTTCGAAAATAATGGTTTTGTGCGGAAAACTTATCGCGCACTACGTCCATTTTAGCGATGAAGCGCACTTCTGGTTGAATGGCTACGTCAACAAACAAAACTGCCGCATCTGGAGTGAAGGTGATCCTCAAGTATATGTTTAAACACCGTTACATCCAGAAAAACTGACTGTTTGGTGCGCTTTATGGGCTGGTGGAATCATTGGTCCCTACTTTTTCAAAAACGATGGTGGCCAGAACGTTACAGTCAATGGTGATCGGTATAGAGCCATGATTACTAACTTTTTCATTCCTGAATTGAATAACCATGATATCCAGAAGATGTGGTTTCAACAAGACGGCGCAACATGTCACACAGCTCGTGCCATAATAGATTTATTGAAAGAAACGTTTGGTGACCGCCTAATTTCACGTTTTGGACCTGTGAATTGGCCTCCAAGATCTTGTGATTTAACACCGCTAGACTACTTTCTGTGAGCTATGTAAAGTCATTGGTCTATGCGGATAAGCCACAAACGCTTGACCATTTGGAAGACAACATTCGCCGTGTTATTGCCGATATACGGCCACAAATGTTGAAAAAAGTCATCGAAAATTGGACGTCCAGATTGGACTACATCCGCGCCAGCCGTGGCGGTCATATGCCAGAAATCATATGTAATCATATGTAATGCCACAAGGTTATCTTTCGGATAAATAAAATTGATGTCAATAGAATAATCCATCGTTGTTTTATTGCAACTTAAAGTTCCATACCTCTATAAAAAACACCCTTTATATGTTGATTCGCTCACCTGTGGGTATGCATGTGATATGTGCTTAAAGCGCTCATTTTTGCATATGTGTTTAAATAAAACATATTGAAAATATTAAGAAACAATGAGGAATTCCGCGTGAATCATATCACTTTGTTCTCGCATTTTTCATATAACAGAGCTCATAAACAGTGTTCGAAAACTGAATTTTTGTTATAATTTAAATCTACACAAAATGACGTCTATGGGAGCATCCATAATTTATGTGGTGATAATTTAATTTTTTTTGCCCCCTCATGTTTCCTATACTAGCCTTTCTCTTAACTTGTCAACTCCCCCTGCACAATGGACATAATTTTGTTGCACACCACTTTTCGCTTTTACTACATATTCATTATTTTATTTTAAATTGATAATATGTTACAATATTCTTGTATTAGTAATTTTCTAATATATCATACAACATAACAAATGTTTAATAACAGTTATCAAATCATTTATGACTTTATAATAACCACTAGTTTCCTCTGAAGAAGACAATATAGCTCTGCCCCTCCCCTGTTACGAGGCTTTAGTGTAGCATTTAAACCAACCGATTCTTCGCTAATATGACCGAATTACGTGGCTAATGAACGACTCCTAATGAAAACAGTGTCCAAAATTTAAAAAGCAAGTTTAATTAATTTAATTTGGCTCACTTTTCACAAGAAACTATTTTTTTGAAAAATATCGTACATTAAAATTTTTACTTCCCTGATTATATCAGTGTTTGGAAGCACCCACACTTGTGAAATTTTTTTCTATTAGGAAATTTAAAAAATCTAAATAAGGAAATGTCATCTTAAATAAAGTTTGCTTTAATAATGCGTGCTGCAAAAGATCCCAAGTCGAATTTAGAATTTATCATTTGGAAAGGTATTACTCACCACTTGCTTATATTAGTCTAAGTTACTAATGTTTTTTACTTATAGTTATTATAAATCAACTTAAAATTCGTTGGACAATTTTACGTTTGTTATCCACAGTGCATCCTCTCATATATGGGCGCACTCTCATTTGTAAGCATGTGGTGGTAAAATTAGTTGCATCTACTTCCCTCTTCATGTTTGCCCGCGATGACCCCACAGTGTTTGTCTCATCAATATCGCATACAACTTGTCTAGCACAAGGTGTAAAAAATTCAAATCCACCATCATCCAAAATTAAAAAATTTGTTTAAAAATGAATGAATTGAAATATTAAATTTTTTCTAATTGCCGTCACCTCACGACGAGCATAGTTCTGACACGAAATAATAAGCTCTTCTTAAAAACCTATCAGCGGAGGAGCAGGCGGCTTAGAACGAATTATAAGACCGCAAATCCCATACGGAAGGGGGAGCTCGGCCGAAAATCGCTTCAGCGGTTATAAAGCACTAATTGACTTCGGACATTGTAAATCCACCATTGACCAGATATTCTCAATACATGAAGTATTGAGAACAGGATCCATACGCACCATTTCTACGTCGTCTTTAAAACTGTCTACAAAAAGTAGCTGCTTCCATGCTACTGTGCCTGAATTTGATATTCTCGCAAAGCTTAATGAGGGAGCAGACTTTTTTTAATTAATTTTTTTTAGTAAAATATACATATTTACATAATTTAAATAAACGAAACAAATTCTTTTATTTTTTTTAACCACAGATTTGAAATAAAGCTTGAATATACTTATAAGTATGTGAAAAAATAACTATATTCCTGCATTTCCATTACAAACTATTTGTAGTCTATTTGCTCGAAAATTGCAAAGATGCCAATAACTATGACAGAAAAAAAAAAGAAAATAATAATTCACTCTGTACACTTTTGAAACTTTTCTCCAGCTGTTTTTACTATAACAGTCCACCCGTCCACCAGACTCATTAACTTCTTTTTTTCCCCCTATTTCCCCCTGCTCTCTTTACGAAACTTTAGCGCATAGCAACGCAGACTCGACTTTTTCGGCTTAAGTTTTGCTTAAGTTCAGCTTGCGGTGCCAGCAATTTTTTACGATTTTTTCTATGTAATAATTTTACTACTGTTTTTCTTATTCACTGCTGCAGCAGCGCACTAAAGTTTATATTTTTATAGTGTAAAAATATTGTGCGAATGGCATTTTACAACTTTTGGTAATTTAATATATTTTTTCAAGATTGCTCTCGCCGCCGCTGTTGTTTGTTATTATGGCTGTTGTTATCAATATATTTTTTTATTATTTTTATTTTCAGAATTTTCTGTTTTTTTTTTACTTTTGTAATAATTTTTATTTTATATTTATTTTTGCACTCATTTTTTATGCTTATGGTAGTTGTTAGTGTTAATGTAACTGTTGGTGGTGTTACAATATTTTTTATTTTTATTGTAAATAACTGAGAAATTTTCGAGTTAGCATTTTCGACACAACAACAAGAGTAAGAAGAGAAGCGGCAGCAACAATTTGGCCGCAATGAATTCGCTACTGCTGTTGCTTGTCTTATTCTTGCTTTTGTTTCAACAATTTTTTGTTGTAAATAAAATTTTGTTTCTATTTTTATTTGCCTTATGTATGTGTGCATGTATGTATGTACAAAATACATATTTGTTAGTTTGTGTATTTGTTGCCATGCCATTGCTTGGAAAAGTTTTGTGCGCTGTTATAAAGGCGTGTTGCTGAAATTTATTTAGTTGTTATGAATGTCAGTGCGAGCTGAAACTCTGAAACGCTGAAAATATACGAGCGAAATGGCAATAAAAAGAAAAGAAATAAATTGCCAAAAATCAAAAGTTAATAAAGTCAGCAGTTCCTTTTTGCCAATTTGTTGTTGTTCTCGTTTTCTCTCTCTCTCTCAATGTGAAATGAAAGTTCATCCGCTCTGCGTATAGCCTCAATCCAATTAAAGATTTTTGAAGATTTTATGGCAGATTTTGTTTTCCACGCCGCCTGGCAAATGAGTTTGAAGTTTCCAAATTTATGGCGTGCTGAAAGTCATGTCGATTGTCCATGCAACTCATTTACTAGCAATTTGTTTTGGGTGTGCAGACAGCTTCATCTGTGTACTCTATTGGAGAGCGCAGATGACTCAAAGGTTAGTCTGGATATAAAATTAAAAATAAAGGTAATAACTAAGCATTTTGACATATAATTTTTTTTTTTTTGTACTTTCGACTTCGTTGCTTTTTTGATTTTAGAAGGTAACAAAAAAGCTTACAGAAACTTATTTTAACAAAGAATTCCTTACAAAAAAAAAAAAAAAAACAAAAAAAAAAAAAAAAAAAAAAAAAATTAAAAAAAAAAATTACAACAGTAAAAATAATCAAAATTAATTCGTTTAGAGCAAAAGTTACCAAAAATTTGTTTCTTTTGCTAAAATATAGTTTTGAATATTTTTTACGATGTACTTTTTTTTGGTTTTTAAGAAAAATGTAAGAAAAGATTTAAAAATAGATACCAAGCCATAGAGACCTAAGATTGTTAACAGATATTTTCGAGGGTGTTGCCATCCATCTACAAATATTTATTAAAAAAATGGATTACAATACAGTAAAAAGTGAAAGTACAGTTAATATGTTTAATAACTTTAAGGTCTTAAAAGTCTTAGGCGAGGCTTGCCACCTTTGAAAATTTTAATAAAAAACAATATGTATAAAAGAATAATCTATTAAAAAAAAAAAATGAAGTCAATCCAATTATTATCCAAAAAGTGTAGATAAAATGGAAAAAATATATATTAGGCAAAATTTCAAGATTTATTTTTCAAAATTGGTTAGGAAGTTAGTTTAGTATTAGGGGACTGTATTAATATAAGTTTCACATTGTTGTAGTAGTGGTTGATTTATTATATATTCAGGCATCATTACCATCACAATTTCAAAACTTTTGTTAAACCGATTAGAAACCACTTCCGTGCTAAATCAGAAAGCCTTAAAAATTATTTTTAACTTGATCAGGATCATTCCAAAAATAGTTGTCCTGCAAGCAATTTGGAATCATTATTAGTTAGGATAGTGCTGTGTAAGCAATATCTATTGGGATACTACCGTAGGGATCATCCCAACAGACACCTATTGGAAGCTGAACCACCACCTAGGCACATTAGAAAGTGAGTACTTAATTTCAGCGCCTCCGTACATCTATACAGACAAGAACCGCTTGACAGGGCGGCATACCGACAAGCTTTAAACACCATTTACCGAGAGTCCGTTAATATCTTTGAGAACTCTCTTCCCGTGAACAGTGTTCTCAGACTCCTATTGCTACCTATTAGAGAAAGAGACATACCCAACACACGATGACCCACATGACCCTAGGCGGGGTTGGCTAGCCGCTACAACAACAACAACAACAAAAATCATTGCGAAAACAGTTAGGGATCATTCCGGATTATATATTGTTTTCAAATTTTTTTGAAAATTGGTTCTAGATAATTATTTCCAAAAATTTCCGGCTGTACTAAGCGAAGAGTTATATGATCTAGTTCGGGCCATATTCAGAATCCCTTTCAACCGATTTTGAGTTGGATTCATTACGATTTTACAAAGTTAAATAATATTTAGAGACGACTTTGAAGTCAGTTCGGCACCAATGGTGGATAATATAATATAATTACAGAGATTCAGTTCAGCACCATTCTAGAAGTATTTCAGGTATTTTCAGAGATTTTTAGATGATTTCCTAATTAGTTCGGAATGGATTCTGATCTAGCTTACGAGCTTTCTAAAAATAGTGGCATAGTATTTCTGATTGGATTGTTAGAAGAATTGGTTCTGGACTGCTTAGATACAAATATAGGATTATTTTCGCAATTAGTTCAAGATAATTTCGAAATCTATGCGGAAAGAGTATTGAAAGTATTAGACGAAGAAGAATTGAAGAAGAATGTGAATTTGTGGAATTTGTGAAGCCTGCGATTATTTTAGGAGGAGTTAAGAATATTATGATCTTTATATCTTAATTATTGCTGCTTAAGATGCTTTCAGCAATAGTTGGGTTAATTTTAAAAATATTTCAATACTACTTTGAAGTAAACTTAGTGTGATCAGGATCTTTTTCAAACTTTAACAAGAGATAATGAATTTTAAAATTATTTTTGGAACTAATTAGCGATCCCTCCGGAATTAATCAAGATGTTTGGGATCATTTCTTAATACGTTTGTGATAGCTCCTGGGCTTGTGCAGGAAAGTATTTCAGAGCCATTTCAAAAAATTCATGATTTGTTTAGACTTGAAATTTCTTCTGAAAATTTTAGATGTTTTAGTAGCCATTATGTAGCAATTATGAATGCGAGTGAAGTGAGAATGATTTGATCGTCATCATATCTGATTGTGATATGATCGTTTGGGGTTAGTTCTTTATTTGTTCTGAATGAATTTTATGTTAGCAGTATGTTATGGAGTTGTTGAAGCCAATTGGCTAATATTGCAAGGTTAAGTCCAGGATTTATGAAAATTGGAATACTTAAGAAGCAATTCTGAAATAATTCAGATATCTTAGCCGACCCTTACGAGAAAATATCCTGAAACTGACAATAACTAATGAAAATTACGAAACCTCTAAAAATAATTATTTTTTGTTATTTATTAGTTTTTTTTTTTTGGTAATTGCATTTTCAGCAAAGTTATTTTTTGAAATTAATACATTTCCATCGCGATAAAATATTTCAAATAAATAATACAAATTTTATTATAAAATTGATAATTTCTGTGGGTGTGAAAGGTGTGATCGATAGCAACGTTAAACACATAATTTTGACAAAATCTGCAAACAATTGGAAGTGCCGCTCACTCAAATATAATTCACTGAAAAAAAAACTAGGGAAATGGTAATAAAAATATTATGTTCAAGTATTTCGTTATGAAAGTCTACATATACGCCACTGTCTTTAAATTAGCATCAGTCTTAATAAAATTTGTTTATAAAATTGAAAAAATAATGAAAAGGAGGAAGTTTTAAGAGCAATAAGCTGCAGTTAATGTAATACAACTTATACTGACAGTCCATGAGTACCTAATACTTTATTTTTAAGCTAATATTTAACAGCACATTCGTTCCTTTAATTAAGATATCTTCAACCACTTCTGTAATTGTGATTCGGTTGTCGTTTATAACCGTTTTTTAAGATTTTGCACGTTGATGTGGTGGGGTGTCCAAGCCGTTCACTATTTTTGTTTTAACGTGACTTCATAGCCTTGGAAACGCTTATATCAATCTAAACTCTTGCGTTTCTCATTGCGTAGTTTAAAAGTGGACTCCTCAAGCCCGCGATATTTAAAAGTTGTCGATAGTTTTCGAACAAACTGCATATTTCGTTTTTGATCGCAATATTGGCATTCGGTTTTAGCATCTAGAAAATGCATAATGTTTCCTGCGCTTTGTGTCGTACGATGTGGAAAAGTGTCAAGCGTATCTTTTTTAAAGTGGCACAAGAAGAAACGGCAAAAATAAAATGTTAAAAGGGTTGTGGAATAGAATTCCTGAAGATTTCGAGAATTTTTGAGCTTCTTTTTGATTTGAAAGTCTTTGAAATCGATTTTAGAATATTAGATATATTAGTCGAATCTTCGCCCTCATCCCGCTTTTAATGAACTATTCTAAAATTTATGCATCATCTCAAACATACTCTTTGTATCAACAATACGTGGGTTGCTACTTAAATTTCTAAAAAGGAAAGTATTTTGCTTTCAGATGCGGCTTTATTTGTTTCGGCAATATTCTGCACGGAAGCAAATGTAGCACTCCGTTAAGTTTCACCGCTATATGTGATTCGAACCCACAATTGTTTTCCATCGTACATCTTAAAACTCGTTGTTCATGGTCATAAATAGTAAAAACTCATTTTGAATATCTCATGTTTAAAATAATGGTGGATGTTCCATTTATTCCATACTTTCGATGTCAAAAGCGGTGTCGTATTTTCGACTTTTCTAGACATTTTAGTAGCAATAATCGATTACAGCTTTCTATATATCGTAATGTGAGTACAGTAAATAGAATTGTAATTATGGAGCAGCAAATAAACGATGAGTAAATTCGGGTAATTAAAGAGCTAAAGGAACAATCATGGGACTTTTGTTTAGCAATCCAATGGTCGGACCCGAAAAATTTGGGAAATCATTGAGGTTAATTACGAAAATTGTTACAATATATATATTATAACCGCTGAACCAGTTTTCATATATTATTCATTTTATTTTAATATAAAAATGTAGTAATAAAATAGAATCTCTAAATTTTCCTTTTTCTGCTACTTTAAAAAACAAGACCGAAATAAGACTGCGGAAAAAGTGAGGAGAGTCTACTGATCACACCTTGTAATAGAGATTTAATCAAAAGTAAGAAATAAGTGCTGTTTTCCGCCATGCCGAAGCCTTTATAACTTTCAAGAATATACCAAAATTATTGTTATATTAGTTCTCATGTTTGAAAAATCGGTCGTTGCGAAGACTATATAATATTGTATTCTGATTTTAATGATATTCAATATCAACGTGCAGTTCATAATATATGTAGAGCATATCGAATTTCACCATTTTTGACGATTTTTTGACCCAAAACCTTATATCTGAACAATTCGGTTGCATGGGGGCCATATGTTACAGTAGTTCGATTTGGCCGGTCCCGAAAAATGATCGTACTAATGTGGAATGGACAGACGGAAATAGCTAAGTCAACTCAGCTCGCCGTTCTGGTACAATCGGTATCAACTTTGATGGGTCTACCTCTCCACCTTCTGGTACTTACATACTTTGAACCAAAGTTAAAATTCGTGCTCCAGATTTGGCTCAAACATTTTCGAGCAGCGTCAGTATTTGAGCAGCGAGCACTCGCACACCTGCTCATTGCTCATTACTCGAAAACTGTCCCAGCCGAGCTCGAGCATTTTCACAAACATTTTAATTTTTTCTAAAAACTTTTTTGTTTTAATAATTTTAAATTTATTTATGCAAAGTGAAAAAATCAATGAAATGCCAAAGAAATTGTGACAAGCGAAATTGGAAATTTTTTGTTCTACTGAGCAGTTGAGTAATGAGCGAGTATCGAGCGAGCATCGAGCCGCTCGCAGTGCTCGATACCCGGATATTTGGAGCTCTAGTTAATATACCATTTCATGTACATGACAGGTATAAGAAAAATGAAATATTCTATGTGCGCGTTTTCCAGAAGAATGTATAAAGTAGAAAGACGTGACAATGAATTTACTTTAAGTGTCACTTGCCTCTCATTACTCTCAGCTAGTGCTAGTTACATTTTAATTATATAATTTACAAAGTTACGCTACTCCTTATTAATTACGCGCTATGGAGAGAAATAAAATGTAGATATCTTTGTATGACGTATGTATATATGTATGTTAGTATGTAAATTTACATTTAAATTCTATCATTTCAAAGATCTCTGTGTCCAGCTGCAGAAAATTGTCGCTTTTGCTGAGAACTTTTCCATGTTGTTGCTTTGACCATTTATTTACTCGCAATTAGGTTATACGCGTACACTCGAAAATAGTACCAGCACTCTTGCCTCAACATCCCCACTACTAAGATTTAGTGGAGGCATGTAGGAAGGAACGTGCCTCAACAAATTTTCGCAGTGCTTTGAGTAATTGTGAAAGTCTGTATGAGTGTATATATATATGTGTGTGTGTGTTTGTCCAAAACAAGAAGTGCTTACAATAATTTTGCCGGAAAAAAGCGTGATGCGACAATAAAATCAACAACATCAACAACAACAACAACTCGGTCACTGGCTATGAACTGAATGATGAAGACAATATTGGCACACCAACATTTGCTTTGTAAATGTTGAACTTGTTGTTGTATATTTTGTTATTATTATTTTATTGTTGTTATTGTTGCTGTTGTTATTGTTTCTGCTGCTGTGCCAACAGCTGCCATGACTTTTCCTGCGTCTGCTTTTAACAAGCCAAAATGGAATAGAATTGTCACCGTAGCGAGAACAACAACAACAAAAATAACAGCAGCAGTGGAAATGGCCATGTCGTTGGCATTTATTGTAGGCATCTGATTGTCTTGCACGCGCCACTTGCACCTCGTCTTTGCGCTTGCCCCGCAGCGCTTATTAAAATGCTCCATCAGTAATGGGTGTATGACTGTGTGAGAGTTTATGTTTGTGTCTAATAGTTGTAGCATAAAATGTACGCGCACTTTTCGCAAGCACTCTCACACATACACACATACATGCAAGCAAACAAACATATATTAGACAAGTATTTGTTGGAGGACGCCAGCGGCAAGTAGCAAATGGCAAGTGGAAAGTGGCAGCTAACTGCGGCCGCACTACTATCATCCAAGTGTGTTGTCCTCGTTCTCATCGACGTCATCTCTGGTCTCTTGGACGGTTGCCTCTTGTTGTTTCGCTGGCAGCTGTGGCGAAGTATGGCACTTTTGTTGCCTCAGCTTGGCTTGGCCTCTTGCGCAGTTGTATGTTATTTTTATATTTTTGTTTGTTTGTTTGTTTGTTTGCTTTGTTGCTGCAACATATTTTGTTGTTAAACGTTTTCGTTTTTAGTGAAGAGCGCAGCGTAGTGTTGCTACCGGCTGCTGTGAAGTGGCAGTGGAAACATTTTTTTTCTCATTTTATTTTTGTCTATTTGTTGGACTTTAAAGAAAATTAAAAGCACCATTTACATACTATACACACACACACACATATATATATGTATATTTATACAGTTGCCATGATGTTACTCCTCAAACTGTTATGCAAGCTTTTGGAGTTTAATTGTTTTCGTATTATTTTGCTTAAAAATGGGGATTAATGGGTATTTTAAATTTTTGTTGCAGAGTGTGTGAAGATATTAATAGTTTAGATTTTGTATTTCAGGATCAAATTTCATGATTTTCCAATTAAGATTTCAATTTAAAAACTTATTAAAAACTTCAAGTTTCTAAAGTTTGTAAATTTTAATAAATGAAAACAAAAAAAATCATAATTATCTTTCACTTAGAAATACAAGGGTTATCCATTTTTCGGTTTTTAAAATAATCGTAAATAAAATGCATTTAAAATAATCTTTTTGTTACTATAAAGTTTGAACCTTGACATTATATGGGAAACGCTACATCATTCAAATGACCGCCTCGTGACATTTTGAAGACTGCGATCCGTTTGAAGTAATTTTCGATCACTTTTTGAAACATATTGGATGATATCTCTGACCAATGTTGATTTTCAAGTGCTTAAGAGTTAGAAGTGTGGCATCTGGCACGATCTTATTGGAACGACATATTTTCGAGGTCGTTTTCTTCAATTACAGGCAAAAAAAAAAAAGTCGGTTACCATAAGACAATAACGCTCCGATTTTACAGTGACAGTCTCGCCGTTATCGTTTTCAAAGAAGTACGGTTTAATTACACCTCCGGACTAAGGAGCGCTCCATACAAAAATATTTTTTTTAGGCTTAAGGGCATCTTTTCAATTATTTGAGGATTCTTGGAGCCCCAAATCGACAATTTTGTTTATTTACGTATCAAGCGAGTGAGAAATGTGTCTCGTCGCTGAAGAAAATTTTGTTGGAAAAAGTCGCGGTCCACTGATTGTTGTTCAAGAATCCCATCGGTACAACTACGGCGTTGTGAGTATTCAGATGGTTTCAGTTGTTGCGTGAGCTGGACTTTATATAGATGTAGGTGTAAGTGCAAGTGCAAAATACGTCATAATGTGAGAGATAAAAGGTATTCGGCTACACTTTCATTTACAGCAACGATATTTGAGGTAGAATGAGCAAAACGATGATGCATTAATGCATTAGCATACAATATGTGTAACCGATTCATTCTCTTCAAATTCCTTCAAAATCTTACCAATTGCTTGAGTAGTTGGACGATTATATGCACCATAATCTCTTCTTAGAGCACGAAACGTGTCCACTTTTGAATCACCATTTTTGTAGAAGGTTCCAATACTTTTAACGCATTGCGTGATTGTTAAGCGATCCTTTTTCATAAATGCCGAACTTTTAGCTTCAACAAAACATGTTTGGTTTGACAGTTAATTTTGACAGGTGTCAAAATACAGTCTTGCATTTTCGAAACCACTAAATGGTTAACCCTTTTCATATACACATGCATACCAAAAGAAGTTGTAATTCTAGTGTCCTCAAGCACATTCCATTTTTATATCATTTTATCTATAAATTTTTGTTTCTAACATGGAAACACCAGAAAGTTAATCTTGTTTTCGGTCAAAGATTTAATAAAACTAAAAGCTTGTTCAAGATTTTAAGAATTTTTTGTGTTGTCCTCGCCAATAAGAAATTTCGAGAAATTGATCTGAGAACGTCCATTCTAAAATATCTTGTTTGAGGTTTGATGTGAATGAGATCCTTTTTTTTACGAGAAGTGGGCCAGATACCGGTCTTATTAGACAAATATATATATTAGTGGTCCGATTTGCTTTAAATTATTTTTTGTTTTGTCTGAGGCTAGTTTAGATTTGCTTGAAATGAAACTCCCTGGGAGTATCCAATTTTCTACTAAGTTTGAGTCAATGTTAATTGTGCTCCAAATATTAGCCAACAAAACTAAGCAACGGAACGATTTTGGTTACGAAACTCATCGAAAAACTCGAAACGACTTCAATTTACGATTCAACTTCCATATGAGTTTCCTGCTAAATTTTCTTTCTAAACCAATATATCGATATAGGATACAACGTGATTAAGGAGTAAATCGGTCACAAAAAAAGAGAGTTCGCGGCTCTATTTCTTCTGTACGATATGCCATCGGAAGGCTAAAAAAATAGGTTAACTCAGAAAATATACTTAAAATATAGGTAGGTTAACTAAGATGGTCAACTAGTTTTTTTCACCGTTCAGAAATTGTTAGTCAAAACAGAAGCTTGGGAGATTCGCCTTCCACTGTGAGTGTTGTGCACCCAGCTGGCTTAACATTACAAAGTGTTTCGTGGACTTATTGGAAAAACTCCAAGACGCATAAAATATATGTAGGAATTACAGCTCAACCAAAAGTATGACTCCATAAGACCTTTCTTGGTTTTAAGTGTTCCCCTATTCATACTCCGGCACCGTACCATCCGTAAAAAACGTACTAAAAACTAAAATCTTTCATATTGAGAAGCCAAAGTCTGAAAAAAACGCAAATAAATCAGACACATTCATACTTGTGCAGACTTAATAACACATACACACACATGCTCGCACGATAGCAACCGCTCATAAGCAGCTGAAATGCCACACGCACTAAAAAGGACACTAAAGTACATTTATAGGGTCACTCATGCGCCACTTGTCAGAAAATCGAGTAAAACTAAAAGCAAATAAATAAAATTTAGCGCATTTGTGGCTGAGGGCATGCTTTAGCCATATCAGAGTGTGGGAGGGACCTGTGAAGGCCATGTATGTACACATGTGATAGTGTCAGATATCGAACGTCGAATATGTCTAATACCAAGAATAATGTACGCACATTGTTTTTCGGTTGTAAACAGAAAATCCTTCCGCCGAAAAATATTAAAAAAAAAAATTAATATAAAAGTAAACTCAAAATAAAACAGAGCAAGGATAATGCGAAATGAGCATCGAACAAAAGTAGACGACGTAGCAAGCGAATACTAAAGAATAATAAATTGAAAGATTTGAAGAAGATTTGATTGGCTTTTGTTGTATTATTCTGTCCTGTTGTTGTCCCTCTTTTTCTCATTCTGTCCTTGCTCACAACGCCTTAACACATCTACACACACACACACATTCTGTATTAAACAACAAACTCGTATACGCAAACGTATGCTTTTTCTCAGTCAGTCGCCGATATGTACGTTAGTTATATCTACATATGTATGTAAGTTTGTATTTATGTATGTATACACGTATGAATGTATGCGCTCATGTGCCTCCTTTAGTTATTCATAGTCGCCAAAATGGCCAATAGTGCATTTCGGCAGTTTTACCGTTAAAATCTGTGCGGTTCCCACTCACAGCGGAAGCTGTGCTACGTACAAATATATACTGAAGTGAGTAAATGCCAATGTGTCACTTATCATGACCACTGTTTATGTGTTTGTTCACAAACAAATGCCAACTAAATATTTGTTAATAGTAAATACGCGCTTATTAGCACTACTTGCATTACTGGTTATATATAGACTGGTTGATAACTAGTTATTGTCTTCTGTGGAACTTAAGAAAACGAAATAAAAATGGGCTTTCGAAATGTTGAATGGCCTTCAAAAATAGTTATTGGATTTCAGAAATAGTCTGGAAAACTCTTTAGAAAGGATGTTAAAAAGTGGATTTTGAAATTGTCAAATAGATTTTAGATGCGATAAATTGTTGAAAAATGTTGTAAAATTTTTAGAACTAAACGAATTAATTTGCTAGTATTGAATTTAGTTGTGGTTTAAACACATTAGCATCAACAATGGCTCCGCGAAAAGAACTATCCACTGACGTAAGAATCTTGGTTATTCAGCACAGGAAATGGAAGAAGTCGTATGGTGAAATTTAGAACATTTTAATCTTAAGTCCACCTAAGGTACAGACCATTGTAAAAAACTTTGAAAAAAATGGATCCACCGAAAAAAAGCCGCGTGTTGGCCACCTGAAGAAACTAATTCGAAGAGACATCAGCCTTATTCTGAAGGAAGTGAATGATGATCCTAAAGTTTCTGCTCCAAAATTAGCCGAAAACATCGCAAATTCACGAAGAAACTGTGTCCGTCCAAGAACAATTCGAAGGGCTCTGAACGATAACGGCTTTCACAGTAGAACGACACCTAAAAAGCCTCTTTTTCTGGAAAAAGTCGTAAATTTTGCTTGGAGTTCGCTAAAGCACATTTAGACAAAGGAATGGCTTTTGGCAAAAAGTCTTGTTTACAAACGAATCGAAGTTTAATATATTCGGCAGCGATGGAAGAACAAAGATTTGGAGAAAAGAAAACACTGCACTTAACACCAAAAACATAGTACAAACAGTGAAGCATGGTGGCGGAAACACAATGATTTCGGGAGCGGTTGCGGCAGCTGAAGTTGGAAATCTTGTTTTTATTGAGGGAAATATGGATCGGTTGAAATACAATTCATTGTTGGAAGCTATTCTGAAGCCTTAGGTGGACAGTTAGGTGCTTGGCGCAGGCTGAATCTTTTCTACAGGGTAGTGATCCAAAGCATACGGTCCATATTGTAAAGGATTGGTTGCTTTATCATGCTCCAAGGCACGCACACACCTCCTAAAAGCCCAGATTTGAATGTTATTGAATATGTCTGGGAGAAATTTTCAGTGAAAAATTAGAAAAATCAGATTTCCAGCTCAGCATTACTCAAAGAAGCTTGGGACAGTATTAATCCCTGAAGCTTGGGACAGTATTAATCCCTCAGAATTGATAAATTTAGTAGCTTCGATGTCACGATGGCTTCAAGCTATTATTGATGAAAACGGTGAACCAACTAAATACTAAAAAGTTCAAGTTACCTGATGTTAACCCAAAGTTTTTGCGCTAAGATAAGTTATGTATGTACTGTATGTAGACTTTTGTCTACATCCAATGTTGGATTTGGATATGTATTTTTTGTCATAGCTGTACTATTTTATGTTAAAAAATTATTATTATTTGTTTTGTATGATAAGGGAAAGTAATTGAAATAAACTGTGTCATTACATTTTCCAATAAACCTTTTGGACTTTCAATTCAACGAAAACAGGGGGTGTATGTAGACTTTTGTCCACCTCTAGATTTTTAATTACCTAAGTAGTTTTTCTCGGATTTTGGACAACAAAAAATTTACTTTTGAGCAATCAGAGTGGTGTGAAATGAATATGACCATGAAACTATAAGTAAACACGTATGTACTAGTCGTTAACTACTTAATCCTTTTTTTACGCTTTTGATAACAAAATATTAGATTCATAATCAATTAAATGGAACTTTAATAGCGTCAAATAAGTATTGGAAGTTGTTTATTCGGTTTTGGATTGATTTGAGAAAGTGTCAACTGAATTCCGTGCACCTTAGACCCCAACAGATGCATTTTACCAACCAGATTTTCGAATAAATTTCGTATTTTCGAAAGCGTTAAATTAATTTTAGTAGAATCAAATAGATTTCTGAAACTCTAATTTTGTATATGTGTGTGGCAATCGTAATGCAAGTGAATATCTTGAATTTTTAAAATATTTTTTCAATTTTAGTAAAATGAATTTCAGAACTGATAACTCAAAATTCATTTAAAAAATCTAAAAATTCTACTTTACATTTTCCAACATCCAAATTATATCACTAAAAGCAATTTAAAATTATCTGAGATATAATTGGCTGTTCTAGAAATCAATTTATATTTTTTTAAATCCACTGGACCATTTTTTAAATGTCATCTTTGCAGTTAGTTTCCAACTAGTTGCTTGTCCTAATGGATGTATTCACAGGCGATTGAGGATTTCCTGCTCATTTCAGGGTTCCTTTTCACCAACTTATATAACATTTGTTTATACATATGCTGTGCGAGTAACATATTTGTTTCTAGGCGCACTTGACGCCATTCGAAGAGCCTGTTTTGTTCAATTGCAACAACTACAACAACAACAAATGCTAAGCGACCAACAAGCGACAACAGATAACAGACAACAGTCGCCATTACACAACAAACGTGTAGAACAAGTGTTGGTGTTGTGTAGTTGATTTGCTCGGAGCTTGCAGCTCGGCGAGTTAGTGTCAGTTTGGCACGTACTTCTAAGATTGTCACGTTCGCGTTGTAAACATAAATCAGGCCTATTTTGTCATTATTTGTTGTTCATGTTGGTTTTGCTTTCTGCTATTGTTACTATTATCAACGAGTGGCTGCTGTTGTCATGTTGTTGTTGTTGTTGTTGCTTTATTGTTGTACTGCCATTTTACCATTTTCTCATTGGCATTAAGGATCGAATAAATAAATGAATAGTTTGTTATAGGGCTGTTATTGTTGTTGTTGTTGTTTTTGATTCTCTTTATTTTTGATGCATCAAAATACTGTGGCTTTGCTTGCCATAAATTAACAAATACACTTAAACACATACATACATATATAATATATAAAATTTGAGTAGACTTTTCCCAAAAGTGATGGTTCAATAATAAATTCGGCGAGATATCCTTTCATTTCATGACAATGACCTCCTATCCTTTTGTTTGTCACAATTATGGCAGTCAATTAAATTTGAAGCAAATATATTTAAATATGCTTTAAGGTACGTGATTATTTAAGAAATATTGAGATTATTGAAAAGTTGATGGAATGATGATGATTTTTGAAACTAATTAAGTAGGTTTTTGAAAACTTTTCTTTTGATTTTTTGCTGATATATTCTTCTTCTTCTTTACTTTCGTAATCACCACTTACACGGTTAAAAAAAAGCTAACAGCAAATCCGCCAATATGTGATACATATTTCGATATTTTTGCTTTCTCACGATCGGAATTTTTTTTTTTAGATTCTACTATAGTCTTTTCTTAAAATTAGGCAACCATTAGCTCATACAATCATTGACCATACAACCATCTCCAACAAGTGGAGTTTTTTAACAAAACTGATTATAGCTCAGGCAGACAAACCCGATCTACATACCCCTTGACCGTTTATAAACTTAGCAAACTGCAGTGACTCTGCTAACACTTTCTGAATAAGAACAATCGTATCGAACAGTAGCGAAACTTTAGATAAGGAGAATAAACATTTCACAAACAAAAAATACTCAAACGAGGTCTTTTTGTTTCCTTTATCAATGTAGACATGTCTCTATTCCCCAGATTTTTGTATCGTCTGGCGACTATTTAGCGCGATGGTCCTTCCTTTAAGTAACCTACTGTGGCTTTGTTCCAGGCATTTATTCGCTAAATTATTGAAGCAGAGAAAAAGCTGTTTGAATGCAGCCTTAAGCCTCATTGGTATTTGGATGGCCGAGACGAGTCGACGATATACTTACTTTCTAAATTTAATGATTTGGCTCTAGAATAAACTGAAATAGTTTCGGTTCGGTTCGGTTCGGTTCCACCAAGCACTTAGCTTATAACTATTTATAAGCCTCATATCGACATAGCCGCTACTTATATTTATTGAAAAGGCTAAGTTGACGAAAGATCAGGCTAAAAAGGTCATGGAATTTGAAGTGGTTTCTTGAGCAGACGCGATGGGCTTGTGCGAAATAACGCGGACACCGTTATTGTCGGATAAAGAACTAACTAGTACTTCTGCGATGGAATAAAGCTGGGTTCAGATGGCTTACACCACGTAGACAAATAATCCATGTGCGTTGTGATGCCGCACGAAGAAATGTAAAAGTCCTTAACAGCCGGACTTCAAATCTATAAACCTGCATGTTTAAGCTTGGGTAGCAAAATTATTCATCGAGCGTTACGTCTCTTTGCTCTATCTAAATCCAGTTCTGTATACTCTGCAGAATTTGTAAAAAGAAGCCATAATTTTCAGCTTCTCCAAGCACATCGAAAGGGAAACTTCCAATCGGACAGTGCATTGTTTAGCTTACACTTTGTGTGTGTGAGTGATGGTTTTGGAATGGAAAGAAATTTCCTTGAACTTACTTGGGTTAGAAGAAGGAGCTAACAGAGCTCTCATCGAGCAGGTTCGAGGCCCTGTTATCCATATGCAGATCGCACCTGCATGTGCTTTGTGCCACATTAATAACCCACTCGCCACATGGCGATTCCGCTGTGACGTGAAAAAATTTTTGGGGCACCTCTTGGTGAAATCCTGTATGGTAAATGCTGGCCTATTTCAAAGCGAACATTGTCAGAGGTGGCAAGTTCTGCTTTAAAAACACTGCAACTACCTGGAAATCTAAACTCCTCGACCGTGGATAATTTTAGACTGAAGACTTCCCCACTGTACTTTACATAAAGATTTGACCATTTCGTGAAGTAAGTAATTTCGTTTTTGTTTTTGCCATTTGCTATGTTCCCGCGGCCATAATAGACGAGTGATTAGCAGTACGTACTATCATACAAAATGTTCTGGTTTCGAGTCCTGGTTCAGCCAACATCCAAAATTATGGAAATCAATTTTTCTAATTGCGGTCGCCCTTAAAGTGTTTTTCTGACATTAAATATAAAGTCCTCATAAAAAGTCCATCGGCTGTTCGGAGGGGGCTTAGAATAAACTGTAGGTCCCTACATTTGTTGGTAAAAACATCAAAATGCACAAACCAGGAGCCTGGCCAAAAATCGCCGCACTGGTTACAAAGTGCCAAATATATGTATATACGAATTGTGTTCAAAGGAAATGGTGAATTTTGAATTTTTTTGAAAAGTACTTATTTATTAATCAATATCTACCTTGTCCTCTTCAAAGTAATTCCCCTCGGATATAATACACTTGTGCCAACGCCTTTTTCAATCCTCGAAGCACTTTTCGGTATGGTCATCAGCTCTTTCTTCGATTCTGACGTGATTTCATCATTGGTCTCTTTATTTTTGGGAATAGGAAAAAGTCGTACAGAGCCAAATCTGGTGAATACAGTGGTTGAGGCATGATTACGGTTTTGATTTTGGCCAAAAAATCACGAATAAGCATTGATGTAAGAGCTGGTGCATTATCGGGATGCAGAATCCCCGATTTGTTTTTCCACAATTCCGACCTTTTGGATCGTATTGCTTCACGCAAACGCTGTATAACTTTCTTTTAATATTCCTTATTAATAGAACGATCTTTTGACAGGAACTCATGATGCATCACACCATTGTAATCAAAGAAAACAGTGTTTTCTTTGATATATATATATATATATATATATATATATTCTTTGAAGATTTCCAGCGGAAGAATTACTGTTTAGAAGGAGTTACTTGGCGCTACGTACAATTGTCGACTATGCTTTTGGATAACTAAGGCACGTTTATGAACAACTGCGTGTTCCTTCTGACCATGAGTGAATCACGAAGCAGCGATGCGATCCCATACACATCCAAGATTATAAATATATTCAATCAAAATGGAAGTCTATGAGGAAAGGAATCTTTCACCTATCAGTGAAGTTGTCTGAAATAATTTTCACCAACAATTGTCCACCAGTTGCGAGACCAGGTTGAACATTTGTGGATTTAACATGCTTTTGACTTTAAAGTCTTAATTGACGTTCAGATCCTGAAAAGTCATGCAGTGAAGAATTTGCGTGTAAAAATGTATACAACCGAATCTTTTTGTCTAAAATCCCAGGATCAGTAGAAAATGCCACAAACGGTTGAGCGTCCAGCAAAAAACTTAAATGTCAACTCAAACGACTGTCAGCTGAGAAAAGGGTAAACAAGTTTAGCTACTTGCCACATTTAAGCTGTCACTTTTTTTCTCTCTCCTCCTTGTGGTTCTTCTTCTTCTTCGCTCAGTCAGTCAACGCAGTCGAACATTTATCATGCAAAGTATGCTTGTCATAAATCCCGATAAGGCAAGTGACCATTAAAATTTGCTTACGAAAAAGCCATGTCAGTAACAAGAAGAAGAAGAAGAAGAAGCATTAACAGCGGAAAAAAGTGTAGAGTGTATAAACAAAAACAAAAAACGAATACATAAGAAACAACAACTACAAAGTTGTGCATAATTTGGCTGGAGCCGAATGCAACGCAGCGACGCGCAACATAACGGTATAAAAGTGATAAATCTTTTCAAATGTTAAATTACACACTTCATTGCAGCACTTCTGGCCTATATGTCACTTGATGAGATTTACTCTGGTTTGCGTGACAACTTTGCAACTCATTCAAACTCAGTCAAAGACGTTGCGTTGTATGTGCTTGGTGTGTACGTGTGTATGGCGATGCATATTTATCTAGCGCCGCTGGACGTTGCAGCTATTTTATCATATTTGAAAACTGAAATAAAATCAACTTCAGTGTGAAACAACAACAACAACAAGAAGGTAGGTAGAAGAACGGCAAGGGGTGCAGAAGTTACTGATTCATGCAACTATACACCAATCAAGCTTCAAGGCTTCTTAGTGTGCAGGAACTTACAAAGTCAGCTAACTGATCATTCATCCATCCATCCAACTATTCACTCATTCATCCAATCGTTCGCTCCTCCTCACAGCCACAGCCATCAACTCGCCCATTTAGCCTGCAAGCCTGCCTAGCGAGCAGTTAAGTTAGTATTTAGACAAGTAGATGAGCCGATGTTGGTTTGGCGAGCGTCGACCGACGGGCGAGCGAAGAAAAGCATCCGGTGCGTCACGCTTTTTCTCGTTTACACTGTTGTTGTTGTTGTTATTACTTTTTGCTTTTGTGCCACTCCCGAGCATACATTTTTGCTTATCATCATTTGTGGCTGTGTGGCGGTGTTTGAGTTGCAAGTTGAGTTGAGTTGAAGTTTCTGCCATCATTTGTCATTGTCTCATTACATTCAAATGCAGCAACAGCAGTGCCGTTATGCTATGTAATGTATACGCTATGTGATCACACGGCTGAAGGGTTAGTATAAGCTCATAAACTGGTTGTTTGGCCGGGCCAATATGCATGCGTATATATGTGCGTGTGTGTGTGTTGCAAATGCGTGTCATTCAGTTGAAGCTCCGAGGCCACAGTTGCTTCTATCAAATGTATTTCAATTCCTCCCCATTTTTTATGAACTCTTTGAATTGCCGGTCGAGGAATGCAGAAAGTTGCGGAGCTTATGAGCACTTCCGTTGCAGCATGGGTGTGGGGAGGGGAGTATAATCTCACGTTACTCACTCATTTCACTGCGGCTACCGCTGCCCCTGTTATTGCCGTTTTACTTTAACAAAGTCAGCCTTACTTTCCGGTATTCAGCGCTTAATCCGCATTCCTCACTTTTCTAACAATTCAATTTGTTTGAACACCGAGCGAAATGAACGGACTGCAGGGAAAAGTTAAATTTATTTTGCGCTTATTAACTCAAGCTCATGTAGATTACGCTTATGCAAAGGATATGTCAATTTTATCGATGTCCTTTTTGATTGCTTACTTCCTTTGCAGTCTTGTCTCTTTCTGTTGACCAAAAAGCTTCTGCATTTTGAACTCAATAACAAGCTAATTTCCTACTTTGTTTTCGTGTGCTCCACAAAAGGCTGTAGGAGGATGTTGAGGAAATGTGCAGTAATATTGATGAAGACATGCAAAGTGTTGTTGGTAGTGAGGACTCGAGATTTTTGAATTATGTTACATTTCATTACCGACGTAAACGGGAAGGAACTTAAATTGTGTTTTATAGTTTTTATTTAAAAAAAAAGAAAGAACTTTTGTCTGCGGACATACCGAACTCTTTATACATTTCATGTACATATAAAATGTATTGCCAAATGCAAAATTCGACTTAGCGATGATTTTCAGTGTCAATATTTATTATAACATTTGTATTTAGAATAACATATTTCACACAATTAGATGTTCTTTGTACGGATTTTTTACCAAAAATCTCATATCTGAACGAATCGGTTGTATGGGGCCTACAAGTATTGTTTTCCGATTTCGATGATTTTCAGTACCCACGATTAGTTTACTATAAATATGTGTGTAAAGTACCGAATTTCATGTCCTTAGATACTTTATTGAAGTATTTATGATCCAGATCAATACAAATATAGATTTAGTTCGTATTCTGATGCAATACGAGGTGTGTTCAAAGGAAAGGGTGAAGTTTTTACTCACTGTTTTCTTTAATTACAATGGTGTGGTGCATCATGAGTTCGTGCCAAAAAGGTCGTAAAGTTAATAAGAAATACCATAAGGAAGTTATGGAACATTTGGTGGAAGCAATACGACTCAAATGATCGGGATTGTGGAAAAACAAATTGTGGATTCTGCATGACTATAATGCACCAGCTCACACATCAATGCTTATTCGTAATTTTTTGGCCAAAAATGAAATCGTGCCTCAACCACTGTATTCTCCAGATATTTCTACCTGTGATTTTTTTTTATTCCCAAACGAGCTTATGACCATACCGAAAAAGCGCATTACAGAATTGCTTCGAAGATTCAAAAAAAGCGTTGGCGCAGGTGTATTATATCCGAGGAGATAAGTTTGAAGGAGATAAAATAGATATTGATAAATAAATAAGTACTTTTAAAAAAATTCAAAATTCAACACACATACTCGCATCCATTTTACTTCAGCTTCTTTTTTCAAATTATAAACTTGCAGTCCAGCAAATATTCAATCAGTAAGAAAACGTCCATTTTTTTAATAAACGTAATAAAAAAAAGTATATAATTAAAACATCTTCTATACAAACATTACACAATTTTTTCAGTAATACAGTTAGTTTATATAATTGCAGCCTTATTTATTAATTTGTATCAGTTCTAAAAATTGCATTTTTCCCTAAAGCTTGCAAAATTGAGGTTATTAGTCTTCCTGTTCTACCTTACTAATAAGCCTTTCTGGTGAACATTAAACTCTAAATATTTCAGTTAAATTTTTGCATTGATTTTCCAATTTAATATATAAATATCTCAGAATGTATTATTTAAAAAAATAAAATTAAAATAAAATAAAAAAATTAAAAATTGAAATTACCTCCATAATTGAAAATTAATGTCAAATTAAAAAAAAAAAAAACTGTGAATGAGCTCTCATCATTGTAGTTTAATATCAACGAATAAGATTACTAATTTAATTAAATATGAGTAAAAAAAATTAATAAGAGGGTGTTCTTTTTGGTATTATTTGTAAGGATTAAATAAATATTTTTTTTAATACATGTGACATCGATTTTTATTATATTGTGCATTGTTTAGCATATTTATAAACGACTTAAACAAGTTAATAAACTTGACAAAATTCTCGATATCGTTAACTAAAAGATATATTGTGCGTTTGTAAGAGCGTATGAGTAACTTTTAGTTGAAACGAGGGCACCCGCTATAATAACAGGCGATCCATCATGAGGTTCCCTAGTATTGTTTTAAAGAGCAAAAAAACACAGAAAAGTAAAATTTAATGGGGAGTGTATCATTCGAAAGAACATTCTTCGGCATCTATTCTTTGTAGATTATCTCTTTCAAATGTTGGCCATGGCTACGTCTCAGATGGTCCATCCGTTGAGTCCAATTTTTGACGAATCGTTCGAGCAATTCCACTGGTAACTGCCGAATGACACGCCCTTGCTCCAAAGTCTGCATCGAAGCGGGATTGTCGGCATAGACTTATACATATATCAACATCAACAAGAGTAAAGCTGTGATATCACACCATCCTGGTGGCTAATCAACCAGCCCAAAATGTGAAATTATCTGCTCACCGAAGTGTTCTCTCAATAAATCCATTGATTGATGCGATGTGTGGGATGTGGCGCTATCTTGTTGAAACCAAATGTCGCGGAGATCACGAGCTTCAATTTCAGGCCACCAAACCGTCGTTTTTTCTGGATGAAATGGCAGCTCTTGAATCTCTTCAGATTGCTCTTCTTCCCTATCGGAAATTTTGCTTATTTACATACCCATTGAGCCAGAAATAGGCCTCATCGCTGAATAAAAATTTGGCGTGAAAGCGTCGGATCTTCTTGGAAATTTTCAAGGGCTCAAAGGCCAAACGATGTTCGTCAGTTCGAGTTTCTGCGAACGGCGACGAATCGACTCTCCACGGTTTTCGTGTACATTCTCAGCTATGGCCGCTATATTTTCTTCACTGTGTGCTGGACTTGGTCTGTTCGGTCGAATTTTATCCAATAATGAATGCTGGGTCTCAATATTGGTGATGGTGTTGCGGATAGTACGCTCAGTAGGCCGATTATGTTGACCATAAGTTGAGCGAAGCGCGTGAATTTTTGTAATAAAGTTGAATGATTTGTAAACGTTGCTCTGGTGTAAGTCTTTTCATGGTGAAATGCCAAACAGTACTGAACAAAAATAACATGACATCTTGGCATGGCTTACACGTGATCTGTCCAAAAAGGCTGTTGACAAAAGTACCTCGACTTGTATTACATTTTCCTACAATTCTTATTTTTGGTAAAAAATATTGAAAATATATCAAAAAAGTGGGAACAGACTATTTGTTTTAAATATTAAAAATTAAATTTCTAAAAAAAAATTCTCAAAGTAAATAAAAAAAAAATCCCGCAAATAGCTCACTTAAATTTAATTGATGCTCAACACTGAGTAACAGCTAAACTCTCTGGGTTTACCATTTTTAAGCAGCTTACTATAAAATTATTATTTAAAATACTGTGCAAATTATGAAGTAAATGGTCATCCACACCAGGGCAGTGTTCCAAATATGAAGTAATATTTTTCAATCATGGCGTTACAGTTGACGCAAAATTGCTTGTAAACTATTTAATACCAACACTTAATGCCAACACAAAAACCAAAGGACTTACTAACTCTTATGCTAAATGTCGTCAACACTTTGATTTTAAGTAGCTGCTGGAATTGTGGCATAAATGTGATTTACATAAGCCGAGCGCGGCATGCCAATGCGCTGGTTGTGTTGTTGCTGTTAAGCAATGCACAATAAAAAATAATCACCAAGAAAATTGTCGTTGGAGGACGGAATTGGTGAAGGTGTGTTGGAGTTGCTGGAGTGCTACTAAGCTAAACAGTTTAATCCACAAAAATTCCAAAACTCATTTTCCACACAGAAATTGCTGCAACTCGTCGACGTCGACGGAGTGACTTCATTAAAATGTTACCTTTCCGACAGCAGTTTCTACACTTCGCGCTGCCTGAGACATGACTATTGGCTGCTTGGCTTGTATTTAGTTGCTGTTGTTGTTTTTGTTTGCATTTATTTGCTATTTTTGCCATTTGTGCATTCTTTCCATAACATTAAGCAATAAACATTTATGAGCTAAAAGCATTCAAACAATCCGCAACGTCATTTTTGTTGCTCCGCACCAACTACCACTCAACGTTGCTCGCTGCTCTTCATATGCATACGATATGCGTGTGAGTGTGTATAACCAGTTTCGGTGTTGGATAAGTATAACCGCAGCGCCATGATAGTGGAATTTCCACAATTGTTTCTAACTAACACTCAGTTAGTGGTAGTTGCATGCCGTTGTTGTTGTTGCTTTTGTTGTTGTTGCTACTGTTTTTACTATTGCACATCGAAACTATTCGCCACGTCATTGCACTGACAGATTGTCGACTGACAAGTTGCATATCGCACACTTTGCATACACATTCACACATATAAATGCATACATTAGCGTAAGTATGTTTGTTTGTGTATATATGTATGTATGTACATATAGTCATTCAGGCATACAGACATTTCCATAGTTAAGTGCTATTTTACACTTAATATTCGAAAGATGTTTCAATTCGCAGGCAACTTTTCCACTTGCAACACACTGTGGCAATGTTAGCGCATAAACACATGCACGCATACATACATAGTAAAAAGTATGCACTAGTACATGCTGAAATGTTGCGCATGCAACGATGAAGCACACAAACTTCGCATCTTCGCATAGTAGTGCGCTAAAGCGACTATCTACCCAAACGCGCGAACACACACACACCCGCCCACTCACATACACGCGCTCATCAGAAAAGTTGCTGAAAACTAAACAGTTTTGTTGCAAACTAACAGTGTCTAGCCGTTGGCAGCAGTTGGTTGTTGTTTTAAATTTTTTTGCAATTTTTGTGTGTGGAAATTTTCCCCGAATTTGTTTTTTTGTTTCTTCACAGCGCGCGCGTCGTTTTAGCTTTTAACTTCATTGCATTTCAGCATGTTTTGAGCGGAAATTTGCATTTCGATTTTTAAGAACATCAAACTCACCAAACTGCTTGGCCACTTAATCATAAAATACACGCCAGCAGCAGCGCCGCCGTCCTCGCTCGTGCCCTCGGTGCTACACTTCTTCCACTCATCTTCATTTCAATTTTCGCTCATTTAGTGGTGCACTTTCACACTCACTCAAATTCACGCCAACACATACTCCCACTCATTCAATCGCTCTTTCATTTATTCATGCTCTTCGCTGGTTACCCGCTTGGACGCTCTCACGTTTTCGATGTTTCACGTCGTTGCATACTTTACGGCGCACGCCAAAATATAGAGAAAATTAAAAGCAAAAAATAAAACAGCAAAGCATTGACTGTGTTGTTGTTGATTTTCGCTTTTTTCTTTTACTTGCAATTTTTTTTGGCGTTAGTAGTAGTTGAGAATTTTCTGGTGTTCGAACAGACATAAACACCCACATATGCTATGTAATTCATATGTGTATTGAGAAAAGAGTAAGAAAAACTAAAAAAAAAGAACAAAAAAAATTAAAATATAGAAGAATTTCGTAATAAACTGAGCAGAAAATGTTTTCGGCGTGTGTTTAAAGCGAAAGTTTTCAGCTCTGCTGTCGAAAACATCTGCTTTCTAAATTTCTGTTGCAATGCATAGCCTAAAATTATACGTCTGCTAGCCGGTGAACTTTGGTAGCTGTTTGTGCTCAGCATAAAAAGTATTGTGTGAATGTATTATGTATAACGCTGCTGCAATGTAAGAATTCGTTAACTGGAATTGAAAATATTTTGGAAATAAATTTTGAAAAAAAAAATATAGTTTACTTACAAAATAATTATAAACAGTTCGAAAAGTCTAAATAAAATAGTAGATAATTAATTAAAAATTGATATATAAAAAATTCGAAAAAAATTAACAAAAAATCAATTTTGGTAATAATTTATAAAAAAAAAATAACTTCTTCTTCCTCCTTAGCGTAGGCTCCGCTTACGCAATTATAGCCTCATCAATAATAGCGCGCCACTCGTTTCTTCTCTTTGTTGTTTGGCGCCAGTTGGAAATACCAGGTGATACCAGGTCGCTCTCCACCTCATCGTTCCATTATCTGCGATATTCGGCGTTGCCAACGCGCAAAGGACCATAAATCTTCCGCAAAATTTTTCTCTCGAAAACTCCAGGTTTCTACACCATATGTCAGAACGGTAAAAATGAGCAACCTGTACAGTTTGGTTTTGGTTCGTCGAGAGATGACTTTACTTTTCAATTGCTTACTCAGTCCAAAGTAGCACCTGTTGGCAAGAGTCATTATGCGTTGGATTTGAAGGCTGATATTGTTGATGTTGTTAGTGCTGGTTCCTTGATAGACGAAATTATCTACGACTTCGAAGTTATGACTGTCAACAGTGACGTGGGAGGCAAGTCGCGAGTACGATGACTGTTTATTTTATGATATTTCGTCTTGCCCTCGTTCACTACCAGACCAATTCGATTTGCTTCTTTATCTAAAATAGAGAACACAGAACTTACGGTGCGGTTGTTATGACCAATTATATCAATCTCATCGGCATACGCCAACAATTGTACAGTCGTTTAGAATATTGCAGGCCTAATTGCGGTCGCCCCTCGGCAGGGAATGTCAAGCCCTCCGAGTGTATTTGTGGCATGAAATAAAGCTCCTCATAAAAATCCATCAGCCGTTCGGAGGCGGCTTAGAATAAACTGTAGGTCCCTTCATTTGTTGGTAAAAACATCAAGACGCAAAACCACAAAGTGAAGGAGGGGCTCGGCACGATAAGTGCCTTGGCTGCCCAATTCTGACTGCGCTTCTGGTATTCCAGGTAATCAGAGTCAGTTAACAAACCCGTTTGAGTTTTGTGGGGATATCAAATTCAGACATACCGGCGTAGAGACATCGATGAAAAGGTGGTGTGTATCGACTCTCTTCTCCCGGGTCTTCTGCAAGATTTGGCGCATGGTGAATATCTGATTAATGATGGATTTGCCAGGTCTAAAACCACACTGCTAAAGGCTGATTTAGTTTGTTGACGGTGGGCTTTCATATTTCACACAATACTCTACATAGGACTTTATATGCGATATTGAGGAAGCTTATTCCACGATAATTGGTGCAGACCGTAGGGTCTCCTTTTTTTGGATAGGACAGAGCATCCTTATTTGAATAGTTCTGCCGGTAAGCGAATTTGCTGAACATCTGTCATCAGGTTACTTTCTTGGTCTCTACACGAGTTTGCTCCGGTCTTGAAACCTTATGTATTTGCTGTATATTTTCATAGCATTTTCGAGCATAACCCTTGTCGGCCAGTTCCTCAAGCTCTTCATGCTCACGCATTTTCATACTCGTTCGTTTTTTGTCCACAAATGCGTATGGCTTCCCTCTTCAGCTCTCGGTATCTATCCCACCCATGGCGTGTTGTAGTCGACTGCTTTCTCTCCACGGAAGTTCGACACTCCTCTTCGTATCAGTTGTTTTTCTGGCATTGTTGAAAACCATTTGTTTCCGAAAGAGCGGTACATAAGGAATTTGATATTTCGGTCCACAGCTTACATCGAGTTGTTGATGAGTGCTGTCAGAGAGCAGATGTGCAAACCGAGTAGACAACCTGCTGGCTGTCTGCCTTGTGTTTGTTGACGAGTGTTCTTGTCTGAACAGAGGTGGGTGCATATTTTTGCTGCTGTTGTATTAAGCTTTTATAATTTACAATGCAAATGGGTAGAATAAATTTTTTACATTACCAATGCATTCCCGAATGGTTGGAAACTTCCACGAATATATCCATCAGGGATCTTCGAATATTTTGCATTCACCCCAAATAATTAGCTTCGTTTTTGAACTTTGGGCAGCTTCATATCCGTAATTATAACCCTTCTGTATTTTTGCAAATTAAATTTTTTCAATAATGTGGCAAGAATGATCAAAAAATATTTGTTGTTAGCTTTAACCCTCAAAAGATGTATGTATATATTTGACAGCTGTCGGATTATTAGTTTGTGAATTATAGCATTTTGAGATAAGCAACTTTTGTTGTTGGGAAAAAAATGGATAAAAAGGATTTCGCGTATTGATAAAATATTGATTTTTGAAGGATAAAAGGTTGAAGCCAAAACTTGGCTTGAGGGCGAGTTTCCGGACACTGGACACAGGAAAATCAACCATCAGGAATTGGTATACCATGTTTAGACGGGGTGAAATGAACACCGACGGAACGGTGAATACCGAACGGTAAACGGAGTGGAGGCCCAAAAGAGGTTGGTACACACGAAAACATCAACAACAAAAAAATCACCTGTTATATAGTAACATCATCATTAAAACAATTGAATCGCATTTGTATTTTTAAAAATATGGCAACACTTGAAAACTTTTTGCACTTGTAGCCTTAAAAATTTTCTTTAGTTTAATACCCTCAATAAAACATTTAATTTAACTTATCAGTATAAGTGTTTTCAAATCTTCAAACAGGTGGCAATTCTCATCATAAAATTTTGACACTCAACCTTTCATAAATACCCGTTTAGTATAATTTATCTTAATAATTGGATTGCATTTAATTTTCTAAAAACATCCCTCAAAAGTTCGGAGCCTTCAAAATGTTCTTTAGTTTAATACCCTCAATATTACTTTTCACTTAGCTTACCAGTTAAAGCCTACTAAAACTCCCAAACAAGTGGGAAGTCTCTCCAGAAATTTCTCAACTGTTACGCTGTAGAAATCTTTTTAATCCGATGCCCATACAGTAATATATATTTTATAATGTATTTTTCAATTATCTATATATATATAAATCAATATCAATACAACTTTTGTTGAACGCCTATAACTTGAGAACCACCAGATCAAATTGCACCAAATTTTCAGAAGTTAAAAAGGGACATTAGAAGGAGAAGGTTAGTGCAAAGTTTCATTCAGATTGGCACAGTCGTTCCAGAGATAAGACCATTTTAGTGAACATTGGCCGCTACCCATACAAAATACTTGCAACAACAACAAATACACGTAAAATTCTAAAATACGCGTACATCACGTTGTATGTGATATTGAAAGAAAGAAAGTAAAAAAATAAAAGTGAAAAAAATTAAAAAAAATTTTTTTTCCAACGTTGATAGAAAAAAGTTTGGAAAAAAATTTTCAATCAATTTTTTTAGTTTCCTTTTCAAAGAAAAAAATTAAAAATTAAAAATTTCAGTTAAATTTTCTTGATTTTGACTTTTTATAGGTGCATGCTGGGATTCGCTAGTTTTAAATAAAAATTTTAAATTATTCATATATTTAATTTTTTTTTAATGAAATTGAGGAGGTAGCTCTGCCGAATAGCAAACGTAAATGGTCCTTGAGCCCACTTAAATGCAATCACAAATTTTAATCGAATTCGGTACAGGCATTTAACATGAATTCTGTTATAGGCATATTTACATATAAGCACTTTCAGATTAAGTGGAAACTCTGCTGGATTATGAATTTAACTTTTCTTCAGTTATTTTAATTCACTTAGGATAAATTTAGTTACAAATAAACTACTTTATATATATATTTGGCGCTTTGAAACCGCTGAAGTGATTTTTGGCCGAGCCCCTCCAACAATTTGTGGTTTTGCGTCTTGATGTTTTTTATCAACATAGTGAAGGTCTTATAGTTTATTGTAAGCTGCCTTCGATTGCCTAATAGATTTTACTGAGGAGTTTTTATTTTATGTGGCGGGGGGCAGTATAAATATGCAGCAGAAAAATCGAATAAAAATTTTCGGGTTTGTCATAAAAATAAACACCACAAAGAAGTGCTGTCTTTATGCCATTCATGAACATATCAATTTTATTGCATTGCATTTTATTATTAAATATTATTATTATTTATATATATATATATATATGTGTGTGTGTGCAGGATACCACATTTCACGACCTTTCACGTATTTTCGACGAATTTTTGATCTAAACCTTCGTATCTGAACAAATCCATTGTACGTGAGCAATATGTTGTAGTAGTCCGATATAGTCAGGTCAGACAAATCAGCGCACAAATATTAAAAGTATATTTGCGTATCACAAAATCCAGTGCTCAAACAAACCGACATGGCTAAATCAACTTAGCTCGTTGTTCTGATATGATCAGTATAAATTTCAGTGGGTCTATATCATCTCCTTCTGGTACTTCCATACTTCGAACCAAAGGTAATGTATTATTTCATGTTCATGAAAGATACACAAACTAGGAAATTTTCAAGTCAATGAAATTTGTGAAACAAACAAATTATATCATAACTCATATTAATCTGAAGAGGAGAAGCAAATCAATTTAAGGGAGTAAGCTGGTAACTTTTATCCACATCATTATAAAATTATTAAACAACGATTTAACTAAAAATATATAAAATTTTTTTTTGTTAAGTTATTTTGCAACAAACTTGGATAGTTAAAAAAATTAAAAACAAAAAAAGAATAATAATAATATGGAAAATACTAAAAAGTTTATCAAGAAAAACTTGCTAGAAAATATCATAAAAACTTCCTTCCTTTCATCATCTCCAATACAACTTTAATAAAAATTTTGTTTCCTACCTCGCTCACGCTATCAATTGACACTTTATATCCAATGAATATCCTTTCAACCAACATTTCATTGTGACATTGTGGCAAAAAAAAAAAAAAAGAAAAAAGGAAGGAGACAAAAAAATAAAGAAGTAAAAATAGTACATAATAAAAGATGAATGTAGAGTCATTAGTATTGCTTTAAATTTGAGCTAAAACAAAAACTTTTCACCAAATGCAGCAATAAAATCGAGTGAAGCCCAAGCCGAGGATATATAAAAAACACTCACCCACACATAAATATATCTAGTGGAAAATAACAAAAACATTAGAAGAACAAGAGGCAGGAGAAGAAGCAGGAAAAGTAGTTTATCTTACAATTTCACTAAAAAACTATATGTTCGACTTTGAAGAGGAGCAAAATTGTAAAACGATCGAATGGCTATTGAATCGTGAGTAGGAAAAGTGAGAAGAAGAAAGCGATTTTCTTGCTATTCTTTGCTGGCCAAGAGCAGGGACATTAAAGCCAACACAGATGGAAAGTAAAAAAATTTAAGTGCGCACATATGTACATATAAACATGGGTGTACTTATAATGTGATTGCATGTATATGAAATGACAATAAAATGAAAACTTATACTTGCTTACATACATATATAAATTCGCATTCCCTACACAATAAAAGTGAGCTGTTAAAACTAGCTTTGAAGTATCGAATTAATTTAAGTTAATTTAATTTTAGTGACACCTTTTACACGCTACATTTTATGACTAACTAAACTGCAATATTTTCCAGTTAGTGATTTTTTATTATAACGTAGAGGGTATAGATATATAAAAAGTAAATCAAAATGGCTGAAATATTTATTTTATTTTATAATGTATTCTCAAGCGAGCGTGCATTCCCACACTTTCTAGCTTTTCCATTTATTACATATGCCATGGATTATCGAAAACCATTTAGATTTTTTGGATTTATAAAGCATTGCAATCGAAAAGCATTTGTGAGATGCGTGTCGTAATGATTTGACGCAAGTGAAAGGAGAGAAAGAGAAAACTATGCGATGGCTTTAGATAACGGAGTTGAATTTAAAACTGCATGCAATGCATTGGATATTGCAAAAGTGTATTCTTAGTTAAAGGATCGATTGCGCTAAGAGTTTTACTAGTATATAAATAAAAATATAAAAACAATATTAAATCGAAAAAAGGGCTGAAAATATTTTTGAGTAGAGTTATCAGCTCTCTTCATTTTCTAAATAAGTAAAGATTTAGGACAAAAAATATTCCGAAGCAGACCTTGAAATAAAATTTTTATTAAGGTTTATTCTTGGAGTTCCAAACTGTTAAATGAAACCATTAAGATAAATAAATATACCGAGGTTGGTATTGAAATAAAAACACTTTAAGGAAAGCTTGATATTAGGAATAACTGTGAGTAGGGTTCCCAACTGCTCAAACTTTTCATTTAAAAATTCATTTAAAAAAAACTACAGTTCTAAAAGCTCGATACTACAAATAAATATGAGTAGAGTCGCCAAATAAGTAAACAGTTTACAAAAGGCTTGAAGTTATACATATTATTTAATAGAATTGCCAACTGCTCAAGCAATTTAATTAAGTGAAACTACAGTTTCAGGGAAGCTCGATATTAAAAATACTTTTGAGTACAGTTAAATAGTTATAAATATTAGATGAAGATTTGCCAACAGCTCAAGCATTTTAGTTAAGTGAGACTAAAGTTTTCAAAAAGATCGATATTAGAATTAATTTTGAATAGAGTTGCCAAGTAGTAATTAGTTTACAGAAGGCTTCTAGTTATAAAAATTTGTTTAATTTTTTTAAATTACTAAATTAAAGTATTGAGAAATAAAAAAAAATTTTACAAAAGTAGTATTGTACTTAACAGCTAAGAGAAATAATTTGGAGTGGAGTTACCAATGTCTCAAGTTTGTGATTAAAAAAAATATTATTAGAATCTTATAACTGCTAAATCGATTTTCGACTGAGCTTCCCTCCAATTTGTGGTGTGCGTCTTGATGGTTTTCGAACAAATACACTTCAAACCAATTCTCTTCCGAGGATCGACAGCTATTAGAAAAATTAATAGTGTAGAATTTTTGGTTGTTGGCTTGGCCAGAATTTCAACCAATGACTATTCGCATGGCGGTAGATGTTGTTAACCACTCGGTAAACGCGACAAAGAAAGACACTGATTGGCGAAAAAATCACATCTAGAAGGATTGCATTTTGTTGGTTCAGTTTCGAATACTGTCTACAGCTGTTTAAGTTGTAAAAAAAAACGATGAACTTGTTAAAGGGAAAAAAATGTGTGAAAGAGTTAGGGAGGAAGGGGGCGGGTTTCATAAGTTAGTGACCTTTTGAATAAGATATATTGTTTTCGGCAAATAAGCATTTTCATTCTTAATATGGTCTCCTTTTAGGTCTATACATTTAGTGCAACGTTTTCCCAATTTTTGTATTCCTTCCAAATAATAGGTTCTTCAAAGCCCCACAAAATAAGCGTTTGCTTCTGTGATGACCTCTTCATTCAACCCGACTCTCTTACCGCCTAGCCATTACATCAGGTTTAGAAACAAGAAATAGTTGCAGGGGGCTCAATCTGAAGAATATGCTTGATGGGGTAGCAGTTCGTAACCCAATTTAGGAATTTTTGCCATGGTGACTGTATACGCGTGTACTCGTCCTGATCGTGCATTGTCCTGATGAAAAAGCACTTTACTTACCAAATGTGACCGTTTCCCGTTGAAATGAATATCGAATCTGTTCAAAAGCTCCGAATAATATCGCCAGCGATCGTTTTAATTTTTTCAAAGCAGTCGATGTGAATAACACCTCGAACATCCCAAGAATCTCTGGCCATGACCTTGTTGGGCTTCTTTGGTGCGCGTTCACCCAGAAAACCCACCGTTTTGATAGTACTTTGGTCTCTGGTGTAGTGTGGTTAATCCATGTATCGTCTCCGGTAACGAAAAGGCGAAAAAATTTGTTTGGATTGCGGTTGAGTATCGCCAAATACTCCTTTAAAGCGGTAAGACGGTTGCGCTTATGTTCATGTGTGAGCTATCGCGACACCCATCGTAGGCTTAGCTTTTTCACGCCCAAATATTCATGTAAAATGTGAAGTACTAGTTCAGTTTAGATACCTACAACCTCCGCTACGTCACGCACTATTACCCTTTGCCCGTCCAATACCGTTACATGGATTTATCGTTCATTTATGGCATGACGACCTCTTTTAGGCAACCTAAACCACCACAGAACTCAAACCACTTTTTAGCCATTTAAATTGACTATGCTCTGTAGTATTTATCAAGTATTTTCCATTTCGGTCATGGTTTTTTAGGCAAAAATAATGCTTAATCAGAGCAGGAAATTCACTTTTTTTCTTAATTTCACCAACGTAATCGGCCTACTGAGCGTACTATTCGCAACACCCATCTTGAGCCCCATAATTCATTATTGAATAATATTCGACCGAATGGACCATGGCTAGCATACAGTGAAGAAATATAACAACCGCAGCTGAGAGTGTACACGAAGACCGTGGAGAGTCGATTCGGCGCCGTTCGCAGAAACTCGGACTGACGTATGGAACGACTTGGCACATTTTACGTCGAGAATTTAATTTGAAAACGTAAAAAATACAGCTAGTGAGCTTGTGCAAGAACTGAAGCCGCTCGACCTTCCTAAGCGACATCGCTTCGCTCTATGGGCCCTTGAAAAGTTCCAAGAAGATCCAACGTTTTCAAGCCAAATTTTGTTCAGCGATGAGGCCCATTTCAGGTTCAATGGGTATGTAATCAAGCACTATTGCCGCATTTGGGACGAAAAGCAGCCAGAAAAAACAACGGATTGGTGTGGTTTGTGGGTCGGTGGAATTATCGATTCATATTTCGTTAAAAATGATGCCGGAGAGAGCGTAACCGTCAATGGCGACCCTTATCGCGCCATGATAACCGAGAATTTGATGCCTGAATTCGAAGCTCGTGCTCTCCGCGACATTTGGGTTCAACAACACAGAGCAACTTCCCACACATCGCATCAATCAAAGGATTTATTGAGACAACTTTTCTGTGAGAAGATAATTTAACGTTTTGGTCCGCTCGATTGGCTACCAAGATCGTGTGATATCACACTTTATGGGCTTTGTCATGTAGGGATATGTAAAGTATAAAATCTATGCGGACAATTCCGTTTCAATTCAGGCCTTGGAGCCAAACATCATGCGCTCCATCGCCATTCTTTCGAATGATAATAAACATTTCCCATTAAATTTGAATTTTCTGTGGGTTTTTCTTTAAAAAAGTAAGGAACCTCGAAATGGATCACTCGTTATAAAATAAAATAAAAATGATTTTGAAGTAATTTCCAGCCTTCTTAAAAAATTTAAATTTTCTATAAAAAAAGCATCTTTAAAGTAAATTTATAGTAAAAAACTTGACGAAAACTTGCCTCTTGTTGCAAGAATTTTTATATTAAATAAATCTATTAAATAGTTCAATATAATCATTTAGACAATAACTTTACGGTAACTTTGTGAAAATTTGAAACAAATTTATTTTCTATGGAAAAATATGAAAATTTAACATCGCTTGATAAAACTTTTCTCGAAATTAAAAGAAATATTGTTATGGAATATTTTCTCTAAAAGCAATGCCAAATAATAAAAACTGGAACCGAGATATTTTAGTTATTTTGAAAATAGGACTTAGTTTATTTGTTCACAAAAAAAGGAATTTTTGGGTAGTAAAAAATCAGAAAATAAAATTATGGCAGAAAAGTGTGGTTAACGGCTCTTACAGCAATAACAGTGCCTTTTTTTATTTAAAATAAACACTTTTTATAAATTTTTTAAACTCAGAAGACACTTTGTGTTGAAAATTTAATAAAAAAATAAATAAAAAATTAAGATATTTTCGCAGTATTTTTATTTCTATTTCCAGCTTTTCCATTTAAAAAACCTCATGAAATGAAATTCTCGGTATGAATATTTACGAACTGGCATGAAGCTCAATGAATAATGTGTAACGTATTATTGCGCTCGTAATCTTTTCCTTAAATATTGCCAATACCCATCCATACATACATCAATTGAAGATTCAAACAGTTTTATTTATGTGTAAGTATATAGACACGCGAGTGACTGTGCTTGCAACCTAGTTAATATTACATTTGCAAATTGTTTGCTAATGAGCACTTTTCCGTATCGAAACCACACCCACCATACACGCCGTACCACACCACACACCATCCTCTGTGCCACCACAGAAGTGTACACAAACGGAAATTGGAAAGCAAAAATGCTGCAGACAGACAGTGAGATAGACGGCAAATGAGGAGAACTAGTGGCAAAGGAATGAAGTGGGACAACAGTCAGCAGTAGAAAAATAATAATAAGAAGAAGAGCACGTAGAAAAAAAATAGAAAAGAGAGCCAGAAGGAGAGGAGGGTAAATGCCACCGCGGTAAAAGTGAGGTCTTAAGAACCAAAAATGCAGTGAGTAAAGCCAACAATTGCAGGGTATTACAGCAACAATGTCGCGCACGAGTGAAAAGAAGAAGCAGTAGAAGAAGCTTGAGCTGCAGAAAAAGACAAGCATTGTTAGGAGAATAAAACGAAAATAGAGATCCAAAAAAAGCAAAAAGGCGGTAAGAGCGTAAAAGAAAAATGCGCTTATCGATTGCACTCAAATAAATTGGCGTATATTTGTAAAAGGTGCTGACGACGCTGATGATGATCGCCGCTCATGTTACACCTAAACACCAACGCAGCCACCATCATTTTGCTTCATGCTATCCTTCTTTAGCGTAAGCGTTTTTATTTATTTTTCTGCCCTTTTTTTGTAAATGTCTTCTGTTGAAATTCTTTGCTGCTTTCTTACACTATTTCTTCCTTTATTCGTTGCATTTTTAATCTTCAATGCGCGCGAAGCAATAAATAAATGACAAATTTTCCGTTGCTGATGTTGCAGCGCGTCGGCTGAGCGGTGATTGGTGGGTGAGGTTGCTAGTTTTTTGTTGTTACCATTGAAGCTGAAAACACACTGATATTAGTTGCCTCTTAAGTTGAAAATTTCTCTGCTTATTTTCGCCAAATTTATTCCTCAATTTAATTTTATTTTTATGTCAAACAAATTCGTGCCAGCCAAGCGACAAGGGAAAACCATTATAAGCGAGGTGTTGTGACGTTGCTAAGCAATTCGCACTCCTGCTAAGACATCTACATTGAGTTGGAAAATATTACTGGCAAATACAGAATTTAATAGAAAGAAAAAAAGGGAAATTAACAACAAAATACAACGACATCATATAATAAGCGCCTCATAATAAATATAAAAGATTTAAAGAAAGCTGAAAATCGAATTTTGTTGGAGACACAAATCACTTTTATTGGAATTCGTTTGAATTTTATTTTGTCTCAATTTACATTTGGTAATGGTAAGAAATAATTTAAAAAATTAAGTAGCTCATCGAATAGCGATTTAGCGAAAAATTATGGAAAATTCTTTATTACAATGTCGTACGGCAAAAAAAAAAAAGAAATATAATAATAATAAAATTTTTATTTAGTCAGAAACTTAATGTGAATTTTATTTTGAAATAAAAAAATTTTATTAAAAAAAATTTTAATTTATAAAGGCATCAAACAGCATGACAGCGTAAGATTACTTTCTTAGTAGTTTCTGTATTGATATTAACTCTAATAAGCAAAAAAATTTAACAAATATTTCATTAATTTCAATTAAACTCAATTTAGTTATTTAAATAAATTGAAATCAATATTTTAACTAGTTTCGTTAAATAAATTTTCTTAAATATCTTTTTATCAGTTTTCGTAAATTTAATTATATTTTAAACAAATTTTTCAGCAATTCTAATACATAAATCTTTAATTATTTTGATAAATTCTGTCAAATAAATTTCTTAAATTACATGACATTAATAATTATTACATTAATTATTAATATATTGATTGTTTAATGATAGTTGTATAAATATTTAAAATATCTTTTTTGTATTAATTTTGATGAACAAAATTGAAAATAATTGGATTTTTTAATCTTTCAGAAATCAGTTTTTTTAAATAACTTTTTTAAAATTATAAATAAAATATATTTTCAAATTTTAAATTATTTTTAAATTCAAACAACATAACATTAAATAATAAACATTAAATAAAATTAAATAATTTCCTTAAATTCAATTCCAAAATTAAAAAAAATCTATATTTTAACTGGTTTGGCTTTTCTTACAATGTTGGCCACGGCTATGTCTCAGGTGGTCCATCCGTTGAGTCCAATTTTCGATGACTCGTTCGAGCATTTCCACTGGTAACGGCCGAATGACACGCGTGATATTTTGCTCCAAAGTCTGCATCGAAGCGGGATTGTCCGCATAGACTTTAGACTTTACATATCCCCCCAGGAAAGATTATAACGATGTGATATCACGCGATCTTGGTGGTCAATGGACTGGCCCAAATCGTCAAATTATCTGCTCACCGAAGTTTTCTCTCAATAAATGCATTGATTGATGCGATGTGTGGGAAGTTGCGCCGTCTTGTTGAAATCAAATGTCGCGGAGATCACGAGCTTCAATTTTTTGCATCAAATAGTCATTTACCATCACGCGAGAACAGTCGCCATTGACGGTTACATTCTCACCGGCATCATTTTTGAAGAAATATGGACCGATGGATCCACCGGACCACAGACCACACCAAACCGCTATCAAAAAAAAAAGAAGCAATTGAAAAAAAGACCTCTACTTGGATCACCCTTCACATGGACACACTTTTTAATTTAATATTACTAAAGTGTTGTTTGCTTTATGAAGTGAATCAATAAAAAATAGGTTTTTTTATTATTATTGTTAAATTTTTTTTTTTTTTGAAATAACACTTTATTATTTTTTTTTTAATGAAATCTTTAAATATTTTTTAGAAGTTAATTTTTTAAATATTTTTTTTAACTAGTTTTTTATAAAGTCTTTAAAATACATTTTATTCATGGTAACCATACTCAACATCATACTTAACACTTCATTTTCCGTCAAAATCTTAATTTTTTTATTTGTATAAAGTTTATTTAATTTTAAAAAAATTTTTATTAATATTTATTAAATTTTACTTTTACTGTTTTCGTTTTAATTTTGTTATTTTAAATTTCTGGGATAATTATTTTGTTAAATTTGTGATAAAGGAAAGTTTTAGTTAATAATTTATTAATTTCCAAAAAAAATTTTTGGTTCATAAAAATTATTTTGTTTCTTGCTTTTTCTTCTCATTTATTTTACAAAATAATATCTACTAACAGATGGCTCCTTTCTAATCTATTAATTAATACCAAACAATAGTTGCATCCAACAAAGTAAAGATATATGATATAATTTAGCTGTTAAAAACTATTCATATAGTGCTCTTAGCATTCAATTTTTTTATTTTTATTTATTTAAAATATTAAAGATATGTCGACTCAACATGGAAATATATTTGTTTTACGTCGCAAACTACCTTTAAAAATCCTTCACTTAATCCTTCACTTATTTAATACTCAATACTCATGCTGTATATTAAAAACGTTTATTTTAGGAGACCAATTAAATTAAAAAAATGAATTTTTTAGCAGCCTATTCGAATGTATTTAAAAGCTTTCTCAAACAATTTTCAGTTTTTATAGTAATTCAAAAATTTATAACAGTTTTTAAATTAAATGATTTTTTTTCAATGTAAAAATTTGTTTAAAATTTAAACAATTTATTTTTAGTTTGCTTCTAAAAATTAATATTGCATTAATAATTTTTGTTGTTGTAAAAAATGGAAAAAAGGATTTTGCCTTTCATCTCGCTGTAATATTTCCGCCTTTAACTCATACATTGTCATTTGCATAGCCATGTGTCACATTTACGATTATGTGTATATGAATGAATGAAGGTAGGTACGTAGGTTTGTGTTACTTTTTATCCCACTAATGAATGCCCGCATGCGACTCTTGTGCAAATGGCGACAAGGATCCAAGCTAAATGTGTCATACATATATAAACAGGCAAGTATATATTTCCAATGTGACCCACACACGCACAACAGCAGCAATTTCTCCTGCTTGTTGTCTTTGCTACATTAGATGCGTGTGTGATATGCAAAAAATAAAAATAAAAATCACTCGGAGCTAAGCTGAGTGAGTAGCGAACATCTGATAGCTAAATGAATAATACTGATGCACACCCTCTGGATCCTTTGCGCCCCTCATTGCTATATGTACGAATACTATATAGTGTCTTCTTATGCTGCTAGGCAACCTAGCCCGGTTGGCTGGCCAAGCTGACAATGCGCACTTTGTAAAATTGAAATATGGATAAAAGCGAACGCATTTGCATTACCACTGAACAGCAGAGAACAGAAGAACACTTTGTGCTTTTCTCTTGCATTATCATAATTTTCGTATTTTTACTCTCTATTTTTATCATATTTTCCATATTTTATTTTAGTTCCGTTTTTTTTTTGCTCTTTTTTTTTGTAGTACAACAATTGGCTGTTGACAGTGCATTAGCTGGAAACTAGTTGCATTCATATGATCTGTGTGTACGTATCACTTTTATATATATATGTGTGTATATATATATAATATATATGTTTGTATGTGACAACAACAAAAATGGTACAGTGACTCTAATGGAAATGAGCACAGTAGATTTCTCGCTTTAAAGCAAATGTCTAAAAGCCATTTCCTGTGTAGGAACACATCTGTTCAAGTACCGTTTTATATATAAATATGAAATAAAAATGTACGCTTTGTTATTAAAGAGAATAATATAAATTTGAAAATTTTGCTCATTAGATAGTGCAACATTTTCTAGGTCATCGTTTCGATCTAAGATTTTGCTGATATTTGCTGAAAAAAAAACTAGAAACCTCATAATACTTCAAAATCGATTTGGAGAACTTTTACAATATTTCAAAAGGGCTATATTTCAGTTAACCGTAAGGAATATTGTTTTGGTGTATTCAACAAAGCGATATTTTTTTTTAGTTATTGAATAAGAGAATTTTTTTAACAATCTAGAGGGAAAACATTAAAAAAAAAGAAAAATAATGAAAATTTCAATATGAAAAATTACAAGTGGTCAAAATAGATAATTTGTGGTCATACAGTGCCAAAAATAGAAAAATCTGAATGAAAAAAAAACAGATTTAGTAAGGATTTAAAAGAAGCATATCATCATTACTTCGCTGAACCTGGTTTAAGTGATGCAGACTTTTTAGTTTGCAAAACTTGCTATGCTCGTGAGTTGGACATATAAAAATCTCTTCTTTCTGTTGTTCCTGATAATTCAATAATTAAACAATTTGTCATCGCTTGCTTAAAATTATATTTCAGTAATGATAATTCAATAATGATATAATTGCCTAAAACTCTCTTCACACAGGTACCAAATTATCTAAATTAAAGATCAAACAACTAGTATTAGTGAATGTAAAATTTCTAAATCCAAACAATTATTTAAATAAAAAATCTTGATTTTTTCAACATATTTTGAGAACATAATATTTCGCAGGGATCGACAGACCACTTTTTGGCAATATTGGGCGATATCTCAGCCATAACATGGCGAAAGTTGGAAAGAGTTAAAGGTTTATCCGCATAGACACGATTTTTCGCGAAGAAAAAAAGTCCATCGGTGTCAAATTGCACGATATCGGTGGCTAATTGACATAGCAAAGACGAGAGATTACGCGGCCGGGCAATTTATCTCGCAATAAAGCCATATTAGCTCGTGTTGTGTGGCAGCATCTTATTGGAATTACATATTGTGAAAGGAGTTTTCTTCAATTATCAGTCAAAAACGTCGGCTATCCTAAAACCAAAACGTTCCGAACTGACAGTGACAGTGTCGCATTATCGTTTTCAAAGTATTAAGGTCCAATCATACCTCCGGATCAAAGAGCGCACCAGACAGTAAGTTTTCTTTTTTTGGGTGTAATTGCCTCTTTTCAATTATTTGAGGATTCTCGGAGCACCAGATTCGACAATTTTGCTTACTTACATATCCACCGAGTTAGAAATGTACCTCGTTTCTGAAAAAAAATTTTGTTGGAAAATCGCGGTCCTGAGAATGGCACTGTAAATGGTGAGCTGGTTTGACAGTAGCGGTGCTACCAGCTTCATTTCGAAAGAAGTACGGACCGATGATACCACCAAAAACCACACCAAACGGCAGTTTTGTTTATTTACCGCACCACTCAGATGTAAGTCAGCTGTGATAATTTTCTTCAAAAAATCGTTATCGTTTTGAAGTTGGTCCAAAGAAAAATCAGCGAATTCACGACGTTTGTGGTGGTTTATGATGATTTTGTAAGCATTACTGAATACAATGAAAAATATATGACAGATCATGACAAATTAAAAATGGCTAAATGACATTTAGAAATCATATCATTCCTATTGGAAACCCCTTTACAATTTATTACGAGCCTGCGGGGTAGGGGTTAAAAATTTACACCCGGTAAGGTTTAATGGTCGAGAGTGGCTCTTTATACCGAAATGATCCGAATTTTTAACCGGCGAAGGACTTTCACAACTAATTGTGGTTAAATGTATGTGATCAATAGGGTCGGTGATAAAATAACAACCTTAATTACCTCTCCTAAGTGGACTTTGTGAACAGACTGCAGTCGAGTTATGAGCACCATTGAAACAATTTTTTATATTTTGTATAAAGGACGTAGACATTAGTTCATAGCCTCAGTGGATTTTGAATGGAGCTAAAGAAATAAATATTTTTTTTTTAAATTTAATCTGCTCTGATTTCAAAATCTTAATTTGTAGATGAAAAATTATTGGGAAGACTCAATTTTTCCAAAGTCAAAATAAGAGTGTGAATTTGTAGATAAAACTTCCAAAGAAAGAGCGGAGAAGCAATGGGAATATAAATCTTGGTAATAAATTGTTATTTCTGATTGTTTTCACAATCTAAACGTCAAATATATTAAAAAGTAAAAATTGTTAAGGAAGTTATGGACTACACCTTACAGCAACATTTTTAAGTATCTTTTCCTTTAGCACCATCTAACGGGCTTTAACTACACACCCACACTCTTAAGCCACCATAAAGCCGTTTTAAAAATTTTGGCATTCAACTTTCCAAGAGAAGATAATCACTCTTGAAATCAAAATGCCACAAAGTGCCCTCAACGCATCCCAGAAGTATGTACGTATGTACTGAATATATGCCTCGCTTAAAGTGTCGTATGTATTGAAGTATGTACACATTTACGTGGAGCCCATAACTACTTTCTCATTCATAAAGCCAGCGCTTCAGGTGTTCAAATCAATACCAACGATGGAAAATGCACAAAATGAGCCCAAACATTTGGGAGCATCCAACGTTATTGTCCTTCATTTTTAGTTATTATTGTTGTTATTGTTGTTATGCTGGTTGTAGTTGTAGTTGATATTACAAATTCTGTTTGCACATTAACAACACATTTTAGGTTAGTTTGGCTAGACAGGCAGCAAATAGGAAGATATGGAAAATTCATTGCTTGCTTTTAGCCAAAACGGATTGACCATTCATTATTGGTTCGACTACTAACACAATCACACTCTAGTATACCCATGTCAACATATTTTGTACAAGTATATGTATGAGTGTGAGCATTCATAAGCTATTACAGCTGATTGCTGTCGAATATTCGATTAGCTGAATGCCATTCATTTTCACTAAAGTCGATTCAATTTAATTCTATGCAATACAAGAACACCAATAGCAGCAAAAGCAACAGCAAGGACAACAAAAAAAGCTCTTTTCCTAGCAAATCATATGCTTTGTTAGACACACACTTCGATTGGCAGCAAATTTCATTATCCATTAGTACTAATGATTAATCACGCGCTTCTTCGTTCGCTTCGCTCCAAGGAGTAGAGGTAACCAACCAACCAACCCACTGCCATAGAGCTGTGGTATTTATTTTTATAAGTATATAGATATGTTCACAGCGTAGAACTAGTTAGAAAATACATATATTTTTAACTAGAAGTTAATCACTGTAACAGAACTAGTCAGAAAAGGACAGAAATTTTCAGATATAAAAAATTATTGATCAATGATTTAGTTCAATAGGTAACATAATTTGAGTTAGCAACCGCACGCAATTCCTTAATTCGCTTTGCTGATTGGGGACAATTGGAAATACTAAAAGAAACGAGGTCGCTCTCCACCTCATCCTTTCGCTGTCTCTTAATTCGTTGAACTAAGTAAATGTCAAATGTAGATTTACCAAGTCTAAAGCCACACTGATAATATCCAATTAGTTCGAGTACGGTGGGCTTTAATCTTTCACACAATAAGCTCAAAAAGGCCTTCTAGGAGATATTAGGAAGGTTTATCCAACGGTAATTGGCGCAGATTGTGCTACTATTTTTGTGAATTGGGCACAGCGCTCTTAGGTTCCAATCGTCGGGCATACCTTCGACGCTCATATTATGCAAAGAAGCTGATTCAGCCATTCGGAAAGCTGGAGAAGTGTTCCCTCCACAAATTCAGTATACTGTGGACGTTAGTCGCTAGATCACCTGGTTAGGTCTAACACGAGTATACACCAGTCCTTAAACTTTCTGGAAGTCGTCGCATCTTTTCATAGAATTTTAGAGTTTTACCCTTCTCGTCCAGCTGTTCTTTTGATGACTCCGAAAACAAATAGGAGCTTGCAGTTGTGCATGGGGAGCTTGAAACGCCACTCCACAAAGGAGAGCAGGTATGCAAGTCGGGTAGAAAATCTTTCGGCTGTCTGTTGTAGTTTCAGCTTTTCGACGTCGAGCCTTACTTGCGTTTGCTAGATGCATTCTTTACTGCAACAAGATAGTGGTTCGAGTCAATTTCAGCTAAGAACACTGAATACATGTCATCCATCTATAACAACATGATCGATCAATTTGGTTGCAAGTTTTCCAGACACAGTCAAGTAGCTTGATGAACTTTGATGGACTTTAGGACTGTAAAAAACCATACTTCAGACTTCGGCGAGTTCGATCAGTCTCATTCTTTTTGGGGATGTTTCGTCAGTGGATGCTGAATTTTTCGACTGTTGCGCTAAATATACTCTTTTTTTTTGCCCACCCTGCCGTTAAAATCGCAAACAACAATTTAGAGATCGTGGCGGAACCGCTAGTATGCTTCACGCGCATATAAAAGGCAAATGAGTGCTGTTGTTTCTTTTTCGTTAAAGCTGGTCTCTACGTGGCTAGTCCCTAACCCAGCGCACAACCACGTTAAGCGAGGTGGTTCGAACAGACGCTTCAATTAGACCTCAACGAACCCTTAAACTGAAGATTTCGTGGTGGCTCAAGTAAATTGAAGTTACCTCTCCTTTAGTTCCACATTGCGTGGTTACCGATCTTGTACAAGGGTTTCTCACGTTTCCAGAGAACGCGATGTGGACGCAATAGCAGGAATTGGGTGTAGCCTTGCGACTCTAATTGCATACCCAGAAGCATGGTGCAACTCTATTACACTCCAATTCATCACTGAACTATTAATATTTGGTGCGTTTTGCGCTGGTATGTGTCCAGAATAGTTTTGATTAAAGTCTGACATCTGCCAACTCGACTTGTTAAAAAATACTGGTTGCTTTTATGGAGGAAAAGGTCAACAATTCGGTGCAGACTATGTTTGTTACCAGTTTTGGGCTAGTTATTAATTTCTAGTTTTCTGCGGGGTTCGAACAAGAGTATACTTGTACATAAGTATTTGCATGTGCTCATCTATTGATATTATTGCTCTTGCTGTAAGCCACCAATGTTGAATGAAATTGTGTTAATTTTTGGTTGCACATGTGCGAGTTTAAGTGTGTATTTGCAAAAGATTATAGCATATGATTTGGGTCTCACTTTAAGCAACTGCAATCTCGCTGAATTTCTTTAATATATTCGTGCATTTGATTTTCTGCTCTACACAATTTCAAGCAAATTTATACATGCATTAAGTTGAGCGCTTACATTTACATACTCTTTAGAGTTTTCGAAAGAAAGAAATTGCTAAATTTGTGAGATATTTCGATTCTCCTTTTGGTGTCGTTATTTCTTTGCATGCAAGATAAACCTAAAATTACATTTGCAAATCTTCATCAAACCAGGCACAGAGATATGTTTGTATGTATACGAAGGTTTGCTTCGTTTGCTTCTTGTCGTGTAAACATTGCATTGATTTCCCGATGATGATGAATTCCGAATTTGAATTCCCGTTCTTGTTCTTGTGTGCGGCGTAACATTCATCAAACATCATTTCTTGTTGACTAGAGATAAGGAAATTCCTCTGGCTGCATGCTGAGTGTTGCACATCAGCCAATTGGTACATATTTATGCATTTTACTGTTTATGAATGTGTACCCTTATACATCATCTAGGAATAATTTTTCTACAATAAGTCAACATATGTACATACATACATATATTTCAATTTTCTACGACATTTGTAGGGGCTGTACTGGTAATTCATCGCAAGAATTGCGGATTCCAGGATGTGGAAAGAGGTTTTCAGAAATTCTCTACAATAGTATAATTAAGAATTCATTATAAATTATTATTATTTTTTTGCATAAATGATTTCATGGTCTTAATTTTTATCCTAAAATTGTTAAAATATTAAAATAAAAAATGTATGCAGAAGGATGTTAAGGGTGATCCATTTCGAGGTTTTCTACTTTTTTAAAGAAAAAAAAACACAGAAAATTCAAATCTAATGGGGAATGTTTATATCATACGAAAGAACATTCTTTGGTATTTATTTTTTGAAGATTATCTACTTCAAATGTTGGCCGCGACTACGCGTCAGAGGAAGTGAGGAAGTGGCGCCGTCTTGTTGAAACCAAATGTCGCAGGGATCACGAGCTTCAGTTTCAGGCATTAAATAGTCGGTTATCATGGCGCGATAACGATATGAACCGATGATTCCACCGGCCCACAAGCCACATCAAACTGTTGCTTTTTCTGAATAAAATGGCAGCTTTTGAATCTCTTAAGGTCACTCTTTGTCCCAAAATGTGGCAATTTTGCTTATTTGCATACCCCTTGATCCAGAAGTGGGCCTCATCGCTGAAAAAAGTTTGGCACGAAAACGTCGGATCTTCTATGAACTTTCCAAGAGCCCATAGAGCGAAGCGCTGTCGCGTGGGAAGGTCCAGCGGCTTCAGTTCTTGTACATGCTGTATTTTGTACGCTTTCAATTTAAGATCTCGGCGTAAAATGCGCCAAGTCATTCCATACCTCACTCTGAGTTACTGCAAACGGCGCTGAATCGATTCTCCACGATCTTCGTGTACACCTTTAGCTGCGTGATGGACGTGGTCTATTCGGTCTAATATTATCTAACAATGAATGCTGGATCTCAACATTGGTAATGGTGTTGCGAATACTAGGCTAAGCAGGCCGATTATGGTGACCATAAGTTGAACATAGTGCGCGAAACATATTCTTTACAGAACTTGAATTTTCGTAATAAAGTTGAATGATTTGTAAAAAATTTTCAGGCGTTCCATGATGAAATGCAGAACAATACTGAACAAAAATAACATGACAGCTTGACGCGACTCACGCGAGCTCTGCAAAAAAAGGATTTTGAAAAAAGCACCTCTACTTGGATCACCCTTTTTGTTCGAAATAATATATAAGATTATTCTTAGAATAAAATTCCTTATGATAAAGCTTTTCCAAATAAGTCTTATTTTATTTAATTTAACTTAATTTAATTTAATTTGATTCTATTTTTACTTTATTTTATTTTCATTTTTATTTATTTTACTTTACTTTATTTAAGTTTTATATATTTTATTTTATTTTATTTTCCTTTATTTTTCGTTCAGTTTGTGCTATATTATCTTATTTTATTTTTATTTTTTGTATTTTTTTTAATATTATCTTCTTACTTGTTTTTTAATTTTTTATTATTTTTTTCCTTTCTCTCCTTTCTTTTTTTCTCTTTTCTTTCCCCTTAATTTTTTTAATTTTTTTATTTTATTTTTATTTTTTATTTGAATTTTTCTCTTTTCTTATCTATATTTATATATTTAAATATTATTATTTTTTCCTTCTTTTATTATTATTTTTATTTAATTTAATTTAATTTTTTTCATTTGTATTTTGTTAAAAATTATTTAATTTTAGTTTCTAAATAAAAAGTTATTTTCTTTTAGATGTAGAAACATTTACATATTATTATTTATAGATGGTTTATTCTATGGTGAAAATAGTATTTCACCTGTCCTTATTTCCTTAAAGATTATATTTTCAAATTCCATCGATTGCCATCAGTTTACTCAGTTGGTCACACCAGTGATTTCCTTTTTGTGCCATCGAGATTTTTACTTCATTACCATCAACGAGTGAAAAGGAAATTAAGCAAATTAAAAACTCGAAGTGCACGGGAAGCATTGCTCAAATTGACTTACTTCTTGCTTTTCAATAAGTACTCAATATATCGTCGAAAATACCGGAGATGGGTAAACCTTATGGTATGTGTATTATGTGTAACGAGTATGATCTATAACATACTAATTATGTTGAAATGTTGAAATTTATTTTTAATTTCTCTTTTCTTAGTTTTCGATTCGCACTGTTAAGTGTACTCAATTTTTTTGAATTTCATTTCAAGTATGTGAAGAACCTACTAAAAAATAAAAATATTTTCATTACAATCAAAATAGAAAGAGCAAATAATTCTGTTACAGATTTAAGTTTGATTCGATAGCTTGCAATGATTGCACTACATACTTTAATACTGAATAAATAAAGCAGATAAAAAAGCCTTTGTTTTCCGTTTCCCTTTTGTGTATGATTTATTATCGCTGCGGTATGTTTGTGCAAATTCTCTATATTGCTTTTAATTAGCCTCCAAAGCACCGTGGCGTATGAGTAGCAAGCTTATATATAGTCATGTGAATGAATATTTTTATTTAATATTGAAATGTTGAATTTATTGCTTACATTGAAATTCAATAGCCTGCTGAGGCCTGCTTCAGAGCGAAAAATATGAAAAGTGGCTTTTCAATTATTTTTTTTACAGTCAATATACATACATATACATACGCAAATCCACAAGTTGCTTGCTTAACAAAACTTGGTAGAAAAATGCCTTCTGCTCAGCAAAATGTGAATTATTTTGAAACTTTATTAGGAGAAATATTTAAAATTTGTTTCAATCCTCTTTTTCCAAATCATGTATTAGCGTTTTTATTACAAATGCAAACTTTTATACCGCTTTAGGACTATTGCACCAAATTATTGATTACTTGTATATATTCAAATTCATTTTGTTAATAACCTCAAATTGTAATAATTAAAATGCGACCAGGTGTAAAATTGCTTTTCAATTACATTGTTGCGTTTGAAATAAACGAGTTGACACTATGTTACTATATATGTATGTTTGAAGTAAATAGTAGGAGGATGAAAACTATGCTTCGCCTAGCCGAAACCAAATATAACTGCATTCAATTAAATTTTATACATACTATTTAATTTATTTTAATTAAATTTAATTTTACTTATTTTATTTTATTCTTTTATTAGACTTGTATTTCTTTTAATTTATTTTATATAATATTATTTGTATTTTTATGCCATTAAATTTTATTTTAGTTTATTTTTTTACTTAACTTAATTCTTTATTTAATTTAATTTTTACTTTTATTTTATTTATTTTATTATATATATGTATATATATTTTTTAAGTAATTTTATTATATTAACTTGATTTTACTCAAATAATTTAATTTAATTTATTAGGTTAGTAATAAATTTAATAATACAACAACAGTTTACATGACAGATGTGGCACAGTGGCAGAGCACTCGTCTGTGATGCCAGAATCCTTTGGCTCGATTCCTGGCAAAAGAAGTCTGATGAGGAGGTGTAGTGATCTCCGAAACAGCTGTCACTTCTAGCAATTTTTCTTTGCTGTATAACAAAATACTCAATTCAAAATATTCTAGCAAAATAGGCCTTTTGAATAAAGCTCATTCACTTATAAACACAAACAATTACAGGCCGCATTAAACAATTCTTAATATATTTTAATTTATTTTTACTTACGTTTTGCTTATATTTCTTTATTTTACTTATTTTATTTAACTTAAATTTGTTTTATTTTTTTGTTTTTTTTATTTAATATATTTTTATTTTTCTACTTTATTTATGTAATTAATTTTTTATATTTTATTTTACTTAAGTTAATTTAATTTATTTTAATTTAATTTAATTTAAGTTTAATTTAATTTAAGTTATTTTCTTTTTTCTTTTTATTAAACCTGCATTACTTTATTGTATTTTATATTATATCATTTTGATTTATATTTAATTATATTAAAAAAATTATTTTATTTGATTTCTTTTGACTTAATTTTATTCAAATGATTTTATTTAGTTGTTAAATTAATTTAATTTAATTTTGCTAAATTAATTTGATTTTACTCAAATGAGTTAACTTAATTTATTTCAATTAGATTTAATTTTAGTTTTGCTTTTTTAATTTTTAATTTTATTTATTTAATTTTACTTTAATTAATTTAATTTTTATTTTTTTTATTTAACATATGTTTGTTTGCTTAAATTAGTTAATTTAATTTAATTAATTATTTTTAAATTTTATTTCACTTAAATTAGTTTAATATATTTTAATTAATTTTTTAGTTATTTGATTTAATTAAATTTAATTTAAATTAGTTTTATTTTTTGTAGAGCATTTTATTTTATTTAACATTTTATTTATTCTTTTTATATACATATATATTTCTTTTAACTTCACTTTGTATAATTTTTTGTTGTTTCATTATATTTATTTATTTTATTTTTATGTGATACAGTAAGTTATGTTAAATCGCTGTAATACGCTCAAAGAATGAGTTACTTTACACATTTTTTCGGTTTACTTGTTTTACTCGAATTGAGTCTTTAAATATAGTCAAAGTCAAATATATTTTTGCCTCGAACTTATTTGCTTTAAGTTGTTTTTGCTTTCTAAAAATTGCGGCTGTTCAGGCAATTATTTAAATTACGGTACCGATGGGAAATTCGCCTTTACATGTTAGTAAGTAATGTCGTCGACTTTGCGCCTTTCGAACGCGCTACTGCTCAGTGGATAAGTGAAGGTTCTACTAGTTTTTGTTGGAAAGTTTGTTTTTTATTCTGCGTCCGCCTGTTACGTGATTTTTTATATTTAATTTAATTTTTTTCTTCTGTTATTGTGTTTCTTGGGTGCTATTGCAAGGCGTTGACTGCCATTTTCAGCTTATTTACAAGCATTACAATTAGGGCTAGAGCAAAGAACATAGCGGCCGCACACCAAAATAGCCATGAAAAATCCAATATTCCTCATGCATACTAACGAGCTGCTGTTGCCCGGCGGTGTTCAGGCTTTCTCATAGAACTGTATATATTTATAAATATATATATATATATATGCAGCTATGTTTGTCACATTTGACCATCCCTTGTGGAACGTGGTTTTTGTGGTAAGAGTTTTTCTATTTCGAAAAAGTTTATAACAAAAATTTTAACATTAATGAAATTTTTTTTATTAATATAATATAATTGGCATTTGTACTAAGTATTAAGGTTTTTTTTATATAAATAATAAAACTTTGAGAAACACAAAATTTTGGAAGTACTGTAAGGTTAAAAGTTTTAAAGGTTTTTCAAAATTTCACTGTTACTTGCTACTTTATCCAGCTTTATAAAAATTTCCAGTTGGTATAGCAAAAATAATAATATAATATTTGTATCGCAATCGGAGCGCTGGAATTGCTAAACGAGCACCGACTAGTCAAAGGAATAGAACATAATACACACACATACTCGTACGAACAGTTTCACAAGATTCATATTATGTTGCATTATACAAAAGCATATATGAATATGTTTAAGTATATCATATAAATATAAATACATATGTATATCGAGAGTACAACTAGAAGCCATATCCAGCAGCATGAGTAGCAAAAATGTTATCGATTTGAGGCTCGAAGACATGAATTGCGTTTATACATAAATATACAGAAATCTTTTAGAAATCTGTGTTGGCATTTCTGCCATTCAAAATGCAATACTAATAAAAAACCAGCAAAAACTCAGTACACTCGAATACAGAAGACCGCCAGTAGAAATAAAAAATATTAAAATTATTAAAAAATTTTGTTAGCATATTAAAGAATATTTTTAACGCATTCTTCAAAAATTCCCAAGCATTTCAACTTTTTTGTGGTTATTGTAGAAGAGTACTAATATTTATATAAAAACTACTATAAGAACTAGGAAAAAATAAAAGCTGTGAATTTTACCTATACATTTATTTTATTATTTACATTTATTTATTTAATTTAACTAAATTCAGTTGAATTTAATTTTAATTAAAATTAATTAAAATAATATATTTCTCAGACAATTAATGCCTTAATGTATGCGGGATTATAAAAACTCACTTAGCCAAGATTAAATAAAATAGCGGCTAAATATTAGCGCACTTGGTTGGAAATGAATTTAATATTATAACATCAGATTGCATGGCAACCGTTGGCTCAGTGGTAGAGCACTCGCCTGTGATGTCAAAATCCGTTGGCTCGATCCATGGTAAAAAAAATTCTGATGAGGGGATGTAATGATCTCCGGAAGAGCTGTCACTTCTACCATTTTTATTTGTTGTAAAGGGGTTTTCAGGCGATAGCCGAGTGGTTAGCATTGCGTACTGCCAATCGGAAGGCCTGGGTTCGAGCCCAGATTCGAGCAACAACCAAAATTATAGAAAATAATTTTTCTAATTGCGGTCGCCCCTCGGAAGGGGCGTCAAGCCCTCCGAGTATATTTCTGACATGAAATAGAAGGCTCCTCATAGAAATCAATCAGCCGTTCGGATGAGGCTTAGAATAAACTGTAGGTCCCTCCATTTGTTGGTATAAACATCAAGACGCAAAACCACAAATTGGAGGAGGAGCTCGGCCAAAAATCGCTTCAGCGGTAACAAAGCGCCAAATATATGTATACATATATATATATATATATACAGGGTTTTCCAATAAGGATGATATGATTTCTAACTGTCGTTTTGGCCTGTTTTAATATAACGTGATCTGTCATTTTCTTTTATTGTATTCATTAACCTTTACGATCATGGCAAGAAAAACGCAAGAAAAACGTTGCTGATTTTGCTTTGGAAAAACTTGAAAACGATAACGATTAAAAAAAAAAATCACTTTCATCTGAGTGGTGCAGTAAATAAACAAAACTGCCGATTCTGGTGCGAAGAAAATCCACAAATTAGTCATGAACAACCATTCCATTCACCTAAGTTGACAGTTTGGTGTGGTTTTTGGACTGGTGGAATCATCGGTCCGTACTTCTTTCAAAATGAAGCTGGTAGCACCGTTATTGTCAATGAGGAGCGGTATAAATCGATGATAACCAACTTTTAATGGCCACAATTGGAATAAATTGATCTTAACCACATCTGGTTCCAACAAGACGGGACTGCGTGTCACACAGCGCGTGCAACAAGCGAATTAGTTTTGACATTCGATTATTTCAAGAAATTGTGACATTGAATGGCCTCCAAGAAGTTATGATTCAACACCATTAGACTACTTCTTGTGGCGTTATTTAAAGTCATTGGCCTTTAGCAATAAACCAGACTCTCTTCAAGCTTCAGAAGTGAATACTGAACGTGCCATTCATGACATAAGACTTGATTTAGTGGAAAAAGTGCTCAAGAATTGGGTTCATCGAATTCGTTTCTGCAAAAGAAGTCGTGGAAGCCATTTGAATGATGTTATATTCAGAACTTAATTTTATCGATTGTACTTCACATTAAATAAAAAACATTTGAACTTCCTTAACAATTAATGTGTTTTTTTTTTTAAAGAAATGATATTATTCTTATTGGAAAACCCTATTTAACAAAATATTCAATTAAAAAATCTTAACAATAGGCCTCTTAATAAAGCTCATTCACTTATAACCACATACAATTACAGTCCGCAGTATACAATTAATAAATTTAATTTAGTTTTATTCGATTTTTTTGCAATTTAAATTATTTTTACTTAATTTAATTTTTTAATTTAAATTTATTTTATGTTATAAAATTTGATTTAATGTAATACAACATTATTTAATACACCTATATATAAACGGTGATCTATCGGAACCGGCTAGGTGTGACCACTACAGCATATATACGACCGATTTTTTACATCTGAAATTTTGAGTTAAATTCGTCAAAAAAGTACCGAAGAACGTGAAAATTAATATACTACACATACATAAAGAATTTCAAATTGGTTTTGAAAATCTTCGAAATCGGACTACATAATATATAGCTCCATAAACCGATATGTTCAGATATTAGGCTTTGGTTAAAGCACAGTCAAAAAAGCACCTAGCAGTGTGAAATTTTTATTTTATGCACGTTGATATTGGTAGTGAAAATCACCCGAATAGTATAGCATACTGCTCTCATACAAACGATTTATTCAGATATGAGGTTTTGGTTCAAAAATCCGCCAAAGAAAGCATCAAAGAGCGTGAAATTTGGTACTCTACAGTCTTAAATACAAGTTAATATTGACACTGAAAATCATCGAAATCGAATTTTGCAATTTGCAACAAATTTAATATGTAAATGAAAGGTATAAAGACTTCGGCATGGCCCATCTTTCTTGTTTTAATTGATTTCAACTATATTTTTTATTATAAATAAAAAAATTTAAATTGAAATAAACTGAATTTAACTATTTTAAATATTTTAAACATTGCGGAGAGTTACTATGCGTAGCATCTTTAGTTTTTATTAGAACTTCAAATCAGACTTTTTCTACCAGTAACTATCGACTTTGAGCTTGAATGTGGCCAAAGGAACGCAGTTTAGTTACACAATTACATAAAAAAAACTGTTAGTGTATGCCTAAGGCACGGACAACAACAAATCATATGAGGATTTGAGTACAGGAAGGCTATCTCGTTCGCATGAGACTTAATACAGCAACAACAATAAATGGACAGAACAATGCGAACATAAATTCACATACACACACACACAATCACGGACATGTTTTTATGAACACTCTGGTGTTGGAAATCTCTGCAGGAAAATCTTTATAAATACAAACGTAATTTTAGCAACTTTTTTCTCTTCAAAAATAATATAAAAAATTCTGGCTAACTTCGGTTGTTATATTTTTTCACTTATTTTTGACATCCGCCCATTCTCCTTGCCAATTCAAAAGGGATTTGTATGTAGCCGATGGCTGCGGGGTTTTCACAGGATTTTGTTGTTGTCGTTTTTAAAATCGACATAAAGTCAAACTAGAAATTTTTTTAACAAAATACAACGAATTTTAAGTGAGTATTCAATGATTATTTAACGCTTTACTTTTTCGGGAAAAGGGTCATCTACACTACCATACACTATTTTCTCTATACCTACTCTAAAACTCTTCTAAAACTCGTAAGGGTTTTAATTACAAGTCTGTTCTTTTTTTATTCTCGTTGGCTGTTTTTTTTTTGCTGGCACTTTTTAATGTAATTTCTGCCTTTTTTGTTCGATTTTTCATATTTTTTGTTATCTTCTAGTTCCTCGCTGCCATCCCTATTTACATTCCTCTATAATCTGTCGCTTGCATTGATATGTTTGTATGTGTGTGTAAGCAATTTTTGCTTCATACCGAATAGGTCCATGGTCGAATGGTCGAATGACCGAATGGCTTACTCGTACACACATTAGCACAATTTGTTGGCGATTTCTCAACGGCGGCGGCAACGGTGACACTAAGCCTGCAAACCAGCCAGCCAGCCAGTAGGCTAACCAGAGTTCTAAACAACCAGTCTTTATTTAAAGTATCCAATGGCTTTGCCTACAATAAGCCATAACATTTTATGGGATTAACTTTACACTACATAAATTTTGTTGGCGCAAAATAAAATTAGCCTTCAAGCGGCGTCTAATCGTCCACGAAATGGATGATGATTGGCATGGTAGAGTGAGCAAATTATAAATACATATGAACATTATAGACATTTATACAGATTTTTTTTTGATGTATAAGTGTGTGCAAAAATATGTTTCTGGTAGGCGGAAGCAATTTTGTGAAACTGAGGCGGGAAATTCCCCAACACTACATCGAGCGAAAAAAGTCAACAAATTTATGATTTCTGCTTTTTTCTCTAAATTAGAGTTAACAAATATAGTGGATTTTAGTTAAAATAAAATAAAATGAAATAAGTTAAACTAATTTAAAAAAATATATATATGTATATATATATATATATATATATATATATATATATATATATATATAAAATTATATGAAACAAAATAAAATAAAATGAGTTAAAAAATAAATAAATTAAAAAATTAAATTAAATTAAAAATAAAATAAATAAAATAAAATAAAATAAAATGAAATAAAATAAAATAAAATAAAAGTTCTATAGACGAACTCAAGGCGACGATACTGCAGCCGTAAATGATGCGCCTGATATCAGTCACTTTGAAAGATTCTGGTCAGCAATATAGGCACAGGTAAAACACACAATGTTAGCGCAATATGGATAAGGAATGAATATGAAAATGCTAACCGAATTAGAGAAATGTCAATGAATGACAATGTCACGATAATAGAAATAGATATAAGCAACGCCATCAAACAAATATACCAAAAATACCAAAATTTTTAATTAAAGAACAAACATACCGGTTGGCGAAGGATAAAAAATATACTAAAAACCCTGCTAAATATCGGCCAATTACATGTTTATGTACTTTGTATAAATTATTAGCTGCCTGCATAGCAAACAAACTTTATCACCACTTAGTGGCTGAAATTTTTTTGGCTATGGAGCTATTGCTAAATATCTAATGAATAGTTGGGAAAAAACACTTAATGTATAAACAAACAAGGTTCTATCAAAGTAAACTGCAATACAAATGAGAAGAGGTATTTTATAAGGGGACAATCTAAGCCCTTTGTGGTTTTGCCTTGCAATTAATCCGCTTTCCTCCATCCTCAATTTAGCTAAAGCTAAGTTCAAAATAAAAACCGCCAACGCAATGACCTTCAAGCTCTCTCATCTCCTCTACATGGACAATATAAAGCTGTACGTAGGATCTGTGTGCAATATAAACGAGCTCCTGCAAAAAACAGAAGCATTTTACAGGGACAAATGTATGTTTTTTTGCCTAGACAAATGTAAAAGACTAATTTGTTTAAAGCTATTAACACATTTGTGGTGCCTATACTAGCATATAGTTTTGGGATATTAAAGTATGATACGTGATTGGAAAGCGTGAAAAGAGCAACACCCATGCTCAATCAGCAATTGAGCGAATAAACTTGCCTATAAGCTTAGGCGGGCAATGAAATTTTGATGTCATGTATCCCTGTAAAAAGAAGATCTCTAATTTACGTCGATACTTTTTTGCAACAGAACACTACCCTTCACATAGCAATATGCAAAGCGGACGATAGATATACACCTTTGGAACTCAGAAACATGAAACCTGTTGAAATAACAGATACATTACATATCGAAAAGTTGCTAAATGATTGGAAGCTGAAAACATTACATGGTAGGCATCCGTATAAGCTGAGCCAACCTCAAATTGACGCCTCAAAATTATGACTGCAACATGAGGACATTTACTTAGAAATTAAAGGACGAATGATTGCAGTTCAAGATCAAGTCATTGCAACCAAAAATTAGAAAATGCCAGCAACAAATAGAAACTATTCAGCATATCACAGGGGCGTGTGTTATGTAGCAAAAATTATACACCAGAGCCTTGTTATACGTACTACATTATTGGAAAAAGAAATGCCTTACTGCAAATGTATACCCGCTGGAGTTCTAGATAATGAAGAGTATACAATCTACTGTGATCGCACGATACTGACGGAGAGGAGCGTCCAACATAACAGGCCAGATGTTCTTCTTGTCGAGAAGATGGAAATACGAGCTCTTATTATCGATGTTGGTAAACAAAACTCGCATAATCTTTACTGCTACGGTGAAGAGTAGGAAATACCAGCAACTGATATTAGAAGCGAAGTAGATGTGGCAATTGTTCCAATCATTATCTCGTCGACAGGTGAAATATCTGTATCTAATTTAGCAATGGTTTTATATATCTGGTTGTAAACAACTGATATGTGATATGTAACCCAAAAAGAAGCAAAATAATGACTGGGAAATGAAATAAAATTCAATAAATTAAAATAAAATAAAATATAATAAAACGAAATAGAAAACAACAACAACAAAAAAGAATTAAAAAATTGTATGAGCTTTGCTTCGTTTTTTTTTTTTGATTTGGATAAGTTGTAACGAACGATTTGGTTAACAGATAATTAAAGATAAATAAGCGAGTGCAATCCTGAACATAACATATGGTAGACTCCGAACGCTTACTAATGCGGCTAAGTCTGTAAATTTTATTTTCCTGTATTTTCAGTCTTAATCAGTCGAATAGAAAAGACGTATTCGAAAGTGTTACAGCGAATATAATCTTTTTTTTTTTTAATTTCAATTTCGATTAATTTGTGAGTGATTGAATTGGGCTAACGCGGATTGATACGCATCTTGTTAGAGTTCTAGCAGCTACAAAGCAACATTCATCACATATTTTCACCACGGGCGGCGCTCAGCAAATTATTACACCCATCACATGGTACGCCAGAAAATGCAGAAAACAACGTAATTTGGGATCTAAACGTGAGTGCACTTTCGATACATCCGATTATCGGACATGTGTACACTTGTGACATTGTCAGCGAGTTATTGTTGGACGAAGGCAGTTTACAACGTGGGACCCCAGGTGATAGTAGATGTATACGTCCATCAATCGTTGTTCGTCAAATATATAGTTTTATTGTATTTTGTTTAGCATTAATTAATTTAAGCATCTAACAAGCCTTTAATTTTCATTTATCTAATTTTGTAAAAGCCAACGTGCGTAGGGGGTGACTGTTTGAATTTACCAGTGGTGTATCTGGTGGTGGTGAAAATTAGTTGAATACCGCGTAAATTAAACGCAAGATAAACGTAGGTTCCATTATAGAAGGGCATCCTAGATAGTCGAATTTGCGGAAGACAGTTTCAGTAGTTAAACAAATTGCACATTGTAAAGTCCCTGTACCCATGATAGCCAGTGCTTAACCTATACCATGCACTAATGCGTTCGCTTATTTATCACTTAAATATACTATAAATGGGCTTCACCCGATTGTATTGAAATTAAAACCAAAATTTTAAATTATAAACAGGCAACATAATTGTCAGTTGAAACCAAATTAATGAAAACTCAAAAATAAAACCTAAAACTGAAATATGTACATACTTAATGAATGTGAATTGAAATAACGAGTTATAAATGTAAAGCAAGCTTAAGAGTAGAACTTAAAATTAAGCTGTGAATAATACTTGTCTTCAAAAGAATTTCAAACAATAAAAATTAATTGTGATTAGACACCATTGTTTGTGTAACAGAATGGGAGACGATATCGGACGTACGGACAGAGGGGGACCACAAGGAATGGGAGGAAGCTTCGGGGATATTAAGAACGGTAGATAGTAGCAATGGCGGGGAGATAATTTCTCAATCTAGGGGCTGGCATGATGTGCCGATGCCAGCCTTGCCCCTTGGGAGCATGAAGGCCGGCCAAGAGAAACCGAGGCAAATCATGCTGTTGGGGGGGTAAGCAGGGAAGCTTGACAACGTGGTAGAGGGGCAGTCTGATAAAATATGGTGTAAGGGGGGGCGGGGGGGATCATTAGACCTGTTCATAAGAGTACGATTTTATTTTCATTCTTGTGAATGCGAGACAATATATCGTTGAGTATCAAAGCCCACCCCAATCCGCCGAGCTAGGCCGCACATCAGCTAGCGTACCCAGATGCATCATGTCGCACTCGCGGTAATGTTCAAAGACCGGTAACAAAGTATTATTGCATCACTTAACTTATTGAACAAAGTTGTTAATATTTAGTAGTTACTGATTTGAGTTTTTTGTACTATAAATATTAAAGCAATTTATTTTGGACTCAAATTTTTTTTAAACCTTCGAAAGTTTTTAAAATTTTTCTATGGAATTCTTTGGAAATGTTTCCCGTACTGTTTTCAAACCAATGTAAGAGGATACATTTTTAGGTTAAATTAAAAGAATTTATCAGCAAAATATTATTTTCTAATTAAATAAATTTTAGAAATATTCAATTTTATAAATTATGATTTTTAATTTAAAAGTTTATATTTCCAGCAGCTTTTATGACACATACAATTCATCTTTTAATTTTTCATTCACTAGCTAACTGTCATAATGTTTATCTTTACATATCATTCAGCTGAAAAACCAGTGTTAATTGCCGAAATAAATCTCGAACAATTAACAAATTTTTGCAAAGGGAGCATGTCCACCGTGTGCACTGAACTGTCCAATTGCCGATTACAGTCATTGATTATTAACGTCAATTTTAACACACACACAATTATATGTATTAGAAACACTAACTCACGCACAAAGTTATATTATTGCTAATATCATATTGTTTTTGCTGGTAATTACAATTTGTGCTGGGAATGGCAAAGTCCACTTCGTCTCAACCTCCCTTCAGCCTGAACAACCGTAAAGGTAAAATTGTATTAATTAATCACAAAACAAATTGAATCAATCAAAGTAACAAAAGACTTAAATACAACAACAATAATAAGAAGAAAAGCAGAAACAATGTAGAGAGGGAGGAAAACGGTGAACGCGCAAGTCAATGAAGCATAGCTGGATAAATAAACATTGAATATATTTACATATAAATATATAAAAGGGGTGTACGCGACCATTCAATAACCTTTTCCAAACTTAATACCCGAATTGATGGCACTTTTGTGTGCTCACAGCGCTGTTGTGATTACAATTGGTTCTGTACTTTTGAATATAAATAAATATATATATATATATACATATAATTTATAAGTAAGTAATTTTTGTCTACAAGGTATGTTCAAAGGAAAATGTGAATTTTTATTTTTCGCGGGCTGATATTTTGTTTTTGTTATAATCGGACACATATGTTTATCACGTGCTTGAATTAGGTGCCAATTTCGATAAGTAGTTTGTTTTTGGCAACAGAAGAGGTTAGCCACGTTTTTGTGTGCTCTTCGATTTTTGATTTTTGAAAAAAAAAGGATCAAAGAATTTTGCGTTAAAAATGAAATAAAGTGCTCCAAGGCACTCGAAATCTCGACTATGGCATTCGGTGAGTCTACTTTGTCTCAAAAAAGTGTTTATAAGTGGTACAAGCGCTTTACAGAAGGCCGAGAAGATGTTGATGGCAATGAACGTGCGACCACATCAACAAGGGGAGGAAACATCGAAACAGTGAAAAAAATTGTTCTTGAAAATCATCGAATCACTACTAGGGAAGTTTCAGAGGATATTGGCATATCAATCGGCTCATGCCATTCAATTATCTCGAATGTTTTGGGCATGAAACGTGGGGCAGCGAAGTTGCTAAATTTTGAGCAAAAGCAATGTCGCACTAGTATCGCTCAGGTGTTGTTGAATGACGTAAACAACGACCCGGGTTAGCTCAAATGAGTTATAACTGATGACGAAATGTGGGCATATGGTTAAGACGTCGAGACCAATGCCCAATGATCCAATACCGAAAAAGCACGCCAAGTTCGATCAAATGTGAAGGTTTCGCTCACTGTTTTCTTTGATTACAATGGTGTATTGCATCATGAGATCCTGCCAACAGGTTGTACAGTTAATATGAAATAATACAGGGAAGCTATGCAACGTATGCGTGAAGAAATACGGCTCAAACGATCAAAATTGTGAAAAAACCAATCGTGGATTGTGCATCACGATAATGCACCAGCTCATACTTCAGTACTGATTCGTGATTTTTGTGGCCAAAAACAAAACCTTAAATATGCCCCAACTGCCGCATTCGCCAGATATGGCTCCCTGCGACATTTTCCTATCCCCAAAACTAAAGAAAAAAGCGTTTTGCTACAACTGATGAAATCAAGTCAGAATCGAAGAAATAGCTGACGGCCATACCGAAAAGCGCATTTCAGAAGTTCTTTGAGAATTAGAAAAAGCGTTGGCACAAGTGTACTAGTATTATATCCGAGGGATTACTTTGAAGGAGATAAAATATTTAGATATCGAAGAATAAATAAATACTTTTCAAAAAAATTCTAAATTCACCTTTTCCTTTGAACACACCTCAAATATATTTGTAAGTGTGTATGTATATTACCAGCTGAAATAAATTGTATGCATACAAAAATTAAGAAGTTTGAACGAGGACTAAAAAGTAAAATTGAACTGTTTATACTTTTGTATTTTTCAATTACAAAAATCTTCGCAAAAGTATATTTATTTCAAATTGAAAAAAAAAATGTTTTTTCATACACATGTGCACGTCACTAACCTAACTAGCATTCTGTTAGTCGCTACATCGCCTGAAGGAATTTTTTGGTGCTTAGCTTTTCAACCTGAACCTCTGTGTCTTCATGCTCACACATTTAAGATTATCTCTTTTACCTTCGCCAGTGCGTCTGGTTTTTCTGTTCAATATTCAGTGTCTGTTAGTTGTCAAAATGTTGCACAAATACAATAATTATCTTTAAGTAGTTCTTCGACCTTTACAGTCTACCAAAATGCAAGCTCTTCAAGCCGATTGTCACAAAACTCTTAATAATACAAATCTCTTTTTATTGAAATGCACTAATATGACAATTTCCAATCGTCTTTTTCTTTTCTTCTAAATGGTCCAATAACTTTTTTAAGCCTTCAGTCAAATATATTTGTGCAGCTACTTATAAAGCCATATTTGTTAATTTTTTTATCCAACATCCTTACAACTGCATGAAAACTCACAAAATCTAGGCTAAGACTCTGTTTCTCTAACTTTTTCAATTAATAATGAAATTTGTTTTTCGCTCGTGAGTTTCTTCTATTTTTCTTTTGGCGAAAATATCGCAAAAAATTTAAACGAACATAAATAAATATGCTAACATAATCAATTTTAAGCCTAAGGAATCTACTAAAGACAGTTTTCAACAACAACAACAAAAAACAAAAAACAAAAAAAAATCATGGAAAAAATTAAGAAGAAAAGAAATCACAATACAATCCTCAGACAAATAGAAATCATAATCTTTAAAGCTTTTAACTCATATGCTCCAGACGCTACTTATGAGGCACAGAGGCATATACATACAAATATATGTATGAATGCAAGTGTATTCAATGTTCTTTTGTTTGTTGTATACGCGCGAAAAGGTATCAGTACTCAGCAATAAATGCATATGGGAGTGTGTGAGTATTTGAGCCTAAGTTGTCAGGAATTGCTTCTTTTCTGTTTACTTTTATTTTTGGAGAAGACAAAAGAATAAAAATTAACTACAACAAATTTCATAAGCAACAGCTGCCATCACCTCTTTACCATCACCAAAATCACCACCCTCACCATTTTCTGTTGCTAACAAAATTCCACTCATCTTAAGAATGACGAATGACTTCGCGGTGATTTATATTTTCAGGTGTAAACATTTATTTCAAGGCGAATGAGCAGGAAGCGTTATGCAAAAGCATATATATACAAACATATATATACATATGTCGGTATATTAGGGTAGTCAAAGAATACTTATATCGTTGAAAGAAAAATCAAACTATGTACTAACTTAACTTTAATTTATTTATTAGTGTTGCCATTGTTTTGAAATTTTTTAACATTTATCAAAACGTTTAAGAGAAACAAAAGTTAAGCCATGAATATAAATTAACCATCCATTGTAAAATAAGCAAGCCCACACGCGGCTCTGGATTTCTGTATTTTGTCCATTTTTTTCATTCTAATTAAATATAAAAATATATTTCGCGCTATGTAACCGTTGAAGCGATTTTTGGCAGAGCTCCTCCTCCAATTTGTGGTTTTCCGTCTTGATGTTTTAACAAAAAAATTCTAGTTTATTCGAGGTCGTCTCCGAACTGCCGATGGATTGTTGTGAGGAGCCTTTATTTATTTAATGTAAGAAATACACTCGGAGTGCTTGACATTCCCTGCCGAGGGACGACCGCAATTAGAAAAATTTAGTTTCTATAAAATTGGATGATGGTCGAACCTGGGCTCGTACCTAGGCCTTCCGAATGGCAGAACGCAATGCCAACCACTCGGTCGCGGTTGCAAATAATGATGGAAAATCCTAATTAAGAATATTCTATAATAAGATTGTGCAGCAAATATACCAATGCATCGCTTCCCGAACAGAATTGTAGTTTTCCTGATAATCTAAGCAGACAGCTACCTATGCACTAAACTTGAAAAAAATTAAACTATAAATAAGGTATTTTTATATAGCTCAGTTTCTGGTCTACTTTTGGGTGTGTGTTACTAAAGTTTTGTATATAACATTAGTAAGACCTATTCCTGAATACGTCTCGGTGATTTTGAACCCGAGATATCAAATCTATTCAAAAACAATTCCTCGCCTTAAGGCATTTGCATTGGGACTCTCAGTACAATCTTTCTTCTTATACTGGCCGACTGAAACTTATCAATCTCCATACTCTCGCCAGTCGTCGGAAAATGCTCGGTGTAATTTTCATGGTTAAAATAATGACAGGCTTAATTTCAAGCCCCTCATTCTCTCTGAAATAAAATTTAATGCTCCGTTTAGAATGTCCTGAGATTTTTACCCCTTGTTTGTAGAAACTTGTAACATGTTGTATTGTTTGTGTCTTGATTTCAACTCTCATTCAAGCACTTTTTACATATCTGAATCGCTTTTCGTATTAATAAAACTATTTTGTCGACTCTCTATTAATCATTAAGTAACCTCTTATAAGTAAACTAAGTTATTCTTAAAAATCAGCTGATGAATTTTTGTTCAGTAGCCGAACTTTCTTATTTCTCGACACCAAACAAACCCTGCGTGATTTGGTATTAATGAAAAATAAAAAAAGTTCCGTACGTCATGCAGACAGCGGCCCCCGTGCGGATAGGCGGGCGGTGGGTAAACCGTTGGGATTAATAAATAAAAAGCCCTATTCGCAAACCTATGAAATATACATATAAAATTTCATATTAATCGGTCAAGCAATTTCGGAAGAGTAACACGAGTATTTCATATGTAAATATTGTTTTTTCTTTGAAATTGTATAGTTTTCAATTTCGATTTTATGTTTGCTTAAAAATTTTCAAGTGAAAATCTAAACAGTCTAACTTTCACAAAATTTCGGCTTACCCGTATATATTATGTGTATATCGCTTTGACAAGTCATTTACACCAATATCTTAGCTGTGCTTATATGTAAAAAAATGGAAAAGTTTAAATGCTTTACTCTTCCAACAAAGTTTTGTATATTTAAATATAAAACACAAACAAAAGAAATAAGAATTTCCAATGGGTTTTATCATTTTTATTCTCACTTATAACGTGTGGATGGCAAGTATTTAGAGGAGGACTTTTTTATATGGCTTGAAAATTTAATTGTTATTTGGTAAAGATATTTTAATATCACAAAAAAAAAAAATATATATATATATATAACAATATTAAACTTAAATAAAATAAAATTAAATATAAATACAGAAAACAAGATAAAAATAAATAAATTGGAATAAAATTTTAAATAAATACAGTGAAATAAATAAAATATAACAAAAGCAAATATAACTTAGTTATAAATTATATAAAAAAATAAAAGATAATTAAAATAAAATAGAACAAAATATGATAAACCAAAATAGAATAAAATAAATAGACTTAAAGAAACTTATCAAAGTTAATTTAAATTAAATTAAATATAAATAAACAAAACAAGATAAAAATAAATTGAATCGAAATGAAATAAAAAATAAATAAAGTAAAATAAATAATATAAAATAAAATAAATATAATAAAATAAAATAAAAAAAATAAAATAAAATCATCATCGCATCTATATATAAATATACCGCATCGTCATTGCATTGTTTTCCTTGTTTCGAAGCACGACAGTTATAATGTTGTCAGCATTAAGGGGGCCGACCAAAGTCTACAGCCTATTTTGTTCTGTTTGCCAGTGTATGCGTTTGAAAAACGTGTGTTCAGCGTCATCCTCGATCGCATCGTTGTATATACAAGCCGGCGCTTCAGTTTTTACCATTTTATGCAGATACTTCTTAAAATATCCATGCTAAGGACTGTGTATTATAATAATTCACTTTTCCATGCTTCCTGCTGGACCACTCTTTTATACTTTATATTAGCCTTGCCGTCAATTTACCATATGTTCCTATTCCCAACGAGTTTGTAATTGTGTCAAGGTATCGTTCTTTTCTTCCTCTTTCGTGGTGGTGGCAATTGTCCCTTGGTTCTTCAATGTCCACATCTTCTTTTTTTTCAAATGCCAAAAAGTCAATGGGAGAGTTTCCTCTTATTACCAATAAAGCTTCGACTGAAACTGTATGATATGCCGAGACTACTCTCAGAGTAGCTGTGCGGTAAGCTTTTTCCAGGGTTTTACGTCGGTCTTTCTTCCTCAGTGAGTCGGCCCATAGCTCTGCTCCGTAGAGCAAGGCATTCAGAGCTGTAGACATTAAAATATTCCGTATATGCTTCCTTGTTAGTAATACTAGCTCAGTTTTTTCAGTGGCATGTTTAAGGCCTCTCTCTTCAAGCCACATTTCTGATTATCGCGGCGGTGTCGTCTACGTAGCTAACTACGTATGTATCTTCGGGCATTTGGAGACTTAATATGCGTCGTAACTGAGGCTCCAGAGGTTTGGGCCGAGAATTGATCCCTGCGATGCTCCTGACGTAACCCTTAATTGGCGTGGGCCTTCAGAAATTTTATACAGCAGGATCCTGTCTTTCAAATGACTCCTCAGCATTAGGTTGAGACATGTACGTATTTAACAGTTTTCCTCGAATGCTTCAATCGTATTCTTCCATTGAGCGCTGTTTAATGCATTCCGTACGTCAAGGGTAGCTAATGAAACAACAGGTCTGAGTTTATGGCATTCTCCATGCGCTACTTCTACACTCTTCATTACTTTCTCAATTGCGTCGAGTGTTGATCTGTCTGGGTGATAAACCACCTGCCCTAATAATAGCTTTTTCTATACGTGGTTTCAGCAGTCTTTCGAGAAGCTGTCAGCAGTGTCAAGCATGCAGAGAGGCCGGTGTGCTGACGGGCTTTCTAGGTTTCCCTTCCCTTTACTTATTAAAACGAGCTGCTGTCTTTTCGAAACTTCTGGGAAGATGCCGACTTTAAGGCAGGAGTTAAACATTCCTAATAGCACGTGACGAATGGACGTGTTTCGGCTATTATCTATTGTACCTCTGCTGGTAAGCCATATGGTTCAGGTGATTTTATACTTAAATTTCCTTGTCGTCAGTTGTAGCTCATCCATGGTAAAGAGTGGCGCTTCGCTGGCGGGTTTCGTCGGTCTTGCTTGCCTCCTAACTTTATCATAACGATTTTGTACACTAGACCCCACGGATTAATATTTAGGCCATTTTGAAGATCTACCTGTTTTCATTTTTTGCTGATTTCGATGGCGCTCATTAGTTCTTTCTTCGCGGCGTGAAAATGATCCCTTTCCGTTGTTGCGTTGCCTCTGCATATGTTTCTTGTGTGTGTGTTTCGATTCAATGATTTTAAGCACAAAATATTTATTTGAATTCAATAAAAAAAGAATAAAATTTCATGCTCTTAAATGATTTTTTGACGGATTAATGACCTAAAATCTCCCACTAGAAAAATTTGTCGTATATACGTATGTTAGAGTGGCTCGATTTGTAATCGATAGGTAATCGTAAATTGTAAAAGTACTTGGCGTACCAAGTTTTGTTGAAATATCTCAAAAAGTGAGGGTCCAGTTAGCTTTAGAACAAACGGATAAGGTTAAATCAATCTGGTATGTCGTTCTGATCCGATGGTAAAAAATTTTGGTGGGTATATCTCTTCTCCTTTTGGTAATTACATAGTCAAAATACCTTTTAATGTTCATTAGAGGTATAATAAAAGTTACATAAAATTAAATTCAATTGAATTCAACTAAACAAAATTTAATTATTTTTAAATTTAATTAACTAAAAGATAGTTAATTAAAATTGATTTCCTGTAACTGAATATTTTTAATAGCACATGGTTTATTTTTTACTTTATATAAGGGTTTTCTCATATTTTGCTATCACTGCTCATGGCCATTGCCTCTTAGTCATAAAGTTAAGCTAAGCGTAAAGGCAGAAATAAGTGAAAGCAAAATACAAATATAAATAAGACAATGTTGTTTTTGTTTCAAAAGGTACAAAAGAGAGTCTCTGAAAATAACACACACATATCTATACATATATTTAAATTTAAAAAACTTTATATTTGTTTAAAACAATGCGAGAAATTAATATTTTTCATTATTTTGTCATATTTTACATTACCTTAAATATGTAAACATACGAAATTTATGTATGCTTGCTTCAGATACATATTTATATACATTTTCTCCAATACGCTTGAGAGTTATGTATATGTTTTTCTCCGTTTGCCTAATAAATATTTTTGTTTGCATATCCTTGCCTTTTAAAGGGTGTTTTTTATAGAGGTATAGAACTTTAAGTTGCAATAAAACAACGATGGATTATTCGATTGACATGAATTTTATTTATCCGAAAGATAATCTTGTGGCATTACATTTTAAATATGATTTCTGGCATATGACCGCCACGGCTGGCGCGGACGTAGTCCAATCTGGACGTCCAATTTTCGATGACTTTTTCCAACATTTGTGGCCGTATATCGGCAATAACACGGCGAATGTTGTCTTGTAAATGGTCAAGCGTTTGTGGCTTATCCGCATAGACTAATGACTTTACATAGCCCCACAAAAAGTAGTCTAGCAGTGTTAAATCACAAGATCTTGGAGGCCAATTCACAGGTCCAAAACGTGAAATTAGGCGGTCACCAAACGTGTCTTTCAATAAATCTATTGTGGCACGAGCTGTGTGACATGTTGCGCCGTCTTGTTGAAACCACATCTCCTGGACATCATGGTTATTCAATTCAGGAATGAAAAAGTTAGTAATCATGTCTCTATACCGATCACCATTGACTGTAACGTTCTGGCCACCATCGTTTTTGAAAAAGTACGGACCAATGATTCTACCAGCCCATAAAGCGCACCAAGCAGTCAGTTTTTCTGGATGTAACGGTGTTTCAACATACACTTGAGGATTACCTTCACTCCAAATGCGTCAGTTTTGTTTGTTGACGTAGCCATTCAACCAGAAGTGCGCTTCATCGCTAAACATCGCTAAAATGGACGTAGTGCGCGATACGTTTTCCGCACAGAACCATAATTTTCGAAATATAATTGCACTATTTGCAAGCATTGTTTAGGCGTGAGTCTATTCATGATGAATTGCCAAACCAAACTGAGAATAAATCACTTGACAGGTGTTAAATCGGTCGCCATCTTGAAAAGTAATGCCAACTTAAAGTTCTATACCTCTATAAAAAACACCCTTTATATGAAACGAAAAAAAATTGTCTTGTGTTCATGTGAATTATGACATAAAATATAGTCAATACGCACACAAACCAGCATACAAATATACAAACTTGTATAAGCATAAATGTAAGCATCAAACAAAACAGTAGTTGCCTTTGTCACTCGTCTCAGCTTATTCGTTCCCTTGTGACACGCATGACTGCATATGATGTTTTACTCTTACTCTTGATATGAGATGATGATACTTGGATACTATGTTTATAATATGAGTGTATATACAAATATTATTTATATATAGATGCATGTATGTATATGAAGTTCGCTGAGTCGTTTGATATTTGAGCTTTCGCTGGATTTTTCTTTGTTGCATATGACATTCAAGAATTTGCTCTTTCAAAAAGTTCAATTTCCTTTAAAGTATTTTGACTGCTTTAAGTGAATTTTCTGTTATTTCTATTAATAATTTTAAATTTTAAATATTAATTTTTTATTAAAATTTTATGAATTGTAAAATTCACTTTGATGTAGGAAATGTAATATATTGAAACAATTAAAAAATAATAATTTTCGAGCCCCTGCGGAACGACTTTCTGGCAAGGATGAGAAAAGATTTTAGCATTATTTCATACCTCTGATGGCTCGTGGCTCTGAATTTTCTGAAATTTTTAATTTATTATATTTATGAAATTTAAACTGCGAGATTTCTTTGGGTTATTTGGTTTATAAAACCCATATTTACAGTTCAGCTTTGATTATTGTTTTTATTATCTCTTTTAAAACATTCAGTAATAACAAAATTTCAATACTAACAGAATATTGCACACTTCTGGTCTGAAGGCAAGTAATTATAAGAGAGAGAAAAAATAAATAAATAAATTAATTAAATAAAAATAAAAACATTTGAAATAATTTTTACAGCACCAAAGTAAAAACTTTTTAAATATTCCTTAGAGTTTTTATTTGAACATAAAAGTTAAATAATCGATACTCCTGAAATATAAAACAGATAACAGAAAAACTTAATTTTCAAATTAAAATATAACATTTTTTCCCATTTACTTACTAGCTACTTGCTTATAATCCTGCATGTACAAGTACACATACACATACACGTGTACTAAATGTGTCTGTTATTTATAGAATTCCATTTCGCTCCGTTGTTAATACTGAGTTTGTTGGAGTTCTCATCTTAGTGCCAACTGCACAGTAATAACAGCAATAACAAGAACAACAAAACTTTTCAAAATTTCCATATCCCATGCAGCTTAAAATAATATGGTGCAACACTGTTTATGTTGCTGTTGCTGTTGAAAAGCTGAAAAGCTATTTTTGATACTTCACCGGGAGTCACAAGCAGAAGTGATAAAAAAAAAACTACAAAAATAACTAAAAAATTCCCCTGCCATGTAATAAAACAGTGTGTTGCTGATAGGCAGCAAATTGAGAGAAGAAAATTTTAAAATCAAGAAATTTCATTTTTTGCTCGACTTGATTCTTTTAGATAGAAAAAAAAACAGTTCATACTTTAAGTGAAATTATTTAATACATCATCATTTCGATAAAGAATATTGCTTAGCTATGTACATATAATTTTTTTTTAATTTGATATTATCATTATTACTTACCTCAAAGTGCATTGATTTGCTATTTAAATATAAATTTGTATTAATTTAGTGTCTAATGTATTTCGTGGATTAAACTTGATTAAACCGTTAAAAAGTTGCCCGCTCGATTCCTCTTTTTGCCACTACACCGTTACAAAATAACCGTTTTTAAAGTTCATCTGTTTTTTTCGCTTTCAAACATAATTCCCACTGCACTACCCCCCGCCATTGCATGAGTTGTTGCAACTTTTTAGGCGAAGGGTGCTGCGCGCCACAGGTGTGCACCCGTTTAGCCGGCGTTTTGTAGTGACGCTATCAACAAACTGAATTGCCGGTCGACTAAATTTTGGTGCCAAAACATTTACATATAGGCTATAGAGTCGAGTCTAATTTTATACACATGTAAACATGTAAACATATGTACTATTTGGAACCATATGGGCAAACAATGAATTCAACATTAATATAGTTCCAAAAGGGAATTTAGTACATAACTTAAGGGTAACCCTAAAATCTTCAAAATAATAAAAACATAATTAATTAATTAATTTTGATATTATTATTATCTCATTTTATTTTTTGTTTGTTTTTTAGTTTATATAGCTTTATTTATTTTATTAAATTTTAGTATATTTTATATAAGCTTTTTCCAATTTATATTTCTATGCAATTAAATTTTATATATTTTATTTTATTTTATTTCATTTATTTTAATCTATTTATTTAATTTATATAAACTCATTTAATTTAATATCATTTAAGTGAGTATAATTTAATTTAATTAAAACAAAAAAAAGTAGAAACATTAATTGATTTAGCCATTGATAATGTTTAATCGTGCCATATTAACTCTCTTAGTTTTTTGTTTATTTTATGTTTAAATTAATTATCATAGTAATTTTTTATTTCACTTAATTTTTTATCTTGTTTAATTTAATTTAATTTTAATTTCAACTTAATATATATCTTTCTCTTGAGTTAATTTAGATTTATGTTTTTGAAATTAAATTCATTTTAGTTAATATTATTTAATTAACAAATATTAATTTATTTTGCGAATGATAATTTTTAATCGTGCCTTTTTAACGAGATCTTAAATTGAAAGTGTAGAAAATACAGCTTGTACAAGAACTGAAGCCGCTCGACCTTCCAAGTGGCATCGCTTCGCATTATGGGCTTTTGAAATCTCCAAGAAGATCCGACGTTTTCGAGCCAAATTTTATTAAGGGATGAGATCCATTTCTGGCTCGATGGATATGTAAACAAGCAAAATTGTCGCATTTGGGACGAAAGCAATCTGAAGAGATTCAAGAGTTGCCATTTTTTTTTCCAGAAAAAACAACGGTTTGGTGTGGTTTGTGGGCCGGTGAATTATCGGTCCATATTTCATCAAAACTGATGCCGGTGAGAACGTAACTGTTAATGGCGACCGTTGTCGCGCCAGGCAAACCGACTAATTGATGCCTGAAATTGAAGCTCGTGATCTCCGGCGCATTTGGTTTCAACGAGACGGCGCCTCTTCCCACACATCGCATTAATCAATAGATTTATTGAGAGAATACTTCGGTGAGCAGATAATTTCACATTTTGGGCCGGTCGATTGGCCACCAAGATCATGTGATATCACAACGTTAGACTTTTTCCTGTGGGGATATGTAAAGTCTAAAGTCTATGCGGTCGATCCTGCTTCAATTCAGGTCTTGGAGCAGAACATCACGTGTGTAATTCGCCAGTTACCAGCTGAAATGCTCGACCGAGTCAACGAAAATTGGACCCAACGGATGGACAATCTGCCGCGGTCAATACTTGAAAGAAATAATCTTCAAAGAGGAAATGCCAAAGAATATTCTTTCGAATGATAATAAAAACTCTCCATTAAATTTGAATTTTTTTTTTAAGTAGAGAACGTTGAAATGGATCACCTTTTATTATTTTATTTTAAATTGATTGATATTGCTTTTTTATTTATTTTGATTACATTTTCCTTTTTATTTTATTTTTTTTTATATATTATTTTTTTATTTAAAATTTTTGACTAATTTAATTAAATTTATTTTATTTTGTTTATTTACGATATTTTATTATAGTTTAATTTATTTATTTTATTTTATTTTATTTTGTTTATTTTTCTTTTTTATATATTTTATATAACTGTTATTCTTATTTAGTTTTATTTACATTTATTAAATTTTGAATTATTTATTTTCTTTTCTTTATTTTGTTTAGTGTTAATTCATTTTATTTAAGTTTATCTGCTTTATATTATTATATTTTAGATTAAGTTATTTTTATTTGATTTTATTTAGATTTATATAATTAAATTTACTTTCATTTTGTTTCATTTTCATTTCATTTCTTAACTTACTTCCTTTAATTTTTTTCAGTTTTTTTTAACCTTGTTTTCGTTTATGCTATTTAGATTATTTTAATTGAATTCAGTCGTATTCATTTTAATGGTATTTAACTTAAATTAATTCAATTTATTTTTAATAAATTAAAATTATTTAATTTCTCTCACGAAAATGATACGTATGCCGTCATGCATAGCTGGCAGATTGACATGTGCAAATTGCAACACGTGTTTTTAAAGAGAGAAGTAGTTGACAGTTTATGAGAAGTATCATAGTTGGCAGCTAATGAGAGATTCGGGCATATACTTATACATAGGAGTGAGCGAAAGGTTTTTTGTAGCTCAAATAAATAAATTTTAAATAATAAAAAAAAAAATTATTCTGTGTTATAGGGAGTTCGGCATATAAGAAGTTGAAATAATATGCAAGATCGAATCAGATTATATTAAAAAATAAAATTACCAAAAGAACTAGTAATTTCATAAAATATTTGAAAAAAATCGAAAAACTAGGGAATTAATGAAAAAAATGAGAAAATTGAGTTTTAAGAAACTGTATAAAATTAGTTGACGGATTTTTAAAGTGAAATTGCTAGAAATAACTAAAAAATGCAAGTATAATTATAATAAAAAATAAAAATAGAAATATTTACAAAGTTTATTTGCAATTCACAAACAGAAAGGAGAATACAAGCTTCGATGAAAATAATTTGAAGTAGGAAAGAATACTTTGAAAATTAATTCTCGGACATTTCTTTAACGTAATAATAAAAAAAATATTTAAACTAATATTTACAGAAATTTACAAAATATATATATATGTTTGGTAAATAAAATGATTCAAATACATGTCTAAGCTAGACGATGACTAAAGTCTTTATATTAAAGGGAAGGCTTTGTAAAGAGCAGGCAAATGTAAACTGCCAAACGAAACACTTAGTGGGTATTGACAGCAGAAATGCTGTAATCTGTAAGCGCAGAGCCAAATTAAAGGCATCTTTCATAGAACTTATAATTTTAGCTAATTAAATATATAACTGCCGATTGAATAACTTTAATTCCGAGCTTAAATGCCCTAAACTAACGAATAGCGTTAAATATTATAGCAATATCTCGAAGTGGAGAAATCGCTCTAAAATCGAGTACATAAGTCCCGTATGTATTTATATTTCTATTTTTGGGCTTGTTTTGTGTCACTTTTTCGTCACTGACAATGCAACTTGGCCAAGTTGGCCGCTGTCACTCGCTGTTAGTTACTCGCCTGAGGTGGCACTTAGCACACTTGTGGCACACAAACATACACATACACGGAACACTAACAATAAATTGTGATTTTTCGAATTTTATGTGCTTTTCTGTGTATATTTTGTAAATTATTTATGTTAAACCACTTGATTGAGCATTTCTGTTTCGTGAGATAAATATTTATTTAATTGGCTTTATTTAATTTTTGGGTAATTAAGTGTTTCTGCCACTATGCTGCTCCTATGTCTTTTCTTATTTAATTTTTATCTTGTATATGATTTTTTCGTTTGTATTTTTTGCTTGCATGCGCGAAATTCTTTCACTAATTCACTTACTTCCGTTAACACGACGAGGTGACTGCGATGTGGCACTCAACGCGCTTCCACACTCTATTTCGCCAAATTTGCGGCGCGGCATATCACAGCTGTTGGGTAAAGTGAGGCTAAGTGCCAAGTGGTCGAAAATAAGAAAAGAATACAAAAAAAAAAAAAAATATAAAAAAAAAAAAATATCAAAAAAAAAAAAAATTAAAATTAATTAATAGAAAAAATTTATCAGTAAAAATGCCAGCTTCATTATAACAGCAACAATAAAAACATTGGCAAGCTAACACATTAAAAATAAGATACTCACGGTATATGTTAAATATATCTACTATATAATCTTATAAAATGTTCGCATTTCTAAATATACCAGCCAACAGATATAAAAATATTATTTGAATGCACACATACTCATGCATACATACATACCTGTATATGTGTGTGCGCATATGTAAGTGGGTGTATGCATGTAGTCTATTCCATGATTTTTTCTATAATAATTTCGTGTTATTTTTGAATTGGCAGAGGTGAAAATTTCTCAAAATTCTTTTTCTCGAAAATAATACACACATTTACGTATATATATGCACTTGCAAGCGATTCTACTATTTTATTTATTTGTTTGTAGCTAAGCAGACAACTTTTATTTATATTTTTACGTAAATGAAGTGAAAGAAGAAGCAGAAGAAAAGAAATCATCTATTTGTTAAATAATCTATAGATATGCCTTTCAGAATTTCTTGCAAATGCCAAGTGGAATACAAGGAGGTGAAGTTGAGAGTCATCCAAAGTTTTTTATTTTAATTTAGATGAATATTTTTAAATATTTCATAGGTGAAATTTATACCTCAAACATACATTCACTTTATTTTTATACAATGTGCTAGCAGACCCGACTACAAGTTGTTGTGGCTTTCTGTATTTTCTCCAATTTTTATTTTAATTGGTATTCAAAGGGTCATTAAAGTTCTAATTAAGCAATTTGCCTGTCTGTCGGTGATTTCTTTCCCGTAAAGAAATGTTCCAATCAAGTTAAACTTTTTTATTAATCGATGGTCAATTTAGACATATCATTTAAAATTTTAACCAAATCGAAGTATAAATCAGTTTTTTCTCAATTTAATCGGTAAACAGCCTGAAAATCATCATTCACCTAAATCGCACCTTAAGTAAGATTTCGAATAGGTCGGTCCATCGTCTACATTTCGGAGAGAAAAGTAGTGTTCCCGTTAATCTAAGCAAAAAGCAGATATGATTCAAAAAAAAAAAAAAAAAAAAATCGGTGCAGAACTTTTTGAGTTTTTGAAGCATACACAAACCAACATATTATTTTTATATATGTATATTATTATGTACATACATTGAGAAGCAAAAGTTAATCTATTTTTACCTAAATAAATAAATAAATAAATAAATTAATTAATTGGAGTTTTTGTGGGTAACTCCTTTCCTAATTGCTTTAAACAAAAAATATGGTTAATAATCACAAAGATAAAGATAAAAGTATTCAAAAATCTCAATTTTTAACTTTTATTTTTTATTAAAATTCGGAAAGTTTGGCTAATTTTAAGGTAGACGTTGATATGAAGTTTTAAATTCTATTAAATTAATTTATAAAAATTTGATCGCAGAAATATCGTTTATTTTTTAATATATATATATAATTTTTTTTCTTGAAGAATATTTTTCTTAATTTGCATATGAAAATTAAAATTGGCTTAAAAAATTAGAAAAAAATCTATCAATATTGAGGTTAAGAATTTTACTTGAACCAACCGCAAAGCCATATATATAGATAATAAATAGTAGTACCCTGATGTTTTTTTTGAGAGATTATTTGTCTAAACCCTTTTGTGTAATACAAATATTATCTCATCAGGCTTCCTTAAATGATTTTTTATGCTTTATTTTGTATTTACTTTAAGCAATTAGTATCGTTTTTTTAATTTTAGACATCTGCATTTTGACAGCAGAAAATCTGTATTTGCAGAGCTTTCACTTTGTCACAAATTAAATGTTTCAAATATGTGGAAAGAAAAATAAAATTGATTTATTACTGAAATTAAAAATTTTAAGCATGTTGCAATCCCCTCAAAAGCTCTTTGAAATCTTACTGTTTTGTTACCGGTTTTATTATAATTAATACTAAAATAGTATTATTATAATAAAATTGTGACATCAATCTTTTTAATTAAAACCATCAAATAGTTGCCACTGTTATTCAAAAATATTTTCATTTCTTAAATATCTTCAATTTTATACCCATATGTATTATATCATTTATTGTATTGTAAGTATTTTCGTAATTAATCTCGATTATTTCCCAAATCCTTCGAGTCTGATCCTCGAATTGCTAAATAAAAGTCTAAAGACTTGTACGTTCGGAATTCTCTCAACGCTTACTTATTCCACAATAATTACAAATAATTATTCTTTATACTCAAAGGTTTATTTTACAATTCTTTATAACACAAAATTGTTTTCCGCTGCACACAGTTTAGCTGTTTCTAAAATTCACAGCTTATTCCAATCTTAAAGCCACTGCGTTTTCTACTCGTCTGCCTGCGGTAGCTCCTGCCGCTCTTTTTATCTGTTCTTTTTACTTGGTATTTCCATCACAATTCAATAAGGAACCATTTTGCACTTTATATATATGTATTTGACGCTTTGTTACCGCTGAAGCTGAAGCGATTTTCGGCCGAGCTCCTCCTCCAATGTTTGCGTCTTGATGTTTTTACCAACAAATGGAGGGGCCTACAATTCATTCTGAGCCGCCTCCGAACGTAAGATGGATTTTTATTTTTTATTTCGTGTCAGAAATACACTCGGATGACTTGTAATTCCCTGCCGTATGGCGACCGCTATTAGAAAAATATTAGCGCTCTTAATAGTTGTTGGTTAGTAACAAATTGAATAATACAACAACAGATTATATGGCAGACGTTGGCTCAGTTGTTAGAGCACTCGCCAGTGATGCCAGAATCCGTCGGTTCGATTCCTGGCATAAGAAGTCCGATTAGGAGATGTGGTGATCTCCGAAAAACAGCTGTCACTTCTACCAATTTTTCAATTAAAAAAAAAAAACAAAAAAACAAAAAAAAAAAATTCTGACAAAAATAGGCCTTTGAATACAACTCATTTACTTATAACCAAGAAAAATATATTTTCCATAATTTTGGATTTTGCTCGAATCTGGCTATTGCCGCACTTTAAAACATAAAAATTTCGTTAAAAAAATACACTCAATATTATATTTTATATAACTTAACATTTCAAGTGTATCATAGTTTTGAAAAAGGTGGCAACTCTCTTCAGAAAGTATTCAGGTTTCTAAAGCTTAAACCTCTTTATTCCGAAACACATATATTACATTGTGACGAAGATCCGAAACAAAAGTCTGATGATATATTAGTGTCGATAACTTACATGTCATAGAGAGAGAGAATCGAAAATCTTCGTTATCCGGAACATAGAGAGAGAGAATCGAAAATCTTCGTTATCCGGAACATATCGAGCTTTCCAATCGTAAATACGAGCAACCTGTATAATGTAGGGCAAAGCACAAGTTGTACAGGGAGCTCGTTGGTGATAACACAACTGTGAAGTGGATTTTCCCCGTGCAAACTGTGGAGTCAAACAATTTGCATTTCTTTAACTAAAAGCCTGCAACGCATTGACGGATTTAATTGACTTATTCTAGCACAAAAAATTAATATAAAGTGTGATCCAAGTAGAGGTACTCTTTTCAATATTCATTTTCGTTCAGTATTGTTTGGTATTTCATCATCCCGTTCTGTAAAGAATGTGTTTCACGCAATTCGCTTAACTTATGGTCAACATCGGCCCACTGAGCGTACTATTCGCAACACCATCACCCATTTAAGATCCAGCATTCATTATAATATTCGACCGAATAGACCACGGCCAGTACGCAGTGAAGAAAATACAGCGTCCGTAGATGAGAGTGTACACGAAGACCGTGGAGAGTCGCATCGGCGCCTTTCGCAGCAACTCGGACTGACGTATGGAACGACTTTTACTTCGAGATTTTAAATTAAAAGCGCACAAAATATAGCTTGTGCAAGAACTGAAGCTCAGTGGGCTCTTGAAAAGTTCCAAGAAGATTCGACTTTTTCGAGTAAAATTTTGTAAATAAGCAAAGATTACCCTACTTGGAATGAAGAAAAACCTGAAAAGATCCAAGAGCTGCCATTTCATCCAGAAAAAATAACTGTTTGTTGTGGTTTGTGGTCAGGTGGAATCATCGATCCATATTTCTCCAAAAATGACGCTTGTTAGAACGTTACCGTCAATGGCGACCATTATAACCGACTATTTGATGAAATTGAATGTCGGGATCTCCGTGAGTTATTTGTCCGTGGGTTTATTGAGAGAACACCTTGGTGAGAAGATAATTTCACGTTTTAGGCTGGTCGATTGGGCATCAAGATGGTGTAATATAACGCCGTTAGACTTTTTCCTGTGCGGATATGTAAAGGCTTAAATCTATGCGGACAATGCCGCTTCGATTCAGGCCTTGGTACAAAACATCACGCCTGTCATTCGCAAAGTTACCAGTCGAAATGCTCGAACGAGTCATCCAAATTGGGTTTAACGGATGAACCATCTGAGGCGTAGCCGCGGCCAACATTTGAAGGAGATAATCTTCAAAAACAAATGCCAAAGAATGTTCTTCTGAATGATAGTAAACATTCAACATTAAATTTGAATTTTGTGTGTTTTTTCTTTACAAAGTAGGCAGTCTCGAAATGGATCATCCTTTGTGTATAGAAATAATCATATTTTTTATTTTAGCTCTTGACTTCAGGCATTGAGAATTTATGTATATAATGTAGTATATGTACATACGCTCTACACACCTAATTCCTAAATACATTTAAAAGATTATAAAAAGGTGTATTTTATTTTATTTAATATTTATTCCTAGGTGATTTATTAATGCAAAATTCTTGTCTTGCTCTGAACAAAATGCCACTAAACTTTGACAAAAGTAATTGGTTTTTTTATGCGTATGCCCCAACCAAGGTGTTCTTGCAGTGAAAGATCGAAATGGATTTAGAATAAATTTTGTATGTAAAGTATTATATAAATACTGCTGAAGCGATTTTTGGCCAAGATCCTCTTCCAATTTGTGCTGTCCGTTTTGATATTTTTTCTATGGAGATATTTTTAATTAGAAATCAAATAATAAATAGGTAAAAAAAAAAAAAAATTAGTAAATAAATTAATATGTCAATAGAAAAAATAGAGAAATATAAAAAATAAACCAATAAATAACTTAAACATATTATATTTATTCCAAAATATCCCATTTTCAGCTTCTCTTGTGGCGATTTCATTGCATGCAGTTCTGTTTTTCTCCTTGCATTGAGTGTACTTATATTTCTAACAAACTGCCAATTGCCATATTTTTGTTGTTGATTTTGGAATAAAAACAATGTTTATCTTTTTGTTGTTTTGTGCGATGCCTATTATAATTGTGTTTCAATAAAATAAATTACACTCGAAAGCAAATTGGCTAAATGTTCAACGAAAAATTTATGTACTTAATTAAAGCATGCACATTTTTATAATGATGAAAGCATTCGAGATATTCGAAATTTTGTGATTTTGTGCCAAAAAGGTTAAAATTATAATAAAATTTTACAGTAAATTTTTTTTTTGTTACAAATTTTAAAATTTTACTATACATAGCCGAAAATTTCTGGAACGGTTACAGAGCGCCAGTTATATATATATTAGTTATAGCTAACTAATGTTATTCCATGACCAAATCAGTTTCTAAATATTTTTGCAATAAAGATATTTGTTTTCTAAGACTCTCTAGGAAATTGTAGTCAACATTTGTCAGTTTGTTCATAAGGTTCCCGGCAAGATTTGTAAGAAACTATTTTCCAATAAGTGGATCAGGAACTGACCTGTTCAAAAAATCATATCTATGGCTCAATTTACCTGAAATTAGTTTCTTTCCAGCAGATGCCGTTTTATTTAAAAAACGAAATTATGTATCACTCGGTTTGGTTAAATTTTTTTTTAGTTTTTAGTTTAGTATTTTTTTTTCCAGATGGCGATATGAAATATTTTTGTTTTCCGAATATGTACCAGATGCAAAGTTCCATTGCAATTTTTTTTTTGCTGACGTTAATAAGTGAATACCTTCTTTTACGAAAGGGATCCATGCTAAAACCAAGAATTGTATGCACAAACTCAAAAATCTTTAGGCAAAACATATTTCTATCTTCTTCTTCGGTAAAGGGTTACCAATTTAGTGGTTTCAAAAGTGCATGGCTAAATTTTGGCATCTGTCAAACTTAACTGTCAAACCGAACTTGCTCTGTTTTTTCCAACAAAATTTTCTTCGGTGACGATCAAAACTGTCACATTGTTCTCCGAGAATCCTCAAATAATTGAAGAGAAGCTATTACAGCCAAAACAGTTTACTGTCTGGTGCGCTCTTGGTTCGGAGGTGGGATTAGACAATTTTTTTTTTTTTGAAAACGATAGCGGCGAGGTTGTCATTGCCAATTTGGAACGTTATGGTCGTATGGTAACCAATTCTGTTTTGTCTGCAATTAAAGAACACGACTTTGACAATATGTGGTTCCAACAAGATGGTGCCAGATGCCACTTAACAAGAGACTTTATTGCGAGCGCAGTTTTGGCGATGCCAATTAGCCACCGACATTGTGCAATTTGCCGCCGTTGGTATTTTTTTTTTGTTGGGATACGCGAAGGACTGTGTTTATGCGGATAAACCTTTAACTCTTGAGCACTTAAAAACCAACATTCGTCAAGCAATGCTTGAGATAGCGCCCAATATGCGCCAAAATGTGGTTGAAAATTACCTCAAAGGGATCTTAGTATGTAAAGGTGCACGAGGAGGCGATTGTTATTTTAATTTTTTATTTCGGAAACCGAAAAATGGATAGATCTGTACATATGGAAATATTTCTTTTTATGTTTTTTCCATATGATCTCCAAAAAAGATGGGCGGAATAGGCGGAAAATATATTACTTTGTTCCTATGGTTTCCGGTAAGATGACGATTTTCAGACCAACCCACTCTTCCTGCCCGCACCTCCTGAACACATATGTACATCGGAAGTAGAATAGATGTATGTATAAATCAAAGTTTTACTTTTTGGATGTGGCAAAGAAGCCTTCATATCCGCCTCGATAACGAATGTTCTCCATTCGCACTGTAGAACATGCCAGTTATCGGCCGAACCGAAATAAAAATTATACAAAATAAATTTTTATGAACATAAAAGCTTTCTTTCATGTTATTTTCGTAAATGACTTGTAGCGCGACAAACACATTGAATTCTTTAGCCGTAGTCAGCCATCATATACTGATCCCATCGGTTTGGAAGCCTCCTTTCAATAATTTTTAGGTCTTATGAAAACGCTCCTTTTGCTTAGCTCTATAGAATCCAAGATTTTATGAAAAATTTGAAATTTGCTGCCGAGATAATGCAATCTGAGGAACATTTTAAATCCTGAGTGTATGAAATTATCCAACATGTTGTTAACAATTTCAGGGTAGTTACTTGACTTGTGATTTCCTAGAAAGTTTTTAGTAACTTCAGTAAACGAATTCCAAGCAAGTAGTTCCAAATTGGTCATTGAACTTCTGAAATCAGTAGCTCTTATCAATATTCGTATATGCGGGCTAACAAAAATACCTGGATTTCTCTTTTCATGCAAAATTAATTCCAAAGCAAATAATCTATAAATAAATCAGCTAATTAATAAATAATTAAATTGAAATAGTAAGTAAATAAATAAGTAAATAAAAATTAATTACATTTCCGAAATCTACATTTATTCATAAATATCCTATTTTATAAAAAAGGAAAGTAATTTCATTTGATGCTAAACGATTTTTGGACAACTTAAATTTAACATGGCGTAATCAGAAAAAGGTTTGATCGATAGTAACGTCAAACAAATAAATTTTACAAAGTTGGCAGTCTTATTGGAAGAGTTGCTCACTTTAATATAATTCACTGAAAAAAACTAGGAAAATGGTTAAAAAACTCCGTTCAACTATTCCGTTATGAAAGTCTACATATACGCTAATGTTTTTTGAATTTAAATTAACAGTAGTCTTAGTAAAATTTGTATACTTAATTGAAAAAATTATGAAAGGGAAGAAGTTTTATGATAATAAGTTCCAGTTAATGTAATAAAGCTTATATTGGCAGTCCATGAGACCTAATACTAACTATTTAACAGCACATTCATTCCTTAATCGAGTTATGTTCAACGGGTTCTCTAATTGTGATTCGGTGAATGTTCATAACCATTTATTTAACTTTTTGCTCTTTGATGTGAAACGCTTATATCACTCTAAGCTCTTACGTTTCTTATTGTATAGTTCAAAAGTGGATTTCCAAAAATATGTGAATCGAGAGCTTCAAACAAAAGAACATTATTACCTTTTCAGAAAGGTATTTTAATAAGTAATGCATCTCTAAGGGCTCTGCTTGAATTTGTGAACGAAATTTTTTCTGTACGCTATATTCTTACATATCGTCTGAATTCGGTCATAAAAAACATGTTTTAAACGCTGAAGCGATTTTTGGCCGAGCTCCTCATTCTATTTGTAGTTTTGCGTCTTGATGTTTTTACAAAGAAATTCAAGGACCACGGTTTATTCTAAGCCGACTTCGAACGGTTGATGGATTTTTATGAGGAGCTTTATTTCATGCCAGAAATACACTCGGAGGGCTCGATATTGCCTGCTATGTATATGTGTGTGTGTATGTATATACCAACATAGCTCAACATAGTGAACTATAATGGCGCCGAGGAAATGTCGCTCATGATAACTCCGATTGGATTACGCTGCATCGTCGGTTCGGGAGACGAAGAGATAGAAAATATAGAAAGCGATATAGATCAATTCCACGAAGACGCGTTAGAACATATTTCTGGATATATTATATGCAAGTTAAGGCTATACGAAGAAGTGTCAGTCCACTTTAATATAAAGTGGGTTGACGAGATTTGTAGATTTGGTTTAGGCGGATCCCAATTGTATTTAGGCGAGAATAATACGCAAAACATGTGGGTTTCTTCCTGTAACTATAGCTTACCTGACGAAGTTAAGAAAGATTAATTTGAAAGTGTAATAATAAAAATTACTCTCCAAATTTCCCTTTTTCTAATACTTTAAAAAAACAGTACCAAAATAATACTGCGGAAAAAGTAAGGTAAATCTACTGATCCCACCCAGTAATGATTCCACCATGGATTTTACCATAAATGCATTGAAACTTTCGAAATATTTAAAAAAATTTCATAAGCTAATATCAATACACCTGAAAATAGTTTAACTTCCATTAGATTTCATAAAATATAACTAAGACTTTAAAGGGTTGGAACTCTTGTTAGTATGCTTTAATATTCTACATTTCTTTCTTAGCAATAACACATTTTCAATTTTCTTTATTATTATTTTTTACTTTAGGAAATTAAAAATTTACTTTTAATAGATGAAATTTGTAGCACAAAAGTAAAGCAAAAGTCGAAAAGAGCATTTATGACAGATAGCTGAAAAATCTTAAAAAATATTTTAGTGGAACTATACTTTCCTGTCCTGAAAGCGATTTCATTGTATAAACATTTTTTATTTTTTCTCTTTGCATGTAGCATTATAAAGGGTGTTTTTTTTATAGAGGTATAGAACTTTAAGTTGGCATTACTTTTCAAGATGGCGACCGATTTAACAGCTGTCAAGTGATTTATTCTCAGTTTGGTTTGGCAATTCATCATGAATAGACTCACGCCTGAACAACGCTTGCAAATAGTGCAATTTTATTTCGAAAATAATGGTTCTGTGCGGAAAACGTATCGCGCACTACGTCCATTCTATTTTGCTTAGCGATGAAGCGCACTTCTGGTTGAATGGCTACGTCAACAAACAAAACTGCCGCATTTGGAGTGAAGGTAATCCTCAAGTGTTTATTGAAACACCGTTATATCCAGAAAAACTGACTGTTTGGCGCGCTTTATGGGCTGATGGAATCATTGGTCCGTACTTTTTCAAAAACGATGGTGGCCAGAACGTTACAGTCAATGGTGATCGGTATAGACATATGATTACTAACCTTTTCATTCTTGAATTGAATAACCATGATGTCCAGGAGATGTGGTTTCAACAAGACGGCGCAACATGTCACACAGCTCATGCCACAATAGATTTATTGAAAGACACGATTGGTGACCACCTAATTTCACGTTTTGGACCTGTGAATTGGCCTCCAAGATCTTGTGATTTAACACCGCTAGACTACTTTCTGTGGGGCTATGTAAAGTCATTGGTCTATGCGGATAAGCCACAAACGCTTGACTATTTGGAAGACAACATTCGCCGTGTTATTGCCGATATACGGCCACAAATGTTAGAAAAAGTCATCGAAAATTGGACGTCCAGATTGGACTACATCCACGCCAGCCGTGGCGGTCATATGCCAGAAATCATATTTAAAATGTAATGCCACAAGATTATCTTCCGGATAAATAAAATTCATGTCAATCGAATAATTCATCTTTATTTTATTGCAACTTAAAGTTCTATACCTCTATAAAAAACACCCCTTATTATAGGGAAATAAAATGAAAATTTGCAGTTTATAATAAACAAAAAAAAAAAAAAAAGAAACTTACGCCAGTCAGCTATCTAAACACCCATCGTTATTAGATTGCTTACTACTACTTCTTCCAGTTATTTTGTATTCTAAAGTCGTATACAGCAAACGTGTCAGCTCATCCGCGGAAAAAAATGGTGTTATGTGTAATATTGTCACACGGTATGTGTATGGTCTCTCCAAGTTTCAACATATTTCGTCTTGGAAACATCAACTTTTGGGATGTGCGATTGCTGATTATCATAATTATATTTTTCTTTATAAAGTCATTCTGAATGTATCTCCCAGCTGTCTTTATTCCATCTTTTTTTACTAGATCCACCAGTGTAGATAATACTATAATATCTTATAAACCGCGACAATCAACTAGGCTTTTCTTTGTCAATGCTAGTCGTTTACAGAACTAATTTAAAAAGAAAATTGAACAGGAGCAAGAATCAAGAATCTCATATAAATGTTTTTTAAAAACCATATTTAACTCAGACTTTCTATTATATATGTATATAATTATTCGCTTGCATTCTCGTTTGTTTTCTTAAATTTTTGTTTCTTTTTATTATTCAATGTTAACTTTAATTATGATTTTTTTTTTTTTTTTGTTATACGTTTCTGATATTCATTGCTTAATTTTAATGTGTCTATCTACTTTTTTTTATAGATGTAAGTTGTACTAAAAGACATATTATAATCTTATTGTATGAATGTTTTCTTAATTAAATAAATATAATAAAATTTAAAATTTTAATAAAAATTTAAAATTTAAATTAAATAATTTTAAATATATGAAATAAAATAAATAAAAATAAATATGACTAAAATTTAAGCAATTTAGTGGTAAGAAGACTGTCATTCGGAAGGCCAGGGTTCGAGTCCTATTCCTACCAACATGAGGAAATTATATAAAATTAATAGTTCTAATTGCGGTCGCCCCTCGGCAGGGAATATCAAGCCTCAGAGTGTATTACTGACGTGAAATTGAAGCTCCACATAGGAACCCATCGGGCGTTCGGAGTAAATCATTCCTTCCATTTGTTGGAAAAATTTTAAACACGCGCAAAACAAATTGGAGGAGGAGCTTTTATGAAAATTGTTTCAGCGTTTATGAAATAAATATATACATAAAGGGTGATCCATTTCGAGGTTCCCGACCTTTTTAAAGAAAAAAAAAACACAGAAAATTCAAATTTAATGGAGAATGTTTATTATCATTTGAAAGAATATTCTTTGGCATTCACTTTTTGAAGATTATCTCTTTCAAATGTTCGCCGCGGCTACGTCTCACATCGTCCATCCGTTCAGTCCAATTTTCGATTACTCATTCGCGCGTTTCGACTGGTAACTGGCGAATGACACGCGTGATGCTTTGCTCCAAGGCCTGAATCGAAGCGGGATTGTCCGCATTGAATTTAGATTTTACATCTTCCCACAGGTGTGATATCACACGATCCTGGTGGCTAATCAACCAGCCCAAAATGTGAAATTATCTGCTCACCGAAGTGTTCTCTCAATAAATCCATTGAATGATGCGATGTGTGGGAAATGGCACCGTGTTGTTGAAACCAAATTTCGCGGAGATCACGAGCTTCAATTGGCGCGATAATGGGCGCCATTGACGGTTACCTTCTCATCGGCATCATTTTTGAAGAAATATGGACCGATGATTTCATCAGCCCACACACCACACCTAACCGTTTAGATTACTCTTCATCCCAAATGCGACAACGTTGCTTGTTTACACATCCACTGAGCCAGAAATGGGCCTCATCAATGAACAAAATTTGGCTCGAAAACGTCGGATTTCCTTGGAAATTTTCAAGAGCCCATATAGCGCAGCGATGTCGCTTGGGCAGGTCGAGCGGCGTCAGTTCTTGCACAAGCTATATTTTGAACGCTTTCAATTTAAGATCTCGATGTAAAATGCGCCAAGTCGTTACATACATTATTTCGAATTGCTGCAAACAGCGCCGAATCGACTCTTCACTTCACTGTATTTTCTTCATTGCCTGCTGGACGTGGTCTAGTCGGTCGAATATTATCCAATAATTAATAATGGGTCTCAAGATGGGAGATGGTGTTGTGAATAGTACGCTCAGGAGGCCGATTATGTTGACCATAGGTTGAGTGAAGCGCGCGAAACACGTTCTTTTCAGAACGTGATTTTTCGCAATAAAGTTGAATGATTTGTAAACGTTGTTCGGGCGTAAGTCTTTCCATGATGAAATACCAAATAATACCACGACAGCTTGACATGACTCACGCGTGATCTGTCAAAAAAAAAAAAATCTATTCAAAAAAAAGACCTCCACTTGGATCACCCTTCATATATATCATAAAATATTATAAAAAAGAGTGCAAAAAATGCAAAAAAATTATCTGATAGTCCACAAGTTAGTATTAATAACGAAGAAATTCCCTGTCAAGCATTGATTTCCTTTCTGTTGTTTCATTTATAAATTTCAAGGCTTTCTGGCTTCCTCACAAGTATTCAACACGGAGCATGGCAAAATTAGAAGCTTAGCATTTCAGCGAGCTATTCAAATAATTGATACAGGAAAATAGCTAAATGAGCAACAGGAGAAGAAAAAAGCCGCAAATGTAAACAACGGTAATGGGGTAATGAAAATAACTACGAATGCAACAACAATCACTACAACAACTAGAGACACATTTAAACAAAAGCTCCATTGGCAACAATGACAGGCTGAATGCCTCAAAAATGCCAACACAGCCCATTTGTGAATGCTTTTGGCGATTCTTACAATTGTAGCGACCGAGCAACATGAGCAGGACGAAGAAATGCCATACCAACATACACATACACATACATATCACAATTTACAAGCGTCCGTAATAATGAAGAAATGTGAAAAAAAAGAAACACGATGAAGGAGGTAGCCGAGAAAACAAAGGAATTACACAAAAATAAATACGAGAAGCTAAAAACAATGAAAGTGAAACAAAATGGCACATTGAAACAACAACAATAGCTTGGCTACTGTTGCGTGCTGCCAGTCGAAAGAAAGACAAGAAACCCAAGTCGAGCCGAATGAAAAGAAGGCTGCAAAATAACGCTGAGTTGTAAGCGAGAATTGAGTGCACAAAAACAAAAACAAATGAAAATGAAATAAAACAAAAACAAAATTAAAATACATTCAACAAACTGCTTCAAAGAAAGTGCCAGCAAAAGTACAACACAACAATAAAAAACGAAAGTAAAATGTTCACGAGCAATGAAACAATTATTTACAACACTTTAAGACCGCAACAACAACAGCAGTGAAGATAGCTAGAATAATGCAACAAATACTACAAACAACACTAAAAAGTGAATGGGCTCAACAACAAAAATATATGAAATATTTAACAATAAGAAATTCCACATGAACAATAGGCAACCTCGGCACAAGCCCTCACCCGCAGCACAAAGCGTAAAGCCACAATAACGGGGGCAACAACAACAACAACAATAACAATTATAATGGGAGACAATACCAGTTAAAATCCTTTTAAATGTCACATTTGGCGAAATGAGCAGCGCATTAGAGGCAGGAAGTGGCAAGAGTTGGTCTGATGATGAGGCTGACGACGGCACTTACAAAGCAGATATTACGGTATGTGGCAAGTGGTATTGGTAATGACAATGACAATCATCAGTTTATACGTATTACAGACTGACTTGCAAATGAAAAATATGTGCAAAAAACTCAAATATGATTTTTATGCTTTTGCTCTGCTCTCAAACTCGGCAAATGTTTATACTCTCAAGTGCACTCATTACGATGCCTATTCATATTTTGTTAAGAAAAATTACAATAATATTAAAAAAATATTAAATTTTATCATCTTAAAACTAGAAGACTTTGATTGGAGAACAAATATATCTGTTCTGTCGAGAGAGAGAGAGTGAGAGAGATTGACAGAGAGAGAAAATGAAAATGATTTTCTTCTTCTTCTTGTTCTTCTTCAGGAGGTGCTTTATTGCTAATTAAATGATAAATTGTTCAATACCAGTTTCAGATAATGTAAGGCACATAATGAAGTGAGAAGATTCTCCTTTTTGAATTTTTCAGTATTCACACATATTAAATATTAAGTGAGCATCATGGAAAAAAGCCTGCTTATGGATCGTTCATTCTTCGATCGATTCAGAGCAATTTTGTTCAGCACTACCAGCAAACACAACTCTTCTTTGCACTCACCCATAATGACCTCCCTTTTATTTGGTTCGCATATAAAAAATGGCTCACTGGTTTCTGTTTGTCACTTTTCTCTGCTCTAAATGCTCGAGATCTATGTTCTCAAAAATTTAATCTCTATATTCTACTTTTTCTACTTGTAACATAGTTTTAACAAATCGTTGATTGAAAATCTGAATGAGAGGGTTGCTAAAAAGGACGGCAGAGGTTCAGAAAAGTACTGTACTAAGTTACGGGATGTAAAGGAGGGGTTAGAAGATGTTGGCTCAAAGAAGCATACAAGTTCGAGTAGAGTATAGTTCATGTAGGATCTAGTCCGAGTAAGCAGAAGTTTTACCCACCACAATATCAAGTGATTAGTTGTCACATGATAACATGGATCTGACGATTCAAACTGAGTTCTCTGTTTGCAATATATAAAAAGGAAGTTGGTGAAAGTGTTTGCCGTATAGTCTCTGCGTTGCAGCGTAATATTGCTAAGCTTAGTCGGTGCAATCACTCATGTTTCTCCTTTGCCACTGGGCGGCAACTCTAATTCGAGCCAGTGTCTGTAAGGATGGACCCTATGGTCCCTAAGTGAAGTAATGGGTATATCGCCACGTATATGGTACATATGCGACAATAAGAGGTCTTCTTTCGCGGTAACCAGAATGGTGTGTAGAAAATACTGATGTCTCTTCAGTTTCACTGGTAATCTAAATTGATTTATCTACGGTTCTTATGGTGTTTTGAGACCTCGTACCGTTTGCATATCTAGAAATTTGTTTATAGATATTTTCATTTTCGGAGCGGTTTCTTTTTAATCCTTACAATTGTTCCCAAAACCTTTTTCCCGAAAACTAATATAACCGACAATATGGCTGGAGTTCCATAAAGTAGGACCAGAACAATTAAGACTTATAGACTTTAGTCTTTGTTTGACGTTAAAGGGCTTAACATTATGATTGCCAACTCAATCCAGAAGAGCACCTGTTGGTAAGAGTGATCCTCGTACGATTTCAAGGCTGATATTATTATTGGGATTGATACTGACGCCGCAATAGTCGAGTGGTTAGCATTGCGTACTACGATTCGGAAGGCCTGGGTTCGAGTCCAGATTCGAGCAACATCCAAAATTATGAAAAATTAATTTCAAGTCCTCCGAGCGTATTTCTGGAATGAAATAAAAGTTCTTCATAAAGATCCATCCGCCGTTATCCGGCGGCTTGGAACAAATTGTAGGTCACTCCATTTGTTGTTAAAAATATCAAGACGCAAAACCACAAATTGGAGCGGTTATAAAGCGCCATATATATATATATATATATATATTTATATATATATATTGATGCTGGTTCCTTGGTAGGCGGATTCATCTAAGACTTCAAAGTTATGGCAGTCATTAGTGGCGCTATCTGCTTGTTTTTTATGACCTGGTTCTTCAGACAAACATTATATCGAGTTTCATAAATAAGAAAAAAAATTCGGACTGTGGGTCGAAAGTTACATAGATAAACGGTTGAATGTATCCGTCAACAGAGACATTCTTCTAATAGAAACTCAGCTCCAAATGTGCGCTCCTCAGCACCAGGTCACATACTTAATCGCATATTTTCCCTCGTTAAATGAAATAACACAGTATACGCCTCAGCAAAAGGGTAGTTTCAAGCTTGCCGAAGGGGAGGCTTGGATACCACAATTGCAATGACATATCAGCACCAGAGTCTGCTTCTTCATTGCCAGAGAAAATGACAAAATTTCAATCAACCAAAAATGCCAATAAATTCCTGATACGAAAACTACACAATTACTACTTGCCTATTGTAAGCCATATGTACGTATGTATGTATGCACGTCAGTTGCCGCAAGTCAATTCGTTTACCGAAGGTGTCGATCATTATTAATGGCAGAAAAAAATAGCCGTTGGCATGTCGACACAAATCAACTAACATGCCACACGACAAGGGCCATAGGTACACAGATTCAGCCAAAAATACAAAATACCCACATATTGAACCACATGCATGTATGTGTAAGTTTGGAAGTGGGTTAATGATGAACTGGGATTGGACGTTTAGTTGTTGCCTTATTCTAAAACAGCAAACACAAACAAAGCATAAAACTCAAGGTGACATACTGCGCTGACAGGCTGAGAGTTGATGAGCTCGCCTCGTCCCAACCAACTGCTTGGCTGACTACTTGTTAGGCTAGTATATCGGCAACCGCCGGTAGCTGTGGTTTATGTAAACCACAGTAATTGACATAAAGACAAGTCAAAGTGACACTTTTTTTTACGGTATTAGATGATTGCCAAGTTATTCGTTAGAGCCAAGTGGCGATCTAAGTTACTTATATACATGCATTGGAGGTATGTATGTTTATACATATTTACTTCTTAGTGCTCTTTGATATTTCCGCCCCCTCTCTCCACGTTGGAACGAAGAATCACATATTTCATTTTGCTTTATTTCTAAATTTAATTGAAATTCCACTTTCTCGGAGGTACTTTTTTGTAGGCGGTAAAGTGGAGAGGAGAGGGAGGAGGAGTATATTAAAAAAGTAATGAATAGAAGGAAAAGTCAAGATATGCGCTTTGCTTGCTAAAGGTAGAAGGAATGAAGAGATAAAAAAGTTATATATATATTTATTCTTGTATGCTTGTTGAGGCAAAAACAATTTCGTCGCAACCACTTCATATAAAACTCCCACGGGAAACGTCTGTCAGATGAGTTGATTGACCCCCCCGTACGCCCGTCCATCTGCCTACAAAACAATCAAACTGTCCGTCTGCCTGCCAATGGCCGCCAGAAAAGTAAATTGTAATGTAGCATCATTGTGTCTTGAGTTAATTTGTTTTTGAAGTGCGTATCATTGGCTGTTTTGTTTGACGCGAATGGGCTCTGAGCTTCGAATTGTATGGAGAGAGACAATAAGCAATTTAGATTTCTTATTTATTTTACACTTAATATGATTTTAAGTGGCATTTATTTGTTTCGGTCTGAATGGAGCAAAGTGCGAACATAAGCTTGGCCACTTATAATTTTTCACTTTTGAAATTGGATCTCATTAAAATTTTATTGAAGAAATTTTAAAAATAACTCTGGGGGAAAATGAAAATATATGTTGCTTTTATTATTATTATTTTTATTTTTAGTAACGGAAGGAATAATAATATAGTATTTGACGTTATTCAAAAATTTAGTGTATTTATGTTTTAGGAAAAGTGCCTAAGTGACATTAAATAGTTGTATTGAAATTCTATATTGTTTGTGTAAACAATAATTGAGCTACCATACCATATTCATTTGGTTCAATTTGAATAAGAAGTTGTTCATCATAGTTATGAAATTCTTTCAAAAAAAAAAAAAAAAAAAAAAAAATAAGAAATATATTCATTCATTTTTTTAAACTAATTTTTAATATATATTTTTTCAATTTTTCGAAAACTATTATTATCATTAAAAGGAAAATTAGAAAAATATTTCAATCTATACTTTTTTTGAAAAATCTCAAATTGTATAACAAATTTTCGAAAATTGGTAGAGTAAATTGTGAACATTAAATACCTGAGCCATTTTTTTCATCGATAGCGTTATTCATTTTGCAGTTTCCAAAATAAACGTAAATAAAATACATTTAAAGTAATTTTTTTCTTTGGCATTATATGTGAAACACTACATTATTCAAATGACCGCCTCGTGAAGTTTTGCAAACAACGATCCATTTAAGGTAAATTTCGACCACTTTTGACATATATTGGGCGGTACCTCAGCCACAACTTGACAAATGTTTGTTTTCAAGTGCTTGAGAGTTAACGGTTTATCCGTTTAAGTATGGTATTTCGCGAAGATCCCAAAAAAAAAGTTCCATGATTTCAAATCACACGATCTCTGTGGCCAATTGAAATGGCCAAGAGATTATGCCGCCGGAAAATTTCTCTCAAAATAAAGCCAAATTTGCTCGTATTGTGTCGCATGTGGCACCATCTCGTTGGAACCACATATTGTCCAAGGCGTGTTATTCAATTGCAGGCCATAAAAGAAGGCTAAACTAAAACTACCATAATGCTCTAAATTGACAGTGACAGTTCCATCGTAATGGCCTCTCTTTCATTATTTCCCACAATTGTGCTTATTCATGTATCCACCGAGTGAGAAACGTGCCTCGTCTTTGAAGAAAATTTTGTTGGTACAAGTCGCGGTCCACAGCTTGATGTTGAAACACTCAATCGCCGTAACTACGGCGTTGTGAATGGTCAGCTAGCTTCAGTTGTCACGTGAGCTGGACTTTATATCGATGTATGTGTAAGGCCAAGTGCAAACTACGCCATAATGTACCGTAAGAAAGTCCCAGCTCTTCAGAACGTTGAGAAATAGACATATTCGGGCGTAGCCGAACTTTCACTTAAAGCACTGATATTTGAGGTGAAATCAGCAAAATGCTGATGCAAAGGCCTTACAATATCTGCAACTGATCCAGTCTCTTAAAATCTTTTTGAAATTTTACGAATTGCTTGAGTAGTTGACGATTATGTGCACCACAATCTCCTCTTAAGGGGTTAGGCCCCTCTAGAGGACCACAAAATATCCCTTTTCTAAAATATTTTTCAGGAAAATTATTAAATAAATCTGATTTTTCACAATTAACTGCTTATAGCTATTTTTTAAGAAAAATTAATTAAAAAAATGGGGGCTATACAGCGTTCTCCCTAGGATGTCTCCATCTTTCCGGAACCACCTGACACACAGCTCCCGTAATTTTTTATTTTATTAAGTTGGATTTTTAAAATACATGCATTTTTGACAAAAAATGGCGCGTCTCTAAAGGAAAAAGTAACAATTTTTCCTAAAATTTTTTTCGAATTTTTTTGTTAATAAAAAAAAAACTATGCAAGATAAAAAAACCTACGAACTTCTGTAGATAATATATTTCTGAAGATGTTGTCGAAATTTCAAGTGAATCGGTTGTAAATTGTTTGAGTTATGTTTTCGGCCAACTTGAAAAAAGCAGTTTTGAGATTGAGCGTTTAAAGTTTTGAGTATGCCTTACTGACTGAAACAGACGCTTCAACTAGAGAACGAAAATGGGGCATTTAGAAATTTGTATCTGTCACAATCTTTCGATTTCGATTTTTGAAGCCATAATGTATCATTTGAAAGAAAAAAAAATCCATTTTCCAAAATTTCTAGACCTTAAAGCACGAAACGTAGTAGTGCTTGAATCATCGTTTTTGTAATAGGTTTCAACAATTTTAACGCTTCGTGTTGTGGATGTTGGTTTGACAGTTAAATTTGACTGATTTCAAAATACAGCCCTGCACTTTCGAAACCACTAAATGGATAACCCTTTATAAGTGAAGGTGGCTCTTATTTTTCCTCAAATATTCAAACAAACACCTCCATTTATTTAGGAATCTTAGCTTTCGGCTGTCTTGTCATCGGAAGGTGATTTATTCTAATTGAAGGGAAGACTAATGGGCCACTAGCGGGTGTCTTGGATTTGCTTAAGGTTAAAAAAAGATTGGTAAACATTTTTTTTTTTTTTTACCACGGCACCTTATGGCAGGATGAGGACGATGAAAGAGGTAACTTTACTTTTCAATTGTCTACTCAGTGCAAGTAGCACCTGTTAGCAAGAGTGATTTTGTTTTTTATTCAAGGTAGACGAAATTATCTACTACCTCAAAGTTACGACTCTCAACAGTGACGTAGGAGCCAAGATGCCAAAACTGTTTATTTGATGACAGGAGATATTTCGTCTTGTTATCATTCACTATCAGAACTATACCTTTCACTTCCTTATCCAGTCTAGAGAGAGCAGAATTGACGGTGCGGAAAATGATATCAATATCATCGGCCTGTGCCAGCACCTGTACATTCTAATAGAAGATTGTATCTGTTCTATATAGAATTGCAACTGGTATTAGTTTTCTCAGCAAAAAAAATAAAGAAGTCATACAATATGGGGTCACCTTGTCTCCAACCTCGATCGGCGTGCTCGCAGGGTCCTCCCGATATGGAACTTTTGATGTTGCTTAATATCAGTTGACTTAAGCCCTTTAAATTTTGCAGCAACTTTTTTCGTGCGTCGAAGGCTGCTTTAAACTCGAGAAAGTGGTGGTCTGTGTCGATCACCTTTCAAGGGTGACGCACGGTGAATATCTGGTCAATTGTAAGGTCAAATCGGTTTGTTGACGGTGGATTTTAATATTTCACACAATACTCTATATAGGACCTCATATGCGATATTGAATAGTTTATCCCTCCCTAATTGGCAAAGACTTTGGGATTACTATTTTTATTGATTAGGCAGAGCACAATTAGGCGCCAATCGTCCGGCGTGCCTTCGTCCGAACATATTCTGCAAAGATGCTGATGTAAGTTTTCGACGCCTTATTTATATTATATTATTGTTATTCATGAGGGCGATTGTTACTCGAACATCTGTTCTAACCTTTTCACAGTCGTACTTTAGAACATCTGTTCTATTGTCATCGATTGGATTATGGGGTTCGCCATCTCGTGCAGTTTCACTTTCACTGATATTCAGCAGGGTAAAGAAGATCTCCTTTGGGTATCAGTCACTGGGTCACCTCTTTTTAGTTTTTTTTTTTTAATTTTTTTTTTTTTAACTTTGGGGAGTCAAACTTTCATTTATTGGCATAATAATGACCGAAATTCGCCCAAATTAAAACGAAATGCTGAAATTATATGCTATATTGATTTCACATAAGTGACTCTGCTTTAAAAGTTTATATTTTATGAAGCAGTCTCTAGATGAATATTTTGTTTAAGTTTCCGGAGCCATATCCAGCAGAAAGTTAAGTATTACGTAGGCTTGAACAAGGAATTTCAGATTAGTACTCTGAAATTCTCATATACAAGAAACGAAAATGATTTTTTAAGTACGTGGACTCACCTCAATTTCAAGTAAAATTTACCTGTGCATTCGCATGGAACATTTTTATCACAATGTTTACAGTACTAAACCTTTTGTGCTAATAAAATTTTCGATTTTCAAAATTCTAGAATTTTGCTAACCGACATTATCATGTATGCCTCGATTCTTCAAATATGCATCGTTAGATGATAAATTGTTAAATTTACTGCCAAAAACATCCTCATGTTTAAGAAATGAATCCAATGCAACTGACTGTTCCGATAAATGATTTAACTCATAATTTCTCCTCAAAGTAAGATTTAAATTGGATTTTTGTTTATTTTTTATTTGTCGCACGGGACTAATTTTCTTTAAGTACAAAATTAAATTTTCCAGATAATTGTATCTTAGTTTTTAGTATATGAAAAGCAAACAGGTTGGATTAGGTTATGATGGCTCGCTGTCACTCCATAGATATATCTGTTGATCCTTTGTAATGCCAGAAGGTTCAACTTAGCTCGGGCTGAATTAGTCGTCATCAACGCTTTTTGCGAAGTTTGAGAATGCCTATTTATCTAATTCTGACACTTCATCTAGTATTTTGAACTGCGTCTCTCGCATGCTTTTTTCCCTGCGCTCTCTGTATGTGTCATCGTTACTAATGCCCAATCGGCTCGCGTGTGAAGTCAAGCGCACAGAAAATCGTGAAAATGTCACACGGGACATTGAAAATGTAAAATAGCAGTGCGAAAGCATGAATTTATATACAATCACGCTGTTTTGCAAATATATTCAGTGGTTGCATTATTTTGAAACATTTTGAGATGCAAGCCACAGCGAATAATGTGTCCCTTTGAAAAAATTATTAAGCGATTGCTCAATGCTCGAAAATGTACGACGAAAATTTAGGGCTTTACTATGTACTAGTCATTTAAAGCAATGTAAATAATTTACCCCAGAATTAGATTTTTTTTTGGTTTTGTTTGTGTTCCACAGTCTTTTCTGTCACTGAAACATCAAACATCGAAAATAGAAACTTCAGAAAATATTATTAAAAATTCTAAAAACAAACCACAAACATTTCTTTTATGTAAATTAAAAAAAAAAAATACAAGAATAATAATAAAAAGAGCGGAATACACACGCATGAGGAGAATTTAAAGAATGCCATAATAAAATTCTTCGACGAGTGGCACGAAGCATACATACATACATATATACAGTGCAACGGGGAAATATCAAATTATCATTCGAACATTAACGCAAAGAATACCAAAAAGGCAAAAGGTAAGGGAAACTTTATGTCTGCATAGAATGTCAATATACTTTCCACTTCGCTTAACTTCTTCTTCTTTTCTATCTCTTTTTTTTTTCTCGCAGCGCATTGATTTGTATTGTACATATTTATCAATATTTTGTATGAATTTGCGCAATAATTTTTTTTTCGCACTCCAGACAGCACACCAATCCGCCGAGGTAGAGAGTGAGGTGTGTGAGTACCGTTAAAATGGGTGAGCAAGAAACGAAACGTAAAATGTGCCCACAGAAGCGGGATCCCACAGACGACCAAAGTTTGGGCAAAGCCCTAGTCTTGGCAACTATTGGTATGGCGGTCGGTCTGGTGCTCTGTGCCACCACAGCCGGTACAGCGGCATCGGCAGCAGCGGCAGTCGAATAATTATAAGTAACCATTGCACGTAACAGCGCTGGTAGAAAGGCGGGATTGTCGATGTGTTGCGGAAAGGCGATGCAAAACATTATCAACAATATCAATACGTTCTGCGATTGCAGTTGAAGAATGTCCCCAGTGTGTATTTGAGCAAGTAATATAAAAAATAAATAAATAAAAAATTAAAGGAAACTTGAAAAACTTTGAATGCCACGAATTTCTGTGAAAATAAAATTATTTAACCAACAAAAGTTATTTATTCGTTTCTAGCAATGTTAGTGGGTTATTTGAATTAAACCTGTAAAATGATTGACATGCTGGAAAATTTCCAATTTTCTTAGGAATTATTCGTTACTAAGAACTTTGTCAAAAGTATTGTGGCGAAAATGCGAAGCGAATGTCAGATGAAAGAGAGAAGCCGAAAGCTGGCATGTTTTAAAGCGTAAATCGGGAACATTTGTTATCGGGAACGATTCGATTATTCCAGACGGTTGGTTGCGAACAACCGAGTTGTACATAAGGGCGACACAAAACTGCTGAAAGTCAGCAAGTGAATCAGTCGTAAAGTAAACGCATTGGTGATCACATTACAGTGAAGTTATTAGAAACAGTACATTGTGAAAATTCAAGTAATTGTAGACACTGAAGTGAATCGTTATTGAATTGTGAATACTGAGTAATAAAAGGACATTTAATAAATTCTTTAGAAAATAAGAAACTGCGAACATAGTTGGTGAGTTTTATTTAACAATCCAGTGGTCGTACCCGAAGGATTTGGGAAATCATCGAGGTTGATTCAGCAAAATCGTGCCAGTGTTATGCACCCAAAGCGAATTAACAAGGTGAAACTAAAATGGCGGTGAATTAATTTTTGTAGTTTGTTTTGTTAGCTTGAATTTAATTTAATTTTGTATTTATAAACGTTAAAATATTCAATTATGTGATTTGTGAGCGGAACGGAGTTTGTGCGGTTTTAAAAGCAAAAGAATTTTACATGATTTTGACAATCCCTACGTAAAAGCAAAAACAAACTACACCGAAATTGCTATATTTTTTCTCCTGTTCTCACCTTTATAAATTAGCATTATATTCACTCATTTTTCAGAAAAGTAGTGGAATGAAAAGAAAATGGATTTTGAAAAAAAAAAAGATCTTTGGTTTTTGGTGTTCTGAATTATTTTAGTTTTTCACCCTTTACAGCAAATCTATTTTTTCTGGTAATGATTACGCATAGCTTTTGTTCACAAATATATTACACTGTCGTAATTAATACTTCCTTAGGAGTCACAGAAAATATGAGTTGTGGTAAACAAACGTGGAAATCATCATCATCTCCACTCTGTTATTTATTTATTTATTTTTAGTCTATGAACAATAACAATGGTTTCTTACAGACTATTTACATCATTAATAACAAAGAAATTAATAACTAAGATAAATTAAAACGCCATATTTAAAATACAGTGGCGGACAAAAGTCTACAAACACCCGCTGTTTTCGTTGAATTGAAAGTCCAAAAAGTTTATTGGAAAATTGAACGACACAGTTTACTTAAACTATTTTGCCTTATCATAAAAAACCAACAAAAATAATTTTTTAAAATAGTAAACTTTGGTCAATATGAAGTAACATGATCTTCTTAGTATTCAGTTGGTCCACCGTTCGCATCAATAACAGCTTTAAGCCATCATGGCATCGAAGCTACTAAATTTGTCAATTCTGAGGGAGTAATACTGTCCCAAGCTTCAGTAAGACGTTCTTTGAGTAATGCTGAGCTGGAAATCTGATTTTTTCTAATTTTTCGCTGAAAAATTCTCCCAGACATTGGTATTCAATAACATTCAAATCTGAGCTTTTAGGTGGTGTGTGCGTGCCTTGGAGTATGATAAAGCAACCAATCCTTAACAATATGGACCGTATGCTTTGGATGGTTATCCTGCCCAAAGATCCAGCCTGCGCCAAGCTCCTAACTGTCCACCTAAGGCTTCAGAATAGCTTCCAACAATAACGTATATTTCAATCGACCCATATTACCCTCTATACAAACAAACTTTCCAAACTCCAGAAGCCGCAACCGCTCCCCAAATTATTACGTTGCCGCCACCATGCTCACTGTTGGCATTATATTTTTGGCGTTAAGTGCAGTATTTTCTTTTCTCCAAATTTTTTCTCTTCCATCACTGCCGTATATATTGAACTTCGATTTTTCTCTAAACAAGACTTTTTGCCAAAAATCCATTCCCTTGTATAAATGTGCTTTAGCGAACTCCAGGCGAAGTTTTCGATTTTTTTTAGAAATAAGAAGCTTTTTACGTGGCATTCTGCTGTGGAAGCCGATATAGTTCAAAGCTCTTCGAATTGTTCTTGGACGGACACAATTTCTTGTTGAGTTTACGATGTTTTCGGCTAATTTTGGAGCAGTAACTTTAAGATCATCAATCACTTTCTTCAGAATAAAGCTGATGTCTCTTCAAATTAGTTTCTTCGAGCGGCCAACGCGCAGGTTTTTTTTCGGTGGTACCATTTTTTCCAAAGTTTTTTACAATGGCATGTACCTTTGGTGGACTTGAATTTAAAGTTCTTTAAATTTCACCATACGATTTCTTCTCTCTCCTGTGCTGAATAACCATGATTCTTACGTCAATTGGTATCTCTTTCGCGGAGCCATTGTTGATGCTAATGTGTTTAAATCACAACTAAATTCAATAATAGCAAATTAAAAAACATAATTCAAAAAAAAAAAAAAAAAAAAATTTAAAACAGGGTACCTAACCTCCATAAAAACACAGCATATTGCCATAACTGCTAGTAAACCCGTAGACTTTTGTCAAGGACATTTCTGCGTTTTTTCACCATAATTATTTTATTTTAAAAAGGATATAAAATAAAACTGCATACCAACAATTTTCAGCAAAGTGATAGTACTTTCTACACAAAGAATACAGGTGGTTTATGTAGACTTTTGTTCGCCACTGTATATGAAAATGCACTCTAGGAAACTGGAAAATGAAGTTGAATAGAAGGTAAATTAAAATTGATTTTATTCAAAGATGAGAGGAGTTAAGGTCTCATCTGATGATTAGATAAACAAAAGAAAGTAAGATTACCAATCTTCTTGCTTCTAGAGATTTTGAAAAATTACGCCAAGGTCCTTCATCTCGTTCAAACTTTCTAACAAAGTGTGAGAAATGTAATAGAAGGTCTACAAGATATTCAGATTTTATATTTACAACATTTATTTAAACGTCCAGGAGGATATCAGCCGATTTCAGTTGTTTCAATAACTTGATGAAAACATCTGAAATTGATTGACAAGCATAACTCACAACACTAGTTGCGTTGAGTTCTAATGATAGCACAACTAAGTTGAATTCTGAATCATAACAGGGAAATGTTAAGTTAAGTCTCTTTTAATCCCTTGTCAATGTTAGATTGCATTAATGCTCTGCGTTTTCTATTCATTTTCTACATGTTTTAATAATGGGTTATCCAGTTTGCGGTACCAAAAAAAATAAAAAATTAAATAAAGCGCATCTGAAGTAATCTTTTATGGAAATTTTATGGAAATTCCTATTTTAGTATGAAGTTTGAACCTTAGCATTAACATATATGTGAAATACAATATCATTCAAACGACCGCCTTATGGACTTTTGCAAATATACATACATATATTATACATTCGTTTTAGGTAATTTTCGACAAATTTTTTGTACAAATTGGGAGGTATCTCAGCCCTCACAATTCTCTCGCAATAAAGCCATATTTGCTCGTGTTCTGTGGCATTTGGCACCAGCTTGTTGGAATTACATATTGTGGCAAAAATGCGAAGGGAATGCCAGATGAAAGAAAGAAGCCGATAACTGGCATGTTCTAGAGCGTAAATCGAGGACATTCGTTATCGAGAACCAGAGGCTATAGATTTTACGAAGGAGTTGTAGCAGCCATAAAATAAGATTCAAGAAAATGTTCCTGGCTCATCTACCAGTATGGACATGAACATTTTATTGGCTGCAATTTCACAAATCAATGCCAACATGTCACAAATCATTGCCAACATGTCACAAAAGAACAATTCAATCATTCCAGGCGGTCGACTAGTATTTAAGGGCGAAACACAACTGCAGAGTCAATCAGTCGTAAAGTGAACGCGTTGGTGATTACACTACTATGAAATAAAAATTGTACATTGTGAAAGTTGTAATATTAGTGATTGTAAATAGTGAAATGAGTTGTTAGTTATTGAATAATAAAAAGACATTGAGTAAATAATTTACAATCAAGAAACTGAAATCATAGTTGGATACTTTTATTTAACAATCCAGTGATCGGACTCGAAGGATTTGGGAAATCACCGAGGTTAACTTAACAAAATCTTAACTAAATTGTCCCAGTCATGTTCTTCAATAGCAGGCCAAAAAAAGTCGGTTATCATACGACCATTATTCGATTTTACAGTGGCAGTCTCGCCGTTATCGTTTTTAAAGGAGTAAGTCTAGTTACAACTCCGGATCAAAGACGCATCAGACAGTAAGTTTTATTGGGTGTTATGGCCTCTCTGCAATTATTTGAGAATTCTCTGTGCACCAAATGCGACAATTTTGCGAATTTACTTATCAACCGAGTGAGAAATGTGACTCGTCGTTGAAGAGAGCTTTGTTTTTTGGAAAAATCGCTGTCCACTGTTTGATATTCCAACACACAATCGACGTAACTACGGCGTTGTGAATGGCCAGTTGGTTTCAGTTGTACATTCCGGTCTTCGGCTACACTTTCACTTATATCAGCGATATTTAAGGTGGAACGAGCAAAACGATGATGCACAGGCATTACAATATCTGTAACCGATCCAGTCTCTTCAAATTTCTTTAAAATTTTACCAACTGCATGAGTAGTAGTGTATTGGTTATGTGCACCATAACCTAATCTTAAAACACGAATCGTGGCCACAATTTTAACGCATTTTGCGGTTATCAAGCGCTCCATTTTCATAAATGTCTAACTTTTAAGTAAACCTAAGTTGTTTGGTTTGGCAGTTAGAAGTGACAGATGTCAAATGGAAGCCTTTACTAATAAAATCTTAAAAATATCTATTATATTTTCTTTTATGAATTTTTTCTCATATAAAATTAAAAATCTTGTTTAAATTTTATTCCGTTTTTTGGAAAACATTTTTTCGTGTTAAAAATTTTAGTGAAATTAAATTCTTTCCACATATTGTTTTCTGAAATTTTTTTTAAAATATTAGTAAATTTCTTGCTCATATTTTCGGAATGGATTTAGACATTTTTATTTGTATAATATAAACTTTAGTTTCTTCATAGCATCCTGTATATTTTTCTATAATGAAAAGTGACTTTTAAGTTAAGGTGCTATTGGGTTAAGCTTAAATTAATTTTCGAAAATGTTTGCATACATAATATTTGGTTAGAGATGTCTACAAGGTGAAAAAGGTGCATATATAATTAATAAATCATAAATTACATACGAAATACATACACGTATTACATTTATCGGCATATTTTTCACATGTGCATACAAAAGTATATAAATATTACAGCTATTCAACCTAACTGCCAAATTAGCTGTCACTTTTTGCAATGATGAGCAAATGATACTCATTTACGAGCTGTCTCTGTGTTACCACAAAATGCCACAATGCTGCCAAACAAGTAAACATTCTTGCCACGATTCGATGAATGATGCATATTTATTCGCAAAAAAATACACAATTACATATCAATTCATACATACACATTCATTTCTACATAAATGTTGTTATTTTTTTTCTGGCTTTAATAAATACCAAAAATGTGTGGCTAGCATGTCAGTTTACCTGTGTGCGAGGGGTACAGAGGGGTCGGTGAGAATTTCACCATAAACACCCACCACCAACTAACCACATCAACATTGATTTTATTATTATTATTGTTTTTTTTTTTTTGTTATTGTCTTTTATTTATTTCTATGGCATTCTAGTGTTGAAATGCTTTTTAGCTTGATTGTATGTATATGGGTGTGTGTGTGTGTCTGTGTGTGCGACTCCTAAGTGAATTTCTACAAATGTTATCTCTGCGCTGATTTGAGCATCAAACTAACAACCTAAATGGCATAACAAGAACTATGCTAATTTCATTTCGATGATAGACATTGATGTCTGAGCTAACAAATTGAGGGGGAAATGCACAGAAAGCATACATTCATTCATATATAACTAAATACATAATTTAGCAGAAGTGGAGAAAAAACCTGTACTTGTCAGCAGGCGCATGTTGTTTATATTAAATTTACTTTCATAGTTTAAGTGTTTTGCTTGAGAAAATCAGCAGTATAATTAATATTACATATTTTTATGAAAAAGTTGATTTATTCTGAATTCATATTTGTAAAAAAAAATTGTTTATACTCAATCTGAAATTTTTGGCAAAGTCCTTAAACGAAGTTTTCGGTAAAAAAGTGTGCGATATTTGACCTGGAAATGTAATACTCGGCACGAGCTGAGACCTAGAATGACCGAAGACAAGTAGAAATTTGCTTTATTTAATCACGCTTCCAGGACCAAAGAAATATAGTTTTCAAAACTAAAGGTTTATAAAGGGTGATCCATTTCGAGGTTCACTACTTTTTTAAATAAAAAACACTGAAATTTCAAATTTAATATGGAATGTTTATTATCATTCGAAATAACATTATTTGGCATTTATTTTTTGAAGATTATTTCTTTCGAATGTTGGCCGCGGCTATGTCTCAGTTGGTCCATCCGTTGAGTCCAATTTTCGATGACTAGTTTGAGCATTTCGACCGGTAACTGACGGATGACACGTGTGAAGTTTTGCTCCAAGGCCTGAATCGAAGCGCCATTGTCCGCATATACTTTAAACTTTACATATTCCTACAGGAAAAAGTCTAACGGTGTGATATCACATGATCCTGGTGGTCAATCGACCGGCCCAAAACGTGAAATTATTTGCTCACCGAAGTATTCTCTCAATAGATCTATTGATTAATGCGATCTGTGGGAAATGGCGCCGTTTTGTTGAAACCAAATGCCGCGGAGATCACGTGCTCCAATTTCAGGCATTGCGGTTACATTCCCACCGGCATCATTTTTGAACATATATGGACCGATGATTCCACTGTCCAAACTGTTGTTTTTTTCTGCCAGTAGATGGTGTAAATGTGTTTCGGTTTATAAAAATTGTTTCGGTGCTCTTTAAATTTTTTTCTCATTCGGTGAAATACAAAAAAATAAACCTTTGAAGTCAGTTTTTGTTATTGCATTTTCCAATTTGCTTATTCAACACTCAAAAAATTTCACATTTAATGGAATTCGATGATGATACCGACGTGGACTCTTTAGATGAAAATATTTACAAAGCGGATTCACCCACTATCGCTGTAATTGACGAGGTGATAAACAGAGTTGTAAAAATTTCGGATTCTACACTGGAGTCAGAAATGTGTTTAGATGGATGGAAGTCCTGGCAGTCCTGCGTCGTTCTCACAAACATTATCACATTCTACTTAAACTGCCTTAAATATTCCCGACGAACGATAAGCACAACAATATTAACTTAGGAGATGAGTTTATTGAATCTGTAGACAAATGTAGATAAAAATTGCAGGCTTTCAAGAAAATGTTATGGCGTAAGAACGACCTGGTACTAGAGAAATCAACAATCGACTTTCTTGAGTGCAATTTGGGGGGTTTCAAAAACCTTGACATTCATTGTTGTAATAATGCTGTTACTTGCATGATGACATCATCAAGCAGATTGTAGAGTAAACGAATTTATATAACATTTTAAAATTATTAGTACCACCTTTTCAACAGCAAATTCGGAAATCAAATTTATCTATCCATTTCTCTAGGCTTGAAAATGACGAAAGTAGTCTTATTCGTTTTGCACTTTCTCCGCTTCATTTCGCGTTTCCCTTTTCCTCTACTTCTCCTACACTTCCCGATGTATATTAATATATCTAAGGTCCCTTCTTTTTCGACGCCAATAGATCGTTTTTCCTATTCACTTATGACATCATCAATGGTCTATTGCTATTTGAACGTCATCACAGTCGGATGATGGAGCGTTTATTCCATCGTCTTCGATTGGGAGTGCAGGTTCGCCATTTCAGAATATTTCACTCAGTATGTTCTGAATATATGTCTCCCTTCGGATTCTACATGAGTTTGTTCCGGCCAATTGTTTTTCATTATATTATTAGTGTTTTCCAAATTGATAAGATCATTCACTACAGCTTCTAACCATTGATGTTCCCAGTGCTTATTCACACTGAAATATTTATTTTCTTTCTAGCACCTTCTTTTGCTCATAGCTATGTCGCCAGCCTCTCTTTCAGTGCTAGCTAGTTGTCTCCTTTGCTGTGCTTATTTACAGCCTAATTCTGTCATAAGAGTTATCTGGGAAAATATTTTTGGGACCTTGCAGCTAACTTTTGCTTTTGAGACTACATGACCTACTAATTTATCCTTTAGTACTGCGAACGAGCCTTACTGACCCCATTAAGTTCTCTCTTGCAACACCATATTCTGTTTTTTCTTCTTGGACAAGGTAGCAGCCCATTGTTTGCTAACTCTATCGAGCTTGGCGTAGGCAAATTTTTCCATGTGGGTTTTATTGGACCGCCTCAGTTGTCACGTTTCTTGTTTTTCCAATTTTGTTTTCTCAAAACTACAAAAGTGAGATGCATTTGACGTCCGAAGATGAACTTTATAACTTTGAATTTTTAGAGTATGTAAAGAACCGAAAAGAAATTAGCTAGCTCTCTGCTTATTGTTCTGAAACCAAGAAAACTTGTGCCTGATGAATCCGTGCATGTTTTAAATAGTTTAATTGATATGATACTCCGATTACTATTGACTGACTAGGAACACTACGGATGGGATGATGCTCCTTTTTGGTAGCTGTTAAAAGGCATTTAAAAGCTTCTTAAAGTAAGGCGATTAATCAAATTTCCGTTGCTTTTCTCCCCCAATTGAATTTAGTTTTCAAATCGGTATAGTGTTGAGTTTCCTTAAAGCCAATGTTAGAAAGAAATGACTAAAATAAACTTAATTTTCAGCCAAGTTAGATGAATGAGGGAATTGTATGAAAAGTTCGTTTGTTATAATATATTCAAAAGGTTGCTGTAGCTGAAGCGGCTGTATAACCTCACTTAAGAGCAATCAAAATTAGTCGATATCTTCGAAGCCATCTAACGGGGCAGCCAGGAAACGAGTTTTTTCGAGGCAGTCGGACCAGAGGGAAAGAGATGATAGAAGAGTAGGTTAACAAGAGTAGGCATACAGTATATATGTTGATTATTTCAGCGTCGAATCTGGATGAGTAACAGTTGAGTCTAATATAATATCCAGAATTTAATTGACCCAGTATTACTTGGATCTTAAGAAGCAGCTCGGGTTCTTCACTTACTTGGAGTGAGAGCACGTCATTCACTGGAAGATTGTTTCTGAAGCTGTAAACTTCTTTGCGGTGAATGGCTGAGTCCGCAAAATTCTTTACTACCGGTCTTAGGTGATGGGAGGACTTTTTTTCGAAAATGTGCCTGTAAAGTGAATGTACAAATCTCTCGCTAAGTAGATGGTATGTAAGTCAAATCAAGTGGTTCCCACGTCCACGCACAAATCGGACATTGAAAGCCTCACCACAGGTGAGACTATTGCCGGCTGGGTTATTGCCATGTCAAACCAAGCTGGGATTTAAATTATAAATGCTTTAGCTCACTTTTCAAACAGTTTTCCAGGCTTTTATTTTCCATTTGACTTCCCATGTTTGAGCAAAGATATTTACGCCTCTTAATATATATAAATAAAAGGTTATCCATTTAGTGGTTTCGAGAATGCAGGGCTATATTTTTATATACATCAAACTGTCAAACCAAAATATTAAAAAAAAAATGTAGATTCAAATGTGGCCACGTTTCGTGCTTTAAGAGGAGATTATAGTGCACATAATCGTCTAAATACTCAAGCAATTGTTAAAATTGTAAAGAAATTTGAAGAGACTGGATTGGTAAGCTACCAAATTTTACGCTCTTAGATGAATTTCTGGCGAGATTTTGGCCCAAAATCTAATATCCGAACAACTCGGTTGATATAGTAGTCCGATTTTTTTGGTTTTCACTATCAACATGGTGCCAAAATTGTGTGGAGCAAATCAAATTTCATGGCCTTAGGGACTTTTATGAAGGATTTATAGATCAAAATTTCATACCTGACAATCGCTATAGTCGTCCGATTTAGATGGTTCCAACAAATGATCGTTTGAATATATAGATGCATCTGTCTACCTAGTTTGGTTGGGATATCTCAAAAATTGAAGGACTAGTTTGCGTTCAAACAGAAAAAAGGACATACGGACAGGTGGACATGGCTAAATCAACTCAGCTCGTCATTATGAGGCGATCGGTATGAATTTTGGTGGGATTACCTCTTCCCCTTTTGGTATGTAAATACATGCTTCAACCTTTTAATGCGTTTCTTTAACGTTTATTTTGTAAACCTCAAAATGAATAACCCTCTATTATGTGCATATATATTTGTGCATATTCCATCTGTATTACATGTAAACCACAGTATTGTTATTATTGTTTTTTTTTTATATTATTATTTCTTCGTAATTAATCAGCAATCATTAACCGGCTTTATAGCGAATTAACACGAACAAGTATTTCAATTAAATTCGAAAAGTCAGCGTTGACATAAGATTTAAATGGTAATCCATGGCTGGAATCCATGGTCATGCACACAGGCGAGCGATTGAAATTGTTTTCCGAAACGAGATGAATCGAATCAAATTGTGGAAAGTTAAAATGAGCATTGAGTTAAGCTCATTTAAGCGGTATGGCCTGATGAGCAATTTGCTACGCGAAACACACATACAGACACACACACACATGAAGGGAGTCTGGCTTTCCACTAACAGCAAATGAAATTGCCAAACACTTTTCAACGCGCCACAACACAATCAATGACAACAGCAGCCAACACACGAGCTGTGCTCAATGGCAACACAACGCAAACAACAACTACAATAAACGCCAACCTACAATGAATTTCATCAATCACTCAAGTTGACGGTGAAATTCCCAAAGAGTTGATGAGCCGGCGGAATGCCGCAAAATTACTTTTGTTCTTACAACTCGCACACCTTCCACACGCTGGCGCTGCCAGATGGAGGCGAAGAAGAAAGGGCTGAAGGCCACAGGCAGTGCGCGAATGAAGCTGTGTATACCTGAGCTTAAACGCAACGATTCAATGAAGGTTTTTGCAAAACTTTTCCGATTAATATCGAATAAGTTTTAGTGGAAAAGAAATAAGCTGAAAGGAGGAGGCGAAGGTGGAAGAGAAGCGGCTTTGCGGACGGACAAGTCCACAAGGTATTAGAAGCTTAACACACGGAGATAGCAAACACTTTTCTGCTGCGAGCGCTATGAATGTATGAGTGCAGTTATATATTTATAGAGCGACAAACACACATACATACTTACATAAATGTTCATGTATGTGACTGGTAGATAGCAGCGAAAGTGTAACTGTTTTTCGCTGGCGGAACTGATTGAGCGCGTGAGTGACTGAGTGAGGGCGGTGAGAGAGAAAAAGCACAAACACCTTTCTTACCAACTGACTTGTCCGTATTTCTGTCCGTCGTGTACCCTGTCGTGTGGCCTTCACTAAGTTGGTTAACTCACTTTTCGAAGCAGAAACAACTTTTACCTGCTTAAATGCTTACAAAACAACAACAACAACAACAATAACATCGTTTCTAGTCAAAAAGTCATGCTATTTCAGTTTGGCAAGCAGACACTATGTGAGCTGCGGGAGAGTCAGAAGTGGTGTTCTGCAGGTTAGGACGTACAGAAGTACAGAACAGTAACTGCCAAATACACAGAAGCGCCGAAACAGTAATTTCAATCGATGCATTACGATTAGAATTGAGAATGCTATTTATATTGTTGCCGTTGTTATTGCTATTTTTTGCTGCTGTTGTTGTTTTTGTTATTCCACTCGTAGCACGTACGCAGCAACTTTATCACTTCAACTGTGTTTATCCACTAAGAATTAAGCCGACAAGTCCAAGACCCAGACCAAAACCAAGAAGAGGACCATAGAGAAATGCGCTCAAAGACAGACGGGCAGACAGACAGCTCAACGAACGAAAGTGCAAACACGCAAGCAAACGAGTAAATTATGCCAATACGCAATGTGTTTGTAAATACATACATATACAGTGCTTATTATGTGTGTGTGTGTGTGGATGTCTGTTAGTTTGGTTATTGTGTGTGATTTTTGTTTCTAACAAAATAATGAAATAAGTGAAACACCAAATCAATTTGATCAAAAAGTTTACTTTTCTTATTGTTTTTTGGAATTTTTGTTTTTGTTTTTGGTTTCAGCTTTAATCTTTTTGCTGTTAATCCTTGTGATTTTCGCATTTTGGTTGTAATTAAGGAACAACAACAACAACAACAATAATAATAACTCACCAACAATGATTGATTTTTATCGCCGTTTTGGGTGTAACTTTAATAAGCACACATACATATATACATATATATATATATATACATGCATTTGTGCTTACTTGCGTGCACATAATGCCACACATGTGCATATACATACATAAAATTTCTAATGTGATAATTAAGTCGAAATCAAGTAAAAACTTTACCAAAGTGAAACGTTTTATTGGTTAGAAAAGTCTGAATAACTTATGCTTTTAAAGGAGCGCTTCAGTATCATAAAAAATTAAAAACTCTACCATAAAGAATTTAAAATCAATTAAAAACCATTTCTTTTTATTAACATTTTATGTATCTACAGAATCTACTGCCACTTCGGAAACCTCACAATAAGTAATAAAATCTTATAACTAAACTAACCCATTAACAGGAAGGGGCTGCTGGCTCAATGTTAGGCTGTAGAAGGTTCGGTTAATTCTTTGACTTGTTGCGGAGGCCAAGGTGTTAGGCAAAGGTTTCGGCTGATTACGCAGTTTTGTTATGTATTTTTGTTTAACAATTTCTACCTCCTCTTTGATGATGTGTATATTTATATCTTTATTGATAATTGCGTTACGAGTATACCAAGGTACGCCTGCTATAGTTATACGAGGTTTAGACTGGAATCTTTGTAAAATATCAAAATTTGTCGCGCAAACTGAAATCCATAACTTAATTCATAAATCCATATCGGCTTTGTGATCGCTTTATAGAGGAGGACTTTCTTGGCTACACTGAGTCCAGATTTTCTGCTTATATGCCAATGCAGACTTGCAAATTTAAGTTTAGGCTGTAGTTCTTTAGCGGAAATGTGTCGTCTCCAGGTTAAGCGACTGTCTAAGTAAATTCTGTGGTATTTAATTTCGTTAAGCTTGACAGTAGGGTACGTTTTTGGCTTTAATGTAAAAGTGATGGGTTTGCACCTACTTTCATTGACTTTTGTGCGCTATTATGCGAACCATTCTTCAAATAGTTTAAGGTGCTGCCCTTGCACTTTTGTGGCTGTAAATGTCCGCAAAAGCTGAGGTCATTATTTTGTCACTAGTAGGAATGTCTGCCGTTTACAATTTATATAAAAATGGCCCAAGAACACTACTTTGCGGAACATCTGCCATTATTGGGTACTCCCCTTTTTTTGCATTCTTTTACTTTTATAGTGAATCGCCTATTTGATAAGTCAGATTCAAAGATGTTATGGAATAAGTTAGGTAATATATTTTTTTTTTATAATTTTAAATCTTTATGGACTGAACAGCTCTGTAATTAGCTTTGTGATTGCCACTGCAGTTACTACACTTTTTTGTGTTGCATCAGTTTTATTTAAGGGGCACTTACTTGAATGATGAAGCACCACATGCTACGCATATAGTATGTAGGATTTGATATGCCCAAATTCTTGACAATTCATGCATTGTACTGGACCAGTTCATTTAAATGGGGCTTCTACCATGATTCTGCGGTATAAGAGATATTTTAAACTTTAAATTGGATGCGTCTCGTTTTTTTGAGCTTAGGGATAAGAATATTTTAAACATAGGCTGCGGTATTTTATTTCTATTAATTATGTCTACTACCGCCCCAACGTCAAAGCTATTCTCACAAGGGCTTTTTTATGTCACTTGGGTCAACCGAAGCTTCAATAGAAAGTTCTGCAATCGCTTTTTTTGTTATCATTTGCACTATTGCATTTCTCTGCTTGTGACACATTCTTAGTGGCGTCACAGTTTGCTCTCTGATATATAATAGTTATATTTTTCTTCCATAGTACTCGTATGCTGCATTTCTTATTGCTTCATAATGATAAAACAGGAGTCTAAAGTTAGCTTTTAATTTAACTACAATATGTTAAAATATTTTTAAATGAAAAATATGGCAAAATATTGAAATACAACGAGTCTGAGCTAGCAATATCTCAAATTGGGGAAAAAAATTGCTAGGAGTCAATGCGGTGCGAAATTTCCACCGCATCATAATGCCTTAATGAAAATGGGAAAAATGGCGCTTTCCGACCGAGATCAAAGAAAAATTGTACAGTTATGCTCGAACTCTAACAGGTCTTGAGCAAACTTCATTCCATAGATGGAGAATAAAGTGACAAAAACCACAGTGTCAAAAACAACAACTTGGCGTACGCTGCGACGCTGTAATCATTTGAAGCTAGTAAAATTGATGGAAGAAACTTATCTTTTGCCACGACACAATCAAGCGCGTCTACGGTTTGCATAAGATCACTTATTCACCAATTGGGACACAATAAGTTAGTGCTGGCTATGCTAAAGTCCATCTGTTTGACTTTATTAGTTGTAAAGGTTATATTTTCGGACAAGAAAATATAATCTTCATGGCCCAGTTGGTTTTCATTTATTTCTAAACGGAATTTCGGAGGAATAGCAAAAGCTACATTAAAGTGTTGGAAAACTTCCTTCTTTTTGACGAGGCTTACAGAGAGGAGCCACTAATTTTCCAACAAAGTAATGGCTCCATTCATAAAGGAATGAGGCGAATTTTTACTGATAGATCCATATAAATTATGGCCTGGTCGGCACACTCTCCGAATTTAAATCCCTTACAAATATGTAGGGAATATTCGTGAGAAGGGCCATGCAAATAATCGTCAATATGGCTATACAATGATGCAACTATTACCGAATGGTCTAACCTGGATGTCAGTATTTTAAAGAAATTGTATGAATCGATGAAAAAAAAAATTGTTTTGTGTTGCAAGTACCAGTGATGCATCTACTAGTTACTAATGAGTAATAACACATGGCGAAAAGTCCAAAGAAATATATTTACTTATTTAATTTTATAACGACAATAGAAAGTGCCTTATTTTTTTCGAAAAATCTTCAAAACATTTGTTCCAAAATTTTTTTTATATAAAAAACCGATCAGGTGTTCATTGAAATACGTTTATTTATTTAATTCCAAAAACAGTATTCCCAAAATGCTGGTGTCTTATGATTCTGAAACACAACCATGATGCAATAAGGACAGGTGTTATATGTTCGCCTCCCTCTCGCTCTAATTACTGCCTTAAACTTCCTTACATATTTCAATTTGCCTCTTTGACAAACTACTTTTTATGCTAGAATAATTTTTATGGAAAAGTTCTAAAATAGTACTCACCCCAACACAATTATAGATCGACAAGCGTTGGCATCACTGCTAAATTTTTTCGTTTCTTATACTGTTGATATTCGTTGACAATTTGAATTAAAATATATTAAAATTGGCATATTTACAATAAAATTCGATAGAATTAACCAAATTTTTTAAAATAACTGGTCACATCGTAAGTATTTTATGTATTTGCAAAATAATATCTATAAAAAAGTCTATTCAAAAGGTTTTGTGTTGGTTTGTGCTTATCCATGAAATTTCGTCGGCTCTTGGAGGTATTTCAAATATACTGGTCAACTCGTAAGTGTTTTTGCAAAATTTATTTTACTAGCTGTTAATAAAATTTTTTCAAAGATTTTCATCTGTATCGTTTCGGTTTCCGAGTGATTTTTGTTGCCTGTTTGCGTGGTGTTTACATATACATATATGTATCCTCGCCTGTAACCAAGTTTGTATGCATGTTGGTGAAACTATTATACCAGCGGTAAATATTGATGTAATATTAGACATACTTACAATTACCAAATTATTTTTAAAGGAATTCGGAGTTGAATCTGACCCTGTGGCTCATACTGCTAACTGTGTGATCTAACTCTATTCGCCAACATCTTCGTGAACTGTATCAACCATTTTGCTTCCTGTGCAGATTATTTCGTGGACTGTGCTCTAACTGTGTTGAGTTTAAATATGCCTTTTTGTTTACTTGCTAAAAATATTGTTTATCAGAAAAACCACACAAGGGTTAACGCTAAATGTCATCTTTTGCTATTCCTCTTTGCATTTCTGCATTAGTGCTGAATTAGATTTACACAGATAAATCTCCTTATATTTGTTTTTGTTTTTACCGCTCCCGCTTTTTACCGCTTATATTGTGTTACAGTTCGCAAAAGAGTACAAGTGTGCAGATCATCTTTTTTTTTGCTAATAAAGTTCATTATCAAAATACAAAAATCGCTTTTCATTATTATAAAATTAGGACTCTCCCTCCATATAAGCAAAAAGAATACATATACATGGGTAAACAAAATATGAAGAGGAGCTTTGATAAAACCTTCTACCGCATTTTTAAATAAAATAAAGACACTTGAGGAATTGTTTTATCAATTTAATGGTCAAGTCATCGAGACCCATAATAAATTGAAACGTTATTAAAAAAAACGAAGGTTATGATAATGAAATGGATGTAAAAAAAATGTTTTTTTAAATGTCGAATGTATTTTCGCATTAAAAAGTTAAATACTTTAAAAAAAACTTTCATAAAACATGCTTATTTATCTCGTTTTATTAAGTACGTTTGAGATTATAAAAGTTAATGATACACTTTTTGCAAAAAACTAACGGAAATATTGAAACATAAAAAGCGGAAAAGAGTATTAAATTTCGATACTTTTTCGGAAAACGCCCTTTTTTCTTCCCTTTTTATCCTGTTTCGTCCCCCTTAAAATACAACCTTGAGCTAAGGGAGCCGACAAAACGAGCTGTCACTACGTATAACACCTTGTCTTATTGCATCATGAGTTTAAATATACGAAAACTACCATTAATATATTGTAACTCATCTTAATAGTTTTTTTCTTGTTTTACAGTTTATTTCATACCCCGATAAGCAGCCCGTCGAATGCAATGGAAATTTCTTTTATTTCAAATATTATGGCTGAGTCAGTATGAACACTTGATTTGCCTTATGTGAATCATTACTTTAATCGAATTTTATATTACTTGGTAGTTGGAAATTGTGCTGTTTGACACTGACACTGGTGCTAGGGTTCTGGATAATACATCATGTCTCCAGCCAGGAGAGAGTCTTTAGACTTTTAATGATCAGTAACACCGTAGCACTCAAAACAACATCATCTTCAACGTTTCATGCGTATTTGAGCATTTCACCAGAAAACCTAGTAGTTAACATGCCCATAAGTAGTAAGGCGTTATCCCTAATAATACGAGTATACTACGTTGTCCCGCCCCCGACTTTTGGGACGCCTCTAACAGCTACTATAAAGACAGATAGTTGGAGCTGAGGTTTGCAGACAAAGCCATGCATACCTTAAAAATTGCTTCTAAAATAAAGGTAGTAGTGACATTAGTTTAATGCGTATATAACAAGGTAATACAATTTAACAAGCAATTGAAGAATTCTCCAAACCGAAATATTACAAACATAGAGGCAGAACTTTGCAGAGAATAGGCCACATAGAATGAGAATATATATTTATATAGATAGGCGGTCTAACTTTCATAAAGAATGAAGTCGATGGTAATTGTATTTTGCATAGAGACGATGAAAAGAGGAGGTGCGCATATGGGTATCGAAGGCAATGAGAGAACTGTTTGATTGGCTAAAGAGAGTGCACTAATAAAGCGCTTATCAGCCTCATTCAGGGAAGGGAAGCACGCTTAAGTAGAGATCTTGTTTCGTCAGGCTAAGAAGATTTTTAGTGACGAGCAATTTGCTGTAAAAGTAAGAATATTTTGGCACTGCCTGTTGGCGTCCCATGACTTTAGATTAGATCTGGTACAGGATAAAATAAGCAGTAATGCCCGACGCTTGGCAGACATAAAGAAATCTCTATTGCTTGGCAATTTTCTTTAAGCTAGAAGGTTAGCAGTACAGAGGATTGACCCAATTTAATGAGTCTATGCTTGTTAACCTGACCACTATGCAAGTCGTGCGGCCTACGTGCAAATCCCTAGAGTCCAACAGTTTAACCTTGCCTAAACTTTTCTTTACTCAAGTAAATTTAAATCAAGACTCCACCTTAATGCTTAACCGAAAATAAGTTCCTTTGGTAGACTCACTAACTTTATCTGTATCAGCTTAGCAGTACCCTACCTAGGAAGCTTGTCTCTCTTGTAGTTGCCCTTCTATGTCCCTCCGACAATTACTCCAAGTAAAATATAGTGTTTCCAATGATTAAATTCCATAACAACACTTTTGCAATCCATGTGATCCATCTTAGAAATTTTTTTATGACTGGCTGACACTGTAATTGAAAAAACGGTCATCACTTATGTTAATATGCTGACTTGGCAGCAGATGGATGATGGTAGATATATAGCTTCAGAGAGCTCGACAGTTCAATGGCCAAGTTTTGAGAAATGATACTTCTTTATATTATTCTTCGAGTCTCGAGCCATCTCTATATAACATACATTGTGTCTTAAAAACATTACGAGAATTTGCAACGGACTTTAAGAGTGGGATTGTTCTAAATTTGACTTTGTCTCCGACTGCTACGAAGGTAAGTAGTGTGTTTTGTGTGTGTTTTTGTTTTTCTTTTGATAAAAGAAAAGGAATAATGGAATTTATATCAAATTTGCATTAAAATGCTTTATTTAAAGCCTATGATAAGTCTGTTATGAGAAAAAATAAGTTTGAGAGTGATAGTGATAGCGCCCCAGCGCGTCAATAACCACCGAAAACTTGGAGAAAGTGAAAGAAATGGTTATAAAAAAGCAATGAGTCGTTATTAGAGAAGTCGTTGATGATATTTGCTACTCAAATGGAATGTGTATTATACCTCACAGCGTGAGTTTTAGGTCAAAGGCAATACTGACTCAGACCTGTGTGACTTTTTCTAATTAAAATAAGAAAAAAAAACTTAAAAAGGCCGTCATTTTACAGCATTATGTGAAAAGTGTATTGTTGAAAGAACTAAAGGCTATCTGAAAGATCGAGTTTGAGAATTTTTCGAGGATTGCAAGAAGCTCTATCATTCGTTATTTTTGGAACGCACCTTGCATATTAAAAACTGCTGTTGCTTAATTTTATGGAAAAATCTTTGTAAAGGGTGATCCAGGTTGAGGTGCTTTTTCCAATAGCTTTTTTTTTGACAGACCACGCGTGAGTCGTATCAAGCTGTCATGTTGTTTGTCATTGCATCATAAAAAAACTTACGCCTGAACAAAACTTACAAATCATTCAACTTTATTTTGAAAATTCAAGTTCTGTAGAGAATGTGTTTCGCGCGCTTCGCTCAACTTATGGTCAACATAATCGACCTACTGAGCGTACTATTCGCAACACCATCACTCATCTTGAGGCCCAGCATTCATTATTGGATAATATTCGATCCAATAGACCACGTTCAGCACACAGTGAAGAAAATATAGCGGGCGTAGCTGAGAGTGTACACGAAGACCGTAGACAGTCAATTCAGCGCTGTTCGCAGCAACTCGGACTGACATATGGAACGACTTGGCGCATTTTACGTCGAGATCTTAAATTGAGAGCGTACAAAATGCAGCTTGTGCAAGACCTAAAGCCGCTCGACCTTCACAAGTGACATCGTTTCGTTCTATGGGCTCTTGAATAGTTTCAAGAAGATACGTCTTTTCCGAGCCAAATTTTGTTCAGCGATGAGGCCCATTTCTGGCTCAATGGGTATGTCAAAAAGCAAAATTGCCGCATTTTGGACGAAGAGTAACGTGAACAGATTCAAGAGCTCCAATTTCATTGGTTTGTAGGCCGGTGGAATCATCAGTCCATATTTTTTCAAAAGTGATGCCGGTGAAAACGTAACCTCACCATGAGGTTACCGACTACCACACATCGCATCAATCAATTGATTTATTGATAGAGCACTTCGGTGAGCAGATAATTTCACGTTTTGCTTCGGTCGATTGGCCAGCAGATCGTTTGATATCACACCATTGTAGTATTTCCTGTGGGGTATGTAATGTCGAAAGTCTATGCGGATAATCCCGCTTCGATTGAAGCCTTAGAGAAAAACATCACGCATGTCATTCGCCAGTTACCAGTTGAAATGGTCGAACGAGTCATCGAAAATTGGACTCTACAGAGGGACCATTTGAGACGTAGGCGCGGCCAACGTTTGATAGAGATAATCTTCGCGAAATAAAACCAAAGAATGTTCTTTCGAATGATAATAAACATTCCCCATTAAATTTGAATTTTCTGTATTTTTTTTTTTAAATTAGGGAACCTCGAAATAGATCACCCATTATTAAGACTGTTGTTGTTTAGTTTTAGAGGAAATGATCTACAAAGACGAAAATATTTACAAAGAAATAGTGAACAACTAAAAAAATAATGTGGCGCTAATATTCAATGTTGGACTTCAGATTGTGCTAGGGGATAATTTGCTTTGTTAAACTTGTTAAAATTGACAGCCTACAAGTATGCAGCATAGATACTTACCTTTTTAATATTTTGTATTTCAATGTTTTCAATGCGTTTATTTTTTTGTTTTTGTATATACATAACTTTGATATGATTTGTTCAACAACCGTCAGGGTTTCTTCTTCTTGCAGGAACCTTACTTTCATCCGAATTCTTAAAGCACCTTTATACTGATAAATTATGGTCAATGTCTTCCTATTTGTATAAGTGCATCTTGCTTTCCCAGATATAGTTACATACATGACAATCTTTCATTCGTTTCAAATAGAGTCTGTTCGCTTTTAATACATTCAATGCCAAAGAAATTCGTTTATTTTGAACAAATAAAGAATGGAAATTGGCAATCGTCTACATAAAAAGTGCTTAATTTTTTACTTCCCAAAAAGTAAAATGAAAATGGAAAGGGAATTGCATTTACAGCATTTTTTATACAAAAAGCTTTCAAGCCATGTTACCGTTATTATTATTTTTTAGCGATAAATAACCATCAAGGCTGATGCATGCCGAACTTGTCTTTTTAACAGTTTTATTTTCCATTTCTCTTCCTCTTTATTATACACTATATTTCACACAGTATGTACCCATATACCAAGTACATATACATTTTTAGAATTACCTTGAGTGATATTTTCAGCAGCTCTTCGTCGTCATGACAACCCAGCTGAACGATTTATGTTTATACATGTATGTAGTAGTAAACTTGCAACATAAATTAAGTTGTCCATTTTCTTTTTCTCTCATTTTTATTTTTATTTTCTTCAATTTTTTTCTTTTTCGCAGCCATTGAAGGCAGCTCTCCATTGAGTTATGATCATAATTCCATCACAAGAAGCTAAAAATATAAGTTTTCATATAGTATGTTATATTGCAAACAACTATGTTTGTGTATACACACTTGTATGTATATGTGTGTGTTTGTATTCAAAAGCAGTGAGGCCTCAAGAGCAGCGAAACGTAAAATTTTATCAACAAAAACCGTTATATGGAAAATTGGCTCTGGTATGTTTTTATTGTATATTTTTGTTGCAGCTTCCATTGTTGTTATAGTTGGCCTTTCGTCCGGTTACTAGTTGTACTTGACTAACAGTAAATTCCTCTACCGTTAAACCTGCAGCCTCGTAGTTGATTGACTGTCTGCACTGTCACGTGCCTATATTAAATTTTATACGCACAAACACATGCACATATGTTATATACATATATATAAACACATAACCCAGTGGTGACAGGGAACGACCGAAGATTGACCGTTTGATGCACTACCAAGCGTTAAGTAATTTGTCAACGAACGTTTGTGCCGCGTTTGCATTCAAATTCAGTAGCGGAATTCCGTTACAATTTATCGAATATTGTCGTAAACTTTAATGATTACGCGATTATTTTTATTTTTTTTTTAACGATTCTTGTTACTGACATTTCCCTTTTATTAAAATGGAGAAAAGATAACATCACAACGGTAAGATATGCGAAAAATATAAAGAGGAATGAGAAAAACAAATATATTCGTTATAGAAAAGTAGTATGTGTATAATTTTCTGCAAGTTTTGAAATATACTTTTGAAAATGTAAATAAAATAGAAAATTTAAAAAATCCTTCATGTTAGACATACCTATCTTCGCGTATTATGTTATTGCCGATTGGTTTCGAATGAAAGTAACCCAGCTAAAGCAGAGCTGGTAATTTTTATAGAAATTCCGGGTTGGGTATTTGTTATTTGTTCTAGGAACTCATATATTTGGTCATCTAATCTAATTTTATGTAACATTGAGTAAGTGCTAACTATTCTACCAGTGACCCAGGAGCACAAAAAAGCGTTTTTTGTTAGAAAAGCATAGTCAAAGTCTCTCAACTGTGTTTCGTGCCTTTACACAATGCCTAAATGCAGCGGAATTTCGGACTGCCTTCTGATTGATTTGGAAGAGAAATCATTAGCCACGGCCATTGTGTATCGAGAATCATCTATAGAATTTTATTTATATTTAAAATTATTTTTATTAAAGATTAAATGTATTTCAAAGTTTACCTATTAAGTGTTACCTAACAATTGAAAAAAAATTTACCTTTGCACATTGATAGAATGGTATTCATAGTGGGTGACGTAGGCTTCTTTATGGTTACTCGTGTTTATAATTGATACATGAGTTCGACGATAGTCCCAATAGTGTCACCAAACAAATTATGAGTTTGATGACGTGAAAGTTTTCTTTGCAACAAATACAAAAATCGTTAAAATAGGATACTGAGTTCCACCACTGGTGTACTACCCTGCAAACGAGGCGATAAAACTTATTGCGCAATTGTAACCTCGTGTAGTAATTGTGATCAGCAAAACACCAATAATGGTCGTACCGCACAAAGCTGGTATAAACACATGAGTTGGTCCAATAGTTCACGCAGAGGAGTGTACTTTAAGGTACTCCAATAGACCATATGGTCCACAAATATTTTCAAGGTAACCACTCGGTGTATAAGTGCTCGTTAGGCGATTCACTACCGAATGACCGTGCAACGCTTGTTGGTAAAATTAATATTTGTATGCGAAGACACACTGCATTTTCTAAAATTTGAAACAACCTAACAAAAAATAGATCCACAAATTAGAAAATATATATAGATCCGTCTATTTATGCGAAACATTTTTTCCTTGAGTGCGCTAAAAATCCGCAAATATTTATAATATATCCGAATAGTGCCAATGTGATACAAAAATAACTTTTTGGGATTTTGAGAGGAATTTTAGGTATTTTATTATGAACTAAAAATAAAACAATCCTTAATTGCAATTATATATATAAAAATCTACTATTTAATTTTATTAAGTTTTAACATTAAAGCTACAATAATGTCTATAATAATTCTTGCTGAATCTAATTTATTTTGACTTTAAGATAGTGGGGTTCTATTTATACATAGTGGTACTGGTGCCTTTTGTACATCAGCTGTTGAATGTTCCCCGATGTGACACTGTTGCCAACATTATAAAGTGAGATAGGCAAACACTCTCAGCTGCAACATTAGCAAATTTGAGTAACTTTCGTATGTAGTCAGGCATCTTTTCTTTTGATCGTGATCTGCCACGTGTCATTGTTGTTAGGTTATGAATGTGATTAAAACGTCATGGCATTCGCGACTTGGCTCCCACGTCACTGTTGACAGTCATAACTTCGAAGTCATAGATAATATCGTCTATCTAGGAATCAGCACTAACAACACCAACAATGGCAGCCCTGAAATCCAAAGCAGAATCACTCGTGCCAACAGGTGCTACTTTGGACAGAGTAGGAAATAGAAAAATAAAGTCATCTCTCGTCGAACCAAAACCAAACTCTACAAGTCGCTCATCATTCCCGTCCTGACATATGGTGCAGAAACAGGGACGATGTATACATCCGATGATTCGGCTTTTGGAGTTTTCGAGAGAAAAGTTTCGCGGAAGATTTATGGTCCCGCATTGGCAACGGCGAATTCCGCAGGCGATGGAATGATGAGCTGTATACGTGCTATACGACTACATTGACATAGTTCAGCGAATCAAGAGACAGCAGCTACGCTGGCTAAGTCATATCCTCCGAAAGGATGAAAGCCCTCCAGCTTTTAAAGTATTCGATGGAGTACCCGCTGGCGGAAGCCACTCCGTTGGAAGGATCAGGCGCAGAGCGCTATAGTATCACTTGCTATTTCCAACTGGCGCCAAAGAGCAAAGAGAAGAAATGAGAGGCGTGCTATTGTTGATGCGGCTAAAATCGTGGTGCCTACGCCAAAGAAGAAGAAAGAAGAAGATGTGATTAAAAATATTATATTTAATAATATATATAAAAATACGGTAGTGAAAACTAAGCTACTTACAAAATGTAACAAAAATAGAAAGTTACCAAATATCGTAACAAGACTTACCTACAGAAACAATTTTAAATACCCCTTCCATGAATGGAATGACATATTTCAGTGGATGACTGATATATTGATACGTTGAAATAAGAGTGATGAAATTTATATTAAATATTAATAAATCCTTTTGCATAAATTGGAGAATTGTAAAATGTGTCGATATACTTTATATTTATTTCCACTAAAAATGAAACAGCAGCTTTTGAATGCAATAAAATATTTCACATAATTTCTCAAATATCTTAAATCTAGAGAAGAAGTGGAACGATTCGATAAGAGAACATTTTAGAAAAATTGAAGTTTTTTCACTAATTTCAGATCAAAACTATAAATTTGCTTTCGCTTCCTGATGGTGCATGCTAAAATATCTAACATATTATTTACAACGATTCAACGGAATCAACTACAATTAGAGAAACGACCGGTTATCCTGAAGGGCAGCCTCAAAAATATGCGAGTTTTAGAAAAATGGAAATATGTAAATTTTTTGTTTGTAAAATAAGTACATATATTACTGTCAAGAGGCAAAGTATTTGCTTTTAATGTTTAAGCTATAAATATTGTAAATATTAGAGCTCCTGATTTTGCTCAAATATTTTCGAGCAGTGCGAGAACTTGGGCAACGAGCACGTGCACACCTGCTCATTGCTCATTACTCGAAAAATTTTCGAGCCGAGCACGAGCGTTTGACAAAAATTTTGTCTTTCTTCCCAAAACTTTATTTTTATTAATTTAAATTTATTCATGCAAGTGTAGAAATTATTAAAACGCCAAAGAAAATCTGATAAACAAATTGGAATTTTTTTGTTCTGTTGAGCAGTTGAGCGAGTATCGAGCGAGCATCTAGCTGCTCGCAGTGCTCGATACCCGGGTATCTAGACCTCTAGTAAATATATTAATTATTATATTGCTATTTGATGGAAAGAAGGCTAAATATTTTTTTATTAACAAAAAAGGAATATATATGTGAACGAAACGGTGTATATTTATTTAATATCGATATAGATAAATCATTTGCATTAGCGGAATAACATATTTCTTTTCGCCAGGCAAATCGCTAGTTTCTACCTAATTAACGCTCGACTGTTCCTTATAACTGAGAAACGGTACACATTTTTCTGAGTTAGGGAATTCGTTAGTGTGGCTTCGGGTGGACCGTACTACTGGGCAGAGTTCATAATATATATGTGTGTTTGCGTGAATGTATGTACGTATGTGTTTTTGATTGTTACCCTTGGGCTTTTCAACTGTTTGCACTTATTGTCGAAGCTTCAATTTGCAAAATCAGCAGCTACAGAAACTCAACAACCCAAACCATCAACCAAAGGTCCAAGCAATGCAGGCAACTCAGCTAATCAGGCATGCAAATGGAAGCTGTCGTTTCTTTAGCGACTATTTTAGACATCTTTTACTCGGTTCATAGATCCCCTTGTGACATGGAAAATTTTCTAAAAATTTTCATGGCAAATAATAAATATCAAAGCATTCGAGCGGTAGCTCCGAGCAGTGGTCGTTATGGCAACATGAGTAGAAGTGATATATACACTTAAAATTGTATTTGTATGTATGTGTGTACCCATGTGGCAGTAGTATGTGATAGTTCTGGCCGCAGCGTTGCCGAGCGACGACAATAAATGACTGCAGCCAAAAGGACAAAGTATCTGGAACTAAGCAATAGCGGTTTCGGTTGCTTGCAGTAGAGTCCATAAAATGCCACTTCAATTTGGCTTTGTTGCCGTACCGTTGACTGCCTGCCCTGCCGCCTGGTTGTTTGAGTGGTTGAGTGGATATGGCCAAGTGCGATTTATTGTGCGCTACTAAATACTAGAAAAAGTCTACTCAGCCATTGAAATTGACTGACCAGACGACAAGGTTGAGCTCATTGGAATCTATTACATAATAAGTCGTTTTTCGCATGGAATGTGTGAGTGCGCTTGTAGGTCGTGGTTGAATGTACATTTTTGACAAGAGAAAATTCTCTTGGTATTCACATAGTTACGCTCATGGAGATTTGATAGAAAAATGCTTATGCTAATTTAGAAAATACTAAAAACATCTTTATTGATATACTCCAATGAAGGTTTTTGTATTTTAAAAGCAGGATTTTCAAGTTTTCATATTTATTAGTAGATCCCAGTTTAAGTATTGGAAGCTTATTAAGAATTTTCTCTAGAATAAATGTTGTATTTTAAGTCATTAATTAAATTTAATATTATTTCATTTGGTTTCATTTCTTTTATGTTTTTTATATTTTATTTTATTTATTATATTTGTTATTATATCTAACTAGCTGACTCCACCACACGCTGTTGTGGATTTCTGTATTTTCTACAATTTTTAATCTAATTGATGTTGCAAAGGGTCACTAAAGTTCTAATTCTACATCTAAATCAAAATTTTAATTTTTTTTTTATTATTTTGTAATATTGATCTAGCTGCGTATTTGTAAGTGCGTTCCGCTAATTCAGTACTTAATGCCTTTCAAGAAAATGTCAATATGAAAGCTCCAAAGTAAAACTAACGCAGCCTTCGGTCACAGAAAAATTACATAACGCAGCGAAGAAAATACTTACGGACCTATGCTTACATCCAAATTATCATATTTTTTGTCTGTCTGTCGGCGATCTCTTTCCCGTAAAGAAATACATCCATTTAGACATATCATCTAAAATTTGAACAAAAAAAATTGTTTACTCAATAAAATCGGTACACAGCCTGGAAATCATATTTCACGTAAATCGAACCATAAATAAGATTTTTCGAATAGCTCGGTGCATGGCCCACTTCCCGGAGAGAAAAGTATCGTTCCTGGCAATATAAGCAAATTTCAAGCAAATATAACCATAGATACGATTATTTTTGAAAAAATCAGTTTCTGGTGCACTTCCCGGTATGAAAAATATATAAAAACCTATTCGTAGACCTAACGAATATATATACGAAATTTCATTAAAATCAATTCAGATTTTGGAGGTGTTCGAGGTCGACAGGAGAATTTTATATAGATAGATAAAATTTCTAATAGGTCGGTCCATGGTCTACTTCCCGGACAGAAAAGTGGTGTTACGGCAAAAAGTTATCTGTGTGCCAAATTTCAAGCAAATCGAAGCTCAAATAGGATTTTTTAATAGGGCAGTTCTAGGGTATGTCACTGTTGCAAAAAGTAGATAAAAATATTTCGGATATCGGAAATTTTTGAGTTTTTGAAGCGTATACAAAACAATATAACTTTTTTTTATATAGAGATTAGTGAGCGAAAGGCATTTTATTTGAATGAAATGAGTATTTCTTTTACAACAACGAAATGTGGTAGAAGTAACAGATTTTCCAGAAATCCCACATTTTCCGCATCAGAATTTTTATTTTTGTTTTTTTTTACATAATGTATTTATTACTGATTCTGCTTAAACCCACTTAAACCTGACAGTAAGTGTACACATCTTAAAACTGAAGCAGAAAATACCTGTTAGCTCGAACCCTTTTCGAACTATGGTGCTCCACTTTGAAGACGGGAATTGCAGTCAGAAATTCTTTGGCGAGTTGCGAAAAGCGTTCGCTAACGATGCTATCTTGAGGAACACCAGCTTTTACGGAAAACTCTAATATATTGAAAAACTGGACAGGAAAAGTTTTATGAATTTTGTGTATTACACTTTTAAGGGAAAGTTTGTCGAACGCCTGCGTTACGTCAAGAAATATTGCACAACAGAGCTCCTTACTTGTTTGCGATGAAGGAAACTTCATAGGGCAGTGGTCGAACCAAGGAATCCTGATTTTACAGACGAGTGCTCTAATCACTGAGCCAACATCAACCATGTAACATAGTCTGTTGTTTTAATATTCAGTTCATAATTAACCAAATAACGGGTGATCCATTTCGAGATTCCCTACCTTTTTAAAGAAAAAAAATACAGAATATTCAAATTTAACGGGAAATGTTTATTATCAATCGAAGAAACATTCTTTGGCATTTATTTTTTGAAGATTGTCTCTTTCAAATGCTGGTCGAGGCTACGGTCCATCCGTTGAGTCCAATTTTCGATGACTCGCTCGGGCATTTCGACCCTTAACTGGCGAATAACATGCGTGATATTTTTCTTAAAGGCTTTAGACTTTAGACTTTACATATACTCACAGGAAAAAGTCTAACGGTGTGATATCACATGATCTTGTTGGCCAATCGATCGGCTCAAAACGTGAAATTATATACTCACCGAAGTGTTCTCTCAATAAATGCACTGATTGATGTGATGTGGGAAGTGGCGCCGTCTTGTTGAAACCAAATGTCACGGAGATCAAGAGCCTCAATTTTAGGCATCAAATAGTCGGTTATCATGGCGTGATAACAGTCGCCATTGACGGTTACGTTCTCACCGGCATAATTTTTGAAGAAATATAGACCGATGATTCCACCGGCCCACAAACCACACCAAACCATTGTTTTTACTGGATAAAATGGCATCTCTTGGATCTCTTCAGGTTGCTCTTCGTCCCAAATACGGCAATTTTGCATAATTGCATACCCATTGAGCCAAAAATGGTCCTCGTCGCTGAATAAAATTTGGCTCGAAAACTCCAGATCTTCCTGGAACATTTTAAACAGCTTCAGCTTCGTTCCATACGTCAGTTCGAGTTGCTGCGTACGGCGACGAATCGACACCCCACGGTCTTTGTGTACACTCTCAGCTACGGCCACTATATTTTCTTCGCTGCGTGCTGAACGTGGTCTCTTCGGTCGAACATCATCCAATAATGAATGCTGGGTCTTAAGACGGGTGATGGTGTTGCGAATAGAATGCTCAGTAGGGCGATTATGTTGACCATAAGTTGAGCGAAGCGGGCGAAACACATTCCTTACAGAACGTGAATTTTCGTACCGAAGTTGAATGATTTGTAAACGTTGTTCAGGCGTAAGTCTTTCCATCATGAAATGCCAAACAATATTGAACAAAAATAACATGACAGCTTAACACGTCTCACGCGTGGTCTGTCAAACAAAGGCTATTGAAAAAAATACATCTACTTGGATCACCCTTTTTGAATACTTGTAGTAGTTAATTTTCTGAAAAATATATAAACAGAATTAAGTACCGGACTCAACATATATATTCTTAATAGCTTTTGCAACCTGTACTATTAACCAGAACGTTCATGTTCATGGAACGGCATATTAACCTTGTTCCGAAGTATATAAGTACCAGAAGAAGAGATAAAAACCCGAAATTATGATGGTCGATGGTATCAGAATTACGAGGTGAATCTGATTAATCCATCTCCTTCTGTCTGTTCGTCTGCTTGTTTGTCTGTCTGTCTGCCCGTCTGCCCGTCTGCCCGTCTGTCTGCTTGAACACAAAGTAGCCCCTCAATATACGTTTAAACGATCATCTGTAGGACCTGGGCAGATCGGACCACTATAAGATATACACGATCGATTTTGCCGATTTGAAATTTTCTGTCATAAATACGTCAAAAAAGTATCTAAGGACGAGAAAATTCGTATACCACACATACATAATGAACTGTACAAGTATATTGGTTCTAAAAATCAAAACCGTGTATGAAATTTGGTATTATCCACAAATATTATGAATTGAATATCGGTACCAAATTCATCGAAATCGGAATACTATATCATATAGCACCCATACAACCGATTTGTTCAGATATGAAATTTTCGGTCAAAACTCCTCTAAAAAAGGTCTAGAAGCTGATATTGGCACTGAAAATTATTAAAATTGAATTTTTTAATTTGCAATATGTTCGTGAAAGGCATAACTGAAGACAGTCGTTCTTTCTTGTTTTTGTTATAAGTTGGTGAGCAAAAGGCAATTGAGTATTTCTGTTTATTTTAGTTTAAGCTAAGTTTCATTTTATAGTTTTTTATTTTTTTAGTTTAATTTCATTTGTTGTTTTTGTATTATAATTTTTTATTTAGAGCCTTTCATAAAATAAACAAAAAGTTTTTCCTTTAAATTTTAAATAAATTACATTTTTAATTTCAGAAACTTTTCTATTATTTTCGTATAAAGAGACTTAATGCGATACTTTTTTAAATATTCGTACGAAATTTTAAAATTCTATTTCCGTTGGTCAAGAGGTTGCCATCTTCGAGTTTCTTTTAATTATGAAGCGCATTCTCACTGACCTTCACCGCTTTCCACTCAGCATTTTCTGTTGAAATTCCGCTTTTAAAAATTTTTGTTGAACTTAGAAAATCATTTAGCTATTAGCTCATGCAGAAAAATATGCGCTTAAGAGACTTTCAACTTTGATTTCAAGCCACATTAGGTGCATGTGACGTGTGTATGTAACTCTATATATATATATATATATATATATATATATATATATATATACATGTATATGTACGAGATCGTTTCGATTAAATAAATACGAATATATATGTAAGTATGTGTATTCAAAGTGCTTGAACATAGCGGCACTTGTAAGAAAGGTGTCCACTTGTCATTTTCAATTTGTTCGTGCCATTTTCACTCTCTCTCTCTTTCTCACTCGCCACCGCCAGCGTCGCCCTCGTCAACATCATCATGAAATTAATTAAAATATTTTTCTTACACTTTGTTGCTTTTTATTATACATTCCATTTCTTTAATTGCATTTACACGAAGCGCAAAAGCAACAGCAAATGGCGAATAGTAGTCAAAAGCAATAAAAAAAGCAATAAAAAAATTAAAAACTAAAAAATGGAGAATAAATAAATGCAGAAAAAGTATTTCAAATACTTGACTCAATTTTCTGGTGTGTTTGTGTGAATGTATGGCGGTCTGTTAAAGCGGCGGCAAAGTGTTTATGAGCATTCGTTTGTGCTTGTAAATATGTCTGTGTGTGTGTTCGTGTTTATGATCGGCCGTAGGTAGTCGGCGGCAATCGGTGGGGCATGTGACTCGTAACCACGACAAGTCATAAAATATTTACACGCCATTGCTGTCGTTGTAACTAACACACACACACACACACTTGTTCCCCATAAATGTCCTCCCCATTTCCGTTCAGCAGTCGCCGCTGCTTCCGTCTGCCTGCGGGGAAAATAGGAACTCAAAGCTTAGTTGTATTCTACAGGATCTATTCCTAAAAATAACTGTCGACCCGGAATATTTATATTAACCAGATTTATCACACAAACACGCACACATATGTAATGAGATTCACCCACACATAAACACACGCCCAGCGACACATTTGCAGATGCATAAATTTCACAAGACGAACGAGCTACAAATTGAAGCTTGTCTAAGCGAACCAGAGCATCTGAGCAGCTTTTGCTTTGCTGTTGTTGTTGTTGTTGTTGTTGGCGTAAATGGATGAAACAAACTGTTAGCATAAATAAATGAATACCTCTTCCACTGGACGTATTAAGATTGATGTGCTTCTAATTGATTTGGCTGACTGAGTGAATTAATAGCTGCCGGAGCAGTTGAACAGTTAGCTTGGCTTGACTTTGCTTTGCTTTGGCAACGAATTGCTGGCCTTTTCCTTATGCTTTTGGTTTTGATTGCATATACACATGTAGCTGAGTACCTAAAGGCATTCGCTTTACTTCGGATTGTGTCGCCGTGATGTTATTCAAACTGCTTACCAACTATAAGTACCCTGCGAACAATGCCAGTACTCCCTGCACGTCTGAAATATATACTCCGCAAGGACAATGGAGTAATTCAAAACCAACCACAATCCACACAAAAAATACGGTCTATTTAACATTGTTATGCCCTAGGGCTGGATAATAAACTCCACTTCCATGGATACTCCATGGAGTACTTATGTTAGAGGAAATTAGTTTTGAAACTACTCCACAAAATTTCTCCATGGATCACTTACAGGGGGATTACATAATGGAGTATATGCGATAAATTACATTCGAACGTATTTTTAATTTTCGAGCACAATTCGCCTTGGCGAAAAGTTAGTAAAGGATGATCCAAGTAGAGGTACAATAGCCTTTTATAGATAGATCATGCGTGAGTCGTGTCAAGCTGTCATGTTATTTTTGTTTGGCATTTCATCTTCAACTTTATTACGAAAATTCACATTCTGTAAGAATAGACCACATCCAGCATGGAGTGCGGAAAACATAGCGCCCGTAGCAGAGAGTGTGCAAGAAGACCGTGGAGAACGACTTGGCGCATTTTGTGTCGAGATCTTAAATTGAAAGCGTACAAAATACAGCTTGTGCAAGAACTGAAACCGCTTGACCTTCCCAAGCGACACCATAGAGCTCTTGAAAAGTTCCAAGAAGATTCAACGTTTTCGAGCCAAATTTTGTTCAACGATGAGGCCCATTTCTGGCTCAGTGGGTATGTACACAAGCAAAATTGCCGCATTTAGGACGAAGAGCAACCTGAAGAGATTCAAGAGCCGCCATTTCAACCAGAAAAAACAATGGTTTGGTGTGGCGTGTGGGCCGGTGGAATCATCTTTCCATATTTCTTCAAAAATGATGACGGTGAGAACGTAACCGTCAATGGCGACCGCTATCGCGTCATGATAACCGACTATTTGCCTGAAATTGAAGCTCTTGAACTCCGCGGCATTTGGTTTCAACAATACGGCGCCACTTCCCACACATCGCATTAATCAATGGATTTATTGAGAGAACACTTTGATGAGCAGATAATTTCACGTTTTGGGCCGGTCGATTGACCAACAAGATCATGTGATATCAAACCGTTAGAATCTTTCCTGTGATGTATATAAAGTCGAAAGTCTATGCCAACAGTCCCCCTTCGCTTCAGGGCTTAGAATAGAATATCACGCGGGTCATTTGCCTGTTACCAGTCCAAATTCTCCAACGAGTCATCGACAATTTTCATTGGAATATACATATTAACTTCAACTTCTGTACGTACCAGCAACGCTCACCAATGGCACAAGCCTGACTCAATGTCAGTTTCGTACATTTTCAGTATACGAGTATAAAGCTATTTCGTAATTTCGATTTCGTGTGTTAATTGCGGTAGTTAAAACATGAGCAATGATCGGCTAGCAACAAATTGATGGCGACGCGCTAGTTGGTCCGTTGCTGCTATACCCTGGATTAATCTAATAGGTACTCCAATGATCCATATGGTCTACAAATATTTACAGGGTAAACACTTCCCGATACACACATATTTTATGTGAGTAAAAAATGTTAAAATCGAAGTGAGTGCCTTTTGCGGAGTATGAGTGACTTATAGAGGTAAAAGAGTATGTATAAATGTCTGCATTGAGAAGCGAAGCATTTAAGTGCATTCCAAAGCACAATCACATTAATATTTTTTGAGCTCACATACAAATATATGTATATATGTTTGAAATATCATTCTTTTGCAACTAGCCGATTTCATAGAAACATAATTAATGGCTAAATGTTGCCTGCTGACTGCCGCTTAAAAGCTCTGCTTGCTTATCACTGGAACTACTGTGCTTGTGGCCTCGAGCGCATATTCATCCATAGGCTACGAAGACTTCTGCAAATGAACAGCTTCTGTGCGTTTGCCTTAGTCCATAGATTGGCTTCGAATTGAGATGTATCCTTTGCGGCATGCGCCTTAAATGTTTCTCATTAATTTACATTTCTGCATTGCTTTTGCTGGTTTCGTTAGAGAAAACTGTGGTGATTATTCTCAGCATGAAAGCCTATATTCGTTTTACAGCATGCGTTGCTGGTAAAACTAGTTGACCACTCAAGGCCAAAGCCGTAGCAGCGTCTATAACCATAGACATACTTGGAATGAAAAATGAATCTTATGTAGTGGGCGATGTAGTGATAAATACCCGCTGTATGGATGTTGAAGGCCGGGAGGTGCGTACGAAGTATTGATGGAGTAGAATTCCTTTAGATGTGACAAATTATCGGAAGGATAAAACACATATTTTACACTACAGTAGCCGCGATGAAAGCCATATCAGGGCACTGTCTATATGATATCTCGACTTACCATCCAACGTCGGGGTATCCCTGCATCCTTTCCTTAAAGTAAAGTCTTATAATTGAGTCGCTAGAGTAGTCCGGAATTGAATGAACTTGAGTCCGGAATTGAAATTTAGCAAAAGAATGAACTTGGAACAAAAACTTATAATTTGCAGGAAATTTCAAATGCGAATATTAGCTGTAGACATGACATGCACTTGGTGAAAGCATTATACAGGGCTTCAGAATACGTAAGCATAGGAACAGAGAAAACGCTTCTCATATTTGAATACTAATAATAGCTTCAATTGCTGGCGTATGTCGATGATATTGATATCTATGACCTTAAAAATCATTTTCTCCATATTAGACAAAAAAAAAAAAAATAAAAAAAAAAAATAAAAAAAAAAATTAAGCGAATGGGTCTATTAGTGAAGAAGGACAAGGCGAAATAACTCACCGAACAAGCCGCTACAACAATCAAAATTCGACTGTTATTAAAAAAAATCAACGATTATTATTATTTATTTATTATTTAGGATAATAAATTAACAAAACATAGCACTAGTAACATCTAAGGCCATCGGCTTCTTAGTTTACATAGAATCGGATTAAAGTAGTAATTAATATAATTAATATATATATACATATGTATATATGCTAATCGTATTAAATTTCAAAGTATATATTCAGCTTGCAAATAAATTTTATAAGTTTTTTCATATTTGCTATAGTTACTTTTACTAATTTCTGCATTTTTTAATTGAAATATTTGTTATTTCGAATGATAACATTAAGTTTATTATATGCAATTGGAAATAGTGGGATCCCGTTCTCCAGAGGATAAAGTTCGGAGAGAAATCCCTTAGATTTCACTCGTATTTTCCTATTTTTGAGGTAATTCCTGATGTAGTTGATGATATTTGGTCAAATTTTCCACTCTAATAATTGTTCGATTATCGAATGTATCCCAACTCTGTCAAATGCTTTTTCCATATCTAACGCTAGCAATGAGAAGTGGTTTCTGGAAGATAGAGAGTTTGATATAAGTAAGTCTAAGGAGAGAAGGACATAGATAGTGCCACAGCCTGGTTTAAATGCTGTTTGATTATTTAGGAGAAGCTTCTTATAGTTCAGATACCACATAATCCTTTTAGATATCATTTTTTCCTTAACCTTGGATATACAGGATTTAAGGGATACGGGGCGCTTTCGGTTTGTTCGATTTAAGTATCGGAATAATGACTGAAGTTTTCTATTGCTGGGGGATAAAGGAAGTGGAGAAAATTAAATTGTAGAGTTCACAAAGTTTGAGTTTGCCCTCATGAGGGAGCTTTTTGAGAAGGGGGTAAGGGATTTTATCGATTCCAGGTGTTTTCCCTGTTTGAGTTAAAAGGCATGAGCTGCTCTAGCATGGAAAAAGGTAGCTCAATTTGTTTTGCTTGTTTGCTGAGTGCATAGTTAATTGGAGCTGGACTAGCATAATAGAATTTGGTACGGCTTAAATTCCTATGAAAATTGCAGTCTTTAGAGAAGTCAGACCATGTTTTGGCCAGGTTGTTTGATATTTGTATGGGTGATGACAGGGTGTTCTCCAAAGAACGAATAATATGGATATATTTTGAAGCCTTTTGTCCATATATGCTCTTTACTTTATCCCAGCGTTCTTTGATTGAGGCTTTAGGGTTGATGTCTTTAGTGAACTCAACGAACGTTTCTCTTTTTGAAGCTTTTACCTCTCGTTTGAAAATATCATTTGCTCTTTTATATTCTAAAATGCTTTCTTTAGTTGGATTTCTATTTACAAGTTTCCACAGATAGCATTTTCTTTGTCTGAGGGTGGTTAGATTTTTATTCCACCAGTATATTCTCCGTTGATTAGGTCTTGCACTGACAACTGAAATAGAAGATTTTTCGCTTAAATGTATTTTGCTTAGGAGAAGTGCAACTGATTTGTTAGTATTTTCTGGATGAAGTGTAAGTAGGTCGAGGTATTGGATGATTTCTCTTTGATATTTGGCCCAATCGGCAGAATCAAGTTTTTATTTAAGGCATTTATTTGAATTTGGAGTGTGAGGATAGCAGAAAAGTTTGATAGTAATAGGTAAGTGATCATTACCATGTGGCTCTTTTGCTACATGCCAAGAAGAGGCGATATTTGGGGTAAACGAATGGTATGTTGAGAAGTGTGTAGGTGATTTATCATTCAAAATGATTAAGTTGTTGTTTTGAATAAACTTTGTAATGGTCCTGCCAAATTTATTAAAGCTAAGAGAACCCCAAAGTGGGCTCCAAGCAGTGAAGTCGCCCAGTAGCAATACTAGCCCGTTATAGTTGCTAACAAGTTGATGAAGGTCTTGTTTAGATATTGTTTCTCTAGGAGCTATGTAAATGCTTATCACTGCGAAGGTGGTATGCGGGTTTAGTCTGATGGATATGGCTAAAATGTTTATATCGGAGTTAATTGGTGTATGCTCTACGGAGTTGTGAACTAATAGGGCTACGTCTCTCTTAGAGATATTGTTTAAGGCAATGTAATTTTTGGTGTAAATGTCAAAGTGTTTGGGTACAAAATGTGCTTGCTGGTTTGAAATAAGGTGAGTTTCTTGGAGTGAGATTAAATGATAGTTGTTGTATTTTATTAGTGTAGTGAGTTCATTGTAATTATTTTGGTAGCCGTTGAGGTTCCATTGAAGAACATTAAGTAGCATTTATGAGTGAATATAAGTATAGGGTGTTTTTTACAGAGGTATAGAACTTTAAGTTGGCATTACTTTTCAAGATGGCGACCGATTTAACAGCTGCCAAGTGATTTATTCTCAGTTTGGTTTGGCAATTCATCATGACTAGACTCACGCCTGAACAACGCTTGCAAATAGTGCAATTTTATTTCGAAAATAATGGTTATGTGCGGAAAACGTATCGCGCACTACGTCCAATGATACGGACCAATGATTCCACCAATTGCACTATTTGCAAGGGTTGTTCAGGCGTGAGTCTTTTTATGATGAATTGCCAAACCAAATTGTAATGTAAAGTAATGCCAACTTAAAGTTCTATACCTCTATAAAAACACCCTATACATAAGAAGCTCAACGATCGAAATAGGAGAATTTTGATTGTAGGGATATTCTTGCCAACAGGTACTACTACAGAGATTGTCAGAACTCTCTGTATCAGTTGTTGATGTTTTGAGTGCATAATTTCGTTTGGTGGGTGTTGATTAAATGAATTATTGAGTATTTGGTTTAGTAGACTATTTTGGAAAGATGAAAAAGACGGAATATTGTTAGTTAAAGAGTAATCTATGGTGAGATCAGTTGTTGGATTATTATTGGAAGAAATTTGTTCTTGAGTGGATTGTATTTGATCTGTAAGCATTGTGGAATCACGATCAGTGATAAAATTATTGTTGACTTGTGGAGGGTGAGTAGAAGTGAGAGAGTTGCTCGGGTTATTATTAATATTAGTAGTGGATCGTGATTTTTGATCTTCGGTTTTTCTTTTTCTTTTTTCAATTGCTTCTTCTAGTATCTCAGATGGCGGATTATATTCTGTTTGTGAGTTATTTATTGCTTCTGTTGCGGTTCTAAAGGAACATTTACTTATGTTTTCGAATGTTAATATGTCTTTTCTTTTTCGAAATGTAGAGCAGTTTTTATTATCGGAACGTTGATCTTGTTTGCAGTTTATGCATTCAACTTTTATGCAAGCAGCTAGTTCGTGTATTCCATATGAGCAAACGTTGCACTTGGTTTCAAATTTACAGTGTTTAGCAGTATGACCGATTTTGAAGCAGTTTTTGCACTGCATTGGAGAGGGAATGTAAGTTTCGACTTTAATATTTAGCCAGGCTACATTTACCTCTTTTGGGAGCTCAAAGGATAATATGTGCAGTGGTGTTTATCGATTTTGCCGTCTTTAATTTTTGGTGATTTTTGTGCAATCAGTGACATCTTGGTTGCATAAACCCCTTAAGATTTCTTTTATACTGTGATTAGCTAGCCAGAGTATATGATACCTTTTACAGTGTTTAGTGTTGGATGTAGGGAAACTGTTATATCGCACAAGTTGGACAGTTTAGTAGCTTTGAGGAATTTTGCTGTTTGTTGATTATTTTTAGCGAGAACAAGAAGATCCCCACCTCTACTAAATGAAATTGAAAGCGGTTGTTCCGTGGTTATGGATTCAAGAGCCTTATGTATGAGGAAGATGTTAAAATCTTTTAATGGCTTATCACCTTTGCTTTTGATTGTCAAGAATTTGGGGCAGGAAACTGGCTTGGAACTTGGGGATTAAGAGATATTATTTAACTGAGGAACGTTTTACGGGGTTTCTCCCCGAATATTGCTAAATAATTTTGATTTTCACCTCCCGGATCGAAGGCCATTTTGAATAAAAAATGATCACCTGTACTATTCACGTTATATATTTTAATAAATAGAAGCACACGATGGTAGTGCAAAAAAGGAAAAGAAAAAATCACTCACAATAACACTACGTTAGATAGCGAACTGAAAATATAGAAAGAACACAGTAATTGGAGCTGATTGACAGTCAATTACTCACTTAATGTCAACGATTTCTCATCAGGCTTGGCAGTCAGAACTTTGAAGCCGTAGATAATTTTATCTACCCTTGAAATCCTCCACAGAATTACTCTTGCCAACAGGTACTACTAAATTTCTGCTGTAAGCTGAAGAAGTGTGGACATTATTCAAATCCAATGAGTCGACATTAGGAGTTTTGAATAGAACAGCTTTACGGAATATATATGGTCCTTTGCAAGGCAACGACGAATACCCCAGACAGCATATTGATGTACGAGTATATAGCCACATTAACATAGCTCAACCGGCTACGCTGTCTAGGTCATGTTGTCTCTAAGCAAATCGGACTAATTTTTGATACCACGCTGCAGTGGATAGGGTAAAATGGGTTAATAGTGCATTTAGAGCATGCACATATATCTGCACGGAGATAGTCAAGCCAATCTTGCTTTCTGCTTTGGGGCAGCATGGATGGGAGGCTGCTATACTTTGCATAACGGGGGCGCTAAATAATACTCTTTTGCTCGAAAGGTCATTCAACATACTGTTAATCGAAATCTATGTAAGGAAAGCATTGACATAATTTATTATAAATGGTGATCCACTTCGAGGAGCCCTGTTTTTTAGAGAAACAAACACAGAAAAATCCATTTTAATTCGGAATGTTTATTATCATTCGAAAAGACATTATTTTGCTTTTATTTTTTGAAGATTACTCTTTCAAATGTTGGCTGCCGCTACGTCTGAGATGATCTATTCGTTGAGTCCAATTTTTGATGACTCATTGGAGCATTTCGACTGGTAACTGGCGATGACATGCATGATGATGGAAAAGGTCTAACTGTGTGAAAGCACACGATCTTGGTGGCCAATCGACCGGCCTAAAACGTGAAATTATATACTAACCGAAGTGTTCTCTCAATAAATGCACTGATTGATGTGATGTGGGAAGTGGCGCCGTCTTGTTGAAACCAAATGTCTCGGAGGTCACGAGCTTTAATTACAGTCATCAAATAGTCGTTTATCATGGCGTGATAACGGTCGCCATTGACGGTTACGTTCTTACCGGCATCATTTTTGAAGAAATATGGACTGATGATTCCACTGGCCCGCAACCCACACCAAACCTTTGTTTTTTCCATTGAGCCATAAATGAGAGAGCGAAACGGTGTCGCTTGGGAAGGTTGAGTGGCTTTAGCTCTTGCATGAGTTTTCAATTTAAGATCTCGACGTAAAATGCGCGAAGTCGTTCCATAAGTCAGCTCGAGTTGCTGCGAATGGCGTCGAATCGGCTCTATACTATCTCTGTGTTGCGAATAGTACACTCAGAAGGCCGATTATGTTGACCATAAATTGAGCGAAGCGCGCGACCACATTCTTTTTCACAGAATATGAATTTTCGTAATAAAGTTAAAGGATTTGTAAACGTTGTTCAGGCGTAAGTCTTTCCACGATGAAATGCCAAGCAATACTAAGCAAAAATAACATGACAGACTGGCACGACTCACGCGTAATCTGTCAAAAAATTACCTCTACTTGGATCACCCTTTATAAAGCCACACTCCTCCTCTAGCTAAAAGAATTTCGGGCTACAGTAAAATCGGAAGATGTTTACCAGTTTGCCAATGAAACTTATAAATTTACACGGATGGATCAAAAATGGCTGAAGGTGGGGGCTGTTAAGGTTACTGGATTAGTAGAGTGTTTTCTAGGTGGAAGTTTTTGTTCTTAAAAGGCTGTTGCAGTGAAAACATCAAAATATATAAATTTCAGATGATTTGATGCCAGTAAAATTTCTTAGATAAAGAAAAGTGCAGCTACTGGGTTCTAGGTCACATTGTATTGTGGGGCGTGAAATAGTTTAGGAGATCTCCAAAATGATATTCGCAAGTTCAAATGGCTTAACAGTCACCGAGATCCCCAAGATCATGTGTAAATATAGCCTAGTTTTGCTCATACGATCTCAAAAGAATTGCACAAATGGAATTTCATAAGCTAACAGTGATATGTATATATAAGGAGACATGCGAGATTCAGACGCTAAAATACGTCATTTGTGTGGTCACGGCTTTATCAAGAACATACTCATACAGCGCGGTGTTTCACAGCTCAGATAATTAGAATAAGTCTCAAAGTTAAATATTAGCGTGCTTTTAAGCTTCATGAAAAACGTGGTTGTCCTATATGATGAATCTCCATCTGTCGTTTCACAGAACAAAGAGGTCTATGCACGTAGTATCAGACAAAAAAATAAGGTATCGCATAAATCTTTCTGATTATATTTTTTGTGTTGCCTCCAATACTGAATATCTAGTAATTAATTTTTTAATTGATTTAAGAAGTATCACAAGAACTTTCATGATTTTCGGATAAACATTAAAAAAAAATTGTTTTTACATTAAATAAATTTAATTATTGAATCTATTTATATAATTTTTTAATTTACAAATTTTTTTGTTCATGAAATGTTATATTAAAAATTATTACGAAGTATATAATTAGCAGAAAGAGAATAGACAGGTCCACCAAAATGTATACCGATCGTATTAGAATGACGAGCTGAGTTGATTTTGGTATGTCCTTCTGCCCGTCTCTTCTTCTATCCGTCTTTTCGTCTGTCTGTTTGAACGCAAACTAGTCTATCAGTTTTTGAGATATCTCAACGAAACATAGCATACGGGTGCATTTTTATAATGCATTAATCATTGTCAGCACCAGCTGAATCGGCCGACTATATTATGTAACTCCCATACATTCATTCGCTTCGTTCAGATATGATGTGTTGTATAAAAAATCCGCCAAGAAAGCGTCTACTTGTGAAATTTCGCATGTTACTCATGTTAATTCAATTAAATATTAACACTAAAAATCGTCACTATTGAATTTTTCAATTTTCAATAAATTTGATAGGCACATGAGAGGCATAAAAGCTTCGGCACGATGATAATTGTTCATAAGATTCCTTACCCTTGAATTGTAGTAACATATTTGAATATATTAAAAAGAGCTTAAAGCAATAAGTTTTAAATGGAAAATTAGTAAAATTAAGAGAAAAAACTATATATATACATATATATGCATATATAACACTTTTCTAACACTTAATTATACTACTCAGTCTACTATATTTCAATACTTGCTTGTGCTCATTTAGTGTTTTCGTGCACTTAAGAGCATCTATCCTACTGGCGACGAAATAAAGTTTATTTAAACCCTTAATTCACAAGAAAGGTTTACAAAGAAAAACAAAAGGCAAAGGTTAAATTAAAAGTCGTCGTAGACTCTCAAACATATATATATATACATACATACATATGTACACTCAGCGACAAGAAAGGTTGCCACGTAAAGCTTTTCCGAACTTGCTGATAAAGTAGTCCATATTTTTGTTAAAACGATTGAAAAAATGCTCCGTAAGGGAAAAATTCATCACCCCAAGAGACACGATTAAATAAGATGCTTGTGCATGACTAACCCATTCAAACCGGCAAGAAAACTTATCACCGAATTAACGATAATTCGCAAATAGTCCCCTGCAGAGTGCGTATAGTCCAACGTGTGGAGAATAGGATGATTTTTTAATAAAGTTAGCTAATCAGATGCAAGGTATGCCCTAGTTGGACGGAAAACACTTGGACGGAACACTAAAACATGGACGGAAAAAAGAGGAGCATTGCTGGTAAGACACTTAGAGCACTAAAGCATTCCTCATATTAGATGTTGTGGTGATGTTTCACCTCACCTGTAATCGGCAGTATTATCTCGCCCAATATATCAACGAATATTAACAAGTACACAGAAATTATAAATGAAAGCGTGGCTGCTTCACTAAATGTGAAAAGACAATATTTCAGGATGACTATGTTACTAGTCATGGAGCAGAATCTGTGTGTACTTCAACGTTTCTTTGGAAAGAATAATAATCTTTACTGTCATTTTTAATTTTTCTTTGTTTAAAGGAAATTTGAGCATAAAGTTGGTTTCTTGGCCCAGAAACCACACATACAGCGACATAATGATTCTTTACGTGTATTTCCGAAAGATTTTTTTTTATTTTACCAATACATTTTTTCTAATCAAAAAATGCTCATAAATGTTTCCAAAACAATAAAATTGAATAATATATTGATTGATTGAAATATTGAATTTATAGTGTTATCTATTTACTTATTTATATACTTAATTAGCATGCAAGTATGAGTGGGAACTTTCTGTTTTCGCTGGGTGTATATAAAAATAAATGGAAAGCCTTTTCCATTTAGCATTAGCTTTGGTAGTTTTTGTGCATTTTATTGTTGTAACGTCGTCTATGTCTACAACGGTAAACCTTTAATGAATGTCCTTTTGTCACGCAATCAAAACAATGACCTACCAGCAACCGCCAAACATCAATACAACACCACAGAACAGCAACAACAATTCACACATTACACACACGTAACTTTGAAAGTGAATTCTTTTGTTTGCATGTGTTGGCGTGTGTCTGCTCTTGATCGTGTAATTGAAATTGAAATGTAAATCTTCTTGCTTTTGTAACTTTGCGTCGTTACTGCTCAGTTCAAGCGTCTTCCAACTGCCACCAACCTACACACATACCCAATCATTTTCTTTCTCTATGCTACGAGTATGAGGCGCCAAGTGAAATGTTAGTAAAGCGTCAACTAAGTGGATTTGAATTGAATTTGATTGTGGTGGCAATTGCTTTAGGCGTGGAAAGTCTAGCAGTTAATGGTATGAGTATTTAAATAAAAATACACTGTAAGAAAATTGTAGCAAATTTTAAAGTAGAAGAGAAAAGTATTTCTATGGGTTTTTGCTCGTAGTCGGAATTATAATTAATTGTAGTGGTGGTTGCTATTCGTATAAAATCTTTTATTAATTCATATAACGATATAATGATTTAATCGAAATTTAACCCTCTTGAATTAAAGCAAAAAAAAAAAAAAAAAAAAATTTAAAAATAAAATAAAATAAAATAAATAAAAATAAATTAAAATAAAAAATATATAAAAAAAATATAGGATATTTTAACATTAAACATTAAAATAGCGTCTTTGTTTATAATAATACTATATGAAATAATATACAATACTATATTTTGTGGCCCTCTTAGTGGACTTCATCCGATATATGCAACCTTTATATGTACATATGTTGTTCGGTATTTCATCTTGGAAAGATTTTCGCCTGAAAAACGTTTACAAATCATTCAACTTAATTATGAAAATTCATGTTCTGTAAAGAATATGTGTAGCCCGCTTTGCTCAACTTATGGTCAACATAATCGGCCTACTGAGCATACTATTCGCAACACCATTACCCACCTTGAGACCCAGCATTTATTATTGGATAATATTCGACCGAAAAGACAACTTCCAGGACGCAGTGAGGCCGTAGCTGAGAGTGTACACGAAGACCATGAACGAAGAGCAATGTGAAGAGATTCAAGAGCTGCCATTTCGCCCAGGAAAAACAATGGTTTGGTGTGGTTTGTGGGCCGGTGGAATCATCGGTCCATATTTCTTTAAAAATGATGCCGGTGAGAATGTAATCGTCACTTCCCACACATCGCATCAATCAATGGATTTATTGAGAGAACACTACGGTGAGCGGATAATTTCACGTTTTGGGCTGGACGATTGTTCACCAAGATCGTGTGATATCACACCGTTAGACTTTTTCCTGTGAAGGTATGTAAAGTCTTAAGTCTATGCGTACAATCCCGCTTCGAATCAAGCCTTGGAGCAAAACATCACGCTTTTCATTCGCCAGTTATCAGTCGAAATGCTCGAACGAGTCATCGAAAATTGAACTCAACGGTTGGACCGTCTGAGACGTAACCACGTCCAAAATTAAATAAGATTATCTTCAAAAAATAAATGTCAAAGAATGTTCTTTCGAATGATTATAAAAATTCAACATTAAATTAGAACTTTCTATGAGAAACGACAAAAACGAATAAATTGGTGAAAGAAATTATTTAATAAATGAGTTGAAATGGATTGCAAAATTTGAAAATCAAATAAATAATATGGTTTCCACTTTCTACATTACGCTGCATGACTCTTCGTACTGTAAAGTAGTTGTGTTATTCAACAATTAAAAAAGAAATTATCTTAACATTTGCACATTGATAGAATGGTATCCATGATGGTTGACATAAAGATTCTTTATGATTTCTGAGTTCCATGAGTGCAACCGATAGCCCCAATAGTGCCTCCAACAAATGCTGAGTTTGATGAATCGAAAACCCTATAGCTTGCCGTTCTATTTGAGTCATAGAAAACTTAACCTTTGCGAAAAACATCGAACGGTTTATTGCGTCTGTTACTCTATATATACAACGGCTTACGGACGATAGACTATCCCCCACTATTCTCCAAGAGGACTTTGATACCATCCAGTTGCGAAGAATCGTAAGGCGGTTAGAATCTTCAGGAATTTAATAAAGTTTAAAATTGAAAACACTTAAAAATTGCATTATTTACCAGTTTTTCTACAGATATCGCCCTTGCTCTCATGCCTTTTAGTTAACTATAGAATTGTGAAATAATTTATAAACAAAATTTGGGGTTAATCGATTTAGCTTTTGAAATTCTGTTTCAGTCAAGTTGAAAGGATCTTCCACTTCTCGCAACAAACTTTTATTCACCGAGGAAGAGTACGTTATTCCACCATCTTGTGATAAAACATATCCCAAATACTCAAAAGAGATTTTAGTTTATTTTAATTTTATTTAATTTTATTCGTGTGTTTTTTTTTTTGGTAATTTCTGATAATTTCACGAAATTACATTTTATTTCATTTTTAATACTATTTATTTTAACCTAAATAAAATATGAAATCTTTTGTTGATGGCGCTAACTACTCGAAGACTTTTGCCATTTTATTAACAACTTATCATGCAGTTAATGACAGCAGCTGATCAAGCATTAGCGAATATCGCTAAATTATGCTTAACGAATACTAGAATCGTTAAAACTATCTCTAAGTATTTTTAATGATCCGAACATCGTTTAAATATGCTGCTGAATTCCATCGTAGTATATATTACCGCGTAGAAGAACATTATACTGAAGATCAAACAGAGGAAGCAACCGAAATAGCTAATTCTGAGCAAAGTGAGTGTGTAAATAATACAACCGGATCAATATAAAAGGGACAAAATATACTTAGAGCTTTGTAAATAATTTATTTAATTTCTTTAAACTCATGTTTTTTTTTCATATTATAGTATATTAAAGTATTTATAAATATGTGAATATCACAATATAAACCTTAATCTTTTAATTCATTTGAATATACTTAATTAATATTTAATTACTTAAAAAAATATATACATAAATACCTATTCAACACTACTTTTAACACCATAGCCCTGTTACGACGGTGCATTTCTGTCAAAATTTCTGATTGGGTTCTCGCAAAAGATACGCTTGCCTTGCTTAGAACACCAAGGCTTGTTGAAATTTCTTCCATTTTATTTTTCATTTTGTTTGCGAACTCTTTTTATTTTAACTACTTACTTTAATTATCTGAAAGCCCAAGGCTATTGAACTACATGCCAACTTACTCCCAAAAGCTGTTGACATTTTTCTTAGAAGTTTTCGGAAAATTTTGTGCAATATCTGCTCTTTCAGATATTAAATTTACTAATCTCTCGTCCTGGCTACGGTTTTTGGATAATAATGTTTAATAAACACTTCTAACATTTTTTATTTATTTTAATAAAATTTCACTGTTTAAATGTGAAATTTCTTTTCCAATTTTTCTTGCTTTCTTTTGTTTTCACGACTTTGAATGCTTTTGGCATTCAAATAAAATTAACACGAAGCACTGTCAAAGTGCCGTCTCACTCGGAGTCAATGATGCCAATCTCACGAATTTCGAAATTTCGTGATTACGCCGGAATTGATGATAGCATTTTACCGACGTGGCTACGTCGGCAGCTTCTTCGGAATCTATGATATTCCTGATAATTAGCTCTATAATTTTTGCGCTCAAAGTAATTTTATTGAAATTTATGATTTTTATATGTTTGCATATTTTAAGGGTTGCCGTATATTAATTTGTTTATAAATCCGTAAATTAAAATATAATTAACACAGTATAACGAAAAAAGTTTTGGCCAAGCATACATTTAAATATATTTTTTAAATTTTGTAATAAATTAAATAGAAAACAGTGAAATACCGCAATCAAATTGCATATATTTTAATATAAAAAAAAAGAATTTTAAATTACTCTTATGAAAACTAATATTATAATTTTGTTTGCAAACACACCAGTCACCAACTAGTTACTTTTCAATTGACAATTTTATTTATGGCAGCCCGGTTTTCAGCTTTTATCAAATATATTTTTTATTTTTAACTTTTTTGGAATCTAAAAGTGACCAAATCGAGGCTATTTTCAGCGGAAAATGAAAAAAATGTGATTTGTGGCAACGCTGTTTTTATTAACTTTTAATATATCCGAAAATAGGTTTGTTTTTTTTACCGCTTTTTGTGTGACGCATGAGTATTTATTTTTCATTAATAATATTTTATCTTCTTTCAGTGTCTGCCGGCGCCTTTCACGCATACACATGTGCGCACATAGTCCGCGTTTACTTTACAGTGTCTTTTCTTATGACTACAATAATTTCATTTGCAATAATACCGTACATATATATGTATGTATGTAATAGGCGACAATTGGTTGACTTTGGCACTTTTACGCTTATTACTTCTATTTTATTAGCACTTGCAATTAATTAAATACCGTTAAAGACCCAGCATTTACTTTATGGCAAATAAATTATATATAAAATTAGACAAAAACACTAAAAATTGCTGTCTGACTTATTTTAATTTAAATTCCTATTAAATACCAAATTTTGCATTAATATTTCTTTGTATGTATGTATGTGCATAAATTTAAGCTCATTGACTGCTTAAAAGTAGTATTTTGTTGTTGCTTTTATTGTACCAGAGTACTGCCAACAGCTGAATAACTAAACACTATTGCTCACTCAAGTGTCCTTTTCGTGCCGGAGAAAAGGATATTCCGATTGAAGAAGCAAATAAATGTCTGCATTTGGTAAAAGCGATGATTTCAACACCTGTATGAACAGCAACAACAACAAGAAAAGATAACAACAACAATAATAGCAATAAGCTAAATCGGTAGAATACAATTGTGGTTAGTGTAATGTATCACTAGCATGGAGCTACACAAATATCCTTGTGTATGCACACACATACATATACACACACACACATATATATATATATATATATAAGTATAAATGTATATATATGTTTTGGTGGCATCAAAAATATTTCGAAATGCCAAAAAATTTTCTCGGACGTCTATTGGCAACTAAAGTGAGCTAAATATTGTAGAAAATCCAACTAAACACACATACATACATACACGCATACATACATGCATATATATTACGTTAGTATATGAAGATGGCATAGAAATATTATCTGTGGCATGACATTCTCATCGCTCGTGTTCAACAAATCAAAGTAACTCAGGCGAGCGAGCATAGAAAATGTAACGGTATGCGCGCGGTAGTAAGACAGCAAGACAGCAAGGCAGTAGTCAGGCAGTCGGGCAGTGTAGCAGCTTGCTAAGCGGAATTGCCATCTGCTTTCTTGGAATGTAGCCAAATCGATTTGTAAAAACACAGAAAACCAATTCACTGGCGCGCTGATTTCAGCTACAATCCGGCATTCGTCTACGTGCAACGCCCTCTCCGCACCCTCCACCAAGCAGACCTCATCTCTGGCGTTGGCGAGCAGTTTGTACAGATTCCTTTGCCACTTTAACAAGACTTTTTGTTGTTGTTTTCGTTGTGTTTTTACTTTTGTAGGCATTATAGAATTTATTTTACACATCTATATTTGTATCTATATTTCTGTGAATGTGTACTTGTTGGCTCCACTTAGTAATGTTATTGTAGAACAGCTCGCCATTCTTGCTTTGGTGTTCTTGCCAAAACGCCAGCTTTAACCGCCCGTTGCAAGATGTCTTTGCGGTGTCTTCACCACTTTTTTATGAGAATCGAGTTGTGACGGCTGCTGCTTGAGGGATGGCAAGCAAATTTGCTTTGCCAAAAGTGAATGAACAAAATGATATTAAATTAAAAATTGAAGTTATGGCAAATGACACTTACTCTTGGCAGGGTCAACTACTAAGCTACCGAGTACTTCAATTAGTTATGGATATTCCATTATTCAAATATTAATTGCTCATTTACATTTATATACATATATACACACTGCTAATAATTGTTTGCAATTTTTATGTATCAAAATGAATAAAAAATAAATGAAAACTAAAATAAATATCCCTTTCAAGCTTTTAGTACCATTTTATGAGTTAATTTCAACTGTTGTGCTTTCGAAAATTCCAGTAAAGGCATATATTTTGACTGCGACGCAAGCGTTGCTCGCTTGGAGCAATTCGTAAATAGCTATTTTGTGCAATGAAATGCAAAATATTTACTAACATTTATTAATTAGTCTAAATAAAGGGTGATATATTTCGACGCACCCTATTTCTTTTTAAAGAAAACAACACTGAATTATTTATTATCATTCGAAGGAACATTCTTTGGCATTTATTTTATGAAGCTAATCTCTTTTAAATGCTGGCTGCTGCTACGTCTCAGTCGATCAATCCGTCCAACTTTCAATGACTTGTTCTAGCATATCAACTGGTAACTGGCGAATGACACGCGTGATATTTTGCTCCAAGGCCTGAATCGGAGCGAGATTGTGCGCATAGACTTTAGACTTTACATATCCTCACAGAAAAAAGTCTAACAGTGTGATATCATACGATTTTGGTGGCCAATCGACCGGCCCAAAACGTGAAATTATCTGCTCAGCGAAGTGTTATCTCAATAAATACATTGGTTGATGTGATGTGTGGGAAGTGGCGCTGTTTTGTTGAAACCAAATGTCGCGGAGATCACGAGCTTCAATTTTGAGTATCAAATAGCCGGTTATCATGGCGCGATAACGGTCACCACTGACGTTTACGTTCTCGCCTGATTAATTTTTGAAGAAATATGGATCGATGATTCCACCGGCCTACAAACCACACCAAAACGTTTTTTTCTTGGTGAAATGGCAGCTCTTGAATCTCTTCAGGTTCAGCCCATGGAGTGCAGCGATGTCGCTTGGGAACGTCGAGCAGCTTCAGTTCTTGCACAAGCTATATTTTGTAAGCTTTCAATTTAAGATCCCTACGTAAAATGCGCCAAGTCGTTCCATACGTCAATCTAAGTGAATGCGAACGGCGCCGAATCGACTCTCCACGGTCTTCGTGTACACTCTCAACTATGGCCGCTGTACTTTCTTCACTGCGTGCTGAACGTGGTATATTCGGTCGAATATTATCCAATTATGAATACTGGGTCTCAAGATGTGTGTTGCGAATAGTACGCTCAGTAGGTCGATTATGTTGACCATAAGTAGAGTGAAGCGCGCGAAACGCATTCTTTACAAAACGTGAATTTTCGTAATAAAGTTGAATGATTTGTAAACGTTGTTCAGGCGTAAGTCTTTCTATGATGAAATGCCAAACAATATTGAACAAAAATAACATGACAGCTTGACACGACGCACGTGTGATCTGTCAAAAAAAAAAAAAAAGCTATTGAAAAAAGTACCTCTTGACTTGGATCACCCTTTATAAATATATGTAATTAAATTTACGTGCGTATGTATATATGTGTCGGTAAGTGCATAAAATCCAATAAATGCAAATTTTCTAAATATTATTTATGGGTGTATTTTACGTAATCACTTCAGCGGTTACAAAGCGCCAAAATATATGTATACGTTTACATGTGTATGTAAATATATCCAGGTAAACGCAAGTGATTAATTCACCCAAAGTGATCGATTAACATTATCTAAGCTATTAAATATCGTCAAAATGGTATTTATTATATTTATATTTTTGTATTTCGAGGCCATTGGTTGCAGTCATATTAAATTTGAAATGAATATTATTTACTATTATGGTATACTATAATAAAATTGTAACATGTTGTCTGTATGCTGGAAATATTCTGGGAAAACTAATATTCTGAGTATTTGTTAGAAGTAAGAAGAGGAGAAGAAATAGACCCACCACAATTTATACCGATCATATCATATAATGAACTGAGTTGACTTAACCATGAACGTCTGTTTGTCTACTTGAACGCAGGCTAGTCTCTCAGTTTTTGAGGTAATCCAATTAAACTCGGTAAGTAATGAAATGGTACATTCGTAGAAATCGGCCAGATTGGAACACTAGCATATATACGACCGATTTTTCAGATTTGAAATTTTGTGCCATCAAAAAAAACATTTAAGAGCATGAAATTTTTTACTATACAACCGATTTGTTTAGATATGAGAAGATCTGGCGTCCAAAATATGTAAAAGCGCGAGCTTTGGTATTCTACAGACATGAACTCAATTAATTGGAGGCAAATTAAATTTTCTTTGTTCAGGAATGTTATAAAAATTTCAGCAAGCCCGAAGACAGGCCTTATTTCTTGTTTCTTCATTTAATTTAATTTAATTTTATTTAGTTTTATTTTTTGCTCCATTAGTGTATACATTGTTTGTCAAAATCCTAAAAACTATTATTGGTACACATTAAATTAAAATCCATTATATAAAAGTGAACATATTTACATTGAAAATATACCTTGTATGAAACGGATGCAAAGAAACACTGATTACAAGCTTAATAGTAATTATTATAAGTAATGTACATTTAGAAATTTTCTAACTATAATGGCTGTCGATAATATGATAGTTGGTTTATATATTTCGGGATTAGGGAACAAAACCATATAGCAATCATCGAAAATGGCTTCATTGTTGCTTCATGACTTATAAAATCGCTGTTTTGATTACTCAAAAATTCAGTTGTTTAAGTCGATCTGTGATATCTCGCTTTGTCGATGCGAAGAGAAAGACAACCGTAAAATAAGTGGTTGTGTACCACTAAGAATTGACTGTTTTTCCTTGTTCTAGTGGTACGGTTGCGACATGCCTAGTGTTTTCAAAAAAGCAGGCAACCTTTTGCTTGGAAGTGCTTCGTGCGAGAAAAACTTATGTTGGATTCGGCTCGTCTTAAAACACCCATATAGTCGAATGCTGTTTACTTTTTTGCTCATACGCGTGAATACACGATTCATCACCTGTCCCGATGTCATAGAAGTGTTTCGCAGTAGCGGTGTTGCTGTCTATTTATTTTAACATTTCTTCCTACTAATCGATACGAACATTTTTTTTGAACGAATGATCAAAATGTTTATGTAATGTTGATGGATTTGCGAAATCAGTTTGCGCACGGTATCAACAGTTTCCGGAACAACAATTGTTTTGAACGACCTTCACGTCTTGGTGTGATCTTCAACCCCTATTGAATTCACCATACCATCGATAAACACTATTCCTTTATAAAACTTCATCGCCAAAAATTATGTTTGCTGATGTCATGTTGTTGAGTTACCGTTGTAAAAAATAATCGCATGAAAAAGTTTGCTATGTAATTCCATTTTTTTGGTAGAGATGAATATTTTAAATAAATGTAAAATACAAATAGCGCTTGTATCTAAAATGTTCTGAGTATGTATAACATGTAACACCTTACTATAAAGTTGTCAGTTTATACATTAAACACTAGGCTTGCCAAATCCCGATACATATAAAGCAACCCTCATATAACTTCCTTTTGTATCAAGTGCCACTTATTAATCATGTTTAGCTTATTCAGAGTTGTGTTTAAATAATGGTTAACTCCGGTGGATGACATAATGATTTGAATTATTTCTACACTGTGCAGTCTCCACATTTTTTTTCTTCTCTTGCACGTGTTTGGCACTCCTATGTGTATGTCCAGCGCCCGTTTCTCCATGGTTTTGATCGCCTTTTTCTCAGATCTACTATGAGGAGAGGGATGATACGTCGTTATTGATCGATCCTATAAAATTTCTGTTAAACTAATCTATATTTTGCAGATTGTAAAAAGTCCATATCTTAGTGGTAAGCATTGATGAACAATTTGAGCGGCGTGGCTATGTCTTTTCAGATATTCGATAGCTGTTAGCGGAGCACATACACCGGTAATGTGATTAATAGTTTCCAGCTTTCAATGGAGGCGCGCCTATTATAATTTTTAGTTACAATAACTTGCTCCTATTCGACTTAGCCATTCATTGGATGCTGGGGTAGTTTTGACATCTGATTGACATTAGACTTTATGCAGCTGGCTTTGTTGCTGGCAAAGGTTGTGAGCTCTCTTTTGATGTAGAGGTATTATGTGTACCCTGTCTCACCCTCACTCTTTTCGTGGTAGGTAGATGAGCTCTATTTTGGATGGTGTATTCCGTATTTTGTTAGTTGCGTTCTCATTGCTCATTGCTCTTTTAACGCTTTGTGTCAGATCATTTCATTGTTCTAAATGTGTACTTTAGAAATAGGTTAAAGTCATTAAGAGTCGACATCAAATCAGAATAATGCTTTCTTTTTGCTTCAGTCAAGCCAAGGTATTTATAGGTATGATTCTCTGATATGGCATCAAAGCTTTCATTGTTTGATAATTTTTGGAGCCATGAGTGTGGAATGTTGTCAAACGCTTTTGTGTAGTCAATACAACCAGTATAATCTCTCGTTGTTTGTGGAAAATTTGCACCACAACTACCGAATTTATTACAAGCTGTTCTTTGCTTCCTTTGCTATTTTTATTCACCCTTTTTGCTCGATAGTTACTATATTGTGACTTAGTTTCTAGGCATGTAATAGGACGATACTATGAGTGATCTTTAGTGTTTTCAATGCCTTTGGGTAAATGGTGAGTTTTTACCTTCATCATAAAATCAGACTTTTTAAACCAGAAATTGTGAATAATCTCTTGGCCTGAAGCTTTTAAACTGTGGGTATTTTCCACTACTTTTTTAATGCCCCCTTCTTGTAACGTAATATCATCGTGCTAATTTTTCAAGTCCTTTGCATTTTTTTGAAGCCCTATTCGTGTGTTGAACGTGAATAGCATATGGATTTTCAGAAGTTTAATTTGTTCGCATGTGGGTATTTCTCTCGCGTGTTCAACTTCTTTCGCCTTTGTGGAATGTTGTATTTGCAGTCCTTCTCTTTCCAGATATGATATATTTTCGTAAGCGATTACATTTTATGGCTATTTTATGGCGTAATGTGTTAATATGTGCAAGGGCTTCTCAGCATTTGGTGGATCTTTTTTCGAGTGTATCTTATATTCTTCCTTGAGGTGCTCATACCGATTCAATATTTTTCTTGAACGATTTGCTTGAATGTAAATATTCGAAGTACAGAAAATATTCGGGAATGGGGGGAAATATCTGGAGATTACAGTGGATGCGGAAGCAATTCAAAGCCCAATTCATGAATTTTTGTCATCGATTTCACTGACTTGTAACGCGGTGCATTGCCTTGGTGAAACAGCATTTTCTTTTTCTTTAAATGCGGCCAGTTTTCAGCGATTTTGCCTTTCAAACGGTCCAATAGTGCTATGTAATAATCGCACTTGATGGCTCTTCCTTTATTAAGGTAGTCAAAGAGAGTTATTCCATGCGCATCCCAAAATACAGACGCAATAACTTGTCAGCCGATTGTTGGGTTTTTTCTTTTGTTGCTTTGGAGCGGGTTCGTCGAGTGCAGTCCACTCGGTTGACTATCGATTGGACTTCGGAGTGAAATGATGAAGCCATGTATCACATATTGTTACATATCGACGCAAAATTTCGGGTTCATTAAGCATGAACATCTCCAAACACTGTTCCGAATCATCAACTCGTCGTTGGTTTTAGCTAAAAGTGAGATCGCGTGGCACCCACGTTGCACATAGCTTTATCATACCCAAATATTCGTGAATAATATGATATCAGCTGATATTTTAAAAGCGCATGCTATTTCATTCAATTTCCTTTTACGCTCATTCAAAATCATTTTGTAAATTTTTTGATGTTCACCGTCTTCGGTGCTTATTTCACCACTTTGCATACCAATCCCCGATGGTTGATTTTCCTGGGCAGTGTCGACTCGCTATCAAGCCAAGTTCAACTGTATTTTTTTCCTTCAAAAAACAATATTTTATCAATACGCGAAATTCCTTTTTATCCATTTTTTTCACAATAACAAAAGTTGCTTCCCTCAAAATGCTATAATTCACAAAATAATGAACTAACAGCTCTCAAATTTATACACGCGTCTTTTGAAGGTTAGTGCTAACTAAAAATCATCTGGATCTATTCAATTCTAGTAGCGCCATCTATGTGTAAGGCCAGGGCCTTTCCATTGGAAATACTTACTTCTAATTACCGCACTGGTAACCTACTATTTGTACGGTTACATAGACAGTAGGAAAAATCTGTTGAACTAACTCATGTAGTCGTGTTTTGTATTGAGTTTCAGGTTTCATTTTTTGTAATTAAATAATAGCTATGCATGAAGTGGTCGTTCAGTTTTTTAGTCCACATTACCTCATATATTATCATATGTTATGATATGACATCACATCACATCATTTTTTTATGACACTTTACTGTGTATTACATGTGCACATCGCCGCATCAACTCATGACTTATTACTCGTACTAATAAAAAGGATTGCATCGGTGGATCGTAGCAATATTATAAAGTTATCATCAATATTAGTTACATAACAATATAAATGTCCATTATGAGACAAAAATTTGTGTGGATGCATCTTAGAGATGATGAAATATTGTTCACCAGCCTGGTTCGAAATCGGGAAAAATTTGTGTTCAAAATTTTTTTTAATATTAAGCAGGCGCCCGAATTTGCTCATAAATTTTCCAAATGCACATACACATTTTTGGTAAATAACCAAAAACAAAATGAACCACCCCTTTGAATTTGTCTCGTATGAAAATCTGCGTATGCTCTGTGTGAATTTCAAATCCTCTCTCCCCCCACTCCGATAGCCGCTTGTGAGGCTACTAGTGAAATTTAATTGTCATTTGAAAGTAATTTCGTTGTTGATATTGGTTTTGTACGTGGTTTGACTAATGTCCACGCATTTCCACACATTTCCACAATGCATTCCGCTCGAATTATATTGTCTTTGTATTTGTCATATTGGCGTGGTCGCCACTGCTGCTATTACATAAATGCATTAACTACGCAAATGGAAATGCCTACACGCGTACATATGAGTGTATCTGTGTGTTGGTGATAGTGTTTATGTTGCATTTTGTACGTGGTTTAACATGCTTGTTGTCAACAAACCGCATGCGAAATGTTTTGTTTGCTGCGGCTGCATTTTGGTGGAATGGTGCGGTTGGTGGCTGAAAATCCCCGTTATACTCTGTAATGAGCGCGCGGAGTGGGGAGAGAGAGTGATGAGAATTTTTTTTTTTGATGTGGTTCACTGGGTACAACTCAATTGCGCAAGCTAATTTTGACCACATTTTGTAATAATAACTGTTAACAGTTGCTAGTGATGCCAATTTCTGTCAAAATATATGGACACACTTATATATATATATTGCTTTTATGGTAGCATTGTAGTAATAATTGACCAAGTTATTATTCTAAAATAAAAATATTTTCTGCAAATTTCCAAATTTCAAGTACCTGCATTGGGCAACCCCGTTCCGCTGCATTCGAGCACACTTATCTACCGTTTTTCAAAAAGTTTTCGGAGTTTAATGTTTTGCTGTCAAATGCAACATAATTTTGGGACTGCCGAATGCAAACAACGAAAACTGATAGACAATTTCCATTTTTGAATTGTAACATACGAAAACACTCCACTAAAATATAATGGTTTTATTGCAGCCCACAAATTCAGTGAGTGTTTCGTACATCGTACTCATGTAAGTGTATTAACATGTAGTTGGCGTAACTGATTGGGAAAATTACTCGTTCGAAATATATACGCTAATACTCCAGCATTGTAGCCAGGTATCTGCAACCACTGTTTTGCGAGTGTTGCAAGTGTGACAAATGTTGTCCAAGTACTGGTGACTGCTTTTCAAGTGAAGTGCGAAAAATTGGTTTGCATGTTGCACATTGCAATTGCGTTGCGATCGAGCTTCATGTCATAAGTAGTACTTGAATTCCATTATATGTTTGTGTGCGTATCCGCGTCATTTAATTGGTGTAGAATTCTCTTGAATCAAAAAAAAAAAAAAAAAAAAAAAAAAGAGACTCGGATACCTAACGCTCTGAAAAGCAAAAATTTGGAATTGTTTTGAGAAAATATCTATAAAATTATAATTATTTTAATGCTTGAGTTTTAAATTGTTTTAGCTGATTAAAAAAAATTTTTTTTAATTCATTCTAGCAAAAGTTAATCTAGTCTAGTTAAGAACTTAAGGCTTAAGTCTTTTCTATTTCTTCATAGATCCTTCTAAAAAAGTGGATGTCTTCCTCTTCTTTTCCTTGTGCCAGTGGTAACTGCATCGAATACTATCAAAGATGGAGTGTTCAGCTCTTCGTCCTATCGTGTACGGTGTTCGCTAAAGATCTCTTAAAAATTCTCAGAATTAATTTACCTATTGCTGCCAACGTCCACATTTCTACACTATAAAGTAGGACTTGTAGTGTTTCAATTTCCATCTCAGTTTAATGTAGCCCTCGTAGGCAATAGTTGACTTTCATGGTTGACATTTGCGTTGATATTAATATTGGTCCAAAAATATACGAAATTACGCATCTATAACATCAAAGTCATGAACGAATGTTATAATGAATGCCGCTTTCAAACCCACGAGGACTGATGGTGAATATTTGGTGTGTAGTAAATCAATCGGGTCTAGAGCTACATTGTAAGGATTTGATTAGGTTTCTGACGGTGGGCTTCCAATCTCTCACACAGTACGCAAGATAAGTCCTGATACGCTACACCGAAGAAAATTGGGCAGTGAAAACATAGGTCTGAATCATCAGGCATGTGCGCAGAAAAAGACAGAAGCCACTTTTCTGTCTGTAAATACGCCTTCTTCAACTCTTGATATCTCTTATATACAGCACGTGTTGCTGCCTAGCGGAACTCTGCGAGTCTTTTTCCACACTGCAGCGGGATATTGTTCATTGTCCAACTATCCTTCTGACTTTGATGAAAACCAATAGCATATTTGAACGGGATTAAAAGTACGGTTGAAAACCGACAATTACGATCTTTCGAATTAAACAAAAAACATTTCAGGTGTATGACCTCAAATCATGGTCCTTAAGACATTCTTCAGGGTTTTTGTACGATGCTGATTTTTTATATGACAGGCTCCAAGTTCTACTCACAATTCATTAGTAGGTCACCTTCTCATCTCACTTTTCTTCTAAACGGTCATCGTACGCATATATAATATACCCGATATGCGGAGTCGTAAAATCTGCTAGGCCATTGCTAGCTATATGACAATCAAAAACTATCCAAAAACTGTCCAAAACTCTTTTGTATTCAAAAAGTCCACCTGAAAACATAACAAATGAGAAATTTTCGAAAAAATTGCTAAACAAATTAATATTATTTTACTTCAGAAGTTTTGAACAGATTCCTGCCTTTTAGGCACACTATATTTAAGAATATTGCTGGCAGATATTCAGAAAGAATTCTAAGAAAAGTTTTATTTCACATTGAAGGCAATTTCAGCCAACTTATAAGCCGAATATAATTAAAGATTTGATAATTTCTTAGAACGTAGAAACTAGTGTGTGTTGTTAGCTAAATCTTTGCATAATTTTTAATACATACATATATGTACGAGGGTTGCCTTATATATTTCGGGATTAGAGAACAAAAACAAATATTAATTATCGAAAATTCACTTTTTGAAAATATTAATCATTAAGATTTATAAACCGTTGCATGAGTTTAAACCAATTTTCGAAGCACTTTTTCAAATATACGTTCTGAATGAATCAACCGCTTCTTTAGGAGTCGAGAAAGGTTGACCTCAAAGTTAATATTTTACGTACGGGGATAAAAAGTAGTCATTTGGTGCCAAGTTAGTACTATACGGAGGATAACTGATCAAATCGTTGTTTTGAGTTCTCTCAAATGCAGTTGTTTCGGTCGATGTGTGAGTGTTCGCATTGTCGGGGTGAAGAGAAAGACAACTGGCAAATAAATGGTTGTGGATCACTAAGAATTAATTGGTATGTGCTGTTCTAGTGATACGGTTGCGACATTTCCAGTTTAAAAAAGAAAAAGAAACTATTTGCTTGGAAAGGCTTCGTGCGGGAACAATTTTTGTTGGACTCGGCTCATCTTGAAATATCCATACAGTCGACAGCTGTCTACTTCTAGGCTCATTCGCGTAAATACTTGATATATCACCTGTCACAATGTCATAGACGTGTTTCGAAGCACCTCACATTGTGTGGGATCTAACTTTAACAATTTGTTTTTAAAATCAAGAGTTCATGCAGTATTAAATGTATGCTGGTCCCACAATTGTCTCAATGTCACGATACGCCGCATGACGATTTTGCAATATCAGTTTGCGCACCTCATCTATAGTTTCCGGAGCAACAACTGTTTTTGGACGACCTTCACGAAATTCGTCTTGGTGTGATCTACATCCTCGATTGAATTCACCATACCATCAGCAAACACTGGTCCATGATAGAGCTTCAAAACTAAAAATTTAATTAAGCTCATTGATATACTGTTACTGAGTTAATCCACGTCGAAAGTCTTACAATAATCTAATAATAAATAAATAATAAAATTTTCGCGATCTATTTTTCAAAACCTTCTGAGTATGTATAACATTAAAAATGTCAGACTTTAAGATAATGTTGTCAGTTGCCAGATTATTACACTATGGTTGCTATATTCCAATATATATGAGGAAGCCCTAGTACACATATAAAAATATAATTGTGCTTTGTAACAGTTGAAGTGATTGCGGCCGAGATCCACCTCTAATTTGTGGTTTTGGGTCTTGATGTTTTTACCAACAAATGGAGGAAGCTACAACTTACTCCAAGCCGACTCCGAATGACCAATGAATTTTTATGAGGACATTTTATTTCATGTCAGAAAAACAGTTGGAGGGCTTTGCATGCCATGCCGAGGGGCGACCGCAATTAGAAAAATTAATTTCTATAATTTTGGATGTTGGTCGAGCCAGGACTCGAAACCAGAACATTTCATATGATAGTGCGCACTGCTAGCCATTCGTTAATTACAGGCCTACTTGCATTTTCTGTAATTAAATTTATTTAAGGTGCCCACGATCAAATCAATATAAAAGTGTTGCATGGCTTTTAGCGCAATAATTGAAAAAAAAAATTATATAATTTTGCGACAAAAGGTGTAATAACCAATCATACCAAAGTTTCACATTAATATACATATATTTGCTTGGTCCTTTGTTTACAATTTACTGCAGCAACATAGTGCCTAATCATGTTTTAATGCACATTGCGCTCATTTATGTACTGCAGCAGTGTAAATGGTAGGTACGAATCTAATATTGCACGCTTCGATTGCTGCTACTGTTGCGACAACATGCTGCGGCTTTGCATATACACCACCAGCAGCTGGTTAAGCTCTGGAGACTCATCGGTTGTGCTTGCTAAACTCGCACAGTGGTAACATTGCAAAATGTGACTTTATTTCAGACTAAGCAAAGCGTGAGAAATTTATTGAAATAAGGAAATTTTCATTCGGAATCAATGCGATTCGCCTAATATACAATATAGCTTATGGCCTGAAAAAGAACTATAGTAGCTCCTTAAAAGATACCAAGACTAGTCAAAAACAACTGAATACCACCATTTTATATAAAAGTGAAAAAAGTAATGGATAAAAATGAATTTATGTGCTCATAAAATATTGCTTTATGAAGGGAAAATATACTGTTGAAGCAAAAACTGGGCTTGATGACGAGTTTCCGCACACTGTGCCAGGAAAATCAACCATCAAGGATTGGTATGCTAAGTTTAGACGTGGTGAAATGAGTACCGAACACGGTGAACGTAGTGGATGCCCAAAAGAGGTTGTTACCGTCGAAAACATAAAAAAAAACACCAAATGATTTTCAATGACCGTAAATTGAAATTGAATAAAATGGCAGGCGCTCTAATGATATCAGCTGAACGTGCACATTATATACTTCACGAATGTTTCGGTATGAGAAAGCTCTGTGCAAAGTGGGTGACATGCGAGCTCACTTTTGACCAAAAACGACAATGAGTTGATGATTCGGAGCAGTAGTTGGAGATATTTAAGCGTAATAAACCCGAGTTTTTGCATCGATATGTGATGCTGGGAGAAACATGGCTCCATCATTTCATTCTGAAGTTCACTCAACAGTAATCCGAGTGGACCCGCACAAGATGAACCCGCACCAAAATTTGAAAAACACAACAATGGGCTGACAAGGTATATGGGATGCGCATGGAATAATTTTCATAGACTACATCGAAAAAGGAAGTACCATCAACAACGACTATTACATAGCATTATTTGAGCGTTTGAAGGATGAAATCGCCGAAAAGCCGCCGAATTTGAAGAAAAAGAAAGTGCTTTTTGACCAAGACAATGCACCGTGTCGGAAGTCAGTGAAATCGGTGGAAAACGAAAACCTCCATTTATTGGGCTTCGAATCGCTTCCATGTCCACGGGCTCTCCAGATCTGGCCAGCGACTATTTCCTGTTCTCAAAAGAATGCTTGCTGGGAAGAAATCTTCGTCGAATGAAGAGATGATCGCTGAAACTCTGGCCTATTTTGAAACAAATGACAAATCGTACTACAAAAATGGTAACGAGAAGTTGAAGATTCGCTATAATCAGTATATCACCCCTGAAGGATGAATGTTAGGTAAAAAATGAATTTTGCCAAATAAAATATGTTTGACTTTCGCATGTAAGGGACTTTTGAATTGACCTGTTAGATGCTTCATTGAGGTATTTATGATCCAAAATCGCATATCTAAACAAATCGGTTGTATCGGAGCTATATGATGTAGTTGACCGATCTGGCCTATTCCAAAAATTGATCAGTGCTTTTTAAAAATGCAAACGCACACGAAATTTTGTTCAAAAATCTCAACACCTAAGAGAACTGTTTAAGTTCAAATAGGCCGACAAAATCAACTAAGCTCGTCTTTCTGATACGATCGCTTTAAATCTTGGTGGGTCAATCTCTTCTTCTTCTGGTACTTAAATACCTCTGACCAAAGTTAATATACAATTTTAAGTACATAATCTATCTATTAATAGCTACTTAATTTTTCTTGTATATATATTTTTAGAAAAAAAAAATCTTATATAATTTTTTAATTTTATCGTACACAAAAAAGATCAAAATTAATGATTGATTCTAATTTTTTTCTTATTGTTTTTATTTATTTCATTTCAGTTAATTTTTTTTTTGTCCACCCAATTGTCACTTTCACCACAAACCAGTCCGCTGTGGATATTCTTTTATTGAAATGAAAATTATTTTAATTATATCATCCTGTATTTTATTACTATTATATTTAATTTTATTTAAAAAAAGATGAAATCAATAAAAAAAATTTAATATTTTTTAAATAAATTTTTTTAATATATTGTTTGCGTTTTCTTCGTTATTGTTTAATATTTTTCATCCAATTTCCAATTTCACTACAACCAACCCACTGTGCGAATTTCGTTTATCCATTGCTGGTCACTTCCAAGCTGTTCGCTCAACGATAAGCATTTGGACGTTTCACTTCTATAACCCACACAATTTCAGCTCTAGCCTCTGCATACACATGCAAGCAGACTAAGAGTTGAAAATTATTTATGCAACTAATAGCGTTGGCGCTTAGCGTTAGCCTGTTACTCATACGACTATACGACCGTTAACGTTACAGTTATACGACATGCTCGTGTACTCACTCGTGCGCACAAATTTGTCTGGCAATTAGCTGCAGGGCCAGCAACAGCAGCAGCTGAAGTAGCAGCAGCAGGAGAAGTAGCAGCAATGAAACATTTAATTACATGAAATATGCGCTTGTTATCAGCAATGAAAAACTTAACATCTCACACCTGGCAACTCAATCCGCCTCGAATCAGCACACAGCACGCTTGGCCAAGTGTCGGAGGTGAGAACGAGAATGAATTTAATTGTCACTTACATTTTCGCTTTTAGTTATTAAAGTTAGCCTTAGTCTGTTCGCTTGGCGTAAAGTCAACCAAATAAATTTTAAAAGGTGTTTTGGGATACCCGCTGGGTAGTTAATCGAAAGGAAGAAAAGAAGTAGAAAAAGAAATCCAAAAAATTAACTACTTTATACGTCCACCTAGATAAGTGTGTATATATAGGAGAGTAAGTATACCTTAACCGTGCTTTATGACGTCTTTGGATTTCGTCGCATGGAATTATTTGGGCGAATTCCGAATTAGATTTCACCTTGAGTGCTTTTTTATGTACGTCAAATAAAAGTTTTCACATTTCGTCTGCCGCTCACACCGCTCACACCACTCCCCCTCTCTCTTTCTGTTTTTTTCACAATTTTTTTTTTCTTTGTCACATAATGTTTACTTTGCTGTTTGCTGAGAAAAGAAAAGAAAACTAAAACTAAAAAACAATAAAACTTTTGTTATTTTAACCTTGGCAGAAAACTTTCCTGACATTTTACGTCTTTATTTGTACGCATGCGTATCCGGCGTACATGTCCAATACTATTGATGTGTCTGCATGTCAGTTAATATAATTTGTTATTAGTAGTTGAAACCCTCTCGGAAAGCGATGAGGGAGAAAATCGATCAAATATTCTTAAATTTTATTTTTTGAGAGTAGCCTAAGAGAGAAAACCCATTAAATTTTGCAAGTAAACAAAAGTTCTGTTAAAAAAAAAAATTGTAAAAAATAGTAAATTGTGAGCTCTGTTAAAGTAAATTTATTATATATATTTAAGAGAGTTGAAAAATTTTTCTGAACTTAACGAATTCAACAACTTTATTTGCAGTTTCTTCATTTATAAAGAATTTATTTAATGTCCTTTTATTACTCAGTAAATCACAATTCAATTACAATTCACTCCACTATTTACAATCACTTGTATTACAACTTGCACAATGTTCTATTTTTATTACTTCACTGTAGTGTAATCACCAACGCGCTTACCTTACGACTTATTAGCTTGGCAGCTGAGTGTCGCCTTTATATAATAGTCGGCTGCTCGCAACGAAAGCCTGGAATGATCGAATCGTTCTTGATAACGAATGTTCTCGTTTTACGCTCTAAAACATGCCAGTTATCGGCTTCTTTCTTTCATCTGACATTCGCTTCGCATTTTCACCACAATATTATATTTTATATATTTCGTGTTCAAGAAATGGTATATTAACTCTAGTCTTAAGTATGTAAGTATCAAAAGGAGCAGAGAAGGACCCGCCAAAATTTATATCGATCGTATCAGAGTCACAATCTGAATTGATTTAGCCATGTCCCTATGTCCGTCTGTTTTATCGCAAACTAGTCTCTCGGATTTCGAGATATTTTATTGATGAGTGCCATTATTAAAAAGTGGAAACAATTTTTTCAGATTTGCAAATTTAAAATAAAAGTTTATCAGAAAATAATCTAAGAACATGAAATTTGGAATTCTACAGACCTTAATTCAAGTAAATATTGACATTAAAAATAATCAAAATCCGAAGTTTATGTCATATTGCCCTCTACAGCAAATTTTTCAGATATGAGAATTAGTACTTAACTTAACAGCACCATTATCTTGTTTAAGTATAATTTTCAAATAGCTGACAAAATTTAAAAAATTTGTTTTTGATCTGTTATTATTTATTCGTTTCACAATTTTTTAAATGTATATAGGATTGGTTTCACATGTAAACCTATTTTTCCATTCGTTATACATATTTATTTTCTTCTAATTAAAATTTATTAATTTTACAACGCTTGTGCCATAGAAAACGAGACCGCTTTAGAGCGGTTGTGCTAATTCAAATAAATTAAATAGTTTTTGTTAAAAAAGGTTTTCAAAAAGACAGTAACATGGTGGTTTCCGAAATAGTTCTAACTTCTATCGCTCAGGCTGTTGTTGTGATTTTTTCACTTTTCAATATATGGTCTGATACAGTCTCAACGCAATCCGTCTCAAAAATATTTTCTATTTTTTGGTTCACCAGAAATGTTATACAGGGCTATCCATTTTGCAGTTTTCAAAAACAAATAAAATAAAAAAAGAAGTAAATAAATGCTATTTAAAATAATTTTTTTCATGAAACTCCTTTTTTATTATAAAATTTGAATTTTCGCATTTTATTTGAAATACTATAAGTACAACATTATATGATCACCTCATCAAACTTTCCAAACATCGATCCGTTTGAGGTAATTTTCCACCAATTTTTGGCACATATTGAGCGGTATCTCAGCCATAACTTGACAAATGTTGGTTTGAAGGTGTTCAAGAGTTAAAGACTAATCCTTATAAACAGGATCTTTCGCTTGGCCTTCCAAAAAAAAAAAAAAAAAAAAGAACCCACCGGTGTCAAATCGCACGATCTCGGTGGCCAGTTGACATCACCAAGCCGAGAGATAACAGGACCGGGACCATCTTGTTGGAACCACATATTGTCCAAGGAATGTTCTTCAATTACATAATGCTCCGAATTGACAGTGACAATCTCGCTGTTTTCGTTTTCAAAGAAGTAAGGTCCAATCGCTCCTCCGGATCAAAGATGCATCAGACTGTAAGTTTTTTTGGGGCAATGGCCTCTCTTCAATTATTTGAGGATTCCCGGAGCCCCAATTGCAACAATTCTGTTTATTTACGTATCCACCAAGTGAGAAATGTGCCTCGGGGCTGAAGAAAATTTTGTTAGAAAAGTCGCCGTCCTTTGCTTGTCGTTCAAGCACCCAACTGACGTAACTACGGCGTTGTGAATGGCTTCAGTTGTCGTGTGAGATGGACTTTATATGGATGTATGTGTAAGGCCAAGTGCAAAATACGCCACAATGTGCCGTTAGAAAGTTTCAGCTCTTGAGAACGTCGAAAAATATACACATTGAAGTCTTCGGTCATTCGCGATATTTGAGTTGGAACGAGCGAAACGATGCTGCAAAGTCCTTACAAAATCTTTAACCGATCCAGTCTCTTCAAATTTCTTTAAAATTTTACTAATTGCTTGAGCAGTAGTTGAACGGTTATGTGTACACTCCTCTAAAAGCACGAAACGTAATTTGAGTTCCATTTTTGTAGTAATTTTCAATAGTTCCAGCGCATTGGGCGGTTGTTAAGCGATCCATTTTCATAAATGCCTGACTTTTAACTTAAACAAAAGATATTTGAAAGTTAAGTTTAATAGATGACAAAATATAATCACTAAATGGAACACCCTTTATTTATTCTATTTATGGAAAATAAATATATATATATTTTAAATTTTAAATGGCAATCTTGTAGAAAAAAAAATTAAAAATTAAAATTAATTATCTTCATATTGATATCTATTACATGTAGCGTTTCATGGTTTTATAAATTTTATATTAGAAAATAAACGTTTCTAAGTGTTGTTACTACATATAAACGGTGTTTTTTATAGAGGTATAGAACTTTAAGTTGGTATTACTTTTCAAAATGGCGACCGATCTAACAGCTGTCAAGTGATTTATTCTCAGTTTGGTTTGGCAATTCATCATGAATAGACTCACGCCTGAACAACGCTTGCAAATAGTGCAATTTTATTTCGAAAATAATGGTTCTGTGCGGAAAACGTATCGCGCACTACGTCCAATGATACGGACCAATGATCTATAAAAACACCGTTTATTTATACGACTGTCCCACGGAAAATGAGACCGATCGAAAAGAATAGTGGTGTGCGATTTTGAACAAAATGCATGACTTTTGACAAAAATATAATATTTAAAAAAATTTTATAATTCAAAAATCTCGTTTTCCATGGATCAGTGTTTCTATGTGTCATATTATCGCTACTACAACTTGTATAAAATTAATTTGGTTTTTAACTTTTGTCCTTTTTTTGGCTCATTGAGAGCTTTTTTACTTAAAACAAGCGCATTTTGGTCATAGAAAGCAAAAAAATTTTTTTTTTAAACTGACAAATTGACGGCAACAGTCTTTTATATAATCGGTATAAATCGTAAATTGCAGGAATACTGGTACTTTGTTTATGTAATATTTTATACCAATAATCTAACAAAAAATCGATTCAAATTCTTCAGCACTTTTCATGGTGATGTTTTAGGTAGTTCGGTTTCTAGAGCCGAAGGAATTTTGCTACATTTGAAAATTCTTTTTGTGGTTGCCATCATTTCAATTTTTTTCCCTTTAATTTTGATTAAGTTAGGTATTTCAGCGTGAATGGCAAACCAAAATATTTAGTCAAAGCTCTAAATCAGACTTTTCCGTAGAAAGGATTTCCACCGTTTTGAAATTTAAAATTAATTTGTACTCAATTATAATTTAATAATTATAAGGAAATTATTTCAGCATATATTTCACACCAAAAGCGGCAGTCGACATACTAGTTCAGTTACTTCGATTGGTGCAGTTGCTGCCTATTTTAAATTTGATTTGATCAAGTCAAAATAAACCAAAAGTCAGGATATTGAAAATCCGTTATGTGCTTTAACTGAAAATTACCACAAATTAAAACAGTGGATTTCTATAAGAACTTATCACCATCTACTGCATTCCTACAAGGCCACCATGTATTCCAAGTACAAGCATTTATGTCTGCTTAGCGTCGAATATTTCCTGTGCATACAGCGGTATTGGTACATTCACGACTTATCTCACTATTCGATTTGTTGAAAAGTTATTTTGAGTTTTTGCTCTGAGCATTGCATACATATGCATGCACTTATATATATTTATAGTTTATACAAATAAACGCGTACACATGCAGGCCTGATGCTATGCACGAATTCCCCGTACACAATTCGAATGCCTTTATTTGTTTCACTTTGGAGAGTTTTGTCAGCTCCCAGTCCTCCTAATTTTTTACGCAGCCAAAAAAACAGTTGTACAAAATTCGTATTCTTCCACAATCTAACCGCCACACCCTAAACGCTGAAACAGTCTCCCATACTTTGTTATTTGTCATTGTTGACAGCTTAAAGGTAACTCAATTAAGTTATTATTGCCTGCCTCAAACTGCCTGCCCCTGCCTGTATGCCTGGCGTGAATGTAGAAACTTGCGATTTCCCTTGGGAATTTGTTAAAGTGAAAAAGTTATGGCAAATCTTTGGCTTTGGCTTGTTATATACTGATATATGAATGTGTGTATGTATGCATGTATGTATTCATGCTTATATAATACATTTGTTTATTTGTAGAGCTTTTTGGTTAGCTAAACTTAGAAAGTAAGTGCTTTTGTAGTATTTTTAAGTACTGTTAACAATTTTTTTTCTGAGTGTTTTGAAAGTGAATTTTCAAAAATAAAAAATAAAAAATTAGACCTTTGAAAAAATTTTATAATCTTTGGCTTAGAGTTTTAGATTTAATTTGCCTAAAATTACATACATTTGTCATTTATATGTGATTAACAAAAAATGTAGAAATAAATGATTCTCTAAAGTATTTTTCTTGAAGTGATGACAGTCAGGCAAAAAGTGGCTAATGATGGGGGTATTCAAGTAAATCTCATTAGACAAAATATAATTGATAAAGTTTTCCAACTACTGTTATTAGATTTTATACATTCCAAACGTATTTCATTGTTAATTGTTGATTTCATTTGAAATAATCCATTATTTTACCTTTCATGTAAAAACGGGACAGGCATACCAAAATTTATACCGATATAATCAGAATGACGAGCTCACTTCATTGAGCCATGTCCGTCTGTGTATCTGCTTGTATGCAAACTAGTCCCTTAGGTTTGAAATAAGAGCCACACTTGCAACGCAGATGTATTTTTTACATTTAACGGTAAATTGGAAAGTCTCCGACCTGACACATAGACGGCGCTACTATAATTCAAGTAAATATGATTTGAGTGAGCTGTTATTGTGAAGAAAAGTGGATAAAAAGGAATTTCGCGTGTTGATAAAATATTGCTTTTTGAAGGGAAAAATCCATCTGAAGCAAAAACTTGGCTTGATGACGAGTTTCCAAACACTGCTCCAAGAAAATCAACCATCAGGGATTTGGTATGGTAAGTTTAGACATGGTAAAATGAGCATCGAAGACGACGATGAACGCAATGGACGCCCAAAAGATGAAAGCATAAAAAAGTTCACAAAATGATTTTGAATGAACGTAAATTGAAATTTTATGAAATAGCATCATATCATTCACGAATATTAGGGTGTGAGAAAGCTCTGTGCAAAGTGGTTGCCGCTCGAGCTCATTTTTGACAAAAAGACGATGAATTGATGATTCGCAGTAGTGCTCGGAGATGTCCAAGCGTAATAAACCCGCGTTCTTGCGCTCCAAAGCGTGGAAAAACGCAATAGTCGACTGGTAAGTTTATGAAGTCTGTATTTTGGGATGCACATGGAATAGTTTTCATTGACTACCTTGAAAAGGGAAGAACCATTAACAGTGACTATTAAATAGCGTTATTGGACAGTTTTAAGGACGAAATCGCCGAACACCGGCCGCAGTTGAAGAAAAAGAAAGTGCTGTTACAACAAGCCAATGCACAGTGACACATGTCAGTGAAATCGATGGCAAAATGGCATGAATTGGGTTTCGAATAGGTTCCGCGTCTACCGTATTCTATAAACCTTGCCCCCAGCAACTACTTTCTGTACTTATATTTCAAAAGAATGCTCGCTGGGAAGAAATTTTGGTCGAATGAGAAGTGATCGTCGAAACTGAGGCCTATTTTAAGGCAAAATACAAATCGTATTACAAAAATGGTATCGAAAAGTTGGTGGGTCGCTATAATTAGTGTATCACCCTTGAAGTGAACTATTTTAAATAAATAAAAATTAATTTTTCTAAAAAATTTGTTTTACTAAGGACTAAGGTCGAGGACTTTTCAATTAACCTTTTATATGATCATTTATCGGAACCGGCTGAGATTTTGGGTCATAAAAACATCAAATATCTAAACATCTAAGAATGTGAAATTTGATATTCTACACACGTGAATTCAAGTTAATATTGATACCGAAAATCATCGATATTAGAAAATTATATCATATCGTTTCCATACAACCGATTTGTTTATATATAAAGTATGCGTAAAAAATCCGTCTAACAAGACAAAGTAAAAAAAAATATCACTCAGTCTTGAACTGAATTTACCTCGACAGTAGTATTTTGTAAAATATATTATATTCAATTTAAAAATAATAAAATAAAAAATCTAAAAAATAATTTCAGCTTGGTTCCAAAGCACAATAAATGCTTTATAAATACAACAAACATCATTATTGTTCAGTAGATGAATTTAATTATCGAAAATGGGACGCTTATAAGCCATTACGCTTTTGTGGATACCATTCGCTGTATAAAAATACGAAATTATGCAATATTTCATATGTATTAATATAAATATTTGAATGTTCATACGCCATCTGTACATAAACGAATATATATTGTGTATAAAATGTTTTTGTGTGTATGTATACAAGTATGTACGTGGTTTAGTTATTAATTAAGTACAATAATATCTTCCGGCATTTTACTCTCTGTACGCACTTTAATACAATTAAAATTAACATAACGAAAACAACAACAAATCATGAATGCCCTCAAGAGGCGAATAAACCAAAAAACAACAATAGAAACAACAAGTGTATAGTGTAAAGATAAGAAGGCAAATATGCGTCTATCATAATAAAATTAGGAGAGAAGAAGTGAAGGTGGACGAAATATTAGTTAAAATGTCTAAACTTGTATCTAGAAGCGTCTGCTGGAAATTACTTGCATTTTATGCTTATATCAATTGTAATATTTTTCGAATGTAAATGAAAATGAAATATATTATAAATGAAATCGCACTAAAAAAGAGTTTTTTGAAGGTTGTAAGAATGGAGTCACAAAATACTACTAAAGATTATATTTTTTTTAATTTTAATTTTTAAAAGTTCAGAATTTAATACCAAAAACATGTATGTAATACCTAGCAGTAAATATTAAAAAATCTATGAACACAGCTAAAGAAGAGGTAAGGTTTTAATTAAAAATTTCAAACAAAAAACTTCTGGAAAAATTAATTTACAATTTACAAAACCTCTTCCGCACGGGTAGATTCCTTTATTAAAACCAACAAGCAAATATTTTATTTTGTTTAATCTGCCGCCTACCTGAGCATGTTCTGTTTTCGGCTCTTCTTAACATATTTGTATGTATATATGTTATTGTATATGTTTTTATATAAATATATATTCGACCAACAGTGCGTATGAGCATTGTGGTTCGTTGCGCTTTGCCGCCTACGGGCCGCTACTGACTGCTTATTCTTATATGCGCCCTAAATACGTTAGCGCGTGTGTAACCAACAATGCTTTTCTTCCGCTTTTATAGTTAAATATTTTCGCTGCTTCAGTTAATAGCGATACATGCCTAAGAAGCGTGAAAATTAAAATGCAGAACACAAGAATGCCCAAAAAAAAAAAAACGAGTGAATATTACTTAAGAAGAGGAATATTCCATCGTGTACGCATATATACAAACAGTGAAGAGTAAAATTGGACGATTTTTGGTCAAGAACAAAGTGTTTATGATAAAAAAAAAATAAAAAAATAAAAAATTAATAAAATAATATAAAATAAAATAAATAAAATTTAAAGAAAACAAACGAAAACAGTTCGAGTTGCTGCGAATGGCGCCGAATCGATTTTCCACGATCTTTCTGTACACTCTCAAGTACGGCAGCCATATTTTCTTCGCTGCGTGGTGGACGTGGTCTTTTCGGTCGAATATTATCAAATAATGAATGCTGGGTCTCAAGATGGGTGAAGGTGTTGCGAATAGTATGCTCAGTAGGCCGATTTTATTGACCATAAGTTGAGCGAAGGGCGCGAAACGTGTTATTTACAGAACGTGAATTTTCGTAATAAAATTGAATGACTGATCAAAAATAACATGACAGCTTGACACGACTCATTTGTGATCTGTCAAAAGGCTATTTTGGTTTGTGTACGCTTAAAAAACTCAAAAAGTTCTGCAGCGATTTAGCTGAAATTTTAGCGTGATATATAATCCACTTCATCAGTCACATATCCGCAGGAGGAGGACCTGGGACTGACCTACTCAAAAGAATCGTATTTATGGTTCCATTTGCTTGAAATTTGGTACTTTTTGCTTAGGTTTGGCAGGAACAGAACTTTTCTCTCCGAGAAGTGGACCATGAACCGACCTATTGGAAAAATTATAAATGCTTCGATTTGGTTAAAATTTTAGATGATATGTCAAAATGGAAAATGGATCAGGAAGAAAGTTCAATTTGCTTGAAACATTTCTTTACGGGAAAGGGATCATCGATAGAGAGGCACATTGCTTAATTAGAACATTAATGACCAATAAGAATAAAAATTGGGGAAAATACAAAAAGGCAGAATAACGTATGGCCCGGGCAGTTATTCTGAAACAATTTTTTATAACGCATTCACTGCTTGGACACCTTATTTGCAGAGAAACAAAAATTAAACATCATTTATATATTTTTAACGACCAGATATTCACAATGTGCCAAATCCAGGAGAAGGCATCTGAGAAAAGAATCGATGTCCAACTCCCTCTCATGGATTTTAAAGCTGCCTTTGATAGCACAAAATAGAACTGCCTCTTTGCCGCAATGTATGAATTTGGTATCCCTGTAAAACTTATGCGGTTAAGTACACTGACTGGGACCCTGGATAATACCACAAGCGCATTTCAGTATTGGGAAGAACTTCAAGGAATTTTAAATGAATTGAAAGGTTTAATTCCTATAGGAGGTCATGTTGCTAATAATTCAATGGCTGGGGATTAACTTCTATGAAAAAATGTTCAAAAAAAGTTCAGTAACAAATCGACATTTCAGACAGGGTGTCGTGTGATTTCTTCTACCTGATGCTGGGGAAAATAATAAGAGGTGCAGAGTTAAAAAGACCAGGTAAAATATTTAACAAGAGTGAACAATTTCTGGCGTATGCCGATAATGTTGACATTTTTGGCTATAACAACCGTAAGTTCTGCGTTCTCCAGTTTAGATAAAGAAGCGAAGCGGATAGGTCTCGTTGTGGACGATGACAAATCGGGAGATATTCCCGTCATCAAACAAACAGTAAGCGCATTCTCATCTTAACTTCCGCGTTACTGTTGACAGTCATAATTATGAAATTGTAGATAACTTCATCTATCATCTATGAAACATCAGCAACAACGATAGCAATGACAGCCGTGAGGTCCTTTGTACTGAGTAGGCAACTCAAAAGTAAAGTCCTCTTCCGACAATTCTAAATCAAACTTTACAAGTTACTCATTACTTCCGACCTGCTATATAGTATAGAAGCGTGGACGATGTGCACGTATGGCGTATACCACAGACCATGGAATGATGGGCTGTACGAATTATACGACGACACTGCCATAGTTTAGCGAAATAATGGAATGCGGCTACGCTGGCTAGGTCATATCGTCCAATTGGATAAAAGTACTCCAGCTTTGAAAGTTTTCGAAAAAGAAGACCTCCTCTCCATTGGTATTTCCAATTGACGCCAAAATGTGAGAAGAAGATACGAGTGGCGTACAATTATTGATTCAGCTATAATCGCGTAAGCAACGCCGACACCAGTGTAGTAGTAGAAGTAATATATTTTTTTCTTGTAATTTTATAATGATTAGTTCGACCGACATCCAAAACTATAGAAATTTAATTTTTTAATTGCAGTCGCCCCTCGGCAGGGAATTTCATACATTCCGAGTGTATTTCTGATATAAAATAAGATCTCCTCATATAAATCTCTCGGCTGTTTGGAGTGACTTAAAATAAACTGTAGGCCCTCTATTTGTTGGGGAAAAATTCAAGACGAAAATCCCTTCAGCTATTAATTATACAACAATATTCAGAATTTTGCATATTTAAGAAACAAATTTTGGGGTCTTTATTATTAAAATTAGATACATATACACATGGAGTAAGTGAAAAATAAACGGGTCTGCTTGAGTATATATTTAGATATATCTAGGCTAATTCCATATTAAATGTAAAATATGCTGCTTATCTGCCCGCTGGTTATTGATTAGATTGAAATTCGTCATATTGTTTAATCTCATGCTATCACCTCCATGGCATTCTCAGTTTTTATCGCGCCAAAAAGTTTTGCTAGTTCACCTTTGTGCGCCAGTTTGACATCCCACTTCTATTACATACCTTATCGAATACTTGAGAAACATCAATAAATGTTAACATCAATATAATATTTCAACTAAATGCCTTACTCTTCTCATTGGAAATGGGATGGATCGATTATGCAGTATCATGATTTTTGCGAAAACCGAATTGGTGTTTTGGTATAGTCTCGTATTCGTGGAGAAAAGAAGATATTTTGGATTGCACCAGTTTTTCAAAAAGTTTGGAAATAAAATGCCACAGTTAATTGACCGATATAATGACGGCAGCGTTGCGTCTTTTACGGGTTTGGCTATCATGATGATGTGCGACTATTTCCAAACATTCTGGAAAGGTTCACAGACGTCATTAAAGACTTGACACGAGAGCAATATTTTGTAGCTCTTTTAGCATTTGTGGTGTAACGTGGTCATAACCAGGCGATTTTATGTATATTTAAGGTTTTTGTTAAGCATTTTATCTTAGAAGAGGTACCTGCTTCGGGAATGATCCTCAGTTTGTATTGAGATAAAGATAGAATCGAGAAATCATTAATTGCTGTGTGTTGCTGGTATACTTCACTAAGAAGAATTGTAAAACATTTAGGTTTATATTTTTCAGAACAGGTCCAAGTGCTGGTGTTCTGTCTCAGCAGTCTCCCAATTTCTACTCAACTGATGGTTTAAAGCTCTTTTCGGCTTTGCATAGGGAATTTCTTTTAAAAATAATTCTGCGTTGAATAAGTTAACATTTTTCTCTATATCAATTTCATATATTACCACTTTTGGTTTCCACTTGTTTGTTCTGGGCTTTGCCGGGATAAATGTTTTCTTAACTATAGTTGGTTTTTCAAATAATTTGCTCCCAAATGGCGAATGATCCTAAGACAATTCTGTTTTCAGTCAATGTTTTTTGTATCTAGGTTGCCCTGGAGAAACAAAATTTGGTTGCATGCAATTTGGTTTAAGGGGTTAGGCCTAGAATTTTCGGAAAATGGATTGTTTTTTTCAAATGATACATTATGGTCTCAAAAATGTTATCCCGAAAGATTATGGCAGATAAAAATTTCTAAATGTCACATTTTCATTCCCTAGTTAAAGCGTCTGTTTCAGTCAGTAAGGAATACTCAAAACTTTAAACGCGTTTATCTCAAAAACTGCTTTTTCAAGTTAGCCGGAAACATAACTCAAACAATATACAGGATTTTTTTTTTAACAAATTTAAAAAAATTTCTTAGGCCATTTATTTACTTTTTCTTTGCCCATTTTGCCAAAAATGCATATATTGAAAAACTCCTACATACTTCTGTAGCTATTGCTATTTAAAAGCTGAAACCGTTCAAAATCTTATTAAAATAAATGCATTTAGTCAAAAGTCAAATTTATTTAATAGCTTTCCGAAAACAAATCTCAAAAAAGGCCTATTTTGTGGTCCTCTAGAGTGGCCTAACTCCTTAATTATTGTCGACCTTTTAAGTTATCACACCGGGAGACTCAGTAAGTGTGTTTGGTAATGTTGTTGAAAATAGCGAAGTAAAATATTTACTTTAGTTCCAAAGAAATCACTAAATTGTTTGTGGGTCAAAGAAATGCGTGGTTAACAATATGTTATTCTTTTTTCAATTTTTGAGACTAACTTAAGTTGCTCGCATATAAAAAAAATTTAATTAGACAAAAATATACAAATATTTTTAACTAAATTAAATAACATCAAATAGAGTTAAAATATTTTCATGCGTTAATTTTAGCTCGACACTGTTTACATAAATATGTACGTAAGAGTATATTATGTAAAGTATTAACTACAGGCAGTTGAAGATTATTCTTAAATTCTAGAATTTGAATTAAAGTTATTTAATTTTTGTCCTCGGCAAGAATCATTCTGGCTATGTTGATTGCTGATTACGTAATTTAATAAAACTTTTGCTCTTGGCCGCCAAATTAGGCATTTGTGATGTAGATAAATTCTATTTAAACTTCCTTAAAAAATTGCAATTTCGCTAAATTTCATTACACTTTAATTAGAATGTTGGTTTATACACCAATTTTGATGCGCCATGAACTACGTCGTAGAATTTAGTTCAAGTAATCCTAAATGATATGTCCAAATTATATTAAATTGAACATAATTTTAGGCAAAGTTTATTTAGTTTCTGAGTGCCATTACAGCTGAACTATTATTATCCAAATTTACTGCTTTACACAATGAGAAACTATTCGAGCAATGGCGCAGATATTTAATTTTTATTTCTTTTCATGCAAGAAATACTTTATTATACTGCAATAATAAATTTCATACTTTAGTGGAATGTCTCGAAAATAAAAATAAAAATTAAAATAAAAACTCCGCAAACACGTCGCCCACGTAACCAATGTCGAGCGTAAACCAGAAGTAGTAGTAAACTACACACGCCTACTCAAATATTCCAACATAGATCACAGGATACTCACCGAGCCAAACAACTAGTAGCTGCAATTTTTAATAATTGATCTGTTACCGCAAACTATTATGTTCGTTTGTCGCGTTTTACATTTACCGAATGTCCGCAAACAAACGGTAGTGAAATATGCACGGCGATGAATGGGTGGAGGTTGTGAACACTGGAGGCTGAGTGCAGCGCCAGAATGTAGGTATCAGTATGGGTTAGCTCCAATGGCAGTATGGCGATCGAGCGCGAGAGGGGGGAGAGTGTGAGAAATGTACTAATAACATGCTCACGTATGAGCAGTGCACACATTCTATGCTTCTTCTTCCCCATTAGATATGTTTGTTATTGGATAAACTAGAGTTTGTATTTGCGACACATCCGTTAGCATCGTCGACTCCCGGATATGAGCATTCATCAGCAGTACACATTACCGGTTGACCAACGACCAGTGAGTGAATGAGTGCACTTACAATACTCATACATACTTACACATATAACATACAGTTGCGTTGACGAGTGCGGAGTCCAGAGTCCGGAGCGTGCTATCACAGGTCTCACATGTCACGCTCACGTGTTGCATGTCGTTTGAGCTGTTCCATGTATACAAGTGCTGTTGAGGCAAACAGGATTGCTGCAACACGTCTACGTGCAAATATCCAATGTTAGAGTTGCTGCCGTGCATGAGTGTGGGAGTGTACCCGGTAATAAATTTTTTTTCATTAAATTTGTTTTTAAGCTTTTGCAAAAAGAAAAAGAAAACTAAAAAAAATTATTTAAAATAAAAATAAAAAATAAAAAAATTTAATTATTTACTAGGAAAATAAATTAACTATTTCATAATAGTTACAAAATTTCGATTTCGTAATAAGTGTCAACGCGCTTTGTGGTTTCCATTGTTTTGATATATTTTTTAATACACATACTGCCATATTGAGCTTTAATTGTTCAAATTATTTTTTAAATGCGGTAACCCTGGTTAATATTGTAGGCGATAATTTGATTTAATTTGAATATTATAAAAATGAGTTTACCGTTCGTCGTCAATTTTAGTATAACCGTAGTCCCAGATTCAAATATTTTATATTTTTAACTAGAACTGACAACTCTCCCTAATGTTTTAAGGTAATTTTTTAAAATTTTTTTTTTTTGTTGGATACTTGTATGTACATACATATATGTTAAGCGATTTTTCTCTTCCTTAATATTTTTTTAAAAATTTATATTTTTTCTTTGGCTACCCTATTCAAAAAGTAGGCCATAAATTAAAAAAAAATTCAGCCAAAGTGGCATAAATTAATTAACTCGTGCTTAAATATACAAAATTTTCATTTCTAAAAGTTGGCAGCTCTGTACAATAGCTTTTGAATGATATAATTTAAAGCTAATCTCTTGATATTTATATCTATATTTATATCTGTCAAACGTTAATTAACACTTTTTCATTTTCGAAATATAATTTTTCTTCACTCCTTACCTTACTGCAGCAAATATGATTAGCCTACAACTAGTTGTACTAATCACCACATGGAAGTTTTACTTTAGTCACATTTCCTTTAACCAAGATTTCATTTGTTGCGTGTTGCATGCTGCACGCCGTTGAATACATTTTTGTTTGTTACCAACAAACTCGTATATTTTCAAATGGAAGTTCATACAATTTTTAGTATTGGCAATAAAATGTTTGTATCGTAAAACAATTTTACAATAGTTGTACGAATAGAGTATGGAATTCTTTTTTTTGCGCTGTTTTTTTCCCGTCGGTCATCACATAAAAAATCAGACATGCCAGTACATAGAGTACAAGCAAAAGGTAACGCTGACAAAACACGAGCTTTTGAAAATTACTAACTCAAACAAAGTGCACACGTTCCAAATTTAAAGTTCGAAACTTTGAGCTGCATTGTTGAATTACGGTTTTCTACGTGGAAACGTGCTGAAATTTCCTATACCAGTGTGTGCGACATCATTTTAATTGACATCTCAAAAAAAAAAAAATAACGGTATTATAGTACAATCTTTTTCATTTGTACATAAAAGGAACTACAATATGAATAACACACTTAACTTAAGTTACTGCCGAACTCTTTACTTTTACATTTCCTATTAATAAATGTTTTTTTAATGAAAAATCTCCACAAAAACTTCGTCGGCAACATTTGCTTTCGAAACTCTTAGTTTAAGAAGTGAATATCTGGTCAATTGTAGATTTTCCGGGTGCAAAGTCTCACTGATAATGTCCAATCAGCTTGTTGACGGTAGGCTTCAATCATACACACAATATGCTGGATAGGACCTTATATGCGATATTAAGGAGTCTACTCCAAAGGAAATTGGCGCAGACTATGGGGTCTGCCTTTTTGTGGATTGACCACAGGAAACTTAGGTTGCAATCGTCTGGCATGCGTTCGTTAGACCATATTCTGCAAAGAAGCTGATGCATGCACATGTAAGTTTTTTGTCATCGTATCTGAATTGCTCAACCGGTACGTCATCAGATCCTGCCACTTTGTCGTTTTTCAGCTGGACAATTGCTACTTTAACTTATTCACATTTGGGTAATGAAACATCTTTTCCATCATCATCGGATATCGGGAATCGGTTTCGGCATCTCCTGGTGTTTAATTTTCACTGCTATTCAGCAGGCTGGAGAAGTGTTCCCTTCATAAATTCAGTATTCTTTGACATCAGTGATCTAGTCGTTTTTGGTTCCTACAAGAGTATGATGCTCCGGTCTTAAAACCTTCTGTAAGTGGTTGCAATTTTTTTTTTTTGAGATCTTTCGAGAATTCTCCAGATAGGCCAGATTTTTAATCCCACGCATTTCGGCCTCTTTCTTTTTATTCGATCAAGTCAAGTAGCTTGAAGATTTTTCTTTTGCTAGATACTACCACTACTACAGACAAACATTTTTTTGGGTCCCTTCAAAGTTGACCAACATCAACCTATTTGTTTTATAATGGAGGCTGAATTTTTCGAAAGTTTGAGCAGCTACACGCTAAATTTGCTAAGCCAAATAACATAAAATATATGATTCATTTAAAGCGCGATTTTTCATTTGAATGAATGACAATATATAGAAGGGAAGACCAGTGTGGGAATTCAGTAGCGTATTTTAACCAGTTTTGGATCGTTAAAATACTTTGCGACAATTTTAACGATTAGAGTATTCGCTAAGTATATTTTAACGATATTCGCTATCGCTTGATCAGCTGTTGTCGTTAAATACACAATAAACAGTTAATTAAGCGACAAAAAATCTCGAGTTGTTAGCGCCATTGACAAAAGATTTCATATATAATTAGATAAAAATAAATAGTATAAAAGTTGTAATAAAATACCAATGGAAAATTACCAAAAAAAAAAAAAAGCAAAAATAAAAAATAAACTAAAATGTCTTTTGAGTATTTGGCATACGCCATATCCCAAGACGAGGAAATAATGCACTCTTTGTTAGTGGATAGAGCTGTGTTACGAGAAATGAAAGCTCTACACAACTTAAGTAAAACAAAAATTCGAAAGTCAACATGATAGCCAGCTAAAAAGCGGGAGAATAACGGCGAATACAATTTTCAAGTGTTTCAAATTTTTAACTTTATTTAATTACTTGAAGGTTCTAACCGCTTTGCGATTCTTCGCAACTGGATGCTATCAAAGTCCTATTGAATAATTCTGTTCAATATATGTATTTTGTGTATAGATATGCCATCCTTATCTCAAGATTTTGGCGCCAAATGCTGGGCACGGCACTATTCATTTATTCGGAGCTGCTCTGCGATGCGAAGAGTTATGCACCGGCAAGTGGAAGGCATAAGAATTTTTTGATTTTTAAGCTTTGTAATCCTTTGCAACTCATTTATTAAATAATTGTTATCACGAATTTATTTGTTTTTGTCGTTTCTCTACGTTCTGTACGCATGTGGTGCCACCTTTTCTCCATTTTAATAAAAAGGAAATGTCAGCTAACAACAATCGTTATAATTGAGTCACCGAATCACACAATCGTTAGTGCAAGCGACAAAATTCGTTGGTTAACAACTCGACACATCATATCGATAAAATTTACAGAATTCCCATACAGGACTAGCTGGCGAATGGGATATGTTGGTGGATTGCATTTAATTTTCTTTTAATGTACATCTAGTAATGTCTAACAAATATACCAACGCAGCTTCAATTCATAAAAATCGTTTTTTAGTGAGTTATCGTCAATTATGGTTTTTTTTGTGCAAAATGAGTAATTTTGGGTAGACAAACTATTTGCTTTACAAGACAGTTTCGATCAATAGATTATGGTTATTTCATTTTGTGATAGTTATTAGCATAGATTATATGTATATTTGTGTACGGGACTTGTATGTAACCTAACTTTTTTCCATAGGTAAGCATGACGACCTCCGCAAATGTTTTATTTAAATGTAAGACTAAAGGCTGATATCACCGCCGTCCAAGAAATGTGATGGACAAGGGCGGAAGAAGGTGAGTCCTTGTGAAATCTATTACAGCAGCCATTTAAAGGAGCGCAAATTCGGTGTTGGGTTTGTGGTGGGAGAGAGACTCCGTCGCTGAGTCCTGGCATTCTGCCCGGTGGATGAACGAAAATTTATAACTACATGACTTTCGCCAGATCGTAAAACACGCAACCAAATCGATCATGTTATGATAGACGGAAAACATGTTCTAGACGTGCGTACGTTCCGAGGGCCAAATATCGACTCGGATTATTATCTTTTAGCAGCAAAAATACGCACCCGCCTCCGGGCGGCAAAGAACGCCCTTCACCAAATACAAGGAAGGTTTGACGTCGAAAAGCTTTAATCACAGCAGACAGCCAACAGGTTTTCTACTCGGCTTGCACACCTGCTCTTCGAGAGCACTCATCAGCGACTCGATATAAGGGAGCGGTAGATCGAAATGAAAATTACTTGCGTACCGCTGCTTCGGAAACAATTGGTTTTCAACAATACCAGAAAAACAGCTGGTACGATGAGGAATATAGCAACTTTGCGATCGACTACAACACATGCGGAGTGGGATAGATATCGAGTGCTAAAGAGCTTGAGAAGGTGGCCGGCAAGGGTAATGCTCGAAAATTCTATTAGAGCATGCAGCGACTTACAGAAGGTTTCAAGACCGGAGCAAACTCGTGTAGGGACCATGGTGATGACTTGTGGTGACAGATGTCCAGAGTATACTTTGTGTATGGAGGGAACACTTCTGAAACCTGCTCAATGGCAGTGAAAGTGAAAACCCCGTAGATGGCGAACCCGAAACCCCAATCGAAGAAGTGCCATCACCCGACTATGAAGAAGCTCGAATAGCGATTGCCTGCTTAAAAAGTAACAAGGTGGAGGGAGCCGATGTCTTATCGGCAGAACTATTCAAATACGACCGCGAAAAGCTGACAAGGAGCATACATCAGCTTCTTTGCAGAATATGGTCGGACGAAATAAAACTTTGTTTTGTAAACTGACCCTGGATAATACCAGAAGGAAGGATCAGATGGAGAGGGACCTGGTATCACTTGGTATTTCCAACTGGCGCCAAACGGAAAGGGGAAGAAACGAGTGGCGCGCTATTCTTGACGAGGCTATAAGCGCGTAGGCGGTGCCTACGCCAAAGAAGAAGAAGAAGAAGCATTAATACGGTTAAGGTGAGTTGGCGGGTATCGAAAATGGCAATTTGGCGTTTAAAGTTAATCGCGATTGAAAGAGATTATCGGTGTTTCGTTATAGATTTATTTAATTATTTTAGTGTCACTTTCGGCGTTCCTCAACTTAAAACTCTACTAAAAGAAAAGGAGGAAAAAAATAAATCCTCTGTAAAGCTTTTATTTTTATTTTTATATATATATTTATATATAAATCACATGAATTTCGTATGAAATTATGTTTGAACTAACAATAAATTACCCGAACCAACATGTTAGGTCTGGTATCAAATTCAACAATAAAAAAATATTTTAGGTAGTTAATATTGTTAAAACTAGGTAACGCCGAAAGAGATTAAGTTTTTTTTGGATTCCAAATTTTAAATCTCAAACGTTCCAAAACGTATTCAAATATGCAACCTTAGAGTCTATGAAGTACATCAGTCCTTTGTATTGGATATCCATAATGAGCTGAGTTTTTCACTCATAGAATATCATCATGACCTTAGTTTTCATGCCACATATCTCGTCTCATATTTCTTCCTACTTTTTGTATATGCATATTTTTCTCAACATCTAATAAAAAAATTAAATGTATTTATGTATATCATATATCATATTTTTGTGCTGTGGTTGTTGTTTCTTTCCACACACACATACATACATGCATTCCTAACCTTATAACGATAAAGTGGCAGGGAAATAGGAGAAATAAGAACTTCAGTGTTTGTAAACTGATGCTTTTGCATTGCCAACAGCATACATAATGCACCATAATACTATTGTATACACATTATAATGATATGATGACAAGAAAAAGCAATAACAAAAATAAACATAAAATGAAAGACTGAAAAGGAATTTGTACGCAAATAAACATAAATAAAAGGGATACAAAAGGATATACGAGGGCAAATAACCAGTCACTGGGGCTAGAGCTATAAAATAGTAAAACACACATACATATATATATATATATATATATATATATATATATATACATTTATCCTGCAGTGAAAAGGTAGACTAGTATGCAAAAGGTTTAGTTGAATACTAGTATGAAATATGATGAAATCATACCAGTTCATTGTTTGTATGACAGTTCACCAGTAATAAGAATAACAACAATTTTCACCACAACGACATTTGTAAAGGGTTATTCAAGTAGAATTACTTTTTTCAAGTTGTCATGTTATTTACGTTCAGTATTGTTTGGCATTTCATCATGGAAAGACTTACGCCTGAACAACATTTACAAATTCTTCAACTCTATTACGAAAATTCACGTTCTGTAAAGAATGTGTTTCGCGTGCTTCGCTCAACTCATGGGCAACATAATCGGTCTACTGAGCGTACTATTCACAACACCATCATCCATCTTGATACTCAGAATTCATTATTGGATAATATTCGGCTGAATAAACCACGGCGCATTTTGCGACGAGATCTTAAATTGAAAGCGTACAAAATACAGCTTGTGCAGGAACTGAAGATCCGACGTTTTCGAGCCAAATGTTGTTCAGCGATGAGGTCCATTTCTGGCTGGATGGGTATGTAAACAACCAAAATTGTCGCATTTGTGATGATGAGCAACCTGAAGAGATTCAAGAGCTGTCATTATATATATATATATATATATATATGTATTTGGCGCTTTGTAACCGCTGAAGAAATTTTCGGCCGAGCTCCTCCTCCAATTTGTGGTTTTTGCGTCTTGATGTTTTTACCAACAAGTGAAGGGACCTACAGTTTATTCTAAGCCGCCTCCGAACGGTTGATGGATTTTTATGAGGAGCTTTATTTCATGCCAGAAATACACTCGGAGGGCTTGAAATTCTTTGCCGAGGGGCGACCGCAATTAGAAAAATTTATTTTCTATAATTTTTGATGTTGCTCGAACCTGGGCTCGAACCCAGGCCTTCCGAGTGACAGTACGCAATGCTAACTACTCGACTATCGCGGCCGCCAAGAGCTGTCATTACATCCAGAAAAAACAACGACTTGGTGTGGTTTGTAGGCCAAAATGCCAAAGAATATTCATTTGAATGATAATAAACATTCCCCATTAAATTTGAATTTTCTGTGTTTTTTATAAGTAGGGAACCTCGAAATGGATCACCCTTTATGTTGCTGGTGTTTTTTATACGCTGAATTTAGTTTTCTAACAAGATCTGTTGAAGTGTGCAGTTAGCCGTTTCTTTTTATATAAATACATTAGCCGAGTTGTTGAAGGTTATGACTGTGGAGCGTGAGGTTCATGGTTTGAGCCTCACTTCAGGCAAACTCATTTTTATTTTCCCTTTTGTTTTAAGTGAATGAGAAAATGAACACTTATTTACATACATAAGTATATGAGAGCTCGTACTACATGGCCGTGTTAAAAACACCAGTTTCTTACATGGCAAATAGATGGGGAATAGATGGTTAGTGCAATAAGGCAAACTAGTTCGATTTGGATCCGGGGAATAATTAGAAATTCAACACATATTTATATCTGACAGTTCGTAGGACCCGCCATGTAAAAAATACCAGTTCTTTACATGGAGGATGAACAGTTAGAGTAAAAATACAAACTAGTAGGATTCCAGTTAATACTCAGTATTTTTCCCCGCAGGGTATACGTGCCTGAGTATTCTTAAGGAGCATAAGCACTGCAGCCAGGCAGCGAAAAAAAAAAAACACGAAGCCTCGAGTGGCAGATATCAAATAGCGTTAAATTTTTATGTTTCTCCTTTTCGCATTCCTTTTCTTCGACACCCTCCTCAAGGACATAAATACTTGTAAACTGCGCCTACTTGTAATACTAATCACCTTAGTGTATATATATGTGTGTGTGTTCACAACGGTATATTATCGCATGTGCGTATTTGCGGCATAAAATTAACCCCTTAAGTTCTCTCCTTTGGCTCCAAATGCTTTTATTGCTTGAGAAATTATGAAAATGATGTTGTCGGTTAAAGAGGTCTGAAGTGCTGGGTAAATAACGCGCGAATATCCTCCCTTAAATGCAAATAGACCTCTGTTTTACGTTTTGCGATGTTCTAAAAATTGCTCACTATTTGGGTGTGTTTGTTTCATGTAAATTGCTTCTAATTTCCAGCAATTATTATCGATTTTTCTATTACAAATGTTTATTACTTTAGTAATATTCCACTATTCATTGCTTTGTTCTTCAGGTATCCTTAATGAATTTGACCAAAATTCCTGCACCAATGATATAACCTACGCATAAAAGTATTCCAGGCGTAACTACTCCGTTGATCGGAATTTTTTTTAAATTTTGCAATTTCTAATCGTTTATAACGAAGACTTTGGAGCCATACATTTAGAGGTACAGTAGTGAAAAGTTTTATGAGGTTGTCGGAATATTGAAAAGATTTACAGTCCATCCGGAAAATTAGTTGTTCAAGTCAATATTTTTCTCCTTATTAGGTAATTCAATTGTAAAAGGATATCTATTTTGCGGTTTCCAAAATAAAGGTAAATAATATGCATTTAAGATAACTTTTTTCATGAAATAATTTTTTTTATAAATGCCAAGGTTCGCGTTAGATGCGAAACACTACATCATTCAAATGACCGCCTCGTGAAATTTTGCAAACTTCGATCCATTTGAGGTAATTTTCGACAATTTTTTTCATATATTGGGCGGTATCTCAGACATAACTTGACGAATGTTGGTTATCAAGTGCTCGATGGTAAAGGTGCATCCGCATAAACACAGTCTCTCACGTAGCCCCACAAAAAATTCCAACGGTGTCAAATCGCACGATCTCTGTGGCCAATTAACATCACCAAGACGAGAGATTACGCGTCCGGCTAATTTCGCACGCAATAAAACCATATTCGATCGTATTGTGTGTCATTTGGCATCATCTTGTTGGAAGAACATATTGTCTAAGTCGTGTTCTTCAATTGCAATAATGTATTATTAAATGGAATTAACTGGTACAATTGTGAAAATATTATTGTGAGTAATTTCGGAGTTAAATATATATATATATATATATTAAAGATTTATGAAAAGATTCCAGAAAAGTTAGGTGATTTAAAATTATTTGGTTTCTTTACTATAAAGTGATGTTTTAAGTATAATTAATTTACGCGTGCTGGACATGAAGCAAACAGGCGAATGTGTTGCTTGTAAGAATAGTATGTGAAGAGAATGGATGTTTAGAGTGGAGCTATATTTTGCACATATTTTTAAGCGCAGCAGAACTGAGCATTGAGAAATTATTAAATTTATGCGAGTATTCAAAATAAAGTCAGAAATATTTAAATAGTGTGATCATGCAAATCCAAGGAATACTTGGTTTAAAGCACTTAATATTAGTGAATTCCGCATAAAGTTGAAATGGAATATAGATGCCTAAAATTATGCTTTATTTTGTAAATAACTACAGTCGCCGATATATTTTTTGAAATGGAAAATTTATTTCGGAGTATAAATGCGATGCGATCAACTCCCAAAAAACTACGTATTGAAATTGTTTATACAGAGTAATTGAAAACATATTTACGAGGCAATTTGGAAGCTAATGAGACACAGTCTACTGATAATGAATCATGAAAGTGGGTGTGTATCTCATGAAAGTTGCTGGCATCGTAGTGTCACACGTAACGTTCCGTTTTCTTTCTATATTAAAATAAAATCGACGGAAAAGGAACCAGAGACTGTCATATTAAAAAATATCGAATTATTGTTAGATTTATATGAACTTCTTTTATTTCCAGGGAAATTTCATAAAGTATAGTTTTCAACATAGAATAAAGACTATTATATAAGTGATCAAGGTTCTTATCATAATGTATATAGTAAAAAACGTAAAAAAAACCATTCGAAGTCCTTTAGGACCTCAATAAAAATTAACACTTTAATATTAATAATATATTCCTAGATTGCTTTAAATGACTCGCGAAAATATATTAGAGTGGCGTCTATTTTAATATATTACGCGTGTATGGCTTGAAATATTTTAATGTTGTTTTGTAAAATATTGAAATTTTAAATGAAAAATATTGAACGACTTTTGAATTTACTTTCTTTTTCTTCCTATATTAATTTTTTAGAAGCTTCTGATTCAGAAAAATATTTTAATTTTTTGTTTTATGGTAAGCCAAAGTGACCGTCTTAGTATTTAGTTTAACCAGAATTTATTGAAAATACATTCATTCTCAACTGAGCAACGTTTGTTCGATAAGGTTGAAATTTAATTTATATTTTTTTAAATGTTGTAGGGAATATAATTTTTCAAACTTTGTAATATGTAGTAACAGTGATAAAATATTTGAGAAGCAAATTACTTGATGAACTCAGCATAAAAATGTATGGAAAAATAACTTTTCTTGGTATTCAGCCTATTAATTCATTGCTAGATGTTAAAAAAATACTACTACCTTAGGGAAAAAAGTACATGTGCATGGATGTAATTTAAAATAACATAGCAGGAAACACTTTTTTACTATTTAAATTTATCTCATTTTATAGTTATTATTAGTATTAACAAAACAAAAGAGAAGAACATTTGCACTTCTTAGGCAATAAGTATATGTATACAAAGATATATAATAAGTTAAGCTTCAGCAAACAATTTTTTGATTAATTTTATTTGGCATGGAATCAACCAACCGTCTTTACGTTAAATTGTTAATTTCATCCTATGCCACCAATAAGACCTCCTTGAGTTGTTTAACGATTTTAAACTGTCTCCAATTTCTATAAACTCTGTTTAAAAATATCCCCAACAAATCTTTAATAAGGTTAAGATCTAGGCTTATAACTGGCCACTCCAAAACAGGTATGTTTTTTAATGAAGGGAAGTCTTTAATCGCGGACGAAGTATGGATTTGTGCATTGTCTTTCTGGAAAGTCCAAAAATCACCATAGAGATTATCAGCAAACTCGATCAGCACTTCATCCAATAGCTTAATATATATTTCTGCATTCGTCCTGGTGGGTCTAAAACACAGCGGAGACTACCCAACATATCCAAAGGCTGCCCAAATCATCAGTGAACCTCCACCGTGACTTCGCTTATAGCAAGTTTGGCGAGGCTGCTGTATATTACGCCATCAGGACCATTCAAATTGAATTTTCTTCGTCAGAAAAAGTAACTATTAGTTTTTCAGTAAAGACCAGAAATGCCCGTATTTGTTTGCATCTTCTGTACAAGCTCCCAAGACTACATATGATGCCAATTTATTTTGTCTCAAAATTTGGTGGACTCTTTTCTTGATATTTGATTTTTCAAAGATTTAGATGCTTTTCTGTGTTACTAGCCACCGAATTTTTTACGCTTACATCTGTCATCGATTTTATTCGGTCTTCCACTGCGCTTAATTTTACCATAACTTTCGGGATTTTAAAAAAAATTTTATATAGTATTTCTATGACGGTTCACTCTGGAAGGAATCTCGGCAATTTTCTTTCCCGATTCATGTAAACCTTTAATCAGTCCACGCTCCTCCTCTGATAAATGTGTAGCACGTGGCATTTTAACCTAGAACCCATATCCAGTATAAATATTTTATGTTAAAGATTAACAGAATTCTTTTACTTGCCAAGATTCTGAGAAAAATTATCACCAATGCACTTCACGTTACTTAATCGCTCCTAAAAAGTTATTAATCTCGGAATGCACATATAATGACCGCTTGACCACATTTATCCAATAATAGTACTACGGATTAAGTTTAAACAAGAATTTTGAACGTGGAAATATATCGGAGAATATAACAAAAACAACTTTTATACCTAAAAAATAAAAACTGTTATTAAGAAAATGGACAAAAATGCACATATATATCTTTCCTTGAGGTATTTTCAGCTGCTAAGTAAGTATAATGCGCAAAAAATACTCGAAAATTATGATTTATTCGAATAATTTGATATTATATATAGATAAAGACTGATATTAATATTTTTTTTTAATTTATGAATCGAAAAGTCATTGTTAAAAAATAGTAAAATTCCCTAGAACACTTTAAATCTGAAGTTTCATGATTTATTTAACATTCCACATACGCCATAAAGACTTTGATAGAAATTGAATTATGACAATTATGAAATCACAATAACATGAAAGGAACCCATTGTCTTCGACTACATACACACTTACATGCATTGTCACAGACAATCATGAAAATCGTATGAATGACCAATGCCACTCGACACCTGAGCAAAATAAATGCGATTATATGGCAGTGCCAGTGATACAGCTCGATTGGTACGCTTGTTGCATTTTAATGTGGTACGATAAGTGCAACACACACATACCACATACGTATGTATGCATGTATGTCTATAATGATATGAGCAGCACTAACTGAAAAGTCGACGCTGCATTGCGACAAGTGAAGATTTGAAATGCTGACACTTGGTTTTTTCATACAATATCGTATTAATTGTACATACACACACTGGGAGATACAAAAATATATACTAACTGTAAATTTATGTAACTTGGTGATACATAAAAGTTATTGCAAGTCACGCACAGTATGCGAATGACTTGTAAGTATGTATGTATGTACATATTCAAGCCCAAAGCTGGTAAGAGCGAATTAAGGGTGTATGAGTGCTGTGCAAGTGAGTTCTTCTCCTGTTAATAAATGGCTTGAGATAAATGCTAATAATAATAAAAATAGCTAGATGGCAACCCTGTTAAAATTTATACAACTGATAGCCGTTTAAATCCCTATTGAATGTGACCCTTTTTTTAATTATATTCATCCAAAAAATAATTTTGATTTTATTAAAACCTTTAAACAGGCGGCAACGCCTCCACAAATATTTGTCTTTGTATTTTAAATATTTTCAATAAATGACCATTTTATTGTATTCTAATAAAAATTGGCTGGTGGTAACACCCATGAAAGATTTTTTTATCTGTGCATACGCCAACGTATTTAATAATTTTATTTTAAAAGGTGGCAACACTGTTCACACACTTATTCCTAAATTTCTCATATTATTGCAATTGGTTTATATGTTAAACTTAAATAAAATAATTTTTTTTTTGGGTGGCATCACTTCCATATACGAGGTGTTCAAAGGAAGAGGCGAAGGTTTTGCTCACTATTTTTTTTTTTTTATTACAATGGTGTGGTGTATCATGAGTTCCTGTCAAAAGGTCGTACAGTTAATAAGGAATACTACAAGGAAATTATGCAACGTTTGCGTGAAGCAATGCGGCTCAATAATGCACCAGCTCATACATCAATGCTTATTCGTGATTTTTTGGTCAAAAACAAAACCGTAATCACGCCTCAACCACCGTATTCACCAGATTTGGCTCCCTGTGACTTTTTCCTATTCACAAAACTAGACAAACCAATGAAAGGAAAGCGTTTTGCCACAATTGATGAGATCAGTCGGAATCGAAGAAAGAGCTGGTGGGCACACCGCAAAGCACATTTCAGGAGTGCTTCGAGGATTGGAAAAAGCGTTGGCACAAGTGTATTATATCCGAGGGGGATAACTTTGAAGGGGCCAAAATAAATATTAATGAATAAATAGATACTTTTCAAAAAAAATTCTAAATTCACCTTTTCCTTTTTACACGCCTCGTGTATTTTTGACAGTGAACTTTCGAACAATCTATTCAAATGTTAAATCTGTTTTTAAAATGATTATTTATTTAATTTTACAGAATAAATTTTGTAACAGGATGCAATCTTATCCAAAAAATTCTTTACAGAAATATTTATATTAAACCATCATTACAGAAATATTTATATTAAACAATCATTATATTCAAAATATCAAAAAAAAAAAAAAAATCAAAATGTTTAATTCGGTGGCATCACTTTATTTTATAATTAGGTCTCACTCATTATTAATTAAAGTCTTCAAGTTTTGTGTTTTTTTTATATTTGAAAACTCTTTCCATAAATATTTTCTTTTGGAAGAGTTCTTATGTTTTTAAATTAGGGTAAGTCTTTTACAAACATTTTAATTCTAAAAAAAAAGATCAACAATTTTTAATAATAGTTATTTAACTGAGATTTAGATGTCCCATTTGTCTATTGTTCGTGCCCATATTTTTGCTGGTGCTATTTAGCATATACATTTTTAAGATTTTTCGCTACAAGGGGCAACTCCGTAAGTATTTAACAATATTGTAACGATTTTGCTGAATCAACCTTGCTGAAATGCCAGCAGTATAAGTCTTAAAACTTAGCTGGCAGAGTAACGCTGTACCGCGCTTAATCCATAGTGATGGATTCGTATTACGATTGCATTCCAACAACAAAAATTAGCACTATTCCCGGTAGTAGAGAGCACACCTCGACGTTATGCTGTCTTGGTAAGTGGTCAAACGTAAACATGTCGCTCTTTGAGATCACTCCGCTTAACCGGTTTCATCCAAATCAAAGGCAGGTGATAGAATAATTCAAGTGGCCGTGATTCGCCCAACCAATTTCCTGTACGATCCCAACATGCACCTTCCAAAAAGACACCATATACAAATACGCCGTCTGCTAGTGCAGTTACTTCTTTAGTTTCATCCTCCTCCATGCGCAACACTTCACAGTCGAAATCAATTGGTATGTATATTGATCCAGAAACATTTTCAACTGCATCAGACTTATGCGTAAATCGGACTCATTGAGTTCGTAGGGAATATTCCAACCGATTAGACCGAAGTAGCGTCGCTCTTGTATAACGGCGTGGAAGAAGCACAATGAATAGATTAACTGCTTGGAAGTCTATGTCTGCTTGTACGATTCAAACCACTCGGGATCACTAATTGAATCGCTCAGCAGCGAACGTGTTATATTCGAACGTAAACCTTTGAGTGGTTCATTTGTCATTTTAATACCATTTTTCAGCACCACAACCAACCCAATAGAACCGCTGCTGGATCTTCTCCAGCATTTTCTTAATGTCGATGTGCCCTCTACTAGGACCATTATGAAATTCCTTAAGAACATCCGGAATTCTTAACCTTGGAACTACTATTAGCCTTCTAGAGCACTAGTCATCTTCTCTATGCAAACAGCAAAATATTAACTTTAAACTGCTCCATTGTGCCCACTTCTGACATCAATTGCTACGATTTTGCTTAATCAATCTCGATGATTTCTACGGGTATTATCACTGGATTGTTGAATAAAAGTCACCATCTATATTTGCAGTTTCTTTATTTATAAAGAATTTATTAAATTTTCTTTTATTACTTTAAAAATTACAATTCACTTCACTGTTTACAATCACTTGTTTTACAACTTGCACATTCTACTATTCTTTTACTTCACTGTAATGTAATCAACAACGCGTTCACTTTACGACTGATTAACTCTGCAGTTTTGTGTCGCCCTTATATACTCGTCGGTTTTTCGCAACCAACCGCCTTGTATGATTGAACCGTTCTCGATAACGAATATTCTCGATTTGTGCTTTAGAACATGCCAGCTATCGGCTACTCTCTTTCATCTGACATTCGTTTCGCATTTTTGCCAAAATATTTTATTACGGTATTTTTTTATTATTTTTTTTTGCCAATAAAAAACCAATTGACTTTAAAATATTTATATATTTCCGAATTTCCGAAAATTCTTTATTCAGAAAAAATTCTTTAAACATGAAAAATAAATCCATTTCACAAAAAGTCTCATTTGGTACCCATCCCGAATACCGAGCCCAAAATGTCCATACCGAAAAACGATTTCTTCTTGCGCTCCCACTCGACATTCTCCTCGTTTATGTTCTTCAACGCACACCAGCCATAGAGCGTCATGAAAACCACTTCGCTCGCCAACAGAATTTGTACCATGAAATAAGACAACAACAAAATCATTGCCGAGTAGACATTATGAGCTGCGTACACTTCATAATCGCTGAATAACAACAAAAATTGTCCCAGATTATGCAACCAATTCTGAGTGAAGGTCACAATCCAGGGTATCAGACAAATCCAGTAATACTTCTGACGCACACCCATCATCGCCTGCTCGAAAGTGGCTAATGTTTTGCCATAAATGTTATGATCCACAGCGGCAATACCGCCACAGCCACGGAAATAGCCAAACATGGCGATTAAGCTGAAGAAGCCGGCCTCTAAGAGAGCGAGCGGTTTGTGATGCATGCGTATGATACAGGTGATCTGCTTGGCAGTGGTGAAGAAGGTTTTCGGCACCCAGCGGGCGTCGATGTCGATGCCCGGTCTTAGCAGCGTGGACCATAGTAAAAACAATAGATAACCATAAATGAGTGCAATACGTAGATATTTTTGCAGAGAGGCCAGAAAGTTGCGGCAAAAGGTGAGGAAAGCGCCTTGCTCAGCGGACTTTTGAATGAACATATGTGCGCGTGACGCAAGCGGTATGCGTTTTGCTCAATTTGTTTTTTTTTTCAATACTGACGAGTGCTGTCTTCTTAGTCCACTTGAATGTTTCGGAATATCTGCAAATATATATTTTTAATAATTTTATTTATTGAACGCAAAAAAAAACGTAATAAAATATATTTGTTTTGGAAACGGAGAAAAAAAAAAATTCAAATGTCATGCTAAGTATCAAAAAGTAGAAAAATTGAGTTACAGAAAAAATTAAAAAAATTAAATTTATCGGCGCAAAAGTGGATAATTATTCTCGATTTATTAAAAGTTGAATTAGTACATTAATTTGTATGTACATACATTCTAGGGCAGCTTCTAAACCGCCTGGGTGTAAAACTAGCAAGTAATCCTGCAAAATGCAAATTTCTCCTATGCGGCTAACAATTTTTGCTACAATTTTTGCTTTTCCAATATTTTCTCGAAATGATTTTATACAAAAGTTTTATTAGCGGCTCATGTTGATAATAAATCAAAATGCCCGTTTTACTTATGCGTGTATATACAAGTATACTACATACATAGAATGTAGGTCATAATATCCTCATAATTCTATACAACAATTCAATGGCAACGCATTTACTATGTCCAAACATATGTATGTACACTAAAAATATGATTTATATGCATGTGTGCCCAAGAAATTGTGTGCGAAAAAAGTGAAATGGATGCTTTGCGCAGATTTAAAAGCCACCGGATTTTCCATTATTTTGACATTGAATATGAAAAAAAAATACACGAGATTTGTTGTATTGGTTCTCCTACTTTATAAGTTCGACTTTATGTACATGAATTCTGTGAAAACGATTAGTTTTTAGGCTTCGAAGGAGAATTCATTACGAATTCGCCTTGAGCAGAATTAAAAAAGATATGAAATCTAGGAGACTCTCAACAAGAAGCAAGTGCGTGAAATAATGAGGAAAGAAGTCTACTAAAATATAATCTACGAAAATATTCCAGTAGTCGCGGGCCAAATGAAATTTTGAGAAAGTGAAGTAATTTTTAAGCTGGATAAAAAGCCCAAAGCTGGTAAAATATTAGATAAAAGGCCTTTATCAATATCAGCTTGCTTCAGTTGTTCTGTGAACTGGACTTTATATGGATGTAGGTGTAAATCCAAGTGAAAAATATGCCATTATGTGCCGTAAAAAAGTCCCAGCTCTTTAGAACGTGGAGAAATTGGCAAATTGGGGTCTTCGACTACATTTTTATTTACAGGTACGACATTCGAGGTGAAACGAGCAAAACGATTATGCACACGCCTTACAATATCTGTAATCGATCTAGTCTCTTCAAATTACTTTTAAATTTTACTAGTTGTCTGAGTAGTAGGCATTAAATTTAATCTATGATAATAAAACCCCTTATTGAAATTTAAATAATTTAGCAGACGTAAACCAGATTATCACATCAGATGCAATTTAAAATCTTTTAAAATTAAATTTTTATGTTGAAAGTTTATACTTTTACTAGCTCTTAGAGATGGCAAAACACAATGAAGTTTCTAAAATTTCTTATCACTAGCGGGGGAAATAAAATAATTTCATTTCCTATGGTGAGATATGATTCAGTTTGTGAGAACTAAACTATTCTGATTTTTGTTATAAGTAATGAGGCCTATTTTTGTTAGAATTATTATTTCTCATTGAATATTTAGTTATACAACAAAGAAAAATTGGTAGAAGTCACAGCTGTTTCGCAGATCACCACATCTCCTCATCAGACTTCTTTTGACAGGAATCGAACCGACGGATTCTGGCATCACAGGCAAGTGCTCTACCAACTGATCCAACGCCTGCCATGTAATCTGTTGTCTTATTATTAAATTTTTTACAAACCAGCAACTATTAAATGCGCTAATATTTAGCCGCTATTTTTACTTAATATTGGGTTAGCGAGTATTTTTTGCAATCCTGCATACATTCAGGCATTAATTGTCTGAGAAATTTATATAAGTAGGATTGCTTGTCGGGCTCGACTTATATTTATGGATTGTTTTATGCGGCCTGTAATTGTTTTTGGTATAAGTAATGAGCTGTATTCTGATTCTGTATTCTGATTTTTATTAAGATTTTTTTCGGTAAATAAAAAATTTGTAAATCTCTCTTAACTAATTAACTATATGTGTACATGTATGTGTTTATATGTAACGAGTGATTCATTTTGAGATTCCCTACTTTTTTAAAGAAAAATCATAGAAAATTGAAATTTAATGGGGAATGTTTATTATCATTCGGAAGAACATCCTTCGGCATTTATTTTTCGAATATTCTATTTGAAAAGTTGACCACGACTACGTCTCAGATGGTCCATCTGTTGAGTCCAATTTTCGATGACTCGTTCGAGCATTTCGACTGGTAATTAGCGAACGACACGCGTAATGTTTTTCATAGACTTTAGACTATACATATCCCTACAGGAAAAACTCTAACGGTGTGATATCACACGATCTTGGTAGCCAACCGACTGGCCCAAAATTATTTGCTCACCGAAGTGTTCTCTCAATAAATCCATTTGTTGTTGTGATGTGTTGGAAGTGGCGCTGTTTTGTTCAAACCAAATGTGACGGAGATCACGAGCGTCAATTTCAGGCATCAAATAGTCGGTTATCATGGCGCGATAATGGTCGCCATTGACGGTTACTTTCTCAACGGCATCGTTTTTGAAGAAATATGGACGGATGTCTTCACCGCCTCTTAAACCACACCAAACCGTAGTTTTTTCTGGATGAAATTACAGCTGTTGAATCTCTTCAGGCTGCTCTTCGTCCCAAATGCGACATATTTGCTGAACAAAATTTGGCTCGAAAACATCGGATCTTTTTGGAACTTTTCAATAGCCCATAGAGCGAAGCGATGCCGCTTGGGAAGGTCGAGCGGGTTCAGTTCTTGCACAAGCTGCATTTTTTACGCTTTCGGTTTAAGGTCTCGACGTAAAATGCACCAAGTCGTTCCATACGTCAGTCTGAGTTGCTACGAACGGCGCCGAATCGACTCTCCACGGTCTTCGTGTACACTTTCAACTACGGCCGCTATATATTCTTCACTGCGTGCTGGACGTGGTCTATTCGGTCGAATATTATGCAATAATGAATGCTGGGCTATTGAAAAAAGTACCACTACTTGGATCACCCTTTATAAAGTTGTTTATTTGCTGTGACATGGGATTGTTTTCAAGTTTGGAAATTTATAAGGAATTGGTGATGTTTGGAATATTAAACAACCCAATTTTCATATCTGATTATTTTATCTTTTTGGGTATTTTTGAGTGCATGAGTGGTTTATGCTTCAAGTCAATATGTTATATGTTAGCAGTTGGACAAATATAAAATATATTTTATCAAAATCTTTATTTATTAAAATAAAATTTAAATAAACCACATATTTCCACTATTTTTGCATGGTTTTATAGCAAAGTTTTTTGAACCAATTTAATGTACTGCAAAAGCAATTTTGCTAATTTCTCGTACTCATTTTGCCATAAAAATACGATAATCAACTGATCAGAGATAATAAATCCACTCTGTGGAATTCACCTGTTTCGATATGCGAGTGTGCTTCTGAGCGTAGACTTAGTTATGTATTTGCATGCGAGTGTGTGTGTATGTATTTAGAAAATTGTACCACCTGCTACGCGTAGCTGAAAGCGAGTAATTCTTCATGCAAAAGCCGACAGCCGGAAGCAATTACATGCTTGTGCATCCAACTTAGCGGGCGGTAGTTACAAACACACGTACACACACAAATAAACTATTATACAAGTACAGTTATAAACAAGTGTATGAAATAGTGAATATAGTCGTGTATAAGTATGAGTGTGTTCATATGTGTGAAATATGTTGCGCGCTGGTGGCGCTGGTATTTATGTATTGAGCTTATTATACTCTCTATTGTTGTTGTTGCTATTGTTGTTGCTCTCATTGTTGGTAGTGTTGTTGGCATTAGTGTTGTGTTATTGTTGAATGTCAGCATTGTAATCGCGTTTCCGTTTCCGTCAAACAATTCAATCGGAATGAGACATCCATCCAACCCACTCAACTCAAAGTGCGTGAGCGTCGACAATAATACATACGAGTGCAGAGTAAAAAAAATTTGAAAAATTTAGGGATATGAGAAAAATATAAATCATGAGCATATACGCATATACGTTTATTGCCACCTACTTCAAGAAACGCCCTGCAATTATGTGATTTTACTTTCGCGCTCACTGCTGCTTACTTCCTTCTTCTACCTGGGTATTTATTTATTTTTTTATTTTTGTTGCTTATTATATTCTTATTCATAATGCCTGCAATGAATCGCAATCAAATATTTGATTAATTACATAAATTTTTTTGACTGATTTGCTTGCTGACCTTTTCCTATTGTAAGAATATGAACCTTGTGTGGCTTTGTTGTTGTTGGTGTTAAAAGACGCACACGCTTTGGGTTTTTTATTACCGATGATGATGACTCTCGTATATTGCCAGTGTTCTTCATTAAGTTTTTAAGAAGCCATATACAAACATGCCGCGTAAGGTTTTAATTAAATTTTTTTTGTACGCAGCAGATGGGCTAAAAATAAAACAAAATGAGAAAGCATAAAATAAAATAAAATATTTTTAAACAAAATTAAGAAAAAAAAAATAAATAAATAAAAAAATAAAAAAAATATATATAAACAAAAAAGGGAAACTTTTCCTTCCCGGTCCCATACTATGGGGGAAACGAATAATAGGAGGTGGTAGGGGTCCCTCCCATCTTTCTAAAACTGAAAACCAAACCCACCGTAGACCCTCAGTTTTTGAGATATTTAAAGTTAAATTTTCAAAAAATATGAACTTTTCCTTTAGTTTTTGCTTGCCAAAGCAATTACCATAAAGTTTGGTGATGACACCTGTAAAAAAAAAAATTCCTAAAAAAACAATAAAAACACAAATTTTAAACTTAATACACGTATCTTATTGCTTCGATTAATTTTTTGAACGGGTCTTCCCTATTTCTTAACATTGATTTTCTTCATAAATACTCATATATGCAATTAGTAAAGTTTGAGGGATTGTTGTAGTCATCCCTAAAAAAAGAACCGCTTCACAACTCTCAATTGGGATTCCATCTTTTGAGTGTGGGTGCGATTGGGGCAAACGAACGGTTTATCTAGGTCTCTATGGTTAACTCGTTTCCGCTGGTACCCGTAGCTGGAGAGACAATCATACGCTTTCCAGCAATCCGTGTGTATCATATATATATATATTATAAATTAAATAGAACTTACCGAACTTAATATCACTCATTATGAAAATAACTTTTTTTTATTTATCAATAAAGAATTTGCAAATCAACCAATTAAATGTAACGTCACCTTAAAGAATAAGGCTAAAGGAAAATTAAATACCTTTATTTTCCTTTATCCCCATTCGTATAAATAGAGCTGCCACATACTCACAATTTTTTTAATAAAATAATTAAAACACCTTTATAAATTGGCGGCCTTCGGCTGCGCTTGTAAAAATAACCCTCCACCGGACCAACACCGGGATCGCCTTGAACAGTATCTTAAGTGAAACACTTTTATAAATCTATGTAAAAAAATTACAATTAAAATTCGTCATAGAAAAACTATGCATAAACAAAATTGGTTTTATTAATTAAATAAAATAATATATAAATGTAATAATCTGTGAAATAGTGAATAAAAATATAAAATAAACTTTCTTACACCATATATAATATATAATTTGTGCGCGTTTAATATGAAACATTTGCAATACAATAGTAAATTTTTTAACAACAAACTATGCGTAATTAAATACAAAATATTATGAAAACTAATATCACTTTGCATAAACAACATCTATAGTAACCATCTCTGCAATTTTCATAAATATAAGTAAAGCATTTTGTCTAATATAAGCATTGGTACCGAGGGTGCACAGCCGAAAAAAAAAAATTTAAATAAAATGAAATAAAAAATATATAAAAAAATAATAATATATAATAAATAGTATAAGCCAAATTAAGTCAAATATACTGAAATACAAAACAAAATGAAACTTAACAAAAATAAACAAACAAAAAACATTTAAAATATGAAATAAATAAAAATAAAAATTAAACAAAATAAATAAAATAAGTAGCATAAAACAAAATTAAATGAAATATACTAGAGTAAAACAAAATAAAAATAACAAAAATTAAATAGAAAAATAAAACAAGTTAATATAAAATAATTAAATAGTTAAATTAAAACAAATTAAACTAAGTTAAATTAAATTAAATTAAAATCAATAATCAATAAAATGGAAAAAAAATTATGAAATAAAATTAAACGAATTAAAACAAACAACACAAATTAAAAAAACATGAATCAAACTAAAACAAAATAAAATAAATAATCAAAATAAAATAAAATTAAATGAAATAAAATAAAAAAATAAAATATCATAAATTTATGAATTGTTTAATGTGACCTGTAATTGTTTGTAGTTATAAGTAAATGAGCTTTATTCAAAGGCCTATTTTGCTACAATTTTTTTTAAATAAAATGAAATAAAATATATAAAATAAAATAAAGTAAAATAAAATAAAAAATAATAAAATAAAATAAAACGAAATGAAATAAACAAAGTAAATTAATAAAAAATAAACTAATATAAAACAAAATAAAATTAAATAACATACAATAAAAAATGAAATAAAAAAAAATAAAAAAATAAAAGAATAAAAAGAATATAAAATTAATAAAATAAAATAAAATAAAATTTAATAAAAAATTAAAAAAAAAATGTAATAACAAGTTATTAAAATGAAAAAATATAATAATATATAAATATTAAAAAAAAAAAACGAAAAACAAAAATTAAAAAATGTAATAAATAGATAAATAAATCAAGCATTGAAATCAAAATATTTAAAGTGTAATAAAATTAATTAATTTAGGTTGTAGTAAATTATAAATAAAACATAAAAATTAAAAAAATTAAAATAATTTAAATTAAAATAAGGTTTTACCTATTATTTAAATATGTTCACGTTTTATTTTTTAATTATTACAAAACAGCTTAGTTTTTTATTTTTATTTTTTCTATTGCTGTCGTATTGCATTCCGTAAGGTGTCAATCAATAATTTCCCATTGTTCATTGCTGCCAAAAACCATCATGAAAATCAAGTAGAAAAACGGTTAAAGTGCTAAAAGCAATAACAACAATCCATGTAAGCGCATTAAATAAAAGTGGTTGGAGAGATGAAAGAAAAAAGTTCTTCAGAAACTTTTATCAAAAAAGTTGTTGCATAATTAAAATTTCCAAAATGTTCTACTCCTGTACTCTTGTAATATTTGTAGAAAGTTCAATATCATGGACTTTTGTTCATTCATCCGGTCGCTTGTCATTCATTTTTCATTTCCGTTTTGCGGACAGACGGTTGGATGGGTGGACGGTGGCTAACTGCACGTTGTGAATTATTAATGTATTAAATGAACGAAAAAGAAATGTGGATGGGGAAGAAGGGGCACGAGATGGTCGTGCTCACTAACACAAAAGTCATGTTTTGTTGTTATTATTATTGCAAGACTTGCCGCCCAGTCAAACAACACGTACTGCGGGAGGTCAAAGAATACCTATAGCTACATGTATGTGCGTGGTAATACGAAAAAATTCTTTTAATAATATTTTAACAGAGGTGTACAGAGCTGGGGGTGATTTAAATTGCAAAAAAATTATAATAATAAAGAAAAAAAAAATGGATAATGAAAAAATGTACTTCTTAAACTCCGATCAAACAAAATAACTTATAAAATACTTGAGTGGTTTTGTCTGCCGCTAAATAAATTGGTATAATAAACACAATCTTAAAGACATATGTAGCATTTCTTTTTATTAGGGTAATTATGAGCAAATCTAACTATTCTGGAGCAAAATTAGTTAATCTCTTCAGACGAATTTTTATAAGACTGATAGTAAAAAAAAAGTTCATATTTTTTTTTTTACCAAAAAAGCATTTTTTTATTCGTGATATATTAAATTCAAGATAAGTAAGCATTAGCTTCTTAAATTAAAATAATGAGCACATTATTTTTCCATCGTAAGTAATGTGAAATATGGAGAAGGACTTTAAGTTCCTCAAAGAGCATTGACAAATCGAATATAAACTAAATAAAAGTAAAAATTAAAAAAAAGGAAATGTTTTTCTAATCTTAAGCCCTCCAAGAATGATTTTCCATACGAGCCACTGTTTTACTGAACTTACATACATATGAACATATGGAAAGGTATTAAGATCTTGGCGCTCCTTCGCTATTCCATTTCATTCCAGTTATTCATTTCGTACTCGTTTGACGGAACGTATATAATTAATTATATAAAATCATTTTCTATGGCAAATGGTTTGTAAATAATTTTCTCTTTCGTTGCGTTACATGACATTCCAAAAAAATTGACTGCAGAAATATGGAGTACCTGATTTTCGTTAAATAATTGGATTTAAGAAAAATTGGGTTCTTATTGAAATTTTTGAATTATTATTAATTTTTAGTGAAATTGTTTTTTTGTTTTTTGCCTAAAAGAATTTCATTCAATTTAAGCAGCGAAATTTAATGAAAGTTATTGTAATAATGTGTTTTTAATAATTTTTTTTTAAGTATATTCATTCCATTATACATATAATTAAAGATTTTGTTTTTGATCAAAATGCAATCTTTTTTTATACAAACGTTTTAAAGAAGCAATTTACGTTAAAAACCACAGAATTCAAGTAAATTTTTTTACTTGAATTATGTTTTTTTTTTAAATAATGAAATTAATTATAACACTTTGCTTGGGGAAAATTGATTAAATAAAACAAGTCATCAAATTAAATTCTTTTTCTGTAATGATTTCGATTTAATTAAGGGGTTAGGCCACTCTAGAATTTTCGGAAAATTATTATTTTTTCTTCTTTCAAATGATGCATTATAGTCTCAAAAATGTTATACCGAAATATTATGACTGATAAAAATTTCTAAATGCCCCATTTTCGTTTTCTAGTTGAAGCGTCTGTTTCAGTCAGTAAGGTGTACTCAAAACTTTACCCATATTTCAAACAACCGATTCACTTGAAATTTCGACAACATCTTAGGAAATGTATCACCTACAGAAGTACGTGGGATTTTTTTGTCTTGCATAGTTTTTTTTATTAACAAATCTCGAACAATTTTTTAGGCCAAATTGTTACTTCTTTCGTTAGAGACCCGCGATTTTGTCAAATATGTATATATTTATAAAATCCTACTTGCATCTGTAGCTATTACTATTTACAAGCGGAAACCGTTCAACGACTTATTAAAATAAAAAAATTACAGGAACTGTGTGTCCTGCGTGGTTCTCGAAAAAATGGAGACATCCTAGAGAGAACGCTGTATAGCCGCCATTTTAAAAAAAAAATTCTTAAAAAATAGTTATAAGCAGTTAATTATATGTATAAAAATGCCTCAAAATCTCAAAGAAGGCCTATTTTGTGGCCTTCTAGAGTGGCCTAACCCCTTAATATCTAACTATAAATAATATGTTCTTTCGCTTCAAGGCATGTGATTGATGCAACAAAATCGGTCAAATAAGATAATTTTTTAAATATTTTTTTGCAATATTTATATTTTTTTAAATTTATATTATATATTATACTCTTATTTCTCAAAAAAAAAATTATTAAATGCCTATAGTACTTATGTATCTGTGTTATCTTTGTTAATTTAATGTAGAGTGTTATCCATTTAGTACTTTCGAAAATGCGAGGCTATATTTTGACATCTGCCAAACTTAACTGTCTAAAATATCTTCTGTTTTACTTAAAAGCCAGGAATTTATGAAAATGGATCGCTCAGCAACCGCACAATGCACTAAAGTTGTTGAAAACTACTATAAAAATAGTGATTCATACGTGGTCATGCTTCGCGCTTTTAATGCAGATTATGGTGCCCGTAATCGTCCAACTACTCAAGCAATTTGTGCATCATCGTTTTGCTTGCTCCAACTATATCGCTACTGTGAGTGAAACTATAGGCGAAGACCCGAATGTTTTTATTTCTCGATGTTCTGAAGAGCTGGGTCTTTTTTACGATACATTATGGTATATTTTGCACTTGGACTTACACCTAAACCATATAAAGCCCAGCTGGTGCTCAAATAATTGAAAAGAGGTCATTAAACCCAAAAAATAATTTACTGTTTGATGCGCTATTTGGTCCGGAGGTGTGATTGGACCTTACTTCTTTCAAAACTGTAATGGCGAGACTGTCATTATCAATACGGGGAGTTATGGTCTATAATAAATGCACTTTTTTTGCCTGCAATTGAAGAACACGCTTTGGACGGTATGTGGTACCAACAAGATTGGTTTAACCAGATGCCACACATCACAAGCAAATAAGGCTGTATTGCGAGAGAATTGACCATCGAGACCATGCGATTTGACACCGTTAGATTCTCTTTTATTAGGCTAGACCGTGTTTATGCGGATAAATCTTTAACTCTTGAGCACTTGAATATTAACATTATTCAAGTTTATGGCTGCCAAACGGTGGTCGAAAATGAAGGATCTAAGTTTGCAATACTGCATGAGGCGGTCATTTGAATGAAGTTGTGTTTCACATATAGGGTTTTCCAATAAGAGTGATATGATTTCTTTAAAAAAAAAACACACACACCCACACTAATTGTTAAGGAAATTCAAATGTTTCTTATTTAATGTGAAGTACAAGCGATACAACTAAGTTCTGAATATAACATCATTCAAATGGCTTCCACGACTTCTTTTGCAGGAACGAATTCGATGAACTCAATTTGTGAGCACTTTTTACACTAAATCTAGTCGCATGTCATGAATGGCACGTTCAATATAGACTTTTAAAGCGTGAAGAGAGTCTGGTTTATTGCTAAAGACCAACGGTTTCAAACAACCCCACAAGAAGTAGTTTAATGGTGTTGAATCATAACTTCTTGGAGGCCATTCAATGTCACAATTTCTTGAAATAATCGAATCTCAAAACCTTTCTCGCAATAATTCGTTTGTTGCACATGCTGTGTGACACGTAGCCCCGTCTTGTTGGAACCAGATGTGGTCAAGGTCAACTTCTTCCAATTATTGCCAAAAAAAGTTGGTTATCATCGATCTATACCATTCCTCATTGACAGTAACGGTGCTACCAGCTTCATTTCGAAAGAAGTACGGACTGATGATTATACCAGAGAAAAAACCACACCAAACTGTCAATTTAGGTGAATGTAATGGTTGTTCATAAATAATTTGTAAATTTCCTTCGCACCAGAATCGAAAGTTTTGTTTATTTACTGAAAGGGAGCCTCATCGGAGAAGATGACTTAAAAAAATCGTTATCATTTTCAAGTTGTTCCAAGTCAAAATAAGCAAAGTTGTTTTTGCTTACATATTGCCATGATGAAATATGTAAACATTACTGAACAATAAACAAAATGACAGATCGTAACATATTAAAAATGTCCAAAAAGATACTTAGAAATAAAATCATGTCTATCCCTTTATAATGCTAAGGCTCAAACTTTATTATAAAAAAGGATTTTATTTACTTTTATTTTGGAAATAGCTGTGTTATATACGTTTAGATGTATATATTTTTAGAATTCTAAAGTTTGTGTATAATATATTATTGACTGTTATGTACTGTAAAAGACTGAATATTATTGTACTAGAATTAAATTAAATAAAATTGTACATAAAATCAATTAGTTTTTAATTATATTTTTATTTATTATTTATTTATTTATTGTTATATTTTTTACATTCTCTGTTTCTTAGTTTTGTAACTTTTTCTTTTTGGTTTGAAGAATTTGAATTAAGAAAAAATATTTTGTTATAAGAATTTTTAATTTTTTTTTCTTAAGTGCCATTTATTACCAGATCCGTAACAATTTAAATAGACATATTAATTTAAAATAGTTATATTGCAGTAACTTAAAATAGTGAGAAAGTATTTTTATTAAATTCAAAGTTTTCATAGTAAATTGCACATATGTATGTATATATATATATTTAATTTTTGTTTAAATGCTCGCATTCAACCATTTTTCTCGCCACCAATAATTGATTTGTTTACATTATTGGTGCAATTAAACCAGCAATCACATTGAGAATTTGTGAAATATGTTGAAATTAACCTTCACATTACACCTTTATGCAAATAATTGCATTTCAAGCGAAGGATTAATTACAATTTGTAATAATAAATGTAATAACAATTTTAAAAATTTATCAGGCCATTTCAAAATACACATACACATTGGTACATACATACAAAAATTGTATATAATTTTGCCATTGCGGTCAGGGATGCAAACGACAATAATTGCTTATGCATAATTACATGTAGATATTTTCATATATGTGTATGAAAAATGTTTGTATGCATATACATATGTAGGTATGTTCAATGTGCTCATTGTTGTAAAAAATAATAGCGGTAAAGTTTTATTTTAGCCGCAAGTGGAATTTATGTAACTTCATTACGTTTTTAAATGACCAACAGCTAACCAGTGATTCCAGTAGAGCATACGCAACGCAGTAAGACATACAGATCCACACACATATATATTAGTAACTGCGTATAATGACTACAGGACACCCGCATCTAAATGTAGATGAGAATGAGAAAAAGCAAAAGCAAAAGCTGTTGCATAAGTGTAAACGCCAAACAAACAGAATTGACTGAGCTTTTGCTTGCTTTTGTGTTGCAATGCAATTGCTAACCGTAGCACTTGGTTATGAGCACTGAAGCAATGCAATATTTTCCAATTATATTTACTGCATATCATTTTACGCCGTAATTCCACAAGCGACTATAGACCATAAAGCCTCAACTGACTAACTGTCTCATTGAATGTCTGACTGACGAACGAACTGCACAATAACTCGGCCACATTGGTGTAGCATTGGCAATAAAATTGCCTGCTACAGCCTGCAAAGGCCTCTCTCGTCAGTTGGCAGTGATGATGTTTTGCATATAAAATGCCACTACACATTACCGGCACATTTCATAAACTCCTACACATATACACATACATACATAAAAGTATAACTATTGTCATAAGTTTTGTAAATTGACATTTTAAACTTTTTAGCGCATCAATCGCATGTGACATGACGTACAATCCGGATAGGCCGGACAGTCTGTCTCGGCCGATCGTCCGTCTCAGTTGCATCAGCAGTGCAACAGCTTTGCCAAGGCAATAACAATACGCCTACATAGCCAAGCACACATATAAACAAACGTTGGAAGGCTGACTGGCTGGTTGCCTAGCCTTTGGCAAGTGCGCCAAAACAATCAATTGCCCTTAGCACTGCTCTGCACCCTGTCGAGGTGCGCTGGTCACTTTGGCTTACGTAGTTTCCATGTTCTAGGCATATTGTGTCAATTGCGACAATTTCATTTTACAATCCGCTGCACAGTAATTATATGGCCACCACTTGTCGGCCAATGTGAAAGGGGATAGAGAGAGCGAAAGAGTGGGTGTGTATGTTGAGCATTGGCTGGAGTACTGCAAACTTACCAGATCTCAAACTAGCTACATAAATATGAGCTGACACCCATCAAGTAATTCCACTCGAATTCGATGTAACATAATCAACAATGTTTGAACTCATCAGAGCTTTAAAGTGTGTGGGGAAGAGCACAGTGGGCAATAAAAGATTGAAATTTTATCCCGTAAATATTTTTTTTTAGCGTAAACGTCAAGCTGTCGAATTGTGTTTAAATTGAACCATCAAATTTTATCATCTGATCTCAGTTAATTTAAATTGTATTAATTCTTTTAATATTTTGATATTTTGTATATAATATATGTACGCACTTTTAATATTTTCGATTTCTAGTGTGATTTTGATAAAAGCCAAGTTAAAGGCGATTCAGTACGTTTTCTGGACGGTTGGCTTCACGATGACATTCACACACATTCGAAATATGCTGGACTGATTGGACGAATTCTGGACATGCTCATAGTCCGCTTAAGGATGCCAATGCCGCATTTTGTCAGAAAAATTTTAAAGCGGACATAATTTAATTAATTAATTTTACGTCTTCATGTCTTCTGTGTTCTCCGCCTAAACCATACCATAGCCAAAATTAAAAATCAAATCCTTTTTCTGAAAAGTCAAGCCGTGTTATTAAAACCCAATAGCCGGTATCTGAGTCAACTTCGAGGAAACTTTTTGTAGTATCTGCAATGAAGTCTGTTTGTGTTTCAAAATTTGGCAGATATACCTTCGCCGATGATATAAAGAGTTGCATTTAATCTAAAATTAAAACCAATAATTTAATTATTAGAAATTTGAACTTTAAATACCAACGGAATATCTACTCCTTTAAGCGATACTAAGTGGTTCTCTTTGGCCCTCAGGCATTTTGTTCTAGAATTCAAATACAAACAAAGAAGTAATAATAATTTGGCTAAAATTCCTCCTGAAATAAATGAAATGAAACTGAAGTTGAAGCCAGCTTTAAGTTTATACTACCAATATATTAGAAGTTCGAATGCTAAGTTAGTTTTATCTCAAAAGTTTTATCTCAAAAGTTTTATCTCAAAAGTTTGAAAATAATTATGATGTAATTATTTTTACTGAAACTTGGCTTAAACCTCATATATATACTCGGAGGTACCTAGTACTTAACAAATTTTTGTAAATATCGCAAAACAGAGCGGTGGTGGAGCACTTTTTGCTGGAGACTCCTCGATCCCTTCTGAGGAGGTTAGTCTTGGTTTTGCAGAACCAGCTGAGTTTAAGTGTATTCGACTACAATTTTGAAGAGGTTATAAAGGGTTTTCCAATAGGTATGATATGATTTCTAAGAGTCGTTTTGGTCATTTTTAATATGTCATGATTAGTTATTTTCTTTCATTGTATTCAGAAAGGTTTACAATTTCATCATGGTAAGATAGACGTTCTGCAATTGCAACACTTCGTGCGCTTTTTCCATTTTATGATCGTAATAATCATCCATCTGTGCCCACTATTCGTCGAATTGTTGAAAATTTCGAGCGTACATTTTTTTACATAATGTTTAAGTGCCAATAAGACAAAGAACCGGTCGAAGTAATGAAAATATTGCTGCCGTTCAGCCATTGGACCACCATAAACATCATGAATTTGCTGATTTTAACTTGGAACAACTTGAAATCGATAACTGTTTTTTTTTTAAGAAAATCTTCTTCTCCGATGAGGCTCACTTTTATCTGAGGGGTGCGGTAAATAAACAAAACTGTCGATTATGGTGCGAAGAAAATTTACAAATTATTCATGAACAACCGTTACATTCACCTAAATTGATAGTTTGGTATGGTTTTTGGACTGGTGGAATCATCGGACCGTACTTCTTTCGAAATAAAGCTGGTAGCACCGTTGTTGTCAATGGAGAGCAGTGTAAATCGATGATAACAAAATTTATAAGGTCACAGTTGGAAGATGTTGATCTTTGCAACATCTGGTTCCAACAAGACGGGGCTACATGTCTATACTATTACTGTGTTTTTTTTTTAATAATATCACTCTTATTGGAAAACCCTGTACATATGTTATTGAGGTCTCTTTTATATTCCTCCTCAATCAGATTTCTTAGTAATGCAATAACTTACACATGGCAGGAAAAGTCTACGTTCACTCACTGTATTAAAGTATTCTACTAAAAAAGTTATGCATTTTAAAAAAATCACTATTTTATTTTCACTTATTTTGAAAACAATCATTTGAAGTATGTTCGAGCGAAGCTGTGTAGAATTTGAGCTGCATCGTCCTGAGTTAACGGGATTGGAGTGTCATGTATGTATGTATATCAAAGTAATCCATTAAAGTAATTCTAACCCTACCTTGATCCTATTTTCGTTGATAATGCGACTAAAGTACTGGCAGAAAGAAGCTCTCCTCTATATATTCCAGATAATGTTTACCAATCCTTTCTTGCTAATACTTAAGGAATTATGAGTGATTGCGTTTTAATAATATAATAATTGAATAAAGATATTCAACTTAATTTCTCGAAAGCTAAACTTAAAGATGTTACTAAAATATTGTCTAAATTACAGTGGCCTACAACAATTACTGTATAATTTGTATTGGTTTTTGTAGTGGTTATCAAAATCATGGTAGATTCTTAGGCTTTCAAAAATGCACAAGCTCTCTGATACACTCTTTTCTGGCATAAATTACAATCACATTATCACAATTTTGAAGACTTTCACGTTTTTAAATATAAAATGTAATGAATTTATGCAATTGACAATATTTGCGAAAAATGAAAAATTAAAAAATTTAATTCGCTGCCATAGTAACTCTATTTAGTTAAAATTACCTTACGATAGTCTGATGATTTCTAATTTTTTCGCTCAGTTTTTAAATTTCATTATTCTCCGAGTTCTCTAGTAATTTCATATTACTCCTACTTTTATTTCTCTATATAAAGTCTTAAAAAAGTCATGTATGGTAATGATACCTTCTTGCTTTCTTTTAAATTGCCCTGAGTAAATTTGCGAAATCTTGACTTATTAAGTTAATTTTTGATTTAAAGAGAGAACTTTTCATCTGTATGGAAATGATATGAAGGGTATACTTTATAAAAATGGAAACAGATGTTTAGTAGAAAATCACCGAGGTATAGCAAAACTCTCTCTTCCTCAATTATTTGAATTACTTATCACTGATAATTATACTCATTCAATCTCTTCATTTATATCACATTTCCAACATGGATTTATTTAAAAGAAATTCTACAACCACCAATTTACTTGAGTTCACTTCTAATTATAGAAGGAACAGCAGCATTGGCGTAATATACACCGACTTCACCAAGGCTTTTGATGAAGTCACTCATTGCAAATGAAGAAAGTTGACTTATTGGGTTTCCAACCAAAATATTAACAATGGGTCTCGCCATACCTTTCCGATCAAACCCAAATAGTAGTGTTTAAATTTACATTTCAGATTCCATTAATGTTTCTTCGGAGGTGCCTAAGGGTAGGCATCTAGGACCTGTACTCTTTTCATTATTTTGATATACCTTCTGATCTTAAATTTCGGCAAATGAAAACGTCTTACTGCAAACTGACATAAACATCATAGTTGAATGGTGTAAAATAAATCGGATGCTCGGATGGTTTTAAAAAGTTTAAAGTTATGTGTTTCTCGTGAACAGTCATACTGACAACTACTAACACATGAGATAACCTTAGTTTGGAACATGTTCACCACTTTGTTGACCTAGGCATCACTATGGACCCTAAACTGAATTTAACACATGCCAATGGAGTCAAGCCAACAAAGACAAAGGCATTTTGACTTTTGTAAAAATGTGGTCAAGGAGTTAAATGATCGTTAATAAGAGTTTTTAATATAACGGTTCGGTAATTTGCAAACCGAGGTATTCAATCTACTCTGATAGGATGGAATCTAATTTTTTGACTGAGTTTTGACCAAACGTCACATCTGAAAATATCGGTATAAGGGAGCTATATGTTATAGTCGTCCGATCTTTCGATGATTTTCATAACCATTATGCAATTCATTACGTTCTTAGGTACTTTTTTGATGGTTTCATGATCCGAAATTTCAAATCTAAAAAATCGGTTGTATATATGCTATAATGGTCCGATCTGGCCGTGCAGATGCATCTTCATAACAAATTTGGTTGAAACAGTTATGACAGACAGACAGACAGACGAAAATACGGATTGACTAAATCAATTAAGCACATGATTCTGATACTATCGGTATAAATTTCGGTGGATCTATCTCTTCTCCTTCTGGTACATACATACTTCGGACCAAAGTTAATATACCATTCCATGTACATGAAATGCATAAAATAATAATAATAATAATAATAAAAATTATATAAAATAATTATTATAGAATAAAGTAAAGTAAAATAAAGAAATATAAAATATATAAAATTATATAAAATTTAATTAAACACATATTGTTAAATTAATTGTAATAAATAAAATCAAACAAACTAAGGTAAAACGAAATAAAATAAAATAATGTTCGATAATAGTAATAATAATATAAATAATATAATTAAAAACTATAAATTAAAATAATTATATAAACTTAAATAAATAATATTATAATTTTTTTAATTTTTGTACAAAACTTTAATATTGTTAAAATAAATATATATTATTTTACATAAATTTAATGAATTTTATAATTTATATAATTCCTTTAGTTTAATTTAAATTAATTTTCCGAGCTATATTAGATCTTATTTTATTTCTGGGAAAAGTTAAAATTACAACAACAGTCTGAGTAGAAGAAGTTATAGCTATTTCGGAAACCACCATGTTTCGTTATCAGACTTCTTTCCAAATACTCCTTTTCGAATTGGATCCGAACTTCGGATATCCATAGCACGAACCAATGGTTAAACCATGGGGCTGCGTGTGCGCCGGCTTAATTTAATTTAAAAATAATTTAATTAATATATGAAATTTTCATGATAATTTAATTTAGTTTAGTTAATTATATTTTTATTTTATTTTTTGTATTTTATTATTGTATTTGATAATGTTTTATTTATTTTACTTTATTTTATTTTGTTTAAAAAAAATTTATTTACTTTATTTTAATTTTATTTATTTTATTTTTGTTTATTTATTTTATTTAATATAATATGATTAAATTTGTATTTATTCTTGTACTTTTTTTATTTTATATTATTTCATTTAATTTTTTTGTTAATCTTATTTTCTCTTATATTAATTTAAATGAATTTATTTCTTTATTTATTTTAAGTTAATTTAATTATTTTTTATTTTATTTTTTGTTTCAAGTAATATAATTGTATTTTGTTTTGTTTTGTTTTATTTATATTGATTTTTATAATATTTATGTTGATATTGTTCATTCATATTTATTTAAATTAAATTTTATTTTATTTTTCTTAAAATTTGGTTAATATTACTTTTTTTTAGATATATTTTATTTATTTTATTTTATTTTAAATGTTATATTCACTTTGGTTCGAAGTATGTAAGTACCAGAAAGAGATGGGATAAACCCACCAAAATTTATATCGATTTTATAATAATGACGAACTGAGTTGATTTAGTCATGTAGGTCCGCCCGTCTGTTTGAACACAAACGAGTCCCTTAGTTTTTTTTGTTTTTTTTAGATATTTCAACGAGACTTGCTAGGGAGATGTATTTTTATGTATATTTATACGCTCACTTGTCGCTCATTAATTTTTTTTTCATTTATTTCACTTACAACACTGTGCTTTCATTTCGCTTGCTCTTAATTATTTACTCACAAATGTACATGATTTTGTATGTATGTACCATTAGCCATACCACATCCTCATCGGTCTGGTTGAGTACTGGCGATGCAATAAAGTGAACTCTGTTTAAACTTGCATTTTGCCTGGATGGAAATTTGCGAACATTTTCAGCTATCAGACGGTTGCATAAAATTCGGTAACAGCATTGTACGCAATTGGTTGGTTTAAATTCTTAGTGCTGGATAGTCCTTGCAATCATATGTCCACGTTGTTTACCAGCGCTTTCGATGCGGCAAAGAGAGGTGAAATTGATTTGGCCTTTGAACAGAATATCTGCTTTGCTACGCAGTTATTTACATACATATACATATATGCGCCTATTAACTTATATAATTATGCGTATGTGTGTGTGCCTATTTGAGCACGCTTACATGTAGACATGTACGTGTCTCTGTGTGTGTGTGTATCTAAGAATTTAAGCGCATTTTGGATTACATTTGCCAATCGCACAGCACAATGAGGTTACAGATAATTATATTACTAATACGCTCTTCCATTAAATTTACAACTGTATTTACATATATAGGTGTATAGTATATGTTAATATTTTATATGTAAGTAAACATATACATATATACGTAATTGTGAATATAGGAGTGATATATAAACATATATACATTAAATACCAAAAGCACTTGGTTTGCTGGGTCAATGGACTACACTTACCACGTCAATGGTCTAATGGGACAAGAAGAAATAATTTTTTGAATATATATTTTAAACTACAAATAATTTTTGGTTCTACATACAAACTGTAATTATGTATACTCCCATTTTGTATGGAAGAGAGGTCATGTTTTCTTATAAATTTCCAATTTGAAATGAGAAAGTTTTCAAATAAAGCAATTTGTTGTTTCTACAAAAGTTGTACACTCTGTTTTCAAATAACTACTTAAGTATATACATATGTACGTCCATTAAACTTCCCATATAGAGAATTTTTTTAATATGTATTTGTGTACGCTAGTAGTGAACCCAGCTGATTGACAAGTCTTTCTTAGCGGCATTTGTTTTATCTTTCTCAAATAAAACTTATGCGAAATCTTCTCAAGTATTTGGTGCAACGCCGCAGACGTAGTAAAATAACTTTGACGGAACTTTTATGTGGATAGACGCCTAGCTCCACCGTATAAAATGTATAAATCCACTTAGTATTTATTGTTGCATAACTGTAAATATGTTCATTCATTTGTATGCGAGTAGTTATATGTGTGTGTTTGTAATGAGTTGAGGTGAAACACAGGAATGCCAAATTGTGAAAAGTCTGCTTGCAGTAAGCTCTTTTACTCTATTTCTGCGTCGTTTGCTTATACAGGGTTATCCAAAATAAACGTAAATAAAATGCATTTAAAATATTTTTTTTTTAAGTTGGAACTTTGGCATTATACAGGAAACACCATTATTCAAATAACCGCCTCGTAAATTTTTGCAATCTTTGATCCGTTTGCAGTACTTTTCGAACACTTTTTCGCACATATTGGGCGCTATCTCAGGCATTACTTGAATAATGTTGATTTTCATGTCCACTAGGGTTAAAGGTTTATCCGCATAAACACGGTCCAACGGTGTCAAATCGCAAGTGAATCTCGGTGACCAATTGACATCCCCAAGAAGAGAGATTACGCGACCGGGAAATTTATCTCGCAATAAATCCATATCCGCCAGTGTTGCGTGGCATGTGGAACCATCTTGTTGAAGCCAATAGCTTTGAATATATATGTAAATTGTCCAAGACGCGTTCTTCAATTGCAGGCGAAAGAAGTCGGTTATCATACGACTATAGTGCTATATGCTCCAAATTGACAGTGAAAGTTTCGCCCCTCTGGTTTACAAAGAAGTAAGGTCCAATCACACCTCTGTACCAAAAAGCGCTCCAAACTGTAAGTAAGTTCTTTTTGTGTAATGGTCTCTTTTCAATTATTTGAGGTTTCTCGGAGCCCCAAATGCGAGAATTTTGCTTATTTACGCATACACCGAGTGAAAAATGTGCTTCGTCGCTGAAAAAAATGTTGTTGGAAAAAATTGAGGGCCATCAAGCAGTGGCCCTAATCGACGTAACTGCGGCGTTGTGTATGGTCAGCTGGCTTCAGTTGTTGCGTGAGCTGGACTTTATATGGATGTAGATGTAAGTCCATGACCAAAATACGCTATAGCGTCAAAAAAAAGTCCCAACTCTTGAGAACGTCAAGAAATATACATATTCGGGTCTTCGGCTACATTTTAACTTACAGGAGCGATATTTCAGTTGGAACGAGCAAAACGATGATGCACAGGCCTTATAATATCCATAACCGATCCAGTTTCAATGTGCGCACCATAATCTCCTCTTAAAGCGCGAAACGTGACCATGTTTACTTATAAATGCCCAAAAATCGATTTTTTGAATACTTTGAAAGTAGTCTTTTCAGAATATAGTGTTAAGTTTTATAATGATATCAAAAGTATTTTCTTTTCTACAGGTCTTTGAGCAGGTAGCGTCCGACCGCTCAACCTCAAATACTTCAAACTTTAAACAAGTTTTTCTCAGACCACCTTTTTTCTGCACGGCGCAGGTAAAAAAGTATTAATCCGAATGATATGAAATTTGAATATGTTATTCAGTACACTAGTAGCTATTCCGTAGCATAAATGTTTTGTTATCTTGATAACTTCTTTTAGCTCAAAAACTGACAAAAAATAAGTTATCAAAATTCAAAAATTCAAAATTTTTTACATTTTTTTTATAATCTTGATACAGAATATAACTACACTTGTACATATTAATATTCTTCTTGGTTTTTGTGTTCAGATAAGCACAAGAGCCAAAATTTCCTGCGCCATCCACATCCAATTTTTTGAGAAGATCAACTTCAGGACCAACTTTAAAATATTTAAAATAATATTATTGTTTAATTTTTTAAATGTTTTTGTATACAACAAAAGTTTAAATATTGTTGTTATTATCGCCTTAAATTTTTTTTGAAAATGTCGATGTTTACGATGTCTAGACCACCATCTCCCCTTAACGCGTTGCGCGGTTGTTAAGCAATCCATTTTCATAAATGCCAGACCTTTAACAAAAATAAACATGTTTGATTTCATACTTAAGCTCGACAGATGCCAATATACAACCCTGCACTTTCGAAGCCACTAAATGGATAACCCTTTAGATATGTAAGTATATGTGCGTATGTAGTATATACATTTATTGTGTGAAAGTGTTCGACAGAAAAGGAATACATTGACAACTGTCAATAGAAAATATGAGAGGGAGTTTTTTCAGTATGCATTTTTTACGGCACAAATTTAATTCGGGGGAGGTGAGGTGTAGGAAGAATGAGATCGTGAAATTCCCACTAGACACAGCATTTCATTTCTCAATATTTTTAAAATTTTTAGTTTACTTTATTCACGGCAATTTCTTTTATTTTGTTGTAATTTAACTTACTTTGTTTGAATTCACTTTTTTATTTTACTTAATTTGGTTTTGTTTATTTTATTTTAATTTTATTAAATTTCTGTTTTTTATTTTAGTCTTTTAAATTTTTATTTTTATTTCTTGGATTTTCTTTACTTTTGCTCTTATTATTATTTTTTGTTGTATTTTTTTATATTTTATTTTTTTATGTATTTAATGTTATTTCTTATTTTGATTTATTTTGATTTATTATTATTTTATATTTTCCTGCGCCTATGTTTTTTGTATTTTATCTTATGCAGCTCATATTAATTTCTTTTATTTCTCTTTCCTTTAATTCAATTTGATTTGATTTAATTCAATGTAATTTAATTTAATTTTTTTTCGCTAACCCAACATTAAGTAAAAATAGCGGCTAAATATTAGCGCACTTAATAGTTGTTGGTTAGTAAAAAATTGAATAATACAACAACAGATTACATGGCAGACGTTCGCTCAGTTGGTAGAGCACTCGCCTGTGATGCCAGAATCCGTCGGTTCGATTCCTGGCAAAAGAAGTCTGATGAGGAGATGTGGTGATCTCCGAAACAGCTGTCACTTCTACCAATTTTTCTTAGTTGTATAACAAAATACTCAATTCAAAAAATTCTAACGAAATAGGCCTTTTGAATAAAGCTCATTCACTTATAAATACAAACAATTACAGGCCGCATTAAACAATCCTTAATTTAATTTTATTTAGTTTAATATTTTATTTCAATTCGTTTTAATTTATTTAGGTTTTATTAAATTTAAATTAGTAATATTTAATTTAACATAATTTAATTTATCTAATTTTATCTAAAAAAATATATATTTAATTAATATTATGAACTCTTTCCTACAGGACTCATGTGTTTCCCTTTCCCAAACCGCCAAACTAGAACGTAGTTGACTGCGAAAATTGCGTTGTGACACAACGACTGCCATTGACAGGCACGCATAGGTGAGACTCAGTAGACAAAGAAAGTTTTAGGCGGAATTTGAGCAAAAGCGTGTAACAGTCTGCATTGCGATAGGGTCGCGTGAATAACGTGTCGTGTAATGACTTTGCAAATTTTCCTCACATACACATTTATATGTGCGACAAAATCAAATAAGAGTTCAAAATACTATTTTCTATTTTACTACCAGAGACATGCTACACGTAAAAATATACACGTAGTAAAATGTAGAAGGTAGAAGGTATGTGCGTGATTATGTATATATATATATATATATATATATATATTCATCAGTTAGAAAAGTATATATATTTATATGCCTATGCGTATTTGGAGAAACATTTCCGCATCTTTATGGTTTAGGTATTTAAATATACACTTGACTTAGTAAATTTTATTTGCATTCTTAGAAACTAACACACACTCATACAATTGTATTATACATCATTTGGTTGTTGTTGTCTTGTCGCATTTTCAAGTATGCTTAACTGCTTCGGCGACACTTCTATTTGATTTTATACACATTTGGCCTGGCATTTAAGGCTAATCACCTCGAATGCGGTTTGCACTCATAAAATGGGGTTGCTGAATTTACACGGAACTCACGTAACTTTGTACATTTTCATTAACTTACAAGCTTATGCCTCACATACTAATATTGTGTATATTATACTAAAAGGTAAAGCTGGCATTGCTGATTATGAGGATAAGCGGTTTATATTGTTTCTAAATTCATTTTATATGAGTTAGAAGTACTTATGTCCCCACTTTTTGTTCCGGGAATACGATTTGAATACAAATTTTTGGTTTATTATAAACTGGAAATTTTCATTTTATTTCACTACAATATCTTATAACTTATTCCGTTATAAATGAATTTATAAAAAAAAAATTAACATAATTCTAATAAAATAAAATAAAATAAAATTAAAACCAAATAAAAAAAATAACTCAAATAATAGAAATGTTTTGAGATATACTTAATACCCAAAAAAGCTTTAAAATAATGGGTTGAATTAAAACCCTGTTGTCTTTTAACACTAGAAAAGTAATGCCGTCAGTTTGACCGCACGGCGATTCATTCTCCAAAATTTCGCAACCTTTATTTCTTTCTTTATTTTCATAAAATATATGACTTTGCTAAATTTTCTGTTGTTAGGCTAAAATTATAAAAAAAAATATTAATCTAACGAGAAGTACTTTTTTCAATAGCCTTTTTTTTTGACAGATCACGCGTGAGTCGTGTCAAGCAGTCATGTTATTTTTGTTCGTTCAGTTGTTTAGCATTTCATGATGGAAAGACTTACGCCTGAACAATGTTTACAAATCCTCCAACTTTATTACGAAAATTCACGTTCTGTAAAGAATGTGTTTCGCGAACTTCGCTCAACTTATGGTTAACGTAATCGGCCTAATGAGCCATCACCAATTTTGAGACTTACCATTCATTACTGGATAATACTCGACCGAATAGATCACATCCAGCATGCAGTAAGGAAAATATAGCGGCCGTAGAGGAGAGTGTACACGAAGACGGTGGAGAGTCGATTCGGTGCCGTTCACAGCAACTCGGACTGGCGTATGTAACGACTTGGCGCATTTTACATCGATGTTTTAAATTGAAATCGTACAAAATACAGCCTTTCCAAGCATTATCGATTCGCTCTATGGGCTCTTGAAAAATTCCATTCCGTCCAGAAAAAATAACGGTTTGGTGTGGTTTATGGGCCGGTGGAATCATCGGTCCATATTTATTCAGAAATGATGCCGGTGAGAACGTAACCGACTCCGAAAACCGACATTTGGTTTCCACAATACAGCACCATTTCCCACACATCGCATCAATCAATGGATTTATTGAGAGAACACTTTGGTGAGCAGATAGTTTCACGTTTTGGGCTGGTCGATTGGCCACCAAGATCGCATGATATCACACCGTTAGATTTTCTACTGTGGGGATATGTAAGGTCTAAAGTCTACGGGACAATCCCACTTCGATTTAGGCCTTGGAGCAAAACAGCACGCATTTAATTCGCTAGTTACCAGTTGAAATGCTGGAACGAGTCATAAAAATTGGACTCAACGGATGGATCATCTGCGACGTAGGCGCGTCCAATATTTGAAAGAGATAATATTCTACAAATTAATGCAAAAGAATGTTCTTTCGAATGATACTAAAGATTGCACATTAAATTTGAATTTTCTGTGTTTTTTTCTTTAAAAAGGTAGGTTACCTCAAAATGGATCGCCCTTTACAACTAAATCTGTAAAGTGATGAAAGTGATGACGATATATCAGACAGTGTTTGTGAAACCTGTTATGCAGAAATTCCACCGGAACAGGTCACTCCTTCATCAGAAAACTCCGAAGTAGATTCCTCTGCTATAAATAACAATATTATGGTGAATTCGCGCAGAAGACGGGCGTATCTTGTAGATCCATTAGCGGCGGATGAACAGCGCACGTTGGACATTCAACATGGAAGAACGCGTCCTGCTCGCATACGAGGTGTGTTCAAAAGAAAAGTGTGTCCAAAAAATTCCGAATAAGCATTGATGTGTGAGCAGGTACGTATTGCAAAATTCACGATTTGCTTTTCCACAATTCCGATACCCGGGTATCTAGAGTTTTAATAGCTATTGACAAATTTGCGATGATTTCGTATATATGGAACAATTTTATAGATAATTGTCAAATTTGTTACATTCCTGGATGAAATTTAATAGTTAATAAGCAGTTATTGCAAACAAACTCGATAAATATGGCATAAAGTTTTGGCTCATTGTGGATGTGGAGTAACTATGTGGAAGATTTCCGCATTTAGGAAAAGGCGAGAACAGTTCAAACGATACTTCATTCAACGAATTTGTTGTTTTGAACAGGTAAAATCTTATTTCAAAAACTCCCGAAACCTTACCACTGACAATTGTTTCACGTATCTAAACTTGGCAAAAAAACTAGTGGTCGAAAATACTAGTATTATTGTAACAATGCGACGCGTAAGACGAGAAGTACCGTCGATTTGTAAAGGTATTTGTATAACAAGATATGAAGCTTTTATAATAAAAATCGATACCGAAATTCACGAAAAAATGCTATTATTTTGAGCATAGATACTGATAAAAAAAAGTAAACCGACTGAGACAATTTAATTTTATAATAAAACAAAATTTGATGTAGACATCATCTATCAAATGGCACGCAAGTACATCGTAAGAGCTAGAATTCGGAGATGGCCTGTTCCACGTTTTTTACAATATAATTGTTTTGACAGCTATAAACTCGTGGATTCTAAACTAAAAAGTAACATGAATAAAAATTTCTCGTCATGACTTTGTCCTTCAACTAGTGAGCGATCCACTAGCTCTAAGTGAAAAAATCTACTTCAATTGCATCTCAAGGATAGTGAGCAAAACCTTCACTTTTTCCTTTGAACATACATCGTATTTTGGTTTTTTTATTTTATTTTATTTTATTTTTTGAAACCTTGTATAAAAAGACATTACTAATAATTACAATATTCGTTAACAATGAAATCAAATAAATAAAACAAACTACAATTTGAGCGGAAAATCAACTAATTAAGTGTAATATTTTGCAATGGCTTATACACGTCGCCTTCCAGTGCCTTAAAAAGACGTCTATTACAACCCGCTAAGTCGCCTAATGAATTCGACTAGCAGGGTTTTTGATTTCATATTAACATTTTGATTATCATGCATTTTCGTCTATTATCGGGCTTATCTGCTTCATCTCAGCTAATATGGGATTCTTATTTAAGAAATGAATTGGACGACATGCTTGTTTTAGTGAAAGTCTTAGTCTTTTGTGGAACATTTGGATAATGTTAAATCATATTTTAATATAACTGTAGATTATAGTTTAAAATCAGTAGCTTAAATTAAGCTTCCATACATTTTTTATTAAATAAAATTAAAACTTTAGTTTTCTTACACTAATAAGGATTTAAAATTTAATGTCTTCTTGCAAATCGTTTTCTTTCAATTGGTTGGAGGAAAATCTTGAGTTTCGAAAGACATCCGTTCATGATAAAATCCAAAGCTTTCTTTGCTTTTCATTTCTTAGAAATCTTAAAAAATTTGTATTTAAACTTAAAGGTATACTCGAAACACAATTATGTTGGCTATGTATTCAACAAATTCGCAAAAATTGGTGGAAATCAAAAATTATTTTTTGTAGTTTTCAAGAACATATGTATATATGTGTATGTACATAACAGGTCAATTGAAAATTCCCGGGCCTGACACATAGATGTAATTAGAAAGAATTAAATGCATATGATTTTTAATTAGCCCTAACCTTCAAAAGACGCGTGTATAAACTTGACAGCTCTCGGATCATTGGTTTTTGATAGATAAAAGGAATTTCGAGTGTTTTGTGCTGTTTGAAGGGAAAAAATACAGTTAAAGCAAAAACGTGGTGTGATGACGAGTTTCCGGATACTGCCATAGGAAAATCAAGCATCAAGGTTTGGTATGCTAGGTTTAGACGTGGTGGAATGAGCACCGAAGACGATAAATGCAGTGGATGCCCAAAAGACGTTTTTACCTACGAAAGCCTAAAAAATATCCACGAAATGATTCTGAATGACCGTGAATTGAAATTGAATGAAACAGCAGGCACTCTAAAGATATCAACTGAACGCGTATATCATATCGGTCACGAGTATTTTGGTATGAGAAAGCTCTGTGCAAAGTGGGTGCCGCGCGAGCTCACTTTTGACCAAAAACAACGACGAGTAGAAGATTTGGAGTAGTACTTGGAGATGTTAAAGCGTATTAATGTTACAATAGATGAAAGCGTCGATATGTTACAATAGATGAAACATGACCCCATTATTTCACTTCGAAATCCAATCGACAGTCATCCGAGTGGACTGCACACGATGAACCCGCCCCTAAACTGGAAAAAACGCAACAAGAGGCTGGCAAGGTTGGGGTGTCTGTATTTTGGGATGCACATGGAGTAATTTTCATTGACTACCTTGAAAGAAGAAAGACTCTCAACAGCGATTATTTCATATCTTTATTGGACCGTTTGATGAAAAAGAACGTGCTGTTTCACCAAGACAATGTACCGTGCCATATGTCAGTGAAATCGATGGCAAAAGCCCATGAATTGGTCTTCGAATTTTTATCACATCCATCGTATTCTCTAGATCTTGCCGCCAGTGATTTTTTTCTGTTCTCAGGTTTCAAAAGAATGCCCGTCGAATGAAGAGGTGATCGTCGAAACTGAGACCTATTCTGAAGCAAAGCAGAAATCGTACTACAAAAATGGTAACGAAAAGTTAGAGGGTCGCTATAATCAGTGTATCACCCTTGAAGGGAACTATGTTAAAAAAACATTTTTTTTTGCCTAAAAAATATGTTTCACTGTGGTGGGGGTGTGGGACCTTTCAATTGATCTGTTACATCGTACGAAATGTAACGCACACAAATTTTGGTTAAAAGAAAATTTGCGCAAATTGATTTATGTAATCAAGTTTTTTAAATAACGTAGTTCCGCTGTAAATTCAGGAAAAATTTAAAATTTTTGAATTTACAGCGGAAGTGCATTATTTATAAAACTTTATTGTAGCACCTCTAATAAGTAATGTCATTTCATTTCATATGACATTACTATTAGAGGTGCTAGGTCGAGTTTTTTTTTTTAAATCAATAAGTGTAAGATATTAATACTTTTGAAGCTTATAATAAACTAATTATACATGAATCTGTAATACAAAATCTTCTTAATTTAAACGAAAGAAATATGATGACTAATGGATTATTACTAAAAATATTGAAGATTGATTGTAGATAAAATTACACAAATACAATTTAAATGCTTTGGTAACTCATAATTTTGAACCAACTTGGTCATCAAATATATGATTTTTATCTCGTCGTAACCTTACCTACTCTACAAACCTTGATCCTAACTTATTCTTACAGAAAATATAAACAAATTTTTATACGAATATAGTATGACTCCCAGTGATTCATTTCGAGTTATACTTATATTTTTGGTACAATCTCTAGCTCAGTGTGCATTAAGGTATTCATATTTACCAAAACATGTTAAAGAATGTAAATCTCAGTAAATCTTAAGCTCTTCCTTTACTCTTCTCACCACAATAAGCTGCTCCAAAATTCTAAAATGATTATGGTATTATATTCTTTTTTTTTTGTATACATAATAAGTCTTTGTATGCAAATATGTGTAAAATTGCGTAGTGAAATTAAAAAGTATTTAAAGCACTTGCTTTATGAGAATAAGAAAGGGAAGAAGAAGCCAAAGCATTTGTGGTTTACGACAGTAGGTACAAAAGGTATAAAAGGATGAATTAAAGCAAAGTTGCAAAGCTATAAAATAAATATATACTTATAGAGAACGAATGAGAAAAGCGTGGGAAGGATGCCATACAACTACATAGGCAACCGTACAAAGAAAAGGAAATTTTCTCAAAAGATATAGACTTTTATTTTATTTTTTATTTCATTGAAATTTTTTGTAATCGTTGTTTTTGTAAATCCACATTACACATAACTAGGCGGTTAGCTGCGTTAATTAAGTTCTTATGTAGAGTAAGCGGATTTTAGTAATTCAGTCATACCACAAAAGTGCATATCTACATATACATATGTATCTGTTCTGCTGCATTTGTACTATTGCGTGTGCAGATGAGTATGTGTGAGCATATCTTCAGACAGTGTTGTTTGTGAAGCCACTTAAATGCATAGAATATAAAGTGAAAAGTGCAAGCATAACAGTATGTATATGTGTGTAGGCATTTATGTTAAAATATATAGGCAATGAAAATACATATGTTTTGATATATGTGCTCTAAGCTATTTGAAAGTAGTGGTAAGAAAAGTAATAATCATGTCATAAAATAGTCATCAAAGGAATCCTTCAATATGGAACACAGGGGTAAAGACAAGTTAGAATGCACTTTGATTAAAAACACTATGAAAGATTTTTACAGAAATTTGCGATTCTGAAGATTTTATTTTTATAAGTACACATGTATGTTGTTATATATCATAGAAATAAATAAAATAAAAAAACTGCATCTAGTCAGATTTATATCTTTGGAAATTTGTCAACACTTGGAAAAATATTTTTTTCTATAAAAAAGGGTGATCAGTAGCCTTATTTTTGACAGATCACCCGTGAGTCGTGTCAAACTGTCATGTTTTTTTTTTTGTTCAGTATTGCTTGGCATTTCATCATGGAAAGGCTTACGCCTGAACAATGTTTACAAATCCTTCAACTTTATTACGAAAATTCACGTTCTGTAAAGAATGTGTTCGCGCACTTCGCTCAACTTATGGTTAACGTAATCGGCCTAATAAGCGTGCTATTCGCAACACCATTACCAATTTTGAGACCTATCATTCATTACTGAATAATATTCGACCGAATAGATCACATCCAGCATGCGGTGAAGAAAATATAGCTGCCGTGGCTGGGAGTGTACATGAAGACCGTGGAGAGTCGACTCGGCGCCGTTCGCAGCAACTCGGGCTAACGTATGGAACGACTTGGCGCATTATACGTCGAAAGTTTAAATTGAAATACATATTGTGCAAGAACTGAAGCCGCTCCACCTTCCCAACCAACATCGCTTCGGTCTATGGGCTCATGAAAAGTTCCAAGAAGATACGATGTTTTGGAACCAAATTTTGTTCAGCGAAGTGACGACCCATTTCTGGCACAATGGTTATATAAAATAGCAAAATTGTAGCATTTTGGACGAAGAGTAACCCGAAGAAATTCAAGAGCTGCCATTTCATTTAGAAAAAGCAACGATTTGGTGTGGTTTGTGGGCCAACGGCACCACTTCAAACGCATCACATCAATTGATGGAGTTATTGAGAGAACACTTCGGTGAGCAGATAATCACGTTTTGGGCCGGTTGATTGACCACCAAGATCGTGTGATATCATTCCGTTAGGCTCTTTACTGCGGGAATATGTAAAGTCTAAAGTCTATGCGGACAATTCCGCTTTGATTCAGGCCTTGGAGGAAAACATCACGCGTGTCATTCGCCAGTTACCCATCGAAATGCTCGCCAACTTAATTTGCAGTCTCCTTATTTATAAAGAATTTATTTAATGTCCTTTTATTACTCAGTATTTCACAATTCGATTACAATTCACTTTAGTATTTACAATCACTTGTATTCAACTTTTACAATGTTTTTATTACTCTACTGTAATGTAATTACCAATGCGTTTACTTTAAGACTGGTTACTTGCTGACTTACTCTGCAGTCGTGTACGGCCCTTATATACAACCCAGTTGCTCGCAACCAACCGCCTAGAATAATCTAATCTTTCTCTTTACGATAACGTCTAGTTTTACGCTCTAGAAAATGCCAGCTATCGGCTCCTCTCTTTCATTTGAAATTCGCTTCGCATTTTCGCCACAATATTGAAAAAATGCAATTTATGTTGAACAAGAATCCCCGAATTTTTGTCTAATATTAGTTTAATCCTTAGCTCATATGTTCTCTAGCGGTAAGCCAACAAACAAGTTTTCAAAATATTATTAATAGCAATTATGAAAATTGGAACGAATGAGCAACTTCAAAAGAAGCAACTTTTATTGCGATTCCGAAGCTTTTTAACCTGTGTAATCCTTAAACAAATATTCACGTAGGGCTCGCAATTGTGGCAGTCGGAAAATTTTGCATAAAATTCACTTTAATAAGTAGCTCGATGCTAGCTCGATACTCGCTCATAGCTCAACTGCTCAGAACAAACAAATTTTAATTTTGTTTATCAAAAGTTCTTTGGCGTTCAAATGATTCTTACACTTTGCATAAATAAATTTTAAATTAATAAAAAAAAAATTTGGAAAAAGTCAAGGTGTTCGTGAAAATACTCGAAATGCTCGTGTTCTGCTCGAAATTTTTTCGAGTAATGAGCAACGAGCAGTTGTGCGAGTGCTCGTTGTTCAAATGCTCGCACAGCTCGAAAATGTTTGAGCAAAATCTGGAGCTCTAATATATATATATATAAATTTTATGATTAAGATTTAGTACACAAAATGTTTTGTGAAAGGTTTTTGGGACTGATATATCAAGATTTCGATATTAACTATATACTAAGTGACAGAATCGATGCCGCTTTTTGAGAAAAGAAATTTTTTATATATGTATTATATATTATTATATTTATGGGCCAAATATTTATTCGTTTGGTGATGACGTGTTCGGTATTTCCCTAAATAAAATGAAAATTAAATTTAATTTTGACATATATTTGAAAGATTTTTCGCCAATCGGAAGGAAGTCTGAAATAATAAGTTTTGCCTTTGGTAATTGTTGTCCCGGCAATTGGCGGCCCGCAATTAAAATAATATTCAAGTCTCCTTTTCGTGGCTTTTCAATGAGCTGAAATCTTTATTCAATATAATAATTAAAGTTAATAAATTTCTTAAAGATATAAATTCATTGTACAAAACTTACATTTTGATTTACCTGCGGCGCCTATGCGCTCTTGAACAACCAGAAAAATAATGAAAGAGAAATTACATGGAATTTGACATTTCCAATATAAATAGAAGAATTGACAACAAAGAGAGAATGACAAAATGTGATGCGTTGCCAATGCAACTTTCGCAACACTTGCAATTAGAAATAGAAATAGAAGAATTGAGAACAAAGAGAGAATGTTAAAATGCGATGGGTTGCCAACACAACTTTTCGCAACAGTGGTATTAACGAAATTTGAAAAATATTTCTTTTTCTGGAGAAGAATGATGGCTGGATAAAAGCAAAACAAAGATTTTTGTGATATAAAGAAAAAATTATTAACAATATTATTGAAGTATTAGAATATGGTTATTAAGGTAAAGAGAGCTGATAGGTCAGGTAAGGTTAGGTTAGGTAAAAGTGGCCTAGACCACTTTTGCTTAATGCAAAACATAAATCTAAATATTCGTCTGATGTAAATGTCCGTATATACTATGATATACTATCTGTTATTTTCCATTCTCAGCCTGCAAATGCAGGTCAGTTCAAAAGTGCATAGGGGATTTCATCTCTTCTTCCAAAAAGTAACAATTGTAGGGATTCAGAGAAACCCCAAGCTTTATCGCGCAATTTCCCATTAGATTATGCTATGATCCACACTTGGACCAGTAAGATCTCACTAATACACAAATTAAGGTGCTAGCCCATCGCTTGATGAGTTGCTTCAAGGCCCACCTTTCCAGAAGTAGATCAATTTGGTCATTTACTAAGCGGTGGTAGCCATATGATCATGCTACTATGACTCGGTGTCTGTAAACAATCATGAAGCTCACCACGAGTAATTGCTGATTGAATATCGGGGTAAATTTTAGATACCTTCATAGAAACTGCCCTATTTACGCCTGAAAAACACAGCAACGATCTAAAATCCTTAACCATACGTCGATGGATAACGATTTTTTCGTGAAAAAGCGCTGTCCCCTTCAATCCTGACGTGAAAGGATTATGGGGAAAAAGGAGCTGCTATTCGCTAGCTTAGTGATACAGTAATGAAAGCTGAAATCTATCCTCTAGTGGAGGGCCTCATGCTCGAACTGCTCAAAAGTGTACTAGCTGCTTAGCTGGAAATTAACACATTACAGTGACTTCCTCCATAGAAAAGCTCAGTAAAATAAGATTGGCTTGACCATAATTATGTAATATCAGTATTATACTTCAACCTATTGCGGCACTACTGTAATATAGGGTGTTTTTTTTTATAGAGGTATAGAACTTTAAGTTGGCATTACTTTTCAAGATGGCGACCGATTTAACAGATGTCAAGTGATTTATTCTCAGTTTGGTTTGGCAATTCATCATGAATATACTCACGCCTGAACAACGCTTGCAAATAGTGCAATTTTATTTCGAAAATAATGGTTCTGTGCGGAAAACTTATCGCGCACTACGTCCATTTTAGCGATGTTTAGCGATGAAGCGCACTTCTGGTAGAATGGCTACGTCAACAAACAAAACTGCCGCATTTGGAGTGAAGGTAATCCTCAAGTGGATGTTGAAACACCGTTACATCCAGAAAAACTGACTGTTTGGTGCGCTTTACGGGCTGGTGGAATCATTGGTCCGTATCATTGGACGTAGTGCGCGATACGTTTTCCGCACAGAACCATTATTTTCGAAATAAAATTGCACTATTTAGAAGCGTTGTTCAGGCGTGAGTCTATTCATGATGAATTGTAAAACCAAACTGAGAATAAATCACTTGACTGCTTTTAAATCGGTCGCCATCTTGAAAAGTAATGCCAACTTAAAGTTCTATACCTCTGTAAAAAACGCCCTATATAAAACTACGGAAGGTTTTTTCTCTCCCATCGGTGTTTACCGTTCAGTTGGGTTCCAGTCTAGAATTATTTTCAAGTATTTTTTCTTTTAATGGCTCCCATCTGGATAAATTTCTTCATACTAAAATAAAGGAAATATTGCAATATGGAAAGAAGAAAGTTAAGAAAGCGTACAGAAAAAATAATTTTGCCATCTGTTTAAATTTTATCATTCGTGGATAAATGAATAAATCATAGAATTATAGGAATGAAATTACGAAATTGTAAGAATTAATGCAAAAATATGGTTTAGAGACAGTTCTCACCTGATTCCAAGTTGAATCCCAGTTGAAAGGAAAATTAAATATTACAAAATGAACGTCAATTTACAAGTAAATATTTTGGAGAATTCAGCTTCCCTCAGTGAATTTAACAAGAATTAAGTGACATACCGAAGACTTTATACCTTTCATGAATATACTAGATCTATTTCATTGTTTTTTATGATTCGATATTAGTTCTGTTATCAAAATTAATCATTTTGAAACCTCGTGTTCAAATGAAAATGTGAATTTCGATATTTCGCGGTATGTGTAGATTCGAATATCAATATTTTGTTTTTGTGCTTGCATTAGGAGCCAATTTTGATTTTTGACTTTTGAAAGAAATGGATCAAAAATATGTATTAGATTTTCATTAAAAATGGAATAAAGTGCTCCAAGGTCTCAAAAAAGTGTTTACAAGTGGTACAAGCGCTTTAGAGAAGGACGAGAAGATGTTGATGACGATAAGAGTTCTGGAGGTGCGACCACGTCAACGAGCGAAGAAAACATCGAAACAATAAAAAAAAAAATTTTCTTAAAAATTGTCGAATCACTATTAGGGAAGTTGTAGAGAATGTTGGCATATCAGATATGAATCATGTGGCAGCGAAGTTTATTCCAAAATTGCTAAATTTTGAGCAAAAGCAATGTGGCATTAGTATCGTTCAGGAGTTGTTGAATGGCGTCAAACAATGCTCTGGATTTGCTCAAACGGGTTATAACTGCTGACGAAACGTGGGTATATAGTTATGACGTCGCAACCAAGCCCCAAGCTGTCAGATGAGCCAAGCCCGAAAAGGCGCTCCAAGTTCGATCAAATGTGAAGGTTTTGCTCACTGTTTTCTTTGATTATAATGGTGTGGTGCATCATCAGTTACTGCCAAAAGGCCGCACAGTTAATAAGGAATACTACAAGGAAGTTATGCAACGTTTGTGTGACACAATACGGCTCAAACGATCGCAATTGTGAAAAAACAAATCGTGGATTCTGTATCACGATAATTCACCAGCTCACACGTCAATGCTTATTCGTAATTTTTTGGTCAAAAACAAAACCGTAAACATGCCTCAATTGCCGTATTCACCAGATTTGGCTCCCTGCGGCTTTTTCCTATTCTCAAAACTAAAGAAACCAAAGAAAGGAAATCGTTTTGCCACAATTGATGAGATCAAGTCAGAATCGAAGAAATTCCGAAAAGCGTTTTCAGAAGTGCTTCGAGGACTGGAAAAAGCGTTGGAAGAAAAATATCCGAGGGGGATTACTTTGAAGGGGACAAAATATTTAGAAGAATAAATAAGTACTTTTCAAATATATTCAAAATCACCTTTGCCTGTGAACACACCTCGTATGTTAAAGCTTTTTGATTTCAATGGTGTTTAGTACCAATATTAACTAGAGTTTACGTTTATAAATTACATGACGCTTCTGTGGCTCAAAACTCCAAATCGGTCTTATATATGCCGTAGTGATCCTCTCTTGTTTGCCCTGGAAAATGTTTCTATAAATATAATAGGGTATCTCCATACCAAGTTTGGTTGAAATATCTCGAAAAGTGAGAGACTAGTTGGCGTTCAAGCAGGCGGACAGATCAACTTAGCCCATCGTTCTGATCCCAATAAATTTTGGTGGATCTATCTCCTTTTCTTCTGGTTTATGAAAGGTATAAAAAGGTATAATAATAATTATTTAATTTGCATTTCGAAATCGGTTGACAAAAACAAATAATAAAATTTCTAATAAAGTTATTGCAATTGAAATTTTTAAATGAAAACTATTTAATTTTAGGCTGAGCAATTATTTGCATAAAGTTTTTAATGAAATTTGTTTTGTATTTGCTTAACTTAATTTTTAATTATAATTACTATCACATTTACATTATTTTATTATTTTAATTTGTTCACTCAAATCAAGCAGTCTTAACGAAAAAAGAATTGAGGCGCGAGTGTATCTGCATTTATCAAGGTAGATATATGTAAGACGGATACTCAGATAAATGTGCCTAAGCAAAGGCTCACCTAAGCGCAAAATTACATTCCATCACATTAAAACCAAAGTTGCCTAGATGCTCCCATACATACGTACGCATAATACATGGGCTCAGCTAAGAAGAAGTAAGAAGAGAAATTAAATTAAATTGCAACAAGAATGGAAAAAGTTTGAGCGAATTAATTGCACCGACACCACAGGGAACGTTAATTGCGGCGAAACGTTTTTCGCGAAACTTAATTTGTTTGCTTCGTTTTCTGTTCTCTTCAGTCGCTACAGCTGCCTACCGCCGTCGCTTCTTATTCCATTTTGAATGCTATAAAAACACCTGTTCAACGACTGTCCTATGGCACGTGTAATATGCGTTTATGTATAGATGTGTTTATGTGTATGTGTGTGTCTTTCAAGCCACTTGGCCACAATTTTACAATGTTACCCCTGCCTCCACAGTGAAGTGTAACGAAACCAATACAGAGACAATAAAATGAAAATGCCAAACTCATTAAGTATTGAGCTAACAAAAAGGAAACAGAAAAAGGTATAAAAAAATTAAAAATTAAATAGCAAAAAACAAAGAATATATAAGAGAAGAAGAAGAAAAGGTGGCGAAAGTGTAGAATTTCATCGTCATCGCGGCAAAATTTGTTTTTTGGCTTTAACTAATAAAATGACATTGGAGATTTCGAAAACCGCAAAAAAAAGCAAACCAGGTAAAGAAGAGCGAAAAGAACCAGAAGAAGAAAATGCAAAATATATACGGAAATGTGCATAAAAAGCGGCAAAGGGTTGCAGTGGCGTAGCACAAATACTTTGGCAACCAAGTTAAACAACACCATCACCACCACCACTACAAACAACAATAATAACAACAACAACAACAACGTTAATGCCAAACTAATAAAAGTAGCAGTCATGAAGAAATTAATTAGTTTGTTAAGCAGCAGAGTAAACCTAGAAACCGTTGCCACTGTCACTGCAACTATCATTGCTGTTGTTTTTGTTTTACACTACGAGCCCGCTACATCATCAGGTGCACTAAAGTTTCGCGCCACACGGCCACACAACTCGCAAGCGCAATTGCATTCTCACTGCCTGCTGAATGCCTGCTGCTGTTTGTCTGCGCGTCCGTCTGTCTGTCTGTGGCGCTGCGCCTCCTTAGGTGTGGAGTATCAAATTAAAATTAAAATGAAGCGGCACGAAGGCGGTAAACATTTTAATTATGCACATTTTTCAAAATAATATGCTTTATCAACTAAAACTTCACAAGTGACAATAACTTGAGCGCAATCGGGTAATTTGTTATATCGCACGGCACAAGGTACACGGTTCAAGGCTCACGCCAAATAACGAAGGCAGTCGCTTTTCCATACGGCAATCGCTGTGGGTGGTATGGGTATTCAACAATTTTGTGATTAATGAAACTTGAAGAATGTATGTTTTTCAACTATTCTGAGGGTGTAAGTAAGAATTTAGTTGGATCTGGGAAGTCGAGAGTGATTATTAATGAAAAATGATACAGTGGCGAGCATAAGTGGATGAATGTTTGTCACTTCTGCACTTATGCGTTCATAACATCCGTTGTTATTCAAATAACACCATTTCTTTTTAAATTTTTAGTCCATATATTGTACTAACATATTATGCAAGGAAAAGTCAAAAAAAAAAAATTAAATGCAAAAAATTCTAAGGCAAAAAACTAAACATATCTCCATTCATCCAATTTTGCACCTTATGCTTTTTTTTTGAAAAAGTTGGCTTTGAATTTACTGTTTTATGAAAATCTTGCGAATTTCGTTTATAGCTCAACACTTTGTTTTTAAAGGCACACTTTTTGTCACTTGTTCAAATATAATCGAGCGTTTAAGTGTGTTTAGTTCAACGATTAATAAAACAGTGTAATTATGCGAAAAATATCGCAAGATTTAGAAAATAGCATCGTGGCGTTAACAAAAAATGGACAGTCTTCTCGAGGAATAACAAAAAAATGAAAAATTTGTCACAATACTGTTTTATGCGCTCAAAAAAGACGGAATGTGAAGCCTGATTCAAACGTCAAAGGTCGTCGAAGGCTACTTACAGATGGAGATGCTCGCGTTATGGAGCGGTTAATGCGGCGTAAAGACTCCATAACACCAAAATTGGCTGCGGAACAAATAAATAAGGATGTTAGTCAGTAGACTGCGCGGAGAGCCCTTCGACGGATCGGTTTGGTATCAGCAATCAAGCAAAAAAAACTAGCTTTCTGACAAAAATGTGGAAGCACGGTTAAAATTTTATAAAAAATATAAAAATTGGAGCGTTGACGACTGGAAACGAGTGATATGGTCAGATGAAACCAAGATTAATAGGTTCCAATCAGATGGAAAGCAATACTACTCGCACCGACCACAGGAAAAGTTACAAAAGCATCAAATGAAACAAACTGTGAAGCATGGTGGGATGTTTCACCTGGTGGCATGTCGGCCCACTTGTGAAAATAGAAGGCATTATGAAGAAGGAAGATTACCTTAACATTTTGCAAACATATTTGCCAGATTTTGTCGATCTAAGTGCGTATCCCGAAGACGAGGTGTGTTTTCAACAAGACGGTGATCCTAAACACACTGCTAAAATCGTGAAAGCCCAGATCTCAACCCTATCGAGGATCTATGGGCCCTTTTAAAAAAAAGGTTGGCAGTGTATGAAAGAGCCCCTAAAATATAGACGAGCTTTGGGCAAGAATTCAGACAGAATGGACCGAAATACCTAATGGAAGAATTGAAAAATTGGTAGAAAGTATGCCAAAACGAGTCCAAAGTGTAATAAAAAACAAAGGGCTGTGGACTAAATACTGAACTGATGTCACTAATTGAATTTTCACTCACGTGCAAAATTGGATGAATGGAGATATGTTTAGTTTTTTGCCTTAGAACTTTTTGCATTTAATTTTTTTTTTGACTTTTCCTTGCATAATATGTTAGTACAATATATGGATTAAAAATTTAAAAAGAAATGGTGTTATTTGAATAAGTACAACGGATGTTATGAACAAATAAGTGCAGAACTGACAAACATTCATCCACTTATGCTCGCCACTGTAAGTAAAAAATAATTTGCGACTTGTTGAAGTGGTTGTAGAGCAGACTTCCTCTTCTTCCAACTTTTTTACACGATTTTGTAATAACACGGTGTATCATAAGAATAAGACACCTTTTTGTGGATAAACATGAATAATTTTTTTTTTTTCTAAATAACGCGGATCACCAATAAGAAAAAACGCATTTTTATATGATTTTTTTTATTGTAATAGTTCTTAAAAAAATTTTTATTTCTGGGGGTCTTACAGAATATTATTCAGATGACATCTCTACTTTTTGGCATGCTTAGCCCTTATTTCTCGTTGCAGTTCAACTTGAGCAAATCATTATGTTGCTGACGCAATAAATAATTAAAAAACAAATTCTAAAAGTTCATGTTTAATTTACTTTTTATAAGAAGGTGAAATTTTAAATTAATCTGTATTGTTGATAACTTTTCAAAAGCTAATATTTTGTTGAATTTTCCGTATAGAAAAGTGCAATATTATTTTATTACATTATTTTTTTTTTATTTTTTAACAATAAATTCTGAAGAGGCAAGTAAATTCGTTAGAAACGAGAATAAAGATTTTTTGCTATCTAAAGGGAGGCAAAGGTTGAACATATGTTGGCAGATCTTTTTGATTTAAACGAGGCGACAGTAAGAACACTTAAAATAAAACTGGGAAATCCCATGACAATCAATTATTCAAAAGTATCCTCGTATAGCCGAAATCTTACCATGAAAAAACGGAAAACGGATAACGGAAATGATGAATAGAATGTAAAGCAGACTTCGAAACAATCCTTCAGGTAAAGAACTAATGGATGGCGGACAGATTTTCTGAAAATAGACGCATTTTATAATGTAAAAATTAACGGTGAAATGAAATCGCAGACGAAAATGCTGCAAAAAACTTTCCGGACTAGCGAAAAAATTTAACAGGGTGGTTTTACTTCAAATCAAATATTTTTATGCCGACGAATTGGCATTGTTCTGGGAGCAAATGCCAAAGAGAATGCACATAGCAAAATCTGAAAAATTAGCTGGTGGTTTTAAGGCAGCCAAAGATCGAGTGGCGCTCCTGCTTTGCAGTAACGCATCTGGTGATAAAATGTTTGAAGCCTTTGTTAATCAACAAATCCTTTATGCCCAGAGTTTTAAAAAGTACATAAAAGGACATTAAACAACATCCAGTTCATTTTATAGCAAATAAAAGGACAATGCTGATGGCTAATCTGTTTACAAATTACTTTGTTCCTGAAGCCCAAAAGTATATGAAAATAAGATTTGGGATTCAAATGTTTTTGTTTACAATAACTCATCGAGGCAATCAGTGGTGGAGCATTTATATATTCAATTATTGTTTTTGATCGTATTATATCATATTAAAATATATTTTAGGCTCAGTGTGAGGAAGAAATTTGAATGTTGTGGAAGCATGGAGAAAGTTAACGATTTTGGAATAATTTAAATACGCTTTTCTGTCATCAAATTATGAAAGTCAGTGATAAAAGAAAATGTCAATAATGACGAGCACGAAAGGGATGTTCAGTTTTTCGCTAGAAGTTTGGAACAAAATTTCCTTACGTATTATCCTAACAAGGAGCGTGTTTTAAATTTAAAACGTATTGCTGGATATCAAGAATTATATAAGCAACTGGAGAAACTAAAAATCAACTGTCTGTCCCACAGCGGCCGCTAATAATAGATAAAACTCAACAGTAAAATATATTTGAGATATTTTCTGACGACAGTATATTTGAGCCAGTCTACTTGTATAATAAACGAGCACCTTTGTTATCCAGTAGCTCTGAATAGTTGCATAAATATTTTATATTCCTATGTAAGTACCAGAAGGATAAAAGATAGGCATACCAAAATTTATACCAAGCTGAATTGATTTAGTCATATCTGTCTGTCCGCCTGTCCATCTATCTGCTTTAACGCAAATTAGTCACTCAGTCTTCGAGGTATATCAATTAAACTTTGTTCTAATATGATCCTGTTAAACGATCATTTTTCGGAACCGGCCAGATTGGACCATTACAGCATATATATGACCGATTTTTCAGATTTGAATAATATAATAATATAAGAACGTAAAATTTGGTATACTACACATACTCACTGAATTGCATATTGGTTCTGAAACTCATCTTAATGGGACTGGTATAAGATATAATCCCAAAAGACTAAATGCATAGCGATAAAAGGAACTATGTTGGGAAATGAAACGCTTATTTGCGGAAAAATAAATTTTTTCAAAAATTCACTATCTTACTAAGTTACCCTAGTAAATTTTCTAATTGTCAAATGAATTTGATTTTCGTGGGAATTATATTTTGGAAGAAAGAGAGATAAAGATTTGAACGAGGTTCTTATTCATATACCACAAAACGCAACATATCGTTCCCTTGAAATTCAAAATCGAATACTTCAATCAATGGCTCGAGTAGAATGAAGTTCCATTGACAATATAATAATTAATGAATTTGAGGTTAAATGGTTCAAAATATTGGGAGCTGAGACGAGGGATAAAAATAATTGTGAGAATATTGCATTAGGACACCATATTTGACGTAGCATGGTATCTTAAATGAATCGATGATAATGGCTAGGACTAATGCAAACCTGGATACAGATACTTTCGAGAAACTAACTTTAAATAGCCTTACCGGAAATAGAGACGTTGTAACTAATATAACAGGAGTACCAACACAAATTTTACTTTGTTTAGTTACTAAATTTGAGAAGCTATATGCATTGTACATTTACGAGGTGTGTTCAAAGGAAAATGTGAATTTAGAATTTTTTGAAAGGCACTTACTTATTCATCAATATATATTTTGTCCCCTTCAGAGTAATCCAACTCGGATATAAAGCACTTGTGTCAGCCCTTCTGAAATGCGCTTTTCGGTGTGTTCACCCGCTCTTTCTTCGATTCTGATTGTGGCAAAATGTTTCCTTTCATCGGTTTCTTTAGTTTTGGGAATAGGAATGGAATGGCTCCTTGCGAAATCTGGTGAATACCGTGATTGCGGCATGATTACGACTTTGTTTTTGACCAAAAAATCACGAATAAGCATTTACATGTGAGCTGGTGCATTATCATGATACAGAATCCAGAATCCACAATTCCGATCATTTGAGCCGTATTGCTTCACGCAAATGTTGCATAACTTCCTTGTAGTATTCCCTATTAATTTAACGACCTTTTGGCAGGAACTCATGATGCACCACACCATTGTAATAAAATAAAACAGTGAGCAAAACCTTCACCTTTTCCTTTGAACATACCTCGTTTGATAACAATTATATAAATAAATTAACATTTCAACCAATCGGTCACCATTACGTCTACTTGTATATTACAAAAGCTGAATCCTGAACTAAGTTGAACGCTGTTTCGTTGACATGAGATTTTAAGCGCTTTTTGTGAGCTCCACAAAATTCTTTCAACATGTGTTTGCATACCAAAATCACTATTGAATATACAGTACTCACTTAATTCTTTTCTGTTTTTTCAATCATGACATATTTTTGCTTACGTTTTACCTGTAGCTCTATCTCAAATTCAAGTCCAGCTACAGTTCTGATTTCGACTCTCCGTTTTAGAGTTCACACCAAAATGTTATTAAGGAATTTCTTGACATTTTTTATTCTATATTTTAGAAAGCGAAATAAAGAAAAAGATAGAAAATCCTAAAACCCAATAAAAAATTCTGGTTTAAATAGGAATTCTAACATTGCTGTGTAGGTTATTTTGGACCATTTCGTTTGTGCTTAGAAAATCGATTATGACCCAAAGTACATAAGCCAAAGTTTGCAGCGCTTTCATACGCACCACACTTCTTATATTAGTATTCATTCGTTTATATTTTCGCTCTCTAAACGCAAAAAGAATTGGACTAATGCTGAAAGCCATTAAATATGGCGTAAATTACCCCACGCCATAATAAATTTTATGGGTTTTCAATGCTTCTTTCGCTGTTTTTGTTCTGTCCAAGTCATTATATCGAATAACTGTTTCAATATACATAAATACATATATACAAACACAGCCATTATTTATGTGCATTTAATATTTAATAACTTTCGGAGTATTGTTTTTTTTTGCACAAATTTATTGGTAATTAATTTCACTGAATTTATTTATTGTCGCTGGCAAATGAAAGAACCTGAGATAGGCTGTCAATTAAGCAATTCGCTTTCGCTCTCTCTGCCATATCAATTTTATGTGTTAAATGTTTTTAATTAAAAGCTTTGTATGAGCGTAATTTTTTTCCAAAACACTTTGAACGTGAAATAACTGTGGAAATAGTATAGAATTCCCGGCGTATTTGTGTGTGGGTGTCCTTTCCTTTTTTTTTCATAAATATAAATAGTTTAATTAAGAAATGGACTTATTTTTGTTCGCATTTACATTTCGATTTCAATTAAGTCAGCGCATAAAGCAATAAGGATAATAGGAACTCGTCGTATAAAGCAATGAATAGTTACCAAGCATTTCAATTATTTTTAATTTATAAACTGTATAAAGGTAAAAAAAAAGGTATTTAGCGGTTTTTTTGTTCGACTCCATTACGCATATAGCATATCCTTTTTTTCCCTTTGCATGACAGTTGTGGAGTTAAAAATAAAAAATACGTAAAAAATTTTTTGAAGAATTTATCTAACAGAAATTAATTATTTAAATTTCTTTTTAAAATCGAGTTTGATACAAATTTTATTGAATTCAAATAAAACTTATCATAACATTTTGAAAAACTTCAATGCCACAAGCTGACAGTGAGTTAATGGGGAGAAGTTTACTTTTTCAGTCAATTATTTAAAAATGAGGTATGTACGTTTAAGGATTACTATTTTTTTCATTGATATATATAAGAATTGTGCCAATCACTGAAAAAAAAATGGAAATTTTAACTTTTATTTTAAATTTTTTAATGCAATTTTTTTGTATAAATTTAGTGGTTTCGAAAGTGCAGGGCTGTATTTTGCCATCTGTCAAACTTAACTGTCAAACCAAACATGCTTTGTTTTAGTTAAAGGTGATGAATTTATGAAAATGGATGGTCAAAGAATCGCAAAACACATTTAAAATTGTTGAAACCTACTACAAAAATGTTGATTCAACCGTGGCCTCGTTTCTCGCTGTATGAGGAAATTATAGTACACGTAATCATCCAACTACTACTCAAGCGATTGGTAAAATTTTAAAGACAATTTAAAGAGATTGGATCGATTACAGATATTGTAAGGCCTGAGCATCATCGTTTTGCTCGTTCCACCTCAATTATAGATGCTGTAAGTAAAAGTGGAGCCGCATACCCCGACTTGTATATTTCTCAACGTACTCAAGAGCTGGGACTTTCTTACGTCACATTATGGCATATTTTGAACTTGGACTTACATGTACATCCTTATAAACTCTATATATAATTGAAGAGGGACCGGAGGTGTGATGGGACCCTATTCTTTGAAAAAAATAATGGCGAGACTCTCACAGACTACCACTGTCGAAATCGGAGCGTTATGGTCGTATGATAAACGACTTTTTTGGCCTGCAGTTGACGAACACGACTTGGACAATGTGTAGTTCCAACAAAATGGTGTTACATGTAACATGTATTCATTCATCATTCGCTTTATTGCGAAAGAAACTTGCCGGCCGCGTAATTTCTCGTCTTGGTGATATCAACTGGCCAGCGAGATCGTGCGATTGGACAGCGGTGGACTTTTTTGTGGGGTTACACGAAAGACCGTGCTTATGCGGATAAACATTTAACTCTGGAGCACTTGATTACCAACATTCGTCAAGTTATGTCTGAAATACCACCCATTATGTGCCAAAAATTGTCGAAAATTTGAATGATGTAGTGCTTCGCATAAAATGTGAACCTTGGCATTTATACTTAAAAAAGCGATTTCATGAAAAATGTTTTAAAAGCATTTTGTTTACGTTTATTTTTCAAACCGCAAAATGTATAACTGTAATATATATTTTTTAAAGTAAAATAAAATACTAAATAGATTCTAGAATTTATTTATGACCCTCTAAAATTTTCATGCTAGCAGAGTTAAATATAAAATCTGTTTACAGAAAATGAGCTTCTAAAACAACTAAAAAACAAAAAATTTGAAATTATTTGATCATAGTAATAAACGAAAAATCAAAACTCTACGTGGTTCTTCATTTTTGAACCCATATTAATTTCGTTAACGCTCAGTACTTTTAGACGAAATACAGCTTCGCTTCATCACGCCTTCTGTACTCAATTAGTAGGCGGCTCAAAATTACTCAGGTAGAGTAACATTAGCTTAAGATCTTAGTTATTAAGGTTAAATAATTTATAATTTTTTTTAGGGATAAAAAAATCACACCTTCTGCACCACTAAGGTAAGCATTTCTTTTTTAAGTTTGTTTGTGGGAGTAGACTTCGAAGTATACCTTATCCAATACAAATAGAAACCCAAAGAAGACATAAATGTCAATAAATTTGTTATGTGATAGGTTGAGCAAAACGTTGAATTTATTTTAACTTAAGAAAAGTCAAGCGAAAATATCTACAAGATAATAAAATTATATGTTGCAGGTTTTTATATATATGATTAAGAAAGAAGCCTTTGTTCTGGCAGAAACAAAGAGTTGTACTACAATTTGGGCAAATAACTTCTCTTTCAGAAGTATATCCTCAATTTTTTATATACATTTCTCTCCCTTCTCGTGACAGCAATTGCCGGAAATACCTAGTTTGTTTTGTACACGATGATGATATCGAGACTCTTTATTTGTTACAGATTAGTATTAGAAGAAAAGAAGGCATCAAGTTTTTAAAGCCATAATACTCTTCTGAAAGTGTATGATTTTTGGTTTATATTCTCAAATCCAGAAATTTAGCTGGATTATTTATATTCCTACCTTTAGGCTATGGGAAAGTACTTCCACTACGAAGTCTCTCTAAACGATATTAAAAAAATTCGATTACGAAGTTCAAACATGTGCCAATGGGCCCCTTGGTCTAGAAACGACAACGTACGCTAATGCTGTCTATGTTGATTCTAAAGTGCAGGGTTATAAATTTTTCGGTTTATAAAATAGACTAAAAAATGCATTTAAAATAATTTTTCCTAACCTAATAAACCTTGCCATTATATGTGAAGTACTACATCATTCAAATGGCCGCCTATGGAATTATTGAAAACTTCGATCCGTTTGAGGTAAATTTCGACAACTTTTTGGCATGTATTGAGCGATATCCCAGCCATAACTTAACGAATGTGGATATCATCATGTCCTCAAGAGTTAAAAGTTTATCCGCATCAACACGATCTTTTTCCTAACCTTACACAAAAAGTCCAATGGTGTCGAATCGCATGATCACGGGCTGCGATTAATTCGTCTTGAACATTTTTGTTTTTGGACTGCATGCAAAGGACGATGCCGAGCTGCTATCTGAGCGAATTTCGAACATGACTGGTGATCCAGAAAGATTTGCTCGTCTATTTCTCTATCGATAATTCATTTTATAAATGGAACTCTTAAATTTTTTCTTCTTCATCTATTCATACATAAACGCAACCTTTTGCTGTGCTATTTTTGTGTAAATCTTTGTGCTAATTGAATTGAATACAAAAAATTTGAAGTGCTAAATTTGTGCGCACCATTAACTGATAAGTTATCCTTTCATTAATATCAATTAATTGTGTTTTTCTGCATTTTTTAAATTTTTATTTGGTTTTTACGCCGAGTCATTTTCTAATTACATACATATTTAACTTTTTGTTGCTTTTCAAGCTGTATAAATGTTTTTGTGCAAGCATTTGCTTTTGTGGTTTTTTGTTATTTTAATTTTGTGTTATTATTCTTTTGTCACAGCTGTTTGCGTCCTGTTTTTTAAGGGTCATATCACAGTGTATTTAAAACTGTTTTATTTTATTAAATAGTAGCGCCTGTAATTGTGCTTTGATTTGTTCAATATTGTAATACTTTATTTATTTTTAAACTTTTTTTTTAAGTTTTTATTTAAGTTTTTATTTTACTTTATTTTATTTTTCTTATTTACCCTTTTTTCCTAATTATATACTTTTCTTCCCTTTGAATATTTTTCATAACTACAAGATTAAAATGAATTGCTCTTATGATAATTGCAATATTAAAGGCGAGTCTGAGCGCTGTGTATCTTGCTGGGTATGCGATGGACTCGCCCATATAAAATGTGCTGGTTTAACAGGTAGAATTCTGGATTCAATTAACGATGGAAAAGGATTAAGATGGTCATGTATTAAGTGTAGATCTACTGAAATTCAATTACACAAATTGTACAAGCAAACTCGTGATGGCTTTAGAGAGATTGGCCGTGAGCTTGGATCACTTTGTGATAAGTTCAAGTATTATGAAAACATGTTCCAAACATTTAAATGCTTGAGTGATTCTCATAGTGACCCCGAAATAGCTAACAAGCGAAAACGGGTGAACAGTCCGTTTGTTGTGGAAATGGCATATATTCCTCCCAAAAAGAAAACAACACCTCCGGTTAAGGATAGAACTCTTCCAACAATTAATTTAACAAACTTGTCGTCACCTTGCCCGGTGGTTGAGAAACCCTCTACATCCCAGGTGCAGAGGCCTGCGGAATTTCAGTATACCCCCAACCTCAAGCTATTTCAAATAATAGTCTGCAAATTCAGGAGTCTGGTTTCAGAAAGCTGGTCGTTGTTCCACCCAAAAAGCGTCTTGATTCGCAAATGATACAACTGTTGATGAGTTAAAGCAATACATCTCGTCAAAATTAAATACTAATGATTTCAATATTCGAAAATTTAATTTTATTTATGAAAGAAACATATCGTCATTTAAAATTGATGTTTTCTTGATACATTTGAGATTCTTTTAAACAGCTCATTCTGGTCACCAGGCGCTGTTGTACTTGAATTTGAACATAGGGTTATTAAGAAAATTGATAAGAATATTGCTCGAATTCCACGACCAAAGGAGGGACCAAAAAACTAATCTAATCGTTCGCTGCGGATTTACATGTTAGAGGCCTGAATACCAAGTTGACTGAAGCAGTCTTTATTGCAACTTCAACGTAATTTTATTTACAGAAACGTGGCTAAAAGCTCACGTTTTTGATAATGAGATTTTATGCAGCGAGTATCAAATCTATAGAAGTGATCGCTTGAACAGAATCGGAGGGAGAGTTCTCCTTGCGGTTCTTTCGTTACAATCAGAAGAAGTTTGTACTTCTCGCATAGATTCCATTGCACTTAAATGCATTCGTGTTCGTACTGGTAAGGACTATATTTATATAACCTCCCCAGTCTGACATATCAGTATATCTTCAACTTATTAGATCAATTGAAAGTATTATTTCATTGATGAAAGGTTCTGACTCCATTATGGTCTCGGTAGACTTCAATTTGACTTGTATATCATGGAAACAAATCGATGATAACATCACTCCCGTTTGTACTCGACCATGTTTTACCGAGTTCTTAGAGAAAATGTCTGAGCTTTGCGTTAACCAAATTAATTTAGTACCAAATAAATTTCATAAAATCCTGGATTTAGTGTATGTTGACAATATTTCAAAATTTTCTGTGATTCGGTGCGATCGTTTTGTTCTACCAGAGGATACCTATCATCCTTCTTTGGTGATAACTTTTGAAGTCATGGACAGCCTACGGGTTGATAACGCGGTATCTCTATTTGGTTCTAGTTCTTGCTTTAATTTTGCAAAATCTTACTTAAAAAAGTTAAATCAGGAACTATTCACACTGATTTGGCCTATCTATAAAGGTAATATCGTGGAAAGTGTTCTTCATTTTAATAATACAATTGTAAAATTATTTGAAAATTTTCTACCAAAACGATCTTGTGCTTTAACTAAATGTACCAATTTATGGTTTACAAAAGATTTAAATTTGTTAAAAAAAAACAGAAAATCTCGCGCCTTTAAACAGTATAAAACAACAAGCTTGCCTACAGACTATGTAAAATACTCAAATCTACGTCATAGGTACTTTGAACTTAGCAAAATATGTTATAACAACTATTTAAATAAGATTAAGAGGAGCATTGTACGCAATCCTAAAATGTTTTATGACTTCGTTAACTCCAAACGCAGAGTCTCTTTGTTTTCATCCGCCATAACTTATAAATCTACTACATCAAGTGATTTTCTTCATATCTCCAATTTGTTTGCACAATTTTTGAGGTCTAATTACATTATCAATTCAACTGGAAATAATTTTGTCCGTCAAGAGAATTTTTATCCTCAAAGCTCAATTAGCACCCCAATTCTTTCTTCCGAAGATGTGTTATGCCAGTTAAAGGCTTTAAAGAGCTCCTTTAGTTATGGCCCTGACATGATTCCAACATGCTTTCTTAAATATTGTGCTGAAAATTTGTACCGGCCTTTGACAAACCTCTTTAAGGCATCCCTAAAACAGGGCATATTCCCTTTAACATGGAAAAAATCATTTATAATACCCTTGCATAAGAATGGTAGTAGATCTTCGATTGAAAATTATAGAGGGATAGCAAAGATGTCTGCTATACCTAAACTTTTTGAAGCCATAATTACTTCCCAATTAACTTTTTCCATATTTCTTTTAATTTCCAGTTCCCAGCATGGATTTTGCAAAGGGAAATCTACTATTACTAATTTTCTGGAATTTGTTACTCAAGTTTCAAATGGATTTAGAGAAAAGAAGGATACTGATGTTATATATACTGATTTCAGTAAAGCATTCGACAGAGTAAATCATACAATACTTATTAAAAAACAAGATATTCTTGGATTTCAACCAAACTTTCTCCAATGGATATCTTCCTATCTCTGCAACAGGACTCAAATAGTATTATTTAATTACACCTTTTCTGACATAATTGATGTAACATCTGGTGTTCCGCAAGGTAGCCACTTGGGGCCGATTCTGTTCTTGTTATTTATTAACGATTTGTCTTCAGTTATAAAATATTCAAAGACTTTATTATATGCCGATGATGTAAAGCTTTTCCAATCATATATATACCTCAATTAATGAAAGATGTTTTTATAGAGCGATTTGAACAATTTAGTAACTTGGTGTAATAACAATGATATGTCTATTAAACTTAATAAATGTAAAACAATGTTATTTACAGAAAACATGTTCAATCACTAGCTTACACAATAAACAACTATAGTCTAGAGCAAGTATGTAATTTTGTTGATTTGGGTGTAACAAAGGATACCAAACTCAACTTCAATCTTCATGTTAATACATCTGTGTTGAAAGCTAAAGGTGTCCTTGCCTTTGTAAAGCGGTGATCTAAAGAATTCAGAGACCCTCATATTACGAAAATACTTTTTACGCCATTAGTAAGACCAATATTGAAATACGGTTCGGTTGTGTGGAACCCTAATTATAAAATCCATTCTGATAAAATTGTGTCCGTTCTAACACAGTTTTTGTTGTACGCTTTGCGTCATTTGTACAGGGATTTCCGCCAAAATCTTCCTCCGTATACTAGTCGCTTAAAACTTATAAATTTACCCACACTCTTTAGCCGTAGAGAAATGTTAGGAATAATTTTTTTATTCAAGCTTCTAAAGGGACTGATTTGCAGTTCATTTCTCTTAGGTGAAGTAAATTTTAATGTCCCCATCCGATTATCACGACAATATTCTTAAGATCTTGTAAACCTAATTTGAACTATATGAACCGTTTTGTTTTTGTCAAGATTTCAATTGTTATTCCAGCACATTCGATATGACAGACTCACTTTTCGTAACAAAAAATACTATACTAACTTCTCTGAACAAGTAACTCACTAATTTTCTATTGTATATATATAAAGGGTGTTTTTATAGAGGTATAGAACTTTAAGTTGCAATAAAAAAACGATGGATTATTCGATTGACACGAATATTATTTATCCGAAAGATAATCTTGTGGCATTACATTTTAGATATGATTTCTGGCATATGACCGCCATGGCTGGCGCGAATGTAGTCAAATCTGGATGTCCAAATTTCGATGACTTTTTCCAACATTTGTGGCCGAATATCGGCAATAACACGGCGAATGTTGTCTTCCAAATGGTCAAGCGTTTGTGGCTTATCCGCATAGACCAACGACTTTATATAGCCCCACAGAATGTAGTCTAGCGGTGTTAAATCACAAGATCTTGGAGGTCAATTCACAGGTCCAAAACGTGAAATTAGGCGGTCACCAAACTTGTCTTTCAATAAATCTATTGTGGCAAGAGCTGTGTTACATGTTGCGCCGTCTTGTTGAAACCACATCTCCTGGACATCATGATTATTCAATTCAGGAATGAAAAAGTTAGTAATCATGGCTCTGTATCGATCACCATTGACTGTAACGTTCTGGCCACCATCGTTTTTGCAAAAGTATGGACCAATGATTCCACCAGCCCATAAAGCGCACCAAACAGTCAGTTTTTCTGGATGTAACGGTGTTTCAACATACACTTGAGGATTATCTTCACTCCAAATGCGTCAGTTTTGTTAGTTGGCGTAGCCATTCAACCAGAAGTGCGCTTCATCGCTAAACAAAATTCGGTTATGAAAATCAGGAACAACGGTAATCTCGTTTTGGGCCCATTCGACGAATTTACGCCTTACTTGATGATCGTGAGTCTATTCATGATGAATTGCCAAACCAAACTGAGAATAAATAGCTTGACAGCTGTTAAATCGGTCGCCATCTTGAAAAGTAATGCCAACTTAAAGTTCTATACCTCTAAAAAAAACACCCTTTATATATAAATAATTTTATATTTCAGCTGATGAATTTGTTTTCTGTAGCTGAGCAGTTTTAAATCTCGACGCTTAACAAACTCTTACTTTATTGACTCGGCAAATTCCGTACGTTATGCGGATGGCGTCCCTCGTGTCGGTTGTGCGGGAGGAGAGTAACCGTTGGTTAATTAATTAATTAAATTATGTCGGCACCAGAAACGAGCATTTCCAAAACTTTTTTTTATCTCTTCAGCATATAAGAGAAAAATAATTTATTTAAAAAAAAAAAAGTAAAATGTCCAACCGTATCTCTCGATAGGGAATGCTATTCCCCCAATGCATCTGTGACATGAAATAAAAGTTCTTCATAAAAATTCATTAGTCCTTCCATTTCATGGAAAATATCGATAGAAAATCGCTTTAGCGGTTATAGAGCGCCATTTTTATACTCATATTACATAATTCTTGGCTAATATATATAAGTTTATTTATATTCTTAATGTCTTGATTTTCCCACTCCACTGATTGGCAGGATTTATCAAGATTTATCAATGCAATGTATTCAGAGCTTGGAAAGTATAGGTTTAATGTTCGGTTCCCTCCACAGTTATTCCTCCTTATATATCCTGTTTAAATTTTAGGCATAAAAATCAAACTGTATTTCATACCAGTGCTGTATTTAAATTATGAGAAGGGAGTAGGCCACCTTAAAATAAATCAAAATTGTGTGGAAACCAAAACTTTTTTTTTGTATGTATTTTAGTTTTTTTTTTTTCAGTAAAAATATACAAGTCTGTATTTAAAGGTATTTCAAAAGGTAAATAGCAAGCACTTCAGTGCAAAGAACGTTGACTTTTGTATGGCCTGCATATATCCACATACATATACACATTCTTACACACATATATAAACATATGGAATTGATTGTACTCTTTGGGAAGGCCTTACTTCATGCGCCACCCCTACCACACGCCTTGCATTTTCCCAATTTCTTCCATTTTGATATTTCTACATTTCAGCTTGAGTGGGTACGCTTTGTGTTGCATGAGTGCGGGTGGAATGTTGTTATGTTGAAAACCCTTCACACTTTCAGTCGCCTCAGCGCCAACGAGGGAAGGCGTCGTTTTGTTTTTGCTCTAAATATCTCACATATATGTATGTACAAACGTACATTACATTTAACATACTGCTTTTGTTTTATCACAAGTACTTTACCTACACGTTTTTGCTTTATTTCATATATATGTATATATATAAATATTTCCTTTGTACGAGTATGTAGTGTGGTGATTTGCGGATAACGGCGAAAATTGCCTGCCATGGAACTACTTTACATGCACTTTCTAATCTTAAATAACTCTGGACAAAGGAATATAACAACAAACAAACAAATACAAAAAAAGAATAATAATTACAAAAAAACCAACATCGCACGCAGGTACTTAAATTCCTGTAGTAATGCAAAATGTAAAAGGTGATGTGTGGTAAAATTGCTTTTGCTTCGCCGTATATACATTTGTATATATGTGTATGCTGGTTTGAATGACGTGAAATTAGAAAACTCTTAACTACGTAGACTCTGCATTTGTGCAGTTAATATATGCAAAATAGGTCTACTTAAGGACGCATTAGTTGCCGTCTAAAGGCAATTATATTATAAAATCTTCTTTTTTTGCTCTTCTGGAGCAATAATTTACTGGCAGCCTATTTCGGCCATTAATTTGGAAAATAATTATCGGAAATAGGTTGCAACATAAGCTATAATTACATAAGCTGTAATATCTGTGCTCTGAGTTTAATTTAATTTATATATATTTAAAATATATATATATTTAAAATTATAGTTTTCTCATTAGTTAAAAAATTTTCTTTTTTTTGTTTGACTATTACATTGGTGCACCTAAAAAAATTAGAGAAATTGAAACGAATTATGAATTTAATAAATTAACTTAAATTAAAGTATAGATAAAGCCTAACAATAATGAACCTTTATTTTTAATTTTTAGTTGCAAAACTTGTATTTTTTCATAATGTATTAATTAAGTTAGGTTGAACTGGCTGACATAATGCTACCGGATATGTTATATAGGGTTTCCAATAAGAGCGATACGATTTCTTAAAAAAAAAACCCACACTAATTGTTAAGGAAATTCAAATGTTTTTTATTCAGTAGGGGGATATGCTAAGTCTAGGAAATGTATACTATGCAAATATTTCCTATGGAATTGTGCTAGAGATCGAGAGCACTCCCGTTGCAAAGTTGTGATATACTGAATAACAACCACACAGACACAGGGTTGCTTTTCCCTTCACAGGGTTGCGTTTTCCCTCTTGCTATCTGTGGGAAATAAATATATCTAGGTTTTGGTATAGGATATTTTTCCTATCGTAGCATTTTTTTTTTGCATGTGTTTTGTAGTTGAGCCATTTCACGGATAGGAAAACTTTGCTATCCGTGCACTTTAGCATGCATTTCTTAGACTAAGTGAGTACCCGTATGTAAAGTACAATCGATGCAATTAAGTTCTGAATATAACATCGATCAAATGGCCTACTTTTGCAGAAATGAATTCGATGAACCCAATTTTTGAGCACTTTTTCCACTAAATCAAGTCGTATGTCATGAATAGCACGTTCAATATTGACTCTTAAAGCTTAAAGAGAGTCTGGTTTATTGCTAAAGGCCAATGACTTCAAATAACCCCACAAGAAGTACTCTAACGGTGTTAAATCACAACTTCTTGGAAGTCATTGAATGTCACAATTTCTTGGAATAATCGAATCTCCAAACCTTTCTGGCAATAATTCGGTTGTTGCACGGTCTGTGTAACATGTAGCCCCGTCTTGTTGGAACCAGATGTTGCTAAGATCAACTTTTTCCAATTGTGGCCATAAAAAGTTGGTTATCATCGATCTATGCCGCTCTCCATTGACAGTAACGGTGCTACCAGCACCATTTCGAAAGAAATACGGACCGATGACTCCACCAGACACAAAACTACACCAAACTGTCAATTTGGGTGAATGTAATGGTTGTTCATGAATAATTTGTGGATTCGACAGTTTTGTTCGTTTACCGCTCCACTCAGATGAAAGTGAGCCTTATCGGAGAAGATGAGTTTCTTAAAAAAATCATTATCGTTTTAAAATTATTCCAAGGTAGAATCAGCAAATTCACGACGATTATGATGGTCAATTGATAAAATTCTTGACATATTAAATATGACCAAAGTGACACTTAGAAATCATATCGTCCCTATTGGAAAACCCTTTATATGCGTTATCTGTACTTCTACACTCTTTATTTTATCAAAAGTATGAAGTAAATTTCTTCGTAAACGGAAATAGTGGTTTTAACCCTTTGCTCTTTGCTGATTGAAAGTCCTAATGCTTTTCTGCGCCAAGTAAGCATAGTCTTTTCCTGCCGAATGTTGGACACTCACATGTTTCGTACTCCACTGTCTTCACACATTTGCTATATTTTTTTGCACTTGTTACCCTCTAACATACCTAAGTTATAGGTTTGCCAAGCCAAAAGGCAAGTTTTATTAACAGTCCCATCATCATCAGCCTGTAATCAGGCATCTTAACCACTCGTAAAAGCTTTGTAAGTTTAGCATCGTAAGTTTAAACACCCTGCAGTAGATCTGTCGTAATTTTAATAGCAAATATTTCGGCTTGGGGATACTGCAATGACTTTGCATCTTAAATTACTTTCTTCCGTTTGAGAGAATATGAAGGGGCTTTGTCTGCATCACTCAAGCCTTTGCTCCAGCCATTTGCCTCTTTTTTTTTTTTAGCTGACTGCCGCTTCTTCAAATTACGATACGGGATGACGTAGTCAATTTGTAAAGTTAGCGAAAATGCTACTCTACTGATTTTCAGCTTCCTAGAAGCGTATAGCCTCGCAGTAGATAGGAATGCCCTGTTTTTAGCTACTGTATGCTCAAAATGTATCACTGCAGATGGTATTCCTTTGAGTGCCCGGGGACGTACATCGTTGAATGTCTGACCCCCTCCAGTCAACCAAATATGTTATTATTTCTACATATTTTTAAGTAGCGCTAAGCTAGAGCTAGAGTAGCTACCGCGCTACCTGCCCCCCGCCGGTTAGGGCTAAATAGTGTTCCAGCTAAGCCTCAACACATCAGCAACGTGCTTGTCCTCGAGACGGGTATCGGTATATTAAAAAAAAAAAAATGGCGGCTACGATCTTCAATAGTTTTTGGGCTTTACATCAGTGCTGTTATATATATATATATTTGGCGCTTTGTAACCGCTGCAGCGATTTCCGGCCGAGCTCCTCCTCCAATTTGTGGTTTTGCGTCTTGATGTTTTTACCAACAAATGGAGGGACCTACAGTTCATTCTAAGCCGCCTCCGAACGGCTGATGGATTTTTTATGAGGAGCTTTATTTCATGCCAGAAATACACTTGGAGGGTTTGACATTCCCTGCCGAGGGGCGACCGCAATTAGAAAATTTTTTTTCTATCATTTTGGATGTTGCTCGAACCTGGGCTCGAACCCAGGCCTTCCGAATGTCAGTACGCAATGATAACCACTCGGCTATCGCGGCCGCCAATGCTGTTATACTCATACTAATATATCGAGCACTAATATGGTTTGCGTTTAGGGAAAAGTGTCATATTAATTCTATAGAACAGGTGAAGCGAGCTTGTTTACTTTGTATAGCGAGCGCGATGTGAACAACCTCATTATTGACATTGTCTCATACAAGGCATGTGACGCTAATAGCTAGTCACCGCAATGTTCTAGACAATTTTAGACATTCAGAAAATTATACAAAAAAACTGGTTAAACGTTAAGTGCGAATGAGATATACGCTATCAACGCCTTTCCAAACTGGGAAGAATGGGTACAATAATATGTCCAAATGGTAGGCAAGCGCAGGAGCTGGGTTCTTCAGTGACCATCCCAATACCTTAGGTAGTTTGAAACTCCATGACTACAACTCTTACTTTAAAGCAGAGGTTGTGGGCATCAGTGAAGGTACCCCATTGGCAACCGCTTTAATGTGAAAACCTACGAGGTTTCTAGTAGACAACCGAGCGATAATTGAGGCAATTAAATGTGTCAACACAAAGGCCAGATGCGTGAGAACATGCAAAGAAGCAATTAGCAGACAATCACGGAAGGCGATGACCTACCGGAAGAGCTTGCTCGTGCAAGTGACCCTATGAAGGTCATGACAATTGACTGCCTCAGATCTTTCAGCGCCTTCAAATGTTATCACAATAGAGCACAATTAGGTACGAGTACTCAACCTCCCCCTTTAAAACAATCAACCATCCAACCAAATAAAACTAATCAAATACTAGTTAATACGCTATCTCGAAACTTATTTATTTTTTAAATAATAATAATACAAATGAAATAAATATTTTAAAAGTCTTTATACAAAAAATGTTTTTTTTTAGTTTCAGAAGTTTTCATACACGAACCCCTTGTTGCAATAACGCGCCGAGTATAAGTCACTCTATTCATTATTAAATGGCAAACCCAACTGAGCATAAATAAAGTAATATTTGTCAAAAAAAAAACCAACTCCGAAAAAAGAAATGTCTAATTGAAAACCACATGTCTTAAAATACCCATTGGTAGTGGGTAAGCTGTCGCCAGATTGTAAAACACGCAACCAAAACGATCACGTTGTGATAGACGGAAGACATGTATCCAGTGTTCTAGACGTGCGTACGTTCCGAGGGCCAAATATCGACTCGGATCATTATCTTGTAGCAGCAAAAATACGCACTCGCCTCTGTGTGGCAAAGAACGCCCGTCAACAAATACAAGGAAGATTTGGCGTCGAAAAGCTGCAATCACAGCAGACGGCCAGCAAGTTTTCTACTCGCCTTGCACACCTGCTCTCTGGGAGCACTCATAAGCGACTTCGTATAAGGGAGCTGTGGAACGAAATATTAAATTCCTTGCGTACCGCTGCTTCGGAAACAATTGGTTTTCGGCAATACCAGAAAAACCACTGGTACGATGAGGAATGTCGAACTGCAGTGGAGAGAAAACAGACTGCCTACCTCGCAACTTTGCGATCGACCACAACACGTGCGGAGTGGTATAGATACCGAGAGCTGAAGAGGGAAGCGAGACGCATTTGCAGACGAAAAAAGAAAGAGGCCGAAATGCGTGAGTATGAAGAGCTTGAGAAGCTGGCCGACAAGGGTAATTCTCGAAAATTCTATGAGAAGATGCGGCGACTTACAGAAGGTTTCAAGACCGGAGCAAACTCATGTAGGGACAATAGAGGTACTCTGGTGACAGATGTCCCGAGTATACTTAGTGTATGGAGGGAACACTTCTCTAACCTGCTCAATGGCAGTGAAAATGAAAGCCCCGGAGATGGCGAACCCGAAACCCCAATCGATGACGATGGTATGGAGGTGCCATCACCCGACTATGAAGAAGTTCGGATAGCGATTGCCCGCTTAAAAAATAACAAAGCGGCAGGAGCCGATGGCTTACCGGCAGAACTTTTCAAATACGGCGGCGAAGAGCTGACAAGGAGCATGCAAAATATGGTCGGAAGAAAGCATGCCTGACGAATGGAACCTAAGTGTGCTCTGCCCAATCCAAAAAAAGGGAGACCCCACGGTCTGCGCCAATTATCGTGGGATAAGTCTCCTTAATATCGCATATAAGGTCTTATCTAGCGTATTGTGTGAAAGACTAAAGCCCACCGTTAACAAACTGATTGGACCTTATCAGTGCGGCTTTAGACCTGGCAAATCCACCATTGACCAGATATTTACCATGGAGAAGACCCGAGAGAAAAGAATCGATACACACCACCCTTTTATCGATTTTAAAGCTGCCTTCGACAGCACGATAAGGAAATGCCTCTACGCCGCTATGTCTGAATTTGATATCCCCACGAAACTCATACGGCTTTGTAAATTGACCCTGGATAATACCAGAAGTGCGGTCAGAATTGGGAACGACCTCTCCGAGCCATTCGATACCAAACGAGGTTTCAGACAAGGAGACTCTTTATCGTGTGATTTCTTTAATTTGATGCTGGAGAAAATAATACGAGCTGCAGAGCTAAACAGACGAGGCGCAATATCCTACAAGAGTGTGCAATTGTTGGCGTATGCCGATGATATTGATATAATTGGTCATAATACCCGCAATGTAAGTCCTGCGTTCTCCAGATTAGACAAAGAAGCGAAGCGAATGGGTCTGGTAGTGAACGAGGGCAAGACGAAATATCTCCTGTCATCAAATAAACAGTCATCGCATTCGCGACTTGGCTCCCACGTCACTGTTGACAGTCACAACTTCGAAGTCGTAGATAATTTCGTGTATCTGGGAACTAGCATTAACAACACCAACAATGTCAGCCTTGAAATCCAACGCAGAATCACTCTTGCTAACAGGTGCTACTTTGGACTGAGTAGGCAATTGCAAAGTAAAGTCCTCTCTCGACGAACTAAAACCAAACTCTACAAGTCGCTCATCATCCCCGTCCTGACATATGGTGCAGAAGCCTGGACGATGTCTACATCCGATGAGTCGGCTTCAGGAGTTTTCGAGAGAAAAGTTTTGCGGAAGATTTATGGTCCTTTGCGCGTTGGCAACGGCGAATACCGCAGACGATGGAACGATGAGCTGTACGAGCTATACGACGACATTGACATAGCTCAGCGAATAAAGAGACAGCGGCTACGCTGGATAGGTCATGTCGTCCGAATGGATGAAAGCGCTCCAGCTTTGAAAGTATTCGATGGAGTACCCGCTGGTGGAAGCAGAGGAAGAGGGAGACCTCCACTCCGTTGGAAAGATCAGGAGGAGAGCGACCTGGTGTCACTTGGTATTTCTAACTGGCGCCAAACAGCAAGAAGAAGAAACGAGTGGCGCGCTATTGTTGACGAGGCTATAATCGCGTAAGCGGTGCCTACGCCAAAGAAGAAGAAGAAGAAGAAGTGGGTAAGCGTTCGGCTCTGACACAACAAATCCCATTCCATCTATTTGGCTTCCTTAGGAACTTTATTACCCGATAACTCTAAGTCTTACGGAGTATTTATACACCGTAATAAAATTGTATACGAGATAAATCGAATACACAAATTTGCTTTGGAATCATTCAAAAAGAAGTTTTATGAAGCTTTTCTCGAATGCAAATTATAATTCGGGCTTCTTTTGTAAACGCCACTTAGTAACAAATTATAAAAAAAGAAATTAACTTCAGATTTGATACGAACTATTTTAGTCTCTATACTCCTCGTACTCGTTCTATATCCTCTTGTGTGTAAGGACACACGTGGCGGCGTGTGCAGAAAGTATTCTTTTCTTCTTCTTTGGCGTAGTCACAGCTTACGCGATTATATTCGAATCAACAATAGCGCACCCCTCGTTCTTCTCTTCGCTCTTTGGCACCAGTTGGAAATGCCAAGTGAAACCAGGTATCTCTCCACCAGATACTTTCAACGTAGTGGAGGTCTTCCTCTTCCTCTGCTTTCATAAGCGGGTACTCCATCGAATACTTTCAAAGCTGGAGTGTTTTCAACCATTTGAACGACATGACCTAGCGAGCATTTCTGTTTTTGTTATTGTAGTAGCTAGCCAACCTCGCCTAGGGTAAGGTAGGTCCAGTCTTAGTCATCGAGGCCATCTAACGGGAGACCCAGGAAACGTGCTGTTTTGATTGGTTCTGACCAGAGGGAGAGGAGTGTTAGATGAGTCGGGTTGAGTGGGTATGGAAAGAGGTGGTTAATGTCGTGTGGTGATTCGTTGCATGCGGGATATGTATTGGGTATGTCAGGGCTGAGTCTGGATAGGTAGGAGTTGAGCCTGCTACAATATCTACATGAAAATTTTAATCTGTAAGTCATGCTCCGGCGCCATCAGGAGGTTTCCCATCATGGTCCGAAGGGCGGTATTCGGACATGCTTGTAGCTTCCTCTACTGCGTCTCGTTTGTCCCTGGCGTCCAAATCGGAGCAGCATAGTTTACGACCTGCCTTGCCGTGTACGTTGCCAACAGGTTTTTTTTTTCCTTTACTTTATTTCAGAATTTTGTTGATGCTCTTTACTTTAGTGGCAATTGCAGTCGTAGGCGTAGGCGGCAGAAACTTGGAATTATTAATGCTGACAGAGGATTTCGCTTGTTGCAAGTGAAGATGTCGTGCATAAAAGTGGGAAATGTCGGCGAGATAGAAGTTTACATTCGAACAAAGGCTATCAATATCCTCACCAAACGCCAATATCGAACAGTCATCGGGGTATGAGATCAAGGAGGCCCTCTCTGGTGGTGGAGGGAGTCTCGAGATGTAGAAATTAAACAGCATCGGGGAGAGGACACCACCCTGCGGAAGCCCCTGGTTAATTTTTAGTGGCTTTGATGTTCGATTCGAAAGTCAACCGTTGCTACTACTACTAGGACAGTTCGCGCGCCAGGCCGATTTTGATTGATGCCATGAACTATTTGAGTGTTTACGGCGTTAAGTGCTATTGTGGTGCTACATTGTCAATGTCATCGTGCGCCATAGTCATCGAATAACTCGTACTCGTAAGGCCGACTCATCGGATATCGACTTCGTACAAGATTCTACACCATACATCAGGACAAGTATGCTGAGCAGCTTGTAGACTTTAATTCTGATTCGTCTAGAGGAGACTTAACTTTTCAATTGCCTATTCAATCAGCACTTGTTGGCAAGAGTTATTCTATGTTCAGTTTTAAGGCTATCATTGTTGCGAATTTTATGACTGTTTATTTGATGACAGGAGATATTTTGTCTTGACCTATTTCACATTAACTCTATTCGCATCGGTTCTCTTTGTAACCTGTAGAAAGTAAGAATATCATTAAAAGGAACTGGACATTCCAGGTCCACACCCTCAAATCGTGATCCTTTAAGCGTTTGCTTTATCAAAACAATATACAAACGGATGTTTGTTGTCTACCTAGTGGATACTTCGTATAAGACCGGAAGTGCGAGGTGCTTGAAATATATGTAAAATAGTAGTTTTGGGCTACTCCCAGGTGAGTGGCAGTCAAAAAATTTTCTCACTTGCGCCAACATCTACACATGCCCAATCCTCCTATGAGTACTGCTAAAACATAATATAACTTTACTGGGGCATATGTAAAGGCCCAAATTATAATTTTGCTTTAAGCACTTGTAGCACTGCAAAGTTTCTGAGAGATCTATGTTCTGTTTTCTTGTGCTCTTGGCAGTAGATATTGTAAATACGGCCAAAGATTTAACGACGCATTGTAAATTTAATTTGTTTATTTCTTCAAATATAAGATTTTGTACTGATCGTTATTAACTGTTTTGTAAGTGCCGACTCAAAATAACTAAGATACTTACTTCAGTTCAAGAACTTATTTAATTTAAAAAAAAAATTCTTTTTATTTTTTTATTTTATATTTTTAATTGTTTTTCGTGGTCCTAAGCCAATTATAAGTTTTTTCGAAATACAATTCAAATTAAATCACACCCATTTTCATACTTACAGTAAGAATTTATGTTTTTATTGTTCAAAATTATGTGGGATTAAACTTCGAAATGTACGCCATCTTTTAAAGGACGTATTAACCTAATCGAATTGCGAAGTAAAAGGGTATACGAGATTAACGTTGAAATCGCCTATCCTAGCATTATGGTTGAAATTTGTTTTCCAACATTCTGTGGGAACAGCTTCAAAGTATGCTAAAATCAATAAATTATTCCCCCTCTCAACTATCAGTTGAAACAATTTTATGCTTTACCTTTCCAGTAAAAAAATAAATTATTGAAATATGGTAACACATAAAAAAATGTAGTTTAAAAAACTTTTTATATTTTTACTCAGAATAATTTCTTATTTCACTTTAAAAAAAGCTATTATTTTAAATAGAAAAGTTATTTTAATTTTATTTTAATTAGCTTTGAATTTCAGCTTAAGCAAAGTGCATTGAAATTTTGTTAAGTTTTATACATATTTTACAAAATAAAATTCTATTTATGCGGCAGCGTAATGTGAAATTTAAAAAAAAATTATATATCAGCTCTTCTTAATGATTTCAATATTTTTATTATGTCATACATGTTTGAGACAATTTTTACGAATAATTCCAGCATTTACCTTCGCTTTCATCTCACCATTAATTTTTAAATTGAAAAGTAACTCATTCGTTATATCGCGATGTATTTAGCTTGGGCTCATGTTCTCCTTTAATTAATGACTGCCCGCCATTTCTCTTAAGAATCTCGGCAAGTTAAACATTCGAAGGAAGCGAATCGAAAATATACAGTTAAAATGTCAAGTACAGTTCTGTATACATTGTACATACATAAGCAATTATAAAAATATCTGACAGAAATGGAAAATGCATTTCTCAATTACTATATTTTCCAGCACATTCACATAAGCATATATATATATACCAAAAGTCATACGCTTACCTACGTCGGTATATAAATACATATATTATTGAAATATTAAAAGAACGCAGAAATCGAATAGTTAATATTGGCAATGGAAAGTAAAATACAAATAATATCCAATAGTGCAGAGAAGGGTAAGCACCAAAGGTGCGCTTGGATTGTTACGTATACGCCGTCTCGTCAATAAATACAAAGTTCAAGCGTACGATGGTGGATGTAGAGCGCAGTCAATGTTTTGTGCGTGAAAGATATTGAATGGAAGAAAAAGTGAAAAAATAAAAGAGCGCAAATAATAAGTGAAAAAGTATCGAAATACTTTACAACATTGTCTCGACATCAAATTTAATGGAAATTAAAATTAAATTTTTGTATATTTCCTTCTGATTCCGAACAATTCACATTATCACCTCATTTTTGTGTGCTTTCAAAAAAATTAATCGACAGGTAAGAATTATTAAATCATTTCCGTAGAATCAAAGCTTACAAATTGGCATTCCTGAAGGTAATAAAATTTAACTGAGCTTCTAAAGACAATCCTGTTCCAAGGGTGCAACAAATTTAAAAAATCCAGACAAGACACAATCCCTAAACAACATTAGATAGACAAAACAAACTCACGACCACTCAAAATGCAGATAACACAATATCCAGGCAAGACGAAATCTCTACAAAATCTAAAATCACGACAACGCTTTACCTCGACAAATAAAGGGTGATCCAAGTAGAGGTACTTTTTTCAATAGTCTTTTTTGGCAGATCACGTATGAGCCTCGCGTCAAGATCTCATATTATTTGTGTTCAGTATTGTTTGGCATTTCATCATGGAAAGACATACGCCTGAACAACCTTTACAAATCATTCAAATTGATTACGAAAATTCACGTTCTGTAAATAATGTGTTTCGCCCGCTTCGCTCAACTTATGGTCAACATAACCGGCATACTGAGCATACTATTCACAACACCATCACCCATCTTGAGACCCAGCATTCGACATTGGATAATATTCGACCAAATAGACCACGTCCAGCAGACAAAGAAGAAAATATACCGGCCTTACCATGGAGAGTCGATTCGGCGCCGTTCGTAACAACTCGGACTAACATATGGAACGACTTGGCGCATTTTGCGTCGAGATCTTGAATGGAAAGCATGCAAGAACTAAAGCCGCACGATTTTATCAAGCGACATAGCTTCACTCTATTGGCTCTTGAAAAGTTCCAAAAAGAACCGAAGTTTTCGATTCAAATTTTGTTCAGCGATGAGACCCATTTCTGTCTGAATGGATATGTAAACAAGCAAAATTGCCGTGTTTGCGGGCCGGTGAGAATGTAACCGCCAATGGCGACCGTTATCGCGCCATGATTACCGACTATTTGATACCTGACATTGAAACTCCTGATATCCGCGACATTTGGTTTCAACAATACGGCGCCATATCCAACATATCGCATCAATCAATAGATTTATTGAGAGAACACTTCATTGAGCAGATAATTTAACGTTTTGGACTCGTGATTGGCCACCAAGATCGTGTGATATCACACCGTTAGACTTTTTCCTGTGGGGGTGTGTAAAGAGTAAAGTCTATGCAGACAATTCCAACATTTGAAAGAAATAATCTTCAAAAAATAAATGCCAAAAAATGTTTCTTGGATTGATAATAAACATACCCCGTTAAATGTTGAATTTTCTGTGTTTTTTTTTCTCTAAAAAAGTATGGAACCTCGAAGTGGATCATCTTTTATGTTAAGTTCCTTTTTTTAATATTCTTCCATCAAATTATTGAAGAAATATAAGTATGTAAAAAAAGTAGGCCATTACGTACATGTATAAGTCAGACAGTGACTTTTTGAATTTTCTCCACAGTTGCTTTAAATAGACGGAGTAGTTGTGTCTATTCGCATGTTGCATTCAAAGTAGTGCTTGGCGTTGTTCAACCGCAATTCAAACGAAATTATTTCTCTAGGTTAGCGTGCTCCAAAAGTGGGTTATTGGCCAACTAGGTCATCGATTATGATCACCGGCGAATATTATTTAGAGCTTTTGGACAGTTTAGATATTGATTTGAAGCAGAATTATATTTGAAATACAATGCAGGGGTCGGGTGTGCACGTGTATAGCCATCATGATAAAAATTAATTAATTTGGCTACCCCGTTCAGTATATTTTTCAGAATTAGCCCCCTTCGACTAATTCGTGTTACCAGACCTCAAGAAATGGCTTGGCGTGAGGAGATTCGGCTCGTCTATTTTTGAGGGCTTTGCAAAAACCTATTATCTAGAAGGAACACAAAAATTTGAAAGACACTGAAATAAATGTATATATATTCAAAAATTCACTAACTTATTATTTACGGGAAAAATAAAGACAAATGTATTTTAAAAGATACGATTGCTAATTACGGTATCATTTTGTTTTTGGTTTTTATAATATGATTAGCTGGTGCTTCGTCGTTGCAGATATAAACGATAAAGTTACACTTAATAAACACGAGTAATTCGATTTTGATTTAAAACTTTAATCGAGAGTAAAAAAATGCGTAAGCACTTCTTAAAAATTTTAATATTTTCTGATCGAAAATGCGCTCAATTTAAATACAGGGTTTTCCAATAAGAGTGAATGATTTCTTTAAAACAAAAACACACTAATTGTAAAGGAAATTCAAATGTTTTTTTATTAATGTGAAGTACAATCGTCACAATTTCTTGAAATACTCGAATCTCCAATCCTTTCTCGCAATAATTCGGTTGTTGCACATGCTGTGTGACACGTAGCCCCGTCTTGTTGGAAACAGATGTTGTTAAGATTAACTTCTTCCAATGTTGGCCATAAAAATTTAGTTATCATCGATCTATACTGCTCTTCACTGTCAGTAACGGTGCTACCAGCTTCATTTCGACAGAAGTGCGGACCGATGATTCCACCAGACCAAAAACCATACCAAACTATCAATTTAGGTGAATGTAATGGGTTATTCATGAATAATTTGTGGATTTTCTTCGCACCAGAATCGACAGTTTTGTTTATTTACCGCACCACTCAGATTAAAGTGAGCCTTATCGGGGAAGATGATTTTCTTATCTTTTTTCAAGTTGTTCCAAGGCAAAATCACCAAATTCACGACGTTTATATCAAAAATTGGGTTCATCGAATTCGTTCCTGCAAAAGAAGTCATGGAGGCCATTTGATCGATGTTATATTCAGAACTTAATTGTATCGATTGTACTTCACATTAAATAAAAAACAATTGAATTTCCTTAACAATTAGTGTATTTTTGTTTTAAAGGTATCATATCACTCTTATTGGAAAACCCTATACATAAAAATCATTTTGTTTTTGGGTATTTTTAATGCGGCCTGTAATTGTTTTTGGTTATAAGTCATATTTTTTGTTTATTTATTGATATTATCCTTTATTGAAGATATTTATGAATTTAATTTTTTTTTTTTGTGAATATAAAAATATTTAAAATATTAGATATTATTTATGATCACTTTAAGCATGTCTGATTGCATTAAAAGTAAAAAGGAATTATAAAAATTTTGATGGAAAAAAGTTTTAAATTCGAAGTCGCTTGCGGCGGAGATTAAAATTAAACAAAAAGTATACTTTACATTTTTGAATCAAATAAAAATCATTATTCAGATAAATAAATGTATAATGCTTTGAAATTAGTCGCATTTAAATATTCCTTCTAGCTTCGCTGAAAACAGTGTGTAATTTGTTCGCTTTTAAAGTGACAAGTGTTTCTATAGCATGCGAATGTCTAGCTTTTTTTGTAACTTTCTTGATAACGAGCTGTTCGCCGAAATCAAACTTAGCACCATTTATAATGCTAACGAAGAGCTGTAGGTTTCTCATTAGGGGCTGTCCATAAACTACGTAGCCTTCTTGAGGGGGGGAGTACACTAAAAACCAAGGTGAGCCATGTGGAGGGATGGAGGGTGTTTGGCCTATGCTACGTGGTTTTCTATATCAATATATTTTTGCCGCGGTTAAAAAAATCAGCGCAGTTTTCATAAATCGTCTATCACAAATGCAGCAAAAAATATAACTATAAAAATCCATAATCATGAAGAAAAGAGTAGAAGCGAGCGAACGAACTTAAAATACGCGTTCCTTTTCTAACGTGCACTCATTTGTTTCAATATGATGCCGCGAGTGACGACAACGAAACAGTTCGACGATTGATATGTTTGAGGAAGATGACATTGAAATTGGCGAATCCAATAATCAACTCGACCGTCAAATGATGATTTACATAAATGGCTAGTTTCGTGTTTCATTCTAAGCTTGGATTGAAAGAAAAATGTCCTAACTTTTTTAATAAACATTTCTTTCCAAAAATTTTATCATAAAAAAACCACGTGCCTTTATAGGGGGGAGGGGGTATCGGGTAAAAGCTATGATAGACCACTTGGGGGGTGAGGGGGTCCACAAAGTGGCCAAAATCAGGCCACGTAGTTTATGGACAGTCTCTTATATCGAAATAAAGTAATGTTATGGTACATGTTTTTTCACACTGAATATGTACAAATGGCGCATTCGACGTTAGAGAAATGCCAATATATAGTTTAAAAAAAATTAAAACAAAAAGAACTTTATTAATGTTTAGGTATCAAAAATTAAATTCTTGTATTAACTTAGCATTTCACGTTCACGTTTAAGGCAATTTATCATTTAAAAATATTTATTTTCCACTACAAGGTCAGAGGTAAAAAAACAAAGGAAAGCTTACAGGAGATTTCAATTGTTATTGCTTTTGTAATTACTATATCTATACTATAACTTTGATTGCGACTGACCCAAATCCATGCAAGCAGTATTAGTAACACCTAATGATCATTGATGGTACTTAAATCCAGAAAATCCTTGTAATGTTTTGATACAAATTTAACTGATAAGCTTAAGTAAAAAAATGTTGAGAGGATTTTAAATGGTTTTTACGATAAATAAATGGAAAATATTTATGGCAAGATTTAAAAGATTATTATAAATTTTTTTTTACTTAAACACGGTAATATGTGTTTTGATTTCTATTCACCTTTACATTCAGTTAACATTAAAAATTACAGTGTTTTTATTTTATTTACATTTATATTATGCCATTATGGTGAACGGTAGGGCTCAGCAAAGCTACATCCAACATGGTACAAAGCAATACAACTCGTTATTGTACATTCTCTGTATTAATTCTGTATTAATTCACTATTTTTTTAGTCTTTTTTGTTGTTGTTGGTTTCGGTAATTTTTTGTTTAGTAAAATGAAATTGCAAATATTTAATATTATTTAATTTAAACAGGGGCTTTCTCTAGCAATTTGAACCAATGACCGCATTCGCAACGTTTGGGTGTAGACTTTTGCAGCCACATTCACTGCATATAATCTGATCTTCTTCTTCTTCACAGATGCAGCCACAATATGGGCATCAAATACTGGTGGTACCAGGTTGGGATTATCTTTGGTGCTAGCGCCAACTTCCAACACTTTTATTTCGAATGGGTTATCATTACCAGCAGCCTTGGATTATCAGCTCAATAGGATCATCAGCAGAAGCGCACTGGAGTGATTTGTAAATTTTGACGTGTCGCTGCACGCAAAGCCATATGCTCACAGACAGGAGCCATTTTCTTAAATTTGTGTTTTTATTTACTGGTTTCTGTTGAGAAATTCAGAAAATATTCACAATATGCGATGGCACAGGAAATTCCGATTTTTGAAAAAAATTTGGTTTTTGATTCGCTCGTCGTCACTACTTGAAAAGAGCTGCTTTCGGTATTGTATTTTTAGGCTGGAAACTACCAACATCATGCCTGACGAATGGAACTTAAGTGTGTTTTGCCCAATCCAAAAAAAGGGAGACCCCACCACCTTTTTATCGATTTTAAAGCTGCCTTCGAGAGCACGATAAGGAACTGACTCTACGCTGCTATGTCTGAATTTGATATCCCCACAAAACTCATCCTGGATAATACCAAAAACTGACCCTGGATAATACCAGAAGCGCAGTCAGAATTGGGAAGGACCCTTCTGAGCCGTTCGATACCAAACGATGTTTCAGACAAAGAGACTCTTTATCGTGTGATTTCTTCATTTTGATGCTGGAGAAAATAATACGAGCTGCAGAGCTAAACAGACCAGGCACAATATTCTACAAGAGTGTGCAATTGTTGGCGTATGCCGATGATATTGATATAAATGACCATAAAAACCGCGCCGTTAGTTCCGCGTTCTCCAGATTAGGCAAAGAAGCGAAGCGAATGGGTCTGGTAGTGAATGAGGGCAAAACGAAATATCTCCTGTCGTCAAATAAACAGTCACCGCACTCGCGACTTGGCTTCCACGTTACTGTTGACAATCAAAACATCGAAGTCCTAGGGAACCAGCATTAACAACACCAACAATGTCAGCCTTGAAATCCAACGCAGAATCACTCTTGCCAACAGGTGCTGCTTTGGACTGAGTAGGCAATTGAAAAGCAAAGTCCTCTCTCGACGAACCAAAACCAAACTCTACAAGTCGCTCATCATCCCCGTCCTGACATATGGTGCAGAAGCCTGGACGATGCCTACATCTGATGAGTCGGTTTTAGGAGTTTTCGAGAGGAAAGTTTTGTGGAAGATTTGGCAATGGCATTAGCAATGGCGAATACCGCAGACGATGGGACGATGAGCTGTGCGAGATATACGACGGCATTGACATAGTTCAGCGAATCAGGGGTCATGTTGTTCGAATGGATGAAAATGCTCCAGCTTTGAAAGTATTCGTTGGAATACCCGCTGGCGGAAGCAGAGGAAGAGGAAGGCCTCTACTCCGTTGGAAAGATCAGGTGGAGAGCGACCTGGTATCACTTGGTATTTCTAACTGGCGCCAAACAGCAAAAAGAAGAAACAAGTGGCGCGCTATTGTTGCCGAAGCTATGAAGAAGAATTAAAGGGTGTTTTTTATAGAGGTATAGAACTTTAAGTTGGCATTACTTTTCAAGATGGCGACAGATTTAACAGCTGTCAAGTGATTTATTCTCAGTTTGGTTTGGCAATTCATCATGAATAGACTCACGCCTGAACAACGCTTGCAAATAGTGAAATTTTATTTCGAAAATAATGGTTCTGCGCGCAAAATGTATCGATCGCGCGCAAAATGTATCGCGCAAAATAGCGATGAAGCGCACTTCTGGTTGAATGGCTACATCAACAAACAAAACTGCCGCATTTGGAGTGAAGTGTATGTTGAAACACCGTTACATCCAGAAAACTGACTGGTGCGCTTTATGGGCTGGTAGAATCATTGGTCCGTACTTTTTCAAAAACGATGGTGGCAGAACGTTACAGTCAATGGTGATCGGTATAGAGCCATGATTACTAACTTTTTCATTCCTGAATTGAATAACCATGATGTCCAGGAGATGTGGTTTCAACAAGACGGCGCAACATGTCACACAGCTCGTGCCACAATAGATCTATTGAAAGACACGTTTGGTGACCGCCTAATTTCAGGTTTGGGACCTGTGAATTGGCCTCCAAAATCTTGTGATTTAACACCGCTAGACTACTTTCTGTGGGGCTATGTACAGTCATTGGTCTATGCGGATAAGCCACAAACGCTTGACCATTTGGAAGACAACATTCGCCGTGTTATTGCCGATATACGGCCACAAATGTTGGAAAAAGTCATAAAGTCATCGAAAATTGGACGTCCAGATTGGACTACATCCGCGCCAGCCGTGGCAGTCATATGCCAGAAATCATATTTAAAATGTAATGCCATAAGATTATCTTTCGGATAGATAAAATTCATGTCAATCGAATAATCCATCGTTGTTTTATTGCAACTTAAAGTTCTATACCTCTATAAAAAACACCCTTTACCAGCGAATTCTGATAACTTCTTTAATTTTTAATATTTCAATACTTATTATCAAGTTTTAAGTGCTCTTATTTCCGATAAGTCTACAGAATCTTTTGTAAAATTTTTTTACTGCGTTAGCATTGAATTTTTGTTTTAAATATAAAAAAAAATTTCGAACTGCACCGTGAGAAAAATTTTGGAAATATTACTTTTAAAAGCTTCTATTTATTTTAATCCATTTTTTTTATTTATACTTTTTTAATTACGGAGTTGTGTTGTTTCAATGACTCGTTAGCGTTATATTATTATGTAAACGTTTTTATGGGAAAAATGCAAATTGAAATGTTGTTATGGTCTTTTCAGAAGAGAGGGCTTATTTTCTGCTGACAGTATTACAAGTTGTCATTTGTTGAAGAAAGTATTCCTCTTTTTTTTCAAGTTGGATGTATATATTGTGGAAACCGATAGTATATATAGGGTCAATTACAAAAATTAAATACACACATACACACAATTGTACATACATTTATTACAAAAAAAAGCACTAACACATTGGTTTATATGTATAAATGTCGCTGGTACATTTACGCAAAAATCCCTGGAACTAATAAGATTTGCATTTACATGAAACAAGCAACACACCTTTAATTACTTTTCAACCTTTTTCACTCCCTAACCCATCCCTCGAACAATCCAACAAATACAAACACATTGAAATGTTCATCAGCAAAGGTATCCCTGTCTCGTTGTTGTAACTGTTAACTCTTTACTTTTAACTATTATGGCTTATGTAACTTTGCAGTGCTGGTCAAACGGCTTGAACTAGACTGGCGCAAGGCTGGGCGCCGGCTAAATATTTGCAAATGCCGGTCATAACGAGTGTGCTATGTGTAAATGTATTAGTGCTGCCGACACCTAAATAAACAACGGATAACAAATCATCGAATGCGAATGACATGCCGCAGCAACGTACACAAATGTCAACATAAAAACCATAAGAGAAAAAAAAAAAAGGGAGAAGCAAGAGAAGGAGCGAGTCGTGCTAACGTTTGAAATGAGTTCAGCAATGACATCTGCATTAATAATTGCGGCAACAATGGTGTTGAAGTAACAATCAAATTTTATGTGTTGCATTAAAGCAAAAACAACAGCAACAACAATAGCAATAGTAAATAGTGTTAACTGAAACAAGAAATAGCTGAGGTTGAGGTGGGTGAAATGATAGCGAGACTTGAAGGTTTGTATATGTCCTTTATGGTGTCAGAAAGAGACTAGATAGCAATATTTGCATCGGTTTTTTTAATCTCCAGTTGAAATATTCCTATCTTCTTGTAATTTGTCTAAAGGCTACAAAAACAAGAAAATATTGATAATCCCGAATTTAATAATAGTTATATAGCCATATTAGAGTGACAAGAAATTTCACAAGCAGAAGAAAATTTTAATCAAATTCAAATATAGTAAGTGCAAGCAGATTGTTTTGATTTGACTGTTTTGACTTTTGAATAATATTAAGGTTAAGTTAAAATCCAAATCAAACGCGTAACTCTTAATTTTATTGCTGTACTAATATAATTTAGCGGCCGCGATAGCCAACTGGTTAGCATTGCAATTCAGTTGGCCTGGGTTCGAGCAACATCCAAAATTATAGAAAATTACTTTTTCTAATTGCGCTCGCCCCTCGGCAGGGAATGTCAAGCCATCTGAGTATATTTCTGATATAAAATAAAAGCTCCTCATAAAAATCCATCAGCTGCTCGGGGCGGCTTAGAATAAACTGTCCCTCCATTTTTTGGTAAAACATCAAGACACAAAAAAAATTGGAAGGAGCTCGGCCAAAAATTGCAGTTACAAGTGCCATATAGCACATATATGTACTAATATAATTTAAGTTTGTGAAGTCCAGAGAAGATTTTCACTTCATTCGAAAAAACTCTTTCCCATAATTTTCTAATTTACTTTGATAACACAGGTAAATAAATGCAAAAATTTTTTTTGCTGCTTTTAAAGGTTTTTGTGTTCGGTAACCATTGACAGTATTTAAAATTGTTTTTTTTTTTGTTATGGTTTTGTGTAAAAAGTCTTATTAGTGAATTTCTAAGAAATAAATTGTTTTCGTAAGGAAATTGACTCAAGGATCGCAATGTGATTTGTTGCATTTGTGGGGAATACACATTAAAAAAGTTTACGAAACCTAGCACAAATTTCTAAAATGTCTTTATTTTTCGTACTTCAAGTCTCAATTTTTAGACAAGAGCTGGTCGTGGATACTTGAAATTGTTTCCAAGATGCCGATAGAGGTTTGAGGTACTTGTGCAATGGATAAAACAATAAATCACTTCAATGACTGTTACATCTGCTATATCCATTTTCGTATTGCTAATATTAACACAATGCTTTATCCAGACTAACAATCGGCTAAAGGACCTTTAACACATTCACAGAAAGTATCTGATTATTCTACCTGTGAACCTTCATTTGATTAAATCTATATTGAAGTTTCTAGTCATAGTGATGTCGAAGAAATATTATCTATAGATCCAAAAAGTGTTATTGAAGTAGAATTGACCGATCTAACAAAAGATCTTGAACTAGCTATAACAATTATCAATTTTAAACAGGCGTTTTTTTGTGACACACAGCCATTTCGAATATGTTCGAACTTTGTTATGGTACTTACATACGCCAACAATGTAAACGATAATTATTTTAAAATCCAGTAAACTTTTACATAAAATTCATATAAAAAAGGAGAGGTAACTTTTGATAATATTCTAACAGTAGTTTGAAGAAGATTTCAATCATTCTAAGCTCAGCTATTTAAAATTAAATTAAATAAAAAGTTTCCTTCACAGAGGATTCAAATACTTTTAATTTCTACATTTATTTTGAAGAATGTTTACACGCGTCAACGTATATACGAAACTTCACTTTTCAGGTGCTTTTTTGATGGACTTTTGACCAAAAACCTCACATCGGAAGAAATCGGTTTTAAGACCATTATATAATCCGTAAGAATGTTGGTGGATTCGTCAATTCACCTTCTGGTACTTACATAAAGAGTGATCTAAGTTGAGGTACTTTTTTCAATAGCCTTTTTTTGACAGATCAAGCGTGAGTCGTGTCAAGCTCTTATATTATTTTTGTTCAGTATTAATTGATATTTCATCATGGAAAGACTTACACGTGACACAATGTTTACAAATCATTCAAATTTATTAAGAAAATTCACATTTTGTAAACTTATGGTCAACATAATCGGCCTACTGAGTTTACTATTCGCAACACCATCACCCATTTTGAGACCCACCATTCATTATTGGATAATATTCGACCGAATAGACTACGTCCAGCACCCAGTGAAGAAAACATAGCGGCCGTAGCTGAGAGTGTGCACGAAGACCGTGGAGAGTCGGTTCGGCGCCATTCGCAGTAACTCGGACTGACGTATGCAACGACTTGGCGCATTTTACGTCGAGATTTTAAGTTGAAAGCATACAAAATACAGCTTATGCAAGAACTGAAGCCGCTCGACCTTGAAAAGTTCCAAGAAGATTCGACGTTTTCGGGACAAATTTTGTTCGGCGATGAGGTCCATTTCTGGCCCAATGGGTATGCAAACAAGCAAAATTGCCACATTTGGGGCGAGTAGCAACCTGAAGAGATTAACGAGCTGACATTTCATCCACAAAAAGCAACGGTTTGGTGTGGTTTGTGGGCCGGTGGAATCATCGGTCCATATTTTTTCAAAAATGATGCCGGTGAGAACGTAACCGTCAATGGCGACCGTCATCGCCGAATGAAAATCGACTATTTGATGCCTGAAATTGAAGCTCCTGATTTACGCGACATTTGGTTTCAACAAGACGGCGCCACTTCTCACACATCGTATCAATCAATGGATTTATTGAGAGAACTCTTCGGTGAGCAGATGATTTCACGTTTTGGGCCGGTCGATTGGCTACCAAGATGTTGTGATATCACACCGTTAGACTTTTTCCTTTGGGGATATATAAAGTCTAAAATTTATGCTTTGATTCATATCTTGGAGCAAAACGTCGCGCGTGTCATTCGCCAGTTACCAGTAGAAATTGAAAGAGATGATATTCGAAAAATAAATGCGAATGATAATAAACATTACCCATTAAATTTGAATTTTTCACCATTTGATACACATATTCTATGATTTAGGATTCTTATCCGTTCTCCATTAGAATAATGACTGGTACGAGTATATAAAATTTCTATACAAAATATTTTTTAAGAATCTTCTTTTTAGTCCAAAAATAACAACAATAAGAAACAAAAAAATGGAGACTCAAGATTTATAGAATCTTCAGCAAACAGATAATTTGTAGAAGAAGCAAATGAATTTACTTCAATTCGTTACTTTAAATTTAGACTATATTAGAGTATTGGTTACCAATTGGGTATTAAAAGCTGGCAAACGAGAAATTACTGAGTAATTAAAAAACACAAAGGCGAGATTTGCATAATCAGAAACCTGTTGATTGGGATTGATCAAAGAATCTGACTAAAAAAAACTTTATAAATGCTAGGTTTCTTTACAAAATGCCCAAGTTTTTCTGAGCAGATCTTACGCAACAAAAACGGAAGTAATTACTTTTGAAATTAATAATTATTTGGATTGTAGTCCCAAAAAATGTGCATTATATGCTATATATTTATATATGAAGTGATGCTATTAAGTAAACATTTCAAAAATATCTGTACACACATAGAGAACTAGCAAAAAACGAAGATGCACACAAACAGCCTAAAACACTTTCGAGGAATATGACCACTTAACTTAGAATTTTAGCAGATTTGAAAGCTATGACTCACTTTTTTCCATACAACTGGAAGAGATGGGAATTGACTACTCGGCGCTATCCGAACTTAGCCCTTTCTTATAGTGTATAATACCTTTCATGAACAGAAAAGGATATATTATTTTAGGTCCGAGGTATATAAGTGCCAGAAAAAAATGGAATACACTCCCAAAAATTTATACCGATCGTATCAGAATCACGAGCTCAGTAGCTGATTCAGCCATGTAAGTCTGTCTATTTGAACGCAACCTAGCTCCTCAGTTTTTGAGATATTTCAGACAAACTTGGTACGCAGGAGTATTTTTTATATTTAAACCATCAGTTAGCAGAACCAAATAAATATTGGTACCAAAAATCATCGCAATCGCAAGACTATGTCATATAGCCCAACGGATTACATTATATCCGAGGGTGATTACTTTGATGGAGACAAAATATATATGTTCTTTTCAAAAAAAAAAAAAAAAAAAAATTTAAAAAAATAAAATTAAAAATTCAGATTTTCCTTTGAACACGCCTCTTATATATATATTTAATATAAGAAAATTAAAACCTGACAACTTGTTTGCCAATCATCGGTCTCAGCAGTAAGACTTATTTATAATATTTATTTGTGTTATTTCCCCATTTTAGCTCTAAATTATTACTTGAAATATTTAACAGTTCAGAATTAGAGTTAAATATATTTATTCCCGTGCATAATTGAAATCCCGAAAACCGAAGTCCTTATTCACTATAGATTACAATTTTTATTGTTGTTGCTTTTGTTTTGGATATATTGTTGGATTTTCCTGTTGTTGTAAATAGAGTAGAAATATCGACAAATAGCAATGTGTTAACAACAAAGCGTTAAGTATCAAACACCAACACGACAACGTTAGCAAGCAGTTGTCGGCAGTGTCTATGCGTCGTTGCGTTGTATTGCCAGCAGCAGCGCCAGTGTATGTATATATGTATATATGCAGATATTATGCCAACAAATGTCATGAAATACAAGTAAATACGATGTCTGTCAACAAACGACTGCAGCAAGCACACTCATACATACATCGATATACACAACACAACGGAACGCCTGTTTACGTTATGTAAATGCCACAACAGACAACAGAAAAAAAAGAATCAACAGCAAATAGCAAATGACTGCAATGAAAATGTTCAATGTAGATTTTATGGCATTTAAAGTGTGGGTTGGCATAACAACAACAACAACAACAGAAATAAGTATAAAATATAGTGAATTCAATATCTCTCTACACCTTTCTAATGACAAGTCCACTCTCCACTCAATTGCTACTCTAAAGGCATACTTACATATATACATACTTATATACAGGCTCATGTATTTACCAAAGGGTAGGGCATATTGTATGTAAGTATGTTAGTCAAGTGTAACTGAATAACAATTTTATTACACCACTGCGTGGGTGTTGCATAACTCATTGTCATGTCCTGCTGCAATTGTTGCTGACCGTACGTTGATGGTTTCATTATTAATGCAAATTCATTGCGGCGCGGAATAATAGGTTGGAAATATATACACTCACTAAAGCGCACATATATATATGAGTTATTTAATATACCACTGTGCTAGGAAAGCACCAGTTGAATTGAGTTTTATAATCGAACTGGAGTAAGTGTAATTTCTCAAAGAAAAAATAATTTTTCGCTCTTTACTTAAAAACAGTTTCAAAGGAATTTAAATTTGTAAAATTATTTTTAATTTTTCACCGAAACCTGCTATTTAACCATCAGAGGGGTACGTTTAGAGAAAGTGAGAGTTTCAATAGATTAATAACCAAAAATTAACGGGCGACAACGAAACCGATAGTGAAAGATCGTGATAATACTAGACTCTCCTAATATAAGCTGCTATCAATTAGGCTGGCATATAAAAAACCTATATAAAAAACGTGAATTTCTTTATATTGATGGCAATTAGGCTAATATTTTTAAATAAAAAAGAGAGAGTCAATGAAAAGGGTAAATAGTGTTTAAGTAATATTGAAATCCTTGGCCCATCTATGGAGCAATTTAGCTTTATTTAAACAGAAATCCTTCGTACTTATTAAATCCAGTTTGAGTTCACTGCCATACAAATTTCAGTGAAGTCCAGTGATAACATTTTCAAAAATGTGATATTCGAAGGAACAAACAGATTTTTTAAAGATGCACTTGTAGTTTAAATGAAAAAAGCTTCGACTTGATATTATTTTTGGAAGCTGAAATATATTCATTAGAGTTTTCATACAAAATAATTGGAAAATATTAAACAACTTTAATTTTCTTTGTATATAGAATTAAACAAACATATTTTTTCATATAAAAATTTATTCGTTTCGATTCTTCAATTTTATTTAAATATTTTATTAATAAAAATTTAAGTATCATTTGGCACCAAAGGAGGTTTCACATAGGGTGACTCTTTATCGTGTGATTTATTACATCTGATGCTGGAGAAAATAATATGACCTGCAGAGCTAAACATACCACGAACAATCTTCTAAAAAAGTGTACAATTGCTGATGTATGCCGATGATGTTGGTGTCGTTGGCCATAACAATCGCACCATAAGTTCTGCTTCCTCCTAGTTAGAAAAAGAAGCGAAGCGATTATGTCTCGTGGGGGACGAGGGCAAGACGAAATAACTTTTGTCATCAAATAAAAAATCATCGTTAAGTTACTGTTGAAGTTGTAGATAATTTCGGAAGTAGAAGAAGAGGCATTCACTCTGAAGGCACTGGTTTCGCTTTGTATTTCCAATTGGCACGAAACCGCGGCTATAATTTCGTAAGCGTTGTCTACGTCCTTTTATTCGTAGATTAATTGAAATTTTTTTCTTAACAAAAATATTTTTTTTATTAAGGTGAGCCGAAAAAATACTAAATTTATAATTTTTTGAAGATCTGGACAAATTATCAGTTACTCGAAATAAACATCTTAAATTATTTGATTATTTGGCTATGATTGATACGAGTATTATGAAGATATTTTTTCTTTTATCAGCTTTATCCTTTTTAAAGTATCAAACCAAGTATATAACTTTGTAAACAAATGAAATTTACTTAGAAAAGACAACTTTCCGGAGGCCTAACCCATTCTATAACAGATTCTGATATTTACTAACAAATGAATGTTGATGAAATAATCTTATTTAGTTATTTTAAAGTGTACTTCTTTTCTGTTTTGAAAGTTAGGTGAAAAAATTGTCTCAACTTTAAGACAAGACTCTTAACTAAAAAGTTGGATGAAAAACTACAAACAATGAAGTTGTTTTAATCCAAATAAGCTGAGAATCTGAATAAAATAATTTTTTATTTGGCCTTTAAAAGGCTTTATGGGGATAAAATGTCACTTCACTTCACTTCAGAATTTGAAAACCGCTTGGAGGTGACTTTCCTTTAGTTGCAATAAACTTTAAATATGGAACTGTTGGTTGCCAGATATAGTTTCTATTTAATTAAATTAAAACGAATTTAAAGTGAATTAGTCTTCGACGACTAGGACTTTTCGCAAAGAGCGTCTTGAAACCTAGTTTTGAGCCTTTTTCTAATCCTATGTGGCTTATTCTTATCTTATACTTCTCTTGGTTGTCGTGCCAATTCTTATTGCATGTGACGTCAGTAGGTTGTAGGTTGTTATTAAGCTTATTGCAGCGATTTCGCTATATCGCTAGTAAATATTAGTTGTATGCTCCTTCGCTTACTGCTGTATATAACATAGTTGGAGATTTTGCAAGTGTTTAAGTAGTGTCATCTCTCTCTGATCGGTGTTTCTGGGTTCTAGCCAAACGATTATCCTAAATTTTAACTCCACGAACTTTAAGGAATGAAAATCGCTTCAGCTCCAGGTTACAAATCATGAGTTAAACAAGCAGCCTAAAAAGTTACAAGAGGATTAACTCAGTGTTACATACTCTGTAAACCCCTCCATGACCAATTTTTTATCTGTCCATTTATACCACTCTGCCCCATCTACCCTCTTTAGCGAACCTGAAAATGGTGAAACTAACACTGGAAAACACCAAACAGCTCGGAGTAATATCGGACGGCAGGCTATTGTGAAAGCTCAGATTTAATATGTTCCAAGTACTTCAAAAAGATCTCGTAATTCGCCAACATTTCATTTTATAAAATATTGAAAAATGCATCCACTCAATATGTATTTGAGAACTTTTAAGAACGAAGCCTTATATCTATCCAAATCGGTTGTAGGGGGAAATACGATATAGTATTTCGATTTCGGTTATTTTCGGTACAAATGTGCAATTCATAATACCTGTGCATTTCACCATATTTCGCGCTCCTTGATGTTTTTTTGGCTTAATTTTTAACCAAAACCTCATATCTGAACAAATCGGTTGTATGGGTTGTATACGTGCAGTTCAGATTTTTTGTGCATAAAACCAAATTTCACGCTCTTAGGTGTTTTTTTGTGTGGTTATTTTTTACTCAAAATCTCATATCTGAACAAACCGATGTATAGGAGCTATATGTTGGAGTCGTCCGATTTTGATCCTGAAAATGATCAATACGAAATTCATTATGTATATGGAGTATATCAAATTTTACTTTCCTAGTTACTTTATTGACGGATTTATGAACCAGGTGGCCGAATTTGACCGGTTCCGACAACTGATCATTCAAAAGTATAATTGCATTTTCCTACCAAGTTTGGTTGAAACATCTCTAAAATTGAGACACTAGCTTGCGTTCAAGCAGATAGATGGACAGACCGACAAACGGACATGGCTAAATCCACTTAGCTCGTGATTCTGATACGATATAAATTTTGTTGGGTCTATATTTTCTCCTTCTGGTATTTACGAGGTATGTTCAAAGGGAAGGTGGAGGCTTTCATTGATTACAATGGTGTGGTGCATCATGAGTTCCTGCCAAAAGGTCGTGCAGCTAATAAGGAATATTATAAGAAAGTTATGCAACGTTTGCGATCGGAATTGTTTGGCTCCCTTCGACTTTTTCCTATATCCAAAACTAAAGAAATGAATGAAAAGAAAGCGTTTTGCCACAGTTGATGAGATCAAGTCAGAATCGAAGAAAGAGCTGATGGCCATACCGCAAAGCGCATTTCAGAAGTGCTTCGAGGATTGGAAAAAGCATTGGCACAGGTGTATTATATCCGAGAGGGATTACTTTGAAGATGACAAAATAGATATTTATGAGCAAATTGGTATTTTTCACGTTCGTCAAAGGTAAATATAAAAAGGTCAATGACAAAAGTATATGAATTTTAGAAATATTAAAAAAAAATAATAATAATTACTTAAGAGTTTTGGTAATAAAATTTAAAATATGAATAATATATGTATACTTGATATGCATATATATATATATATATATATATATGTATATGTTGAAATATTTTTTTTCAGCTTTAACTCCTTTATCTCTACCTTTAATTTTAATTTTAATTTTATAAGCGTAATTTGTTAATTTCCTCTACTACTGTTTTTATACTTGTATAGTCGTACTTACGTGAGTAACTCTTAATAGTGCTTTTTGTAAAAAAAAAGCCAAAAAGTTAAATAAATAAACACATTTTATATGCATTTGAGACAAATAGTATTTATTTATATAATTTATGTAATAATTTATTTATGAATGCTTAATTATCCTCTCATTTTACATGCTTTTTATTATATTTATTTTTTATCAATTTGTATTTAATTTTTTTTCTTCTATCAAGTTCAATAAACGCACTCAGGTCAGCACTAAAGTCAAACAGTAATCAGCATTTTTAGTTGCATTATTTGTTTTTGTTTTTTTTTACTTTTGGTTGATTTTTTTTGCTTCATTCTTTTGTTGCCTCCGTCCATGTGTAGGTATGTACAGTTAAATATATTTATGCCAGTATATAATTTTGTATATGTGACTAAATACATATTAATTTGTTTTTCGTTTTATTTTTATTTTATTTATTTTAACTTTTTTTATTTCCACTTACATTGTATCCATTTGTAATAAATATTTACATTTCTTTTTTGTCCTTCTTTTTTTTTAGCAATTTGGGGTGAAAAGTACCCTTAGTGAAATTATTATGCAACTATAAACATCCATATATGTATATGTATATGTAAGACTCATTGCAGTTTTTTCAAATTAAATTTAGCACTTTTACAGTATTTAAAAAAAAATTATAATACAAATTTTATTGGTTTCATACGATTTTTTAATGGCATATATTATTTACAGAGTCTTTTTTGTTTCAGTTCAAATATAAAAAATATAAAAAAATATAATTACAATAACAACAAAAAACTTAAATAAAATAAAAGAAAAAAAAATAACCAAAAATACATTTAATTTATTTTATTTAAACAAACATACATATTTTACATATGTTCATATTATACACATACCTAAATATTTATTATAACATTTATTTACCTATATGTATATGTATGTGTTTCTATATTGTATATATATTATTTTTATTTACATACATATATTTATTTATTATTTTATTGTTATGTTTATAAATATAATCGCACATCTAGACATTTACATATCAACATAACTATGCAAGTATAAATACATATATATTTATATATATATATATATCTAAAGATAATTGTGTCGGTATTAGTGTTTATGGAATTTGTTTAATACAATTTAGTAATTACAACAGATTTTAATCATTCAGGTTTTTTTTTGCTGCTTTCATATTTATATTTTTATAACTAATTTCCTAATTGTTTACATTTTATTTAGATACCGCTAATATCTGCTAATAATTAATCTAGTTATATCACTAATAGCGTTCAAAAAGCTGACTTTTAGCATAGCAACATTTTCATAATCACTTTATAATTTCATTTTCACATGCTTACATACATACATATAAGTACATTTATTTTTCACTTCATTTTACTTTTTTTCTTTCAAGTCCTTAAGAGAAATGAGCGGCAGAAATTTTGCGAAAAAAAATCGGTCAACCGAAACAATCGACAGTTTACACAAATGGCTGCGGCAATTTAGAATTTTCTTTATTTTTCACCGATATTTAAATTATTAAAAAGAATGCCAACAAATTAACTATAAAACTGATAAAGGAAACATTTGTATTAAAAAAAATATGTCTAAAGAGATTTACCACCTGTAGAAAAATTCCTGATCCGTAGAAGTGACTGTATCAGGAAACCAATAAAGGTAACTTCAATATGGTCATAAAGTTGAGGAATTTATGGGCAACAAAATTATTTGAATACCAATTTTTAGAAGCCTTGCCATCCGCTATCCATTTAGTGGTTTCGAAAGTGGAGGGCTGTATTTTGACATATGTCACACCTAACTGTCAAACCAAACATGTTTTGCTTTAGTTAAAAGTCAAAATTGTTCGCTTAATAACCGAACAATGCATTAAAATTGTTTAAACCTACCACAAAAATGGCGAGTGCAAACTACTCAAGCATTTGGTAAAATTTTAAGAAATTTTGAAGAGACTCGATTGGTTACAGATAGTGTACGGCTTATGCATCATCGTTTTGTTCGTTCGTTGGACGAAGACCCGAATGTATATATTTCTCGACGTTATCAAGAACTGGGAATCTCTTATAGCGTATTTTGCACGTGGACTTATACTTACATCCATATAATGTCCAACTCAAACAACAATTGAAACCAGCTGACCATTCACAACGTTGATCAGGTCTTGAACTACAATCAGTGGAGCGCGACTTTTTCCAACAAAATTCACTTCAGCGACGAGACATATTTCTCACTCGGTGGATATGTAAATAGGTAATATTGTCGCATTTGAGGTTATAGTATCCTGAAACAAAGCTTATTGTCTGGTGCGCTGCGGAAATGATGACGACGATATTGTCACTGTCAATTCGGTACGTTATGGTGGTATTATAACAAACTTTTTTTGAATATCAGTTGAAGAACACGACTTGGACAATATATAGTTCCAACAAAATGGTGCCACATGACACCAACACGAGCGAATATGGTTTTATTGAGAGAGAAATTTTCCGGCCGAGTAATCTCTCATCTTAGCGTAATCAATTGGCCGTTGGACATTTTTTTTTGTGGCGAAAGACAGTGCCTACGCGTATAAACTATTAACTCTTGAGCAAATAACAACCGATATTCGTTAAGCTGTAGCTGAGATACCGCCCAATATGTGCCAAAAAGTGGTAAAAAATTACCTCAAACCGATCGACGGTTGCAAAAATTCACGAGGCAATCATTTGAATGATGTAGTGTTTCACATATAATGTGAACCTTGGCATTTATAATAAAAAAAGGAATCTCATGGAACAATTATTTTAAAGGCATTTCATTTACACTTATTTGGGAAACTGAGGACAATAAAGGCTTATATTGGAAAGAAATTATTTTCAAAAGGTCTTACCGCCAGCCGCCTGCTTAGAAATTTTATTTCAGTAAACTTGAGAATTGGTTAGATAATTGTAAAAATTTTGTTAAGAATAAAAGATTTCTAAGAAGGCTATACGATATATCTTGTTAAAAAACAAGGTACTGCAAGAAATTTTAAATTGAATGAAAATATTTTGAGAGAGAGTGGCGCAATGTTTTAATATTTTTATTTCTTATTTAATGCTCAAGTTAAGGGAATAAAATCAATATAGTATGTTATGAGGAAAAATGAGAGTTTTAAGGCAAGTTGAGCTAAAATATTTTCACTAAGCGAAAATAATTTTGGTAAATATTTAATAGACTTACTAGATTAAAAAAATTCTAAAAATAAATTAATGAATGAAAAAGGTCATTGTGAAAATGAATAAAATTGAGCACTTTTTTCATAACAAGCATTAAATATTAAGATGAAAATATAATGCTGCGGAGACGCGCTGCCCTTTATCAAAAAAAATATTTAAAAAATTTGTTTCCTAATTATTTCTGAGATAATTTTTTGGCGGAATTTCAAATCAAGATTATGCTTAACATAAACTCACTGAAGCCTTCTTGGGTTTTTCTGTTAAGAGCTCATATCAGATTTTATTACAATACTTTCACACACATGCACACAAACATACATATGTATATTTCAATGCAATTAGTTCGCACACACTTAACCTTAAATGTCTTAAATATCATTTAATTCAATAATAAACACACACCTACGGTAAATACTTAAATTTATAAAAAAAAAAGCAGAGGCCTTTAAGCGATACCGGCAGATCGGTATACTCATACTAATGCGCAGCGGCTTTTGAGCCCGAGTGCCGATGCAGTTCCAAATCTTTGCAGAAGGAGTCTGGAGACAGCAGTTCAACGGGTGTGCCGTTCTCGTGATTTACGTTGGTGGTGGTAGTAGTAGAGTTGTAAGGAATCCATATTGTACCACGAGGCGGGCTGGTTTCGGTGCCCCACAAGCAGCTTATTATGAAACGTAAAAATATGCAACAACAAAAATATTGCCACACCAAACATGTCGACCAATAATATTTGACGCAGTTGCATTGTGACAATTGTTGTTGTTGTTGTTGTGCAGTCAAAATTGGTATTATTGCACGATGTCCATTGTTACTGTCAGCAGCAGTACCATGACATAGACGCGGACGCTGAGACAAATACAGACACTCACGTTGTTTTTGTTGTTGTTGCGATGGCTGTAGCTGCAGCAGCATGCCATTGTTATCGGTGGTGCTAGTTCTAGTGTTGTTGTGATTGTTGTTGGTCCTGACGTTATTGCTGCCGTTGCTATTGGTAGAGACTGGCACAGCGCCTGCCACAGCGATAATATTAAAGCTGTTGTAGCACAAGCTGTAGCGGTTGAGTGTCGCGGCGGCGGCAACTGGCTCTTGCAATAACACCTTGGCATTGCCCTGCTGTCGCAGCATGCCACCAATGGCACCATTTGGTGGCAACACTCTACGTTGCATGCAAAAATTTTCCATTTCCATTTTATTTGTTGCCATTTCGGCATACACTTTACTCGCCACATGTCCTTGTGGAGGTGCGCGTGATGAGATGATGGTGTTGGTGTTGTTTGTGTGCTTGCAACAATTGCTGCTGCGCTCCAACGCATATTGCAACATCAACAATATTCCGAGTAGCAAAGCAAATGCTGCTGTTCTCGCATTTAATAACATCACCGTTATTATGGCGAAGGGCTTGTTTGTTGTAATTCTGGTTGTTGCTCCCATTGTTGTTGCTTTTGTTGTTGTCATTGCCATTGCCAGCATCAATGCGGAGAATTCAATTTGTCGTTCTTTCTTCTCAACAAAAGGTTGCCTCTGCTTTTGTCGCTGTAACTGTTGTTGTTGCTGTTGTTGTTCTCGTTTCATGCGTGCAATAAGTTTTGGCAGCAGTGCAGTTGCCTGACGACAACAGGAAGCCAGCAATGCACACATAAGCACCAGCACCGGACAGGCCCCAGCAAGCGCAGTGTGTTCGGCGGGTGCATGAGAGCGTAACGCACTCTGCTCCTTCTCCAGACATTGGCGGAACTCTTTATAGTCCACACGCGTTATGGCGCAATAATGGTTCAGCATACAAACGCCCTCACAGGAGTCGCTCTGATAGCGTACGGTGTTGGCGCGTGAATATCTGCCAAAGGGGAGAGATTGAAGAGAGAAGAGAGGTAGAGAGAGAAAGAGAGAAAAGTGTGCGTTAGTGTGTGAAATCTTTAAATTGAAAATCGAGTTGAAAATTGGTCAATTATTTTACGTTTTATGGATCTTAAATATTAAAGGGAATAATGAAAAGCGTTTAAAAGGTTTGGAGTTTTTTTTTTTTTTGAGGGAAAAATGTTCAGCTGATATTTTTTTCGCAGGGAAAGATCTACATATTTTGTATTTTTATATTAAATAAATAAAAAACAATTTTTTTAATGGATAGATACATAAAAGCCGAATAGCAGTGACAGCTGCTTGAATATCACTGTAAGTTCTCATCATTCTTTATGATTTTATTTAAGCCAAATTCACACACGGTAGTAGCAATAATACAAAAAAAAATTCTATACAATTTGCTTTTGTAAAATTACATTCTTTATGTCAGAATTCGAAATCTTTTTCTTTTGTTTGTGTAATTGGAAGGAAGAACAAGCAGGCATATGATACGAAAACTTCATGATGCAATAAGGACAGGTGTTATAACACTTCGCTTCCCTCTCGCTCTAATTACTGCCTTACAGATTAAAATTTTCCTCTTCGACAATCTACATTTTATGTTAGAGTAATTTTCATGAAAAAGTACTAAAATTAGTACTGATCATTTTTTTCGTTTCTTATACTGTTTATATTCGTTGGCAATTTGAATTAAATTATATTAAAATATGCATTTTTTAATTATAATTCAATAAAATTTAACAAAAACGCTGTATTTTTAAAAAGAGTTGATCACATAAGTATTTTATGTATTTGCAAAATAATATCTATAAGAAAGTCTGTTCAAAAGGTTTTGTGTTGGTTTGTGTGTATCTAAGATATTTGGTCGGCTCTTTGAGTTATATATACTGGTCAACTCGTAAGTATTTTTGCAAAATTTATTTACTAGCTATTAATAAAATTTTGTCATAGGTTTTCATCTGCATCGTTTTGCTTTCCGAGTGCTTTTTATAACCTGTTTGTGTGGTAACTACATATATCTTCGTATGTAACCAAGTTTTCATGCCTATTATAGTTGAATCTGAGCCTGTGGCCTACACTCTACCTCTTTTGGAGTCTATTCGCTAACATCTTCGTGCCCTGTATCAATCACTTTGTTTCCTGGGTAGACTATTGCCTGGGCTTTGCTCTAACTGTGCTTCACACGTTAGTAACATTATTTTAACAGTTGGAGTAAATATTAATTAATATAAGAAAGGTACAATAATTAAATTAAAGCATATTTTAGTATAGAATTAGGGCTGACCGTTTATAAAGCCGTGGGAACAGTAAGTTTTTTTTGAAAAAGTCCAGGTATTAGCTTCCAAAAGGCTTTTTGGTATGCAGCAGGAGCAGTTAAAAATTCTCTCCAAAATTGACGAATGTGTGAAGGTGATGCCTGTAGGTCGAAGCACTACTTTGTTGCCTTTTCAGAAAGGTTTACTAATAACAAATTCTTCTTTGCGGAATTTATATCAGTACGTAAAGGAAGTATATGATATGGAATACATCTTGACGTACCGATTGAATCAATACACAGTGGAATCTTTTTGTGTGGCTATGCGCGCAAGAGGGGGCTTACACGAGCGTCCAACAGCGATGCAGTGCAAGCATAAGCTGCGAAGATACTTATTAAGTAAAAAACCTAAACGATCTATTAATTTATCGATATTTAATCATACATATTTATAGCGCGAAACACAGAAACATTGGCAATACGCGGAACCTTTGAAGAAGATGAAACTCAATGGCTGAATTATGACCTAAGCAATGAATTATTATTTTACTTATATAATTTGGTCAGTGATAATGCCGATGCCACTTCTAGCATTGATGAGTCATCACGAGTTAATAATATCGAAGCTTTGCACGAGCATGAGTTGGAGTATGTCGCATGCTATATTATTGGAAAATTGGGACTCTCCCACTGAATAAGCAAAGAGAAAACATATACATGGATGGACGAAATATCAATTCCACAGCATTTAAAAAAAATAAAGGCACTATTTTCGCATCAAAAAATTAAATACTTTAGTAAAGCGTTCATAAAATATGCTTATTTATCTCGTTTTATTAAGTACGCTTAACATTATAAAAGTCAATGGTACACTTTTTGCAATAAACTAATGGTAAACTCGTTTTCAAAACAAAAAACATTAAGAAAAAAACTATTGAAACATAAAAGATGGTGGTCTAGAGATCGTAAATTTTAGGTATTTTAAATATTTTTTTTTAATGTGATATTAATAAACAACAATTTTTAAAATTGTATGTATATTTTACAAACAACACAAAGATTCAGGTACACCGAACAAAGCAGGAAGCATAACAATAAACAAACAGAACCAGCCAGGAAACAGCATAAAGCAATATACCAAAATTACTGACTTCTACCCGCCTCAAGGTACCACACCAGCCGTCAAACTATGAAGCCAAAAAACATCCACAGGTATACACAAAAACAACCCTTATACACGAGAGCTAACACCACACACACACATACATGGATACTGCATAACAACAGCAGGTACCTAATGTAATAACGGAAATTCACTATAAATACCAGACGAAGTATAATGACAGATCAGAACGATCAACGACACTGAAGATGGCAGAACGCCGAAACCGGTTTGTCTCCAAACCAAATTTGACAAGGGACGACGGGAACTCGTTCCAATATTCATCAACTATATTTTACAACCTATATTGAATACAAATACATTTAGATATTAAAAATAATAATTTTAAATATTTTAAAATTGGTTCTGAAGTTGATCGTCACAAAAATTGAATGTGGGTGGAGCAGGAAATTTTTGTTCTTGTACTTATCTGAGACAAAAAACCAAGAGCATTATTAATTTGTACAAGTGTAACTATATTTAATACCAAAATTAAATTTTTTTTAAGCAGTGAACTTTTGAATTTCAATAACCAAAAGCGGCTTATTTTTTTGTCAATTTTTGAGCTAAAAAAGTAAGAAGTTCTCAAGATAATAAAACTTTCTTGCTACGGGACATAGCTACTAGTGTAGTGAATAACATATTCTAAGTTAGATCATTCGGATAAATACTTTTGTTTACCTGCACCGTGCAAAAAAAGCTGTTCTGAGAAAAACGAGTTTAAAGTTTGAAGTGTATGTGGTCGAGCGGCCGGCCGTTACCTGCTCAAAGGCCTGTAGAACCGAAAGTACTGTAGATATCATTATAAAATTTTAACAGTGTATTCTTAAAAGACTATGTTTTAGAAATTTAAAAAGAATCGATTTTTTAAACTATAGACCAAATTGCTTTTACACTGAATTTTTTAAAATCCCCTAGTGTAAAGCTAATTCGATATTGAAAATTTGTCCTTCATAGTCGATTTAAGAGTTCAACCCTGAAGAAAACAGTTCACCGTCTTAATATATTTGGGACTCGCCACGTTAAAATCAAGTGTGATGAACACATGAAATAAAGCTATGGATAAATAACTCTACATTTGATGACGACAACTGGAACGCTGATGTTGCTCAACTTCGCAAATATTAAGACTGACATGACTGTCGTCTAAAAGATGCGATGGGCGACAAAAGAACGGTAGGGGATAGGTCATTGTGACGGCTATTTTAATGGTCATAGAAAGGAGGGCAAATTTGATGATGTATTTCAGCTGGAACTCACTGCCGCCGACATAATGTCAAAATCGACAATAAGTTGTCTTCAGTACAAGAGTCTGTAAATTCGGCTTACCCGACTAGATCTTTATATATTTTTAACCACAGAAAATAAATTTAAAGAATCCATTACGCCATTCAATACCAAACCGATAATGTAATACTATACACAAGAAAGGTTTCCAGTGTATTAGCAGAGCACACTCATCAAGTTTCTTTCATCGACTCCACGTTGAACGGCTGCAGTCACAACATGACTGACTGTTCTCAGTCGAACTGCTTTCTGGGCCTGTGAAGAACATTCTTTGGCATTTATTTTTGAAGATTATCTGTTTCAAATGTAAGCCCCGCCCGGCTACATCTCAGATGCCTCGTTCGAGCATTTCGGCTGGTAACTGGCGAATAACACGCATGCTGTTTTACTCCAAGGCCTGAATCGAAGCGGGATTGTCCGCATAGATTTTAGACTTTACATACCCACAGGAAAAAGGCCAAGGGTGTGTAACGCAATCTTGGTGAACAATCGACCGGACCAAAACGTAAAATTATCTGCTCACCGAAGTGTTCTCTCAATAAATCCATTGATTATGGATGCGAATACGATCTGACCGGCATCATTTTTGAAGAAATATGGACCGATGATTCCACCGGCCCACAAACCACACCAAACCCTTGTTTTTTCTGGATCGAATGGTAGCTCTTGAATCTCTTCAGTTGTTCTTTGTCCCAAATGTGGCACTTTTGCTTGTTGACACACCCATTGAGCCAGAAATGGGCCTCATCGTTGAACAAAAATCGGCCCGAAAACGTCGGATTTTCTTAGAACTTTTCAAGAGGCCATGGAGCGAAGCGATGTCACTTGGGAAGGTCAAGCGGATTCAGTTCTTGCACAAACTGTATTTTCTACGCTTTCAATTTAAGATCGCGACGCAAAATACGCCGTTCCATACGTCGGTCTGAGTTGCTGCGAACGGCGCCGAATCGACTCTCCACGGTCTTCGTGTACGCTCTCAGCCACGGCCGCTATTTTTTCTTCACTGTGTGCTGTACGTGGTCTATTCGGTCGAATATTATCCAATAATGAATGCTGGGTCTCAAGATGGGTGATTATGTTGCGAATAGTACGCTCAGTAGGCCGATAATGTTGACCATAAGTTGAGTGAAGCGCGCGAAACACATTCTTTACAGAACGCAAATTTTCGTGATAAAGTTGAATGATTTGTAAACGTTGTTCAGGGGTAAGTCTTTCCATGCTGAAATACTAAACAATACTGACCAAAAGTAACATGACAGCTTGACACGACTCACGCGTAATCTGTCAAAAAAGGCTATTTAAATAAGTACCTCTACTTGGATCACCCCTCATTATATCAGCTTCTTAACAGAGTATGGTCCTACGGACGCATTTCCGAAAATTGCTCAATAAATAACATAAGAAAATTCTGGTCCTTTGCCAATTATCGTAGGAAATTTTTCACCGTAGACAGCCTTCGATAGCACGAAAAGGAGCTATGTTCGAATTTTGTATCCCTGCAATATTACTAATTAAATTATTCTAAGTAAACAGAATAAGGTGATTCCGTATTGTGTTAAGTTTGTGAAAAAAGGGAGCTACATGAGATAAACAGGGAAGATACCTTTTTCTACATGACCATACAACTGCTGGGATATACTGAAGCTAACATCGTCAGTATCATCTCCACAATAGACAAAAAGGAGAAGCGAAGAGATTTGATAGTGAACGAGGATTCTCATTTGGTCTCCTACGATACTCTTTATTATAACTCTGAAGTCGTAGACAATTTTGTCCAGCATCAACACCAATACTAATGTCGGGGTTAATCTTGTCAACAGGTGCAGCGTTTGACTAAATAGGATTTGAAGTTCGATCCAAAATGCGATGAATCGATATTAGACGTTTTCGGAGAGAAAGGTTTTTGAAAAAATTGAGTGCCCCCTTAATATGGCATTGCGCTAATATCGCATACAATAGAGCAATGTGCGAGATATACCATGGTATTGATTGATTAGGTATGATTGTCCCATGGAAAAAGAGATATATATGTTTTTTATAATCGATTTTTTTTATTAAAGGGTAATATACTCCTCTCTAAACGTTTTGAGAAGTTTTTTAAAAGTAAATATAAAGATTACTGCAGAGCATACACTTCTTTGCTCAATCTCGTATTCTATGGGACATTCCATGTATTAATAAGTGAATATATGCATGAATGTCTGTAATATTTAAACACTCAGTGGAAGTTTAAAGCATTTGCACTGACATACAGACACACAAATTTACGAATGCAACATGTGCCCGCCAGGCATAATCTAACAACGACAAACGTCTAAATAAATAAACAACGGACAACTAACCTGTCACGCCATACCTAAAGATTGAAATAATCATATGCCAAAGGCGAAATCTTGTGAATAATACATTCGCAGATACACACACATATATATATTAAACTCATATGAGACACACACCCATATGTATATCCATATATAAATAAATTTTTAGTGTTGTGTAGGTAGCGTTATGTAGTGATAAGAAATCAACATACAACCAAATTTAATATGCATAAATTTGCATAAAAACAATCAAGACAATCAACAATGAACCCAACAGCAACAACAAAACTGCAAAGGGGCAAACAAACAAGCGAGTACATCAACATTTTGCAACAAACACACATATGCAAACATATACTTACACTTCCCTACACCTACACATGCCCACGTACATATGTGCTGTGCATTAGTGCCGAAGGAGTGTGGTGGTGGTGAAACGTCAACGGCTTGTCGAGTTGAGTTCGGTTGCGCTGATGCGAGCTACGACAACAACAACAAAACGTACAACAGCAACTTCAAATCCTCACTAATGGCGGCTTCGGTCGCTTAGTCGCTTTGCTTTGCACTTTGTACCAACAGCAACAACGACAACAACAACAACAACAACAACAACGAAACCAATAAAAACGGCCAACAACAACTCTCCAATTCTTATTGCGCCAATCGCTAGCCAAAGGCGAGAAACAACAATTGTGCCATGAAGTGCAAGCGTGGAATGGAGAGGCGTAATACCGTTACAACGCCTGACTGGCACGCCGTGGCGTATAAACAAAGCAAAGACTGAGGAAGCGACAAAAAAATGCAATAATTTTTTTGTTTTACTTTCAGTCAATTGGCTTTTTGTGTTCATTCCACCTCGCTTTCTCTGCTGCCCCCGCCATTGCGGAACAACAATATTCGCTTTCACCTGCTTCGCGCAAATGGAAAATTGCCATTGCTTGCAAAATGTTGTTGCTTTTGTTAGGCACCATTACGATTGACTTGCTGTTGCTCCGACTGTGGTTATTGTTGTTGATGTTGATGTTATTATGCCTGCAGCGAAATACATCAAAACAATACCTTTTTTTTAGATGTAAACAAAAACAAGAATAAACAGTCATTGGAATGGAGAGGGAAGCAAGGGGAATGAAAAGCTGAATTGATTTTGTATGAGTTTCGGTTGGTGCAGTCGAGAACTGTGGTGAAGGACAATAGACAACAAATTTTGAGTGCATACTTGGAACAAAGGGTTTGAAAATTTTTCATTTTGATAAAAGTAATATTTTTAAAATCAAATTAATTTTCTATAAATTTAAATGTTGCCTTAGCTAGGATTCGAAACCACGACCACCCGCATAGTGAGTTATTGCACGAACTAAAATAACTCAGCAGTAGCCTAGAGGTCATATTATTTTAATAAGTTATATTAAATTTTATTATATCTGATGTTTTTTAGTATCCAATTTCAATTCAAGAGAGATTATTTTATTTTATATATCTCGAATTATAATTTTTTTTAAGATGGAGAAACGTGTAAAAGTTAAGTAAAGTTAGGGAAGTTTTTGAATGCGATTCAACTGGGTTTGTCCAGAAACGAATCGTTTACATATGCTCCAAACAGCTCACTGCTTCCGGTCTTATACCAAGTATCCTCCAACAAACATACGTTTCGAGGCGAGCTAAAGTGAGAAGACGAATTCCCTGCGGTTGTGTGTGGGGGTTGGAACCCATTCCAAATCATGCCCTAATGAAAAACAAACAAATTCCTCGGATAAGATTTGATGACGACTGCTGCAAACGTTTAAAGGATCACAATTTGAGGTCATGGACCTTGCATGTCAGGTCCCTTTATTGGGAAGGGGCCGCTACCAGCTGGTTGATGTACTCGTAAGACCAAAGGCTGTCATCACCGCCATCCAAGAAGTGCGATGGACGAGACAAGGACAAAAGAACCCAGCTGTCCTTGTGAAATCTACTACAGCGGCCACTTAAAGGCACACATGGATTCTCCGGTGGATGAACGTCTAGTCATAATCCGCACCTAAACAAAGTTTTCCAGCAATTCGTTGATTTGCGTCCATGTCCCGCCGCAAGAGAAGACGGTGTAGCCAAAGAAGGTTTCAGAAAATGAGTTGGTACGATTCTCGCAACGTTGCGATCGACCAAAATACGTTCGGGGTGGGATAGATACCGAGAGCTGAAGAGGGAAGCGAGTAGCATTTATAGGGGAAAAAAGGAAGGAGCCGAAACTGATTGGATTTTATCAGTGTGACTTAAATCCACCATTGACCCAATATTCACCATGCGCCAAATCTTTAATAAGAACAGAGTGAAGATAATCGAAGGATACGCCATTAGTCATAACAACCGCACTGTAAGATTTGTTTTCTCCAGGTTAGACAAAGAACGAGGGCAAGACGAAATATCTCGTTCCATCAAATAAAGAGTAGTCGCTCTCGCCACGTCACTGTTGACAGTCATAATTTCGAAGTCGTAGATAATTTCGTCTATCTAGGAATCGACAACACTAACAATGTCAGCCTTTAAATCCAACGCAGATTCACTTTTGCCAACCGGTGCTACTTTGGACTGAGTAGGCAATTAAAAAGGGCTTTACCATCCCTCAATGAACCAAAACCTAACTCTACAAATCATTCATCGTTCCCGTCCAACTTTATAGTGCAGAAGCTTGGCTGTTTTCGAAATCTCATAAGGTGGCTTTGGTAGTTTTCGAGAAAAAAGTTTTGTGGAAGGTTTATGGTTCTTTGCGCATTGGCGACGGAAAATACCGAAGAGGGTCGAACGATGAGCTAGAGGACGACCTGGTTTCACTAGATATTTCCAATTTGCACAAAGCAGCGAAGAAAATGAATGAATGGCATGTTATTGTTGATGCGGCTAAAATCGCGTAAACGGTGACTACGCCAAACAAGAAGAAGAAGATTTTCTTGTTTTATTTGGTTTTATTTTTCTTATTTTATTTAATGTTATTTCACTTCCTTTCATTATTTTATATTTTGTATTATTTCATTGTATTTTTATTATTATTATTTATTATTTTATTTTATTTTATATTATTTTACATATTTATTTTATAAATTTTTTTAATTGAATTATGTCGTATTTTATTCTATTATAATTTATTTCATCTTAATTTATTTTACTTTACTTTATTTTATTTTTTTCCATTTTATTTTAATTTAGTTTTTTTATTCTATTTCATTTTTCTTTATTTTATATTATTTTATTTTAATTTTGTTGTATATTTTCCTTATTTAAGCCTCATTGTTTCAAATTTTATCAAAAGATCAAATTGAGGCTATATTTTAGCAAGTATAGGCACGCTAGCATTGAATGTGATGAATAATATGAAATTTTTATGACAATTGGGTTATAACCAATTTGGAAAGCAATAATTACTCTAATGTGGAATTAATATTTTTTCTGATTGGAGCGAAGGAAAGTGCTTAAAGTACTCAGCTGAATGTTAAAACCAAACACTTAAGTAGAAATGAAAAAATTTTAAATTGCTTTGAAAGCACACAACAAATATTAAATTCTGTGTCGCTTTTTTTTCAATAATTACGACCTCTATACGCAGTGTGTAATACAATTTTCATTTAAAAAAATATACAATACACATGTCTATCCCATATTCCATACTTGTACTTACTTGCCGAACCAAGAGCCGTCACCACTAGTAAAACGATCCACGAAGTTGTGCAAGGAAATCGCCGATATATCACTGAGTGCATAGTAATGTGTAAGATTGTATTCCGGAAGCCAGTTGGGCTCGCCCACCTGATTCGCCAATTGTAAATCCATAAAGTACTGCGTGTAGTCCAAAACCTGTAATTATGCATGCAAGTCATGCCAAGAAAAAATAAAATGGGTTAGAAAACTGAGCAAGAGAGGAAAATTTTTGAAATTCATTCAATAAAAACAATGGTGTATTGTTTGAACTATGTTTGGGTAGCTACATAACATACATACATATATGGGTACATACTCATAACATCTAGAAAAAGTGGACTCACGCAATGTAGTTTAAGACGTTTTTGTGTTGAGAAAAAAATCCTAGGAAAAAAATTTGGTTAGAGCGCAATTGCCTGCATAAAATTAAATAAATAAAAATTTGTTTAAGAAATTTTTGCACTTTGAACTAGGGATAATCTTTGTATGAATTTTTGGTTAGTTTTTAACTTTTATTTTACACTAAATTTTGGGAGGGCGAGTAAGATCTTATATAGCGTAGGGCAGGAGTATGTGGCGGAACCCCTTAGCAGAGGTTAAACTTTTAATTTTTTTTAATTTTTTCATTTCCTTCCGCGTGCAAATCATATTAAATGCAACTTATAGTGGTTATATGTTTGTACGAGTAATTTCTGTTTGCTTTTGGTACATAATATCCATAATAGACTGCGTCAGATCGTGCAAAGTTCTTGTTTGCGTGCATTTGGACATTGCGTAATTTTCCAAAAAAAATTTTATCGGTTTAAAATAAAACTTTTTTTACATGACACATAACTTAAAAAAAAACGCGATATTTGGTATTCTACTCGCGTTAATTCAAGTAAATGTTGAAAGCGAAAATCTTAGAAATCGAAAGACTGAGTGTGAAATTTGGTGCCCTACTCATGTCACTTAAAAATAATACTGAAACTGAAAATCGTTGAAATCGGAAGACTGTTTCATATTGCCCCTTGCAAGAGATTTTTCAGAATGATATTAAAATCGTCAAAAGATCGTGCAAATGAATAAATTTAGTATGTTCCTGAAATGTATAAAAGGTTTTGCATGGCCGAACTGCTTTTTTATTTTTGTTGGTTTTAACTCTTATGCTTTAAGTTTTTTTCTGTAATACTTCTTGCGTCGGAATTTCCAAAAACTTTTAAAAGCGGTCTAGCGATTTTTTGAAAGAAATTCAGCTGTCTTAGCCAGAATATCTCGTTTAGGGTCTTATCTATTTTTAACTATATAATTCTAATGAAAAATACTCATTTGAGTTTTAATCGATATTTGAATAAAATAAAATGAGTAATTTATCTAATAATAGTAATGACAATAAATCCAAGTATAATCTATTAGAAACAGGAGGGAAATAATTAATCTACAATTATGAATTTAAATATATCTAAAATAATACTAAATTAAATAAATTTATATTAAATAAAAAAAACTAACTTAAATAAAATAAAATAAAATAATATATTAATTTAATTAAAATAAATTAAATTAAATCAAATTAAATGAAGACATATAAAAACCAAAAAAAAAGGGAAAAATAATAAAAACATTAATTTAAAAAAAAATTAATGGAGTTAAATAAAATTACAATAAAATCAAATAAGTCCCTAATTAAAATGATTTCTCTAGACTTTCAGCTTTTTAAAAAATTTACAGTCTTAATTTTATACAAATACTAGCAGACCCGGCCACACATTGTTGTTGCTTTCTGTGTTTTCTCCAATTTTTTTTCTAATTGGTAAAGCAAGGGGTCCTATTATTTTGTAATATTAATCAAGCTACGTAGAGTAAATCCGTTTCGCCAGCTCACTACTTCAATTCTTTCACGAAAATGTCAATATGAATGCTTCGAATTAAACCAAACGCAGCCTTCGGCAAAAAAAAAAAATTATATGACGCAGCGAAAGAACTGTCTTTCCTAATCTTTGTCGGTCTGTTGATGATCCCTTTCCCGTAAAGAAATGTTTCAAGCAAAATTAACTTATTTCCTGATATATGATCCATTTCCGAAAAATAAAAGCATTCCATATAGACATTTCATCTAAAACTTTAACCAAATCAAAGCATAAAAAAATTTGTTTTCCAATTAAATCGGTTCTCATCCTAAAAATCATCGTACACGAGCCATAAATAAGACTTCGATTAGTCGATCCATGGTCCACTTTCCGGAGAGAAAAGTAGTGCTCCTACAAATCTAAGCAAAAAGTTAAGTATTTACTAAATTTCAAGCAAATCGAACCATAAAAACGATTTTTCTAGTAGATCAGTCCAAGGTAATACCCTATTCGCAGGTCTAATGAATATATATACGAAATTTCTTTAAAATCGATTTAGCTTTTTGGAGAATTTTGTATATATAGATTTTTTTCGTAAAAAAATTTGTTAAAAACTTATGATATATTAATTTCGTCACTAGCTGAATTATACATGTTTTGATAAATCAAAGTCCTACTAATCAGGAAAACTATAATCATTACATTTTTTTATAGATATTTTGTTGTTGTTGATTACATTAATTATCCACCTCATTGAAATTACTAGAATTCGCTACCCATGTCAGTAATGATTTTAACAATGGTTATCACACCGATGTTATTTATACTGATTTCAGCGAACCATTTAACAAGGTCTCACGCTCAATACTTCACTTTAAACTCGTTATGTTCGGGTCTCCACCATCTTTACTCAAATGGATTTCATCATATTTGACAGGTAAAAAGCAAAGAGTAATTTTTAAGTCTAGTACTTCACGTGAAATATCAGCAACATCAGGTGTAATTCTAGGCAGTCATCTCGGACCCTTACTATTCCTCTTATTCATCAATGATCTAGCAAATGTGGTTCGTCATTCTAAAGCACTTATGTGCGCAGTTGATCTCAAGCTCTTTAAATCAATTCGTTCTGTAGAAGATAGATAACTCTTGCAAATTGATCTAAATAATTTGGTAAGGTGATCGATGTGAGCTGTATGCTATTAAATTTAAAAAAGTGTAAATACATGTACTTCTTTAGAAAATCTTTGCTATTTTTTGCCTATATGTTTCAAAATCACAATGTTGAACAAGTTACTGATTTCATTGACGGGTTTCACTGTGCTAATAAGCCTAAAGAAGTCCTAGCTTTCATTAAACGGTGGGCTAAGGAGTTTAATGACCCATATATTACCAAATTGGTCTACACCTCACTCGTTGGGAACATTTTGGAATATGGTTCCGTTGTGTGGAATCCAATGTGGATCAATTGCATTGAGATGAATGGTAATCACTACAAAACAAATCTTATTATTCGCGTTAAGGAACTTACATCGTAAATCATGCTATTATTTATTCACTCGCCTACTAAACACGGCTTTTTCAAAGCCAGTTATATATTTTTTTCTAATTAAAAACTTTTTTCTCCCCTGAAAAAGCAAATAATATTTTTTCCTGCCAACCCTAATTTGAGTGTGTGAAAATTATTATTCACCAAAATTGTTTGTTTGTCAAGTTGCATGAATTGCGAAATTGTCTATCATAAAAGTGGCAACGCAACGCTGCACTCAAGTACAAACCTATAGAACATATTTGCCACCGAGTCGGTAGTATAGATGATGATGTAACGGTATAAGAGAAAGAGAGAGCGAGTTAAAATGTGCATAACTTTGCAAGCACTCGAAAGTGGCATAAATTTGTAACGCGTTGAATAAATGGTAGACGAAAGTATTTGTGAACCTCGAACAGGAAGGTTTGCTTGGTTGGTATGTTAGCAGTCATTTGCATACGAATATGTATGAAAAAAGCAAATATGTATGTGTGAGCGTAGCAAAGCAAGACAAGCACCAGCACTCGCGAAACGGATGTACCGACCGAATGGAAGAAGTAGGTTTGCAGCTGCATAAATTAATATTTTGTAACATACTTTGCAACATTGCAATTGCCGAATCAGTATATGCCACAGAGAGACCAGCAGAGAGCGGCGCAGATATAAGGAAATAAGAACAATGAAATCATACTGCAACTGCAAATATTTACCTCAACTGTAAAAAATTTTACGAATAAAATAAACGGAAATCAAAGAATCCTCAGAACTCTAACGGTTAGTTGTGACCAAAATGGTAACACTCTAGATAGCTCAACTGTGAAAAACCTAAACCAACTAAAACAGAGCTTAGGTTTTTCTTGAAAAAAAAAAAAAAGATAATATTATTGAAAAACGTGACTAGCACACAAACGATTAGCAATAATTTGGTTTACAAGAGATGGTACACCCATATACATATGAATACACGAACTCGCACTTATAAATTTAATTTGTGCAAATATCCTTCAGAATAACAAAAAGGTCGATTTGTAAACTGAGCAACAAAGGAAAGACATAAATCAATGGAACATTGAATAACCGAAAATGTAGGCCACTCAAATCTAATTCAATACCCAGAGATGTACATAAACACATATGAATAAACGCAAACTGTCATAGTATGCAATGTGACCTAAATATACATATTTACACAGGCATTAAGAAAGTAAATAATAACAAAAGTTTTAAGTAATATAACATTACTATATATAGAGAATATAAAAATGATAAAAATACAACTAAAAAGGAATAAATAAATAAATAAATAAATAAACAAATAACAACTTAAAAACTCGTTTTTAAATTGATTTAACCAATTAAAAAAAATAAAATAAAATAAATTTCTCAAATACAATATCTCCAAAATATAAATGATAAATATTATAAAATACAAATATATATATACAAATATAAAAAGAAATAAATAAGTAAAATAATAAAATAATTTAAAATAATATAAAATAAAATAAAAATAAAATAAAATTAGAATAATATAAAATAACCGTGAGGAGTTTCCAGTTTTTCATCTTACGCGCCCCCAGGCCACGGATCGGGGAACGCTGGGTAAACATACAAATTTAGAAACCCATAGAACCCTATTCAGAAAACGTTTACGTGAGAAGTTCATCGAAAAATATCCACAAATGAACGTTTCAGAGCAGAACTTGTCTGATCAAACACGTGCAATACGCAGGTATGATTATATCACAGAAACTGGAAAGGAACAGGTAACGGAGGAGGTGGCGCGTGAACTAAATTTGAATTGAAATGTAGCGACGCGTTCTGAAGATATGCCGGAATCTAGTACAGAAATTTTAACAAATCAGCAAACTGCTGGCGCCAATACTGATCTTACTAGTGAAACTGGTTATTCAATAGATACACAAAATGCATATTGCAAATTCCATTAAAATTACGCACAATACAGAGGAATGTCTGTAACAAATTTACCGCACTTACCAAAACTCCATACTTCGGCAAAGCTTGGCAAGTTAGTGTCTCATTTCAACGAGGTAATCCTTCCAGAAATGATCACCAAATAAGTTCACCTAGATGAGTTGGTAATTCTTATATATTGCACGGCAAATCGCAAGCATAAGAGTGGTAGGCCGATGTGGTTTCAAAGGCTAAATAATAACATAGGGGACCACCGCAAGTAAATAGGAAAGGTAACGGCATTTGTGAATGGCAATGCCTCGAACGCCTCAGAAATCAAGTTTCAAAAATCTGCAACAGCTTTAATTTACACTCCAGATTTGAAACTAATGAAGAGTTGCCAATGCGAGCACTAGATACGTTAAAACAAAAATTGAGAACTTTGTGCACCAGAAGAGAGAAAAATAGCCTTTCCTTGAACCAACGAGAACACTACCGCTTGTTCGAAAATATTCAAAACTGTTTTTAAGGAGGCTAAAATCAAACGCGAATGCTCAAAAACAAACAGAACAACCAGCTCTTTTTGAAGCTTTTACGGCCTATTGGTCGTCCACTTGGTCTTAATGTCAGAAGCATAATTCGTCAGCAAGCTGGATATCAGACATGAAGGATGTTCCAGCCACCGATTTCTCACCCATTACCTCTCAGCAAATCAACAACGTTACAAGGTAGCTTCACAATTGGAAATGGGCGGGATGTGACAAAATACATGCGTACTGGTTCAAAACACTTTTTTCCTAGATAAAACTATGCAATGTTGGAGAACTGCAATAAAATTGCCAATATCTGGAACTGCTGAGTACACGAGGTACATAAAAATCAGCAATGGAATCTTCCAAGGTGATCCACTGAGTCTACTCTGGGTCATCATCAGAATGAACCCTCTCAGTCATATTCTGTGTGATACAGGCTACGGATATGTTGTGAAACATATCCAGACTGGAATATACCGATTGAGTCATCTCCTCTACGTAGGTGATTTGAAGCTTTATGTCAGCAAGCCATATCATATTGAGAAGCTTTTGGAATGTGTTGCGAATTTTTCCAATGACATTAAAACACCTGTTGATCTTTACAAATGCCGCAAAATAAGTATATTAAAAGGAATGGTGATTCCCCCAAACACTCGCATTGAACCTGTAGGCCTCGATATAAAATAAATGGAACCAGATGAGACGTACTAGTATCTTGGAGATATTCATATGCGTTAAAAACTAGTGGTGGAGTTTAGGAGACGGGTTCTTGCTATATGCAAAACCAAATTAAGCGGAAGAAACCAGACGATTGCTTTAAATTCGTTTGCTGTATCCGCGGTATCGTACAGTTTTGGAGTTATAAATGGTCACCAACTGTGCTGGAAAATATGCAGCGAATAATACGTACAGTCATGTCCAAATATAAAGCTCATCATACCAAAGCTTCCGTATTCTGACCGACGTTGACCAGGAAGGAAGGTGAAAATGGCCATCGGAGCGTTACATGACAAACTATCGTACAGTGTTGGAGTTACAAATGGTCCACAAACGAGCTGGAAAATATGCAGCGGATAATACGTACAGTCGTGTACAAATATGAAGCTTATCATCCCAAAGCTTCCGTCTTGCGAACGACGTTGATCAGGAAAGGCAGCGGAAGGAGCCATCGGAGCGTTACATGACAAACTTATTTCAAATCTGAAGTCTTATTTCCGTCAAAAGCCATCACAGTCTGAAATTCATCAGGCTGTAGAATCCGCTGATGATAACTATACTCCACTGCGAATGAACGAATCTTATGACAGCAGAAACACGATATCAACGGATGAGAAATTTGCAGAAAGGGTCTGAAACGGTAGTCCACGGCGTATATCGGAAAGAGTTGCTGAGTCCGCATGCCGACCAAAAATCGTCGCACTTATGACTCCCAAATAGAGCAGTATTCGCCGAAACAGAAGAAACAATTTCTGCACTGCAAGATGGAGTCGTTACCGCCAGAAATTATGTCAAGTATGTAATTCGTGACGTGAATGCTCCTGCAGACACATGCCGTAGATGCAATACCAGAAGCGAAACTCTAGACCATGTGCTTGCTGGATGTATTACGCTCGCTAATTCGATGTATCTTAATGACATCGCGAAATTTATTCATTTGCAAATTGCTCAGAAATACAACCTTTATCAAAATCAGACATCGTACTACAGATATATTCCGGAACCAGTGCACGAAGATGCCAGCATGCTTCTATATTTCGAATCTAACCGTTTTGACGAATGCCACAAGAGACTACAATAAGCTACATATACATGAGGATGATAAGGCTTATAAGATATCATTTATAATTGATATTGCGGCTCCTCTCAACACAAACATGCAACAGACATATACGGAAAAATCGCAAAGTACTCTGATTTAGGTAATGATGTGGAACGTCATTGGAAGTTAAGAAAAGTGTATCTACTACCAATCATCGTATCTGCGCACGGTCTGGTGTATATTAATCTTAAGGAAAACATACGAAGGATTCGGTTGCCAGATCACATCATCTTCGACATGCAATGCTTTTTGCCTTATTGAATTCATGCCATATTATCAGAAATTTTTGCAGTAAACGTTTATAATTAATTTATTGTTAATTATTATAAATTTTTAAGCATATTTACATTTAATGAAATGTGCATTATTAGCCTGTAGTTAGGCTGTCACCAACAAATGAAATTTACTCCCTAACGAGATGCAATAAAGGGGAATAAAATAAAACAAAGTAAAATAAAATAAAATAAAATAATTGAGAAAAATAATGAGCTCGTGGCAGGTAACTCTAAACTTAACGCACAAAAATTGCTTCGTAAGAACAGCTCCAATACCTATTAAACGAGATATATTTTGAGGAGATGCCCTGAGCCCTTCTTCTATATTAAATGAAACAAATTACGGTTTTAACATAAAAGGACCACGTTCACCTCAACACAAGCTTTCCCATCTATTATATCTAGATGATTATATATTATATGTAGATGACAACATTACTGGAACTGACCGAAGACTTCTCCAAAGATATTAAAATGTCATTTGGTGCACAAAAATGATGTAGACTTAGTGAAGAAAGTGGTCGAATTATTATGCGAGATTTCGAGTTAGCAAACAATGAAAATATTAGTGCCACGTCAGAGAATGATACATACAAATACCTTGGATTGGTCTAAGCAAAAAAAAAAAAAAAAAAAGATGCATCATTCTGAAATCGTTTGGAACGACGAAATGGTCTGACACAGACCTAGAAAACGCCAAAAGGACGACAAGGATATTACTAACAAAATTCGGAACACATCATCCGAAATCAGTCTTAGAACGTATCTACATCTACAGACACCAAACATCTACACCAAAAGTGTGTATACAACCTCAGGCTGCTTTTTCTTAAGCAACAAAGTCAATTGCATAAAGTAGTATGCCAGTCAGATGTGTAGTACACCCCGCTAAATTTAAGTGTCACATCAACGAGTTATATCCCAACAGACGTTCAGCGTTTTCAGTCATAAATTTTGCAATGGAAAATGAAGTCAGTCTACGGAAAATATCCACATGCATTCGATCTACCAGAAATAGACACAACTGCATCCAAGGACTGGCTAAACGGACCAGGAATCTTTGCTGAAACCGAAAGTTTTATGTGCGCTATTCAGGACCAAGTGATTGCAACTAAAAATTCGACGATGCCAAAGGCAACCTGAAACTATTCAACACATTACAAGTGTATATGCTTAATTAGCAGCCACCGAATATCTGACAATTGTGCATAAATTCTTAGCACTCAGATATAAATTAATTACGGAGGAATGTTCGTATTTAAAATAAAACCCCCAAAGAATTTTAGAAAACAACAGTTCAACAAAGTTATACTGGGATCGATCAATATTGACGGATTATCCCACGCTATCGAGAAACACGAAAAAAGGGTCCTGCTAATAGACATAGGAGTGCCGAACACGCACAACCTGCAAGAATGCTACAGAGAAAAGTGTAGAAAATATCACAATTTAGCGCACGAAGTTAGGAAATGTGGAGACTAGATAGTGTCGATATATAAGCAATTCCAATTATCATATACTCAGCGGGAGTTATTCCGAAAAATTTAAAAACGAGTCTAGATAAGCTAAAAATGACTAAAAGCGACACCAGATACAGAAGGCTGTTATATTGTCCATTACTTCAATGGTCAGAAAATTTTTAAACATAGAATAATTAAAAAAAACATACTTGTAATCAGATTATTTTATCCTTCATATAGTTATTGTTACTCATAACGAATTCATAGTATATAATTTATAATTTATAACAATCGTATTAAGTATTTTGTTGTAAAACGACCGATACTTAATGTATACCTTTATAGAGAGAAAAAAAAATAAATTTAAAAAAAGAAAAAAAGAAAAATAAAAAATAAAAGAAAAAAAATTTAAAAAAAAAATTAAGAAAAAAATTAATTTAAAAAAAATTATTAAATTTAAATAAAATTAAGCAAGAAAAAATAAAATATATTAAGTTAAAACAGATAAATATAAGATCAAATATAATATTTTTTGGTTCTAAAATATAAATAAAACTATATTTTAATTTTTATTGCTTTTTAATATATATATATATATTTTTTTTTTTTTTGTATTTGTATTGCTTTAGTAATTGCCTTTATGATTGAACAACATACCTGTCCTGAATCCGTATCGAACTTGTAGAGACGCATTGCCGGATTGTTAGAGCCAACATTCAGTTTCCTTGGAGTTACCGAAGGCGAAATCATCATCCATGAAACCGGTTTACCTGCAAATGGAATAAAAAAGAAATGAAATTAAATTAATTTTAAGAATTACTCAAAGTCGATTGAACTGTTAAACAAATGAAGTACATAAATTTACATATTGACACTGCAATCAGTTCCAAAAAAATTTTTAAGATAAATTCTTTAGCTGTTTGCATATTTGTGGTAGAGTTTTCTGGCCAAAATTATGTGAAATAATAAATGCTTATGAATACGTATGAAGAAATATTTGTGCGTGTTTGTTTGTGGATTTAAAGTCGTGCGAAGAATTTTATTTATGAACATACGTAGGGGATATATATATATATGAATTTATATGCATATAATTACTTACATACGCACTCTCAGTCTGGCATATTGAAATTCGCATTAACAAACCCATTAGGAAAAATGGATTTTAAGGAATGCAAAATAGGTTTCAAAATTTACTACTTTGATATTAAAACAAAGTTATATTAAAGAGTTTATAAGCTCATTTTTTATTATTAATGCGTTTTTCTAATGTTTTTCTATTAAATTTAAAAAGGTGTCGGAGTATGAAAATATTTCTCTTCACTGCAGGGTCCATGCTTACATACTTACAATCATTTGTTTAAATATATGAATTTGGTTGAATACATACATATGTCTACATGTGTGTGTGCCCATTTTATGTGTCAGCAAATGAAAAATAAATTATGAATATTTTATGATCAACCTACATATGCAAACAAGAAACACACGCATACATTCCTATACAAATATTCCCTGAATTCACATACATTTGCGAGATTGTGTGTGTATATTTGTGTGTTCGTGTGTTTGTTTTTATGCCAACATTAAAGGATTTTATGCACGTTTCATTGCGGAAACAATTAGCCAACGGATTTACGCTTCTCACTTGACACTCATACGAACGCACTTAATGTGAGTGTTAATATGTGCATATGTATGTGCGCGTATGTGTAATGCTACTTGAATACATTGTAAGCTTAAATTTATGGTAGCAACGGATATGCACGCTTACATACACACATACTCGAGATTATAAGTGCGTACTCTTTTTTGGGTTTTAAACATACGCGATTAACATAACGGTACACAATAAGTGTATTTTTTTTTACTTTTAAATTACCACTTCAAATATTGATAAATTTAAGCGGAAATGCGCAATAAGATATATATCAAAAGGGCTTCATTCCGGAATATATTTTTTTACAGAATTTGTAGGATTTAAGAAGAAATATTTCAACACGAGAAGAAATTTAACAGATTATTTCATACCTTTAGCGATTAAGAGCAGTGATGAATAATTAAAACAGATTTTTATAAACGTTTTTACAAGTTAAACTGTTCGCTAAAGCCGGTGAAAATTAATTCTTTTAATATTTTTGAGTAATAATTTGCAAGTATATTTTAAGCCGAAACATTGTTTCTTTTCGACGCCTCCATAATAAAATTTAAATGCATTAAACTTTTAAAATTTTATTGAAAAGCCATAAAGTAAAGAAAAGACAAAGCTTGGAAAGAAAATAAATACAGTCGAATCGGAATACTTATATAGTGAACCCCCGCTATAATACACACCACGATATAGTGAACACCGAAATTTTTACTTGGTGTTCCACGAAAATGCGAGAGCAAACCGTTTATGAGTAAATATGCGTTGTTTTGTGTTTCTAAACATTTTTGTGTGCCAATAAATTTGTGTTATCATGCTTGCGAGGAAATTCCTTTCCTTAAAGCAAAAATGTCAAATTATTGAAAATATCGGAAAAGGCACTGGCATTTCATCCTTAGCAAATTTATGGTGTAGCTAAATTAACGACTTTCTGAAAAAAATTTCATAATATTATATCCCATCAGACGATTGGAGCATCCAAGCGGAATACTCTTAGAAAAGCATTCTCGCATGGATGAATATGCGAGATTTATATTGCTCCAAATGTAACGCCTTTGATTCAGCCTATGGATCGAAAGTAATTCGCTTAACCAAGCTATACTACATGCCATTAGCTGTAGGAAAGTTTGCCATCATATACTTTTTTTAAATTTTAATTTTGAAAGATGCTGTATCATTTTTAATACCTGCTTGGAATCAGATGCAGGCAAGTGTAATAGGGAAATGTTGGAAGTCTTTTTTAGAATTCTTCAATGCTACAGAACCAAATGAAAGCGAGGATGAAGAAGATGTTCTTTTGAGCTTACTTCTTCAAAAGGTATTCCAGGCAAAATATAAAGAAGGCCATGATATACAGGGTCTGCTGCAACTTGTTAACCCGGTGGGAATTGTTCACCCTCTTGACATTCTCCCGTTAATTTAGTTTTTATGTATTTTATTTGCTTCAACAAACCTACTCCGATATTGAGAAGTGGAATACAATTGATTTAGATAAAGATGCTGATGATACTGAAGAATCTGATGATAACTGCCAAGGCAAAAGACAAATCGGAAATCCTATAAAAAGCTATTAAAAGCTTCAAAAAAGCTATCGCATGGGCTGAAGTCATCACTACTGACTACGCTGGCATAATAGTATTGAAAAGACTACGCGAAAAGGCGGCTCAAAAGTCAATTTCCGAAAGCAAGCAGCAAAAATCTATTCGCAAATTCTTTTAATAAACATTCATATATAAATTTTGTATTTTCCTAAGTATAAATTTATTCCGATGATCTGTTGAGCTTACATCCGCAAACATGAATTTTGAGTAAATAAAATAAGGATTGGAATGAAATATGTCAATCTTAATATGGTTATCAACCTGGATACTGTGAACAGGCCTTGCAAAAACTAATTCATTGTATCCATATTCGACTGTATATAAAAACTGTAAATTGTCTTGATAAAAAAAAATATTTTCTACTAGTTTTACCTCAAAAGCAATAAGTTTTATTCACAAAAGTCTAGATACATATAATTCTAACATTTTGTGATTTACCTTTCCTCGTATATGAATTTTGTTGGTTCAAAGGGAATGCGATCTAAATGCAGAAATATTTTAGCTTTTCAATAAAAATTACTGAAAAAAGAAGTTATTAAGGGACTAAATTCAAGATAATGAATATACAACTTTTATAGGCTTTTATGAAAGCTGAATATTGAAATTTTTATTTATATTTTTAGGTCATATAAAACTTATTTAAATTACTTATTCTTTTGTTTTTCGTTTTGTTTTTGGTTTGGCAAAACCAATTAAAAGTAGGTATAAGACGGCAAACTAAGTTTTTTTTACATTTAATGAGGTCTCCTTCGTGATTTCCTAGATCATTTTAAGTCATGAGAAAGCTTTAATGAGATATGTATGAAATATTCAAAATCTTTAATTATTTTTGTATATGACATTGAGGCGTTTTAGCATACCAAGTTTTTTACTTTTAGATTTTTATTTTTCTTCAAATAATTTCCCTTAATTTCCCCACTCTGACGATCCAATTTCTCAATACATTCTCGACTGTTTGGATCCCTATAGCTGCAAGTCATGATGGTCACTGAATAATAGGCGCACCATTTAGCGTTAATGACCTTCAGCAAAAAAATAGTCCAACGGAGTCAAATCGCCGCTGGGAAACGCACACTTGCACGATCGATATTGACGTTCCCTCGTTTTCTAACCAATCAACCAACAAGCCGCACCAAATAGTCGCTCGTTGAGTATGGTTATGTGTGAGTTTTCTGAGTCCTAATTGCGTCAGTGTTGCTTATTAACGTAGAAAGATGATCATGAGGCTTCAGTTCTCTAACCAGTTTCACCTCCAACTCAAAGAAGTACGCGAAATGCTATTTACCTGCGAAGGACGTCGAGTTGCTGTTGAGGCTATTCGAGCATACCTTGTGCAACAGCAGCAATATGTTCCACCATTTACTTGTGAATTGCAGAGTATTTTACATACCAACCGGCTCTGCATATTGATCTTCGGGATTAGACTACAGTCTTTGAATTCTTTCTAGGCTAGGTTTAAATGCTGAGCGCAAAAGTTTGTTCCCATACGTCCATAACATTAACATATTAAAACGTAAAAAATTCTTTTCTTAACATAGCTTGGACGTAGAGCCTTTAATTTTCGCAGTTTTCCATTTAGTTTAGAATTATAAACAGAAATTAAAAGCAAAAACAAAAAAAACCCTATAGGTTTCTTTTGTATACTTCTTTTTCGTCAACCGCTGTAGCCGACTTGCAGTTTGAACTCTTGTGTGGAATGTCATGGGTTCGTATCCTGGTGGAACCAACATCCAAAATAATAATTAATTAATAAAGAAATTTTTTGTTAATAGTAGTTGCGAGAACATTTCGATAATTTCACGTTTTGGGCCGGTATATTGGCCCCCAAGATCATGTGGCATCACACCGTTAGACTTTTCCTGTAAAGCAAAACATCACGCCTGTCATTGGCCAGTTACCAGTCGAAATGCTCGAGCGAGTCATCGAAAATTGGACTCAACGGATGGACTATCTAAGACGTAGCCGCATCAACATTTGAAAGAGATAATCTTAAAAAAATAAATGCCGAAGAATGTTCTTTCGAATGATAATAAACATTCCCCAATAAATTTGAACTTTCTGTGTTTTTTTCTTTGAAAAAGTATGGAACCTTAAAATGGATCACTCGTTAATAGTTGCAGTCGCCCGTCGGCATGGAAAGGTCAACCGTTCCGAGTGTATTTTTGATATGAATATAACAACTCTCCCAAAAAAATACATCGATTCGCAAGCGGTTTAGTATAACTTATAGGTGCCTCCATTTTTTGGAAAAGACATCATGACGCACAACTTTGGAGCTTTGCCGAAAACCTTTAATCGCTATTATATAATCGTATACTTATATTTGCATTAGCTTTTGTAGAAAAAAAAATTATATATTAAATAAGTAGATGAAGGAAAAGTGCAACTTTTAATAAAAAAGTTAAAAGGAACGATAGTTCTTGGTCACTGCTCTCTCTCAGACCTGTACCTTGGAAAAAAAAGGAGAGCTCAAATCGTCAGAGTGTATTGTGGCTAAGATTATTATTTGAAAAAGACTTCTTTAGTAGTAAAGATGGCTTTGCATCGTTGACCCAAAACAGCTGCATTTGGTGTTTTTCTTTTTTCCGGAATTTTGTCGTGAATTTTTTTTATAAAGTAGAGAAAGTTGAATTTACTCCCGAAATGAGTGTAAAATTTTAGTGTTTGAGCGTGTCGTATTGTACGGTCGCTCTAGCAGTGCAACTCACATATAGTTTGCGATACAATTCAAAAACGAATAGTGTGAAAGAGCTTAAAGGCTTTCGTAGATTAAGATAGCGCTATTATGAAGAGAATGGAACATGTCCGAGCATCGGTCAACAAATTACAAATTATGATCTCGTAGAATTAGCAATTTTGGGAAATTTGCTTCTCTTTATGGTTTTCAGCCAAAATTTCATATAAGCAAATATTTTCGTCACAGATATCATTTCCTAAATTGATAAACTTTCATATGATTGCCGCTGAAAGATTTTTAATTTTTTTTTAAATAAACAACATATGACTTCTTTTTTTTTATAAAGGAATATGAATTTCATGTTGTTAAGTACATTCAATGTCCATGATAAGATTAATATATAACGATCATAGGATTTGTGTTTTTTTTTCCAAAATGCCTTCCATTTAAATTAAATTTAAAAAGTTGGAATAATTTAATTCTTACATAATATATTTATTTATGAATTTGCTATTACAACCGAGACATAACAATAAGTTATAACACTTAAATACTAAATTAAAATATTGTACCCCACTAGCTAGAAATGGGCTGCTGCTTTACAAAGCCAGTAAGTCTCTGCTATTTTTGTGTTAAAGGTCGGTAATCAGCTCTAACAAAAACCAATATATAAAAGCGCAAAAAGTAATGCCTACTGCCTATTTCCAAAGTTTTTAAACAAATACAAAAGCAAGACAGCGCAGGTTCCTGAGCGAAATAAATAACCTCACAGATATCGCGACAAGCAAGAAGACTAATTTTCAAAAGAAATAAAGCAACATATAAAGCAATTTAAAGGGTGTTTTTTATAGAGGTATAGAACTTTAAGTTGGAATAGTTGAATAGACTCACGCCTGAACAACGCTTGCAAATAGTGCAATTTAATTTCGAAAATGATGGTTCCGTTTTTTTTTTTTTAGCGATGAAGTGCACTTCTCGTTGAATGGCTACGTCAACAAACAAAACTGCCGCATTTGGAGTGAAGGTAGTCCTCAAGTGTATGTTGAAACACCATTACATCCAGAAAAACTGACTGTTTGGTGCGCTTTATGGGCTGGTGGAATCATTGGTCCGTACCTTTTCAAAAACGATGGTGGCCAGAACGTTACAGTCAATGGTGATCGGTATAGAGCCATGATTACTAACTATTTCATTCCTGAATTGAATAACCATGATGTCCAGGAGATGTGGTTTCAACAAGACGGCGCAACATGTCACACAGCTCGTGCCACAATAGATTTATTGAAATACACGTTTGGTGACCGCCTAATTTCAAATTTTGGACCTGTGAATTGGCCTCCAAGATCTTGTGATTTAACACCGCTAGACTACTTTCTGTGGGGCTATGTAAAGTCGTTGGTCTATGCGGGTAAGCCACAAACGCTTGACCATTTGGAAGACAACATTCGCCGTGTTATTGCTGATATACGGCCACAAATGGTGGAAAAAGTCATCGAAAATTGGACGTCCATATTGGACATCCGCGCTAGCCATGGCGGTCATATGCCAGAAATCATATTTAAAATGTAATGCCATAAGATTATCTTTCGGATAAATAAAATTCATGTCAATCGAATAATCCATCGTTGTTTTATTGCAACTTAAAGTTATATACCTCTATAAAAACACCCTTTATATAATCAACGACAAATATTTACAGTGCTCTACTCATGTTCTTTGTTTTGTTTATTTGCTTTTGCATATCTTCTTCCTATGTTGTATGCTGTTCACAATAGAAAATCTAACTGTCAAATTTCTGTTCCTATTACATTTTTCAATCCCCGAAATATATGAGTTTTTTTTTTCGTTAGAGCTGCTTACCGACCTTAAGATTTATATCTCTATTTTGTTAGTGTGTATGCTTAGATATATAAAGATCTCTTATACATGCACCGCGGTGCGTAGTAATGGATAGTATTCCTAATGTTTTTTGTAAAAATCTTAGTATTATTCGTTGGGAAAGTTGTGCCTCATACATGCATTCTGTTCATCCATATCGGTTTTATTGTGCCATTATGGAGAAAGACTTTGTTGTTTAAGGGGAGATGGTGGTCAAGAGATCGTAAATTTCATACATTTTAAATATTTTTTAAGGTGATAATAAAAAGCAACAACCACAAATTAAACTTTACATATTATATAACTTATATTGAATATAAAAATATTTAGATAATTAAAAAATTATTTTAAATATTTTAAAAAATTATCTCAGAAAATTGGATGTGGGTGGGGCAAGATATTTTGGCTCCTGGACTTATCTGGAATACAGAAATTAAGAAAATTAATAATTTGTACAAGTGTTGCTATATCCTGTACCAGGATTATAATTTTTTTCTAAATAGTGTATTTTTGAAGTTCGATAACCGAAACAGTCATATTTTTATCAGTTTTTGAGTTAAAATAGTAAGAAGTTATTAAGTTAATAAAATTTTTAAGCTACGGGACATAGCTACTAGTATACTGAATAACATATTCAAGTTTCAGAACATTCGGATAAATACTTTATTTTACCTGCTCTTTGCGGAAAAAAAGCTGTTCTGAGAAAATCATTATAAAATTTTAATAGTATATTCTAGACTATACTTTCGAAATATAAAAAAAATCGATTTTTTGAAAATTCTACACCACCTTAATAGTAGCTCAGATTTCTTGTTTAAAGCCAATAAAAAATCACAGATTTAAGCAAAAGTTGTAACTTTTTGGAGGAAATGTGCTCATCGTCTGTCCAAATCACTTTCAAGGTATTTAATTTGTTCAGCTTGCAGAATAGGTATATTGTTGAGCTTGAAAGTAGGATACGTTTTCGGCTTTAATTTTATAGGGAGATGTTTTTACATTTTTTGTAATTGAAAGCAATTTTTTAATTTAAATTTAAGGCTTCCCTTACATATTTAAATTTTCCTTTAAATTTTACCGACTTTGAAATTAACTCAAATAAATTTGTTAAACAAAAAGTTATTTTGTGCATCACCAAAAAAAAAAAAATATTTCACTCAAATACACATTTTTGGTGCTATTTAGTTCTATTCATTTTTGATAGCCAACTATTCAATTATGATTTCGCATAAGTAAATAATGACTTTCCGCTTCCGTGCATAATTTATTGTTAAATACACACAGCATTTCAATCAATTCCGAAGAAGTCTTATTATTTTCAACAAAAACTAATTTTATTTCCCCATTTGCATGTTGAACACACATACATCCGTGTCTTACACTAAGTACTTCCGTTTTTCGCATAGAATTTAAGTGATTTCATTGTAATGATTTAACTTTTCGACTGCAAACTGACAATTTCTTTAACAACAACAATCAAATAACCATTTGTATGTATGTACATACGTGTGAATATTTTCCAGGTCATTGCACTTTTACACAAATTACAAAATTCTAGGCTTTATTTGAATGAAATGTGTATTAAATGTACACATATACAAACATAAGCATTTGGTTGTCATATATAATGCATTAGTATATAAAGCTGTTGCCGCTGATGAGCATGTGACAGCCGAAAGCCATATGAACAGAGTAGATGACATTATGATAAAGTATGTTGTGGGTATATATGAACGTATGTAAATATATGCAAAAAGCAAAATTTAGACAAACATAAATTCACAGATATTAAATTCGTATATTATTTAAATGAATTTATGTAAAGTAAATGTTTTTATGCAAATAATATGTAAGTAAATACAAGTGTGTTAAATGCATATGTCAGTTTCCGGACAGTCATCGCCGCAAAGTGGTTGTCTAGTGACAAAACGCCATCAGCATTGGATCGCTCGCAGGTCGGTAAAGTGTAGGGGCACAGAAGACAGGAAGGATGTACGGAAGCAGCAGGAATAAAATTATTTTAAAGTTTGTTTCGCTGACACTTCGCCCTGACAAGATGACTCTTAGTTGCTCTTACACCACCGGACATGCTTCAAAGTTATAATAAAAAATGTCCATTAACTGCTGTTGAGGTAACTTTTAAATGACCGTGTTGATATTGCTTATAATTTAAGTTTAAACTTGTATAAAGAGAAATAAAATTTGTTTGCTTGCTATTTTGCAGTAATTGAAAAACTGAAAACTTTACAGCAATTTGCTTTCCAGCTGACCTTCTGTGTAAACTTCGAGAGTGTAGGGAAAAATTAATGCAAAATACGTGAAAATACTTAAAGAAAAATTCAACGCTTGATGATTAAATAATAATTTAATCATGGTTAAATAACAAGATTACATTTAGTGCGAAATAAGCAATTACAAAATAAAATAAAATAAAATAAAACATCCTAAACCAATATACAATATTATAAAAGAAAACAAAAAATACTCAAACTAAATCAAATTACATAACATATAAAAAAAAAAAAGAAAATAAAATATATTGTAACAAAATAAACTCAAATAAGATAAAATTAAATCAATTAAAACAAAACTAAGAAAACAAAATAAAATAACATAAAAATAAATATATTAAAGTGATATAAATATTAAAAAAAATAAATAATAAATAAATTAAATACAAATAAAGTAAAATAAAAAAAATTAAAAAAAAAATTAAAAATATAAATAAACGTACTAAAATAATATAACTTCAATAATATAAACAAAAATAAAATAAAATAAATAAGATAAGAAAATAAAAAAAATATTTAATTAAATAGATTAAAATTTAATAATATAAAGGGTGATCCGAAAAGAGGTACATTTTCAATAGCCTTTTTTGACAGATAAGCCAGAGTTGTGTCAAGCTGTCATATTATTTTTGTTCAGTATTGTTTGGCATTTTATCATGGAAAGACTTACGCTCGAACCATATTTACAAATCATTCAACTTCATCACGAAAATTCACGGTCTGTGAAGAATATGTTTCGCGCGCTTCGCTCAACTTATGATCAACATAATCGGCCTGCTGAACGTACTATTCGCAACACCATCAACATTCTTGAGACCAAGCATTCATTATTGGATAATATTCGAACGAAAATATAGCTGCCGTAACTGAGAGTGTACATGAAGACCGTGGAGAGTCGATTCGGCGCCCTTCGCAGCATCTCGGACTGACTTATGGAACAACTTGGCGCGTTTTACGTATAGGTATTAAATTGAAAGCATACAAAATACAGCTTTTGCATGAACTGAACCCGCTCGAACTTCCCAAGCGACATCACTTCGCTCAATGGGTTATTGAAAAGTTCCAAGAAGATACGACGTTTTCGAGACAAATATTGTTCAGCGTGGGTATGTAAAAGAGCGAAATTGCTACACTCGGGACGAAGAGCAGTCTGAAGAGATTCAAGAGCTTCCATTTCATCAAGAAAAAACAATGGTTTGGTGTGATTTGTTGGACGGTGGTATCATCGGTCCATATTTCTTCACCGTCAATAGCGACCGTTACCGCGCAATGATAACCGACCATTTGATGCCTGAAATTGAATCTCGTGATCTTCGTGACACTCGGTTTCAACAAGATGGCGCCAATTCCCACGCGTCGCATCAGTAAATGGATTTACTGAGAGAACATTTCGGTAAGCAGATAATTTCATGATTTGGCTCGGTCGATTGACCACCAAGATCGTGAGATATGACACCCTTAGACTTTTTCTGTGGGGATATGTAAAATCTAAAGTCTAAGCGGGCAATCCAGCTTCGATTCAGGCCTTGAAGTAAGACATCACTCTTGTCATTCGCCAGTTACCAGCAGAAATGCTCGAACGAGTCATCGAAAAGTGGACTCCCGATGGATCATCTGAGACTTAGTCGCGGCCAATATTTGAAAGAGGTAATCTTAAAAAAAAAAATGTCATAAGAATGTCCTGTGTTCTTTACTTTAAAAAAAGGGAACCCTTTATTTTAATAAAATAAAATAAATTAAATTAAAAGAAACTAAATAAATTACAATTAAATTAAATAAGTAAAATAGCTTAAACAGTTATAAACTAAAATAAGATAAAGTGAAAATAAATAAACCAAAACAACATAAAATTAAATTGAAAAAAAAGTAAATAAATAATGTAAAGAATGAAAAATAAAAACAAACAAAAAAATTAAAAAAATTTAATTAACGGAAATAATATAAAATAAAATAAATCAGATTAAAAAATAATAATAATAAATGAAATTATATAATGTTAAAATAATAAATAAATAAATAAATAAAATATATATATTAAAATAAAATTAAATAAAACAAATTAAATTAAATAAAACTAAATAAAATAAAATAAAATAAAATATGAAAAATAAAATTAAAATAAAATAAGAGACGTAAAATGAAATTAGATAAGGAAAGTAAGGGAAATAAAAAACTCTAAGAAAAAAATAAAAATTAAATAATTTCAAATAAATCGAACAAAATTAAATCAAATAAAAAAAAGAAATAAACAAAAACCAAATACATAAATACAATTATTTAACTAAAATAAAATAAGTTTAAATAAAATAAATAAAATGAAATAAAATAAATCACATAAAGTAAAACAATAATAAAAATAAAATAAAATAACATAATATAAAATAATTTAGATGCACTAAAACAAATTAAAGTTAAATAAAATAATTTTATTCAAAATAAAATAGATTTTAATTAAATAAGTTAAAAAAGTAAAATATTTAATGCAGTTTCATTTATGAAGTAATTTATGATACGCCAGTCGACACTTATGAACACTCCTTACAATTTGGGTATGCTTTTTCTAAATTTAAAATTTCTAATGCTCGCTCAAAGCCCTGTAGCTGCTTTTTATTTAACTACTTGTTTAAATGTTTGCTATTCTCTTTTGATTCTCTGTTAATCTTTTTTATCGCTTTCATTTTATTTCGCTTTTCCATTTCCATTTTCTGGGTCATCCATCACGTTCCTTGTAGGCGTCCGCAAATATGACAAACCAAATTTGCCGCCATATTTCAAAGTTTTTGCGGGTAAACATGTGTACGAAGAGGAACCTATATACATAGGACGACGTAATACAATACTTGTGTGTGTACGTGAGAAAGTGGATAGAGTAAATTTCGTTTACTCGTAGATTTGGTACATACAACGCAAGTAAGTAAGCCAGCAAAACAAGAAGTAACATATTGGCAGACAAATGTGTATTTTGGATTGGGAGTGTACATATGTTACGATATTAAGAAAAAGATTTTCAAGTGAAAATTTATATCTTAAATTAAGGTTGAATTTTTAATATAAAATAGTTTTTAAAGCTTTGAAATGAATATCTCTGAGCAAAATCCTTTTGCCTCACATGAACTATATTTAGAGCTTTTATACGAATTAACAGTGCAGAATTTTTTTGCATATTTAAAGTCATAACGTTTATAAATATTTCATAATCTGTGTACTGTTGCATTTACGTAAATTAATGTTTATTTAAACACATTAAGTACAATTTATGTATTCTATATACAGTGGGGACAAAAGTCTACAAGCACCCCCTGTTTTCGTTAAAAAGTTTATTGGAAAATCTAACAAAACAATTTTTTTCAATTATTTTCCCTTATCAAAAAAAAAAAAATATTTTTTAACATAAAATAATGAAGCTATGACAAAAAAAAAGCCAATCCCACATTGGCAGTATAGTACATATATAACTTATCTTAGCGCAAAAACTTTGGTTAATATCAGGTAACATCATCTTTTCCGAGGGAGTAATACGGTCCCAAGCCTCAATAAGACCTTCTTTGACTAATGCTGAGCTGGGAATCTGATTTTTTCTCATTTTTCGTTCAAAAATCTACCGGAAATGTTCAATAACATTCAAATCTGGGCTTCGAAGTGGTGTGTGTAGTTGCCTTGGAGCATGATAAAGCAACCAATCCTTAACAATATGGGCCCTGTGCTTTGTATCTTTATCCTGTTGAAAGATCCAGCCTGCGCCAAGCTCCAAACTGTCTACCGAAGACTTCAGATTAGTTTCCAGTAATGACTTATATATGAACCGCACGATATTACCTTCAATACAAACAAGCTTTCCAGCTTCAGGAGCCACTACCGATCCCGCCACCATGCTTCACTGTTGGTACTATATTTTTGGAATTAAGTGCAGGGTTTTTTTTTCTCCAAAATTTTGATCTTCCATCGCTGCCGAATATATTAAACTTCGATTCGTTTGTAAATAAGACTTTTTGACAAAAATCCATTCCCTTGTCTAAATGTGCTTTAACGAACTCCAAGCGAAGTTTGCGATTTTTTTCTTCAGAAATAAGAGGCTTTTTACGTAGCGTTCTACTATGGAAGCCGTTATCGTTCAGAGCTCTTCGAATTGTTCTTGGATGGACCAATTTTCTTGATAAGCTTGCGATGTTTCTGACACATTTTGGAGCAGTAACTTTAGGATCATCATGCACTTCCTTCAGAATAAAGCTGATATCTCTTCGAGTTAGCTTTTTCGGGCGGCCAACGCGTTGCTATTTTTCGGTGGATGCATTTTTTTCAAAGTTTTTTACATAACTGCTAGTAAACTTGTGGTGTTTGTAGACTTATGTCAAGAACATTTTTGAGTTATTTCACCATAGTTATTTTATTTTACGTTAGAGAATTACATGTGATTAGAAAGGGAATTAAAATAAAAAAAGGGATAAAAAATAATAAAACTGCATACCAACAATTTTCAGCAAAGCGATAGTACTTTCTACACAACGAATGCAGGTGGTGTATGTACACTTTTATCCGCAACTGTATGTATTTGAAATATTATAATCCTCTGACTATTGCATAAATAATATTTTTTTTTTAATCTCTAACCATTTAACTGCATATAGCAATATCATAAAAATTCAAAGAAGTGCTTTTTCAATATTTCTTTTCTACTCCCTTCAAGAGTCACTAAACTACCAAATCACTCATTTTATTTTGTCATACAAAAATGGCTAGCCTTATTTTCATTTATATTCAACTAAATTTATACGCAAATATAAATCAATATTGAGAAATATTTACATATGCGCACATATGTAAATGCACAAGCGCCTATAAACAACATTCCAGTCAATGTTATTAGAAATACCAGTTTAATTATGTAACATAAATGTGCTGCATATCATCTGAATGCACAAGTAATATTTATGTTAACTATTTGTGGTAAGCCAATGTTTACAATAATTTAGTTGCACAAACGCACACACACACACAAATACATTGCAACATAAATATATATCTCTGTATAAAAACGTATTGAGGATACATATAATTATTTCTATAATTGATTGAGCAGCTGGCCTTATGAACATATATACGCACGAGTATGTGAATTTATGTGCGAATGTGCATACATGGGAATAAAGAATAATATAAATGGCAAAAAAGAAAAAAAAAATGAATTTTCTATTGAATATTTTATGGAAGGCAAAATAATAATGCTCAAGTGAAGCTGACAAAGCAAATTCAATTGTAAATTTCTAATGAAAATGTGCACCCACACAAAAAAAATGTGAAAAATATTAATTTGGCAATTGTTTGCTTTCAATAAAAGTACTTTTGTACACTCAAAAATGGTGTCCGAGTTCATAGAAAAAATTAATTGCGCCTGAGCTGTGCGAAATTTGTTCACTTCTTTACGAATGAGAGTTTGAAAACATTCTGTCATTATTTATTCAACATACATATTAATTTTGTATAAAAAATTAATTAATTCAAGAGTTAAACAAGAAATAAATGCTGTTTCGGTTATGTCGATACCTTTATTCCTTCATGAACATTCGAAATTCACTGCAAAATACAAAATTCTATTTTTATGATTTTCAGTGTCAACATTTATTTGAAATTCAAGTTTATGGAACACCAAATTTCATGCTCTTAAACGCTTCCTTCATGGATTATTTTATGCAAACCCTCATATTTGAACATAGTTCTAAAAGGTGTTTTTTACAGAGGTATAGAACTTTAAGTTGGCATTACTTTTCAAGATGGCGATCGATTTAACAGCTGTCAAGTGATTTATTCTCAGTTTGGTTTGGCAATTCATCATGAATAGACTCACGCCTGAACAACGCTTGCAAATAGTGCAATTTTATTTCGAAAATAATGGTTCTGTGCGGGAAACGTATCGCGCACTACGTCCATTTTAGCGATGTTTAGCGATGAAGCGCACTTCTGGTTGAATGGCTACGTCAACAAACAAAACTGCCGCATTTGGAGTGAAGGTAATCCTCAAGTGTATGTTGAAACACCGTTACATCCAGAAAACTGACTGTTTGGTGCGCTTTATGGGCTGGTGGAATCATTGGTCCGTACTTTTTCAAAAACGATGGTGGCCAGAACGTTACAGTCAATGGTGATCGGTATAGAGCCATGATTACTAACTATTTCATTCCTGAATTGAATAACCATGATGTCCAGGAGATGTGGTTTCAACAAGACGGCGCAAAATGTCACACAGCTCGTGCCACAATAGATTTATTGTAAGACACGTTTGGTGACCGCCTATTTTCACGTTTTGGAGCTATGAATTGGCCTCCAAGATCTTGTGATTTAACACCGCTAGACTACTTTCTGTGGGGCTATGTAAAGTCATTGGTCTATGCGGATAAGCCACAAACGCTTAACCATTTGGAAGACAACATGCGCCGTGTTATTGCCGATATACGGCCACAAATGTTGGAAAAAGTCATCGAAATTTGGACATCCAGATTGGACTACATCCACGCCTGCCGTGGCGGTCATATGCCAGAAATCATATTTCAAATGTAATGCCTCAAGATTATCTTTCGGATAAATAAAATTCATGTCAATCGAATAATCCATCGTTGTTTTATTCCAACTTAAAGTTCTATACCTCTATAAAAACACCCTTTACATAAGCACATGCCCAAATCAACAGAGCTCGTGATTCTGATGCGATCGGTATAAATTTCGGTAGGTCTTTCTCTCCTCTTTCTGTTAACCACCTCTTTCGAACGAAAGTTAATATACCATTTGTATAATTTCTTTGTGTAAAATTCCTTTTAATACTTCAAAATTTTAATATTTTTCATTTTGTTTTTGTTGCAGTAATATTTCTTATGCATTTTTTAGTGTAATTAGCGAATTGAAAGCAAGAACAAGCAAGCATATGATGGAACAACTTCAACTTCTATAAATTCATCTTGATCTAACCTTAATTGGAATCTGCATAGTAACTATTTATATTTGCAAAACCAGTGGAAAAACTTCTTTGAAAAATTATTGCAAGAAAAGTGTGATCCAAGTAGAGGTATCTTTTTCAATAGTCTTTTTTTTGACAGACTACGTGTGAGTCGTGTCAAGGTGTCATGTTATTTTTGTTCAGTATTGTCTGGCATTACATCATGGAAAGACTTACGCCTGAACAATGCTTACAAATCATTCAACTTTATTACGAAAATTCACGTTCTTTAAAGAATGTGCTTCGTGCGCTTCGCTCAACTTATGGTCAAAATAATCGGCCTACTGTGCGTACTATTCGCAACACCATCACCCACCTTGAGACCCGGTATTCATTATTGGATAATATTCGACCAAATAGACCACGTCCACCACGCAATGAAGAAAATATAGCGGCCCTAGCTGAGAGAGTACACGAAGCCCATGGAGAGTCGGTTGGCGTCGTTCGCAGCAACTCGGGCTGACGTACGGAAAGACCTGGCACATTTTTCATGGAGATCTTAAATTAAAAGCGATATCGCTTCGCTATATGGACTCCTAAAATCCGACGATTTCGAGCCAAATTTTGTTCAGCGATTAAGCCCATTTCTGGCTCAGTGTATGTATGGGTATGTAAACAAGCAAAATTGCTGCATTTGGGACGACGAGCAACTTGAAGAGATTCAGGAGCTGCCATTTCATCCAGACGAAACAACGGTTTGGTGTGGTTTGTAGGCCGGTGGAATCATCGGTCCATATTTCTTCAAAAATGATGGCGGTGAGACCGTAACCGCCAATGACGACCGTTTTCGCGCCATGATAACCGACTATTTGATGCCTGAAATTGAAGCTCGTGAACTCTGCGATATTTGGTTTCAACGAGACGGCGCCCCTTCCCACACATCGCATCAAGCAATGGATTTATTGAGAGAATACTTAACTTCAAAGAGCAGATAATTCCATGTTTTGTGCCAGTCGATCGGCCACTAAGATCGTGTGATATCACACCGTTAGACTTTTTCCTGTGGGGATATGTAAAGTCTAAAGTCTATGCGGACAATCCTACTTCGATTCGGGCCTTGGAGCAAAACAGCACGCATGTCATTCGCCAGTTACCAGTTGAAATGATCGAATGAGCCATCGAAAATTGAACTAAACGGATGAACCATCTGATTGAAAGAGACAATCTTGAAAAAAAAAATTTCTTTCGAATGATAATAAAAATACCCCATTAAATTTGAACTTTCTTAGTCTTTTTCCTTCAAAAAAGTAGGAACCTCGAAATAGATCACCCTTTATATTAAGTTAGTGAATTATGTCTAATCTGCAGGCATTTTTAAAGTTATTAAATCCCTCGTACCATAATTAGTTGGGCGTTATTTTTATTTTGAAAAACAGGTTTTGTGCTGGTTTAATTTATCTACAAAATCAGATATTTTGGAACCATCCATTACTTAAATTAATTCTTGATTTTGGGCGGACATACTACTAAACCAGCATAAAAACTGTTTCTCAAAATAAAAATAAGCCGGGACGCAGTGGGCAGCAAATCTGCATTGCTGATCGGCTCAAACAGAAGATTCGACGTCTAGCTGACTCATTTACGATTGCAATTAACTAGGAATGTAATCGTTCAAAGTTTGGATATATAAGTATACATTTTGCACTTTGTAACCGCTGAAGCGATTTTCGATTGAGCTCCTTTTCCAATTTGTGGTTTTGCGTCTTGAGGTTTTTACCAGCAAGTGAAGAGACCTACAGTTTATTCTAAGCCGCCTCCGAACGCCCGATGGATTCTTATGAGGAGCTTTTATTACATGTCAGAAATACACTCGGAGGACTTTTTGCTCGAACCTGGACTCGAAGTCCGGTGTTCTTAATTGCAGTACGCAACGTTAACCACTCGGCTATTAAAATACAATCCTTAAACATACATTCATGTACCTAAACCAAAGCTATTTATTGTAACGGCATATTAGGGATTATTTGGAATTTTCAGTAGATTGATTATCTTGAGACCTCCGAAGTGTCAAATACCATCTAAATGTTAATTAGAAATATCTTTCTTAGCAAACCTCGCCAACAAGTGGATTATAGCTGAATTTTATGTCATGCAATAATTTTTAATTTGCTGCAAATTCTAAAAATTGCTGAGTTGTCATCGTTGGTTAGAATAGAAAGCAAATTTGAATCATGATTTTATTTTGAAATCACTTTTAATCTTTCACAGCTTACTCTCTCTCTTAATAAATAGTTTATTAGATGCTAGAGATCACAAATGTCAATCACAAAATAGATTTGCTGTGTGCAATAATTTATTAAAAATGCAACATTTACACTTGTCAAAGTTTATATCAAATTTTTGACAGCTTTTGTGTGTTAATAAATTATTTCAAATTAAATACATAAGCAAATCAACATATGGTCATATCTGTATGCGGAACTAGTGGAATGCTTCACTCTCTTTTTAGTTAAAATTATACCAGAACTAGTCCCAAATGGACTTAAAATTCACTAGCTCAGTTTTGAACTAATATTTTTATGTTATAAATATTTTCAGAAGTAAAAATAATGAATTTCCTGACTGGTATCAATTCGACCAATGCGTTTCCATCGAGAGAAATTCAAAATGTGGGCTAGTGCTTTTTTGGTAAGTGAAAATTTAAACCACTATATATTAGTTGGTGTTTTAATATAATATATTTAAAGTGTATGTATACATATATGTACATTTCAATGTTTGCCATCAATTTGAATTGAATCACATGATTACATTTGGGATTACCAACAATTGTACCTATGGCATGTAGTCGTTATGGTCCCATCTCTCAGCTGCTTACTTGCATTTGGCATGGATTTCGACTTGAACCGTGGTAATATATGTACATACATTCATATTTCACGCATAGTAGAGCATAGCATAAGATGGCATTACTTATTGGTGCATTTGTGTGAATCTCCAGCAATTACTTGTTTGCATTCCTGCGAACATCTGTGCGGTAATGCATATCCCGTTAGTGGGCATTGTCTCATGAACATAAATGTCAAGTAATTGAGTAGTTTGCTACTCAATTGCCCAGTTGCCTTGCTGCTGCTGACAATTCCCATTTCGCAGCTGCTATGTGCATAAATATAATCAGTATATACATACAAATGCACATATTTCTGTTAGTAGCAAGTTGATTCTAATTTAATTGCGATCGATATTTACATGAAGTTCTTGTTATTAATATTCTGAGGTCGGAAATTCGTGTCAAAATTATTTATCAAAATATGAGAAATATTTTCTTAAGGAAGTTTTACCTACTCACCTAGCAATCCTAGTATCGATGATACCTTTATGAACATCTGTGCTCGACGACTTTAACACCTGGGTGGGCAAAGAAGATATATTCGGCATTGTAGGCGGTAAATTCAGCATTCTTGCTGAAACTTCTGCAAATAGGTTGAGACTGATCGACTATGCCGGGGCCCAGAATATGATTGTCTGCACTATTATATACACACTAAAATTGATCAAGCTATATGGCTGTCATCGATCATGATATGATTGAGAAAAACATGTATCCAGTGTTTTAGATGCGCGTACGTTTCGAGGGACTAACATCGACTCGAATCACTATCTTTTCGTAGCGAAGATACACACCTGCCTCTGTGCAGCAACATTCGTCAACAAACGAAACGAAGATTCGACGTCGAAAAGCTACAGTAACAGCAGGCAGTCCAAAAAATGAAATTAAATCGCGAACACTTTCGCGCAATTTTTTTTTTACAACCTTCGACGTGAATTAACTCAACCACAGAGCTTCGATGAACTTAATTCAATTTTTGGTGATGCAGCTCCATCAAGGATCACTGTTTATCGTTCGTATTGTAAATTAAATCGTCCGTAGATCACTCCAAGGTAAACTTCGTGAAGATCGTCATATGACATATCGTGAAATAGATACAACTATAGGCATTAGTGGGGCCAGCATACATTCAATGTTGCATCAACATTTGATTATAAAAAAAGCTGATCACCTTAGGTCGCTCACAATTTGTTAATCGGTCAAAAGGGGTTCGTGTCAATTTGTAGGGAGAAATGTTAAAAAAATACTATAGATGTGCTTCGAAACACGTCTATGACATCGCAACCGATGATGAATAGCGGATGATGAAAAAAACTGTATGGGTGTTTCAAGATGAGTTGAGCCCAACACTTTAAGCAAATGGTGCCGGTATTTTTTAGAAAAACCGTACAATTAGGATAACGCAGAACATTAAATTTAGAGTTGTACACAACCATTTGTGTGCAAGAAAACAGGAAAACTAATCGCAGAAGACTGATCACTCTTCACCATGACAGCCAGCTCTCACTCTCAATTCATCGATTTGATAAGTCGTCTACCGTATAGTTTTGACTTGGCACCGAATGACTTCTTTTCATTCCCGTCAGAAAAATTTACTTAGGCATATCTGAAGAATCGCTTAATTCGTTCAGAATGCATATTTTTGAGATACCTCAATCAGAGTGGCAAAGGTGGCTCGACAATTCGTTCAAACACATGCAAAATCTATAGACCTTAATGGAAAATATTCTGACAAACATTAGCTCCGATGATCTTGTTGTATAATCCCGAAATATAAAAGGAAATCCCCTTACGGTGATGCATGTCGAGCTGTAGTGGAGAGAAACGGGCTGCCTATCTCGAAACGTTGCGATCAACCACAATACGTGCGAGGCGGAATAGATACCGAGATCTGAAGAGAGAAGTGATACGCACATGTTGACATAAAAAGAAAGAGATCGCAATGTGTCAGTATGAATAGCTTGAAAAGCTGGCCGATAAGAGTAATACTAGAAAAGTTTGTGAAAAGATGCGGTGACTTACAGAAGGTGAAAACTATTTTTCGTTTTAGATCTATGATTCCTTAAGTAAAATTGCTTAGAAAAATCTGAAGAGTACGCCATACTCTTTCATAAATACATATATAAGATAAGATAAGATATATTTATTTAACTCACCATTATCATCGTATATAATGCGAAATGAATCCGAATGTAGATGACCGAAAAATTGTCCCTGAATAATTGATGAATATTTACGCACCAACTCCAAGTACCGTTTGTTATTTGTTTCTGTAAATGTGGTGCGGCCATTTTGCTGCAAACCTATGTGTCGCTCATCCGAACCGGGCGGAATGTGACCGACGATGTAGACCTGTAAGCACGAAGAAGAGATAAATTATTTTTAAAATCGAAAAAAAAAATTTCATTGTAATAAATAAAAAACAAAGAAATATAAGTAGATAATAATAAATTTATTTTCTAATAAAAATTAATATTAAACAATGACATATTATAGTACTAAATATTACGGCCAAAACAGCGCTTTATTTCATTAAAAAAATAAAAATTTAGGATAAATATATAACTTATATGAAATATTTTACTTTAAGTGCAAAAATGTAAACTTTTTATTTGTCACTTTGATTTCTTCATATTCCATTCATTTCTTTGTAGCTCCATACCCAATGTCAAGAACAACAATGCTTATCCAGATAAACTTTTATATGCCATACTTATCTTTCACTTGAATAAGTTCGAATTCTGCGTTAAAAGTAATTTCTACAAATTGAACTTGAAATCACAGACAGATGCACACGCAAACAAAGTTATGTTCGGCAAGGCCATACTTTTTGAATTAGATTAAGCGAAAACAAATTAGGCATTGTACAAACTATGTACATATATATACGAGTATATATATATATATATATATATATATATATATCTATATATGTATATATAAATATTTCTGTGTGATAAACTCATTGTCCTTGAAATACAAATACAAAGAACACTTTGGCGGCAAATAGTCGGAAAATATATTGGAAAATTGAGCAGACAAATAAATTCTTGGCAATTAGCGAGTCAAGTGGGTTGAATGTCTGTTGAGTGGGCTCTTAAAACTCGTATAATGATATTACTTGTAAAAGTTTTTCAGAAGAAATGCGCATAGCATAGTGATTGCTGCTTGGTTTTATAGTTAATAATAATAAATGTATATATGTATGTATATGTAGGCTTTTATTATGGTATATATTTTTGAAAATGAAAGAGACTGCGATTAAATGTAATTATACATATGAGCACACATAATAAGAAAATTTTTAATAAGATATTTAAAATTTAGTAAATCCGAAAAATTTTTGTAAGAATAATATTATTATAAATAAAATTGCAATTTTTGCAAATGCTTTGATTTTGGCACCACCAGGACAATTATTCATAACTGCAAATATTTCGCTATATTCCGCTATGAAAATTTCTTGTGTTTTGTGTTTTAATAGGTTTGGATATATTGGGAAGATATATATTGAACTGACAACAAAATACCAAATATTTTATGGAACTCGGAAAATATTTATTTCTAAAAGAAAATATATGTGCTTATATTATATTAAGGGTTTACATTTTCTAAATAACTGAATCAATCTGAAATCTGAATGTTTTATTTATTTGTTAAAAATATTATTTTATTCGAATTAAATTTAGTTTCTGATTTATTAATTTAACACAATATTTTAATTTTAAAATATTTTTACATAACTCAGCTAACAGAATTGTAATCAAAGTCAAATTTCGTTATGATTTTTGAAATAATTTGACTCCACATGTATAGGTAATTTGAATAATATTGTTTCAAAAATTAAAATTTCAAAACACTTCAGAATGCAATCGGTAATTATGTCTAATACCATGACCAGAAGAAAAATAGTATTAAAAGCCATACGACATTAAGTATAGCGAATCAGCATCAGAGAGGTATCGGGATTATTACCGTTCTCCAAAAAATCATAAATTTTTCAAAAAAAAAAAATTATCTCAGTATCTTTGGAAGCGATTGATCTAAATTTTGGACATGGTTCTAGGTAATAATTTTAGCTTCGAGAAAAATATTAGAAAGTATATCGGCTCAAAATATTCTTCAAGAAAGGCGAGGTTGCGCTAAAAAAAATTGTTATTTGAATATTTAAAGGCTGGTTACGATTCTAGTCAAATTTGATACTATTTTTTTTAAATTTCTCTATAAATTCTCTATGGATTTATGAGTATCGTAAAATTTGAAAAGCGGTACGCCGTGTTGAAAAAATTAAAATTCGATTTTTCTGTAGAAAAATATTTTTCTTTTGGATTATTTAATGCGGCCTGTAATTGTTTTTGGTTATAAGTAAATGAGCTGTATTTAAAGGCCTATTTTTGTTAGAAAAATTATTTTTTTAATTGAATATTATGTTATGTTGAAGTGAAAGCTGTTTCGGAGAGCACCACATCTCCTCATCAGACTTCTTTTGACAGGAATCGAACCGACGGATTCTGGCATCACAGGCGAGTGCTCTAACAACTGAGCCAACGTCTGTCATGTAATCTGCTGTTGTATTATTCAATTTTTTACTAACCAAAAACTATTAAGTGCGCTAATATTTAGCCGCTATTTTTACTTAATGTTGGGTTAGCGAGTATTTTGCAATCCTGCATACATTCAGTCATTAATAGTCTGATAAAGTAGTATATAAGTAGGATTGCTTGTCGGGCTCGACTTATATAGGGTGTTTTTTATAGAGGTATAGAACTTTAAGTTGGTATTACTTTTCAAGATGGCGATCGATTTAACAGCTGTCAAGTGATTTATTCTCAGTTTGTTTTGGCAATTTATCATGAATAGACTCACGCCTGAACAACGCTTGCAAATAGTGCAATTTTATTTCGAAAATAATGGTTCTGTGCGGAAAACGTATCGCGCACTACGTCCAAGGATACGGACCAATGATTCCACCAGCCCATAAAGCGCACCAAACAGTCAGTTTTTCTGAATGTAACGGTGTTTCAACATACACTTGAGGATTACCTTCACTCTAAATGCGGCAGTTTTGTTTGTTGACGTAGCCATTCAACCAGAAGTGCGCTTCATCGCTAAACATGGCTTAAATGGACGAAGTGCGCGATACGTCACTTGACAGCTGTTAAATCGGTCGCCATCTTGAAAAGTAATACCAACTTAAAGTTCTATACCTCTATAAAAAACACCCTTATATTATGGATTGTTTTTTGCGGCCTGTAATTGTTTTAGTTATAACCAAAAACAATTACAGGCCGCATTAAACCATCCATAATATATAAGTCGAGCCCGACAAGCAATCCTACTTATATACATTTCTCAGACAATTAATGCCTGAATGTATGTATGGCCTTTTACAATGTTTACATGGTTATGTAAGAAAACAAAAAACAAAAAATTTAATCAATTACATAATTATATATTTAGTTGTCGAACGGTTCCTGATAGATGCAGTTTATAAAAGGTAGGTAGGTGGAAGTTTTTAACGATCTAAGAGCATAAATACCAGTCTAGAGCCATTGTTATAACACTGTATTAACGGATTACTAAGCTTCAGCGTTCAACCAGGTTCCCCTTTTTTAGGTTTTTGGTCTTAAGGTCTGCTGTCTTAGACATATACCGAAGCCTTGTTGTGCCCAGCTAAGGTATTTGCATAAAAAAGACCGCTTCTTTCTCTTTATTGCTCCAGCAGCATTGTCACTATATCAATTAGAGACCTGACAAGACTCCTATTACCTTTTTAGAGAGACCACATCACGTATAACCCTTTTCACCACTATTTCGAATAAATATTTATTGAAAGTAACAGTGCAGGAATATCTTGGTGAGGTCTTCTCATAATTAACTTCTTTGAGTTTCTTGTAGCAAATATTTCAGCATATTTTTTGTAAATATGAAATTTAAATGAAAAAGCAAAAAAAAAAAAATAATTTAAAAAAAATATCTCTATAAAATCAAGATATGTGTAAAAGCTCTCAACGCAATGTAGTCAATGTGAAGGTTTAGAATTTTATGAAACCTTTGCGTAAGAGTAATATATTATAATTACGTTAAAAAGTATGCTTTAAGGGGTTAGGCAACTCTAGAATTTTCGGAAAATGGATTTTTTTCTTTAAAAAATGTTATCACAAAAGAATATGATAGATAAAAATTTCTAAATGCCCCATTTTCGTTCTCTAGTTGAAGCGTCTGTTTCAGTCAATAAGACATACTCAAAACTTTAAACGCGTTTATCTCAAAACTTCTTTTTTCAAGTTGGCCGGAAACATAACTCAGATAATTTACAACCGATTCACTTGACATTTTTACATCTACAGAAGTACGTATGATTTTTTTTGTCTCGCATCATTTTTTTTATTTTTATTAATAAATTTCGAGCAATTTTTAGGCCAAATTGTTACTTTTTCCTTTAGAGACCCACCATGGTCAAAAATGCGTATATTGAAAAAATCCTATGTACCTCAGATCATCAGATTATTTAATAGTTTTCCCGAAAAACAAATCTCTAAAAAGGCCTATTTTGTGGCCCTCTAGAGTGGCATAACCCTTTAATTGTCTGTCAAAAATTTAATACCTTTTCATGTTACAAAAAATCAAATAGTTAATATGTTTAGATATGAACAAAGCCAGACTTAATTTTTACATCGTTTTTTCCACAGAATTTTTCTTCCTCTTTAGTTTCAAAAAAACTTATTTACCTCAGCAAGCATAAAACTTGGTAACAGCAGACAACTAACAAAGGATGAACAAACAAGCTATTAAATAAAACCAGGAAAATGCTTGAATTACAGTTACATATGTATATGTATGTATTTGTGTAAACCAAATAAACATTCAAAACACGGTTAATACCTTAACAAAGACCACATATTTAAAACCGACCGAGTGGATATAAATACTTATCCATATGCCCGTATATATATATATATATATATATATATATATATTTATTTATATATATGTGTGTGTGTATATTTCGATAAGCACACTGCCACTCATGCTGGATAATAAAGCTTAAATAGACCTAATTAACAAACTAAGCTTCGTGTCACGCGTTGAAACATTTTAATTTCAAAATTAAACATCAACAGTTTAAAAGAACATACAAATCTGTCAAGCATACAAACTAACTGCGAATGAACTAACAATCCATGTACCGTTGCATGCTGACAACTCTCAACTTATTTAAATATAAATATACTCTTATGTATGTATGTAGAAGTAAGAATAAGTGTATTTAAGATTAAATCAGCAAATGACACTGAGGCCCACACAAAAGGCAAAAGACAAAGAAAGCCATGAAGTTGAGTAGGATTATATATATATATATATATATATACATATATATATATATGTGCGTGTGTGTTTTAGAGCATAAAATTTGTACATGCAAAGCACTGAAGAAGCAAGTTTTGGGTGGAAAGCCATTTTATTTCTTCTCTGGCTTGCATTGCCTTTGCGCTATTCATGAGACTCCTTAGGTTGGCCGTGGCCGATTTGAGAAGTTAAACTATTAATTTGCACAAAAACGACTATAAGTTTGTTGCCGAATTAGCCAAGAAGACAAATGCTACATGTTCGGCCTTAAAGCATTCTCTCTTTAATTTGCAATAAAAACTAAAATAAGAAGAATGCGCACAACTGGCGCTTGGCCTTCTAGGAATAATTTATTTTGTGAGCTTTCAAAGAAGCAACATAGAAGGTATACATAGAACAGCTTGCCGGCAAGTAAATTGAACTCAAGTGGAGGAGTAAAAAACAAAAGGAAAATTAAACAAATATAATAAGGTAATTAAATTAAAATAAAATGAAGTAAAGAATATAAAACAAAAATAAAAAAAGTATAATATATAAGATAAAAAATAGACAAAATAAAATAAATAAATTATTTATATTAAAAAAAAAAATAAAATAATATAAAATAAATTAAACAAATATAAAAAAAAAATTAAAACAAAAACAAAAATAAAATAAAAAATAATAATAATTATAAAAAAAAAAATATAAAAAATAAAAAATAAAAAAATTAAATAAAAAAATAAAATAAATAATATGATATAAAGTAAAACAAAATAAAATAAGCTAAAGTAAAATAAAATTAAATAAAATAAAATAAAATAAAATAAAATAAAATAAAATAAAATAAATTAATATAAAATAAAGTAAAATAAAATAAAATAAAATAAATAAACTTAAGCAAAATTATATAAAAATGAAATTATTTAAAAAAAAAAAAATAATATAAAAAAAAAATTAAAAAAAAAATATTAAAAACAAAAAAATAAAAATAAAAAAATAAAAAAATAATAAAGAAAATAAAAAAATTATATATATATAAAATAAAATTAAATTAAAACAAAATAAAATAAAATAAATTAAATATAATAGAAAAAATAATAATACTACGCAAAATTATATTAAAAAAATAAGAATAAAATAAAATATAAAATATAATACAGAATATAAAAAATATATAATTTTTTTTTAAATATAAATAAATAATATTAAAAATAAAATTACCTGAAAGCAAATGAAATAAAATAGAATAAAAATATAACACTCAAAATAAAATTAAATTAAATAATATTAAAATAAAATGAATTTAAAAAAATAAAGTAAACTAAAAAAAAAAACAAAATTAAAATAAAATAAAAAATTAGAATAAAAATAAAATAAAAATTTATATAAAATAAAATAAAAAAATAAAAATTTTAAAATAAAATTGAATAAAATAATATTAAATAAAATAAAATTCAATAAAATAAAATTAAAAAAGAAATTATAAAATAAATAAAATTAAAATCAAACATATAATATAAAGTAAAAGCAAATTGTATAAAATGAAAAAAGTAAAATAAAATATAATAAACTAACTGAAATAAATTAATTTAATATAATAATAAATAAAAATGAAATCAAACGAAATCAAAAAATAGAATAAAAAACTTACCAATGTGAATAAAATGAAAAAAAAAATAATAAAATTAACTAAAATAATATTTAAAAAGGAACATGGTTGAAACCAGATATTTAAATATCTAATAAAAGGTGAAACAAAAATATTAAAATAAAATTTTGCTAATCGAAACGAAATAAAATTAGAAATTTATAGAATAAAATAAAATTAATATTGTTATTTTATATATAATAAATTAAATAATTATAAAAGATGAAATTAAAACACAATAAGATAAACAATATAAATTAGCAAAATAAATTTCACTGTTTTTCTTATGCCTGTATGGATATTATTCGCATCAGAAAATTGTCCACTCTAAGCGCATTCATTTCTTGTTTTTTACTACAGTCTTCATACGCGTAAACAATAATAACACGCCAAGTATATAAGTGAGTACATTTGCGTAGTAAGTTTCTTGTTTTTTTACAAGCTTATTAAGCTAGTTTACGCTCAACCACTGCACCACTTATGCCACCGAAGGCCATTACTCGCATTCCCTTGTGTGGACAATCATGTTTTTTATCCTTTATTTATTTATTTATGTTTGTACACACTTTGGATTCCCTTAGCTTTCTGCTTTCCGCTGGGGACTCTTTAATCTATTTATGTAAATTTAATCCCATTTCGGTTTACATTTGGCAATTTTTTTCCTTCTGTAGAGTGAATTTTTCTCAAATGCCTCTTTACCTTTTTCCACATTTATTTGAATATATGTGACTTGTTCGTTTGTATATATGTTACTTATGTACTACAAAATTTCCTTTCGTATTCTCCTATAGCCAGATTGTGTAAATTTTTGTGTTTGGCATATACTATATTTTTGAATACTACTTTCTTTGTTTGTATGTGCTTTGAATTGCCACACTGGAATTAAGTCAACCGCCAAAATGAGAGAAGCGAGTAAATTATTTAAATGAGATAAACATAAACTGCAAATCTACTTAAGCTATTTTTCACTAAGTGAACAAGGACATACCCTACATACAGATACAATAGTTGGTTGCTTGAAAAGGGAAATAGATGGGAAGCTAACACATGTTTAGTGTCAAGACCACATACACACCAACATAGGTATATGATATGTGTTCAAATGAAATCCCTTTAATTACTGTTACATTTTTTTTTCGGAATTTTAGTCAGTTTTACCACTCTTGACATGGTCAAGAGCTTTTCATTTAACGATGGCTTGATCCCATTTTTTTTTCTTTGTATCTTTTTTTTGGTTAGAAATAATATAAAATGAAAGTAATAAATTTTTTATTTTTTATTTTTTTCTTTATTCCTTATTTTATTGTCTTTATACATTCTTCGTTAATTAAAACGTTGGAAAAATGTTCTTACAAAGTAATGAAATATCAAGTATGACGTATAATTATACAAGGGATTAAGTTTAAAACCAATTCTTAACCAGTTTCTCCAGCAAGCTCAGTTAGTCAGCTATGTATCTTGTGAAGATATACGACTAGATGTCACTGCTCAGATTTCATTCAGAAATTTACCTGTCGCATACTAGTCCAAATTTTCAACCTAAATTGGTCGTTTGTTTGTTTAATAAAGTATGATCAAACATATCAATCAGCCGAGATAATCAACAAATAACTGCGCTAACGAATTTGCCGCTCATACATATTTCATAGGTTTGTAAGTATCTTATACAGCTAACTATATATTTATATCGACGACGTAAAAAATGAAAGAACTTCACAAACTATTCGATACTAACTCAGATTTCGGACTTTTCTCTTTATCGTGTGACTTCTAACTAAATAATGTTGAAGGGAAGATATGATTTTCTATGACCGTACAACATTTAAGACGGATAAGAAAGTAAGGCGAAGGAATTTAATAGTGAGTGAACGTTGGCACAATTAGGGACTGAATATTGTAGCAGGCTCAACTCCTACCTATACAGACTCGACCCTGACATGTCTCGCATGCAACGAATCCCCGCACGACACTAACCACCTCTTTGCATGCCCACCCAACTCTACTCATCTAAAACCCCTCTCCGCATGATCCGAACGCGTCGGAGCAGCACGTTTCCTGGGCCTCACGTTACATGCCCTCGATGATTAAGACTATACCTGCCTGACCCTAAAAGGGGATGACTAGCCTCTACAACAACAACAAAAACAACAGCAACAACAACAACAGCTATTGAATGAAGTCAAGAAAAAATATCTCCTGTCATCAAATATATAGTTGTAGCCGTCATGGATTTCACATGGCCGTTGGCAGTTATAATCTTGAAATCGTAAATAACTTTGTCTATATGGGGATCAACACTAACACTAAAATCAATTTCAGCTTTGAAAACCAACGCAGATTCAGTATTGCGAACTGGTGCTACTTTGGACTGAGTAGGCAGTTGAAAGGTAAAATAGTATCTCGACAACCAAAGGAAAACCCCTACAAGTCGCTCATCATTCCCGGTTTTTGGAGTTTAAAAAATAATGGATACATGAAAGATGTATGATTCTTTGTGGACTGAAAGTATTCAATGCAGTACCTACTGGGGGAAGTAGAGAAAGAGGAAGACCTGGTATTTATTAGCAAGATAAACTAAAGGATGAACTTGGTGCACTTGATGGCTTCAATTGGAGCCGAATGCCGAATCGAATTAAGGAAAGGAAATATTAGTATCTGCATGATCTTCTTTTTTTTAATTTTTTTTTTGACATATATAAAGTTTTTACGATTTAATCATACTCTCTGACCTTCACATTAAGCGTGCTTCACAAATATGCATTTCTGACAACTTGTTGCTTACATCTACTATCTTATACATCAGGTAATTACTTGAGCTTCAATACCCCTTATTAGTCAATTAGTGGCTTAACATTTAGCTAATTGAGAGTCTGTGTGAACAGCCTATATGAGATCAAATAAAACAAAGTTAATAAAAGTTTGTAGATATTAGAGTTGGCCTCAGATGATTCATCCGTTGAGTCCAATTTTCGATGATTCGTTCGTGAATTTCGACTGGTTACTGGCGAATGACATGCGTGATGTTTTACCACAAGGCCTGAATCGATTCGGGATTGTCCGCAATAACGAATGCTGGGTCTCAAGATGGGTGATGGTATTGCGAATAGTATGCTCACTAGGCCGATTATGTTGACCGCTCGAAACACATAATTTGAATGATTTGTAAACATCGTTCAGTTTTAAGCCTTTCCATGATAAAAGGACATAACTCACGCGCGATCTGTCCAAAAAAAACTACTGAAAAAGTACCTCTACTTGGATCACCCTTTAGATAATATATTTTTCGCTGTAACCGCTGAAATTTTCCGGCCGAATTATTAATTTTCAATAATTAATTTACTATAACTTTTGAAGTTAGTCGATCCAGGACTCGAACCCAGGCCTTGCGAATGGTAGTACGCAATGTTAAACACTCCGCTATATTATATATATATACTGCACTTTTAATGAAAAAATCGTTAATAAGTCCTCTCCGTGCTCGATCCAATCATTGAGCCATTATCGATTTTTTCAAAAGACTCGAACCAGTGACCCCCCGAATCGTTTTGCATCTATCGAGAAAGCCAGAAGTCGGAAGTAACAAAGTCTGAATAATATGGCGGTTGTGGTAAGACGTTCAGCGTTTTTAGATAGCTTTTAACGTCGCAGCCACGTGGGTCTCATGATTTTTCGTGCAATGTACGTCTCAAAGGTATTAGTTGTAGTCAATTACGCATTCAGTTTGCGTTCGGCATGGATCTTGATCCAGTAAAGCCTCCAATTCCTCATCTTCAATATTTTTGGGTTTGCCAGGAAGCCAAATTTTCCGCTTTTGCTTTGTAAAGTGGTGCACTTGATGTCTTCACTTTGAGCCTAACGCCAAATCGAATGTAGGAAAAAAAAAATAGCTTGCTAGCTATTTGTCTTTTTATTTTGAAAATGTTTTCAAAAAACTTTCAACATGAAAGCATTTTAGATATAAATAAATTTCATAGAATATATGTAGTTCTATTTTTTCAGCATGGTCGGCGCAAAATCATCATAAACTTCCACAAGCATTCGATGATATTCAGCTACACTATTCTTCCAATTAAAATAGTATATCAAAACCCCGCGCAAATTCTGTTTCTTTTACACATTTTCGAAGAGGCAAAACGCCATGTTATTATTGTAATTATTGTTGACAGATGTGAAACCTCTCCAATGAAATAGGTAATCGCTTCTAAGATCGGTCACAACTTGCGGATGAAGACACTTTGAACGGATCGAATTAATTTGTACACCCACATTAATACCTTAATTCATGGTTAAGTTATGTAAACCAGCTCTGAGATAGTACTTAAATATAAAATTCATACTACTACGATATAGGCTATAATAAACTTAGTTTATTTCAATGATATTTTGCAATGCAATATGATAATATTAGTTTAAAAACTATCAGTGTACTCGCCTCTTGACATGCAAGTGACAAACTCTGCTTAAAAAATGTGAATGGTAGATTACATACTGGTAGTTCTCTAGTATCAAGCTAATTTTTACGTCGCGTGCATTCAATTTAAACCAACGCCCTCAAATGTTGTCAGCAGTGACCCTGAGCTGTGCTCAGAGTGCTACCCTAGATCATCTGTTCAATGTAATTTTCACCGAGCTTTGCTACCGAGCGGACGTTTTCTGCGAACTAAAATTTATTGACTAAAATTTAATTCGAAAATATCATTGTAATGAGATGTGGTGCATTGTGCATAGTTGAACACAAGTGTAAACAATTTTGCAAATGTTGAGAACCTTTGAATATTTCGTTATTAAATAAATTTCAGATTTTAGCGTTTATACGTACACACTGGTACGTGCTGCTGAAAATATTGTTTTGATGGCATCCACGATTACACTAACATTTGGTAGTTTAAATGATGCTAGTTAATGGCAAATTTTAGACTAAAAGCGTACTAGTTCGTACTTGGCAACTTTCTCTGCTAAGCGTTCACTTCTCCGTCTAAATCTCCATGCTCCTCTATAGTTCTTTTTTATTTTATACCAAATATTTAAATTTTAAAGAAAATATTAATCTACATATTTTAATTACAACTTTTAAATAGTTCATATATTGCCAGATATTAAGAACAACAACAATCCCACTCAAATTAATAATAATCAGTAATCCATAAATACTTTCAAACCCGTTTCGGTTGCATTAAAATAATATTTTTTACCAATAATTACTAACTCAAGAATTTTCTCAAAATAGTTCAAATTAAAAATAATTTTTCAAAATAAAAATAAAAAAATTATCGAAATTCAAATGCCAACTTCAGATTTGGACACTTGTCTGTTAAGCAAAATTGACCTCAAATGTCAGTTCGACTGGTATAAACGTCATGGTGAATGAATATTATTTAGTCCCTGCGGGCGAGATTGGAAAAGGCAAGTGTTGCAAGTGTAACGACCGATGTACAGAGCATGTCCACATATTGGTAGCATCAGCAACAACAACAACATACATTAACTAAGCTACACTCACTTAGCCATGTCCATATTTGTTTGTAAACATCTAACAGTTACATATGCATTCACACTCACACACACACACACATACATACGCATTTTTGTATATGCATATACAATTGTCATGGAGGTCAGTTGTTAATAACATAATCTACTTTAAGTGCGCTGCATTACAAAATGTATACAAAGACATGAGGCACAAGTTGAATTAGACCGAAGGCCGGAAGGGAGATCAAAGCTTGCGGTTTAAACTGCAACTACAGCACACAAACGAGTGCATAGAAAAAGCGGCACAACAATAATGAATATCTATATACGAAGGTAGCTACGAAGTGTTGGTCAGTAACCTTTTGCAACGGACAGTTGCCGTCAGATCAGGTGGGCAATTGGCCAAAATAAATATCTACAAATGCGAAACGAACTCCGTTCAGCACAAAGTTGAGTTTATGTTTGGCCGCATGCCGGTGGCTCGGTGTTCGCAATAGAAAAACAAGAAACAGCAGCAGCATGGAAAAACAAACACTTTATTTATTTGGTACACCACACGAAATGAAACCAAATAAATTTCTTTTTTCTTTCACATCTTTTGTCTTTCAATTTGTTTTTCAATTTTTTCTTTTGCTTTTGCTTCCTCTTTATTTGTTTTGTTTTATTTGCTGCATGTGTGTTTGTATGTACTTATGTTGTTAGCAATTGTGTATGCATGTTGCACATGTTTTAAACTATTTTAATCCTTTTTAAGCCTTATAAGTGGAAAATACAATTCAGAGTTGGCGTAAACCACACCAATGTCACTGTTATACGCTCTCTCATGTCACATAGACATTATATACATATATAAACCAACGTATTTAGTCATATATAGAGAGATTATATAGATTTATATTTATACATATGCATAATAAATAGGCTCCGACATTACATAAATATTTTATACAATACTATGTAACAGCAAAACATCAGTTTTTGCTGGAAAAAATAACATAAAAAAAAAGTAATTAAACTAAATAAAATAAATTAAAAAATAAAAAATAATAAAATTTAAAAAAATATAAAATAATATTAAATAGAAATTAAAAAAATAGTAAAAAAAAATAAAATAATTTATACTAAATTAATATAAAATAAACTAAATAAAATTAAAAAAAAAAATGAAATTAAAACAATAAAAATAAAATAAAATAAAATATGTTAATATAATTAAAAAAAAAAAATAAAACAAAATAAAATAATATATAATAAAAAATAAATAAACTAAAATAAAATTAAAAACTAAAAAAAATAAGTAATCAACTGAAATTAAAAAATTATAAAATAAAATAAAACAAATTAAATTAAATTAAATTAAAACAAAATAAATTAAAATAAGATAATATAAACAAAAATTAACAAAACAAAATAAAAGAAAGTAGAATAAACTTAAATACAATAAAATAAGATAATGTAAAAAAAATAATAAAACAAAATAAAAAAAATAAAATAAAATAAAATAAAATAAAATAAAATGAAATTAAAAAAATTAAAATTAAATTAAAAAAATTGAAAAAAAAAATTAAGTAATATAAAATAAACTTAATTAAATTTAAATAAAATAATTTTAAGTAAATTAAAATAAAATATATCACATAAAGTAATTAACAAAGAAATAAAATAGTATAAATTAATTAAGATACACTAAAATAAATTAAAGTAAAATAAAATTAAAAAAAATAAAAGTAAAATAAAATGAAATAAAGAAAAATAAAATTAAAATATTAAATTAAAATAAAATAAAATAACGTAAAATATAATAAAATAAAAGAAAATAAATTTAGATAACATAATTTTTAATAAAATAAAATTATGTAACACACATAAAGTAAATAACAAAAAAATAAAATAATATCATTTAGTTAAGATACTCTAAAATAAATTAAAGTAAAATAAAATTAAATAAATTAAAATAAATAAAGTAAAACAAAATAAAATAAAATAAAATAAAATAAAATAATATGAAATAAAGTGAAATAAACTAAAATAAAATAAGATTGAATTTTTTTTAACTAGTTGAACACAATAAAGAATACGAAATAAAAAATTTATACGAAAGCATAAGATAAAATAATTTAAAAGGTGTGAAAAAAATTTAAAATTAATTTATAAGTGAAATTTAAAAATACCAAAAAATATTTTTTTATAACAATTATCACAATTAATAATTTCTGAGTTAATTTTATTTCTTTATCAAAAAAAAAATATAATAAATAAATAAATTAATAAATCAAAAGAAGTAAAAAAAATTTAAAGATTTTATTACCAATATATTTATTTATTGAAAATAATATTTTTTGATGGAAAAGTTTACTACAAATTTATTTTATTGCTCAAAACGATCATGCGTTTTTCAACCGTTACGGGATTTTATTCTCCATGAAATACATTTTTGTTTTTTCTTCATTAATTGTTTTCTTTTCCTGCTTTTGTGCGTCTTAAATTTTTCAAGGACGTTTTTGTTAATTTAAATTGCAGTTTATTCATTTGTTATTTTTCCGTTGTTAATGGGATATTTTAAGGCTTTGTATTTCACACACTAATAGTGAGATAATATTTAATATTTTATTCTTACTAGAAATGTAAATGCGGTAACCGTTCTCGTTTTTAATAACAGGTCATTTCAAAAATCCCTGGCCTTCCATAGTAAAACACTTTTTTTTTAGCAAAAATCATTTTTTTTTCAACATTGTTCTTTCAAGGGTGATGCATTGATTAAAGCGACCCTCTATTTCTTCCATAACATTTCGGTATTATGAAATGTCATTTGCTTCAAAATAGACCTCAGTTTTGGCAATCACCTCTTCACTCGCTAGGATTATTTTGGGATCTGAGAAAAGGAAATAGTCTCTAGGAACCAAATCTGGAGAATACAGTATATGCGGAAGAAATTTGAATCCCAATTCATGGATTTTTCCCTCCAATTTTACTGACTTTTGGCATAGCGCATTGTCTTGGTGAAAAGCACTTTCGTGCTTTCGCGGCGTCTTTCGGCGATTTCGTCCCTCAAACGTCCCAGCAACGCTATTTAATAGTCGCTGTTGATGGGCGTCTACTCTGTTTATCGTTTTCGGTCTTATTTTACCACGTCTAAACGTAACATACCAATCATTGTAGGCTGATTTTCCTGGAACAATGTCCGAAACATCGCCATCAAGCCAAGTTCTTACTCTGTATTTTCCCCTTCAAAAAGCAATATTTTATCAACATTTTTTCCATTTTTTTTTTCAAAATAACAAACGTTTCTTCACTCAAAATGATTCAATTCACAGGTTAATGATCCGACAGCTGTAAAATTTATGCACTCATCTTTTGAAGGTCAAGACTAACTAAAAACTATTAATTAATTAATTAATTGTAGTGGCGCCATATATGTGTTAGGTCCGGAACTTTTCATTTGGCCTGTTATTTAATGGTCTTTTATTTATTTTAATTTTTTTGCTTATCTTCATTTCCCTAGTTCATATTTTGATACTTTCAAGGACAGATACGTGCTGGCACAGCATTTCATTTATTATTTTGACCCACTTCCGGACCACCCGCCACTGTTTGGTTTGAGTTTTCTGTTTACGAGTAATTTTATGCTGAAAAATTTGATATCTTGCAGAGTTTACACACAGTTTTTAACGGCTTTAATTATGTGAAATTTTACAAAGTACAGGCGAAATAGGTGGGAAAGGGGAAACAAAAAGACTAATATCATTAAGAGTTGTTTTAAAGAAGATGCCGATGAGGCTGTTGTCGGAGCATGAAAAATGCTGAGGAAAATGGAAAGAACCTTTTTTACTAAAATTAACTGTGAGTTTGACCCACCACAAAATTTAAGCATTTTGTCACAAAGCGTCTTGTAATTTGGGGCCAAAACTTGTGTGTGTTTCTTCATTTCTTGCTACCCTTCCTTTCTCGTTTGCTTGCTGACCTGCTTTGCAATGCTAATTTGGATGCTATGCAATGTTGTAGCAGCAGAAAAAACAACAACAATAACAACAACGAGAATGTGGCACGTTGCGGCATTTCCAATTAAATGAGGAACAACAAATATAACAACAATAACAACAGTAATAAGGAAGCAGTTTCTTCTTCAGAAATTCTTAGCTCTGCCTCCACTTGGCTCTTCCACCCAGCCACTCAAATGTCCAGCCTTTTTTTTTTGCTTCTTTCAATGGTCCATCTGTTTATCTGTCGCACTTCAATGTTGCATTAGTTGCTGCCCGCCGTCTGTCCTCCGCCCATCCGATGCGACCGCCTGCTGCTGCCGCTGCTTCTTATTATCCCTTTGTTTTTACTAAGTTTTGTTGTTAGTGTTGTTGCTGGTGTTGGATCTTTAGTGTACCTAACTCATCACTTAGGCAGCTGGAATTTAATTAAAATACCAAAGCGGGTTAAGCGCTTGAATAGTAACGGACTACAAAGCAAATATACCGACAAGCAAAACAACAACAAAAGCAAAAACCATTCCTATGAATACAACAACAATAGTTTGTAATAACAACAGCAGAGTTGTGCAAGAGGTTGAGAGCGAACAATTTTGATCCTTACAAACACTCTATTATATACATATGTATGTACGTGTATACATACACATTGACATGTACATACAAAATTTCAAAAGTATGTACAAAGAAATTGCTAACAAGCTGTTGTCCGTCCGTCTGTCTGTCTGTCTGTCCATCTACAAGTCTAATTTCGCCGCTTGTCTAGGCCACTCAGAGCATATACATACACACACACACACAGCCACAGGTATATTTGCTTGTATGTATGTTAATACGGATTTGCATGTGCCTGCTTGCTCGCCTGCGCGATAGTACGACCTTCTACGTGCATCCTTTGTCTTCGTCCTTTAAATTAGCATTGCATTACTTTTCAATGCAAGCTCCGTTTGGACTTTTGAAATATAAGAAATCAAAAAAAAATTTTAAAGCAATTTGAATACTTTTTTTTACAACTTTCCCTTGAATGTTAAAATTTTTTTCCTTTTCTTTTAAAGTTTCTTGTAAATTGTTTTTTTAATCTTTTTTTCTCAGTTCTAACTAGTTGATGGCAAATAAACAAAAACATTAAATTCAAAACATAAAAGATCAACTTAACGAGCGTTGAGCAGAAATACTTTTTTTTTGCTTTACTTGTCCGACAAATAATTTGGAAGGTTTACAGATTTTCTCTATCTTCTAATTTTAATTTTTCCTTTTACTTTTGTCATGCTTTTGTTGTCATTGCGTAATTATTTTGTCTCTTGGCAAGTCAACTAATTCTTCAAAAGTCTTAATTATATTTACATTCCTAGCAAAAAAAAAAAACCCTAAAATTTTAACAAGCTTAAAGGGTCAAGCCTTTCTGTTAATTTCTTGTTTGAAGTTAATGAACCCCATAGAATTCCCAGAAAAAACTTTTACTTTCACTTTAGTAAAAAATCATGCAACGTTTAATAAGATAGAACACGTACTGTTGTCTTCTTAATTAGGGTTTGCGAATACTGAGAATACTGAAAAAATATTGTCTTAATTTAGCAGAGTACTGAAGGTCAATCCATTGCCAGCAAAAGTGCTTCAAGAACTTGTTGTGAGAGATGAAGATGCAAATTTGAAAATTACCTCCTTTAGAAAACGAAAAATAGCACTGGCCAAAAAAATTGATTTTTTTTGTCACATGTCAACGAATATCAAATTTTTAATATATTGGGTTTTCCAATAAGAGTGATATGATTTCTCTAAAAAAAAAAAAAAAAACACACACAAATTGTTAAGGAAATTCAAATATTTTTTATTTATTGTGAAGTTCAATCGATACAATTAAGTTCTGAATATAACATCATTCATATGGCCTCCACGACTTCATTTGCAGGAACGAATTCGATGAACCCAATTTCCGAGCACTTTTTCCACTAAATCAAGTCGTATGTCATGAATAGCACGTTCAATATTGACTTTTAAAGCTTGAAGAGAGTTTGGTTTATTGCTAAAAACCATTGACTTCAAATAACCCCACAAGAAGTAGTCTGATGGTGTTCAATCACAACTTCTTGGAGGACATTCAATGTCACAATTTCTTGAAATAATCGAATCTCAAAACCTTTCTCGCTATAATTCGGTTGTTACGTGTGTTGTGTGACATGTAGCTCCATCTTGTTGGAACCAGATGTGGTTAAGGTCAACTTCTTCCAATTATGGCCAAAAAAGTTGGTTATCATCGATTTATGTTATTCCTCATAGACAGTAACGGTGCTTTCAGTTCGAAAGAAGTACGGACTGATGATTATACCAGAGCAAAAGCCACACCAAACTGTCAATTGAGGTGAATGTAATGGTTGTTCATGAATAAATTGTGGACTTTGTTCGCATCAGAATTGACAGTTTTGTTTATTTACCGCACCACTCATCGGAGATGATTTTCTTAAAAAAATTGGGTTCAACGAATTCCTTCCTGCAAAAGAAGTCGTGGAAGCCTTTTGAATGATGTTATATTTAGAACTTAATTGTATCGATTGTACTTCACATTAAATAAAAAACATTTGAATTTATTTAATAATTAGCTTGTGTGAAACAAAAATACATTAATAAAAATGAAAAAAATAGCAAAAGTAACCCGAATGAGCTCTGGAGTTATATTAAAACACAGATATCTATTTCTCATATTTCCTCATTTATCTTCTATATCGACAGGTAAGCTAATACTCCTGAAAAATTTGCTAATTTTTTCATTGTGTTTCTATCTCCGAATCTACTCTAGCCTTTCAGTTGCATGTTTTAACTGAAGATACTATTTTGAAGGCAATCGATGGTCTAAGTTCAACTAAACTTATGGATATAGATGGCATTGCAGAAATTATTTTCAAAAAATAATTAGCTTTTATAAATCCACTAACGATGATTTTCAAAGTCTCTATTTTCAGGCATTTCCCTCGATGATTGGAAAATGGTATGATTTTATAAATTATAAAACGATCTCAAAATTGTCTACGGTTCCTTAATTGTTTGAGATAATTGTTAAACAAAAAATAATATTCTCGGTGAGTTGTCATATATATACCTACCTCCATGGCCTTGTATATACAAAGTATAGGTCCACACTATCAAAACTTTTTAATGAATAATTTTTGATGAATACTGGGTGCCTGCTCTCAGAGAGGGGTATGAAGTCTATACAATATTTAAAGACTTTACATAGCTTTTGACAGAGTATCCCACAAAAGTCCTAGTTTAAGAATTATCTAGTTAGGGTTTTCACTCAACTTTTCTTCAATGGTTAACATATTACTTATCTAATAAACTCTGTGCATTTACTTTTGATAATGTTTCTTCCCGAAATTTTATAGTGACATCGGGTGGTGCATGAAAGCGGGTCTTGGGCCGCTTGCTGTTTATCTTATTCATCAATTATGTCAGTTCCTGTTTTCTTACATCTAAATTTCTTTTTTATGCTGATGACCTCAAGATTTGTCCAGTAAATAAAAGCCTACGTGATTCCGTTGCGTTTCAATTGGACCTTGACAAACTGCTATCTTGATGCATCAGAAATCACCTATTGTTGAATGTTAAAAAGTGACCTCACTTCGCTTATACCTGAAAGTTTAATCCTTTTCCTATGCATTACCATATTTCCAGGTTAGTTCTCAATTCAGTTTCTGAAATTGAGGACATAGGTGTTTATTTCGATACACAATTAAGTTTCCCTAACCACAAAAATATTACCCAATGATAGCCTTTATTCGTCTCTATTCTATACTCTACTTTCAGATCCCTACAGACTAAAGACTTTTATGTATTTCTGGTAAAAACAAGGCCCGGCTATGCTTCTTTTATCTCATATATTTATAAGGCACATTGAACGAGTCCAAAAAATTAACATAAAATTAGCCTTACGCTCCTTAAATTTTTCTGAACCGGCTCTCGTTGTCTGCTTTCGAGTACTAAATCTCTGAGTAGTCGCGCACGGCTTCCAAATTTACCCGAATGAAATCTAACTATATTTATTTTTAATAACATTTTATACGCCAAAGCTTTATATGACATTTTAAGTTCATTTACCAATTCCTTATAATTTTATGATATATGATTTCCAAGTAAGTTATACACAACATTCACTAAATATTGCCAGGCAAGTCTTTTCCTGGTCATTTAGTTTTTCTTCAAAGCTCTTAACCTTTATCAGTTGCTGTATTTGTGAGTCTACAAATATACCTTTTTAATTTTAACTTGATTCCCTATTTTAAGATACTGTATCGCGCAGAATTAGGGCAAACTCCTCACTAGTCTTTCTTCAAAATTTGGAGATTTTGGCCCAGACACGGCGGCACTATATAAGAGAGGACCTTTTGTCGAAGACAAAAGTAGATAGTGTGTTTGAACATGGTTGTAATACACTATGTTTGAATCAGACAAAAATAACAATCACTTAGGTGATCCTTTGGTTCTATCCAAATCATTCTTATAGCACAAGGAAAATGCATAGGATGTTGTATATCTGAACTTAATATAAGTCTTATACACGTTACACAACTTTATGTGAAACCCAAGATTTATCTTGATTCCTCACAAGTAATGCAAAATAACTCAAGCAGCACTGTTCAACTAATGATGTTCGGAACTGATTGCAAAACTGTCAGACACTTCCTTTGTTGGAAAAAATATCAATACGTAGACAAGAAATTAACCAAAAATAGCTTCAACGGCCATCGAACGGTCCCATTGTGATACAATTGAGGATCCCTAAAAACCACTCTAACTAGTCAAACAGACACGTGGAGTTATTAAACCTGAGCAATCGCCGCAACTTTCTTTCCATTTATTCAGTCAAGTTCCTTAAACTTAGAAGAAAAATCCTCAAGATTTTAGTTTCTTTGTTTCTTCCTGAGAAGTTTTTTGATCGCAGTGCGTACCTGGCTTGAAAATCAAGTTCTCTATGAAGACCCATAGCATATGTGAACTTTTTATTATCTAATGTTGGTTAAATGATCCAGCTCACATTGCAAATATTGATACCTTTCCACCATAAGTTAGAGTCTGCAATGAAAAGTTCTCATAGAGTGATCTTGCAAATGTAGAGTAGCAAACCCATACACTACCATGATGGTAAAAGTGTAAGAAACTCCCCCTCCATGTCATGGATTAAGTGATTTGCGGCTTTTATGTCTAGATGCTGTTTGAATATCTAAGAAGTTATAGATATGGATATAATTTTCAAAGAGTATCTTTTAACTTATACAATTGACAGCTTCATCAAGGCCGCTCGATTTAAACCCACCGCCAAAGAACTCATCGGGGCTTATCAGCGAGTCATTAGACCCGGTACAACCATTATAGACCAAGTATTTGTTATTCGCTCAATCTCGGAAGGACAATTATCGGAACACACCACCTCTTCAACGATTTTAAAGTTTGATAATAAACGAGGGTATAGACAATTTGTAAATACATTGTGCCAATTTCTACCTAATGGTGGAGAAACTAAGGCAAGCTACAGAGCTAAAAGGAGAAGATTGAATCTTTGACAAAAGCGAACAACTCATGCCGTTCGCCGATGATATTAACACCATTGGTCTCAGCAGAGTGGACAAGAAAGCGAAGCGAGTTAATCAGGTATTGAACGGGGATGAAATATGATAAGCCAAGCTCTATAAGTCACTCAGTGAGTGAACGATAACATCATTTGATAAGTTGGTACTAGGACTTGTCTAGATATTGTTCTGCACGAATTTTCAACGGCGAATATCATAGCTGATAGAATGTACGATAAATAAGGCGAGACTGACATATTTAATGAATAAAGAGACAGCGGCTTCGATTGTTAGTTAATGATGTTTGAAGATATTAAAACGCTCTAGCTCTAATAGTATAATGTAATGTAGAACACACTAGTGAAAGTAGAAGCAGAGGATAACCTCTATCCTACTCCAATATCAGGTGGGATAGACCTGGCTCCACGTGGTGTCTCCAATAGCCACAGAATGATAAAGAGAAGAAAAGACTGGGGCGCTTTTGACAGACTTTTTGTTTTACGTCTAGGCCACTGCAGCTGAGCAAACCAAGTTTATATGTATATCTTAATACTCTAGTGAATAGTGATAGAAGTATGCATATGTATTCAAAGCATATTTGAGTAATTCGAGTATTTGAGCAATGAGCACTCGCACTCTTTGTTCTTACTCCTAGCTCTAAATTTTCGATCACGAGCTTTTTTTATAATTTTAAATTTGTTTATGCAAAGTGTAATAATCATTGAAATTCTAAAGAAGTTTTGACAAATAAAGTTGAATTTTTTTGCTGAGCAGTTGAACAATGAACGAGTATCGAGCGATCATCGAGCTGCTCACATTGCTTGGTACCCTGGTATCTTGAAATCCAGTATAGGGTTTTCCAATAAGAGTTATATGATAAAAAAAACACACTAATTGTTAAGGAAATTCAAATGTTTTTCATTTAATGTGAAGTACAATCGATACAATTAAGTTCTGAATAAAACATTCAAAGGACTTACGCGAATTGGGTGAACCCAATTTTTGAGCAATTTTTCCACTAATTCAAGTCATATGTCATGGATATCACGTTCAATATTGACTTTTAAAGCTTGAAGAGAGTCTGGTTTATTGCTAAAGACTAATGACTTCAAGTAACCCCACAAGAAGTAGTCTAATGGTGTTATATCACAACTTCTTGGAGGCCATTCAATGTCACAATTTCTTGAGATAATCGAATCTCCACAGACAGATCATGATATATTAAAAATGGTCAAAACCACACTTAGAAATCATATCATCCCAAATGGAAATCTTTTATATGTTAGAATAGTAGAAGACAAATCTGAATATTACGCTATTTCTGGTATTTTTACTCTTTTTTATGATTTTGTTTTAGTCGAAAATATAATGGGCACAGAAATAAATCGCTAAGTATTCGATATATGAAAAATTTATTTGTTATGCCACAATAACTACCTGCCTACATATACTGAAATTATAAACCTCAGAGAGTGAAAATCATTTGCCAAGTGTGCCCAAAGGCAAGCTGGTAATGATGATTTTCACTTCCATAAAACCTATGCTATGTACACGTATATGCTGGTATGCATAAGCAGAATACAACAAATAACGTGTCTTTTTTAACTAATCCAGCATACTAGAAATATGTTTGCAATATTAACACCCAATTTGCTCTTTTCTATTTCTCTCATAATATTATTCAATACATGCATATGATTGTGTGGGTGTATAATTCTATGCCCTGAACTTTCATATTTTTCTTATATTTCCAATTTTCTACATCGGTATGCATTTACAGTTTATTACCATTGCTTCTGCTGTTGATTTCTAAATGTACCATTCTTTTCTTCTACAATGTAATACCATTAGATACTTTATTGTTCTGCTAGCTACTGTATGTGAGTGTTTCATAAAGCTTAGGAAAATAAAGTAAAATATATTACACACAAGATGTGATCCACATTGGTCCATTCGGTTTTCCATAATCTTCAAAATACATAAGTATTCCCATAAGCATGCTTACCTATACTATGTACATGTATATGTACTTATATATAAATATAGACACCATCTCTCACAATATTAGTTTTGCAAATGAAAGACCTGCTGACGGCTATTCATACATACCAATTGATTGGCTTTGTTTTAGGCGTTGACTCTCGACCATTGACAGATTGTTCTCGTATTACCGGCGATGTTAGTTTGTATCGCACTTGTATACATATTTGTTAATATTCATATGTGAAGATAAGCGCATTGCATGTCTGATTTCCATTTGCTATAAATGCATACAAATCAGCATACTTGTAAGTACTGGTACTTCTTTGATCATCGAGAAGGCTTTCAATCAACACCGAGTATTTGCTAAGGCGAGTGAAAAAATGTATGTGCACCTAGGTATATAAAGGGTGATCCATTTTGAGATTCCCTACTTTTTTAAAGAAAAAACATGGAAAATTGAAATTTAATGGGAAATGTTTATTGTCATTCGAAATAACATTATTTGACATTTATTTTTTGAAGATTATCTCTTTCAAATTTTTGGTGGCATATGAGATGGTCCATCCCCGGAGTGCAATTTTCGATGACTTGTTCGAGCATATCTACTAGTAATTGGCGAATAACACCCGTGATGTTTTGCTCCAATGCCTGAATCGAAGCGGGATTGTCCGTATAGACTTTAGACTTCATATATCCCCACAGGAAAAAGTCCAACGGTGTGATATTACACGATCTTGGTGGCCAATCAACCTGGCCAAACCGTGAAATTATATGCACACCGAAGTATTCTCGATATTGATGCGATATATGGGAAGTGGCGTCGTCTTGTTGAAGCAAAATGTCGCGGTTATTATGGAGCGGTAACAGTCGCCATTGACGGTTACCTTCTACTTTCTCATTTTTGAAGAAATATGGACCAATTATTCCACCGGCCCACAAAACATACCAAGCCGATGTTATATCTGGATAAAATGGCAGCTCTTGAATCCCCTCAAGTAGCTCTTCGCCCCAAATGCGGAAATTTTGCTTGTTAACATTCCCGTTGAGCCAAAAATGGGCCTCATCGCTGAATAAAGTTTTGCTCGGTGTTTCTTGGAACTTTTCAAGAGCCCATAGAGCGAAGTGATGTCACTTGGGAAGGTCGAGCGGCTTCAATTCTTGCCGTATTTTTCACGCTAAAATCTCGACGTACAATGTGCCAAGTCGTTCCATACGTCAGTCTGAGGTGCTACGAACGGCGCCGAATCGACTCTCCACGGTCTTCGTGTACACTCTGAGATACGGCCGCTATATTTGCTTCACTGCGGGCTGGACGTAGTCTATTCAATCAAATATTATCCAATAATGAATGCTTGGTCTCAAGATTGGTGATAGTGTATAGTATGCTCAGTATGCCGATTATGTTGACCATAAGTTGAGCGATGCGCGCGAAACACGTTCTTTACAGAACGTGAACTTTCGTAATGAAGCCGAATGACTTGTAAACGTTGTTCAGGCGTAAGTCTCTCCATGATGAAATGCCAAACAATCCTTAAAGATTGTAAAACCAAGTTTTTTTCCCCGGCTGTCTATTCGCGATAAACTCAAAACCAGCCAGGATTTTCGTGCGATCTCATCACTTTGCAGACTGTTTCTGGAATAATTATATATTTAGTGTATTTACTTTGCTAATTTATGTGTACATTTTCCCTATAAATTGGATGAAAATCTACACTTGCTTAGATCAGGAAGTGTCCTAACTGATTTTTATGATTCATATTTTAGAAAAAAAAATTTGCGCTTTGAAGGCGACTGGCGTTTCAATGTTTCTCACTTTTTTGTTTATTTCCGAAAACCCAAAATAATTCACGTATTAGGCTATTAGTTCGCCAAATACATGCTACAGTGAACATAATTTGTTTGTGTTGTTTTTCTTTTGCGGCGCCCTCTTGCTCTGCTCCACACTTTCTGACCTCCTTAATACTGCTAAAACCAAAAGTGGTGCAGAGATTGCACCAATCAAATATTGTTTTGAACACGTCATACTATAAATCCACAAAAATAAACCAACGCGGAATCGGGGGTATTTTTGATATTTTTTATGTATCTTTTTTGAAATTGTGAAGAAGTTAGAATAAAAATATTCATAGGCGGAATATGTACTCCATCATTCTTGGATGCTAACAGGGTATTTGCATTTCGACAGATACTTTTGGTACAATACTTCAAAAAAAAAAAAAAAATCCTAAAGAGTAATAAGACACATCTTATTTTATAGATTCACAGCTTTTTGACCATCACGCGATAATGCCACTTCGAAAAATTCCGTAGACGACCTTTAAATTCATTACTCGTTCACTACATTCTTATCTAGCGAAATTCTTTGAATTCCCCTCAACCACATTTTGTTGGAACTGTGTGGATATACTAAGCACGGTGCAAAGATATAAACCCCAATATAACTTTACACGAATATGGGAAAGCTAGACTGCACTATTTCAACATTTTGTTTCCATAACGCATTTACACAAGTGTCAATAACAGAGTGAGTTCTGGTATAAAATCAGTGTACCATGCAATCGATATGAGCAAGAGAGGGTCTGACTAATGGAGTGTTTTTTGTATTCAAGTTATTATAAGTAAACTCACAATATGATATAAAACAATCGATGGTTTGGATCCGCGGACAGCAGACCGTTAGCAGCAATCTTGTTATACATGAAACAAACTAGCAGGTCAGAAATCTTCAGTGTGGCTCTAAAGGACTCAAACTGTTTCCCAACATTAGCTCCATTAATAAAATCTAGAAAAGACGTGCTAATAATGTTTGGTTATCTATTGTATAAATCATCATTTCTAAAATATTGAAATTTAAATAGTCATACGAGATAGTAGAATGGATGTTTAATATATATATATATATATATATATATATATATATATATAAAGTGCGATCCAAGTAGCGGTACTTTTTTCAATAGCCTTCTTTCAACAGACTGCACGTAAGTCGTGTCAAGCTGTCATGTTATTTTTGTTCAGTATTGTTTGGCATTTCATCATAGAAAGACTAACGCCTGAACAACGTTTACAAATCATTCAACTTTATTACTAAACTTCACGTTCGTAACGAATGTGTTTCGCTCAACTTATGGTCAACAAAATCGGCCTACGGGTCGTACTATTCGATTCGGCGCCGTTCACAGAATTTCGGACTGAAGTATGGAACGATTCAGCGCATTTTACGTCGAGATATTAAATTGAAAGCGGCTTGTGCAAAAACTGAAACCGCTTGGCCGTCACAAGCGACAGCGCTTAGCTCTATGTGCTCGTGAAAAGTTCCAAGAAGATCCGACGTTTTCGAGCCAAATCATTTTCAGGGATGAGGCCCATTTCTGGCTCAATGGGTATATAAACAAGCAAAATTGTCGCATTTTGGACGAAGAGCAACCCGAAGAAATTCAGGAGCTGCCATTTGATTTAGAAAAAACAACGGTTTGGTGTGGTTTGTGGGCTGGTAGAATCAGCGGTCCATATTTCTTCAAAAATGATGCCGGTAAGAAGGTAACCATCATTGGCGACTGTTGTCGCTCCATAATATCTGCGACATTTGGTTTCAACAAGACGGCGCCAGTTCCCACATATCGCATCGACCAATGGATTAATTGAGAGAACACTTCGGTGTGCAGATAGTTTCACGTTTTGGGCCGGTCGATTGGGCACTAAGATCATGTGATATCACACCGTTAGGGCTTTTGTTGTGGGGATATGTAAAGTCTAAAGTCTATGCGGACAATCCTGCTTCGATTCAGGCCTTGCAGCGAGTCATCGAAAACCTCAACGGATGGATCATCTGAGACGAGGCCACGGCTAACATTTGAAAGAGATAATCTTCAAAAAAAAAAATAAAAAATGCTAAAGTATGTTCTTTCGAATGATAATAAACATTCCCTATAAAATTTGAATTTTTTTTCTATAAAAAAGTAAGGAACCTCGTAATGGATATCTTGCTATATTTATATATATTTATATATTGTACCCACTTACGCGATTTTTGACCTAGTTCCTCCTCCAATCTGTGCTTTTGCACCTCCGTTTAATATAGCCTCTCCGTACGTGCGATAGATTCATGTCAGAAATGCACTCGGAGGGCTCGACATACCCTGCCGATGGGCGACCGTAATTAGAAATATAAAGTTTATATAACTTTGGAAGCTGGACTCGTGCACTTGCCTTCGGAATGGTAGTACATAGTGTTAACCACTCGGTTATTGCGGCCTGCTTAATTCAAACTATACATAGTGTCGAACTGTCTTACAAAAATTAATTATCTTATTACCTCGTTTTTGTCTTTATAATATTTATTTATGCACCATCTATTTATCTTTGCGATACTCATAAGAAAATGATTACAAAATTACCTGTAAATAATTTTTTTTTTAATTTTTTTGTATAAAAATAGTTACTCATACGCCATGCCACCAACCGATCCATGAATACATTTAAACAATCGTGTAATATGTGTAATTTATTTATCTTTAATCAGCCTTTCGCAGCATTAAACCTTGAACTCTGTTTTATTAGTGCAACCTGAAGCACCCACTTATGTCATAAACGTGAAGGACGAAAAAAAAAAATAAAACGAGCTCGTCGAAATATTATGCAACATAACGAAAAAATCTCGTAATAATATGATTGGGCGTTTGTTTGCATATGTATATATACAGAATATTGCAGTTGAAAATAGATCACAGTTGCAAACCACCATTTACATATTTACATGTGTATGTTAATAGAGAAATACAACAGATATTATAAATATGATTGAAGATTCCAATGTAGTAACAAACCAAAATGGTTTCCGACAAAAAACACAAAAAACCACCAAATATTCGGTGCTTTAGAGGTGCACCAACTGCGACAAAACATGTACCGTTATAAAAGTATGCTTGCCTGTGTGTGTCTATCTATGTCTTACCAAGTGAGGGGGAGTGAAGAATTTCGGCTGTGACGTTAAATAAGTTGCAATAACAGCCGTTGCACGTACGCGACAGTCGCTTGCTGGTCGTGAGTTGCTGCTATAGCTTACACAAGACGTAATACATACAAACAGATATATTTATTAAAATCTCTTATATTTTTCCCATAGAGTCATTCAAAGTGAAGTACATGTGTCGCAAATAAGAGACTCAACCAAACTGTTAATATAATATACCAAACTACATAAGTACATAACTTATATACATATGCATGTGTCATGTAACGCTTTCTGCACGTAGCGAGTGCCATCTTTCATATTTTACCGTTAGCGTACGTACACTATTGTGTGTCATTGTCGAATGGTTTCTGTTTGCCACAATTTCTTGTTATTTATGCTGCATGCAGAAGTGTGCTTCTGTGTTGGTGTCAGTGTGATGGGACGTGTTTTGATATATATTTTGTAATATTGCTTGCAGTGTGTACGGCTTTTCGTAAGAAGCCAACTTGTCACAAATAACATATACTCCCTCTCTTCTTCGTGTATAACTGGGGTTTTGGCGAAATATTTACAACAATATGTGTATACGTAAATATGTGTGTGAGTGTCTAATAATGCATGTAGTTAACCCCAGATGTGCGCGAAATGTCATCATTTTAACATAAATATTGTTGGCAAAAGCGCTGTGTTTAGCTTTTCAAGATATATATATATATATATATAATATATATATCGAAATATTTACAGATATTTACATGCAGTTTGACCCAAATAGTATAACTCTTAAATGTATTTAAATTTTTTTAGGATTCTTATAAAATTAAAACGGAAAAAATATATAAAATCAAAGAAATAAATACAAAAATAAAAAAAAATAAAAAAAAATAAAAATAAAATAAATGAAATAAATATAGTAAATATAGTAAATATAGTACAATAAAACTTTTAAAAAATTTCAAATAAAAAGTAATAATATCAAAAAATAAAGCAATTTTATTAAAATAAAATCAAACGATTCTAAACAAAATAAAGTAATACTGAACAAAATAAAATAATATAATAAAATAATAATCAAAACTAAATAAAATTAAATAAAATAAAATAATATAAAACAGAACAAAATATAAACAAGATAATTAAATAAAATAAAATAACATAAATTAAAGTAAATAACACAAAATTAAATAAAATTAAATTTAAATATTTAAATAAATTTAAAAAAAAATAAAAATAATAATAAAAATCAAAGAAAAAAAATTTAAAAAAAAATTATAAATAAATAAAATAAGAACAAAAACTGAATAAATTAAAAAAAAAATTAATAAAAAATAAAATAAAATATTTTAAATTGAAAAAAATAAATTAAAATGAAATAAATTAAAATAGCTCAGGTCACCTAGTGCTACAGCGCGGCAGGCTGTTGACGATCTAAGTCCATTAAGCTATCTGTAAATACCTAATAAGTAGCCCCTGACCAAGAGCAACAAGAGATGAGGGTTCGACTGAAGAGGGCCGCAACGTCCTATAATTTTCTGGGAGACGAGGTGAACAGATACCGCCTTGAAATAAGCATCCACAACTCCCAAGAGGCTGCCTTGAGGGATTACCTACCCATACAAACGAACAATTAGAAAAGAAGCAACAAGAACCATTGCAACATTTTCCGCAAAAGCAACAGAATACTGCAATCACCAGTACTGGACTTGATACCGAAACCACTTACACCAGTATTGCAACCAAGAGAAAGGCCGCATAATCCACAGGAATATAACGGCGCAAATCAAACTAACACAACAGTGACAGAACCAATCCAGAAGAATACAACAATAGGCGCTGAAACTCCAATGGCCTCGGCGCCACCGCAGCTTTCCCAAAACTCTCCAAACAGGAATTCAGAAGGAGGATCAGACTTGCAGAGGAAGATGCCTAGGGAAATGCAGTAGGATAGTACAGAAAATGAAGCAAGCAATGTCGAAACAAGAAAGCCTTAGACTCGATGTGTCGCAGTTGAAAGAGTTGTTTGACATAATTAAAAGCTACCGCATGAATTGGAAACTGACCAAAAAAAATCAAGATGTATTTCTTTGGCCAACGCGCCATATCAGAGAGCATACCAGGGCAATCCAGACAAAGGCAATCGGAAAAGACAAACTGCCGTAAAACAAGAAAACAATATGAAGCAGTGATTATCAAGCCATCAGAGGGGAAAATCTACGCTGAAATCCTAAGAAACATCCGAGGCAAGATAAAACCAGAAGAGACAGACATAAAAATTAAGAGGATCCGAAAAACCAGGGCTAGGGCAAATCGTTAATTCAAACTTCTGCGATATGCTTAAGAAAATCCTGCTGGACACCGGCACGATAGCAGATATGAAGCCTAAAGTGACAGTAGGAATAAGGGACCTCGACTCTGTAACGACAAGGGAGGAAGTACAAGATGCAATAAACAGTGCGCCCGGAGAACCTGTCACTGATACTAAAACCAACCATTAAAAGATGCTTCCGATGCTTTTGGCCACGCCACTTATCATGGGACTGCAAGGGACCAGACAGCAAAGCTAAAGGACTATGCACATGGTGCGGCCAACCAGGGCATAAGCTGAAAGAATGCACCAGACACTCTGTTGTCTATGTTCGGACGCAAAGATTAAACAGACAAATCACATACCGGACTCTATGAATTGTGCGGTATTTAAGGGCGTCTACGAAAATGGAAGCTCTACAAGGGAATATGCATGGATGCAAAATGGCAGTTGTACTACTGACCCAAAAGACCCTGGAAAGTAACTACGACCTGGTCATTATAAACGAACAATATAAAAGGAAGGAGAACGAAATATGACTTAACGACAACATCGGAACTGCCGCAATGTGGCTTCCTACCGGCAGTAAACTCTGCACTACTGCCAAAGGCAACGGGAATGGCTACGTTTGTGCCATAATCAGCTACTATTTAAGACCTAACGAAAGCATTAATGATATCCAAGAAAAGCTCGATAATATAGAAGACGTAGCGCGAAAGATAGAAGGAAATTTTGTAATTGCTGGAGACCTAAACTTGAAAGCAATCGAATTGGGAATGCCAAATACTGACTCCAGAGGCAAATGAATACTCAAAATGGCTGCTTTCTGAAGACCAGGATGCGAGGAGACTACACCAGATATCACATTAGCATCAGAGCGTATAGCAAGTATGGTAAAAAACTGGGAGGTACTTGAAGACTACTCTGGTAGTTACCACCAATATATATAATTTACAATATATTTATAAAACCGATCAACACAATACAAAAAATATCGCACTACGCTCAAATGGAACATATCAAAACTAAACTACAGCGTATTGATGTCCGAAATGTAAGAAAAACAGTTAAAGCTACAATTCTTGCAATCACCCGAGCATGCAATAAAGCGATGCCGAAATCAGTAAACATGAACTCAAAATGCGCTGCGTACTGGTGGACTGAGAATATAGCGTTTCGCAATTGCTATAAAATAATATAAAATAAATAAAATAAATTAAAATAAAATAAATATTATAAAATTTTATAAAGCGCCATATGTGTAATATATATATATATATATATACATAGTAATATTAAATGAACTAAACAAATTAAAAAATGTTAAATTAATATATGTATGAAGTATAGAAAATAAAGAAATTTTCTAAATATTCTTCCTATAAATCGTGAGGCTAAGTAAACACTCCATATATTCTACTATTGGCACTTGAGTTTGAGAGATAAAAAAACCAAATTCAAGTGCGAAAAAATTAATTTAGAAACTTTAACACGCTCACGTAGCGTTAAAGCGGAAAACAGAATCGTGCACGGAAGGAGGAGCTGAATAGATAACGAATGGAAAAAGTGTAGAATAAACGTAGAATATACGCGATATTTGTAGTAATCTTCACAGAAGCGTCCCAGTACAACAAAAACAAAAGCAATTGTCGCATTGTCTCCCACTCGGCTCGCAGCTATAGATTATTCAAGTAACAAGAGAAAAACCAAAACAAAAAACAGGAAATGAAAACAAACCAACCAACGTAAGCTGGACGGTGAAAGTATGCGTTAAAGAGTCCACTGCTGTTCGAGGCTCTTCAGTAATCATTGTAATTTCGTTGGGAAATTGTTTTTACTTATCACTCAATGTTTATGCTTGTGTATGTGCCTGTGCGCGCGCGCGTCAACATTTACATCATTTCTGTTTAGTGCGGGCCAAATAACAACGAAAACAAAAACAAGTGGGCTTTTATGTGGCAACGGAAGCAACGCTAAGCCAAAGGCGCCTCCCAAAAATGTGGCGGCGGAAGAATATTTAGCTATTGAGTTGATCCACGCTCGAACACCTCCAGACTCGTTTGTTCGTTGATTCGGATATTCGAGGTGCTTAATTTCGAAAGCGAATGAATGAATTGAGTGCTGGTGAAGGCGAAGATGGAAACTTTCGCTTTTTTGCTTTCATTGATACTTAAGAGTCTTACAAATATATACATATACATACAAGCACATTTACTTATAAATAAAAGGCCAAGTGTTAGATATGTAGACAGGCGAGGAATTTTGTGAGCCTAGCAACGGAAATGAAGACGAAGCTTGATTTTATCACCAGCCTCTGGAATGAATAAAAACCAAAGGAGGCCAAAAAATGGCAACAAAAACAACAATAAGACAACCGCGGCGATAAGAAATGAAAACATAAAACAAATGCTGCTTCAAATTTTAATGTTTTCTAAGCTAAGTAACGCTTACCGAACTCTACCCGCTCCCCCTCACTCCCTTCCTTACACAAGGTCCTTGCGAGCTCAATGGCTAATAGGGGTGCACGTACCACCAAAAATCGTTTATCATAGCAACATCTCAGGCCCACATAAGTTATCTTACACAAACATAAAAAGTAAATACATAAATACGTTAGTCAAGGTTTGTGTGTGTATGTAAGAATGCAGGCAATATAACAAAATTTAATAGTATGGTGGCGCTGAAATCTTAGGCTTGTCCGTTCTTATTTGCCAAGGCTTATGAACATTTCGGCCATATACTGACACATACATTTATATAGTAATGTTAATGTCATGTAATGTGATACAGCCGTTTGGTGGTCGCTTGTCATTTTTGTTTTTAATGTTGTTCTTGTTATGGCATTGACGGTGATTTTCGCTATGGGCTTGTTTTAATTTTGTTGGCAATTGAAAGCACTTCCCGGATGACTTAACGTAAGATTAATTATGCTGAGTTCGTTGATTTGCACTTAAATGTGCTTTCTCTTATTATTATTATTCTAGTGTTGCTCTCCAACGTAGCTAAGAAAATCTTTAGCCACATTTACTGTCGTTGGTCTTATAAGCACATGGCCAGCAGCTTTCTTAAAATAGCAGATTATTTATTGATTGTAAATAAGAAATATGGTTGACTTGGTGTCAGGGGCGATGGAAAATTGCAGATGACAATATAACTGTCAATTTTTTGGTAGAAAAATTTGAATTCAAATCGGAAATACTTAAACCGAGTAATATTTCATTGATTCATTAAAGGTTTACTAACAAGTATTTGTTGAGATAAAAAATATAAATATCAAAAATATTTAATATTTAAACTTTAGTTTTAGAAAAATATATTATTTTTTTAAAGTTTTTTGTTTAGGTCTAATATATAAAAATATATCTTTATTTATTTCGTTAAATTTACTTTTAAATTAAATTAATTAATTTAAATCCATTTTATTTTATTTTTTTATTTTATCTTTATTTAATCCCTTTTTCACTTCATTTCCCTTTCTCTCATTTTACTTTATTTTAAATTCTTTTGTTTCGTTTTATTTTATTCTCTTTTATTTAATTTTATTTCTTTTCATATAATTTCATTTTACCTTATTTTATTTTATTTCGTTTTATTTTATTTGGTTCAATTTTTTTCAATTTGTTTTTTATATTTTCTAATTTTATTTTATTTGGGTTATTTCTATTTTATTCTAATTTAGGTAATTTTATTTATTTTATTTATTTATTTTATTTATTTTATTTTATTATTTTATATTGTATTTTATTTTTATTTCATTTTTTTATTTTTTTTTTTACATCTTTATTTACTTTATTATTTTTATATTATATAATTTGATTTTTTTTTTTTTTAAACTTTAATTGTTTTTTTTTTAATTTTAAATATGTTGTAATATTTAATGTAATGTTGTATTTTGAAACATATATTTTATTATGTTTATTTTATTTTATCTTATTTTTCTTTAATTATATTTTTTTGTATTTTATTTTATTTTGCTTCATTTTATTGCACTTTATTTTATTTTTTTAGATTATTTTATTTTTTTATTTGTTTATTTTATATTATTAATTTTTTTGTTTGTTTATTTTATATTATTTAATTTTATTTATTTTGTATTTATTTTTTTTAAATATTTTTTATTTGATTTATTTTTTACTTAATTTTTTATTTAATTTATTTTTATTTTATTTTTTTTATTTTATTTTATTTTTATTTATTTTATTTTTTTATTCCTATTTTATTTTTTATTTTATTTATTTTATTTTATTTTTTTTAATTTTATTTTATCTTATTTAATTTAATTTTATTTTATTTTATTTTATTTAATTATATTTTATTTTCCTTTATTATATTTTTTTTATTTTACCTTATATTATTTTTTTAAATTTTTTATTTTACTTTATTTTTTATATCATTTTATATCATTTTATTACTTTATTTTATTTTATTTTAATTAAGTTAATTTTTTTTATTTGTTTTATTTTTTTCTTTATTTTGTTTGTATTTTTTTTCGATTTTATTTATTTTTTGATTTTATTTTATTTTTTATTTCTATTTTTTTTATTTTCTTCTTCTTCTTCTTTGGCGTAGGCACCTCTTACGCGATTATAGCTTCGTCGACATTAGCGCGCCACTCGTTTCTTCTTCTTGCTGTTTGGCGCCAGTTAGAAATACCAAGTGACACCAGGTCGCTCTCCACCTTATTTTTCAAACGGAGTGGATGTCTCCCTCTTCCTCTGCTTACGACAGCGGGTACTCCATCGAATACTTTCAAAGCTGGAGCGCTTTCATCCATTCGGACGACATGACCTAACCAGCGTAGCCGTTGTCTCTTTATTCGCTGAGCTATGTCAATGTCGTCGTATAGCTCGTACTGCTCATCGTTACATCGTCTGTGGTATTCGCCGTTGCCAACGCGCAAAGGACCATAAATCTTCCGCAAAACTTTTCTCTCGAAAACTCCTAAAACCGACTCATCGGATGTAGACATCGTCCAAGACACTGCACCATATGGCAGGACGGGAATGATGAGCGACTTGTAGAGTTTGGTTTTGGTTCGTCGAGAGAGGACTTTACTTTTCAATTGCCTACTCAGTCCAAAGCAGCACCTGTTGGCAAGGGGTATTCTGCGTTGGATTTCAAGGCTGACATTGTTGGTGTTGTTAATGCTGGTTCCCAGATACACGAAATTATCTACGACTTCGAAGTTGTGACTATCAACAGTGACGTGGGAGCCAAGTCGCGAATGCGATGACTGTTTATTTGATGACAGGAGATATTTCTTCTTGCCCTCGTTCACTACCAGACTCATTCGCTTCGCTTCTTTGTCTAATATGGAGAACACAGAACTTACGGTGTGTGGGTTATGACCAATTATATCAATATCATCGGCATACGCCAACAATTGCACTCTTTTGTAGAATATTGTGCCTGGTCTGTTTAACTCTGCAGCTCGTGTTATTTTCTCCAGCATCAAGTTAAAAAAATCACACGATAAGGAGTCTCCTTGTCTGAAGCCTCGTTTGGTATCGAATGGCTCGGAGAGGTCCTTCCAAATTCTGACCGCGCTTTTGGTATTATCCAGGGTCAGTTCACAAAGCCATATGAGTTTCGTGGGGATATCAAATTCAGACACAGCGGCGTAGAGGCATTTCCTTATCGTGCTGTCGAAGGCAGCCTTAAAATCGATAAAAAGGTGGTGTGTATCGATTCTTTTCTCTTGGGTCTTCTCCAAGATTTGGCGCATGGTATATATCTGGTCAATGGTGGATTTTCCAGGTCTATAGCCACACTGATAAGGTCCAATCAGTTTGTTGACGGTGGGCTTTAGTCTTTCACACAATACGCTAGATAAGACCTTATATGCGATATTAAGGATTATCCATTCGTCAGGCACGCTTTCGTCCGACCATATTCTGCAAAGAAGCTGATGCATGCTCCTTGTCAGCTCTTCGCCGCCGTATTTGAATAGTTCTGCCGGTAAGCCATCGGCTCCCGCCGCTCTGCTATTTTTTAAGCGGGCAATCGCTATCCGAACTTCTTCATAGTCGGGTGGCGGCACTCCTATACCATCGTCATTGATTGGGGTTTCGGGTTTGCCATCTCCGGGGTTTTCATTTTCACTGCCATTGAGCAGTTGCGGGGTAGGCAGTCTGTTTTCTCTCCACTGCAGTTCGACATTCCTCATCGTACCAGTGGTTTCTCTGGTATTGATGAAAACCAATTGTTTCCGAAGCAGCGGTAGGCAAGGAATTTGATATTTCGTTCCACAGCTCCCTTATTTATGCCAAGTTGCTGATGAGTGCTCCCAGAGAGCAGGTGTGCAAGCCGAGTAGAAAACTTGCTGGCTATCTGCTGTGATTGCAGCTTTTCGACGTCAAATCTTCCTTGTGTTTGTTGACAGGCGTTCTTTGCCACACAGAGGCGGGTGCGTATTTTTGCTGCTACAAGATAATGATCCGAGTCGATATTTGGCCCTCGGAACGTACGCATATCTAGAACACTGGATACATGTCTTCCGTCTATCACAACGTGATCGATTTAGTTGCGTGTTTTACGATCTGGCGACAGCCATGTTGCTTGATGAATTTTCATATTCTGGAATCTGGTACTACAGACAACCATATTTCGGGCACCGGCATAGTCAATCAGTGTCAGCCCGTTTGGGGATGTTTCGTCGTGGAGGCTGAATTTTCCGATTGTTGCTCCAAAAATGCCTTCTTTGCCCACCCTGGCGTTGAAATCGCCTAGCACAATTTTGACATCGTGGCGGGGGCAGCGCTCATAAGCACGCTCTAGGCTCTCATAGAAAGCATCTTTGGTCACATCATCCTTCTCATCTGTCGGGGCGTGGGCGCAAAACAACGATATGTTACAGAACTTCGCTTTGATGCGAATTGCGGCTAGACGTACATCCACGGGGGTGAATGCCAGGGCTCGGCGACGGAGCCTGTCTCCCATCACAAACCCAACACCAAATTTGCGCTCCTTCAAATGGCCGCTGTAATAGATTTCACAAGGACCCACCTTCTTCCGTCCTTGTCCCGTCCATCGTATTTCTTGGACGGCGGTGATGTCAGCCTTCAGTCTTACGAGGACATCAACCAGCTGGGCAGCGGCACCTTCCCAATTAAGGGACCGGACACTCCAGGTGCATGCCCTCAAATTATGATCCTTAAAACATTTGCGGGGGTCGTCATCAAAAGGGGGGTCTCTCGTCCGAGGCAATTGCTGATTTTTCATTGGAGTATAGTTTTTATGTGGTGGGTTCCAAACCCTACGCACAACCGCAGGGAATTCGCCTTCTCACTTTAGCTCGCCTCCAAACGGATGTTTGTTGGCTACCCAGAGGATACTTGGTCTAAAACCGGAAGTCGTGAGCTGCTGCACCATATGTAAAATAATCGTTTTAGGCCCCTCTCAGGTGAATGGCAGTCAGAAACTTTCCTCACTTGCGTGAACTTATACACATGGCCCCATCCTCCTTTTTTTAATTTTAGTTTATTTTATTTTTTCTGTTTTACCTTTTTTTATTTTAAATTGTTTAAGTTAAATTTTTTTTTTGTAATTAATTTTATTTATTTTTATTTATTTTTTTATTTTTTATTTTTTTTTTATTTATGTGTTTCTTTTTTCAATTTTATTTATTTTACATTTTTTTAGTTTACTTTATTTTATTTTATTTTATTTTATATTGTTGTATTATGTTTTAGATTATTTTATTTTATTTTATTTGATGTTATCTTATTTAAATTTATATTTTATTTTAATATGTTTAATCTTATTTTTAAAGCAATCGTTAAATATGGAGCATGTGGGTGAGGTGGGCCCATCTTTTTAAGCGAAATTCTATAAACAGCATTTCTATTTTCATTGAAAATGTTTACTTGCCATCGGTAATAACTACTGATAACTTATATTTCATTTTCTTTTTGAAAAAAAAATTTTTTTTTTTTCAATGAAACAAAAATAAAAAATATAATTGTAAAAAATCCACGCACCAGAAAATGTTACTTAGAACTCGCAATATGTTGAGTTTGATTGAGGAAAAGTGAACACAACAACAAGCAGCGAGAGCGGAATGCAAAAAGCTACATTTGAGGATCTTATGCGCTATAATCCGTAACTCAACAATAACTACAACAGCAATAACTACAATACAGTAAGTGCTGTACAAGAGTGCGGCAAAAAAAAAATTGTGCACCTCAGTTCGGTACTCAGAACCCAGTACTCAGTGCACTCGAGGCGATGAAGCGTATGAGTGAGTGGCAGAGTGCGACAGAGCAGAGCGGCGCAGTCTCGACTATTGGTTATTACAAAAAAAGAACGAATGGATGGAGGAAAAAAATAAACGAAAGAAAAGTAAGAAGAAAAACTAAATTGAAAATAAACTTTAGTTACGGCACGAACTTCGTGATGAACTGACTGACCTAACACAATCCACTAACAGTTTATTTGTATATACACATACATATAGTGAAATTTTTTTTTTTACGCATGAGAGTGAGTAGAATGAGAAAATGAAAATAGTTACAAAAAAAAAAAGCTTGGAAGCATATGGAAAAGGGTGTAAGAGAGCCGAAAAGTAACTATGAAGGACTATTGGTCGCCATCAACCGAGTCACCAACAATTTCGTATAGTCACAACACAGTTACTTGGAGTAGTGGTTCACGCGTACCCAACACAAGTAAGTGTGTATATATTGCATATACTCGTAGTGCCTGTGTAAGTGGGCATGCTCATACTCTTAAATTTTCGCTCGACTGATGAAATTGTTGACTCAGTCTGACCTGATATAAAACAGTAGAATACTTTAACTTCTGATCAAGCAACAACAGTAGAGAGTCATTGGTGATGGCGATGATGCAAAAGTGCCACAAATGTCAACAGCTTTACAGGACGCAGGTAAACTTGGGGTCAGCGACGATTGCATTTAAACAATTAGCACAATAAACCCGTGTAACATACGTTAGCACCAGTCCCTATTAAAAGGGTCTATGAATATTTTTTGCAGCGACATAAATATCGCATTGAATGTCACATAAATTTTTTCTTTTACTTTATTTTATTTTATTTTAATTTATTTTTATTAAAATATTTTATTTTATTTATTTTATTTTTTATTTTTTTATTTTTTAGTTTTTTATGCTATTTTATATTAGTTTAATTTATTTTATTATTTTTATTTTTTTTTAATTTCTTTTAATTTTCTTATGTTTTATTATTTTTATTATTTTCTTTTTTATTAATTTTATTTTTTTTATTTTATATTATTTATTTTTCCATTTAATTTTTTTATTTTTGTTTTTTATGCTATTTTACATTCACTTAATTTATTTTTTTATTTTTATTTTTTTTAAATTTCTTTTAATATTTTTAATTTCTTTTATTTTTATTTTTTATTATTTTATTAATTTTATTTTATTTTTTATATTATTTTTTCGTATATTTTTTATTTTATTTTATTTCAATTAATTTACTTCTTTATAAATTTAATTTTCATTTAACTTAATTTAATTTTATTTCATTATAATTTGTTTTATTTAATTTGATTTTTTCTTTTAAATATTTTTTTACTTAATTTTATTTTTTATATGAATATTTATTTTTTAGAAAGGAGAAAGAAGTAATAAACTGAGTCTACCACACAGGAAAAATTTCATTGTAATGATTATCTATCGAAAAAGCGACATCCCCTATCGGGCGTTTTGCTTAATCATATTCATTTGAAAAAAAAAATTTTTTTTTTAATTTAATGGAAATTTGTTTCCAGCTACCGTTCAATAGTTTACTTTGTCTCACAAATCTAAATGAAAGGAACAAAAGCTCTGACTGAAATGTATTCATAAGTATGTGCGTATGGCGAAAAGTTTACACTAAAATATGCCAAATTCGCGGATTACGTGCGGCATGTGGTACTAAAATTCAAATCTTGATTTGTTTTTAATTTGCTTAGCAATTTAATTTAGGCTTAGAAAAGTCATTTTGTTTAAAGTAATTTTTATACAAAAAGGCTTCCAAGCTTATAAGTGTAAAATTTTTCTTATTCGTAATAAAAAAAATTATATCATTGAGTTTCTTCAATAAGCTTTAAAATATTTAAAAGGATGATAAACAATTTCGGTCAGTTTCCAAAGAAATATCCTTTCTGATATAAAAGGCTATTTAACTTAATTTAGTTTAATTTCATTTCATATTGTATTTTAATATTGTATTTTAAATTATTTAATTTTCTTAATTTCATTTTATTTATTTTTTGTTTTATTTTATTTTATTTTAATTATATTAATTTTTTATTATAAATTTTTTTTTTAATTTATTTATATTTTATTTTATTTTTACTCTCTGCACGTATGTCCATATATACGAACGTGTGTTAGTATGTTGACAGTGACCTGCTTCAAGTATTCACCTCCCAGCTGTGCAAATAATTTCTGATTTTCAAACGTTTTCGATTTGATCTAATGCGACCTCGACCCTTGCATAGCTGATCTCTGCTTAAAGCAAATCATTCTTGCCAACAAAAGTCAATTAGTTCACCGTTTATAGGTCACATTCATACGCACACACACTAATATAAATAATTTACGCTGACGTTCGATGTATGCCAAACAACGACCATTACTTACATGCGAACAGTACAAAGTGTCTGAGTGTGCAAAAGCTGATTGTGGCATTTATTCATGTGTCCTATACATATGTGCATGTATATAATTTGCATGTAAGGATGTGTGTGTTGAAAAACTTCATTAGAACCATTTGATAAATTGCCACGCAAGCGAAGAAGTGGGACGGAGTCAAAGTGAAGCCTAAAGGGTAATACATAAGTAAATGAGAGAGATAGAGTTAGATAGGGAGACTGTGAGAGGCAATGAAATATAGGCGATTAAGCACACAATGAAATTATGCAAGCAACAAATTAAACAAGGCATAAACGGTATGTGGAAGCATCTAAATTACGTATTTAGTCAAAGGCTAATGAATACAAGTCAATGGGTGTATCGGAGATCCTCCAGGGATGCCAAGCAATACTTCACTTAGGCATCTGTGCATGCATTCACATTGATATATTTGTCCATTCAGCAATGTAGTAGGTTTTGAGGTTGAGCTGTGCCACACTCTCATCGCTGATACTGCAGATTCCGAGTGGCGCCCACTTGTCGCCTGTCACTCCTGTAAATGTGCCTTCGTTGGGTCTTGTTTACTTAGCAAGATTTAAGCACCCTACTAAGTACTCTTTGTTGATGTACACACACTCACGCACATGCACTCATTTGCATGTATCTATATATATATATGTAATAAATATGGACATGTGTGCGGTTGAGTTAGCCTTGGTTGACACGCAGTCAAGCAGAACCGATGAAAGTAAATATTACCAAAGTCCTGCAACAGGATATACTACCACATATACCGTTACCCATAATAGTGCGGAGTTCGTCGTTGCTAGAATGTAAGTATATTTAGCTATATAATCAGCAACCAGAGTCATCACTGCTGTCGCTGTCACTGCCGAGTCAGAACCTCAGAGTCATCCTTGTCGTCATTGTCACCGCCTTGCACTTCAGAAGACATTAACGCGTTGATTTTGAGGCCATGTTTGTCATCACAAAGAAGGTGCATTGACACATACACACACATATTCACACATTCACATTTATACACTATACTCACCTGCTTGAAACGAGTAACTAAAAGTACAAGAATATAATGTACATCCATATTCTCTACCCCCCCTCCCCCCCCCGAGCTTTAAACCCAAAGGTATATCATGGGATAGCGGAAGATAGTCAGCCGTCTACATTGCAACCAAAATATTCTACCTCGGTTTCTTCTTAGTCTACGGTCTACTGTGACATGGCGGTCTGAACAGATAGCATAGAACAACAACAACAACAACAACTAGATTGGCAAGGAAGCTTATTTTAAATATGTTGCACTTTGTTTTGCCACTTGAGGCAGCGCGCAAATATTGCTCTAGTATCTCTACGGTGCTGAAAGTCAGTAGTTTACTGCACTATATATATGTATATGTATATACTTCCCCTTCTGCATAAACTTGCTGTTGGCATTTTGAAAAATACATGTTGAAAATCTTCACTTAACCTACGGGGTAAAAATGAGTGAGTTTTTGTTTGCTTTGGAACTTCAATTTGCATAAAGCGTGCAAACATACATAGATTTGTATAATAATAATCAAAGTTAATAATAATGTGGTGCAAACACATGCAAAAATAGTTTAGTTTATTAGTTTGTTCCTTTCCCTTGGGCTAAGTGCAATTTGTAAGATTACAAAAAAAAAATAAAAAATAAAATTTTTACCAAACACAACCCCTCTTTTTAGAAAGTACCGTTAAATATATATTATTCTTTCAAGAGTCTTCTGATAGTAAAATTAAATTTAGACGAAATTACAAAAGATAATTATAAAAAAAATTAGTCATATATGAATTGAGGGATACATATTTGTACTCTTAATACGAGGGCTGTTTGATAAGTCAGTGACTTCTTGAATTTGCTGCGCAGACACTGTAAATACAACACTGCTCCAGTCAACTGTTATCAATTAATAGACTGCAGAAGCCACCACCGAAACCAAAGAAAGACTTGATAAATACTATGGGGAATCTCCATCAATTTTATTAAGGAGTGACTACTGAGTTGCGTTTGTGGTCGTAACAGTACAAGTGACGCCGAGAATTCTGGTCCCTCAAAAGTGGTCATCAACCCAGAAATCATCGATAAAATCCATGGAATGATATTGAATGATCGGAGATTAATAGTGCGTGAGTGGCTGAGGCTAGAGGAATCACAACTGAGTGGGTACGTGACATTTTACAAGAATAGTTGGACATGAAAAAGAGTATTTGGCGATGCTCAACCGCAATTCAAACGCTTTGTTGCGCCTTTTTTACCGCACAGGGAACAAAGAACAAAGAAGAAAGCCAAGGTCGGCCGAAAATGTCACGGCTTTTTCAATAGCTTTTTTGTGGTGCATGAGGTGTAATTCACATGGATTACATTAAAAAGGGTAAAACAATTACCGGCGAATCAACAACGCAAATTTGGTCCAACATTAGAATGTTTTGTGGTCTACATAAATTTAAAGGTTCATTGCTTAAAACCAGTTAATTCTCAGCATTCAAATATTTTAGATAAGTTTCTCATTGCACAAGAATTTGGAAAATTTTGGTCTGATGAAGCGTTGGACAAAAAGTTTTTCGATTCCTTTAGTAGGGCAAAAAGATTTTCATTTCAAATAGATTGTATAAGCTCTAGCAACGAAGCAAATTTTATAGAAAGAAAAATTACATTTACGGAATTTGAAATTGCACTGAAGAAGCTAAAAGGAACCACTCCTGGACAAGACCGAATTTTATATCCAATGATAACTAGTCTTTCAAATAATGTTAAAAGCCGAATCATAAACTTATTTAACAACATTTTTGATAACTATTCCCCACATATATTCAAAAGAAGTCCAGTAATACCAATTTTAAAACCCAATTCCAATAAGACAGACATAAACTCATATATATAAATTCATGTATTTCTAAAGTAATGAGTAAAATCATTTCAAATATGGTGGTATTTAAATAAAAATAAATTTTTAAATAAATATTAAAAAAATCTCTTTCTATACACAGTCATATTTTCACTTTATCTTTGGATTTTAGAAAAGCTTTTGTCAGAATTGGTATGCATGCTATAATTGATCAATTAATAGATTGGAAAGTAGGAACTAAAATTATAAATTATATTAAACATTTTATGACAAACAGAAAAATCAGAGTTAGCGTTGATTCTATATATTCTCAACTGTTTGATATTTATAACGGTATTACACAAGGATCACCCCTATCTGTTGTTCTCTTCTTAATAGCCTATAACAAACTCTTTGATATAATTACAGTCTATAAACATATTAACTTCTGCGCATATGATGATGATTTTCAAATCATCATTAAACCCAACAAAAATAAAAATCAATCAGTAGAAATGAATGCATTATTCAATGATATAAATATTTGGAGTGATTACTCTGGCGCTCAATTATCCACACAAAAATGTAAACAGATTCATATCTGTAGAAAGAAAAATTGTAATGTAAAGATCACGGTTGATAATTCTGAAATTTCGGATGTTAATGAATTAAAAATATTAGGATTATATTTTAACAAGGAGTATAACTTGAAAAATCGTATAACGAAATTAAAAGCATCTCTTTACAATCGATTAAACATAATAAAATGTCTTTCAATTAATAATTATAACTGTAATCCATTAATTCTTTTAAAAGTAAATAATGCCACAATAATGTCAAACATTGATTACAGGAATCATATTCATTTTTGAAATGTTTGAAATCGATATATAATTCAGTCATCCGTTTAGCAATGGGTGCATATTGTACTACAAATATAAATAACTTATTAATTGAATCAAAAATATTGCCATTAGAAAAGCGAAATATATGCTCTACCATGAAAATATTTAAATATATAATTCAAGAAAACAATATATTATCAAATATCATAAACGAAATCATTTTATCAAAAAGGTTACCTAAACATAAATATGCAATACAAAAATGTATCGAATTATGCAAGATAAAAGATATACCTCACAAACCTTTCAAAACTTCTCCTGAAAAATTTCTAACTTGGTTCCTATAAAATTATTGTATTGATATCAGCATTAGTCAACTGAAAAACCGAATCGCCTCTCCAGAAATCTTCCGAAATAAATTTAGTTTTTTTCGGAATAGATACAAAAACTACATAATCATATTCACACATGATTCCAAACTAAATGAAAATACATCGTTCAGTGTAACAACGAACAAAATTCCATTTTAAAAGTTGGAATGCTTCTGTTATATACAGCAGAATTAAGAGTAATTTTGGAGGCATTATTGCTGATTAAGGGTAGAGCTGGAATTTTTGTTATTTGCACTGATTCTCTTGCTGCAATTAATTCGATAAAAAATTTAAATAACTATAGCATTTACTCTAAACAAATAAGAAATTTATTAATCAATTTCTTCCCAAAGATTACGTTACTTTCGGTAGCTAGTCATGTGAATATAACAGGTAATGAAATTGCTGACAAAGCGGCAAAAGAAGCGCACATGTTGCCACTTCTAACAACTAACAATAAAAATATTACAGATATTATAAAACTTATCAAAACTTATTGTGATAGCGATTACAAAAATATTTTTATTAGAACCTCTCCTTGGTATCAAAGAATTAATTGCAATCTAAATAGCATTAATATTAAACCATCATCTCAATTAGAGCATAAAAGATTAGATTTAGTGAAAGATTTCCCTCTAAGGCTTGGACATACTAGATTGACCCATCAATATTTGTTGGACAGCTCATATTCAAAATTTTGCGGTTTTTATAATTATTCTAAGATAGCCTCAGTTGAACAATTAGTCTTTAGTTGTCATAAATTTTCTCATAAAGGGTGTTTTTTTAGAGGTATAGAAGTTTAAGTTGCAATAAAACAACGATGGATTATTCGATTGACATGAATTATCCGAAAGATAATCTTGTGGCATTACATTTTAAATATGATTTCTGGCACATGACCGCCACGGCTGGCGCGGATGTAGTCCAATCTGGACGTCCAATTTTCGATGACTTTTTCCAATATTTGTGGCCGTATATCGGCAATAACACGGCGAATATTGTCTTCCAAATGGTCAAGCGTTTGTGGCTTATCCGCATAGACCAATGACTTTACATAGCCCCACAGAAAGTAATCTAGCGGTGTTAAATCACAAGATCTTGGAGGCCAATTCACAGGTCCAAAACGTGAAAATAGGCGGTCACCAAACGTGTCTTACAATAAATCTATTGTGGCACGAGCTGCGTGACATGTTGCGCCGTCTTGTTGAAACCACATCTCCTGGACATCATGGTTATTCAATTCAGGAATGAAATAGTTAGTAATTATGGCTCTATACCGATCACCATTGACTGTAACGTTCTGGCCACCGTCGTTTTTGAAAAAGTACGGACCAATGATTCCACCAGCCCATAACACGCACCAAACAGTCAGTTTTTCGGGATGTAACGGTGTTGCAACATGCACTTGAGGATTACCTTCACTCCAAATGCGGCAGTTTTGTTTGTTGACGTAGCCATTCAACCAGAAGTGCTCTTCATCGCTAAACAAAATTCGCTTATGAAAATCGGGAACAACGGTAATCTCGTTTTGGGCCCATTCGACGAATTGACGCCTTACTTGATGATCGTCTGGCTTCGATTCTTGCACGAGTTGGATTTTGTAAGCACTCAACCCAAGATCCTTCCGCAAAATCTTACATAAAGTGGATGGACACAGATCCAATTTCCGTGCTCGATGGCGGATGGACTCATTCGGGTCTTCCTCAATGCTACGCTCTACAGCGGCAATAGCTTCTTCTGTACGAACCGTACGGCGTCTCTGGGGATGCGAGTTATCAATAAGAGTAAACGTGATGCGAAAACGTTCCATGGTTAATCGAATTAACTGCTCAGATAGACGATTTTGTCGATGATAAAATGGACGTAGTGCATGATACGTTTTCCGCACAGAACCATTATTTTCGAAATAAAATTGCACTATTTGTAAGCGCTGTGTGTCTATTCATGATGAATTGCCAAACCAAACTGAGAATAAATCACTTGACAGCTGTTAAATCGGTCGCCATCTTCAAAAGTAATGCCAACTTAAAGTTCTATACCTCTATAAAAAACTCCCTTTATAAGAAAAAGTATTTTCAACAATAAAAATCTTTTAAATTTACTATCTGATCCTAGTAACGAAAATAGGAAATTTATAATTAAATTTCTTAAGCTAAGTAAACTTTACTATAAAATTTAAATGTTTCGAGTTAATCTTATTTATTGAAGTTTAGTATATTTGGTATTAAGAAAAACTGAAATTTGCATAAATTATTTTATAAACAATGAAGTATTTTAAGAAAGATATCTGTTTATTTTCAGTTTTTATAAAAAAATTTATTTTTATTTTACTCAGCCAAAGGCCTATTTTTGCTATGGCTACTTTGCTAAATTATAATTTTATATTATAATATAAGCTTTTTAAATAAATAAATAAATTACCGGCGAATATTTTTCAGAGCTTTTGAGCAGATTCGATATTGATTTGCAGAAAAGATCATGTTTAGCGAAAAAAGTGCTGTTCTATCAGGACAATGCACGACAAATTCATAAATTCGTTACGTACTGCTACCCCATAAAGCATATTCATCAGACTTAGCACACTGCGGTTATTTCTTGTTTCCAAACCTGAAGAAAGGCAATAAGAGATTCGGGTCAAATGAAGTGGTCACAGAAACAAACGCCTATTTGAGGTCCTTGAAAAACATGGAAAAACTCTGAACCAAATGAATGTAGATAAAGTAAACCAATTTTGAGAAATAAAACTGAAAGTGTTGCTGCTAAAAAATATACATTATACATTTATTTATTTTACATAATGTCGTAGAGGACCACTTTTCCTTTTGAACTAAAAGCAAATCAAAGTTTTTGATTTCGCAAAATGATTTCGAAAACCATGATTTTCCTACGGGGCAGGACACAAAACACTTGAAAACTATTTTAGTGAAATTTCAAAAGATAATACAATTTTCTACACCTAGGGGTCTCGCATTATGGAGGACTAGGGTACGAATCCTGGGCGGATCAGCATCCGTAATTATAGAGCATTATTCAAAGAAAATAATTCTTTAATTGCGGTCGCTCCTCGGCAGGGAATTACTAAGAATTATATTTTTCGAGTGAATTTCTGATCGAAAACTACTTCAGCGATTATATAGCGCCAATGTTATATATCGATAGAATCTCCTAATTCCTGTACAAAGGACCAAAGTTGTACGTCAGGAGCCGGTTGCTTTACCATCCAATTCAGCAATGAAAATAGAGCTTCCCAATTCGTCGTGTATATTTTTTATACATATATGATGACGCATAACTTTTTATATAGTTGTTCTGTTGATAATTTATTGGAGGGAGTATTGCCTGGTATCTGAGTATGTAGCATTGCGTCCTGCCATTCGGAAACCCAGAGCTGAATAAAAATTGTGAAAAATAAGTCTGATCGCGCCTCGGCGGGAAATGTCATGCCCCCGGAGTGTATATAAATATAGATTTAAAATTCTGACCATGGAGGAGAAAGGGGGTGCAGTTCACTGATTTTAACACAGGACCACACATATCTCTATGAAGACCGACTTGTATAATTCGCCTTTTTTAGTTAGGGTATATTTCGAAGTTTGTTCCACTTAAATTAACAAAAAATTTCTAATCATAAGACGTATATGATCAATTTACTAGGGAATACGAAAGTACATTAAAATTCAATCTGATGCGGAAGAAGACTTCTACTTAGGTGGAAGTATCAGGCGGAGAAGGGCCTGGCTTTACGTGGTGTATCCAATTTGCGTCTATCGGCTAAGGGGGGAAATGAATGGCGCACTGTTTTTAGATCACATAAGCGGTAAGGAAGAAGAGCGTCAATTTCGAAATATCTCATGCTAAGACATAACCATTTAATTAAATGTTCCAGTATGTGTCCTTTCGTCGAACTAACTACAAAACAGATTTTTTTAAGGCTGATGATGAAACCAAGATGAACTTGTAGGAATATTAGACATAATTTGACAAGAAATGGCTTGTGCGTTCAAAAGCAATTGGTGGATGCGAGCTCAAGTCATGAGGTATTCTCAAATATTACCGATCAAGGTATTTTGGTATCATATTGTCATTTGAGTCGAAAAATAAGCAGAAACCATAAGTAGGTTTAGTCAATAACTATGGTATTGAATGGAAAGTCCTATCTCACCAATCTTGTACCTTAAGACTGCTATTTGTTCCGGAAAAGGAAGAACTCTCTAACAGGTGTACGCTTCACTTCACTTGGCTTGCTCGGAATTTATGTATTCTCTGAAGAGTAGGAGAAAGTAATTGCTAGCGATGGACAATATTATTATACATTTTTACTAAGAATAAGAACAAGCGAATGTCAACTTCTGTAAATGTGCTTTAGATTTTGGCTTAGAAAAAATTAAATTTGCAGATACTAATTTTGCAAAATACAGTTACAAAAATGAGTAAAAATTATATAGAACTTATTTGGCAAAATACGCTCTTTGACTTTAGTTTTGCCTCAATGCTTAGAGAAAGTGCATCTTCAGATTTTACTCCAAATTTAATTTCTAGAGCTTTAATATTTTATTGAGAAATAAATCTCACAAACAACACAGTTTTTATACTTTTAATCTCTGCTTGTATCTGATAGTTTCTGCTGCGCGCAAGAAATTTTTTTTTTTTGCGTCATTCGGCCTTACGGATTCATATAGAGAGCGGCACATACACATTGTTTCCTACGGCCTTGGCAAGAGTTCCATAATGCAAACAAATCAAGCCACGTACAAGTATCTACATGAGCAAAAGCTTGTTGACATACTTAGGGTTAAGAGCAACATGCATTGCCTTTCATCAATAATGGAACATCGTAATGTCATTGGCTTCTCACCTGTTTTTGCACTTTTTATGATAAAATAAATAGGTAAGTAAGGGTAAGTTAAAAAAATAATGTTTATACTTTTGGGAGTGATGTTGAAGTACAAATAAAAATATGCAATTTACTCTATTTACGAAATAAATATACTCTATTTATATTAACATAAAAAATGAAAATAAAAAATTAAAACCAGTGAACCAATAAGAATTTAGTAATTTGTATGTATGTATTTATAGAATTATTATTAAAGAATTTTTCCTAACATTTTTGAACTTCTAAGTACCTTAAAGACAATAAAAACACCCTCAAGCTTTAAAGTATTTTTTAGGTCTCTTTTGAGTAATATTTAGACATGACGAAAGAGAAATGCTCCGCCGCGAAATGCAAGTAAATCTGGAAAAAAGTTTGCAAATCAAAAAAAAAAAAAACGCGCAAAAAAAAATTAAATAAAAGAAATAAAAGAAAAAACTTATCGCAGAAAAGTTATAGGCGAAAAAGCTCAAAACAAATATAGACAAAAAGAAATTGCGCGGAAATTTATTAAAACGATAAAATACAAGGAGCAAAAAGATACACAACTACAGCAATGCAAGAAGTAATAGTAAACACAAACGCCATCAACAATCAGTAAAATAATACAACGCTGAAAAAAAACAAGAAAAAAGACTACAACAAAGAAATAAGGAAATAAAAACTACAACACTTTTTGCGATGATGAAGAGAGCCAGCAATAAGACAAAAGCGAAACCGGCAAATGCCACACTAGCAACATCAACTAAAGGCTGCAACAGCAAAGACTTTGCGGGTGCGACGTTCGGAGCATCGGCGAAAACTTGTTTTAAACTTGAAATCGTTCATTAAACTTTCGCTTGTTAGTTCCAAATTGAAACTTTTCTTAGCAAGTGAAATCAAGCTGATGAAAATGGTTAAGTAAAAACCGCTAGGAAAACAACAATTACACAAGTGTTTGCCAAGTACAACAAAAAGTGCGAGTGCGGCAAATGGTATTGCGGAAATGACGAAAGTGGTGCATGTGGCGGTAGTGGTGACGCCCGCAACAGTATCAGTTAGTAAGAAACTATAACAACAACAAATAACAAAAACATCCGAGGTTTGTATTGGAAATTTGTGTGTAATGATTTTTGTTTTCTCTCACTCGAGAGTTGTTTTTGTTTTTGCTTTTTTTTAATGACGGCGCAAATAAGTAATAAGAAAAATTTTAAACTTGAATGGGCGAGTATAAGAAAAAGAAAGAGTAGGGTTATAATTTCTTAAAAATTTCTTTAATAAATCTTTGGAAATTTTATTCATGAGGTGAACTAATTGTTTTCCAATTTTCAGGAAATTAAGATGGCAGGTAATGTCAAACACTCTGACAAGAAATAAAATCTCCTCATAAAATTCCATCCGCCGTTCGGAGGCAGCTCCATTTTTTAGTAAAAACATGAACACGCAAAACCAAGTTGGAACAGAATTTCAGCCGAACATTGTTTCAGCGGTTACAAAGCGTGATATATATACATATATATAAATATATATATAAATATATAAGCTAAATAGTTAAAAAAAAGGAATTTTAGGTTAAACAATCGAACGAAAAGTTTAAATCTTAAAACACTTTTTGAAAATAATATTGGATTAATTTTAAATTTGTAAGTAGGCAAAGTTCAATATAAATAAACATCACCAACTTGATTGTAAATTAACATATACAACTGGTTAAACAGTTGAAAGTTGAACGTCACTAAACGTCAAAGGTTTATGAAATATCAGTCAAGCTTCAAAATTCAGTGGCACTTCAAGACGGAACGGTAAGTAAAATTGTAGCTCATTGTTTATAAAAAAATATATCGAGAAACAAACGAACTATAATATGTTTACCAAAGATTCTTTGGAATAAATCTTGTTTTGTTTTTCATTTGAATATTGCGTTAAGGAACTTTCTTATATTTTACTAACCAGTGTTCTAAAGTAAATGAAAATTATAACCCCGTTGAAAATAAGCAAGTTGGACGTTCTATTGCATGTCGGGTACAAAAGAAAACGCCTAATTTAAATAGTTTTTAGTAAATCTTTCTTTCACGTTGAAAAGAAAACACCTTAAGTTACAATAAACATGCATCTTTCTTCCGACTATCTTCAGATTTGTTACAAGGTAGAAATTTGCCTAAAAAAGGACCACTTTTTCTCCCGGGTAGTGGATATGAGACCGATCTATTCCACAAAATCAAATTTATTGTTCAATTTACCTGAAATTCTGTATGTAAGTGACTTCTTGTTAAGTTTAACATGAACACTACTTCTTCTGCAGAAAAGTGGACCAGGCATCGACCTATTCGAAGAAATCTTATTTCTGGTTCAATTTTCATGAAATTAGGTACGTATGTAGTTTTACGCTGGTTTAATACGAACACTTCATTTTCTACCATAAAGTGGACATGGCACGTAGAATCTGTTCTAAAATTTTTTTATTACGATTCTATGATCTTGAAATTTGTAGCCTTTTGCCTATATTAACAAGTTTTTCTTTCGGGAAATGGGACTGAGACTGATCTATTCTAAACATTTTTTATAGTTAAATTTTTCTAATGTATATATATATGAAATATTGCGATTCTAGTTACTGTGCTTACAGCTCAAAATCCCGAAGCTATTCAGGAAGTGGGTCGACTACCGACCTATTCGAAATAATCGTTTTTTAGTCCGATTTTCTTGAAATTTGTTAGGTAGGTAGCTTTAAGTTTGGTTTAACGCTCTTTTCTCTCCAGAAGTAGACCCGGTACCAACCTTTCTGATAATATTCTATTTTGGGCCCTTTTTTTTAAATTTTCTTTCCCTTTAGTCCGTTGCGTTCGTAACACGGGGCGTGAAGGAGTGATGTATAGATTTTGGTTGTTGTTGCTGCGTAACCCGCTGTGGTGGTTGCCGGGCGTTGGTGGTGGTTTCAGGCTACGTAGAATGTACAGATACAAGGAACAGACTAGTACTGCAAGGGACAACATGTGTGTCACTCCTTTCGTGAGTGGTGCGCAGGCCAGAGCACGACCGAAAGTGGCAGTACAAGAATTTAATTTAACTGATGTCGCATTGCGGAGTACTAGGAGCTGCTGGGTATCTCCCACACGGAAGATGGAGCTAAATGAGGGTGAGAGTGGGTGAAGCAAAGCGTTTTTGGTGTCATGTTGCGGGGAGTTACCCAAAGTGGATAATTGTGCGGAGGCACTGCCGTGAAGGCTTGAGCAGCAACTGGGTGCTGGCATCATGGGACCACGTAACTCCCTGTGAGTCTTAAGGCCCGAATACGTCTTAAGATGACTCCAACCATTGCACAAGTTGCAGCTAATTGAGATGGAAGAATGGTGGAGACGATTTTGGCACACGCAGCAGAAATAATCCGTCGGACCAGGGTTTGCTTTAGCGCCAGCTCTGACAAAAAGGATTTGGAACAACCCTCTGCAGCTTTGTTGATGAACAAAGAAAAAGATTAACTGAGAACCTAAACGGGATTAGGTCGCCGAAAAGGTGACAGCCATTGGCCGGATAAAATCCGGGTGAACTCTGGTACGTAGAACCGGCTGTCGTAAGATCCGTGGGAAATTTAATATTTTGCATTAGTTTAATATTAATTATGACTTTTAGGTGTGCCTTACCCCTTACCTAATACCTCCTTTACAATATTAACAATAAAGTCTAAAGTAAATTAAATACAGAAAGCAACAGCAACGTCGAGCCGAATCTTCAAGTTTAATGTGAATTAGAGATGTGTGTTGACCAATACATATTTTAGAGAAACTTTTGGGTATATAAAACAAAATTTGAAAAGTTTCCTACTATCTTTATAGCAAAATTTTATATAAGAACTGTATCAAATGAAATATCAAATATTTAAAATGTGTTCAAAATTTTTTTTTCGATGCGAGGATCAAAATAATAAAAATAAATAAATAATATTTATATTTCATAAATACTTAAATTTACAAATTACAAAAAAAAAATTATTTAATAAATAAAACCAAAATATCTGAGCTATTTATTAAAAAAAACTTCATTTAAATCATATTTTGCTTCGGAAAAATTAGATCAGTATATATGCCGCTACTTTGTAAACGGAAACATCTTATTATATCGTAAATTTAAATGGCCATAAAAATCAAAAATTAACAGTGCATTATGCATATATTTGTTGCACTTAATTGCACTATGGGCTTTTCAACGCATCATACAGTCCCAGTTGGCCACGTAATAGCAGAGTAAATTTCGCATTTATAAACTGGCGTTTTATTTTTAAATATACTCCCGTAAAAAAGGACAACAACAACCAATATGCAAATAAATATAAAATATGAACGAAATAGTCCATAGGCATGTGTTAATTATGAGTTGCATATATAATTTACAAATATATATACACATGATCGAAAAAGTCTGCGTTCACTCACTATATTAAAGTATTCAACTAAAAAAGTTATGCATTTTAAAACAATCACTATATTATTTTCACTTATCTTGAAGGCAATTATTTGAAGAATGTTCGAGCAAAATTTTATAGAATGTGAGCTGCGTGGTACTGAGTTAACGGGATTGTAGTACCGCTACTTAAGTAAGTGTAGCAGAAAAAGTTCATTTTAAAAAGCGATGGTTTGTTGCATTGAAAATACAAATTATTTGTGCTTAATTTTATTTTAAATGATACAATGATAGTAATTGCCATTAGGAGGAAGCTAAAGCTTATATAAATGTAGGAGAAACTCATTTCTTTTTTGACTATGGACCAAAAGCGAATGAAATAGAAATTGGCGAAAAGAAAATTATTGTTGGTTTGTGGCACAATGGAAAAAGTTAAGGGGAAATAACGGAAATTGTTGGAAGGCAGCACTTCTCTGTCTAGAGAGTAATAAACAACTTCAAACAAATGAAATCTTATGAGTCTAAGCCATGTTCTGGACGTCCAAGAAAACTGACGTATAGAGAAGAGCGCAACCTAACCATTCTTGTGATATCTAGCCCACGTCTAACAGCAAATCAACTTTCAAAATACATTAAATTAAAGTAACGGTACGAAAAATTCTAAAAAGAACCGGAGCTCATGGCAGAGTCGCACGAAGAAAGCCTATCGAGAGTAAATCATCTCAAGCGGATGGCCTTTGCGAATGTGTACTAAAAAAACCTTCGGAGTTTTGGAATAAAGTTATTTTTTCAGATGAGTGTAAGTTTTGCATTTTTGAGATAAAAGGCTGTGAGATTATTTGGAGTAAAAGCATAACAGCGCTGGAAAACAAAATCTTTTAACTACGTTAAAGCACGATGGTGGAGGTGCTATGATGTGGCAAGTTCGGGTGTAGAAAAATTTCAGTTTTTGAGTCGATCATGAACAACCATAATTATCTTAATATTTTGAAAACAATTATAAAGGTAAGTGCAGTATTGCTGGGACCGGTGAACAATTTATTTTCCAACAGAAGAACGACCCGAAGCACACAACAGAAATTGTGAAGTTGGGTTGCTGTACCCTATTAAGCACTTATGGGATGTAATAGAAGGAAACATTAGGCAGCGTACTATAATCAGCAAGGAAATGCTTAGGAGTGCGTTTGAAAAGGAATAGGAAGCTATAAGCCCAGAAGAAATAACCAAACTCTTCGGGCTAATGAAAAACCGCCTTCTAGAACTCATTAAAAGTCGTGGATATCCCAAAAATTATTGACTTAATATATACATTTTAATTTTTAGCTTTTTATTTCATTATTCTTGAAGTAAACGAAGCCTTTTTCCGTTGAGTTTGAATGACCTTTCGATTTATATGTGATCTTATTTTAAATTTATATTAATTATTGGTACCAAAATTTGTGTAGGATTTACTTTTCGTTGAATGTAAAAAAAGTTTATGAATGATTTACTCTTTTCGACATTTCATACTGCAAACAAAATATACTTAGATGAACGCAGACCTTTTCTACCATGTGTATATATAATAAAAATAAAAATATAAATATATGCATAAATATATATTTGCATACATTTGCATGTACATTTGCAGTACTTTAAATATACATATGTATGCATAGGTGTACTGTCATTATTAATTCAATAAAAAATGTGCAAAAACTATTTACTCAATTACGCAACAAATTTACAAAGGTTAATTAAATAGTAATTAATATTCGCATTTTAAATGCGGCAATTATGTTTGAAAAAAAGAAGAAAAAAGGGAAAATAATTTTTGCTCTACAATGCAATTTTACACGAATTATTGCATATTTGATTGCACGTATGGAATTTACTACAATACTACATTATAGTGGTTACGCCCTTTTCACGCCCTTTTGTCGCAATCAAAAAATGAACAAAAAAACTAAAAATTTAAAAAAATTTAAAAAATTATAAAACATAATTTTATACTTAATTGAAACTACCGCTTTAATAAAAATTACTGTTGATAATTAATATTATTATTTGCAATATGCACCTACTACGATTTGTGCTGCCAAAAGTTTGTCACAATTATTTTAGCGAAAAAACGAAAAAGGTGAAGAATATTTTTTGTTTTAATTTTGACAAAGTCTTGGTTTATTGTAAAATATTTTTGTTTGTTATTTTAATAAATAATTTTTAGCAAATATTTGTTTTTATTTTTAATCTAGATATATTTCTTTAATTCTACATTCCAATTCTTAAATTTTATTGAGAACAATGCGCAAGAGAATATAAGAAAAATTATATTTTATTTTTTTATTTTTCCATACTTCCTCAATCTTTTCCTTTATTGTAATTATCAACTCTCCACTCGTATTTGGTACTTTTCCTATGAATATAAAATCACAGACAAAAGCAGAGTAATAACAAAAAGTCCAAGAACAGAAAGTCAAAGTCATGTTTATATTTGCCTGCCTCATTATTGTTAATAAGGGTTAATAGAACTGCTGTTGGGAATTAGAATACACAAAAGTATACCAAAAGCGAAGTCGAAGGCCGTAAGTGAAAAGTTTTGGAAAGTTAGAAAAACAGAACACAATGGGGCAACTTGAGACCATTTTCTGCTAATATTTGCATTAGGAACAGACAGTAGTTAGCTGTTATGGCATTTCGTTAAGAGAACACTCACACACATACTTATATATTTATTTGCTTAAATATACATACATTTCATAACAAAGAGACACATATACTTACAGTGAAGTAAAAAGTTGATTCCATATGCCTGTATCGGCTAATGTTTAAAGTCTTATTTATTCATCTATTGGTAGATATAAGAATGTACAAAAGTATATATATATATATATATATATAAGAGCTCCAGATTTTTCTCAACCATTTTCGAGCAGTGCGAGCATTTGAGCAACGAGCACTCGTACGTCTGTTCATTGATCATTACTCGAAAAAAATTTGAGCCGAGCACAAGCATTTCGAGTAATTTGACAAACTCTTTGACTTTTTTTATATTAATTTTAAATTTATTTATACAAAGTGTAAGAATCATTGAAATGCAAAAGAACCTTTGACAAATAAAATATTTTTTTTTAATTGAGTAGTTAAGCAATGAGCGAGTATAGAGCGAGCATCGAGCTGCTCGTGGTACTTGATACCCGGGTATCTAGGCTTGGACATACTAGATTGACCCATCAACATTTGTTGGACAGCTCATATTCAAAACTTGCGGTTTTTATAATTATTCTTAGTCTTTAATTGTCATAAATTTTCTCATAAAGGGTGTTTTTTATGGAGGTATAGAACTTTAAGTTGCAATAAAATAACGATGAATTATTCGATTGAAATGAATTTTATTTATCCGAAAGATAATCTTGTGGCATTACATTTTAAATATGATTTCTGGCATATGACCGCCAGGGCTGGCTCCGCGTCCAATCTGGACGTCCAATTTTCGATGACTTTTTCCAACATTTGTGGCCGTATATCGGCAATAACACGGCGAATGTTGTCTTACCAATGGTCAACGCTGTGTAACATGTTGCGCCGTCTTGTTGAAACCACATCTCCTGGATATCATGGTTATTCAATTCAGGAATGAAAAAGTTAGTAACCATGGCTTTATACCGATCACCATTGACTGTAACGTTCTGGCCACCATCGTTTTTGAAAAAGTACGGACCAATGATTCCACCGGCCCATAAAGCGCACCAAACAGTCAGTTTTGCTGGATGTAACGGTGTTTCAACATACACTTGAGGATTACCTTCACTCCAAATGCGGCAGTTTTGTTTGTTGACGTAGCCATTCAACCAGAAGTGCGCTTCATTGATAAGACGATAAAATGGACGTAGTGCGCGATACGTTTTCCGCACAGAACCATTATTTTCGAAATAAAATTGCACTATTTGCAAGCGTTGTTCAGGCGTGAGTCTATTCATGATGAATTGCCAAACCAAACTGAGAATACATCACTTGACAGCTGTTAAATCGGTCGCCATCTTGAAAAGTAATGCCAACTTAAAGTTCTATAGCTCTATAAAAAACACCCTTTATAAGAGTGTGTTCAATGGTTTTGCCGTTACACTGAAAGAGGATGACGTGAAAGGTCTATCCAAGGGATGGGCGCCATTTTTCTTCGGCTATTCTATGCAGGGTTTGTGCAAATTCGGACTCTATAAAGTGTTTAAAGTTGCCTTCTGACTGTCGTTATATTTATGGAAACGATAATATTGAGATTGCCAATGAATACAAGTATTTGGGTGTTCATCTAAACTGCAAACTTCTTTTAGAAAACATTTAGATATAAAACTGGCAGAGGATAATACTGATTTTAATGCTATATGGATCAATCACATAAACAACCCTCATATTTTCATCTAAAAAAAGAAGAAGAATTTCGTTGAATTTCGTTAGATATATTATGTTTTATGGGACGCAAATTTAGGGGGTTGATAAATTTTAGTCCGTAGATAATCTTCTGCTTTCTTTATAAAGAGTTAATATTTCTCCCATCTAACACTCCCTATTCAACCATACCTTACACACCCGCATATTTTATACTGTACGTTGTTTTACTCAGACACCAAATAGACTGCCTCGCAGTGTTGATGAGGAGACAGTGAAACAGATCTCGTTCTGGGTCGAAAACTGTGTCAAAAATTGGAATAACTGGTCGAAACTAGAATAATGTTTATGATATAGAACTAAATTCGATTACACCCCTACATCACTTAAGCTGAGATCTCCTATATTAATAGAAAAATTTATTCAAAAACAGTTCGCTAACTCCACCGTAAGTGCTTACCAGTCTACATCCCACGATCTTTGCAAGGACCTGATACATATACGAGTATAATCTGACTAGTTCAACGTTGAATATTCTGCTTACGCAATAAATTTAATTTTGAGCCAAAATAATTTTGCTCTGCCGCCCTTTTATATATATATATATCTCAAGCAATTGGCTCGAAGTTATATTATTTAAATTAAAAATAAGCTACCTTTGAACTTATATTTACTAATAAAACCATTTATGAACCAATGTATTAGCTAAGCTACGCATGACATTAAGCATTAGAAAAGGGGCTCTCACAAAGCAGCGTACTAGATCCAATCCTTTACCTTCGACCTACCAACGTCAAATAATGCTCAAACTGAAACTTTCGCACTGGTATAATGACGATTGCATACAGCTTTCAATGGCGATTTGTCGAATTTCCAGCTGGATGACTAGATGGATCTTCATTGTTAACGAGACAAAATCAGATCATGTGTCAAAGGAAGAAACATCCAAATTCCCCAATGTGACTCTGTTTTGGAATTCACTTGGACAGACGACTAATAGCATACTGCTTCGGCAACAGAAGAGCCCTGCGCAGTGTGTACTGGCTGTCACAATCTCTCCTCTCTCTCCTCTCTCATTAAGAGAAACAAGGTTTTTCTTCGCAATTTAAATATACACGCAGAGACATTTTCACAAAAACCAGCTTTGTCTAAATCCAAAACCTAAATATCTGATCTGTATTATAACAAGGTAAGAGGCAAATAAATGGCAAACTTTTTCATTAAAACTTTACGTACCACACAATAATAACTGACGAAATTACTTTCATACGCTCTTTTATGAATTACTCAAAATTTTAAATTTATTCCAGTTAAGACTTACCGTTTCCTTGTTATTTTTCGACTTGAACAGCATCTCTTCCAGCCACACCCATTGTTTCTCCGCATCCTGCGTCTCATACTCGGATAACGCACTCACCCGGCCCTCACCATCGCCCACACTCAATGCGGGTATGGCATTCATGCCACGATGATGACCGCCACCATAACCACCATAGCCACCGCCATGTGACATCCAATCACTCTGCGAATGGCCATGATGCTGATGTATTGAGCCGTGATGATAATAATAGGTCTTGTACTCCGAGTCGCCGTTGCTGCCAGCACCATTAGGTGTACGCTGTCGTACAGCTGCCAAATGACTAGGCTGCGTTTTATGATCGTGACGCATAAAATTTGTATTTAACGCGATAATGCGTAGGCGACTCTTTGTTTGCTCAATGGAGTAGTAGCCGCCTAAAAAGGAGAGAAATAAGTTTTTTGTTAAAAATATCAATTTTTATACGTATTTTTTGGACTTAGCAAAACAGCACCTATAACAAAGAAAGGCTAGAAGTAATTCTCTTTCAAATTTTTTTATTTTTCCGAAGTACGCTCCTATTGCCACAAATAAAGCGAGCAAAAACAGCAGAAATTATAAAAAATCAGCTTCAAATATTGATTTGCGCGTACTTCAGCTTCTACTGCCACTGTTCTTGCCATGCTAAAAATATTCACTTTCTCGAATACATACACACATGTGTTTTACTAGGTATGTATTTAGTTGCCAATAGCAAAAATCACGTATACGCCTTGTCGGCTACCAACCGTCTGCTGTCGCATCCTTTCATGCATAAAGTGAATCGAAGTGATTGCGCTGACTGGCATAGATTTCCAAGGCATTTACGCTTTCAAAAAATAAAAATAAAACACAAAAAATAACAATAACAACATTTTTGTAATGATTTTCTGTTTTTTTTTCCTGTTCTCCGTCTTGCACTTTAGAACATTTTCACACATCCTTCATGTTCATTATTAATTCAGGTGGCGTAAAAGGTAACAGCATGAAAATCAATATTTACTGAAGCGAAATGCGCTCTGATTACAACAAATCAACAGCTGTCTACGTTGAGCAGATGAAAATACGAGTATATAGATGTGCAAGTACATATTTACAAATACTGAGATATCACACAGCTTAAGAATAAGTCGACTATTGTTATTTCAATACAAAATAATTTCGGCTTACTTTAATGAATAAATTCAGCGGGAGTTGAAAAACAAACAAGAATTTTTAATTTTTTTGAATTAGAAATGTTTTTATGGAATGGTTTTAGTTTATTTAAAAGGGATAAAAAAAAGAGAGTGATTACTTCATAATATCTAAGAAAGCTTAATAACAAAAACGTATTTAATATCGTTTAAAAATTATTCTAATTTCTTTTTCCTTTATTTTATTCTAGTAAACATTGCACTCAAAAATAATAAATTTGTACCACCCTGTGTATTACATCGTTTCTGCACTTAAAAAAAGTATATGCAAACATATTTCAATGTTCCAGTGGTAGTCATATTCATTAATAGCCCAATTCTACACTCACAATTTTGAGAAATTCTGCGCCTGAATGTATACATGAGTTCTTGTTATTCTTTTGCTAAAGGGTGATCCACTTCGAGGTTCTCTACTTTTTTAAAGAAAAAAAAAAACACACAAAATTAAAATTTAATGGGGGAATGTTTATTATGATTCGAAAAAACATTCTTTGGCATTTTTTTTTTTTAATTTATTTCTTTCAAACATTGGACGCGGCTACGTCTCAGATGGTCCATCCGTTGAGTCTAATTTTCGATGACGGGTTCGAGCATTTCGGCTGGCAACTGTCGTGTCATTCGCCATGGTGTAATGTTTTGCTACAAGACCTGAAACGCAGCGGGGTTGTCCGCACTTACGTATCCCCACAGAAGAAAGTCTAATGGAGTGATATCGTACGATCTTGGTGGCAAATCGACCAGCCCAAAACGTGAAATTATCTGCTCACCGAAGTGTTCTCTCACTAAATTCATTGATTGCTTCGATGTTTGGGAAGTGGCGCCGTCTGTTGAAACGAAATATCGTGGAGATCACGAACTTCAACTTTAGGCATCAAATAGTCGGTTATTATGGTGCGATAACGGTCACCAATGACGGTTACTTTCTCACCGGCATCATTTTTGAAGAAATATGGACCGATGATTCCACCGGCCCACAAACCATACCACACCGGAAGTATGGTTTTAGTTTATTATTGAATCCCTTCAGGTTTCCCTTCGTTCCAAATGCGCAATTTTGCTTATTTACATACCCATTGAGCCAGAAATGGGCCCTATCCCTGAACCAAATTTGGCTCGAAAAGGTCGGATCTTCTTGCAACCTTTCAAGAGCCAAAAGAGCGAAGCGATGTCACTTTGGAAGGTCGAGCGGCTTCACTTCTTGCACAAGTTATATTTTGTGTGCTTTCAATATAAGATCTCGACGTACAATGCGACCAGTCGTTCCATACGTCAGTCCAACTTGCTGCTAACGGCGCCGAATCAGCTCTCCACGGTCTTTGTGTACACTCTCAGCTAAGGCCGCTATATTTTCTTCACTGTGTGCTGGACGTGGTCTATTGGGTCGAATATTAACTAATAATGAACGATAGGTTTCAAGAACGTGAATTTTCATAATGAAGTTGAAGGATTAACAAATTGTTGTTCAGGCGTAAGTCTTTCCGTGATGAAATGCCAAACAAAGTTGAGCAAAAACAACATGACAGCTTGACACGACTGTCAAAAAATACTATTCAAAAAAGTACCTCTATTTGGATCACCCTATATTAATCATATTAACTGTAATACAAAATACTTTCTGCCGACTAGAAAGAATTTGTGTTTTTTAGTTTAATTTATTTTAAAAACTTTAAGTTTTTTTTAAATTAAATTTTAATTGGTTAAAAAATATGTTAGTATTTAGCAACTTTTATTTAGTTGGGTTTCATAGTTCCTTGATAAAGTTTCTTTGCATAATTTCAGGCGCTGCACCTTTTTCATGGCGTTTAAAATATGAATAATTATGTGAAGCAGTTAATATTAATGCAGCAAAGTAAAGAATTGAACACATTTTGTGTCATTACTCACCTTTTTCGAACGTATGCAGTGCCTCTGACGGCAACCAATGCCGCCACAGCTCGCCCAAATGTCGAAAATTTGTTGTGCCATCTTCATGTCCAAGCACGGGAAATACGAATTGCGATGAAAATGTGCGCCCAAGTAAATCGGTAATGTTGCGCAATATTTCCAAACGCTTTGTGTCGGACTCCTTGAGCGCTGAGTGGGACAGGCCATCACTGAAAAAAAGAATAATATTGTTATAATGTAATAAAAACATAATTGAAATAAAAAATTGTTAATGAAACTATATTTGTTTTTAGGAACTAATATATTTTCAGTGCACCTTAAAATAGCAATTCTCGAAATCATATTTAAAATATAAAAGTAATATAAATATAGTGTGAGCCAAGGCAGAGGCATGGTAATTTAACTGCTCATCGATTAAAAGCTGCAAGGAATCTGGCACGAATACTATGATCCGAACTATATTAAAAAATACAACGGTGGTTATCTAACTATTGCTCGCGAAACCGTCGAAGGGTTAATAATAATACAGTTTTCGAGGTTTCACAAACAAAAAAAGCTCGAAACCATCATTACTGGATACCCCAGAAAACCAATCTAGTCTCAGCTTGAACTAGAACAAAATTATCTCGGCAATTAACAGCTTCTCACCATTTCAAGTGTTGGATCAATGAATTTTACCCATAATGCTATAGAGGCTAAATAAACAATATAATTGGCTGGAAGGAATCGATAAAACCAATATTCAACTGTCTTCTATACCAAACCAGCGGCGCAATTTGGCGTCAAATGGAAATAATAAGCGAAACCAGATTGCTCTCCCCCTGGTCATTTCAACGAAAAAAGGTGTTCCTCTACCTCCGTTTTCAAAATCAGTTATTGCATTGAACACACGAAGCGAATTGTAGACTAGAGTTTGCTTTTGATTCGCGAAAGAGAGCTTGACTTTTCAATTGCCTACTTAGTCCAAAGTAGCATCTATTGGCAAGAGTGATTCTGCGTTGAATTTCTATACTGATATTGTAGTGTTGTTGGTGGTTTCAAGATGGACGGAATAATATACATCTTCAAAGTTATGACTGCCAACGTGACGTGAGAGCCAAGACACTGATTGCTTGTTTGATGACAGGAGATATTTTGTCTTGCTCGCACTTACCACGAGACCCATTCGCTTCACTTTTTTACCTGGCCTGGAGCAAGTAGAACTAACGGTGCGGTTGCTATGACCAATCATGTCGGCGTACGCCAGCAGCAAGTGTACACTTCTGATTAACTACGAGAGGTTATGCAAGTCAGCTAAGTATTCAGATATCCAGGTGGCATTGCCAGCCTTATCGTCAACGATTCAGACGTTGTCAATAATTGTGGCAATGTACGAAGCTCGCTGGTAGCTCAATTTGATATCTTCCCGGCAATAAAGAGATTTTCGGTATTTAAAAATGTGACGAGTTGGCTTAGTCGGGAACAACCCTTCATGAATGTGAAGCAGAGATGAAACTATGTACATCAGGTACGAAAACTTAGCTGCAAGTTTGAGCAAATAGCATTGAGCAGATGGAAAGCTATAATCTACAATAATATAACTAAGCATATTCGGGCCAAAAATGACATGATTAAAATTAATTACAAAACCTTCGGTGACTACCCACGGATATAAATAGTTTTATTGAGAAACACAAATAATCAACGACTATTTTCAATCTAACGATGAAACGTGAGAGCAAACAAATTATATTATATAATAGCTCATCAAATGGCGACTCCAGTGATAACTGTTAGATTCCAAAATTTTTCGGGCAGCACTCTTACCTAAAAACCTCGTATAAAAAGTCGATTTTATAAATGTTTTGGTTATAAGTTAATGAGGAGAACTTCAACCGAGCTCCTCTTAAAATTTGTTTGCTTCTTGATGTTTTTAGCAACTAATGGAGAGACCTACGGTTTTTTCTAAGCCGCCTCCGAACGGAAGATAGGTTTTTATGAGGGACTTTTATTTCCTGTCAGAAAAACACTCCGAGGACTTGAAATTCTCTGCCGAGGGGTGAAAACAAGAAAAATGGGATGTCTTCGGACATGCCGAAGTCTTTATATCTTACATGAACATTTAAAATTTATTGCAAATTGCAAAACTCAATTTCGACGATTTTCAGCACCAATATAAACTTGAATTTACGTCCGTAGAATACCAAATTTCAATTTCTTAGATGATTTGTTGGCCGATTTATGACCCCAAACCTCTTAACTCAACAAATGGGTTGTATGGTATACTATTCTGATTTCGATTATTTTTAGTACCAATATGGAATTCACAGTATGTAAGTGCAGCATACCAAATTTCACGTTCTTAGGTAATTTTTTAACGAATGTACGGCCCAGAATTTCAAATCTGGAAGATCGGTCACATATATAACTATGTTCCGATCTGGTCGGTTTCGACGAATGATCGTCTAAGCCTCAAAAACTCAACTCTCGAAACTGACGGACAGAAGGACCGATGGACATAGCTAAATCAATGCAGGTAGGTTTATGTGGTCTAGAATAAATTTTTTTTTTTTTTTTTAATATTTCGAAAGTTTCAACTTTCAACTTTTTTTCTAAGAACAGCTTTTTCTTCAGGTAAAGAAAATCTGCGAATGATTTAAGGTCATTGAATATGTTATTCAGCTCCATAGTATAAAAATTGTATTCTCTTGATAACTTCTTACTTTTTTAGCTCAAAAACTGATAAAAAAATTAGCCTTTTTCGGTTATCGAAATTCAAAATTTCACTTTTTAAAAAAAAAATAATCTTGGTTCAGGTACAAGTATAGCCATACCAATTAATAATCTTTTTGGTTTTTGTTTTCAGATAAGTACAAGAGCCAAAATTTCCTGCGCCACCCACATCCAATTTTTTGAGAAGATCAAATTCAGAACCAATTTTGAAATATTTGAAATTATTACTTTCTAATTATCTATATGTTTTTGTCTTCAATATAAGTTGTAAACTATACCTACAAAATTTATATATTGATGTTTATTATTACCACCTTAAAAAAGTATTGGAAGTTCCTGAAATTTGCGATCTCTAGGCCACTATCTCCCCTTCAGCTCGTCATTCTGATACGATCGGTATAAATTTCGATATGTTCATCTCTTCTCCTTCTGATACTTACATAGTTTGGACCAAAGTTAATATACCATTTCTTGTAAATGAAAGGTAAAGAAATTAATATTCTATAGTTTTGAATATTGGTCGAACCTGGACTCGAACCCTGGCCCTCCGAATGGTACTACGAAATGCCAACCATTAGATCTGCAAAAATTTATACCGGGCGTGTCAAAATGGCGAGCTGAGTTGACATAGCCATGTCCAATGTCCGCCTGTTTTAACGCACACTTATCTCTTAATTTTTGAGATATTTCAAAGAAACATGGTATGCAGATGTACTGGAACCAGCCCGATAAAGTCGTACAAAAAGCATTTAAGAGCACGAAATTTGGTGTTATAGACACACATGATGAGCAACTTCACTTTTATACTGAAAAACGTCGAAATCGGACAACTAATTCATATAGCCTCGTCAAAGAAGTATATAAAAGCGTGATACTTGGTGTCCTGCAGACATGAAATCTATTCAGTATTGTCACTGAAAATCATTGAAATCGAATTTTGCAAGTTGCAATAAATTTAATATTTTCATGAAAGGTATAAATACTTTGGAATAGCCGAACAATGCTCTTATTTCTTGTTTTAAATAAAAATTTTACAAATTTTTCCGAATAGAAGAATTTATTCTATTTACATTTTTTTTTAATATTCAATTAATAAATTTTTGTCATGCAAATAGTTTATGGGAATATTCTTCATATACTTCTACACCTTTGTTATAAAATTATACATAATTCTAATAACATACGTATACATGTACAAACATATGTTTATGTGCGTGCTTGTGCGTATGCATTTCTTGTCATTAGTCATAATCAAATTTTACCTCAAATTCTGTACTCCTATTTTACACTACTAATCGCATTGCAGTACAGTTGAATAGTAGCCAATTGAAGTTTAGTAATTAAGCGAATAATTTTCCTACAAATTGATATCAAATCACACGACAAAAATATTAACAAAGGTTTAGATTCATAAACATAGTAGTTGCTATATACATCAATACTACGTTTCACTACAATATTTGATTAAATAAATGCTGTCGCAGAATGTGTTTTTCGCATATAAACATATTAATTTATTATGTGTGTGGATGTGTGTATTTATATGTATTTCTATTCAACATTGATCATTAAATTGCAATTGTGGTAATCATTTGATGATCAAGGCAATTATCATGGTCATTGATTGGTTAATGCAGAAATTCGTAATTAAACATTTCATGCCACCTGAACATACCAATGCTGTTAAATCGACAATAAGCCTAATTGGTGGCAATGGAAGTACTTATGTGATATAACCTGCAGGGAAATATACCCGGGCTAGTTGTTAACTAGATAGTTACTAGTTGACATTTTTACACTAATGAGTTTATCTGCCACCGATTTCGTATGTTAGCGACTGCTATTTTCAACATGACGATGTTCTTCGCAATGTGAGTTGTCCGAGCATGCAGCATTTTCATACTAGATAAATACTAGTTCATTGAAGCATGGACAGAAATATAAAGAAAAAATTTTACCTGGAGTGAAATTCGTACCATGGTTATACATGAACTGTACAAACGAACTATACAAACGAAACAAACTTTCACTAGTGGTATGTTAAAAAATTATATTATTATCCACCTTAATAGTAATTTCTCAGCGAATAGCTAACTGGTGTGATTTAATGTTCAAGCACTAGTTTTTAATTAGAATTTTTACATAGTAGCTTATCGTTTCACTACTGAGTATATGTGCTCGTACATATTTATATATGTATACATATCTAATAACCTTATTCGGTTATAAAAATCTTTGTTTCCAATCCTTTGATAGTAATTAGATCTTAATTTTATATACATATTTATGTACATATTAATCAACTGTTCAAAATAAATATATCTAAAAATTGCATAATTGACTTTGTTCTAGCAGCTTGTTGTAGAAGCGATTCACGAATGAAAATTATTATTTATATAATTGAATGGTGAGAGCTAAAAATCTATAATAATAATAAAATATTGATAAATACTTAACACATAATTAAATAAGAGAATGTCAAATTTGTGACATGTCCATCAAAATTTCGACGTGATAATTTTATCTAAATTTATTTTTTGATTACTGTAACTGAAATCTGTTTAAGGAGTATGCAGTGATTTAGTATGAGAACATTACCAATAATTAAATTAAATTAAATTAAATTAAGAAATTTATATAGAAAAAATCTTAATTGAGTGAAGGCCAAATATATATATGTGCACACATTGTTCAAAAAGACCCTAAGTTATAAGTTTTTTATTTCTTAAGGTGATATAACAAAGATACACTTTCCAAACTAATGAATTTTAAAAAATCACATAAATCACTAAATAAAATTTAGACGCTTCTTTTTAGATTTAAAACTTAAATTTCGAACTGTTTTATAGGAAGTGTTCTAACAGTACTGTATATTTCCAAATAATCACATTAGTTTCAAGTTAAATAAGCATAAATTTTGAGTTATCCGAAAATTGACAGTAGTTTTTTACTATTTGGAAACAATGAGTTTAGTAATTACAAAAAATCACAAAAGGAGTTTTTATGAATTGCTCTTCCAAAAAAAAAAAAAACAAGTTAAACATTTTTTTTTACTTATACATTTTTATTTATTTAAAATTTTGTTGTTTATTAGTAGAATAAGATTCAATGCTAAAGATAATATTTAACTATATATTTAAATAAGTATACCAAAAATATATATTAACGCATATAATACATTAAATTAAACAGAGATAACACATTAAAATTGTAGTTGGTATAGAATTCCAAATTCGAATAAAGTTGACGACAAACAGTCTTGTGTGTGAACATTTAGATCAGATTTTTATAGAGCTAATGTGATTCCTTAGAGTTCAGTGATGTAAAAAGGGAGATACAGCTTCTGGATTTTAAGTAATCAGAAATTTAACAATTTAATAAACTAGGTATTTAATCGATCACATGCCCAAATTTCCATAAACCATAACCATTGCGTGAAATACTAATAAGTAGCGTATCAATTTTATGGTAAGACTTTGTACGAACTTGCTGTATACCAACTCAGAATAGGTGGTAATAACTAAGATTAATTGACGTGCAAGTTTTTGTTTGATAAGAGTTAGAATAAATAGTGCGGAATGCCATAAATTTCTTAAAGTATTTGTCTAGGTGGCATTAATATGCACGACGCTGGTTGGGTTAGAGTTGATAAAAACACCTAGCTTAGTGATTTTTTCGACTAATGCTAGAGAACCATGACCAAGCTAAGTGATTTTCTTATTATATACAAGTAGAACATACGATTTTTCTGGGTAGATAGAGGCCATTATGAGTGGCCCATCGCGATACAGAAGATGGGTTCTGATTTAAGTTAGAATTAATTCGATCTCTATACTGGAATGAACCAGAAAAGTAGAGCTGCAGATCAACTGCGTTTGCATGAACAATTACATATTGGCAAGTTTGGAAGATATAATTGATAAAAGCGCAAAATTCGAGGATTGCTTGATAAGTTAGTGATTTCTGCTCAATTACTGCAAATACAACTCTGCTACCGTTAATTGTCATCGAATAATAGACTGCTGTAATATTTTGATCCAGTTGGGGTGTTTAGCTTGCGTTTGACAGCTATTAAAAATAGACGACCTCGTAAATTTTAACAAAACTGGAATGAGGTGAGTTTCGTTTGCTGAGTAATCGTTTTTTTTTTTTTTGGTTTTGTAAAAAAACTATAACCAAAACCAAAGAATGACTTTATAAATACTATGGGAACTCTGCACAATCAAGTCCAATGGTTAAAAAGTGGTTTGCTGAGTTTCCTAGTGATAGTACGAGTACGAGTGACGCCGAAAGTTCAGGTCCCCAAAAGAGGTAATCGTGCCAGAAATCGTCCATAAAATACATGGAGTGATATTGAACAATGCGCAGATATATACCATGGCAAAATTGGGCTACGAACTGCTACCCCATCCAGCACATTTATTTCTGGTTTTCAAACCAAATGGTTGAGCGAAAAGAGATTCGGGACGTTACACAAACAAACACCTATTTTGAGGGTCTTGAAAAAAATGATTACTTGAAAGGCATATAAAAAGTTAAAAAAGCTGGACTAAATTTGTAGAACATTAAGGAGTCTTCGCTGACAAATTTTAATTTTTTTTTGTAATTTTTTAATTAATCCCAACGGTTTACCCACCTCCCGCCCATCCGCACACGGGGAGCTGTCCGCATGACGTACGGAACTTATTTTATTTTTCATCGATGCCGAGTCACGAGGAGAGGTTTCTTTAGTGTCGAGAACTAAAAGAGTTCAGCTACAGAGCAAAACTCATCAGCTGATTTTTAAGAATTATGTAAAATATAAAATGTAATATAACGGTTAGTTGAGAGTTGACAAACTAGTTTTCTTAATATGAAAAAGCGAGTCAGATATGTCAAATGTGCTTGAATGAGAGTTGAAATCTAGACACAAACAATGCAAAGGCTCGTGAAATTCAAAATTAATTTCACAAGTTTTCAAAAACAAAGGACAAAAATGTCTGGACATTCTGAACGGTACATTAAATTTGATTTCAGAGAGAATAAGGGGGCTGCAAACTGAGCCTGTTATTATTTTAACCATGAAAATAAAAACACTATTTGTCAAAAAATTTATATATATTTAAAAAATCTCAGACTTATAAAACCACCCTTGAAGCATTGGACCCCTAGAGAATACCACGGGTCAGGGAGTCAGTCAGAGTTCTGATCCAATTTTCACACGCTGGGCTTTGCCTGATAAATAAATTTCCATGAGCCTGATTGGAAAGGAGAAAGCAAACGAATTTTCCATATGCGATTAATAATTCAGTCAAACATTATGGACTCAAATATTTTCGATAAAACAGGTAAAACACTAATCGGATGAAAATCACAGGGAGCATTAAAATTTGGTAATTTGAAAATGATGGCAACTCTACGAAAGTTTTGATTTAGTGTTTGGTTCTTTTAAATAAATAAAGATTATTTTTAATTACTTTTTTTATACAGACAATAATTTTATATCTCAATAACAAAAAAAAAAAAAAAAAAAAAAAAAATCTAGCGCAAAATTAATACCATTTACAAACTAATAGTTCTTCTGTTGTCATATATTAATTAATGAAAATTTTTGTTGGAAAAAAATATTATTGAAATCTGCAAACATTTTTTCTGTATGAATATTGTAACAAAAAAATTTAATTGTGTGCTTAAGTGTGGTTTTTAAAGTGTATTCAATTCATAAGAATACTACTTACTCATACCTTGCATTTTTTTGTAAAATAAGTTTTTATGAAAGCTTCTCAAAATCTTAAAATACAATTTCGTTAAAATATTAGTTGGAACCTGTATGAAGAAAAATGCTAAGTATTTTTTATTAAAAAGCTTATACGCTTTAAATTCAGAAGTTTGTAAGCTCACAAGATTTATTACATACATGTAGGTTTAATCAAGCTTAACGGTATATATGTACATTTTTAGCCGCCAGTCATTCAATAGCACCCGTATTTACTACGCCTCTACAAGCGTGTGCATAAGTCTCGTCAAATTGAAAATAGGATTAAGACGAGTGGCTCCTACACATAAACACTTGGGAAGCCAATTAATGTCACCTAAAGGCAAATGTGCTATTAGCGCACAAGTGACAAACACAACATACATATTTGTTATTGGCAATGTGTATATGTATATACAACAAATATATACATTAACACAAATGATCAAATTAATCAGTCATTTAGTAAAGCAAAATAATATGCTTAGCAAGCAAAGTAAAACAAAGAAACGAATGTGCTCAAAGAGAGAGAGAGAGAAACGATGCGATGCGGTTTTTCCCGGAGGGGGAAAATGAGGAAGTAAATGATTGAACTAATGACATTCGAGCAAAAAATGCTTTGATAGGCTATATGTGGAAAAGCTTATAAGGCATATACCTCGTATACATACATATACATACCAGTATATTCGTATTTAAAGAGGTATTTAATGGGAAAGTGAATTATTCGAACGTATGAATATATCAAAAAAGAGAACTGGTGGTCGTGTATTTAGCTACATAATTATATTGAAAGCGGCAGTGACAGCGACAGCAAGGAAAAACCACATATAACATGAGATCAGCTAACAACGAACAGTCATACACACATACTCAGTGTCGCCTGTAAAATTAGAATCGATCTCAGCAACATTGGTCGAGAAGTCGTGCGTTCCGCCAATTTGTTTTTTCCCATAATAATGCTTGCATTTCAATTTTAACAGCAGTGGCCCGTAGCATGTAGCTTTCCGTTTTCAACTTTACGGTGCCGTCAGACGTAGCAATTATTTCATTTCAAATTACATGTCCAAATGAGAAATTTCGAAAATTTAATTTCAAGAGCAGTCACACGTAGCAGAAAAAAAATTCTTAGAAATTGAATTTAAATTTCTGAAAACTGGTCTGAACAGCAATGTTGCGAAATTAAATTTCTGGATCATATATCAAATTATTTCTGAAAAAAAAATAAGATTATTTCAATGAAAATTATTGTCACATAGCAGGTGTGGAAGATAATGATATCAGAAGGATGAGCAAAAATTTTTTGGCAACGTGCAACTTCTGCAGCACTTTATGCATCTTGGAAAATAAAATTTCTAAGGCTTCACAAGCAATTGGACAGTTTGCATATAAATGACAATATTCACTGCAATTTATATTTCTGCCATTATATGAAACTAACTTGCAGAAATTAGTTTCAGGGATGGCAAAATCGATATTAACAAAGAATAATAATAAAATAATTAAAATAGCAAAAATGTGAGCTTACAGTGGCTAAATTTTAAAGTTAAATAACACGTCGTAATTACAATTTTATTTATTTTATTTTATTTTATCAATTTATTTAATTTAATTTATATATTTTAATTTTATTTTATTTTTCTTTATATTTTAATTTAATTTAATTTAACATTGTAATATAACACTTTTTTGAATTTATTTGTATATATTTTAATAAATTTACTACATTTAATTTTATTTATATTTACATTACATTACTTAATTTTGTTTTGATTTTTTTATTCAATTTCATTACATTCAATTTATAATATGTATTTCAAGTTTTTTTAAACATTTTCTTTTAACTTATATAATTTTATTATATTTAATTATCTTTCATTTTATTTTATTTTATTTTATTTATTTATTTTTTGTTCTATTTTATTTAATTTTAATTTCCTTTTATATTACTTTATTTTCCTTGATTTTATTTTATTTTATTTTATTTTATTTTATTTTATTTTATTTATTTTATTTTATTTAATTTTTTTTATTTTTTATTGTTTTTGTTTTAGTTTATTTATTATTTATTTCCTTTTATTTTATTTTATTTTGTTTTATTTTATTCATTTTATGTATTTTTTATTCTTTTATTATTTGTTCTATTTTATAAGTTTTTAATTTTCTTTTGTTTTATTTTATTTTATATTATAATTTTTTGTTTTGTTTTATTTTTTTCCTTGTAACATTTCACACAATAATTGATTTTCTCTTGATATGAGCATCGAGTGATTTGCTTTAAGTTTCTGGCTTAGAATATACAAATCATATATTTTCATAAGTATGCATAAATGGTTTTCTCTCTCATACACATATATTTACATACATTGGACACATGTAGTTATGCCCCACATGCGTCAAGTGCTCATTCCACTTGATATTTGTCATTGTAGTAATTGCATTGCCACTTACTAATACTTAAGTCTGACAAATAACAAACATTATCTTATTAGATTACTTGTACAAAGTTTTATTGTTGTTGTTATTGCTGTTGGCATGACAAAACGCCAAAGCAATGAACAAATCAATCCCAGCTAGTCGACATTATTGTAAAAGACTAACAAATTGCTTCTGTCTAGATTACATCAATCGCAGCAAAATATATACGTATTTACATATGTATGTACATATAAATCATGGAAGATATGCACTTATGTACATATAATGTATTTTGTATATAGAATAATCGGATAAACCTATAAATACGTTTAAATGAGAAATAAAGATATGTTGAAATACATAAATACTTGTACAGTGTACATAAATTTACAGGTAATGAAAAATGTGGTAAGGAATTTTTCCTGTAAAATGTAGCAAATATAGAAAAAATATAATTTAATGTTTTAGATATTTGTATAAAGTTTAATATATTTTTATATGTGATTTCTATGGAATGTTGTTCATGTAAAATAAAAGTAAAAGAAATATATCGATCAAAAACGCTGGTAAATTTTTGCTCTTTACTGTTTGCTTGAATGTGGCTAGGCTCTCCCTCCTCTGCATACATATGTATTCGAGTTTGATACTGTCAGCTAAAAATGCTTCAAATTACTTCGGTTACCAGGAAATGATATTGATTTTAAAGCGTATTATTTCTTGTCAAATCCAAATTAATTATTGTGCTGTCTTTTACTAAATGGCAAATAGCTCAGATGTCACTCACTCAATTACATTTTCTCAAGAAAATTTATCATGAAATGCTTTGTCAAGACACATACATGCAGGCGTGCAATTGCTTTAATATATAATAAATAAATTGGGAAGTTTTGACATAAAACTGACTAAAAGAGCAAGCAGAAACCTTTTTTTTTTAATGACAAAAATTGCTTTTAATTATTTTTTTGTTTTACATTTATGTTTATTTATTCTTCATATTTTTTATATTATATAAAGTGGCGGACAAAAGTTTACATAAACCGCCTGTATTCGTTATGTAGAAAGTACTATCACTTTTCTGAAAATTGTTGATATGCAGTTTTATTTCAAATCCTTTTCTAATCACATGTATTAAAACAAATCCATTCTCTAACATAAAATAAAACAATTATAGTGAAAAAACGCAAAAATATCATTGACAAAAGTCTACATACACCACAGGTTTATTAGTAGTTATGTCAATATGCTATGTTGTTATGGCGGTTAGGTACCCTTTTTCCTACTATTTTTTTAAATTATGTTTTCTAATTTACTAGTATTTAATTTAGTTGCGGTTTAAACATATTAGCATCAACAACAGCTCCATAAAAGAAATATACATTGAGGTAAGAATATTGATTATTCAGCACAGAAAAGTCGTATGGCGAAATTTCGAAAATTTTAAACTTAAGCCGACCAACAGTACAGACCATTGTAGGAAAATTTGGAAAAAAAAATGGACCCACCGAAAATAAGCCGCATGTTGCGCAAGCTCATCAAGGAAGCTCTTATTTCTGTTTTCTTGTTTACAGACAAATCGAAGTTTAATATAATCGGCAGCGATGGAAGTGAAAAAGTTTGGAGAAAAGAAAACACTGCACTTAACGCCAAAAGTATAGTACCAACAGTGCAGCACGATGGCGGCAGCGTAATGGTTTGGGAGCGGTTGCGGCACCTGAAGTTGGAAAGCTTATTTCTATTGAAGGTAATATTGATCGGTTCAAATATAAGTCCTTGTTGGAAGCTAATCTGAAGACTTCGGTCGACAATTTGGAGCTTGACGCGGGCTGGGTATTTAACAAGATAACGATCCAAAGCACAGTGCCCATTGTTAGGGATTGGTTGCTTTATCATGAACCAAGGCAACTACATACACCACTTCAAAGCCAATATTTGAATGTTATTGAACTTTTCTGGCTGATTTTGAAGCGAAAAATTAGAAATAATCAGATGTCCAGATCAGCATTACTCAAAGAACGTCTAGTTCAAACTTGGGACAGTATTACTTTCTCAGAATTGACAAATTTAGTAGCTTCGATGCCGCGACGGCTTCAAGCTGTTACCGATGCGAAAGGTGGACCAACTAAATACTAAAAAGATCATGTTACCTGATATTAACCATAGTTTTTACGCTAAGATAAGTTATGTATGTACTGTATCTAGACTTTTTTCAATGTTGGATTTACGTTTTTCTGTCATAGGCTTACTATTTTGTGTTAAAAAAATGTATTTTTTATGTTTTTTATGATAATGGAAAATAATTGAAATAAACTGTTAAATTTTCCTATTAACTTTTTGGACTTTCAATTCAGCGAAAATAGGTGGTTTTTGTAGACTTTTGGCCGCCACTGTATATATATGTTATTTGTAATTGTTTGATAATTATTTTGAAATTAATTATTATAATTTTTTTTAAATTTCTCGCCATTGAAAAATATTCAACCATTTTCCTATTTCTTCGTTGACGATTTGATTATTTGTTTTTTTTTTAACATTTTGATGGATGGATAAAATTTCTTAATCATCCTACATATTTTACAAAATTAATCGTTCTTAATCAAGTTTTACGGAATTGTTAAGTATTGTTTTTGTTAAAAAAAAAACACCTAATTTTGTTTGTTTTATTTGTAATTTTGTAATTATTAAAATTTATAGCAACCCCATCCAAAATTAGTTTAAACAAAGAACCTAAATCTCTTCGAAATTCACGAATTTAGTATTTGTATTTAAGTACCTTAATTTATAATCTTTAAACAAACTCAAACAAATGGAAACTCTGATCTAAATTATATTTAACTTTAAACTTTCTTAGTCGGTGGCAACCTTCCTGCTTTTGTAAACCATTTTGAATTATCCGAATATGACTCATACATATGACCACGGACTCTATTTCGATATAAAATTACGGTAATCCTATTTAAAATTACTTTCAACTAAAATCCTTTTACGGAGTGAGGATAGAAAAATGCCTACCGCATCATCATTGCGTCGTCACAGCAATGGTATGTGCAGGTCACTAAAAAACTCTCATATAAAAACCGTCGCCCACAATGGAACCGTCTTCGCATTACTTCAGTGTGGCATTCCATATTTCTTGTCTTAAGACTTATATGTCATTACCTGCGTCCAGGTCCCGTTTTTTTAACCGGAGTACGCTTTTTATTTAGTTTTTCACGTTATTCCAGTTTTACTCGTTTCGAAGCATGACAGTTATAATGTTGTCAGCATTAAGGGGGCGGACCAAAATCTGCAGCCTATATCTTTCTGTTTGCCAGTGCATACATTTGAAAAACATGTGTTCAGCGTCATCTTTGATCGCATCGTTGTATGTTTAAGTCGATGCTTCGGCTTTTCCCATTTTATGCAAATACTTGGTAAAATATCCTTGCACGGATAAGAATTGTGTAGTTTAGTAATTTACTTCTCCATGTTTCCTGCTGGAAAACTCTTTTATATTTTTGATTAGTCTTGCCGTCCATCTACCATGATGTCCCTGCTCTCAATGAGTTTGCTATTATCAACATATATATTTTTTTCAAATGTTAATAAGCCGACGGGGGTGCTTCCGCTTATTACCAATACTGCTTCGCCTAAAACTTTACGATATGCCAAGACTACTCTCAGAGCAGCTGTGCGATAAACTTTTTCCAGGGCTTTACGTCGATTATTATTCTTAAGGGAGTCTGCCCATAACTCTGCTCCGTAGAGCGAGTGTTGGTATCAAAAGCTTCCGTTCTTTCCTATGTCGGGGCTCCTATATCAGCCATCATTCTGCTGAGTTGGAATATTATTTTAGACGCCTTTTCTGTTGCATGTTGGATTTGTGACCAGTAAGTAAGCCTAGAGTCCAGTCTTATACCCAAATAACTGACAATATTTTGTGTCCTTAGAGTCTCCGTGGTTGTTGTCCTCATGTCTATGTCAATGGGAATATGTTTCCTTATTAGTAATACTAGCTCAGTTTTTTGCGGCAAGATTAAGGTTTATCTTGTTAAGTCAAATTTCTGCTCTTAGTTTCATTTTCTGCGCGCATCCTCAGCGCCTCGTGCAGTGATTATCGCGGCGATGTCGTCTACCTAGCCAAGTAGGTGTATATCTTCGGGCATTTGGAGACTTAGTATACCGTCGTAACTAACTGACGTTCCAGAGGTGTCGATAATTGATCTCTGTGCTGCTATCGATGTGACCGTTAAGTGGCGTGATCCTTCAGAAGTTTTAGATAGCAGGGTCCTGTCTTTGACATAGTTCCTCTGCATTAAGCTGAGATATGTACGCATTTTAAAGTTTTCTTCTAATACTTTAATCATATTCTTCCATTGAGCGCTCTTGAACGCATTCCGTACATACAGGGAGGCTAGTAAAACAATTCGTCGGAGTTTGTGGCATCATCTATACACTACATCTACACTCTTCATAACGTTCTCAATTGCGCCGCGTGTTGATCTGCCAGGAATGAAACAATATTACCTGAGTGATAAGCCACTTGCCCTAGGTTTTAGCAGTCCTTCGAGAAGCTTGCAAGTTGTTTGAAGCATGCAGGGAAGCCGGCATGCTGGTGAGCCTTCTGGGCTTCCCTCCCTGCTGTCTTTTCCAAACATCTAGGAAGATGCCGGCCTTAAGGCAGGTGTTAGATATTCATAATAGCACACTTGGACGAGTTTCGGCTTTATAGGGTTTTCAAATAAGAGTGATATGATTTCTTTAAAAAAAAAACCGACTAATTGTTAAGGAAATTCAAATGCTTTTTATTTAATGTAAAGTACAATCGGTACAATTAAGTTCTGAATATAACACCATTTAAATGGTTTCCACGACTTCATTTGCAGGAACGAATTCGATGAACCCAATTTCCGAGCACCTTTTCCACTAAATCAAGTCTTATGTCAAGAATATTCAATATAGACTTTTAAAGTTTGAATATAGTCTGGTTTATTGTTAAAGATCGATGACTTCAAGTAACCCCACAAGAAGTAGTCTAATGGTGTTAAATCACATTTTCTTGGAGGACATTCAATGTCACAATTTGTTGAAATAATCGAATCTCAAAACCTTTCTCTCAATAAATCGGTTGTTGCACGTGCTTTGTGACACGTAGCTCCGTCTTGTTGGAACCAGATGTTGCTAAGATCAACTTCTTCCAATTGTGGGCATAAAAAGTTGATTATCATCGATCTATACCGCTCTCCATTGACAGTAACGGTGCTACCAGCTTCATTTCCAAAGAAGTACGGACGACAGGTTTGTTTATTTACCCCATCACTCAAATGAAAGTGAGCCTCATCGGAGAATATGATTTAAAAAAAAAAATCGTTATCGTTTTCAAGTTGTTTGAAGGCAAAATCAACCAATTCACGACGTTTATGGTGGTCCAGTGATCAAATTGTTAACATTACTGAATACAATAAAAAAATGACAGAGTATGACATATTAAAAATGGCCAAAACGATACTTAGGAAACAAATCATCCCTATTTGAAAACCCTTTACCTTTATTACCACTGCTGGTATGACATATGGTCCAGGTGGTTTGTTTGACCAGTTTTCGCCAGTTGTAGCTCTAAAATGTAAAGATTGGCGTTTCGTTGGCGTGTTCCATGTTCCGACAGTCTTACTTCCTCGACTCTTATTTCGTGTGTTGGAAATAAGGCATTCGCAATTTGATGCACTATATGTGCATTCATTTGGAAGGTGGTGTCCTGCCTCCTAATTTTTTAATAACGATTTTGTACCCTTATTGAAGCTCTTGAATGTAATATATTGATTTCAATACACCAATTTTTAATTATAGAAAAATGTAACAAGCTGACAACCCCACTACAAATGATATTTCTACTGACAACGATTTTACTTTCTTTTGGCCATCCTGAAGTATAATTAATCACATAATACAAACTGGTATAACCTTCTCTAAACAAAAAATTCAAAAGCCGCACTAAAATCAAAAGACATAATTATGCATATATCTAATCACATCTGGTATCTGTAATTTAATTTATTGTAAAAAAAAGTCGAAGTGAAATTCCAAAACAGCTGTGACATGCACCGAAACAGCTGATAGTAAAATATTTATATATTTTTTTCTTAACATTCAAATGCCTTTCAGATATTTTCTTACTTAGCGCTTTTTGCTACAACTGAGTAGTACACGCTTGAGTGGACCCTGCAATAATTTTTATACCTTCACCTGACACATGGATACTCTTTTTCATATTATAAATAACATACACACACGAAAGGACGACCTCAGCAGAGGTGGCACAACTTGAGCTGGCCGTAGTTTGTTGGTGTAAAGAGTAAAGTTGCGCTTTTTATGAATCATAAAACTCTTGTTATCTTAATTATTTTTGCGCACCAGCAATGTTTTACGCCATTGCTCATACCTTTTTTTTACGACCATTTTTCCAGCAGTTGGCTATCCTGTTTTGCTGGGGCGTGAATTTACAGCCTATGACCGCTTGCCTGCGTGCCTGCCTGTCTGATTACCTTCTTGTCTTTGCTGATATCCAATGTGGTTTAAGGTAGAAAAAGGTAGAAAAAAAGTGTTTTATGTCTGCATAAAATGCGGAAGAAATGTCTGTGTTTAGTATTTTGTAGTATCTCTACATTCGCTCTTTTTTTAATGTTTCACTTGGGAGCGATTTAATTAGATGTGATATTTTTTCTCATAAGTATAAATTGTGTTTGCACCCTTTACACTCACGCAACGGTAAATGAAGTTGAAATAAATTTAGTATGTTATTTGGTTTAAAAATAATAACAAAACATCTACAAGCCAACTCTCACCACATTTTTTTATGTTGTTCTGGCCAAGGCTCCAACCTATGAGCCTCCGCGTGGTAGTAACCACTGGTAACCACTTAACTTAACTTAAATCATATTTTTTGTAATTTTTTTATTGCTTTTATATATTTACAAATTTTGCGCAGAAAAGTAGTCCTGCTAAAAAGTCCCACGTCTGAACAGTAGATTGTATGGAAATTATATCTCACATTCTACACATTCACATTTTCCGGTAAAAACCATTTCACATAATACAAATGGAAAACTCACTTTTACACTCACATTTAGTTTTCTCTAATAAATTTATCTCCATGTCTCTCTCATAACTTCATACTATCAGTCCGCTCTTAATATCACTGAAGAGCAACATCACAGTCGCAATACATGAGGTACCGCGAGAAGAAGCAGAGTAGTGAAAAGCTCCTTCCAAAATAACTTTCTTCACAACAGAAGAGCTAAAATCAGCAATAAGCATGTTAAAACCAAACAAATCGCCAGGCCCGGATGGAATACCTGCAGAGAGTCTGAAGATTATCACTGCTTGCCTCAACACCAGCTTATTCCAAGAAATCTAGAAAAGACAAAAATTGGTCCTTATCAGTAAAGGGAAGGGGAACCTGGACAAACTATCGACATAACACCCCCTTTGTAAAGCGTGTTTTTATAGAGGTATAGAATTTTAAGTTGGCATTACTTTTCAAGATGGCGACCGATTTAACAGCTGTCAAGTGATTTATTCTCAGTTTGGTTTGGCAATTCATCATGAATAGACTCACGCCTGAACAACGCTTGCAAATAGTGCAATTTTATTTCGAAAATAATGGTTCTGTGCAGAAAACGTATTGCGCACTACGTCCACTTTAGCGATGTTTAGTGGTGAAGCGCACTTCTGGTTGAATGGCTACGTCAACAAACAAAACTGCCGCATTTGGAGTGAAGGTAATCCTCAAGTGCATGTTGAAACACCGTTACATCCAGAAAAACTGACTGTTTGGTGCGCTTAATGGACTGGTGGAATCATTGGTCCGTACTTTTTCAAAAACGATGGTGGCCAGAACGTTACAGTCAATGGTGATCGGTATAGAGCCATGATTACTAACTTTTTCATTCCTGAATTGAATAACTATGATGTCCAGGAGATGTGGTTTCAACAATACGGCGCAACAGGTCACACAGCTCGTGCCACAATAGATTTATTGAAAGACACGTTTGGTGACCGCCTAATTTCACGTTTTGGACCTGTGAATGGCCTCCAATATCTTGTGATTTAACACCGCTAGACTACTTTCTGTGGGGCTATGTAAAGTCATTGGTCTAAGCGGATAAGCCACAAACGCTTGACCATTTGGAAGACAACATTCGCCGTGTTATTGCCAATATACGGCCACAAATGTTGGAAAAAGTCATCGAAAATTGGACGTCCAGATTGGACTACATCCGCGCCAGCCGTGGCGGTCATATGCCAGAAATCATATTTAAAATGTAATGCCATAAGATTATCTTTCGGATAAATAAAATTCATGTCAATCGAATAATCTATCGTTGTTTTATTGCAACTTAAAGTTCTATACCTCTATAAAAAACACACTTTATAATCGACACTGCTGGAAAACTACTAGAAAGATAGCAGAAGCCCAGAAACAGCTATCACCGCCGCTGGAGGATTTTCATAAAGCAATATGGCTCCAGGCCCACTAGATCAACATTGGGTGCAGTCCAAAATGAAATCAAGAGTGTCGAAGAGGCCCAAAGAAGCACCAACAACTTTAAGGGCATCGTTCTCCTAGCTACACAAGACGTTAGAAATGATTCTAATAGCTTCCAATGGAAGGGAATTGTTTAAGCTTTAGATAAAGCATTCAACGTACCCACGTATTTTATCTCAATGGTTAGGAGCTACCTAAGGAAAGGAAATCATGACTCTACTATTCCAAATCATAGACGACCCATGCAAACTCAAAGTTTAGTCAGGGCAGTGCCGGGCTCTATTCACGTTGCAGAGCTTTTGGTTACGACGATAGTTGGATACGAGGAAGATATTGCCGCGAAAATTAAGGATGAACGTAGGAAGGTAAACCAGTTAAAAACACAAATGTTACTTGACTCACGCGGTCTAAAACAGCTCAGCAGACTAATGTTCTATATCGGAGGCCAAAAATGGATGTCGACAGCTCTCAGTATATACTGTACTGTATATACTGAGCAAAGCTATGAGCGTATGGCCGAACTCGCCAAAGAAGGCCAGCCGACGAAAGATACTGTCCAAATTGTATCGCTTCGCAACTTTGAGGGTAGCATCGGCATACCTCATCGCATCAGGTGAATCTGTAGAAATAATAAGCGGATGTATTTTCATCGACCCCCTGCAAAAGGAAAAGCAACTGGACACTAATGAAAATGACAACCTAAGGAAGCGTTGTCGCTAGGGAGGAGAATCAGTGACAAAGTCATTGTGAACTAGAAAACCGTGACCGATGGAAAGCCAGGCTAGTAGCAGATACTATCCAGGCACGGATACTTAAAAAAATACTTATACAAGATTGGAAAGACCAACGAGACATGTGACATCTACAAAGACGCCGAGGAGGATGATGTCGAGCATACACTTTTCAAGTGCGCATGGTGGCCAGCTGAGCGAAACAGACCTGAAAACACGGTTGGACCACTAAATGCAGATAATATCATCTCAATCATGCTCCTAAATGAAAGAAACTAGAAAAATGTAGCAAATTTTGTAGAATGTGGGGTAGAAAGCGGAACCTGAACGCAGGTGGCAAGATGAAAATCTCACTATGAGAAAAATGAAACGCGGTTCTAAGGTGAGCAACGATTCCTTAGAAGAGAGTTTTTAGTGACCTGCAGTGTCACGAGCCATTGTTGTGGCGACACAATTACGATGCTGTAGGCATCGCCCTTAAAAAAATAAAATGAGGAGTAACGTTCGAATATAAGAGTATTATTTACTACAAAATCTGCATTAACGTAATGAAAAAATAAAAAGAAGTACTGCCGCTTTATTTGAAATTTATTACAGAAAATTGTAAAAACAACCTTTTAAAATATAATTTTTTAATCTTTTGACATTTTTATACCTTTCATGTACATAAAATGGTATAATTAATTCGGTCTGAAGTATGCAAATACCAGAAGGAGAAGGGGTAGACCCGCTGGAATTTATACCCATCGTATCAGAATGACGAGCTGAGTTGATTTAACCATGTCAGTCTGTACGACTGTCTGTTTTTCGAGATATTTCAACCAAACTTGGTAGGAAATGGCCGGATGGGACCACTTTAGCTTATATACGACAGATTTTTAAGAGTTTTGAAATTTTGGTAATAAGCCCGTCAAAAAATATCTACGAGCGTGAAACTTGATGTACTGAAAATTATCGAAATCATACGATTATAACATACAGCTGCCATACACAGATATTTTCAGATGTGAGGCTTTGGTCAAAACTAAGTCAAAAAAGAATTTAGAAGCATGAAGCTCGGTTCTATCCACAAATATTATAAATTCCATATTGGTAGTGAAAATAATCTGAATCCGAATATATAGTCCCTATAATTAATTTTCTCAGATATGGGGATTTGGGTCGGAGTTCCGCCATAAAAACATCCAAAAGTGCGAATGTTGATATACTAAACGGTGAATTGCATATTGGTACTGAAAATCATCAAAATCGGACTACTATATCATATCGCTTTGTTCAGATATGAGGTTTTGAGGAAAAAATCCGTTAAAAAGGCATCTAGGAGCTCTAGGGGCGTGAAGTTTGTTATTCTACTGATGTAAATTCAAGTTCATATTGACACTGAACATTATCAAAATCGAATATTTCAATTTGAACTAAATTTGATATATTCGTGAAAGGTATAGAGACTTCGTTATTGGGTAAGGCAACCATTCGTTCTTGTTTAATATAAATTTTCAATTAAATAGTGCGAAATGAACCATTTGAATAGTAAGAGCTAAAAGGACATATCCGATATTTTGGAAGGTGAAATTACAAGAAAAGCAATAAGCACTTGTTTAACAAGAAAAATGTGTAAATTAGTTCCAGCAACCGTTTGGATATTGATTTTATGAATACTGATTTGATGAGGTAAGACAACAATTTAACAGAAAGCCCTATTTTTTCCTTTCCAAATACTGTAAAAAAAAATTTTTTATATCAAATTATTGAAACAGGTAAATATTATAATCCAAAGGTGTATTTTAAATCAAAGCAAATAAAGCGGCTTAAAATTCACTACCACCTCTATATCTGCGTGATTAATTTTCATCTCATAAATTAAAGTTTATTAAACACCGCCAACACATTTATTCAGTATTTTAATCAGTATTTACTTTAATAGTTTACAATTTTCTTAAGCTATTTTTCATTACTCATTTCTTATAGCAGCCTAAAAGGAACTAACATAGGTATGCAAGCTTGTTCTTGTTATATTATTTGTTAGAATATTACATAAATGCAAAACTAGTCAAGTCTCAAAACTGTTGGGGTTTAAGTGATGTTTATGTGACAGCTCATGTGCATTTCCTCGAACTCGCTTTTATGTAGAAGTTCATATGTATGCGAGTATATGTATGCGCTTGTCAGGTCATAACATGCTTGACAAGTTAGATTGGCTTTTATTGCTTTGATGCGGTCTCGGTTGTTTACTTGCCTTCACCTAAACTTTGTTTTTGTTTGATTCTTTTCTTTTCTTTTAATTTCTTTAGTTTAGTTCAGCCTTCCTCAGGAGCAAATGTGCTGTTGTTGGCTGTGATGCAGGTAAATTATATTTTACATGTATTTATATGTATGAATTTTTTTTTTTACTTTTCACACCCAATATCAGGTGCATATATATAGATAGTATATACATCATACATACATATATAGACTCCAATGTTTTTAGTGCAAATAACCTGCAGCCATTTGAAATATCAAAAGTAAAGTTATGCTCATGCTTAGATGTGTATGTGTATACATATGTATATATAAACAATACAATCAGTATATTTGCTGAGAAATTCAGACAAAAGCTTTTGTTTATAGAATTATGCACTTTTTGTATGACTGTGTGTATAAATGCATGCAATATTTGCGTAAGACATTTCAAATTTGTGTTGGTTTTTAGTTTTATTTTTATTCTGAAATTGTGGAGGTAAATAAATTCGAAAACTTTTGGAAGTTTCTTACCTTTTTAACTATTAAAATTTGATTTGGGAAAACACAAAGAGCAAGCAAGCAAGCAAAAAATTTAAAAGAATTAAGACTATCATTTTTGATTGCCTTATAATCAATACATTTATTACCAACAAACAATAAATGTAGAGAAAATGCTTTTTATTTTGTTTCTTCGAAGCAGCGCTCATATTGATCGGCTGATCCAAATAAAATTCCTAATGTTAATGAATTTGCAGTTACCAAAAAGATTGATAGAAACCTTAAAAATATCGAAGCAAGTGAGGATTTATCCTCCGATCATTCGCCAGTTATGATCAAATTTTTCGAACAATCTTATATATGTTAGTAGAGAAACCATTTCGTCTTACAATACCCCAAAGTGACTTCAGTGCAATGAATTTCTGAGCCCCCACATGTAAATGAAAACCGAACACTGCGTCAAGAATGATGGAATAATCGATCCCCTTCATATAAATTAATACTACAAGCTGATGAGAAGAAACTGAGGAAAACTGTGATATGTAAACAAACAAAAAAATATTTATTTATACTTTAGTACCTATATTTTCTTAAATAAACTTATTATGGGAAGTCGAAAAAAAATCTTAAGCTACCAGCAGAAAGTGAGTGACATCTCAGAGTGATAACCGATACTTGGACACATTCCGAAGAAATAAAGGCAAAATGATTGGCAAATCACCTAAATGAAGTATTCCAAACTAGAAAAGCAATGAATAATTTTTCGATTCTATTTTTTTTCTCACAATATATTAAGTACTGTTTCCGAACTATGTACAAAAAGGAACAAAATATTGTTTTCAATTTCTTAACTCATCTCATTAAAGCCATCATTACACTTGAATGTGTTCCAAAAGCGTTGTGCAGGTCACCATGATAGCGAAACCCGAAAAAGACGCAGCGTTGCCGTCGTCACCAATTAGATTGTTGTCCTACATTGGCATCCACCGAGATAGGCGATTGACCTGAAAAAGGCATATTACTTCTAAAATAAAGCAGCTTATGCTTGGATCATAAAATCCTTTTAAAAACTTCAGTCATAAAGCCAATATGAATATATGGAATAAAATTATGGGGTTCTGCTTGTACAACTAGTATCCATAGTACATACATTAGTGGCTACTGCTTAAAGAAAAAATATCTGTCGAAACTTTTATCATGGTTAGCAAGTCGAACACGCTTTCAAAGTAGGGATCTACAAGTTTTTTGAAGAGCAACATCTTACCTGTCGGTCATTAGTAATAATGGACTAATTCTGAAATTCAATTGTTATTAAGATTATTAAACTTATTGTTAAGCTCTATTTAAGCAGATCTATCTCTGCTAACTTGGATAAAACTTTAAGCGGCGAATGTAGGCCTTAGATGTAGAAGTCTAGCTCTTCTCAAGGCAGGGCGGCTACTTTCTGCTCGTCTTTTACCTCTTCTAAGACAGTACGTTTTACGTGAACCCTATGGATCACATTTCCGCCAATTTCGCCTAGATTTGCGGTAAGTCGTAGGTTGCATGTAGCAAAAATCATATTAATTACATTTTTAGTGAAGAATCTGCGTATTCGTGCCTTTCCTAAGAAGTTTGGTTACCTCCCAGTTCCCCTCTAAGTTACTGTGGTTTAGATCCCACCGGCGCGATTTCAGCATAGTGAGCTAAGCAACTCAGTCGATGTTTGACTATCGCTGAATATAGAAATCACCTTCTCAACAGCCTGAAAAATACTGTAATGATTTGAAAGTTAAGTGGTGTTTTGATGTGATGAAAACACCACCACTCTCCCATCGGCTTGGAACCGTATAAATCTCAACGCTTTTCATGTCGAAACTATTGTTCCATTTCTGCCTTTTGATGACTTACGTCATATAATTGGTTTTAAGTGCACCAATACAGTAAAGCTCCCTCTATGTCTAGGAAAGCAACGAGGTAGCATTTCTTGTTATGAAGCAATTTTCGCTGATCGTTCGAAAGAAGGCTTTTATGAAATCGTTGACATAGAAGTTTACTAAAATACTCTCCAAGCCAGAGACTAATATGGGCTACTGTGAGTAGCCTTACCAGCTTTGGAAATACATGCTACGGGTACTGACTCTTTGTCATCGGTATGTAATATTATTTCAGACACATTTTCGAAATATGAAAAACTTAGGAGATCACAAGAGAAGTGGAGCTAACTTAAGAAATGCATTGGATCTATATACTTTCAGAAAACAGTAGCCAAATCAGGACTGTGGTCATTACACAATATTACTCGTTTAGACAGAAAGTAGAAATTAAAAGTATATTAACACTTAGATTTTTTTATTAGTTTACCGCTACCACGGTCTCTTGATTTGCCGTAAAGGGTTTTTGTGTATTTAATTAAATTAAATTCATGGATTTTCATTCACCTTCCGCTGTCTCTACAATTTTCTAAATTCTCTGTGCATACGAAAAGATGAACACAAACACATATACACAAACACAGGAAACACGAAACTAATCCAAGAACTTGATTAAATTTTCTTTGTAGTTTTATGCCACAAAAGCTTTAAAGTAGCTCAATGCAGTAAACGACGAATAATGAAGGCGAACGGTTGGGAGAAAATAAAAATTGCAACTAAGCAAATTAGAATTTACACAATTTCTTCATCTTCAATGAGCTCCTTGTTGTCAAGCGTCCATTATAATAAATATGTAGGTAAACACAATCAACTTTTCGCTTACAAAATCTTCCATACTCACACCTCCGCATGCATTAAAAGCATAGATAGTTGGTCCGTTGAAAACTTACCCTGTCCACAAAACGAATTCAACATTGTCGCCTTGTCGAGACTTCATCGCTCGCGCCGCCGACTCAATTAGACTCCAAGGACTGTCACAGAAGTAATCGCCAAAACGACCAGGTGAGCGAATGGGACTGCTGGGCGATTGGCCGTCGATGCGCCAGCAACCTGGGAAGAAAAAAGAAAAGAAATGAAAAATTTGTAAATAAAGCATGAAAGGAAAATCTCGTTTTAGAAATGCCAGGAAAGATTTTCTTTAATTTTCACAGCAAAAAAAAAAAAAAACTAACAAAGCATTCCACAGCAAACAAAAAGAATAATAATATTAAAATAAGAAAATTAAAATAAGAAAAGTCAAAAATAAGTGAAACCGAAACTAACGAGAAATCGGCGTAAGCTGCTCAGGTAAACAGAACACCAAAGGAGGAAAAAAATTAGATGAACTTCACGGAATCCTCTGGCATTTCCTCAATCATATTAAAAAAAGTAAATTTAATAAAATTAAAAGCAGTAAAAAGCATAGAAATTTTTTGCTTCAGCCACAAAATGAAATTGGAAAGTTGCAGGCACGAACAACAGAGATTTTTTTCTGCTGACGACGCCAAAAGCTATGTGACCGCCCATCCATTGTCCTAATAGCTAACACAAATTTGGTGGACTTTGCGCTGTACCCCCTCCATTTCCATCTCTGCCGCGTTCTGCTGCCCAGCAACCAACTCAGAGACACTTCCCTCCGGTTTCCTTTCATTTCACTCAAAAAGTGCGCCTCAAATCGGTATGAACAAAGTATATTTGGAAACGAGTAAAGTAGGAAAAAGAAAAAAGTGGTATGAAATGAAATGAAAAAAAAGCAAACAATAACAAATAATGAGGAATAATATAACTAACCAAACTCCGGTCAAGTTAAGCAAATTGCTGTGTGTCAGTGAGGGCATACAAAACGTGCAAATAAAAAACGTTGGAGAGAAAGGAAGTAATGGAAAGAGCAAAGTGCTTTGTGGAATTCGCAATAGAAATAAAAATTTAATTTGATTGAAACAATAACAATTTACAAAAGCAAATGAAAGCCTGAAATCTGCAGTGCCAAAATCAGAAAGAGAAAGAGAATAGAAGGAAAGAGAATGCAATAAAAGTGAAAGGTGTTTGCATTTGCGGAACTGCCAGTTAAGTTTGAGTAGATGACTTGACTTTGCCAGAAGTTTAAATGGCAAGTTCAATTCAACATTTTGTTTTGAGCAAATAATGAAATAAATAAAAACTTAAAAGAAAAAAGTGTTTAGGAAATAACTTTAGGAGATCTTTAAAATATTTGTACATATTATTATATAGATATTATATTTAATATTTTATTATAACAATTTTAAGAGTGCCTAAATTTTCTGAACTATTTTCAGTTATTCCAGCTGTTTTTTTAGTGGTCACATAATTAATTCATTTATTAACCAGATTAAATTTTTCAACAAGAATTACAAAATTCCGTTATTTAACCTAGCAGTTCTAAATGAGCTCGCTTAAGTCTAAGAAGCTTCTACCAAGGTATGTAACGTGAACGTAAGAGGACAAAACCCCATTGCGAAAACCAAACTCTACAACTTCCTCATAATATCCGTCCTGCTATAAGGTTCAGAGGTACCTGAACTCCAGCTTTAAAAATATTCAATTCAATAGCCGCCGGTGAAAGCAGATGAATAAGTTGGCCTCTATTGCGTTGAAAAATAAGGTGGAGAATGAGCTGGCTTCATTAGTGTCTCCAATTGACCGAACACCGACAAGAAGGAAGGACTGGTGATTCAACTATAATCAAGTATCAGTGTCTATGCCAATTTTTGACAGATCACCCGTGAGTTGTGTCGTGGAAAGATTAACGCCTGAACTACGTTTGCAAATCATTCACCATTAATACGAAAATTTACCTTCTGTAAAGAATTTGCTTCACGCGCTTCGTTCAACTTATGGTCAACATAATCGGCCTACTGAGCATACTATTCGCAACACCATCACCCATATTGAGACCCAACATTTATTGCTGAATAATATTCGACCGAATAGACCAGCACGCAGTGAAGGAAATATAGTGGCTGTAGCTGAGAGTGTACACGAAGACCGTAGGGAGTCGGTTCTGCTACGTTCACAGCAACTGGAACTGACGTAAGGAACGACTTGGCGCATTTTACGTCAAGATCTTAAATTGGAAGCATACCAAACTCAGCTTATACAAGAACTGAAGCCGCTCGACCTTCCAAAGTGACATCGCTTCGCTCTATGGGTTCTTGAAAAGTTCCAAGAAGATCCGACGTTAACAAGCCAAATTTTGTTCAGCGATGAGGCCCTTTTCTGGCTCAATGGGTATGTAAATAAGCAAAATTGCCGCATTTGTGGCGAAAAGAAACCTGAAGATATTCAAGAGCTGCCATTTTATCCAGAAAAAACAACGGCTTGGTATGGTTTGTGGGCCGGTGGAATCATCGGTCCATATTTCTTCAAAAACAATGCCGGTGAGAATGTAACCATTAACGGTGATCGTTTTTGCGCCATGATAACGGACTATTTGATGCCTGAAATTGAAGCTCGTGATCTCCACGAAATTTGTTTCAACAAGACGGCGCCACTTCCCACACATCGTATCAATCAATTGATTTATTGAGAGAACCCTTCGGTGAGCATATAATTTCACGTTTCGGGAATGTTCTTTCAAATGGATATAAACATTACCCATTAAATTTGGATTTTCTAACTTTTTTTCTTTAAAATGTAGGGAACCTCGAAATGGATTACCCTTTATATGTATACTAATGGCGTCCTTAGCACCTGTCAAAATTAAGCTTTGAACCTTCTGCTCTGCATTGGACTACACGACAGAAGTTGCGGCGCAAGATACACTGTGCAGATTCTTTCTGATGAAAAAATGTAATGACATGCTGTTAGCTAGGCGAACGCAGTAGCCAAACTGGCAGTAATATGCATAAATTCATGTATTTGAATCCTGGCCTGACAAATACCAAAAAATACAGAAAATTAGCCGTCGCACCAAAACAGGGAATATGAAGCCCTCTGTGTGAATATCTGAATGAAATAAAATCACCAGCCATGCGGAAGTGGCTTAGAATGAGTTATATTTTCCTTAATTTGTTGGATAAATATCAGGAGCACTACAACTAGGAGGAGCAGATCGGCGGAAACTATCAAAGTAAGGGGCAAACTGAGCCTCCTTGGTGGGAGCTGATAGCAAAAGGCCAGCTATAAGGGATCTTATTTGAAAACTGAAATTCGGAACCAATACTTTTTAGTTCTCATTTCCAAGGTTTCTTCAGATTAAGCAAATATTTATCTACTTCTAAAACAAGTTTTCTTAGAGACCGATATGATGCTGCGCTTCTTATATCCATTTATTAAATTTATAATTTTCATATGAAGTAAAGATATATCATTGGATCTACAAAATTGAGTTTGTTATAGCGATCGCTCAATATTTAATGAGATATCTCGTGTATTTAACCCGTTGTACCAATCTGCTAATTAGAAAAAATCACATTTCTATTGCATACTTTTAGGCATATTTTTTACAGAAGTCTTTTTGCTGTTACAATTATGCCACAGCGATTAAAAATTGCTTTGCAATTCTCTATCGACTCTTATAAAAGTAAGTGTAAATATAAATGATGAAGTGAATTAAGGAATTTCACTTTTATTTTGCTGAAAATAAAGCAATGAATTACTGGAAACTCACTTTGTACAGCTTAAAATTACTTGGAAAATTCCAAGCGACGATTTCAAAACCATAATAGGCTCATGCTGATTTCATGAAATCAAATATTACTGTTAGTAAGCAAGACCATCTTTTTCAATCACCATTCTGTGGATTAAAAGCGACTGAAATTTAAGCGGCATTAGGACAAGTACTACATTAAAATTAAATATATTATTTTTTTGTATAAATTTTTAATAAAAAAATGTTGCAAGTTCTTCAAAAAGATAGTCGCCAGAATGAAAAATACCCTTAAAATAAATAAAAATATAGAGATTAATTTAAAAATTAGGTCATAAATTAAATTCAGTAATAATGCTTTTAAAAATAATTTTCCTTTCATTTTTACTCACTGTGCATGACATCGCCTTGCGTTGAGTAAAATGTGTCCAGATGTAAGTCTGTGATGTGCCAGAAATAGCCTAAAATGAAAAAGATATAAATTTTATGTAAAGTGAAATACAATATAAATATATACAAACAATATTAGAAAAATTCTAAAAAAACTTGTCACAATGTCCACAAGTTGTCCGCAAATCATAGGGAGAAAAAAAGTAAAGTTACAACAATTTAAATGTATATGTCACTCTTAATAAAATATTAAATTGTAATAATGTATTATAGAATCTCTTGACTCAAGGGCTCAGGACTATGACAACAAAGTGAACTCAAAGTGAACAAATTTAAAACATCACTCAAAGTCATTCTGCAGACATATATACATTAAAGGCCACAAAGAGAGAGACATGTTGAAATGAAATCAAGACAGTGAGATTTCGGAAGAACCGAAATAAAGTTTCGTAGGTGTAAGAAATGGGAGGTGGATATGAGAAGATATGAGTCTCTTCCTGCATACACACACCTATATACATGCATAGATGAATGTGAGTTTATATTTTTGTTAAAAGAAATTTTCATGTAAATTTATAAATGAATGCAGGCAGAAAGTGTCGACATTTCCAGTCACCTGAGAGAATTAGAGTATCTCCTGTTGGATATGAATGCGTATATATTTCAGTGTGCATCTGAATTGACAAATTGCACAACGGTATTACAATTTGTAAGCGGCAGTTGAACAAGTCGCACTCAAATGTTGAAATACATGAAAGTGTATGAGCAAATGTAAATCGTAGAGTTCTGGGTATGTAAGCACCTTCAACGCTTGTGCGTTTGTGTACATATGTTGCATAATGGGTTTACAACTCTTTCGTGTAATGTGAGCATCTCAAAGGGATCTGCCAGAGCACACAAACAACAAAATAAGCAAATTACAACGAAAGCTTTCTGCAGTCTACATATCAACATAACATATGTCACTGGAGATTCATTGCTCGCTAGTGTTGTCCTTGGTGTTGATTTCAAGGCGAAAGAGTTGCCATATTTTTTTGAATTTGTATTTATTTCATTTCAATTTATTTTATTTTATTTTATTCTTCAACAACGTTTTGTGAACTACCTGTTGACGTGGTTATGATTGGTACAATTGTAAACTTGTCTAAGTGCCACGACTGCTTCACTACTAATGCCAGCTGCTGGAATTTCTTTCTCTTTTCACTATAGCAGTCTTGAAGAATATGATAATTAGGTATACCAACATCGATAAGAAGCGCTTGCTTTTCTTTCTTCTCGACAAGAATAGCATCTGGCCTGTTATGTTGGACACTTCTATCCGTCAGTATCGTGCGATCCCAGTAGATTTTATGCTCTGCATTCTCTAGAACTCCAGCAGGCTTATATTTATAGTAAGGAATTTCTTTTTCCACTAATGCAGTACGTATAGCAAGGCTCTGTAGTATATTTTTTGCTACGTTGTTATGTCGCGTCAAGTATTCAGTGGCCGCTAACATAACACACGCCCCTGTGATGTGATGTATAGTTTCAGTTTGTTGCCGACATTTTAAACACTTGTCATTGTCAATTTGTTTGCGAGCAACATATTTGAAATAATTTCTGTTTGCAACGACTAGGTGTTGAATTGCAAAGATTAGTCTTTCAGCTTTCAAGTAAATGCCCGCATGTTTCAGCCACAAGCTTGAGGCGCAAGCTTTGATGTAAGGTTGAGTCAGTATATGTGGATGTGTAATGTTTTCATCAATCATTTAGCAACTTTTGTAATACACCTATTATTTGACCGGGTTACATGTTTCTGAAATCCAAAGGTGTATATCTATCGTCCGCTTTGACTATTGATATGTGAAGGGCCGTTTTCTATTGCAAGAAGTATTGACGTAAATTGAAGTCTTGCCTTTTAGGTCCTCGTTCGTCTAAGTTGCTCTTCTCATACTTCCCAAATCCGTATCAGACCACTTTAATATCCCAAAACTATATGTTAGTATAGGCACCGCAAACGTGTTAATAGCTTTAAAGAAATATTTCCCGTTGTAGAAAAATTTTGGGGAGTTTTTGTGCTGTGCATATAGCAGTAAGCGATTGTTTAGTGGTAAATTTGCCACTTTCCACACTGAAACTTTTACACTTGTCTAGGCCAAAGAACATACATATGTCCCTGAAAAATTCTTCTGTCATTTGCAGTAGCTCGTTAAATTGCGCTCAGATCCTGCGTACATCTTTATATCGTCCATGTAGAGGAGATGATAGCGCTTGAAGGGCATTGTATCTTCGTTTTTGCTTTCAGCCCAGGTTCAGCTGAATTGAGGATGGAGGAGGGCGTATTAAGTGCAAGGCAAAAGCACAAATGGCTTAGACTGAACCCTTTTTTTATTTATTTTTTATTTATTTATTTTTTCTTTTATTTTTTTTAAATTTATTCTATTTTATTTTTATTTTATTTTATTTTATTAATTTATTTTTATTTTTTTATTCTTTTTTTTTATTTTATTTTATTTTATTTTATTTTATTTTATTTTATATTAATGTATCTTATATTTTTTAGCATTATGGAGGTTTTTATAATGTACTAAAACATATTATTTCTAAATAAATGGCAACTCAATTTTACTCCGACTATTTGATACTCTCTACTCGTCTAAAGCTACATTTAATTTCAACACAAATTTCCGCAAATGACGTCAAATACATGGACATGCGACTTGATGTGACTTTAATTGCAGACGGATATTTTGCGCAACGACATGTTGCTGGGCAATAAAATTACTAGACAAAAGCCAAATAATAAAGAGAAAAATGTTAAAAACACGATAATGAAAGCACATAGTGACAACAAACCGCCAAGTTGACTTTAAATAAAATAACAGCAACAATGTTGCATTGTTCAACAACTACAAAAACAACGCAAAAAAGACAAAAGACAATCGAAACATAAGCGGATAAATATGTATGTGCACAGTGTTGGGGAAATGCGCAACAAAAACAACAATTGAAAACACTTGTACTATACCGAAGTGTAGAAGTGTGTGTGTGTGTGTTTGTTTGAAAATGAAAGAAGCAAGGACGCGAAGTTGCCTGCAGCATTCAACCAAAAAAATGATGCAAAATTGCAAAAAAAGAAAAAGAGAAATGAGAGAATTGGAATTTGTTAACGGAATGACGGCAAGGACACATTGTCTGCAGTTGTCTGTATTATTTCAAAAACTTGCAGATTAAAGCCTTTCATACCAGCTATGTATGTATGGGTGTTCGTGAATACTTATGAGTTGGTGCTCTTTTTTTTTTTTTGCTTTTCATTGTTTTTCTTTTCTCTCCGAGCTTAATAATTCCAGCAATTCCTTTGCCTGCGCTGCCGGCGGCTGTTCTAGTTTTGCGCTTTTCAGCCACTTTTTGTCGTTTTATTTGTCTCTGAGCTTTCTCTCAAGTAGCTAAGTGTATGTGAATTGCTGCTCTATTTCCTTTGCCTTACACCTCTTGCACTCAGTCCCCTACACACACCAATAGAAAAATTTACAGGGAATTCCTTAGACACATGCCTTGATATGTATGTTTGCGTATGTATGTATGTAGGTGTTAATGCGTATGTAATGCCACATTACTTTGTTGCCGCTCTGCTTCTTCATTACACAATTGCTCTTACATAAGCACAATAAGATGCGTCTATTCACACATACATACATACCGACACTCATATCTCCATTTAAGAGCATTGTCAGTAATGCTATAGCTAGAGCTCTGCTGATCTGCTAAGAAGACACAGTTATAGTCAAAAGACGAATGCCATATAACTCTTATTTGCGTTTGCCATTCTTTATGCGCTCCCTTTGTTGTTGCAGGAATAAGTGGATTGGACTTGACATAAAAAATAAAATTTTTCATTGCCACAAATTATAAAGCAACTTTTTACTAAACACTTTAAGTTTTATTTGTTATTTTATTCATAACATTATTTGTTATATTTATTCATAAAAATAATTTCGATTTACATTGTGTTCACATTTGGGACACTCGTTCTTATAATTTCGAAATATATGTTTTGACATACAATTTGCACCCTAGATAGCGCTGTTGTTGATATATACGCTTATTAATTTCCAATTTGGTTCAAATAAGAAAACATTTAGCCAATATAAAATAATTATTCTTTCGCTGCAGCCGAAATGTTCCTATATTTATTTTGGGAGAAGGATAATTCGTAGTTATTTTTCATTGGTGTAGGCACTGCCAAACGATTATAACAGAGGATAAATGTAAATTGATAGAGGCGAGGCCCTACATAACATGAAAAGTGTATAAGATATTTGAAAAAAAAGATAACTCTAAGGTATATAGAGAAAAAAGATACTGAAATATGGGTATCAATCTGAAAAGAGCAAAGAAAAAAATTATTAAAATTATAAATAAGTTAATATTTTTATTTTCTTTTATTTATTTTTTCTTTTTTTGTTAAATGACCCTAAAATATTTTACATCTGAAACCTACCTTTTTTAAATATTTTTTAAATATTAAACTTTCTTGAATATGGAAAGGTATATTTACTTTGGTCCACAGTATGTAAGTACCAGTAGAAGAAGAGATAGGCTCCCCAAAATTTATATGGATCATATCAGAATAACTAATTGACTTGACTTAGCCATGCCCATCTGTTCGCCTGTTTAAACGCAAACGCGAAGTCCTTCAGTTTTTCACCTATTTTAACCAAACTTGGTATGGAAATGCACTGGTATATATTAAGTGCATTTTTAATATTGTTATTTTGCATATACTTCAAGTCGCACAGTCTTGATGGCCGATCGTGGACATCGCCAAGATGAGAAATTACGCGGCCGGGAAATTTATCTCGCAATAAAACCAAATTCGCTAGTGTTGTGTGACATGTGGCACCATCTTGTTGGAACCACATATTTTCCAAGTCGTGTTCTTCAATTACAGGCCAAGAAAAGTCGGTTATCATACGACCAAAGCGTTCCGAATTGACAGTGACAGTTCGCCGTCATCGTTTTCGAAGAAGTAAGGTCCAATCACACCTCCGGACTAACGAGCGCACCAGACAGTAAGTTTTTTTTTTAGGTGCAATGGCATCTCTTCAATTATTTGTGCACTATTGAAGCGCAAATGCGACAATTTTGCTTATTTACGTATCCAACCATTCGACGTATCTTCGGCGTTGTGTTTGATCAGGTAGCTACAGTTGTTGTATGAGCTGGACCTTATAGGGGTTTGGGTGTAAGTCCCAATGTAAAATACGCCATAATGTGTCTTAAGAAAGTCGCAGCTTTTCAGAGCGTAGAGAAATATACACATTAGGGTGTTCGGCTACACTTGCACTTATATCAGCGATATTTTAGGCAAAACGATCATACGAGGTATGTTCAAAGGAAAAGGTGAAGGATTTGCTCACTGTTTTCTTTGATTACAATGGTGTGGTGCATCATGAGTTCCTTCCAAAAGACCGTACAGTTAAAAAGGAATACTACAAGTAAGTTATGCAGCGCTTGCATGAAGCAATACGGCTCAAAAAACTGCTTATTTTTAATTTGTTGGTCAAAAATTAAACCGTAATTATGCCCCAACTACCGTATTCACCATATTTGGCTCCCTGCTACTTTTTTCTATTCCCAAAACTAAAGAAACCAATGAAAGGAGCTGATAGTTATACCAAAAAGCGCATTTCAGAAGTGCTTCGAGGATTGGAAAAAGCATTGGCACAAGTAATATATCCGAGGGGGATTACTTTGAAGGGAACAAAATAGATATTGATGAATAAATAAGTAATTTTCAAATATATTCAAAATTCAACTATATCTGTAACTAATCCAGTCTCTTCAAATCTCTATAAAAGTTTACCAATTGCCTGTAGTTGGACGATTTTATGCAACATAATCTCCTGTTTAAGCACGAAACGTGGTCACGTTTGAGTCAGCATTTTTGTGGTAAGTTTCAACAATTTTAACGTGTTGTGCGGTTTTTTAACGATCCTTTTTCATAAATGCCCGACTTTAGCTAAAAACAAGTATTTGGTTTGACAGTAAAGTTTGAGAAATGTCGAAATAGAGCTCTACAGTTTTGAAACCACTAAATGGAGAACGCTTCATAACACATAGTCCCCAAACTGTGATTTGTTCAGATATGAGCATTTGGCAATAACTCCATCACAAGAGTATTAAGAAGCTTGAAACTTGGTTTTCTACACAATCACTTTAAATAATATTGGTACTGAAAATCGTCGGAATCGAATTAAGCATTTTGCGTTTTTATATGTCCATGAAAGTTATAAACAGAACGTTCTGGCCAAAGACAGAACTTATTTCTTGTTTTATTTTCAAGTCATCTGAGTATTGAAATAAACATTTTAAGCAAATTATTTGAACAGCTCAGCCATTACTGCAGTGCAGCTCTTTGTGCTCTGCTATAAAAATTCCAATTTATATTTTTCCCACAAATTGTCTGCTAATTCTGTCTATACCTTTCTCAAGTATTATAAGGATTAAATTTATGTCTGCTCAAAGAATATTGGTCTTATTCTGACCTTGGTTCATTTAACAGTTATATGCTGGAATGTAGAGTAATGAAGGAAGCTCTTTTAGATGTTAAAAATTCAAACAATTAATTATTGGCGATATAACCTGAACCCTGATTATATAAAAAGAAATCTTTGGTTCATACATAATAAATAATTTAGTTATGGTGTTATAGTAAAAAAACTCAATAAAAGGTTAAGTTAGGTTGTACTGGTTGGCTGTTACGTCTAACATAGAACTGATGGGACTTTATAGAGCCAGATGGAGGTTCAGTTTAATTCGAGCTAAAGAGTCGTCGTCTTGCACGTGAAGACCATAAAAAAAGCGTAAACGGCAAGATGCAATTTAAATACTTCAGTTAGACTTTTGGACTGCGAAACTTCAGATGTCCAAGACGAGTTTTGGATAACACCGGACAGAAGCAGGGCAGGCGTTCCAGCGTCTTAGTCATGCCTTCCTTACGCACTTCTTACATGTATCACTGCTAACAATACCCATTATTCTTGTTTGTTATGCCAGTAGATTCTGACCTGTCACAACGACAGTCCATCAGACCTTTGAAGTCCGCGTGAGCAAAAAATCGAAGTTCTTTACAAAATTTTATTGTATTCCGCAGAAGCTGACTTCCTGCTTCTATGAAAATTTGTTGACGTAACACGATTAAAGTGGCCGGTCGGTCATCGACGTAAATATTGATATTTTTGTAGTTTTCTGTATTAGTAGCTATCTCAGCTGTTATACAGAGCACTACTGGCCTTTTTCATCGGTATTTACCTCTAAGCAGGCCAATTTCACCCATCGGTGTAGTGATCTGAATCAAAATTTCGGGAATAATATTTAAATTTATTTTAAAATGGGTTGAATAAAATTCCAAAAAAAATTTTAGTTTTAGCTATTTTATACTCTACACTCCAAGCGATTTCGAAACAGGCGAATTTATAAAGGTGAGAGTAGGAGAACAAATACAATAATTCGCGTGTACTTTTTATTTTGTATTTGAAAAGTGGTTGTCAAAAACATTGAAAATTCTTTGGTTTTTAAAACTGCACAAACAACGCTGCACAAACGGTGTTCAATGAATGAAAAAAGTCAAATTCGCTGCCATAGTGCTTCGCCTTGTTAAATTCGTCTTGGTTTAAATTCAACGAAGTCCATTCACTTATGGGTCATCATAGTTCCCATTTTATTGGCAATTCCATATTTCGCTTTTATAATCTTCTGATATTTATTCAATCAACTTCTCTCTCTCTCCCACTCTTCTTACTCTACTTGCTGACAACTCACAGCTCGAGTTTATCGTGTCTTATGATAATATATTACTCGCTACTCTTAGCTCAATTTAAATTCATGTATTCATTCATACATTTATATATTTTTTCAGTACTAATATTATAATTTTAATTTTTTTTTTTTTAAAGTCTGAACTTATTTGATTTTATGATTTCACTTTGACGTTTTCGCTGACTTTCGTTATGGCTTTGTTATTTGAGTTACTCAGTTGCGGGCGAACGATTCAGCAGAAAAACTTTTCCCGTTAAAGTTAAATTTAAGTGAAAAAAATTCTTTTCAACTTTATGCATTGTTTCAGATTAAATTTTTATATTTTTTTTGGAATTTTTTTTTCTGCCACTTTTTATACACGTCCGTACTTATATATGTATAAATGTATGTATGTATGTATGTTTGTATGAATGTGTACGCCTCAGTGTGCGTTTATTTGCTTTAGTTATGAGGTGAAGTTGCCTCACTTTCGCCATCGTTTTGAATTGACTAACATTTTATGTTGTATATTTCTTCAACTTTTTAATTTTTCTTCGCTCTTTTCAAAACATAACATTTATTTTTGCAAAAGTTTTCGAACAAGTCGTCACTTATATATTTATACGAAAGAGTTCTGATATACATACATGCTTTCGAGTATATGTATATACATATGTAAGTATATTTCATAGTACATGGACATAAGTGCATACTACTTATGTGCATGAGAAAACTTTAGGCTTCTTTAAAAACTAAAAACGATATAACTCTTCAACGCTTATAGACAGTTCAGGCGAAAACTTCTGGGAATGCAGCTAAATTAAATGTTTTTCTCTCTCGTAATAACAGTTCTAAACTCATAAAAACATTTAATAAGTATGTCCCACGGAAAATGAGACAAAAAATATATAACTATGCCACTGGCGCAAATTTTAAAGAATTATGTCGTTATAGCAAATAAAAAATAAAATTTTATTAATTTATTTCAATTTTTTACTACTTTTTTTTTAGACTCGCATATTGCGGGACACTCCTTGGATATATATATATATATTAAAACTTTTACCAAATCAGTTAGTTGCCTAAGCTTTAAGAAAATATGGATTGATTTATTAAAATTTCATTAAGGAATTAATAATTTAAAAGTTCTTGTTTCTATTACTGAATATTTTCGATACTCAACAATAGCACACATTAAATGCTATAAATTTATTTCCATTATTCTGCACATCATCATCGATTCTCCCCAGTTTAAATCGCAATTCTCGCCTCACAAAGCTTTTCAAAAGTTTTCATTAAGTGAAAGTGCAATTTAGAGCGTATGAAAGCCTTGATCTCAGTTGGCCTTGTGAACGATTTTATCGCAAATACATCTGTTATCATTTTCACGTTGCCACGCCACACACACAAGCATACACACGTTCGTATGTAGTATAAGCGTTGATGTGTATGAGCAAACAATCATCAGCGCACTTTCATATAAGCATGAGTAAAATCATAATTTGTTTATATAGCTGTGTGTGTTATACTCGTACGTATCCATGCAAAAATTTGTGGACAATATGGTCCATTGGAGAACCTACAAATATACTCCTCCGTGTGAACTATTGGACCAAACCTTGTATCTGTACAAGCTTAGTACGGTACGACTATTCTTCATGTTTTACCGATCGCAATCACAACACGAAGCTTCAATCGGGTAATAAGTTACTCTTATACAGAAAATGTGTCGAAATGAAACTATGTAAGTCAGCTTCGTTTCGCTGGTGAGCTCTGCTGGTACACAAAATACGAGCAGAATCTGAACTAATATATTTCAATGCAAATAAGTAGAACAAATGCGCAATCTAAAGTATATTAAATATTTATTAACAGTAATCTATAAATACTAATAAAAATTTATATAAAGAATATTATTTTTTACTAACTTCTCACCAACACAGATGCTATTCGAAACTAAAAAGTATGTTCGACCGTAATTTTTCACAGATACTCTATAATGAAATCCCCTGTAGGTACTCCATGGAATACTCAGATGTTAGGCAGAGGTGGACTATATGGTCCAACCCTAGGAAATCAAAATTTTTGTATGAATTGTGGCAGGATTTGGATTACTCTATTGTCCGCGTGGAGTATATAATTCACGCGTGCATAGAGTACTCGCATTGTTTGCAGGGTAGTTAGTATTTATATTGTTATATTTACTTATTGGATGCCCCTTTTATATTACAATGTGTTAAGGTCAAATGTTCAAGGCACAAGGGAAAAGTGATGATTTTATTGTTTGAGTGTGGAATAAGACAAATATCCTTTCTATTTCAATATTTGCATTTTATATGTAATAAAACTGCAATTACAATCAGAAATTGTAGTCCTTACTGCTTAAAGCACCTCTTTACAGAGTATGAATAATATTTATATAGAAGAAAAAATTATCCCTTTGAAAATAGTATCGAAAGGAATAATTCAATTATAAAGAGGCTTCTCATTGAGAAAATATAATATTCAAATAACATTGAAGCAATGCATTCCATTATTTAAAAAATATTCCTTTCTCAAATACAACTCTGTTTTATAGACAAAATTTAGGAACTGAAATAAAAAACGTCAATTTAAATAATATAAAAAGAAATAAAATAATTAAAAAAATAAAAAAATATATAAATATGAAAGAATAAAATCTTAAATAAAAATAAAATAAAATAACTAATAAAGAATAAAGTAAAACAATTTAATTTAATAAAATTAAATTAAAATAAAATAACATGAAATAAAATAAAATCAAACAAAATAGAATGTAATGAAATAAAGTAATTAATTATTCATTAGCTATTAAAATTAAAATAAAACAAATAATAAAATAAAAAATAAAAAAAATATAAATTAAAATAAAATAAATATAATGACATAAACTAAAATAAAATAATATAAAATTAAAGAGATATAATAAAAATTAAAATAATATAATATGAAACAAAATAAAATAAAATAATAAAATAAAATAAAACAAAATAAAATCAAATAAAAAAGGAAAAAAACTGAAATAAAACAATATAACAAAATAATAGAAAGCAAAATAATATAAATTATAAAAATGAAATAAAATAAAATAAAATAAAAGGAAATAAATTAATAAAATGAAATAAAATAAGACAAAGAAAAATAAAATAAAATAAAATAAAGTGAAATGAAATAGATTAATTAAAAAAAATAGAACAAAAAAAAAATAATAAAAAATAAAAAATAAATAAATAAAATAAGACAAAATAAAATAAAACTAAATAAAAAAAATAAGAATAAAAAATTATCGGGGCTAGTTTTCTTCATAGGCAGTGAGGGTTTGGAAAGATCTTTACGAAGATTACGTTCACGAACAGCGAAAAACAGACTAGATGTTAATTGCAATGCATATAAAGAGATACTTATGCAGGATTTAAGAGGCTATTAAGTCATAGCAACAATGGGCTATAAACGCCTTCATTCGAAGTGTAGAATAATGATGTGTTATCATACTCAAGTAGTTGGGTTGTTGGAACCAAAAGAGTTTAAATAAATCTGACTATGTAATACCACATTTGAAGTTCTATTGGTGCTTCCGAGGACACCCTATGGAAGAGACGGATCACATCTCAATTTACACAGACAGGTCTAAAATGGTCTGCAGAGTTATGCCCTCTATTTTTTTTCGTCTACCAAAATCAGCTGATATCTTCTAACATTGAAGTACTAGATGAGGCCAGAGCTCTACTTAATAGAAAATAGTAAAGTGTATAGAAGGCAGCACTGCTGACCCTATAGTCACCAAGGACAAGCTAGCTAAGTCGGGAGCATTTCTTGACAAATCTGAAACGGAGGATACACTGGAACGATCACTATCATAAGGAATGATCAGAAGGAGGCTTCACATGAATTTTAAAAACTAGCATTGAATAAATAGAAATTCATATTCAAATGTGAGATAACAAAAAAGATTTGGCACAAGTATGATATGAACAGATTTAATAAATTGTTCTAGGAAATGTATATATGGACTCAAACCACAATAACGAGTCACTGGCCTATCGAGTACACCCATAAAAGATGGGTCTGCGCTGTAAAAGCCATTGCCGAAACGCCAAATGGAAGTGAATAATGAAACAGTTTTCTATTTTCTCTGAGAGTACCCAGATCTCCCACAAACTCGATATAGAAATTTTCTGGCAATGTAACTATGAAGTGGGATAACAGAAATATTCGTATAAGATCTCTCGGCAGCACATTAAAATGTCGCAAATACTAAAATAAAATAAAATAAATTAAATTAAATTGAATTAAATTAAATTAAATTAAATTAAATTAAATTAATTTAAAAAAAATTTAAATAAATAAAATAAAAAGTACACTTTTTAACTATTTTTTTTTCAATCTGGAAATAATTTAACTTCATTTCCAATGTGCACATTATTTGTTATATAAAAATGCATGCACTTTCTGAAACTCTCTAAGCTGGATGCATATTGTCCTCAATTTATATGCGCACCCGTATGTTTGCACATATCACACAATCGTTTAGTCCGTTATTGCACTTGAAAAAAAAATGTTTATGTGGCAAGCACGCGGTGGTCTAGTTTAGATAGCTCAGCTGCTGGCATTGTAATATTTCAGCGTCAAGTAATGAAAGCACACAGAGCACACAAAAAAGCAGCAACATTTTGATAAAAATTTCAAGCTCTTTGAAAAAACAAATATACATATATACATATATATATATTAACAGTGGCAAGAGTCACATAACATGAGTTTGTTATTGTTGCAAGTTCAAAAATATTTACTGAAGAAGAAGAGGGCAAATAACTGTTTATAGGGTATGCATGTGTGCGGCTTTGTTTTTAAGTTGCAACTTGACATTTAAATGGTGCACCACGTTTTATTATAGGCATAAATGTGTGAATATAAGTGTGTGTGTATGAATACACATTAGGGCTTTGTTTAGAATTTTCGAAACTATATTACTAATGAAGACTTTACAACTTAAAGTACCATTTTAAAAATTATGGCTGACTTTTGGTGAATATTCGTTTTATCGCTGGAGCCTAGATTTTATAAAATTTTTAAATAAATTTTCGAATATTAATTAGCTTCATATATAAGTATTTAGCTATACTCAAATCATTTCAATAAATATTGAAAAAAAAATTTATACATTTTTTGGAGCTTCTTAAATATGGTTTTGAAGCATACTTTCAGCAAAAAACAAAGCCTAAATATATTTTTATCTATGTTGTTTATTTTTTATTTGATGAAAATTAAGTCAAGTATTTACTCTTTACATAAAATAATAATTTTTTAAATGCCATATTTCACTTCAATGTTTTAAAATGAAAATTTGCCAATGCTAATCAAAATATGTACAAAAGAATTTTTTTATTATTCATAAAATCATACGCGGTTGTTTTTTTGCTAAAAAAGGGAAACCGTAGGAAAATTTTGTTTTACAATTTCAAAAATGTTTTGATGAAAAATATGCTGAATATTATAATACAATTATAATTATATCTCTCACAGTATGTACTTCACTTTGACAATAGGGGTAACTGCATTTGAATGTGAAGAAAAATTATTTTGTGTTAATTCTTCATATAGCAAAGTGAGAAAAGAGATATTCATACTCAAACTTGACATACTTATAAACCTATGTATATATATATATATATATATATATAATTATTTATAATAATAATGGTTTTAACTCTTTTGTATGCAAGAGAAAAACGTTTAAAATGTGATGTGTACAGCGGCTGCAGGTAAGAAGTATTTAACTCGAATTAGTACACTATTGATTGTGTTTTTAATGAATGAAAACACTACTTAGAAAAATTTATTTTTGTACTAAGAAATTATGAAAACTAGACTTAAGCGGTTTTGCAGGTATCAAGATCCTCTCTAAGTACCGGTTTTCTTTAATTTTATTTTTCGGTTTAAGTAAGAAACCTCAGGAGTTATATTAAATTTATAATTATTTTCACTAACTTTTCCTACAACTGAGTGCTTTAGCTTATAACGGTCAATAAAAATAGTTAGCGTTGCAAGTAAATTCGTATTGTTATGTTCTACTCATATTTTCATATATATATGTGTTTGTATGTGCATTGCGAAAGTATGCTGCTGAAGCCTTGACAGCTTTTATTTTCATTTATTTCTTGCCATATCGCTTTCAACGGCGTAATACTACTTGTTTCCGGCCATCAGCGGCACCAACATTACTCAGTCGTAAACACCAGCACACACATACACATAAAGGCTGCTACACAGAATAGCAAGCAAAAACAACAATAAAAATATGTTGCATATTACTTTTTGTATATACATATATACATACGTATGCTTGTATGAATGTGTGCGCATCATTGTTTATTGTTGCACCCAACCGTAGTCCATGTTGCACGTGTAAGTATACCATAAACTCAACGCCTTGCACTCTGCCACACGCTTCAAGTGGTTATGTTGCTTTGGCTGCGGCAACATTTGGGGCAAGTATAAAATGAGTGATGAATTTATTTTTGCACTTTCTTGCTAGCCAAGTTTTTCGCTTTCTATTTTCATATTGCATACACACATACATGCAGTTGCGGCTACAACAATGCGTACTACATACATATGGATGTGTATATTTGTGTGTGTTTGTATATGTATATGAAATTGCTGCACAGGAAATGCTGCAAATTTGCATTGTTGCAAGAGGAATAAAACTCACTACAACAAAAGCAAGAAAATTAATTGTTGCATTGCGGTTACTCGACTGGCTCTATGTACTGGTATATAAACACAAATATATATATATATATATATATATATATATATATATATATATATATATATATATATATATATATATTCACATCTGTATGTACGCGTACATTTGTATGAATGCGCGTATTCTCGAGCAGCAACTTGTAGTAGTAATTCTTTCTAGCACAATTGCGAAGCATATATCCATAAAAAACGTGCCACCGCACAGGTACTTGCCACCAAAGACTGACTGCCTTTCAGAAACAAGGAAAAAATTAACAAAAAAGTAAACGGTTTTATTTTTTCAAGCTTGACATGTGCCTTTGGCCTGCTTTAAATATAAAATGAGTATTTATGTAAATACATATGTATTAGTGTGTGACTGCATTATGTGAATATTAGGTACGGCGAAAAATTAAAATATAGTATATATAGGAAATAAAATAAAACAACAAAACATAATATAAATAAAAAAAAAATTAAATAATGTAAAATGAAAAAACAAATTAATAATATTATTATAATTTTGGGGGGAGGGGCTAGGAATTGCTACCACATCATCATTAAGTCGTCACGACAATGAAAAAGACTCTCCCCTGAGGAACCGACACATACCCTGAACCCGTACCCGTTTTACTTACTTAAGAGTGCGTTTCCATATTTTTCGTCTTGAGATTTACATCTCAGAATATGCGTTCAGGTTCCGCTCCGTAGTACGTTATTTACGCAGTCTGTTATGTGCTTCCAGGTTGCATCACCTCGAAGCATTACTAGTGCGATGTTGTGCGCAATCAGAGGGCTTACCAAGATATTTAACGTCTCCCGTTCGCAAAAAATTTGTGCTTGGCATTGTCTCCGGCAGAGTCCTTGTATATGCAGGACAGCTCTTCTGAATGACCCATTTTGTGTGAGTATGTCCGGAACTAAGCATGTCCAGATAACAGCTGGATGACTTAAAAGTTCACTTCACTGAATGATCTATATTCCCAGATTTTTACGTCCTTAATTAGACTGACTGTCTATCTGCCGCACATTCCTTGTTCCCAGCGTCTTTTTTATAGCGTGGTGTATAGCTTTAAGAAGTCCTTACTATGCTTACGCATATTACTTGGCTCTTTAGGTCCCAAATTTTATTGCTTTCCAGTGCCAGAAGTTCTATAGCACTTCTGCTTACAACTAGAATAATTTCACTTGACAACATATGGAATGCTGGTGATACCTTTAATGCCGCTGTACGCTGCAGAAAAATAGTAGTTGTTAAAGGTTGTAGTTTTGTTTTTTCTGGCGTTGCTCTTTCGATATTGGGCATGAGCCTGCTGGGTCGAGATAAAATTTTAGACATTTTTTACATAGTGTTGCACTTGTGTAAAGTAAAAGCTCACTCCTTTCTGTGGCTAACATGTGACCATGCAAGTTAAGCCATAATTGCGTTTCGTATCATGGCCTGGCCAAATTTCTTTCGTCCCTCGCCTGCGTCACGGGCGTTGATTATTGCACATTGTCATCAGACATCTTGAGATTTAATATGTGATTGTAACGGACACTACAGAGATCAGAGTAAAGTATCGGTTTCGGGGATTGTCTTTGGTCTGCTTTAGGAGTATTCTGGCTTTGAGGTAGCTCCTTATCATTTAACTGAGTTATGCAGGGGCTTTGAAATTATTATTATATTACATCCAACTTAGCTAATAGAAATATCTTCTTATATTTATTCTTCTCGTGACGCTCTCAAAGGTACCTAGTGTCGATTTTTTGGGTCTAAATTAAAATTTTTTTGGATATAGACCACCCGCGCTAAGCATAGCGGGTTCTAATCATTCCATGACGGGCTATCGGGGTTTCCCTTTTCCCTGTTAATTAATATAAGCTGTTGAATTTTTTAGACTTCTGAAAATATATCGGCTTTTAGGCCAGCATTAAACATGTCCATTTTGAGGGCGTGCACTTCGGATGGAGTTGCTCCGTCACCTTTAGTTTTCCATGGCGACTTTGTGATACAATATATTGCTTACAGTACAAAGTCACATTGCGTCAAGGCCTCTGTTGTCGCCAAGCCATGTTCTATGATCCTTTTATTTGTATTTTTGGCTTATGTTAACAGTGAGGTCAGTAATGCATCTGCGGTCCCACATCTATGTACATATTTCTACAGGGGTAGCAGAATGGGGTCTGGAATATTCTTTCAGTTTATATACCGCTTGGCCAAACTTTATTAAGAGTCCTAAGGCTATCATGTCTGGTTCCTTGTAGTCTCATATTAAGCGGCCTGACCAAAAATAATGAGAAGCTCTTTTAATGGTCTTCTTCAGTGGTAGCCCACAGTTAATCCAGACGATTTTAATACATGACTATTTAAACAACGCTTCAGCCTTTTGGCTTCATAGGGTTGCATAGGCTCTCACTTGTCTCTACTGTTTGGTACCGAGATGTAGGTTTTAGTACCAGTGGCTGGTTCTCCAAGCGACCTATTATCAATAAAGTAAAATAACACTAAATAAAATAATAAAAAATAATATAAAATTAATGAAATAAAATAAAATGAAATAAAAAAATGTAAAATATAATAAATAAATAAACCTAAAGTAAAATTATTTTATTTAATATTGATAAAATTAAATTAAATTAAATATAATAACATAATATAAAGTAAAATCAAAAAAATAAAAAAAATATAAAAAAATATATATATAGTAAACTAAATTAAAATAAACCAAATTAAAATCAGAAAACCAAAACTCTGCTTTTATCTTATTATCTGCTTTTGGAATATGTATTTTAATATTTATATTAAAAATCCAAAATAAATGCGGTGGGAGCCTCTTCAAATTTTCTCCATAATATCTTTATTGCTACCCTAATATGCAAACTCTTCCATTTTATACAATATTTTATGATTTTGCAGTGCTTAAAAATACAATTTATGCCTCTATATATGTATGTATGCAATTTTATTTGAACTAGTGGCTGTGGGTGGCTTTACTAAAGTGGCGCATATTGCATGTTGCACGGTCACTACACGCTTTCTTTAATACTTATTATTATTATAGCAGTTTTTTATGCTTAATTTTTTTTATTTTTTTTTACTCATTTATTATTGTTATTATTTTACTTCATTCTCACATTGTTTCCTACAAGTCAGAGCAGTATTTGCTACAACCTTGCAGCATTTTGCAGTATCCACTTAGGTATTTTCCACTTTACTTTTTCACTTTCACCGCCGTTTGCTGACTTTCGTTTACTAAATGAAATTGCGTTCGCTTTATACGTATTATGCAATTTCTTTGGACGGAAATAGAGCAAAATTTAAGCGAAATTTAATTTGGAAGGCGGCTGCTTATTTATTTTACATATGTATATACTTACATTCAAGGCATGGAAATTACGGTTACCAAATTGGAAAGGACTCATGTATCATAAAGTGCTTAAGTTCAGTTAAAATATTTAGATCCAATGATCAAATTAACTCGATTTTCTTTAATTTTGTGAAACGTTACCAGCATTTAGGCATAGAAGTAATTTAAATTTGATAAATATCATACAGGACTTGTAACCGGACAATACTTTTGAAATGGTTTTTAATGCGTTATTTTTATATGTATTGAGTTATCGAGATATTTGAGATTAAAAATTAAAAAAAAAACAATTTTTTCCTCCGATTAGAATTTGCAATAGATTATTTGAAAGGAAAATTTTTACTGAATATATAATTTTTCTCTACCTCTCTACCTCCTCTTTCTGTGTATTTAGTGCAGAAAACAACATATAGTCGAATCGGGATATAGTGAACCCCCGCTATAATGAACACCTCGATATAGTGAACAGCAAAATTTTTACATGAAATCAACGATTTCGGGAATAAAATAAAATACTCGTAATATATACCTCCAGACGATTGTAGTATCCAATCCGAAGACTCTTAGAAAGGGCGCGTATCCCCGCATGGAGAAGATGTTATACAAGTGGTTTATAGCTCAACGAGAAAAAAAACTGTCCTGTTACTGAGGAAGTGCTTAGGGAAAAGGAATTATCATCAGATACCCAGGCATCTGATCCCTTTAAACACAAATTCAAAAATATTATTTACGAGTTTAAGCTTTGCGAGGACCAAATATACTATGCAGACGAGACCGGTGTGTTTTGGAAAATGCTTCCTGAAAAAACGTGTGTCAGCCCGACCGAAAAACAGCTGCGGGGTGAAGAGCAGAAAAAAACCCCTCTCTTTTAAGGCGTATGACATCTCAGTAGACTACCTGAACTCTAAAAGTGCGTGGATGACTGTAAAAAGAGAATGATTTCACCATTGCTTCGTTCCTCAGGTACATGAATATTCCATTTCAAACACCTAACCATTTTACAGATTATTTATTCATTTTTAACTTTTATTAGGTTCAAAATTATTTGCTACAAAAGGGATTATAAACCAAAGCTATGCTATTGCTTGATAACGCCCCCAGCCATCCGCCAGAAGATGAACTTAAAACTTAAGCACATTTTTTTAAAACTTTAACTTTAAAAGATGCTGTATCATTTTCAATGCTTGCTTGGAATCAGCTGTAGCCAAGTGTAATAGCGAAATGTTGGAAGCCGTTATTAGAATTTTTCAATGAAAACCAAAAAAAAACGAGGATGAAGAAGATGTTCCTTTGAGACCATGATATACATGGTCTGTAGCAATTTGTTATCCAGGAGGTAATTTTTCACCCTCTTGACATTCTCCCGTTAATTTAGTTTTTATGTTTTTTATTTGTCTCAGGAAACCTACTCCGAAAATGACATTGAGAAGTGGAATACAATCGATAGTGACGAACCAATTAATTTAGATAAACATGCCGATTCTGAAGAATCTGATGATCACGGCTAAGGCGAAGGACAGATCGGAAATGCTATAAAAACTACAGAAGCTATTAAAAGCTTCAATAAAGCTATCACATGCGCTGCAGCCAACACTACTGACTACGCTTCCACAATATTATTGAAAAGACTGCGCGAAAAGGCGGTCTAAAAGTCAATTTCCGAAGGCAAGAAGCAAAAATCTTCCTATTTTCTTAAGTATAAATTTGATCCAATCTGTTGAGCTTACATCCTCCATCGCGGGGGCCGCGATAGCCGAGTGGTTAGCATTGCGTACTGACATTCGGAAGGCCTGGGTTCGAACCCAGGTTCGAGCAACATCCAAATGATAGAAAAAAAATTGTCAACCCCTCCGAGTGTATTTCTGGTATGAAATAAAGCTCCACATAAAAATCTATCAGCCGTTCGGAGGCGGCTTAGAATAAACTGTAGGTCCCTCCATTTGTTGGTAAAAACATCAAGACGCAAAACCACAAAATGGAGGAGGAGCTCGGCCGAAAATCGCTTCAGCGGTTCCAAAGCGCCAAATATATATATAAAATAAGTTTCTGAATAAAAAATGTCAACCTTTATAAAGTGAATAGCCTGGATACTGTGAACTAGCCATGGAAAAACAGATTCGACTGTAATTGGAAATATTGGAAAAATTCTTGTTTATCTAACAAAATTTTTTAATAAAATATAAAAAAATATTTTTTTTTCTTTAATACACTTATACATACGTAAAAAAAAAATATTTTTTAAAGTTTGGTTGAAATATTTTGATTTAAGTGTAAGAGTGATTCGTTTAAACCAGAAAAATTCGTTATTTAACTTAACGTAGGCTCAAAATATATAAAGTTTGCACTTGAATATTCAACTCAAAACCAGCTTTTAAGAGCTGTGAAAACAAGTGACTGATAGAAAAATATTTAAATATTTATCATATCAGACACACCCACTTCAGAAATGGTAAATCACAGGAAATAATAAATAACGGTATAGGCTTTCAACTCGTTTAAAATTCTAAAATACAGAAAAATTTGCATATACATACTTATATATTATATAATTTTATATTTGAGTTGTGCCAATTTTGAATTGGAACTGTGCGTTTTTTCATATCTACTGATTTTGTTCACTTAGCGATATTTTAATTTTTTTTAGCAAAAAATATTCTTGAAATAAATTTTTTGTTTATGTCATCCAACGTTTAACTCTCAAGTATCATCTGCATACTTCTACGTTGCACAAATGTATACCTGCCAGTGTATGCGCTTAAAATATACAATTTAGAAAAAGACTAAATTTTTTTTTTGACATAAAAAGCGAGTAAAATGGAATTGTTTGCGCTTCGCAGGCACCGATTGACTAAACAACTTTCACTTGCGTCACTCAGCGTTTAGCTAGTAGTACTTTGTATGTATGTATGTATGCTATTGCACTCGAATGTCACATTGCATATGTGTGCGTGTGTATGTGTTATTGCATGTGTGGCGTCGAGTTGTGGGCGATTGAGTTTGTAACTGGTGCAAATGCAGCGATATGCATGCTTCACGGAATTTATTCACATGCTGAATATTAAATTTTTTACTTTAGCAAGCGCATACAGGTACAGACATACTATATGTATGAAAAAAAATGTGCTACTACGCAAAATTCAAAACACAAAAATAAAAATTAACCCATTTTTCCATACTAGTATGGAGAAAGATGCAGTTGTTTGCCTTAGGAGGCGTTACCTCTGCAGTTAGATATGCATACATTTGCCAAAGTAGTAAAAATGGCATTCACATCGCTTTTCAATGGCGAATGGCAAATCAAGTTTTTTGACATACTCACAAAATTCACAAAATGCGCAAAAACTTTCAAGTGTCATTGAGAGATGTCGCTTGTGAACTGAAGTTGCATAACAATGGAAATGCGAAAGGGAATAAAATTGTGTACAAATTGACAAGTGCATTTAACTGTCATGCACTTACATTTATATGAATTTACAAGCTTACATATGTATATGTACATGTGATTTAGTGCGCTTAAATTGCCTATGAGTTGAATTATTGCATTTTGTATGTGCAGCAGAAGTTCTTTTTTTATTAGTATTTTGCTATATTAGAAATTTTAATCTCTACTTTTTCAAAGACTCAAAAATTTATTAAAAATTTTGCATAGTACTTTTACAGAATTACTATTGGTACAATAATTTTTTTTTTCATAAACTTTATAGTTAGAAATTTACAATCCAATTCTAATAAATTTTTTAAGAATTTTAGAAACGACTAACTCTGTGTGTTGTGGGTTCTGGTCTTTATTAAAAAAGAAAAAGAAAAGAAATTTAATCTGGAATATGGTTTCCATTGGCTCAAATATATCAAATTTTCCTAACGCTGACACAAAATTTGAATTCACAAAGAGATTTTTAAAACTAATATTGTTCTACATGTTTTTGATTAATTTTATTTGCATACAACCTAACTAAATGTATATTAGAGTGTTCTAAAAGAAATAATAGAAATAAGTCATAATTTAGGATAAAAAAAAATAATTTGAAAAAAAATACAAAAAAAAATTATTAAGTATTAAAGTTATTGTGATTTATTCTAACTTAAAATTAGTTTTTGTGGAATAAAATGTTAACCAAACATATTAAATAACTAAAAAAGTTATTTAAATAAGCACAATTAAAACTGTTTCAAATCATAAAAGTAAAGAGAAGACTAATTTGTATTCAAGAAATTTGTTTCTTAAACAAATAGCGTAAGTACAAATATACTTATTATTTTAAACAAAATACTCCTTAAAAATTTAAAATTTTTTTCTACACAAAATATATGTGATATTATTGGAACAAAATATAAATATTTGTTAAATGGAATGAATTATTGTTCTAATTGAAACCTAATTTTAACAATAAATATAAATGAAAAATTTTAGTTTCTTTGAACAAAAAATTTGTTTATAAAGATGCTACAACATATTTGTATATACATATATATTTTAATTAGTTATACCGTAAGGGATCTAGTTCTAATCACGATGAAACTTGCTACCTTTCAGCTGGGCTCAAATAACTTTGCAGCCGTAATTAAGCAATGGGTACTTGGGAATTGTTTTGCATTGCAACTTTTTATGAAGGCTCAATAAAGCCACCAGCATCCCTATATACATGTAAAAGTATATTCAGCTATACTTAATGCTTTCACCATCACTCTCACAATTGAAATTGTTAAACAAATACTTGCATATGAGTCTCTAGTAAGGTGGAAAGCTACAGAGAAAATAACATATCTAAAAAGGCAGAAGCAAGTTTTTAGATTATCAATGACTGGGCTCCCTGCAGCTCTTAAAACAATACAATCGGCAGGTGAATGAGGCATAGGACTCAAATTTGCAGAAAAGCTCAGTTCATCTTTTCAGATGGTTTCAAATAAATGACTATGATGAAGTTTGAATAGCGATTGTCTGCTTAAAAAATAACAAAGTGGCGGGAGCAGATGGCTTACCGACAAAGCCTATCAAATACGGCGGAGAATAACTGACAAGGTGCATGCATCAGCTTCTTTGCAGAATATGGTTAGACGAAATCATGCCCACCGAATGTGTGTGATCTGCCCAATCAAAAAAAGGGAGACCCCACTATCTGCGCCAACTATTGTGGGAGAAGCCTCCTCAATATCGCATACAAGGTCCTATCTAGAGTATTGTGTGAAAGATTAAAGCCCTGGATAATATCAGAAGCGCAGCGAGAATTTTGAAGGACCTCTCCAAGCCTTCCGATATCAAATGAAATTTCAGACAGGGTGACTGTTTATTGTGTGGTTTCTTCAGAAACACTATTTCCAACAGGTTCTAGTATGGCCATTGGCAGGCGAAGTTCTCCCTCCAAACTCTACAAGTCGCTCATCATTCTTGGCCTGATATATGGTACAGAAGTTTGGACGATGTCAACATCCGATGAGTCGGCTTTAGCAGTTCTCTAGAGAAAAGTTGTGCGCGAGATTTATACCGTACGCGGCGGAACGATAAGCTGTTCGAGTTATATAATGACAATTAAATAGTTCAGCAAATCAAGAGACAGCGGCTACGTTGGCTAGGTCATGTCGTTCCAATAGATGATAGTGCTCCAGAGTGCTTTGAAAGTATTCGATGGAGTACCCGCTGGTGGAAGCAGATGAAGAGGGACACCTCCACTCCGTTAGAAGGATCAGGTGGAGAACGACTTGGTTTCACTTAGTATTACCAACTGGCGCCAAACAGTGAAGAGAAGAAACGAGTGCCGCGTATTGTTGATTTGGCTATAATCGCGGAAATGGTGCCTTTGCTAAAGAAGAAGAAGAAAATTGAGGCTGCTGGAGGGAACGGACCACACAAAAGCAGAATATGTATTTAGGTGTATATTTAAGCTGTCTATTATATTAATATAATAAAAATTCGAAGTGGTTGCACTTTATATAGTGGCAATCAAAAGTTTCGCGGAGAAAAGGAAAGTCCATATACATATATAAGTATATCTGAGTATAGAAGGTTAACAGCTGGGCGCTGAACTGGCTAACGTGTGAGCACTCTCTGAAAAAGTGAAAGGCCTGGACTTACCAGACATGAAGAAAGAAGACTGGCTCCAGGCTGCTAGGAGAGCTGTTGAGACAGAGGTTGATATCACTTAGTGAGGATAAACTGCAGAATTTTCAGCAAAAAATAAAACTTCAGAACGCTAGTTTATTCTTGCTAAGACATAAGAAAATATCCTTCATATTAGAGTTGTGGGTAGCCTTACTTAACCTAATTATTGCATAAAAACATTGAAATTGTACTATTGTAAACCAGTGGCAGTCGCAATAGCCGAATGATTACCAGCGATTACTATCATTCGGATGAACAGAGTTGGGGACCTGGTTCAAAAAACATTTAAATATTATAAAAACTTAATTCAAATTAAAAATTAAGTGTATTTTTAAAATCACACGTCTCAAAGTATTATATTTTATTTATAATTAGCTTTATTTTATTCTACGTTCGATATAAACATATAAATTTGGTTGTAAAAATTTTTATAGAATAAATATATTTTTTTATTTAAAAAATTTTACTTTTGCTTTCAAAACTTTTATATCACCTAATTTAAAGGTATCACTCAGTTCTACTGGCCTCATAAGACTTTTCATTCTTTTTTTTTTTTTTAAGAGATGAAACACTTTTTACCCTATCCTTTGAGAGAATTATGATATTATTAGACACTACTGTTTTTAACTTTATCATCTTCTCTCATTTAATAGTAAACTTCTTCAGAATCCTTTCATGCAAAGTTAATTTTTTAATAAAAAAGTACATTGAAATTTAAAAAAAAAATAAAGTTACAAATTAATAATTCAATACATTTCTATTTAACCCACCCTAATATGTATGCATATTTTGCGTGAACACTTTTTTGGAAATTTCAATTCTTAATGGCTCAAGTAACAAGTTTATATAGAAATAATCCAATGTTAAATGTATTTTTTTAGTATATTTCAATACAGTTACCAAATACAAGTAGGGATAGCAAAGGACGAAAGAGTATGGGCACTAGGAAGAAATTGAGCATTTACATTGCATATGTATACTCCATTAAGTTTGATGCGATTTACTAAAATAAATATATAATTGAACTCGAAAACTTTTGCAGAAACTATTTTTTTGAACGAAATATTTTAGTTATTAGAAACCAAGCAATTTATATTTTGCCCATTCATAAAGTTTTCAATCCAAATTGGACATATTTACATCTCCGGTATTGTACGAGTACATAATTGCGTATGTATTATATGTACATGTATATATATTTATTTATTATCAATAAAGTATAAAACAAAAGTTTAATATTTTAATTTTAAAATTTTCAGCTCAGTATCGGTTTTTGCTTTATAAATAAGCGTACCGGATGTTTTTACAAACTTGTATTCTTAAAAAAATAAATATTAAATTTAATTATGTCAACTTTAATAACAAATATGGGTATATCAAACGATGCGTGACTTTCTTTTTTAAAATTTGATTTCTTTATTAGAATTTCGTAGAAAAACCTAAATTTTTATTTTCTGTCAATATGTTGGCAATTTTCAATAAAGGAATGTAAAATAAATTTATGCACTTTTTCTGCAATATTTTCAATTAATCCCACTGAGTTCTGCCCAAATATATAATTGAATATTTATTTAGCGAAAAGTGTGATGAAAGCAAAATAAAAAATAAAAATGACATTTCCTTTTATATTAAATAATTCATTCGGCACACAAAGACTGAATTTTCGATAGGAAATTTTATATTCGAAATTCTAAAATTTTAATTCCGCCTTTACCGTCAATATTATTTCGTGTCGAATATACAACATAAAAAACTAATGAAAAATATTTGTTTACCATAAAAATAGATTAAATTACAAATATGAATATTCAACATTTGAAAACCTAATTGAGCATAGACTCAATAAAATGTGCAAATTTTTGTGATTGCAATTTGTGATCAAAGCTCGAATTCTTATTGTGCCATTGATGCGTTGCGCGCGAATGGCGATGCCAAAAATAATTACAGCGTGAGCACGAAATGATTTTATTTGAAGCAATTATTTTTTTTAAATTGTTTTACTTTGTTTTTTAGATTTTTTCGGATTTATATTTATGTAGTTTATTTTAATTTTTTATTTTTTAATGGCTATTAGACGCCTCCTTTGTGAGTTGGCCGGGCGCGCGTGAAAAATTTTCGTTTTTGGCGCAGCTCAAATTTAATTGTCACTTAAATACATACAAACACTCCAAGTAGAAATAAAAATTTTTAGAAGCTCGAAAAGAAATATGAGCATATTTAGGGAAATATCTAGTGGCTCGCTGTGGCATAAAATATCACTTAACTGCCTGTGGGTCTGTCAGCGAAAATCTTATTCAGATTTTACTGAAATAACCAATTTAAAGACCAGCAATTTTTTATATGTACGACTTTTGGTACTCCCAAGCAGTTATTGTCCTTCTGTGGAAGAAGCGTGCACATAATAGTCTGAATAAAGTTTTGAGACTTGCTACAATTCTTTTTTTTAGAATATCATATAACTGTTGTTGGGTTTTTTAGTGTGGGTTGGAAATTCATTCGGTCGTAATATAAAACTCTTATGTGCATGTGTGTGTATGCACGAGTGCAAGGCATAACAAGTCGAGCTGAAAAATACATTCGAATCTCTTTGGTATTCATGTGTTTGTGTAGAGTTGCATACACATACCGGAATGAAATGTTGGAAAGACCTATCTGAGTTTTTAAATATTTTTTTCAGTTAAAAAAATGTTTTGCAACAACACAACTCCCATATTATATTCAGAATATTTTTCTAAATACATATATGCACATAATTAAAATTAATTTATTTCCAATTTCTTTTCGAAAAGCATAATAAATCACTATACCTTAAGGGGTTAGGTGGGTTTGAAAATTTAAAAAAATCGATTTTTTTTCTTGAGTTATTAAATTGTAAAAAATGATTAAAATATTATCCTAAAATTCAAATCGATCGGAGTAAAATTCTAAGAGAGAGAGACCCTTTGGAAGTCTCGCCCATCAGGCCATGTCTGTGTCAATTTGAAACTTTAAACGCGTTTATCTCAAAACTCTCTTTCTTAAGTCTGTGGACACAATTTTTAGAAAAGTTATAAAGCGATTTTGTTAAAATGTTGGACACATATTTGTAAGAACATTATATAGTCATTGAACGAAGGATATTTCTTTATTATAACAAATTTTTTCCAGCCAATGCATGGTAAAGATTTGATCAAAAAGTATGTTTTCTTGTTCAATGTTTGTCAAAAATTCAAATTAAAATTTTTCGTTTTTTTCCTTCTTCCAATAACGAGTCTTATCCATGTACTAACAAATTATATATATATATATTTTTTTTGATTTTAAATTAATCAAGGGAGATGAGTTACCAACGGATGAGTTTTCGGAAATTTTGAGTAAAAACTTCACAAAATACTGTTTAAATATATATATATTTGATATTCAAATATATAAATAAAATAGTGAAAATTCCTCGTTTTTAACCTCTGAAACCCGCCTAACCCCTTAAAGAAAGCACCTGTAAATTTAAGGCTTTTCTATAAGAAAAAAGTAAAAAAAAAGATTGTATATATGTATGAACAAATAACTTTTTACCGAACTGTGGGGCAAATGAAAATATTGAAAATTTTCCAAAAAAGGTTTGAAGTAAATTTTTTTAAAGAAAATATGTAAGAAAAAATGATTTAGAAGTAATTTTGCAGATGAAAATGTTATCACAGCTTTCAAATTATTTAAAAAAATTTCAATACACTTTCTATTTTTCCAAATTTTGTAATTGTTTTTATTTTCAAAAATACTGTAGCAAGTATTTTGGTAAACACTTTTACACATTTACAAAAATACTTTAAACTTTGAAATAAATTCGTTTTGATTTCATAAAAGAACTCAACCAAGTTTTTCTAAGAGAGTGTCCCAAAAATAAATAACAATGATTTTTTCTATTTTTTTTTTTTTTTTTTAGTACAAAAACATTTCACTTCAACAAACCTAATATTGTTTTATAACAATTTAATGCAGAAACTATTTCCGATATTCGTTTTTTATTCGAAATTTAATTTTTTCCACTTCTTTGGAAATTTGATTTCCGAATTATTTGGAAAATTGCAGGAAAAATGTGTGCTGTTCAAAATATCCGAATTGTCTTCGATTTGTTTATACTAGATTTTCATCCATTTTTTTTATAAAATGCTATTTTAATTATTCCCAACATTTTTTCTGTTATCTAAAATATAAAATAAATGTTTATTTTTACAGAAAATTTTAAAAAAAGTTTAGTTATTATTTTAATAGAAGAAATACAAATTTTTTTCGGAATTCAAATTTAGATTTTTTCATTAATTTTTCCTGCAAAAATTGTATTTATGGGAAAATTTTCGAGTCGAAAATGATATGCTTAATTTTTTGTGTGAAAAAAATAGAAGGTTAAATTTCTATCTTGGTGTTTTTTTAGTTTTGTTAAGAATTTTTTAAAACAGTTTTTTAAGCTTCTCCCAAAATATTTTCTGGTATTTTAAAACAAAATAAATGGAAATTTTCAAGTTTTTAGTTACTTCCTTTCAACATCTAATCAAAATGTATATTCTTGTGAGTATGTATATACATTTATATGTGCATATGTATGCGCGTTTGCTTTCGGTTTTTATACATCCTTAAAAGCGGGCACTCCAATTTTTTGCTGTGCTTGTGTAACTTTATGATAAGCACATGCCAGATGCTGCCACTCATACACGCACACTCGCTCTGGCCAGACAGACAGACAAGACAACCTCCTCCATTGTTGCCACAATTTCGTTCCACTTGCCATACATGCTGCTGCTGCTGTGCTAGCCACTATCGCTTGACTACCAGCCAACAACATTCGTTCGGTTGGTATGTATGCATGTAATAAGTGCGCTCTGTGTGTCTGTTAGTTTTATGAGAAATGCAATAATTGCGCCACTCTGGAGTTGCAAATGTTATTTTAATGCCACACAAGTGTTTTATACATAATTTCATAGAGAAGTTCTTTACTTTAGCCATGCCGTGACACACATGCCCGCACATGAGCATACTCACTCTTACCATATAAATGTGTACATGTGTGTATTCGTGTGTAGGAGCGCAAAAAAAGCAGTCATTGCGACTGTCACAAGCAAAAGGCAGCTACAGCAAAAACAAAGTAATTCAAACAACAGCATTTGCAACAACAATATTTAATAGTATTAGGGGTATTCTCTTTGTCTAGGAAATGCATACTATGCAAATATTTTCTATGGAATTATGCTAGAGATAGAGAGCACCCCCGTTGCAAAATTGTGACATATTCAAGTGAAACAATAACAACCACACAGGCATAGGGTTGCATTTTCCTTCTTGCTATCTGTGGGAAATAAATATACATAGGTTTTGGTATAGGATATTTGTCCTATCCTACCATATGTTTTTTGCATGTGTTTTGTTGTTCTACCGTTTCACGAAAATGAAAAATTTCCTATCCGTGCACTGTAGCATGCATTTCCTAGACTAAGAGAATACCCCCATTGTAAAACCTATTTGTTTTCGATTTGAAAATAAAACCCATTTGAGATCCCTACACCTCATGCACCAATGCAAACACATTTATAGATTCAACATTTGGTTTTTATTTCATTTTGAATGCACATTCGAGTCCTCACCTTAACGGTGTTGTGCGCTAGTGCTTTGTAGTGAAATTGAAAAATATCGTAAATTCCCAATATGCACTTTGCATTGTTTTTAAATTGCATTTCGTATACTTAGGCATGTATGTTTCGGAGTGTGTGAATTTCTATTACGTCTCAGTAGCTTAATTATGTTAATAGATTGCTTTTGTTTTTGTTGTTTGAAAAATTTTAACTTTGACTTGGCACAAAACGATTTCAAAACTTAAGTAGTTTGCCTTCTGTTTAGACTTTTGATAAATTCATTACACAATTTTAAAATTTCTAAGAACTGCTTTTGAGACTCTTAAAAGCTTCATTCTTCTTCTCTTGTAGTGACGACTGAAAAAAATTTATTGAGAGTGTACAGTTAGTTGATATAATATATAAATAATATTTTTAAACTTATCCAAGTTTTGTTGAATTCAAATAAAAAATACTAAAGAAGGGAAAAAAGTTGTGAAAAGCGATATCTGCCCGAAGAAGTCAGCAAAATGTCGAAATTTTGAGCATTAAAAACGCAGAAAAGAAGACTTTTATCCAGCTTTTATCTAGAAGGTTTTATCAAGGAAGGCAGGCAGAAGAATTCCTATTACAGGAAGGACCGCAATAGCCAAGTGGTTAGCATTACGTAATACCATTCGTAAAGTCAGGTTCGAGCAACATCCAAAATTATAGGAAATTGGATAAGAATAAACTTTAGGTGTCTCCAATTGCTAAAAACATATCAAGGCGCACACCGCATATTGGGGGAAAAATAAAAGTCGTTTCATCGGTTACAAAGCGCCAATTTTATCAAAGGTGATCCAAGTAGAGGTACTTTTTCGATAGCCTCTTTTTTGACAGATCACGCGTGATTTGTGTTAAGCTGTCATGTTATTTTTGTTCACTTGAAAAATTTGTTGTCATGAAAATTCGCGTTCTGTAAAGAACGTGTTTCGCGCGATTAGTTCATCTCATGACCAATATAATCGGCCTACTGAGCGTACTATTCGTATTACAATCGCCCATCTTGGGATCCAGCATTCAGTGAAGAAATTATAGCGGCCGTAGCTGAGAGTGTACACGTAGATCGTCGAGAGTAGATTTGGCGCCGTTCGCAGCAACTCGAACTCACTTATGGAACGACTTGGCGCAATTTACGTCGAAATCTTAAATTGAAGGCATACAAAATCAGCTTGTGCAAGAAGAAGAAAGGTTCCAAGAAGATCCGACATTTTCGATCCAAATTTTGTTCAGTGATGAGGCACATTTCTGGCACAATGGGTATGTAAGTAAGCATAATTGCCACATTTGGGACGAAGATTAGCCTAAAAAAATTCAAGAGCTGTCATTTCATCCAGAAAAAACAACGATTTGATGTGGTTTGTGGGCCGGTGGAATCATCGGTCCATATTTCTTCAAAAATAATGCCGGTGAGAACGTAACCGTCAATGGTGGGAGTTATCGCGCCATGATAACCGACTATTTAATGCCTGAAACTGAAGCTCGTGATCCCTGCGACATTTGGTTTCAACAAGACGACAGCGCTTCCCACACATCGCATCAATCAATGGATTTATTTTAGAGAACACTTCGGTGAGAAGATAATTTCACATTTTGGGCCGGTCGATTGGCCACCAAGATCGTGTGATATCACACCGTTAGACTTTTTCCTGTGAAGATATGTAAAGTCTAAAGACTATGCGGTCAAACCCGCTTCGATTTAGCCCTTGGAGCAAAACGTCACACATGGCATTCGCCAGTTACCAGTCGAAATGCTCGAACGAGTCATCGAAAATTGGACTCAACGTATGGACCATCTGAGACGTAGCCGCTGTCAACATTTGAAAGAGATTATCCTCAAAAAATAAATGCCAAAGAACACTGGTTTTGTTTTTTCTGGTTTTTCGTATTTAAAAAAAATAGAACCTTGAAAAGGACCTATCTATCTATAGCCTGCTCTGGATATAGGTGGAGCTCTTGAGACAGAGAAGCAATCTCGACTTATCATGGTAAAACCAGGTATTCTCCTTTGGATAATATGCCTGCTGAGATACAGAAGAATAAAGGCACATTAGAATGACGCCAGAATCACAAAACTAGCCGGCAGAGGTGCTCCTTATGGCGGCGTTTAGTTATCGCTTCTTTGATAATTCTTAGCAAACGAGCTTCCGAATACCATTAGCAACGTGACAGAGGACGGTTTAAGAAACATACACAGATGGGTGACTCTCTCTAACTTGAAAAAAAGCACACAAAACGCTACTACTTACTAGAAGATACAAAGTCCTTGCTTGGAAGCGAGATTGAACAGTGTATAGAAAGCTAGGTGTGGGAGAATCTTGAAAACCGTTCTTTTTACGCATATAAGAAAATGTTAGGCGCCGCATGGGTCATATCGTCTGAGCTCATGCACTGCTACTACGGGTCGGTAGTCAAATCAATTTTACTTTAAGGCACTTTGGTATGATAGATCCTTAGCTATGAAGTTTCATACCGAAAACCAATGGTTTTCTGAGAACTAGTAAAATTGACAAAAATATAGAAGCTCTCCAAAACTTTGCAAAAATCATTGCCCTTCCTTTATATTACACCAACTCTGACACCTGAAGGGAGAAACAGATCTATATACGGCGTATCAAACAGCCTGCGTAAGCTAATCTAACCTTCTTCTTCTTCTTATTCTTTGGCATAAGCACCGCTTTCGCGATTATAGCACGTCACTCGTTTCTTCTCTTTGCTATTTGAGACCAGTTGGAATCGGATACTTTTAAAGCTGGAGCACTTTCATCCATTTGGATGACATGACCGAGCCACCAAAGCCGCTGACTCTTGATTTACTGAAATACGTCAATGTCGTCGTATAGCTCGTATAGCTCATCGTCTGCGTCTGCACAAAACTTTTTTCTCGAAAATTCCTAAAGGAGACTCATCCGATATTGACATCGTCCAGGCTTCTGAACCATATGTCAGGACGGGAATGATGAGCGACTTAAAGAGTTTGGTTTTGATTCGTCGAGAGAGGACTTTACTTTTCAATTACCTACTCAGTCCAAAGTAACACCTGTCGGCAAGGGTGATTCTGCGCTGGATTTCAAGGCTGACATTGTTGGTGTTGATACTGGTTCCCAAATAGATGAAATTATCTACAATTTCGAAGTTATGACTGTCAACAGTGACGTGGGAGCCAAGTCGCGCATGTGATGACTTTTTATTTCATGGCAGGAGACATTTCATCTTGCCCTCGTTCACTACTAGACCCCTTCGCTTTGTTAGCCTAACCTAGCTGTATAAAATCTACGGCGGAAAATAACTCATTTTTCAGTGCTCAAAAAAGTGTGTGAAGTATAAGAATGAAAATATTGGTTGATTACTGAAACCCTAATTTTTTTAGAATTACAACAATTAAAACATGCAAAAGTATGGTCGTAGGTTTAACGAAAAATTAATTCCATCTTTGAAATTTAGTTGAGCAAATGAATAGAGGTAAATATGACATAACCCTCACTAAGTGTACAAATATTTAAATTCAATCTTTATTTTCATATAAAAGAAAAATCAATATTTTCTAAATACCCGAGTTTCTATGGTCAAGGTATTTTTATTTTATAAAAATTGTTTATATTTTAAATTATTTTAATCCTACTATGTTTATACTATGTTTATAATCACTTTTTTACAAAGATAAAGCTTTAAATTTTAAAAATGTGTCAAACCAGAAAAATACATACCCTTTGGTCATAACACAAATTTCGCTACAAAATAGTCAAAGCAAACTAGTTGCGCCTAAAAGCAGGCAACACAAAGCAAACCCACAACCGAGCAACTGCAGACCACTCAAGGCGGCTGCAAATAACACAAACAACACGCGCCGAACAAACGAGTGAGCATAAGTATGCAAACTTAAAATAATATTGAAAATTCATATTTTTGTAAACAAAGAATATTAAAGAAAAAAATAAATAAATAAATAACTAAAAGCTGTGTACTCGTACAAAAAAAAAATAATTGAAAACTTAGCCGCCATTTCAGTTTTCCGAACAGTTAAATTACTTAATGCAAAAGAAAAATAAATATTTTCCACAGTTATTTAAAAATACATATGCAACATATACAAATAACAGTAAAACAGTAGCAGCAATACAAATACAAATGAAAAATAAAATGGAAAAAAGTGCATTTGTCCTACATTTGACCACGGTTTAATTTAATTTTTTCGCAATAAAAATATTTTTCATCCTTGCTGCACCAATGGCCAGCAAACGGATACTGGTTTTGCAGCAAACAACTGAAGTACAGAATATAACGGTGAACATAGCTTCTCGCTCTCTCTCTCTCTCTCTCTCTCTCAGCACGCCGCCACCACCACATTCGCTTGACTTCCTAAAAGAATCATTTTGAAATGAATCACTTTAATGGAACAAAATATTGTGTTGGAAAATGGAAAAAAGGATGCAAAAAAAATTATAAAATAAAAATAGAAGCACAGAAAAATAAATAGAATAAAATAAAGAAACAAGTAAAAGCGCTCTACGGAAGCTAGTGGAATGTGGAGAAGAAACCACGGAATTAAAAAACATAAAATTCACGTGCAACAACGGATGCGGACTGAATGGATGAATGTTACCATGGAGCATAAGCGAATACTTAGTATAATGGCGAGCGCAAGTCGCTGAGGAATGACGCTGAAAGAATGCAATATGTGGCTACGTAACCGTAAGTGTAACTGTCAGTGTTGGCAGTTGATAGAGGAAAATTTTGTACTATTTCAGAGTTAAGATGTTAGCAGTTTGTGAAGAAGAGGTATAAAATTATTACAACTTTTCAGATGAGATCTCTGTGAAATTCAAACAAATAAAATACGAAAATGATTTAAATCTTTGTCAAATATCAGGCAGAAGTGATAGTTTCCTATTGTTTTCTGTTATTTTTCTATTCCCTTTTTTTTTAATTTCATCCGAAAACATTTTTAGAATATTTTTGTTGCTCAACTGCTCAGAAGAAATTTCAATTATAAATAGATTTGAAGTTATGTTAGAAAAAGGTGCTAAAGTTGTTGTCAAAATTATCGAAATGCTCGAGCTCGTGCTCGAAAACTTTCGAGCAATGAGCAATGAATAAGTGTGCGAGTGCACGTTTATCAAATTCTCGAGCTGTCCGAAATTGTTTGCACAAAATCTTGACCTTCAATATTTATAAAAAATTTCAGGTATCTTTCACCATTAAAAAACAATTCCATTTTTCTATTTTAAAAAAATGCTATTTTTACTCAAAAATTCATCGTGTGTTCATACTCAAAAGACAGTCGAAAATTGTAGAAATTTAGAAAATGGAAATAGGTCGCAAAAAATAATATAAAACAAACAATACAACATTGACTTGAAGAAATAAATGCGAGCTTTGCCAGACCACCAAAGTGCAGCACATAAATTTAATGCCACCAAGCAACAATGGCAGCAGCCACAAACGGCCCAAAACGACCACAAAACCAGATGTATAGAAGGTAACTAGGTAAGAAGAAGGGAGTTGATATATTAATGAAAGTGTTTGTTTGAATTGTAAATCTGTTAGTATGTGTTGCTCACACATTGATTATGATTTAAAATATGTACGGGTAAGTATTTGCATTTTAACATATTAAATATAAATATATATATATAAATATATATATATATATATTTAATTAAAAAAAAAATTATCATAAAAATACTAAAATAAATCTCAATTTTGTTTACCAACACAACGTTTTTAGATTCATTCTTCTTTAGATACTCACCATAAACCCATATTCATGAAATTTCTGCCCAATATTTAGGACAAAATGTGTATCGTTTTAGGCGCCGAACTAGTGTTGCTTTTGGGAATATAAATATTTTCTACGTAATTTTGAGTAGCAATACCCCTGCTTTAAGGTCGGGACGCATCTCTAACGAAATCCAAAAACTCCATATAAAAAAGTGCAAAAAAACGATGCGCGAAAAATTTTTTTACGAAGCGTACGTACCTCTAATGAAAAAAAACTCCTTTTTCTACTGCCTATTTCTAAAGTTCTTAAACAAACACCAAAGCACGGCAATACAGGTTTTCGAGTGAATTAAATAGTCCCACATACTTATATATTTCGCAACAAACAAGAGGAAGACTAATTTTCAAACGTATTAAAGCAAGCTTATAAAGCAAGTTACGTAAAATTTTTAGTTTTTTCATCATTTAAAAAATTTTGAAGTATAAAATTAATATTAGTTAACTGCTTAATATGATTGAAGGCTTTGTCAAAAATCCGATCTAGTCCTATAGACCATATTTTAAAGAACTAAAAAAAAATTTTTTATAACGCCAGAAAATATAGAAAATAGGGTTGACATTTTTTTTTTTAAATATTACCCTTTAAATTGGCTACAGGTCCCAAATATGCTCACATACACACTTACGTAGACGTGAATTACGTGTCATTATGCATTTCAAATATATTATTTAAAAAATCATGTTCCACTATACTGAGCGCCATTGAATGCATTCAACTGATGTAAAAACGCTGTCTGTTTTCGCTGTTACAACTATGTTGAACATGTGTATGTGTGTAAATATATATGTCAGGTATGTAAATATGGATAGCTGGCTTACAACCAAAGCGGAGTAAAAATGTGCTTGTCATGAAATGTATATCACTATTATTATATATACATATATACATGTGTGTATATAACATTTTACTTACATAAGGCCGCATAAATACACACAAATACTAACTGCAACGATGATAGTTTTATGCTTCATATTTTCACAGGTATGTCGACATAAATACATACTTCTATATATATATATATATCTGTGTATATTGAACACTCATATATGCCTTGCTGCATCGTACAACTCGCGCAACCGTTATACATGTGATAAGAAAAGCTGTATTGGCACACATAAATCGCACGACCCACTTTCGTGTCTGTCTTAGATGTTGGCTGCGCCTGAAGCTGCGGAAATAGCTTTTAAAGAACATGCATCTACATGCCCCCATATATGTATGTATGTGGATAAAATATGATTTTCGACAAGTGCCAAAAAGAGTTTTACCGTTAAACTGCGTACATAAATATATGTTTTAGCTTAACTTATATAGGAAAGCTCTTAAGGACAGCTTGCGGATTATGCTTTTTTATTATTTTTGCTTGGCATATACTTGTATTATGTATATATATATATATGTATATATAAATCTTCCGTTTAAAAACCAAAATCTGCTGCATAAAAATTTCAAAGAATATATTAGAGAAAGTTTCTAGGTCGCTATGACAATGTAATGTGGCCAAAAGGTAAGTAAAATATGGATACGCTTTTTTCGAGTTATGTGAGCTATGAGTTTCCTATGTACATATATTTGACATAAATAAGGAAATTTTATTAAATTTTGAGCAGCGAATTATGGGTTTCCTTACTAGATTTATATCGGAACGAATTTCCGTCATCCCTTGTCAATTTTGGTTTAGTAACACACCGGTTTCGGCAAACCGCCATCTTCAGTGTTTGGTTTCGTTCTCCAAATCAACTCAGTTTCCTTACTACTTACATTGGCTTGTATAGGGTATAGAACTTTAAGTTGGCGTTACTTTTCATGATGGCGACCGATTTAACAGCTGTCGAGTGATTTATTCTCAGTTTGGTTTGGCAATTTATCATGAATAGACTCACTCCTGAACACCGCTTGCAAATAGTGCAATTTTATTTCGAAAATAATGGTTCTGTGCGGAAAACGTATCGCATCAGTTCATCATTTTTGTTTCTCTTTAGATAACTGTTTAATTTTTGATCCTATATCAATATATTTGTTTGCGGACTCTCAAAAATCTCGTATGGATTTAAAGCAATCACAATAGTTGTCCAGAGCTTCGACGAATTGTTTCATAAGCCTTAGTTTAATATATGAAGGTGTCCGCATTATATCATTCCCGGGCTAAAGGAGTTTATTTATCACTTTTAGGTTTTCCGGAACCATTGATTGACTGGAAGGCCAATCTTTTCTAACACAGTACAAGAAAGCAGCTCCGCTCTCCCAAAGACAAATAAAACTCACACCGTGAATATTGTACTTAATTCTGTCCATAACAGCACGTACGGTAGCATATTCTTCTTTGACTTTAGTTGAATGTACAGTGGGTATTAGGTGGGTTTATTGTCTTTGATTCATTCACTGAGGTCTTCCGGATTAAAGGGCTAACCCACTTTCATATACAAAGAAGAGCTTTGTACTCTTTTTAATCCAAGCACGTATTACGTCATATAAAAAGCTATCTGTCTAAAAGAGTTCTGCTATATAACACCGATGAAAGCATCAAGCTATATAAGCAGACTGGTGGAGTACCACAATGATCAGTGCTAGGTCTACTTCTATGGAACTATATGACGGAATCATTTACGTCAAAATGCCGAAAGAAGTGAAAATAATAAGGTATGTACATAGGATGGGAGAATCAACTATAAAGTAAATATTGAGAAAGAAAAATGTGGAAAAGCTAGTAATGCATGCAGCGCCTGTATTGAAAAACACCCTAAAGCAAAAAGTATATGCCAAACTGGATAAAGCCCTGTTCTGGTTAACTGCACTCAGAGTTGCTAATGTTTACCGCACAGTATCTTACGAAGCTGCTGCAGTCATAATAGATGTAATGTAACCTGATATAATGGTTCTGGAATTTAAAAAATTTCGGCAGGCCTCTTACAGCAAACGAGTACGAAGAAGAAAGGAAAATGAGTATGAGTGAGTGGCAAACACTGTGGGATACATCTCCCAAAAGACGATGGACGTACAGATTAATAAGAAACGTGGGAACGTGGTTTAGTAGAAAACATGGTGATATTGATTTTTATGTGACACAGTTCTTAAGTGGTCATGACTGTTTTAGGGAATACCATTACAAATATGGCCACAAGGAAGTAGAAGTGTGATTTTTCTTATGGTAGTGAAAGAGAGTTTGCCGAATGTGTAATTTTCCACTGTCCGAAATATGAGGTAAATAGAATAAGTCTAGAATCCCAAATATATGAGAAAATAATCCTGGACAATATAGTGCCACACATGTTGCGATGAAGACAGGCGTGGAATTTTGTAAAAAATTGGGTTGCAAAAGTTCTAGTAGAGCAGAGAACATTAGATCGACTGCGCTATAGCGAGGCAAATAGTCAAAGTCAATTTTCAAATCCTTGAAATGTTTTAGCCAATAGGCTTAGCTTGCCCTGCGATGTAATACTTAACGGTAGTGTCGCAAAAAAAAAAATATGGAGTACATCGCTGGTCGAGTAACAGATAAGAAATTAGAGTTTCGATCAGTTTATTTTATTAATCATGTTTATATCAGTCGCATAAAAATAACAATTTTATACATGATGTCAAAGTTCCCGCGAAATCATTTGTATTTGATACTTACAAAGGGCTCGTATTTTATTTGCCCTTAATGCCCAATACTCCACATATGTTGAGCGACCCCAAATTTTTCACGGGTGTTGAAAAAAAATCCAAAATACGAGGTATGTTCAAAGGAAAAGGTGAAGGTTTTTCTCAGTGTTTTCTTTAATTACAAGTTCCTGCCAAAACTTCGTACAGTTAATAAGGAATTCTACAAGGAAGTTATGCAACGTTTGCCTGAAGAAATGCGGCTCATGCAATCGGAATTGGGAAATACAAATCGTGGATTCTGCATCACGATAATGCACCACATCGATGCTTATTCGTGACTTTTTGGCCAAAAACAAAACCGTAATCATGCTTTAACCACCGTACTCACCAGAAATAGCTCCCTGCGACTTTTTCAAATAGTTTGTTGGCAATTTTGCTTTGATTTTCATAGCTGTAAAGGTGCCGTCAGGGGTAGCAAATAATTGATTTCAAATTATATATCCAAACGAAAAATTTCGAAATTGAATTCAAGTGCAGTCACACATAGCATAAAATTTTTGTAGATATATGGATGCACATAGCTCAAGTTGACAAGAGACAGCGGCTACGTTGTCATGTCATCCGTATGGATGAGAACAATTCAGCTTTGAAAATTTTTTATGCACTACCGGTGGAGGACGAAGACCTCCAATCCCATCGGAAAGATCAGGTGGAGAAGGATATGGCTTCTTCTCCTGAATTGGCGCTAAACAGTAGATGGAAGAATGGACAGGACAGTCCCTCTATTATCGTCTCAGGAATATTGTCTACAATTTTTTAGTTTATCTGAGTAAAATCTATTTTAAGAGGCAAACCAAATATTCTCGTAAGCAACGGAACCTCTCTTGATCAAATTGTGTACACGTATTTGAGGAACGCATGACATGAACTAAATATTAATACATTTAATTAACTTTTAATATAAAAGAGTACCTCCTACCTCAACGTTAAGTTTAATTAAAAAGGAAAAAAGATGCGAAATAACTGTAAGACTTCATTGTGGGTATTTATAGATTTTAAATGATTGAGTAGAAATATTTTAGGAATTTGCTCTACAAGTTTAAGAGCTCAATAAAAATACAGTTAGCCACGTAAGTAAATATGCACTAGCTCTGTCTTTGCAAACGATTGAAATTAAATATTTTCAATCACAATTTTATGCAACAAATTTGCGTATTGGTAGGTGCTTTCAAATGAATTCAAATTTAACAGTAAATATTAAGTCTCGTTAGGCTCGCTTCGCTTAATCTGTGATGAGATTGAAATTAATATCACAAAATTTAGTATACATTTTGAAGTTGATCGGTATACATAAGAGCTCTAAATACCTGGGTATAGTTCACTGCGAGCAGCTCGATGCTCGTTTGATACTCGCTCATTACTCAACTGTTCAGCAGAACAAAAAAAATTTAATTTTGGTTATCAAAATTTCTTTGGCGTTTCAATGATTTTTACACTTTGCATAAATAAATTCAAAAATAATAAAGGAAAGAAATTAATAAAGAAAGAAAAAAGTCAAAGCGTTTGTCAAAATACTCGAAATGCTCGTGCTCGACTCGAAAAATGTTCGAGTAATGAGCAATAAGCAGGTGTGCAGGTGCTCGTTGCTCAAATGCTCACACTGTTCAAAAATGTTTGAGCAAAATCTGGGGCTCTAGTATACATAGTGTTTATTTTCGGTTTCGTAGACAAAAATTTTGGGTCATGAAAAATCTATGATTATAAAATATCACAAAGAGAATAAATGAACACGGTAAATCAGTCTTTTGGTAAATAAAAGTTTTGCTACAATTCAGTAGATTGTAAAATAAATAAAAATAAAATTGCGTGAAACACCGCCAATAAGTCTTGCTTCGGGTGCCCAAGGGTCTTTAATAACAGGGAAAATAACTTATTGGCGCGCAAAATAAAAACAAGTCTCAAGATAAGTGCACCAAATAAGATCTGAAATAGGAAATGAGTTTGGAAAGCAATTTAGTGCCCAAGCTATTCGGCGAGTTTTGTAAGATGCTGTTTATCAGGGACATAATATTAGGAAAAAACCTTTCGTGAGCACCGTGAATCGCCGTAAATGGATTAATTTTCCAAAATTTTACGAAAAGCAGGTCCCAACCAAGGTATTTTCAGATGAATGCAAATTTAGTATTAGTGGATCCAAAGGTTGTAAAGTTAAATCTTCATATAGGGTAGGGCCTTGGTGATGGTTTGAGGATGCATGGTGGCAAATCGTGAGGGTAATTTGGTTTTCATAGAGAATTTTATGGACCGATACAGTTATTTAAACATTTTGAAAAACTATTTAAAACAAAGCACTATCAAAACAAAGGGTTATTCATCTTTCAGCAAGATAATGACTCTAAACACACATCCATATAGCTTTTATATAATAATCACCGAATACAAACCTTATCGAATATTTATGGCAACACTTGAAGCACCAAGACGTAAACATTCCATAAAACATGAAGAACAACAAAAAATGCCCTCCAAGAAGAGTGGAATCATTACTTCCAGCAGTTAGAGAAAACTTAGGGAAATCATCTACATCCTGTCTCAAAGCCATTGTCAAATCTTAAAAATATCAGGATATACCTTCATCTTCAGGATTGAATTTTACGCAATATATCTACCATTTATTCTATCGTAAACTTACTTTTGTGATATGAATATCTATGAAATTTTGTTTGGAACGCGAAAACTATGTTGTTTAAGGTATTTAGAAAATATTGCTTTATTAATGATGTTTGTTAAGTTTCTTTGAAGTAAATAAATAGTATATAGAGCTCCAGATACCCGGGTATCGAGCAATACGAGCAGCTCGATGCTCGCTCGACGCTCGCTCATTGCTCAACTGCTCAATGTTATGTCAAAAAAAAAAAAAAAAAAAAAAATTACGAGATTTCAAAAAAAAAAAATTTAAAAAAAAAACAATTAAAATTTTTCGGCATAAACATTAGACATTAGAAACACTAAATTCCTCCGGTTATATCGCTGTAAAAGTTGGGTTTGGCGTTATGCATCCAAAGATGGAGATATGGCAAGGTGCCATTTTTGCAACAATTGTGTTAATTGTTCCGGGGATAATACTACTGTTTTACAACGCCACCTGCAGAAAGTTCACTCAATGTCTAATAGTACAGATATGAAGAAAGTACCATTCGATAGTGCGGAGGCGTAACTAACTATGCCAAATTTCCCAATAAGATCAAAAATTTATTTGTGAAAAATTAAAAATTTTAAATTTGTTTTTATGAAAAATATACAGTGACAACGGTATGGACAGTCCAAATAAAGGCAAGAGGAATTTTTCTACACGAGAGTGTAATGAAAGGAAAATCCAAAGAGATACATTTAGCAACAGCAAAATTAATAGCAAAAAATCAATTACTCCTTTCGTTTATAGATGGGTTCAAAGAATTTATGAATGCTCCAGGAAACGAATATTTAGGGGAAGAAGCAATGAAGAAAAGATTAGAAATTTTAAAATGCAATTTCAAAAGCAAATCCGTGAATTATTTGATAAAGCATTTTCAGGATGGTTAACATGCGACGATGGTTAAAATGGCGACTAAAATTGACCTAAAATTTTCAATGCATACGTTTAATTTAGAAACTTCGGAACTATGCGAAAAGCACACTTCGGATAATATTAGAGATAAAATTTCAAATATAATAAACGAATGGTCTATTGAGCAGGTGTCGGCTATCGTCACTGATAATTCCGCTAATATTGTGAACGCAGTGACTGATTTGAATTTCGTTTAATTTAAAACTAGATTAAGTTGCGCGGTCCATTCTCTGCAGCTATGTGTAAATAAAACTTTGGTAACCACTGAAATTCAAGATGTAATAGCTCAAGTTAGCAAAATAGTCGGTCATTTTAAGCATTCTTCTACCGTTTTAACGAGGTTGTACCAAAAACAAAATTTACTAGGATTAAGCAAATTATCGCTATTTCAAAGAAATAATACAAGGTGGAACTCGACATACCTTATGTTTAAACGAATTCTGTACAATCGACAGCCTCTGCTACTGCCCGATAGGCTGTTAACTACACCTAAATCTCATTAAAATTTGAAGAATGAAGACTCTAACATGATTAAACAATTAAAAGAAGACTTAATATTTCAATTAGAAAAACGATTTCAGCTTGATAACGAAGAAGCTATTGTAGCTACAAGAATGATTGCAAGCTTCTTTGATCCGCGATATAAAAATTTACAGCACGAAACTCCACGTATGTATATAGGACCTTATTTTAGAGCATATCAAAAAAGTTGTTTTTGACAAAGTAAATTTGATTCAATCAGATTATAATTAATGAAAATTTATCAAAATTAGACTTATTTAAAAAAAATCACTTAACAATTTAAAAAAAATTTAGAGACAGAACTTAACCAATATATTGCTGAAATTTAAATAAATTATAACGAGGATCCTATTCAGTAGTGGAAAAGTCCTAAAGAAAAATACCCAGAACTCATCAAAATAGCAGGTCAATATATATCAATTCCAGCTACATTATCCAGTGCTGAACGCTGCTTTTCTACCGCTGGCAATTTTGTCACCGCCAAACGAAGTGCAGTAGCTCCGAAAAACGTAAGTTTGTTAATTTTTTTAAATCAAAATAAGAAATATATCGATTAATATTGTAATATGTACGTACAACCTTATATTAAAAAGAGTTATTTTGTTATGCTGCTAATGTTAGCTGAAAAAAAAAAAACATTAAAATATACACATATTTAAATTTTAATAAAAATAAAATAAATAGTAATAAAATACGTATTAAAATATTTATTAAATACATATTTCTATGGATATTCAACTATCGTATCACTTTAGTTAAGTTGTGTTAAAAATTTTAAAAGGTGTGTTGAAAAGAATGTCATTATAATCAAAACAAGAATTGATTGAAATGCTCGAAAAAGCTCGAAATGCTCGTACTCGGCTCGAAAAATTTTCGAGTAATGAGCAATGAGCAGGTGTGCCAGTGCTCATTGCTCAAATACAAGAAGAATTATTATGCCATACCCAGTATATACTGACCTATGTGACTAACTATATATAAAAAATTTGCTTCCTGATATGTGCAAAAATCGCAATCCTAATATTGATAATTCCGTTCTATTTAAATTAAAGAAAAGTATATTAAATTTAAATAGAACAATTAATTAAAAAGTTTATATTTCCATTACGATATTTGCTTGTGATTTAAATTAATATAATCCCAACTTCAAAAGTTTAATGTAGTTCCAAAAAATAATAATAAGAAAATTAATTATTTTTATTAAAATTTTACGAATCTTCGAGGAAGTTTTGACTGGGATATAATAAAAAAAAATTGTAATTAAATTTAAAATAGTTAAAAATAAGTAAAAATAAGCAACATATTTTAGTAGAACAAACTTCTTATTCCTTTAAGGGCAAGGGATTTTCCCCTTTTCTTACTTTCCTTAATATTGGCAAACCCAATAATATTTTCTAAATAATTTTAATTTTTTAAGCAAATATCCGGAACGTATATTGACAATTAAATTACTATAAAACTGTTTGAAAGAAATCGGTTCCGCCAGTGAAGTGCCAAAAGCGTCTAGAAGCAATTTTAGAAAAATAAAGAAAAAGAACAGAGAAAAAAACCTAAAACAATAATTTTTAGCGATAAAAAATTGTATATAATTCATGTCAAAGTGGTTATGAACAAATGCTTTTGGCCAGCTGAGCACAAATTTCTATGAAGGAACATTGTCTTCGTGTCGTTTGGTAGGTATGTCCTGCCCCGCATGTTCGTGCATAAAAGAGAAATTTCAGCCACATTATTAGTATCAACTTATCATTTTTTCATTTGCCAAACGGACTACACCGCGCCTTCGCTGCTGCCACTGCGGACACTGCCAAAAAGTCTTTGCACCAGCCGAAATTCGAATCGATCTTTGCTAAAAATGACACTTGAAATTTACGACTTATTAGTTTCCGCCCAGAGAGTGTTTGAATGCATGTTCGTGTTTGCAAGTATAAGGGTATGAGTGTAAAGCACAAAACGCAAAGAAAGAGTGCCTCCTAATATTTGCTGCAATTTTAACGCCTTTCGCTGCATACTTTGCAACGTTATGCTTCAATTGGCAAGCTTTAATGCTTCGAGGCACATTTGAACGAAACGTTGTCTTCTCTGCCATTTTCTTCTTCTTTTTTTATTCCCCTTGGTCATGTTGAACTCATTTTGTGAGTTATATACGTTTGCGCGTATGTATGTGTGTGTGGAAATTGCTTGCCATATTTATAACCTAATTTACGGCGACAACATTGTAGTAAATTAAACAAACATTTCTTATTTTATATCTCACTTCTTTTTATATTTAATGGCTGATTGGAGCACACGATGTGGCAGTAAATTGTCTACGCGAAAAAAACTCACAAAAAATTCCACCAAAATGAATGGTAAATGTCTGCAGGATAATTAAATTGGAGAGCACGCTGACAGATAAACACACATTTAAACATATATTCGCTCTCTTTCCTGCGCATATCACTGTTATATGCGACTTAATTTGGATTATCGAGTGATTTAAGTGGTCAATTTCGAATCCCAAGCCATTGAACTCATATAAACAGCAGTTTTCAAAACTGTTGGCAAAATATAGAAGTTTACTTTAATTTGCCTTACGTGCTTCAAACGAAAACTGATAAAATGTAAGTAAGAAAAACGATCATTAAATTGTCTTCTTTAATTTTGCAATAAAATCTCTAACGGTATCTTGAACACTATATAAAAAATTGAAAAGTTTTTCATTGCAATTTTTTCTTAAACAAAATGATGTGTATATATGCATATGTACGTGTGTCAGTGTGTAAGTTCGACGTCGTCTAGCCGTCACATGCATGATTGCTCTTTAGCTCTCAAAAGCTCTGACGTTTACCTTAAGCTCTTGATTGTTCAAGTGGTTATGCACAAGTAGCTCTTCATGTTCGAATAATTTTGTACAATCTGACTGACATTTGTAGCTTAAAGCTGTATTGCTATATGTTCTTAGTATCATTTTGAATTGAAACAATATTTATTGGTTTCTTGTCAATTGAGCGTAACAATATTTTTTATATATATATATATTTTTTTTTTGAAAATTCATTTATTTCAATTGTAAGTATTTTTTTAAAAACCAAAATTTTTGAATTCATATAAAAAACTTAAATTTAAATATAGGAAAACTAAAAAATAAACAACAATAATATGGATATAATAAGCCGTTTTTTGATATTTTAAAATTAAAGCTCGTTGACCCTTATATATATATATATATATATATTTGGCGCTTTGTAAACGCTAAAGCGGTTTTCGGACGAGCTGCTCCACCAGTTTGTCGTTTTGCCTCTTGATGTTTTTACCAACAAATGAAGGGACCTACAATTTATTCTAAGCCATCTCCGAACGGCCGATGAATTTCTATGACGAGGGCTTTCCGAATGGCAGTACTCAATGCTAACCAATTCGCTATCGCGTTTATGATTATGACCCTTACTTTTTAGGATTTCCTCAGAAACCAATTTCGGAAAATTTCGGAAGACTATTAGAGCAATAAAATGCTCTAAAAAATATTTTTTGGAAAATTGTAACAGAGATGTCTTAAGAGAAAACTTTATAATGAAACTTTCAACGTCCCTTAAAAAATAAAGAAATTTTTTCCATTAGAAATATGCAAAACTGCTTGCTAAAGGCTAAAGTTGTTTTAAAATTTTCGTGTTCCTCCTGCTCTCATGCACATGAAATTGTATATTAACTTTGGTCCGAAGTATGTGAGAATGTAAGTATGAGTTGATTTATTCATGTCCCGTCTTTGCCTCTCTTTGTTTGAACGCATACTAGTCCCTCAGTTTTTGAGATATTTTGTATACGTTTAAACTGTCATATGTTGGAACCAGGCAGATCGGAACACTATAGCATATTTATGAAAGTCAAAAAAGTACATAAGAATGTGAAATTTGGTATTATTCTAACACATTATGAATTGCATATTGGTAGTGAAAATCATCGAAATCGATATACCATGTGAAATAGTGCCCATAAAACCGATTTGTTCATATATGAGGTTTTGCGTCCAAAATTAGCCAAAAAAATAAACATCTAACAACATGAAATTTAATATTCTACAGAATTAAAAATTCAAGTTTATAGTGTCACGGGAAATCATCGAAATCGAATTATGCAATTTGCAATAAATTTTATATGTTCGTGAAAGGTTTGAAGATTTCGGCATGGCCGAAGACAGCCCTTCTTTATTTTTTTAATATAATTTCAATGCGTTAAGTGACTATCTGTGCTTTGAATGATCTTTGGTTAATCACAAAGATGGGCCAAGTGTTTGGAAGCACGGCCGGAAAATGTGTGCGCATGGGGACATAATCGGCAAAAAGCGCACAAAAAAATTTTGTTTTCTCTAAACAAATTTTTGTCTGCGCACAATATATGGAGAACAGAGAAAGTAGACATTTATATGAAGCAAGCCTCAATGAAAGTTCGGCCTAGATACTACCAAAAGATTGAGGAGTTGTTGTGAAGAAGAGTTAACCATTTTGTTTGATTGTGATATCAAAGAGATGTTTTTCACTGAGTAAGCTCACTGTGAGTAAGACGCGCCATGATATGTTTTCCAGCGGTATAGAGCAACCTATTTCGAGATCCAGAGATTTGTTGTAACGCTTAATTTTTGAATAATTTAAACTATGGAGGATGATCATAGCATATGCGTAAACACGTCGACTGCTCTAATTTACTAATCCCACAATTTACTTGTCATTAGAGAGGAGATGCAGAGTGGCTTAACATAACCTTGGAATACCGAGAATACCACTACTTCTCGGAAGTTATTTAATTCTAAAATTTTCATTATATGCCTACTTCAAAAATTAATTAAATCAACTTCCTAAACAATAATGGTAAAAAATAATAATTAACATTTATAAACCATATTTATATAAAAACAGATGACAATTCTGCTCTCAACTAATCATTTGAATTACTTTATTTTAAAGAATCAGCTGATGAAATTTCGTTCTGTACCTGAACTTTTTTAGTCCTTGACATTAAAAAACTCATGCTCATCGTAACTTGGCATTCATGAAAAACAAAACAAGTTCCATACGTCACACGGACTGCGCCTCTCGTGTGGACGGGCGAGAGGTGGATAAGCCGTTGTGAATAATAACAATTTTAATAATAATTTATAAACTGTGTTTTTAATTTAAGTTTTTTTCATACTTTTTTTAACTTTGGAAAGTAAGTTCATTATTGTCCAAACAAAAGTATTATGATCATTATGTCGAATTTTTAATGTTTGATATAAGTATCAACTCTGCGTAAGTATCAAGTATCAAGTCGTAGCAATTGTTTTATAACTTGTTATTTATAAAATTTATTTTTATATTAAAAAAAATTTCAACTAATGGCTATTCGAACAAGAGTATTGCTTTTTGAGCCTTTAAATATATATTTTTTATTAATTTTTCAAAATGGGTTGCAACTCAGCTCTAAAAATATTCAATTATAATCCTTCTCAGTCGATAATCGTATAATTTTAATATTTTTACGTATCATATAATCATTATAAAAATAAATAAAAACACATTCTAACAGGTGGCAACACTATGCAAAAATTCCACTGACTACAAACTTACGGTACTTCTCTATTTTATTTTATGCAAAAAATGCAAAATAAACAAAATTTCTTTGCAAGAAAACATAAAAACGGGCAACATATGGCTGTACGAGAAATAAAATGCCAATAATGGTGATAATAAATATTTTATTGCTGAATTTAGTATTGCTATCGACATTTGAAAAATCTGTTGGCGGGTTAAATCTACTTAGATCTATTATTAAGACATAATTTCAATATCTGCGATGCTTAATGTTTTTTATGTTAAATTTATTTAGTTTCAGGGCTATTAAATAAAAATTCAAATTATGAGTGGTTTTTATTCAATGTATGCACATAATTAGTTGTAAAATTTTATAAATAATTATTTTTGCTCCACAACCCATTGTCTGCCAGTACTTATTCTATTATTATTTTTTATTTTTGAACACTTTTTTTTGGAAATTTTTTTAGAATTTTATTTATAGACAGATTTCTATGAATTATATGAAAGGATTTTGTATTGAAGCGAGTTAATATTATGAATAAACATAACTATTTATATCTTGTAAGCCTCCGACGTACAACTTTAACATTTAGTCAATGGAATTTTCTATGACTTTTTGGCTTAATAAGTTGTTATTGTAATACAAATACATTTGCGTAGGAATGGCAGACACACACGTCTGAAGTTTTTAATCTCAGTGGTTAAGATTGTCCTTCAAACAAAAACACATATGGCTTTTTCTATGAATATTCCAGCATATGCGCTCATAAAAATGCAAATTTCCTTACAGACTTATTTACGTCCTTTGCAATTCACCTAACTGCACGTATTAAGGTGTGAAAAGTATTTAATTGACATATGCTAAAATTTAGATATGTGTGAGGGTAAATAAATAGCATGTCTGCTTCTTTTTTGCAAATTCTCAGGTATAAAAGCTCAGTTAGGATAGGCAAAGGATATCAGTCGCCTAAGATTGCTTCAACAATCTGCTATAGGAAGCACACTTTTCGTGTTAATTAATATATTTTCTTACAAATATACGTGTATTTACCAATACAATATATTTAAAAAATGATTTTCGTAAATTTATTGAAAATCTGCGCTTTTCTGCTCGTCTTAGCGGTGTTGTTGAAGCAAACTCATTGCTCGCAAACAGTTTGTGGTCCTGCATTGGATGCGGTGCTCAAGACTCTTTGTGTGCATGGGTTCAATTCGAAATTCAAGAAGTCGAGTGAGTATATATAATAACATTAAATGAATTTTTTATCAAAATATTAATTTTTAAATTTTAAATTTTAAATTTTCCAACTATTATATTAAATGTATGTACGATGCTGTATTAAAATTTTACCCATTGCAGTGGAATGGGATGATGTGGGCACCAATGAATTGGACTTTGAGCTGCCTTTCCCTTATGCTAACTCACCATTTTTGGCTAAAATACATGCCGGTGAGTTTGATACATTGGCCAAAACTCGCCGTTATCGCGACACTCCTTACCGCACCGGTGTATATGATGAGTGTTGCAGCAAAGCCTGCAGTTACAATGAAATTTTGTCCTATTGCAACTCGTATTAAATATTTTAGATAAGTGAGCATATATTTTGATAGAAATTATGTTAAAATATTATTAAAATTTAACCAAATTATCAAGTGGTATTGAAAAATATTTGTATATTTGTTTTATAAAAAAAATGTCACGTTGTTTGATAGGTATTAATATACATATACTGTGAAAAAAAAATTAAAATCTAAATATTGAAAATGTATTAAAAAATGTTTAAAATAATAAAAATTTATATATTTTAATAAAATTTGATCTTAATTTAATAAAATTTGAGACTTTTTTATGAATGTAAAAAGTTTAATCCACCGCAAGGAATAATATTCCACAATAATGAAGGCTGAACTGATTCTTAAATTTATTTATATTTCATTTATTTATTTATTTTTACATGTTCAATAGTTGAAAATAAATAAAACAACAATTTCAAGAAAATTAAAAAAATTTGAAGTACAACAAACTGATAAGAAATACTAACACTTAACATACATTGGGTTTAAAAAATTGGTGAATATTTGAATAAAAAGAGCCAACTCCTTGAAATTGTTGAGTGAATTTTTTTAACCCTTCATCACACACCCTAATAAAAATTACAAAACTGCCGCCCTAAAGCTCAAGAAATCACATTTTGTATTGAAATAAAAAACACGAAATTTATTTGTTGAATAATTAAATTATTTTTTTTAGAAAAACTAATTTTTTTTTATACCTTTTTGAGTTAATATTTTTTTTTTTACAAATTTAAGAATGCGGGTTACAAAACTAAATATTAAAAATAATGTAAGATAAACAAATAAGTTCATATACTTGACGCAAACATAACACTTTTATAAAAATAAAAACCTAAAGGGGTTGGTTGTTCAAGTTTTTTTAGTCCAAATATGTTTAATTTACATTTTTAGTTAATAAATATTTTGTAAAAATCTTGTGGGTAAGAGATTATGTGAAGAAATTAATTCGAAGGGACCGCTGACAATTTGAATCTATTCTTGTCATATAAATATTTATTCATTTATAATTAATTAATTTAAAAAAAAATTATTTTGATTAAAACAAAGAAAAGTAGTAGCTGTCAAAGCTTTCTTTTTTACAACAAAACTAATTATTACTTGTGATTTTCTTGTTTTCATCTTCATCCTCGATATCAATATTATACCCTGTACTTTATACTTTGCAGCAGTATCACGGTCAGGGGGGCCCAAATTAGCATCACCATCGTGCGAAAATACAATCTCGAGTAGATGCTGCACAACCAAACAAAATTTCTTCAAAATCTTTTTCTTATTCATACTAAAGTTGCAAATAACCCGGGTATCGAGCACTACGAGCAGCTCGATGTTCGCTTGACACTCGCACATTACTCAACTCAACTGCTCAACAGAATAAAAAAAAATTTTAATCTATTGATCAAGGTTTCCTTGGCGTTGAATGATTTTTATACTTTGCACATATAAATTTAAAATTAGTAAAGAAAGTTTTGAGAAAAAAAGTCAAATTTCTTGTCAAAATACTCGAAATTCTCGTGCTCGGCTCGAAAATTTTTTGAGTAATGAGCAATGAGCAGGTGAGAACTGCTCGAAAATGTTTCAGCAAAATTTGAAGCTCTAATTCATACTCCTCGAGTAATTTTGTTATCAAATTTACTTATATATTGGTTCGCACTATCACATTTTCTATGATTATTTAAACAATTATGGCTAATTCAAACAGTAGAGACAAAAACCCCAAAATTTAGTCAAAGCTTTAAATAAAACTTAGCCACACAAAATACCACCAGGAATCCCCGACACTTTCAACAATTGTGCACTAATGCCTTTTGTATCACGGTCGAAAGGTATAAGAAATTGATGTGCTTAAATTAAACAAATTTCTTGTTATAAGGAGTTTAAGTATTGAGTGATTTTCAAAGTAAATGTACACTAGCTTATTTCAAAATATATGGGTGTTCCGTTAGTAGTATCTTTGAAAAACGGTAGCATAAGTATTTTGACAAAATCTTTGTGAAATTATTTCGCAATTTTCAGCAACTGCTTATTCGAAACCGTTGATCTTATTTAATTTTTTAAATGAACTAAAAAAAAGGACTGAATGAAAACACTTGGGAAAACAATGGCAAATATAAGTTGGCTGGTAAAAGGCATGGTTTGAAGCTCAAAATATTGGATTTCAAAAATATCAACAAAAAACAAAGATAGTTTGGAGCAGTATGATGAAAGTTCCTTGAGAATCACTCATTAAAAAAAAAAGATGTTTGTAAGGTTTCCACAAGTGCAAAGTGAAGAAAATATTTACTAGCCAACAAACAAGCCATGGATGGCGGATTTTTTTGCCTTTTCTAAACATAAATTTCGTACCATGGATTAGGCGACTTGGTTCCAATTGAAGGATTTGTGAACCAAAGCCAATGCCTAAGAGACCATAACGATAGTGCTTTCCTTTTCGAAAACTAACTATCGGCAAATCATTTACATTACAAAGGATAATGTATAATGACAGAAAAGAAAAATGATAACCGATTTTTTTAGGATAATGATGTTAATGCCCCCACTGACATTATGAAATTCTGAAACTGTAAATGAGGCATTTTGCAAATTTTAAAATGGGTATCTTTATCCATTTAATTAAAAATTACATTTCAGATTATATTACAATATCTTCAGGTACCCAACGGAAATCATCTATTTTCCGATTAAATTTTCACTATTTATAAATGATATTTCTTCTGATATAAAAATAAATAAAAAATATTACACCTTGGCAAATGATGGTATCTTGCTGCAAACCCATCTAAACAGTATGGTTGAGTGGTGTGAAATAAATTAGATGGATACTAAAACTTTATTGATATTATTGGTAAGACCTATTTTGAAATACGGCTCGGTAAATTGAAACACGAAGTATTAAATATACTTTTATAAAATAGAATCTATTAAAAAACCAGTTCTCCTTTGTCTTAAGAAATTTACATTCATACTCTCAATATATAGACTTATTTTTTATACTAGTCGTCTGAAACTTATCAATCTCCCTACTCTTGCCCGTCGGCATTTTTAAGTTTAAATTAATAAAGGGCTGAACTTCTAGTCCCTTCTTCTTCACGAAATCAAATTTAATTTTACGTTTAGAGCGTCAAGTTATTATTTCCCTTTGTTTTTGAAAACTTGTAACACGAATTTTGAATTTCACGAGCCTCTGCACTGTTTGTGTGTCTAGGTTTCAACTCTTATTCTAGCACTATTGTCACATCTGAGACGCTTTTTCATAATTAAAAAAAAAATGTTGTCCTCTCTCAAATAATTATTAGTAACATTTCATTTATTTTTGAAAGAAGTAAGATCACGTTGTGAGCCGAATTTACGGTGGTTAGGTCTATTCTCCTTCTACCTAGCTCATTGGCTTCCCAATATTCTATGTTGTATCTATGACTCAAACCACAAACGAACGTTCCGCATACAGTCGCGAGTTTGAACAAAACTTCTCTGCATCTTATTGCCATCTTTGAGACATAATGGCTTGGCTGTGTAACGGTAGAAGAAAACCGAAACAAGTTTCTTTTATTGCAATTAAATCTGCTTGAAAAACATAGTAACCGGAAAGTAATTCATATTGAGCGCTAGTGGGTCGACTTTTGAGTCGAACGGTTTTGCTGCTCACATGGAGTTCATCATAGAGATCTGTTTGAAAAATATTAAAGAGAAGTTCAAGAGTTTTTATAAGAGGGGCTTCGCGCTTTTAATGAGCATGGATGCCGTATGCCGAACTTTCTTCAGCTTTCTCCTAAAAGTTATGCAAATAGATTTATCAAAAATATGGAATGATATAGATTTGACAGAAATTAATAGATATATGTATTTTAAGCGACAGCAGTAAAGAACTATTTTGAAAATAAATCAGTTTCGAATAATATTTTTGAAGTTTTCCGTCTTTCCAAATAATATCCCATTGTAACATTTTTCTTTTACTGAAGATAAAAAAATAAAAGAAATATGCAAAATATTCTTACTTAAAAAGTACGAAGCTATAAAATACATAAATTTCCTATTTGCATTAAATATTTAATGCTTTAATCGATGGATGATCTCCCTGCTAACCTTTTATTATTTTTGGTAAAAAACTGAATGAAATATCACTTAATACCATATAACTAAAGATTTAAACTAAAAATGCTTTGGATAAAAACCAGACTTTCTTTCTCAACACAAAAAAATATATTTAACGCCGCGGCTTAACCTTGATGGGACTCTTACGATTCACACAAGTTGAGAGAATGGGCAAAAAAGATTAAATCAAATCTTTTTTATGATTTTATTTTTGTTGAATTTCACTTTATTATTTACGCGTATGCACTCTTAATAAAATCTCAATTGGACTGCCTGTTTTTAACGGCAAACAAGCAAACAACGACAAAAGAAGTTTAGGAAATGAACCAAACCAAAAAGTTTAGACTCACAAAAGCTCAGACTCACTATGCACCCCAGTCCTCTCTCTACTCTTCACTCATTAAAATCTAAGTTTTTTGTCGGTTTAGGAGGGCATTCTGTCAAGTGCTGTCGTGAATGTCTAAGGTGTCATACATACTGTCGTATGTGTGTGTGTATATATGCAGCTGTATGTCGACCAGGAGTCATTTCATTTAGCTAAAGAATTTTATTTTGTCACAAAATGTGTGCAACAATTTCGTATTTTTAATGCTGCTGCATGCTGGGGTTTTGTTTGTGTGGCATACGTTGAGTTGTTGTTGGCGTATTTTATGCGTATTTTTTACAGCACATTTAATATACCTGCTTAGGCTATAAATTATGGAGAGAAAAAGTGTAGTAAATGAGACGCCATAAATTTGGTTAAATTGTTTATAGCCATTATTTGTTTTTGTTATAGTTGTTGTACTTTTATATTTATTATTGTTGAGGACACGCATAAACTTCACTTAGCCATTTTATGCATTTTTTCATCTATTTTTTGCATTAAAAAGCAACTAAGCGGGGTATAATATAGATAACATATGGATGTAAGTGTGCATGTGTGCATATACATATGTAAGTACGAATAAAGTGGTCTGTGATACCACTTGGACTATATTTTATTTTATTTTTATTTTTTTTTCTTCTTTGCTTTAATTCTGTACATATATATTACGGTTACTCTGCCCATTAGCTGTGCAGGAATAAAAATTGAGAGATATTTGTATGTAGCATACTTTGTTACTGTTTTAAGTGTGTGCGTAAGCATTTGCAGTATTCAAAATTATATGAAAATTATACTGTAAAAGTATGTGCATGTGTGCATAAGCAAATAGTTACATAGAAAATTATGCTAGCAGTAGATTGTTGCTAAACAAACAGCAACAACAACAATAAAAAAAATTTTGTATTGTATCGGTTGATCCATTTAGAGATTTGTTTATTATCATTCTTAAAAAAAATATTGGCCGCGGCTACGTCTCAGATGGTCCACACGTAGAGTGCAATTTTCGATGACTCGTTCGAGCATTTCGACTGTTAACTGGCGGATGACACGCGCGATGTTTTGTTCCAAGGCCTGAATCGAAGCGGGATTGTACGCGTAGACTTACAACTTTAAATATCCCCACAGTAAAAAGACTAACGGTGTGATATCACACAATCTTGGTGGCCAATCGACCGGCCCAAAACCTGAAATTATCTCCTCACCGAAGTGTCCTCTCAATGAATCCAAATGTTGAGGAGATCACGAGCTTCAATTCCAGGGATCAAATAGTCGGTTATTTATGGCGCGATAACGCTCGCCATTGACGTTTACGTTCTCACCAGCATCATTTTTGAAGAAATATGTACCGATGATTCAACCGGCTCACAAATCACACGTCGTTTTTTCTGGATAAGATGACAGCTCTTGAATCTCTTCAGGTTGCTCTTCGTCCAAATGCGGCAATTTTGCTTGTTAATATATCCATTGAGCCAGAAATAGGCCTCATCACTGAACAAAATTTGGCTCGAAAACGTCAGATCTTCTTGGAACTTTTCAAGAGCCCATAGAGCGAAGCAATGTCGCTTGGGAAGGTCGAGCGGCTTCAGATCTTGCACGTCAGTTCAATAATGAATTCTGGGTCTCAATATGGGTGATGTTGTTGTAGTAAGGTCAGTAGGCCGATTATGTTCACCAAAAGTTAAGCGAAGTGCGCGAAGCACAGTCTTTACAGAACGTGAAGTTTCGTAATTATGTTGAATGATTGGTAAGCGTTGTTCAGGCGTAAGTCTTTCCATGATGAAATGTCAAACAATACTGAAAAAATAACAGGACAGCTTGACACGACCCACACGTGATCTGTGAAAAAAGGCTATTGAAAAAGTTACCTCTATTTGGATCACACCTTATAATGAATTGAACATGACACTCATTGAAATCGAAAGGCTATAAGTTACATACAATAGATTTCTTAAGTGTCAAAAATCCATCAAAAAAGCCTCTACCTAAATTGAAATAAAAATTGACTGATTTTTGCACTTCGCAATATTATATGGTGGCCGCAATAACCGAGTCGTTAACATTGCTTACTGGAATTCGCAAGATTTGCGCTCGAGTCCGGTTGCGATTAACATCCAAAATTATAGAAAACTAATTTTTCTAATTACGGTCGTCCCCCGGCAGGAAATGTCAAGCCCTGCGAGTGTATTTTTGGCATGAAATAAAAGCTCCTCATAAAAACTCATTGGCCTTTCGAAGGCGGCTTAGAATAAACTGTAGGTCCCTCCATTTTTTGGTTAAAACATCGGCATGTAAAACCACAAAGTGGAGGAAGAGCTAGTCAGAAAATCGCTGCAGCGGTCACATATATATATAAATTTTAGGATCATGAAAGGTATAAAGGTTTCTGCTTTCTTGCTTTTTTTTAGTTTGGTAGTTTTGTATTTTGACTGTTATTTTTGTAGTTACCTTCATCTTTTTATTTATACGACTTACATTAGTTCACACATTTCCTCTTAAATTTAATTATATTCTATTTTTATTAACTTCTTATTTAATTGTAATTTAATTTTATTTAAGTTTATTTAATATATTTAAATTTTATTTTATTAATAATATTACTAGTTTTTCTATTTTTATTCTTTACTTTATTTATTTATTTTATTTAAATTATTTTATTTTATTTTAGTTTATTTTTTATTTTAGTTTATTTTTTATTTTAATTTATTTCATTTTACTATATTTTATATTGTTTTCTTTTATTCATTTTTTTCTATTTTTTTTATTTCTCTCATTTTATTTTATTTTGTTTTATTTTTTTTATCATAAATTAATTTAATTAAATTTAATATAATTTCACTACATTTACTTTATTATTTTATTTCTTCTATTTTTTAGTTCATTTAATTTTTTTTTTGGTTTTATGTTATTTAATATCAATTTAAGTTAATTTAATTAAATTTATTTTATTTTCGTATTTAATTTAATTTAATTAAATTTCTGGTTTATTTACATTTCATAAATTAAATGAAACTGATTGAGGAATCTACTCTAAAATGCTTGTACTCTAAAATGCGGCTTGTTAAAGGAAATTCGGCATAAAGTTTTGAATCTCTTTCTAAGCACGCACAACAACGACGTATGCAGGGCGCCAAATTACTGTAAAGGTGTGAACATAAAACGGTACTTCAAATTTCAAAGTTTTCCACTAAGAAATCTCAAACAGGTTATTATCATCGGTGTCATGGAGTCAAAGTGGCAACATCGGATAGTTCATCTGAGTGCGATGTACCTGGCACGACCCTTACTTACATATTATATATATATGTACATAGAAATATACATTTAAGCATATGTAGGTAACATATGCATATACAGGTAGACCATATACACCTAAGAGTTGGTTACGTCCTCCTACAGAGCGTCACTTTGTCACGTGATCAAATAGGCACCTAAACATACTTATTTATATTATGTGTATATGCATGTATATATGTATGTACTCCACTATGCTAACCAATTTCTTGCCTCTAAACCAACAACTGTAACTATATATACTTGTCACTTTGGGTTTCGCGTGTGTCTCTCTGTCTACCTGGGTATGCATATGTGTCTCGGAAGGGTTGTGTGGCATATTTCCCTCTGTAAAGGTAAGTTCATGCACGTAGTTTAATTGCAAAACACAAGGCTGGCAAATATTTGACAATTAACTCAAGTCTCAACGACATCGAAGAACCACCGTCAACGCAAAGAATTGGAGTAGACGAAAACGAAGCTTTTCGCTTGTCTACATATAAAGTTGGTAAATTTGTCAAGTGTACTCACAGATATACATGTATATGCAAATGCATTTAATTTGTATGATTGTGTAGTATATGGAAGTACATAAGAAAATATACATACATGTCGGAAGTGGAATGGAACGTGTGAGTGAATAAGTTAATGAGGCTGTCAGGATATAAGAAGTAACGGTTTTATTAATTTAAGATGCGTTGTCTATGCCGCTTGAGTGTCAAAGTTTTTCGCAAATTCTCATAATTTATAGTTCGCTTTGCTACATTCGAATTTAAAAGTTTCGTGCAAAAAGTTTGAAAATTTTAATTAACTATGCAGATTTGCTTAAATCTTATTTGTTATAAGAATTTGTGTGTGTTTTCTTCTAATGTGGACATTTTTCGTAAAGTCACAAAATTTTTTGCATTATAAATATATACACAGACTTATTTAGTTTTTTAAATTGCATTTAACATTTCAAAGCATTTCATTAAGTACATTTCTTTGAAATTTTTTGGTTTGTTTTTTAATAATTATCAGCTTTTATTTTTGCCTACTATCCTAAATTTCCCAAGAACATATAATTTACTGCAACTGTAATTTGTGATATGATTGTGGGCTTAGCTATTAACGGGTGTGAAATACCATAAATTCACCTTTGATTGTGCTACATAGATTCATTCATACATATGTGAGTCTATGTATACTTATACATTGTAAAGTTAGAGCTTTTATCCGGTAACTAATACCTGCTTCTTGGCATAATTCACAGAAATTATTTTTGTAATTTCGCATGAAGTCAAGTAGAAAGTTTGGAATGAAAGCAATGACGCAAAGCGCAAAGAAAAGCTAAAATTCTGAATATCCTTGTATTTCAGTAATTCGATAATACATTATTGATAGTCATTCTGAATTTAAGTCAACAATTTCGGAGGAAAACCCTTGCATATTAAAGGCCGATTACGCTGTTTTAGTCTCACCAACTTTTTGATTATTTTTGTTCATGTCAGTTTATGCGCATTAAAAATTTATAATTATTTTGATTATTATTATTATTATTTTTTTTGTAACCCACATATTTATTTCTGACCTTTGGTTGAGTAACTTCATCTAAGCGACTGTGTGACTATTGCATTTAATTAACTTACGTTATATTTGCGTTAATTATGATATATATAAATATTTTTTGTAACCGCTGAAACGATTTTTGGCCGAGCTCCTTCTCCCCTTTGTGGTTCTGATGTTTTTACCGACAAAATAGAGGGACCTAGATTTTATTCTAAGCCGCCTTCGAACGGTCGATGAATTTTTTATGAGGAGATTTTATTAAATGCCCGAAAAATACTTGGAGTGCTTGCCATTCCCTGCCAAGGGGCGATCGCAATTAGAAAAAATTAGTTTATTTAATTTTTGATGTTGCTTGAACCTGGGCTCGAATCTACGACTTCCGAATTTTAGTACGCAGTGCTAGCCACTCGGCTATTGCGATAGCATTAATTACATCCTAAATATGCCAAGTTAGTGTTCTAGCTTTCACGACTGCTTCTGTTCTGAAGAGTTATCTTCTAAATCTCAGCGTCGAAATTTCGCATCATTAATTGAAAAGTGATTTTCATCTATTTTAGAGTTCCTGTGAAGAATCAAGATAAATATTCGGTTCCATTTACTACTATTAGGTTGGACTAAAAAACAACCTATAGATTTTCCATTCGCCATTTTTGTTTTTATTTGACTTAAACTACAGTTATAACAACCAAGTGAAAACACACAACCCACCTTCCAAACTTGTCTTCTGTAAAAAGACCCATTCAACATCGTACCGATTTTCCTACGTCAAAATCTCCAAACCCAAGCCGAATCCTAGTTAAAAATGCGCCAGCACGATACAGTATCTCAAGATAAATGAAATAGTTTGAGGTCTACAAATACGGCAACGGATAATGGATAAGATTTTTGAAGGAAAACTGAATGGCCAAAAAAAAACCTGCCAGACAATGTTTTGTAGTTGGAAACCGTAAAGAGAACTAGAAGATTCGGCCCCATACTGTTGAGGATTTCTGAACTTTGTTTAATATAGATCTAATAATTTCAAGGAAGGTGATAGTTACAGAATAACGAAAAACCGTAATTAATCTTTAGCTAATGTAAAATATTAAATTTTCTATTATATTATTGATCTAGCTACGTATATGTATGTGCATTCAAGGTTGAAGCATATGTATCACAGCGGCGGAGATATTTTACTCACCTTTGGAGTTGTGTGCAAGATACAGTCAGAGATTAGTTGCTTTTTTGCTTCTAAAGATCTTCCAGGGAAGTTTAAATATATATACCTTGAAATAAGCCGAACGCCTAGTTGATTTCAGACCCCTTTTCGGAAATTGATTATTCTTTATGTGAATCTAGTCAAAGAGCTTTCAACGTACATAATTTCAAGCAAATCGATCATCTGTCGATTCTCTTGAAATTACAGTGTTTTATATATTTATCTAAACATAAAGATACCATCATCTAAAAAATCACTTAAATTGCACGTAATTTTAAGAACAGATATTTTTTCAAATAAATTATTATCTGGGAAGAAAATAACCACAAATAAATCGAATAATAAAATAAAAAACGTATGCTCAACTCTCATTTGGATTTTTATCTGGCAAATTTAAGTGCTGTATGTGGGTGCGATTTTTCTTTTCTTTTCTTTCTTTTTTCACACTTTTTATTTATTACGGAATCTGCTTAAACCTATGGCGCTCCTTAGAAGGCGAGAATTTTTATCTTCTCATCTTCAGGTAAGATACCAAGGCTTTTGTGAATGTGTGCTTTACTAACATACTACAGTGCACCCTTTAGTACTATTCGATCTTTGGAATTGGGCCTCTGTATTTTCTCAATATTAGTTGCCCCGGACGTGCACCGCAGTTTTAGCCCAGAGTTTTTTTTATAAAAGCCAAACAGCCACGTGTCTTTTCCAAGTGAGCCTTCTATTTAACTGTATACCGAGATTTGTTACATCATTTGCTTGAAGAATATTTATACCACTTAATTTGATTGCAGAACATCTAAGTGTAACTTGCTCTCACTTTTGCTCATTGAGATTATAATACTAAAATTTGCCAGTTATTCTTTGACGTAAAGTAAATTATCAGCATCATTTTTTTATCACGGCTGTGTCATTCGCAAAAGTGGATGTTTGTACGTTTCGATTTACAGAGATGTCTGCAGGGTATATAATGTATAATAAAGACCCAAAGATGCAAAATCGGCAGGCAAAGTTTTATGAATTTTTTATAATAGACATTTATTCTAAACTTTGTCAAACGCTTGTGCTAAGTCAAAAAATATTGCACAACAGTACTATTTGCACTCGATCCTAAGTTTATTATATTTTTCACTAAAAAAATCTGGTATCACTTCATTACGATGGAGGAAAGGAGATAGTATAGACAGCAGAAATCTTAGGAAACAAGGTGACGAATATGATATAAAGTTCAATAAGGACATGTTCTGGGAAAAGCCAAATATTCAAGAAAATCATAAGTATTTGTTGTAACTTAAACAATAAAATTTTTCTAAGTGTATTTTTTTTTTTTGTATTTTTTCTGAAAATAAATTTTTTGATGTCACAATGAAACTAGAAGTGTACAAATTTTTTCACTCATAAATAATTATTTTGTGGCCCTAATTCACTCAAAATTTGATTTAGGTTTTCATGTGGCAAAAAAGTTTCAATTTTGGTGATTAATGTTCCGCGTGTTATTAAAATTAGTCACATCAGATTAATTGATGCTTTTAAACTCTTAACAACATTAGAAATAATAATACAAATTAATTCCTAAGGAAAACGAGACTGTTAAAATGCAATATTCCCTACTGACATAGTTTACTACTGTACATGTATTGAACGGACTTATTCTCCAACGCATGTTCATAAAAATTTATAATATTTGGTTTAGCGCAATTCTACTCAAAGTCATATTGTCAATTACTGGATCGGAAATTATCCAGTTCCATTAAAAATTTACCTTGAGAAACCAAATTTGAGGACGTATTAGTTTTGAATGTTAACTCGTTCATTTTTGCTATATACCAGCGGACCCAGCCACACGTTCCTGGGGCTTTCTGTATCTCTTCCAATTTTTATTCTTATTCTTCTTATTTTATTTTAAAGCACTAATTTTAATTGTTTTTTATTGTGTTGTATTATTTATCTAGCTACGTAAAGGTATGTAGGTATGTACTTGTCGCTTATTCGCTACTCAAAATCTTTCACGAAAATATCAGTATGAATACTTCGTATGTTAGTAAGCCGAACACACCATTTGGCCATAGAAAAATAACACCACGCAGTGAATATAACATAACTACGCACGATCTATGCTTATATCCAAATCATCATGAGACCTGTGATCTCTACCGCTAATGTAAGGTAAGTATTATATATGTTTCGAGCAAATTGAACGTATTTCCTGGTACGGTTTCGGAAAAAATAGAGTTCCATTTAGACATATTATCCAAATATTTAACCAAATCAAAGCATACATTTTTTTCAACTCGAATGATCCACATCCTGGAAATGATCATTGAGGTAAATAGAATCATAAATAAGATTTCGAATAGTTCAGCCCCTGGTGCACTTCCCGTAAAGAGTAATATAAGTAGTTGAAGAGAAAAGCTGCCTTTGGACCAAATTTCAAGTAAATCGAATCATACATATGTATATACAATTGTTTCGAATATGCCAGTTCTTAGTCCATATGCCGAATGTAAAGTTATTGTTGAAAGTAGAAAATTTAAAATGCAATAAATTCTATAAAGTTATGTGTTGACAAGAGCTTAACAGAATAGATTATGAAAGAAATAAAATAGATGAGTCCACACAAAGAAATCGTAAAAAATGTGTAAAAATTCAGCAAGCAGAAAATTAATGTTTTTATTTCATGTTAAATGAACCGCCATAAATTTAACTGTATTTGTTCGTTTATTTTTATTTTATTTTGTTTTATTTTTTATTTTTTCGTTCGTTTTTCTTTTCTCTAATTTCTTCTTTCATAATCTTCCCAATACGTTTTTGCATTTAATGCGGCGCTTAGTTGAGAGCGCAAGGATTTCAATCAATTTTACTTAATTTTGCACCATTTAACCCACGCCCATTAATAATAACATACATACATACTTGCATACTTATAACATATACTTGTAAGTAAATGCATATAAATTTTTGTGCCGTTTATCCTTTTATCTTTAAATACAATCGATTTGGTATTTTTCCTTCCGTTTTCTTTGTTAGCTTGACAGCCTAATATTTGCCTGTTTGTATGCACTAATTTATTTCTGTGTATTTAAAATACATTTACATACATACAAATAAGCACACAACATCAAAAGCAACAACGCCAGCTCGGGCAAAAACCGAATTTTATTAATATACAACAATTATGAAAATGTCTTTATTAATGATCGCAACTAAACAGCAAATTTACTACTCGAGTGCCTTTTAATAATATCAATATCAGCAACAGAACAGAAGTAGCAAGAACAACAGGGAAGAGCAGTGTGGCGGGCCAACGGGCCGCGTCGATTTGTCTGTTGAGCTGAATCGACCGCAAACATTTGAACGCGCCGATAAGTACAAGTACGAAGGCATTTACTTATAGGTAAATATGTATGTATTTTTATGTATGTAAGTAGGTATATTGGAATTTTTTGTATATTTGCATTGAAGCCGTTTGGGACAAGCCAACAATCGCTCACTATCGTTGCTTTGCTATTAGGAAATGAAAGTTTGCTATTGTTGTTGTTGCTTGTTTGTTTGGCACTGTTTGCTTATTTTTCAACCAAACAAAAGAAAATAATAATAATAAAATATATTTATTAACGTGAACGGACTACGCTCATCGATATACCCATTGGGGTGATGATGAGAGAAGATTTGTTATTGTTTGCACTCTTTTGCTGTAAATAAATATATTTGTATTTAATAAATGGTTGCCAACAACAACATAAGGGGAATATTTGAGCTTTCATAAATCAATCCATATTTAAGCCAGAGATGCTGTACTAACGAAGCGATACCATTTCGCTTTGGTCAAATAATAAATAAACTTAACGAAACCATTTTGTTCCGCTCCGGCCACATCTTATCGAAATGAAATGAAAGAGTTAGTGTTGAAACAGCACAACTTATCGTTAACTTTAATTTTAAAATAACTGCTTGCTATGAAATTAACAGCAGACTTAAATTTTAACGTTTAAAATTCTCTGTTAACTCTTTAACACTAACACCAGCATTTCGTTTGGGGGCAAAATTTAGTTTTATGTATAAATTTTTATAACTAGAAATTTTTTGATTAAAGGTCGGTATGCAGCATGATGAAATAATAACTAGGTAAAGTAAGTAAACAGTTTTCCCTCTCCCACACGCTGCCTTAGCAAAAAATGTTGCTTTTATAAAATTAAATTCCCATATTTGAACATAGATCTTAAAAAGAAAAGGTAAACTCAAAGTTTTCCATCGATGCGAAGAGATCACTATACATTCTTCAATGTGGTTCAAAATTAAATTCGGTTACATATATTTTTTTTTATGAAATTATGTCAGAGGCAAAATAGATCACGTAAATAATTGGATATAATGTAGTTTTTATTAACATAAACTTACAAGAAATTATAAAAATTTCCAGCTCATATTTGCTCAGTGTTGCTTCTATACAAAGGGCAAAATTTCAATTTCTGGACTTGCGCGTTTTGTAAAAATACACTATTTTGCCCAATTTGGAATGCAAATGAAAAATAAATTGTGGGAAAGAATAGGAAATAGCATTAGGTGGTTAAGAAATAAATACAGGTAACCGCTATCAGAAAGTACATACATGCATATATCGCTAGTTAGGGGGACTATGGCTCTATATAATGTTTTTTTAAATGTCTCATGTCCTGGAATTATGAAATTTTACAATGAAAAATTCTGTGAAATGAAAATAAAACGTACATACACACATTACATGTAAAAATCAAATTTTTAATAATAATAATAAGTATTATGAGTAATTCTCTTATAGGTTCTGATCGAGAGCTTTAAATTGATATTAAATAGCAGGTTAATTTCAAGAGAAGGTTTCGGCTGGGCAAGAGTTCGTTGTCCTGCGAGGATACAACCTCGGATGCGGTGCATCATAAACTGTAACATCCACTGAACTGAGCGAAATCGGGCTCAACAGGCTTCAGCAAGCTTTAATTTAACAGAGAAGCATGTGGAACTCTTTGAAATTGTATTCAAAATGGATAAGGGTATGCTTCGCACAAAAGCACGTAGCCGGTCAACAAAATTGCCATTCCAAAAAGGTGTATTATTGTATTGTATTAGGGGCTTTTTCGGTACGACTCGTGGTCTAGATGGTGTGCTTAAAAACCCCGGTCTTATACAATTAAGTACAGATTCCGGAAATACTCGTATTTGGTAGTTGGATCGCTTAGATAATGGATGTTGTTTGTTATATTGAAAATTTGTGGTCTTATACATAAAGAAGTACGGAAACTTTTACCTTTCGAGGAAATGTGAAAACGGACGGTACTGAGTAGTTTCGTCACAGTAAGTTCAATTGATTCTTTAAAATTTTAGCTGAGAAAAATGGGGTAGACATGAACGGGTTATACGCGTATATATTTTTTCTGTTTAAAAAGCTAATTTAATTTACACAAATTTAATAATGTTCTTGTTTGAAAGGAGAGTCGGTTTCAAAATATAATAATATATAGTAATCATTCAACAAATAACAAAATGAGGAACCTGAGTAGAGCCGTAAATATTTGTCACTGATGATGTATACCAATGTTCTCCGTGGCTAAAAATAAATGAAAGATATATAAGTTGATGAAAAAGCTAACCAACTCGGCTACTACTGCGGTAAAGAAAATAACTTAAGAATATTTTTTCTGACTAAGGCTGACATATGCTTAAAGATTTTAAGTAAAAAATTTACCAAAGAGAACGTATGGCTAAGAAATTCAAGATGTATTCTATTCTTAAGAAAATATTTTTAGTTATTGGAAGATCTATTTATCCCTAATAATTATTACTATAAAATTATTCATTTGAAAATACATACATATATTATATATTTTTTTAACTGAACATATTTCTGCTGTAGTTTTTTCGGGGAAAAGTCAATTGCTGCCGAAGTACTCGTACAGTGTTTTCAAAGGGAGTGAGTTTGAAATTTTTTATTTATTTTTCTTTGCTAAAAATTCCAATGCGGGTCCGCTGACATAATACTATTTTTTGCTTAGTTTTAATATTAATATATCAATTATTTTTCTCTGAAAAGCATTTAAAAAGTAACTTGTTGCCATACATTTTTGCCTTACTTCCTTTAAAACCCCATAAAATCTGTAAATTCATGTTGCCAAGGAACATTCAAACATGCAAATATTTATTTAAAGTATAAAATAGTTCATTATATATAGTTAAGCAGAATAACAAATTCTATGAATTCCGTCATATAAAAGGGAAAAGATAATGAGTATTTATTTTTAAATACAAGCACACTACAACATATATATTGATATATATATATGTAAATGTATGTATATATGTACAAACGTAAGAAAATTCTTTCTCACTAAAAAAAACACTGCAAATAAATTAATAGGAAATAATAATTTTGAAATAAGTATCAGAGTTGTTCACTGCTTGCAATTCGTAAATTGGAAAATTTGAACGACCTTCTTAAAATATCTGAAATTATCCTTCTTAATGGTGATGGCAAGAACGAAAATGTATTATTTTTAAACTCTTTTCTTTAATATAAAAATTCACTAATTCCCTTACTGCCTCACTAAAAATATCTTGTCGAATATGCATTGGGTTAAGAAATTTAAACATATCCATGTTTAGGCTTTAGATATTTTTATAAATAACATTTTATCGCTAAATTACGTTGTTTTTCTCTCTAACCTAAACAAACAATAAATGTTTTCATACTTTCAGTGCTTCCAAGCATAGTTTGTGCATATGTTTTTTTTTTCTGTTTTGACCTAAACACCAAAACAATATCCACTGGCTTCTGAAGCAATTTATTTTTGGTGCATGTAGGAGATAAGAGTTATTTGTGTAAATATTTATGTGTTTTTGTGTTTTTGTTTTCTTACGCCCTTTAAATAGTGGCGAAACTACATATATATATGTATGTTTCCGGTGATATTTTAAAATTAAATATTTACAAGATATGTCTTGGTACAGGGTATACCAAGATCAAATAAAACGCTTTGATATTTTTTGGTGATTCCTAATAAGAAAAATTATAACGGAGCTTCAGCTATTGCTAACTATTGATTCTCTGTCTAATCGCTTAAATATTTGCACGGTATAAAAAAATTTGATGGTGGACAACCTTTGAAATTTCGAAATAAAAAAATTTATGCAACGCTAATAGGAGACTCATTTTGAAGTATTTAGTTCATGAAAGTTCAAAACGGTCACAAGATTTTATCCAAATATGAATTATATGCAAACTACAATACTCACAACTACTCACCCTGCATACAGATGCCTAGGAAATACCTACTCAGTGCACAGCACGTTTAGTCACTTATCGCCTCAAACAAATAATTTTGAGCGTTGTTTACATGCAGAGCTGAACAGCTGTAATATCAGCTGAGTATTACTTATACTCTGAATATAAATCTATGTAGGTAAGTGTGTAAAGTCATATATGTATGTGCGTAATTGAAAAAATGTATGATTTACTAGACGGTCACTTTAACTTCTGAATGTAAATAATAATATAATTGAAACTGTTATCAATGCCATTGTAATTGATACCAAGTAATACAAACATATACAAACATAAACAACAATAATATACATATGTATGTATGCATAAAAAAAAGAAATATTTTTTCGCTTAATTTACTTTATATTATTTTATATTTATATTGCATTTAATTTTTTTCACTAAATTTTATTTTATTTTTTTCATTTTTTTACGATTATTTTTTATTTATTTAATTTAATTTAATTTAATTTTATTTAATTTATTATTTTATTTTATATTATATATTTTATTTTATTCTATTTTATTTTATATTATTTTATTTTATTTTATTTTTTTTTATTTTATTTTAATTATATTTTATTTTTTTTAATTTTATATTATTTTATTTTATTTTATTTTATTTTATTATATCTTGTTCTGTTCTATTTTATTTCATTTTATTAAAAACTTTTTTAATTTAATTTTATTATATTTGGTCTATTCTATTCTATTTTTTATTTTATTTTCTTTTATTTTATTTTGTTTTATATTATTTCATTTTATTTTTTGTCTTATTTTATTTTATGTTATAATATTTTGATCTTTTTTTTGTTTTATTTTTTTTAAGTTTATTTTTATTTTTATTTTTATTTTATTAGACTTTTATTTCATTTTATTTGAATTAATTTTCTTTTATTTTATTTATTTTATTTTATTTGATTTTATTTTATTTGATTTTATTTTTGTTTATTTCATTTTTTTATTTCAGTTTTTTTATTATTATTTTTTAGTTTTATATGTTTTTATTTAAATTAATAAATAATTATTTTACAATATTTTATTTTATTTTGTGTCATTTTGTTTAATATTAATTTAATTGTTTTTTTATTTTACTTTATTTATTTTATTTTATTTTATATTGTTTTAAGTTAATTAAATTCTTTTTATTTGTGTTGTTTAATTTTAATTAGTTTTATTGTACAATTTTTGTTTGTTTTGTTTTCTGAACCTGTTATATGGATCTCATTTATAGACAGTTTACAGTTACATTTGTAGGAGTACGCTTTTTGCAAATATTATCGCCTGTATCCCTTAAAAACAATAACCTTTCAATTGGTTATGTAGTTATTGCAATAACAAATACTTCTCTACCTGGCACATGAAATGCCCCTTTAAACAGCTGATTGCCGCATGCACACTCATGTCATTCCCTCAAACATTGGTCAATTGCATGCAAACATATACTCAAATTCGACCATTCGCATACATGTAAATATATGTCTTATATAAACTGGTATAGAGAAAAGAGTGTCGTTTTGGTTTTGATGCTCAGTTCAGAATATACGGTGGCACTGTAAAGGTCGCTACTACTCAGTCAGACTCTGACGAAATGTGAAAAAGCAAAAAAAAGCTGTAATGGCACCAGCTTACTCCAGATTGAGGAATTCACTGCGTCAACTTCATTGGTCACTTTTCTTATTAATATCGGTCATGTTGTTGGCACAAGTTTGTAATGCCAAGCGTCCGAACGTACGATGCGGGAAAGCCATAGACGATATGTTGGCACTAGTTTGTAAGAACGGTTTCAATAAGATGAATTTGGGTAAGTAAACTTAATTTGGTGTGTAGAGTGTCCTAAAATACAATCAAAGTTATGAAAGTAAATAATTTGAAAAAAAAAATTATTAAAATTTAGTATCTCTTCACTGTACAATTTACAGAAGGCTCATTAAGACGTCTACGCAGTCGTCGAAATACAGAAATTGTCCTTACACCACAAGAATTTATAGAACAAATCGAAAAAGAGCATGCGAAATTCTTGGCAAAGCGAGTCAAGCGAGAACCAAGTTTAAAGCAAATGCTGAAGATGGAAGCACGCTGGCGACGAAAACATCAAACAAAGGAAAAACATAAACGTGTACGACGAGAAGATGTTCGCAGGGAAGGTGTGGCTGATGAATGCTGTAACAATGGTTGTGCCTACTCCGATATGGCTGCATATTGTAGACGGCTATTTGAAAGCCTTAGTTAAGTGACCAAATGCATAAGTGATAAAGTGATAAACATTGAATTTGACATGATGAAATTTCGTAATACATAATAGAATTATTCATAATTATAGAAGATTTCAGTTTATTTAAACATAATTTTATTACAATAACTTAAACGTGATAAACACTAAAATTTTTTGGTTAATGACAATAATCTTAATTTACTATTAATAAGTAAGTGTTTGTATTTAAAGTGACCCAAATATTAGAAATAAATCGTTTTGCAATACAAATATTTATACATACAATTCCTGTTTTATTTCATTCAAAAACGAAGACAGTGTTGAATTCAGTTCATTTTAAAAATAATAAAATATTTTTTGATAGGTACCATCAAGTGTGTCGTTTTCCAATCCAATAAAATGTGTGTATATACTCCAAATACTTCAAAAAATATTTAACTTTTATTTAAAAAACAATATGATAATTACACCAACATAATTGAATTTCAAACTTGAGTAAAGGCAAATTCTTTTCAAGAACTCTGTGACTTATTTTATTGTTCAAATTGTAAAATTTGAGTTTTTAGTTTAGTGGAAAAAAAAACATATTTCCTCATTCTTGCTGTTTCGTTTCATTTGTCTTCTTTTTGAACCACATGTATCAAAAATGAAAAGTTTACTTTTCGAATTTCATTTATTATTCATTCAACTGCTTTTCTGGAACATGTATGATTATGTGATTAATAGAAGAAAGATTATCACGTGGCAACACATTTTAAGGCATTTAAAACTCATATGTATATTCGGTGTATGTGTAAAATCTGATCGGAATTGCATTCACATCGATTTGAAATACAAAAGGGTTCTGTAATTCTATCGGAATTGAGAATTTTGAAAAAACTCAATCCTATTCGAAATGTCAATTGTTAGTAATTTTCACTGAAGCACTATTTCGATATTTAGTCTTAAGGAGAAATTGCAAATTCGTGTTGGAAAAAAAATCTCAGCCAGCAAGATGTATCAAAAAAAAAAATAAATAAATAAATAAAAAATATTCTAAATCAATGCAAAATATTCCAAATCTAACAGCATTGATTTGCTTCATAATGACTATAAAGCATGAAAATTAAAATGAGACTTCTGCTCAAGTAGCCCCCTCCAGAACAACTTTGCTAAACCTTTCATGAGCTCAATTGTCCCATTGACCCTTACCGAAACTCTCTCGTCCCTTCTATGGCTCTTCTACAACACTGAAAATTAGCAAAGAGCATGTTGCAGTGGAAGCTCATCATACAAGCAATGCTGTAAATTAAACCAACTGTTCAAAAGGGAATCAATCGTTACATTATTGTAAAAAGGAAACAATGGAAAAATGGTGAAAGAGTTTCAAATAAATTGGCAGAAACTACTGATGAAAGGCAGAATTTGGGTAAAAATTGATTCAAGTTGTTAACTGAGTCTAATGACCAAGTGCGTTACCAGAAATGGTCTACACCATAGCCAATATATCTTAGGGAGGCAAACACTAACAACCTGGGATCGAATCGTATGTTCCGTGAACGTACAACTCGTCACGTCATTTTGTGTTTTGAGTATGAAGAGCTAAGTAGTCATAGGAGCGCAATAAAATAATCGTATACTTACGAAGAGTAAAGCAAATCCTATTTACTTCATACCTGAAGCGTATCACACAATTTTTTTACGAATGAACGTTCATCCGTTCACGGATCAGAACATTCGATCCGTGGTCAACAAATTTATAGATCTAATTGAAAAAAAAAAAATAAATAAGTTCCGATTGAAAGTTCAAACATATGGAGAAGTTTGTTTGCTATTTGCAAGGTGAAAAGTAATTTCAAGACGGACATAACACACCTCATTCCATACTTTCCAACACTCAAAATTAGTAGAATCAGTCGTATTGACGGCATAGAGCACAGTCCAGTGTCTGCCAAGATTTCGACCATAGTAGGCGTTATTTCCCCTTACCAAGGGATTTTGAAGATTTAGAGAGCTTAAAATATTAAAATATACAGAAATTGCGGTGAAAATCACAGAGCTAATTATATATCCAACATATATTTCTGTAAAAGATAACCAGATGCAAATGACAATTGACTGATTTTTTCTTTGAACTGATAAGACAACTCCACATCTGGTTGAAAAAACTTCACAGTGTTCTTGTGCAAAAAAGTAAAATAATATGCTCGATTTTTGCCACCCTTCGTCTAAGAGCTCAGAGTATCCTATTTTTCACGCATATTTCAAATGTATTTAAATTTTGAATTTGGTGAAGATTGAGAGAAAATTTTATTGAATTAAATTTTAATCCCTTACAGAAATTTTAACAAAGGACATTGAGAAAAATAAAGCTCCTGGATATAACAGAGCAACGAATCCACTCGGAGCCTTTTCTCTGAAAATAGCACCATTTTTCAAAAACCTGGTAGGACGATCCCTGAGCTAGGAGAGGATACAACTTTGGTGGTATGCTACAGGTATATTAGCTTAATTACGATATTCTCCAAAAAGGAAAAAATCCTAACGATTTTAGAATCCAATTGTATACTAGTGTTCTTTCTACAAGCCGGACCTCGTCATTTCATCTTTGCGGATGTATTGCTGTATAATTTGTATACTTTGTATACATTCGAGCCATTTATAGATTAAAGAAGTATTGAAAGAATGGCTAGCTAGTTGAAAAATTAAAGTCAATGAGTCTAAGTGTATAAAAATAACATTTGCCATAAAAAATACAGATGCCTTTCAATTGTTTTAAATGGTAATACGATACCACCGAAAGAATTCGTTACATACTTGGGAGTTTCATTTTATAAATGACTCACCTAAAAAACCTATATATAAAAAGATTACTCAAACTAAATTTGGAATTGCGAATTTGCATTGGATTATTGATTCTAAGTCTAAGCTAAATTCAGAAAATAAATATAAAAGCCATAATATACGTCAGCTCAGTATATAAATCTAGTCTAGACTAAATTCAAAGACGAAGGTCTAAAAACTTATGAGCAATATGCAAATCAATAGAAAACTGTGTAGAAGCTACTCATTAAAATTATCTAACAACCAGAATGTTCGTCTAACAGCAAGCCAACTTTCAAAATACATTAAATTAAAGTAACGGTACGAAAAATTCTAAAAAGAACCGGACTTCATGGCAGAGTCGCGCGAAGAAAGCCCTTCATATCGAGAGTAAATCGTCTCAAGCGGATGGCCTTTTCGAAGAAGCACTTAAACAAGCCTTCAGAGTTTTGGAATAAAGTTATTTTTTCAGATGAGAGTAAGTCTTTCATTTTTTGGGTAAAAAGCTGTGAGATTATTTGGAGAAAAAGCGTAAGAGCGCTGGAAAAGCAAAATCTTTTACCTACGATAAAGAACGGTGGTGGAGGTGCTATGATGTGGGGGTACATGACAAGTTCGGGTTCGGGAATTTGAAGGAAAGTGCAGTAACGCTGGGACTCGGTGAACGAACAATTTATTTTCCAACAGAACAAGGACTCGAAGCATACAACAGAAATTGTTAAGTTTGATTGCTGTACAATATTCTTAAGCAACTGTATACATCCCCATAATCGCCTGATCTTTACCCTATTGAGCACTTATGGAATGTAAAATTAGGCACCGTACTATAATCAGCAAGGAAATGCATGAAGAGGAATAGGAGATTATAAGCCCAGAAGTAATAACCAAACTCGTTGGAACAATGAAAAACCGCCTTCTAGAAATCATTAAAAGACAGGATATCCTACAAATTATTGACTTAATATAAATTTTTTAATTTTTAGACTTGCTTGGATTATATATTTCACGCGTGCATGGAGTACTCGTTTGCAGGATAGGTACTGCCCAGAGAGAGTCTAAGATAACATACATACATATCAGTGCTGAAAATTTTTTTTTGAACATTTTCAAACAATTTGTGTATTTGAGAAACGAGCACTCGCACAATTGCTCATTACAGATTACTCGAAAAATTTTGAGCACGAGCATTGCGAGCATTTGGACAAAAAATTTGACCTTTTTCTCAGTACCTTTTTTAATATTTTAATTTATTTAGGCAAAGTTTAAATACGCCGAAGAAATTTTGACAAACAAAATTGAAAGGTTTTGTTCCACTGAGCAGGTGAGCAATGTACGATTATCGAGCGAGCTTCGAGCTGATTTGTAACCGTAAACGTTAAAGCGATTTTCGGCCGGGCTCCTCCTCCAATTTGTGCTTAGCAACCTGATATTTTTTCTAACAAATGAAGGGACCCAAAATTTATTCTAAGCCACCGGAGTGACCGCAATTAGAAACATTTATTTTTTTATATTTTTGGATGCTGGTATAACCAGAAGTCTAACCTTTACTTTCTGAATGGTAGTAGGCAATGCTTAGTTAAGTATGATAGGCTAAAAAAATAATTTATATAAAATAGACGATATAATCGAAATAGAATAAGAATGGAATAGTTCTCACTACAAGACAGCGTATTTTATTAATTTTTCCCCACCAGCTGTAAAGGATATTTGTTAAAGCGCTGTCATAAGCTTTACGATTTTGGAAATTGTTGTTAGTTATCGGAAAGAAAGGTTCAATAAAATACTTTGTAAAAAAATTTTTTATCTCTTTTAGCTTAAATCCTAAAAATTATAATTTATAAATATTTTTTCTTTTGATGAAAATGTACTAAAATTTTATTTTATTTTACTAAGATAATAAAATAAAATTTTAAACAGTTGCCACCCTGAAGAAAAATATTTTTAGCTTTAAGCTTTTCTGAGAATTTTGAATTTATACTTATACTTAATACTTAAAAATTTCGAACAGGTGGCAACTTTATGGATTTGTTTGGCTTTCTATCGTTGTTTCTAATTTAGCTTCAGCCTTCCCTGTATACACTTTTTTTAAACCGCTCCAAGCCAAATTGGGTTGGTTGGAGTCAAAAATATTATCGTAAATTATCTTTTATTTTCTATAATTCCATGCATTGCTCTTATAGCGATATCTCTTTTCGGTTTTGTATATTTAACTATTACACTATATATTTGTGCTGTAGTATTTATATGTGAAGCGCCCAATCAACGATTTCTGAGCACAAATTAGACATTCAGCAATGAGCTAAAAATCTCAGCTGTCAACATTGAAATTCAGCCTTTCAACACACTGATTTTTCCAAAGAATTGCTGAGCTTAAATCGGACAAAAGCACTGAGTTGCTAACTGTCACAAGGAAATGCGGAATGAAAAGAAGCGAAAGAGGGATAGAGCGTGCGAGAAAGAAATACCACTGCAGCGCAAGGTAAATGTAATATGATAAACTGTCGCAATGACAAGTGCCAGCTGGCTTGGGAAGCGTGAGGAAATGGAGAAGGCGGCGTAGGAGGCGTAATAACGAAAAATAGCCAATAAGTATGAAATTAATCTCAGCTATCAGTAAAACCCCCAATCAACGGAGACAGAAACTTGCTGTTTAGTGTGAGTGAAAGGCAGCAGTACATGGAAGTTGAAGGAAGCAAAGATAGAAAAAGTAAGAGAAATATAAAAATTAAAAAAAAAAAAATGGAAATGGAAACATACTAACAATCAGAGAACAAGCGCTGTGACAACTTTGTTGCCAAGGAAGCGATAGTTAAATTTGTCTCAGACAACAAGCGAATTCTTGCCAAATGACTGCAGTAATGTCAACGTCAATTACAACACTAAAAATGAAATTTATTTGTTAAAATCGCCGAACTGAGCACAGCGAATGCGAAGCAGTTGTCGCCGTTATTTGGCGAGTAAAATTGCATGAATTATCGTTGTGAAAATTGAGTGGGAGTCGCACGTCTTTTTACTAAGAGTGTGTTGGCAGATGTGCACCTTCGCTAAATTTTTGCTACAATTTACAATATTTATGATTGAATGCTTCATCTAATTTTTCTTTATTTTCGCTTAAACTTAGAAACATTTATTTAATTTTATTTAATAGCAATTTTTTGATTGTTGTTTTCCGCTTTCTATGAAGCAATGCAGTAAAGTAGTCATTTCACTGCAGTGAAATCAGTGAAAAACGGAACTAGTAGAAATAGGGTTTAGTTCTAAATTACTTCTTCAAAGATAGAAATATACTAGTTTGATATGTGCTTTCAAATTTGTAGTAGTTCTCCAATAATATTCCGCTTTTGCGTCAATAAATTTATGAAATGAAGTAACACTCTCATTTTGTTGAAAGTAATTTGAAGAAGATGGAGAAGAAGAAGAAGCTAAAATAGACCAGGAGTATAATTGTTGGCGTATGCCGATGATATTGATATAATTGGTCATAACAACCGCACCATAGTTTTGCGTTCTCCAGGTTAGACAAAGAAGCGAGGTGAACGGGTCTGGTAGTGAACGAGGGCAATACAAAATATCTCCTGTAATCAAATAAACACTCATCGCATTAGCGACTTGACCCCCATGACACTGTTGACAGTCACAACTTCGAAGTTGTAGATAATTTCGTCTATCTGAGTACCAGCATTAACAACACCAACAATGTCAGCCTTGAAATCGAGAGCAGAATCACTCTTGCCAACAGGTGCTACTTTGGACTGAGTAGACAATTGAAAATAAAGTCCTTTCTCGGCGAACCAAAACCTAACTCTACAAGTCGTTCATCATTCCCGTAGTGACATATGAAGATATCCAGGCAGAAGCCTGGATGATGTCGACAGCCGATGAGTCGGCTTTAGGAACTTTCGAAAGAAAAGTTTTGTCGAAGATGAATGGTCCTTTGCACGTTGGCAACGGCGAATGCCGCAGACGATGGAACGATGAGCTGTACGAGCTATACAACGACATTAACATAGTTCAGCGAATTAAGCGACAACGGTTGCGCTGGCTGGGTCATGTCGTCCGAACGGATGAAAGCGCTCCAGCTTTAAAAGTATTCGATCGAGTACCCGCTGTCGTAAGCAGATGAAGAGGAAAGGAAAACCTCAACTCCGTTGGAAGGATCATGTGGAGAGCGACCTCGTATCACATGGTATTTCCAACTGGCGCCAAAAAACAAAGAGAAGAAACGAGTGGCGCGCTGTTGTTGATGCGGCTATAATCACGTAAACGGTGCCTACGCCAAAGAAGAAGAAGAAGAAGAAGAAGAATTTGAAGAAGAGTTGCCACAATTTTTGTTCTTTAATTTCCCTAATTAATTTTCCTAACCTAAAATAATCTAAAAAATCTAACTGCAAAACGAATGCGGCTTAGCTTTCTCCATTTGCTTAATATTGGCGCATGAGCTGGGCCGAAATGCGCTTTAGTAAATATAGAGCTAAAATTATTACAATATTATAAAATTTTGTAATATTTTATATTACATTTTTATATAATATTTTCTCAATCTCTTCCAATAAAATTTTTTGAACGTAAGGAAATCTTCTAAAAAATCATATAATTAACAAAAGACTTTTTATCCACCTAAATTTAATGTAAATTGAATAACAAATCTTTTAGTTTACTATTTAAATTAAAGAAACATTTTAAACAGGTGGTAGCTCTGCTTTTATTTTATTTTAAATTGTTAACCATTTTTAACTCAGTCGCTGCTGATAAGGCTTTCTAGTTTTTCTGTTTTTCGCCTTTAAATGAAATTATTTTACATTACCATTCGGATGTCGAATTAAAGTATTTCAAAGCTTAACAAATAAATAAAAAAATTTACTGAGTTGCCACAAAACTTCTATTAAAAAAATTAATGTAAAGAATTCTCGACCCATATCTTTCATTTTTATTTTTTTTAGTTATTATTCTCAATATTGTAATTTTTTTGGAATTTGGTTATTCAGCTGAGAATGAAAGCCAATACACGAGCAGTACTAGAGTAAATCTTTGCGAGTACAAGCTTTTAGGCAACATTCATCGTATAAACCACAACGACGGAAAAGATATTTAGTCATTAATTGAGTTCGTCACGATTTGTCTTAGGCAGAAAAGGTGAATGGGCATAAGGAAATAGTAGAAACTTTTTAGCCACATCTTTATTGCTTTCACACATTTAGAATTTTTTGTTTTTGGCTTCAAATGTTGAAGTGCAATTCTGGCAAAAAGTGAAGCTAGAACGTTTATCATTGAAGAGCAACCGCAATGAGCTCATAACAACACAGCGCCTTTCCTAAACTGTACTCATATGATTTCTTTATTTTCGGATTATACACAAATACACCGTAAGCCGTTGCCATGCTGAAAAGTACTGGCAAAAGAGGGAGTTTGGTTGAAGACTTCAACAAATGTTTTTCTTTTTTTACTTTTTTTCTCTGCGCTATGTTGCTCAGCTGGAACTCTTTTATCTCTTGCAAATATTTTTATACACCAGTAAACACCCACACGGAACTATGTTACATACACATATGCGCACATAAGGTGTCAAATGAAATTAACGCAAGTGTCAAGAATATTTTTGTTGTATGTGCATGTGTATATTTAACTCGATTGAATATTTATAAGCAGCTGTCAGATTTTTCCTTTGCGTTATTCATGACTCAGTTGTTACATAATGGGAGGATAATAGGAAAACAAAATATATTTACTGAAGAGAACAATTTTTTATTATTTTTAAACCTCAAATCGAGCAATTATCATGTTGGAGGTAAGACAAATTTTATCATTTTTCGATAAAAATAATTTAAAAAGTTAAAAGAGTTTATTATTTTTTTGTATAAAATTTCAAAAAATTATAATATGTTTTTTCTGGGATTTGATTATGGATCTTTTTTTTTAAAATAAATCTTATCAATTTGATATCCTTTTCCATTATAGCCTGTTTCAGCTTAATGCATCTGAAACACTCAAAGCTATTTACTTGCACATCTGTGGCGTCGTTTTTCAGACGTATTCTCTTATTCTCTTACTCTAAGAAATAATTTATGATTGTAAATGCATTCAAAGAGAAGCAATATTTATAATATTGAAAGTTCAATGAGTATTCAATAAAAAAAACATTTTAAAATTATTTTAAGAAATGTAGTTTTTTTTTTTGAGAATAGTTTATTATCTCACTGACATTCTCATTCTCATTTTAAATCTGCATCATATTTACCACCTTACTAATAGGCGCCTAAAACCATGCTATAAGATAAGGCATAAAGTTGTCGGAATTATTAAAAAAAAATTTGCAAATATTTTATATTATTTTTATTCAAATAAAATTTTATAATTTGTTATAATATATAAACGATTTAAAGCTCAGTTTTATGGAATGCTATAAAATATTTATTAAAAGAGTTTAGAATATTTATTAACAATTACTTTAAAACTACTCAAATACTAAACTAAATATTAATAATAAATATTAATAATAGATATCATCATTAAAAGCGAAATAAAATAAATAGTTTCTGTATTAATTTTCATAAGCCAAAGACGTTAATCCATTCTGCCGCTTACTCCGCATATTGATTGCAGTAGGACAAAATCTCGTTGTAAGTACAAGCTTTGTTACAGCATTCATCATATATACCAATCTTGGCAACATCCTCAACATCACGATGGCGGCGACTTTTGGCTAAAGAATTGATATGTCCGCCATGCACTTTACCCAAGAATGGGAAGGGTGCGTAGACGAAAGGCAGTTCATCGTCAATATCATTATTGCCCAAGTCATCCCATTCCACTGAAAGGTATTTTACAATAATAATATAAAGATATAATATGAGAATTAGTTTGGTTTACTAACTTGATTTCTTGAATTTTGTATTGTAGCCATGAACGCAAATAGTCCGGAGCACAGCATCCAATGCCGGACCGCAAACAGTGCGTCCAGCGCTTTGGTCCAAAAGTATTGTGACTATGATCAGCATAGCACAGATTTTCACTAAACTCAACGACATTTTAGTGTTGACTATATTTACCTTTCAGAGTTTTTTTTAAGTTTTTTTACTTTTCTTTAAGGCGGTGTGAGCCAACTGTTTATTTGAGGTTTCGACTTGGCTTTTATATATGAAAATTTCAACAAATTTTTAGCTCAGTATTGTTTATGTTATTAATATGTTGGTACATACGCCGTTTGGCATAATGTTAACTTAATACATACTAAAAATAAAATTTCTACATAATGAATATGTTGCATATTTATGAGCGCATATTTGCATATTGCTCATAACAGGTTTATTATTCATGATTAATATGTGTACCATGCTATAATCGATCTTGTTTGGGTATAAGCAATATAACATACTTGGTTATATAGAACATTGAAATGTGTAAAGGAAAATACATATATGTATAAGACAAATACATACGAAAGGGTTTCATGAGGTGAGGTTAGGTCGTAAAACCAAAATATTATAGCAATTATATATAGTTATTTAAAAATTAGTTTTTATAACTTTTTAGTAAAGGCAATTAAAAGTTGTTTTGCAAATTTTTTATTTTATTTTATTCCGTACTTTCTGAACACCCATTACAGATGCTTGTTTTTTCTTTTAAAATAATGACTTTCCAATCAGATAGATTTAAATTTAAGTACAAAACTAAAAAATTTCCCAACAAAACAATTGTTCACTACATTTTTTGGACATAACTATTTCAGGGTATTTATATTCTTCTAATTAAAATTAAAAATTTATAAAAGATTCTGCTGTTGGCAAAATCTGATTAGATTAAAATTCTTGATATATCTTAAGCCTATTTATGCCACTGAACTTAGTTTCTTATTTGAAAATATTTAATAAAACGTAAAAGAAGAAAATGTTAATAATAACAAAAAACGAATTGAAAATAATTAATAATTTCTTATTTCAGTTATTTTTGAACACACGTCACAATCGGGACCCAAGATTTGTATTTTTAAGAACCTCTTAATCAGCACAAAGCTCAGCATTTTTTTTTAGTGATCTCTTCCAGCGTCTTCTTTATTTTTTGTATTGCTCTTTTATAACATTACGTCATCTTGGAGAAAAAAAGACTGAAAAGTAATGTTTTAATTTTTTTTTAATTATCTGGAAATGGTATTATTAATTTTAAGAGCATTCAAAATTTTAAGAAGCCAAAATTGAAGCTGATTTTGTAAAAACCTTTTTTTAAAATTGAATTTGTTTCTCTTACAGAAAAAATGGGTTTCAGTTCTAAATTGTAAGATTTCTAATTGAAAATATTTTTGACTGTTTTAAGATAAAGGATTTCGAAACTCTGATTCTAAAATACAACAAAAAAAATTATTTTTTATTAGTCATTTTTAAATACAGTTCATATTTCTTACCTCTGCAAAAAAAATCTATAAGTACTAGAGCTCCAGATACCTGGGTATCGAGCACTGCAAGCAGCTCGATGCTTGCCCGATATTCTCTCGTTGATCAACTGCTCAGCAGAACAAAAAAAATTTTTTTGGCGTTTCCATGATTTTTACAGTTTGCGTAAATTAATAAAAAAGGTTTGGGAAAAAGTCAAAGTGTTTGTCAAAATACTCCAGTTGCTCTCGCTCGGCTCGAAAATTTTTCGAATAATGAGCAACGAACAGGTGTGCGAGTGCCCGTTGCTCAAATGCTCGCATTGACCGAAAATGTTTGAGCAAAAGTTGAACCTCTAATAAGTAATATGCCAAAAATCCAGTTGAGAAATTTTGATATATTACTCTTTACCATTCTATAATTCGATTCGATTTCTAAAAAACAAAAAAAAACAGTTTTAAATTTTATTTTTAGAACAGAAAACACATTTTTAAACAACTTGAACCGAATTAAAAGAAATACCTTAACTCTTTTTCATTATTCTTTAAATATATCTTGTGTTTCCCAACTATCGAAAATACTTTTTTTTTAGAATTTAATTTATGTATTTTAAAAGCTAATTATATTTTTTTCAAACATGACTGATTTTTAACACGTTTAAATTTTTTTCAAAAACCAAAATATATTTCTCAATTCTTGAACTCTATTAAGATATTTTGAAGTCTTATTGACAACATAGGATAAATATATATATACATATTTGAAAAAGTAAAAAATATTTTTTTAAATTTTCAAATAAATTTTGATTTTGCAACAATCAGGCCACAAATTTCGCTCATGCAAAGCAAAGCATCCGCTTTATTATTGTATTATACAATTTTCGTATGATTTTTTTTAATATTTTTTTTTTTAATTTCTTTAACAGTGCATAACATATATAATTACTTGTATTAGTTGAACGTGTAACAAGTGTGTCGACTTTCATTGAGTTTCGCGTTAAAATCCATTCATTGGTAAATCAATATAAAAGAATTTACTTGCAGTAAGCTTTCAATTCGCTCATTTTGCAAGGTTTGCGACAACACTCATCGTAAACACCTTCGCGGCGCCGACGCAACTTGGCCACTGTATCGATTTGGCTGCCATGAATCTTCGCCAAGAAGGGAAAGGTGGCATAAGGAAAGATCAGCTCATCATCCAAGTCTTTCGTATCCAAATAATTTTTATCCAAATCATTTTTACCCAAATCATCCCATTCCACTGAAATTTGGAATTTTTAAAAATATGTTTCCAATAGTAAAAAAGAGAAGTTAATTTAAAAAAATATTATTATACTTACTAGATTTCTTGAATTTCGTATTGAAACCATTCTCACAAATAGTGCTCAGCACCGTATCCAGCGCTGGCCCGCAAACACTTTGCTCACACGCACTTTGTTGAACGCACACCACCAACGCAGTGAGTAAAGCGCAGATTTTCATTAAATTCGTTGTTGACATTATCGTAAGTGTAATTTTTTTATTATTATTTAGTTTATTGATCAATAAATAGTTAAAACTTTTAGTTAAAACTTTTATTTACACACAACTTTTTGTTGAAGTTGTTCAAAGTAACTGATGGTTTCTGCAAATTCCTGCAGCGCTTTTATACTAACGATTTTGCGAAATTAGCATATGTGTTCGTTGATTAAGGACTACATATATATACTGGCACACATACATATTACTGCATATATATGTATGTACGTGCGTGTGCGTGTATACCATATTAGCATATGCCAAATTCGCTCACATAACGTGTCGCGGCCTATAATTCCGTCAAGGACACCTTGCATTTTTGCATATTCAATAAGTACAAGTAACCGGAAGTGTGGGAGTGAAATGTGCACTTTTAATTGAGCATAAATCCATTAGACAGTTAATGTGAAGACGCTTTCTTCTAAAGACAAAAACGTTGAAAACAGTTATTTTGGGATTGCATCTCCATTATAAAGCTAAAATTAATGCAATATTTCTTTGTAGCTTTACAAAGTAATACGTTTTTTTAAATGAGATTAAAATAGTAGATATACGGTGTACATCGCTTGCATCCGAATAGCGTGCACAGAAGATGGTTTTCATCCTGGTATGGAAGATTGCTCTGTACCGAAATATATAGACCGATCAATCCCACATTCTGTATGCTAAAAAGCATTCCTACATTACTTATATACACATACAAGGGTACGTTTTTCCTCCGTTACTGCGGGTCAACTTGATAAGCCAACTACTCCAGTTGTTTGCAGCGGAAAACATAAGGATAGTGCACTATTGCGCCAAAATAGAGCTACAAATATAAATCAAGTAATGACTTTATAGCCGTAAATTTTCACTAAAATATAAAGCACTAATAATGTAGGAGACATTAAAGAGGAAGTGCCTTTTTAAACTTCTGAAACTGCTACAACGAACCTGTATACTAGTATTAGCAGATATCTGGCAGACAGAGGAGCCAAGCGTAGGCAATTGACATTTAAGGCGATTATATAGATGCGCCGTCAATACAAAGTTCAAGATTGTGATGATAAGCGAAGAGGCAATTAAAACTCTACCACGGAATAGTGAGCATCACTTGGTTCGCGAATCCCACGGACTAAGAAGATAACGAAAAACCGGATGAAGTAGCTCGCACTTTCAATGCCTGCAAAATTTCTCTGAATTAATGTGGGTAGCATACCGAATTTCACATTAATATTTGGTTTTTCGCCGGCTTTTTTTCCCAAAATCTCATATCTGAGCGAATCGGTTGTATTGGTGCTATGTGGTACAGTCGGTCGATCCGTCCGCTTTCGCCAAATGATCAATACATTACAAAAATACACGCGCATACTAAATTTAAATATCAAAAAAACAAAAACAAAAAAAAATTGGAACTAGTTTGTGTTCAAAGCGATTTAAAGACCGTCATTGATAAATGAACTCAGCCTGACTTTCTAAACGTCATAAATTTTGGTGCGTTTATTCATTCTCCTTCTGGTATTTACATATTTCGGGCAAAAGTTGATATACCATTTCCCGTACATGAAAGGCATAAAAATGTAGACAACAACGATCAGTGGATTCCTCAAATTGTTTGCAAAAAAAAACTTAGATTTGGGACAATTGGTCAGTGGTAAGAGAAGCCACATGAGGTTCGGTCAAGCCTAGGCCATGGAGAAACCCACTTCAATGGTTGTTATTTCTGTTACCTATTCCAACTATTTGTTCTACCCGTGAAGCATCATTTGATGGAACTTATAGTGAAGTGTCCAGGGACAGTAATATCACATAAATAGTCTCTACAGAGCTATAACCTTTTACTCAAGTAAAATTCATTGATTTAATAAAGGATCTTTAACTATTTAAAGAATATTCAATGGAGCATTTGTGTAGATCTAAGAATGGACACTAAAGTGCATACACTAAATACTCATGTTTATATTGTCTGCCAACACTGAAAAAATAGATTAGGATGTAAGCGAGATGTTGAAACTGGGAAAGCATCTAATAAACCCTTATTTGGTTAAAATAAAGAAAGTTATCTTGGCTCTCATCACATTCAGCCATGTTTAATGAAACAGTTTGAGAAAACGTTAGATAAAAATGGGCAATGTTTTTTTTTACATATTGAGGAAATTCCTTAGTCAATTGGAATTACTTGCGTGGGATTACTTTGATGAGTTTTAAAACTGTATAAGAAATCACAGGTCATGCGAGAGTAGTTACTAAGTTAGCAACATGCTGGACTATTTTAAAAACTTAGGATGCATTATCACCACAGTCAACAATTCCATTGCGAGGGTCAAGAAGAGCGGTTTCGCCAGGTCATAAAAAGTAAGGAGGGAAGGTACTAAGGACGATGAGATCAACTTATGATGGCTGACTACCGCTGGAGGATACACGTCGTTCACGAAAATTGCGTAAAAGAACTTGATTATGTTCATAAGGATTTAAAAAATGTGGTTTTTGGTGTAAATTTTGTTTGCTTGTTTATAAAATGAAAACTATAGAAAAATACACGTAAAAAATTAGTGTCTTTGCAATTAACACAATAAGTATAGAGTCACAAAATAAAATAAAAATGCCCATCTCGTACCACTATAACATATATACCGAGTTTTCAGAATCCAAATTTTGGTTTATAAATCATTAAAAGAGCTACATACGACCGTGATATTTTGTATACTACACATACATAATGAATGGCATATTGGTTTTGGGAATCGGACGACTATAGCATACAGCTCCCATACACCCATTTGTTCAAACGTAAAGCTGTGGTCAAAACTCAGTAAAAAGAAGCATCCAGGAGCGTGAAATATGGTATCCTACATAAGTAACTTAAAATATGCATTGGTACTGCAAATCAACGAAATGACACTGCTCCATCATACAGCCCCCATACAAGAGATTTGTTCAGATATGAGGTTTTAGGCCAAAAATCTGCCAAATGCATATGGAAGCGTGAAATTTGATATTATGCACACATATTATGAATTGCATATTGGTAGGAAAATCTTCGAAGTCGAATTTTGAAATTTGCAAAAAATTTGATATTTTCTTGAGCGGTATAAAGACTTCGACATGACCGACAACAACACTTCTTTCTTGTTTTTATTTAGATTTCGACAAGTCTAGGATACACTTTATATTACCATATGGTAACTTCTAGAAAAAATGCCTAGAGGAGACATTTTTTCAGTATATGAGTTCAGGCTAAGTAATTAATTTAAATACCAAAGGTCAAATACATATATTTCCGGATTAAATATTTCATACTTTCGCTTATGAGAATATGACTTGAGTATTTCGTAATTTCAATCTAAAATTTTTTTAAATATATGACAACCCTAAAAATATTTACGATTAAATACCACTTTTTAACTGAAAGCGAGAATTTTAAATTTGTTATTTTAATTTTTAACCAATTTGTATTATATAAATAATCCCTTCACTTGAGCATCAAATATTTTATATACAAGTTTACTAGTATAGGCACTGAAGCGATTTTCAGCCACGCTCCTCCTCAAATTTTTATTGTACAGCTTGAAGTTTTTCAAAAAAACAATGTAGTTTATTCAAAGCCGCCTCCGAACGGCTGATTCATTTCAATTCAGATATAGATGCGAAGGTGTCAATATTCTTTGCAGAGGGGCGAACGCAACAAGAAAATTAATTTTTTTTAAATTTAAGTGATTTGTTAAAGGATTTTTGCCGGATTTACGATGTTGGTCTGGCAAGGGTTTCTCTCATTACCTTCTTCATGGGGCTCGTATGTATATTTTTCTATATTCATATTTGCCTCATTATCCGAATAATTTGCTAAAGTGAAGAAAAAAATTTATTCGAATTCGAATTTTTAAGGTTGTTTAATTTAATAAGCAATTTGTATATTTCTATATATATATATATATATATATATATATATATATATTTGGAAACGCTTCGCTTATAAACATATGTTATATCAATATATGTGTATGGTAAATAATTTAATAATTTTCTAATTTTAAACATTGCTTATAATTTAGGAAAAATTACCAAATTTCAAAGCAACATTACAGAAGTATTATATTTGCGTTTTGATTACCAAATTTCTTTTCTTTTTATTTAATAACTAGATATTTTAAATTATTTGTTAAAAAAATAATTTTTTTCAGATTAATATCCACCACAACAGGAGGCCAATTCCTTCATACGTCAGCCCTTATCGCAGCATTTGTCTACTGTGTTCACATAGCCAGTATGAATCTTAGCTAAAAAAAAAAATCTCTCGGAACGGTAGTGCAACTCATCTACAGCTATTTTTAGCATCAACCTTTTCGCTACAATCTGAAGTCAATATTTGGCAAATACATGGTACTTGTAAAACAAACAAACAAATTCTGAGCTAAACTCACTTGATTTTTTGAAATTCGTAGTAAAGCCATATGACCACATAATTCAATGTCTTATCCAGTGCAGGTCCCTAAATGACTTTTTGGTTTGACCCCCTCTGTAGACATGCCAATATTAGCAGCGACAAAAAGATGCATAGTTCCGTGAAGGTAATTAAAAACATAACGGTATCTTATATTCACATTTGCATATGACCTTTTGTTGGAAAATTAAAAAACAACGGGTTTGTTACTCTGCTCTTGCTTGTGCTTTTATACAGTAGATTGTATTGTATAATTATTCGCACACATTTTGCATTTTGACTGCAACTTCGTCGCCAGTTGCATATGTACATATATGATTCGATTTTTGACAACATTTCCACTTAATTTGTTGAATATTTATAGGCGAATACATAAACAAGAATATGCACAAGTACATCTGTACATAAATATGTAAACATGTATGCAACTGCGGCAAATGCAGTATGATAGTGTTAGTGTTACTGCACTTCATGGCTTAGAGGTTTGGAATTCTCGAAAAAGTATAAAAAAGTAAAAAAAAAAAAATTTTTTATGAGCATCAGCATTTATGTATATCCTTTCCTTAGGTATATGTAGAAAAAATTTCAGAAAATTAAAAAATATATTTTCAACGCATGATTTGCTTTGCAAACGTAAATTAATTGTTTTTGCCTCTTTTAACATAAATTTGTATGCACTGTTATATTATGTATGTACATACACAATCTAGGGCTCATATATACGGGCTGAAAATAATAGAGATCTGGACAGCTAACTGTATAGAAATATGTGCAACCATGTGTACAGTCATGGAATCCTGATCAGATCAAATCAAAAAAGAAAAGGAAAAAAACGGAATGCAACATTAAATAGAATTTTCCTTAAATTTTTTGAAGAAAAAATCGACAGAAATTTTTAAGCCGTATTTCGAGTACACAGTTTGGCTACACTAAAATGTCCAATAGCGGCTTTACGTAATATTTTTGTTGCGAAATGAATAATTATAAGTAAGGGCTTAAGCACTTTTAATTTCTGAAGGTAAAAAATCAATTTTCCGATACATTTGAATAAATTTACAAATATTTGAAATGCATTAATAAGCCTTTTATTCATATTGATCACTCTCTCTTAAACGTCGATAAACAATCTGTACTTAATTTTAAACAAATTATCTTGTTTAAACAATTCATTACAATTAAACTAACAATAAATTTCTGATTTACTAAGAAGCAACAATTTTAAATCTTTTGGTACTCATTTTTCGACCATAACAATTTTACGAACATAGCCAGTTCAGTATAACTCATCACCATTATTAGCCATCGATTTATTGGCAATATGAAATCAATTCGCTCATGTGGCAAGGTTTGCGGCAACATTCATCATAAACACCCTGACGACGGCGACGACTTTTGGCCACTGTATCCACTTGACCGCCATGAATCTTAGACAGGAAGGGCAGGTTTCCATAAGCAAAAGGCAGTTCATCCTCCACTGCATTGTTGTCTTGAACACCCCATTCCACTGCAATTGGATTATTAGTTAAACAAATAAATAAAAACTCAACAAAAATCAGAGAAAATTATTGAGCTATTCAAATTGATTGATTTTTATAATTTTCAATGCACTTACTTGACTTCTTGAGTCTTGCATTAAAGCCATTTTCGCATACAGTGCTAAGAACCATGTCAATCGTAGGTCCGCAGAGCCTTTGTTCGCTAAAACTTTGATCACATGTTGCAAATAAAGCCAGAAGGAATGCAGAAATTTTTAACAATTTCGAGGACATAATTAACTTTTTTAATTTAAAAATGCAAGAAATGTAATAATTTTAATTTTTCTAAACTTTCCTTTTGCTCGATGTGGAGCGACTGATGTTATTTTCAAAAATCAGCTGTTCTTATATACTATCTCTATCGATACCGTTAAGTAAAGAAATGGTTCAGTAAATCACGTTTATACGTAGTGACTGAATTGTGAGCATTCCAAATGGTTTAAAATAGAAAAAGGTTTGGGATGTTTATCATGTTACCTCAGAAACATATACATATGCATGCACTTATGCATAAAATGTATGAAAATGCAAAATTCTTTTATCCATTCCAATGACTTTCCGCTCTTTTTTTTCTCACCGGATATATTCCAAATTCGCATATTCATGACATACTCAGCGAAACATTTACCCACCTATGTATATATGCTCACACATCATCAGCCTACTCAAATATTATTTGCGAATTCGATAGTATATAAGCACACCTGTTTGTTGCAAATTACATCAGTAGCTTCACATAGCTCGCAAAGAGAGTTTAAAACAATTAAAATAAATTAATTTACTACAAACACAATAAAAATTTTCATAATGTCATCGATTTTGTTGAAAATTTTCGCATTCCTTCTGGTTTTATTTGCTACCTTTGATCAAATTTTCAGCGAACAGAGGCTCTGTGGGCCAGCCATTGATATGGTTCTTAGCACAGTTTGCGAAAATGGTTTCAATACGAGATTCAAGAAGTCAAGTGTGTACATGAGAAATTATAAAACTTAACCTATTTAAATATTTTAATTATTTTTTCCTAATTTTCATTGAATATTCATATGAAATTTTTTTTATTTAACCAACAAATCCAATTATAGTGGAATGGAGTGCTCCAGACAACATTGCAGCGGGCAATGAATTGGCATTTTCTTACGATAGCTGGCCATTCCTGGCTAAGATTCATGGCGGTCAAGTGGATACAGTGGCCAAAAGTCGTCGCCGTCGTCAGGGTGTTTATGATGAATGTTGCCGTAAGCCTTGCCGCATAAGCGAATTGACTTCATACTGCAAGTAAATCATTGGATTTTCTCTGAAACAAATGGCAATTAATGGAATTGCGTTGAATTGAATAGCTGCGATTGGATTTGTTGAAATAATTACTGTATAATGTAATCGATATAAATATTGAAGAAATATTGGTAAAGTGTTATATAATTAACGACGTGAACGATGATACTGTTGATTGTATGTAAATATAAAATTTTGTTAGGAAATTCTAAATAAATTAGACATCAAAATGAAATATGTGACTTTGTTTTATTACAAAATGCTATAAAACAAAAATATTTTTTTAAATTTGTTCAGGAACTTTTGGAAACATTTTGTATGCCTTTTCTTCTAAGCAACTCTTAAATGAATTTGGTAACACCGCAAGTGGCTAATAACAAGCCTTCAAAAGAGCTCAAATGTTCATCTGGTAGTTTTTGGTTTAGAAAAGGCTTTCAAAGAAATATGTCATTATATAATTTTTTATATTTTTATATATGAGGGTAACGATAAACTGATGCCAAAAATCAATATTTTTGTTGTTAAAATCAATTTTTTTTTTTTGGCCAGGTCTGTTAAATATATTCCAAAAAATCATATCCATTATACAAAAGAAGAAAGAAAAAATTAATTTAATTAACTAATTGATTGAAACCTTCCTTCATAAGGATATTTATTTTAGTAATTTTCTGAATAACTATATTCGTATGCTTAAAAAAAAACAAGTTCCATATTCTCGTATGATAGAAGTTTTGATAATTTCATTTTGGACAGAATATAAATTAAATGGAGTTTCAACGCTTTGGCAACACTACATATATATGCATATGAAGTAGTTTCTGAAGTCTTTATCAATAATTTTTTTTTCCAAGTATGACAGAAAAAAATTCGGTCTACCGTAAAATATGTGTATATAATCGCTCCACATTCCTGCTTCTTTACAAAATTTTAATGTATATTAATTCAAAATCATATACATAAGTAAATGTGTCACATGGTAATATTAAGAATAACAATAATCGTCCTTTCATTTAATTTTTTTTCTATAAAATATTGACTTTGAGCTGACATACATATATATATGTACATATAGTTGACCTGTGCGTACTAATATGTACTTGTATAGATAAGTTTTGATGTCGACACCTAAATACTACATACAAACATATGATAAAATTTGTATGTGCGTATATACGAGGTATGTTCAAAGGAAAAGAAGAATTTTGATTTTTCGCGGGCTGTGTACATTCGATTCTCGATATTTTGTTTTTGTTATAATCGGACACATATGTCACATCTTGTATCATGTGATTGCATTAGCAGCCAATTTCGATGTTTGTTTGTTTGTTTTGTTTTTTGACAACAGAAGAGATTAGTTGTTGTTGTAGTGGCTATACACCAGCGCCGTCTAGGGTCAGGCAAGTTTAGTTTAGTCATCGAGGTCATCTAACGGGAGGCCCAGGAAACGTGCTGTTTCGACGGGATCGGACCAGAGGGAGGGGGGTGTTAGATGATTCGGTTTAAGTGGGCTTTCAAACGGGTTGTTAGTGTCGTGCGGGGATTCGTTGCATGCGGGACATGTGTTGGGTATGTCATGGTCGAGTCTGGATAAGTAGGAGTTGAGCCTCCTACAAACCCAGATGTTAATTGTGCCAGGGTTACGCGGGTCTCTCGAGGCAGCTCGAGCTCTTGTTCTGCAATGGATGGTGATTGGACTCCGAGAACACCATTCACGGGAAAAGAGTTCACGAAGGTTTTAACGGAATGTCGGTGAATGGTGTTTATGGCCTGTCTGTTCGCCGTTCTGTCCAGCGTGCTCTTGTCTGTGTTGCTGTACATCGTCCCGGTAGTCAAGTATTACCTTCCTGATGTGTCTAGTTGGCGGTTCAGCTTCCAATAAGTGTCTGTTGGGGTGATCCCTACGGTAGCATCCCAGCAGATATTGCTCACACAGCATAACATTCTGCTCATTAACTGGGAGCTGTGTGTGTAGGTGGTGCTCCGGCGCCATCAGGAGGTTTCCCCTCACGGTCCGAATGGCGGTGTTCTGACAAGTCTGGAACTTCTTCAACTGCGTCTCACTAGTCCCCGGCGTCCAAATCGGTGCAGCATAGTTTATGGGCGGCCGGCCAATTGCCTTGTACGTTGCCAGCAGCGTTTCCCTGTCTTTCCCCCAGGTACTACCGGCTAGCGATTTGAAGATTTTGTTGCGGCTCTGTACCTTGGTGGCAATTGCAGTCGTATGCGGAGTGAAGGAGTGCAGGCGCTTTACAGAAGGTTGAGATGATGAGCGTCCTGGCTGTGCGACCATGTCAATAATCGCAAAAAACATCGAAACAGTGAAAAATTGTTCTTGAAAATCGTCGCATCATTATTAGCGAAGTTGCAGAGGATGCTGGCATAAAAATTGGCTCATTTCATTCAATTTTCTCGAATGTTTTGGGCATGAAACGTGTAGCACCGAAGTTAGTTCCAAAATTGCTAAATTTTGAGCAAAACCCATGTCGCATTAGTATCTTTCGGGAGTTGTTGAATGACGTCAACAACGATCCGGGTTTACTCAAACAGGTCACAACTGGTGACGAAACGTGGGTATATGGTTATGACGTCGAATCCAAGGCCAAATCATCCCAATGGAAGCTGCCAGATGAGCCAAGATGGAAAAAGGCACGCCAAGTTTTATGAAATGTGAAGGTTTTGCTCACTGGTTTCTTCGATTGCAATGGTGGGGTGCATCATGAGTTCTTGCCAAAAGTGTGTACAGTTAATAAGGAACACTACCAACGTTTGCGTAAGGTAATACGGTTCAAAAGATTGGAATTTTGGAAAAAGAAATCGTGGATGCTGCATCACGATAATGCACCAGCTCACACATCAATGTTTATTCGTGGTTTTTTTGCCTAAAAACAAAACAGTAATCATGCCTCAACCACCGTGTTCACCAGTCTTGGCTCCCTGCATTTTTTTCCTATTCCCAAAACTAAGTAAACCAGTGAAGGGAAAGCGTTTGCCACAGTTGATGAGATCGAGATAGAATCGAAGAAAGAGCTGATGGCCATACCGAAAAGCGCATTTCATAAGTGCTTCGCGGATTGGAAGAAGCTTTGACACAAGTGTACTATATCCGAGGGGGATTACTTTGAAGGGGACAAAATAGATATTGATGAATAAATAAGTTCTTTTCAAAAAAATTCAAAATCGACCTTTGCCTTTGAGCACACCTCGTATATGGTTGTGTAACATCAATATTTCCAAAGGATCTTCAAACTGCAACGAGTGATGACAGAGACGGACGTGTCTGCGATTGGGAAAGAGAATTTACTCGTGTAGCAAATCCTTTGTTCGAAGAAGTGAACTTAAAACTTTTTCAATTACGTTTTATGCGTTAATTAAGCCAACAGCAGTGGCAATAATACAAATAACAACAAATCACATAGTGAAAGCTTGCCATCAGCTACTTGTATACTCGAATGTATGTGTGCATGTTATATATGCGATAGTATAAGCACATACATATTTGCAATTCGTTGCGCCAACGAGCAAATGAGGGTCGAGTGTTAATGGTTAAGCTAATGAGAAAATGGGTTAAACCAATTTAAATTTCAGCATAGTTAACATAAAAAGAGAAAATTGCAAATAAACAAAAATGAGAAGAACAAAAACTTAAACATAAAAGTGAAATAAAAATGTTAAGGAAATGTGACGGTAAGAATTTTCTTTACTTGACTTAAATTCAAAGTGTCGTTAGTTGACTTATTACGAAAGAATATTTGAACGAGTATGTGTATTTGTAAAGGGCATAATACCTGAAAAACGAATGTTTACACACATTAACCTTCTTATCCACTTGTGTATGTGTTCTAGTGCCTATATAAATTTGCTAAGACGTTCTTCATGTTGATTAATTAAATTAAAAGTGAATATATCTGCACATATAATGGGATTATACTAAATGGGAGTAGACGAATACATATAAATCGACGCAAGGGCCCATGTGGCTTATTTCTTTTTATTTTTTTAAAGGTGTGCATTCAAATTAATATGTGTACCCATGCATTTAAGTTTGTGTATATACTCAAATAATAAGACAAGTGCTAAAATAAAATTATAGAAGATATCTGCAGAAGCATAAATAATAATTTCCAACCGTTTTCCATTTCACTAATTAAATACACGAAAAGTATAAATTTCTTCACAAAAACTAATAAATATAGAATAGAAGGCAAAGACTATTTTCAAACCATATTTTTCCATTATGATGCAGGGAATGGTAATACAATAGCTCCAATAAATTTAAATGAAATAAAATAAAATAAATTTAAAATTCGACCGCGTTAGCCGAGTGGTTAGCATTGCGTACTGCCATTCGGAAGACCTGGGTTCGATCCCAGGTTCAACCAACATCCAAAATTATAGAAAATAAATTTTTCTAATTACGGTCGCCCCTCGGCAGGGAATGTCAAGCCCTCCGAATGCATTTCTGGCACGAAATAAAAACTTCTCATAAAAATTCATCGCCCATTCGGAGGCGTCTTAGAATAAACTGTAATTCTCTCCATTTGTTGGTAAAAACCATCAAGACGCAAAACCACAAATTGAAGGAGGATCTCGGCCAAAAATCGGCTCAGCGGTTACAAAGCGCCAAATATATATATATATATATATATATATATATATATATATATATGTATAGGGTCTTCCAATAAGAAATATTTGATTTCTAAATGTCGTCTTTGCCATTTTTTATATGTCATGACATATTCTATTTTTCATTGTATTCAGTTATATTTAGAATTTCAAGGCAAGATATAAGCAAGAACAACGTTGCTGATTTTGCCTTGGATCAACTTGAAAACGATAACGATTGCGATTAATAATCAAAACGCGATAAATAAATAAAACAGTCCATTTTGGTGCGAAGAAAATCCACAAATTATTCAAGAACTACCATTACATTAATAAAATGACAGTTTAGTGTGGGTTTTGGTCTGGTGGAATCATCGGTTAGTACTTATTTCGAAGTGAAGCTGGTAGCACCCTTACTGTCAATGGAGAGCGGTTTAGATCGATGATAACCAACTTTTTATGGCCAAAATTGGAAAAAGTTGATCTTAACAACATCTCGTTCCAACAAGCGGGACTACGTGTCACACAGCACGTGCAACAACCGAATTATGGCGAGAAAAGTTTAGAGATGCGATTATTTCACGAAATTTTGGCATTGAATGGCCTCCAAGAAGTTTTGAATTAACACCATTAGACTACTTATTTTGAGGTTATTTGTAGTCATTGGTCTTTAGCAATAAACCAGGCTCTCTTCGATATCTCTGTCTAGTCAATATTTAAAGTGATATTCATTACATATGACTTGATATAGTGGAAAAAGTGCTCAAAAATTGGGTTCGGATTCGTTCCTGCAAAAGAAGTTGTGGAAGTCATTTGAATGATGTTACATTCCGAACTTAAATGTATCGATTGTACTTCACACCAAATAAAAAAATTTGAATTTCCTTAGCAATTAGTGTGTTTTTGTTTTATTAAAGAAATCATATCACTCTTATTGGAAAACCCTATATATATATATATTGTGACGAGAATCCCAAATACGAAGAACATATTGAATTGAGTAGCAGTGTGACGAGATTTCCAAACAAAAGGGTTGACAATGTAAACGTAATTCCCCGAAAAGGACAAAAAACGATGAAGCGGCCGTCTGATGCAAATCGCCCGTACCAAGGACAAACAAAAGGGTTGACAATGTGAAGGCGATTCCCCGAAAAGGACAGAAAATGAAGAAGCGGCCGTCTGATGCAAATTACCCGTACCAAGGACAAACAAAAGGGTAGACAGTGTAAAGGAAATTCCACGTCGTTAAGGACAAACGGAGCAGCTGCAGCTACCACAGGCAAACGAATAATCAGCCTATTCTTGATCGCGTGAACAGAATGTTTGGATCTTCGCTAGGTACAAAAGGAGCGGCAGCAGCTATTCGCGGACAATTAAGTTGAAGACTCAGTACTGGTGTAAACTAAGCGAATAAAAAAAGATTATAAAGATTTGTAAACCAGACGAAAAATAAAGAAGAAAATTGTAATTACTGTGGAATAAAATCCTGACGATTAAGAGGCCAAACGAACAAATCTTGGAGTTTCATTTCGCAATTTAGTGATCGGACTCGAAGGCTTTATATATATATATAGATATATATATATATATATATATATATAAATTTAAAGCAAGATTAAATAAAATTATATAAAATAAGATAATAATATATCGTAATATTCAAATTAAATAAATAAAGAGAAAATACAAATAAAATCAAGTAAAATATAAAATATAAAACTGTGAAAAATCACAAATAAATTAAAATAGAATTAAATAAATTAAATTAAAATAAAGAAATAAATTAAATTGAAATAAAATTAATTTAAAAAAACATAAAATATTAATGCAAAATGCATAAATATGTTAAAACAAAAAAAAAATTAAATAGGATAAAATAAAATACAATAAATTTAAAAGATAATATAAATAAATACAATAAAACGTGATGAGTAAAATAAGATAAAATAAAATGAGCTAAATTTTCTTAAGTAACGAAGTAAAATACTGTGATAATATTGTAAATAGTTTTTTTCTTCGTAAGTAAATTAGTATTTTACGTATACAGCAGAAATCTACACGAACGCTATTCAGAGTCATCCATACAATTTTGAATATCAATACGTAACATACTGCTGAACGTCACTGGTACCCACCCATACGCACAACCACGTTGGGCTTATTAAGTGGTTAGGTGGGTTTCAGAGGTTAAATTTTTACAATTTTTTTTTTTTTATATAATACAATCATGTTTTTTATTCAAACAATTAACAACATTAAATAGACATATTTAAATAGTATTTTGTGAAATTTTTATTCGAATATTCCGAAAACTCAACCGTTGACGTCCCTTGACTTCTCAAAAAACACACCTTTTTTGATAAAGTTTTCGCCATGCATTGGCTATAAAAAATTAGTTGTAATAAAAAACTCCTTCATTCAATGACTAGATAATGTTATTACAAATATGTATGCCAAACTTGAACAAAATCGAGAAATCGTGTCCACCGTCGTAAAAAAGAGAGTTTTGAGTTAAACGCGTTTAAAATTTCACACTGACACAAACATGGCCTCATGGGAGGAGCTTCCAAAGGGTCTATCTCTTAGAATTCTACTGCGATCGATTTGAAATTTTAGGAGAAAATTTTAGACATACTGTGCAATTTAATAAGACAAAAAAATTCGTTTTTTTTTTTTAATTTTCGAACCTACCTAGCCCGTTTATATGAGTTGCAGCCGGTGAATGCGACAATAACGTCATTGGTATGATCAATTCTTTAGGGTTGTATGATTTTCAATATATTCACAAAGTATTTTGGATAGTAACGACCATCTGCATCTATCCAACATCAGCCGCCGTATGCTAATATAGCCCAGCGCACATAAATACGTCCAACTTCCTAGTATTCAAATCGTGAAAAATTTTCGTCGGCTTTACACTTCGCGTAGAAAATCGTCAGAGTGTTTACAACTCCTAAATGTAGTTGAGCATGAGTATGAACAGTTTCTTACACTATCAAGTAGAATATGAGGTTCGACTGCTTGTGTATGAACATGAATGGAAGTGAATACAAAGATTTTATGGATATAATTCAGTTCTATCCATTTTTTCTGTATTCATTGCAGATCTCTGATACACACCTTGTTATACTTGTATACCTAAGCAGAAACTATTGTCACACAAACCCTTTTTTCTTAGCTATCCGTCTACTTTCTTAGATAACAATATTCGAAAGTTTTAGTTGGGTCGAAAATATCAAACGAGATGTTAAAATTTAATTCAAATAAAATAACATTGAATACATCAATCTAACCAAATCTAACTGTAAACGTAGTATTTAATTAAGTTGTCATCCTTTTTGATATACTTGTATTAATTTGTAACAAAAAGTAAAATCTTATTTAGCAACTTCTGGATGTTTTAGTGCAAATATAATTCTATCCATTTAATTTCAGCTCGTAATGAAAGAATACTTAAATATATGTATGTACGAATGACTATAATATATGTATGTAAGTATTACAAAGAGTCCTTCGAATTGGAATGGTTCAATTTACTGCCAAATTAAATGACAGAATTTTGACAAGACAAGTGAAAATCAATTTTGCAACTAACAGGAATCTACTGAATGCTTGTATATACTACTACATGTTGTGTATGTGTAGAACATGTCCAAATGTACATATATGTACATAGCATACATAACATACATATACAAGTACATATTAATTCTAGCTGGTTCGCATGTTATGCCTTCGCACAGAAACTCGGTAAATTATTTCCAACATCAATTCCCGCCATCCTTTCAAGTTATTCAGCATTTAAGAATCTTGGGAAAGTATATAAATATTATACAAACACGTATTACGTATACGTATATGTGTGTGTACATATATTTTCTAAACGCCTTACAATTATTTGATTTCATCAGCATGTTACAACAACAATTACAACAAAAACAACTTCAATTCACAAATCACCATGACCGACAACAACAGCAAATTCAACAGATATGTGTGGGTGTAACATACATTTGTTATGTCACAGTCACAAGTAATCTATTTTGAATATTTAGTTTTCAAAGGAAATTTACATATATAAAAATACTTTCGATTCATATGTGCATTTGAATATACATATGTATAGTGAATGCTTTAATCTGACTGACTTCTTAGATAGTTAAATCTAATCACATCTCTAGCAGAAAACATGAAGTGAAATCAGTCTTTAATTCAACATGTGTCAAAAATGTGTGCTTACTCTTGTAGTATGTGCTTCGAACACAAATATGTTTACATAAATAAAGGACAATAATAGTTTAAAAAAAATTTACAAAGATCACAAAAGTCCAAAAAAAAATCAATATAATTTTTTTAAAAATGCACATATTACTTTTTATACCTTTCATAGATGTGAAATGGTATATTAGTTTTGGTCCGAAGTATGGAAATACCAGAAGGAGAAGAGATGAGCCCACCAAAATTTATACCGATCGGATCAGAATCACGAGCTGACTTAATTTCGCCATGTCCGCCTGTCTGTCTGCCTGTTTGAACCCAAACTAGTCCCTCAATTTGTTAGATAATTCAACCAAAATTATTAGGAAGTTGCATCAATACGTTCAAGTGATAATTTGTCGGAACAACCAATTTTTCACTTCTGAAATTTTGAGTCATAACGTTGCAATTCGTTGGTTCTGAGAATTATAGGTTCTTATATAGGATTAATATGTCACATAGCCCTCTACAACTGATTTGTTCAGATATGAGGATTTGGGTCAAAAATTCTCCAAAAGCGCCTCTAGCAGCGTGAAATGTGGTATTCAAGATTGTATTGCAATAAATTTGATATGTTCATGAAAGGTATAAAGACTTCGGTATGACCGAAATAAGCCAGTCCTTCTTTTTTAAATTTAATTTAATTTTATTTTCAATACGTTTTTTATTTATTATTAATTTTTATTAATTTATTTAATATAATTTTTTTAGTTTGATTTTATTTAATTTTTTTTTTTGTTAATTTTATTATATGCCAATTTTTTTATTTATATAATTTTTCGATTTTACCTTATTTTATTTTATTTTTTTATTTTATTATAATTTTTTATTTTAACATTTTTTTAATATAAATTTATTATTTTATATATATTTAAATTTTTGTAATTGTATTTTATTTAAATTTACTTTAATTTTATATATTTTTTCTCATTTAATTTTTTGTTTGTAATTTTTTTTTTAATTTTTTTTAATATTTGATTTATTTTTTCTTTTTCTTTTCTTTTTATTTTAAGTTTTTATTTTTAGTTTTTTATTTTAGTTTACTTATTTATTTTAATTCTATTTTTTCATTCATTTTATTTTATTTCACTATATATTGATTTATAAAAGCTTAAAAATTGTGTAAATTAAAAATACTTTACTGGCAGCTACGCCTCAACGTATGTAAAACATAGAAAAGGTAATGTGGATCTACTTGCACTTCTAGTATTAACGAAACTTGTGGCAAACAACTTTAGGAAAATAATTAATGAATTTTTGACAACTTTTAGTATAAATTTGGAATTAAATTGCACATTTGTATAATAGAATTTATAGGACCCAACCAACATCTTGGAAAATGATGATGATGAAGTGGAAATTATCACAGCATTGAACTCCGAAGAAGTGTAGGATTCTAAAACCATTGCAACGAGCGACTTTCATAATATAAATTTTATGGATTCTGAAGAATTAAGGTTCTTTAATAATAACAAAAAGAATTAATTTTGGTTCAGCTCATGTCCACTTGAATTTTCTGAGATTCTCTTCTAATTAATACGATATATTCAACTTCATTTAAATAACTATTTCAGTTAACTTTATTTTTTCTTATATATAAATATGTGTATGTTTATTTGTCAATTTTTTTTCTAGTGCACATCCCTCGACAATGGAATTTTTTAGACAACCATTTAAATATCCGCTGGTTATTGGAAACAATGAAATTTTATGAAAATTTAATTATATTTACATAATTAAATTCTGAGCACTTTTTATTTCATTTCCTTCGACATTTCCCGAGCAGCTGGCAATTTTTTAGGAGCTTCAAAAATATTTAGACAATATGTGCGAATTTATATATTTTTTATAATATTACAGTAAATAAAATACTCGTACTATGTGTGAGTTGTACTTACCGATTCGCGCCTGTGTGTTTACAATCAGCAGCAGCAGGGTGAGTGTCGTCATGCGGAGGGTATGGAAAAATGGCCAAATGCAGTTTTTCGCAGCCATTTTATTTATATTTATTTACACAATGTATTTGTTATTGATGTTTTGCAGTTATTTGTCGACTACAATTGCACCGGAAGTGTAAATATTTTTGGATTCTTTTATTTTCGGAAATATTGTTGTATACACACATATACATACATGTTTTATTCATTCAACTGCATATTGGGATTTACAGTTAAACGCAAGCGAATTGCATATTTTAATATTTATAAATAATGTTTTAAATATTTCAACAGAGATCAATGTACATTTATGTATATCCGAATGAGACTGAGACTAACAAGCGGTGGCACCGCAGGCTTCAAAAACGATTTATTCGTGGATTTTACTTTTAGGATTTCCCACTTTTCTTCACTTTTCATTTTTCACATATAGAGAAATTTACATGTAGCGAATTTTTTCAGTTATTATTTTCCTTTTATACATTTTTTACTGTTATAATTTTATATATTTGTTTGGTCGCAACATATGCACCTGCAATAATAGAAAAACATAAATCAAATAAAATTAAAATCAATATTAGGCATATGTTCTATATTTTCTATGTGTTTGTATATATATACATGTATATATATTTGGTTTTAGTACTTCCAACCAAAATTATGACTTTGTATGCTGTAAAACCCAGAGCAAAGGTTTCATTTTTCAGTGCATGGGAAATTCGAGAAGCTAAAAAATCATTTTTTAATAGAATTCTGTTGTTTTTTCTGGATAAAATGGCGGCCCTTGAATCTCTTTAGGTTGTTCTTTGTCCCAAATGCGGTAATTTTGCTAGTTTGAATACCCATTGAGCCAGAAAGGGCCTCAAATTTGGTTCAGAAACGTCGGATCTTCTTGGAACTTTTCAAGAGCGCAGAGAGCAAAGCGATGTCGCTTGGGAAGGCCGAGCGGCTTCTGTTCTTATACAAGCTGTATTTTGTACGTCAAGTCGTTCCATATGTTAGTCCGAGTTGCTGCGGACGGTGCCGAATTGACTCTCCACGGTCTTGGTGTACACTCTCGGCTACGTCCGTCTGTTCGTTCGAATATTTTCCAATAATGAATACTAGGACTCGAGATGGGTGATGCTGTTGCGAATGGTACTTGGATCACCATTTATATATCTCCCAAGCAGAATACTAATAGTACTTTGGACTTCAGAACTCGGATTACTAAGTTTGCAAAGATATTGGACCTAAATAACTGGCAAGACCACATACGTTCTCCCTGTTCATATGTATATCAATTAATGTGTGACCATGGCAATTTTAATATGTTATATCATTCCAAAACACTCGCATTTTCGAACATTTTTATCGCTTCCATTTTACGTGTCATCCATTTATAGTATTTTTGTGGGATTTTTCAAAAATAGCTATAGTGAGATAAATATGGAAATAAATCTATTAAGTCATGTGAATGCATGTTATATAAACATCTGTATGTATAATCGTCATAGGTAAAATTAATATCTTTTTCCACATATGTGTGCCGCTTGCCTGCAAAATAAATAAAGATCTCCGAAGCATGTGCATTTTACTTTTACCGATTTCACACGTCTGTTGCCATTTCCTGTCTTAGAAGTCTGTGTACAAATGTGTACTTTTGCTTCTGACAAGGTAGATTATTGTAAATGTTTGTTTGGAACTGATTTTTATTGCTTTCAATATTTCGCATATTTATTCAAACAAATAAATGGGGCATTGAAACATATATAAGTATTTATTTTTTACGCATTTCTCGGGCGGAGTTCAATTTGAGTTTGCACAAAATTTTCAAAAACTGCCGGGCTTTAAAACTAGTTGTTTTGTTTTTGCATATTTTATTTTTGTTGTTTGGTAAAATTTTATTATTATATTTTCTTGTTTGCAGTCAGTTGTTTTATGTGTAGAGAGTATGTGATATTAGGTACGTTCCGCAAAAGGTTTTATGTATCGGCATAACATAATCGATATCGATTTATCTGAAATTATTGTTATATTTATGGTCATGTCTGGTTAGTCTTCTAATAATATAAATTCCTTTTTTGCGGGTGAGTTTAAAAAATATGCCTTCCGCCTCGTCATTGCATCACCACAATAATGACATGTGCGACTTGCAGGTTACTAAAAAAAACTCTACTCCAACAGACCGTCGCCCACACTGATAACGTTTTCGCATTAACAACTTCAGGGTGACGCCACATCTCTTCTCAGGCCAGGCCAAGTTTTCAAGTCTAATTCGATCAGCTTGTAACCGTGCGCACTTGAAAAATGTATGCTCGGCATCGTTGGGGTCTTTTTAATCGTAGATACAACACAAATTCTCGGCCTTTCCAATTTTTTATAAGTATTTTTTGCAGTGCCCGGGTTGCACCTATGTAATATAATAATCCACCTCTCTGATTTTCTGTTAATCAATGCTTTGGTGGGCTTGCCACTAATTCAGGGTTTTTTTTCTCAACTCGTCGTTGTGGTTTTGGCGACGTTTCTTTGGTCCCGCTTTTTCCTTAGTGTCCATCTTCTTTTCCATTTGAATGCTAAAGGGTCGATAGCAATGCGCGCGCATTATATGTTCAGTATCTTTCGTCGACTGGCTTTCTTAAGTGAGTCAGCCCATAGCCAGCTTCGTATAGTATGATACTGAGGGTTGTTGACATCAAAAGCTTCCTTTTTTCTGTGTTGGTCCCTCCTAATTGATCATTACTTTGCTGAGCTGGGACGTAGTTCTGGCTGGTTTTTTTTTTGTGTGCACAGAAACTGAGCCAGGGGTCCAATCATACACCTAGGTAGCTTTTGTCATTCTCAGAGTATTGGAGGATGTGTGCATATATATTTCCAAAGGGAAGACCGCGCGAGTTGAGTCAACAACATGTCTGGACCAATAATGGAGCCCTGTGCTGCTCCTGAAGTAGCTTGGGCTTTTTGGGGTTTGGTATAGTAACTCTGTTCCTTAAGTATCTCCTAGCCATGGAACTAAAATACATGGGTATGATGAATGCTTTATCCAAAGCTTCAATGATGTCCTTCCATTGGGCCCAGTTAAAAGCATTTCTATCGTTTAGGATAGCTAGGAAAGCAATGCTTTTAATTTTATAGCTGCTTCTTTGGGCTTCTTCGACATTCGATTATATTTTCAACTGCACTCAGTGTTGCTCTACTGAGCCTAAAACCATATTGCATTGTAGAAAGTCCTCCAACGGGGGTGATAGTTGCTTATAGTCTCTGCTAGAGCAATCTTAGCGTCTCTCTCAGAGATAATCTACTGCGTTGAGCAGCCTGGTTTAGGACTCTATCGTAAAGGATATGTACTGGTGGTCTCTTCCCAGCTTTTAATTGTGTATGCTATACTAATGTTGTCCCCGGTGAAGTTTCTTCACACCCTGGTCTTTTAAAGGTTGCTACCCCTGTATTGAGCGCGTCAAGTTTGAGCCGGGCAACCATTTCTAGGCTACGTTTTCCTCGAGTGTCGGTACTTTGCATTCCGCGTTCAATAACTTTAGAGTTTAGGTCTTCTGCGATTACCTCATGGCCTTCCATCATGCGAGCTGTCCAATTTGGTTTGAAACTTCTGTATGTTATCACTGGGTGTTAAATAGCAGCTTATTATAGGAAATATTTCACATTTGGTCAAAAATAAGTCATTTCCATTCCCTTTTGCTGCGTCCTGGAGCTTACAGCTGAGGGGAAGCCATAGTGTAGCTGTGCAACTGTTGTCCCCCAGCAATAATCAACTTACATTTTTCTTATATTGTTCGCTGACATCGTAGTGACTCTCCATTGTCATTTGTGTCAACAGTGCATCTACAGTTTTCCTTCTATGCATGTTGGCTTGCAGAGCTCACATTTTTTTGAATACTAGTTGTAAAAAAAACACTTATCGGAACCTGATATATGGTCTACTTGTTCGTTTTTTGCCTCCTTTCATAGGTAACAGTTTTGGGAATTATTACATTCTTTCAGCTCGTGTCCTCGTTGACCGTACACTATGCATATCCATTGCCCGTTTCTGTGAGGATCTTTACAGTTACATGTTTAATGCCCAGGATGGAAGCTTCGGAAACATCATGTAGTGCTTTCTAAGTAGTATTTTTCAATTAATTCATCCGATTTTAATGCATGTCTGTTTAATTAGTTTATCGGTCCGGCTCTATACTGCTGGGGGCAAAAATTTTAATTTAGGTGACGGCGGGGAATTCTCCAAGCACTCGCGTTACTGCTTCCATATTTTCTTCTTTTGTAGTTCATTTTAGACTTAGTTAATATTTTAGAGGACTTTTTCGTAGCTTTTTCCCCATGCAGGCTTTATGACTAAAGCTTCTGATAGCCTGTTTGACCTCATTTGAGCTTACCTTTTTCTCATTATTTTATGTGTCCGGTGCCTACTGTAATGATTGGTGGTAGTTGTTTATTGATATTGGGTTTTATTGGCTTCTTCATCGCTACGGTTTGAAGTGCGGCGTTTTGAGGAGGACGTTCCGGGTGTTGCGGTCCAAATTTCTTCTCATTAATGATGTAACTTGCTTTTGTTTCTCTCTCAGCCCTTGACCAGTTTCGTCTGTAGTTTTTTAATATGTCAAAAACTTTGACATTTTTTTATTTTTATTATCATAAATTTGGGTTTCCGCCTTGTTGTACAGTCACCCTATCAGAAGACCAAAGGTAGTCTACGCATATGGAAGTTCCACTTCGGTTGACACAAGTACTTATGAGAGAATGTGCTCAGAGCCAGCCATGTGCTAGTGCTAGTCAGTTGCAGAATACCACTTTCACCAGCCCAAAAGCGATCTTATTCTGGATAGGGATTTTCACACTACGGTTTACGTTGTAGCATCCCACGTCAGTTTCTTGTCTCTCTCTCTCATGACTAGGAATTCCCTCGAAGCAACTCATTGGGGGTTTTGGATGCTTATTCCGAGATGACATCTGTTCGATTCATCAACGGATATTTATAGCATGTTTATTTAAATTTACTTTATATTATTTTATTTATATTAATTTTATTTAGATAATTTTAAGTCTGTTTGATTCTATTTCATTTCATTTAGTTAAATTCAATTTATTTTCTTTGAATTTATTTTATGCTAATTTTATTTAATTTATATTATTATATTTTATTTTGTCATATTAAACTTGCTTCTTTATGGTTTATATTAACATGAAAGGCACGGATAAAATACCTTCTTTATGAACTTTTAATTTTTGCTCCACTTGTGATTCGCTTGCCATCCGCTCATGTCATGTTCGCTGAAAGTTTTGTTCTGGAGCAGTACAAATTAAAACGGCTCAGAAACAAAAGCGTGCGAATACTTTGGAAAAATCACATCTGTTTGGTCAATCAGGGGGCACTTTGTCCTGCTTATGTTGCCACATCAGTTCAATGGTTTCCGTGACCACATAACTTTGATGCAACAACAACGAATATTACAACAAAAAATGTGACTTGTTAGTAATAATAATAACAAGCCGTATTTGACGTATGAACAGGAAAGGGAAAGCACGAAAGAAAACTCCTTTGATGTATGCTCAGAGCATATACACACAAGTACTAGTGAGAAAATATATAAATACTCGTATATATTTGCACGTGGTTTTGAAGTCTTTGGAAATTTTTCAATTTTTTTTTTTTGCTCAACTTACTTGTATTTGTTTTTGGTTTTGTTATTGACTTTTTAATTTATTTCCTTTAATATTTTATTTGTGCACTGCTTTCGTTTGCAGTTTTTATTCCCTAGCATTTGTTTTTTTTTGTTTTTTGATCAGATAATACTTGAAACGTTTACTTAGTGCACTTTCTTCTCTATACATTTTTTTTTAAATTTTTTTTTCTCTCTTTTGTGTTTGTATTTTTCAGCTCTTTTAACAGCCGCAATGCGCAATGCCAACAACTTCAGCTTCAATTACTTGTTTTCATGCTCATGCTGCGTCCGCCGCTGTTGCTCACATCCAATAAATTCTTCCGGTTACTTGCAATCGGACATTTTGACCAACTAATTACGAACAGCAAACGTCTTCTGCACCTGAAAGTAGTTTGCAGAAAGAAAATAAGAATGAGTAAGAACGAGTGCAATTAGACAAATGTGAGAAAAATTTATTTTGAAATAAAGAGTAGTGTAAGTATAGCAAGTATACGGAAAATGTTGAATATGGAGCAAAACACTCTCATTTACTTGCCCTTAATTCAATTAATTGGAAGTACTTTAAATTTTAACTTGATTCTAAGGAAAAGGAAAAAGATTGATAAAAGGTATCATAAACAAATGTACTTTCATCAATGAAAATATTTTTAAGTAAAACTTTGAAGTAAACGGTTTCTCTGCGAGTAGTTCGTTTCTTTTTCAGTTTATCTCAAATTGTAGTGCCGAAGAGAAACCAAATCCATTTCAACAGAGAAACCGCCTCCTTCTGCTTTTGTCCCAGCCAGCAGTTGGAGTATTGGAAACTTTCAAAGTTAGAAAATTTGTAACATATCATAGGACATAAAGCAAGTACTAAGACTATCTGTTTGACTCACGGGGTATATGTTTCATCTCATCTTCGACAATTTAGGTTCTTATAGAACGTTATACAATCGCTCGTGGCATAGTTTCCGCCAGAATTAGTTTCACCCTCAGCATTGAACAGCTCCTAGGAATTGTTCCCAATTATGAAATTATGATGAGCCACATGTTGTTATTGTGTCAGTCCTTTACTACTACGTAAATATACCGCCCAATAGCAAATAAACCGACAACTCTTGTTGTTTTATTGAACTTTAGAATTTGAGTTTGTGTTGGAACTTTGCCATAATCGAATTATGCTAAGTATATTTCGTTGCCGTCTCGTAGCGATTCGATGTCATCGAACTCATCTTGCAGGAGACCCAAGAAACAAAATGTTTCAGTCATTTTAGGTGTGTGTGATGAGTCAGTTTTATATATTTGACGCTCTGTAACCGCTGAAGCGGTTTTCGACCGAGCTCCAATTTGTGATTTTGATGTTTTCACCAACAAATAGAGGCATCTACAGTTTATTCTAAGCCGCCTCCGAACGAACGATTTATTTTTATGAAGAGCTTTTATTTAATGACAGAAATGCACTCGAAGGGCTTGACATTCCTTGTCGAAGGGCGACAGTTATTAGAAAAATTTATTTTCTATAAGTTTGGAAGTTTCTCGAACCTGGACTCGAACCCAGGCCTTCTGAATTGTAGTACGCAATGTCAACCACTCGGCTATTGCGGCCGCCATGACTAAATTTTAGGGATATGCAAATTAGTGTTTAACGTCGTATGAGAACTCATAGTATATTTCTTACAAGAAAAGACACATTAAGCATATGTAGAATTATGTTTATAAAAGCTTGATCTTTGCATTATTCTTTTGAAGCTTCGAATCATCTGTTATGCCAATTGCCCTTTCATATTTTATCATTTTAATTTGTTACAAAACTGAAAATAGTTTCCTTTTAATAAGCACGCATGTTTTTTTTTTACTTTTATTCTCTCCTCAATTATATTGCTTTAATCTCCCTTTAGCAAACCTCTTTGAAGTAGTGTAAAGTTTCATTTCATTTTTTGCTTTCTTTCGTATTTTTGTATTTTTTCAATTATTATTTTTTTTTGCTGATGTAATTCCGTTTCCGTTTTATTTGTTTTTTCCATTTACATGTATTTCTTTTTTTACCTTGCTCTGCAGAGAAACAAAAACAACATTTATTTTACGATCCTTTTGTCCTTGTAGTAATGGTTATTTTCACCTTTTTTACCTTCAGTAGATATTTTTCTCTTCTTTATTGTCGTAAAATAATAGTTTAGTCGTAATTGTTGTTGTCGTTGTTGTTATAATATTTTTGTTATTTTTCCATTTCTACCATCTGTTCATTATAATTGATTTTTCAGTTTAACTTTCTATAGGGAAAGTGAATTGGCCAATAATAACAAAAACAATAAAAACAACAAGCACTTTCACTTCACTATACAGAGATTAAGAATTGCTGTTCAATACACTCCTACGCACACGCATACACATACTCAAAATAAGTAGCCGTTATTTTTGTTTTTGTATTGGTCATTAACGCTACCCTTCGGCTCTTTTTTGTCATCTCAACGACGAAGTATACGTAGGCAGAAGCGGCAGCGGCTGGTCAGATAGCACCGGCTCAACACTTGAGTCATTTATTGTATTTTTTTTTTTTTTTTTTTTTTTTGATAATAGCAGTAATAATACAACAGCAATGACAATGATGTGGAAGAAATACAATGTCAAACGTGTCAAACGTGCGAAGGAAATAACTTTTTATTTGCTTACAAATTTTCTTAATTTTTTTTCTGCTATCAACACACAAACGTCTTTCCGGCGATGGCTTTGGAAGGTCAACAAAAAAGTAGAGTCGGAGGGGGGAGGGACGCTGCATAAATGGCGCGTGTTTATACTATTAAAATAAAGTTCTAAAATCCCCTATTACTTTTATTTATATTTTGGGAAATGATGAAGGCTCAAGAACGGTCCGTTACTTTTTATGTTACAAACAATTTCATTTCGAATTATAGGTGCTAACCTATTTGTTTGTCTAAATAATAAAGCAATTTGTCCATTTTTTTCACTATTTTCTATTTTTGTTATGACGTCAATTTGTTTACTTCAACTTTTGTGTGGATAACTCAACGCATGTATTAGCAAGCATCAGTAGCATACAGTACCTAACTTATTAAGTAGAAAAAGTTTCTCAAGCAAAATTGAAAATGGTTATACATATTCGTACATATGTATGTAATACACTTCCTAGAATTCAGCAAATTTTGAAATTTATATTTCGAATATTTACCTACTTATTTTCAGAACACAAATCAAGAAATTCTTTACGTATTTAATATTGCTCCAATTGAGTTGAGTTCTTGGTATTGATAAAATTTAATAAATATTAATTAAATTGCTTTAATGAAGTTGACGAAATCGTTGTAATACAGTTTTGAGTCTATGAAGTCTGTTCTATGAGTTTCAGAGTGCACAGAAATGGTGAAAATTTTAATTTCATAAAAAAAAATTTTCAATACTTAAAAATAATTTATTTAATTAATAATAATTTAATATTTAATATAAATTTTATTGATTCTTAAATATTAATAATATAAATTTATATTCTTTTCTTTATTTAACAGTTTATGGTACATAAATTTTTTTATACACGTTTTGATGCTTCCACATATATAATGATCCTATAAAATGAACAAACCTGGGGCACACAGTTAGTTGCCTACTATTTGGCACTATATATTATATCTAAAATCTTCACAATACTTACGATTGCTTAGATGGTGGAAGGTGTTAGGGGAATCGAAATAATTTTTGTTCTATTTTTAGCATTATTTTAAATGTTCCCATGCTAGTTGAAGGTACAATCTTTTTCTCAGTGAGTTTTTTTTGCACATGCTAAACTTCCTAAATGTAGGCAACATTTGTTAGTGCTGTCTCTTATACCACAGTGCAGGTATTGTTGTCAACAATTAGGTTTTATAATGGGTGCTACTTTTTATACCACTCCTGAAAACACAGAGAACTAGGAACCTTTTAGTACATTGAAATTAACTTATTATTAAGCTGATCCAAGAAGAGGTACATTTTTTGACAGACCACGCGTCACGCGTTTCGCGCGCTTCGCTCAATTTATGGTCATCATAATCGGCCTACTGAGCGTACTATTCGAAACACCATCATCTATATTGAGACCTAGCGTTCATAATTGGATAATATTCGACCAAACAGACCACGTGAAGGAAATATAGCGGCCGTGGCTGAGAGTGTACACGAAGACCATGGAGAGTCGATTCGGCACCGTTCGCAGAAACTCCATACTCACGTATGGAACAACTTGGCTTATTTTACGTAGACATTTTAAATTGAAAGCGTAGAAAATACGGCTTGTGCAAGAACTGAAGCCGCTCGATCCTCCCAAGCGACATCGCTTCGCTCCATGGGCTCTTGAAAAGTTCCAAGAAGATTCGACGTTTTCGAGCCAAAATTTTGTTCAGCGATGAAGCCCATTTCGGGCTTAATGGTTATGCAAACAAGCAAAATTGTCGCATTTAGGCGAGGAGCAACCTCAATAGATTCAACTACTGCCATTTCATCCAGAACAAGAAAACGGTTTGGTGTGGTATGTGGGCCGGTGGAAACATCGGTCCATATTTCTTCAAAAATGATGCCGGTGAGAACGCAACCGTCAATGGCGACCGTTATCGCGCCATGTTAACCGACTATTTAATGCCTGAAATTGAAAATCGTGATCTCCGCGACATTTGGTTTTAACTAGAAGGCGCCACTTCCCACACCTCGCATCAATGGACTTAGTGAGAGAACTCTTCGTGAGCAGATTATCTCACATTTTAGGAAGGTCGATTGGCTACCAAAATCGCGTGATATTGCACCGTTAGACTTTTTTCTGTTGGAGTATGTAAAGTCTGAAGTCTATGCGGACAATCCTTTTTGGATTTAGGCTTTGGAGCAAAGCATGTCATTCGCCAGTTACTAGTCGAAATGCTCGAATGAGTCATCGAAAATTAGACTGAACGGATGGACCATCTGCGACGTAGCCGCGGCCAGCATTTTAAAGAATTAATCTTAAAAAAATAAATGCTAAATAATGTTCTTTTGATTGATAATAAACGTTCTCTATTAAATTTGAATTTTCTGTTTTTTCATAAAAAAGGGGACCCTCGAAATGTACCACCCTTTATATGTAGTCAATTAGGTTTTGCTGTTAAAAATCTTACTTTTTCGTTAAACTTGCAGGGTTGCTTCCTCATAAGCCACGTAAATTAGGACTCAACAAAAATATAGCATACATAAATAATAAATATAATTTCTGCCTACGATATTGGTTGCTAAATTAATTATTAATTTCGTTCATATTTTTAATTTAGCTGATCGGAGGCGGAATTTCATTTACTAGAAAAGCAAAAGGACAAACACCACAAATTCAAAGAGAAACTCGGTTGAACATTGGTTGAGCGGTTATAAATCGACAAATCTAAATGAAATATTTTCATATATAATCTTCAACATGCTGAATGTAGGCAGTATTTTTGGTGACTCATGAAAGCATTAATCCAAATTAATCTGAAACGTCGATGAAAATTTGTTGCGTATAATTAGGCACTACGTAATATGCTCATATTATTATTACGTTAATACAAGCGATTAGGTTAAGGTTGAGATGAAAATTTAAATTATTTCAGGAATGTAGTTTATTATTAGTATATGTAGTATATTTAAATTTTGTATTTACTTCATCATAATTTAAAATATGTCAGTTCTTTTTATTTCAGTTAATAAGTAGGACGGCAATAGGCGGCCAGTTCTCCGTATGAGCAAGCTTGTATGCAACATTCATCATATATGCCTCGAAATTTGCCTATATTTTCGCTTCGTTGCTGACGTATCATTGTCAACTTATTTTTATACATTTTGACAAAAAGTGGATTAATTCGATTTACAAATGAATGACCAGTTAAATATAGTATATACTCGGCCACATCATCGTCATTGAAAGCTACGAATCAAATATAGAGTAAATAAATGAATGAGTCAAAGGAAAAATTAAATTAGAAATTCATTTACCGATCATTTTGTCCTTGTCAACGTTGGCGCGCTTTTGCAGTGGTGACAGCGGAAAAGTATTGTAGCCGTTAATGCAGATTAAATTCAATGCATCAGTTATTGTCTTGCCACAGAACTTTTGCTTGGCAGCAGCGGAATTCCACGAGAGGACGTTACTCAAAATTAGACAGTAGAAAATTGCATTTTTATGCAAATACATTTTGATAGCTTACTGGCTTTCAAGAAATGTATACATTCGCTTTCGCTGGTTTTATTCGAAGACTGTAGTGCAGCATTACCACAGCATATTTATAGCTAAAATTTTGGTATTGAAATTCATTTATTTAAAATTATTTTACATCCCCAAGTGCATTTTTTAGTTGCATTGCTTTTATTTAATATTAATTATGCATTTTTCTGGTTCTGAGTAAAAATTTCACTTGATATTGGGTATGGTGGGCGAATTGTATGTTCGAGGATTTTCAGGTGCATCAAAAATTAAATTTAATTCAGTTTGACGTTTTTTACATAAAGCATAGTGGCAAGTGCTGGTGCTGTCTTTTATACATTAATAACAAACGTAATTTATTGAGATTAATCAGAAATTAATGCAGTAAAAAAATATTTAAAACCAACCAACCAACATCCATATTTATAGAAAATTTAATTTAGAAAAATTTTCAATTTCAGTAATTTTTCGGCATAAAATGTCAACTCCTGAGTGAATTTCTCACATGAAATAAAAATCTGCTTTGAATAAAATGGTAGGTTACTCCATTTTTTTGAAAATAGAGAAGGAGCTTGGCCGAAAATTGCTTAAGCGGATATAAAACGCCAATTATTTATACATATACATATTCAGGTGGTCCCGATTACTCGTTGGGTTTCTAGTGCTTTGTTCAATTTAGGTATTATAATTGGTGGCCGAGTTCAGGGTCGAGCATTCCAGAGAGAAAAGTACTGTTCCTGATAATTTAAGCAAAAAGCAAACTATTTACAAGCAAATCGAAGCATAAATAAAAATTTTTTCGAATGGGTCTCAGCCTCCCGCGGATATGTGATTGATGCAAAAAGCGATAACAGCAATTATTAATGCGGATTATATGTATATCATGCAAAATTTCAGCTCAATCGGTACAGGACCTTTTATTTTTTTGAAGCGTATACAAACCAACATAACATTTGTATATGTATATATAGTATGTTGGTATTATAAATTAAGTGATTTAAGGAATATTTCAAAGTTCTTTTCAAATATAATAAATTTCAATAGTAATAATTAAACTGGTAGAATCCAGTTGTTATTTTTCTTTAAGAACTGTAAGAAAATTTTTATAAAAAACTTGAACGAATTAAAAAAAAAAACGTATCAGATATTTAATATTTTTCGGAAAAAGAAAGTAAACGAACACATTAAAATTTGCATTTGCATTTAATGTGTCATTAGAACCAACAAGGTAAAATAGAGTATTATTAATTAGACGACATTACCAGCACATTCAGTACAATGACAAAAAATGTTTGCTGCTTTGTATAAATACAATTGCACTATGCTCACTTTTACACACAGAAATATTGTTATTAATTTTTATTTTCTTTAAAAGAAATTATTCTCTTTGCAGCAGAATAAAACAATTCTGCAGGGGAGAGAGGAACGGAGAGTAATAGTAAAAGAGCGTCTCTAAATGAGCGCGTCGCAAAAAAATTTCGAAAGGAACAAAGCATTCCTGCTCAGACATGCATTTGGCAAACGAAAGGCTTGTGCTTCCATAATTTTAGATATAAAAAATGCTTCTTCATAGAAAATAGGGAAAAGTTTCGGAAAATACTAATGATTGAAACGTCAGTTATTTCTGTAGCGCTAAAAAGCAGATTCCGAAAATGCTGCTAGGTATGTTTTGAGTTAAGCCAGTGTAAACACTCAAAATATGGGCTTTACACATAAGAAGTGTAGATTTGGATATTATATATATTATAAATGTACATAAAATTCTAGAATTTATTTTTATAAATCTTCCCAAAAAATTGCTCTATATCGTTGTGAAAACGATGAATTTTGGCACGGAGATTACCTAATTGAAATATTACTAATAAATTACGCAAGATAGGATATTTTTTGTTATTAATTTCTAAAATCATTTTCATTGCTTTATAATTATATAAAATTAAAATTGGTTGACCACATAGTTATTTAATTTTGTTTGTGTTTTAATGGACTAGTTTTTGTGTACATATGTTCCCATAAATAATAAATATTGACTTTTAGTTTCAAGTATCATTCAGGAACAGGTATTTTCAATATAAGCGGCGAAATATATTTTCTCGAAGGACTATTTCGTTGCCTCTTTTCATTGAATGACGAGCTGAATTGATTTAGCCATGACCATCTGTTCATCTGTCTGTTTCAACGCAAACTAGTCCTCAGTTTTTAAGATTTTTCAATCAAACTTGGTAGGAAGACGCAACTATACATTTGAACGATCATTTGTCAGAACCGGTCAGCTCGGGCCACTATAGCATACTCTTATGCACGATTGATTTTTCAGATTTGAAATTTTGGGTCATAAATCCTTCAAACAAGTGCTTAAGAACGTGAAATTCAATACGTTACACATACATATTAAATTGCATATTGGTTCTGAAGGTCATCGCTATTGGAATGCTATATTAACCGATCGGTTCAGATATAAGGTTTTGGGTCAAAAAGTTCGCTAAAAAGACATCTAGGAGTGTGAAATGTGGCATTATATAGACGTAAATTCAAGTTGATACGAGGTGTGTTCAAAGGAATAAGAGAATTTTGATTTTTCGCGGGCTGTGTACTCTCGATTATCGATATTTTGTTTCTGTTATAATCGGACACATGTGCGTGCATTAGGAGCCGATTTCGATAGTAGTTTGTTTTTCACAACAGGAGAGGTTGGTTACGTTTTTGTGTGCTTTTCGATTTTTGACTTTTGAAAGATTTCGATCGAAGAATATGTATAAAATTTTGCGTTAAAAATGGAATAAAGAGCTCCAAGGTACTTGATATATTGACTGTGGCATTCGGTAAGTCCACCTTGTCTCAAAAAAGTGCTTATAAGTGGTACAAGCGCTTTAGAAAAGGCTGAGCAGATGCTGATGACAAGGAGCGTCCTGGAGGCGCGACCACGTCAACAAGCGAAGAAAACATCGAAACGGTGAAAAAAATTGTCCGTGAAAATCGTCGAAAAACTGTTAAGGAAGTTGCAGAGGATGTTGGGATATCAATCGGCTTAAGCCCTTCAATTTTCTCGAATGTTTTGGGCATGAAACATGTGGCAACGAAGTTTGTTCCAAAATTGCTAAATTCTGAGCAAAAGCAATGTAATTAGCAATGCATTAGTATCGCTAAGGAGTTGTTGAATGACGTAAAGAACGATCCAGGTTTACTCAAGCGGGTCATAACTGGTAACAAAACGAGGGTATATGGTTATAACGTCGGAGACAAGGTCCAATCATCCCAAAGGAAGCTTCCAGATGAAAGTTTGGTGCAATGAGTTCCTGCCAAAAGGTCGAACAGTTAATAAAGAATACTACAAAGAAGTTATGCAACGTCTGCGTGACGCAATAAGGCTCAAGCGACCGGAATTGTGAAAAAACAAATCATGAATTCTGCATCACGATAATACACCAGCTCACACATCAATGCTTATTTGTGATTTTTTGGCCAAAAACCGTAATCATACCTTAACCACCGTATTCACAAGATTTGGCTCCCTGTGAATTTTTTCTATTCTCAAAACTAAAGAAAGCGATGTAAGGAAAGAGTTTTGCCACAATTGATGAGATCAAGTCAGAAGCGAAGAAGGAACTGATAGCCATACCGAAGAGCGCATTTCATAAGGGCTACGAGGATTGGAAAAAACGTTGGCAAAAGTGTATTTGTATTATATCCGAGGGAGATTAATTTAAAGTAGACAAAATAGGTATTGATGAATAAATAAGTACATTTCAAAACTAATTAAAATGCACCTTTTCCTTTTAACACACCTCGTTTTGACACTGAAAGTTACCAAAATCGAATTTTGCAATTTGCAGTAAATATGATATGTTCATGAAAGGTACAAAGACTTCAGCATGGCCAATGACAGATGTTAATTCTTCTTTTTATTATTATTTTTTATCATAATATTTCAAGACATTATTAATTAGTTTTGACTAATCAGGAAAATTATTAATTTATTAATCGCACATGCCTACGATCATCTAAATTTGCATTTAAAATGCCTTAAATATGATGTTTTCTAAATTTTTTATTTCAATACTTTATGTCGTGGGATGTTGCGAATACCGCTGGTTGTCAACAGACAAGCAAGAATATATATTTATATATATATATATATATTACATATACATATATACGTCATACATGTGCTCAAACTGGTAATTTATGACCGCCTCAGAGACAATTCTGGTACCAAAAATATAAATATCATAGTCACTGATGTGACTTGCGTAGAAAATATGCAAATAAATATATATATACTTGTATATAGTACATATGAATGTATGTTTGCATATGTATACATAAATAACGTGGCATCGCAAGGATGCTGAGACAATATTTGCGTACCATTTTAACGCTGAGTGCATAATGTAGTATTTGTTGTTTAAATTAGCACACATACATAATATGCATACACGCTCAGTGTATACTTTTATAAAAGTACATACATATAGCCATAAATACGTACTTGTATGTGCAGGAGTGTGCAACTGTTGGTATATGAGAATGGTGAAATATGTTCTTCATTTTTTAACACATCCTTGCTATTTTTATTTTATTTTATTTTTGTGCTTCTACTTATTTTTCGTATTTTTCTACTTGCTCTCCTGCAATCGCATATGTTGTTGGATACTTGCACGCTGCTCAATTATGTCAGTTTTAATAAACATTTTCCAAACAGTTGTTTCTTCTTTTTGATGTGAACTCATTAATTTGCATATATTAAGGCGCATGTAGGCGCATATGAGTATGAACATATGTGAATATTTTTATGTAAGTATGTATGTATATTTATGTATGCATGTGCGTACATGTCCAATGTAAAGACTTTATGAAAAGTATTCCTTTTGACTTGGCGTCGATAATTTCGAGACATTCTATCGCCACTGACAGTATGCATTCCTTCTACATATTTACTTCATTGCTTCTTTTGGAGGACAAAGAGAGAAAGTGTAAATAATATTAAGCACGAGTCAATGAGTTAACTTTGTAGTAGTTGCTAAGTTTAGCAAGTTGGTGGCATTCTTGAAAATCATTTTCAAATAAGTCGTTAGTGAGTTCGGTTGTGTGCTGCGTTCCACATACTTAGAAGTATTTATCAAATATTTGCTTAAGAAGTAAGTTCAGTACACAATTTATTATGATGTAAAATGTTTCGTTAAATTTAGTGGCATTAAAAATATAAAAAATAGTGTAAAATCGAAAAAAAAAATAGGATTTTCATCAAAATCAATTTTTAATTATTGTCCGTTTGTGAGTAGCCACGTTTACAAATTTTTCTTGGTGGAGCTGGTTGAAACTTATTCCAACATTACAAATGTCGTAAAAAATTAAGAAAAATTTGTAATACGTTGACTTAAAATATTTTTCATTTGCTTCTTAACATATTTATTAATAATTGAGTTTTTAAAAGCACAATAAATTTTTCGCTTTTCTGATAAATGAAATAGAAAAACCGTGTAAAATATTTTTAGTATGTTTTTACGGTAAAACATTAATAGATTTCGGTTTGTTTACTGTAGCCTTGTGCTTGAATTTTGTTTTTATTAAAGTTTGACATTTGGTAGAAAAATAATAATTTTTAATACCAAAAATTGTCAGATAATTCCATTTCGATTTGTTACTTTTCTAAATGTTTTATAAGCGGGGTTACAATCTGTTATAAATTATAAAATATGGGAAAACTATATTCGAAGTTAACAAGAATATGTGTGCCAATTTTGTATTTAAAATTGATATGATTTTTTCGTTGTAATAAATCAAACTGGTTTTTAATGAAACCGCTGCACTTTTTTTGACTGAAATATGAGCTTTTATAGATTTATGTTAAACTCACAATATAACAGGTCAATTGAAAAGTCCCCGTCCTGACAATTTGATGGCATTAAGAAGAAAAAAATTCATACTATTTTAAGTTAGCCATAACCTTCAAAAGACGCATGTATAAATTGACAGCTGTAGGATCATTAGTTTGTGAATTATAGCTTTTTTAATGAAGCGACTTTTGTTATTGTGTGAATGATAAAAAGAAATTTCGCATGTTGCTGAAATATTGCTTTTTGAAGCGAAGAAATATAGTTGAAGCAAACAGTTTGCTTGATGACGAGTTTCCGGACACTGCTTCAGGAAAATCAAGGATTGGTACGTTAGGTTTAGACGTGGTGAAATGAGCACCGAAGACGGTCAACGCAGTGGATGCCCAAAAAAGGTTCTTACCGACAAAAACATCAAAAAAAATCCACAAAATGATTTTAAATTACCGTAAATTGAAATTGAATAATATAGCAGGCATTCTAAAGATATCGATTGAATTTACACATCATATCATTCACGAATATTTGAGTATAAGAAAGGTCTGTGCAAAGTGAGTGTCACGCGAGCTCACTTTTGACCAAAAACCACGACGAGTTAATGATTCGGAGCAGTGTTTAGAGACATGGCATCGTCATTTCACTCCGAAGTCCAATGGACAGTGATTCGAATGGACTGTACACGATGAACCCACTCAAAAGCGTGGAAAAATTTAAAAGTTTATGACGTCTGTATTTTGGAATGTGTAATATGTATGTATATAAGTATGTAATAGTTTTCATTGACTATCTAGAGAAAAGAGGGACCACCAACAGCGATTATTACCCAGCATTATTGGACCGTTTGAAGGACGTAATCGCTATTGTTTTATTATGGTAAGCCGGAGACTTTTCAATTGACATGTTAAACAGAGAAATTAGACAAAAAAGTGGGACTGAAGGTACAATAATTCGTACCAAGCTGAAACTTGGTAGTAATTTTCTGTAAAACTGTAAGTTTATCTTCAATTTGTTTAGACAAAATATGTAAATCAGCTAATTATCTATAAAAACTGTGTACTCTACTTTTTGCTTAATAACAACAGTTCAAGATATATAATGATACAAAAATCGTGAATAGCTTCTCTATATGTACGAATGACTGACAGATTAACGCACATCCTAAACCGCTTATCATAGAAAACTGAAACTTGAAGGAAGACAAAAATTGCAAATGTTATATTGGACATCGCTTTAAATAAATTTATATCCCACAGATTAATAAAATTAAATCCTTTTATCTGGTCTTTCAGCAATTTTACGTTCAATGTGTATTCTATGCTTGGGCTGAAATTTTTTTTTATTCTGAAGCCAAAGAGAGTTTCGTTTATCTGTTTTTGGTTAAAATAATGACACATTTTCTTCAAAAAATAAAAACATAAAAAAAAATAAAAATAAAAATAAATTAAAAAACAAAATTTTTTTTTCTTAAAAAATTGGCTAGGAAACACACACTTCCACTTATTTTATATTTTATAAATCTTGTGCAGATGACTAAGCAATCAGAGCTAAATATGCACGGTATTGCATTTCATTTATATAGGGATTTCGTTGCTAAAAATGTCAATGTGTTGCCACAAACACGTTGCGGCTCATCGCATGGTGTATTTTATGAGCTCTCTGTTGCCCGCTTAGGGTTAAAATCATAGCGTCAGATTTTTATTTTAAATACCGTTTCCTGCAAGAAAATTTTCCGTATTTTTAAAATCTGCTCTTACTTTGTTTTTATCTTTTATTATTTCTGAGATACATGTTTTTGAAGTTATCCAAACACACCATAAGCAGATACAGCAAAGTAGGAATGAATGCGATTTCTCAAAAAATTGTTTCAAAAAACAAAACAAAACAAAAAAAACCAACTGAAAATATCTTTCAAATGAAAATGTTTATACTTTAGGGGTGCTTAATATTTTTAATAAATTTATTAAGAAAGTTCCGATTTTCATTTCTTTACTTTGCATTGAATTTTAACATCATAACATGAACACGATGTTCCTATTTTTTCCTATAAAATATCAATAATATAATAACTATTTAAAATAATTTAAAATAATAATTATTTTTGTTAGCCGACCTCGCGGAACTTAGCGCCTAGGCAGCTACGAAAAATGGCACAGAAGGGGTGAATTAAAAAAATTAATCAAAAACCAGAAGGAACTACAAATGAGTGTAATAACACAACAATTGCAACAACAAAAATAAAACCCTATAGTCGAAAATATAAAAACATGGGATCATCGTAACTTACAAAAAAATTTCATGATTTGTCAAGCTATGACCACCTATCAAAAGAAGAAAAAAGTATGTGCCAATAAATATGTCAGTCGATGAACGACATGCAAAGTTTTCACTCAAATCTGCAGAAGACCGTACTGCAAAACGAATTTTACATTCTGTTTTTGACTGGGAAGAAAAACTCAAAACATATACAAACTTCATCCTATATTCCAAGTGCGATTGTACCCGGTCCTGATGAAAAAATCAGTGCAAACTAGAAGGAGCAGCTGTTTTCGGCCATGCCAAAGTCTTTATACCTCTAATGAACAAATCTAATTTATTGCAAATTTCGATGAGTTTTACGCCCATAGATGCCTTTTTAAGGGATTTTTGACCCAAAACATCATATTGGAACAAATCTGCTATCATATATATTGGTACGATTTTTACAGGAGTTTTTACCTAAATCCTAATATCTGAATAAATCGTTTAGGGGCTATATGATATAGAAATCCAATTTCGGTAATTTTAACTACTAATATGCAATTCATAATGTGTGTGCATTATACCAAATTTCATACTCCTAGAAGCTTATTTGACTGAGTTTTGACCAAAATCTCATATTTGAACAAATCGATGTATGGAAGCTATATGTTAGAGTCGTCCGATTGCGATAATTTTCAAAACCAAATTTCACTTTCTTAGGTACTTTATTGAGGGATTTACGGACCAAGGGGTACAATCAGACCGGTTCGGAAAAATTATCGTCCTACCAAGTTTTGTTGAAACATTTCTAAAATTGAATAAATAGTTTCCGTTCAAACAGGCAGACGGTCAGCCAGACATAGTTAAATCAACTTAACTTGTTATTTTGATACGGTCGGTATGAATTTTGGTGGGTCTATCTCTGAATTGCCTTGTAAATACAAAATTCATGGTAGTAGTTTAGAATTATGGAAGAATGCGACCACTTCATCTGTGAGGTACTGTCGGCGAATTGAGTTTTCATACTGAAAAAAAAAAAACGGTGGAGGTTATTAGGTATAAGGTGACTGAAATTAATTAGGGTATAAAAAAATTGAATTGAGACGAAATTTAGACGTCCTGATGATATTGACATAAAAGTTCGCCATTATTTAATATTGACCATTGATACGGTCAACTACAAATTTCGTCATATTATTAATTATTATTATAATTTGTATCTATAATTTATATAGTTAACACATCAATAAAGTCTTGCACTGTTTGCCACGCAACACAGAACCAATTTGATTTTATGCAATCAATTGGGGTTATCACTTTTGAATGCCGGAATTTGAATAATGTAGCACTGCCTGGAAATTGAATATGATTGGAAATTTGTCATTTTGAAATATTCAAAAATAATTCCAACAAATTCCAACAAAAAAATTCATAGACAGACAAATATTGCTATAGAAAATAGATAAATAAACACTCAGAGGCCTTAAAGAGTACACTGCACGCTGTTGCGTTCAGTGTTACCAAATATCATTTTTTGAATTTTACAATCAAGTTTCTATTTTTTTTCTTGACTAAAGTGTTTCGATAAAATATCAAAAAAAAAAAAAAGATAGCTAATATCGACGGATTCCTCTACCAAAGGAAGAAGAGTTCATTAGCCATGATACAAAATTCTAGATATTAAAAAATTTTCAATTAAGTTAACCAGTTTTTATACTCTTAATTTAATTTCGAAATCTAAAATAAAAAACATGATGGTGCCTTACGACATAAGCCATGCCTCTTATTTTTCATATTTTTATAATTGAAATCGTATATATAATATCAGATATCTAAATTTTTCCATTGAAAACTTGAAAATGAATCTAAGTGATCTTTCTTTATGAAAATTAATATATTTCTTACGTGTTAAGGCTTTACAATCAAAGCCAGAAATATTCATAATATTTTGACTAAAAATTTTCAAAGTAAATCAGAATTTTTTATGTTTTTAATTTTATTTAACTAAAATTTTTTTTCAAAAACTGCTCGCACAAATAATTTTATTTAAAGATAGAAATCAAAAAATATTGTATATGTTATTGCTTTACAACCAATGCTACACTTTCTATTGATTTTTTGATGAAAAATTTTAAAACAGTTTATTTTTTTTTTAAATTAAGTTTGCTTAATATTTTTTTTTTTACACCCTTCTATTTTAATATTTTAAAGTTTTATTATTATTTTGCAAATTTGAAATATTTAATTGTGGGGATTTGGTTTGTAATCTTTCACATGATTTTCGAAAGTTTAATATTAAAATTTTTAATTTTAATTTTAATTTTTATAATTAAAATTTGCAATTTCGTGTTTTAGGCTTATAAATCATGATTTTAATACTCTGTCCTTTGTAGATAAAAATTTTAAAATTAACTTGCAAAATTTTAAATTCTTGAATATTTTAAATTTTAACTATTTTAAATTTTGCTCGAACATTTTCAAGCAGTACGAGCATTTGAGCAACGAGCACTCGCACATCTGCTCATTACTCCAAAATTTTCAAGCCGAGCACAAGCATTTCGACATACGCTTTGACTTTTTTCTCCAAACTTTCTTTATTAATTTTAAACTTATTTGCGCAAAGTGTAAAAATCATTGAAATTGCAAAGAAACTTTAACAAAAAAAGTTAAATGTTTCTTGTTCTGCAGTTGAGCAATGAGCGAGTATCTAGCGAGCAACGACCTGCTTGCAGTCCTCGCGATACCCGCGTATATACAGCTTTAGCTTTTTATATTAAAGTGTCATTTTTGATTTGCAAAGCATGCCAAAAGTTTGCGAAAATTTTCGCTAAAACAATTTTAAATTTAGTTTAATCATTATTTATAAGTATAGAGCATAACAGAAGACACGACAAAGCAACAGTTCAGTAATGCAAATATTGTAAATTTCGAATTTAATTTATTAAACCCCAAATTATGAACGATATCAAAATATACATCATTTATTCAACACCCGCAGCCACGTTCAATAATTTCCACTTCAAAAATAAACAAGCAAATATACAAATACAAAGATGTTTGTACATACGTACACGCATACATACATATATATATATATGCATTATGCTGGTAATTTTAAGCCATAATACTTATGTTGAGTCACACCCGGAGGACATAAAATGATTTAAACAGCTTGATAATTACAAATATTTCAAAACGAAAATGTCAAGTCAACGGCGAAGAGTTGCCTAAAAGCGCACCAAACTATTTTAAAATATTTAACGGAATTTGAAAATGTAGTAAATCAAAATATTTACGCCAAAACATTTCAAAGTTATGCAAAGTAAATATTTGCATAATAATTTCGTCATTAATAATTCACAAAAGCGCTAAGTAAACTCAATTCAATTCTAAAATATATGTTTTTGTGTATGTGTATTTGGTTGAATGGCTTTTAGGGAGTTTGAAAGTTGAAGAATTTAGTGTACAACAAACATATAACAACAATATGGCAATTGCTATTGTTATTCAATAACAAAGGACAACAACAATATAACTTAAATACTTCCATAGCCCACCCACTAACTAAGCTAATCTTTGTTGAGGTGGCAAACGCTGTAGTTTTGGAAGTTGCCTTGAACAATGAGTTATTAAATGATTAATAATTTATTATATTGTATTTTACAAGTACTAACAAGACAACAAAACTTTTCAGTCTAAATCAACACCGGAAAATTTCAAGTTTCACGCTGCAAAATTTTCACCCTTCCGGGACGCTCAAAGAGTGAGACATAAAGGTAAATTGATTGTTATCGGTTTAGTTGTTACTTCTTTATAAACGAAAGCAAAATTGAAATATGTGCAAAGCGAAAAAGCTCAAAAGCCAAATAAAAAATAGTGAAAGCTTCCTACAATCACTTTCAGCGTAAAAGATAAAATTTTCTTTGAGCGTTGGTCAAATATATTATTTTTGTTTGCTTGCATACATATGAACATATATAAATACAAATCTACAAATCCTTAAGCACACTTAAAATCATTTATGCGAAAATTCCATATTTCGCGAAAGATTTATGAATAAAATTCATGCTAAATACTTTCTCAATAAATTTAACCAAATTCAAACAAAAACACAAACAGTAAATTTATGCATAGATGAAAAACTCTACGTAAGGGAAAACGGCGCACATTCAGTAAGAATGTGTGCGCGATTGCCTGTAAAGCTAAATAATAATTAATAACAAAGCAGAATGAACGGAATTCATGTTTTTTGTTTAGCGCAAAACTCTATAAAGTCACCTAAATCAAAGCTTTTTACTTGCTGTGAGTATGAGAGAGTGTTTAGGAAACTGCCATTTCCTAGATTGGTCCAAATGTTATGCCTCTTCCTATTTTTTTGTTTTTGGTTGAGTTATGTATTTAATTGTCGCTTAACGGAATTTGTACGCAAAACTCACTTTGGCTTACTTCCCTACTTTTAGTTTGTATTAGTATACATACGCATGTTTGTAGTTGTTGCTACTTTTCTATAGAAACTTTTTCATTTCTCATTTTGTACACGCGTTGCTTTATGCATTTATTGCGTCTGGAGATTTATGTTTTGCTGCAGTGGATTTGTTAGACTTCGCATATAAATACATATGTGTCTGAACGATTTAAGGATCTAATATTTTTTATTCTCTTATTTATTTTTTATTTTTTTTTTATTTGAAGATATGGCTACTACATGTATCACAATCACAATTATCAGAATTTCAAAACTAAAATTTTTAAAAATTACAAGAGAGGAAAAATTAAAAAAACACCAAAAAACTTCTAGGTATTTATCCGATTTTTTTTTTAAATTGTGAAAGAAAAAAAGTATGAAAGGAAATGCAGCGCTAGTTCTTAATAAAAAAAGTGTATTCAATATCTTTAGAAATAATTACTATAATCCATATATTACTTTCCTTGTATTAAAAGCAGGGAAAGTAAATAATGATTATGAATTATTATTTAAATGAAAAAAATCATCCATTTAGGAAAGACGCAAAAACAAACAGATTTCATCAGAAGGCTACCAATTGAGTATTCTTTTCAGGTATGAAGTGATTTCTTATTTCATAATTTTTATAATTTTTTGTCAGTTGATAATAATTATTTTTCGAGTTTCACTTAAACGCTCAAGCAATAATCATTATTCTCGGAGCCTCAATTGCGAAAATTTTGCTTATTTACATATCTACCCAAATGAAAAATGTGAATGGCGCTGAAAATTTTTTTTTTAGAAATATCGCGGTTCACTATTTATTGTTAAAGAACCTAATCGACGAAACTACGGTGTTGTGATTGCTCAGTTGTTGTGTGAGCTTGAGTTTATATGGATGTAGGTAAATCTTGAGAACTTCGAGGAATATACTTGTTCGAATCTTTGGATACACTTTCACTTGCAGCAGTGATATTTGAGGTGGAACGAGGAAAACGATGATGTACAGACCTTACAATATCTGTAACCGATACAGTCTCTTCAGTAGTAGTTGGGCGATTATATGAACCATAATCTCCTCGTAAAGCAGGAAACGTGGCCACGTTTGAATCACAATTTTCATAGTAGGTTTCAACAATTTAAGTGTGGTAGTTTAACGATTCATTTCTAATTAGACAAAATACATTTGCATAGGCAGTTAAGTTTGACCGATGTCAAAATACAGCCCTGCACTTTCTAATCCACTAAAGATAATCCCAGAATTTGAGCGAAAGAACAACTATCAAAGAATAATGACTATTTTCCGAGCGATATATTTTTTTATTTACAATAATAATTACTATTCTTTTAGCGCTTAGAAAATCCTCGAAAACAAAAATTATTATGAGCTCCATATATAATGATTGAGTTGTACTTTTCTACTTATAATGATTACGGTCCCTAATTAAAAGCTGAATTGTTCTGTACATTATGTGTTTCGCGCGATTCGCTCAACATATCGGCCTACTGAGCGTACTATTCGCACCACCATCACCCATCTTGAGACCCAGCGTTCATTATTGGATAATATTCAACCAGCACGCAGTGAAGAAAATATAACGACCGAAGCTGAAGACCGTGGGGAGTCGATTCGTCGCCATTCGCAGAAACTCGGTCTGACGTATGGAACGATTCGGCGCATTTTACGTCAAAATCTTAAATTGGAAGCGTACAAAATACAGCTTGTGTAAGAACTGAAGCCGCTCGACCTTCCCAAGCGACATCGCTTCGCCCTATGTGCTCTTGAAAAGTTCCAAGAGTATCCGACGTTTTCGAGCCAAATTTTGTTCAGCGATGAAGCCCATTTATGGCTCAATGAGTATGTAAACAAGCAAAATTGACGCATTTGGGATGAAGAGGAACTATCAAGACATTCAAAAGCTTCCATTTCATCCCGAAAAAAAGACGATTTGATGTGGTTGGTGTGCCGTTGGAATCATCGGTCCATATTTCTTCAAAAATGATGACGGTGAGAACGTAACCGTCAATGGCGACCGTTATCGCGCCATGATAATCGACTATTTGATCTCTGAAATTGAAGCTCGTGATCTCTGCGGCACTTGATTTCAACAAGTGCCACTTCCCACACATTGCATCAATCAATGGATTTATTGAGAGAACACTTCGGATAATTCACTTTTTGGACCGGTCAATTGACCACCAAGATCGTGTGATATCACACCGTTAGATTTTTTCCTGTGGGGATATGTAAAGTCTGAAGTCTATGAGGGTAATCCCGCTTCGATTCAGTTGCCAGTCGAAATGATCGAACGAGTCATAGAAAATTGGACTCAACGGATGCACCATCTGCGGCCAAAATTTGAATGAGATAATTTTCAAAAAATAAATGCCAAAGAATGTTCTTTTGAATGGTAATAAACATTCACCATTAAATTTAAATTTTCTTTGTTTTTTTTTTCAAAAAAGTAGGGATCAGCCGTATGCTTGCGATGAATTAGTGAGCTTATTTTATGTGGCACCTACTCAACGTTGCTCAGTTATACATACATTGGTTTAAATTCATATCATGGTTTAAAAAGGTTAAATTAAGGTTAAATTATTGAAATTGTTTGCTGTCTTTCGGTGGTAACTTTTTTTAAGATGTTCTTTTAAACTTTTCGTGGCCTAAACTACGAATGACTCGTTTATTATAATTTTTTTTAGCATACAACTCATCATTATCTCTTTACTACCATTACGGTAAGAATTTATTTATTTATTTATTTATTGTTTTTTTTTTTCAATCATATAGGAAAGAAAACTTCGGAGTACACCCTATCTTAAAAAAAAATTGTCCAAGTCGGTAGGGTAAGCATTTATTCTCCAATTTCTGTTTTACCAATTTCTGGGTGTATTCTTTCCAATAAAAAAGGGATAGCCAAAATCAGACTACGTGGTAACGAGATTTGCGCTCCATAGTAATATATAATTTTCGCGTTATAGCACTGAAATGATTTGCGGCCGAGTAACTTCTTCATATAAGTTAAGCAATTAGAATTTTTTTCCTCTAATTTTCTGCGTTCAAACTCATGACCCACCACACGGTAATGCGCATTGCTAACAACGCGACTAATTTGAATATTTATGAAAATCGGAAACTTAGGCTATTTATACAAATTAATTTAGGCATTTTCTTGAAAATACATTCCTCATTCGTTATGCAAAGTATCACGCAACCAACCTTCATTTTTCTCTTTCAATCTCTTCCACTCTCTGCATTTTCAATGCACTCATTCGCCACTTCATGTGCAATTAGTCAAAGTTGTTAAGGATGTCTGCTATAACGGTAAAGTACGTCCGCTACGACTGTCACTTTGTCAGTTGGGCAGCGAGTGTCATGTGAAGAGAACTTCTTGAGCTAAAATATTGCACACGCAAAGTCAAAAACACTTCTGACACTTAACTTTACCATTAGAATGCGGACAATTATTGTATTACATAAGAAAAAACTACAAAAAGTAAACAAAAAAGAATCGAAAAATAAAACCAAAAACTACTTCACTGATTATCCGCAATTTATTTGCAAGCGTTGAACAGCAGGATGTCTAGCAATGACTTATTATTTCATACCTTCGCCTTGTTGTTATTGTAAGTCGTGTTATACGACAAACAACCAGTTTTTCCTCTTTGCTATTATCATATGCCACTGTAACAAATAATAAAATCAGGCACTGAGAATTAATTGCCACAGAAATCAAAAGTTAGACAGAAAAGTTTTTTAGCCATTCCTATTTCTCTCTACAGTGGACCGTAGGCAGTGAAGGACATTAGGAACGACGGCGGCGACAAGCAGGCAAAAACGTAGAACCATCATAAACAAAAGCAACAAAAAGTGAAAACAAAAAGTAAAAAAAAATGTGTTGGCAACTTTGGAGCGGTGAGTTAATGGCAGCTGGGAGTAAGCGAAATGCCAAATGAATGTTACGTAATTTATTAACCAATTAAATGGCCATTTTGCTGTAATAATCGAAACTTTTACGCCAAACAAACTGAATAACTGTATATACAACAACACCACTCAAAGCGAGCAAGAAGTCCTTATGGTTCAACAGCGCTTGGCGGATTAAGAAATGGTAGCAGGCGCGGAAGAGACGAAGAAGAGGAATGCACTGAGGGCCAATCATAAAAGTACGAAAGTAATTTTTGTTTTGTTTTATTTATGTACACATGAAAGTGGGTAAGTGTGCTTGACTGTGGAGTGGAGTGCGTAAATGAATGAATGATTGAGTGCCAGCAAGCTTACCGCGCATATGGATCTATGAGTTCGGCAAGCAACCCATTTGAATATATAAATACGCATGTATATACATATAAATACGCTTGTATGAATTTACATGGGTTTTCACAAATTGTGCGTAAATTTTGTAAAATTTTAATTATTACGAATGTCTGTAATAAAACTTCATTAAAATTATTTCATAAATCTGCTTGGCATTTTGGGCGGCTCGCCATTTGGTGACGGACGTGTATTAACGATGTCTGGCATACTCACAGCAAGATTTTATACGCTTCAAGCTAGATTAAAATTGAATTGAATTATTGAAAGTAATGTTGCAGAAGGCATATTGTGTGTGTTTTGTTTCTCGCAGGCCCTCAACTATTGCTAGGTGTCTGTATGTGGGTTTTGCGATTTAGAAATTAGCAATTAAATCGTAATATGGTTTCACTGCTTATGAAATTGTGATTTTAGAAAACTGTAGGTATGAATGTATTTTAGCCAATGATTATAATTAATATTATGTAACTTTTGAACTGTATTTAAATGTCTGCTTTATTATTTCTGAGTTTTCGATGGTGGTATTGCATTTATTGTTAGCTTTGGCTCAACAGAAAAATATTGGGATTTAGGCAAATGAAAATTAAGTTGTAGAAATATACGGATAATTTGAGTAATTGCAGAAAAACAAATATAATTACAGTAGCGGACAAAAGTCTACATACATCGCCTGTATCCGTTCTGTAGAAAGTACTATCACTTTGCTGAAAAGTTTAGGTATACAGTTAAATTTGAAAACCTCTTCTAATCACATGTATTAAAACAAATCCATTTTCTAACATAAAACAAAACAATTATGGTGGAAAAATGCAAAAATATCCTTGACAAAAGTCTGCATGCACCACTGGTTTACTAGCAGTTATGTCGATATTATGTGTTGTTATGGCGGTTAGGTACCCTTTTTTACTGTTTTTTTTTTTTTTTAATTATGTTTTCTAATTTTCTAGTATTGAATTAAGTTGTATTTTAAACGCATTGGCATCAATAATGGCTCCGCGGAAAGAAATACGCATTGACGTACGAGTCTTGATTATTCAGCACAGAAAAGAGAAGGAATTGTATGGTGAAATTTAAAATTTTTTAATCCTAAGTCCACCAAAGGTACAGACCATTGTAAAAAGTTTTGAAAAAAATGAATCCATAGAAAAAAAGCCGCGTATTGGCCGCCTGAAGAAGCAAACCTGAAGAGATATTAGCTTTATTCTGAAGGAAGTGAATAATGATCCTGAAGTTGTCGCTACAAAATTAGCCGAAAACTTCGCAAACTCATCAAGAAAGTGCACTCATTTAAGAAGAATTCGAAGAGCTCTGAACGATAACGGCTTCCACAGTAGAATCGCACGTAAAAAGCTTCTTTTTTCTTAAAATAAAAACGTAAAATTCGCTTGGAGTTCGCTAAAGCACATTTAGACGAGGGACTGGATTTTTGGCAAAAAGACTTGTTTACAGACAAATCGAAGTTCAATATATTCGTCAGCGATGGAAGTGCAAAAATTTGCACTTAACTCCAAAAATATGGTACCAACAGTTAGGCATGGTGGCGGCAACGTAATAGTTTGGGGAGCGGTTACGGTATCTGGAGTTTGAAAGCTTGTGTTTATTGAGTGTAATAGGGATCGGTGGGAGAAATTTTCAGCGAAAAATTATAAAAAATCAGATTTCCAGTCCAGCATTACTCAAAGAATGTCTTATTGAAGCTTGGGACAGTATTACTCCTCAGAAGTGATAAATTCAGTAGCTTCGATGCCACGACGGCTTCAAGCTCTTATTGATGTGACTGGTGAACAACTAAATACTAAAAAAATTAGGTTACCTGATATTAATCAAAGTTTTTGCGCTAAGATAAGTTATGTATGAACTGTATGTAGACTTTCGTCAATGTTGGATTTACGCTTTTTTTTGTCATAGCTTTCCTATTTTAGGTTAAAAAATTATTTTTGTTAGGTTTTTATGATAAGGGAAAATTTTTGAAATAAACGTGTCGTTAAATTTTCCAATAAATCTTTTGGACTTTCAATTAAACGAAAGCATGGGGTGTACGTAGCCTTTTGTCCGCCACTGTATAAAAATATGTGAAACGTATTCTTTCTCATAAATAGGGATGGGTAATATGCATGATACAGAAAAAGGTAATTCCATTCAAAATTTTTTCGATTTTTTAGCTATCTGACATAAATGTACTTTGGATTTTTGCTATAATTTGAGCCACCAATTTCGTTTCCTAAAAAATTAATTTTTAATTTTTAAAATTAAAAAAAAAAATTACCCAAATAAACAGCCCTAGTCTGCGATTCAACTCGAATCGAAATTGTCTCCGCTCGGCGGATTTTATTTATACATTTTTATCCACCAGTATAATATCACATGATTTCGAATTTTTTTTAGTGATATTGACACTGCTGATACATTCCTTTGTTATAATCTGCACTAACTCTATGTTGACAACTGCTTACTGTAAAAAATCGTAAATTAGCTACTGTTCGATTAGGTGGAGATAACCATGTCAAAGGACCCTGCGCAAAGAATATACAGAACATATTTGAAAGCATCTTTATTAAGTCTAAAGTTTTTATGAATCTTATTAAAATAATAATAATTAATATTATTTAATATTAATGAAAATTCATCATTCATCTAAAATGGATCACACTTGTCTCGCAATTAATTCCATTTAACGTTAAAAATACGATTTTATTTATTTTTATTTTAGAAATTCAACAATAGTTTGCACTTTCTTGCTTTGTTTTGTTTCAATTTCATTTTTTTTTTTAACTCAATTTCAATGCATGCTATCAACTGATTTGTATTCTCTCTTCCTCTTTTTCTTTCAATTCGATTGTAACTCAGAATACCTAATTCTTGTGAACATAAAATATCAACAAATATGAAAAAAGAGACATATTCTCAAGAATTTCTACTCTTTTCAAAGCTTTTTTAAGAACTCTGATGGAATTGAAATTATTTTCCGGTTCCTTGGCATTTAAAAAAGAAGTATTAAATATTTTGAAGGTGACAGTGTCTTCATTATATAATCAAGTTGTCAAAAATTTGTTTGATGTCAAATTTATTTGAGTGAAACAACCTTCTCCTTTATATTATGGGTAGTATGCATCGAATATTTATTTATAAATATCAAAAATCAAATAAAAATACTCAAAATTTTGACCTTAAGTTAAGCTTCATTTTTGAGCACATTAATTATTATAGAAGATTAATATTATAAAGTTCCAAAAAAAAAAAAACGATAATTAAAATGAACTTCCAAAAGGTTAAATTAATTTTTTTCATATTCAAACTGAACTGAATTGAAACTAATCAAAATAATGATTTTCCTTTATCTCCAGTTCTCTAGTTGAGGAGTTAATCATCAAACGATATGTTCCCTAAATATTTGTTCAATATAAATTGGAATCTATGCACATTTTGCATAATGGATTCAATAGCCTTTGGCTATTCTGTTAATCATATTTTCGACAGCGTAAATAATATGCTGTTATAAAAAATATCTTCCGCCCGCAATATAATTCAAATTTAATAAGAAAAAAGTTCTGCTTCCTATACCTTCTTATACCTTTCATGAACATTTCATATATATTTCATTGCATTTTATGATTAAATATTGATTCTCAAAAACCGAAAAATCGGTTGTATGGGCAATATGACATAAACCTCTGATTTCGATTACTTTCAGTACCACTCTGCAATTCATTACTTCTTGTGTGTGTCCTTTTTTAATGATTTTATGACCCAAAATTTTATTTGTAAAAAATTGGTGGTATATATGCTACCGTGGAACAATATGCCCGGTTCTGTCTGGGTGGGTCTATCGGTACTCACATACTTCAGACCAAAGTTAATTCAACATTTTATGTTCATGAAAGATATAAAAATTTAAACCGCTTTGAAATGCTAGGTTAAATTTCATTGAAAATTTCGTTGGTACTTTGACAATGATCAAATTTCAAGATATATTTATAAATATTTGAAACTAGAAGATTCGACATCTCGTTGTTGTCGCTTTCCGTATTTGGTTAAATTTAAATGTTCTTAAATGGTATTATAAAGGAGGTGATAGGTAAAGAATAACGAAAAGTGATAATTAATCTTTAACTAATATGAAATTTCCCCCTATTATATTTTAGATATAGCCGCGTACTTGCATGTGCATTCAAAATTTGGAGGTTATGTATTACATAATGTACAATAACGCCAAAAAAATTTTGAAAGCCAAAATTTAAATTTGTTTTGTTCTATGGAGCAGTTTAGACAAAGAGCAAGTATCGAGTGAGCTACAAGCTACTTGCACTGCTCGAAAACCACATAAACAAAAATTCAACCAAAATCAACCGAAATTGAACCACAAGTCTAGTAATAAGTTTTTTCGGGTCGGTCCCTGTTCCATTTACCAGCAGAAAAAGCTTATATTATACTTAGCAAAAAGCCACTTACATACAGAATTTCAGGTAAATTGTACAATAAATTTGATTTTTTTGGAATAGAACGATCTCAGGTGCAATACTCGGAAGAAAAAGTGGTCGCTATTTTTGAAGATCGATTAGGGTGGTCCCATACCCCCTTCCCTTATTTTTCTTTTGTGTTTTTTTTTTTGTTTGTTAGGCCGGAGACAAATACGAGTTGATGTGAATCATCCAAATCGATCCAGCTGTTCTTGAGTAGTAACTTACATCACTATATTTTATATATATAAGAAGTTTATATGTCTATCCTCCTTTTTATTGAAAACACTAAAAAGTCTAAATAACTTACATATGTATACGGAGTACGATCCATAGGAATTGTCTTTCAAGGGCGCAGCATGCACAAATCAAAGGTAAGTCGGTGAAAGCCGTCTTATTATTATTATTCAAAACGGCTTACCCACCTCCGGCCCATCCGCACGAGGAGCGCAGTCCGCATGAGGTATGGTACTTGTTTTGTTTTTCATGAATCACGATGAGGATATGTTTGTTTTGTGTCGAGAACTAAAAATGTTCAGCTACAAATGTTATGCAACGATTAGTTGAGAGTCGACAAAATAGTTTCCTTAATATGAAAAAGCGATTCAGATATGTCAAAGGTTCGTGAAATTCAAAATTCGTTTTACAAGCTTTCAGAAACAAGGGGGCAAAAATGTCTGGATATTCTGTGCGAAACATCAAATTTTATTTCAGAGAGAATAAGGTGGTCTAGAAATTGAGCCTGTTATTATTTTAACCATGAAAATTACACCAAGCATTTCCCGGCGACTGTGCAGAGTAGGGAGATTGATAAGTTTCAGGCGACTAGTATAAGGAGGAAGATTACACTGAAAGTCACAATGCAAATTTCTTAAGGCCAATAGAAGGAATTGCTTTTAATAGACTCTATCCTTTCAGAGTAGATTTCTAGTATTGCACAGTATTGTTATATGATTACAAGGGTTTTACTGTAGAGTATTTTTTTTTGGACACTAAGGGGGCGTATAATATAGCGAATTGTCAAAGTTGAATGGGACACTCCGTAAGGCGGTGTTCTGTCCATTCTTCCCTGTATCTTGGTTGTCAACAACTTGCATAAGAAGCTGTTAAGTTATGACTGCAACATGATGAAGCGCTCGTGGTCAGGGGTAAAGTCGATAGCACCTATGAATAAACTCAACCTAGTCGAGCAGACAGAACTGGTCTCGTAAGGCAATCTACTGGCCTTGAGTGGCTGGAATTTATCTTCAGTTGCTTGTGTTGCTGTATTATCTATCACGCGAGAACAGGAGGGGGCACAAACACCAAAGGAAAGGAACACTTAATTTCTTTACGTATGGTTCGAAGCCTGACGGAGAAGTTCATGCGGAAGTCTTCCATCAAAAATTATACATAAGTGGAGTGCCTAGCAGCTTTCAAGGAAGCGGTGGATACACTGATTCGAATCGAATCGAATTTTGTGACTCAGGTAGCCAATCGGCAATTATGGATTTTGGCTTGCTTGTGAAGAGCAATGCTGATTAGCTTGCATCACCGATGTAAGACTCAGCCCTAAGATATACTATGGACGGTCAGGGAAGCTCTTTGTAGCCCAATATTAAAACTCTCTCCATGACTGATAGTTCTTTCTGGTCGCACATTGTACAATGGGAATTAAGGTGGAAGACTTGATTTTTTTTCAGATTTTCACTGAGAGGAGAGAGTTTTAATTCGACTAAAAACCTAGATTTATATTGGAGGGATCCTCTAGGAGAGGAAACAAACTCTTTTTCCACTCTCATTTGAGTTCGAATTTTTACTAGTTTTAATTTATTTATTTATTTAACTTGAGAACCCAGTCTAGTTTTGCGCAATTATTCTGTAAATATATTATATTAAATAATAATTGTATATAAAATATTAAAATGTTTATTAATTTAATTTTTGCTGAGCTTGGATAAATTTCAACAGAATAAGAGAAGTGAATTAATTTATATCTTCTTTAACCTAAAAAAAAATTCGACGCATTTACTCATATGTTCCGCTTAAGTCCTCATAAACACCTACATTAATAAAGGAATTTATAACTGCAAATATTTTAGAAATGAAGCCCGAACCTTTTACAAGCTTGTCCCCCCTTAATTGGCTTTGACACCAACTTGCCGACAGCTCATAAATATTTAAACAAAAATGCAACCCTATTTACCCTTTTTGACACGTTCAAAGCAAAGCAGAGAACTCTCTACATACAGAACGGACAAGTGTAATCCAAACCAAAGAATAAAAGTATAATCAAAATAAAATTGAAAAAAGTCGGAAAAAATACCTTTAAATGTGAATGAATGCCAATTAATGAACATGCACGGCTATATGCTTGGCATATTTTCGCAAAAAAAAAAAAAAAGAGGGATCTATTGAAGAAGTGACTGCGACAGGCTTTTTAAAAATTTAACAGTTTCACTGACAAAACGGAAAGCGCTCCAAAGTCGCCACAAACCAACAAAGAAAGGTTTCCCTGGCGGGCGGAGGCAGTGACCCATGCCCACTGTAATACTCGATATGTATGTTTTAGTATTGTAACTATACATATAGAAGGGTTTATTGTATATTTGTACCGACGAGTGTGTGTACACTGAAATGAATGAAGGCAGGTCGTTTGATGACAACAACAAAACTTCACCTCTCTCACTCATTTTGACCGGCGTTATGGGCGTTGGCATAACGTGACGTTCTGCGTTGTGGCATGCCATATCAGACCATTATATGCCATAGTGTTCATTTAGCTGTTACTCCTTTACTCTCTTTCCCTTTTTTCAATTCCTTTTCAGTTCATTTAGGTCGCCGTTGTAGCCTTTTATACCAACATATATATAAGTACATACACACCGGCTTATTAACATGGTTACATATATACATATTAACGAAAATGGTGGGCGTTCGAGTCATTTATCTTTCATCTAATAATTTGTTCAATGAACCCTGAAGTTATGTTTGGAATTTGTTTGACTTTGCGCTTTTCACTCTACCACCGTTAACGCCATGACCGCGGTCAATGCTATAATTTTATATTAATTTATTTTTCTTTCCTATATGTATATGTGTCGTGTATAGTGTAGATGTGTTGTCTATGCCTTTGGGTGCTGCCAAGATCCTTCGTTTGATTTTGTTAAATAGCTGGTTGGCTGGAATGTAACTGAGTTAATGCACGAACGTGATTCAAGGCTTAAATATACAAATACACATATATATGTACATATTGATTTATTTTGACGTCTTTAGGGTGGCTCTAATATGTAATTGAATAAACATATGTCAGCCTCATTGTAATGAGAACACTGGGCCTAAAACTATGTACACTATTTTTGAGTATTTTTTAAATGCCTGAAAATTTTATTTTCTTTTTTTTTTATTGTCTAACGATTCCGTCACGTAAAAATCTTTTTGATTATTAAACTAATGAAATTTATAAAACATAAATCAATATAATAACAAAAATCAATCCAAAAAAAAAAACTTTTTAAAAACGATATTTGCAATATACCTTCCTTTACTTTCTTTTCTTCTGTCAAAATTATTTAAAAATATGAAAGAAAGGCTGTTTTAGCAGTAGCTTTCAAAAACATCGCGAATTCATTGCGAATCGCTACTTTCGATGATTTTCAGTGTCAATATTGACTTGAATATACGTCAGTGAATGCCTAATTCTACGATCTCAAATGCTTTTTTAACGCAATTTTTAAGAAAAACGTTCTCCTGATATCAATGAATTTCGATTTAAGTATATATTAGAACATTCGCAAGTAGAATTTCATATTTTGCACTACTAAATGCTGTTTCGGCGAATATTTTTGACCCAAAAGCTTATATCTGAACGAATCGGTTGGATCGGGTAGTTACGATATACTCTTCCGTTATCAATTATTTCACTACCGATATTCGAGTTTACGTTCGTAGAAATCCAAAGTTAACGTTTTCAGATGCTTTTTTGACAGAGTTTTGATGCAAAGCCTCTTATATTAACAAACGAGTGTATGGGAGCTATATGTTACAGTCGACCGATTTCGATCATTTTCATTAGCAATATGCAATTGCTTTTACGTATAATACTAAATTTGAAGATCTTATGTGTTGATTTGACGCATTTATGACAAAAAATTTCAAATCTGAAAAATCGTTCGAATATATGCAATGTTATAGTGGGTCCGATCTACCCGAATACGACAAAAATGTCTTCCTAGCCTGGAACTATGTTAGTTTGCATTCAAATAGACGAACGGACTCACGGACATGACTAAATAAAATCAGATCGTCATTCTGTTACGATTGGTACATATTTTGTTTAGTCTAAGTTAATATATCATAACATGCACATGAAAGGTAAAATTATTTAATACACTTATGAAAATCCATTTTTATACTTTTTCTCTCAAAAGTACAACCCTAATAGTACGCACTTAAGTCGAACATAATGTGCTTTCGCGTACCTTCTGCTGTTTGCCTTTTCGTTAGACTGACGGTGCCTTTTGGTAACTTCGAACATTTTTCCAGACTAATGAGGGTCGCTGTAATTAGGTGCGAGACTAGGTATTTAAGCACAAAATTATTCGTTTTTACTTCATTTTTTTTTGTAATCAATGAGCAATCTGATAATATGGTTAGGAGTGTTGCCTAAGTAAGTATGAATTACATGCAAGTACAAAATGGATAATTGTACTATAATAATGTACATATATATGTAAGCAAATTGTGGCAAAGGCAAATATTAGGGTCCCAATTTATTTTTATCAGACAGAAGCAAGGCGTGAACGAATTGTGTTTGGCGACCTTTAGCAGTTGATCGGAAATCAGATTAATAAATATACAAGTATTGTGAGTAGAATAAATTATTTTATAATTTTTGGGTTATAATAAAATTCCTGTATTATTTATTGTTTAAATTAATAAGTCAGCTGACCGAAATTTCACATATTGTGAAATAGTAAAATGAAAAAAAAATGTTAATAACATTTAGGAAATAGGAAAAAAAATTTATTAAAAATTAAATTTCTTTTATTTTTTTCCGAATAGGAACAGTTTATTACTACAGTAAGGTAATTTCTAAATAAATATAAATATAAATATAAATATAAATATAAATTTATGATTTTAAATTTTATTAGGGAAATATGGACTTTGACTCGTCTTATGAAGAGAAAAACATGGCCACTGATCCTGAGGATAATTAATGAAATATAGCATAATAAGTAGCATTCATACTACCCGGGCCGAGAAATTTTTTTAAATAATCTCACAAGCCAAAGTATTCTTCATATTTCCTCGACAGAACTCAAAAGGGTACATTTATTTGATTCAGCAAAAGCTTAAGTTTGGTTAGAATTTATAGCTTTGAAGTAATTTGGAAAATAATTTTAATTTAGATGACTTCAGCCATTACACTGGCCTTTGCCTAAACCATTCATACATACACACCTCATTTACCAAACGGATTAAATACAATACATTTAATTTAATTATACAACCGATAAACGTAAAAGCAATAGTGGTTGAATTAAAACAATAACAAATATAGCAGCAACAAAAAACACTAAATCAAAAGTTATAAACGGAAACCAAAATATTATTCAATCTACGTTTAATTTCGCAAATTCGCTGTACGCTATAAAATTAATGAAGCATTTTAATCCACATTATATAATAAAGGCACACATACATATATATAAATGTATGTGCACAAAAGTGGGTACGAGTACGACCGAGCTATTAAAATTCTAAATTACCATTTGCGCTATACGTCTATGAATGTGTATGTGCAAGCAACGCGAGTACTCCATGCACGCATGAAATAAATACTCCACACGGACAATGGAGTAATCCAAAATCAACCATAATCCACACAAACATCTAAGTATTCCGTAGACAGCTACGAACATATTTTTTTTACTTTTGAATACAATCCTCTATGTCGAATTAATATAGACAGTAATAACTTATTACTAATAAAAATATAACATATTTTAATATGCGCAAATTTTCTATTTTCATTCGAATATACAAATTAATTCCTACTTTCGCACATAACTGCAGAGCTCGCTAACGAAACGAAACTGACTAATTTTTCATTTTTACACACTTTCTGAATTCGAGTAGAAAACTTATTGAGCAATTGTAACTTCGTGTACTGATAGCGATCGGTAAAACCCGAAGAATGGTCGTGCCGCACAAGAATGGCATAAAAACACGAGTTGGTCCAATAGTGCACGCAGAGCAATATAATTGTTGGTACTCCAATGGACCACATGGTACACAAATGTTTGCAGGGACATTTGAGTTCACACGCATGGCTGGGAATGTGTTATGTACGAATTTACCAGAGGAGTTGGCTTGGCGACAATTATAAAACGGGGCAAAACAAAACAAAGGAAAAAGAGCAAAAACTGATATATATATAGACTGATAGACTTATATTAGCAAACGGTTAAATATTTGTATATGAGGGATTCTGTGCCGACACAAATTCTTTCTTAGGGAAAATAATAAATAAATATGTCTAAAATAAAATAAAATAACATAAAATAAAAAAAAAATAAAAATAAAAAAATAAAATAATAAAAAATATAAAAAAAATATAAAATTAAAAAAAAAATAATAAAATAAAATAAAATAAAATTTAAAAAATAGAAATACTATAAGATAAAAATTAATATCATAATTACAAATAAAATAAAGCAAAACAAAACAAAATAAAATTGAAACATAATTCAATAAAATAGAATAAAAAATAAAATATATTAAAATAAAAGATATAAATTAAAATAAATAAATAAATAAGAAAGTTAAATAAAATGCAATAAAAAAATTAATCAAAAAAAAAAACTTAAAAAAATTTAATAAAATGAAATTAAAGTTAAATTAAATTAAAGCAAATTAAAATAAATCAAATTAAACTAAGTTAAACATTAAAAAAATTAAAATTGTGTAAATAGAATATTTAACACATTGAAATATTATTATAGATTCTTAACAAGGGTTCAGTTTCAATACCTGCTTTCCCAGTGAATATTTTAAGCCCCTCCCACCATGTTGTACATCTACGTCACTGTCCACACGCATGACGTCCGTTCGTCTGTCTGCATGCATACACATAATTGCTGATAGATACAAGCCATTTTAGGGTTTTCGCTCTAATTAATTAAAATAAAGTGAATTGTTCAATAAAAATAAAATGTGAATTAAATGGACTAAACGCCCACAGACGACAAAGACTTGTGCCGAAGGATAGAAAGGTCAACTTTTGTATATGTGTGTGGGTGTGCGTAGGCTATTGGAAAAACCAAATGATATACACATATACTCGCAAATAAACCTTTTTTGAATTCCCTATACACAATTACATGGATATATGCATACAAACATACTAATACACTCAATGGCAAGAGTACTCTTTAATAGTGCTCTTTGGTTACAACAATAAAAACATCAACAACCACGACAGCCAAAACACAAAGCTAACAGCAAAGCCACAATGTAATGGTAGCAAATTCATGTGGTTTTATTTTTGGTGTTATTTTGATGAAAACCCCTGACCAAAGCTTCTAAGGCATGACAGAAAAGGTTTGGTTGTAGGAGAGGTAGTGCGAGTGGGTGATGTAAAGGATTTTGTTGAAAGGTTGTCTGCTTGCGTAATCCTACGTAGACAAAACCAAAAAATTCCAAAAATCTATATATACTTATATATATACTTGTATATATATATAAAGCAAAAATCATACAAAAACAAAAGAAAAAACTACAACAGCCGCTGTCTGTCTCTAACAAAATGTTATTCAAAAAATTTCCTGTAAATGACGGTGAATTCCGGAAAACTTTTTTGATTTTCACTTAAAAAAGACTTTAAATTTGTCTGAAGTTCTCCGCCATTAGTGGGCGTGGCAATGAAGTTGTAGCATGCAGCAGTTAGAAGTTTGAAAAGTAGTTTTCGGTTTCAATAGTAGTTTTCCATTGTATGTAGGATTAGTAATATAAGTATGTAGCAACAGCGAATAATGTTCTGGTTGGAAATTATATGCTAATTAATTGTGCTTTTGAGTGGATTGCGCTTAGAGCGCCAAGGGAAGAAGTTAATGGTTTTATGTAGTATAGCCACTCACTTGACGCTATCGGCACTGCGGTACTTATACACATGGGTGGATTTACGTATGTAGTGGTTGTGCCCTCCTTAAAGCTGTACTTGAAAATCAGTAGAATGTGAGATACGTTCGATGACAGCTGATTTATGTGCGTTGGTCTTGTATGTGAATCACAACATCATTTAAATGATTGCATCGTGAATTTTGCAAACTGCGATCCATTTGAGGTAATTCTCGATCACTTTTTGGCACATATTGGGGGTATCTCCACCATAACTTGACGTATTTTGGTTTTCAAGGTCTCACCAGTTAAAAGTTTATCCGTATAAACACGATCTTTTGCGTAGACTTCATATGGATGTAGTCCAAGCGCAAAATACGCCACAATGTGCTGTAAAGAGTCCCAGTTCTTGAGAACGTCCAAATATATATATATTGGAATCTTCGGCTATACTTTTACTTACAGCAGCGATATTTAAGATAAAGAGGAGCAAAATGATGATTCATAGTCCTTACAATATATGTAAAATATGCAGTCTCTTCAATTTTCTTTAAAATTTTACCAATTGCTTGAGTAGTTGGGTAATATGTGTGCCATAAAAACCCCTTACAGCACGAAACGTAGCCACGTTTGAATCACTATTTCTGTAGTAGGTTTAAAAAAGTTTAACGCGATTGGTAACCGATCAATTTTTTTAAATGCCAGACTTTTAACTAAAACAAAACATGTTTGGTTGGACAGATAATTTTGACAGATGTCATAATACAGCCCTGCACTTTCGAGATCATGTAAATGGCTAACCTTTTATTATGTAGCCTCAATTTACTCACCTTTTCAGAATTTCTTTGCCTTTAAAATTTGCAATGTTAAAAATGGTGGTTGTTTGCAAAATTGACCTTTTCTTCTTCATAAAGAAAATTACCTGAAACGAGAGTAAAGGAAAAAAATAACTTAGGATTTTTATTGGTCATTTTCAGAATCTAAATGTTTTGTTTTAAAAATATCAAGATGAAAAATCACAAGCTGTAGTATGAGCTCGGCCGGAAATCGCTTCAGCGACTGCAAAGCGTCAAATATATAAAGATATAAAAATGGTTTTCTAATTAATCTTCCATTTCTCTGAAATTTTTTGTTGAAATAAAATAAAGTGACATGCATTATTGGCAGTGGCATACTGTGAGTACAGTCTAATTCAAAAAAAAAAAAAATATTCCTTTTGTTGTTTTGATCTTCCGACAGGGTGGTAAGTTGTTTTAAAATGGAACGATTTCGTTCTCTAGGAACTAGGCATTGTAGATGACGGAACGCCGAAACTAGCTTGTCGAAAAACCAAATTTGACAATGAATGGCGGAAAAACGTTCCATTTTTTAAACAAACAAAAATTACTTTACAAATTGTAAAATTTATAGAAAAATAACGACGCTTATCTTCTTATCTTTCATCACCATTCGAGATGAACCAATTCAAGAGTCTTCACTGAAAAGATTTGCCAGGAACCTTGATGTCAATTTTTGCATTTCGTGGTATATTAACGTTGGTTCGAAATATGTTAGTACCAGAAGGAGAAGAGATGGGTCAACCAAAATTAATACCAATCGTATGAGAATGATAAACTGAGTTGATTCAGGCCGGTCGGTCTCTTCGACCTCCTTTTTAAACAGAAACTAATGATAATTATATCTTAATCATTTAATTTATGATTTCGCCAATTTTTAAATCAGACAGTCTCTAAACGAAATGAAGCTAAAAAGGACACAGGTATGTTGAAGATGTGCAATATTATGCAATTTTTTCATAATCGTTCCAAATATCGATTGAAATAGATAGATAAAAACCGTCGCATAAATTCATTGATGAAGTTAGTAATAAGCTTAATTGATTTCAAGGGTTTTATCCTGTAACGAATCATGAAAACGGAACCAAAACTCAATCTTCGAAAAGGAAGAGATCAGACGATCCAAGACCGTAAAGTGTTTCAAGAGTTCCTTACCAATAGGTCACTAGGTCAATTTAAGGTCTGAAAGGGCTCGACATACAAAACATATCATTGTTGCGTCGAGACTAAGAAGAATTTTTGGTGTAAATGTATAATATCTGGGGATAGACAAATTTGAATAGCGCATAATATAACTTAACTAATTTCTAAAATTTGTATTTAGATAAAAAGAAAACTCAACTTATTTTTGAAAAAACTTCGCATTATAAATTCTAAATTTTTTATTCATATCTTATAGGTAGTGAGTAAATTTCCCCCACAAATTGTGAAAAGTTTATATTAAAATTAATTTTATTTTTATTTTTATTTTTTTTATTTTTTTAATAAGTATAAAAGGATCGATGAAAAATATTTACAGATTCATTGAAAATGAGATATTACCATGGCTTGTCAGTTAGATTAATTTTAAGGAGATTATGCGTTGGCAGGCTAGAAAGTCGAAAGGGTCTTATTTAAACTTGAATTTACTGTTAAGTTTTTATGAATGTCAACGGGTCAACGAAAAGCATCCTTTTTTTGTTTTTAGGATGCCGAAGAAAAGTAAATAGACAGTGGAATACAAAATACGAAAGTAAAAATAATGGAAATATCATCATATAAGAAGAAATTTTCGGTAATTGTGATTCCCGAATCATATAAATATTTTGGAACACAGATAATGCTAGAAATTTTTAAATAACAAAAGTATGAAAACAAGCGCTTCAAATCTAGTCAGAATTGATTTTTCCGGTTCAAAAACAAACAAATGACGTGCTTTGTTGACAATACTTAGCGGTGTGCTTTAGGTGCTTTTTGTAAGCCCCTTTTCTTTGTAATCGCACTTACTTCTTTACTTCTAGGATTGAAGAGTAATAATTCTTCTTTTAGCACATCAATTAGGGATGGCAAATTTCAGCTTACGTCTCTGTTACGGATATTTCTTAAGTGTAACCCGAATTTTTTGTTTCATGCAGCTATATGAATGATATGTTTTTATTTTTATTTTAGGAGTTTAATGTCTGATTAAGTCTTATTGATGCTTGGTCTGGTATAAACTATTTTTACTACTCTCTTTTGGTACTTGGAATTTCTTCAATTCGGTTCCTCTTGATGGTAAATTCGTAGATGATTCTTCGCTGAATTCATTTTCAGAGAGCTCACAAGCATAATTTGGGCTGTCATTAATAATTGAACATTGCCAGTATTACAAATAAACTCTTGGCCATTCGTTTTTTTTTTTTAGAGTATTTAAATAATTCACAAAAGACATTTTTAGGCCTTCTAATTTTAGGAATATCATGAGAAGCTTGTGACTCCACATCAGTTATATAATCTGTCAAATCCAGACCTTTTAGTGACCTCTCAGGATTCGTCTCATGAAAAGGGCTATTTACTCGAATGAAGCTTTCCCATCTGGAGCAAAAATCACAGCATAACTTGCCTACATATGTTTTTAATTTTAGATTCAAAATAAATAGAAGTATAGCAGTATTATTTTCTTCTTCTTCGGCGTTAACCTAACTTCAAAAATTGTAATTGTATGTTGGATACACACAAAAAAAAAAAAAAAAAAAAAAAACTTTTGGATACACACAAAAAAAAAAGAAAAAAAAAACTTTGACAAAAACTTCTTGCAGGATGATTATAATCATCATAATATGTTCTGAAATTACTTTCATTTTAGTTTCTGCCAATTTTTATCAATAAAAAATTTGAAGGTATATAAGTCAGCGAGAAAAGTATATGTGGATGGAAGTAATTTGAAATAAAACAGTAGGAAATACCCTTTTTTTTAATAATATGAAAAACTTAACATTTGCACTTCTTATGCAATCAGTATATGTATACAAAGATTCATTTTTTAGAAAATTTTTTTAATCTAATTTAGCATGGAATCAACCAACTGTTTTAAAGTTAAATTGTTAATTTCATCCAATAAGGCCTCCTTGAGTTGTTTTATGGTCTCAAACTGTTTTCCATTTTTACAAACTCTATTTTAAAGTATCCCTCACAAATTTTCAGTAGGGTTAAGATCTGGGCTTATTGCTGTCCACTCCAAACGAGGTAAGCTTTTTAATGAAAGGAGGTCTCTAGTAGCGCACGCAGTATGAATTGGTGCATTGTCTGGCTGTAAAGCCCAAGAATCACCAGCAAATTCGGTCAGTACTTCATCCAATATCTTAATATATATGTCTGCATTCGTCCTGGTGGGTATGAAATAGCGGAGACTTTGTATCATATCCACAGGCTATCCAAATCATCAGTGAACCTACGCGATGATTTCGCTTATAGCGAGTTTGGCCTTTGGCCGAGTAAAGGCCGGACTGCCGAGACTCACATCTAACCAACTTATTTTAAGTCCAGATTTGATGCACTCCTTTTCTTGATACATCTAGATTTAAATGAGCCCTGGTTTCCAGGCAAGACATGGTTTTCTGCGTTGCTAGCCCCCGAATTTCACGCTTACATCTGTCATCGATTTTAGTCGGCCTTCCATTGCGTTTAATTGTACCTTAACTTTCGTTATTTTTTAATTTTTTATTTTAAATAGTATTTCTATAACCGTTCTAATGCATGCTTGATCATATCTTTTCAATAACAGTATTAGGGACAAAGTTTAAATACTGTTATTAAAAGAGAAGAAATCATTGTGACCAAAAATGGACACATACCTTTTTCCCTGAGGTATTTAGTTTCAGAAACTAACCAATTTAGTTAAAAAAAGGCTAGATAAAAATTTATGGAAAGATAATATGTTCGAAAATATTTACATATAAACAAATCATATAACCGTAAAGTTGACAACAAATTCAAACTTTGAAAATAATTTCAGCTCCTGTCGCTGGGAGACAAGTTTCATAACGGTTATTAGTCAAACTGTTGTCTTTTGGTTTGTTTGAAGTGCATATTCGAGAAATATTTTGTTAATATAAAATACGAAAATTATCAGCCAACATATTGTAGTTTATTTAATTTTTGGAATTCGATTATTTTAAAAGGTCACACTGTACCCACAGCGGCTTTATAAGATTGAAAATTAATTAACAATGTTATAATTAATGGAAATAACATCATTGTAATTTAATAAATAACAAAATTGATTTCCTGATTTCCTTATAACGACGTAAGCTAAAGTTAAGCCATATGTTATCGCTTATGGCATCACATGAGTTTGAATAAAGTTAATTTATTGATATTACAATACTGTTGATATTTCCCTTCTTTTCTTTATTTTATTTTTTATACAATTGTATTTATAGGCAGAACACATTATATGTATATGCATACGCATGTATATTATTGCGTGAATAGACCGGATAGCTGTTGCTTTGCGTGTATTGACGATGAAATTGATTGGTATCGGAATGGAATTAAATAAAAGCTTTATTTCATTGAATAATCGTACGCACACACATGCATATACTGGTATGTATGCTCAAGCACGGTGCGAGTAGGCGCGATTAAAATCAGGCAAAAATAAGCGGGTGTTTGTGCTTATATTTGTAGGAAATAATATGCCTTTACATACATATATGCATATGCGTGGGAGTGAAGGCAGGTTATTGATTCCTTACAGTATATGTACACTGCGCAATGTGGTAAGTTTTGTAGCTACTCATACACACACACTTATATAGATGTAAATATATACTTATATTTCATGTAAATATTGGGAAATATGTACGTCATCACTTTAAAATGTTTAAATCTACAAAAATTCGTACACATTTTTGATATCTAATTAAAAAAAAAAAATTTTGATTTTTTGAAACATTTTGAAACTACAATGTTTAGTTTATTTTTATTTTAATTTTGAATTTGTAATTTTTTTTATTTTTTTTATTTTTTTTTTGGAAAATAGTTAAAATTTTCAAGTATTTTTTTAATCCCTTTTTGTTTTAAATAAACCACGGTGTAGCAAGTTTTTAATACGTTTTGTGTGATTACTATGTTTTTTTTTTTCACTTTAATTTTGATGTAACTGCTGTTACCTTTTCATCGATTAACATAAAAGTCGACCGCAAATGTGCTTCTCATTATTTCGTTCCTACATATTCAACCTGTAATGAATGCGGCGCGTACGAGTCCTGAGTTCTCTGCTTAACAAGCTTGGCTGTAGAAGTCATTTTAATTAGCAGCAAACAACTGTAAGTAGACATACACATATGTACATATGTTTATATATACATATATGGATATGATACGCGAAAATGTGCGATCAGCTGTGGAAATATTCAATTTGAGTTGACAGACATATTTGCCTATAAATGTGTATATGGCTATAAGCGGATAGGGGACTTGCTTACATATCTGTAATTCAATATAGTAATATATAAATATGTAAGTATGTACAAATATAATGGTGGTAATCATTGAATATGTCCCGCGAAAATTCCGCTTAATTATTGTTTAAGTATTTACTGTAATTTATTAAATATATTTATGTGTATACTACTCACATATATATATAGATATATATATATGTATGTTAAGTTATTTTATAGTAGAAAAGATTTATAACAGATAATAAAGATTTTTAATGTATTTTGAGTTGCAGTTAAGAACCTCAGCAGACAATTTTAACAGCCGCATTGCTGCTATTATATTGAAATTCGATTTTTAAATGAGCAGAAATTTGTTTGTATCTTTATAATGTCAAAATAAAATGGTTTTTTTTTCATTAAATTTTTATTTTATTTTATTTATTTTTTTATTTTTATTTTTTGTTGGCTACGCAGCGAAACCAATTTCGCTCTGATGAAATTTATCTCAATACATTTCAGATACAATGCTCAAAAACATACAGTGATTCATATAAACGATTTGGGATTTTAAAACCTTTTTCTATATAATTTAATCTGTATAAAAATTCAGATAGGAGCAATATTCTCAAATTAAAAAAAAAATTTTAAATATTTCATTCTGCCAGAATTTTCGCAATTGTGTGAAACAATATTGAGCTAGTTAATATTTTACACTAATTTATTTAAGCAACGTTAAACGTTTAAAATAAAATTTTCATTGCCTCAGAAACTGATGAAAAATAAATTTAACCTTCATACGTCATCATAATTTTTTGCCACATTTTTTTAAGCCACATTTAACTTTCTGTAAAGTAGTAGCCAAACGAGCCACATAAAATTAAATTAATAATTTCTAATAACCAAATTAAACTTTGAGCAATAAAAAATAATTTTTATACTTCATCGATGTTTATAATATCTCATTTAAAAACCGTGGCATTGTTGAAAATAAAATTTATATTTTATTGGACAACTTACATCTGCTGCCAACATATAGTAATATTAAATATAAATCCTAAATATAAGCATGAGGATGGGGCCATACGTCAAAGCTCACGAAAGTGAGGACTGCCATTCACTTGGGAGTGGCCAGACACAATTCTTTCACATATGGTTCAAACAGCTCACGACTTCCGATCTTAAACCAAGTATCCTCTGGATAGCCAACAAACATCTATTTGTGGGCGAGTTGAAGTGAGAAGGCGAATCGTCTGCGGTTGTGCGTACAGTCTGGGACCCACCACATTAAAACTATACTCCAATGAAAAATTAACAAATTCCTCGGATGAGAGACCCCTCTTTTGATGTCGACCCCTGCAAACGTTTAAAGGATCACGATTTGAGGGCATGTGCCTGGAATGTCCGGTCCCTTAATTGCGAAGGTGTCGCTGCCCAACTGGTTAATGTCCTCGTAAGACTAAAGGCTGAAATCACCGTCGGGCCCTTGTGAAATCTACTACAGTGGCCATTTAAAGGAGCACGAATTTGGTGTTGGGTTTGTGGTGAGAGAGAGACTCCATCGCCGAGGCCTGGCATGAAGGACTGTATGAAGGACTAGCCGCAATTCGCCTCAAAGCGAAATTCCGCAACATATCGTTGATTTGCGTCCACGCTCCGACACAAGAAAAGGATGCCACGATGTCAAAATTGTTCTAGGCGATTTCAACGCCAGGGTGGGAAAAAGGTTTCTTTTTTTGGTGCAACAATTGGAAAATTCCGCCTTCACGACGAAACATCCCCAAGCGTTATGAGGCTAATTGATTTCGCTGGGACAGACAGAAGACATGTGTCCAGTATTTTAGACAGGTGTACGCGCCCAGGGTCAAATATGGACTCAGATCACTATATTTTAGCAGTAAGGATACGCGCACGCCGATATTCAGAGCATATCTATTGTATGGAGGGAACACTTCTCCAATCTGGCAGAGAAAGTTAAAATACGGGCGAAATAGAAACCCCAACGCGTTCCATCAACCGACTATGAAGAAGTTCGAATAGCTATTGCCCGCTTAAAACGCAATAAAACGACGGGATGGCTTACTGGCAGAACTATTCAAATATGGCAGCGATAAACTGACATAAAGCATGCATTAGCTTCTTTGCAGTATATTATCGGACGAAAGCATGCCTGACGAATGGAACCTAAATGTGCTCTGCCCAATCCAAATAAGGGAGACCCCACGGTCTTCGCCAGTTATCGTGAGATAAGTCTCCTCAATATCACATATAAGGACCTATATAGAGTATTGTATGAGAGATTAAAGCCCACCGTCAACAAACTGATTGGACCTTATCAGTGTTGAATTCGACCTGGAAAATCCACCATTGGCCAGATATTCACCATTCGCCAAATCTTGGAAAAGACCCGATGGACAATATTCAATACACAACACCTTTTCATCGCCTTAGACAACACGTTGAAGAGATGCCTGCTGCTATGTTTGAATTTGATACCCCACAAAACTCATACGGTTATGTAAACTGACTCTGAATAACAACAGAAGTGTAGTCAGAATTGGGAGCGACCTCTCCGAGCAGTACGATACCAAACGAGGTTTCTGACAATGTGACTCTTTATCGTGTTAGAGCTAAATATACCAGGTAAAATCTTCTAAAAAAGTGTACAATTATTAGGGTATGTCGGCTATAACAACCGCACCGTTAGTTTTGATTTTTCCCAGGTTAGACAAAAAAAGGAGGAAGACCTCCACTTCGTTAGAAGGATCAGGAACAGAGTGACCTGGTTTCACTTGGTTACCAACTAGCTTCAAAGAGCATAGAGAAAGAAAGTAGCACGCTATTATTGATACGGCTATAGTCGCATAAGTGCTGCCTACGCCAGAGAAGAAGTACAAATATAGGCAAGAATTTGTTTTCATAGTAAAAGCTAAAGAAGAGTATTTTAATTTAATTATGAGTTCATAGTAATTACATTTCCCGTTTTTTTTTACTGTATGATATATATTTCTAATAGAATATGCTTAGCCTGAACTTGTCTTTAACCTTTTTCTGGAATATATAATTTGTAGGTAACTGAGTTAAAACCTCATTGTTTTCATAGTCGAAAATTGTTGGATATCTTGAGGGGTAACATGATAATAAACAATAAATTATTACATGAAATTTGTTTGGATTTTATTAAGGTTTCAAAAAATTGTAAGATGATTTTTCTGTCTGTAAGATGATTTTCGAAATTCTAATAATTTTTGGAGACATATAAGATACTAAGTATAAAGTAATAATACAAAATGTACTTCTCTAATTTAATTAATAATTTCAGTTAGATTTCCATTTTATGCATCATTCAAAGGATTAGCCGAACTCATGGTTACAGCAAAAAAATTTATACTCAATTTGAATTAGCGCTATTTGGCTAACCGAGCATAAATAACTGCTGTTGAAATTGAATTCACTCTTTACCGTTGTTTTCAATACAAAGTTGACGTTAACTTTTGCATGCAAAAAACGATAGGCAAATTAATTTTACTATATTCACTTAACATAACTGAAGTAAAAAGTAGCATACTATGCGACATATAAGGAGTGGAATTAATCAAAAATACAACAGAAATATAAGCAGGAGGTATGAATTAAAAAGAGTTTCATGTAAAATATTTTCTTTTTTCACTTACCGTGACTGACTGACAGACATATAAAAAAAATCATATAAAAAGCATAAATAAAAAGCTGAAAATATGTTTGTATATATATATGCGCATTTGAGGACTTATAAGATGTTTACCCGCATACCCGCGTACGAGTACAAATATGGTAAGTAGCGTTGCGCGTATGTGATAGCATGTGTGCAAGCGGTGTGGCCTTTGTGGTTTGGCATCGTGCTTAAATTCAGGTTTGCGTGTTAATCAAAAAAACATTTCTCTCAAACGACATTCATGTCCGCACTTCACCGATATAAATATTTAAAATGTATTTTTGTATGTATGTATATGTGCACGCTTAAGTGAAATACGTAACTTCTAGGCGAATAACCGATATTAAGTAGAGTGTAAATGAATGCTTCGTGGGAAAAAGGAAAATAGGGAAAATCAAAAAACAACAACACGAAAAAATAAATTCTCCACGAAATGTTCGTCAGCGCAACGATAAGATGCCAGCATATGTATATATGTGTGTTTGTATGTGTGTGTGTGTGTACGTCAGGTTACGAGTAAATATACTTAAAGCTATATTTTCACCTACAGCAACATGAGTTTGTGTCCACATATGTGTGCCTGTGTATGTTTCTGTATATTCTGGTGTGTTAAATGCAAACGAATGAGGCCAGACCGAATAATTAAATATTTAAAATGTGAAAACCGCTTAAAACTTTTTTGTTAACTTCACTACATATGCGTACAAATTAAATCCAAATATACATATGTATGTATGCACATATAGTTCTACTTACCTCGCGATGTTACTATATGGATGTGTGTCACAAATATATATATTTAAATTTTTTACTTCCTTATTTGGCGCAAGCGAAAAAAAAACTTTGATTTACTAAAAAAAAAATTACAATAAAAAAAATTACAAAATAAATGCTCAAGCACGCAATGTGAGTCGCCACAATTAACATACTTGTAATTATATATATGTATATATTTATTTGTGTCGCCTTTAATTTTATTACACACAGCTTGTGTGGAATTTGTGCTGGTAAAAAGTTTTTAAAAAATAATTATCAAAAAAAAAAAAAAAAAAAAAAATTGAATATATATTTAGCATGGTAACAGCTCGTTAGCTTGTTGTTATTGGCTGAAATAGTAACATGTGTATATATATATGTACATATTTTATGTGTTTTTAGCATTTTTATGAAAATACCTTTTAATATTTTTAAATGATTTTCAATACTTTTACGAATGTGCTTGTTATGATTTTTTTTAACAGTTAAACTAACTGAGATATGCGAAATTTTAATTAAAATATTATAAATTATATGCTAGTGAAATTTTTCATAATTATTTATCAAGTTAATTTTACAGTCCTCTCATTTAGCTGTTCCAGTTTTCAGCTGCTTTGTCTTGATATAGCTTTTATTTAGAAGAAAAAGTATTAAAGGTTTTAAAATGTGTTTTAAAAAAGCAAGACCATTAAATTTCTGTACTGCCCAACAAAAATAATTTTATTCAAATCATTTCTACCAATTCGCTTCAAATTTAAGTCTCATAAATTTTGTCAGACATTGCGTATACGCAACTTTTTTCATACTAATTAATCCCTTTCATATACGTAAGTATGTTATGTACCGCTACCTACGTGTCGTCGAAATATTTACTAACACTGTTTTTAGCTGTTTATATTTTTTTGGCTCTCGGCAATGAGACAAAAATTACGACTAAGCTGCATATTAATATTTAAACGCGTAGAAACACGCAAACACTTCTGGGAGGTTGATTGTGTAGGCTTAACATCTAAATATTCAGCATTTAGCTTTATTTGGTCATATTCTTATTTGCCCTTTCTCAATTAGCATTTTTTGTTTTTATTTTTTATTTATTTTTTTTTCTTTCACATTTTTTTAAATTTCCTTTTTTAAGCCACACCGCATAATAAATTTGTTTGCAATTCGAAAACATTAAAAATGCATGCAACCATTTTTTCATACCGCACTTTAAATACTTTGGTGCGAAAAATATACATCTTTATATATTTATAAACCGTTAATAAAAGCAAAATTTGACTGTGGGGCGTACAAGTAACATTTTCAAATTGGCGACAGCAATTTAAAGCATACACTGCGTGTGGTTGGTGAAAAAAGCACAGTTAATATGTAGAAAAACATTCTGGAATTCTATATTAAAAAAAGTAAATAAAATTTAGAATATTCGAATAGCAAAAATAAAGAAATGTAAAAAAGCATAGTAAAAAATAATACGAAAAATTAAATGTGACGTAAGCACAAACAGAAGTATGTATGTATGTATGTATATAAGTGAATAAGATTTCAAAAAGGTACATGGCCTCACAAGACAAGAGAAATGTGCATACAAATATGTCTGAGTATTTTCTGTAAAAAAAAATATAAAGAAGCAAAATAAATTTTTTTTTGGCTTTTCGCTGCTGGTCGAGGCATATGTGCATAAATTAACAAAACAAGCCTAAATGATTATTTGCTATTCATATTATCATAAAGGTGCAGACATTTATATATAGATATATATGTCTGCTTGTAATGTATTTACGTGGAAAAAGCGAAAAGTATTTTTAATTTGGAGAAAACAGAGACTTATGTAAAATTATTTTTTTTATTTTATGGGCTTAGGTGGGTTTAAAAATTTAAAAAAATCAATTTTTTTGGTCTTATTTAATTGAAAAATATGTTTAAAATATTCTTCCAAAATTTCAAATCGATCGGAGTAAAATTCTAAGAGACAGAACCTTTGGAAATTCCTCCCATCATGTTTGTATCAGTTTGAAACTTTAAACGCGTTTATCTTAAAACTCTATTTTCTAAGTCGGTGGACACGATTTCTCAAAAATTTATAAAGATATTTTATTTAAATATCGCTCACATTTTTGTAATAACATTATCTAGTCATGGAATAAAGGAAATGTGTTTTTTTATTCAAAGTCTGTCAAAAATTCAAATTTTAATTTTTTCTTTTTTCTTCGTCAAATAACGAGATTTACCTATGTACTAACGAAATATTTTTCTTTTTTTGATTTTAGATGAACGAATAATGAGTTATGTTGTCCACGGCGATAGCATTTCATTTTGAGACGTCAAGGGAGATAAGGCACCAACTGAACTGACTGAGTTAACAAAGAAATGAAATAAAAGCGAAATGAATAAGAGAATATTTTTAATAAATATGCAGGATGGGGTGTAGAAGTTCACGTAACTGAGGAAAGTTTCTGACTGCCATTCCCTTGGGAGTGGCCAGAAACGATTCTTATACATATGGTTCAAGCAGCTCACGACTTCCGGCTTTAGATCAAGTAACCTCTGGGTAGCCACCAAACATTCATTTGGAGGCGAGCTAAAGTGAGAAGGCGAATCGCCTGCGGTAGTACGTAGGGTTTGGAACCCACCACATGAAAACTATACCTTAATGGGAAATCAAAAAATGCCTCGGATGAGAGACCCCCTTTTGATGACGACCCCCGCAAATGTTTAAAGGATCATGATTTGAGGGCATGCACCTGGAATGTCCGGTCCCTTAAATGGGAAGGTGCCGCTGCCCAGCTGATTGATGTCCTCATGAGACTAAGGGATGACATCACCGCCGTCCAAGAAATGCGATGGACGGGACAAGGACGAAAGAAGGACCCATCCTATCCTTGTGAAAACTATTACAGCGGCCATTTAAAGGAGCGCAAATTTGGAGTTGGATTTTTGGTGGGAGAGAGGCCCCGTCGCCGAGTCCTGGCATTCACCCAGGTGGATGAACGTCTAGCCGCAATTCGCATGAAAGCGAAGTTCTTCAAGTTATTGTTAATTTGCGCCCACGCCCCGACAGAAGAGAAGGATGATGTGACCGAAGATGCTTTCTGTGAGATTTTGGTGCAACAATCGGAAAATGCGGCCTCCACGACGAAGCATCCCCAAACGGGCTGAGGCTGATTGACTTTGCCGGGGCCCGAAATATGGTTGTCTGTAGTACCAGATTCCAGCATACGAAAATTCATCAAGCTACATGTCTGTCGCCAGGTCGTAAAACACGCAACCAAATCGATCACGTTGTGATAGACAGAAGACATGTATCCAGTGTTCTAGACGTGCGTACGTTCCGAGGACCAAATATCGACTCGGATCATTATCTTTTAGCAGCAAAAATACGCACCCGCCTCTGTGTGGCAAAGAACGCCAGACAACAAACACAAGGAAGGTTTGACGTTGAAAAGCTGCAATCACAGCAGACAGCCAGCAAGTTTTCTACTCGGCTTGTACACCTGCTCTCTGGGAACACTTATCAGCGACTCGATATAAGGGAGCTGTGGAGCGACATAGCAAATTCCTTGCGTACCGCTGCTTCGGAAACCATTGGTTTTCAACAATACCAGAAAAACTGCTGGTGCGATGAGAAATATCGAACTGCAGTAGAGATAAAACAGACCGCCTACCTCGCAACTTTGCCATCGACTACAACACGGGCGGGGTGGGATAGATACCGAGAGCTGAAGAAGGAAGCGATACGCATTTGCAGACAAAAAAAAAAAAGAGGCCGAAATGCATGAGCTTGAGAACTGACCGACAAGGTTAATGCTCGAAAATTCTATGAGAAGATGCGGCGACTTACAGAAGGTTTCAAGATCAGATCAAACTCGTGTAGGGACCATGGAGGTAATCTGGTAACAGATTTACAGAGTATACTTAGTGTATGGAGGGAACACTTCTCCAACCTGCTCAATAGCAGTGAAAATTAAAACCCCGGAGACGGCGAACCCGAAACCCCTATCGATGAAGATGGTATAGAGGTGCCATCCACCCGACTATGAAGAAGTTCGGATAGCGATTGCCCGCTTAAAAAATAACAAAGCGGCGGGAGCCGATGGCTTGCCGGCAGAACTATTCAAATATGGCAGCGATAAACTGACATAAAGCATGCATCAGCTTCTTTGCAAAATCATGCCTGACGAATGGAAGCTTAGTGCGCTCTATCCTATCAAAAATAAGGGAGACTCACGGTCTGCGCCAATTATCGTAAGATAAGTCTCCTTAATATCGCATATAAGGTTCTATATACCGTATTTTGTGAAAGACTAAAGCCCACCGTCAACAAACTGATTGGACCTTATCAGTGCGGCTCTAGACCTGGCAAATCCACAATTGACCAGATTTTCACCATGCGAATAATCTTGGAGAAAGTCCGGGAGAAAATAAACGATACACACCACCTTTTTATCGATTTTAAGGCTACCTTAGACGGCACGATAAGGAAATGCCTCTACGCCGCTATGTCTGAATTTGATATCCCCACGAAACTCATATGGCTTTGTGAACTGACCCTGGATAATACCAGAAGCGCGGTCAGAATTTGGAAGGACCTCTCCGAGCCATTCGCTACTAAACGGAGCTTCAGACAAGGAGACTCCTTATCGTGTGATTTTTTTAACTTGATGCTGGAGAACATAACACGAGCTGCAGAGTTAAACAGACCAGGCACAATATTCTAAAAGAGTGTGCAATTGTTGGCGTATGCCGATGATATTGATATAATGGGTCATAACAATTGCACCGTAAGTCTGCGTTCTCCAGATTAGACAAAGAAGCGAAACGAACGGGTCTGGTAGTGAACGAGGGCAAGACGAAATATCTCCTGTCATCAAATAAACAGTCATCGCATTGGCGACTTGGCTCCCACGTCACTGTTGATAGTCACAACTTCGAAGTCGTAGATAATTTCGTCTATCTGGGAACCAGCATTAACAACACCAACAATGTCAGCCTTGAAATCCAACGCAGAATCACTCTTGCCAACAGGTGCTGCTTTGGACTGAGTAGGCAATTGAAAAGTAAAGTCCTCTCTCGACGAACCAAAACCAAACTCCAAGAGTCGCTTATCATTCCCGTCCTGACATATGGTGCAGAAGCCTGGACGATGCCTACATCCGATGAGTCGGCTTTAGGAGTTTTCGAGAGAAGAGTTCTGCGGAAGATTTGGCAATGGCATTGGCAATGGCGATTACCGCAGACGATGGGGCGATGAGCTGTATGAGATATACGACGACATTGACATAGCTCAGCGAATAAAGAGACAACGGCTACGCTGGCTAGGTAATGTCGTCCGAATGGATGAAAGCGCTCCAGCTTTGAAAGTATTCAATGGAGTACCCGCTGTCGTAAGCAGAGGAAGAGGGAGACATCCACTCCGTTGGAAAGATCAGGTGGAGAGCGACCTGGTGTCACTTGGTATTTCTAACTGGCGCCAAACAGCAAGAAGAAGAAACGAGCGGCGCGCTAATGTCGACGAAGCTATAATCGCGTAAGAGGTGCCTACGCCAAAGAAGAAGAAGAAGATGTAGGAGAAAAATCTTAAAAAAATTTATAATTGTATAATTTTTTTTAATTTCTTGCGAAAATAATATTTAAGATATGTGTAAAAACCATTTATTATTAATAAAAGAAATTAATGAGGAAATAGATAATACGTCTAAATACAATTGACCTACAAAAACTATATGTTCTTCTTATTTTCAGCCAACATATAAGCAATACATAATTTTTCAGAAAAGTCTCATTGAAATATTTAAGGATTTAACCCTATCAGCACTAACGGGACACATTGCGCTCACTGACTATTTTTATTCCACTACAATGAAATCACTAATAAGCATTGCTATATATAAGTATTTATGTCCCATCAGTTATTTTATAGCACTTATTACATGGGCCTTTTATTGTGGATAAAAAGGTTGTATTTTCGGTCAATAGATAAGCTAGTTATTATTGAAAAGCCTCACGGGAGATAAGAATTATATTAATATAAAATTTTTAACTAAAATCTTGGAAAGAACTTAAGCTATATTCAGATGTATGAAAAATATATAATTTGGGTTACATATACTCCAGTAACTTTCGCTGGGTCATATATATCCTAAAAGGAACATATAATAAGTAATTACTTTTTTTCAACAATTCAGCCAAAGTTATCCAAAGAAAAGAAGCATGAAATAATAGTTGATAAGAAAAATATTGAAAATTTATTGGAAAGACTCTGAGAGTAGTAGTGATTTTGACGGTTTTAGCATTATTGTGGTAAATTTACGCAAAGAAAACTAACAGCTCATCTGCAGAGAACACCAATTTAGAAAGCGAAGAACTTATAAATTTCTCTCCCCAAAGAACCGAGTTTTGAGCAACCGTTTATTATAAGCAGGTTAAACAAAAAGTTCGTTTATGAGGATTGTTGATATCTGAACCAAATATTTAAAATCAGATCAAAAAATTATTCGGAAAACAACGAAAACTGAGGTGCAGGCTATTATCAATATGTGATGATGACTGTTATCAGTGTATGTTTGGTGATATTTTATAATAGTTTTGGTCAAAAAAGCAACTTTGGGTAACCGCTTTAGCGATTTTTGGCTGAGGCTTTGGGTAATACTGCAATAAGAACTGCGTAACCGAAACCGATTTCTATTACATTCAATGTTTTAGTCGATTAATGAAGCTATGACAAGGTCGAAAAGCAGATCGCCCTTCAAACAAAGTAACCGGATGATTTGAGAGCAATGTGATTCAGTTACTACATATAGCTATAATTTAAACATACTCGTATACTGTGGAAGTGAAACAGATCTGTGCCTTGGAGAGCGTGTTGTCAAAAACTATGTTCCACGAACTTAAATTCTTTAAAAATTATAGGTTATGATCGGCATTTCAGTACTGTCAACTTAGCGTAGATGTTGGACTCTGGTTTTGTTGGTACGATAATAAAAACCAAACAACTCATATCAAATTTTGATGGATACAAACAAATAAGAAAAAGGTGACCCCATTTGGTAATTTAACAACAATGGAATTATGACTTATTAATTGCAAGATACTAAGAAAGTTTTAGTTTAGTTAAAAGAACCACCAAGTCATGAGACACTATTGAAATTTCAAGCCCTATGGTCATGGTTTTCTCTAATAAGTATATTTTGGTAGCGTGGATCTTTCAGTTCAATATTCATATTTTAGTGAATCTGGCAAAAAAAAAATTGGAAATGGTGAAAGTAGTTTTTAAAAAGTTTCTTATGATTTTCAAGAAGCTGGACAGGTAAATATGTCTTAAATTGTTTTTCTCTTTAAATTATCGGAGCAGGTTTGTGTTACAGAAAAGAGAGAAAAAGGTCCAACGCCGTTATAAAACAGTTTGTCATCTCAGCGATCAAGAACACTTTTTGGAGCAACATACGGAAACGATTTGCCTTCTTTGCAATAATACGTTGTGCAAGCTACGTATCACTTTGTATCATGAGAAATAACCTTTTTCTTTTGAAAGAAAAAACTTTTGCGTTCTATTTTTGGGTGCAATTTGACAAAAGGCTAATTAAGAATAAATTTTTTCAGGTAAGAATTAATTTTAAATTACTAATTTAATAGTTTCAGCATCGCAATATGTCTTAAAACACCCTATTTTTCCATATATATAAAGCAAGCAATACATTTTGTTCAAAACTTAAAATTTTTTTTTGAGTTATCCTTTCTGCTGGATTTTTATCTAGTTACAACCCGGTGGCTTTTGTGCGGAAATTTTGCAAATATATTTCTATGCCTTAAATTATCCACTACTTTGGCCTTTTTAATATAAATTTATATATTTTGTTATTTTTGAAGCTCTTTTTATTTATTTTTTCCACATCTATTCTAACGTTGGTAAGCGAAAAATTGCTCACAAAGTCGAACAAAAGCCTTTGGCTCAATAACGCCATGCAACGTTGGCTTTTCAGGATTATCCACCAACATGTTGTTGCAACTAGTTCGCCTTCGATTGTTTTTGTTTTTGTTGCTGTTGTTGTTTTTTAGTTTATCGCATTGCATTGTTAGTTATAGCAGTAATTTTTAAGCGTGTACGCGAGCGAAAATTTGAAAATAAGCGCGAGTACATGTACCGCTATAAAGTTGTGTAAGCTATTCTCGCTTTTTTTGTTGTTGTCGTTTTGTATGCAAAAATTTTTGTATGTGAATAGCATGCAAAGTTTGATACTTTTGCAGCGTTTAACAAAAAAAAATTCTAAATTATAATCGAAAACTTGTTTTGGTATATGTATGTGTGCGTATATAAATGAATGTGTGTATATGGTTATGCTTGTATAGATATATACAAAGTGCGTTGGTGAGCGCGTGCAAAAGAAATCAACTGTTGCCTGCTCGCTCAGTTAGTGATTTTCTTTACAACAACAACAGCAAAAAACCAAAAACAAAAAATATAATTAAAACAAAAATAAAGAACCGACAGCTTGTAGATGAATTTTATATAACACGCAAACATTTGCGTAAGCCTTTGAATTAGGTTTGTATGCTCAAATAAGAAGTTTCCGTGCGTGCGTGGATGTTAAAAAAAATTGCTCGACACCATAGCTTAATGAAAACAGCTCTCACACAAAGTTTACCGAGCATAGTTTGCTTAAAAGTTTAATTTTTCCTCATTCATTTTTCTAATATATATTTTCATGAATTTCTAAATAAATTTGCAAACAATGCATAAATTGATGGCCAAACAAACAAACAACCAACACGCCGTATTAATCTACACGTGTACGAACTTCATGAAATTCCGTTAAATTTTTAATTGAAATTGCCAAAAGAGATTTACGTGTACAAAAAAAAAAAAAAAAATTAAAATATTTAATTTCTTTATAAAATTCCACTTTTGTTTAATATTCCACTTGTGTTTATTATTAATATTATATCGAGATAAAAATTGGGTTTGTTTAGACAATTTTTTGATTATTTTAAGGCTGCACAGTGCTTATTTACACAGTACATCACATTTTTTGCATTTGCTGCTGAAAGTATTTACCAAACCACAATTTCTGTATCATTACTTATACTGGTTTAGTTGTCATTTGGATTTTATTAACCATCAAAGTCGATTTTGAGCACTTTTTCGATATTTTTTCATGTCTATATCTGGGTTAATCTTACGGAATATTGCTTTGGTGTATTAAGTACAGTTGTAAATACTAAATGAAAGAAAAAAATACAAACCAATTTACACGGAAAAAGTACATCTAATGCCTCAACCCACAAAAATTTCCATTTTTTTTTACAATTTAGAGTGCATAACATTTTAATAGTAGAAAAATATTGGACATTTTTGCATGGAAAATAAGAAGTACTGAAAAATAGATGATTTTTGTTACGTTTGCAGTCATATAGTGCAAAATATAGACAAACAAGAACATATAACAGATTTAGTGAGGTTCTCAAGGCATGATATCATTATTTTTTCGATTACCCTGATTTAGGTGATGCAGATTTTACACCGAACACGGTGTGAAACTTGTTATAACATTCTAGTGGGGTAGATAAATAAAAAAGGAGTACAAATTTATTTTTCGAAACCAGTAATTTTTGTGAGAGACTCAATTTGACATGATGAAACCAGGTTTTGCACACGCATTAATTCTAATCTTGAATTTAACAGAAAAAAGTTGCCTTTACAGTCACATATCCACTACGACTTCCATATAAAAATTCACAGTCAGCAAGAACTGCTCTCACTAATCCCACTGATGTGTACGATGCAGTTTGGGCACTCGAACTCTCAATTCAGAAATGGTCACCTTGAAGAAGATATTCAATTGAATCTTTCATCTATTTCAGATGATGATAATGATTTGCAAGCACTTACAAAATTATTGAGATTATCAGAACTACGGGTATCAACTTCAAAAGTTAACCTATTTTTATCTCTTTTCCATACGTACATATATACCAATCATAAATATACATTTTTTTCGTCTTGTAAAATATTAGTTTTATTAGAAATTAAGTAACAATGAAAGAAAAGAATATATTTGCCAATGTGTAGCCGAGTTATTAACTAAATATATGGTTTGGTATGAACCATAATCCATAATCCATGATCGAAAAACTCACAATTTTGAAATTCGTCGCACTGTGTTATCTCTTTGGACATTAAGCTTTTCATAAAAATTTAATTTTACTTATGCATTTTTTTAAATTTTTTTTTTAATTTCTCGAAATTAACTTTATATACTGATATAATGTTTAGGCTCTAGAGTATTACATATAATAATATTACTCAAATATATGCTAAAACAGACAACACATTTCGATGGATTTGATATTATTAAAATTTTATGTTATTTATCAGGCAAAAAGAATAATTTGGATCCGAAACAAACAAAAAAATTTTTAATATTTAATTTTTTAAACTGAAATTACTTTCTCAATATATCCCTTTTGGACTGTAATAATGTTTTGTTGAGCTTTGGAGAAGTAATCGCATTAAAGAAAGTCGTCCAAAAAGTGTGTTAATTAACATAATTTAATTTAATTATATGTTTTTACTTTTCAAAAAATGGTTCATTCACATTTAAAAACTTCAAAATAAGATTTAAAAAAAAATTAAAAAGTAATACTAATTATATAGACTGAGTAAACTTTTATTTATCGCATACTAGTTAACTTCATAATAAATACACGATATAAAAAACGACTTCTTTAAATATTTAAACTTCAATGCATGAACAACATTACCGGCTTTTAACTGCTCAAATACCCTTCAAGTTTCACGAAAGTATTCAAATCTCACACACACAAACGCACACATGTATGCACAAATACGCACAGACACTTAGTTAAAGTAGTTGTTTGGCAAACAGTTCACATATTTCACATTTGCCCATATGCTGCTAGGTTAATATGTTATGTATACATGTTCGTATGCATGTGTGCATTGGTCAAGCCAGTTGGCTGACCAACCAACCAAGTAAACTGAGAACTGAAAGTAAAATTCAACTAAAAACCAAACTGAAGAAGTTACCTCAACTCGACTGTGGCATGCTACCATCAATTTGGGAGAATTCATATATGAAGCGTTTTAATAAAAAATGAGTTAAAGGCATTTTTGAGAATTAAATTATATTTACGTGTTAATTTGTGTTATAAATAGTACCAAATAAATTTAATTTAATTTAATTTTAGTATTTATTTTATTTCAGTTGAATGTCTTTTTAAATATATTTTGATCTTATTTTGTTTTATTCATTTAGTATTTAATTTAATCTTATTTATTTAATTTTTATTTTATTTTGTTTTTATTATTGTGTTTAAATGTAATTAAATACATTTTTTTTACCTAAACTAATTTAATTTATTTTTATTATATATATTAATATATTATTTTGTTTTGTTTTATTTTATTATATTTAAAATATCTTATTTTTATTTAAACTTAATTTTTTGCACGCACGAGGTAGATGTAAAATAAAAACACAATAGGGGTATTCTCTTTGTCTAGGAAATGCATGCTATGGTGCACGGATAGCAACTTTTTCCCCTGTGAAAGAAAAGTAACCCTGTGCCTGTGTGGTTGTTATTGTTTCACTTGAATATGTCAAAATTTTGCAACGGGGGTGCTCTCGATCTCTAGCACAATTCCATAGAAAATATTTGCATAGTATGCATTTCCTAGACAAGGCGAATACCCCTAATATTTTATATATTTTCTATTTATTCTGAAATCTATATCAAACATACAAAATTAAATTTTCAGGTTAAAAGAAAGGTAGCTAAAAACTATTATTTATTTAAATCTATATTATTTTATTTGATTTTAAATTTTTTAATTTAATTTTTTTTTAAATTTAGTTATTTATTTTAATTTTTTTTAAATTTATATTTACTTTATTTAATTGGTTTTTTAAATATGTTATTAATTTTTTTTAAATTTTGTAAAATTTTTTTTAAATTTATTTTACTTATTTTATTTTATTTTATTTTATATTTTTTAATTTATTAATTATTTTTTTTAATTTATTTTATTTTTTCATTTTTTTATTTTACTTTATTTTAATTATCTTTTTATTTTATTTTACTTCACTATATTTTATAATAATTTAATTAATTTAATTTTATGTTTATTTGGTATATGTATTTTAATATATTTTATCCCATTTTATTTTATTTATTTATATTATATTATTTTATTTCAATTTGTTTTATTTTATTTAATTTTATGTTTTTTATATTTTATTTTATCTTATTTTATTTCATTTTTATTTTATTTTGTTTTATTTTATTTTATTTTATTTTTACTTTTATTTTTATTTTTATTTTTTATTTATTTTTTATTTTTGTGTTAAATTACTTTAAGTTATTGTATTTTATTTTAATTTATATTTTATTTAATTTAATTTTTGTAGATTTTTGTTAAAGAATTTCATTGCTTTGAATTTTAGACTTTATTACATTTTAGAATCTATAAAGTCGTTTGCTTTATTAATTTTAAAATAAATGGGGTTATGTGCTTTTCACTTTAAACTATTGATCTTTTTCACGAGCATATATATTTGCATTTGTAAAAACAAGTAGAAAGGAGAAATCAAGCATACACTTAGATAAGTAAAAAATACATATTCCTAAGTATCTGCAGTAAAGCAAAGCTACATATGTAGATACATATATGTATATTTGCTTGACCAAAACTCATCAATTGCAATATGTGTTGCAAGTCGATGGCGCAGCGGAAGTTTACTGTGGTCCATATGTTTTCTCAGAACTAAATATAAATTTATATATATATTAGTATATATATATGGCGACCGCGATAGCCGAGTAGTTAGCATTGCGTACTGACATTCGGAAGGCCTGGGTTCGAGCCCAGGTTCGAGCAACATCCAAAATTATAGAAAATTTTTTTTCTAATTGCGGTCGCCCCTCGGCAGGGAATGTCAAACCCTCCAAGTGTATTTCTGGCATGAAATAAGGCTCCTCATAAAAATCCATCAGCCTTTCGGAGGCGGCTTAGAATAAAATGTAGGTCCCTCCATTTTTTGGTAAAAACATCAAGACACAAAACCACAAATTGGAGGAGGAGCTCGGCCGAAAATCGCTTCAGCGGTTACAAAGCGCCAAATATATATATATATATATTGGTATATACCGCACTAAGAGGAATAGGTTTGCATGTGAGTCGGTTTGCATGTGAGCAGATGGTAGCTGCCAGCTAGTAGCATAAACTCTCTAAATAACTAAATTTACTAAAACTAAACTAAATTTATTTTAAGTTGAAAGTTACGATGATATTAAAAATTTACAATCTCAACACTTATGAGAGACATTTAAATATGATTTCTTGTTGTTTTTGTTCTCAACAAACATATAGCTATGTGTGCTCATATGTCCAAAATATAGAATATATTAAGAAATTTACTGCTAATTAAAATGAGTTATGGAGGAATGAGTTCCATTGCATATTATAGAAGAAGCATGTTCTACACTTAGAGCTTTAAGATCGAGAAAAGTACTTTTGGCAGTATAAATTCTAGAGTAATGTTATAAATAGCCAAACTCAAGAGATGCTTGAAATGTTATATGATGTTGCTCGTTCCGGATTCAATAGTTTGTACTTAAGTACTCATTTTTCAAATAAAATTTTTTACGTATTTTCATCATTTTTTTTTTTTTTTTTTTGTATTTGCTTTGTTATATTATTTTATAAAATTTAAATTGCTTAGTGGGTTTTTAGGCCCTTAACATCGTTTGAAATAAATATTTAGCGATGTACCTACTAGTATGGCACTTAAAGCGCGTTGATTGCTCGTTTTGCTGCACAAGTAGCTACAAATACCAACGCCACTTGGTGACACTTCTGCCAGCTAGTACTAAACAAATATTGTGAGAAAGTATGGAAGAGGAAAAAAAACTAAACTACTTATATATATTAACAAATATACCACATACAAAAATATGCGCATATAAACATATCATATAAATTAATATAGAATTTAAAACAAATCTATGTTTGGAGCTGGTGATGGTAATTTGACTTTAAATTTCAAAGAAAATTGTTTAAAAATTATTTAGAAAATATTATGCCATTCACTAAGAGTATACTAGTTTGTGCTAATATATAAAAGGATAAGTTTTGGAACCAATTAAGAAACTACTCCTTTTTAATTAGCACAAAATATAACTTTTTACTGCTACAACGAATTTATCTAAAACTAACTAAAGACTATTTGTAGTGAATAATGTACCAATAGTTATATATATTTCTTCCTATTCTACTTTTTACCGCCGGGTAGGGTGATTCGAAAACCCTTATGGATATGCTTGCGTGCAAATGGCGATAAAATCCTAATAGCTGCACACACTAATCCTTCCAACTCAATACCGGTGGATTCTTTGCCCAACAAACGCTATATGAGGCTTGCTAAAAAAAGGTGTATACTTGTGCGTATATGTGGAGTAAATATATATATTTTGGTTGGTTTTTTATGCTGTTTTATGTTATCAACATATTTTGTTTGGTTATTGGTCATTTTCAGTTTGCTTCAACATCGTTTTTACGAGTGATTCCATTTTATGAGTGTTTTCTCTCTGTTTGTCCTTGCGCCTTTATTTGTGACTTTACAAAGGCATTCTTGGCTTTAGCTAGTTGTTTTCTATTTATTTTACTTCCATATTTCTTTATTCCTTTTTTGGATTCACTTATTTTTCTTATTTTTTTTTAAGTTTTGTTTGACTTTTTTTTTTTGATATTGCTATTTGCTTTTGCTTGCATAGTTTGTTTTTTCAAAGTATTGTTTTTGTCGTTCTTAATGTTTTCTTGTTCCCTATTCACACATGTTTAGTCTCTGCTTCACATTCGCCAATTGCTTCAGGGGTTTTCTGTTGATATTTGCTGTCGGCGGCGTACGTTTGGACGGTCGGCGGGTCGTAGTGGTTGCTGTAACGGTGTTGGGTGGGTCATTTAGTGTGAATACGGGAACATTGAGATAGTCCTTGGGTACCTTCCTATATCCACTAGTAAATGCGTGTTTATGTACACATACTTATCTATGTGTGTGTTCTCCTTGGGTTATCGTATTAAATTTTCATGATAACTTTTCATTACGTACGAATGGAATGCGGCTATTTCCGGTTGACGTATGCTACTTTTTTCCCATTACTTACATTACATTTGTTTGTTTGTTTTTATTTTTATTTTTGTTATACTTCTTCATCTTTTCTGCTTATTTTTCACAAGTCCTTTCGTTTAAATTTTCTTTTTTTGTTTTGGTTTCGATGATTTGCTTCAAACGCTGCACTCAAAGCTTAAGGGCCTTCGCCGTGATATGTTTGTATATATGAATTTGTATATTTATTTGCAGATACATGTATTATTATTATTTATATGTGCTTATGTTTATACTCTCCGCACTCAAGTGTCGCTCGGAATGCACACTAATCAACACAAAAGTATTCGTATAAAAATATATGTGCACATATATAAGTACATGCACAATTGTATATGTATGTATGTGCATATGTGCGCTTATAAAACCATACGTATTTGTATACAGCTATGTTATTGTTATTTTGTATGTTTGTATTACTGTCGCACAATCCTAATGATAATTCATTCTAAATACACAGACATTCACATATGTACATATATATACACATGTGTGTGTGCTTTTACGCAACACTCGATAACTCCAGCTTAGTCCTGTCGCATACTCGTACATTTATTTGCCAGTATGTACGGTTATGCGTCTATGGTCTAAACTCTTACGGTGCTTTTGTTCACTTTGTTTTGCTCTTTTTCGGTTCTTTGGCAAATGGTTTTGAAATAAAAATTTATAGCTTAGTATTTTTATGTGCTCTACACCGTTACAACTACAGTCCATTTAGTTTGAAATTTGTTGCATGTCGCTAAGTGCTGAAATACTTCTGTTGGCATGTGTAAAATGGCCATTTCAAATGTGTTTGAGTTAAGTTGTCCTCTGATAAAGCTGTCACTGGCTGTGTGTGCGTGTGTGTGCTACGTTAAATTTTACGTTATACAATATGATCCTAATGAGATACTGAAGATGTGCTCACAATTGTTTTGAAAGTGTAATAAAAGAGTGTTAGATAAAAGGCATTTTTAGGCTTTAGATTGAAAATTTATTGATTTAAAAACGAAAAGTAAAACGTTTGGCAATCAACTCAATTGCCATTGAATGCGAAAAGTTTTACTTCAAGGTATTGTTAAATTTTAATTTCCTCATTTTTTAAATGATAATTCTTTTTGAGCGGAAATAAAAACTTTTAATTTTGTCGAAACTTTATCCACTGTCAGTCATGCGGTTTTTGTAGGTCCATTTTAATTTATTCTGGTATTATTTGAGTATGGCCGGAAACTAAAATTAAATAAATAATATACATAATACATATATGTATGTGGAAACCAATTACTCTTATTTTCTTTGAAGTGATATTTACTATAATTTTTTTTTCTGTTCGGCCGCCTGCATAATTTAATAATATCAAATGATAAGTAGAATTTTGAAAGAATCTTAAATGAAATATAAGGTTTTCCAACAAAACTGATATGATTTCTTAAAAAAAACCACACTAATGTTAAAGAAATTCAAATATTTTTTATTTAATGTGTATTACAATCGATACGATTAAGTTCTGAATATAACATCATTCAAATTTCCTCTACGACTACTTTTGCATGAACGAATTCGATGAATTAAAATTTTGAGCACTTTATTCCACTAAATCAAGTCGTATGTCATGAATAGCACTTTCAATATTGACATTTGATGCTTGAAGAGAGTCTAGTTTATTGCTTAAGACCGATGCTTTCAAATAACCCCACAAGAAGTAGTCTAATGGTGTTAAATCACAACTTCTTGAAGGCCATTTACTGTCACAATTTCTTGAAACAATCGAATCTCCAAACCTTTCTCGCGATAATTCGTGCTGTGTGAAACGTAGCCCCATCTTGTTGGAACCAGATGTTGTTAAGATCAACTTCTTCCAATTGTGGCCATAAAAAGTTGGTTGCCATCGATCTATACCGCTCTCCATTGACAGTAACTGTGTACCAGCTTAATTTCGAAAGAAGTACGGACCGATGATTCCACCAGACCAAAAACCACAGCAAACTGTCAATTTAGGTGAATGTAATGGTTGTTCATGAATAATTTGTGGATTTTCATCGCACAAGAATCGACAGTTTTTTTCATTTACTGCACCACTCAGCTGAGAGTGAGCCTAATCGGATAACATGATTTTCTTAAAAAAAATTGTTATCGTTTTCAAGTTGTTCCAATGGCTTCAGTTCTCCATTAAGAACATTTTTATACAGATGCAAGCTCAAATCCTTTCTCAAAATCTGCCAGGTTGTGGTTTGAGACAGTCCAAATTCTTGTACGCTCGAAATTTTCAACAATTCGACGAATAGCGGGAATACGTGGACGATTATTACGACCATAAAATGGCAAAAGCGCATGAAAAGTTGCAATTGCAGAACGATTATTTTGATAATAATATTAAATAATTTGTAAAGGTTGTTCTTGTATATACCTTGCCATGATAAATGGTAAACATTACTGAATACAATGAAGAAAACGACAGGTCATGACATATTAAAAATGGCCGAAACGACATTTAGAAATCATATCATCCCTATTGGAAAACCCTTTAATACACATTTGAAGTCGAAATTAGATTGGTAATAGTAAAAGTGACTAAAATGTAGATTTCAAACATCGGAGGCTGAAAAAGGTCTCCTGCTTCGAATTTATATATATGTAGATATTGTATAGATTTTCTTAGATTAAATTGTAGTGCATTAGGCGCTACGAAATACAGAGGTTTAGAAAATATATTTTTCATTTCTATTTTTACTAAATATTTCATTAGTTAAATTCAGAAGTAACATTCTCAGATATATAAAGAAAAAATTATATTGTTTTTTGTAGAAATAACACACAAAAACAAGGAAGAACAGCTGCTTCGGGTATGCCGAGGTCTTTAAACCTTTCATGAACATATCAAATTTTTTGTAAATTGCAAAATTCACTTTCGATATTTTTCAGTGTCACTATCAACTTGAATTTACGTTTATAGAATAGCACCTTTCACGCTTTTTAACCGATTTTTAGCGGATTTTTTTACCAAAAACCTCATATCTAATTAAATCGGTTGTACGTTGGCTACATGATATACAAGTCTTATTTTGATTATTTTCAGTACCAATATGCAGTCGTTATGTGTGTGTAGTATAAAAAATTTCGCGGTTCTTAAGTACTTTTTTGACGAATTAATGACTCAAAATTGCAAATCTAAAAATCAGTCGTATATTTGCTACAACTGTTCGATTTGCCAGGTTTTGACAAATGATCGCTTAAACATATACGTACATCTTCCTACGAAGGAAGGATATTTGTAGAAATATCTCAGAAATTTAGGGACTAGTTTGCTGGGGCTGAAAATATGGGTGTCTATTGTACTATATTCCATCACACGAAAACTCATTAAGCTAGATGCCTATCTTCGGTTCGGACAACACGCAACCAAATATTTCGAATCGACGGAATACATGTATCCAGAGTTTTAGATGTGCGTACGTTCCGAGGACCTAACATCGACTCGGATCGCTATGTTGTCATCAGCAATTCCACCGCGTCGGAAACAACTGGTTTTCAGTCATAGAATGAGCTGGAATGTCAAACTGCAGTAGAGACGGACTATCTTGCTCGGATTATCTACCTCGAAATGTTGCGGCCGGTTACAACAAGTCCAGGGTCAGTGATAAATATCGAGAGCTGAAGAGGGAAGCGAGACGCAATTGCAAACAATGAAATAAGAGGTCGAAAAACGTGAGTATGAAAAGAATGAGAAGCTCTCCGACAAGGGTGATGCTTTATATGAAAAGATGCGGCGACTTACGGAAGGTTTCAAGACCGGAGCATACTCATGTAATAACCAAGGAGGTAATGTATGTCTGGAGCATACTTAGTGTCTGAAGGGAATACTTCTCCAGCCTGCTGAATGGCGGTGAAAAAAGGGAGATACTACTGTCAGCGTCAATTATAGTGAGATAAGCCTCTTATATTATGTGGAAGATTTAATTCCACCTTCAACAAAATCATTCTTTTTTTTAATATTTTGCCTTTTTAACTTTAATATAAAATATTATTAATCAAAAATGTTAAATGCAAGATAGTATATATTTAGTTTCTAAAATTTTCTGCTTATATATCAGTGCATATTATTTCAGCATATGTAGGAGTGAAAAACCAACAAAGTTGCTGACAATTTTTGATCGTAGCTGCAGCAACAGTTTATAAATTTACATAACAGTTATGAAAAGTTTAATTATATTTCATTTTCATATCAGTTTACTAAACTTTAGTGGCACACAAAGTACAGTAACGACAAAGTATAACAGTAACAATGTTGATATGTACATATGTAGTGGTAATAGAAGAGTTTGCGACCATTGATGTTGCAATTTTGGGTTTACGACACTGACTGAACGGTTTGCTTGAGCGAATAAAATTACTTTGCTTTTCGACCAAATGGCTGGGGCAATTTGTTGGTAGTTTCTCTAAGCTCTCAACTACGTAAATCGTTCTTCATACAGATGTCTGCACATGCATATTCTCGTATGTATGTTCAAATGCATATGTAATTTATTTAAAACGCTTACGATATTAAATAAACTGATTTTCATATATACACGTGTGTGTATATCACAAGCTGCATATTAGTTAATAACTACTTGTTGTTGTTTTTGATTTTGTCTTAGCTTAATTTGCCAGCTACTTAAGTTGTGCAAATGTAGTTTGTGTAAAATAAATAACAATTAATATTTAGCTTCTAATATAGTAAAGAGTATTAAATAAATTGCTATAAATAAATTTAAGCGACTTAATGTGAACACATATACTCGTACGTACTACATATGCATGCATTAGAGATTTTAATAAATGTCGATTTAAATGTAATTAAATGCAAAGTGAAATAAACTAATCAATTATTTACACACATATTTATATAATCAAAACTAAAATGGTTTATTTACAGATAAGCAGTAAAGGATTAGAGAGAAACCGGTAGGATAAAGGAGCTAAATATTTAACTCTGAAATTCAATATTTTTCAATTACCTTAGTTTTAAAGAAGTGTTTGAACAGGTTATTACATTTTTTTTTGGTGCAAATTTTACAGAAATATTTGTTTTTCTCAATATAAATTTTTTAACACAAAAGAATATAGATTTTACGAACTTTAAATTTTTTTCATGGCCTAAAATTTGTGAATAACTTGTCAAATATTTGACACAAAAATATTTAAATTTTCTTTTAAATAATTCATATGAAATTTATAAACGATTTAAGCGATTTTTTTTAATTTTGCTAGGAACCATAATTTGAAGAAATTTATTTAATTTATGAAAATATATTCGACAACAAGAAATTAAAACTTTTTTATTAATTTTTTTTATCTTTATGACCGCTAAATTGTTTACCCAATTTATTCAATATTTATCTCATAAATACTTCTACACAAAATAAAATAAAAATTTATTATTGTTAAACAAAAAGGAAATAAATATTTACTATTATATATTTTATTAAATATAAATATCTGAACGCATTAAGTATTTTATTTTAAAATTACAATGAGATAAAAATTTTTGAATAGAGAAGAATTTATTTCAATTAAAATTTTTTTAATATCAAATGAATAAATTTACACTTTTTAATTACTGCAGTTTATAGATCCAGCTCCTTACATAATAACTTAGAATATGAACTTAATATTTATATTTTAACAATTTGAAATATAAGATTAATTCAAAATAATTCGTTCACAATCATGATTTTTTTTCTTCTGTTCGGCAGCCCTTAAGAAACCCAAAAACTCCTCTATAAAAAAGTGTAAAGAAACGATGCGCGAATTTTTTTTTTACCAAGCAGTACGCACCTCGAACAAAAAAAAAACTCCATTTTCTACTGCCTATTTCTAAAGTTTTTAAACAAATACGAAAGCACGGCAACACAGGTTTCCGAGCAAAATAAATAGTTTCATATTTATTTCGCAACAAAAAAGAGGAAGACTAATTTTCAAACGTATTAAAGCAAGTTATATTATATTTTTAGTTTATTTCATCAATTTCTACACCTTTTATTTATTTTTAGCCATGAAAAAGGTGAGAATACATAATCCGCCACAATTACTTACCGCGCTCCGCTCATGTTTTTCGTTTTATTTACTTACGTTTGCATATCTTCTTCCTTTGTAAAAGGCTGTTTACAATATAAAATCATCTGTCATCTGTCATCTGTCGCGTGCCTACTACAGTTTTCCAACCACGAAATATATGAGTTTTTTTTCGCTAAAGGTGCATACCGACCTTTAAAGATGAGTTTTACATAAGCTGAGGCTTATGTTTAAATTTTATGCAAAAAAGTTTTTTGAATTCAAATGAAAATAGTTTTTTCATACCTCTTCTCTTCATAAATGAAAAATATATATTTTTTATTTAAATATCTTAAATTTTTTACACAATTTCTTAAGATTTTGCATTTTTTTGAATTTTTGTATTTTTACAAAAAGTATTAACAAACAATTTTAATCGAATTTTATTTTAAATCTTGAAAAATATATTTACTCCATTAATCTTCCCACTGTGCACACTACCGCATATACAAAGCTATTTACATAATTTACATACATTTATATATCGAAATGTTACGTATTTAAATTCTAACTGCGTACGCTGACAAATTAGATATATGTATGAATGGAAATATGCACATGCACCTAAACACTGAAGCACGTTTCTGCATGTGAGTGTAATTAAATACTCCTGATTTATAACGCATGGCATAAATTAATTAATTAAATAAATAATTTCAAAGACCTTTTCAACTTTCCTGAAACTCTCCTTGTAATTTTCAAATTTATTTGTTGTAATCAAAGTTGAGAAATGCAGAGCTTCCGTGTGGAAAATCTGTGGTTAAACGTTTGCAAAACATACTCACGCACACATACATAGATAAAAAGGCATTGAAAAGACTGCAACTGGGACAATTAAAAATTGTGCAATAGCAAATTGACAAAAGTTGTACATTTTTTTTAGATTAGAATTGTTAACAATTACAGATAGTTTTCAATTAGAGCAAATCTGTACTATATCTAGCAACTTTATTACAAGCGCTCATACACGCCGCACATATATATGTTAATTGGACTTTTGTACGTATGTATATATGTATGTATGTATATGGGAATGTGTAACTAAAAATATAATAAATATTTGTTTAAATATTGTATATGGAGATTCATACATGGCCACTATTAACTACATATGTATTGTACATAAATACACATATTGCTTATGTTAGTATATGTTTATTTGTATGTGCATATTCGTCTAACTCCTAGAAAAGTCGTTAAATTTTATAAAAGTTGACAAAGTGCCTATGGCTTAGTGTAACACAACCACAAAACATAAAGCGATGGAAAGCGGCTGCTGAAGAGGGAGTGCGGCAGAAAAATACTCGTACACATCAAATGCGGCATAGCAACAATAACAACAACCACAATATTCTATTTTTCTCCACATTTTGTTGCAATATTTACTCAGCTGTTTGCTTCAAATGTTGTTTGTGTATTTAGCTTGAGTTTTATACACACACACACACACAACCAAAGGTAAATGAACAACCATACAAACACCAGATGCCCAAGCCAAGCTGAGCTGTGTGTGTCATGTAGTTAGAATGCAAATGGTTGCATATTGTTAGGAGCAAGTCCGTACCATAAGGATTGCGTTTTATATTTGAAAACAATTTGCTTGAATTTTATAGTGGAAAAGGGTTAAACTTCTTGTTTACAACCGAACAATATGTGTTTTCTTTTTTCTCTTTTTTATGCAAAAATTTACACAAAACTCCGACATACATGCAAAAACCTATAAAACAATATGTGTGTACGTAGATGTGTATTTGCATATAGTAATATAAATATTTGTTTATGCGAACGTCAAAAACTTTGGGCCGGTTTTTGAGTTTGGTCGTCAGTGCAAAAATATGGAGTTTCGGTTGCTTTAGCTGCACACAGTGGCACAATACATGCAAACGACAAATAATATTTTAATTTAAAACATAAAAAGTTTGGAAAAATTCTAAATTACCAAAAAGAAATTTATCAATATTTTCTGTAATAAGCAATATATCTTATTGCAAAAAATGATAAAAAATTGTTTTCGTCAAATATACAGTTCAAAAATAAAAATAACTACTTATTAAAAAATATCCTTTCACACACTGTAAACAAATTCCAAGTCCTGCACGAAATATGTAGCTTTTCATTCACAAAGTGTTGAAATGAATGTTTGTATAACTCAAAAACAATGAAAAAGTGTTAAAAAAAACGTTTTTTTCAGATAGTAATAAATGATTGTTTTTATATTCCATTGTGTCATTCTTACTTTAAAACTTCTATTTACATTATTATTATCAGTTTTAAGTTTTTAAGTGTTGGTGAATTGGAAGTGAGTACCACTCTGTTGATATAAGTGGATTATGCCACTCGAAATAACAGTTATGATTTGGTGAAAATAAGTTCAAAATTTATTTTATTGCTTCATAAGGAACATTGTTCAGTTTATTGTCAACAGTAGCTAGTAACTAAAATATGGGGTTTAAAAGCAGAAATTAAGTATTAAATTTTTCAAATTGGTATTGCGAGAGTTATGAAACTTCTAAATAAGAATATACATTATGTTTATTTTATTTCAATTTATTATAATTTAATTACATATTATTTTGTTTTATTGAAATTGCGCTTGTTTCAGTTTTTTTATTATTTTTGAAAAAGCAAATTTTTTTTATATTTTAAGCAGTCTTGTTTATTTGTTTTGTTTCTTTTATTCTATCGTATTTTATTTTTTTACTTTATATTAAATTCTTTTATTTTCATTTATTTGGTTTTATTTCCTTCCTTTTTTATTTATTTAAATTTTTAAAATTTTTCTTATTTTTTATATCTTATTTTATTTTAAATAATATTTTTCTGGTTTAGTATTGAATTCTTTTATGTTATTTCCTTTTATCTTATTTTATTTTATTTTCCTAAATTTCGCTTATTTTATTATTTTGTATTATCTATTTTTATTTTATTTTATTTTATTTTATTATTATTTTGTTTTAATTTTTTTTAGTTCAAAATACCCAAGTACCTCAACTTAATCATAAAGAGCCACCTAAAGGACAGAGTTTTCCTATACCATACAACAGACGGTCCCCGCAACCTCAGAATTAGGTCAGGCGCAGCAAAGGGCGCGATACTCAGCCCTAATCTCTGGAATGTCAGTTACAACGACATATTAATTCTCAAGATGCCTGATTATGCATACCTAGTTGGATATGCGGATGACATTGCAGCAATAATCACCGTCCGCGATACAGAAGATTCACTAAGCGAGGTCATGATACGAACCCAAATGTGGCTTGACTCACGCGGTCTCAAATTAGCAACAGAAAATACCGAGCTGTTACTGCTAACAATGAAGCACATCCCATTAGAAATAAACATGCACAATTTATCCGACAACCTGAAGACACGTAGGGTCGTAAGCTATTTAGGCTTAAGATTAACTTATTGGGCACAAATGCAACACGCCGCGGAAAAGACCTCTAAAATAACATCTCGACTCAGCAGGCTGATGTCCAATATCGGGGGACCTACGCAGGAGAAAAGAAAACTACCGATGACGGCAACTATGAGTATTCTACTTTACAGTGCAGAACTATGGGTGGATACATTAAATAAAGAAAATCGGCTCAAGACTATAGCCAAAGTCTATCCTACGGCAGCATTAAGGGTAGCTTCAGTATACCGTACGGTGTCAAGTGAAGCCATTCTGGTGATAAGGGAACTATAGAACTCCTGGCACTAGGGAGAAAAAAAATTTGGGACCTTAAGAACCAAGGAATTTGGGAAAACGCAAGAGACGCTCTAAAAATAGATACCTACAATCGATAGCAAAGCCTCTGGGAACAAGGAACTTGGGGCAGATGGACCGCAAGGCAAATTAAGGACGTGAAACTCTGGACACAAAGACAATACGGGGATGTGAACTACTTTGCCACTCAGATGTTATCCGGACACGGATATTTCCCAAAATACCTGCACAAAATTGGTAAATCAGAAGGGCCGTCCTGCATATACAATGACGCTATTGAGAATAGTCCAGACCACACATTTTTTAAATGCGAGCGTTGGCGAGCAGAACGAGAGGCACTAGGGAACCTGGAAGAGGTCCGCTGGATGCGGACAACATCGTACCAGTAACGTTCCAGAGTGAAGAAAACTGGGAAAATATATCAAACTACGTAGAGATGGTACTACGTAAGAAAAAGCGGGATCTGGACACAGGTGACGAGATGTAATCTCACTACGAGAAAAATGGAACGCCACCCTGAAGTAATGCGAAAGCGGTTTCCAGGGTGGGCGACGATTCTTTAGAGGAGGGTTTTTTAGTGACCTGCAAGTGGCACATATCATTGTCGTGACGACACAAAGATGATGCGGAAGGCATTTTTCTTCTTATCTTTTATTTCATGTTTGATTCATTTTTTATTTTTTTATTTCTTTTTTTATTCTTTTAAATTTCTTTATAAAGGGTGTTTTTTATAGAGGTATAGAACTTTAAGTTGCAATAAAACAACGATGGATTATTCGATTGACATGAATTTTATTTATCCGAAAGATAATCTTGTGGCATTACATTTTAAATATGATTTCTGGCATAAGACCGGCACGGCTGGCGCGGATGTAGTCCAATATGGACGTCCAATTTTCGATGACTTTTTCCAACATTTGTGGCCGTATATCGGCAATAACCATAAAGCGCACCAAACAGTCAGTTTTTTTTTGGATGTAACGGTGTTTCAACATACACTTGAGGATTACCTTCACTCCAAATGCGGCAGTTTTGTTTGTTGACGTAGCCATTCAACCAGAAGTGCGCTTCATCGCTAAACAGAATTCGCTTATGAAAATCGGGAACAACGGAATCTCGTTTTGGGCCCATTCGACGAACCTACGCCTTACTTGAGTCTATTCATGATGAATTGCCAAACCAAACTGAGAATAAATCACTTCACAGCTGTTAAATCGGTAAGTAATGCCAACTTAAAGTTCTATACCTCTATAAAAAACACACTATATATTTTTAAATTATATTACTTTATTTTATTTTAATTTTTTTATTTTATTTTATTTTATTTTGTTTTATTTTATATACTTCCTTTGTGTATCTTTATTTTATTTTTATTTTTTTTTATTTATTAGTTTTTTTCTATCTAGCGATAGAAATATCAGATAATTTTCGATAACAGTGCGCTCAAATAATAAACTGTAAATCCAATAGTGTGAAATTCTACCACAGCAAATCGAATTGTGTTTAATAAAAATACAGACGGTGAATTTCCGTAAAAAAATAAGAAAAAACTACAACAATGAGCTAGCAAAACAAGAGGAAATTAATAAAAATAGCAAGTATATAGATAAAGAATAGAGAAAGAAGAGACACATTAAAGTCAGGAAAAACAACAGCACCAATATTGCCGGTACAACACTTAATGTCCTAAAAACAAACAAAAAACAGACAAATTATCACCAACATCTTATTGAGTATCCAATCAGTGAGAAATTGCTGTAAGGCAGTCACGTTGCCACGGCAAATTCTATTGATTGACCGAGCGACAAGCTGAGGGGCCAGTAAATGTATCTATGTATGTTGTCAAGTAGTTGGCCAATTGACTAGCAGGTCACACTCAATCACAAAAACAACAACCTGAATTTCATTATCAGCAAGCCGCAAATGATGTTGCGTAGACATATATATATATATATATATATATACATATATATATATATATAGTATATACACTAGCAGATGACAACACGAAAATGAGGAAGCGAATGGCAAGCCAGAGGAGTCTGGCAATTGGCTTTATAGACGGAGCAACGTTGCAACAAGTAGCAACAGAGCGCTGTGAGCAACAGCACAGCGCTTAGAGCCATAACAAGCTATCCGCAAGCCGTTAGCTGCCAATAGTCGTCCGATGGACATCACCGCCGTCGCGTCAATTACTTTCGAACTCAATACAAACCCACTCAATAATATTATAGCACGTCTGCCGAAGACAAGTGGCAGAATCTAATTGAAAGACAAATTTATTAATTATATTGTGTATACAAACATACAGAATTATACAATATTGACTGTAAAGACAAAAAATACAAAATGGTGATCGATATTAAAATGTGTCGTTTCGAGAATGTCTCTTGGGGTTTTCGCTTGGTCGGTGGTGCGGATTTTGAATTTCCGCTAACGGTTGTTAAGGTTAGTACGGAAACATATTGTGAAAATTTCCGACATTTTGTGTAGAAAAATCAATTTATTATCAGCATTTTAACCGCTCAGTCACTGGAGTTTGATACTGGTCATTTCAGGCTTGTGAATTTTCCTTAAAGCCACCGAAAAGTGAAGTGAAAAAATGTGTAAATGAAAAATTTTGTGGTCAAATCGAATTACGTAACTTCGAAATAAATTCTGCGCTGCTGTTGCGTCGTCGTTGGTGCATAAAAACTTACGCGTGGGGCTATACATACATACAGACTTATGTTATTTCTGCTGCTGTGTGAGAGCTCAAGTGCTAACTTTTAACGTTTTTCGTAATAAATTTTCAGAATATGTTACATTCAACGTTTACTTGCAACTTTAATGTGAATTTTCGAACATAAAAGAAAATACAAATAAAAAGGAATGCTGCCACTCCACTCACACACCCACACACACACACAATTGACTATGACGGGTTATAGAGCATGGCGACAAATGGAATAATAATTAAAATGACTTTTCGTTAACATTAACAGGCCATAAAATATTTTATTATTGCCAATCAACACGCAAGAGTGCGGTGAGCGCACACATGCATGCATACTAACATACAAGCTGACTGCCAAACACACAAATATGCTCATTGTTGCACAAAGTTTATATGAAAGTGTGTTTCTGTAACAACAAAATATACTAGATATGCATATATCTGTTCCATATACCGCAAATACATACACACATATAATATACATAAAAGCATCATTGAAAGGATTCGTCCTACATTGCTTGCTCTTATGCTTTTATTAAATCAGTAAGTCGGCCAACCACCACCTTCACCTTCTTCTACCTCTCTCCATTCAGCATTCTTTCCATCTGTCATACCATCCATCATCACATCGCCTTTATTGTCAGCCAGCTTTCGCATGAATGTCCACACTTCTTTTGTCGTCTCTTTCTCTCCTTATCTCTCTCTCTCTCTCTCTCTCTCTCTCTCTCTCTCTCTCTCTCTCTCTCTCTCTGTTTCTCTATTTATTTATGCTCATTCGTATTGGCATCCTTTGGTTTGTTTGTATTTCTTTAATTACATACCATATGTTTACCGTTGCAAAGAGTAAGCAAGTGCAAGTATCGTACAAAACAAAGCCAAATGCTAGACGCTCTGCTATTAGCAGCGAAAAATGCAGCAGCGAATTGGAAAAAAGAGAATTTAATCAATAAAATTAAATTTGGATTGAAAAAATGTGAACTATTTAAGCGTAAACAATTTAACAAGTGACAATAAATACTTAAAATATTAAAAAATACGAAACTTTAATTTTTGCTAGTTACTAATTACTTTAATTGTACTAATATTTGAAGTGCTTGAATAAATACACAATTTTCAATTCATTATAATAAGCCTTCGCAAGGAAATTGTGCTAACTTGTTTTAAGAAAATTTAGTTTTGCCTGAAAAATTTATTACAGTATTATTTATATATATTTTTGTAATTAAAATGCTAGGTAATGGACTCATGTATATAATTTTTCTGGTAACAGCTTTAACCTTTTTCTTTGCATTGAAATTTCAAACAAATAGTATATCATTTTAGCACTGAAGTAAAAGTTTATGTATTGAAATAAAAACTTACTTTCACGCAAGTCTTTTAATCTGATTCCAAAAACTACTTATATATTTTCTAAAATGGCGGTACAATGCAACTCTCCAACCTATTATCATTTACACACACACATATATATATATATACTATATATTTGGCGCTTTGTAACCGCTGAAGCGATTTTCGGCCGAGCTCCTCCTCCAATTTGTGGTTTTGCGTCTTGATGTTTTTACCAACAAATGGAGGGACCTACAGTTTATTCTAAGCCGCCTCCGAACGGCTGATTGATTTTTATGAGGAGCTTTATTTCATGCCAGAAATACACCCGGAGGGCTTGACATTCCCTGCCGAGGGGCGACCGCAATTAGAAAATTTTTTTTTTCTATCATTTTGGATGTTGCTCGAACCTGCGCTCGAACCCAGGCCTTTCGAATGTCAATACGCAATGCTAACTCGGCTATCGCGGCCGAATCATTGACACATGCTGATGTTTATTCAGTAAATATACTCTAAATCAAATATATTAATGTAAATAATAAAATTCGAAGAGATCAGTCTTGTTACGACAATATCAATATCAAAATATTGGTGTTTAACCACATTTTGCAACAAGATGTTAAGTGAAATCCAAATCCAGTTTAGTTTAAATTTTGACAAAATTCAGTCAAAAGGCGACAAATACAGTAACTTTTGAACCTATAGAAAGGAATAAATCTTTGTTGTTGTTGTTGTTGTAGCGGATAGCTGACCACGCCTAGGAACAGGTAGGTCCAGTCTTAGTTATCGAGGTCATCTAACGGGAGGCGCAGGAAACGTGCTGTTTCGACGGGTTCGGATCAGAGGGAGAGGTTTGTTTGATGAGATGGATCGAGCGGGCATGCAAGGAGGTGCGAGGATTCATTGCATGCTGGTCATGTGTTCAGTATCTCAGGATCGAGTCTGGATAAGTAGGAGTTGAGCCTACTACAATAATATCCTAACTTTAATTGTGTCAGGATTACACGAGAACTCGAGTTATTATTCATTCATGATCCCTACGGTAGCATCCCAACAGATATTGACACAGCATAACGTTATGCTCCTTAACTGGGAGCATAGATGTTTCACTGTATAAGTGATGCTCCGGCACCATCAGGAGGTTTCCCATAACGGCCCGAATAGCGATGTTCTGGCATGCTTGTAGCTTCTTTAACTACTTCTCGCTAGCCACTGGAGTCCAAACCGGAGCCGCATAGTTTACGATCGGCCGCCCATTGACTTTGTATGTTGACAACAACGTTTATTTGTCTTTACCCCAAATGATACCGGCTAGGGATTGAGGAGTGCAGGCTGTCAAATGTGAATCCCAGTAACATTGTCGACTTTCACAGTTCTAATCCGTACTCTTTCGTCCAGCTGGTGTAAAGGGAAAAGGGATTTCCGCAGGCAGTAAGTGTAGATGTCGCGCAGTGAAGAATTGGGAAAGGTCGTCGAAATAGCAGTGTACTTTCGAACAAGGTCTTTCAATATCCTGGCCAGACGCCAATATCGAACAGTCATCGGCGTATTAGATCAAGAAGACGCCCTCTAGTGGTGAAGGGAGCCTAGAAATATAAAAATTAAACAGTGTCGGTGAGACACCACTCTTCGTAATCAGCTGTTTAATTTTTCGTAGCTTTGATGTTCGACCTCGAAAGTCAACCGATGATTGTCGACCACTCAGGTAATTCATGGTAAACCTCTTCAACCTAGGCAGTAACGAGGACTCCTTAATGTCGTGATTGACCGTCTCAAAAGCTTAATTGGTCCAATGCTACAGGGCCAATTTTGGTTGAGGCCATGAACTATCTGAGTGTTTGAGGTGTGAATTTATGTTGTGGTTCTGTGCACTTTCCGCAAGCCATGTTGATGAATAGCTAGGCACATATGGTGTGTGAGGGACAGGAGCAGGAAGGGCTCAATGGTCTTCGCAACTGGGGAAAGAAAACATATCGAACGATAGGACTCTCCTTTGTTTGCAGGTTTCCCGGCTTTAGGAGCGGGACCACTCTACCCAAAGTCCACATGTCGGGTATAATTAGAGTGATCAAAGACAAATTGAGAAATAACAGGCTTCTAAAATTTGAAAATTTTTCTCTGATAATAACAACTTCAGTTAGTTCTTAAAAGCTAATATTGTTTGGAACCGAGCATTACTTAGCCGACTGTTATAATTGAATATGAATAATTGGATATAACCAACTGGGTGAACCAGTTTTAAAATTTTAAGTCAATAATACTAGTCTCTCTGACTGTCCTGAACCATAAGAGTCTTTGTAAGACTTATCCTATATTTTGTTACAAAAATTTGTTAGAAGAAAAAAAATTAAATTAAAGCAAGATAAATCCAACTATTCAAGGAAGGGCTATGCTTAGACAATGTCCAATATTGGTTACCGGAAAGTCCTGAAGCAATACTTCTATTTATTTTTAATTAATTTCTTGCGCGGTTGTTAGGGTAATTAGTGCTTTTTTGACACTCTACGGAAAACTTTCTTGCAAAAATTGATTTGGAAGAAATTAAACGCAGTGATCAAAAAAAAAATTAATTATATTAAATTAAATATCTATAACTTATTATTCTTTTTTTTTTGGCTATGAGTAATGAAATAACAAAAAAAAAACAGTATTTATTGCTCATAAAAGTATTGTGTTTTACTTTTGCCTGGTAACCAATTCTTACAAATAGCCTAAAACCGTCTTGGCATAGATTCAAACAAAATACAAAGAATTCAAATTTTGACATTACGAAAGTAATTTTACACAAACAAATTGTATAGGACTTTTGTTTTTGTATTTTTCCTACTAACTTGTGTGAATTTGATTATATTTATTCTTAGTCTTCAAATTCCATTTTTTTAAATTTCAAGTTTCCGCCTTTATCTTCGAGACAAGTTCATAAATTTTAAATTGAGCTTATATCGGGTGTTTGGGATGATGTTGATAGAGGTTTCGTATTGAAAGGGTATAAGAGCGAGAGCAATAAAAGCCCATTAAATTTTAAATTTAATACGATATTGACGGCCGCAATAGCCGGGTGGTTAGCATTGCGTACTAAAATTAAGGCCTGGGTTCGAGTCCAGAAAATTAATTTTTCTAGTTTCGGTCGCCCCTCAGCAGGGAATTTCAAGCTCCTCATAAAAATCCATCAGCCGTTCGGTGGCGGCTTAGAATAAATTGTAGGTCCCTCCAATTCTCGTTAAAAACATCAAGATTCAAAACTACAAATTGGAGCTTCTCGACCAAAAATTGCTTCAGCAAAGAAATTAATACGTGAAATTAACATATGCTTTGTATGAAAGTATAAAGTATTAAACTCTTTAAATTGCAAAACAGATCGAGGGTGTATTATAATTTTCCAGTCTCCTCTTTCAATTTATGGTGTGAGTTTTTAATATTTTTTCAATAAGTTGAAGGCGCTACAGTTCATTCTAAGCCGCTTCCGAATAGCGGATGGATTTTTACGTCGAACCGTCTTCTTTTTGTTGCACGTCCCACCCTGAGTACGTCCACGAACTCATCCAAGATCTCTTTCACGACCACCTTTACATCTTACGCCATGAGTTTCAACGAAGTGCAAAAAATTCGGTTAATTGATCTTTATAAGCTGATTACTTTGGAAGTTTTTATTTTAATTTTTATTTTTTTATATTTTTTATTTTTTTATTAGCAGTTTAGTTTGAATGGGAATTTTAGAATAATGACAGTAAACGTCTCTGTTACCGCGGTATTTCGTTCTGTAGCAATTTGGCCAAGATTTTACTGCTTTTGCCATAAAACCATGGCCTGTAAAATCTTGCGGATTGAATGGTTAAATGCCTGTAGCGCAAAAACCATTCACTGGGACTTCGACAGTGGTTATTTGTGATGTGCAAGTTCAGCAATATCGTAAGGCTCTAGAACATTTCAGATTGAAGATAAAACTGAGAAAAATCAATGCCTCCATGAAAAATTGATCAGTTAATTATAATCCATTATATCCATTCTACAATACTAAAGCCCATAGCATACTGATTCGATAAGCGAAGGGTAATATCTTAACTTGTTTTCCGGCACATGTGAAAACATGTGGTTTTTGCGTAATGGTTTACTCACAAGTAACTCTCCGCTACTACTTTCTAACTCAGCTAAATGTTCAAAACAACTAACTAAATCATATATTTTTTATCGAAGTTGAGTTTATTGTGAGTAAAATTCATGCCTTCAAACTCAATTGAAAAAATTAAGTTATTACATTATTGAGAAAAAAATATAAAAATAATACGTGGTTACTTTTTCCAGTTTTCTCGAAAAAAAAAATTTATTTATTACAATTTGATTTTTACATATTCGCTCAAGAGTAATGAATATCTCTGAGTTGCTTATATTTCTGTTCATTCATTCATTCATTTTTTTTTTCTTTTTCATGATTTTTTGATCAAGAATAATGATTTCCATTTGAGTTAAATTTTTTATCATCAAAAATAGTTATCGTACTTTGAGTTTTAAAATTATCTATAAAAATAGTACTTAATTCATTTTTTTTTCTTTGAACGCCATGGCGCCTTTTAAATAAATGATATATGGTAAAATCATCTTATTCTAAATTAGCCACTGTATGAGCTTCAAATTGGCATTAAACTTAAACACATATTCATGACTATCTCTATAGGAAAGTTGGAAAAATACTTTGCACTACGACTTCTTTAGTTATGAAACAATGTGCCTGAAATTATGTACCTACAGATCTTGAATAAAAAGCCAAATCAGGAATATGGGATAACTATTATCTACAGCAACAATGCAATTATTCGTGCACATATCCTTGTTGTGGGATGATCATTAAAAATCATCTTACCCACAAAAATCCGAAATTTATTTATACAAAATTCGTTTCCTGAAAAATTCAACTTTTATTTTTTATTTATTCGCATTGATTTTGTCTTATCTGATTTAACTCTATCTATCTATAATCTTTTCTAAATAATTTGCAATGCCACAAGCTATCCTAATTCAAGTGTGCCGGTTTAATTATAACAAGTTGTGGTACTCTATGCTATACAAAATTTGTAGAGTTAATCGAGATATTAAATTTATAACCCGGTGTTCACTGAACACTCAATGGGGTAGGAAAATTAAAGATTGCGTCTAAACTGTAATAATATTTATCATTATTTATTTATTATTTTTTTGTTTGTTTGTTTGTTGAGTATCTATTCATGATCCGTGAAGCCAATACAAAATTTCTTATGGTGTAAAATTTTTTCCAAATTCGATGAGCTGTTCTATGGAAATATTCAAGCTTGAAATTTAAATTTCATCTACATTTAAAATTCATGTATCGGCTAGTTCAGAACAAGAAAATTTTAGTATCTACCATTCATTAGAAAGCGCTATGACGTTTTGCGCAATTTGTAATAATAATAATAATAATAATAATAATAATAATAATAATAATAATAATAATAATAATAATAATAATAATAATAATAATAATAATAATAATAATAATAATAATAATAATAATAATAATAATAATAATAATAATAATAATAATAATAATAATAATAATAATAATAATAATAATAATAATAATAATAATAATAATAATAATAATAATAATAAACATAATAATACATTTATTATTTAATAATAATAGAAATAATAATAATTATAATAATAATAAAATTATAAATTTAAAAAAAAGCAAAAAATATCAAATATTTGTATTTATTTCGGAATGAAAAATTTTGCCCAAAAAAAAACAACTTTTATTTTTGATCGGAAATTAGAACTCATAAAATAATGATTAACAAGATAAGGATAATTTTTATCAGAAAAAAACTCATAGAATATTATATGTCTCTACATATACAGAAAACTTTCATGCAATATGTGAAAATCTTTGAGCTTTTTCATTAAAAATCAAAAATTATGATTATTCTCGATCAATTCATATAATTAATGTAAATAATTGTTAAAAAAAAAACGTTCATCTAATCTAAAGAACCGTGAATATTCTCCCTTTTAACAAAAGAAAAAACTGAAATTTAAAAAAATTCTCTACTTAAGCTAATAAAATTCCAGAATTCGTACAAAGTAAAATATAAGAATAATATTGAAAAAAAAAAAAAAATTCCACTTCCTATTTTAAAATTTTAAATGTTATTAACGAAAGGTGCAATAAATACCAAAAAGCAGATTTATCTATTAATGTATTAGTCAGCACCAAAATGTATTCTCTCATCCTGGATTTTTATTTAAATTTGATATAGATAAGCGAAAGAAATAATTTTCCATTTGGCCCATATAAGTGCACGATAATTACTCATGCTTAATGTCTCCAAAAACACACAATATTTACGCGCGCGTGTGTGTGTGTGTGCAAAAATCGTTTAATCCCACAGAGAACAAATTTGTTTGTTCAATTTGCCGCTTTATCACTCATTGTTTTGCTATAATTTTCGAACTTAATTCGCCTCATTAAGTATTAGCATTTTCGCATTTTTATTGCCACACTTTTGGCCAATTTTCACTTCTCTCTCTTTTTTGCTCCCTTTCACTTACTCACTCGCTGCTGGCATCGTCGCCAGCGTACGCACAGCCGCTGCTGTCTCCGGCCCAACGTGCAACTAACGCTGGGGACGACAACTGTCAATCGGGCAACGCGCAACGCGCAATACTTCAATGTCTAGTCAGACAGGCAAATAAACAGAAAGAAAATTAACAGCAAAGGAAAAAGAAATCTTCATTGAATGGCGCTACAACGGAAGGTGCACAAAAAAAGGCAAGCAAACGAATGTCGCATTGCTGTCACGCACCACTCTAGCCAACCAAAAAAGAGTTCATTGCCGAAATTAACTTACTGACCTAGCAAGGAGTGCGCCACTTGACGCGTATTGGAGTTTTGTGGGGGGAAATTGTTATTCCTTTTTTTCTTTTTTCTTCGCCGAACCTCAGCTGGCGTTTGATTTTCACATATTTTGTGATACTTTCACTCCTTCATTCGTTTGTTAATTTAGGTCAATGAGGGCAGTATTGCCGAGGAGGCCGGTTTGCGTGAAGGTGACGTCATTGTACGTATTAACGATATTGCCATCTCGCCGCTATCACACGACGAGGCAGACAAGATAATTAGGCAATGCGGAAATGTCTTCTACTTTGGTGTGCAACGGTAAATTAATGCAAAAATAATTTCATTCGTCACGATTCATTTGACATTTTGACATTTATTTATGGTGCAGTGAAGGTGAGGAGGAGCCGGTGCCGAAGATGTTCCCTGTTCTGGATGTCGAACGCTCACTTTCGCCACAAGTTATACCCGATGTGACTGGTCGTAGAAGTCCTATTCCTCGTCAGTTGGCAATAGAGTCACCGCCACCGCCGGAAATTGAGCTTTTACCCGATCTACCCGAACGCCCATCCTCGGTTCTATCGGAAGCAAGCGAAATCAAGTTGGTAGAAGAAGAGATCGCAGCAGTGCTTTCCGGAGAGTCGGAAGTGCTTAAGGATCAAAACGTGATGGGGTTCGTTTCATCAGAAAAAAATAAAAGTGCATGTGTAGATTTTTTGTTAATTCTTATTATATTAGCGTAAATTTCTATAGAATATTTCCCAAACCTGGCGTCTGCATGAGCAGTGATGTCCTGCGCACACTCAATGAGAGTGCCATCAAAACCAAAGCAGAGAAGGATAAAGAAAATAAGAAGTGGTCTACGTTTCTAATCAAACCCGATCGTCCCATACCAAAGAGCAAGGAACAAATCGAAGCTGAGCGTCGTGCAGCCAATGCTTACAGGGTGCAGATTGTGAAGTCAGCACCGAGATCACGCTCAGTTTCACCGATGGTATGTTATGAAATAAGAAAAAGTATTTAGGAAAATATTAAATACGTATACACCATGCAGCCATGTCCACCAGAACCAGTAGCGCCTGCTGAGTCAGTAAGTAAAGAAAAGCGACCCTCGCCACCAAAAGAGGAGGAAATTGAGGAGCCTTCACCGACCGACAGTGAGTTACCCAATTTGGAGGAAATAAAAATTGTGGTTAAACCGCCCGTTGAGGAAAAGGAGAGCCTACAGCTTGAAGCTGGAAGTGAGCAAAATCAGGAGGATATTGAAAAAAAGGAAAAACATGAAGAAAATGAAAGTAAGGACGTGGGACAATTACCACCGCCAGAGTCAGCTCCAACAGCAAAAGAGGTAGAGGAAAACTCCAAAGCCACCAATGGTGATGAGACCTCAAATAGTGTGGCCGCCTCCGTTGCATTGGACAAGTCTTTGCCGCAACGCGAAAAAACCGAAGAGGAGTTAGCACTCGAACGTCAATTGGCCGATGTGCAGCGTCAACTAGCTGCACTCTCCTCGTTGCCTTCTACCATACAGTCGACACTCGATGCCGTTACAAAGCAATTGGCTACTCTACTGCCCGCTTTCCAGCTGGAGTCGACGACCCAGGCACAGCCGTCGCAAGCGCCAGTGTCTACTGGCGCTGGTGCCGAAACACGCTCTATTAGTTTGGAAAAGATTGAGGAAAGCGCCGAAGTGACAAAAATCGAGGAAGAAGAAGAACAAGGTGAGACTCTTGCGGCCATAAGTGCGCTTTTAGTGACATATGAAGCGCATTTGGAAATTAACTGTTTTTTATTGTTGTTGCTAAAATGTAAAATTTTTGTGTTTCGTCTCTTTTCAGCTCAAAAGCCAGACTCCGACAGCAATTTGGAGAATTCAGTGGTTACTGAAAAAGTTTCTGAATCTCTTGAGGCGGTTAAAGAAAATGTCGAAACTGATGTGCCCGTTTTGAGTGCAGCCAAGCAGCAGGAAGCGAAACAAAACAAAGAGGATAGACAGCAAATGGAGGAGGAACAAAATGCGAAGAAGCAGAAGGTGAGTCGGTATATGTTGGTTTTTCCTTCCATCTAAAATTTAAGATAAATACTACATTTTTAAGAATTTAAAAATATTTAGTTGCTTATACTCATACATACCCAAGACACGTTTCATAGCGCAAAGTTATTTTCAAGTATTTTTGGAGAATCGAGAAGAAAATAAAAATTTTCATTTCAAGTTTTAATTTTTTTTTTCGAAGAATTCAGACTGATTATTAATAATTCAAAATCTTCCATAAACTTAACTCCTCTTTTACACATACAAAACTTCTCAAAAATTTTATTATCCACTAAATAATAGCCCTATTTAAAGCTTTTGGTCTTTTACAGCGGCACACAGTACGCTTTGAATTATGAAGATGAAAATTTAAGCCAGAGCGTGCTTTAAAATATCGGCAGCGCTCAAAATATACACAAAATAAAATATAAGAAAATACAAATATAAAAAATTTAAAAGCTTTTAAACTTTTACCTCGAATAACCGTTTTCAAAGAAAGTCAATTTATACATATTTTCGATAAACAACTCTTCAATTAAATATCAATTAACCATTTACAATAATCTAAAATCCTAATCTTACTCTTTCAACATATGTACATGCACATATATACATTTGCTTGAAACTCCATTCACCTATATTTGTTTGTGTACAAAATGTCGGTAAATTATATGAAACTGACCCTAAAACTGGCAGCGGAGCGAGGTGATTGAGGAACTTGAAGAACAGTTGGAACGCAAAACCAATCCTCGCCGTTCGAAACGTGCCTTCGGTCCATTGACACCATCTTCTGAGCGACCATTGGTATTGCCGGGCGGTAGGCGTTGGTACAGACCGAAAGATGCCTACAATGATGAATTTATAGCAGAGACATTGAGTGCACAAGCAGAACTCATCACAGGCAGCACATTGGGGTAATTACAGTTTATAATAAAATTTTCAATTTGTATAAATTTGTGATTAGTTGATTAATCGAATTCATAAATTATTTAAAAAACACTGAGTAGTTAATAAATTTATAAAAATAAATATTCTAACAATTGCTGAATTTTTATTTTTATAGATTAATATACTAACCAAAGCAGAAGTAATTTGAAATTAAAGCATTTTAAGACTGATTAATTGAACTATAATTAATCAGATATAAGTACTGTTTTCATTGCCATTATATATGTATTTAACTAAACTGTATAAATTAGTTGATTAAAAAGTCCTGTGATGAATCAAAAAAAAAATAATAATAATAATAATAATTACTTCATAGCAAATCCATAATTTTAGTAAAATAAAAATAGTCGTTTGATTAGGATTTCCAATATCATTTAAAAGTTGACAACCACAGATAACACAAATTTCAGTTAAAAAGAAATTCTTTTCTTAATTTTTTGAGTTAAAGAATAGTATTTTAGAACTATTTACTAATTAAAAAAATATCTTTTTTTTTCATTTTAAAATATATCGAATCAAATATGGTATATGTTTTGTATGGTCTTTTTAAATTATTTTTTTAATATATAAAGTTTTTTTTTATAAGTAAACATTCAACAAGTCTTTATTTTGTAGATAATATTTTTTTATTTACCTATTCAATTTCAATTTGTCTTATATATAATTAATTTATTTTTATTTGCTTTATTTTATACGAGGATTGCATTATATGTTTCTGGATCTTTATTTTATTTATTTATTAATTTATTTATTTTTCGGTCAAATGAGGAAAGAAGTCTTAAGGCTTAAGGCTAATTAAAGTAATTATATAAGATAGTACGAACTTCTATACAGGATAGAGACAAATCAAGATTCAAAATGCCATTTAATTCCGTAAGGGTTCTATTTAATGGGACGTACTTGGAATAGTTAAATTTTACAAGCCAAATATAAAAAGGAGTCACAAGCCTAAGATTTCGACTAGGGACATTGAAGTGTAATCTTTGCAAGAGATTAGGCCAGTCCACTGATCCTTTTACAATATTGGACAGAGGCAGAGAGGAAAGAGTGTCTGCTAGTCAGAAATATAATACCCAAAAGCAGACAATGCCACTAATACGAAGGAATCAGTTCAGAAAAATGTATAGAGCGTTAGGCGAATTTTATAAAAATTTTCTCACTCTAAGCGGCTTATATATAAGTATGAAGAATGGTACGGTTTCAAGATAAATGAAAGATATTCGAGCCTTCTTCTTAACATAGAAACATAAAAAATTTGTGTAGGGATCTGAAAGTAGAGTACTATTACGGCGAATAAAAGCTAGCATTGCGAAAGATTTTGAAAGAGTATAATTAATGTGATTAGAGAAACTCAATTTCGTATCGAAATAAACACCTAGATCCTTACTTCCAGAAACCGAAGTATCCCAGAAATATGGTATCACATAGGAAATTATGAAACTTTCGTGTATAAGTGGAGTAAGAACACTTTTTAACTTTAGGATTTCAGTTGGTTAAGATCCACTCGAAATGCAACGGAATTACTCAGACTTTTAATTACTGAGTAAATTTAGACAGTAAGAAAACAGGACCTAACATCATTGATGGACAAGATAAACAGCAAGGAGCCCAAGACGCTGCTTTAAGGTACGCCCGATGTCGCTATAAAAGGTCGGGATGACCAATTTTCAAAAGTACCTAAACAGATTCTATCAGAGAGATAAGATGTTATCCATAAAAGGAATAGAATGAAAACCCAAAGTAGATAATTTAGAAACTAGGACCCTGTGAGACGCTCTATCAAAAGCTTTTGAAAAGTCAGTATAAATTGTATCAACTTGATACCATTCTTTGAAAGAAGTAAAGTGACAAAAGCCACCTCACCGAGAATGATATATTTTTGTTATTTACAGTAACTTAAAATATTAATTTCGGTAAAAAAAAATGGAATTAAATCAACAAAATTTTTGGGCGATTATTTTTACATCTTTCGACGTAGATCAACTCAACAATAGCGTAAGAATTAACTTAATTCTATTTATGTTGATACAGCTACAGCAGTGTTCATCTACGGTGTGGTGAATTCAATCGAGGTCGTAGATTAATCTATTCATTTCATGATGGTCGGCCAAAAACTTTTGTTCTTCCGGAAACTAATGATGCTATGCACAAACTGATATTGCAAGATCGACATGTGATATATCGTGAGATTGAGACAACTATAGGTATAAGTGGGACCAGCATATATTCAATATGGATTAAGGCTTGATTTTAAAATTAATTTTTTCACGTGTGATGCCTCTCAATTGGCAAGCTCAAAAAAGGCTCGTGTCAATTGGTCGAAACGAATTAAAAAAAAAAAAAAACGATACCGGCGCTTCGGATCACGTCTATGGCATCGTGACAGGTGATGAGCTGTTGATTCATGCGTATGAGCCAGAAAGTAAATAGTAGTCGACTGTATGAGTGTTTCAAGATGTGCCGAATCCAACAAAACTTCCAAACAAAAGGTTGTCTGTGTTTTTTGAAATACTGGATATGTTGCAACGGTACCACCAGAACAAAACATAACAGTAAATTCTACCACGCAGTTGTCTTTCATGAATCCAGAAAAATCAACCGCAGATGACGGTATATTTTAGCACTTAAAAAATCGATTTGATGAGTCATCCAGTATATAGTCCCGACCTGGCACTGAATGACTCTTTATTCCCGTATGTAAAATATAAACTGAGACGCCAACGTTTTTTGACACATTAATAGGCGGTTGATGTGTTCAGAACTCATGTTTTGAAGTTACCTCAATCAGAGTGGCAAAAGTGTTTCGATAAAGGATTTAAACGCATGCGAAAGGAGATCCATCTTAATGGAGAATATTTTGAAATACAATAAAGCAATTTTCGTTGATTAATATATTTTTTGGTCTCTAATCCCGAAATATATAATGCAACCCTCGTATTAATAAAATTTCTTCTTTATTTCAATTTATATATTTAAACCAAACTTTAATTACCTTTTTAATATTGTTGAAGAACTCTGTTGAAATCTGTAAAGAAAATTGAAGAAAATGAATAAATTAGTTTATAAAATAATATTTGTCGTGATAGAAAGATGAGAATATATAGGTGAAAGCAACCTCATACGTGAATGGTATATTTGAATTAATTTTCTTTTAATCCCATTTGCAACAGACATCTATGAGAAAAAATATATATGGATTCATTATAGTTCACGCAATTAGCTAAAATAAATTTTTAATAGAAACAAAAAATAGAAAATACAGTTATATATTAAACTGAAATAGCAATGGCAAGAAATGCTTTGAAATTATTCAAAAAAACGTTATTTTGAAATTACGAACAAAAAATATCAAATATCAATGCGTTATATCTTTTACATATACATATATATACATAAGTATATTTATAAACAAAAGAAAAAAAAAGAAAAACTTATAATCATGAATAAATTTTTGAATTTTTTTTTTCAAATATAAAACACCAGTGAATAAAAGTTTTTCCTGTAGAATAAATCTAAATTTGATTAAAATGCATTAAGCAGCTCGTACATGGCTACCTAGAATATATTTCAATATATGCATATGAAAAAAAGATTCTTTTAAAATTATCGTACATTCATTTTGTAAAATTTTTCCAATTCATTACATTTAATCAACCTAAATGATGTATTTAATAACAACAACAACAACTACTACTACTATTACAACAAAACCATCGTAATCTACAAATATTTGTGTGTATGTGTTCGCATACTTTTTCATCACATCTTCATTCATGGGTATGCGTCATTGCAGTTTTGAAAGTCCATTGCTCGGCTACGACCCAAGGTATCAACATAGATTCATACGAATGTTTGTTTATAGTTATTTAATATAGTTTATTTTTATATTTTTATCTGCTAACATATTTATATAAACATACTATTATTTCGAATTTCTTTTCTATATATATATACATATGTGTTTGACTGAGTATTTATTCATATGTGTAGCTTGTATGCGATATCCTTAGAATACCGTGATGCTATATTATAAAAATTTTTGCTGAAATTAGTTATATTTTCTTTTGATTGTATGTAATGCTAATTATCATTTCAATTACCTTTATCTGCATTTCATTACTCAATTCATCAAAGAAGTTAAATGTGTGTACGTACGAGCGTTTCTGCTGTGATAAAGTACTAAAATGAGTTTTTCAATGTGCATATTTTTGTAATTGATATATTTGAAGCAATATTTCCTTCCATTTGACTCTCACTCATAGTTTACAATCACACATCATATTTGCATCACAATAACATATTTATTCATAATTTTTTCTTTTTTTGAACGAACAAAAATAAAAAAATTATTTTCATTTATTTGTTTTCACGATATTTAATATAATACAATTAAATTTTTTTTTGCCTATTATTGTTTTCTTTTTATTCATACTTTTATCCAAATTAATTTTTTGTTTGTTTCTTATTATTTATTTTTAAAAATTCGTTATTTTTAGATTTTATTTCTTTTTTTATTATTTTTTATATCTTTAATTTTATTTTATTTTATTTTATTTTATTTTACTTAATTTTTTTTTTGTTTTATTATATTATTTTTATATTATATTTACTTTATTTTTTTTATTTTATTTTATTTTGTCTTATCTTATTTTATTTTAGTTTATTTATTTTATTCTATTTTATTTTATTTAATTTAAATTATTTTATTTCATTTTTTCTATTTTATTTTATTTTACTTTTTTTTATTTTATTATTATTTTATTATTTTGTTTTATTATATTATTTTGTTATATTATATTTACTTTATTTTATTTTATTTTATTTTGTTTTATTTTGTTTTATTTATTTTATTTTATTTTATTTTAATTTACTTAAATTTATTTAATTAATTAATTATTTTACTTAATTTAATTTAATTAATCTTATTGTATTTTATTTTATTTTATTGTATTTTATTTTATTTTATTTTATCTTATCTTATCTGATTTTATTTTATTTTATTTATTTTATTTATTTTATTTATTTTATTTATTTTATTTATTTTATTTATTTTATGTATTTTATTTATTTTATTCTATTTTATTTTATTTTATTTAAATTATTTTATTTCATTTTTTCTATTTTATTTTATTTTGCTTTTTTATATTTTATTTTTTTGTTTTATTATATTGTTTTGTTATATTATATTTACTTTATTTTATTTTATTTATTTTATTTTATTTTATTTTACTCAAATTTATTTAATTAATTAATTATTTTACTTAATTTTATTTAATTAATCTTATTGTATTTTATTTTATTTTATTTTACTTTATTTTATTATATATTTTTTCTCTATTACATGATATACTATATTATGTTATTTTATATTATATATATTTTTTTAATCATTTTATTTTTTAAAATTTTGTTTTAATTTTATTTATTTGATTTTTTTTTTGTGTTACTTGATTTTATTTTAATTAATTTTATTTTTTTATATTTTTTTTTATTGCATTTTTTGATCGTATTTTACTTACTTTTATTTTCTTTTATTTTATTTCAGTTTTTATTTTCTTTTTTTTTATCTCATATTTTATTCCACCTCAAGAAAAATATACGCTTTTTCAAATGCCTTGCATCTTTTGTGTATCTTGTAAGTTGCTCTGTACTCACTTAGCAAAAGATTTGAGTATTTATTCATTTCGAAATTTAAATTGCCACTTTCTGTTTATTTAAAACAATTAAAGAGTTTTTTTTTCGTTAAAGAAACTCTATCAACTTTTAATTGAGAGTTCTTGACATACGCAAATGTAACTCTATATCACTAGTCTAACTGCCAAGTGAGTTAATATATGCATATATATACATGTAACAATGTAAACTTATGACTATTATCTCTACAAAATTTTAAATTAAGCAAATATGAATTTATAAAAATAACTATAAAATTCTATTGTTTCATTGTGTAGGTAGGAAAGTTTCCTTTAGCAAATACTTCTTTACATATTTTTTATTATCCATTATTTTCATTGATTTATTAATAGTGCAAATCAAATAAAACTTTAATTGGTTGACTGAAGAAAAGTTTATTAGCTAACATTATAAACTTATTTGAGGGGAGATTATTTTGAAGCCACTATAGATATGATTTTAATTAAAATGATTAAATGAAGGTGTAATTTTTTTTATTTGTTAACTTTTGATGGTCCTTTTTGATATAAATCGTTCCTTAAACCCCGCTTATTACTCATTTATTTTATCCATATGGCTAGAAAAACATTTGAAAGTTGCGGCAACATCTCTCGAATATATTTATGAATGTACATTTCAGTTTACTAATTTTATACTATTAATAGTTTTACCTTAACGATCGTCGAACCATGTTTTAATAAAGCGTTTTCCAATAGGGATGATATGATTTCTAAGTGTCGTTTTGGACATTGGTATTTGGTATTCAGTAATGTTCACAACTGCATCATGGCAAGATTTACACCAGAACAACGCTTACAAATTATTCAATGTTATTATCAAAATAATCGTTCTGCAATTTAAGAAAATCATATTCTCCGATGAGGCTCACTTTCAGCTGAGTGGTGCGACAAATAAACAGAACTGTCGACTCTGGTGCGAAGAAAATCCACAAATTATTAGTGAACAACCATTACATTCACCTAAATTGACAGTTTTCTGTGGTTTTAGTTCTGGTGGAATCATCAGTCCGTACTTTATTCGAAATGAAGCTGGTAGCACCGTTACTGTCAACGTAGGTCGATGATAAACCACTTTTTATGGCCACGATTGGAAGAAGTTGATCTTAACAACATCTGGTTCCAACAAGATGGGGCTACGTGTCACACAGCATGTGCAACAACCGAATTATTGCGAGAAAGTTTTGGGGATTCGATTATTTCAAGAAATTATGACATTGTATGGCCTCCAAGAAGTTGTGATTTAACATCATTAGACTACTTCTTGTGGGGTTAATTGAAGCCATTGTTCTTTAGCAATAAACCAGACTAGCTTTAAAAATCAATTTGGAGCGTGCTATTCATGATATAAGGCTTGATTTAGTGGAAAAAGTGCTCAAAAATTGGGTTCTTCGAATTCGTTCCTGAAAAAGAAGTCATGGAGGCTATGTGAATGATGTTATATACAGAACTTAATTGTATCGATTGTACTTCACATTAAATATAAACCATTTGAATTTCCTTAAAATTTAGTATGTTTTTTTTTTCTCTTTTAAGAAATCATATCATTCTTGTTGGAAAACCCTATATATATAAAATATGTGGGAATCATGTATAGCTTTAAAATTCTTATTTATATTAGGTGTAGTGTAAAACGGGATTGCGCAGGTGGTAATATATACAAATTCATTTGTCAAAGCTCAATAATTCTATTCTATAAAGTGTCCGAGGCGGGTGAGGAAGGCAAAAACTCCGCAGACACAAATTCCGGAAGTTGCTCGGCAATCACTTGCTTCAATTTGATGAGCTGTTGTCGGTAAGGTTCTCTACTAACGTGTTTTCGAAGCTCATAATCCAGCACGCTTTTCTGTTCCCACCAAATATAGAGCAATACCTAGGTGTTATTCGGATTTTCCGTTTATTTAGCTGGTTGGCCAAGCTTCACATGACTTTTTGAGTTGAGAGTTGCTGTAATGGATCTATTTTCCGTTACTAGTCACAAACCGATGTCTTTCGGTAACGATACTCTTCGGAAAAACACTTTTTTAGGCACAAAGTTTGGCATATTTGAGTGAAAAAAGTATTGGGCACAATGATAAGAGCTATCCAACGCTGGAATAATGATCAAGTTACGCCATCTCTTGGCTGACAAACCGAGCTAGTTACAGACCCAATAATATTTTCTTATTTTATTTTATTTAAATTTAAATTATTTTACTTTTATTATTTTATTCCGTTGTATTTTACTTTATTTACTTATTAATCTTTTATTTCATTTTATGTTGTTGTTCTTGATTTTATTAGTTTTGTTTTTATTTTTATTACATTTTAATTTATTTCACCTTATTTTACTTTATTTATTTTAATTTAATTAATTTTATTTTAATTTAATATATTTTATTTTAATTTATACTATTTTATTTTATTTTATTTTAATTTGCTTTAAAAGTTGTGAAAGTTGTGTTCATGTTTTATTTGAAACGATTTCATAAAGAGGAATTGCTGTTATAGGAAAAAAATATAATAAATAAGAGTTTAATGACAGTGTCTCATCAACAATATAGAACCACATAATGTGCATACATAGAAGTTACAGTCAATCACACATACATCTGTATATACTTACACACTCACTCAACATGTCGGCGAGCACTTGTGAAGAACAATCAATTGCACTTCAATCAAATTTTCATTCATTCGCTTTAATGTATGTTTTATTTGCTTTTTTGCCTTTATATTTTGCTGATTTTATCCCACTACTACCACCAACGCTGTTCGGTGCAAATGTTTGTACGTAATTACAGAATATTTCTTCAGTTGTCGGGTCAGCGCAATGTTAGACCAATGACTCACCGAATGACTGAGTGGCAGCTTGAAGTCCCTGTTCACCAAGCAATTTATTTTATTTCATTCAACATTCAATAGTTTTTCATCGACATGCTTTTCATTTTACAGTTATTATTGTATATGTATACATATGTATTTTTTCCTTTTTTTTCCTATCCGACTACTCATTTTTGCCTCATTTCTATTATGTCTGTGTACAATTGCTACAACGATTGCATACCAACTTGCAACATGTTGAAAATAATTTTTCTTTCTGCAACATTTTATTCTTTATTTTTAACTTTTTTTTCCTTTCTTCGTCTTCTTCACCCTCGTTTTCGGCTGTTCAACACACTCACATATATTTGTGTGAACACAGAGTCAACTTCATGAAGTATCAAAAGCCTGAAAAGAAAATCGACTTGAATAGAAGTGAAGTTTACAAAGTAATTCATCACTTGGACCGACAGCCAGTGCGCGGCATTGAGGTTCGGCCACCCGTGGTGCCGGCTGAAGTGGATATAAGGAAGGTAGCATTGCAACCGTAACCTGCCACACCCAATAGCGGTAGCGGCCGCAACTAGTTGCGGGAAATGTGGTTCGCGTAGCGGAGAGACAGTTCCATCGCCACTATTACCGTCAGAGCCAGCGCCAACTCGAACCTCAATTCGCAAATGTATGTACGTATATATGCTAATATCAAAACCATGTTTTCGCGAAAACATAACAACAACGATGGAATGAGAAGAAGAAGCAGCCGCAAACCGCAACTGATGCGTGCTTCCAGCAACCAGCAACCAGCAGCCATCCAACCAACCAACCGCTCAGCCATGTTCATATCCAATACATAAACATATGAATTTAATAATATATAAATACATACATAACTATATAAATACATATATAAATATGAAAATATATAAATATATAAATATATAAAAATATGCAACCGCCAACCACAAAATACCCATGCCAATACCACCTCTGCGTTCTGTGTCCTGCGTCCTGTGCCAATGCTGATTTCTAATTTAACTTTTGTGTAAAGGTAGTAACACACATACAGACCGGCGTGTATATTTTGCTGTATGATGGCATAACATATTTAATGTTTTAATATACAATGTAAAAATTTTTGATTTTAATTTACCTCGCATTCGTTTTGTGACAGAAAATGAAATAAAATACAATAACAAAGAAGATTGTTATAAATCAAAATTAAAAATATACATATCTACATATTTACGTACATATTCATAATTTTTTCAAGAAGTGGAGGAAGGGGGAAGCATTTAAATAAGCGGTAAATAGCAATGAACTTTCTAAATGGAATTATTTTGATTTTTAAAGAGAATTTATAGGGGATTCCATTTACTTTGGCCTCGTCAGAGAAGCTGATTTGGGTGAGAGTATGTTGAAATATTATAATAATACTGTTATTTTGCTTAAAAGAGGGTATCAAGTTATTTTTCTACTTTCTGGGATGACGGTAAGTTTTCATACTCAAAAAGTCTTTGAGTTGACAGTGGAGATCAGAGGAACGAAACCATGAATGAGGACAAACATAAAGAACTAAATGTACTAAATAACCTAAAGGTTTATGGAAAGATAATCGGTTAACCTTACACTCTCAATGATACTTTCAACATGACGTAGAGAGGAGTAATATGCTCACTTTTATACTCGCGAACCAACCATCCGCACAAATATGGATCGTATCACAAGGAGAAGCAAACATCATCTACTCTCATATGTAGCTATACCATTATTATCTCTAATAACCAAAAGAGATTAAATGACATCACCATCAGGTAGGAGCAGATGAGACGTTTGCTACTTGCAGCTACTCCAAGTTATAGAGAATTTTGAGTTAGATGTCGCGGAAATAGTGAACCCAGAGATAAAGGGTGATCCAAGTAGAGGTAATTTTTTCAATAGCCTTTTTTGACAGATCACGCGTGAGTTGTGTCAAGCTGTCTTTTTATTTTTGTTCAGTATTGTTTGCATTTCATCATGGAAAGACTCACGCCTGAACAACGTTTACGACGCGTACTATTCGCAACACCATCACTCATCTTGAGACCCAGCATTCACTATTGGATAATATTCGACCGAACAGACCACGTTCAGCTTGCAGTGAAGAAAATATAGCGGCCGTAGCTGAGAGTGTACACGAAGACCGTGGAGAGTCGATTCGGCGCCGTTCGCAGCATCTCGAACTGACGTATGGAACGAATTGCAGCTTGCGCAAGAACTGAAGCCACTTGACTCTGTCAAGTGACATCGTTTCACTCTATACCCTCTTGAAAATTTCCAAAAAGATCCGACGTTTTCGAGCCAAATTTTGTTCAGCGATGAAACTCATTTCTGGCTCAATGTATATATGAGTATGTAAATAGGCAAAATTTCCGCATTTTGGGACGAAGAGCAACCTGAAGAGATTCAGGAGCTGTCATTTCATCCAGAAAAACAGCGGTTTGGTATGCTTTGTAGGCCGGTGGAATCATCGGTCCATATTTCTTCAAAAAATGATGCCGGTGAGAACGTAACCGTCAATGGCGACCGTTATCGCGCCATGATAACCGACTATTTGATGCCTAAAATTGAAGCTTTTGATCTCTACCGCGCTTTGTTTCAACAAGGCGGCGTCACTTCCCTCACATCGAATCAATCAATGGATTTATTGAGAGAACACTTCGGTGAGCAGTTAATTTCATGTCTTGGGCCGGTTGATTGACCACCAAGATCATGTGATGTCACACCGTTAGACTTTTTCCTGTGGGGGTATGTAAACTTCAAAGTCTATGCGCTCAATCCCGCTTCCATTCAGACCTTGGAATAAAACATCACGCATGTCATTCGCCAGTTACAAGTCAAAAGGCTCAAACGAGTCATCGAAAATTAGACTCAACGGATGGACCATCTGAGACGTAGCAGCAGCCAACATTTGAAAGAGATGAATTTAAAAAAAAATGGCAAAGAATTTTATTTCGAATGATAATAAACATTCCCCATTAAATTTGAATTTTCTGTGTTTTTTTTCCTTTAAAGGAGTAGGGAACCTCGAAGTGGATCACCCGTTAATTTAGTAGATCCTACAAACTCAATATCAGGAGATTGACAAAATTCTACCTCTTTTTTTTTGTAGAGGTCCACTTCTTCCCTCAGAATGAGTAGCATTTACATCTTGACCTGTGAACAAGTGCTAGACCTTTGCGTTGAAAACTCCATTAAAATACTTCCATACGCTGGAAAGAGACGAGCCGATACACATATGAAACAATTAGATTTAATAATTTGTTCGCCACAAACGCTTTAAATGCATTGGACTTCACGTGATATAATTTATGTTAAAACAGTCAAGCCAGAACCTTCACCTTTCTACACATTAAAGGATCTTCTGACCTTTAAAGATTTTTTAAGTCTTGAGTTTAGTCGACGATTGTCGTGTCTGAATTTCATATTACACCGACCCTATTCATGTCGATAGATGGTCAGAGGCATCCCTGCTCGTAAATTATTTGGTGATACTGATCAAGGCTGAACACTCCTGCAAGCATTTTGGAACTCGCGTCGATTTTTCTGTGCTGCACAAACAGCTTAGCTTGACTGAGCACTAACTACGTCGCAGTAAGTTAACCATTTCTGATTGAAAAAATGGGTTTAGTGGAGAGCTTCCCTCTTGTATAGAATTTCGGCCCGATATTCAAGAAGCTCATTTCCCTCCTCACTTCACTTATCACTTCACTTATTTAAGCGATAGAGATTTTCGGAGCCACAATATTGAGCAATGTAAGGACTGTATCAGCTCAAAGATAATTGCACGCACATATGTATAAGTACGAACACATGCGTACATTCACCATCATCGCAAGATTGAAAATGTCAATAAATTTCATTTTACATGCAATTGACACAATAATAATACCACATTAACAAGCTATAAATGGGCAACAGCAGCGACAGCACCGTTCTATTGTGGTTCACTATCTTAGTTATCCAAAAATCACTACCACTTTACCAGCAACAGCCAGTCAGTCAATCAACAAATAATCAACAACAACAACACAAACAGTAGTGATTTGAACTTTACTTCATTTATACAGCGTTTACGCGCCTCTTCCCTACACAGACTTTATGCTCCATCCTCCCTGCTGTGGCTTTTCGTTTCTGACATTTGCATTTGTTGGTTTGTTGGCAGCATCGATTGCGTTGACAGACGGAATTTCGAATTTGTATGTGATTACGGTATCGACGGATGCGATTGTGGCAGTCACAGAGAGCGTAATGCCAATAATAAAAACTACACCAAAATAAACTCAAAAATTTCATAGGGCTGATAGTCTGGTGCTGAAGGGTGAGGAGAAGGACTGCGACAGGCCACGGGTGGGCAGAGCAATAGATTTGATTCACTGCCAACCGCCAAATGTTGTCAATCGTTGCCAACTGCCAAATTCATTGTCAACAAGTTCCCTGTTGCCGAAAGAGAGATATGCTCATACGTTTTCTTTATCTGCAAAAACACATGTACGTACAAATGTGTACGGATGTGATGTAAGTGCCCTACAGTGGAAAGGTACCCTAGTATGCAATTATTCTAGTTATATACTAGTACGAAATAAGATGAAATCATACTAGTTCTAGTACTAGGAACAGTGATAATAATAATTTTCACCACCATGCATATTTATTTTCATTTTGATTTTTGGTGAATTAGTAATTTAATGCACACATGACAGTTCGTAGGACATCATCGTGTTAAAAATATTTCGGAAATATATGGAAGATAACCCAGTAAGTACAAAAATTGGAACTAGTAGGATTCTAGTTAGAAACTAGTATTTTTCACTGCAGGGTTAATGTGGTTCAGTGGAATCGCGCACGCCTTTGTCAATTCCATTCCAATTTTGTAGTTATGGGTGCGCGCAATGGAGTTATTAAATATATACCTACATATGTATATTGAAAAAATATGATTAAAGATTATATTATATTTAGGTTATTGGAATATACATATGACATGTCGACATGAATAGTATATATTTCCTTTAAATATACCAATGAAACTATATGTGTGTATATATGTATTAATTAACACATATATTTTTTCGAAACTTATGTTTACTTAAACTTCGTGAAGTAGAGCATAGAAATCCTAGGCTCTGTATTGGATTTGATGAAAAATATAAAAAAAATTAAATGAAATCCAGGCTAATCGAGTACTTTTTTGTTTCTCTATTTGCAGATTTGACATATATTTTTTTATTATTATTGAAAAAAATTCCATATTTTCACTTAACATGTAAACAAGTAACCTGAGGTTTAAGTACCGAGGCGATTTTTTATATTAAAAAAAATTCTTATAAAAGAAAATATTTTGATTAAAAAATACTTAGAGATACATATGTACATGACATAATTAAATTATAAAAGATTAATTATGTAGTGGCAAGGGCTTTTGACACTCCCATACAAACGATTACCATTTGGAAAATAGTAGAAAGGGGGACAAACTTATTTCTTATTATAAGGGGGAAAAATTAGAAATTTTATTATAACATTTTCGTATTAGTCGTTTTTTTACACCTCAAATATTATAAACAAGGGCTTTACAGTAGGGATGATATGATTTCCAATTGTCGTTTTGGACATTTTTGATGTCATAATCTGTAATTTCTTTTCTTCATTATATTCAGTATTGTTTGCAATTTCATAATGGCAAGATATACGCAAGAACGACGTTGCTAATTTTGCCTTGGAACAAACTGAAAACGCTAACGAGTTTTTTAAGAAAATCATTTTTTCCGATGAGGCTCACTTTCATTTGAGTGGTGCGGTAAATAAAAAAAACTGTCGATTATGGTGCGAAGAAAATCCACAAATTATTCACGAACAACCATTACATTAACCTAAATTGACAGTTTGGTGTGGGTTTTGGTCTGGTGGAAACATCGGTCCGTACTTATTTCGAAATGACGCTGGTAGCACCGTTACTATCAATGGAGAGCGGTATAGATCGTGAAAAAACTGAATTATTGCGAGAAAGGTTTAGAGATTCGATTATTTCAAGATATTGTGACATTGAATGACTTCCAAGAAGTTGTGATTTAACACCATTTGAGTATTTCTTTTGGGATTACTTGAAATCATTGGTTTTTAGCAATAAAGCAAACTGCCTTTAAGCTTTAAAAGTCAATATTGAGCGTGCCATTCATGACATACGACTTGATTTAGTGGAAAAAGTGCTGAAAAATCGGATTCATCGAATTCGTTCATTCAAAAGTAGTCGTGGAGGTCATTTGAATGATGTTATATTCAGAACTTAATTGTATCGATTGTACTTCACATTAAATAAAAAACATTTGAATTTCCTTTGAGTGCGTTTATTTTATTTTATTTTTGAAAAAAAATAATATCACTCTTATTGGAAAACCCTAAGTTATAAACCTAGAGGCCAATAAATTTTTTAATACAAAGTTGGACTTTAACTATATACATTGTTGAAGAATATAAGAGAAGTAAAGATTCTTTTCGCAAGGAGTAGTAAAAAAGTTCAACAGTAAAAAATAATTTAAAACTTGTTAAGTGTGGACATTTATACTAATTAAAAATTAAATTGACCCTAGAATGGAGCAATGAGTAGAAATCTCTGCAGATAGTGAAATTTTGTGATTGGTTTTCATCTAGGAGCAATCAGAACCGATTTTTTACATATGGTAGAAGTAGCTCAAAACTTCCGGTCTTAGAAAACCCCTGATTAGCCAACAAACATCCATTTGGAGGTGATATAAAGTGAGAAGGAGTAGGGTTTGGTATCCAACTCATTAAAAAGACCGTCTCTGACGATAAAATCGAACTATATGCTTCGGGTGAGAGAGAAACTTTTGATGACGACACCGCAAACGTTTCAAGGATCACGATTTTTAGGCACCTGTAGTGTCCGCTCCCAACTTTAGTTCCCGGGTGAGCGAAGAAGAAAGAGTCGAAAATCTCGAAACGCATTCGATAACGTAATGTAACAGTGGCTTAGATGCGAGTGCCGAAGGATTGGTTTCAAAGAACTGTAGAAATTTCAAATTTAAAGAGACTTACTGTGTTACGAACAATTTACTCTTTACCCATTGGCCGATTTATCTAGCAATATTTTGAGTATTAATCAGCTGAATTCGAACTGGCTTGCAAAATATGTTTATAATTTATTTGTACTTGAACAAAATAATTTCTTAATTGCTATATTTCAGTTTATTCCGACAATTGTTTATGGGTGTCGTTTTTGGTATTATACATTGGGCATGTATGCTGATTAGAGGAAGCTTCTTTCTTTCTTTCGCTGTTCTTCATAAATGTGAGCAAATCAAAATAAGCAAACAGATAATGCTACATTAACGTTCACGCCAATAGGAAGAGAGCATGACAGCACACCAAACGTTTGAATAGAAATTCCACAAATTGTATTACTTTTTAAAATTTATGATGAAAAATCATCCGCTTTATCATAGAGAAGCATTGTGTTTTTCTAGCAGAGACGCCGACCAAACATGATTGATCGAGAAAACTTTTTATCTTTGACATTTGTTGCTACTGCCGTTGATAGTCTGGCACTAAGTAAAATTATGATATGACTTAAAATTTATACTACCAGACAGTTTTTTTTTCAACAAATAATTTGTATGTAATTTTATCTTCAAAAAAAAAAAAAAAAATATATATATATACATATATATACATATATATATAAATATTTAGCCCTTGAAGATACAATAAGGATTATGATGTGGTAATCCGGGTAGTTCCAATGAATTTATGGACACCGTTGACAATATTATCTTGGTAACTTACGGATGCAATCGACTTTTATGTCATTAAGTCACCAGCTATCTTATTTTGAATCTAAACAGTCATTTCGTTGACATCAACATTTTTTCAACAAATATAACTCTTTTGCTCAACTGTTCAGGAATTAGCAATTTTTTGGAAAAGCTTCACGAAAATCATCGCTTTTGTTTCAGTAAAGTTGCAAAAGTTGGCAGGATATGTGATGTATCCAGACGATGAATCAACAGATATTTTTCCATTACCAATATTAAGGAATTGTTTGAAAAAAAAAAATCCAGGTTAGTCTTTCTTCAATTTGACTCGCATGTCTATAATTAATTTGGATGCTTAATCGCCTTTCGTTGCGTTGACTGGCATTGATCGTGGTACTACTTCTATAGTTATATTCTGTCGGAAATCTTTTGACGTATGGTCTAATGCTTTCAAAGTTTCTTGTGTTTCATCGTGCACTCATCGCAAATAATTAACTTGCCCTGTTGAAACACTTTGGCAATCGCAGAATTTCTCGAAATTTTACATGTTTTATGACAACTTGACTGCAGAAGAATGCCTTCCAACAATGTTTCTGCAAAACCTGTCGAAGAAAAACGTTTTCTCAATTCTGCCCGGAGTATTTAAAAAAAAAATCAGCGAACTTGTTCACTGCTTTCATTACCGTATAGTATTATCGACTTTTTTTGGCCCAATTAATAGGAGAACGTTTTTTAAAACAGTTTCTTTTAGCGCCTCGGAATAATACTGATTTTCGCACCTGAGCTTTTGATTAAATGAGACGAGCAATGGGAAAATAAACTAGAATTAATTATTCATTGTAAATTTCTGTGCGATGTTCTTCTGATTTATAAGTAGTATATCTTTAGCCTAAATAAATCACCAAAATAAAGTAGTCCTTACTCCAGTTTTGGTACCTGTATACCAAATTTCATAAGTCTTTTACAGAAAAATCATTCTCTTAGCCACTTCCCGAAGAAAATGTACTTTATTTCATAAGAACCCTCCTCTCATAATTACAAAAGCAAGAACAAAAAGTTGGGGCATCGGCAAAGCCGTTCAAGCGATGTCGTGACGAAGGAAAGTATGGATTAATTTTTTTCAATCATAAATTTTTTATTGTGCACTAAAATTTAAAATATCTAAATTTTTCAACGAAGAAATAAATACTCATTACGCCAGTTCATATTAACCTTTGTGGCTTTTTTTTTTCTTAGCCGCCTTCGAACGACTGATGAGTTTTTACGAGGAGCTGAGGAGCTTCTTTTTCATGCCAGAAATACACTTGGAGGAGTTAAGATTCTTTGCCGAAGAGTGACCGCAATTAAAAATGATAATATTTCCAAAAATTATTATTTCTATTTCTTGAATGTTGGTGACTCTCTGCAAAGTAGTACGCACTGCCAGTGCCAGTTATGTTGGGTCCCTGAATATATTAATTTTCTAATTTTATCTCTCTTCGTGCATTTTTAATTTTTTATCAAAATAGTTTTTAGAGTAGGTGCTGCTTACGCAATTACAGTTGAGTCGCTTCAAACCTAATCCTGCCAAGGGAGGAGCAACCTTCTTCTTCCTCTGCTTTGAACAGCGCGTACAGCAGCGAATACTAGCATCTCGCACAGCCTATCATTTCACCCTCTACGGTGTTCGCCGTTGCCAACGCGCAAATGACCATAAATTTTCCGAAAAACTTTTATCTTGAAAACTTCTAAAGCCAATTCATCGGATCTCGACATCGTCCAATTATTCCCAACATACAGCAGGGCGGGAATGAGGGGCGACATGTAGAATTTGGTCTATCAGAAGCGGACCCTTCGATTGCCTACTCAGTCCAAAACAGCTCCTTTTGGGAAAATTGATTCTGCGTAGGAATTCAAGGCTCAAAATGTTGCTGGTTCCACCAAATACGAAATTATCCTATGACTTCAAAGTTATGACTGTCAAAAATGACATGGGAGCCCAATCACTAATGCGATTACTGTTTATTTGATGACCTGTTATATTTCGTCTTGACTTCGTTTACTAACAGACCAATACATTTCGCTTCTATGTCTAACCTGAACCAAGCAGAGATAATGGCGCAATTGTTGAGACCAATGACTGAAGACTATTTTAAGAGATGGGCTCTTATCTATTTTGCGCTACTTTGGTATCGAGCGGCTCGAAGAGGTGCCGAGGCGTAGCTTGTGGTGTGGTGTTGTTTAACGTCACTTTACACAGTCGTAGAAGCTTTGGGGGGGTACCAAAATCAGACATAGCGGCATAGGAGTAGCTCCTCTTCGTACTGTAGAAAGCTACTTTAAAATCGACGAAGAGATGATGTGAGTCGATGCTCTTTTCACGAGTATTTTCCAAAATTTGATGCGTGGTGAATATCTTCTCAATTTCAGATTTTCCAGATCCAAGGGCACACTGATAAGGTCCTTTGGGGAAACATGTTTGCCATTTTCTGGTATTTCATTCTATTGCAAGTCAACCAGCCGCAGAAGTGTTCATACCTATACATTTCGGTCTTTTTTATTTGCCTACATATGCGTATTGCTTCCCTCTTCAACTCCCAGTAGCTATCTAGGCAACGTATTTTCTGTCTACTACGGCAGGACAATACTTGTAGTTCAGCTGCTCCTTTGACCTTTCTGAAACTCAATTGTTCCATTTGCAGCTGAAATGGCGTCCTACAGTTCTGTTATACCGAGGTACTGATTCCCCTGGGAAAACGAACAGAAATTTTTGAAGTTTCGTAAAGGAGGCCTGAATTTTGTAACCTCGTTTGCTCTTCCGTCGGGGCGCGGGCGCAAATGAGCGATATGTTGAGGAACTTCGCTTTAATGCAGATTTTGAAGAGACATTCGTCCACAGGGGTGAATTCCTGGACACGGCAACTGAGTCTCCCTTCGTCCCAAAGTGACTGGACTTTATAGGTACTTGCTCTTAAATCATTAATACTTTGAAGCTAATTTCTACGCGTCGGTTCCAATCCCGTTGAAATTAGATTATAGTGGACCTTTAAAACTGAATATGGTGCATTGGCTGCAGCGAAACTTCCCCTCTTTTAGCCTTGACTCAAAGCTCAAGCCGGATTGGGTGCCGCATGTTCAACAAGTGTTTCTCACGAATACAGGATACGCGGTGGCAAGAGTAGGATTTGAGTATGGCCCTGCAACTGTACAACTCTCTGCACTGTAATCTACCAATTCTCGCGTCTATAGTTAACTTTTCACATAGCAGAAAGACTCTGTCATATAATACTTTGCCTAGTCCAAAGTTAGTTCTTCCGTGTTTATTTTAAATGTTTATGTCTTTAAATTTTAAATAAATAAAGTATTTATGCCAATGATCCTTCTCATTTAGTCCATTTCTCGTCTAAAGGTGTTTGATAGCAATGAAACAGCACAAACTCAACTTATATGGCACACATACTCGTATGTATATACGTATGTATGTACTTGTAAATCGCAGATTCGTTATACGAATAGTAAACCGTAGCATTAGCGGATCAAAGCTGAACAACGCCAATGTACAGCCAACAAAGTTGTATGTGTTTGCTACTAAAAGGATTGCAGCTAACGGACGCCTTTGGGCATAAGTGAGTTTGGTATAAAGACCGCAAGTACTCGACTGTACGTACATGCATACCCACTAACATTCGAATATACATACATATATGGAGAACACTAAAGCTTAGTTGGACGGATAAAGTTGCGAAGTTTATTTAGATGAGCATGTGTGTGTGTGTTGCCTGTATATGTGGTTTGGCAGTGTTTTAGAACCAAAATAATATTGGCCAGTCAATGTGGTTTTGGCTGAAGGATGTCGCCTCCAAAACTTAGCCGTCAAACGCAGCACTATACAGGCGAGGGGTGGGAATGTTACATCTTCTCAATGCAACTAAATACACGCGGTCACTACTGCAGGATGTTGTTGATGTTGTGCTCTTGTTGCACTTGGATTTGTTTTGCTTGTGTTCGTTAGTTGCTGCATCTCCTTTGCGTGTGGGATGTACCACTTTTAAGCTCTTCCTACAAACTCGTTTCAGGGCGACGAAGTATAAAAATAGCTGCTTTGAGCTTTTATGTGGCAGTCGGCGTCTGCATCCACATTCATAACCACTTGCTTTCAACTTCGTTACACATAACGGTGTTTTAAATTTAGTGGGCGTAATTTCCTTTTATATAAACGACGAAAACGCCTCGATGCCAACAAACAAAGGCGCAAATTTGTAAGTATATATATGCATAAGTGAATATTCAATTACGGCTCTCCTTAAACTCACACAAAAACACCGAAACTTCCAATAACATATGATCTTTATTCCATATAGGACCTTCTAGTGACTACCCGGTAGTGAATCGTACTGGTTGAAAACTGTCGCTAACTAGCACTCCAAGAATCTATATTATTTCATTGAAACTACTGGTATCTCTATACAATAACTTACTAGTCTCAAACTGGTTCAAGAAGAATAAACTAACTAGCTAATAACAAGTTAATTTTCGAACCAAAACATTTTTTATATAAAAATATTTAAATATAAATTTTTTCAATTCTATAAGTGTTAACAATTTAGTACTTTTCAGACTAGTTCAAAAATAGATAGAAAATTTTTGTTCATTATAAGTATTTTTCCTTCCAATTGAATACTAGAATTTAAAGAAACTGCATATGGCATATACGCTTATATGTAGATGTGTGTATGCGTGTTTATGGATGTGGCAACTAATATAACTCGACTCGTGAATATACAAGTAATAACAACTTAGTTGTTCGGTTCTTATCGGATTAGGGAGCAAAGTAAAAACAAATGTATGTATGTAAAATAAAAGTATATGTTTGAAAATTTCTTTTTACTTCAAATTGCTTTCAACTTCAGTGCATTGACGTAAATTGTGACTAAGGCCAACAACAAAAAGGCATTTCGTTATGTGTGAAATATTTTTTCTCATTTTTTGCAAATTTCAAATTTTAAGCTAGTAAAGACTCAATTTGTTTCATTTTATTTATTTCAGACTCGGTTTTGAATCGATTGGCAGTATGTATGTTTGCATACAGATAAACTAGCGCACTCGCATTCTATATATTTATATATGTACATATATGTATAAGTGTTTAAACAACTTGAAATAACCGCATTTTACCGACAAACCAAGGCAGTGCAACGTAGCGGCGCAGGCTAAAGACAACACAGCCATGCGCACACACTTGCCCTGCAGCTTAAAATCCCTAAAAACAAAATATTATTTGTTTATCTAGCCGTTTATTCGCTTCGAATTTAGTTCAGTAAAGTGCAATGTTGCACTGTCGCAAGTTTGTTGCTGTGCTTTCATGCACTCCAATATATAAAATATATTTTTACTGTCTTCATTCTTCTCTTTCTTCTTGCTTCCTTTACAATTTTCTTGCAACATATTTCATTTTCGATTTCCTCTCTATCGTTTGTCGTTTGTTCTGATGGTTTTGTTATTCACTGTTTTTCCTTCCGTTTGGCAATAATCGTATGATATACAAAATATATATTTTGTTGGAGTGCTTATAAAACACTTGTACGTATGTGTGTTTTGGTGCAAAAGTTAGGAAAAACTAAATATATATTCTTCAACTAAGTAAGAAAAGTAAACTCAATTCTTTTTATTAAATATAAATTTCTGGAATTTAATTTTTGAATTGTTCTAGAGCGATCTGAAGACTTCAGTTTGTTTTATCTGTCCATAGTTTTACTCTTCCGGAGCACGTAATTTATGTTGACCAGAAGACCGTATAAATTGGAAAAATCTTAAAATGTCAAGCTGTGGTCAGATTTCTAAAAGTTTAAAAAACAAATTTTAATCACAACAATTACTATAGAGTACGTTATTTACAGAGTTTTTTTGTAGCGCCCCTTAAGTTATAGATAAGAAGCCAAAAAGAAAACTCAGGACCAAAAGAGCTCTAAATACTCATATTAAACCTTGCCTTTAAGTCAATACAATACATACTTACAAATATTAAGGGATTTTATTATTGTTTATTGTTATTTATCTTTTCACGTGAATTTGGATCTCTACTATATATTCATATTCTTATAAAAAATAAAAGCTCTAGAAAAAACGTTTCAATTTTCTAATGTAAAGGCTGATCTAAGCAGATCTAAGTAGTTTTGCAATAGCCTTTTTTGACATTTCATCATGGAAAGACTTACGCCTGAACAACGTTTACAAATCATTCAAATTTATTACGCAAATTCATGCTTTGTTTCGCTTGTTCCGCTCAACTTATGGACAACATAATCGGTCTACTGAGCATACTATTCGCAACACCATCACCCATCTTGAGACTCAGCAATTATTATTGGATAATATTCGACCGAATAGATCACGTCCAGCACGCAGTGAAGAAAATATAGCAGCCGTATCTTAGCCTGTACACGAAGACCGTGAAGAGTCGATTCGGCGCCGTTCGCAGCAACTCGGACTGACGTATGGAAAGACTTTTGCATTTTACGTCGAGATCTTAAATTGAAACCGTACAAAATACAGCTTGTGCAAGAACTAAAGACGCTCGAGCTTCACAAGTGGCATCGCTTCGCTATATGGGCTCTTGAAAAGTTCCAAGAAGATCCGGCGTTTTCGAGCAAAATTTTGTTCAACGATGAGGCTCATTTCCGAATTTGAGACGAAAAACAGCCTGAAGAGTTTCCAAAGCTGGCATTTCATCCAGAAAAAAAACATTGATTTGGTGTGATTTGTAGGCCGTTGGAATCTTTGGTTCATATTTCTTCAAAAGTGATGCTGGTGAGAAGGTAACCGTCAATGTTGACCGTTATCGCGCCATGATAACCAACTAGTTGATGCCTGAAATTGAATACCCTGATATCCGCGACATTTGGTTTCCACAAGACGGCGCCACTTCCCGCAGATCGCATTAATCAATGGATTTATTGATAAAACACTTCAGATAATTCACTTTTTGGGCCGGTCAATTGGCCACAAAGATCGTGTGATATCACACCGTTCGACTTTTCCTATGTAAAGTCTAAAGCCTATGTGGGCAATCCCGCTTCAATTCAGGCTATGGAGAAAAACATCACGGTAGTCATTCGCCAGTAATCAGTCGAAATGCTCGAACGAGTCATCGAAAATTGGACTCCACGGATGGACCATCTGAGATATAATCGCGGCCAATATTTGAAATAATTAATCTTCAAGAAATAAATGCCAAAGAATGTTCTTTCGAATAATAATAGGCATTCCTCATTAATTTTTTTTCTGTGCTTTTTTTTAGGTAGGGAACCCCGAAACCTGCATGTGAAAATTTGATAGTCTTTGCTGCAATAAGCACAATTATCTTACCTTAAGGTACCAAATCAAATTCTTAATATTCTCAAAGTAGTCTAAAAAAGGTCTCAAAAGAAGAATTCAGAACATTTGACGTACCTACCGCCAGGATAATTAATTCCTTTTGAAAAAAAGTGAAAAGTGCAAAATGTTACTGTTAAAATGAATTGTTTTTCAAAGCAGCATAGAGCTTTCAGGTTTTCTCTACTAGTTACTTAAACATAAAGAAAAATTTTGCATCTTGATATTTTCTGGTAGTTTTTATTCCCATAAATGAGGTCTTGGACATTTTTTCATTTCACACAGAAATTCTGTTAAAACGTGTAGAAGCTAATTAGGCAAAACTTTTAAGAATAATCTCAATTTTAGTATTTTGTTGCTTAAACTTTCCAAAGTCCTAGTGCTTGCAAACATCTGGGTACTGATTCAACCAGAATTTGCACACATTCCGACTAGTCATGATCCATTTTTCTTGCTTTGCAATCTTCAAAGAGTTTTTCGTTGTACACATTAGGTCGTGCATTTTGTGTCCTAATATGTCACACAACCACATTGAGGTGTGGACTATATAACAGTGGTTTAATAACTTTTGGGCAGTTCTACAACAACCAACTTCTTACAACAATAGCAAGCTTTTGCGCACTTTTCTTCAAATTTTGTTTCAAATTCGCACTGTTTGTATGTATTTGTGTTGCTTATTCTATCGATAAAATTTAAATTTTCAACTCCTACAGCAGCCATACACAAACAGACCATTACGGAAATTTTTGGTATCAAGTTCTTAATTTGGTTTACGGCACACTCTACCTCGTCCATCACAACTGAGTAACTTAAATTTATTCTCGTCTGTAAATAATACTTAAAAAATTCAGTTTAGAATCATAAAAGTATGCCTGTTGTCGGTGTTAACCCAAAACTTATATGAGAAATCTTTATTTATACCCAATTATATGGGTTCAATGATCCCATAGACTTTCTCTCAAAATTTCTTTTAAAATTTTTAGTGTGTCTTTATCTTTTACCAACAAATAGAGAATCGGAATATACTCTAATCCCCCTCCGAACGGCCGATGGAGATTTTATTACATGACAGATGGATACGCCGCATGGTTACGCAGGGTAGAACGCACTGCTAACTACTCGAGACTGAGACTTTGCACCAGAAGACTTTTTTTTAGATAATATTGAGCACACACTTCTGTTACAAGCCAATTTCGTACTAAGTAAAGGGTGTTCTTTATAGAGATATAGAACTTTAAGTTGCAATAAAACAACGATGGATTATTTGATTGACATGAATTTTATTTATCCGAAAGATAATCTTGTGGCATTATATTTTAAATATGATTTCTGGCATATGACCGCCACGGCTGGCGCGGATGCAGTCCAATCTAGACGTCTAATTTTCGATTACTTTCTCCAACATTTGTGGCCGTATATCGGCAATAACACGGCGAATGTTGTCTTCCAAATGGTCAAGCGTTTGTGGTTTATCCGCATAGACCAATTACTTTACATAGCCCCACAGAAAGTAGCCTAGCGGTGTTAAATCACAAGATCTTGGACGCCAATTCACAGGTCCAAAACGTGAAATTAGGCGGTCACCAAACGTGTATTTCAATAAATCTATTGTGGCACGAGCTGTGTGACATGTTGCGCCGTCTTGTTGAAACCACATCTCCTGGACATCATGGTTATTCAATTCAGGAAAGAAAAAGTTAGTAATCATGGCTCTATACCGATCACCATTGACTGTAACGTTCTGGCCACTATCGTTTTTGAAAAAGTACGGACCAATGATTCCACCAGCCCATAAAGCGCACCAAAGTCAGTTTTTCTGGATGTAACGGTGTTTCAACATACACTTGAGAATTACCTTCACTCCAAATGCGGCAGTTTTGTTTGTTGACGTAGCCATTCAACCAGAAGTGCCCTTCATCGCTAAACAAAATTCGCTTATGAAAATCGGGAACAACGGTAATCTCGTTTTGGACCCATTCGACGAATCTACGCCTTACTTGATGATCGTGAGTCTATTCATGATGAATTGCCAAACCAAACTGAGAATAAATCACTTGACAGCTGTTAAATCGGTCGCCATCTTGAAAAGTAATGCCAACTTAAAGTTCTATACCTCTATAAAAAACACCCTTTATTTTTGTTTTGTATTCTGTACTATTGTTCGTCTTGTAACTTCTGAGTACTGAGCCGCCGCTGAGGTAACAAGAGCCAACATCATTCCAGTTTTTTTTCCTATAAGGCACTGTTTGTGCGTGCTTTTACATACAACTGATATCCATGTAGGTCAACTAAAATCGATTGACTACATTTGGTGCGTTTGTATGTATGTTTGCATTTGGATTTCATGCTGCAATCGTTCGAATAAAAATTGAGTTTGCTTAATTTTTGTAGAAAAAGTGGGATAGCGCAAAAAAAGGAAAGTGAAAATATCAGAAAAATATTGATGTATATAAAATTTTATGTTTTATAACTATTTTTGTAGTCGATAATCTTGTGAAAACAGACAATTTGTTGTACATACATATATAAATTTGAAGCTAAAAGAATTTGCGCAATATTGGTCACGAATTAAAAGTGGAAAGGAAATGGAAAGCATTAAATTTATTTCAAACATAAATATATTTATTCTAAACTTATATACATTTACATTTATATGTGCATATATATACGAAGAGATAAGATTTAAGCAAAAAAAATTTGCAAAAATTGAATTGACTTATTTCTCATGGCTGAATTCATCCAAATTTTGCACCAATTCATTTACTGCTACGTTATGCAAACTTAATAAATTCATACAAACAATCTTTTTAGAATTAAAATTACAAAGAAACTTGTGTAGAAACACAAATCACTTGGATTGAGAGTTCGCCAAATAAACTTTACCGCCAAAATGAGAAAAAAGGGTGGAGTAAAAGTATGAAATTAAAAGAAGAAAAAGCAAAAGAAAAAAATTTTGAGATGTGAAAAACAGAAAATCAAAGAAATTGCGCGCACTCAATAAAAGGCAAAATGCCGTCAGCAATTTGACACCACGTTCGCCAAACAGTCGCCGGAGTTTAGTATTCTGCAGCCAGTCAGCCAGTCATCCAAGCAGAGCCAACAAGCAGTCAGTTCAAAAAAAGGGGAGAAAATGAAATGAAATTAGGAAAAATAAAAGACTCACAAACTTTCAATCTGTGACGCACAAAAAATTAAAACAACAACAACAACAAAAACAATAAGACGAATGCCTGCAGCAGCATTTGCCACAAACTGCAAATCCAATAAAATAGTTTAAGTAACGTTGAATGAATACGCACGAGTTGCCTGCCATGACCTAATCTCATTGCAGGCAACAGCACGCAAGTCGAACGAGCCTTACACTATCTATATGTGTGTATGTGAGGCAGGCGCGCAGCCTTTGTTGGCTTCGCTTAGTTGCGGTCATAAGAATAGGTAAGTAAGTGAGGGCGATTTGAAAGAGAGGGGGCTGAAGCGTGTATGTTGATGTGTGCTTAGCTTGAAAGTGTGCGCTCCATGAACAACTCATCGACCCGCAGTTGAGTTAGAATGAAGGTGACGTTGCGCGCACGTTGCACACTCTCGGCGAGCGACCACAAGAATGAATCTGAAAGCGAATTTTTATTTGGTAAGGACGGTAGCGTAGTCTGGTGTATGCGAGCTTTATACTACGCACTCGTAAGCGGCAACCACAAAAGCCAACACTTTTCACGTACAATCACCAATACACATCACATATCCTCCACCGCTCAGTCCTTTTTTTACTACCCACCGTGCTTACAGCTCTAAAACTAAAACCACAGCAGACGGGAAAATACATAGTTTTACCACACGTTCCTCCTTTTTTTTTTGGTTTTACTGAATTTCCTGCTTCGGCTCGGCACAAGCCCCAAAAGCTTTCCGCACTTTTACTTTTGTTTTGAGATGCCACGACGAGTACCACTAAATTCACTCATTTGCTCAAGCTGACGAGCCGCCGCCTCCGACACCATTTTTCCGTTAGAGTTGTTTTTGTTGTATGTATGTATCAACACGTACGTATGTGTAATTTAAGGCCCAACTTAAGTATGTATCTATGTTTGAGCATGTTAGTGTGTGTGTTTATATGTATGTATGTTTTGAGTGCAGACAAGTTGGGCGCCTCATGCGTTGTTTGTTTCCGCGTGTCTTTCTTGTTGTATAATCTTGTAACAGTACATAGCATGGGTGCTGGTCGATACCACACACCGCCCAGCGGGGAGTCCGTCTAGCTGTGTAATGCAGTGGAAACAAGACTTTCATGGCTCTGAGCCTTCCTAAATGCGCTCGGTCACTTCTCGCATGCACTAGTGTGAATTTCACGCTCTTCAAGCCACGAACAGCTTAAGGAGTAGCCATTGGGTACGGAAGTTTATGTAAATAAACAAAAGTAAGAAATGCGTCAACTCATTTTAGCTGTTCTTTCAGGAAGTGGTGAAAATGTCTTAAAACTGTTTTCCAGAGCTTTCCGTTAAAAGTAGGGCTGGGAATGCTAAGCGGCCATTCAAAGATTTTGGACTTCATATAGACAATCGTTTACTAGGATTAGAAGCAGGTGAGCTGCAACAGAGTGGAATAAACCACAATGCTGAAAATCAAAACAATCCTGCTCTCAGCTAGTATGAGTAATCCCTACATCATAATAACGACCACCACGCTAAAAGGTTACGTAAATTACCACCTTGCTTATTAAAAAAAAGGAAATATTTCTAGGAAGAAATTTCCAAAGTACCTATATGTGATACCAATGGTGAGCTTGTGAAAAAACTTCCCATACAATTTAGTGCGTTTCATGTACCCCAAATGAATGCTGATACATGCTGATGCGGATTCTAAAAGGCGGTCGAACCAAACATTTTCTTGGAAACGAGGTCGGGTCGTACTGAGAGCAGGGCGACAGAAGCTTTAGAAGCGTCTCAGTCTACTTAGAGAATATTTCTTCTTCTTCTTGCAATAATTAATACTTAAGGTCATACCTGTCTTCAAAGAAGATTATCGCTGCTGAACTTGTAAAACGCAGATTTTGATTTGCCTGTAAGCTAAAGTAAATTAGTCCGATTCTCGGAAAACGCATTGAATTAGTTGCTTTCTCACCTCTTCCTTCTAAAACTGAGAAATTCAAAATTTTCTTCATTTAACACAATTCAATTTAACTTTGACGCAACGTTTCGTAACACTGCGCTAAACTAAGGTTTCCATGTGCAAGTTGCTATTGAGAATTTGAGTGTGTATGGTCATGCGGTTGACCCTGTGATACGCATTTGCATATCCCTTCTTTTGGTTTTCTAATGAAGAAATAAGTATACATATAAGTATCCTTGCATAACATATGAGTGAATGTGCGTATGTAAGAGGAGAACGCGTTGTTGCAAGCAAAAGCGGAAAATTTCCGACCAACGCTAAATTTCACGCCAACTAACCATGACTTATGTATGTACGTGAACACAACATACCAAGAAGCTCTGGGACTCGAAGACTAACAAAAGTGCAGGCACAAAGTAACAAGTACTTCTACACATATTTAGATATCTAAAAACTTTACAATATGTATGCGTGTGCAAGATTTCGATTGTAAGGCATTGCTGTTGGTTTTTTACATCTTCCCTGCGGTTGCAGTCGATCACCCTACTAGTACAGCGACGTTAGTCACGCGAGTTGCATAGTACACGCAACAGCCTTCAACTGGGTTCCTATGCAAATTATCTAAGTGAAGTATAGGAAACAATAACAGTTCTTAGCTTTTCAACTAACGAACTACAACCATGTATGTTATATGTGTCAGTCATATTGGTTGCTCTCGATTCATCTTCTTCTTATTTTCCTTCCCCAATATTCTAGTTGCGTTTTTATACTTTCTGTTTCTACATTTTCTTGACTTGTCATGCCACTTGTCACATTGTAATGGTGTTGAAATATGTCAAATTGAAAATGTTTGAAATTTTGGTGTATCCATACATATATGTAGATATGTATTCCTGTATGAATATACACGTATGTTATGTAAGCAGCTACATTGGAAAATAGTATACTAAGGCAAATATAATTATTTTTATTAATATATATAAATTTAATTTTGTGAATTTTTTTCACTTTATTCAAATGAATGAAATGAATTTATTTCACTTTATTTAAATTTATTTAATCTATTTTATTTTATATTTACATTTTATTTAATTTTGTTAATTTTTTTTAATTTTATGTCCGACATAGTCTGAGTTTATTTTCTTTTTTTTCTTTTGATTCTCCGCGGAAGTTTGAATATGAATACCTCGGAGTAATTCCCTTGCCACTACTAAACATATGTACATATACCTATAGCTTGCAAATGCAACAACTCCGTAAAACTCAAAACAGCCTGCAGCTGGAACACATTAACATCATACCAATTTTCATCAAATTGTTGATCTGGGACCCCATTTTCGGAAATAACTTATGATATATATAGTTCTAAACAAACATCTTTCAAAGTATTTAATTTCAAACAAATCGATTATATATCTAGACATAGAGATACCGTCGTCAAAAAAATGTAACAAATTTTAATCAAACTGAAATTATTATTTTTAGAATAGATGAAGAAAATGTAGTATTCGTGTTAAACCAAGAATTAAGTTTAGGTACCAAATTTCAAGAAAAGGAACCAAAAATACAACTTTTACGATCAGATCGCTACATGATCCATTTCCTGAATTCTTCTTTCGTATTCTTCTTGCTTGTGGCCACAATAGGCATTGATCACAACAATTCGCAAGGCCAGGATTAGGCAGCGACAAGTACACATAGGCACTACAATGTCTGCGTTCAGTTTGCTTGATTTGAGAATACCGTTACTTTTCATGAAGATATTTCTTCTTTTTGCATATTTTCTATTCTCTTTTATTTAACTTAATCATTTAAAGAGTTCGATGTGTGTTTATTATTAGTTTTAAAAAATGGAAACCAAAGGGAAAGAAATTAGTGAGTCAGAAAGAAAAAGAAATATTAAACTGCGAAAAATTTTCGAAAATTCCTGAAAAATTCGACAAACTATTGGAAAAGCATATTCTTCGATCTGGCCGTCCAAAAATATTACCAGTACGGGAAGAACGCAAAATAATAAACCTGGTGAAAGCTAATCAGCGAATTACGTCAACATATATTATGAAAAACGTAAATAAAACGTTCAAAAAAACAATTTGTGCAGAAACTGCTGGAAAAATTTTACGTAAACTGTATATATCATGGTAGAGTCGCTCGAAAAAAAAACCCTTATATCTCACTTGTCAACAGACCAAAGCGCATTGAATTTTTCTAATAAATAAGTCTCCTGAATTCTGGAAACAAGCCATTTTTTCGGATGAGAGCAAATTTTGTATATTCGGCATAAAAGGTCGCCAAATTATGTGGCGCAAATCAGGAACTGTCCATGAAAAACAAAATCTTGTTGGTACAGTGAAACATGGTGGTGGTGAAATTATGGTGTGGAGGTGCATGGCGGTTAATGGTGTGGGTCAGCTTGAATTTACCGAATCCTCATTTATATTTAAATATTTTATAAAAGAACTTGAAATAAAGTGCGGAGAATCTAGGCTTATCTTCGATATTTTGGTTCCAACAGGATATAGATCCGAAACATACTGCTCAAATAGTCAGACTTTGGCTCTTGTACAATGCCCCTAGACAGCTTAAAACGCCTACACAGTCACCCGATCTCAATCCATAGAGCACCTTTGAGATCTATTAGAGAAAATAATTCGTCAGCATATAATAACAAGTAAAGAGGTTTTTCGAAGAGTTATGCTGGCATAATGAAGAAACAGATAAGTTGGTAAATTCAATGCCAAACCGATTAAGTGAGGTTATCCAACAAAATATTAAATTAAATTTTTCTTTATAATTATTAATGCTTTTGTAAGTAATTATTAACCTCAACACAGGCTTTGTGGTGCTTATGTTTACATGTTGATGCCGTTATCTTGAAAATGAAAATAGGAATATAGGTTTTTATTTTTGCATTTAAACTTAAAATTATAATGAATAAATTCATGTATTTTTTTAGCTGAATTAGCTATTTCAATTGTATTTTTACTTTACTTTACTGAAAAAAAAGTGTTGGGTGAACGCAGACTTTAAGGTCTATGTATGTATATATACTTGTATATATATATTTTTTTTTCTTTAATTTTAACTTTAAGTATACGAAAAGTATTCGCAAACGCACGTACCTAGTTCTAAATCTTACCACACTAAAAGTTAGAATGAGAAGAGAAATTGTTTTTATTTTAAATTATTTTTTTATTATTAAAATTTTTTGTGTGTTGAAATCTTTACTCATAATAGCCAGCGGGGTATCCTGCGTGTGACATATTAATATTAAAATGAGAATATTTTGCGTATTTTACACACACACACAAATGCAAGCATTCAGAGGTACTGAGTGCCTTAAACACTTCACAAATATATTTAAAGAAATTAAATTCATCACAGTGATATCTCTACTTGACGACAACAAATAAATGTTATATATATATATATATATATATATATATATATATATATATATATATACAGATGCGAATAAAAAAAAACTAAGTAGGAACGAACCATTATTTAAAGGACAATTGCAGAAAATTGCGTGACGCTTTGCCTGTGTAGAAAGTGAGGACAACAACAACAACTTACTTGTCAGAAAATATATTTTTACCCATAAATTCTAAATAACTTTAACATTCAGTAGGTGCAGGTATATAAGTGTAGTTACATACATACATATACATATGTAAAATACAAAGGTGGACCATCCTAACACAAATAAATACAGTTTTGATTAATTTCATGATATATATACAACTGTGTTCGAAATAATAGCAGTGGCAAATCAGGAATTCAACGGAAGGAAAGCATACAATGTGATTTATTCTTTTATAGATACTTATTATTTCGTTCAGTTTCCCCATATTCAAGGTTACAAACAATATGGTGACTTTTATAAATAACTCAGAGTGTTTCTTTAAATGAATAAAATATTGTGTAAATAAAAATTTCTGCGGTGAAACTAATTAATTCATTTTAATAATAATAAAAAAAGCTTAAATAATTACATTTCGTAAAATGGCAATTATTAGATAATACAACTGCGCTTCTCCTAGGCATAGAGTCCACCAAGGGGAAATCTTTTCATGCGTTATTCTCAACACTCAATAACTGCTTCATATTTGATGGATTCTCTTTCACTCCAGCTTCCTTTACCTCTGCCTAAAGATTCTCAACTTCATTGAGTTCTAGTGACTCAGCTCATAACCTCAACTCCATTTGAAGCCAACGAATTTTTTGCCACCTGGTATGTTAGAGTACGTTGTCTTGTTGATATATCCACTTCAGCTTCGTTTTCCATTCAGTATGTGGTAATATAGTCGATTCCATTAACGTACAATTTAGAATCCATGTTTTCTTTAATCCAATATAACGGACACCTCCCATAGTAAGGAGAGCACCTCCATACGTTAAATTTGCCACCTCCATGTTTTACTGTTCGGGAAATATGGAATGAAATGGAGCGTTTTCTGGCTTTCGAACATACTTTCAGCATCCTTTGTATCGAAAGAAAACAATTTCCGTTTCGTTGGACCATAATATATTGCACCGTTTTTCGTCTGGCCTGCACATGCCGGAGTTGAAGTATGGCGCTTTGCTTGGGCTCCTGCCGAAAAATTTAACTCTTATTAACTTTTTTCTTATGGTGGACGCAGTAACAATAAGACTCGTCATTAATTTTTTCGTGTTATAAAATGGTCTTGCAGGGGCCAAAGCCGAAACTTTCCTCAACTGCAGCCGCGAAAGAGCCTCTTTTTGCCTTTTTGTTTCGGCATTTGGTGTCCTTTTTTTGCATTTGCAAACATTTTGGCAGAACAGCCAAGCAAATTTTCGAGATCTTGGGCGATTTTCCTTCTATTAATAAGTTTTTATGAAATTTTGTTTCTTTTTATGCAAAATGAATTTGTTTTCAAATTTAGAAAGCGATGCATTCACTAAAACATTGCTGAATCAATTGACATTAATTTAAATTTTCGTATTTCAGTTAAATTATTTCGAACAAAATTACTATTTTCATTGCACTGCTATTTTAAATCATAGTAAAAAAGCTACTATGCACCACAAAAAATAACGGCGCCTAATGAATGTGATAGCTGTATCAAAAAATCAGTTTAAACCCAGAGTGGAAATAACGTATTTGGCCTATTTTCTGGCATAGAAAAAATTAAATGATTCCCATTTTTCGACCATTTCCAAAAGCGGTGGAAATGTGTGGAAATATTAATGATACCTAAGCCTAAAAGGCCAGAAAATGATATTAAGTCCTATCGACCAATTTCTTTGCTCGTGACATCCTCCAATTTGTTTTTAGAAACAAACATGGTACAGTAGAAAAATGTCATCGAATCGTCAATGTAATATACAAAGCACTAGAAAACAAAAAGTACTGCTCGGCAGTATTTTTGGATGTTCAGCAGGCTTTCGATCGTGTGTGACACCATGGATAAGTATTTTCATTCGCCATTTTATCTAATGCAAAAATCTTACTTGAGCGGTCGCAGCTTTTATGTAAAACACAGGAATGAGCGGTTAGGTATACACCCAATTGAAATTGTAGTGCCGCAAAGTAGTGTACATATTCACTTCTGACTAACTGATGATGTCTTCATTGCAACATACGACACTGTCTTATTATCACCAACTAGTGCTACATCTGATATTCAAGCCCACCTAAAGAAAACAGAAACATGGCTGGAAAAATGGAATGCTAATGATAATACCGACATTTATAAATGGTGCTCCTATTCTTCAAATAGATAAAATACTTTGGAATGCATCTAGATCGACGACTTGCGTGGAAAGAAAACATCAAAGCTAAGCGGCAACAACATAAGATTAAGACAAACAAAATATATTGGCTCCTTCGCATATAAAATTCGCATATATAAAGCAATTTTAAAACCGGTATGTACCTATGGTATACAACTTTGGGGCACGGCTTCAAAATCAAGTATTGAAATATTACAACGTTACCAATCTAAAACACTAGGAATGATACTTAACGCATAACAAATGAAATCATACATAATGATCTTAAAATTCACTTTCTAAAAGAAGAAGTAAGAGTTTTATCTGGTATCAGGTATCTTAATCATAAACTCAGCCACCACAATAATACTTTAGCAATTTGCCTTTTAGTTGATAGTTAGGCAACCAAGCGACTTAAGTGGTATCACGTTCTGGATTTGCGCTTTAGAAATTAAGTAAGCATTACAGTACCTTAGTCATATAGATACACTGTTAAATTAATTGATTGAAATGAAATAATCTTATAATATTTTCTACACTGTATACCTATAAAAATGTCAAGAAAAATCTAATGCAAACTGCTAGCTTTGTATGAAGAAATGTCAAAATAACTGATTTAATCGAAAAAGTTCTAATCTTAAACCAGAACTTAAAAAATATTATTTTAATTTTTTTAATTTTTTTTTTTAATTTAAAAAAAAATTATTTTTAAATTTTTTTCCATTCTCATTTTTTCACTCTTTCAACACCACATACAACGTAATGTACGCATATTTTAGAATTTTACATGTATTTGTTGTTGTTGTATGTATTTTTTATGGGTAGCGACCAATTTTCACTTAAACGGCCATAACTCTGGAACAGCTAAGCCAATCTCATAAACATTTCATATTAACCTTCTCCTAATATCCCTTTATAACTGCTAATTTGATGCAATTTGATCTGGTGGTTCTCAAGTTATAGGCGTTCAACAAAATTTGCATTGATTTTGATATATATAGATTACTCACATTTGCTGAATGTTAATAAGACAGATTGCAAATAATAGATTATTGCAAAAAAAATTTAAGTGTAAGAGTATCATTATTCCAATTTTCACAAACCATTGCTATTATTTCGCACATGGCTGTAAGTCTATGCACGTGCGTGCTTATACATACTTATAGTATATATGTAAGTGTTGACATACGCCTAAGGTGAGCTTCGACATTAAAATTCATTAACAATCATAAAAATTTACAATCATTAAATTTCTATTATGCAAATTTTATCATTTTGATATTTATTTGATTGATGATCATTGAAGTCAACAAGAACGCCATAAGCGACAGTGATGTATGTATGTACATGTAGAGTACATAGAACAAAGGCAATGAATAAAGAAGGCATTGTATAAAGGGTGTAACATTCAAGCCTCTAGCAAATACTAGGAAGAGGATGTTACGAAAGAACAAAGGAAGTGTTGATAATTATAATATTTATTTACTGTGCGTAGCACAATAGCATATTTAATGCTGTGTTGCATGAAATGAATTATAAATTTACAATAACAATGTGTGAACTTATTGCATGAGATCCCTTTCATTGTCTTGCTTTGATTTATTAACACAACTATTGAGAGAAGAAGCAAGATTTAAGCACCCGCTGAAAGAAGAAATACGCCCACAAATATAGGGGGGACATAAGTTAGCGTGAGCATATATATGTATATGTGCGTGTGCATATATGTATATGTGCGTATAAGTATATGTGCATATAAATGTATACATTTTCGTTTCTTTGCATAGCTAATACACAAAAGAATAGCGTGAATAATTCTTTGTGCGTACAAACTCAGACCAGCATAAAAACCATGCAAGTTTTCACCTTTCGACGCCTAAAAGTATATATATATATATATATTTTTTTTTTTTAATTTTCTTTTTAACGTAAATACATATTTATAAAATTCCAAGCAACCAGTACAATTTAAACGGGCTCATAAATTTATTGGAAAAAAAGAAAGCAAGACCACAAACACCTGCAACCACCTACAACAACAACAAAAGCAAATTTATTTATGTATTAGAGTTTTAGATACGCGGGTATTGAGCAATGTGAGCGGCTCGATGCCCGCTCGTTTCTCATTCATTGCTCAACTGTTCAATAGATAAATATTTCTTTGCCGAAAATCCTTTAGCATTTAAATGATTTTTTACACTTTGCATAAATAAATTTGAAATTATAGGAAAATGTGCTGAGAAAAAAGATAAAGTTTTCGTCAAAATACTCAAGCTCGTGATCGTTGCACCAGTGTTCGAACTGATCGAAGCAAAAACCGTTGCTCTAATATGAATTTTTTATTAGAACAGAAAGCGGTAGAAATACAAGAATATTTTTAATTTTATTTTGTTTTTCAAAATTAATTTTAAAAAAATTCTTTTAATATTTTATATTTGTAAGATTCTTATTGTTATGGGCATGCTAACGCAAAATAAATATTTTGAAATTTTCGGGAACTACATTTTAGAACTTTTATTTATATAATATAAAATCGAAATTGTTTTTAATTTTTAACAAATCTATTATTTAAAGATTTTAAGACATACATAAAAGTGAAGGAAAGTTATATTATAATATATAATTATCGAAAACTTTTTTTTATTTAAGAAATTTTGGTCGTGTCATGTGTTTAATATATTTACAAACATATCTAAATATATATGAAATCTAATATTGATATTATTATTATTATTATTATTATTTATTTTTTTTTATATTTTTTTATATTTTTTTTATTTTATATATTTTTTTTTTTTTTTATATTTTTGAAAAGCCATTTCACTAATGCCCCTTTACAAAGAATCAAAATTTTTGTAGTGTTTATTTTGTGTTTATTTTGTTCCTTACTGTATTGTAAGCCCATGAAATTTCACCGACTTGCAATAGGATATGTGTGAAAAAATCAATTTCGCAACACAAACGCACCTACATACTGTCTAATACATAATGACATTGACAAACACTGTCACTCGCATACGCTCAGCAGCAGCAAACCACAACCACAGCCACGAACCGCAACGCTCTAAAAAAGTTTAAGCAAAAGCCGAGCATCCGAATAAACAACATCAACGACTAATGTGGGCTGGCAGTTCAGCAAGAAGCAAAATAAAGAAACGAAAATAAATACATAAATTTATTTACTAAACAGTTAAAGCACAAAACCAAAGAAATAAAAATAAAAAAATGAAAAAAGAAGCAAAAAAATTGAGGAACAATATTAAAGAAGTCAAAGCTTGTTTTGCATATAAATTATCTCGCAAATATTTATTTAGTTGCGTATGTAGAGTGTAGATGTGCTTCTACGAATTTCAATAAATTTGTATTGCCATTTGTATTGTATAATAAATAAATATCCTTATATACATACATATATCCACATCTACTGGCGGATATGCATCACTTGATGTATGTTTTTTACATTTACACAAATTTTCCAAGCTTTAACCAGAAGAAATATATAGAAATATGTTTCTACCATTCTATTCTGCACATTATATGAGTGTACATGTGTACTTCAGATAAAATACTATAATAAATATGATATGACAAACAGATATGTATGTATGTCTAGGACATGACAATGTGCCACCTAAATCAAGGTGGAGTAGATGACAACAAAATTGTAGGCGGGCAGGAACATCAGCGGCAGAAATGGGTGTGTTCACGTACGAATTTGCTACAAATGCAATCATACTAAATGATAAATGTACTCATATGTAAATGTAGAGCTTTCTTATAAAGATTTAAGGCTATTAAGATTTGAAACTACTGGGAAGGCTTAAACATTAGTAATAGGAATATTTTATAACTACTTACTCTGAAATTAGACCCTTAGCCATTCAAATGGATCTCAATTCTTAATTTCCTTTTAGGCTCTTTTTTTACTAACCCCCATTTAGAGGTTATAGTGTAAACAAATTGAAATGTTAGTAATAAAACGATTATATAAGAAAAAACAATATTACACGAAAATATTTGAACGATAAAATGAAAACATTAAAATTAAAAAAAAATTAATTAACCTAAAATATAAATAAATTATATTAAAAAGAAAATAAAGAAATAATATATAAAATTTAAATATATATAAAATTAATAAAAAAAATAAAAATAAATTATATAATTTAATGGGTGATCCATTTCTAGTTTAACTACTTTTTTAAAGAAAAATTTTCATTCGAAATAATATTCTTTGGCATTTATTTTTTGAAGATTATCTTTTTCAAATGTTGGCCGCGGCTACGTCTAAGATTGTCTAATTTTCGATGACTCGTTCGAGCATTTCGACTGGTAACTGGCAAATGGCAAGCGTGATGTTTTGCTCCAAGGCCGGAATCGAAGCGGGATTGTCCGCATAGACTTTAGACTTTACATATCCCCACTGGAAAAGTCTAACGGCTCTCTCAATAAATCAATCGACTGATGCGATATGTTGGAAGTAACGCCGTCTTGCTGAAACCAAATATCGCAGAGTTCACGAGCTTCAATTTCAGGCATCAAATAGTCGGTATTCATGGCGCGATAACGGTCGCCATTGACGGTTACATTCACACCGGCATCAGTTTTGAAGAAATATGTACCGATGATTCCACTGGCCCACAAACCACATCAAACCGTTGTTTTTTCTGGATGAAGTCCCAGCTCTTGAATTTCTTCCAAAATGCGGCAACTTTGCTTGTTTACATACCCATTGAGCCAGAAATGGGCATCATCGCTGAACAAAATTTGGCTCGAAAATTTCGAATCTTCTTTGAACTTTTCGAGAGCCCATAGACGAAGCGAAGTAGCTTCGGAAAGTCGAGCGGCTTAAGTTCTTGCGCACGTTGTATTTTGTACGGTTTCAATTTAAGATCTCGACGTAAAATGTGCCAAGTCGTTCCATATGTCAGTCCGAGTTGCTGCGAACGACGCCGAATCAACTCTCCACGGTCATTCGTATATACTCTCAGCTACGGCCGCTATATTTTCTTCACTGCGTGCTGTACGTAGTCTATTCGGTCGAATGTTATCGAATAATGAATGGTGGGTCTCAAGATGGGTGGTGGTGTTGCGAATATTACTCTCATCGGGCTTATTATGTTGACCATAGTTCAGCGAGATGCTCGAATCACATTCTTTACAGAACGTGAATTTTCGTAATAAAATTGAATGATATGTAAACGTTGTTCAGATGTAAGTCTTTCCACTATGAAATGCCAAACAATACTGAACAAAAATAACATGACAGCTTGACACGACTCATGCGTGGTATACCACAACCTGTAATATGCTTTCACGTCAGACGATGACACCTTATATTCGAAGTATTGTGCTAACTTGTTGAACTCGTCCGATTTACTTACTAAAGCAAATCCTGGAAAGAGCAATTGAAGGCTAAGTTGTTCAGTTTCCTTTTTAAGAAATATTTCTGTCCACATCTTCACTAAAGCGGAGATGCTTGGAATAAATATTGCGACTCTGATGAAGTTTGCGGATTTATACCCTTTTTTTCTCTGTCGGGAAACAATTTTTGGAGCCGAAAGCTCAGTGACGAAAAGTTCTTCGAAAGCAGATAGAAAATTATATCCGAAAAATTCATATGTAGCTTTTCGAATTCGCTTCTCGAATTTCTTTTGTGAAAGCAATATGACGGATAAAATCTAACTGAAGAAATATCAACAAGGGAAGAGCCAAACTAAGCAAGTGACAGACTGCTAAGGTAATAATGCTAACTATGAAATCACTTTTCTTATTCGCTGCAAGAAGCGGTCCTGTTTATATAGACCGGATAGAGTCTCCGCACAGCCTGTACTAGTAATTTCAATATTTTAAAAAGCGATGTGATTGAGGTTTGGCCTTTCTGTCTTTTCAAAGTCTCTGCGGGATTTTATAAATTCTAAAAAACTTGATATTTTCACTATATTCTGATGCTTGCCTATTTTAAAACTTTATTCGAAAATAATTTTTCGAACTGAAAATTTTCTTTGAGACTGAAAATATTTCGTAGTTTTTATTTCGCTGAAAATTTTTTAATTATACTTTTAGATGGTTTTTATTAAAGGGTTTTCACAATTATTATGAAAGTGTTACAGAATAGTCCTTGTTCGACCCATAATATTATTTAACACCATTAGCAGAGACAACTTTTCTCGCAAAAATTCTGATTCAAGTAATATATAAACATTTCTAGCCTTTTGTCTATGCATGTTCACGTGCGTGGCTTACCGACAGCTTACAAATAGCTAAATTCATACATGTGCACGCATTCGTCTTACTTCACATCGATATAAGTGCCTGTGGAATACATTTGTGTGTGTGTAAGTGCCTTTCTACTTTTATTTATAAGGCCACATATGTACATGCTGTCGTGGCTTTATTGTTGGACGGTGGCGACGATATGGCGCACGTCGTGATTTCATAAAATATACACATTGATACAACAGGGATACAAGCTAATAATCATTAATCTTCGGCATTCGGTACACCCGAAAGTGTCCTTGGAAAAATCAGCTTGGTTAAGCTCAGGAAATCATTGGGGAAGGAAGTGAAAAGAAAATGAAGGGGAAAATATAAAGCAAAGAAAGCTGTTGTGGTGAAAGTGAAAAAAAATCTGTTAGCCGCCAAAATTCGCATAAGAAATGCTGTATGTCTATACACAAGTGTATGTGTATACATATGTACAGCGCAGCGCACATTTGTTACCCAAAGAAATAGATCTGCTTTGGTTGGCTCTTAGCGTACGCAGTATGCAAAAAAAAACCAATTCATATAATATATATAAATATACATAGATACATACATACAATAGTATACATTTTACCATAAACGCTCTGCTTCCATGGAGCAAACATACTTTTGTGACAGACTGTCGCTTGTGTTAATCGCAAACAAGAAACTTCTATTACACACTTACACATATGTACATTCATATGTATTTGTTTTACTTGATTTTATTATATAATTTTTGAGAAATTCTGTTTTTTCTTTCCTGATTTGTGCGACGCTGACAAATGAGTACTACACAACTGTGGCAGACACGTCCCAAGGAAAAAATAAATGTTAGCCGAACAGTGCAACTACACACAAACACACGGATAAAGCGCTTTACTTTCATTTTCGACACAGTTTGAGTTCAGTAGGACGAATAAAGTGCGCGCATGTATGTATGTCTCTCTGTGGCAACACTGGATTTCAATTCATAAGCAGGCATTCTTTCACACACATTAACATACACATACTCATCCAAAAAGTACATGCGTAACTTTTTTTTCATCATGTCGTCGACCCACATGACCCAGCCAGCCGACAAACACCTCCAGCAGCGGTGACAACTATGAAAGCAGTGAGCAAAAGGTTTGAGAAACTTCAACATAAGACTAAGTGGTTGTTAGTTGGACACTTTGTGGCAGAAACAGCGGGAGCTGTTGAAGCTGCTCCAAGCATAATAGATGTCCGAATGGTAAAAGTAGTCGACGCACGCTGAACAGTACAACGTAGATTGTGTGTGCGACAAAAGCCAACAAAAACAATAAGCTTCACAGCAGTGGTATATTACAGTATCTGAGAGTTAAGTTAACGGTATAAAAGTGGACTTTTTCAGTCCTCATTCTTTATATTCTTAAACTTTTCTTCCTTTGTGGTTTGATGAGATTTAATGGTTTTTCTGACACTTTCCAAAGATATTTTTAGTTATGAAGAGGGCAGAGAATACATATTCCTTTTAAGTTACTATTATTACTATATTATTATTATGTTGTAAAGCTTTAAGCTTAAGTTGAGAGTTTAGCTTAATTTCAAAAAAAAAAAAAATAATAATTAAATCAAATAATATAAAACAATAAAATATAATATTATAAAAAAAATCAAAAACAACCAGAAAATTAATAAATAAACTAAAACAAAATAAAATTAAATTATAACGAAAAAAAACGAGATGTGAAAAAAATAGAAGAAAAAAATAAAATAAAGTAAAATAAAAAATTAAATAATATAAAAATAAAAAAAAATAACATAAAATAAAACAAAATGAATAATTAAATAAAATAAAAATACAATAACATAAAAAATTCAACTAAAATAAAGTAAAATAAAACAAACTAAAAAGTAAAGTAAAATTAAATTTAAAAAAAATAAAAGGAAATAAAATAATATGAAACAAAGCAGGATAAAATATAATAAAATAACAAAAACAAATAAAACCAAAATATATATACATAAAATAAAATAAAAAATACATAAAAAAAAAAATAAAAAAAAATAAAAAATAAAAACAAAAAAAATAAAAAAAAATTAAAAAAAATGTAAAAAAAATATATAAAAGTCCAATAAAATAAAATAAAATAAAATAAAATAAAATAAAATAAAATAAAATAAAGAATAAGAATAAAATAAAAATAAAAATTATACACAAAATAAATAAAAAAATTTAATTAAAACACAATAAATTAAAAGAATAAGAATAAATAAAATAATAATAAAAACACAAAAGAAATTAAAAAATTATACTGAAATAAAATAAAATAAAACACAAAATAAAGAAGTAAAGTAAAGTAAAATGAAAAAAGGAAATAAAATAATATTAAACAAAGCAAGATTAAATATAATATAATAAAAAAAAATCAAACCAAAAATTAATAATTAAAATAATATAAAATAAAATAAAATAAAATAAAATAAAGTAAAATAAAATAAAATAAAATATAATTTTTTAAAACAAAATAAAATAAATTCAAATCAAATCAAAAAAAAATTGAATTAAATTATATTAAATTAAATTATTTAAAAAAAATAAAATAAAATATAATAAAAGAATATATTATATTACAGTATCTGAAAGTTAAGTTAACGGTATAAACGTGGACTTTTTCAGTCCTCATTCTTAATTTCTTAAACTTTTTTTTTTGTGGTTTTTCTGACACTTTCCAAAGATATTTTTAGTTATGAAGAGGGCAGAGAATACATATTCCTTTTAACTTACTATTATTACTATGTTATTACTATTTTGTAAAGCTTTAAGCTTAAGTTGAGAGATTAGCTTAATTTCAAAAAAAAAATTAAATCAAATAATATAAAAAAAGCACAATAAAATATAATATAATAAAAAATAAATAAAATAAAACCAGAAAATTAATAAATAAACTAAAACAAAATAAAATGAAATTATAACGAAAAAATGGGGATGTGAAAAAATAGAAAAAAAATTAAAAAATAATGAAAAATTAAATTAAATAAGAATATAAAAAATAACATAACATAAAATAACACAAAATGAATAATTAAATAAAATACAAATACAATAATATAAAAAAAAAATAAACTAAAATAAAATAAGTAAAACAAACTAAAAAAATAAAGTAAAGTAAAAAGAAAAAAATAAAAGAAAAATAAAATAATAAGAAACAAAGCAAGATAAAATATAATATAATAAAAAGAAACAAATAAAACCAAAAATTAATAATTAAAATAATATAATGTAAATTAAAATAAAATAAAATAAAATAAAACAAAACAAAATAAAATTAAATAAAAATATAATATAAAATAAAATAAATTAAAACAAAATAAAATAAATTCAAAACATATAATTAATAATTAAATTAAATTAAATTAAATTAAATAAATAAAAAGAATAAAAAATAAAATAATATAATATCAAATAAAATAGAAAAAAAAAATCCATTAAATTAACTGAAATTAAATTAAATAATATAACAAATAAAATAATAAAAAATAAAATGAAATAAAATAATACTAAAAAAAAATAAAATAAAATAAAATAGAAAATAAAATAATATAATATATAAAAAAAAATTAAATAAAATTAAAATAAAATGAACTAAACAAAATTAAAATAAGTTAAATTAAATTAAATTAAATTTAGTGAAAAGAAAAAACTTACAACATTTGAAAGAAAATTAAGTAAAATAAAATAATATAAATCAAAATGATATGAAATAAATTAAATTAAATTAATGCCTGAATGTATGGAGGATTGTAAAAAACTCACTAATCCAACATTAAGTAAAAAATAGCGGCTAAATATTAGCGCATTTAATAGTTGTTGGTTAGTAATAAATTGATTACATGATAGAAGTTGGCTCAGTGGTAGAGCACTCGCCTGTGATGCCAGAATCCGTCGGGTCGATTTCTGGCAAAAGAAATCTGATGAGGAGATGTGGTGATCTCCGAAACAGCAGTCACTTCTATTTTTCTTTGTTGTATAACAAAATATTCCATTCAAAAAAATTCTAACAAAATAGGCTTTTGATAAATAGATATGTGTGCGGCATGAGTTTATAACCACAAACAATTACAGGCTGCATTAAGCAATTCATAAATTAAATTAAATTAAGTTAAATTAAATGAACTAAAAAAGTAAACTGAAATGTAGTGGAATAATAACATTTTTATTTGCAGTAGATTTTCTGGCTTGCTTCATAGCTTTCACAGAACACAATTGCTACCAACCATAAAAATATTAAGTTTTAATTAAGAAATTTACAATTTATATGCGTTTGGCATTGCACTCTACTGATAACACACATTCAATTATCATTAAAGCTATATAAGCATTTATGTCAATTTTGTAATTATTAAAACTTATTTTATATAACAGTTTTAACGTTTTACGAGTAACTAGTTAAGTTGAGATTCGAGTGTCTGCAGAGCGCCCAGAGAGTGCAGAGACATCAGTCTGGAGCTTAAGTATTTTATAACAGTATTAAACATTCAATTTCTTCGTACATTCGCTTGAGTGATGCAGTTTGAGTATATATTTTATTTACTGACATACAAATGAGCAAAAAAAAAATAACAACAGCGAAACATGTGAAACATAAAAAACGCCAAGGGTATCGGCAAAAATTTATGAATACTTTTTTTTAGTGCAAGAGCGACAGCATGAGTGTGACAAGAGGTTGGAAGTGCTTGTGTGTGTGTGTGTGTGTTGTAAGTTGCATTTGTTTTTACCACAGCTTGTTTCATGCCGCACACATATCTATTTATGTTCACACATAAGTCTCATATCCTTATATATTGTATTGTATACACTCTAAGTATTGTATATACATCCAAACATACCAGTAAACTATATATGTATAATGTGGTATAATAAAGATATGTATATAAGTATGTATTTGTCTTGTATTTTAAGTGCATGAATTTATGATCACTGAAGAACCGTAAATCTCCACACTGGTGAAGGATTTTATGAATTTACGATGCCAACAATAATACTTACTTACACACTTATATGACCGACCCACCAACTCACATTATTTTTTTGTTCTCCTGAGCTCTTCTTGTAGGGTTATGAGTTGGCAGCGTCAACATAAATGTTAGTTTCACGAAAATGAAGGTAAATGTCGAATAAACAGATAACTATGACTATGAAATGCTGCAACAACGCAGGTGATATATCTTTATACCTTTCACGAAGTACCAGAAGGTGAAAAAAGAAATTTATGTCGATGGGATTAGAACGACGAACTGAGTAGATCTGTTTGAACACAAACTAGTTCTAGATGTATTTTTAAACTCTGCTGATAATTTCTCGAAACCGGGCATCAGATCACTATAGTATATTTACGACCATTTTTTTTTGTTTGGTTATTTGGGTAAAAAATACGTCCGTATTTCAGACAAACGTGAATTCAAGTTATTATTTTTTCGGATACGAAATTTTGAGCCTTAAATCCGTCAAAAATGTATCTAAGAACATGATTGCTTGTAAAAACAAAAATTCTATTTTAAATTCGTCAAAAATGCAAAAAAATAATAAATTGAATAAATAACACAAATGCGATACAAAAAAAAAAAAAAATACCAGAATGCAAAATTAATATATTATCCAATGAATTTGATATGTTCGTGAAAGCATAGCTGGGAAACTTCGATTAGAATTAGAAATCATTACGATTAGAAAAATAAAATAATCTAATCATTAGATTTTTTTGATTCTTTAATATTTTAGATTACTAATTGATTAGATTACGTGCGCGATACGTTCTCCGCACAGAACCATTATTTTCGAAATAAAATTGCACTATTTGCAAGCGTTGTTCAGGCGTGAGTCTGTTCATGATGAATTGCCAAACCAAACTGAGAATAAATCACTTGACAGCTGTTAAATCGGTCGCCATCTTGAAAAGTAATGCCAACTTAAAGTTCTATACCTCTATAAAAAACACCCTTTATTTAGTTTGAAAAATCATATAATATTGATAAAATTACCTTCATCACTGAAATCATAAAAAAAGCTTTCATAGCCCAACTGAGGCACAGCCGTTTCAAAACATGTGGAATCATTTTAGAAGAAAGTGCTTATTACTTTAATCACCCTTTCACTGATCTGCTCCTGAGTACAGTCAGGCAAAGTTTTTTGGATAACTCGCAACCATTTCATTTTCACATTTGGTGTCAATACAGCTGCCGCCATCTTTACCTCAGGAGCCAATGTGAAATATAGTTTAAACCTTTCTCTCAATCGATATCCTAATTGTACTGCTATTGAACTAACATTGCTCGAAACTTCGGGTTTTCTTGGAGAAAGTCCAAAGTTTGGGAAATAGGCTCCACTAGCAGTTTGTACGACTCCAAATATTGAAAATCACCTGATGTAAAAGGAGACAGATTCGGCTCATCGGAAAGCTCGTTCAATTTCTCCTTGTACTGTAGTAACTTCAGGATTGCATCATATAGTGAGTTCCACCTAGTTACTACTGGTACAACAAGAGCTGAACCTAAAATGTTCTGAATGATTTCGGAGGATTTTGGCCATTTGCACTTTTTCCAAAGGTGATTGCACTTTTTGATCGTCTGTAAGAAATGAATTTTCTTGTATTTCAAAAAAAAAAAAATGTATAGATATTACCATTGAGTGCTGAATTTCCATTGTTCGTTGGTTTTTCATAATCCTGGTATAGTCAGTGCTGGCTAATAAATTTAACGTATGACTGGCACACTTTTCGTGTTTCGGCAAATATTTGGTATTTTCGAGAATCGGCATTTCGTCTTCACTATTTTCCTCTTCTTCATCACTATCATATTCTCGCAAACCATAATCTCGAAATGCCTTGACAAAGTTTGACCCGTTGTCCGTGATGGGCGTAATTATGTTTTTGTTGTTCAGGTCAAAGGAAGAATTCATTTCTCCATCCATTTGCGCGATTTTCTCCGCAGAATGGATACCAAATATTCGCTTACACGCCAAGGCAGCTGATTTTCTCTCGAAATTGTGATCGAACCAATGACATGTGTAACCCAAAAAGCTCCTGTGATTACCCGATCATATATCCTTTGTGGTACAAAAATACTTTGATTGCGACATGTTATTCCGTACTGCAGACACCATGCTTTCGTCAAGTTTTTTCATGGCAGACTTTTTACACATAACATGCAATCCATTGCCACTAAACAAGTCACGGAAGGACTCTTTTTCTACAATAGAAACGGGTAACGCGCAGTCTACCAAAAAACGGATATTTTTTTTTTCAAAAGCTTCCTGTGTCGTGGTTTTACGGGAAGGGCCAGATTTCATAATTAAATACTTTTTGTGGAAGTCATTACGGCGATATGAAGTTGGAAGTTAACATACTTTTTCCATTGCCACGTAAAATTGTGAATTGAAAATTAATTTAGGCGAACTCCTTCCGACGCTACGCATTATTTTAGTACTCACTGCCGAATCACTATCCGCAACAATATTCCTCTTGCGGATCACCTTCTCCGGGAAAAAATTTGGGTCAACAAGATCGTCATCTGCCGAGAAGTCTTGGTCTTCAAACAGATCTTGATCCATTCCGACATTTTGCTGATATTTATAATTTGAAAATGTTATATTTACAAATAGAGTTTTCACCACTTCACTTACAACACTTCATAGATTGAAGGCCACAATGAAAAACGAAAAGTGTTTATTTAACGCGGACTGTCAGGTCAGCTGTCTAATTAACTAAGCAGTGCTCTGCTGTAGTTATTGTGTTTATATTTATGTACAGCTGTATATGTACATATGGATGCGAAGAGAATGCATTCTGATAAAATGCATATTGCGAATACGAAGAATTGTGTGTAGGCAGTGGTAGCGATGATATATTTTATAGATCAAAATAGTTGATCTAATCAAATCTAATCAAAACTAATTGAGAAATCTAATCGATTTTTTTGTTTTGATTAGTTTTGATTAGATATGCTAATCGTCACTAATCGCGATTAGACTTTTGATTAGTTCTAATCTAATCAATAAGTAATCGATTAGTATAGCCAACTAATCCTAATTAATCAATTATTCTGCAAAATAAAAGTTTCTAATCCGATTACTAATCATTAGGATTACTAATCATTATTTCCCAGCTATGAATGAAAGGTATAGAGACCTAGGCATGGACAAAGACTTCACTTCTTTCTTCTTAAGATATATTTTTATTATATCTTTACCAGAACAATCAGCCAAATTCAGTTAGCGGGCGGTTACATTTTCTTTAAGCATATTTACCTCTACAACCACGTCATATAAATATATTTAAATCAGATCATAATATATATATTTTCTTCTTCTTGCACATCTAGGGGGTAAAATAATAGCTGAAGTTTTTAGATACCTCTTTATACATTTTTTGGCGAAATTGCTACAAAAAAATTACAATTAAGAAAAAAGTTAAAGCTTTCTTTTATTATTCATTGAATACAAAAACAAAAACAAAAAATCGCTCTAAGAATGTATACAGAAAAAATCCAATCATTAATATAAATACGACAGTTTGAGTTTATTTTACATTTCTGCGAGTCGCATGAACCTCAAATACTTTCAAAGGCGGATTATATTCAACCGGATAGCATGATTTTTATAGAACATTTTTAAATGTTTTTTTTTTTTTTTCAAAAAGGTATTATCCTTTAAAATCATTAATTGATGTTTTTCGTGATGGCATTAATTAATAAATAATAATAATTAAATAATAAGCTTCGATCAGGTACTAGATTATCTGTTAAAAAAAAATAAAAAATAAAATTTCGCTCACCACAAGGCACTTATTTCCGTATGTTGTCAACACGAACAGCCTCGCCTTTATTTATTATTTTATAAATATTCGTGTAAACAATCAATGATTTAATGATGACTAATACTACTTTTATAAGGTAAAATAATTTTTGGGCAAAAGAAATGATTGAAACTGAACCATAAATCTTCCACAAAACCATTTCTCTCGAAAACTGCTTATGTCGACTCAACGGATTCCCACATAGTCCACGCTTCCGCATCCTATAGCAGGACAGGTATATAGAGCAACTTGTAGAGTTTGGTTTTCGGTCATCGAGAGTGAATTTTACTTTTCAATTGTCTACTCAGTCCAAAGTAGCACTTGTTGGCTAGATGAATGTTGCGTTGAATTTCAAGGCTGACATTGTTGGGGTTGTTGATGCTGGTTATAAAACAGTCCTCGTTCACCACCAGACACATCCACTTTTTGGTCTAACCTGGAGGAAGCAGAACTAACGGTGCGGTTATAAAAGCTAATGATATCAGGATTACGCCAGTAATGGGACACTCTTATTCTTGTCTATTATACTTCGTGGCTCTTTTTATTTTCTTCAGCTCTAAGTTGAAAAAAAGAACCACCAAGCATTAGAGAGTTAGCTTGTACGGCATTGTACGGCACGGTCCTGCGTTAGTTTATCCAACTGTATAAATAATGCACAGATACCATATTCATAGAGGCAGCTTCTTTTGGTGTTGTCGATGAAAAGGGGTGTATCGATTTTTTTTCTCTCGGTTGCTTTGTTTATGCTTACAACCGACTTATAAAACATAAAGTAGAGTAATGAATGTATAAAAATAATGTCCTGATACAGAATTCTGGAGTAACTTAGAGTAGCATAAACAAGAAACAAGTGCGGGCCTCGGCCATACCCAAAATCTTTATATATTTTTTTTTACGTTTAATATGTTCAATTTATTGCAGAATGCAAAATTCGATTACAATGATTTTCAGTGTCAATATTTCTTTGAATTTAAATTAGCTGGATATCAATTCGCCGATTTTGTGTTTAAAATACCAAATTTCATGGTCCTAGATGCTTTACAGAAGTATTCATGTTTCAATATTATATATGTGGCCATATCGCGTATTTGGTAGCTACAAAATATAGTCCAGTGATCTGGCCGGATCAAGCAAATGATCCGTACATTACAAAATACACTTACTACATTTCCTACAAATAGCTGAAAATCTGAGAGCTAAGCTTGCGTTCAACCAGATGGATGGACGGACAGACCCACAGAGAGACAGGCAGACAGACGTTCTTTGCTAAATCAACTCAGCTCATTATTTCTGATACCATCGATATACATTTTTGTGGGTCTATCTCTTCTCTTTGTGGTACTTATGTATTTCGAAACAAAGTTAATATACCATTTTATGCTCGTGAAAGGTATACAAACAAACCAATGTTTTGTTCAGACAAAAAAAGAACGAATTTTATGTTGTCCTTAATTTTTTTTTACACTCCGAAATAAGGAATATAACAAGATACCTTGAAATCAGTTAATATAATGAAAGTAGGGTTTGCTTAAAAGGTATTTTTATTATTAAATTGTTGCCTACATTTAAGCGCATTAACATTGATGTGTCCAAGGATTTCGAAAATAAGAATATAAGTATAATAAAAAAAGAATAAAAAGACTTTTTATTTTTCATTTATCTACAAAATAATCTAAAATTAAGTTATCTAGAATTTGAAAAGTTAATAACATTTTTCGGTGCATTGAGCCACTAACAATGCGGAAGTGAAAACCCCAAAACAGGAAGTAAATACCACACTCTCATAACAATATCTTCAGTATAAACTCTCTTTTCGATCAGAAAATATAAAGTTCAAGACTCACGTTCAAATTCAAATTAAAATAATAAAATTTGGATACAAAGCTCATGTGTCGAGATTTCGAGAAAATTACGATAGCCATTTTATTGCGATAAGGTGCAAAAGCTACCATATATACATACATACATGTAGTAATGTTGGCAACAACAACAACGATAGAAAGCTATTTGCGATTTGGCAAAAGTATCTTACAATTATTTACTCAGTATCGATTGAAATCAAAAGCACACACGTGAATGAATTTCAGCAAATAATAAAATAAAAACACACACACACACAAACACACATCCATGCGAGTGTCGTGTGCATGTTTTGCCAAATGGAATTTAAAGTTTTTGGGTTTTTGCAATATTTCTATGCAATCGTTGCTTTCTACTCTAGCGATTGCCATTATAGGCCATAAATTTTAAGATTTGCATTTCGAAATAACTGCCAATTTCTTGGCACACTTTCATTGTTGCCAATGCCGTTCGTTGTTATACAACAACAAAACATAAATACACTCATACACCCACACACATTGTTATGTTACATTTATTTTGTAAACAAAAAAAAAATACAAAAAAACCTTCCACGACACATATACACACTCATATATAAGTATGTATTTTACTATCAGCTGTTTGTAGAATAAACAATTTTTCCAAATACCTCTCGCTAGAGGAAAGGCGCCTGGCGAGGGATTGAGTTAGGTAAGGTGAGCGCCAATGTGTTGGAAAGAACGTGCCGATTGGCTGACTACATTGTAGGAAACGTAAAAGCAGGAGTAGGGAAGAGTATCGTTTCGAGCATTATGGAAATTATACAAATACCAAACGAATCTATCTATACTCAGTATAATATATTCGCCTAAGCGTATGCACGGAAATTGTAAAAAGGCAATAATAGAATTCTCAACTCACGACATAAATATATATCTATATTTGTACTTAAATTTGCTACACATGTATATTTGTTCGAGCATTAGTTGTACGCCTGCTTTAAGAAGTAAGAGATTTTGGCCTTTGCATGGTTGTCATATAACATAAATTACATATATATATATATATATATATATATATATATATATATATATATAGATCATAGCATGACTATACCTATACAATATAATTGGCGTCATGTAACCGATGAAACGATTTTCGGTCGAACTCTACCTCCAATTTATGGTGTTCGTTCTAATATATTTTCAACAACTTAAAGGACCTAAAGTTTATTCTAAGCCGAGGAATTTATGTCAGAAATACACTACGAAGAACTTGACATTGCTTGCGAGCGGCGACTGGTAGTACGCGATGCTACTACTCTACTATTCCGGACGCTACTGCCTTTGACTTTACTTATGTTTATAATTTATATACATATCTATCAAATGTATCTTATATTGTAAATGATTACACCCAGTTTCGAGCGCAAACCTGCTTACCTGCGATATTCTTCCAATTATTTTTCTCTTTAAAAATAAACAATAAAATAAGAAGCAGATTTAAAAACCATGAAAATCGTGTAACTATGTAAACAAGTTTCAAAAATAATGCAATAAAAACTTTGCGGAAACTACTCTGTATGAGTTTCGGTTTTATTTTTTGTAGAATTTCTATAATAGTGAAAATGCTTTAATAATTTCTCAATAGCTTTTATAATTATTTCTCTTTTGGGGTATGGTTTTTTCTTTGGATGGAACAAAACTTATTCCACACAATATTGTGAAATTGATGAAATTAAAACTTTATCAATAACAGCGGAGACTTTTTCTCTCACATTTTGAAAAAGAAAAAAGACACACACAAAAAATTATTATTTTAAGTAAAAATTTAATTTTATTATACCTTTTATGCACAGCGAGCAATTTGTTATCCTATAGACATAAACTCAAGTTTATAATGAATCGAAAATCATCGAAATCTAATTTTGCAATTTGTAATAAATTTTATTTATTCATGAAAGATGTAAAGACTTCCGCATAGCCGAGGACAACCGTTCTTTCTTGTTTTAACTTCCTTTATCCTTTAAAAAACTTACCAATTCTTTTTTAATAAAGTTCTTTTTATTTAAGATTCATTCTAACTTAGCTTATTTTTGACGTTTGAAACCTTTTTTCACATAATGAAGAAATAGGAGTCTCTCTTGCAAATTCAAAATTAACCTAAATTATTCTGCGCTCATAGAATAAATTGTTTTAGAAGAAATGAATGATTTTGATTGTAAATTACGAAATATATAAATATGTAACATTATCTCCCATAACGTTAATTTAAATTGTATGTTAATTTAAATATAAATATAAAAAAGATTTTTTACGAAAACTACCTAGTATGTGACTTAAATAAATATTTCATATCTTGGATATTTATTATGCCATTCTAGCCTTCTTGCTGTTTTTTTTTTAGTTGCATTGTGTGTATGAGCGAGAACCTGCCTACACTTTGTTAACAATTTCTGTCAAATTCCACATCTAGTAACAAAACAGTGAATAAATTTTCAAAGATCAAAGGTTTTTAATTTTTTTTAACTCCAATAATTTACTTGTGTTGGTATGAATGTTTCCAAAAGAGTGGTAAAACTGTTAAAAAAAATTATCATACTTTTATAAAAAATAAAGAGAAATGTAATAAAATTGTAGGAGAAAAATATTCGTAAAATATATTAGTCCGTTAACTCCCGCTTTGTGGGTTAAACCATCACTTCTGTGACAAAAAATATCTCTTAGGAAAATTTTTTAGGACTCTTCTTAACAAAAATCTTTGCAAGAATTTTAAAATCGCTCTTATAATAATTTTCAACACAGTTCAAGCGACAAACGCACCCGTAGTTGTATTATCGTGAGCAGCACCCGTGGAAGTATTGTAAATATTCAATCATGTAAATGATCACACAAAGTGAGTGCCAGTCTGCAGAAGAAATAATCTGCACTGGGAAGGACTAAAGTTGGATCACTTTCTCATCGATACTAAATTCACAGTTCAATTAAACTTTTATTATTATTACTCATTCACTGAACTTATCAGTGCGACAGAGGTGACTCAATACCTACAGTGTGATCTCTTTAATATAATGCTTGCGAGAATATTTTGAGCTGCATGATTACACCGATCAGGTAAAATCTCTTAAATTACCGCTAATGATATTGGCATCATTGGCCACAATGCTCCGCAAATTCTAATTTCTTTAGATAGTAAAAGGACCGAGGCAGTTGCCTACAGTTGCGTGGCATACTCAAGCGTTTGCAATGCTGTATAAGTTGAAAAGATTACTTTAAATCTGACTCTCTCTCTCTTTTTGTCCAACTTCGCTTAATAGCTGCCACAATAATTGTGTAAGTGTTCTGTTTTATAATTTGGTAAAGAAAATAAATAAAATAATGAAAGTAAATTATTTTGCGAGGTAAATATCATATTATTGTGGACTACCTTTTCTGTGGTGAACGTGGGAAAAGCGAAATCCAAAATCTATTGTTGAATCACTCTTGCAAAGAAGAGAGACTTTAAACTGTAATTGTAAAGAAAGGTCTTTCTCGACGAACAAAACCAAAACCCATGAGTCCCTCATAATCTTGAACCCAATTAATGTGAGAAAATAAAATATGGCAGGTGACTGTAAATTACTCAAAACCCAGGAAGAATATAATCATTCCAAAGAAAAGTAAAATGTTGCCAAAGTTCCGCATGAGGATCACGAGTTCAGATTTCTTTTTTTCTCTCCATGCTAATACAGGTATTCAGGGGAGATCAAAAATACTTCTAAGCTTCCACATGTCATGGCTTCATAGCAGCCACTCCCTTACTACAATACGCTTTTCCGTATTTTTATTAAGCCCAGCGCATATTCTGCTCGAAGCAGAAAATTGAGGCCCTGCACGATTGGAAATATTAACCATTCTAAGGTCTGCAAAATGGTTGACGTTAAAGTTCTTCGGGTCAAATTTGACCCAAGTAGTAATATTGTATATATTATATTTCCTAACTAAATGTCATATTTTTAACCAAATTTATTTAAATTTTTCGTAAAAACAAGGAAATAATATATGTAACATGCTTATGTTACATATATTGAAATAAATTTAAAATATGGATTATTTTAATTCATGAATCTTACTTCAGGCTTTCATTAATTGGATTGGTTACATAAATCAATAGTTATCAAATTACATTTACTTAAAAAAAATTCTAAAGTAATACAGTTTATTTGTATTTTGCTAAAATTTTTATCCGAATTCTAACATAGTTGCAATCGACGTCTTTTCATACCTTTCATGTACATGAAATGGTATATTAACATTCGTCCGAAGTTTGTAAGTACCAGATGGAGAAGAAACAGACCCACCGAATTTATATCCATTTTTGAGATATTTCAACCAAGCTTGGTAGGAAGATGCACAAATACGTTTAAACGATCATTTATCGGAACCGGCCAGATCGGACTACTACAGCATATATACGACCGATTTTTCACATTTGAAACTATGTGCCATAAATCCGTCAAAAAAGGAAAATTGGTATAGTACACATATATAACGAATTGCATATTGGTTCGGAAAATCATCAAAATCGAACGAATATAACAAATATCTCCCATACACCGATTTTTCAATTATGAGGTTTTGGTCAAAAACCATGCAGGAGGTTGAAATTTTGTATTATGCACACATATTATTAAATATATTATATATTCACCGTACAACCGATTTGTTCATGTATAAGGTTATGGGTGAAAAATCCGTCAAAAAAGCATCTAACAGACGTAAATTCAAGTTGATATTAACACTGAAAATGATCAAAATCGAATTTTACAATTTGCAATAAATTTAATATGTTCGTGAATGGTACAAAGACTTCAGCTTGGGCGAAGACAACCGATAACTGTTGATCATGTGAGTTTACCTTCCGACTTCTGTTTGTGATTTGGAAGGTAACAGTTTGAAAGGTCGCCGTTTAGAAGAACCGACGGCAACTCAAGCTTATTTTTTGTGAATGGTTGCTACAAAACTGATATCTTTTTGCTGTAGTATTTGTTCAAGTTGATAAAATGTGCATAAATTATCTTCATTATCCACTGATTAGCTAGTTTTTTAATCAAGAACTTCATGCATGATTTGGTTTGTTTTGGATGCCTCCTTGATTCTTCCAAGTAGTTGGATATTCCAGACACTACTTCTAATCGTGTCAAACTGCATTTTATTTGCTGGCTTTGATGGTACCCTTCGTCGTTGTCTTCTAGTATCTATTTTACAAAACCTTTGTTCTGTTGAGACAACTTTGAAATTTGCAATTGCATGGTTGCTCTAAATATGAGAAATTCTCCAAAAGATGTATCGAGTCACTAACGAAGTTATGAGAATAACATTCTTCATGGGATATCTTCTTACCAATTGTTTATTTTGAGTTTACAGGTGTGAAAGAGAGCGGAAATTCGTTTATAATATTATTGAGTAAAGCCTCCCGACCAGAAAAATATAAATAACGGTATGTTCATAATTAGTCAAATTTTAATCGAAGACCTTTTATTTAAAAGAAATTATAACTAAAAACTCTTGGAAATATTAACAACAAAATTTTCAAAGAAAGACGATTTTAAAAAATTGCTATAGCGTGACCCTTCATAGTTAGTACAATATTAAGATAAGCTCTTAAAACTGTGAGATCTAATAACCGATTTTAGAAATTTTACGTCCAGAAGTGTGATTAGCTTCTACTAAACCGGCTAAGAGCTTATACAAGTCCAACTTCATTTAATTTGATTTTTAAAGCATACGTCAAAGTGCAGCAGGCCCAGAAATCAAAATAATGGCAGGTAGTATAAAAATTATTATTTCCGATTACTTAGTTCCATGGCGAATTTACAGAAGGTGCAAATTTGCTACAACAACATCAATATGAGACGAATTCGAATTTGGAAATTTGGAATATAATTTCACACAAACAAAATGCATAAAGCAAATTGAGCGAATTCCGTTTTTGGCATTTCTAAAGTAATGTTACACAAGCAAATTACATAGGCTTTTTGTTTTTGTATTCGTGTTGCTACCGTGTGTGAATTTGCGTTGCCTAGTTCCTTTAATATGTATCTTAAATATATTCACAGATATTTCATGTAAAGAAAATATTTATTTGCATGACACACACAAAAAGTATTTTTTTTTTACTTTGAAAAAAAAAATATAAAAAAGGGCAAAAAGAAGCATGTCAATGGAAGGGATTCAACGACTCTTTATGCGAATTCATATCGCCACTTGCCATCACCTGGCCCACTTGCCAATCAATGAACTACAAAAGCCCAAGCCCATTGTCTGCGTTGCGACATCAGCACCGAAATGATGTCTGTGAGAATTTTTTATGCTCGCCAGCACACCAGTGTTATAGCAATACATTGACATTGCTTTTAATTGATGTGTCTGTCATTGCAGCAGAGCAAAGAACAAAAGGGAATTGAACTAAAAAAGGTGAAAAAAAACACAACAAATTAAAGAAAATCATAAGGGATAAACGGACCGAATGCATTGAGCCGTTTCCATGTGGAAATGAAAGCAATGAAACGGTGCGCAACAGGATGACACAACAACAAAGACAATTAGGGCAACAACAACAGCGCACATACATACTGCCCGGTTGATTGACTACAAGCGGATGTTTACATAATACAAGTCGAGTCAAGGAAATCAACAAAAAAATATCTATAGATATATATACGAGTATATACATGTATATAAGTATTTGGTGTATATATTGAATGGGCGGACAGCGTGAGCGTGGGAGCGTCCAGTCACTCAGGGCATCGGAGAAAGCCATCACTCTGTCAAGCGTTCGTTTATGCCTTTGACCAAATTTCAACGTGGAAGGATTCATATCAAAACATATTTCCGGCATTGAGCAATCGATAGGCTGCCATGCTCCCAATTCCGCTTTTAACTTGCACATGTGTGTGTTTGGATATACGGTGTATGTGCATTTTCTGTGTACATTTACAAATGAATTCTTTCTTTCTTGTTTGGGTATACTTTTTTCACCCTTTTCGTTCTCACTCTCTCTCGTCCTCGCATTCTTACTTTTTCTTCGCTTTATTATAAATAAATATGTTTTTTTTACATCTATTATTATGTTTCATTCGTCGTTTCGCGTCCCATTGTTAGTTGGTTTATAAGTATTTTCTCTATGTTTTTGTTATTATTTTGCTATATATATAATTTTTTTATTTTATTTTTATTCTTTGGTCGTTATTTATTTACATGACAGTTCTTTTGTTGTTAAATTAATTGATTTGGAATTGTGACCCTCTTAATGGCTGACGGACAACAACTCCCAATTACGTGATGGTTCGATGTGGTGGTATTTACGAGTATTATTTGCAGGATATAAGCGTGAATGAGGTCGAAAGGATGAAGTGAAAAAACTGATATTGAATCCATAAAATGTTTATGAAGCTTTTTGTGTCGAATATTAATGTTTTCCAAATATAATGGTCTGCACAAAAACACATACGCACATATTCTGGATATAAATATTTATGCATGAATTAAAACATAGAAACATACAAATTGATATGCATTAACAAAATCATCATTTGGGGAATTCCAATACGGTTATTAATTCTAATTACCAGTAAATTAAAATAACTTTCACCTTCAACGGCTTATTAATAAATTATCATCTACTTATATATATGTGTAAATATGCATATATATATATGCATTTATACTAATTAAACCCGCAATCAAACTTATCTAATAACAATATTGAATTTTCCCACTGAGTAAGTAAGGCGTGGAAAATAATTTAGAATATCATTTGGCTACACTGCCCGGAATTTCACCGATTGCATTAAAATGTTCTAGAAACTAATTTTTTAGAAAAATTTACTAGGTATCTTCTTACACAAAATTTTAACATGAAGCGCCCTAAAGTACTTATAAAATAATAATCCACATTTCGCCTAGAAATATGCAATATACCTCAGGGTAAGAGTATATGCGCATTTTTATTAATAATGCTTTCTATCTTAATAACAGTATTTATTTTTAAGTATACAAGTTGCTTTTGTTATATTCTCTGATATATTTCCGTGTTCAAAATTCTTCTTCAAACTTTATCCGTAATACTGTTATGGGAAATATGTGATCAAGCAGGCATTATACGTAGAAAAAATTATATGTTCATCCCCAGAGTGGTGTCTTTTTAAGAGCGATTAAGTAACGTGAAGTGCCTTCGTAATAATTTTTGTCATAATATCGGCAAGTAAAAGAATTTTGTAGATCATTAGTATAAAATATTTATATTGGATATGGTTTTTAGGTTAAAATGACACGTGGTACACATTTATCAGGGGAGGTTTGCATAAATCGGAAAAGATAATTGCCAAGATTGCTTGAATCCTCATAGAAATAGTATTAACATTTTTTTTTTAAATCCTGAATGTTGTAGTACAATTTAGCGCAGTGGAAGACCGACTAAAATTGATGACAGATGTAAGCGTGAAATTTGGCGGCTAGCAACGCAGGAAAGCATGTCTTGCTTGGAAATCACGGCACATTTAAATCTAGGTGTATCAAGAAGAAGAGTGCACCAAATTTTCAGGTAAAATTAATTGGTTACATATGACTTTGGGAGCCTGTACCCAAGCTGCAAGGTCGACATGTACAGGCACGTCTGACCTTTGCTGAAAAACTGAAATTTTGAATAGATGAGTTCAAAATGGTTATTGTTTCCGACGAAAAAAAATATATTTGGGCCGTCCTGACGACTAGCATAAGTACTGGCAGTGATATACAGCAACATCGCAAAACTCGATATAAGCGAAATCATAGTGGAGGTGTACTGATGATTTGGGCAGCCTTTGGATATAATGCAAAGTCTCCGCTGTGTTTCATACCCACCAGGACGAATATATAAATATATATTAAGCTATTGAATGACGTACTGATCGAGTTTGCTTATAATCTTTATGGCGATTCTTGAACTTTCCCAGCAAGACGATGCACCAATCCATACTGCACGTGCGGCTAAAGACTTCATTTCATTAACGAACATACCTCTTTTAGAGGGGTCAGCTATAAATCCAGATCTTAATCCTATTGAAGATTACTTTTAAGCAGAGTTTATAGAAATGGGAGACAGTTTGAGACCATTAAACAACTCAAGGAGGCCTTATTGGTGGCATGGGATGAAATTAACAATTTAACGTTAAAACAGTTGCTTGATTCCATGCCACAATGGATTAAACTAATGTTTCTAAAAAAAAGGAAAGAATACCAATTATTAAAAAAGAATAAGAATAAGAAAGGGAATATCAGTCGAAAAAAAGTTTATTTAAGCTAGACTTATTACATATCTTTGTATACATATATTTATTGCCTAAGAAGTGCAAATGTTAAGATTTTTCATATTATTTAAAAATTAACATATTGAAATTGATTTGCTTTGTTTTTGCTTATACTAATAATACTATAAAATGAGATGAATTAAAATAGTTGAAAGGTATTTCCTGCTGTTTTATTTCAAGTTAAGTCCATGCACATATACTTTTTCCCCTGAGGTACTTTTTTCACTACAGTGAATAATTGATGACCAAGTGCTTGTGTATGTAAATAACAAGCTGTCAAAATTGTGTGAATAAATCTTATCTTTTTATTTTATTAGAATAATTTTCTAGAACATCTTAACTCTTGTTGAAACAATTCACACCAAAACATGACAACTTTATTGGACCATTAAAAGATTAATATAAATTTTAAAAATCAAATTAGGATTTTGTTACTGAATGTACGTATTTTAAAATTTTTTATACCAAATCAAGGCTGAATTTCGCCGCTGCACAGTGTTACAAAAATAAAGTGTTTAATAGTCAGACATTGAGCACAGCGTGCTATCAAAATAGCGTTGAGTTTTTTCTAATTGTTTAATTTTGTATGAAATAAATTTAAATGTTTTATCTAAAATATGTGTAAAATTTTAATAGCTCAATGAAGTACGAAAAAGGCAATGTTGCAGAATTTGTGTTAGAATAAAATTAAGCTCGCAACATGCGAGTATGCCTTGAAGAGATAATTTTCGAAGAACTAGAAAGATTTTTCAGCCCAAAAAATTCATTTTTCATCAACTATGCACTTTATTTCAATAAAATTGCAAACAGTTCATTAGCATTAATATATGGGTTAAAAGAATATCACCTACTGACATGTAAACGTCTCAAAAGGACGTTGGATGGAATTAGGTGCCCTTAACAAATGATGTATGTTAATGATTTAAATCTTCCTAAAAGTCATTGTAACGTGACAGCCGGACGTTATCCGTATATATAAAATTCTTTGTCCTGAATGACTGACGAATCGACTGGTTGGTTATGGAGATCTGAAACTTGTACGAAAACATACGATGAGAAAGTATTTTTCGAAAATCTACGCCGCAGGGGTGAAGAAGCGAACAAAATGTGATGATTTTAATCAATATATGGATAGGTTATATATATTATGAGAAAATTAATAATTTGGATTAACGACATAATTTATAACAATATCTATTTTAATATCTAAATTCAACAATTCAATAGTTTTCATATAAATTTTATTTAACCGCAACACTTTACCCGACACCCCTCAAACAACAAAAATTGAATTGTCAACTTAGTGCCTACCAGAGTATAGAGGAAAACTATCAGCTGATTTCCCAAAATCGACTAACAACTGTGAGCAGGATTGTTTTTGACAAGAGTTGAATTTAGAATATGAAAGCTGTTTTTTTGTAGGAATTTTGTGAGGTCAAGGTCGCTTTGATGTTTTGTTTGATATCTTAAAAAAAGTTTGCAATATTTGATTTTTTCGAGAAAAAAAAGGAGTGATAATAACAATTATAGTAATTAACATTGTAGGTGCGAATTTCACATATTAACAATTTCTCGACAAATATGATGAGCGCAGGGCTAAAAATGTATGTAAAAAATTTTGATTGACAATAATCCTACGAACCACCTGTAATTTAAACATATATATGTATGTAAATTATTATTATTAAAATAATTATTATTAATCCCAACGATTTACCCACCACCTGTCCATTCGCAAGAGGGGCGCTGTCCGCATGACGTACGGAACTTGTTTTATTTTTCATCAATGCCGAGTCACGATGAGGAGAGGTTTGTTTAGTGTCGAGAACTAAAAAAGTTCAGCTACAGAACAAAATTCATCAATTCATTAAGAATTATTTTAAGTATAAAATGTAATGTAACGATTAGTTGAGAGTCGACAAAATAGTTTTCTTAATATGAAAAAGCGAGTCAGATATGTTAAATTTGATTGAATGAGAGTTGAAATGAAGACACAAGCAATGCAAAGCTCATGAAATTCAAAATTTCTTTTACAAGTTTTCAGAAACAAGGGGCAAAAATGTCTGGACATTCTGAACGGAACATTAAATTTGATTTCAGAAAGAATAGGGGGGCTGTAAATTGCGCCTGCTATTATTTTAACAATGAAAATTATACCAAGCATTTCCCGACGGCTGGCGAGAGTAGGGACATTGATAAGTTTTAGACGGCTAGTGTGAGAAGGAAGATTGTACTGAGAGTCCCAAAGCAAAATTTTTAAGGCAAATAGGAGGAATTGTTTTTGAATATATTCTATCCTGTCAGAGTAGATTTGATAGGTCGGGTTCCAAATCACCGAGCCGTATTCAAGAATAGGTCTTACTAATGTTATATACTTGTACAAAGCTTTAGTAATATAAGGATCATTAGACTCCTTTGACCAACGTTTTACAAAAGCCAAAATGCCTTTGGCTTTGTTGACTATCACACCAATGTGATGTGTGAAGTTCAATTTAGAGTCATAGTGTATATAATTCTATAAAAATGGAAAGTTATATAATATAATAAATTAATAATAAAAAGGATAATTTAAAATATGATTCATTATTGTTTCCGCGTGAAGTAATATCAAATCGATTGGCGAAGGCGAAATACAAATTGGGAATGGCTGCTCGTTCCAATCCAACCAACAATTGTAGATTATGAATGCACATACATACATATATGTATGGAATGTTGCATACTCTACCGAGGTAAAGTACCAAAGGATGTGAACGCTGGTATCGATTTTAAAATCTAAGCGCCTGATGCAACTTTATACTGTTACTCTAATGGATTGCATATTGGAATTAGATCTAACATTACGGGCTGTGCTATCCAACAACTACTATTTCTTTCGCATTCAATAAATTTAACCGGGTATTCAAGAAGAGTGGCATGAAAAAAAAATAAAAGGAAAAAGAGGACTTCACAGAAGAACTAGAGGACTTAGTTACATTAAGGCGTGACTGCAAACGGATCGGTGGTGATGATCAAAAACAAAGAAACGACGCTACTGATGAACTGAAATTATTTTCAGTAAATTAAAAGTAAAAATCTTAAAATAATAATTATTTACTTGCATTTTTGTTTGCTTTAGCTTTTCTCATTTAATTCTTCAATAAAGAAAATTAAAAAAAATTTGAACTCTTTTTATCATTTTTTACTGATTTTTTTCTGGAGCCGTTTTTTTTTTTTTTTGATTTGTATGACCTAAAATTAAATATAACTAAATACAGAGCTTGTAAAGCAAAAATTGTAATTTATATGAGCATAAACACACAAAAAAATCATTTTAATACTAAATCTTAATATTTTTATTATATAAATATTTCAATTTGCATATGAAAAATCAATATCTTAAATTAGTCTGTCTGCTGCTCAACAGCGATTTGTTATATTAACATAGTACCAAATAAGGAGCGAAAAAGTTTTATTAGATATTTTAATTAAGAATAGAAATGCAGGAAAACACCAAATATTTTTCAATTCAATTTTTGTTTAGGGAACTATAACAAGTCCCTGGCCTAGCACAGAAAACACATTTTTTATGGCAAAATTCTTTTTTGTAATTCAACATATTTAACTTCAAGGGTAATACACTGATTATAGCGTTATTTTTCGCAAAAACTCGGGTTTATTATCCAACACTGCTCCAAACTATCAACTCGTCGTTATTTTTGGTCAAAAGTGATCCCCTACGGCGGCCACTTTGCACAGAGCTTTCTCATACCCAAATATTCGTGAATGATATGGTATGCACGTTCAGTTGACATCTTTAGAGTACCTGCTATTTAAATCAATTTCAGTGCTTATTTCACCATATCTTAACTTAGCATATCAATCCTTGATGATTCCTGGGCCAGTGTCTTGAAACTCGTCATCAAGTCAAGTTGGGCTTTAACTGTATTTTTCCCTTGCTTTTATACACTCGTCTTTTGAAGGTTAGGGCTAACTAAAAAGCATATATGATTTAATTCTTGTAGCGCCAACTATGTGTCTGGCTTTTCAATTGACCTGTTAAATCAATATGTATATTACATGTTCTATACCTTATTTTGACTAAATATAAAAGGTAATATATGAAATATTTTCCATTTAACAAAAAATAATTATAAAATTATTATTCCCTACAGGGAAAAATAGTATGTACTATATGAGATTATTTTATTTTCTACCACTTTGCAAAATCTAGCACGAAACGTAAAACAAGGGTTTCCATTTTTGAAAAACTGAAATGTACGCCTGCTAATGCAAATACTTTTCTCCATGTTATTTATGATGTTAAATTGAAATTTTTGAGCAACAAACATATGAAAAGTTTACTTTTGCATTTGAGAATTCAGACCCGCCTTTGTCTTGTTAGACTAAGGAATTTCTATATTATATAAAGAAAACATTGCTTATTTTTATCTAACGCCTTCACAAATTTGTTTTAATAAAACTAGTTTAATGTGCAATGGTACAATGTAAATTTATCTCATTACACTCTGCTTTCCCATTTCCAATATCTCATGTATAGGCCAATCTATTTTTGTCCTTTGTTGATGCTTGGCATGTCTGTCCCACAATCAGTCGGCATAGAAGTAACTGTCATCGAAGTGATTTATTTGTTCTCTCCATTGCACATGATTTCTGAACAAGCTTGGATAATTTCGACAACTCCTTCACAATGACAACAAAATGTCAAAATAATTAGATAAAAGTAAAGGGTGTTTTTTTATAGAGGTATAGAACTTTAAGTTGGCACTACTTTTCAAAATGGTGACCGATTTAACATATGTCAAGCGATTTATTCTCAGTTTGGTTTGGCAGTTCATCATGAATAGACTCACGTCTGAACAACGCTTGCAAATAGTGTAATTTTATTTCGAAAATAATGGTTCTGTGCGGAAAATGTATAGCGCACTACGTCCATTTTAGCGATGTTTAGCGATTAAGCGCACTTCTGGTTGAATGGCTACGTCAACAAACAACTGCCGCATTTGGAGTGAAGGTAATCCTCAAGTGTATGTTGAAACACCGTTACATCCAGAAAAACTGACTGTTTGGTGCGCTTTATGGGCTGGTGGAATCATTGGTCCATACTTTTTCAAAAACGATGGTGGCCAGAACGTTACAGTCAATGGTGATCGGTATAGAGCCATGATTACTAACTTTTTCATTCCTGAATTGAATAACCATGATGTCCAGGAGATGTGGTTTCAACAAGACGGCGCAACATGTCACACAGCTCGTGCCACAATAGATTTATTGAAAGACACGTTTGGTGACCGCCTAATTTCAAATTTTGGACCTGTGAATTGGCCTCCAAGATCTTGTGATTTAACACCGCTAGACTACTTTCTGTGTTATTGCCGATATACGGCCACAAATGTTGGAAAAAGTCATCGAAAATTGGACGTCCAGATTGGACTACATCCGCGCCTGCCGGGGCGGTCATATGCCAGAAATCATATCTAAAATGTAATGCCACAAGATTATCTTTCGGATAAATAAAATTCATGTCAATCGAATAATCCACCGTTGTTTTATTGCAACTTAAAGTTCTATACCTCTATAAAAAGCACCCTTTATTAATAAGACTTTAAGCCGTGCCACCGAAAGTACTAGTTACAGCAAATTAAAAAGGAGTGTTACCACAAAACTACACTTAAAAAAAAAAAATAAGCCTATTAGGCTACCTTCTAACTAGATCTAAGATAAGACCGATAAATATTTTTAAAAACCATGTCGAATTGTGGAGCTTATATTGGATAAATGAAGGTTAGGGTTAAAAAACCAAATAATTTTGTGCTATTAGATTTTAGCAAGTGCTTAGTTCGTTCTCGAAAATATATGGAACGTCTTATACGTATATACGTCTTATACGTATATATTATAAAAACGTGATGGGTGCAATAATTTTACTTAAAATTAAAAAAATAAAAATATTAACAATTTTATTTATTATAATTTATTTGAAAGAAAATAATGTTTTTTAAGTTTGTTATTAGGGACTAGTTGTTATAAATTTGAGAGGTAAAGTTATTTTTAATATAGGTATCACCAGACTTCCTCTGTCGGGGATATTCCGACTGAGTCAGCTATCCCTTCACTTATCACTGCACTAATAGTATTAGATATTTAATGGTCATAGCGGCCAGAACTGAATAAAAAATATAACATGAGTTTCTTATTACTTTTTTTGTTGAGATTTTATACATATGTCATGTGGAGTTATATCTCAGTGACAAAACTGATACTTTTAATCGATCACTAAGAAATTTTGATATGATTTTTTGCTTTATAAATGGTTATCCATTTCTCGGTTTCCAAAATAAACGTAAATAAAATCTATTTAAGAAAAATTTTTTCATGAAATTCCTTTTTTATTGTAAAGTTTGAACCTTGGCATTATATGTGAAACACAACATCATTCAAATGAACGTTTCGTGAATTTTTGCAAATTTCGATACATTTGATGTAATGTTTGGATCATATTGAGGGTATATCAGCCATAACCTGACTTGGTTTTCAAGTTCTCAAGAGTTAAAGGTTTGTTCGCATAAACACGGTCTTTCGCGTAGCCCCCCCCCCCCCCCAAAGAAAAGTCCAACGGTGTCAGATCGAACGATCTCGTCAAGACGAGAGATTTCTCTCGCAATAAAGCCATACTCGCTCTTATTGTGTGACATGTGACACCATCTTATTGCAACCACATATTGTTCAAGTCGTATTCTTCAATTGAAGTCCGAAAAATTCAGTAATATTACGACCATAACGCTGTAAAGTGACAGTGACAGTGGTCTCTCTTCAATTATTTGATGATTCTCTGAGCACTAAATGCAACAATTTTGTTTATTTACGTATCCACCGAAGAAGAAATTTGCCTCGTCGCTGAAGAAAACTTTGTTGGAAAAGTCTTGGTCCACTGCTTGTTGTTCAAGCACCCAATCGACATAACTAGGGCGTTGCGAAGGGTCAGCTGGCTTCAGTTGTTGTGTGAACTGGACTTTATATAAGTGTTGGTATAAGTCCAAGTACAAAATACGCTATAATGTGCCATAAGAAAGTCCCAGCTCTGTCACTTATAACAACGATATTAGAGTTGGAACGAGCAGAACGATGATACACAAGCCTTACAACATCTGTAACCGATCCAGTCTCTTAAATTCATTTAAAAAAATTCCAATTGCTTAAGTAGTTGAACATTGTGGCTACGTTTGAACCACCATTTTTGTAGTAGGTTTAAAAAAATTTAACACGTTGTGCGGTTATTAAGCGATCCATTTTCATAAATTCCTGACTTTTAACTAAAACCAACGTGTTTGATTTGACAGTTAAGTTTGACAGATGTCAAAATGCAGTCCTGCACTTTCGAAACCACTAAGTGGATAACTCTTTACACGTTTTTAAAATTAAAACTTTTATCCTGTTGGACTTTTAAAAATTATTCGATTATGTTCTGTCTGGGATTATGGAGGGCACCCTTTCTTAATTAGTAAACTACTACTCATCACAGCTAGTATTGTTGAGAGCTACCTTTTTACAATATACTCGTATCTACATATATATTCATTACTATCCAATGCTTGAATGCCATACGTTTAAATCGTATTATTTTACATATTATTATTATAATTTTTGTTGTTTCTTAGAAAGTTTAGACTTTTTCGTCATAATTCACTACATTTGTCGATAATTCTTCTTCATTTGGGTCGTTTTTTTTTTAATATGGAGTTTTTGAGTCAGTTTACTGCCCAAGTATGTACCAAAATATTTTACTGCCTTTTAGAGCCCATTTCTCTTACCAAGATAAAATGATACCCAGGAACAATTTTTTTTGAAAACGCAAAAAACGGTGATAATTTCCAAACAAAAAGGTATTGTACTTTTTGTTTCTCCTCATTTAATGCTTTGTTTTCGCTTTTTTTCTTCTTTTTAAAAAATAAAAATAAAAAATAAAAATAAATACCAATTAATTAAATCGATCAGTTATTAAAATTTAAAATTATTTTAATTAAGATATCACAATTTTTTCCACTTTCCAAAGTTTATTTTGGATAACATTATAGTTTAAAAATATTTCTCTCGTAATTCATTAAATTTTGTATGAAATTGAATACTTCAAAATTGTCTTTTATTCACACCCCGATTGTTTTGTGTAAACTAAAAAACATTAATTGTGATTTGTTTCTTTCTAGATCACTAGTGGCTTAGTTATGTGAACTTAGAAAACTACACTTGACACATAAATTATCGGTTAGCTTTATTCACCGTATGGTATAGGGTTTTCCAATAAGAGTGATACGATTCCTTTAAAAATACAAACCACTTATTGTTAAGGAAATTTAAATGTTTTTTTATTTAATGTGAAGTACAATCGATACAATTGAGTTCAGAATATAACATCATTCAAATGACCTCCGCGACTTCTTTTGCAGGAACGAATTCGATGAACCCAATTTCCTTGCACTTTTTCCACTAAATCAAGTCGTTTGTCATGAATAGCAGGTACAATATTGACTTTTAAAGCTTGAAGACAGTCTGGTTTATTGCTAAAGACCAATGACCTATGACTTCAAATAACCCCACAAGAAGTAGTCTAATAGTGTGAAATCACAACCATTCAATGTCACAATTTCTTGAAGTAATCGAATCTTCAAACCTTTTTTCGCATTAATTCGGTTGTTGCATCTGCTATGTGTGGCACGTAGCTCCGTTTTGTTGGAATCAGATGTTGTTAAGATCAACTTCTTCCAATTGTGGCCATACAAAGTTGGTTATCATCAATCTATACCGCTCTCCATTGACAGTAAAGGTGCTACCAGCTTCATTTCGAAAGAAGTATAGACCAATTGTTCCACAGCACCACTCAGATGAAAGTGAGCCTTATCGGAGAAGATGATTTTCGTAAAAAATTGTTATCGTTTTCAAGACCAATGGTTCAGTTTTTGAGTGAGAACAATTTTTTACGGAACAATTTTTTACGCCCAAATTTTTCACAAAATGTGCCAGGTTGTGGTTTGAGACAGTGCCAATTCTGGAGAACGTTTTGGAATCTACAAATTGCTGTCTACAGCAACACTTGCCTGAACGGCAGAAATATTTTCATTACTTCGACCGGTTCTTTCTTTTATTGGCACTTGAACTTTATGTAAAGAAAATGTGCGTTTGAAATTTTCAACAATTCGACGAATAGCGAGCATAGGTGGACGATTATTACGACCATAAAATGGCAAAAGCGCACGAAAAATTGCAATTGCAGAACGATTATTTTGATAATAATATTGAATAATTTGTAAACGTTCTACTTGTGCATATCTTGCCATGATGAAATTGTAAACATTACTGAATACAATGAAAAAAGAATGACAGATCATGACATATTAAAAATGGCCAAAACGACACTTAGAAATCATATCACTCTTATTGGAAACCCCTTTATAAGTAAGTAATTAGTCAATACCCGTACATAGGCTAATATATCATATCACTTTTCTATTCATTTATTATTTGTGATGAATTTTCATGTACTCTTACCTGAATATGAAAATTATTTTTAGTTCATATTAGCATGGACTCTTTAGTAATTTTGTTATCTGCCTAAATCTAATGACCATCTGAAGTTAACCGATAGAGATGCCGGATTAGATGTGCTATATTGCCTATGCGTTTTAAATTTAATATTTAAATGTTTTAAGTCTGCATAACTAAATCATAGAGGCTCACGTAGTGCTAACTTTAAAATTGAAGTGTCATGCGATAAGGCATAAAGCTTTATTTTTCTCATGACAATTTCTCAAATCTGTATAGTCAGAGAATATACAAATAAAACTACAATTACGAAAATGAACATAAATCGGATTGTAGTAGAATTTCTTTCTGCGCGAAAAATAATAAAATTTTACAAGAACAATTTTTACGTTTCTCTTTAATTATCAAACTAACTCTATAGTGTGTATGTAACAGTCATAAATTCAAAATGGCAAACAATGCCATAAATAACTGCTAAAGTTAGTAAGTTGCTAGAAAATAAAAAATAAAACAAACATTATATTTTACAAAATTTCTTAAAATAATTTTTAAGGACTACCACCCATAATTAAACACTTCTGGAGAAAATTAAAGTCCCAAAATTCAACGAACCATCTGAATATATTCGAAGATCATATGATTTTCTCTTCTACTTCTATCTAAATTTAGTTTAAGTTTGTTCATTAATTAGCAAAGTAAAGACTAATTTTATCAAATAAAGCATAAGAAACTTGTTCGTGTATACATCCATGTGTATTTATACTCATTTATTATCCTTAGTGTTAATTTATCGTAAATCTTAACAGTGAATTAAAGCGATATATCAAAAGTGTGTATAAGTTTGTGTATTCGCTTTATACCGAATTAGTGTATGAAAATATTGCATTTGTACCTTGTGTTGTTTTTGTTATTGTTGTTGTCATATATATACCTTTCACGAGCATTCGACGTTAATTCAGCAAGGTCGACGACGTCCAGTCATATTGTGCAAAGCGACTGTATTGGTCAATTATTTACTGATTTTACACAGCCTTGTTAGTGGTTTTCAATACATTGATACACACGCACACACACACAAGCATATCCACGGTATGCACAAAAACGGGCATAATGTACACTGGATTGAACTTTTTTGCGATTGAAAGATATAAATCGTTTAAAGGAATTGACCGATGATGATGCCGACCGAGTGGCAATCCTACAGACCGACCGACAGACTGGGAGACCGAGCAAACGTCAAAGCGACCTACGACGACTCGTTAAAGTGAATTTACCGAAAGCGATAGCAGAACGTGATACACACAAACGAATAAAATATGGGAATTCCCGTTGTACGTGAGTCCGTGCCACTGGCGGCACTGGTTAACGAAAATTTGCTAATAGCTGGATTATGATACCATTAGAATGGGGTTAGCAGTGACGTTGCCTTCAAAGGTTGGCAAAACACTTACGAACATACACCGGAAACCGTAAAATAAGTTTTCAAAATTTGAAACTTAATTCTCATTCAATAAGCACAATAATTCCGTATTCGCACACAAAGTATTTGAATTCGAGGCCTTCTGCAATCGGCAGCTGATTAAAATGCTATATGGTATATCCTTTCTAGAGATAAATACGTTCCGTTCACGCGCCACAATTCCGTTCACATCTGTACGCTGAAACGTCACGATTTGAACTGATTTCTTCACTTCACCTTTCGTGTTATTTTGTACAAAAGTTGGCGATGTTGACGTACGATGTGTGCTACTTTGTATAGCGACCACGACAGCAGCGTAGGGACGACAATGAAATCGGTTCTTCGCTTACCACGCGCACGTTGGCAGCAATCGTTGTGGTAAGTTCTTGTGTTTGTTACGCTCCATGGAATGCTTCGTATTTGATAAAACTTCGTGCAAGAGAGTGCAGGGTTTCTGTATTGGCTAAGAATTTCACTCAATCGTAAGCTTTTTAGGACTACAAAGCTTTTCGGTACACCACACAGCTTTTGAGTGCATGAAAAACATCGAAAGTATGCGCGGTCTACAAAAGTTTTCTTATATTGAATAAGCGCTGGAAAGCTTCAAAAGTTCGACTGTTGTTAAAGTAGTTTATGGAGCTTAATTATGAGTTGTAATATTTACCGCAAAACCATTATTTTTGAATTTTAAGTACTATTCATTGTACGTTATTTTGAAAAAAAATATTTGGTTGAAAGAAGTAAGTGGCTTGTACCCATGATTCAATAATGAAAATGTTGAATAAGTAGACAGTTGTATCCCTCCTTCATAGCAGGTTGGCTACCTTATTAGAAAAACATGATGCTTTTTTGCTTGCCTGCTTTTTCTTAATAAAGTTTAAAATGTAATAAAAAGTTTTGAATTTCATTGAAAATATTTGGTAGGCACACACTCTTTCTTTTTGGCTGATTGAGTTTGTTTACAATTAATTTTTTCTGATTAATTAATTTTTTTATTTGCTCATATTTCTTTACATCTGACCGAATTTTTGATAAGTTTGTAAACATCTTCATATTGTATATAAAAATATATTAGTTTATTTTAGGCGATTTTAATGCAGAATCCCTGCGTATATGCTCCTAAGTAAGAAAAATATTGCTGGATGTGAGGCATTCCTTTTGATAACGAATGACTGCAGCATCGAGGTATTATTTAGGATGTTCTCAAGTACGAAATGTCCTTCCTGCATACCTGTCGCTGATGATATGTGCAGTAAAAAAGATTTTCCGAAGAAACATAAATGTCATATAACCAACAACAAGAACGAAAATTCCGTCGGACAAAAATGAACAATAAATATGGGCATAGGGTTTTAATTCAGTTTATTTATGACGTTTACTTTGCTGGGTGAATCGGCCACCTAGTTTTAAGTAAGAAGTCCATTATATAGGACTTAGTTGCAGAAGACTATATAATTATTATAATATTTTTTTTACAAATAACAGTCGTTCAGTGAAGCTAAAGCTGAACTTACTCAGGCGGAAAGAAAGGGATATAAGTTAGTTAACTTTTAGAAATATCGATTGTGGATAAATGGTCAGATACAAAATCTTCTTTCATGAATTGAAGCCCTTTCTTTCATCGCAGCGAAGAATGCAAAGTCTTATTTGAAGTACGAATAACTTGATTATTATCAGAGACCGTAATCATTATAAGTGATAAAATATAAATCACAAGAATAAATGAAAAAATGTCCATATTATTTCCTAAGGAATTAAATAGTTGAATGTAAATAAATAAATGTTTTGAATTTTATTTAAATTATCTATAAGAAGACCACAAAATTTGCAAGTTATATGTTTTTTACTATTACCACGTTTTCATTGATTTCCTGACTTCTCTTATATTTTCCAACAATGCAAATCCAGTTTTGAATTGTAAAATTCTTTATGTCAACGAGTATGTAATATTTGTATAAAATCTATGAGATATAATAATAACCTTTTTGGCTGCATTTAACGGCTCTTTTCCAAATCTGAATATATTTTGAACCTTTTACTACTTTCCTAAAGCAATCGTTTGTAAGGGAATGTCAAAGCTCGCTTGTCACGAACTTTAATTATTGAATAAAGGCGAATTTATAGCAGGTGAAGTTGTCCTATCATATACCTGCTTGTTCTTCCTTGCAATTACACAAACAAAATACAAAGAATTCGAATTTTGATATTACGAAATTGATTTTACACATACAAATTACATAGACATTTTGTGTTTGTATTCTTGTTACTATTTGTATTCAGGCTTGTACCTGAGGTAATTTTTTTTTTGACTTATGTTTGTTGTTTTGAAAAATAAAGATTTTAAATGCACAAATATTTGAAAAACGAAAATAAAATCTTAAAATTCAATTTTTGCCCCATACATGCCATTTTTGGAAGTTTGAGTAATACCCGCCGACCTTCATTTCCACAAAAGGTCAAAAATTTAATAATTCAACTCTAGTGAAATTAACGGACCGCTTTGGAGAATCATTAGATCAAGCCGATGGACGACCGCAATTAATTAATTAATTTTATTAAATATAATAAATAATATAATAATAGTAAATAATAATTTTTTCTATAATTTGGATGTTGCTCGAACATGGATACGAACTCAGGCCTTCTGAATCGTAGTACGCATTTTTGCATATATCTTACGCTAATACGAGCGCTTATTCGTTGCATATGTTTAGGCACAGTATTGTATACAGTAGTAAGATTTTAATTTTGTGATGATCCGCAGAATAAGCAGGTTAGGTTAAATAGTTATTGCTATTGATGAAACAAATCAACTAGACCCGATTCGATTATCCGCTGAACCTCAATAGGTTAATAAAATTGACATTAGCTATCTTGAATAGACCATCCAGAAATATGGTTCCATTTTTTTTTTCTACTCGTCAACACAGTGGCTTCTGCTACATCTCCAGTTAGAAGCTCTTACATTTTCTATAGGACATTTTACCGAACATGACCCGTCTGGACTGATATTGCATTGGATATATCCTAACTTTTTCCGTCGGCCAGATTTGCCAAACAATTTTTAAGAACCGGATTCACATGGCAAATTCTTGCTTCATTGAGAAGAATTTACTTGGCAAGTTCTTGCACTTTAAAGTTTTCCTCAACGTCTATTTAACAGGATAGAAAATTGAGAGATAGTCTGTACAGATTGGTATTTTTCGGAAGGAGTCTAGCAAATATTTATAGTTTAGCGTCAGCGAGCCTACCGCTTTTATTTCTGCCTTCGCTGAAACTCAGCTCCAAATCATAGAACGACTGAACCTATCGTGCTACCGACAGGCTCCAAGGCCATTTACAACGAATGTGTTAAAACTATCATTAACTCTTTTCACGTGAATGACATAAACAGAATTCTGCCACCACACATAGCAGACGAAAAGCTCGACCTACCTTCCGAGACCCGATTAATATTAACACATATAAGGTCTAAATACTGTAGCTGACCCAACTCCTTTTTATTCATACTCTACCCTGATATACTTAACATATGTCTTGCATACCATAATTAACCGGGCGGTACTCCTTTTTACATGCTCATTAAAATCCTACCCTTAAAATATTTCTTCCTTCGGAAACATTTCTTTTATTGGTCCTCCGTTGACGGTCTCGACACAAACTAGCAGTAGTAGTAGTTTTCGGTCTGCATGGCTTGGCACAAAAATATATCTCTCTGGCGTTTATACATGTGTGTGCTCATTTGGTTTGATTCTCTTAAACGACTTATGGTTATTGCTTCTGACTGATGTACCATCAAAATCAGTGGCAGGATATTGACTATTGCATTTATAGTCTCATTTAGCGTGTTCATCTTTGAATTTTGATACTTGGAATAGCATTCGAAGCTTTGTTTATAGGAGATCACCACACAATCGAACAAATTCTCGTATTTCTCTTTAAAGCAAATTCTAGAAATGCATCCATAACCCCTTTCAGAATCACTGGGTTTATATCAGGAACCTTTTATTTCTTTTTGAATAGCAATAAAAATCCGCACTAAAGTCCGCTAGGGATTAGCCAGATCGTCAATTTTCAACGGCTTGCCCCAAGTCGCATAGAAATTGTAGGAGAATTTACCTCTAGATGCTATGACGATATCATCGACTTAAGAAAAGACTCTGCCACTATTCAATTAGTAGACTAAACATGGATTCAGAGACCAAAGTACAATCAAGACAGTAGACTTCTCCGGATGAACGTCCACGAAAGTGGATCTATCGGTCATGGTCAGTTTTTAAGATGCACGAGGTGTCACTTGTCATCGACGAATATTTTTCAGAGCTTCTTGACAGATTCGATATTGATTTGAAGCAGAAGCGACCACATTTGGCGAATTCAACCAAAATGAAGAAGCATATTTGAGCTACCATGCAGATTGTTTATGGGAAGTTTGACCTAATTCTGAAAAGTTGTCATGGCTCCTCCTAATATTTAAAAATTAGTTAACGATTAATTTGTTACTTTATAACTTGAAAGCGGTTACATCCAGGAGAGGGGTTAACCAATGTTTGGGATCGATGCAAATGGTATATGCGAAGTTTGCTATTTAGAATAGTAGGCGTGGCATCTCAATTCTTATACAAAAAATAAGTTCTAGTTTGCGTTTTTTTCCTATAACTCGAAAACGGCTTCACCGAGCTCAACCCAATTTGTACAGCATATTTGGGTTTTCATGATGATTTATGTTTTTCCGAATACACCTCTAATCTTGTTTTTTTTTTTTAGTTTATAAATATTCTGTATTTGAGCTTATAACTAGACTCCTTCTAAGCGGCTGAATCGATCTAGATGAAATTTTGTGGGGATTTTCAAGAAAACGACAAAATTGTTAAATTTATAACTCAACAGAGTTACCAACCTTTTTCTTATTGTTTGTTTATAAAAATATGTAATGCGTCTCTATGACTTAACCTATGCTAAATGTCTGATACGATTTCGATGAATGTTTGTAGCACACACACAAATAAGCTCAAGAATGATTTCTGTTAATAGGGAGCTTACCGTACAAAGAATTGGTGCTACGAGTAAAGTTATAAATTGTTTTTATAAATCATTTTCTCTCGCAAGAATGTTAACATTGTAGTGACAAAACCTTTTCAACTAATTTTATAATAAATGGTATTTATGATTTAAAAAACATAAATTAAGTGGAGTTAGGTATTGCTGGTTTATTGTAGTTCAAAGAGAAATATGTACATAACGAAATAATATCTGGTCTTCCAAAAGGTTGAGGTTCCCCAATTGAGCTCTGCATTTTTAACACAATCAAACTCATACCCGAAAGACTTCGTACTTGAAATCGTTTGGAATTTGATAAAAATGCAGCGCACAGCTTAGAATTTTAAGTAGTTATTTTCCAAAGAGAATTTTTCATGATCCTATCTCAAATTACATTCACTTAGCCAATCACACAAAAGTTGTGCAAGACGAACTTGGAGAAAACCAATTTTCAATACACCAGACATTGCTCCCCGGCAGCGGGTTGGACTCATTAACTCTCACATTTAAATCATCAGCACCTTCATACTCGCTCTCATCTTCGTCATCGATTCCACACTCCAAGTCGTTGAATGCCTGCAACTCGAACATGGAGTTCATATCCGTTTTGAAATCGTCGCAATGTTTATTGAAATTTCGCAAGAGGTGTATACGTTTACGCACGAGCCTGAAAAGTTCTTTTTTGAGTATGCTTATTTCAGATTTTGTTCTTGACTTGTCTTTTAGCGCGCTCGTGAGCACATCGTAGTGCAGGTGAAACTTCTGTATCTGCTTCAGCAGCTCAATTTCATTTTTGATTTGTTCTGTTCCTCTTTTGGCTAACTCTAACGATTGTTCTATGGCTTCGGATAGTTGCATAAAATTCTCTAATTTTTCGGCACTTATTTTTATCAAACAATTGTTCATTTTTAGTGATTTTTTATATATTTTTTTTTTGTATTCGACAAATAAATTTCGGATTTCTAAAACATTTTCTAAAGAGAAACGAAAAGGTGTGAAATTACGAACAATTAAATATGAAAATGTCACTCAAATTGGCATGATTGATTATGAAAAAATTCAGTTTCGAAATTAAAATAATTTTTCCAAATCATTGAGTGTTTCAGGTTTTAAAGTAATAAATTACTTTTTGGCTTACAAACTTATACAATTTAGATATACTTGTAACTACTTTTTTTTACTAAATGCACTCGCTCTCGGCAGGGAATGCCAGGCCTCCGAGTGTATTTAAGACATGAAATGAAAGCTGCTCATAAAAAATCCATCGGCCATTTGGAGGAGGCTTAGAAGAAACTGTAGGCCGATGATAACATATAGCCCCCTACAACCTATTCGTTCAGATATGAGGTTTTGGGTCAAAAATCCGTCAAAAAAGCATCTAGGAGTGTGAAATTCGGTATTATGCATACATATTATGTATTATATATTGTATATTGTAACGAACTTGCTAAATTCACCTCGATTATTTTTCAAATCCTTCGAGTCCGATCACTGGATTACTAAACAAACTCCCAAGATTTATTTTTTCGGCTTTTTAACCGCCAGGAATTTATTTCTACAATTTTGTTTTTTAGTCAACGGCTTATTTTACAATTATTTATCATACACAATTATTATCTGCTTCACTCAGCTTATCCGTTTCTCAAACACACAGCTCACAGCAGTGTTAACTCCACTAAGTTGTCTACTCGTCTTTTTTTGTGATAGCGGCTGCCTCTCTTCTTATACCTGTAGATGACCTAACCATTCTGTTCACGCGCTTAAGGATAGGCTGATTGTTCGTTTGCATGCGGTAGCTGCAGCTACTCCGTTCATCCTTAACGACGTGGAATTTCCTTTAATCTGTCTACCCTTTTGTTTGTCCTTGATATGGGTAATTTACATTATACGGCCGCTTCTTTATTTTCTGTCCTTCCGGGAATTGCATTTACATTGTCAACAGTTTTGTTTGTCCTTGGTATGGGATTTTCGTCACAATATTGATACTTAAAATTATTGAAATCTGAATACTATTCATATAGCCTCCATATAACTGTTTTGTTACTTGTCTTAATTTTCCGTGATATTTCTAACACCATCTTTCTATAGCTTACGTTTTGCTTCACTACCATTTTCTGATGAACTGTACTCTTCTAAAGGTCTTCTAAATTAGTAGCTACTTAAATGGCGCCAAACCGATCATTTCTAGCAATTTAATTTTTATTACTATGAGTTGATCTCCAAGCTATCTTAAATTAAAAATAAATAAATGTTAAGCGTTAAAGCCACACAAACTATACCGATACATTATTTTCTCTCATAGATAATACACTTACTGTAGATATATCAAATTAAAAATGTGATATGAATACTTGAGGCATTGGTCAGTGGTAAAAGAAGACGCATAAGGTGCGGTGTCAATATTCGATACTAATTATCGGCTAAAAGACCTATACCACATTCAGAGGAAGTACCTGTTTTAAAATATTGTACTACTCGTGAACCATCAAACTTTGAAATGTCTAGCGACAGTGATAGCGAAGAAATGGGATCTATAAAGCGAAAACCTTTTCTCCAAGTAGAATCAACTGCTTTTGTAAGGAATCTTAAACATTTTAAAGGATCTAAAGTTCTAAAGATTGTTAAAGTCGATATAATAAATACTCATGTTTTTATTTTTCGTGTTAGAGTCGTGCCAAGTATCCGCACAGGACAAAAAATTTTGGCCTGTACGTGAGTATTAGAAATGGGTAAGAGTGTAATAAGCCCATCGTTGGTTACAAGAGATACAATTATATTACTTCTTTGTACATTAATGAAACAATTTACGAATGCTTAAGACTAAAGATTATTAAAAGCTCCTGGTTAATAGGTGAAATTGTTAACAACTTGCTGTGCAATTTAAAAAATTGTACCTTATCTTCACATTGACCTTGAGAAGTTTCCGTAGAATCTAGAGAGAAGATCGGTTTCACCGGGACCTAAAAACTATTGAAGACAGGTACCAAGGAATTAGCATAGGATGGCTGACTGCTGCTTGGAGAAGCAACGCGATTGTCCTGTTAGACGTCATTCGTATAAAATCAAGTTCTTTGATATCAATGTAATCAGTACAGGGTCCCAAATTAAACAATATATAACAGCTTCTTGGTTCTACATTCTTCGTATTCTTAGAAAAATATCAAACTTTTCTGAAGAGCCTACAAAAATTCGCTACACCAAAAGTTACAAAAAAAATATTTTTGGAGGTTTTTTATATGTAAAAATGTGTTTAGCCTTAAATCATACTCGAGCAGACATTTGGCCTCCTTGTAATATTATAAGAAAGATAAATCGGCATGCAGGCCATCAAAAAATCGTTTAAGTTAAGAAACTTTTGCCAAAGTTGAACTTCAATCCTAAGTTATGCACACTTCAAAAAGAGTATTGAAATATAATATGAGTTTATAGCTATGAGCTTCATAAATTTGTATTCATAGTTCTGAAATAATAAACACAAGTATGCTTCCTATAGGTATACTTGAGGAGGAGCTTCCATAGCTCGAATTTAGGAATATAATAGGTCAATTGAAAAATCCCCTACCAAAAATAATAAAACACATTTTTTTGGCAAAATTTACATTTTTTGTTCAACATAGTTCCCTACGAGGGTGATACACTGATTATAGCGACCCTCCAACTTTTCGATACCATTTTTGTAGTACGAATTGTCCTTTGCATCAGAATAGGCCTTAATATCGGCGATCACCTTTTCATTTGACTAAGCGAGCAGTCTTTCGAGATGAGAAAACATGAAATAGTCGCTGGGGTCTAGATCTGAAGAATATGGGGAATTCGGAAACAATTCAAAGTCCAATTCATTGAATTTTGCCATCGAATTCACTGACTAGTGAAACGGTGCATTGTCAAGGTGAAACAGCACTTTCTTCTTTCTTTCAAACAGTCCATTAACGCTATGTAATAGTCACTGTTGATGGTTCTTCCTTTTTCAATGTAGTCAATGAAAGTTATTCTATGCGCTTCCTAAAATTCAGACGCCATAACCTTTCACTTCGACTATTGCGTTTTTCCACGCTTTGAAGCGGGTTCATCCACTCGGATGACTGTCGATGGGACTTCTGAGTGATGTACTCGTTCAGTTGATATCTTTAGAGTGTCTGCTATTTCATTCCATTTCGATTTACGGTCATTCAAAATGACTTTGTGTATTTTTTTGATGCTCTCATCGGTAATAACTTGTCCTGGGCGTCCACTGCGTTTGCCGTCTTCGGTGCTCATTTCACCATGTCTAAACTTTGTATACCAATCATTGGAGGTTGATTTTCCTGAGACAGTAGCCGGAAACTCGCCATCAAGCCAAGTTCTTACTCCAACTTTATTTTTTCCGTTCAAAAGGCAATATTTTATCAACACGCGAATTTCCTTTTTATCAATTTTTCACACAATAACAAAAGTCGCTTCACTCAAAATGCTATAATTCACAAACTAATGATAATTTTGGCAGCGCTATCTATGTGTCAGGCCGGGGACTTTCCAACTGACCTATTAAAAATTATAGACAATTTTTAAGTTGAAGGCATAGCTGCACTCTTATATTAGTGGATGTTCTCAATCGCGCAGTGTACACATCAGATCCTAAGTTATCTTCCATGAGCTTTTCTTCCCGTCTCAAAAACAAAAAATTATTTTCTTAGAAGTTAGTTACTTATTTCTACTTTCTGATACAGAAAATTTCAATAACTCAATTGAAGATAATGACGTAAACTTCGATGTTGAAAATACTGTTGACTTTTCTAAGATACGAAATGAATAAGATGAATATAAACTATCCGAAAATGAAGATTAAAATTTTTTTCTATTAAAGTGGCACAAAAATATTCACAGCAAAGATCTACTTGAACTTCATCATACTTATTACTAAAAGCAAAAAAAAAAAAAAAAGAATTATAAAATATAAGAAAAAACTGTCTTGAGTTTACTCTGTTAACAAGTCACTGTACCGTTGTAATAACAATATTGAGCCTGTGAAGAGGAGATATCTTTCACCATACTAGTCGTTCACACTATTCATGATATGTGCTCGCTGAAATTAATTCAAAAAGGCAGTCGAGGTAAATACTTCACTGACTCCTCCTCACCTGTGTCCTTACACATTCGACAGAAATCGTTAAAGAAATTTCTCGATCGATTTGCCAGATCTTTATCGAAGGATAAGGTATTCTTACATCGTATGAAAAATTTACTGTCGTTGGTAAAGTTTCTCTCTGGCTAGTTAGTCCGCATAGTTCCATTACTATTAAGAAGAGTTGTTACTGGTAGAATAGTAGGATGGTTTTTATTACCACCCATATAGTATACTATCAGGTGAAAGCGTTTATATGTACAATAAGAAGTCTTAATATCCAAGTATTTTACCTTCTAGTGAAGATTATCAATTTAGTTTTTGCTGTGCTTACACTCAGACTTCAATCTCAATTGCTTACTATGTAAACAGCATTTTAGAGTAGATCACTTAGAGTTTGTAGGCGCTTTTCAGTCGCTCTGAGAGCGGTTTCATAGGCCTTCTTTTCGAAGCAATGTATTAACAATGAGACACCATGGAAGGGATGAGAGGACATCCTTTTGCGGGTTGCAGTTACAGATAGACTTCTTTTTTAAGCTATTTTCTAAATAAAATGTTCCGAATTTGACTAAGTGCGCACCAAAGCGCATTTATTAGAGTAAAGCTGCGAATACATTATGTGGTGCATTCGTAAAACACTCCTCAATATGCAGAAAAAAGCCTTATGTGTACTTTTAGGAAAGGTCTTTTTTCCTTCCTAGTCACAATATCATGAAAAATGTAGGTGGCGTAGTCTACCAAGAGTTTTACTCGAATATATGCAAGGCCAATTGAGCCTATATCAGTTACTAGTATTCTTAACACGGCAATGTCCTCAACCTTCATGTGCTGGGAAGTTAACATTTGTAGCATTTTTGCAGAAAAAATGGAAAAATAGATAAAATTACACATTCATATGTCCCACATTTTCAATAGCTTCCCAAAAATCAATTCTAAAGAGTTTTGATTTATTAAGGCATAAAAATCGTAAATGATTAGACCCGCAGACCATTAATTAAAAAATTACTATCTCCAGGCCGGCTGTCTATAAATGTAGATTCCATATAAAATACATATGTATATGCAGAGCCGAATCACCTTTGTATTATACTGCAAAATGTTTGAATTGAACATGCCCACACATTAATTTTTGTAACGGCTCTTATAATTTGATTCCTTATCTACGTTTGTGTATGTATACATATGTCATTTTGGTGCGTATTTGGCTAAAAAAGAATGGAATGAATGGAATGCAGAAGGCGTATGTTCTTATCGGGTAGCAGTGTCAAAATCTCGTTTCAAAGAAATAATTCATTTAACTCGGTTTGACAGTCAGCGTACTAGAGCTGCTAGACTAGTTATCGATAAGACTGCTCCCATCTCAACATTGTGGCAGCAAATGAACTGAAATCTTCGCGTAGTAGTACTATCTGGAGAAATTACAGTAGACGAACAATTTTTCGCCTATCATGGACGCACTAGATTTAAGGAGAAAGTGTCGTGCAAAATTTAGTTTGTCATTGGTAGAACACCGGATGAACAATAATCTGTGAAATTTTTTTCACATCATTAAATTTGGAGAAGAATTTTATGTGCAAAGGGCTGGCTTTTCTTGGTACAGTTCGCCAAAATCAAACTTTTGTGCCAAGGTTAACCGGAAACGAGTAGAAGAATCAATCATTTTCGGGTTTCTCGAATCAAAATTTGCCTTGATATCCTACGTCCCAAAAAGAAGAAGAGCAGTCATAATACTTACGCTAGTACGCTGTTGACAGACTCTGTTGCCCCTGAAAAAAAAAAAAACAATATATCCTTGATTACAATGAAAACAAAGGAGGCGTCAATACGATGGATAAAATGCTTTCTCTTTATTCCACTAAACGTAAAACTATGCGTTGGGCTTTGTCAATATATTTTAATTTGCTAAACATAAGTGCGCTAGCCGCATTCATAATTTATTCCTAGAACAATAGCCAGATCCAGAGTACAGAGAAGCAGCGAAAATTCTTGTGAAATATAGCCAATTCATCCCGTCTGTTATCAATACTGTGAAATTAGCAAGCGTAAAACGACACGAAAAATATGTAATTGGTGTAAAAAACTAGTATGCGATGATCAAGCTGGCATTTATACTTTAGGTAAATGCTGTTCATTCGAGCAAAATTAAATAAATGTTTGTTGTAAAGTACAAATGGTTTAAATAAATATGAAAATCTGTACTATGTACACGTACAAATAAAACAGTTGGCATATAAGTGTAATGTAGACAGCCGACCGGCTACGCAAGCTTTCAATGCCGAGCACATGAAAGTTAAAAATGTCAACAAACCAGCTATTCATCAGCATCATACTAATTATACAGTAATTCATACATGTATTTTTATTGAGTTTCTTCATAGTTTAAAAATCAACAGGCCGTCGAATAGGGTATTAAAAACGAATGAAGAGGACGTTCGGATAGCTGCCGAGCCGCTCAGATCATTGCTTCTTAAGTCACTTTTTGGCAACAAATTTAAAAATAGAATAACTGGAAGAGAAGTATAGGCTGAAATTTATACACTACACACGGTAAATTCGATAGCGACCCAGAAATATTGAAGGGAAGGAAAGCAGGAAGGTAAGGAAATCAACAAGACAACAGCCACATTTACCACTCCACTGCATTTTATCATGAAAATTAAATAAGAACCAAACCGGTTTCGATGTAATTTCTTTTAAATCACTCAAAATTTTATTTATACTCTCTAACATTCTAAACTAAGTGAATTATAACAATGGTATTATCGTGTTTCACTTAAAATTTGTCTTTTATATTTTCTAAATATATACATAACATTTAATATATCTTTGATTGGTTTTAATTTTAGTTTTGTTTTTGTTTTTTTCAAGTATGTAATTGTATCTGAAAATATGTAAGTACGTATTTAGCATCTCTAATACTCTAAACTAAGGTGTTGAATGTTCGTTTCCTTTGTTTCAATTATTGTTCCCAAGCTGATAAGTACAGTACATCACAATGACATTAACAGCGATAGACTCGCTGGCTTTCAAAGCACTAAGTTCGCACAACAGTTAATATTACTTTTATTAGCTTCTTCGAAATTACATTTCTATATTTTTTTTTTTGTTTCTTTGTTTCTTTGTTTCCTTGTAAGTATGTATATTTTTATGCAATAAGTAAATCACTCTTAGCATTCATTTAGTTTTAACACTTTCACTTACTAATTATGTATATATGTAAGTAGTATTTAAAGTTAATGTACACACAGCATTGCTTTCCTAATCAATTAAATTGCATAAAAATTAATTAAGTAGTCATTGAGTTAATAATTAGTGTGAATTATATATATATATATATATTGACTTAACGCCTCAAAAGTGCATATTAGTTAATAACAGTATATAGATTCCAAGAACTTTTTGGAACCATTTTTTACGCTATTGGTTCTTGTCTGGCCTTCATTTTGTGTTAATATTTTAATAATGTTTCTACACTAAAATCTAATAAAATTGCAATACTTTCAACTATATATAGTTACTAATAGTATTTTATATATTTTTTAAGATAATACTTCCATCGTAGAATGCCTTCTCGTGCATTTCTTTTTTACATCATTTTTTCTTCACATTTTTGTCATATACATGCAGATATTTGCAATTTGCTTTTTAACTTTTTGCTGATTTTTTTCTTGCCTTTCTTTAATTTTTTTATATTTATTTTTTACTTTATTTACTTCTTTCGTTGGATAGAAAAAATACTTTGTTTATGTTTTTCTTATTCTGTTCAACAATTAAGTAATGTTATCCTTTAACAATATTATTGAATAGGAAAAAATAAAGTTTTTAGTTGCAATTTTAGCAAAAATATAATAGAAGGGTAAAATATTTTTATAAAACAAGTAAATGACTTTATGCACAATAAATGTTAAAATAAAGCACTTAAATGTATAAGTTTAAGCTTAAGTACAGGCAATTCCTTCGATTACAGTTATACAGGTCTGTAGGTTAATGGACATATTTGTGTAGTAAAAAATTTAAGAGTTTTGAAAAGTTTCATAAAAATTATTTTTTACTATATTTCACTATTTTAAAACTATTTCAAATCTATTTACTATTTACACTTGTATTTCCATTATATACATATATCCATTTTAAGCGGGTATAGTAGCTTCCACATAAAAATCAGGTTCGTCCTCATCCTTGACTTCACTTCCATCGAGCTGTAAAAAAATTTATAAAGAAAATACAATTTGCGTTTTAAATATTTTGAGATTAAAAAAGAAATAAAAGCAATTAAGTAATTAATTTTTGTATGATAAATAAATATAATGAAAAATCATATAGTTTCCTAAATATTAATTCTAAGATCGAATCGTCTGACCCGGGAACGGATGAACGATCGTACGAAACAAAAAGTGATCGTTTTCATGTAGGAAGTAAATGGGTTTCGCTTCACTTATCATATATATGTATACGATTATTTTATTATGTTATTTTGATAAAGGGTGATCCAAGTAGAGGTACTATTTTCAATAGGCCCTTTTTGACAGATCAGGCGTGACTCGTGTCAAGCTGTCATGTTATTTTTGTTCAGTATTGTTTGTCATTTCATCACGAAAAGACTTACTACGCCTGAACAACGTTTACAAATCATTCAACTTCATTACGAAAGCTTACGTTCTGTAAAGAATGTGTTTCGCGCGCTTCGCTCAACTTATGGTCAACATAATCGGCCTACTGATAGTACTATTCGCAACACCATCACCGTTCCTGAGAGCCAGCATTCATTTGGATAATATTCGACCGAATAGACCATGTCCAGCACGCATCGTCCTATATAAGGTCCTATTTAGCGTATTGTGTGAAAGAGTAAAGTCCATTGTCAAGAAACTGATCGGACCTTATTAGTGAGGCTTCAGACCCGGTAAATTCACCATTGACCAGATATTCACCATGCGTCAAATTTTGGAGAAGACCTGAGAGAAAAGAATTGATACACGCCACCTTTTTACCTACAAAACTTATACGTCTATGACTGGACAATACCAGAAGCACAGTCAGAATTGGAAGGATCTCTCCGAGCTGTTCGAAACTAAACGAAATTTCAGGCAGGCCGACTCTTTATCGCCAGGTTTCCTCAATTGGAAGCTGGAGAAAATAATACAAGCTACAGAGTTAAAGAGATCTTTTATCAGAAAGTTCAATTCCTGACGTTTGCCGATGATATTGATATCATTGGTCATAAACACCGCACGATAATTTTTACTTTCTACAGGTTAGACAAAGAAGTAGTGCGAATAGTTTTGGTAATGAATAAGGGCAAAACGAAATATCCTCATTCATCAAATAAACAGTCATTGCATTCGAGACGCGGCTTTCACGTCATTATTGACAATCGAAAATGTCAGCCTTGAAATCCAATGCAAAATCATTAGCTAGCAGGTGCTACTTTAGGCTAGCAATTAAAAAAAAAATAAGTCAACTCTCGACGAATCAAGACCAAACTCTACAAGTTAGCTCATTATTTCAGTCCTGTGGTATGGAACAGAGGCGTATCGTCTACGCTCACGTCTTTATCCGATGAGTCGGGATTAGAAGGAAAAGTGTTGCGGAAGATTCATGGTCCTTTGCGCATTGGCAACGGCGAATAACGTATGCGGTGGAACGAGAAATAGTTCAACGAACGCTGACTAGGTCATGTCGTCCGAATGAATGAATGCGCTACAGCTTTGAGAGTACTCTGTTGAGTAGCCGCTGGTGGAAGGATCAGGTGGAGAGCTATCTGGTCTCCCTTGGTATTTTCAACAGGCGCTAAACAGCGAAGATAAGAAACGAGTGGCGCGCTATTTTTGATGTGGCTATAATCGCGTGCCTACGCCACAAGGAAGAAAATCACTCATGTAAAGATTAATTTAAATCTGATTATGATACTTAATTAATTTACAATAAATATGAAAAAAAATGTATTGAATGAAAATTCAAAACAAATAACATTCACCGTTTCTAAACAACAAATTTTCGATTTAATTAAGTTTTGATTATAATTTTCGATACATCAGGTTTGTCTAATTAATTATATTTTTTATTTATTGTAGGAAAAACTTCATTTCCAATTAAATGTATTTTTATATATTATTAAAACGCTTAGTCCATTTTTAAAAATAATATTTAGTAGAGATTGCTCTTGTAATCTAATTATCGTACTTAATTAATTAATCACAACTATATTAATTAAAAACTGATTAAAAGATTTGTGATTGGGTTTTATTTAAAAAATTTGCATTATCTGTTTCTAATTAATTTTAATTAATACCAGTTGCTGGTTAATTACTTTTTGTTTAAACACTTCCATTTATTTAGTTGCTCTACTCTAAGAAATATATATTAGAATTAATCAAACTCAAATAATCGATGTGCTATACGTATTTCAAATTTTATTTATTTCAATTTTTTTTTGAATCTCTAAATAGTCTGTTCCACTTACCGCTTGCAGTTGCTCAGGTGTGTAGATCATTACAAGCCGCTGCCTTATCGGCACCATCATAATTAAGAAGAAAGGGAAAGCCAATGAAAATTTGGACGATTTCACAGCCCAAAGTAATGTGAGACAAAGCAATTGTATTGTGGTGAACATGTGCATCTTCCAGGTGGGCACACGCTTGACAAAAGGTGTGTTGGGATAATGTTTCACAGGCATAAAGTATAAACCCATTCTGCAAGTAGAAGAGGAAATTAAAAAAAGGAAACTTGTTTTGGATTAAAAAAAGTTTACCTGTCGAAGAACTGCACGCCACTCATTGAGGCGATACCCATGTACAGAAACACGCCAAAGAGCACCGCCATGGGCACTAAACGCAGCAGTGGTGCCATAGTCACAGAGAGACCAATTAACAGCGCAACAAAGAAACCTGAAACTCGCTGTTCTTTAACATCTATAATACGTGGCGTTTCACCAGGAGCGTGAGTTCTGCGAATGTAAATAATAATTACAAAAGATAAGCTGATATTCCTGTTCGTTTATTTCAACCACTCCCCACTCACCTCGACATTACAGTCAGTGCCGAAACGTGCGTCACGGAACGCACTGTCGCCGCACAATGCCACGGCGCGCCAAAGAGACCGCAGCATGTATTCAAAAAACCTAATATCACAATATCCAAATGCAGACCGGAGCCCTTCTTCAGGCCACGTTCTGGTTTATCAACAATCAATTCCGAAATATGCGATTCCATGAAAATAAGAATATATACCAAAATAGCGGGTATGCCACAAGCTAGAGGCGCCCAAACTGGCATACCACCGAGGGGCACCAACCAACCGCGCACTTCCGGATCGCTGGGTGAAATACCCTCCGGCACGCTGAGCTTGTCCGTGTACACTTGTGGTATGAGATAGTCAATCAAGACGAAAATCGCAATGGCGATCGGCACACCAAAGTCACCCAGCGCACGGCGAGCATTTCTTCCCAGGAAATGGGAGTTACGGAAGAGTTTCAAATAGTAGGCGATCGTGAAGGTGCCCAAGGTAAGTATCGTGCAGAAGAGCGCCGTATTCGGCATATTCGTATGCGAGACGATGTTCGAAACCAAGCTAATGGGTGAAGTTGCATTCGTCACCGATACTTCGGCGGTCACATTGCCAAAATTGTCCATTGTGGTGTTGTCGAAGCTTTGCAATTGTGGTGCCAGCGTTGCTGGTGGGAAATTGTAATCGGCCAACAGTGGATTCTTCTTATAAACGGAGACTAACTTCATTAACGTCTCATAGATATAGATCAATGTGATCAAAGCGGAGAATATTTCTTGTGTAAAGCGCGTGAATAGACGTACATAAACGCTGCACTCGAAGGCCGACAATGTGGTGGCGATGACAGCCAACCAGACGCCGATGTAAGCGCGTATAGTAAGGAAAGGTAGGTTGTTCTCGCGACAAAAATTTATCAACGCTTCGTCAAAGAGCAACAGCGGGCCGGTGGTGCCAATAATGCCCAGTGGTTGACCGGAAATTGTGTGGAAAATGATGCCGCAAAGCGCCGTGCTCAACAAAGTTTCCGAAATACCAATTAAATTACCCGTCTTCTCGGAGGCCAGACCGCCAAAGGTGATGGCTGTCGAAAGGCAAGCAAAGTACATGAATATTGTGGCGGCAAGCGTTTGCGAATTCAGGCCATCAGTGATGTCGCTCTTGTACATAGGCAGACGACGCTTAAGATCGTTACGTAGGCCACCCCACCACTTGTGCGTCTTTTCGAGCGGATTGATTTTCTTCTTCCCATCACCACTCTCTAATTCAGGTTTCTTCTCAATAACAATCTTGGCCTCTAGTTTGATTTTTTCCTTCAGCTCGTTCTGCACCTGTAAATTTATTTGATAATGCTTAAGTTCTTATTACAAAATTGTTTCATAAACAACCCACCTCCAAGGCTTTACGCTTGCGCGATCGAATCCAATCCTTCTTCGCTTTCAACTCCTCAAATGGCAAGAGATCTTGACGCTCCCATTTACCCGGCGGCAGCACAATAGAATCATCCAAGAATTCGTTAATGGCCGACAACAGATCTTTGCGATCATCTGCTTTGTATGCGATTGAATGAAAGGATTCATTCGCCATTAGCGTGGCAATGGAGCGACCCACTTCATGATAGTCCAAATCGAGTGTTAGCGGACCCATGAGTATGAACATAAAACGCACCGGCACAGCTACCTCGGTCAAAGTGGGCATAAGTACACCTTCGGCGAGACGCACGAATGCAATGGTCGGTTGTTGCAGGAAGTCGACAGCACCTACCTGTAGGGAGCAAGAGATAAAATTTTAATGTAAGTTAGATTCTAAACTACCTTCCAAGGTACATACCAGCACAGTCGTCGCTTCAGCACCCACAGGTATACGCTTGAGAATGCTGTCATTTTGCAATTTCTGCAAATTTTCTTGCGACGAGGAGTACAGGTCGTCTCTCATGTCAATCTTCAAGTCATTGCTGCGCTTGCTGCCACCAATTTCGGCGGCGGGCATTATTCTTGGCCGTTTGTCCTCACCCGAGAGGTTCTAAGGTAGTAGAATAGTGGAAATTTAATAATTGCATAATAAATATGTGGAAAGGGGAAAAATCGATATAACCAAATATCGCGAAACAAAAATACAGTTATAGTATAGTGACTCTAAGTTAGTTCATTTATTCAAAACACATGCAATAAATTTTATATATAATAATAAATATTTTTAAAGTAAAATAAAAACAAAAAACCAACAGCATAAATTAGGAATTCGATCAAAGAAAATAATTAATTTAACAGAATCTACTCATTCGGACTCTGCATAGTAACAGTTTCCCAAAATGGGATTAAGATTTATAGCTTGCATTCAAAAAAACTCATGCAATTCGCCAAGACAACGTAGACAACAACAAATTTGGTTTTCTAATTTTGATGCAAAGCATTAGCCTACTCTCATCTCCTTTACAAAGTTATGAGGAAACCAAAATGTATATATTGTATTTGTCGTTTTTAACATTTTATATTTATTGAATGGTCGACAACATCTGCATACATTATTCGACAGATTTTTTCACCAAAATTTCGTCTTAGTTGAAAGGGGGCTAACTCATAACTTGAATATTACGCTCGTTAGAAAACTCCACTTTGCGATTCCTCTTATTTATGGACGCATTATTTTGATGAATTATCCAGTCATTTTTTATATATCTAAAAGGATTTATCCTGAATTACTGACTCATCAGCTCACAGCTTAAACTACTGATTGTAGAGGCGGAAAGCTTGGAGGATGTATTCAGTAGCTTTCGACAAGAATTTTTTTTACTGCAATGGGATCTTTGACCGATGTATTGAAAAAAATACTATTTACGTTTCAATTTGCTAGAAATTTGGATAGTTCTTGCCCTATGTTAGTATGCTATCAACACAACTGGACCTAGGACTTATGAAAAAACGTACTTGTGTTTGAATTGTCTTAAATTTGGAAAATATATGGCTCCTTATTGAGGCTAACATATGGAAAACATTTATTTCCGGGACGCAGACCGAAAGATTAAAATTGTATTTTTGGTTCAATTTGCTTGGTATTTGGATTAAAACAATTATTATATTTCATGAATTTCGCGTGTTTCGCGCACGTTGCTCAACTTATGGTCAACATAATCGGTCTACTAAGCGTACTAGTCGCAACACCATCACCCATCTTGAGACCCAGCATTAATTATTGGATAATATTCGACCGAATAGCCCACGTCAAGCGCGCTGTGAAGAAAATATAGCGGACGTAGCTGAGAGTGTACACGAAGACCGTGGAGAGTCGATTCGACGCCGTTCGCAGCAACTCGGACTGACATATGGAATGATTTGGCGCATTATACGTCGTTATCACAAATTGAAAGTGTACAAAATACAGCTTGTGCAAGAACTGAAGCCGCTCGACCTTTCCTAGTGACATCGCTGCGCTCTATGGGATCTTGAAATGTTCCAAGCGGAACCGACATTTTCGAGCCAAATTTTATTCAACGGGTACGTAAACAAGCAAAATTGCCACATTTGGGACGAAGAACAACCAGAAGAGATTCATAAGCTGTCATTTCATTTAGAAAAAAACAACGGCTTGGTGTAGTTTGTGGGCCGGTGGTAATGTCAAGCCCCCCGAGTGTATTTCTGACATGAAATAAAAGCTCCTCATAAAAAGCTACCGGCTGTTCGGAGGCGGCTTATAATAAACTTAGGTCCCACCATTCGCTAGTAAAAACATCAAGACGCAAGACCACAAATTAGGGGAGCTCGGACAAAAAGGGAACCAAATATTTTTGGTAGGCAGATTCTTAAGTTTTGAATATATGAAACTGTGAGTACATAAAACCCGTGAAAAATATTTTTCTTTTCTGTGAAATATCTTAATAAAAACGAGAATAAAAATATTTATGTACATCATTGTTTGCATATATATACATAATTTCTATGTGTTATATCATAGCATTTAAAATATAATTTAATCAATATTTGAGACTCCTTTTATCAAATTAAAATCTCTAACATCGACTAGTAAAAGGTGAGGAAAAATTATTATTTTTATTTATTATTTAATGGTAAAAGCTTAAAATTGGGGATGAAAATAACAAGACTAATATTTAATATCAAAATTTTGAAATGTTTAAGAAAAAAGTTGTAAAATGCGCAGATAAAGTCAATATGGATAATAAATAATGCCATTTTTAGCTTTATGTGTAGCTTTACAAAGGTGTGCAAATTTGCTTAAAATGTTGCTGCGCATAGAAATCTTGGCTAAATGTTGCCAAGGTAATAAGTATTGTAGCGTAACTTCAATAAGTATTAGCTTTTAAGAGTATATTTATTAAATAAATAAAAAATAAAAAAATTTGCGAATGAAAAATGAGAATTTGAGCTTTATGAAAAATTGGTTCAGTGATTTGAGCAAATTCAAGGAGTAACAATAATGTTTATCAAATTAGAAATAAATAATGCATTTTTAATTAACCATAATTTAGTTGGGAAGAAGGTTCAAGCAACATTATTTAGTCACTATAAATGATATGCATTTATTTAGAGAACTTCTCTTTCTAGAAGATTTGATGCAAAACCAGGCCAAGTAAATCAAATAACATATAAAATATAATTAATTTTTTCATTTATATGTATGTATAATTCAAACATAACGGGACTGCAAGCACTCTCAAACAAGCAAAGATTGGGTTAACAAATTGGACCAAACAACAAAAATTCAAAACTCTATTTTAACGAGGACCGTTCTTACAGCACAGAGTTGGCTCTCAAACACACACAAACTTAATAACGAAACTATTATTTTCTGCTTTATTAACTATAAAAACGGCCCTTATTATTTTCAAAGTTTTTTGCTAAATTTAAAATTTTCAAAATTACTCCCAAATACGACTTAGTCGAGTGACGACGATTATTCGCATCACTGTTCGGTTCGGTGCAGAGTGAAATAGATGTGGGTGGTGCACTGAGGGTCTCACAGACTGAACGTCGTTTTTTGGCATTTTCTACCATGAGCCGATGCTGTTGTTGTTGCTGATGTAGTTGCTGTTGAATTTCGCCGCCCATCCAAAGCAACTGTTGTGTGTAAGTGTTAGGTGTTTTGTTGTTTTCGTGTTTTTGTGTAAATGTGTTTTTTTTTTTTGTTACGAAGATTTTAATTTTGTTTTAAATTTCAATTTGTTTTCAATTTTTTGCCAATTTTTAATATTAATCAAATTTGCGAAAATTATCGCCAATAATTTGTTATAATAATTTTTGTTTAATAAGGAAAATTTTAAAGTTGTATAATGAGAAGGTAAACGTTTTTGAATAGGTAAAAGAGAAAAAGAAGTAATTTTCATTTGGTAAATATGTACATATTTTTGCTTTATCTTTTGTTTTTTTATGTTTTTTTTTTTATATTTTGCACAACAATTGAGTTTGATTATTGAAATGATCATAAATATAGCACACAAAGAAACAATGAAAGCTTTGTGGACGTAGTATAAATTTGCGTACTCACTAAAGGTTCCCTCGACTTGGGTCATTATGGTTATTTATTTGTTTTCTTTTTACATTCAGTTTTGATGCAATGTTTTTATGACAAAACTAAATCAATAACAATATTTTATGGTACATTAAACACGAATTACTTTGCAAGTTTGCCTTTGTGCCTATATTTCAATATTCAATGATTGTTGTCTGTAAGATAGTCGTAACTCGAAAACTTTTTTTATTCACCACATTTCTCTTTTAAAAACAAATACAAACTAGGTATTTTTGTAGTACTTACAATAATATTTACAAGTCGTAAATTAAAAATCATTTAGAGATAATTTATTTTCTATTAAGTCACGACTATTTTACTATTTTGCTTCAGCTGCAGTACTCACTCGATTATGTGAACACTCATTTTGGCGTTAACAATTAGATTTTAAATAAAGTTTTTCACTAAAATTTTACAATTTCACTAATATTATTTTGAGAAAATAACGGCAAAAATTCATCAAAATGATAGACGATTTTTTCAATTTAATAGTAAATAAAAAGGCGCCACAAAATAAAATAAGTGTAATTTTACTGAAATTTTCTTTCTGTCTTGCTACCTTTGAGAAAATATTGCTAAGATGTCATTACAATTATCGATTTTTATATCAAATATAATATATTTTCATAACATTATACTGGTATGTAAACACTACTTTGATGATGTCCACATAATCGAGAACTTACTGTATTTTATTATATCTATTTGTCGAAAAACTTAATGACATTACTGTTTTGGCAATCGCACTCGCTACTTTATTGCCATTTTTTGGCGGTGATTTTTGCTTTACGTAGAAGTACAGCGACATTTAAGCACACACACTCACACATATTGGCGTATACACGTAGATTAGCATGTGCACGAGATATGACAATAGTATTGTTGAGATGAGCAATTGAAATATCATATCATTATATATGCATATACAGGATTGCCAATACATATGGTTAGTTTGTTTGTGTTCATGTGCGTTAGCGAGTGAAGACATTTTTTTATGACAAAAACATGATAATAAAAAATTTTGTTTGTCCAAAATATTCGATGATTGTTGAGGGATAACACGACCAATTTTGCGATTATTATGGCGAAAAAGAAAATTGTATTAAATGGAAACAGAAAGAGAAGAAGAGAGCAAATACGAATATGTACATATGTGAGTAAAATAAAGATGGTTGGTTATACACATGTGGTGTATATATGTGCAATAAATTAGTTATTATAAAGCAAATCTAATAAACTTCAATATAATTCAATAAGAATTTCTTTCCACATTTTTATAAATTCTTATAGCTAGATACACAGAACATAAAATAAATATAAAGGGTGATCTAACTAGAGGTGCTTTTTCAATAGCCTTCTTTTGACGGATCACGAGTGAGACGCGTCTTGCTGTCATGTCATTTTTATTCAGTATTGTTTGACATTTCATCATGGAAAGACTTACGACTGAACAACGATTACAAATCATTCAACTTTATTACGAAAATCCACGTTATGTAAGAATGTGTATCGTGCTTTGTTCAAATTATGGTCAACATAATCGGTCTACGGAGCGTATTATTCGCAACACGCTTACCCATCTTTATACCCAGCATTCATTATTGCATAATATTCGACCGAACAGACCACATTCAACACGCAGTGAAAAACATATAGCGGCCGTAGCTGAGAGTGTACACGAAGACCGTGGAGAGACGATTCAGCGCAGTTCGCAGCAACTCACACTGACATATGGAACGATTTGGCGCATTTTACGTGGATATCACAAATTGAAAGTGTACAAAATACAGCTTGTGCAAGAACTGAAGCCTCTCGACCTTCCCAGGCGACATCGCTTCGATCTATAGGCTCTTGAAAAGTTCCAAGAGGATCCGATATTTTCGAGCCAAATTTTGTTCAACGATGAGGCATACTTCTGGCTCAATTGGTATGTTAGCAAGTAGAATTGCCACATTTGGGACGAAGAGCAACCTGAAGGGACTCAATAGCTGCCATTTGATTCAACCAAATACAAACCGTTTGGTGTGGTGTATGGCTCGGTTTGTGGGCCGACTATGTGATGCCTGTAATTGAAGCTAGTTATCTTCGCGACATTTGGTTTCAACAAGACGGCGCCACTTCCCACTCATCGCATGAAATAATGAATTTATTGAGAGCACACTTCGGTGGGAAGATAATTTCACGTTTTGGTCCGGTCGATTTGCCACCACCAAGATCGTGTGATATCACACCGTTATACTTTTTCCTGTGGGGATAAAGTCTATGCGGAAAATCCCGCTTCGATTTAGGTCTTGGAGTAAAACATCATGCGTGTCATACGCCGGTTACCTGTCGAAACACTCGAACGAGTCATCGAAAATTGGACTCAACGGATGAACCATCTTAGACGTAGACCAACATTTGCCAAATAATGTTCTTTCGAATGGTAATAAACATTTACCATTAAATTTGAATTTTCTGTGTTTTCTTTTTTCTTTAAAAAAGTAGGCAACCTCGAAATATATCACTCTTTAAATTATATCAAAAAAATAAAATGAGAGAAATACATGAAAATTAAAAAATTTAATTTAATTAAATTCCAAGTCATAATTAACTAATATTTCCATCATATATAGAATTGTTTATAAAAATATATTTATTTACATAAATGTGAAAAAGTTTGATTGAATAAAAATTATACTAAAATAAAGAAAGGAAAAACTCAAACAATGATTATTTACCAGTATGTAATATGGATTAGTAGATATGCATATACGAGTACATATACATATATGTAAGTATGTGTTTAATAAAAATCTAGCACAGCTGCTATACTGGCGGTGTTTGTGTATGCGATGGGGAGGCACATTGATTGCGTTAAGACATACGAGTGTATATACATATTTGATATCGGATAAGCAAAGCGTCTTCACCCATACCTAACACATATATGTATATATATGTACGCCAAATTGTATAAATAGCGGTTTAATACTTCTAAGAATATTTCCAATACAAACAAATATATTGGCTTAAGCTTACCTGTAAGCTCGTGTAACTGCTATATTTCCGCTTTGTAAACGGAAAGCCGCTTTGATGTTCGTTCACATGGCGATGACGCAACAACAGCGAACGCATAAGGGCTGGCTTGTCTTCGGCATTAATTAGATCTTCAACAACCATCTGAAGGAATTTCAAATAAAAGCATTTCAATTAGCTAGTGAAGATGAGAATAAAAAATATTTTATAATATTTAATTTGAAGTTGAATTTTAATTTCAATTTCAATTTCAATTTTATTTAATTTTCATTGAAGAAATTTACTATTTATATACGAATTTTTAAATTTTTGATTTAAAATAAATTTACGAGTATTAGTATCTTTATACAGAAATGAACGTTCATACCTGCTCCACAACGCGGTAGGCCACAGCGGGCAGATCCTTTTCATTCAAATCCAGCAGCACAACACCCGTCTCAAGACAGCGACGCAAATTGAGCAGTGAGTGAAAGGAGAGTGAAGCAACATGCGGTTTACCCCAACGATCAGAGCCTTCCTCAACATCTTCCTCATATTTGATCCAACGCGCGGTCTCCTTCCACTCGCGCTCCTCGCCAATGCCGGTAAGCTCGTCGAGTTGCACAAAAATCTGAGATGAAAAAAATTATTAATGTTATACATACATTTTATTGATTTTCTGTTAGTGCATTTATTTCGAACTTACCTCATGTGGACTATGATCGTAGATCTTTTTCATTTGCAAGCCCGCCACGCTGATTTGTGGCAGCTCGCGTAATTTGACTGAGGAATGATGGATTTTGTGACGCCGTAGTGCACGTGGATCATCGGAACGATGAGATCTCAACTCATTGAGATCAGCCTCCTGTTTTTCGGTGAGATGATAAATAGCAGAAAATTGAAAATATTAAAATAAGGAAATTTGTATAAAGAAATTAAAGCGTTAGCAATGTGTAGCAACCTGCGCAACTGGCTGTTGTATCTAAAATTGCGATTTACAGTATTTTATTGGGAGTAATTTTTTATATATAAATTTTTTTTTTAATAGTTAAAAAATTTTTTGGCATAGAAAGTGAGAGAAAAGCATTTAGAAAAAAACATATAAAAATTAAATTTATTTACTACTAAATGTCTTGTGATAATTTACTTTTTGCTTAGAAAAAGGTAATTTGATACTACAGTGACGATATTCATAAAAAGAAAAAGTATATAGTACTTTTCAAGCTTTAAAATAGTTTCATTTTAAAATTAAATTTTTTAACTAATGAACTTTTTAGTACACATTTTCATTTTTATGAATAAAGTCTGTAAAATACATATGTTAGTATTTTCAAAAATAACTACGTTTGCTAGCAAATTTTCATAAACTTATTATTTAATTAAGAAAAACAAAAAAAATACAAATTTACCTACCTCTAATGTGGAATCCTCCGGTTGCACGGATACCTTGCGGACACCGGCCTCGCCATTCTCCTCGACCACTTTTTTGTTTTCCACGCTGTCTTGATGGGAAAATTTACGTTGTCTATAATACTGATGGCGGCTATGGGTTGAAAAGAAATAACGAAAATTAATAAAATATATATGAAATAATATTTTTTAATTATATTTTTTCTATTTTCTTGGAAAATGTGAAACTTACCTTCTTCGTCGTTTACGTTCGTGTACATTGTCAGCGGGTTGTTCATCGTACACTAAAGTGGGTGGAGATACTACAGCTTTTTTCTTACCAAAATGCACTTGCTTTTCATCGGCGGAATTGTCCTGTGAGGAAGATTGAGAAAAAAAGTTTCATTATTTTCTTTATGAAATGCATAAAAAGGATTTTAATGAAATATATAATTTTCATATGATTGATAAACTTAAAAAATTCAAAAATGTTAAGAAAGAAGAATCTTTCTTAATTAGGCCTGCCACAGTTTTCGTTTTTTTATTCATATAAATTTTGTTTGATTAATTATGTGTTCAATAACCTAAAGAGGCTTTAAGAAGGTTGGAGAAAAAAATTATGCGAATGGTTTGCCACTTATTCAAAAATTTTGTTCAGTAATAACTACAAAAAAAATTAACTAATATTGGCAATTGGCTTAAGAGTCTTAGACAGAGCTGTAGAAAATCCTATTTTTGCGAAGGTTCTTATCACCTATCTAATACTTTTAACTTAGAATATCAATTAAATAAATTAAATACTTATCACAGGATTGCCACCTATTTAATCAAAATGAGTCACATAATTTAAATAGCGAACCAAAATTTTATTTCATGAGGATTGCTACCTATTAGATGTTTTCATTTTAGAAAATCAATAAAACAAATGATATATTTCAACTTAGGGCTGTTTTTATCCTATTTTAGAAAATTAATATAAAAAAATATTGAACTAGAAGAACTTTTGTGAGGAAAACCCAAAAAAATATATTAAATATTTTATCTAATCACTGTTTTATCTTCAAAAGTTATTTTAAAAAATCTATCCTCGATGGATTATGGAAAAAGGGTTGCCAAATATTTGCAATATTTCATTTAATCAAAATGCTGACAAAACTGCGATTTACAGAAAAAAAAACGAAGAGATGATATACAGTTTTACGATTAAATAAATATCTAATAAATAAGGAAGAGCAAAATTAGAACGTTTTACGTTTCTCAGAGAAAAGAAACAATTTGGGAGCCAATGAGTATCTGGTGGGAACTTCTTACTCATAAATTATTAATAACTAATTTCTTCTATTTTTGCTTCCGTTATGTGTGACTCGTACATTAAATATTAAAATTTAATGGATTTTTTCAGTCAGTTAGCCATAGTACGCTGGTCATCATCTTTTAGATGAACATTTGTATGTTAATACGCTCATCATGGAATTCATTTTATACGCAAGACAAATAAGATTTCCAAAAACTCAATTTTTACTCAACCCTTCGAAGTAACTTACCGAATGATCGCCGTGCCCAGCTCGTTCGGATACTAATGGATAATCTTCGGGTAGGTCATCATAATTTTGTGTATTAACGGGATCTGTTGTGCTTTCATATTCCGAATCTTCTTCAATATTTAATTCACTTTTACGATGCACTGTAATTATAATTGGTGTATCCACATGAATTTCAGCGATTTCAACACTTGTATTCATAATTCTATATACACATGTACTTAATGATGTGATTTAATTTTACTTAATTAATTATTTGTTACACTTTTATGCTTAAATTTCTGTTTTACACATTATTTTTTCTTTTGATAAATTTTTATTTTTCTTGACATTAAAATTTCGAATGTTATTTGGTTTGATAACTAAATGCTTGAGAAATATAGAGTATGAATCAAAGTTTTTATTTTTAAAATGTTTTAAAACAGTTCAAATTTATGTATTAATTTATTTTGCTTTTTGAATAGCTTATTCAAAGTTTATAATTTATATAATTTATAACATTTATATATTTATATATTCCCAAACTATTATATACTATTTTTATTTTTATTTATTTATGTTTCAATTGTTCTTGCAATTTAAAATATTTACTTATAAAAATTTTTAATTTTCAATTTTTGAAATTATTTTGCATTTCTTACTAATTAATTAATTTTAATAATTTATTTTTCCTATATTTTTTGTCTACTCGTATTTATTAAATTATATTTTTTCAATTAATATATATATATATATATATATATGTATATATATATATATATATATATATATATAAATAAGTATATATATATATATATATATATATATATATATATATATATATATATATAAATAAGTATATATAAATATATTTATATATATATATATATATATATATATATATATATATATATATATATATATACTTAATTTTTCTCTTATTTTTTCAATTTTTATCAATGTCTTTTAGCTTAAATTTCTTGCTTTTGAAACCTTTAATTTTCTATTCACAAGTTTTACCATATTTGGATTTTTATTTTATTTTATTTCAATATGAAATGTTGAAGCTTTTTGCATTTTTGTATATTCTTTTCTTATCTATTGAATATATTCTATTTATTTGCTGATTCCATTTAGTTTATTAAATGCTTATCTTACTTTAATTTTAATTTAAAATTTTATAATTAAAACAATTTACAAGTTTCACCTTAATTGCAATGCTTAATTACTTTAATTTAATTTATTGTTTTTAGCAAAAACAAAACCATTATTCTGCAACACAATTTTTATTTATATGATATAAATTTTTTTATGTGTCCAAAGTGTTTCTTAATTGTTTTCAATTAAAACAGTCCGCTTTATGTAACAATTTCTATTGTTATATGGTTCGTTTTTAATATATCAGCACTGTTTTATATATCTTTTTCGATTTTATATTTATTTTTTATAAACAAATCAACTTACCATTACTCTGCTTATACGAACCAATTGGCTGATTCGCGTCCTGAAATGTCGTTACATCGAACTTTTCCTTGTGCGCACTTGGACCGGCGAAAACTTTTTCCATTTCCGAATCCAAGTAAACCTCGTTTGGATCCTCATTCCCGGTGGACTGTAAAAAAAAAATATTTTTCAAGTTATTATATTCATTTAATTTAATATATATATATATATATATACATATATATATATATATATATATATATATATATGTATATATTTAATTAGAAAATAATGCGCTATTAAATTAGAAAATATTTTCTACATGTGTATGTGTGTAGATTTCAAATAAAATCCTTAACCGCAAACTTGGTCTGGTCAATACACGTTGTGGACCAAAAATAGTAACCGCCTCCTTCAAAGCACACAACAAGACCGATCAAGACATGTCAGGCGAAAGATGAATTCAAATCAAATATTGACTGCTCTGTGGCTCCGTCGTTCATCAGCTAAAAGTAGCTAACAAGCATGTGCATATGTACAAGCATACAAGTAGGTATCTTTACTATGCTTTTGATGGATGCTGCACGTTGCAGAAGCAGCATTTGTCATATATGTATGTTGATGTTTATGTATGTGTTTGAATGTACTGATATGTGAGCGAGCACGAGTGCATGAAGCCGCACATTTCAACTAAATTGCATGCGTTTAGTTATTTGCTTCGGTGCATTATTATTAGCATTTGTTACATATGTGTGTATGTGTGTGCGCTCAATTGAGTGAGAGGAATCGCGAACGCATGCAAGTCAAGTCACATGACTTCTATTTACAACTTATTTGATTGTTGGACTGTCTGTCGTTTGTTTTTTTTATATTTTTTTATTTTTTATTTTATCTATTCGTTCACTCCACAAACTGTTTGTTTACGTTTCGCTTAAATCAAATGAAGGTGAAGAGCTCTGCAGTTACTATTTTTCTTAAATGATGGTATATAGTAAAAAAAAAAATTATATATATATGTTATGAATTCGATGAAGAAAATTTTAATAAATATATTTTGAGCTTAATACACTGAGAGAAACGACTGTGTTTGACATGAAAAAATTAAAAAAAATTTCATAATACACTCACCTAAATTAAAGTGTTCGTTTTTACAAAATAACAGATCAATTGGTTAGTTGCCGGTCTGACACATAGATTACTCAACTAGAATTAAATCTATATAGATTTTTAGTTAGCACTAACCTGAATTTGACATCTGTTGGATTATTAGCTTGTGAATTATAGTGAATTGAGTGAAGCAGCTTTTGTTATTGCAGAAGCAGCTTATTTTTTGCTATGGCTACTTAGCTAAATTATAATTTTATATTGTAATATTAGCTTTTAAATAAATAAAGTAAATAACTTTTGTTATTGCGAAAAACTGGATAAAAAAGAATTTCCCGTGTTGATAAAATATTGATTTTTGAAGGGAAAAAATACAGTTGAAGCAAAGATATGGCTTGATAACGATTTATTGGATAATGCGCCAGGACCAACCATAAAGTATAGGTATGCAAAGTTTAGACGTGGTGAAATTAGCACAGAAGACAGAGAACGCAGGCGACGCCCAAAAGCCGAAAACATCACAAAAATCCACAAACTAATTTTGAATGACCATAAATTGAAATTAAATGACATATCAGAAGATATCAACTGCACATGTACATCGCATAATTCACGAATATTTGGGTATGAGAAAGTTCTGTGGTTGCAGCGCGAGCATAATAAACTCGACCTTTTGCATAGATATGTGACAATGATGAAACATGGTTCCATCTTTTCACTACGAAGTCGAACCTACAGTCATTCGAGTGGACTGCAAATGATGAACCTTTTCCGAAGCGTGGAAAAACGCAACACTCGGCTAGCAAGGTTATGCCGTCTGTATTGTGGGATGCGCATGAAATAATTTTCATGTACTACCTTGAAAAAGAAGAATCATCAACAGAGACTATTACATAGTGTTATTGGACCATTTGAATGACGAAATCGCCGAAAAACGGGCGCATTTAAAGAAAAAGAGAGTGCTATTTCACCAAGATAATCCACGGTGCCACAAGTCAGTGAAATCGAGATAAAAAATCTATGAATTTGGTGACTATTTCCTGTTCTCTGATCTCAAAAGAATACTCGCTGGGAAAAAATTTTCTTCTAATGAAGAGGTGATCGCCGAAGCTGAGACCTATTCTGAAGCTACCGACTAATCCCACTTCAAAAATGGCATTGAAACTTTAACGGATCCCTATAATCAGTGTATCACCTTGAAGAGAAGTATGTTGAAAAAAAAATTTATTTCACCAAATAAAATGTTTTTTTTTACTAAGGAAGGCCGGGTACTTTTCAATCGACCTGGTATGTATATTATGAAAACAAATACAAAACAAAACAAAAAGTTATAAAAATAAATATTTTAAACGTTAAAACTATTATAGCAGCAAAAAAAAACTTCAAACAAACAAATATGATTTCAAATAAAGTTCATTAACTTATTACCAGAAACCCAAATAATTTATAATTGGAATTTCGTATCCCCATAAATAGTTAAACGGTTAAAAAAAAATTTTTCAATTTGGTTTTCTGTCCTTCCTTCTTGTAGTATCCCATCTAATGCTTTCAAGATATTTCTGTCAGTTTAAGAAATTTTAAATATGCAATTTCGAAATTAAAGATTTTTGATTACAATAATATTCGTTTTAGGCGAAACTATTTTAAAATTTAAATTTATATGGGTCCGTTAGGAGCTACATAACTGCCGTTTTTGTTGTTATACAGTCATTCCTGTATTTTTTGATTTTGGTTTTGTCTGGCGTAGGATACAATACCAAATGTCACAGAGTTTCGAGGTTCCCTACTTTGTTAAAGCCAATCGTGGGCAATCGACCTGTCCAAAACGCGGAGATCACGATTCAATTTCAGGCGCCAAATAGTCGATTATCATGGCGCGATAAAGGTCGCCATTGACGGTTACGTTCTCACCAGCATCATTTTTGAAGAAATATCTCTTGAATCTCTTCAGGTTTCTCTTACTTTCAAATGCGACAATTTTGTTTGTTTACATACCCATTGAACCAGAAATGGACCTCATCGCTGAACAAATTTTAGCTCGAAAACGTCGAGTCTTCTTGGAGCTTTTCAAGAGCTCACAGAGCGAAGCGATGTCGCTTGGGAATGTCGAGCGGCTTCAGTTCTTGCACAACCTGTGCTGTGTACACTTTTAATTTAAAAACTCGACGGAAAATGCGCCAATTCGTTCCACTTGACAGTCCGAGTTTCTGTGAACGGCGCCGAATCGACTCTCCACGGTCTTCGTGTACACTCTCAACTACGGCCACTATAGCTTCTTCACTGCGTGCGGTCGAATATTATCCAATAATGAATGCTGGGTCTCAAGATGGGTGATGGTGTTGCGAATAGTATGCTCAGTAGACCAATTATGTTGACCATAAGTTGAACAAAGCGCATGAAACACATTCTTACAGAACGAGAATTTTCGTAATAAAGTTGAATGATTTGTAAATGTTGTTTAGACGTAAGTCTTTCCATGGTGAAATGTCAAACAATACTGAACAAAAATAACATAACACCTTGACACGACTCACGCGGGATCTATCAAAAGGAGGTTATTGAAGAAAGTACCTTCACTTTGATCACCCTACTAGTTGAATGAACGGTTGCACCTCATGGATATTTATATCGTAGTTTTCACATAATTTTATTTTAAAACGATTTTTTTTATACACGAATTTTTCGGGAGCGTATCTATCGTGTAAAAAAAGAATTAGATGTATAATACTTTTTTAACTAAAATGTTTTGGGGATAATAATTCCTACAACAATAAGACTGTTTATTTTTGAGCTCATCGGACAAAGGAGACATTTTACAAAGTTACTGACCTAATAAATTCCTAACTACGTATACTAAAATTAAAAAAATATAGTTTTTTTCTTTTGCATTTATAATTAATTTTGAACATTCTCATACCAAAATATTGTAAAAGAAATAAATTTTTTTATGTCAACAATTTTCTTGCTGCTCTATATGTTTATATTCAAAGAATTATAAATTATAATTTTATTTTTACAAATTCATTATTTGTTTTTAGATATTTTTAAATAAATATTTCCAAATAACCACCCTTTCAATTGTAAATTCTTGAATATTTAGATATGAATTTCATCTGACAATTGTTACAAACACTCTCTCCTTAAATTGAACGAGTTTGATGAAATGATGTACAACAACAAAGTGTCAGTAATTGGTTGCAATAAAAATAAATTAATATTTAATGGCTAAATAAATCATATATTGTGATTAAATAACTTCTCTATTATTGAACACATTTTTTTTTTTGTAAGTTCAGTTTTACATGTATGCCGAAGTGTTCGTATGCGAGCTCTCTTCATAAGTTACACAATTAAGGTTATATTTTTGATTGAAAATTAGTTGGTGTATGCTTTTATGGCTATGGAAAATTTTCTAAATTAAAATACCTACTTTTTCCTACATACAAAAACACCGCACAACAAAGAGTAAATAAGTTGAAATAAAATATATGATAAGCACACTAAAAACATGTTTTTAATTTTTTTCAGAAATAGTTAATGGATGGAAATTTTAGGTACACGATTTACTAAAAGCTGATTTAATGTAAATAATGGAAGGAAAAATAATAATATGGATGTTTAAAATTTAAATAAAGTTCATTTATTTTCACCTGAGGGCGAATGCTTAAGGAAACATGCCACTTCCAAATAAGATCCTTGCATATTATATATATTTTTCATATATTTTGGAATACTTAAAAGTCATATAAAATATATATTTTAAACTTTTGAATAGTTTTAATTAGTTATTTTGCTGACAAAATATTATTATTGTACAATATTGTTTTTCCTTTTATCTAGTAAAGTAATTTCAAAAGTCAAAATCAATACTATTAAATGAAATTTCTACTTTGCAGGTTCACATAATGCGAGTACAGACATACCTATATTATACTCTAATTTGTTTATGCTCATACAACACACCGATACAATATGCATAGCATTTTTTATTATCTTTATCAGGAAATCGAATAAGAGTGTCATTAACCGGCAGCGAAAGTATTACGCTACTTACACACGCACACACATGCATAAACTTACACTTTATTACGCTCGTAAAAGTGTGGGTGTGACCGTTTTATAAACACAAATTTTTTCCAAGGTTATAAATAGAGAAAGTCAACATTTGTATAAGTATATACGTATGTATATTTAAATATAGAATGTTAGGAAAATGTTTGTATTAATAATTTTTTTTCTCATCAGTGGATAGTTTTATAGCGGCATAGCTTTGTATACCAGTTTTACAGATTTACGCATTCATGGCCTCAACAATATTTCTAAATGTATTCGCTTGCTTATTTCAGCCATTAAAATACGTATACGCCCTGTCACTTTCTGTAGCTAATTAATAGCTTTAGTTTCATTAATCGAAAGATTAGTAATCAGTTTTGATTATTTTAATGAGAAATAATTAGTTAAGGAAACAGAAAAATAATAATTCTCCTAATTAATGATATAAATAAAACTCAGTTCATAAGACATATGAGCACATGCTAAATATTTAAATTTAGTGACCACAACTTAAATTTTATATTTGTAGTTTTATATATGTAGTATTACTGCATCATAAAAATCAAGTGAATGTAATTGGTAATTAAAGCTAAAATAAATAAATAAAAATTCCCAAAAGTAAATAAAATAAACTTTATATAAAATAAATACGATAAAAGTAAAATAAAACAAAAATATTTAATAAATGAAATTTAATAAACTGAAGTGGAACAAAATAAATAAAAATTTTATAAAATAAAGCAGGACCTTAAATAAAATTAAAATAATATAGTCCAAAAACATAAAATTAACATGTATTAATTAAAATTAAATATAAAATTAAATTAAATAAAAAATGAAAATTTATGAAATAAAATAAATAAAATTAAATATAAAAAACTAAATATTCTTAATTAAAATAAAATTTAATTAAATTGAATTAAAGTAGATTAAACATATTTAAATTGAATAAAATATAGTAAATTAAAATAAAATAAAATAAAAATATTAAATAAATGAAATTTAATAAACTGAAGTGAAAAAAATTATATAAAATAAAGCAGAGCCTTAAATAAAATTAAAATAATATAGCCCAAAAACATAAAATTAATATATATTAATTAAAATTATATATAAAATTAAATTAAATAAAAATGAAAATTGGTGAAATAAAATAGAATTAAATATAAAAAAACTAAATATACTTAATTAAAATAAAATTTAATTAAATTGAATTAAAGTAGATTAAATAAATTTAAATAAAATAAAATATAGTAAATTAAAATAAAGTAAAATAAAGTAAAATAAAATACTTCCCAAATGTGGATACTAAACGAACTTGAAAATGTTGAGTAATTTTAAACATAATGCTCACCTCATTTAATAATTGAAATGCTAAATTACTGAGTTGTCTACTCAGCGGAAAAAAGGAGAGAATATTATACTGTTGGTCAGACTCTAAAGCAGCACGAAGCTGGATTCAATCAAGACTTGGCAAACACAAGCAGTATATCAGCAAACGTGTTAATCAAATTCAAGAGCTAATACTAGTCGACACTAGGAAGTTTGCACCTACGGCTACCAACCCAGCTTATGTTTCGTCCCGGGAAGTCTTCCCATCTCAGCTCGAAGACTATAGCTGTGGCTGTGGAAACTTTTACTCGCTGCAACCTTTCTTAAGAAGTATTCAAACATTAACATGTTATTAGCTGTAACGGCTTGGTGTCAGCCATTTATTAGCATCATGGTGCACAGCATTCGAAAGAGCCTTAGTTCTGGATAAGCTACGTACAGCAGACATATTTGGCTAATGAAATCTTTTGTCTTCGCAGTAACAAGCCGATTCGCTCGAAGAGCAAGCTGCTTAAAATTAACCGAATGTTGGACAAAGATGGCATTCTGAGGTTAAACGGCCGCCTGAAGAACTCATTATTGCCTTTGCACGAGCGATTTCCATGCCATCTACCGGAAACCGACCCTTTATACACATTACTAATCCCTCAGGCTCGTTACTGTACATTACATGGTGGCGTTCACACGACACTAAATTTTTTAAGAAGACGCTACTGGATGACTGATGCGTGCTCAGCGATGAAGCGCATTATTTATTGCTGTTTGAAATGTCTCCGCCACAGCGGAGATTCAAAAAATCAACTCATGGCGAGCCTACCTACTCAACGCAGCAATGCTACTAAGACGTTTAGCCACTGTGGCCTAGATAACGGTGAGCCCTATCAAATTCGCACTACGATACGCAGTGGTCATCATAGTTACAAGTGGTACGTCGCCATGTTCATATGCTTCAGCACCCGAGCAATTCATTTGGAATTAGTTAGCGATTTGAGCTCCGCTCCGGAAATTTTTTACTCAAAGAGGTGCCACCATGTTTGTCTGAGCCTATGCAGAATAGAATGTAGATCTAGTCGTTTTCCGACAACAGCTTGATGCAGCAGCACGATATGTGACATCTCGTGGAATATCGTGTCATTTCGTACCGGCAGGGTCTCCAAATTTCAGGAGAATCTCGGAAGCGGATATTAAATGTACGAAGAATCATCTAAAATGCGTCAGAGGCACAGCAACGCTCATATTCGAGGAATTTTTGTACTCAAACAAGTACAGGCAGTACCTAATTCGAGTCATATATCTGCATTAACAGATGACGCAACTGACTTTGCTCCGCTCATCCCGGGTCATTTTCTGGTGGGCGACCGTTTCCGAACTCACCTCACTTGATATCAACAAAACCCGTCTTAAAAGATGGAAACAACTGTAACAAATCAATCAACATTTTTGGCGTAGAAGTAGCTGTGAATATTTGCGTGAATTACAAGTTCGACGCAAGTGGTGTCAAACTAGTACCAATATATCCCCCGACAACGTAGTGATGGTGCATCAGGAATTGGTAACAGCGTCAGAGTGGCTACTATTTATACGTCAACCTCAGTCATCAAACGGGCCATATCAAAACTGGTGGTACTCCCTCTTGGAGAACAGTGAAACCGCACGTAGGCGGGCAAAATATTTCGTTGCAGGTCTCGAACGAGGTGGGGCGGAAAAAAATTAAGAAATAAAAATACATAATAATATTAAAAAATAAAAATTGAAATAAACTAAAATAACAGTACAGAAAAAAATAATATAAATAATAATAATATAAAAATAAATCAGCGACATAGGTACATATGTACATGCAAAGCGACAAAAAAAACAGTTCACATAGATCACTAGTACGTTATATTGTTGAGACAGAGTGGCAAATTTTTAATTATTTATTTCTTTTCGCTTTTCATTTACTAGAACACGTGCTTAAACTCACAAATCTTTTACTCGCTACTATACTGTATTTTCAATTTTATTTTACTTAAGTGGGAATTGATTTTCATTATGTCTGTGTTTATAATAGAAAACCGGAAAGAAATATAAGCGAACAAAGGTTTGTTCAAAGTGATCGAAATTAATAAAAGTGTGAGTATATGAAGCGTAATGAAAACAAAAACTGTATGGTATATGTGGGGCAGAAAAGGCGAGTAAAGAGGAAGTGCAATATTCATCGATTGGAAATCTAGTTAAAATATTAGATTACTAAATCTTAATTTACCAGTTTGAAATTAAATTGAGCGTTAAATAAGTTTTTTAATTGCTTAGAATTATATGTATCTATATGCAAGCAGTATTATTATTATAATATTTCATAACATTCTATTGCTAAATAATCGAAAGTTCACTTCAAACACTTGACCTTACTCAATTGACTTTTGTTGCCGTGAATATTTGTAATTTTATTAAGCAAAGCAATTGCACTGCGCATTTATTATGATATTAATACTACTACTCAAGGAATGGCACTTCGATACATTTCTTTATTTTTAGACGCAGTGAAATCCAATTACTTCGAGCTCAAACCATTCATTGAACCCGAAATAATTCAGAGTGGCAAAATGGATACTCATTCCGGCTAGCATACTCATAATAGGAAATTTCCATTTGTAGATGAGTGAACCTTTATGCAACAAATCGCAAATATCCTGACAGAGTTACTCCCATTTAAAGGTCTTGTATGTTATGTATGCGCGTGTGTTTTTTCACATAATGTCAGAAATACTATTATTTGATTACTTAACATTTGTAGATATGTCCAAGCGGAAGCCACATAAATAGCGCAGAGGAATCTATTTTACTATATATATCGAGAGTGTAACAACCTTTTGAAGAAGGAATATTGGTTATGAGTTGTATATCAAATTTATATAATAAAATAAATATATATACGAGGTATGTTCAAATGAAAAGGTGAAGGTTTTGCTCACTGTTTTCTTTGATTACAATGATGTGGTGCATCATGAGTCCCTGCCAAAAGGTCGTACAGTTAACAATGAATACTACAAGGAAGTTATGCAACGTTTGCATGAAGCAAAACGGCTCAAACGATCGGAGTTGTGGGAAAATAAATAGTGGATTCTGCATAACGATAATGCACCAGCTCACAAATCAATGCTTAATAGTAATTTTTTGGCCAAAAACAAAACTGTAATCATGCCTTAATCACCGTATTAACCAAATTTGGGTACCTGCGAATTTTTTTCTATTCCCAAAACTAAAAAAAAACCAAAGAAGGGAAAGCGTTTTGCCACAATCGATGAGATCAAGTCAGAAACGAAGAAAGAGCTGATGGCCATACCGAAAAAAGCTTTTCAGAAATGCTTCGGGGATTGGAAAAAGCGTTGGCACTTGTGTAGTATATCCGAGGGGACAAAATAGATATTGATGAATAAATAAGTACTTTCCACAAAAAATTCAAACTTCAACTTTTCCTTTGAACACACCTCGTATATAAATATATGTAAATAACACTTTTTTTGAGATTTTAATAACAAAATTAAAAAAACAAGTTACCTATAATTAAAACAAGAGCAAATTAATATTATAAAATAAAAAAATATTTGAATAATATAAAATAAAACAGAATAAAATGCAATAACTTAAATTATAATAAAATACGACAAAATAAATTTAAAAAATAAAATAAAATGCAATACTTAAATTAAAATAACATAAAATAAAAAAATATCAATATTTTAAACTAAAACTAAAATAACAAAAAAATTTATATTATAATTAAAATATTATAATACAAAATAAGATGCGATAAAATATTTATAATACACTAGCGGACCACAGCGTGCTTTGCTAAACCTATAAAAAAAATCAAGAATCTCTAACTGAAATTTTTAATTTTCAATTTTTTTTTTTTTGGAAAAGGAAACGAAAATTTTATTTAAAATCTTTTTCCAAATTTTTTTCTATTAATTAAAAAAAATTTTTTTTACATTTAATTTGATTTTTGTTTTGTTCACTCTTTCTCTCTTTCAATACTAAATAAAACGGAATGTACGCGTATTTTGGAATTCTACATGTATTTGTTGTTGTTGCATCTATTTCTATTTTGTAAGGGTAGCGACCAATTTTCAGTAAAATGGTCACATCTATGGAACGGCGTCAATCTCCTAAACATTTCATACTAACCTTCTCCTAATATTCCTTTATAATTATAACTGCTAAAAATTTGGTGTAATTTGATTTGCGGTTCTCAAGTTATAGGCTTTCATCTAAATTTGCATTGATTTTTATATATAAAGATTAAAGTAAACTAAATTAAAATAAAAATTAAAAAAATTAAATAGAAAAAAATATATAATCAAATAAATTAAATTTACTAAATTGAAGTAAAATCAAATAAATGTAATAAATTAAATTATGATGATATAAAATAAAACTCAATAAAATACATTATGATGTAAACAAAAATTGAAAAAAAAAAAATGAAATAATATTAAATTAAATTAAATTAAATTAAATAAATTAAAGTAAATTAAATTAAATTAAAAAAATTAATTTATATTAAAAAAAAATTTGAATAATCTAATTCAAAATAATAATAAGAGAAATAAAATAAAATGAAATGGATTAAAATAATTGAAATAAAATTTTGTTAAATTAATTTAAAAAAACAAACAATTAAATAAATATAAATAAAATAAATTAAACAAAATTAAGAGAAGTTTTATGCAATAAATTTATTATAATAAAGTAAAATAAAATAAAATGTAATAAGAAATATTTTAATTAACTAAAATAAAATAAAATTAAATATATTAAATTAAAATAAAATAAAACGCAACAAAATTAATAAAAATAAAAGGAAAAATAATATATAATAAAATATTGTATATTTATCATATGTGAGTATATACCAAATTTCATGATCCTAGATACTTTTTTTGCCATGTTTTGACGCAAAAACCCATATCATATACCAAAATACCAAATTTCACGCGCTTAGGTGTTTTTTTTTTATCGTATTAGTATATGTAGCGGTCTAATCTGGCTGGATCCGACAAATGTACGTATAAATGTGCCAGTGCACTGCCTACCATAAATAAAACCGCCTAGGCGATGAGACGGAAAAAGTTTTATATTCCTCACTTTGAGGCATACAATGCAAATGGTGGCAAGCTGTAACAAACCTTTTAGAACTTATAGCTTTTTCACTGCAATTCTACAAACTGGAGGCAGTCAACTTTAACCATTCTTAAAAAGAGGGGAGTGGACCTTACTTTGGCTGCGATTTTAGTTTAAGGAGACTACAATAAGAAGCATGCCCATTGAGGTGTGAGACTTATAAACCCAAAAAGTCGACAGTTATATAATACGGACACGAGTACCAAAAACAGGTTCGATTTGGTCTTTTCAAGTCAACCAATCTACTGCATTACGAACCCAAGAAAATTCCTTGAGCTTATTGATTTTGCAGTCACCAAAAATCTATATGGAAATTTAGCATTGTCGAGACCAGTGCTCAGTTATCTTCTGAGCATTCGACAAAAATCTTTAAATTGAACGAACAACCAATTGAAATAGAGTACGATTTTTATCTTATGACATCAAAAATTAACTGGCTTAGATATAAAAAATACATAAGCAGTCCCATATATACCAACAAGCAGAGAGAAACAGATTTTGAAAACGAGATACTCGTGTTAAAATGTAGTTAAAACTGAAAAAAATACAATTAACAGCATAATTGAGTTTCTGATTAGGCACAAGCAACGCTCATGCCGCGAAAGATAAGTCTACCGATTGCCCAATATAAATATCCAACTTAAAATGGCAGAGAAACATTTCAAAATAGATACGAAGAAAAGAAAAATTTTAAAAATCTTGTTACGTCTTTGTCTCTCAATGTTTGCACTATAAAATCGCTTTAGAAAGTTAGCAAAAATCGTAAGCCACCAGTAAATACTTAAGCGACACGTTGAGATTACGTATCGGTTTCTGGGCCAGAACAGAAAAAGTTTCGCAGAGCACTTCAGTATGGTATTCCAGGCAAACACTGTTACAGAAAATGCACCACTGCCACTAAATCATAGTGTTCGAGAAGATATAATGCTTCTTGCGAAACTTCTGTTTCAGAGATAAAAAGGATTATAAAAGACCTGCTGAGCATTGCCGAGCAACAAACATTGAAAAAATCGCAAATTATTATGATGGCTAACCAGCTACCAGGAGCTTCCAGAAGAAACACGGCACAATTGAACAAGTACATCGTATAACTAAAGAAATAAGAAAATCTTTCTAATTCAAAGAGTACTGCTCGTCGGGTTTTCTTGATGAGGCTCAAGCATTTGACTAGATATGTCACGATGGTTTAATTCATTAAATTACTTATATATATATAGTATTCTTGTATCAATATTGGTGACCATATTACTATAATAACTCGACACGAATGTCTCAATAGAGCCACAAAATTTTAGACCAGCACCTCATACTAATTGAAGAAGATCTAGCAAAAAGGCGGTTAAAAGTTAATGACAATAAGTGCAAATACATCACTTTTACATTAAAGCCAAAAACGTACCCTACTGTCAAGTTCAACAGTCAGTCTATCCCACAAGCTAACGAAATCATATATATTGGCACTCACTTGGACAGACTGGAGCGACACAATCGCCAGCTGAAGCTTAAATTTGGTAGTTGGTATTCACTCTTAAGCAAGAAATTTGGACTAAGCCTTGAAAACAAAATACTTCTTTACGAAATTATCCATAGGATCTAAACATATGAATCATCAAAGCAAAAATTGAATTCGTAATACAAAAATACATTAAAAAAACTACGTAATCATCCGAGCCCTTTGGCTTACACATTGACCTTCTCAACAACTCAAGACCACCTGAAGAGAAGAGTCAAATCAGATTGTTTAAAGAGCACCATTGAACCGTAACCCATTCCTGTTAAAGGGCTTTATGCTTTAAATTAGTTATAAGAGTTATTACTTATTGTGAAGCTTAAAATGCAGAAGCAGATTCAGTAATTAATTATTAATATACAAAAAAAATCTGACGGACAAAGAGGCATGGCTAAATCAACTCAGCTCGTCATTCTGAATCGATTGGTATACATTTGGGTGGATCTATTCCTTCAACATCTGGTACTTACATACTTCCATAACCGTGACCTGATCTCAATTAGAACTTGTCAGCATTTCGTCTACTGCTTGATTATATAAATCAATAATAAATAATAAACAGCTATAAGCCACTTTTTTAGTTTTCAGATTAAAGGTTTAGATCAATCAAATACTAACAATACATAACACAAACAAAAATAACCTATTATCCTGACTTTGACAGCAAGCCCTTCGTTCGAAAGCAATGCCATTAAATGCAACCTAGAGCAGGAGAACGACCTTGTTTTTCGTCGTATTGAATCATAAATATTTACTCGTATATACCATATTAGAGTAGTCGGTAAAAACACAAACAAATTTTATTTCTGTTTTTGCTCAATCAGTTTGAAAATCGTCGAATATTCACCTCATAGAATTTTTTGAATTTATTATTGCTAATATTGTAATAAACAAATATTTGGTTAATTAAATGGAAAACAGAGAATTGTTCAAAAATATCATTTTACAAATCTGAGTACTGAAAGATATTTGTTTTGGGCAAGTATTTTTGGTTTGAAAATTTTTAGTTTCTTTGCAAAGAAATTATAACATAAACTCTATCGACCAGCTTAATAGTTATACATACGTAACTCAGTCACTGTGCAACGGAGAAACCGAATTGCATCCATTTAACATTGACACAGAATTCTAAGGAAATTCTTATGAACAAAGCAAAAACTTTTCATCTAATCGCATTTGAAATTTTTACCCTGCCTTTGCAGTCTTTAATGCTTTTTGTTACACGCATACACACACACTCTCGCTTAAATGTAAATATTTTTTAGTTAAGTAGTTAACCGTTGCTCAAAGGATATTCAACGAGGCGTGAATTGTAATAAAATGTAAATGACCGGCCTTACTATTACAGATAACGGTATATGTAAGTGAGATGATATTGAGTTGCTCTTTGGTTGGGTATCTGAATGTATATATGTATTTTATATACCTATGTATGTGCAAGTTGGGCTTTATTAATATGAGCTCATTAATTATTATTTTGAACATATTTCTTCAGGGTATAGGAATCATATTATGTATTTATAAACAACATGATAAATGAGACCTGGAATTACTTAACGGGAATTTTATAAATCACAACTCAAATTGAATCTCACTAAAATTTCATTTAACTTACACCCAATTAAAAGAATAAAAATAGAAGCCAATTCTAGGCTTCTATGTTATAATTTTTCTTCATTCATTGTCCATTTCCACTTACATTTCCAAAAATAACGGCTTCCAATACCGCTAATGGATTTTTTGTCCTGTGTTTCTGGTTGAAGCTCAACACGGTATTTATTGTTGTTGGATTTTTCTTTTTTGGTACTTTCCATCGCCTGGAGGTTAGACTGAGTTTATAAATACTTTATGTTCATATATTTTGGGTTTTATTTCTTTCTTTTTGGCATATCCACTTATCTAACGGATATTCAGGTTCTTTTTTAGACTTGTGAGTGTCATAACCTCAAATGTACATGAACACACACACTCAAGCTTTGCCTGGCCGCTTAGCGGAAAGGTAATTGTACAGCTAAGTCTTGGCCACCAAACACCACATGTTTAACCATCGAAAAGGTTCCGTCGCTTGTGCGTGCCAAGCCGCACAATTGTCTGTTTAGCTCAAACAGCTCCTTTGTCCGTATGTGCGGAATTTTTGACATTTCCTTTATTTTGTTGAGCTCTCTGAGGTAAATATGTTGATGCATACGTAAATATATATTCTAATATGTGCAGTGCTGGTAATTACATAATTAATATTTGCTTGTTTGTTTTACATATATCCAAATTAAGTTTGTAGTCTGAATTTTTTTGACATTGTAGCAGAACGCACTTTCCGTGGCCTTTATGATTTTCGTATTTTTATTTAAAGTATTTTGGAGTATAATTTATTTCAGAACATATTTTATTAAAAAAAATATATTTAATTAACTACTATTTATTTCTTTAACCCTTGTCTAAAAATTAAAACTATAACTAAATAAAAATATATTTAAGTAAATGAAATGAAATTCAAAGACAGAAAAAAACCAAATCTAATAAAACAAAATAAAAACAATGAAACGAACTAAATTAAACTAAAGTACAAAAAATAAAAAATATAACAAATATTAATATAATAACAAATTTATAATATAACAAAATTAATAGTTAAAAAAAATAAAAATTAAAAATTAAGATACAATAAAATAAAATTGAAAAAATATAAAAGTAATATAAAAACAAATAAAATAAAATAAAATAAAATAATATAAAATAATATAACATAAAATAAAATACACTAATATAATACATAATAAATTTAAATCAAACAATATAAACCAAATTAAAAAAAAATAAATAAAATAAAACAAAATAGAATAAAAAAAAAATATAAAAAAAAAATAAATAAATCAAATAATTGATTTAATTAAAATAACATAAAGTATAATAAAAAAATATAAAAATAAATGAAATAAACTAAAATAAAATGAAAAATTTTAATAAAATAAAATATAATAAATTTAAAAAAAATAAAAATAAAACAAAATGAAATAATATAATTTAAAACAAAATATAATAAAATAAAATAATATTATATAAAATTAAATTAAATTAAATTTAGTAAAAAATAATTTAAAATTACATAATTAAATAATGAATTTAATTAAAGTAAAATTAAATATAATAAAATAAAATAAAATATAATAAATAATTATATTAAAATAAATTAATTTAAAATAAAATAAAATAAAATAATATAATATAAAATACAACAAAATCAAATAAAACAAAATAGAATAAAATAGAATAAAATAAAACCAATAAATAAATTAAATAATTAATTTAATTAAAATAACATAAATTAATAAAATAAAATAAAATAAAATAATATAATAAAATAAATTAATAAAATAAAATAAATTATAATAAAAAAAAAAATATTTTAAAATTAAATAAGATAAATTAATTTATAATAAAATAAAATAAAATAAAAGAAAATAAGTAAAATAATGAAAAAAAAATAAAATAAAAATAATAAAATAAAAAAAATAAAATAAAATTAAACAAAATAAAATAAAATAATATCAAACAAAATAAAATAAAATAAAATAAATTAAAATATAACAAAATACAATAATAAAAAGTAAAATTAAACAAAATAGGATAGAATACAACAAAATAAAATAGAAAAAAAATAAAATAATATAAAATGTAATAAAATAAAATAAAATAAAATTGAATTAAATTAAATTAAATTAAATTAAATTAAATAAAGTAAAATTTGAATAAAAAATAACAATAAAATTTATAATTAAATTAAAATAAAACATTTAAAAAAATGAAATTAAAAAAATTATTGATTTTCCATATAATAACATAAAATAATAAAATAACTTAAAACAAAAATAAAAAAATTAAATGATTTAAAAAAAAAATAAAAATAAATTAAATTAAATTAGGTAAAAGAACATAACTTAAAATAAAGTATAATAAAATAATATAAAAAAACCTCTTTTAATAATATAAAATAAAATAATAAAAAAAAAATAAAAAATAAAATAGATAAAAAAGGTAAATAATTTAAATTTAAATAAAATAAAATAATATCAAATAAATTTAACAAAAATAAAATACATCAAAATTTGGTTTTTTATCGCCTCTACAAACTACAAAATACGCACAGTGCGCTTAATAAATGGTTTTTATTTTTTTTTTTCAATTATATTACTTTCTATTTATATGAAAATACTTTTTTATTAAAGCCCATTTATATAATATATGTTCTTCGGGCAAAGATTTTTAAACACAATAAAAATTAGTCAACAAAAAAAAAACAAAGAATGAGAAGATTCATGGAATTAATTTCACAATTTCAAGGACACTACTTAGTATGCGTAGAGCAGTGCCGTAGTATACACACACACCAACAACCGTAAATGCACATGTGATTAAGTGCGTGTCATTAGCACACCGTAAAATGTATTTTATAATCATCTCCTCAAACGCTTCTAAGTCGCACACAAAATTCAACTTTTTGCACTGCTGCTTCCTCCCTATCGTTACACAATCAACACACTAAGAGGGCTTCACACAATATCCATTTCACGCTTAAGTAAGTGCTTAACAAACACAGGTACATATATAGGTGTAATAGGTGTAAAAATGTTACATATATGTATGTATATGTTTGAATTAAATACCGAGTTTTTATTAGATTAAATACTGCTTGAACTGCATGAATGTTTCATAAGCTCAACCGCAAACGTTTGCTTTCCATTAAATTCGAAACCTCAATCGCTCGACTTGATCACTCATTTTTTTTTTTTTAATTTGGTAATCGATGCTTTTGCTTTTTTACACTTTTACCACATCCTGGATATTGTGAAGGTCCTTCAACGGTCGCTCAGCTCAACACAGCAGCAGCATCAGCAGTAACAACAACATCGCTTTGTTGCCTCACATTTATGTAACAATATGCTTCAGCTCTTTAAGCAACCCGAAATTCATAAAACACGACCGCATAGAAGTATACTGTAAGGCGCTTTACCTTTTATTGTGAAGTTAAAATATACTTTCACACCTAACGCGACACTACTGCAATAACGGCACAATGTGATTAGCATTTTTTTTTCATGCCAAGTTAACTTAGTTTGGCGTCAATTGGCGGAATATAAGTTTCTCGAGAGCTGCCACATGTCAGCAATGCGCGTCCCGCACCAACACCGACCGACCGTTATGTGTCAAGTGTCAATGTCGAATAACAAATTTAATTTAAATGCCAATATACGCTACTGCGACTGCTGCTGTTATACTGTGACATGTATTTATTTATTTGAATATGTGTGTATGTGTTTTCTTTTGTCACTCTTACTTTTAACACTTTTCAATTTCACTTAAATTGTTTCGAGTATTTGCCAACGGGAGGCGCTGAGTTTTTCATGCTGCCGCTCTACAGGAACGTATTCACAGTAATGACCAGGAACAGGAACAGTTAGGTTGAAAAGTGATTTCGCCATCAGCGAGCAAAAAACAAAGTCATTTAACGCACTTTCTGCTGCAAATTCTTTAGTGTATGTATGTGTGTCGAAGCGTTTATTCGAGCAGAGCTTACATAGATAAATTATTCTTGTTGTTGTTATTGATACAAATGTGTGCTTTTTTATTCCATCTGCTTATATGTTGTTGCTATTTTCATTTTTTTTGCCGCTCATTGTTGCGCACGCTCACTGTTAGCTTGATACTTGAGGAATCACAGCTTGCTCTGTGCATTCAGGGGTAGGTAGTTGTGTTTAGTGGCGACATTTCTGTACAGTAACAGCTGTTTGCAGGCGAAATGTGAGAGCATTCGTTATGTCAGGGCGCTGAACACAATGGTATTGTGAATATAGGTTACCAGAATAGGCAAATAAAAATCGTGTATAATGGAAAAATAATGCAAAAAACATAGTTTCCTTGCAATGTTCAAACTAAAGTCAGCCGAAATTAAAAATATTTTCATAAAATTATTTCAAAAAGTGCATTTTGTACAAGGAATGAAAAAGTATGGAGAAAATAATTATGAGTAATTCAGCATTTAAAATCACGCAAATGTAGATAAAATGATAGCAAAATGTTTGGTCAGCTTATTTCTGCAAGACAAATTTGTTGACGCAAATGCAAGATGTACGTGAAAGGTTAAAAGCCGACACCACTTCAATGCCATTAAAAACGCACACAGACAGGCAGTGCAGTTATATATCAGCTTTGCATGAATATATCAATAGCTTTCGGGATATTGTAAATAATTAAAGGAAGTATAATTAGTATAAAAGTTCCAAAAGAAGCTTAAGATTTTCATTTTATTTTTATAATGTGTGATTTTGTTTTACTTTATTTTATTATTATTATTTTAATTTACAATAATTTAAATTATTTTAATTTAATATATTTAACTTTATTTAATTTAATTTAATTTATTTTAATTTTATTTTATTTTATTTATTTTAATGTTTTTAATTTTACTAAATTTATTTAAATTTTATTTATTTTAGTTTAGTATAATTCGATTTAAAATAATTTAATACAATACAATTGGATATAATTCAATTTAATATTAATTAATTTTTTTTAATTTTTTTTAATATAATTTTATTTATTAAAATTTTTTAAATAAATATCCCGCAGAGATGCTGCAATGTTCTGAGTAGATTTCAGCATTTCAAGGTAATACGTGCAGCTAGTAGTAGCCCAGGAAGCTAAATTCAATGCGCGGGAAAAATTTTAATTCTCTCTCGCCACGCGAGCACAGAATGTTCAATAAACGAGTGAAATACGTAACATGTTACTTATACGCCCCGTTGCACAATGGGAGAATTACCAACAGGTGGAATGGCGTACCACATTAGCATTCCCGTTAATATTTTATTATTGTGTGTCGCTCTACACTTCCGCAGTAAGCGGCTTAAAGACAACAACAACAGCAACAGCAATAATAACATTGGGAAAAGCACTACATGTTGTTTCTGTTGCTAACAGCGGCTGTCTGTTAATTGTGAAGCATTTATACTCTAATACATAAAAAGCGAAATATGTATTTATTAAGTGCTCGTTAAGCAGCTGAGCAGTAGTGAGCGTAACATACCGCGCAAATGACATTTCGTAGCGCTTTGTGCAGCGGGCGCTGGGCTGTTCAAGCAGTTGCTCAGCTGGGCGCTTGGCAGTTCAGTTATGAGCTCGGTCAAGGCCAATCAAGGCCATATATATGTATATTTCTATGTCTGTGTTTCATACGTAGGTGTGTATACAATTTATTGTGCTTAAACGATTGCGGATAAAACCTTTGCAGATAATATAAATTTATGTATAAGCAGCGATTGTAAGGCGCTTTTTTCGAGAATGCATATTTGTATGGGCATAAAAACTTTGCTTAGTTTTAGTTGATTACTCTATGTGCTTGTGCACATATACATACGTATTGTAAAAAAAGAGCTAAAAGTATAAAAAAAAATTAAATGGCCAAACTTGTTATATTTGCTGAAAAAAAATTAAAAGAAAATGCTGATAATTTAATTGATGTTAAAGGCTTTTCTGGCGTTCTTTGAATATACTTCTCTTTTTCATTTCTTAAGGACATTTACTATAAATTGCACTTTATTCTGTTTTTTTTTTAATTTTTTACAAGCCTTGAAAAGTAGTTTTTTTTTCGAACACTCTAATATGTGGAGATAAGATGTTTTTTTTTTCTTTGTCAATTTTTTTTTTTTTTTTTTAATTAAATATTTTTGGACACATTTTTTGTTTTTTATATAAAACCCTGCAAAAAGTTCATTATGATTAATTCATAATTTAATTTATTACATATATATTTGAAATTTTTTGTGAGGTCAGACCAAAAAAAAAGACTTTTTAATTTATTTTTTTTGTCAATTTGTTGTAATTTAACACCTTTTAAAGCAAAAAAAAAAAAATATTTTCTAATGAAAATTCGAAACAATATTGAAAAATCTAATATTATTATTTTTGAAATTTTCCATTTATTTAATTATGATTTTTTTACAACTTTATTTTTAAACACATTTATGTTTGAAAAAAAATCTATATCTTCAATTACAGAGAGAAAGTACTTTTCCTTTCAATGTTGCTTGCACAATTGTCTTTTTTATACCTACAGCCTAAGTTAAGACAGCGTGCAGTTTATTTCTATATAATGTATTTGTATATAAATATACAGTGGCGGACAAAAGTCTACATACTCCGCCTGTATTCGATGTGTAGTAAGTACTACCGCTTTGCTGAAAATTATTGGTATACAGTTTTGTTTTAAATCCTTTTATAATCACATGTATTAAAACAAATCCATTCAAAAATGTCCTTGGCAAAAGTCTACAAACATCACAGGTTTAATAGCAGTTATGTCGATATGCTGTGTTGTTATGGCAGTTAAGTACGTACCCCTTCTTTTACTATTTTTTCAAGATTATGTTTTTAATTTGCTAGTATTGTTTTTAGTTCTGGTTTAAACGCTTTAGCATCAACAATGGCTCCGCGAAAGGAATATCCATGGACGTACGAGTCTTGGTTATTCAGCACAGAAGAAATCGTACTGTGAAATTTCAAAAATTTTAAACTTAAGTCCACCAAAGGTACAAAGATCATTGTAAAAAAACAATTGAAAAAGTGAATCCACCGAAAATAAGCCGTATGTTGGCCGCCCCAAGAAACTAACTCGAAGAAATATCAGCTTTATTCTGAAGCAAGTGAATGATGATCGCAAACTCATCATTAAGTGTGTCCATCCAAGAACAATTCGAATAGCTTTGAACGATAACGGCTTCCATAGTAGAACGCCACGTAAAAAGTCTCTTATTTCGGAATAAAAAAAAATTGTAAACTTCGCTTGGAATTCGCTAAAGCACATTTAGACAAGGGAATGAAGTTTTGGCAAAAAGTCAGTCTTGTTTACATAGAAATCGACAGCGGCAGCGATGGAATAGCAAAAGTTTGGAGAAAACAATATACTGCACTTAACGCTAAAATATAGTACCAACAGTGAAGCATGGTGGCGGCAACGTAATGGCTTGGGGAATGGTTGCGACATCTGGAGTTTTGAAAGCTTGTTTTCGGTGGACAGTTTAGTTGGATCTTTCAACAGGATAACGATCCAAACCATAGGGCCAATATTGTTAAGGATTGGTAGCTTTATCATGCTCCAAGGGGACTGCATACACCAACCCAAAGATTTCAATGTTGTTGAATATGTCTGGGGGATTTTCGAGCGAAAAATTATAAAATATTAGATTTCCAGCTCATCATTACTCAAAGAACGTTTCATTGAAGCTTGGGACTGTATTACTTCATCAGAATTGAAAAATTCAGTAGCTTCGATGTCACAATGGGTTCAAGTTGTTGTTGATGTGAACGGTGGATCAACTAAATACTAAAAATATCATTTTGCCTGATATTAACCAAAGTTTTTGCGCTAAGATAAGTTATATATGTATTGTTTGTTGACTTTGTCAATGTTGGATTTACGTTTTTTTTTTTTGTCATAGCTTCACTATTTTATGTTAAAAACTTCTTATTTTTGTTTTTTTATGTTAAGGGAAAATTTTTGAAATAAAGTGTGTCGTTAAAATTTTCAATAAACCGTTTGGATTTTCAATTCAACGAAAATAGGGGGTGTATGTAGACTTTTGTTCGCCACTGTATGTATATTCATTGTTATCCAAACACCAAATTCTGTGCACGTCACCGCAACGTACGTGTAGCAATTATTTTGGGACCTGCGTGCACTCAGAGACATACATAAACATATTCAAATAATAATGCTCGCTCTCTGACAGTGGTTTGTTAATGTTAATTTAAAAAGTTTTCTGTGACAAGTCGTGCTAGTCTTTATTGATATTTCGTGTTCTTTGGTATTTAGTAATTTTTCTTTTTTCTCGACATTATTAGCTGCCGAATTTGTGAGATCTATTATTAGATAATGAAAATGAATTAAATGAAAGGTAATAAACATAATGATTTGAATGAGTTGTAAATATTTGTTTAAGACATTAAATTAAAAAACAAACAGTCACTCATAGCACTGAGCTTTATTATTTTTTATAGAAATATGGAAATTAATAAAAATTTGAGCAAAATACATTGAATGGTTGATAAATAATATAATAATAAATACAAAAAATTTAAGAAAATATAATTAAAATTTGATATTGATTTGACAAATTAAGCAAAAATTTAAGAAATTAGTCTTGGTTTTAAAAACTCAAAGAAATCTTTTTGCAAATTCTCATCTCCTGGCGTCAATAGGCCTTCGAATGGCTTATATAGACCAACCTCTAAATATATATGCATGTGATTCGTTAAAACATTATGTATGAAGAATTGCTATTGAATATCCATATTTTCTCGCAATAATACTAAACTCGCTTGCTATGTCAACATTCACTTCTATTCATTGCAATAACAATAAGCATGAGAGTAATTTATTGGTTTGACTGTTTCATATTTCACGTCTTCACGTTTTGTATACTAGTAAAATTAAATGGCAGACAATAAAACAAAATAGTTGTACATATGTTTATAAATATAAGTATATATAAATATAAAGGGTAATCCATTTCGAGGTTCCCTACTTTTTGAAAGAAGAAAAAACACAGAAAATTTCTATTTAATAGGGAATGTTTATTATCATTCAAAGGAACATTTTTTGGCATTTATTTTTTGAAGATTATCTCTTTAAAATATTGGCCGCGGGTAGGTCTCAGAGGGTCCATCCGAATGACTCGTTCGAGCATTTCGACTGGTAACTGGCGAATGGCACGCGTGATATTTTGCTGCAAGACCTGAATTTAAGTAGGTGTATTATCACACGATCTTGGTGGCCAATCGACCGACCCAAAACGTGAAATTATCTGCTCACCGAAATTTTCTCTCAATAAATCCTTCATTGACTGATACGATGTGTGGGAAGTGGCGCCGTTTTGTTGAAAGCAAATGTCGCGGAGACCACGAGCATCAATTTCAGTCATCAAATACTCGGTTTTCACGGAGCGATAACGGTCGCCATTGACGGTTACGTTCTCACCGGGCCACAAACCACACAAACCCGTTGTTTTCTGGATGAAATAGCAGCTCTTAAATCTCTTTAGGTTGCTCTTCGTCCCAAATGCGACAATTCTGCTTGTTTGCATACCCATTGATCCAGAAAGGGCCTCAAATTTGGCTAGGGAACGTCGGATATTCTTGAAACTTTTAAAGGGCCAATAGAGCGAATCGATGTCGCTTGGGAATATCGAGCGGCTTCAGTTCTTACACAAGTTTGTTCGCTTTTAATTTAAGATCTCGACGTAAAATGCACCAAATTGTTCCATATGTCAGTCCGAGTTGCTGCGACCGGCGCCGAATCGACTCTCCACGGCCTTCGCGTACACTCTCAGCTACGGCCGCTACATTTTCTTCGCTGCGTAGTGGACGTGGAGTATTCGGTCGAATATTATCCAATAATGAATGCTGGGTCTCAAGATGGGTAATGGTATTGCGAACAGTATGGTCAGTAGGTCGATTATGTCGACCATAAGTTGAGCGATGCACGCGAAACATATTCTTTACAGAACGTGAAGTTTCGTAATAAAGTTGAATGATTTGTAAACGTTGTTCAGGCGTAAGTCTTTCCATGATGAAATGCCAGACAACACTGAATAAAAATAACATGACAGCTTGACACGACTCAAGGGTGATCTGTTAACAAAGGCTATTGAAAAAAGCACCTCTACTTGGATCAATGTGTTTACACGTTTTTGGTAGACTATAATAGGGACATAATAGAGTATGTATAATAAAACTGAGTGATTTTGTTGGGAAGAGATGAAATATTCTATAATAAAAAGTATATGAAGTATAAGTATAGTTATTTTTAAATTTTTTATTAAACAAAATTATTTTTGTATAAATTTTTCTCTTAATTTCAGTTTTTGTTAGAATTTTTACTGAAAATTATTATATATTTAAAGTAACAGTTTAACATGTCTGTTATTCGTTACCTACAATAATATTTTACTCTGCCTCTATCATGTAATCGTATGTAGATACATACATATATATTTATTTATATACATATGTGCATTTATCTAGCTGTCACATTCGCAAGACGACGGATGGCTGAGCAGCTTCTACCTCCCAGGTGTTCTAGTTCAAACCCTATGTGTTAGCGTCCCGATATATTGATATAATATATTATATTGTCATTATATATATATATTGTCATTAAGGAGATACAAAATAAAATATTTGAAAAAAACACACTCACCAGGGTGCCTTCAGATAAATATTACAAAAATATTACTGAAGTACAGCGGTAAATGCGATTGAGCTCACCAAAATCTCAACGAACAAAGTATAATGATTGTTAACAATTGAAAAGTTAAAACAGTTTTATTGTCTTTTTAATTTAAAAGTAACTTTTAAAAACTATTCGCAAAAAAAATATTATTTTTAAATTAAGTGCAGTTATTAAGGCAACAAAAATAAAAATATAAGAGTATCCAACGAGAGAGTTTGATAAGAACTTACAATGGCAAATATTATTTTAGAAAAGATTTACCAACACGTTTTGATTCCAATTAAATCTATATTATCAGAAGTCATTGCGTCATTTTAAATATTTTTTTTTCTCAGTAATACTTCAATGGCTCTACTACTCTTTGCTGGATTTCAGGCAATCATTCAAGCTTGCGGTGTTTTGCATTATTTTCCAGGTGATAAAGAAAGCCGCTGAAATGTTACGTCAGAAAATGTCCGTTCAGGCAGTAGATAAGTGCGCCTCAGGAAAAGAGCTGCATATCCATAGTTGAAATAGTTGGCGAAATTGCCATCCGTTTGTCTAACTAACCAATATATGAAATATGATGTAATGATGCTAAACAATGAAGTTTTCGAGAGGATTGAATGACAAATCAGAGTGATATGGAATGCTTTTACGGCATGAAATACGGCCAAGGTAATTTGCCAACACAACGAGAGGAAGCATTTAAACATTTTGTTTAAGAAGTCTCTAAAGAACTGCAGACCTATTGACATGGTATGACAGTCGAATGGATATTAGTGGTGGTGACACATGTAAGAAATTCAAGGGAGTTGGCATGAGTTCTACGTAAGACTACTTTCTCTGTTTCTACCTATCTATTTCCCAAGGCTTGGCCAAGATCGTTGACGTATTACGCGACTACTACTTTACCTCGACTTAATTGAACCTACATTTGACACCAAAGCTAGTATAACTTAATTTAACCTTACAAGGAATATTTTAAAAAACCTTCAGATAAGTTCGTGAAGTGAAAAATATTATCGTAGTATTTAAAAAAGGCTCAAAGTATGCCAGTTAATTTGATAAATAAATAAAACTTTACAATATTTGCAATAAACTTTTTAAATTTATTAAAATATTTTGCAATATTATAAAAAACACAATATTATCTAATAAAATAAAAAATAAAAAATAAAAATAATGATATTTTAAAAGAGTAGATATTGAAATTTTTTAATTTAGTTGCATTAAATTATTATAATAAAATAGCCATTTTATTTTATTTTACTGTAAGCTAAACTGTTGTCTAAAACAAAAATCTTTTTCGGATTATCCTAATTTTTAATAGTATTAATACAACTAAATTGCTTTGTATTACTTAATGGAACTCAGCCGTAAACTTGACATACAACATACGTACATATGTAGTGCATGTCGTCAACAGCGAGAGACTTCTTTAATTTATTACCTAGATTGCATGGCGGAAATATTGATTAAAATTTATGTGTAGTACTTGATTTGGATAATAGGGAAATAATGTAAATATAAACGCTAAGCACTATTGAATTTAAGAAAATGTTAACAACTCGAATGATAACATCGGAGCCCATAATGAATGAAATATCACACACAAAAATGTTATTTAAATATTACAACTAATTATATTTTTTTAGTGTAGAAATGCTGACCTTGCCATTTGCTATGACTTTCTGTCATGAATATGTAATACACGTGTGCCGGCAAAGTATTCAGTGATGAGTAAGGCAATAACACATGTAAGCGAATAAACGCAAAAAAAAAATGGTGTGAAGTCTATTTTACATATTGCAGTATTTTCAGAATGTCACACATGGGTACATGTATTTAGCACACAAAGGTAATAAATATTTCGCTAAGCATAATGCAAAACTAACGACTGAACCAAGTCAATTCCAATGGAGCACGTGCAGTGCATAAAATTAAAAAAAATATATATTTTCGTGTGGTAAACTACCATTTTCTGATTAATTTGCGGTACAAAGAAAAAAATTTCAATTACTTATATGGATATGAAGGAATACACGTCACGGCAGCGATCAAAATTGTCACTCACAATTTTGAGTAATTACACGACAATGTAAGGAATGCACGTTTTCTCATTTGAAAACTATTTTTGTGATTATTGACATATATATTTATATACACATATCTATATCCAAAACTCATTCATTCATTTTTTAAAAGTATCGTGAAAATTGCACACACACACTCACTTGCTTACCATAATTGTTCATTAATATTTATTACTGTAAGTGCACAAGCAAACATGAATACTTAAATATATATTTATACTAATGTAAAATTTATTTGTGCACTACGACTAATAAATATTAATAAATGCATGCGTGTGAATGTTTGCATAAAGTCAACGCCACCAAATATCCATCTCTAACGGTCAGCTAACGGTCATGCCCTTCAATGCGCAGACAAGTGCATTCAAACTCAAAAAAAAAAAAATTTAAATAAACACAAAAACTACAAAACTATAGAAAATGCAAAACAGATTTTTCTACATATGAAGATATACTAACACATGTTACATATATTCTCACTACGCTACAAAGAGCCTTATTTCATATATGCTTATTTCATATATGCTTATCTAAGTATTTGTAAATCCCGCCATATAAGCTCATCCCACCTTCATTTCATGTCATATCCTCGAAAGTCTAGTCAACAGTTGGTCGATAATTGCATATGTATGAGTGTAGTGTAGGAGTGTATTAACGTGTATTTTTTGGCTTGAAAGCATGCTTGTCAAAGCGTTAACATTAACCTTGACCACGAATATTGATTTCCTGTTGACGCTTTTGCCAATATGCATAATATACTATATGTTGTACGGTATTGATGTTGTTGTTGTTTTATTATTATTTTTTCTTATACTCTAGCACTAGCTAAAACGACTCACCATAAGCAGACTAACAGTATGACAGTAATTCACTTGTCTAGCTATATACCCAATTGACAATGCGTCTGCCAGGAAGGTCAGGGTTGCAACAACGGACATAAACTTTTAGTTCAATAAAAATGTGTAATAGTGTAATTTTATATACGTACATATGTTATGTATAGCGAATGATAATTACACTCAGAGTTCAGAGCTTGGTGCCAATCTTTAAACAACATTGCAAAATTTTCGGCTACATATTCATTATATTTCAATTTTTTACTTAATTTATTTTATTTTATTTTATTTTGTTTATATTTTTTATTTATTTTTATTTATTTTGCTTATTATAATTTATATTATTTATTGTAGTTAATTAATTTCATTCTATGTTGTTTTATTTTATATTATTTTATTTTATTTTGTTTTAATTTATTTTATTTTATTTTATTATATTTTATTTTATTTTTTATTTCTTGTTTTTATTTTTATTCTATTTTTATTTTTTATTTTAGTTTAGATTATATTAATTTATTTTATTTTATTTTATATTATATTTTATTTTTATTTTTTTATTTTAACTTAGTTTATTTTATTTTTATTTATTTTATTTTTTTTCATTTTTTTTATTTTATTTACTTCCATTTCGTTTATTTTATTTTTTCATGTTATTTCATTTTATTTTATTTTATTTTATCTTACTTCATTTTATTTATGCCTACAAATTTTTTATATTTTTTGACATTATTTATTTTCTTATATTTTTTTATTTATTTTTAGTTTTTTTTATGAACTCATTTAACACAAGTAGTATAAAAGAATGTATGTACAAGAAAATGACTGGAAATTAGTTTTTGAGTTAACAGCAATATCTATAGGCGTAAGCTTTTGGCTTTAAACGAACAGAAGATATGCTTCTGTTGCAATTTCAGTGGCCAGAAAAGCTCTCTGACACTCGCATACACTGTAAAAGAAATTTCGAGCTGAAACTAGTTGATATAAAATAAATATTCAATCAATAAATTAGGCTACCTATTACTTCCCCTAATGTCACCGCTTAGCAGCGATATTCCTAGTACCAAGTATATAATTGTAATAAAAGTGTGCATCTGCCAGTCATGTTTTTATATGAATATGACCAATGCCTAACCTTATCATCGTATCTAATATTTTAAAACTAATTTATTTATTTTATCGCTAAAGCATGATCAGAAAGTATATATATTTATTATTATTTTTTCATAGCAATTACAGTACTTTAAATTCATTGGTGTTGCATCATATATTTTGCCTTATCTACGAATTACGTAGAGCACAGTTAACTCAAACAGCAGCAAGTGAGATAATTTGATTAACTACATATATGATATAAATAAAAGTGCCTCGCGTAATTCACTTCAATTAGCTAATTAAAATTTAAATAATCAATAGTACTTATAAAAAAAAGTTTTCATTTTTTAAATGCATTTATATTTATATTTATATTAAAACATAGATATAATTTTATACAAAAATTTAAAAATTTATAGTAGACTGATTATATTTTATTTTTTGTAAAATTTATGTATATGATTCGGAATGAAATTTATGATAGATCTTAAGCAAACTATATTTAAGTATATTCTCAATTAAGTAAAATTAGCTGGAATAAAATTGATGAAATTTATTAAATAAAAATCCCACTGATTTTGCGGTTACTTCAAAGTTTAATAAATTTAGGTAAATAATTTAATTTTAAATTACTTGCTTTTGAAACCCCGGAAATATCATAATTATAAGTAGATTTTCGAAAGTACTTAGGACTGTATTTTGATACCTGTCGAACTTAACTTCAAACCAAATATTTTGGTTTTAGTTGGAAGTCAGGTATTTATGAAAATGGATCACTTAACAACCGCACAATGCATTCAAATTTTAGAAACTTGTTACAAAAATGGTGATTCAAACGTGGAGAAGTTTCGTGCTTAAGAGGAGTTTATGGTGCACATAATCGTTCAACTGCTTCTATTTCGGTTAGGGATATTATAAAGCCTGGGCATCATCGTTCTGCTCATTTTACCCCAAATCTTGCTACTGTAAGTGAAAGTATAGCTGAAGATCTGATGTGTATTTCTCGACATTGTCAATAGCTGGAACTTTCTTATCGCACATTATGGCGTATTTTGCATTTAGACTTACTCCTACATCCATATAAAGTCCAGCTCAATCATCAACTTAAGCCAGCTGACCATTCATAACTCAATTTTATGTCGATTGGGTGAACAACAAGCAGCGTACCAACAAAATTTTCTTCAGCGGCGATGCAAATTTCTCACTCAATGGTTACATAAATAATAAAAATTGTCACATTTGGGACTCCGAGAATCATCGAATAATTGAAGAGAGGAAATTACACCCAAAAAAATTTAATTTTTGATGCGCTCTTTGGTCAGATGTGATTCGATCTTCCTTTTTAAAAACGTTAACGGCGAGACTGTCACTGTCAATTCTGAGCTCACTCATATGGTCGTATGATAATCGACTCATTCTTGGCCGCGCAATCTCTCGTCTTTGCGATGTTAATTAGCCACCGAGATCGTGCGACTTGACACCGTTGGACTTTTTTTTCGTCAAGTCATGCCCGAGATACGGCAAAAGATGTGCCAAAAAATGGTTGAAAATCACCTTAAACGGATGGAAGTTTGAAAAATTCACGTGACGGTCATTCGAATGATGTAGTGTTTCATATATAATGCCAAGGTGCATTTTATAAACCGCGACTGGATAACCCTTTATATGTGTGGGATGTACGGACGGACAAAGGACTACTAGAAGTGGACAACACTTTTAAAGCAACAATTCAATACTTTTATAAACATACATCTCTGTTCATTTGACGAAACTGTAACATTAATCGACAAGGGTAACACTAATCGAACGAAAGGGATACAAAAAACGGACGTTAAAAAGCAGAGTCAGTCAAGTTTGAAGAACAGACCGGATCGGCCGAAGCTGTGTAATTCAATTTTATTTAATAAATACTTTTACTTAAACGTGTTGTTATTTATTTTGCGCAGCGGAAAATGTATCCCACATATATATATTTGGCGCTATGCTCTTACTAGCAAATGGAACATAGTACGTAATGATAGCCACTCGGCTATTGCGGTTGCAAATTAAACAAGAAAAAGGGATGTCTTCGCCCATGCCGAATTTTGTATATCTTTCATGAACATTCCAAATTTAGGCAGCAATTGTATTTTCAAACTATTAGATACTTTTTTGGCGCATTTTTTACCCAAAACCTCATAGAACAAATCGATTGTAGGGGGACTATATAATATAGTATTCCAATTTCGCCGATTATCAGTGCCAATATTTATTTGACACAGCGTGTGGAGAATATCAAATGTCACGATCTTAAACACTCTTTTGACTCAAAACCTCTAGTCTAAAGTATTCGCTAAATTTCGTTGTCACCATATAACAGAATATTTGTGTGTCAGATACCAGATTTCACGCTTATACATGCTTTTTCCGCAAATATTTTACTCAAAGCCTAATATCTGAACAAATTGTTTGTATGGGAGCTATATGATATAATTGACCTATCTGACAGTTGATCAATATATTACAAAAGTATACCCGCATACTAAGTTTCGTTTAAATATCACAAAACATGAGATATGACTAGTTTGTATTCAAAGAGAGAGGTATGACTTAATTAACTCAGCTCTTCATTTTGATGGGTCTATCTCTTCTTTTTCTGATACTTACATAATTCGGACCAAAGTGAATATACAATTTCATATACATGCAAGGTATAAATATAAACAAGTTTAAGGTAAAAACATATTACTATTAAGCAGCGCTTTTAGTTAAATATATTTCCAAGAAGATTCTTCTTTGATATATTGTATTAATTTAATTATCTATTGTAGAGAAAGAGCTTCTTCCAATCTCATTCTCTGCGGCAATATTGTAAAGCATCACTTTGAGTGTAAATATGTGGCATTAGAGCAATCTGATTTGAGACATTTAATGTGCGAAAACGTTGAAAATCGTTGTCAGAAACTTTTTTAATGGTTAAAAAAAGTGTTACTAAGAGTAAAAAGGAATTTTATCAACTGCTTCTAAGATGCACTTCGCCATATCAAAATCAGTCACATCTTCCACGGTACGTCAATAATTATATATCTACATAGATATATATCGGACGAAAAAAAAGAATTGTTTTAAAGAAATTGTACTGTATTGTCTTATATCGTATCCTAAAATTTTCACTCATATCCCGATTTCCTCTCTGGAGAAAACTTTGACTCCTCGGTTTTTTTTAATTTGCATAAATAAAGGTTTGTCACCATTTTCATAGTTACTAACAATTAAATAGAATAAAAAAAATCATTTTTAGATATTCATTTGAAGGAACCGCAAAACTATGGTAATATTGATAAACTACTGAAGAGCTACACAAAAAGATTTTTCACTGGAGAAAAATTTCGTTCAAAAATATACAAAATTCCGCAGAGATTTTTTATATAATCAATAAATGTATGTATAAAAATCTTCTGTGCAGATATATGTTTGTGAAATCCTTTCGAAAAGCTGATCTGGGTTCTTGAATGGTTTAGAATACATTTTTTTCCGAGATTTCCTTGAAATTATATTTTTTCAGTACGAGGAATAGCCGCAAATATGTTTGAAATATTTTTATTTATGGTTCTATTTGGTTGAATTTTGATTATTAAACAAAATTTAGGAAACCATATAAATGTTTGGTTGAGTTTTCTAGTATGTTTATAAGGTATTATATATTTATGGCGGCCGCAATAGCCGAGAGATTAGCAGTGTGTACTATCGTTCAGAGCACCAGGGTCCTGATCCGACCAATATTATTGGAAATCAATTTAAATAAAAAATTAGGACTGTCCGAGTACATTTCGCTTTAACGGTTACAATGCGACAATTGTGTAAAAGTACATTTTATATTTATTTAATTTCTTGTAGTAATATTAAATGAAATGCTTTAAACAAACATATCTACAATGATTGACCCGAAATAACGTACGCAAGTAATGGAGGTCCGACAAAATTAATATATTTAAAAAAAATCAGAATGTTTTTCTTTGTTTAACGGTGCTGCTATAATATTTATTTCGATGGAGTAAAGTTTCTGGTTATTTGACTCTAAAATAAAACCAAAGAAAAAGATAAGTAAAGAGAAGCTTTTTTTTCAAGAATATGTACAACAAATATGAGTTATGTTCAAAGGAAAAGGTGAAATTTGATTTTTCGTGGGCTGTTTACATTCGATTATCGATATTTTGTTTTTGTTATAATCGGATGTTTACCATGTGGAGGTTAGCCATGTTTTTGTGTGCTCTTCGATTTTCGACTTTTAAAAGAAATGGATCAAATAATATGTATTTAACTTTGCATTAAAAATGGAATTAAGTGCTCCAAGGCACTTGCAATGTTGACTGCGGCATTCAGTGAGTCCACTTTATCTCAAAAAAGTGTTTATAAGTGGTACAAGCGCTTTACAGAAGGTTGGGAAGATGTTGATTACGATGAGCCTCCTGGAGGTAAGAATTCGTCAACAAGCGAAGAAAACATCGAAACAGTGAAAAAATTGTTCTTCAAATTCGTCGAATCACTATTAGGGAAGTTGCAGAGGATGTTGACATATCCATCGGCTCATGCCATTCAATTTTATCGAATGTTTTGGGCATGAAACGTGTGGCAGGGAAGAGTGTTCCGAAACTGGTAAATTTTGAGCAAAAGCAATATCGCATTAGTATCGCTCGGAAGTTGTTGAATGACGTCAACAACGATCCGGGTTTGCTCAAACGAGTCAAAACTGGTGACGAAACGTGGGTATATGGTTATGACGTCGAAACCAAGGCCCAATCATCCCAATGGAAGCTGCCAGATGAGCCAAGACCGAAATAGGCACGCCAAACTCGATCGAATGTGAAGGTTTTACTCACTTTTTACTTTGATTACAATGATGTGGTGCATCACGAGCTCCTGTCAAATTTAATAAGGAATACTACAAGGAAGTTATGCAACGTTTGCGTGAGGCAATACGGCTCAAACGATCGGAATAGTGGAAAAACAAATCGTGGATTCAGCATCAAGACAATGCACCAGTTCAATGCTTATTCGTAATTTTTTGGCCAAAACTAAAACCATAATCATGCCCCGACCACCGTATTCACCAGATTTGGCTCCCTGCCACTTTTTTCTATTCTCAAAGCCAAAGAAACCAATGAAAGGAAAGCGTTCTGTCGCAATTGATGAGATCAAGTCAGAATAGGCCATACCGAAAAGCACATTTCAGAAGTGCTTCGAGGATTGGAAGAAGCGTTGGCACAACTGCATTATATCCGAGGGGAATTACTTTGAAGGGAGCAAAATAGATATTGATGAATAAATAAATATCTTTCAAAAAAATTCAACATTCACCTTTTCCTTCGAACACCCCTCGTTTATTTAAATTAAATGAAAGGGAAAAAATTAAATTATTCTCCGAAAATTATAAAGAAAAAAAAATATTTTTGATTTCAAGACTCGAACAAATAGTTTTTGCAATATTTTTTTTTCTTATTTCTGCACGAATTTTTCGTATCTATGTATGTTTGTAACAACATTCAGGTAAGTATACTCATACACTACTTATCTACTTAACAATAAATAAACTTTCTTTCTATGGTAGTTGTTTTTTGTATGTTTTATTACGATTATACAAGAGTTTGCCCGTAAAGTCATTGACATTTCGCAGCGTTTTGAGAGGCGTGTTGCAGCAACACTTTGTTTTACAATAAACTGAGTTTTTATAACTACATGTACATATGTACGCGTAATGGTTCATTTGAGATATCAACAAATATGGCAGAGAGGTAGGTTGGTTTTGAAGATTTTATATATATACATAGGTACATACACAGGCGAAAGTTGCAATCAATCAAATCTAAGAATTTGACAAATGTTTTTGATAAGTTGTTTTGCGGTGTGCAAAAAAAATTTTATGGAAAAATTTCAACTCAAGGGCAATTATTCCTACAGGGGCATGTCTGTAACTAATAAATTCATCTCATTATTATTATTATTATTATTAACACTTTGTTTGAGCTTGGATGGGCAGTTTACTAATTATGACATGACCTCGGGCAAATTGTGTTTAAAAGGAGTACAGCTTTGAAAAAATTGTATCTATAAATAACTCTTTTTGTATTTTTAAATTTTTTTTATAATACAATTTTTTATACCACATGCGTGCCAGCGGCGGCGAAATGTACACACAAATTTGTTGGCGAGCTTAAAGAAATACATCCACATACACGAATATAATTATAAAAAATTTATATATACATGCCTAAACGGAAATGTAGAAATGCCTTAACAATTCTTTTTTCGGAATTGTAATGTATTTGTATATTTCTAAATAACTTCTACTGAGTCATTCATGTTTCAAATATTTTGTTTTGAATTTCCTTTTGTTAAATTATGTTTATTTATTAATATTTTAAGTAAGATATTGAGCTAAATATGCACATGAATCGAAGAAATAATATATTGTATAGTGTGTAAAATTCAAAAATTCTCCCGAAAGTCACTTCTACACTTCATAAATCACAAATACATTTATATATTCTTATTATTCTGCCAAGATTAACCACAAAATGTTCGGTTTAATATTACCAGTTGAAACCACTAATTTTTATTTTGGCATAAAATATTAGAGCCCCAGATTTTGCTCAAACATTTTCGAGCTGTGCGAGCATTTGAGCAATGAGCACTCGCATACCTGCTCATTGCTCATTACTCGAAAAATTTACGAACCGTGCACGAGCATTTCGAGTATTTTGACAACACTTTGACTTTTTTCTCAAAACTTCTTTCAATATATTTAAATTTGTTTATGCAAAGTGTAATAAAAATCATTGAAACGCCAAAGAAATTTTGACACACAAAATTAATTTTTTTTTGTTTGCTGAGCAGTTGAACAATGAGCGAGTATCAAGCGAGCATCGAGCTGCTCGCAATGCTCGATACCCGGGCATCTGGAACTCTATAAAATATTAGAAACTTTTAATTTGCACTCACCTTTTTTCTATTGAAGCCAAGAAATGACAGTTTTCGCACGTTATCACGTGGTCCTCCGCTCGGTCCGCTGAAACTCATTTTGCCAACATAAACGAACTCAAACCACTTTAATGAATTATTTTAAACAATAAATAACTAATAATAAAAACAACAAACTAGAAGTAGCTAGAAACACTTTTGCTTTGAAATAAATATTCTTTTTTTTTTCTTATAATTTTTTAATTTTTTTATGGTTCTTCAATTTATGGTACAACAACGGACTTCCAGAATTCGTCTTTGAACAATCTCGGCATTCGGGCTTTTTATATCTTCCTCAGCTAACACAACTGCAATGGAAAGAAATTGTTCGGTAAATATGTGTTTGCAGTAAACAGAAAGTATGAAAACAAATGATAATTTCAGCAATTAGTGGAATATTGAAACCAGTTTTTCATGTAATATTTATTGGTTATTATCATAAAGTGTTGACAAATAAAATTACCTATTTTCGTGTTCCTTATTCACTTATTGATTCTTGTCCTGCCCTGAGTTTACTATCAATAACAACAATAAAGCATACAATAAAGTAAAACACAAAAATAAAATAAATAAAAAATAAAAATAAAATAAAATAAAACAACTCATTACTTATAACAAAAAACAATTACAGGCCTCATTAAAAATACCCATAAATAAAGCAATTTATATTAAAATAAAACAAAACAAAACAAAAAAATTTAACTAAAATAATATATAACAAAAACAAATATTTAAAATAAAATAAAATAAAATAAAATAAAAAAACGTAATAAAATAAAGTAAAATAAAATTAAACAAAATAAAATAAAACAAAAAAATAAAAGAAAGAAATAAAATAAATTAATGTAAATTAAAATAAAATAAAAACCAATAAATAAAATAAAATAAAATGAAGTAAAATAAAATGGAAAAAATTTAAATAAAATAGAATAAATTAAAATTAAAATAATATTAAAATTAATAAAACAAAATAAAGGATAATAAAGTAAAATAGAATAAAATAAAATTAATGCATACATATCATGTATTTATAAATTTATTCATTTTTAACAACACTCCAGTGCAAACATTTTATTAAGCTATCAAAATGGGAGGCTTTCGTGATACCCAACACCTCACGCTACTTATATACACCAATCTATTACATGCAATCACCCACACACGCAAACGTTAAGCGCGGCAAATTAATCGTCTGCGATCATCGTTGCTGATCTAACACACATCTGGTGAACACATCACCAAATCGTTCACACACCAATTTATATCATAGCACAAGTAAAAAACAATTTCATACTAATTTTGTACAAAAAAAAAAGAAGAAATTCTTTGTGAACAATTATATGAGTATTTGTATTGCATTTTTATGCTTTTATGATTGCATCAATTAAACGTCTGATACATTGAAATGTATGACAATATTTTATATTCCTTTCAAATAACTTGCATACATACCTACCTACACACATAAAAAGGTATTATTTAAAAAAAAAATTCCATTTCTGCCTAAAATATCACATTACGATTATAAAACAAAAATTAGACTAAGCCATAAAGAAGAGATTTATAGTTCGCTTAAAATTCAGTTAAAATGGGTTATTTTAACCGGGAAGGTTAGAAAAAATTTTATAGTGCATTATTTAGATTATAGATATACGTATATATGAGTGATAAACTTTTATAAATATAGGCAGATAAAAAATAAAGGTAGTGAGAAATGATTTCTTCTACTTTTTGGCATTTTAAATAGTATGATGGAGAGCTTATTATATGGCGTAGTAATAATTCTTTTTAGTAAATATAAAAAATAATAATCGAACACTAAAACTTAGCAAAAGAGCTATTTAATTTTAAGTTATAAAGGTAAATTTTGAAATCCTTTAAAACGAATAGGATATTACTCAATAATATATCTAATATCAATATTTTTAATGCAAATTTATAGTTTTCTTGGAACCACATATTTTTCAAGTCGTGTTTTTCAGGCCAAACAAAGCCGGTTATCATACGACCATAATGCTCCGATTTGACAACGCCAGACTCTCAATTATCGTTTTAAAAGGAGTAAGATCGAATCACACCTCTAATGACCTCTCTTCAATTATATGACGATTCTCAAAGCCCCAAATTTGGCAATTTTGCTTATTAAGTGAGTGAGAAATGTGCCTCGTCGCTAAAGAAAATTTAGTTGGAAACATGGCGGTTCATTGCTTTTTGTTCATTCAGCCAATCGATGTAACTACCGCTGGCTTCAGTTGTTATGTGAGCTGGACCTTATATGAATGTGGGTGTAAGGCCAAGTGCAAAATATGCCATAATGTGCTGTAAAAGAGTACCAGCTCTTGAGAACGTCGAGAAATATACACATTCGGGTATTCAATTATACTTCCACTTACAGCAGCGATATTTGAGTTAAGGAGGAGAGAACGATGATGCACCGGCCTTACAATATCTGCAACCGATCCAGTCTCTTAAAAGTTCTTTCAAATTCTACCAATTGCAGAATAGTTGGACGATTATGTGCGCCATAATCGCCTCTTAAAGCACAAACGTGGCTGCCTTCGAATCACTATTTTTGTTGTAGGTTTCAACAATTTAAACGCAGTGTGCGGTGGCTAAGCGATTCATTTTCATAATTGCATAACTTTTAACAAAAACACAACATATTTGGTTTAAAATTGAAGTGTAACATATGCCAAAATACATCCTTGCACTTTCAAAATCATTAAAAGTATAACCCTTTATAACTAAATGGGGATATTATTTTACGATTTTCAAAGAAATCAGACTAACCAGGTCTAAAATATTTACATTTTTTGTTCACAGTTTTCATTATTTACTTTTTATTTCTAAAAATATGCAAAGTATAAGAAAAAATAGGTGAGAAAACCTTTATTTTCCTATGAAATGAGTATTCATATTTTTTCGGTTTTCAAACAATGTCTACCTAAAGCTACTACATTCGGGCTCAGATCATGTTGAAAATTATAAGAATATTAATTAAATTTCATTCTAACTTTATTTAAGCTACTAATAGCGATTGGTCTGAAAAAATGCGTTACTTAAAAAATATTTTTATAAATTAAAATTTAAAATGAAATGTTAAAAAATTATCAGAAAAAAATATATGTATGTAAAACCATACAAAAAATAAACAATAGCCAAATTTCAAAAAAAAAAAATTATTTCTAAAAACAATTTTAATAACGTAAATATTAAAAAAAATTACTAGAAAAAATTCTATTTTCGGTCATGCAGCCATGCGGCAATTAGGTCTTTATACACTTCATGAAGCTATGGAATTTTTCGCAAAACGCAAAAACGATTTCAACGATATAAGGTGTCAATGTATTGTACAAAAAAAAAAAAAATGCACACACCGAATATCTGAACAAATTGGTTATATGGGGATGCGTAGATTTCCAAGGTTCCGAAAAATGATCGATACATTATAAAAATATACCCGCATGCTAAGTTTTGTTCAAATGTCTCAAAAACTGAGATACAAGTTTGCCTTTAAATGGACGGATGAACAGGCGGACATGGCTAAATCAACTCAGTTTGTCATTCAAAAAATTTCCAGAATTATTTATTTTATGAATTATGATTCCACAAAAATTATTGAAACCTCAAAATATTCCGCGAAACGAACTTTTTTAATTTTATTTAAACTCAAAATAAAAATTAAAAAATGAATCTCTGACAAATTTCAGCAAAATAAACTTTTTGTCTGTTTACTGTTTTTGAGCAGGCAGAAGTCTTTATCCCTTTCATGAACATATCAAATTTATTGTAAATTGCAAAATTCGATTTCGATGACTTTCAGTGCCCATATAAACTTGCATTTACATCGGTATTATATCAAATTTCACGCTCCTAAGGCATCTATGAATTTTTTGATCCAGAACCTCATTTCAGAACGAATCTGTTGTAGGGGGCTATATGTTATAGTATTCTGATTTCTATGATTTTCTCTACATTTCGCGGACAAATGATCGCTTGAACATATAGGTGCATCTTCCTACGAAATTATCTACAAAAAAGATAAAAAATCAAAAAAGAAAAGCTATGTAATTATAAAAAAAAAAATTTTATTTAAAAAAAATATATATTTTAACAATATTTCAACAAAAAAGTCAGAAAGCTAACGTTAAAAAAAAACACCTCAATAATATTATTTTTATTAATATAAGAAAACTTAAAAAGCTTAAATCAAAAGGCAGCAAAAATAAAAAAATTAAAATTAAATTTACAAAATTTTAAATATAAATTTCCGTAAAAATCACTTCAATAATAAAATTTAAACAAAAAATTTACACTCAAAAACAGTTTGCAACAAATTTAAATTTTGCACATTCAGTAACAACAGGTGTATCCGTATCAACAATTTTCTCACACTAAATGTGTTTAGATGCAAACAATGAAAGCAAAAGGACTGTCATAAATGGTTAAGGCTATTCCTGAATATTTAATTCGGAAAACTTGACTTTTATGCAACTTGAATACAGCTTTGTGTACATTATAATTAATAAATTATCAATAACCTTAGCATTTAGTTCGAATGACATTAACTTAAACTTTGCTTAAGCTAAAAAATATACGCCCCCAAAGAAAACTTAGTTTCCAAAAACTTTTATGTGAACAAAATCAAGGGCTTGTGCGGGAGCATATAAGGGAATTATTTATCACTAGATATTGCTCTTTAGTTTTTAACCACACTTGTTTTTGTTGCACTTGCATATGTATTGGCCTTTAAGTTATTAAAAACAAAAAAAAATTAGACATGCAAAGGCAGTAAGGACAACGTTGAACAACTATTCATATGTATGTATGCATGTACGTGATAAGCTTCACAAAAGCAATGCGACGTTAAATAGCTGCCTTTGTATATATGTATGTAAATATGTATGTTTCTAAATACGACAGGACACTTGTTTAGTTAGGCGAAAAACATTTTGAAAGGAACCGCAAAAGTTTAATGCGCGCACATACACACTCATATAAATTATAAAAATTAATTGCAGCGAGATACACACATGAATAGCGACAACTAACAATGCATTATTTAGATATGTAAATGAATCAAAACTGTAAGTATCGTACTCGTACTCGTCTCGTTTCACAGCCAATAATAAACAATAAAAACGCGAAAAACGACACTGAAAAACACGTCCGTCCGCCAATGCGCGAATCAAACAACAGACAACAAGTCGCAGCGAGCCGATCGATCGAACCGTTATATTAAACGAATGTCTACGTTGTGAACTTGTTGCCGGTGCTTTATCGCCTTTTCACTGATTTATGGGCACGGCTGTGTCGTTGTCGGCAGCGCAGCTCGTGCATTGACAGCTGCAGCGATGGTGACGATAACAAGCGCTATCAGAGTTGCGTTAGCGTGTGCGCCAGCGTCAGCAGTGAAGTAACTTTTAGCGGCACACCTGTTTAGAATAAACATATCTGCTGGCTGACAGCGTCGTCTCGTCTGGGCGAATGGTTTGATTTGATTTGGCTATGTCAGTCAGCGCTTAATATTTAACCCTTTAGTGACGAAGCGAGTGTGAGTTAAAATGGATTTATTTTTTATGAATTTTTTTTTTTTTTTGGTTTTGGTTGAATGGTCCATTAGTGCATGTCAAACGTGCTCTGGTTGTCAAACGTTGATTTCAAAAGCCTTTTGACACTACTTGCGTAGACATTTTTGTTTATTATAGTATTTCTAGACATGAACCTATTTATGTTCATATAATTATACAATAATAATTGGCATGGTGCCGCACAGAAATGTTGTAGGCAATGCCTGAAACTAACAAAATTAATATATACAAGTATAACATAGCACTGCGAGTTACAAGAAACAAAGTACACCCAAAAGTTCAAAGCATTTCTTTTAGCATATAATATACAATGTTTTTCGACGAATTTTTGCTTTTAAAAATCTTATTTAGTATAGTTGTTTAGAAGCTAAAAATTATATAAGACTTTTCGAATTGTTAAAATTTTTGAACGAACTTAAATTGTAAATATGTAATTATTAAAACCAAAATGAAAATAACTAGAAAAATGTAATTAATAAGGAACATGATACAGACAATTAAAAAAAAAATTACTAAATTTTTACTCACTGTACTAAATCAATTAATTTGTAAATAATATATACATATGTATTCAAATTAGCGATTGAAATTTTTTAACTTGGTAACTGAACGATTCTCATCCAACTTCGATTATAATTTGTAAAAGTAAGATTTCTATTTCAAGTGTTAATTAAAATTTTTGATATATGTATTTCCCATCTACTTGAAAATCTAGAAATAGGGTAAAGTGCTTTCAATTTGGAGATAAAGACCTAATCTCATTAAAAAATTAAAAAATGAATGATAAGGAAAATTCACTTTCACGACGTCAGAAAATGTTTGATCTAGCAGCTGACCGATAATATCGTCTAACATGATGACAAATTATAAAATCCGGCGGTTTTAAAAAATATATCAAGAAAATACTAAGAAATTTCAATAATTATAAAACTTAAAATTTTAAAATTTTCAGCTTTTTATATTTAACTTTTATAATAAGAGCAATATTTGAAATTTTTAACTAATTTTTTGCAAGTTTTTTCATACGTTTTAAATTCATTGCTGTGCATTATTTAATAAATAAAAAAAAACATTTTTCGTAATAGTAAAAATTGTATCTCAAACACATATATATGACCGATTCACAAATAATGTCGAATTGCTTCCCAATATTAAGTCCTTTAACATATACATAAACTGTTAATTATGTACCAAAAAAATTTTGGAGTAGCATTAATCTCATTTGAAAGAAATTCTGAAATAGTCTAAAAGTCATACATCAAAAACAGAATTTTAAATTTATTAAAAATATATAAATATAAATTAAGGGCTGCTATAATAATTTCAAAATTATTATTAGATATTGGTTGATCAAAATTCAGTTCACTAGTATCAAAAAAATCTTAGAGAAATTTGATGTTTTACAAAACATTTATTAAAAGAATAGATAAAACCGGATTGACGCACTCAGCTCAACATAGCACTGAAATCGTATCATATTAATCCAAAGTTTCTAATCAAATAGTAGTGAACTAGTATTAAATTCATAACTTATTGGTTCCCACCTAATCTCAAAGCCAGACTACTTTCCTATAAATCTTATAATATAATTGAAATATTAGAATTTTGATTTCAAACTAATTATTAAATAGTGGTGGACTAACCTTAGGTTCATTCCAAAGGTATCAAAGTAGTATTCCACAAAGTTTTGCATTAACTTAAAACAAAAAGAAAAATTAAATTGTACTACTTTCTGTACATATGTCACATAGCACTAACATGTTTATATATGAACTTCAAACTCCAATTATCAAAAAATAATGGATTAGTGTGGATCCTAACCTAGTCCCTACTAATAAACCTTGTATAAAACGAGTTGAAAAGTCCATTTATAATTAAAAAAAGCAGTGATGAAATAGTTTTAAAATGATTTCTGGATTTGTCTTCTCACATAAACTAACTATTAAAAAATCAAATAATCGGACCTCTTCCCTATATAATTAAATTACACTAAATATTAATGCCCAACTAAATATAAAATAGTGTTTTATTTGGTAAAAATTCAAACCAAAGCAATAATAAAGTAATCTATAAAAAATTAAAGTAATTACTGGAAAAAAATCATAACAAAGCCGATTATTAAGTAATATTTTGCTTAATATAAATATATAATCATTTGCCATTAAAAAATTGAACATAAATTTTACTATCAACAAATTTCATAACGTATTTATTGTATGAAATAAACTTCAAATCAAAGGAATTTTTTAGAATTTTCCGCTTGCACTTTATTAATGCTGAAATCGAGTGATATAAAACTGCAGCTCGTGACTTTTCGACTCATGACTAAATGAATAAATAACTAGGTGATAAACTTTACTATTTGAAGCCCACCTTTAGTGAGTCTAATCTCTTCAAAAATAATATTCCTGGGATACTTTTCTTGAGTACGAGTACTATAACAAACATTGACTGAAATTCAACAATTTCGAGTGCTTAATACTAGCTAACTAAAGTCGAAACTAATGTCAAGGGGTTTATTATAGAAATAATTTTGGTGTTTACTATCAATTGTCCTATCAAATGCCAGTGTCTGTTTTACGCTTTGACATTTGCCAAAATAAAATTATTTATCACAAGCCACTTATATTTCGAAAATAGATTATAAATTATTGACTGGCCAATTAGTGCTCGAAGTAAACCGCAATCAAGTGTCATTTGATTTATTGATTTAGTTGGTATGTCACTAGATTTTCTTATCAGTTATTTTACTTACTAATATTAGTAGCTTTTCAACTATTATGATAAATATGTCTACCTAAGCTCATTCATAACGTTCAAAGTAAAAGACAATATTAAGATGAAACCACACACAAGTATAAGTATATACAGTGGCTCACATCTTATTTCATGAATGTTCAATTATAAAATTTGAAATGCTCTACATTAGAGCTCAAAGACTTTCGAGCAGCGCGAGCATTTAAGCAACGAGCCTCGCCCACCTGCTTATTGTTCATTACTTGGAAAAATTTTGAGCCGAGCACGAGCATTTCGACATTTTGACAAGCGCTTTGACTTTTCCCCAAAATTGTTTTCATTAATTTTAAATTTATTTATGCAAGGTGTAAAAATCATTGAAACGCCACAGAAACTTTGACAAACAAAATTAAATTTTTTTGCCCTGCTGAGCAGTTGAGCAATAAGCGAGTTTCGAGCGAGCATCGATTATACTTATATTTATTGACACCAAAAACACATATCCAAATAACTCAAACTCCCCGTTGTTGATATAAATGTGTATTTTAGCGTGGACTCAACTAGTTTTTTTGTAGTTTCGGTTCAGATTTTGTTCCACCATAAATTCTCAATGGAGTTCATGTCAGGTGACTAGGCCGGTGGATGCCTTACATGTGGACAATTCCACATTAGTCGCGCCTGCACTATTGTCAATATTTGTTTAGGATCGTTGTCCTAATCATATCGAAAATTTTGACGTATCCTAAGTTTCTAGGCATTTTGGTGGACATTTTCTTTTAACATATTAAGGGTTTATCCATAACACCCTCCGAACTTCCAACGTCGGCTACAGACATACATGCCAGTACCATAACACTGCTCCACCATGTTTAACAGTTGACTTGATGTTACATATCTGACGCTCATTATTAGGTTTTCGCCACACGTAAACCATACCATCTTATTGTATTCCAGAAGTCCAAATCTTTGGTTTCCAGCATCCTGGCAGAGGCGACTTGGCTTAGTTTGTTTTTTTGCCTAATGAATGGCTCCTTTCGGGATACTCGGCTATTGAAGTCGTGCAAACATAATACCCGACGAACAGTTTCAGTACAAAATGATTTTGTTTCCCTTGAACCTCTGTGGTTAATTTTTTCGTATAAGTAAACGTTTGTCACGTTCATTGAAAAATGTATTTGGTGCATTTTGGCCTTTATTTTGTATACGATTTTCATGTACGAAACGCTTAATTATATTTTGCACTGTTAGATCGATGTACGATGGTCAAAAATACACTAAAACTGGCCTCAAAGTATTACTCTAATACATAGAGAAGTGCATGCACGAAATAAACTGTGAGCAAAAATCCCGGGGCGTAGCTGCATTTCATGCCGTTGTAGATGTAAGATTCTACGAATTTTACTTTGCTTGCATTATTAGTAAAGCATTGCGAAAGCATGAAAACTGTGAACCACTGTATATATATATATATATATATATATGTTTGGCTATACGTAACCGCTGAAGCGATTTTTGGTCGAACCCTTCCTCCAATTTGTGGTTTTGCGTCTTGGTGTTTTTACCAACAAATAGAGCCGCCTCCGAACGAACGATGGACGTTTATGAGGAGTGTTTTAATTCGTGTCCGAAATACACTCGAGGGCTCTCGACATTTCCTTGTAATCGGAAACATTAATTTTCTAAAATTTTGAATGTTGAAGTATGCAATGCTAACCACTCTGCTATCACGGTGAGCGATAAGTACAACAATGTAATATAATATAAAAAATAAAAAAATAAATTGGAAATAATAAATTAAAAATATTTTTTTGACTGTTGCGCGATGTTAAGTTAATAAGTATTAAGTATTTATGTCACTTTATAATTGATGACTGTTTTCTAAGTTGGTTGCACATGATACTTTTTAATTAAATTTTATAAATTATACAAATAATTGCTAATAACATTTTTAATTTACTGAACACCAAATATTTACTCATTTTTATTTTCCAATTTTGTACATTATTTACAAAGGGTTTAAATCAATTTGTCTAAGTCGCGTCATTAAGTCACATGTCTACGTTTTTTGCTCGATTCTTTGACAATTATTTGTATAAAATACTTAATTATATTATTTTCATTTAATTTGTTATTTTCGACGAGTAACACGACAGTAGGGCAAACAAAGATTTTCGTCTATTTGAATATGCGTATGTTTGTATGTGTCATATATTAGGTGGGGTACTAAGAAGACACGCGTGACTCCCGAAATACGTCAGCAGTGGTGTCATTGCTGTGGCGCTACCCACGAATGATTATGGAATCGATAATTATACTAATTAATGCAGAGGTCTGAGTAGCGCGTAGGTTAGGAATATCTGCTGCTATAAGAAAATCATAAGAATAATAAAACTTAATAAAAATTATAATAAATAATTTGTTACCAAAAAACCATATCTATATTTGTGCTTGTAATAAAATAATTACTATACAGAAATAAAAATCTTAAAAAATACAAATTTATCAAAATTTTATGACATTTAGCTTTTATTGGCATGCTATAATTTCGTTTGCGAATTTTATTTATCAATAAATTTTTTGATTTCAAAGGTGCAATTTATTTTTTTTTTTCACTAAATCTTTCGTGAAGCTAAGTGAACACCCACGTAGTTAAATATTGTCTGCAATTAACGGTAATGTAAGTTCATGGCGAGTTATGTGCAAATATGCGATGTGGGAATCAGAATATATAAGCAATAAAAAGTGTGCGTAAAAGAGAAAAGTTCGGATTATTTTAGTAATTTAGATGAAAAAATATTCTAAAATTTTATTTACATAAAAAATTGTCAATTGTCAATATTAAATTAAAGGGAAATTTTGAAAATAGAAATAAATATTTTAAGAATAACATAAAAAATATTGTTTTCAACCTAAAATAATTTTGATAATTAAGTTTCTAATTATGCTGAAAATTTTTCTAAAGCAGTCTCATATTGTATCATAAATTTTGTCGATCGCATATTAGTTCGAAAATACAGTCTAGGTGGTACACGTCTAGGGTTTTAAATGATTTCCAATATAGGTCTTAACTAGTTCGATAGTAGTCGATGCTGAACAGGATACTGGTTTGGAAATAGTTCTGAATGGGTCCAGTATTGTTTTTATGAAAAATTGACTTCAACATAGTTTTCAGCTTGTCTTTGAAGAGGTCTAACCTGGTCCCAAACTGTTCTCGAAATGGAAAACAGGTATTCACAAAGTACAAAGTTCGGATTCAAAAAAGATTTAAATAAATTTTAAAGAGCTCCAGATTAAATAAAAAGAGCTCCAAGGTATTTCTTTGTGTCAAACTTCTCGCGAAGGAATCTTGAAAAATCTGAAATATTTCTTATATAAAAATAGTATTAACTTAAATCGTTTAAAAATATCGAAACTAATCGTACACTAGATTAGTCTTAAACTAGATTAGTCTTAAACTAGTTAGTGAGACTTTGTAAATTAAGAAGTACTGAAAACTAAAAAAATTATTTTAATTTTCTAAAATCCATATTTTTCATTTACTCTAAAACTGAACCCAAGCAGATCATGAAATAGTCATTATTGGGAGAAATAAAGGATGATACAGGTAGAGGTGGTTTTTCAATAGCCTTTTTTTGACAGATCATGTCATGTTATTTTTATTCATTATGGCTTGGCATTTCATCATGAAAAGACTTACGCCTGAACAACGATTACAAATCATTCAACTTTATTACAAAAATTCACGTTCCGTAAATAATGTGTTTCGCGCGCTTCGCTCAACCTACGATCAAATCGGCCTACTGAGCGTACTATTCGCAACACCATCACCTATCTTGAGACCCAGCATTCATTATTAAACAATATTCGACCGAATAGACCATGTCCAGCACGCAGTGAAGAAAACATAGCGGCCGTAGCTGAGAGTGTACACAAAGACCGTGTAGAGTCGATTCGGCGCCGTTCGCTGTCGTACTGACGTATGGACTGACGTATGGAAAGACTTGGCGCATTTCACGAAAGCATACAAAATACAGCTTCTGCGAGAAATGAAGCCGCTCGATCTTCCCAAACGACATCGCTTCGCTCTATGCGTTCTTGAAAAGTTCCAGGAAGCTCCGACGTTTTGAAGTCAAATTTTGTTCAGCGATAAGGCCCATTTTTGGCTCAATAGGTATGTAAACAAGCAAAATTGCCGCATTTGAAGAGATTCAAAACCTGCCATTTCATTTAGAAAAAGCAGCGGTTTGTGGGCCGGTGGAATCATCGGTCAATATTTCTTCAAAAATGATGACGGTTGTGAGAACGTAAACGTTAATGGCGACCGTTATCGCGCCATGATAACCGACTATTTGATGCCTGAAATTGAAGCTCGTGATCTCCGCGACATTTGGTTTCAACAAGACAGCGCCACTTCCCACACATGGCATCAATCAATGCATCGAAAAAGCACTTCGGTGAACAGATAATTTCACGTTTTGAGCCGGTCGATTGGCCACCAAGATCGTGTGATATCACACTGTTAGATTTTTTCCTGCGCGCATATGGAAAGTCTAAAGTCCATGAGGACAATCCCTCTTCAGTTCAGGTCTTGGAGCAAAACATCACGCGTGTCATTCGCCAGTTACCAGTCGAAATGCACGAATGAGTCATCGTAAATTGGACTCGACGGATGGATCATCTAAGACGTAGCCCCGGCCAACATTTGAACGAGATAATCTGCAAAAAATAAATGCCAAAGAATACTCTTTCGAATGATAAAAAACATTCCCCATTAAATTTGGATTTTCTGTGTGAAATGGATCACCCTTTAGGTAAGGTATAGGCTTCAAACTTCGGACTGAAAGCATATACGAACAAAAAAAAAAAAAAAAAAACATTTTTTGTGACCATTACCCAGTTAATAGAGGGTTGCCGCTTTTTGTTCGACGGTTATGAATTTAAACACAAATTTTGCCATCAGCAAACAGATCTCGGTGTAGAGTTAATGCACGAAACCTGTTTTTCATAGCTAAACGCAGTTTTTCGTCAGAATAGTGAGACAGGCAAAACGTAAAATTAACTAAAGTATGTCACATGTGAGTAACCGGATTCGCTTCGGTGGATTACAGAGTGCAATACAGTCACTGTTGGTGGTAAAATAGAGAGCGAGAGAGAAAGAGAAAAGGAGATACCAATGTGTTGTTGTCGTGTGTGCCACAATTGTGTTGCACATTTTATCGCCCATAAACTGTATGAGCATATGTGTGTTTGTGCATGAGCGGCTACCAGTCATTTGTACATTTTTTTCTCGGCGTTTTCAAGTTCAATGTCGATGCATTTCTTTCTGTGCTTCTTTTTGTCTTGCTGAGAACGAGTTTTGGCAGACGCCTGAAATTTTCAAAATTTTATACAAATTCACATTTTTACATATATGTGCTTTAAGTTATTTAGATATTTGTGTGTGTGTGTGTGTGTGTGTGTGTGTAAGCCGTGTGTGTCTCGCCAAAGCATAGTACGACGGCTAAAAAAAATTTTATAGTCATTTCGAGTCGATCATTTATAGTTCATTTTTATATTCAGGCATACATAACTACCAGGAATATACATATATTAAAGCTATACATTGGATTTATTCATACAATCGGCAATTACTACACTATTTCACCATATGGGGAGCTGTTGCCAAGTGAGAAAGAGAGGCCAGTTTTTATGATAGTGTCTTGCAGGCTACTAGTGATTTTTTTATTATTATTAAGGGATGCCATCTTTTTCTTATTTTAATCACAATCAATAATATTAATATAGTAAATGAAACAGTATTGGTATTGTTTTAACATTTGTATTATTTTCATTTTGCTTCCACATAGGAAGTCTAGTAATAAGTAATCAAATCTTAAAAACCTAAATTAAAATATAATGGCTAATGAGCAAGAATGGCTGGCTCAACATTGCTCTTTGTAAGACTGATAAAAGCTTTCTCTTCAGGAACGTATGACTTAATACAGAGGTCAATGATATCCAAAGGGTTTGAACGATTACTCAGTTTTGCTACGATTTTTTGTGTTACGATTAAAATATCTTCTTTGATAGTACATATATTGAGATCTCTATAGATATTTTGATTACGCATGTACCGTGGGGTGCCCGTTATTATTCTTAACGTTTTAGAGGATTATTCATTTTGTGGTTTCCAAAATAAACGTAAATAACCTGCATTTAATATAATTGTTTGAATGAAATTCATTTTTATTATAAAGTTAGAGCCTTGGCACTCTATGCGAAACAAGACATCATTCAAATGGGCGCCTAGTGGATTTCCAATCCATTTGAAGTAATTTTCGACGATTTTTTTTGGCACATATCGGGCGGTATCTCAGCCAAAACTTGACGAATGTTGGTTTTCAAGTGCTCAAGCGTTAAAGGTTTTCGCGTAGCCTCACAAATTACGTCATACGGTATCAAATCGTAGGATATCGGTGGCCGGTTGACATCGCCTAGACGAGAGATTAAGCGGCCGGAAAATTTCTCTCGGAACAAAGACATATTCGCTCGTGTACCATGAAATGGTTTTGAATGAAAGTATGTAAGTAAAGGGTTTTCCAATAGGTATGATTTGATTTCTAAGTGTCTTGTTGGCTATTTTTAATATTATATTTAGTAATGTTGGAAAAATATATGCAAGAGCAACGTTTATAAATTATTCAATATTATTATTAAAATAATCCTTCTGCATTTTAGATTTTTTTTTTTTTTAGAAAATCATCTTCCCTGATGAGGCTCACTTTCATCTGAGTGCTGCGGTAAATAAACAAAACTGCCAATTCCGGTACAAAGAAAATCCACAAATTATTCATGAACAACCAAATTGACAGTTTGGTGTGGTTTTTGGTCTGGTGAAATCATCGGTCCGTACTTCTTTCGAAATGAAGCTGGTAGCACCGTTACTGTCAATGTAGAGCGGTGTAACCAACTTTTTATGGCCACAATTGGAAGAAATTGATCTTAGCATCATCTGGTTTCAACAAGACGGAGCTACATGTCACACGGCACGTGCAACAACCGAATTATTGCGAGAAAGGTTTGGTGATTCGATTATTCCAAAAAATTGTGGCATTGAGTGGCCTCCAAAAAGTTATTATTTTACACCATTAGGCTGCTTCTTCAGGGGTTATTTGAAGTCATTGGTCATTAGCAATAAATCAGACTCTCTCCAAGCTTTAAAAGTCAATATTGAACTTGCTATTTATGACATACGACTTGATTTAGTGGAAAAAGTGCTCAAAAATTGGGTTCATCGAATTCGTTCCTGCAAAAGAGGTTGTGTAGGTCATTTGAATAATGTTATAATCAGAACTTCATTGTATCGATTGTACTTCACATTAAATACAAAGCATTTGAACTTCCTTAACAATTAGTGTGTTTTTTTTAAGAAATCATATCACTCTTATCACTCAGATTACTCCCATCGAATGAGGAGCTGTTCATTCTGATAGTTCATTAGTTTTTAAGTCATATCAACCAAATGGGCACAGGCACTTAAACACCCGAAACGTTCATTTGTCGGAACTGCCCACACCGGACACTATAACATGCATTCTACCGACTTTTTTGATTTGAAATTTTGGACCATTAATCCGTCAAAAAAGTGTCTTAAAGATTTTGTCTCCATACATACGTAAGCAATTGCACATTTGTTTTGAAAATTATCGAAATCGCGCTACTATAACATATAATTCCCATACATCTATTTGTTCAGATATGAGGCTTCGGTTAAGACTCAATCAAACAAGCATCTGAGAGCGGGGAATTCGGTGTTCTACAACATATTATGAACAGCAAATTGGTATTGAAAATCCTTAAAATCGGAATACTATATCATTTACAGCCTCCATACAACCGATTAGTGTAGATATGAGGTTTTTGCTTAAGAAATCCTTCAAAAAAGCCTCTAGGAGCGTAGAAATTGGTGTTCAAAAGACATGATCTCTATTTCATACTGAGTGCCATTTCAATATTTCGTTCAACTTGTCAGAATTTTCCAATTTCATCAAATTTTATATGCTCATAAAAGGTATCGGAATGGACGAATACAACTCTTTCTTGTGTTTTTTATTATTATTTGAATTCTTTTTTTATACATTTTTCCTGATTTCTAAATTTTTTATATAGCTTGAAGTAAATAATTTAACAGTTTTACATATCACTGCAAATGACGCGCATATCTACGTCATAATGTCATAAACTCATAATGCTTATCTGTGTTTAAATATTTTCGCTTTTGTTTATATTTATTTGTCTGCATAAAGATGCAAATTTAAAAATTATTTATTCGTTTAATAAATTCAGACACTTGGTTGCGATGTATTTATGTATTTCAAGTCAAAATAAAAAAAAATCTTAATAATTTTGTAAAAATTATCTATAATTTTCTTAGATTTTTAATGATCCAGCTTTTTTAACACATTTTTCTCTCGTAGTTTCTTAATTTCTTAACGACGCAACATTGAAAAAAAAACATAAAACCCGAAAGTAAATTACTTAATTTCACGGTGCAAGCAATTTCAAATATTCACTTTGAAGCACTTGTTTTATCCCCACTTTAAATTTAACAATTTTAAAACAAAAATTCGAAACTTATTTCTAATAAAAATTCGTAGTATAAAATGCCCAGTTTAAAGTTTCAAAATAGTAGGGGAATTTCTAAAATATAATTATATTCACTGATATTTCTCAAAAAGTAGGTAAGTAAGTAAAGAGTAATCGAAGTTGAAATTCCTAAAAATAATTATTTTTTCATCAAAAAGTTTATGTAAAAATTTCAAAATCAAATTTAAAATGACCACACCATAATATATTAGTTCTACACACTAAAGACAAGCGCATAGTGCACTTGAATTCAAGTTCCTACATATATATATGTATATATAAATATATTTAGTACGACCAGACGACAACGTAATTAAGTTTTAGGGAAACAAAATTTGTATACCAAAAATAATTGCAAATGACATAGTGATATATTAAAGTCATGTGAATACATATGTACATGTACATACAAATGTATGTATTATATAAATGTCGATTACAATTTCGTAAGATCATCCACACAATGCCATTTATTTACGGCATTGTTTTACGGTACTTATTTTAAATTTGGCAAACCTGAGCAAATTAAGTTAAGAAAAATTTTAAGAATTCGTCAAGAAAATCTTCGCGACTTCTAAAATAGATACCCACGTTTTTTCACATAGTATATATGCACGTAATTAATGAAAATATCATTTCAGGGTCATGACAAATTCCGTGTTTACATTTCACACAGGAAAAACTTAATATAAAGTAAATAGTTTCATAAGCAATCCATTTTACTAGTTCATTAAAGACAAAACAATCAATTAAATTAAAAAAGCGAGAGACAACTTAGTAAGTTTGCTAGTTACGAGACGTATACTTACAGCTTAAATGTGTCAAATTAAAGTAAAAATATATATCGAATAAATATTTACCAAACTTTACAGTCATAAAGTTGGTGATTTTTTTATCAATTTATAAAAAAGTAAAATGTCAATAATGAAATCCAATAAAATACCCTAATATTTATTAGAACCAATAAAATAATTCTGATTTTGACACAAAAACAACATAAAAAAAATATCGACGTGATAAGCGATTTGAAGAGTTACGGGCTAACCGATAAATTATTTTTAATAATTTATATTACTTAATTTTATTTAATTATATTAATTCAATTTTAAATTTTTTTTAATTTTATTTTTATTTTTATTTTTCTTTCTTTGATTTTAATTTTATTTTATTCCTAATTGAATTTATTTTATTTTACTGTTAAGATTTAATTTTTATTTTTTTTTATTTTTTTTATTTTTTTAATTTTTTTTTAATTTTTTTCTTAATTGAATTTATTTTATTTTGTTTATTTTATTTTATTTTATTTCAGTTCAAATTTTTTTGGGTATTTTTTTATTTTTTATATATATATTTTTTTTTATATTAATATTTAATTTAATGGGTAATGTTTATTATCATTTGAAAGAACAAGCTTTGGCATTTATTGTTTGTAGATTATCTATTCCAAATGATTGCCCCGGCTACGTCTTATATGGTCCATCCATTGAGTTCAATTTTCGATGACTCGTTCGAGCATTTCCACTGATAACTGGACAGGAGTAATTTTTTGCCCAAGGCCTGAATCGAAGCGGGATTGTCCGCATAGACTTAAGATCTTACATATTTCCACAGGAAAAAGTCGAACGGAGTGATATCACGCGATATTGGTGGCCAATCGCCCGGCCCAAAACGTGAAATTATCTGTTCACCGAAGTGCTCTTTCAATAAATCTATTGATTGATGCGACGAGTGGGAAGGGCTCCGTCTTGTTGAAACCAAATGTCACGGAGATCACGAGCTTCCGTTCCAAGCATCAAATAGTTGGTCATCATGTCACGATAATGGTCGCCATTGACGGTTACGTTCTCACCGGCATCATTTTTGAAGAAATATGGACCGATGATTTCACCGACCCACAAACCATACCAAACCGTTGTTCTTTCTGGATGAAATGGCAGCTTTTGAATCTCTTCAGGCTGCTCTTCGTCCCAAGTGAGACAATTTTGCTCCTATACATACCCATTAAACCAGAAATGGGCCTCATCGCTTGGGGAGGTCGAGCGGCTTCAGTTCTTGTCCAAGCTGTATTTTTTACGCTTTCAATCTAAGATCTCGACGTGAAATGCGCTAAGTCATTCCATAAATCAGTTCGAGTTGCTACGAACGGCGCCGTATCGACTCTCCACGGCCTTCGTGTACACTCTCAGCTACGGCTGCTATATTTTCTTCACTGCGTAATGTAATGTACAATAATTTAACTTAATTTAATTAAATTTATTTTATTTTATTTTATTTTGTTGTGACGGTTCCTCAGAGGACATTTTTTTTATAGAGATCTGCAAGTGGAACATACCATTGCTGCGACGACGCAATGATGATGCGGTAGACATTTTTCCATCCTCCCACCGTAAAAATATTATTTTGTTCTAAATTTCTTTTTTTTATTATGCATATTTTTATTTTATTTTTTATTTTTTTGATACATATTTTTTAAATTTTGCATTTTTTTATTTATTTTATTGAATTTATGTTTTATTGTAATGTTATATGTATTATATATGTTATCAAAATTATTTGTTTTTTGTACTATTTTAGGAAAGATAAATTTTACCTTGAAATTTTTTTATCACAAACAGCTATAACCTATTATTTATTAAAAGTTTAGAAGAATATGCTAAAAGTATGCATGCTTATATATATTTAAATATATTATATCTATATTAAAATTAACTTTTATATATAAATTAATATAATTGAATTTTTGTCAGCGATTAAATGATTAATGTGTTTTAAAACGAAATACGTGCATACATATATGCATAACCAATAATGAGGATTTAAATGTTGTAATTTTTATTTATTTATTTTTTTAATTACATTAAAAAAAAATAAGAAAATAAGAAAAAATAACTTAAATTCTATAATATATTTTATTTGCCTTTAGGTCCCCTAATGAAAAAATATAATCTTGAATTTTTATATAATTAACTTTTATATTGTTGTAAAATGGAATTGGATTTTTCATATTTATTATCGTAATTAAAAACGTCTGTACTCATTGGGTGGTAATTAACGTCAAAATCGTAATTTTTCCTAATTAGTGCTTACGAAACTTTTGATTTCGAACACATGTAAAATCTGAAAAGATATATCTGTTTTACAATTATGTAACAATCAAAAAATAATTTCATGGCTTTATTATTGTTATCGTTTATTAGAGTTCGAAGAAGCTTCTGATAAGAGTGTCAATGAGGTTGATGAGATAATTGTACATATATATGTATGTCAACAAGGTGCACAAAAATAAATATTCAGAATAAACATTGTGAAAATTTGATAACCTAGAAAGAGTACCTGAACACGTCATATGTACGTATAGTATGAGCGTGTACAACATTTATAATTATTGCACTTTCAATATCACTAATGTATGTGATCACTCAATAGTATGTATGTATGCATTTAAAAATTTTGCTGTTAAATACATTTAAAAAAGCACATATGTCTGTAAATAAATTTAAAACTCATAAAAATCACTAAAATCGAATCTTTATAAAACCTGTATTGAAACATAAATACCTACAAACGGGCAAAGTAGAGAACTGCATATTTGGTATACAAAAAACATTGCATTTTTTGCATTCATCAAACCTGACTTAATTGTGACATGACTCAAATTTGTTTCTAAACAATAATCAAAAAATAATAATAATAAATAGATAAATAAAATAAAAAAAGAAAAAAACAACCAAATGAATAAGTCACATGATATGCGTAAATCTTAAATAATCTCTATTTATACAATATACATCCATACATACATTCACTTGTACCGTTTGCTGTTATTGTATATTTCTTTATTACAACCGTTAAAAGTCATTAAACGGCGTCACCGGTTCTCCTTTTAAATCGAAAAACACTCAATTAAGTATTTGTACTTTTCAACGTATAAACATACATACATTCTGAACTGATTCTGATTTAAATATGGTTAATACACTTGCTCAAACACAACTGTTGCTCTTGTTGTTGCCCTCAGTAGCTGCTACTTCCGCCGCACGTGATGCTGTCTCGCCTCGTTCACTTATTTGAGAAATTGGGATTGCGTGTATTTTTTTTTTTTTCGATTTTACTTACGTTGATTTTATGAAATTCATTTGTGTCACTTAACTGTATTTACGGATTTGATATGTTTAATCACAAAATGGCAATGTTTGATTAAATGTTGTTTATTGACAGGTGATTTTGTTAGTTCAGCAAACAAATTTGCTTATATGTTACTGGTTATAAGTAACAGTATTTATATTTATATATACGCACAAACGAGTATATAAAAACTTTAAACAAATCAACTTCTTGGCTTATACAGAAAAATAATTTTATCCCCAGATTCGTTACTAAGTATATATTTTATAGAAAAAATAACTTTCGAAATTCTCTTAATGAAATTGATTAAGAAGTTTATTAAATTTGTACTGAAATATTTTTCTATTTAATTTATTTTATTTATTATAGCTTATTTTATTTTATTTTATTTCATTTCATTTTATTTTACATTATTTAATTTTAATTTATTTAATTTTTTTTTTATTTCATTTCATTTTTTACTTATTTGTTTTTATTTAATTCGTTTTATTTTTTTTTTATTGTGTGTATTTTTTGTTAAATTTATTTTATTTATTTTATTTTACATTATTTAAGTTTTTATTTTATTTTATTTAGTTTATTTTATTTTATTTAGCTTATTTTTAATTCATTTTTATAATTTTATTTTTATTACTTTAATAATTTTTTTTTTAAATTTATTTTTTATTCATTTAATTATATTTGATAATATTTCATTTCAATTTGTTCATTTTATTTTATTTTATCATGTAAATTTTTTTAGTTAATTTAATTTAATTTAACTTGAATTTTTTAATGTTTTTTATATTTTATTTTTATTTTTTTTTATTGTTTTAATTTAATTTTCTTTACTTTACTTAATTTTATTTATTTTTAATTTTATTCATTTTAATAAATTTTATTATATTTCATTTCAATTTGTTCATTTTATTTTACTTTGATATGTATATTGTTTTGTTAATTTATTTAATTTAATTTTATTTTTTAATTTTATTTATTTTATTTTATTTATTTATTTATTTGTTTATTTTTTTAGTCTGTTTTATTTTTTCTCTTAATATAATTTCAATTAGTCTAATTAAATAAAATTTATATTTTTTATTAACATTGTATTTATTTATTAATTATGCTTCATACATCGGAAACTTAACAAAAAGTAATCAAATCCTAAATTAAAATATGTATTCTTATATTTTATTTTAAACTACTCCCCATAGAACATTAATCCTTAAATTATGAAATATATAATTACGAAAACATGATTTTGGCAAAGTTGATATTAAAGAAAATATGGTAAAGTGTGAGTTTCATAAGATCATATATTATTATAATCTATAGTTAATAAATTTTTCATACATATGTATGTATGTTTATATGCACACATAAATAGAACATAAACATTGCATAGGCTTCAGAATATTTTAAGAATTTATTTATTTATATATGTTTAATTGCTATGTCTTCCACATTCTTCATTAACAATGACTTATAACAACAATTGACAAAAAACGCTGGTAGTTCGTCATTACTTAAGTTATTTTTTACAATTTCTCACAATTTTACTTATTCATTTATCAGCTTTCAATTATTGATTTGCTCGACGTGGTTGTCATCAATTAATTTCAATTAAATTTTTTCTTGTTGAATTTAGTTTACCTCAACCCTCAGCTAACAACTAACTTGTCGTTTGTATATAGTTATCTGTAGGAAATTCAGTGCCGGTAAGAAAATATTGAAAAGGAACGCCTGTTCACACAGGTATTCAATTAGTTGATTGAAATGGATTTAGCAATAAAAATTTTAAAATTAACAAAATTAACCTCATAAAAACTATGATCCTGTGGAGCATATTTATTTGGAAGGGAAATTTGGTCGCTTCTGTGGCTTTCCCATGCCTAATTTTATAAAAAAATACCAACAAAAATTGTTATTAAACTCTCTTGGAGCATAAAGTTTTAAGTGGACAAAAAATTAGTAAAAATGTTTGAATTTCTAATTATTGGTGGTTGAGCAAACAATTTTGAATTTTTATTAGAAGCGGAATGCTTCAAAATATTATTGATATCAGTGAATGAAGAAATTCGATATTTCTTTTACGGTGGTTGCCCTTTAAATTTCAGCATTAGGGAACAAATATTAAAAAGAAGTCATTCGGCCAGGACTATACGATGGATGACTCATTAAACCGATGTTTTGTGCTTAAAAATACAGTTATTTCAGTCAATGTGTGAGAGTTTGCATTCTCGCAACATTTCTCTCGACGAATCGACACCTGCTTTTTTTTACCGATTGACAAATTATGTAGGATCCAACGTGAACACATTTTTTTTACAGTCAAATGTTTATGCAACGCTGAATGTATGCTGGTCCCACAAATGCTTAGGGTTGTCTCATTCTCATGATAGGTCACATGTCGAACTTGCAATATCAGTTTACGCACTTGCAGTATCAATAGTTTCCGGAACAACAGCTGTTTTTGGACGGCCTTAATAATGGCATTCGTATTATAGTGATCTGCAACTTGAATTCACCATACCTTCGATAACCACTGATTCTTGAGGTAGCTTCATCGACAAAAATTGAATTAGGTCATCGATGCACTGTTGCTGAGTTAATCCCCGTCGAAAGTTAAGAAAATGGTGCGAAAATGTTCGCGTTTTTTTTTGTCCCAGATAACATCAAATGAAATGTCAAATTTTATGATAAAATTGTAAATTGAAATATTGCCACGCTAGGATTGCAAAATCCCGCACCAATCTATAAGCTATTCAAATATAATAATATTGGCGTAAAATTGTAATATTACGTCCCCTTTTTCCTACAGGGTGGGAGTATGTTTTAAGCGCGGGGAATATACATATTGTATATATGTAACAATAGCATCAACAAATATGTGAGTGCAATCGCTTGACCAAAGATATTGTCACTTCATCGCCAACGTCGGCACTTCTTGTTATTGTTATTTCTTTACATTTTGCGTACGCGCATTTCAATTGAATATGTAATTGAAATTAACTTCAATAATAGAAATGGGAAAAAGAATGAGTGATATTATGTACACGCATTGTTTGTAGTGAGCTTAAACACGGGCATGCATATGTACATATCTAAATGAATGTACACATGAGTTGTGAAAAAATTCCAATTCTTAACCAAACACAATTTTTCAACTGATTTAGTTATATTTATAAATATTTGGCACTTTTTTCTGTCTGGTATTTTAATTTTATTTGTTTCCTTTTTCATTTATCAGTTTTAGAAATTTTTTGTCATGTGTGCACGCCCACAAGGTCATGTTTTGTATATTACAGTTATGTTGTTTTTTATTTTACTTAGAAAAGCATTTCATTTTCAATGTTGTTTTTTTTCTGACGATGTGCAAACGAAAAAAAGTTGATCGCTTTCAGCTAAAAACACTTACAGTCGCCAGCGGTCGTTAAGTTCATTAGCGAGTAAAAAACACTTTGGTTTATTTCAAAACAAATTGTGCAAGTTTTAGTAGTTAATTTCATTGTAAATGATTTATGATCTTCTATAAGCTGTTAGTGAAATATGTATATGAATGAAACAGTATATATATTTCATGGATTATACGACTTAGCGGTAAGGGGAGTATGACATTAGAAAGCTGAAGCTTAGAGATCTGAGGAGAAGTAGTAGTAAAATTTACGCCAGGAGGGGAAATAAAGGTAGGTTATGGTGAAAAATAGCGAGAAGAGCATGTTGGATATGATATAGGGCATAACCTTATGGACCATAGATACACCAAATTTAAAAAAATTAGATATTATTATATATTTTACAAAAATTATAGGTAAATTTTATCTATTAATTAGCTATATAATTTTTATTTAAATATATAAGACCATTATAAATTCTGAAAAGTTTTTAAAATGTTTATACTCAAAGAAAAACCATCTAATATTCACACAAGGAAAATAAGTTGTGTGGTTATAAGTAAATGAGCTTTATTCAAAAGGCCTATTTTGTTAGAATTTTTTGAATTTAATATTTTGTTATATAGAGTGTTTTTTATAGAGGTATAGAACTTTAAGTTGGCATTACTTTTCAAGATGGCTACCGATTTAACAGCTGTCAAGTGATTTATTTTCAGTTTGGTTTGGCAATTCATCATGAATAACGCTTGCAAATAAGGCAATTTTATTTCGAAAATAATGGTTCTGTGCGGAAAACGTATCGCACACTACGTCCATTTTAGCGATGAAGCGCACTTCTGGTTGAATGGCTACGTCAACAAACAAAACTGCCGCATTTGAAGTGAAGGTAATCCTCAAGTGTATGTTGAAACACCGTTACATCCAGAAAAACTGACTGTTTGGTGCGCTTTATGGGCTGGTGGAATCATTGGTCCGTATCATTTACTAATATTTTTAAAAAAATTGTAAACTCTTTACAAAAACATGCAAAACTGACTGAAATCGTCCTAAAATATTTTTAAACAATTTTCTAGTAGTTATGAGCTCGAAAAAAAACTGTAAATATCATGAAAGCGGTATTATCAATAAATCTTAAGTTAGCTACACTCAACCGACCTAGACAAATTTTTACTTACTTGTTCACTTAAAATTTTTCTAACTTTTTGGCCGTCTGAGACTCTCTCTCGAAAAATATTCATTTCAAAAGAAATTTATTTAATTTTTCGTTGAGTATTGTTTGTTGGAAAAAATTTAAGTTTAAGAATTTTTTTTACGTATTTTTTGAGTGAAGAAAACACAGTATTTAAAAAAATATTTTGCACAAAAACTTTTAAGTCGAATACAAAAGGTATATATTGATACCACTTTTTAAGTTAGCCCCCTTATGATTTTTTGACGAGACCAACTTCAGGTCTGTCTCAGTTTTTCCACGCTCATATTATCTAATATATTTTTTCCAATATTTCATCGATTTCTGTCAATCATAACGTGAAAATAAATAATAGGCCGCCTTTCAGCTAATTCAAAAACCATCGATTTACTTGTTATATTACTGTGGTTGCTGGTAACGTTATTGTTGTTGTTGATTTGAATAACATTTAAATTTTCCCTAAACTTTCGAAGTACAGAGTTATCCATCTTGCGGTTTCAAAATAAATGTAAATAAAACTAATTTAAAATAATTTTTTTTTAGGAAATTACATTTTTAATACAGAGTTTGAATGTTGGCTTTATGTGTGAAATACTACTTGATTGGAATCATTCAAATTATCAGCATAAACACTTTATTTCGTGTAGCCCCACAAAAGAAGTCCAATCGTGTCAATTTGCACGATATCGGTGGCCAATTGATATATCTCGCGACCGGGAAATTTTACCCGCAATAAATACATATTCGCTAGTGTTGTTTGACACGTGGCACCATTTTGTTGGAACCACATGTTGTGTTCTTCAATTTCAGGCCAAAAAATTTGGTTATCATACAATTATAACGGTCCAAACTGACAAAGAGAGTCTCGCCGTTTTCGTTTTCAAAGAAGTAAAATCGAATCACACCTCCGGACCAAAGAGCGCACACGACATTGGGTATAATAGTCTCTCTTCAATTATTTAAGCATTCTCGTAGCTCCAAATGCGACAATTTTGTTTATTTACTTATCTCTCGAGTCAGAAATGTGCCTTGTCGCTGAAGAAAATTTTGTTGGAAAAATCTTCAGTTGTTGAGTGAACAAAAATGTAAACTCTTGAGAATATCGAAAAATATTGTGGCGAAAATGCGAAGCGAATGACAGATGAAAGAGAGGAGCCGACAACTGGCATGTTCTAGAGCGTAAACGAGACGATTATCGTAAACGAGACGATTATCGTAACGAGGCGATTATCGTAACGAAATGACTATCGTAACGACGCGATTATTCCACAGTTCGTTTTCAAGCAGTAAACAAGTATATAAGGACGACACACGACTTCAAAAGCAATCAGTCGTGAAGTAAACGCGTTACAGTAAAGTAATAAAAACAGTACATTGTGAAAGTTGTATACAAGTAATTGTAAATAGTAAAGTGAATTGCAATTGAATTGTGAATTACTGAATAATAAAAGGACATTAAATATAGAGACTGCAAATTAAATTGGCGCTTTTTATTTAAAAATCCAGAGATCGTACCCAAAGGACTTGGGAAATCATCGAGGTTGATTCAGCAAGATCGTAACAATAGGCACATTTTGGTCTTTAGCCACACCCATCACTCACAGCAGCAGTATTTGAGGGGGGAAGAGCAAAACGATGATTCAATTGCCTTACAATATCTGCAACCGAACCAATCTCTTCAAATTTCTTTAAAATTTTACCAATTACTTGAATAGTTGGACGATTATATGCATCATAATTTATTCTTAAAGCACGAAACGTGACCACTTTTGAATCCATTTTTGTAAGAAGTTTCAACAACTTTAACTTGTTGTGCGTCATGTTTGATTTGGTAGATGTCAAAACACAGCCCTGCACTTTCGAAACGACTAAATGGATAACCCTTTATAAGTATTGTCATTACACTGCATGCAATGTGTTAATTCTTTTGTAACAACTTTAATATTTTTTTATTGCAAAACCTATAAACAAAAGTGATGAATAAGCTGAAAGTGATTCCCAGAAATATTTCTTCAAGTCAATAAATAATTACACAGTACGCTATATACTCGAGTATGCAATTTTCTAGAGGAAATAAATCTTAAGATAAAGAACAGTGATTAACAAATAATAGTATGATTCAAGTGCTGATGTTTGTGCAATTTATAAGTGAATACAGAAGACGATTCCTTGATATTCAGAAATAAAAAACTAATAAACTCATTAAAATTTTTAGCTAAATGGGAAAAATTTATATGTATATATAAAAATCGTTAAAATAATAATATTATTAATCAATTAATTACTTGCCACTAAAAATTGTATATGACTGCCAATTGTTTTTTCACCACTGTGCGTGGAATATTTTCTTCATGAAAAATAAGTATGTACGTAAACTTAGCGCAAGCTTGAACCACCCCTCATTGTTGTTAAAATAAACATTAACAACAAAGAACTATATCTTATAGAAACTCAAACAACAACAAAAAATAAAGGAAAAAATGTGCTAAGTTCGCATTTTGTAGACGTATGTATATGTCTACCTTCAAAGGTGTTTGATTGTACGTAGCAATGTATAGACCGTGCTTTGAAGTGCTGTCAATGTGCTGCGAATTGATTTTTTATTATTTTTATTGAAAAAAAGTAGGAATTATGATTATTTGTAATAAAAATTTAAATAATTTAATAATATCTCATTTCGTTTTATTTATTAAATTAAGGTTTTGCTTATAGCTGCCTGACAGATTGGATGCACAAATTCACTTAATGCTATTACTTGGCGACTAGGAAGAGAAGAGAAACGTAAGTATAATAAAGATGTAATTTTCATAGAAAATCATTTTTTTAACATAGCGAAATCGAGATCAAGAGTTTTATAGATAATTTCCGATTCAGTGAGGGCACAAGTAATATATATATATATATATATATATATACTGTACGGTGGTAATTAATGGGTGAGTAAAGGGGGAGTGTTTAAGAGCAAAACGGATACAAATTTTTTTCACTCTTTCTATTGGATTCTAAGTTATAGAGCCATATTACAGCATTGAGAGAATAAGAGAGAGACAAATTGAATGAAACCCTTGGCCGCCGAGTTTCCACAACAGAATATTATGCGAGAGAGTGTCAAATGCTTTAGAAAAATTGGTGTAATCAGAATCTACTTGTCAAATAGACGTAAAAACTGAGATACAATATTGAGAAAACACCGTTAAGTTAGTGATAGTAGAACGGCCACTTACAAATCCATGATGGTGTAGGTGTAAAATTCTTTTAATAGCAAATAACCATTTATTATTAACCCCTTTATGGAAGAGATTAGAGAAATTGGAAGGATGTAATTGTATATTTATGCAGTTTTGTGATTTTTTCTTTATTTTTATTTTTTGCCTAATTTAAAGGCTGGAGTAATAAACGCGATTTTCCAGCGATCAATGAACACACCTAAAAGTGAAAGATAGAACATATGACTTGAAGGTTTGCAGACAGACATACTACATTTAAGTTTAAATAAAATATGAAATCCCTTCCAAGTTACTATGCAGTGAGGGTTGAAGAGCACAGATGCCATTAATGAGTTAGAAAAAATGGCTTTAAAAACAAAATTGGATTTAAAAAGATCGGAAAATAGAGTTACAGACACATATAAATTCTTGGAACAGACGTACTAAACGTGATGTATTTCCATAAAGCATTGGGTTTTGATTTCAATTCATTCTCAAAACGAGATATACACCGGTTATAAAAGAATTTTTCAAGAATATTTAATTGTGTCGTATAAACTTCAGACTTATTTTTAAACCATTGCAGTTTATGAGCATAATAGTTGCAAATAATGCTTGAAAAAAATATATTTAAGAGGGTAGTATTTTTTTCTATTTAATTTAAAGCATTTTCAGTTGAAAACCAATTACCTTCCCAAAAAATATATTTAAGGAGACTTTTGAAAGTTAAGCACAACCCTTACCTCAAGCACACCCTGCTGGCAAGAGTGTTTTTATAGGAACTGGTTGGTAATAACACTACTGTAAAGTGAAAATAGTAGAATAGAATGTGAAAGTTGTAAAATAAGTGATTATAAACATTGGAGCGAATTGTTATTTATTGGGTTGTAATTAAGTGAATTCTTCATAAGACTGAGTTTACACATGAATACTCCTATCGCTTTTTATCGGCAGTTTTGCTTTTGGTATTTCCCTTCACTTTCACACGGGGAAACTTTGTTCATGGCAATTTTCTGCCATTCCATTTCATTTCATTTTCGCAATTTGGTACGCACTCCACCCCTATACAAGTTTTTACATATTTTTCAATATAATGCGTTACCACATGTATTCAACTGTATAACATAACAGCAACCATTCAGAGAATGTATAAGACGAATAAGATAACAAAGCGTGTCAACCGAGCACAACAGTGTCGGTACGCTGCTCTCTTCGTCGTCGCCCTTTCCCCTATAAACTAAGAGTCGCTTCGACAAAATTATTCGTGTGTAAACTCAGTCTAATTAAGAAACTGTAAGCATAGTTGGTGACTTATATTTAACAATCCAGTGATCGAATTCGTAGCATTTGGGAAATCAGAGTGGTTAATTTGTATATATATTTTTGAACATACGTAAATACAGTACATTAGCCGAAGATAGAATATAGTATTTACCCAAGTTTATGAACGAAAATGACTCACGTGCCAATGCCCAACAGTTATTTCTATGAACAGGCAACAACAACAACAGCGGGAGTACATGCAGTGAGTGAAAAAAGAATGCGTGATAAAGTCTGCATTTGTTTAGACGTCTGGTATACATACTACAATATTTATATTTATCATTAATTTTGCACTTCATTCATTTATTTATTATTATAATTTTTTTTTTTTGTGAACATCTGCGAGTTCTTATAACTACTGGGGCGTTGTATTGAATTTTATAAACAACGGTGTGAATTCTTATGAAAAATCACAAAACAGACTAACAGCTTTATTGCCATAATTTTGATATTACTTGAAAGTATCAATATATTTAACTGGAAAAACATAGACATTTTTTAAGTCAATTTAATATTTTTCTTGAAATTAAATAAATAAATTTCCTAAAAATCCAAATTTTTGATGAAATTGAAAAAATAAAAGTAATTCATCACCATATTCAAAAAAATTTTATTTTTAATTATATAATTATTTAACTGCGTTTGCAAATTAAAAAAATGTATTAAAATATTTTTAATTAAGCAAAAAACAAAAATTCACTTTTGCTATAAAAAAATTCGAATTAAAATAATTTTTGTTAATTTTTTTAATAATTTGTTTTTCAACTTTCTTTTATAAATTACTAGCTGGCCCCGGCCACACGTCGTTGTTGCATTCTGTATTTTCTCCAATTTTTATTCTAGTTCGTATCGCAAAGGACCATTAAAGTTCTAGTTAAGCAATATGTCTGTATTTCGGTGATCCCTTTCCCGTAAAGAAATGTTTCAACCAAATAGAACTTTTTTCCTAATTCATGGACCATTTTGACGTATCATCTAAAATTTTAACAAAATCGAACTGTAAATCAAATTTTTTCTCAACTAAATCGGTCCACAGCCTGGAAAACATTATTCACGTAAATCGAACAATAAATAAGATTAAGAATACGTCGGTGTACTTCCCAGAGAGAAATGTGGTGTTCCTACTAATCTATGAAAAAAGCTAACTATGTACCAAATTTCAAGCAACTCGAACCATAAATACGATTTTTTCAAATAGGTCAGTCCCTGGCTCACTTATCGATATGAAAAATAGATAAAAAATATTCGTAGACTTAACGAATATATATACAAAATTTCATTAAAATCGGTTCAGCCGTTTTAGAGTAGTTCGAGGACAGACACTGTGACACAGGTCGGTCCATGGTCTACTTCCCGGAGAGAAAAGTAGTGTTCCTGCTAATCAAAGCAAAAAGCTAACTATTTACCAAATTTCAAGCAAGTTTAAATATAAATATGATTTTTTGAATAAGTCAGTCCCAGGTCCACCTCTTACGGATATATGACTGAAAATTAGATAAAAACAATCCTTGATGCGGATTATACAGAATTTTTTGAGTTTTTGCAGCGTACATTATTTTTCTTACTTTTCAACTTAACATATTTTTAAAGTTCAAAAGTTGAAAACCACTCACTACTGCCGAGAAATTCTCATCAATATTGAAAATTTAAAAACTTTTGGGTTTCACATTAGGAGGGTTTTACTGTAATTGTAGTTAAATGTAAATTTCTGTTATTTTTATACCCTCTATTTAATTTTATGCACACATGTTTTCCATTTCAGGCGTTCGCTGAAAGGCAACAGCATGTTCGGTGCAGGGGCGTTCATGGAGTTCGAAAAACGCAATGTGACACGGCTGAATGAGCATACAACGCGGAGCATGGCAAGCACTAGATGCAAAGGTTGACGTGGAAGAGTAAAATAATAATAAAGAAAAAAGTAATAAAAATAAAACAAAAATTTATTTTAATCATTAGTAAACAAAAAAGATTAAAAATACTTACGAAAAATAAAGCTGAATTGTAATAAATATATGTAATATTAAAAATGTATATGTTACCGCAAATAAATATGTAAAATAACTATAACTAAATAACTGATTTCTTATTTAATTTAAATATTAGTATTCCTTTTTTATTTTTATTTTTTTATTTATTATTTCTTTTTTTAAATTACTTATATGTTCAATCGATTGCGTGGCAAGTGATTTTCCTTGGCATTAAAAGTGTTTTTTTTTTACAATTTTGAAATTAATTTAATTAAAAACGCAGTAAATACATATGTAGAGATGTATACTCATATATATACAGTTTTTAAACGCGTTTTGCTTGACCATGGATTTTCCATCGATTTCATCAGCGCATTTCACTTTCATAAAACTAAAATTTGTTTTCATACAAAACACACGCACACACATGTATATTCACGTATATTTATTCCAGCACCAGCAACGCAATTAATATCAGTTTTTCAACGTCATTGTCATTAATTCATGCAAACTTAGTTGCAGAATATTTGTATGCCGAAATACAATATAAACGAAATTCAAGAGACAAAATAATAAATAACGTTAAGGAAATAGTGATGATAATAAAAGAGCAAAACAAAGTTTCAAAATATATAAAATATAAGTAAACAAAAGTGTTAAAATATGACGTAAACAGTGTGGTAACTAAGCAACCCGCCAAACCGCAAGAGTCGGTTGGTCGATCGTGCGCACACTGCGAGTGACCGACCGGTCATTGAAGAGTTTGCTGAGGCACAGAATGTGCAGATATATAAATATATGTAAGAAAATTTCCAATTAGGGTGATTCAACTACTTTTGGTCAAAAAAAAAACTTTTTTATATTTTCCTTTTTTATTCTTAACAAAATTGATTTAAGCAATTTTTAACTTTGAGTTTTTGTTAATTATGCGGCATTAAAGTTCTTAAATAAAATAATTATTTTTGTGAACATAAAATAATATAATGTTATACAACTTGAATTTCTAGCTGAATTTTTTCTGTTTGAAACTTTTTTACAATTTTTTTTTATTTCAAATAAAAGCTGTAATGTTTTCTTTTTAAAATTTTAACGTTTCTTGAGATATGAATTACGAAATACTCAATTTTGGTATCAACTTTTAAACTACGAAACTTCAAATTTTATAATTTAAATAGTTTAAATAAAATAGATGATAAAAGTACCGGTACTGATGAGTATAGCATAACTGTCCAACTAAAACTTAAAAAATATATTTTAAATCTACTCTAGAGGTCAATTAAATTAAATTGTCAATGGAATTTGAAAGAGCTTATATAAAAATTAACTACTAATTTTTTTATTAATAAATAATTAATACAAGTAATTTGTAATAAATTATACTTAAAAAAATAAAAATTTTTTTTAACCGCTGAAACGATTTTTAGCCGGTGTGTGCCTTAATTTTTTTCAACGAAGTGACGAATATACAATTTATTTTATGCCACCTCCGAACGGGTTATGGCTTTTTATGAGGGACTTTTTATTTCGTATTAGAGATGCACTCGGTGGGATCGAAATTTCTTGCCGACTGACGACCGGATTTAGAAAAATTCACTAATTATTTTTATTTAAATTAATTTTATTTATTTTGGATATAGGTCAGACCAGGACCTTCTCTATGGTAGAACGCACGTTGAGCCGCTCGACTCTTGCGACTGCATCAGTAACAATAAATACATCTACTCGAAACCATACCACTTAATGAACCACCCTTATATTTAACTACCCAATAAGTTACATATATACCAATGTATATTTTTTATTTGGGTTCATAAATATTAACTTTAGTATTCATATTCAGTTCATATTCAGCATGAACATTTAAAAAGCAGATTTTTTTGAGAGTTGAGTCAATATATACATAAATAATTGTCTGATGTGGGTAAACGTTAAGGTGCAATAATCAACAATTGAACCATTTTACTTGAAATGAAGAAGAAAGCTGGTACACTTTCGCACACTTTCTCGTACAAAAGAATATGTGTTTACACTTTCAATATTTTCATTTCGTTTTATTCAAGGTAGAAGGTTCGTTGTAATTTTGCTTTGAAGGCTGGAAAACTTCAAATGCTTCTTCTTCTTTTTCTTTGCTTTAACATTCCAATTTCAGTAAACAAACACTCACACACACCCACAAACATTTTTATGCACATTCAATAGGTCATTCACATTTTAGATGGACAATTCTTTTTGCGCATTCCTTCACATGCAACTTTGTCTGCTGGTGCTGCTAAGAGACCTTACCAAAAACAATAACAACAAAAGACAATAATATTTATTAGTACTATGGCACTTAGTCACTGTTTTAGCCAATTATTCGGTCGGTTAATCATATATTTATGTATATACATATATATGTATATATTTCTAGGCAATTTTTGCCCGCACAGCTTGTTTGCATCAACAGTCGCGTAATTGACGAATTGAATTACGTTAATGCATAAATGACCAAAAGAAGAAGAAAAATAAAAATTAAAAATTAAAATAAAATAAACAAATAAATAACAAAAAGAACCATTCAACGATAAAAGAAACGTTTCACGCACTGGCCAGCACACTGATGACGTATACCAGCAGATACGTACATATATATATATATATATGTTCTTATTACTTATGCATATTTATGCAAGTAAAGTTATATACATACATTTGTATTTCACTAAGAATTGGTAAATTTTTAAACGCTGGTGTCACCAAAACGACCAATGGGTCGATCAAATGTCGAAATATCGCCACGATTCGGCGCTATGCTGGAAACACAATGCCGCATATGCACACTTACATATATAAATATATACGTACTTAAATTCTTCACTCGATGAATACACGATTTCTTAGGGTGAAATGGAATTTTTCTCTTTCTTTTTTTTTTTTTTTTGGTTTTATTCACGTTTTACCGATTATACGTTTCGTTACGGATATATATATTTAAGTACACATAGATAAGTGTATAAAAATTGTTGCTTTTGTAGTTGGTAACGTAGCGTCGCGTAACTTAAACTTGTTGCCGCTTACACGTTTCTCACATCAATGATTTACTGTTGATTTCGCAGCACGTTTTAAACGAAAAGCAAATACATACAATACAAAACACGACAAACATATGTATATATCCGCTCACTTCGACAAGCGGAGAGATTGAATAGCATGTACTCATTTCATACTAGCTCGACATTTCGACACTGTTTGGGGATATAGTAAGCACAGAGTTGGTCTGATTGCGGCATAAACGTTTTGTTATATTTAGCTAGACGGATGTCACACGCTAAAATGACGAGCAAGAATTGTATATCAGTCAAGCTGACTGGCTGCACGAAACTGATCTTTGCAGAGCATAATAATTATCTTGTGGCTCTCCGAGTACGCTTACCTGCTGTCTCTCTGTGTTGCAAGATTGCATGTAATGCATTCAAAGTTTATCTCTCAATAACCCATGTCGTTTGCTTTACATTAGCGGCAAAAACATGTTCAGCACATGCCACGTTACAGTGAGAGATAGCTCGATAAATATGCTTACCTTATTTTTTAGAAAATAGGTCACCGTAATCTCAGGAACCGTATTTTTTTATTTATAGAATATAAAATAAAATAATTTACAAATTCAAAATTTAAACAAACAAAAACTATACCAAATTCAAAAATTAGATAACTAAATTATAAATAATTATAATAATAATAGAGTAAAACAAAAAAAATAACATAAATAATCAAATCAAAATTAAATTAATGAATGAAAAGAAATGAAATAAAATTAACCTAATTTAAATTATTAAATTAATCAAGCATAATAATTAAGTAATTAAAAAATTTAAACAAAATAAAATAAGATGAAATAAGAGAAAATTAAATTTATGAATGAAATGGAATGAAATACAATTAAAATGATTAAAAAATTTAAAAATAAAGGGTGTTTTTTATAGAGGTATAGAACTTTAAGTTGGCATTACTTTTCAAGATGGCAACCGATTTAACAGCTGTTAAGTGATTTATTCTCAGTTTGGTTTGGCAATTCATCATGAATAGACTCATGCCTGAACAACGCTATTTGAGAGCAATTTTATTTCGAAAATAATGGTTCTGTTTTTTTTTTTTTTTTGTTTAGCGATGAAGCGCACTTCTGGTTGAATGGCTTCGTCAACAAACAAAACTGCCACATTTGGAGTGTAGGTAATCCTCAAGTGAATGTTGAAACACCGTTACATCCAGAAAAACTGACTGTTTGGTGCGCTTTATGGGCTGGTGGAATCATTGGTCCGTACTTTTTCAAAAACTATGGTGGCCAGAACATTACAGTCAATGGTTATCGGTATAGAGCCATGATTACTAACTTTTTCATTCCTGAATTGAATAACCATGATGTCCAGGAGATGTGGTTTCAACAAGACGGCGCAACATGTCACACAGCTCGTGCCACAATAGATTTATTGAAAGACACATTTGGTGACCGCCTAATTTCACGTTTTGGATCTGTGAATTGGCCTCCAAGATCTTGTGACTTAACACCGCTAGACTACTTTCTGTGGGGCCATGTCAAGTCATTGGTCTATGCGGATAAGCCACAAACGCTTGACCATTTGGAAGACAACATTCGCCGTGTTATTGCTAATATACGGCCACAAATGTAGGAAAAAGTCATCGAAAATTGGACGTCCAGATTGGACTACATCCGCGCCAGCCGTGGCGGTCATATGCCAGAAATCATATTTAAAATGTAATGCCACAAGATTATCTTTCGGATAAATAAAATTCATGTCAATCAAATAATCCACCGTTGTTTTATTGCAACTTAAAGTTCTATACCTCTATAAAAAACTCCCTTTACAAACAAAATAAAGTAAAATAATAAAAACAAAATACAAAATTAAAAAAAGCTCTACCGAATGGTAGTAATATGTGTATGTTTGTCATTTATGCTTAAGACAAAATATTGTGTAAATCAAACCATTTTAAGCCCCTGAGGAAGCTAAAATATTTAGCGAAATATCGGATAAGAACGTGAAATAAACTTATTTTACGTCTACTATGGTACTACGCAATACTAACCATTAGGCCAATGCGGCCACAAATAATAAAATAAAATAAAATAAATTTTTAAATAAATTAAAACACAATAAGATTAAATAAAATATAAAAATAAAGAAGAAATATAAAAAAAAAAATTTTAAAAGTTAGAGTAACCAGAATATAACTAAAATAAGGATTCTTTCAGATTTATGAGAAAGTTTGGATAAAATTGTTTTAAATTTGTTCTGTAGGTATATTGTTTTATTAATAGTATTTTTCTATTGAATATATATTTATATATATATTTATTTCATTGAATTGTTGATTTCACTCTAATTAAAAATTATCTCGTTCTAGTTTTTTACTTCTTCTATTCTAAACGTTGCATTAGAAACCACTGTGCAATGCCCATTAAGAATTTTTCATAATTTCTTGCCCAATTTTCTATCTCTTCTTTGCTTACTCTCATATTATGTTATCGTTTCCATCATATATACATACATATGTTATATGTACCTATTTACCATTTGCCGGCTTACTGTCATTCTAACATGATGTTCGGTTACACAAATAAGGAAAATGACAACAAAATCTATCTGACTGTTTGACAAATTGACTCACGGACTTGACCTAGCACATACCGAGAACTGGATACGATTGTTGCACTACATACTGATGAATATAACACCGAATAAGAAATTACCTTTTTCATGTGAGAGATATCGCTGAAATACCAAAATGAGTAAACAACTCTGGAGTATGCAACTCAATGTATCTAAATGTATGTAAATATGTATATTTTTGTGTATCTTCCGATTTGATGGTCTAACTTCATTCACGAGAGAAACAGTATGCGCTGTTTTTGTGTGTGGTGCAGACAGGTTTTTTTTGTACGAATACTTTTATGTGAGTGTTGGTGTTTATATGTATGTGTTACAACCCTCCAGATATTGACTAATAGCTAATGGCTTTGTTATTTTTTTTTCTATTGGCAATTTTGCGCCAAAAAAAAAGCAAACAGATAGAGCTTTATTATCTTTAATGCCACTTTGCTCTCTTCTTTCGTAGAATTCCTGTTAACATTTTGTTACTCAAACTATTTGACTAAATATAGAAATTTATTTTCGTATATAAATGTACATTTACATACAGTCCTCTTCCACATACGGAATATTTCAACTAGTTCGAAAAAGTTCTAGCCGTAAATAAGTATTATTTATATAAGTAATAATGACAATGTATCAGTTCGCTTTATTCTGTTATTTTCATTTCTGAAAAATAATATTGATTAATATTGGAAGATAAACTAATTGACGAAAATACCAACAAGTAGTATTTTATTGAACAATCAACCAAATTTCCTGCGGGGTACTTTCATTTGTATCTTTATGTATGTTTCTAAGAGTACTAAGAATAGCGGAAGGCAAAGTTTATTTCATATCTGTCTTGAGAGGGGCCAAAGTGCAAATTCGAAAATTAGAAATTGTAAAAAGTCAATAATGAGGTAATCTAAAGATTTTGAGCGGTTTTATATATGTTTCAAATAATCGAGACGGAATTAGTTAGACATTCAATTTTCAGATGATAACGAGAGGAGTTATTAGCCTTAGTTACCTGTTGATTAAAATGGTGGAGTCAATGCAAGAGCACGTTAAACTTGGGAAACTGACAGGTAGGAATGTTATAAAATGCCAAAACTAGAGCGTACTCAAATAGAGTCCAAGAAGATGATCTCATTGCCGATAGCCAGAGTATACCGATGTAATGGTGCGTATACTTGTACAGCTTCCAAAACTATAATCAGTGACGATGGAATCGACGAAACGTCGGAAGCCGATGGCTCTGCTCCTCAATTGTTACAGCGAAGAACTGAAAAGGTACATGAATCATCAAAATGGTTGGAGGAAATCGTGCTACAAAATTGGAACCTTATTGCAATTGCAAAATAATCGTGAGACAAACCTTCCGAATATGGAAAAACAAGTCTTATCTAGCTTATTGTGTACAATTCAAAACTGACCATCAACGAACTGATCGGACCTTATCTTTGCGACATTTTAAAAAACCCGCAAAAAAAAGCCCGACACACATCAACCCTTTTTTGAATTTAAATACGTATTCGGCAGCACCAGCTGATATATCCGAATTTTCTATCCTCGAAAAAAAATCCAGTTGCGTAAACTCATACTGACCAACACATACTCGTAAAGCTTCCCCAGGATCCGATAGTACCCCTCCGACTCTTTATCGACGGCTTATTTTAATCGGTACGCTGCAGTTTTCAATAGACATTGTACAAATTTTCGAAGAAATATCTTCTGTCATCAAACAATCGTCACATTTGGGTTTGAGTTCCCCCTTCACTATAGACAGTCCCAACATCGAAGTTCTAAACAACCTTGTCTATTTAAGAATGAGCAACAAAATTAAATACAATTTCAGCTTTGACATTCGGCGCGGAATTATTTGGTGCTTCTCAGATTGTGTAGGTAATTGAAACTTAATGTCCTCTATGGAAGAATCAAAACCGATATGGAAGAATCGATATCCGATAAGAAGCTGGTAGGAGTTTTCGAGAGCACGGTTTTGGGAACGATTTATGATCCTATGCTTATGAACGACGGCGTAAGAGCTGTATGTCAAATATTTCGAAAATGTTACACTCCAGTTTTGAAAATAAGTGATGCAGTACCCGCTTGCGTAAGCATAGCAAAATGAAGAGAAGGAAGAGTGGTTTATGTCTCCAATTGACGCCAAAGCGCGAAGAGAAGAAACTATGTGTGCTCTATTGTTGACTCGGCTATCGTGTGAGAGCGGTGCCTAGGCCAATCAAGAAAATTAATAGGAAGAGAATGGAGGATAGGTCAACATATCTAAGAATTGACACTCCATTCGACTTTTCATATGCCTCCCGAATATGTTCGACAATACTAAGGAGTGCAGCGAAACCTAAAAGCAAAGAGACACAGTAGAGGCTAACAGGTAATAATTGAAATCCAATTAATATGTTCCAGATCAGGAACCTTTTTTCTAAATATTTTATCACACCTATATCCATTTGACGCTATTTTAATAGCATAATTTATTGTTTTAATAGTATTGACAACGCTTTAGTTTCTGCAGACATATCACTATCATTTACTGCACTTTTAATAATTATCTGAATTTTATGGATTTTCCAACCATTAATAGAGTATTAAAGTTGAATACTTCTACCTTAGAGCTTCTCGAAACAAATACCACATATCAACTTTTTGAAGCTTGTTCTGTCTTTCGTAATAATTATAGCGGGGATGGCAGCAACAGGTCGCTGACAGCACTCACTGTAAGAGGGAGTCATAAATAAAATTCCTCGAGTACCTTTCATTACTCATAACTTTATTAGCTACATAAGAAGAAATAAAAATTTATGACAATTGATTTTTAATAATTCTAATTCGAAAACGATTAAATACTCAACGACGTCGTCAACGCTGATACCTGCCATCAGGTGAAGAAAATAGCAGACAAAAACAATAAGAAAAATTGATAATAATAAGATACACAAACAAACAAATTGTTTAAATGACTGACAGTCTGACTACGAAACAAATATGTATACACATATACACGTATATGTAGACAGCGCTTGGCGATTTTACAAGTATGCGACCACTTCAGTTGTTTTTGCTGAAGTATTTGCTGGCATTACCAAAGGTGTCTGTCGCTTGTTGCTTCTGATAAGAGCAGGTGTTGACCCTGATAAGAAAGACCAACACATGTACACATTGACACATATACACACATACATGACTCACACATTCAAAAGCTCTTTAAGATATTTGAGAAGAGTAAATTTACTTTGCTCATATAATGATATATGTGTGTAGGTATGTGATTGTAAATATTTACATTTTATAATTTTTTTTGTTTAGTTAATATTATTAATATAAATATACAAATAACTTATGGTGTCATTTGTTCGAATATTAAAAGCTATGAGCGCGCTAGCTCCATCAATCAGTTAGCGGAATTATGAATAATTATATATTTACTCTCTTCTAACGCCGAACGACGGAAAATATTATTAAATTATAACCAACTCGAAGTCTAAGTGATGGAGTATGTTTTATGTGGGGTTAGAAAAGTATACATACATATTTTTAAATGTTTGCAACGAGAAAAAGAAAATTGCCTGGCATTTTTTAATTTTTTTAGACGCAATTTGAAAATCAGTGTTAATGAAATAAGTTTTTTTTTTTTAATTAATTAGCACATTTACCAAATAAGTTATCGTGAAAAAATTCATATAAACTCTTCGTGCTTTAGCGCTCTATATTAATTTATTATCAACTACAGCGCGCCACTCGTTTCTTCTCTTTGCTGTTTGGCGCCAGCTGGAAATACCAAGTGAGATCAGGTCGCTCTGCATCTGATACTTTCAACGGAGTGGAGGTCTTTCTCTTCCTCTGCTTCCGCTAGCGGGTACTCCATCGAATACTTTCATCGTTCCATCGTCTGCGGTATTCGCTGTTACCAACGCGCAAAGGACCATAAACCTTTGCAAAAATTTTCTCTCGAAAACTCCTAAAGCCTACTCATCGAATGGCGGCATCGTCCAGGCTTCCGCACCATATGCCAGGATGGGAATGATGAGCGACTTGTAGAGTTTGGTTTTGGTTCGTCGAGAGAGGACTTTACTTTTCAATCGCCTACTCAGTCCAAAGTAGCAACTGATGGCAAGAGTGTTTCTGCGTTGGATTTTAATGCTGGCATTGTTGATGTTGTTAATGCTGGTTCCCAGATACACGAAATCATCTACGACTTCGAAGTTATGACTATCAACAGTGACGTGGGAGCAAATCACGCATGCTATGACTATTTATTTGATGACGGGAGATATTTCGTCTTGCCTTCGTTCAATACCAGACCCCTTCGCTTCTGTAGCGAACGGCTCGGAGAGGTGCTTCCCAATTCTAAAGACATTTCTGGTATTATCCAGAATACATACGAGTATGAGTCTTGAGGGGATATCAAATTCCGACATAGCGGCCTAGAGGCAGTTCCTTATAGTCTCTCGGGTCTTCTCCAAGATTTGGCTCATGGTGAATATCGGGTCAATCGTGGACTTGCCAGGTCTAAAGCCACACTGATAAGGTCTGATCAGTTTGTTGACGGTGGACTTTAATCTTCAACACAATATGCTACATTAAGGAGACTTGTCCCACGATAATTGGCGCAGGCCGTGGTCTCCCTTTTTTGGATTGGGAAGAGCACACTTATATTCCGTTCGTTAGGTATGCTTCACCGTCGCATTTAAATAGTTCCTCCGGGTAAAATAGGCTCCCGCCGCTTTGTTATTTTTGAGCAGGAAAACGCTATTCGAGAACAATTTTGACATCGTGACTTCGACAGCGACGGAGTCTGTCTCCCACCGCAAACAAAACACCAAATTTTCGCTCCTTTAAATGGCCACTGTATTAGATTTCAGAAGGACCTTACCTTCTTCCCTCCTTGTCCCGTCCATCACATTTCTTAGACGACAGTGATGTCAGCCTCTAGTCTTACGAGGGACCGGAAATTCCAGGTTCATTCTCTTAAATCATGATCCTTTAAACGTTTGCAGAGGTCGTCATCAAAAGGGGGGTCTCTCATCCGAGGCATTTGTTAATTTTTCATTGGAGTATAGTTTTTATGTGGTGGGTTCCAAACACTACGCACAACCGCAGAGGATTCGCCTTCTTACTTTAGCTCACCTCCAAACGGATGTTTGTTGGCTATACAGAGGATACTTGGTCTAAGACCGGAAGTCGTGAGCTGCTTTAACCATATGTAAGAGAATCGTTTCTGGCTACTCCCAGGTGCGTTAACTTCTACACATGGCTCCATCCCCCTTCCTCCTTTATATATTTTTTGCTTCTGCTTAAAAAAAGGTGGAGGTCCTCTTCAAAAGTATATCTGAGGGAAGGATTTGTCAAATATTTTTCGTTTTTCATTCATTTTAAAATACTCTTTTACTCTGACAAAAAAAAGTTTTAACAAAAATTAATTTTGACAAGAAAAGATGGCAATCCTATCCAAAATGTAATGTATTTCTCATATGCAACTTTCATTTAATGTCCATATCGAGACATTTCAAAAATGTCTTTAAAGGCAAGTTTTTATATTTATTTACATACCTTTCAATTTACATATCGAAACAGTAACCAATCCTGTATTTTTAGCTAAAGTTTTAAGAAGTATGATCCTTCTTGTTATGTACTTGCTCTGCGATCTTACTTTCTGATAAAGGAATAAAATTGTTATCGATACAAAACCTATACGAAGTTTTATGTCAGAACGATTTAATATTTTCATTCCATTAAATTACAGTATAATGTTATCTTCATAATTAGCATGCTGTTATTTTAGCTATAAATTACTGAAGGATTACAACCCTCTCCAAAAATTTGTTTTAGGTAGCTAAAATTTTTAAAAGTTGTAACCCCAAAATAAAAATTGGATTACAGTCATGATTGCTACCCCATAGAAGTAATTTTCCATCAGATATATGTCATGTATTTTAATTTATTTGATAGAGAAAAGGTAGCAGCTCCGTTCCATGTGAAATTCATTTTAAAACAAACATTCATTCAGCTTTACACTGAATATTTTTTTCCTTTTACAAATATAATTCCTTTTATTGCTCTTGAATTGATCTTTAATCCACAATTATGCATGCTCTTCTCATATATATGCATATACTTAGTTATTTATAAAAGATCACAGCCCTGTTTATAAAGAAATTTTTGATCTCATAGATACCGTATTCATAATTAAACAGTCTATATATGTATAAGTATATCAAAATCAATGCAAATTTTGATGAACGCCTATAACTTGAGAACCGGATCGAATTGCACCAAATTTTTAGGAGTTATAAAGGGATATTAGGATAAGATTAATGGGTAAGTTTTCATAAGATTGGCGCAGCCGTCCTACATTGGTCGCTACCCATACAAAATACATGCAACAACAACAAATACATGTAAAATTCCAAAATACCCGTTCATTACTTTGTATGTGGTGTTAGAAGAGAGAGAGAAAAAGTGAAAAAAATGAAAATGAAAAAAAAAGTTTTTTTAAATTAATAGAAAAAAGGTAAAAAAAATTGTAAAGACTGAGTTTAAACACGAATATGTTTGTCGTTTTTTATCGTCAATTTCTCTCTTGCTGTTGCCAGCCATGTTCACACGGAGATTGCTCTCTGAGCAATTTTTTAGCATTTCGTTCTTCTTCATTCTTTCTTAATTTATTTTACTTTCGGAATTTTTCGTTGAGTAAGCGCTTGGCAGTTATTTTTGATTATTTAAATTGGAATAAAGGGTAAGTAAAATGGAAACTGTTATATTATTTTTCAATTGAATATAATTTTTGAAATATACTTACTTCTGTAACATAACAATGGCAGAAAAAATTAAGTGGTCAAGGATGCAAACCGAGCAACTAATTTCATTAGTTGAACAGAATGAATGCATATATAATGTGACGTCGAAAGGATATGTAGACCGGAACATTAAAGCTCGAGCCTTTAACAAAATTTGCGAAGAGATGAATATGTCAGGACTCAATGTAGCAGAATTGAAGAAAAAGTGGAAAAATTTGAGATCACAATATTTGAGGGAAGTTCGAGAATAAGCCTGCATCCCAGAAGAAGTGGATCGGGAAAAGTCGATGTTTATGAGCCCAAATTGTGGTGTTTCATGCAACTGAAGTTTCTTGAAATGCATACAAAAATTAGGAGTGGGCAGAGTAACAGGTAACATACTTTTACCACATCTTTTTGATATAATTTCATATTTTATTTTGAAGGATCAATCTGAGATATTAGAAAGTTTGGGCACTACATCAGATAGTCCATCACTAGATGTACATGATACATTTGTATTAACTACAACAACAACTGAAGATATTGTTTTTGTAAGTAATTTTGAAGTATACAAAATAAACGAAGTTATAAATTTACTTTTTCAAATTCGTTTATAGATCATAGATACGAGTAGTAGAAGCCCCAACAATGAGCCTAAAAGGAAACAAATGAAGGTATTAGCTATTATATTTTTAACATTAATATAGATACACTTATGCAAATGTGATGGTTTTATTTTTCAGAACAACTCTTTAGGCAACATCAGAAAGCAGTTATCTGCTATAAAAGAAAAAAAATTGTTTTTAAAATTTGTAATTATGGTAAAATGCTCCATCTTTTCGCAATAATCTGAAGGATATATGTTTACCACCTAATGCGCCTATACAATTAGGGAATTGTCATCTAATGGCTAACTTATTTGCTATAGACTCCCATTCCATAGTACTGCTTGGAAACTAGTATAATATAATTTTAGAAATGGAATTTTTTTTAAGTGCGAATTGGAAACATATACATATATATATATATGTACCTTCACAAATTGACTTTGCTTCCCTCCACACTTTTACCCAATCACGCCCTTTTCTCTTAATAGGTATAGCTGCAACTTCGTCACATATTTCAAGAAGGCCTAATGAATAATGTTTATGAAATACCTTTAATAATACATTTTGGTAGTGCAATTCAATTACAAACCTTTGCATATCACATCCTTTGCACTATCATCAGAATCAATCTCAACGGCTTCATCATAACACTCCAATATTTCCTGCATTAATTCAACTTTATCTGAATACTCCATAATCTGAAATATTAATAATTAGATGCATATGCGCGTAAGCATTTGTATTTATGTGTACATATAAATATTTTATTAAAAACAAAATTTCAATTTCCATACTTACCACATTCATTCGTTTAAAGTTTGAAACCATCGTAGAGATTTACAAGTATGGAATCTTGTGTATTTTACAGGAAAATGTCAAACTCGCATTTACCTGTCAATCTCGGGGTTTGACTGTCAAATAGAAAATCATAATGGCTGCCCGCAAGTTGACAGGCAAACTCGACGATGCGAACATCGATGGAATGAAAAATTTGAGCAATAAATATGGAGGCAATGAAAGAATTAACAAATAACAGAATGTCGCACCAAAAGCAGAGCAAAGAATTTGACAATGCGAATCAAGATGGAATTAGAGAAATTCAAAATGCGAATTGGGTGGGTAATAAGAGAATAGCAAAGTTTTAAAAATCAGGTGATCTCAGCTGTTTTCGAATGTAAACAAAAAAAATGGCGGATTCCATACTTGTAAATCTCTACGATGTTTGAAACAATTACAATGACTGTAAAATAAAAATAAAAGGGAATGTCAAAATATACACAAACGAATAACATAACAAAGCGTGTCAACCGGCACAACAGTGTCGGACGCTGCTCTCTTCGTCGTCGCCCTCTCCCCAGCAAACTATGTAAGTGTCGCTTCGCCAAAAGTATTCGTGTGTAAACTTAGTTAAATAATTTTTTTTCGTTTCCTTTTCCAAACTAAAATCCAAATTTCAAAATTTTAGTTAGATTTTCTTAATTTTTTTTATTGGTGTAGCAAAGCATGCTGGGGTCGCTAGTTTTACTATAATTCTAAAATATTTCTGAAATATTTTCTGTTTTAATCCTTTTCCCTCCATGCAAAAATCGTAAGTATTCCATTATCTAATTAACCACAATAGTTGTTTACTCTCGTGATAGCTAAGGCTAAGGTGATTATGAATAAATAAAAAAATGTGCAAAAAATTTCCATATTTGAAGCGTCAACTTACAATTCAATAATAAATATGGTCTCATTTTCTCTCTGCTTTAATATAATTTACACAATGTTTAACTTTAATAAAAAACGAGAGGGAAGTGCTGTGTTCGACCATGCCGAAGCCTTTATACCGTTCATGTACCTATCATATCTAAACAAACCGGTTGTATGGGAGCTATACCATATTTATTTATATTTATTTTAGTTTTCTCAAATGAACAATAAATTCTTAGTGACTATGAAGAAAGAATTTTTTTGTAGCTGTTTAAAGTAAATATATAATATAGTACGAGCTGCTCCAAAGGATAGAGACAAATCAAAATTCAAAATGTTATTTAATAATGGTAAAGCTAGGGTCTTCCATAAAGGGGCGTACATGTCACAGTTCAATTTTACTAGCTACATAAATTTTACTACAAAAATGGCAGCGAGGAAAGAGAATTGATTACTCAGAGATTTAATACCTAAAAGCAGACAGCGTTATTTATATGAAGTAGTCGATTCAGAAAACTTTAAAGAACGTAAGGAAAATTTTATGAACTTATTCTGTACTTTTTCTATGCGGCTTGTATGCATGTATGAAGAATGTTCTGTCTCTAGATGAAAGAAGCATATTCTAATGTAGTCAGAGATTTGTTCTTATGTTACCAGAGAAATGTTAGAAGAGAATCTGATAAATAATGTGATTAGAGTATTTCAATTTTGTATCGAAATAAATAGCTAGATCCTTAATTTCAGAAACCGAATCGAGAAATAATCTGGATATATGGTAACCCGTAGAGAAAAAATGAAACACGGTATTAGTGGATAGAAATTACTTTTTGACAATCAACAGTAGGTGATTCCGGGTGCATCAAGATCTCAGTTTGGCAAGGTCCACTTGAGGCGCACCGAAATAACTAAAGATTTTAATTACTGAGTAAATATTGAGGTCACCAGCATAAAGAAGAAATTTAAATGTAAGAAAAGAGGAACTGACATCATTGCAAATAATTTAGAAACAGTAGACAATATGGAGATCGGCTTATAATTTTTAACATCTTTCCTATTCCCATTTTTAAATTTTGGGGTTGTATAAGCTATTTTCCTATCATCTGTGAAATTGCCTGACCACAAAGACCGAAAATTAACGTTAGTCGTCTTATGAGAGATGAACATTTTTTGAATATAATTGCTGGAGAGCCATCTCCATAAGTTTAGATGATTTTACATCTTCCATTCCTTTAAAATATCATCTTTGGTTTAAACGAGCGACCAAAAGTGAGAGTAGATTCGGAGATAGAGCGGCAGTCATGCTGAGTCTCTGAGTCTGATAAGAAGTTTGAAGAAAAAACTCAGCGAAGAAACTAGCATATTCTTCAGGAGTAATAGCATACTTGTCGATATAGAAGACGGATGAAGGAATATCAGAACTAGATTTCCGACAGTTAATGTAAATCCTTCGGGTTACTTTTGATATTTATTTCATATTTTATAATGTATTTATTGTAAAGTTATTATCGAGACTTTTGAATTTATTTAAGTAGATTTTGTAAAGACTGTGGTAGTACGGATTAACAATATTTTCGATTTTTTGGAAAAACTTAGATTTAAAATTTTTTAGGTGTTTCAATTCTTCATATACCATGGTACCTTCTAAACCCGCATGGGAAGAATGGAAATATGATCAACAACCAAATTATATAAACGCATCTTAAAAACAATAGAAGCATTTGACGTGTCCATATTGGACTGGTCTAATTTTCACTTTCTAGCAATGAATTTAAATGGTCGAAATTGTGAAGCAGTAGAAAATTCGTAGTACTCCAAAAATAATACTAGTAGAATATGATGATCATTTGCCTACGAAATCTCAAAAGTGCATTCCGACAGCCGGTAGCTTATATTATTACATAGATGTACTTGTATAAGATATAAAGTGATAGCCGTTCTATTGACAAATGAGTTTAAATGTCCTAAGCCGATGCTTAAGTACTATCAGTGGCATAGAGTTGCCGTTATTAGATACATTAACTAAAAATAGGACAGACGAATTATGGAAAGTGCGCCAAGAAATTTTACCCAATTTGAAGTCACCAAAAACGTATTTTAAAACTTAAAGACATAACATTGTCGATATATAATTTGTAAATCACATCAATGCTGTTCGGTGGAACATACGAAGCGCACACAAAAAGTGTTTCACGAGAGATGTTCACATTAATACAGAGTTGGTCATGTATAGAGTTCGTATTTTGAAGTTTGTCGAGAAATAAAGATAATTTACACACTACTGCATTCAAAACTCCACCTTGACAATCCAGTCTTTAATTCATCTCCATCCTTCCGAGAAACGCCATAGTGATTTGCATTTTGCATTTTGAGTCGAAGAAATTAGGAGCAAGCTAACATTTGATAATAAAAAAAACTCTATTTTTTTAGCCGATTGAAATGGTTTCAGAGGAAAATAATTCAAATAGAAGTACGACGATATTAGTGGGATAAATCTCAGGCCTAAGCTTATTACATATATTTATTTTCAGGAACACCCAGAAATTGGGAGTTAACTTTGCCTAAGGTATAAAAGCAACACAAAATATCTTATTGTTCCCGTAGCGCTTTTCTACATTTTGGACTATGTTCCTAGGACTAACAAATGGCTGGAATGGAAGGCTGAATGAAGTCACTTTAATCGTGAAGCAACTGCAACTTAAATTTCTATGTTATTATTGGATCCGATAATATGTAAATAAATTTTTTTTGTTACGACATTTAGCATAGACATTTGTCATGATGATGGGCACTATTAGATGTATCGAAATTAAAATTAAATACATCTGGGTCCATAGTTGACTGATTGTTGACTAAGGCGAGCCTTCAACTTTTCTGCTCCTACATGGATTAGAGGTATTGTCTAAGTAAATGTTGTAAGGGAACTATAAGATACGATACGAAGCTTCGTTAAAATATTTTGCATTAAAGCAGACGGACAAAAGGACAGACGGCCAGACGGACATTCTTAAATTACCTCAGCTTGTCATTCTGATATGATCGGTATAAATTTTGATGGATCTATCTCTTCACCTTCTGGTACTTACATGTTCCGGCCCTAAGTTTATGTTTATGAAAGGTATAAAAATTCTAAAAACAGGACACAGGCAATTGTTAAAAATTCATATATATTTGCTAATTACGGATTTCACAAATCATGCCAAGAGTAACGAGCGATTTGCATGAAATTATTATCTACGTAATGAGAAAAAATTTTTCGTCATACTCCATTACTTCCGATTGTCGTTGGAATTTCTAGAATCAGCATTAATTTCGTGCTAATCAAATATATTATTTGCTAATTGAATTCTCATATTTTTACGCTAATCAGTTCACAATAGAAAGTTCATTGCGATAAATGGCTTTGTTATGACAGAAAAAATTTTAAGTATACGATATGGAATTGTTTGTGTTATAAAAATAACTCCTTAATTGAAAAATACGATAAACAAATATGGAAAAATTTCAACTTAGATACGATTTTGAGCTCTGTATTTTTGTAAAGATAAATTGTAATTCTGAAGGAGGTGTAAATAAAATACAGTAAAAAATTTTAACAATTTTGTCAGACACTTTTTATTATTCGTAAGGGTTCAAGAGATATTCTTTTAAATTAAATTTACAAATTTATTTATATCTATCATCGTAATATGGTAATCTAAAAATATAAATGACGTGTCCATCTGAAAATTATTTAACTTTTTGATATTTGCATTTTTAGGGGAAATATTTTGAAATAATTTTATATTTATCCTTGACAGATCACTCAAAGCACAAATACTTAATTTTTGTATTTTACTTCAAAAACTTCAGCTTTTAGTTTATTTTCAATAAAATAATAGTTTTCAAAGTCACCCTGTAGTTTTGTCGTCAAGGCAGTGTATATTGCGCCTGAAAATATGCAATGTTTTTAGGAAAGCTTTCTGAAAAGTAAGCAAGTACCATAAAATGAAAATTATGATACAAACCTACATATCGTATTCCCAGCAAACACAAGAAAGCTTAACAATACTCTGCTTTTATTTCAATTGAATATCGACATTAATTTTTTTGATTATTCGATATTAGTTATTTTGTCATGTTTACAAAATATTGTCCTAAGTAATAAATATTTTAAAAACATCTACGACTGTAATTGCAAACAGTTTTTACTTCATTTAATATTTAATTATTTCAAATGATAAACTAATAACTTACTCTTCAACTGCTGGTAGTCGCCCACCATGTTCCAAAAAGTTTTACATAAGCGACAATGACAATTTGTGGTTTTATCGCGGTAGTATCTTGTCTTTGTTTAAATAATTATTGACAAAAGAACGGTGGGTTTAAATTGACACTAAAAGAACCATTGCAGCTTTAGCTCTAAATGCCCAATCCAGAAATTTTGGGAAAAATTTTTTTGTCTTAACATTTTTAGTTCTATATCTAACTGCTTCAAAATGAAAATTCTCACTAAAAGTAATACATCTTAAAATCTATATTAAAATATAATAAGATATTGCTAGGAAAGAAGAAAAATTATTTAATAAGTTTTCAGTAGTTCTTCTATTTCGCTTGTTATTTGTTCATCAGCGACGAGAAGTAACAATTGACGTTCATGCTCAAAAAAATATTTTAATAAAAAATTTATTAATGCTGATTTGTTTTTTTTGTTTTTATATTTTCACGCTGACGTTAAAAAAATTTATTTACGGTCACGTTAAGAATTAATAATTATTATAAGCCACAATTTTGTATTTTGAAAGGTCAAAGGTGGGAAAGTATGTTTCCAGATACCCAGAAGGGCATCGGCATCATCAATTCAGAAAATACGTCGACGGAAAAAATTTCAAATTTTTTTTGGAATTTCTCATTAAATTTTTGATATAATTATAAGTTTCTTGTTTTGGCAAAACAAAAACCAGTTAAAAAGTATGTATTAACTGCTATTATATGATACTTTGCACTTTAATATTTTCACTTGACATCGAATCACGGGTATTCTTCGGGTATTCAAATCCTCATATATAAAGCTGCTCAAAAAAAAAGAGTATAAAAATAGGAATTAATTAAATTAATTAAAGAGTGGCGCCACTTACCTATTATGTCGTTCCTACTGACGGCCGCAATAGCAGAGTGGTTAGCATTGCGTACTACAATTCGCAAGACCTGGGTTCGAGTCCAGGTTCCACCAACTTTTTGTTCTGATTGCCGTCCCCTCGGCAGGGAATATCAATCAATATCGGTTACAAAGTGCCATATATATATATATATATATATATATAAATACATATATATTTATATGATCATTACGGCAACATTAGCATTTTATGTCTTCCACAGAGTGTGTAAAACATAACGGAGCAGGTAACAGCTCAGTGTGTTTTTAACTACAGCACCGGCACTTATAGGGGAAGGTTTTGGCTACTAAGCAGGGTTGCTCGCTCAAGCGGCAACCAGAAAACTCAGATTTCTTATATTGAAGATAAAATCATAAAAGGAAATCGAGATTTCTACAAAGAGCCGGTTTAAAAAAAATAAACTTCATAAGTGTGTTGGATAACATACTAAAATTATCAATACAAAAATATCTAACAGAGCTTCGATATTGTTGTTATTATTTTGTAGATATTGTTATAACCTATTGAAATGATAACATGTAGATACGAGCATCATGGTGGGGGAAGTATCTTTTTGTTACTAATATTTCCTGAAGTGCTGATACTTATACCTCTCAGGTGCTGATTTACCGTCCTATACCCAGCGAAGATCTTATAATAGAAGAAAATTTGTCTTAAGCTTCAAATACTTAACTGAAGGGTTTGCTGGGTTGTAGCGTCGAGCTTTCCTAAAGCTTAGACATATGACTATATACAAATAACTTTACTTGAGGTTTAATTCCAACTAGAAATCACTTTCTTATCTATATACTTGTACTAGGTATGTTCAAAGTAAAAGGTGAAGGTATTGCTCACTGTTTTCTTTGATTATAGTGGTGTGGGGCATCATAAGTTCCTGCCAAAAGGTCGTATAGTTAATAAGGAATACCACAAGGAAGTTATGCGACGTTTGCGTTATGCAATATGGCTCAAACGATCGGAATTGGGGGAAAAAAAATCGTGGAGTCTGCATCACCATAATGCACCAGCTCACACATCAATGCTTATACGTGGTTTTTTGGCCAAAAACAAAACCGTTATCATACTTCAACCACCGCATTCAGCATGATTTAGCTGTCTGGAACTTTTTCCTATGCCCAAAACTAAAGAAACCAATGAAAAGAAAGCGTTTTGCCAAAATTGATGAGATCAAGCAATGATCGTCAGCTCATGGCATAGTTATGGCGCCGCTCTCAAAAGTATTTTATGATTTTAAATGCTTTTAATGACATGCATGACGTTAAAAAGTTATAACGAGAAGTCAAAAGAAAAGTTATTATAAAATTGATTTAATAAAATAATAATATAATTACGTTTTCTCTTCTCTCAATATCACTTATTTTTATTCCAACGACCACGTTGGTTAAAGTAAACCACCTATGACACACTCTTATATATGAATATGTTCACTCTTTAGTTCATATTTTATATATATGTATATTTATATGTCATCGTAAAGCATACTGATGTGCCATCAACAAAATCCACTTGAGGCAGGTCAAATCACTTTTACTACAAGAAAACATCGCATCCTTGCTCAATATGCGGTGCAAAAAAAAACTCACTCAAAGTGTACCAAAGCTCGGATAGTCTGCATGACTGAAAAGCTCTACGAGTCGATGAAACGGCCACACAAAGCGAATGCGCACCACAGTAACCAGAGAAGAGAGAGAGAGAGAGAGAGAGAGAGAGAGAGAGAGAGGGAGTCAAAAGAGAGTTGAATTTGTCGGGACATATGTTGTGGTGAAAAGTTATCTTTGGTGGTGAGTACATGTGTGGGTTTCGTCGATTGCCCACTACTAAACTGAGACTCCTGCAGTAATTGTTGTTGTAGGTGTTGGTGTTGCTACCGATTCGTTGCTGCTGTGGTTGACAAATTTTTGCATTTCGTCGACATTAGCTGCCTACTGCTTGCTTTCAAGCCGCCTGCTGCCTACTGCCTGCTGCCGCCACGACGACGGCATGTGTGTAAACTTTGTGGTCGCCTTTTATTGAAATTAAATTTTTCGTTCTTATGAATTTGGCATTAAGAAAGCGATGCGGTGTGGTTGGAGGAGGGGGTTTCCCCTTTTTCCCACAATTTACCACTCTCACTTACCAATTGCACCGTTAGTTATGCGTGTAACTATGAACAATGTCACATTGGTAGGGGATTGAGAGGGAAGGATGAGGTAGCGCTGCTGTTGGTTGGTTACATTTGAGTGCCATTTGTTTTATTTGTTCTGCGTATTTGACTTTCAGTGCATTTTATTGCGGTCGCTGCAGTTGTTGTTGTAGTTTTTGCTGTTGCTATAAGTAATTTGGGTAATTTCTTGTTAACTCTTGCATTGTTGCCTACTTATGCATGTATGTGTGTGCAAATATAGGTAAAAACATATGTACAGGGATTGCCTTTTTGTACATGGTTACACACATATGTACATAAGGGCTTGTTTAGCTATATTTGCTCATCCTTTGCAAATTCGTTGCATAGATTATGGCGCTTGGCCTAGATTTTCATAGTGAAAGCGAAAACAAACGGCATTTTTGCAATATTTCACAATAAGTGTAAGCGTTTTTATATTTGCTATTATTCTACATAAATGTATATATGTTTTTATGAATTTTTGTAAGGCAAAACATTATCAGAACGGTGAAGCTGAGCTTAAATACACTATTAGTTGGATGCCGTGAAAGTTTTACATATTTATTTATTTATATATAGAAATATATCTGCATGCATGTAAACATATACATTAATCTACTTTAACGCTTGCATAAATATTTATAAAGCTGTAAACACTAATCGCTTCGGGTCACTTCGCTTCAAACGGCATTTAAATACGAGTAGAATTCAATTTTCAAAAGTCTCAATTGCTTTTTGTCCTTCAAAACCCTGCGATGCGTACTTGGACTTATATATGCGTGTACGTTTGTACTTGTGTGTGTGTGTGTCTGTGTATGCCTTTGCACTTTCACGAGTCATTTCTTGTGTTGCATGCCACGCGTTTTTCCTTGACCGAATCACCCCAAAGTCATCAATAAAATTACCTGCGTGCGTGTGTGTATACATACATACATTTAATATAAAAACAGAGACGCTACGATTAATAAAACAAAGTAAACTTCAAAGAAGCAATAACGGAAAAATTGGTACAATAAAAAGCGAAATTAGAATAAAAATTGTATAAAATCATAAGAGTTGCTTCCATAAGAGTTTTTTTGAAGTTCAAAGATTTGAAATGTTCAGTTCTTTAATTTTAATTAAAGAATTTCTCTGAATTCTACATTACTTATTGTATTTTAATTATTTCTTTTATTTTCACTATTTAATTTAATTTAAATTAATTTATTTTATTTCATTATATTTTAATTAATTTAATTTTATCTAATTAATTTTTTTCTGTATTATTTTATTTTGTTTTATTTTAATTTAATTTATTTTATATTCCTTTATTTAATTAAATTTATTTTATTTTTTTCTTTTGTTATCTTTTTTTTTGCTTGGTTTTATTTTAATTACTTTATTTTATTTTATAATATTTTATTTTTTATTTTATTTCATTTTGCTTTATTTTATTTCATTTATCTTACTTTGATTTGTTTTAATTTATTTTATTTTATATCATTTTATTTTAGTTTATTAATTTTATTTTAGTTTATTTTAATTAATTTTATTTTATTTTAATTAATTTTCTTTTTTAAAATTTATTTTATTTTATTTTATTTTATTTTATTTTATTTCATTTAATTTAATTTTATTTTATTTCATTTCATTTCATTTTATTTTATTTTACTCTGTTTTGTTTTGATTTATTTCATTTTAGTTTATTTTATTTTAATTTATTTTATTTTAATTTACTTTGTTTTGCTTTAACTTATTTTATTTTACTTCATTTTATTTAATTTAATTTAATCTTTTTAAGGGTATTTTTAATGCGGCCTGTAATTGTTTTTGGTTATAAGTAAATGAGCTGTATTCCAAGGCCTATTTTTGTTAGAAACATTATTTTTTCATTGAATATTTTGTTATACAACAAAGAAAAAATGGCAGAAGTGACAGCTGTTTCGGAGATCACCACATCTCCTCATCAGACTTCTTTTGCCAGGAATATTTTTAATTTTATTTTAGTATATTTTAATTTATTTTATTTTATTCATTTTATTTTTTCTTATATATTCTTTTTCATTATTATTTTTTTTTAATTTTTTAAATAAATGTATTTGTTTTTCATTTTATTTTACTTTATCTTATTTTATTTTATTTCAATTTAAATTATTTTATTTTGCTTTACTTAATTTAATTTAATTTATTTGATTTAATTTTATTTTCTCTTATTTAAAATATTTTTATTTCATATATATTAAATTTTAATTTCGCTTTTTTTATTTTATTTATTTAATCTTTTTACTTTGATTTAAATTTATGTTATTTTATCTATGCTAAGCTTAACATACAGCTTATATACTTTACTATATCTATAGAAAGCTGCTTAAAATTTCATAGTACTTATGTAAAACGACACTCTGAATAAAGCAGTTAAACAGATTAAAATCGTTTTTCTTTCATTCGGCTGATTTCAGTAAAAATTTTATTTTATTTGAGTAAAAATTATTTTGATTTGTACTTTACATTTGAAAATAATCCATTTATTTACATCAAATGTACTTTTTGTGATTTTACCAAACATATTAGATTTGGATTAAATGTTAAAATATATTCACAAATTATTTATTTAAAAAAAATTATAAAATGCTAAGTCAAAATGTGGTAAATTTTGTTGCTGATTTCAATAAGCCCTTAAATAAAGAAAAAGCACATTGAAAAGTATATGTAAAATACCTGCATAAGTAGCGTTGATACCTTACACCATCTTTAATCAATCTACCCCAACACATTTCTGTGGGTAATCGGAGTAGGAAAGAAATGAAAACTTCGATTATATGTTAGCTCAAACATTCATAGATATATAAGGGTATTGTTAGTGCAAAATAAATAAACAATATTTAAAACTTGTGCTCAACTTTACTTTGCCTTTTGATTTAGCAGCATCAATAAAGGAGAATAGCATACATACAACAAAAGACAGTTGGCAACCCAGCAGTCAAACTAAAAATTTCAACTACTTCGGTTAGAAATTTGTACGCCCCATATATAGGGTTTTCCAATAAGAGTGATATGATTTCTTAAAAAAAAAAAAACACACACTAATTGTTAAGAAAAATCAAATATTTTTTCTTTAATGTGAAAAACAATCGATACAATTTAGTTCTGAATATAACATCATTCAAATGGCCTTTACGATTTCTTTTGCATAAACGATTTCGATGAACTCAATTTGAGAACTCTTTCCACTAAATCAAGTTGTATCTCATGAATAGCACGTTCAATATTGACTTTTAAAAATTGAAGAGAGTCTGGTTTATTGCTAAAGACCAATGACTTCAAATAACCCCACAAGAAATAGTCTATGGTGTTCAATTACAACTGCTTGGAGGTCATTTAATGTCACAATTTCTTGAAATAATCGAATCTCCAAACCTTTCTCGCAATAATTCGGTTGTTGCACGTGCTGTGTGACACGTAGCCCCATCTTGTTGGAACCAGATGTTGCTAAGATCAACTTCTTCCAATTGTGGTCAAAAAAAAGTTGGTTATCATCGATCTATACCGCTCTACCTTGCCAGTAACGGTGCTACCAGCTTCATTTCCAAAGAAGTACGGACCGATGATTCCACCAGACCAAAAACCACATCATCGGAGAAGATGATTTTCTGAAAAAAGTTGCAATATCAACTTACTGAATACAATGAAAACAAGACAGATAATGACATATTAAAAATTGCCAAAACGACACTTAGAAGTCATATCGTCCCTATTGGAAACCCTTTATTTATAAGTATATGTATTTATATTTTCTTTAGTTTAAAAATTTTAATAACAAAAAAATTTTAATATTACTATTTTTAAGTGCATGTATTTTTAAATATGTTTCTTTGTATATATATCTAATAAAAGAAATTCTATTTAAAAATCTTAAATTTTTGAGTTATGGTATTCCATCGCGGCGATAATGTGTTCCAGAAAATTTAAAAAAGATGTAAGAGTATAACTTTTATTTTTCATTCAATAAAACATTGAAATATTGACTTTTAAATGCACAAACTTTAGGGGTAGGTAAATTCCAGTTTTTGGATTTTTTAGCATTATTGGGCCTTATACATCCAACCTTAAAATATTATTGGAAATATATAACGGTAAGCACCTGCGCCTTGTCAGGCATGCCAAACATCTTATAAATAAATCATATCGTAAAAAAACTGGCTTATTTTTACCCAAAGTTTTTTATTTAAACTTTAATCTAACACTAGTTGAATGAAAAGTTTTAAATATTTTGCAACTCTCTGAACCTGATACTCTTATTTACATATTGATTTTCTATTGTGAACAGCTATTTAAATAAGAAGAAGATATGAAAACGTCAATAAATAATACGAAAACATGAGTAGAGCGTGGTAAATATTTGTCGCTGCTTATGTATACTACTGTTATCTATGTCTAAAAATAAATAAAATGTGAAAGAATTTCTGAAAAATCTAAAAATCTTAAAGAACTTGCTTCATACCCTTGCCTTAATACGTTAGAAAAATAGTATTCTTGTTTATCGCGAAATATATGTGAGACTATTTATTTCGCTCAAAAACCTGTGCTGCCGTGCTTTCGTATTTGTTTAAAAACTTTAGTAATAGGCAGCCTTTTATTTGAGGTGCGTACTGCTACTTAAAAAAAATTTTTCGCACATCGTTTATTTGAGCTTTTTTTATAAGGAGTTTTTGGTTTTCGTTAGAGCTGCATACCAACCTTAACCGACGAAAAATAAAGTTGGCAACTAAATTCAGAAAGCTAGGAAATGGAGGATGGTTCATTGACTTCAACGTATAGTATCCCGTATCGCGTTATAACATAGACTGATTTTGATAATTATTTTTCAATGTCAATGTATAATAATTGTTAATCCTTTCAGTATTGGATAGGTTATATTTTGAAGTTGCCGAAAGAAAAATGCAAGCTATAGGGAGACTTTAATACAAGCTCACGCTTATCTCTTTGCCATGAAGTCAGATTTGGATAATTTTTTTTGATAAGGTAATTGGGTCCCAAAAAAAAATGTCTAATTATCCTATGAGTGGCAAATAACTGTCATTTGTTTTCCGTTCACATATTGCATTGGCGTGTTGTCTGTTATAAAAAAAGTAATAAGAAATGAAGTGCGTAGAAATTAGCGTATTAAAATCACCAATAATTATAAAAGGATATTTTTTTTAATTTGACCTCCGAAAGAACTGCAAAGCAAAAATTAATATACTATTTAACCCTAGTAACTCAGTTCTTAAACTAGTGTAACTATACCTTAGTAATTTCGTCGTAAACAACATTAATTAATTACAGAAAAGCTTAATGTCGGAGATAATGGGATCACAAGTGAGGACACACATCGAGTTTTCATTGTTTCTTTTGGAGACAACTCGAAATTACTCAAGTACACTTCGATTAGCTTGAGAACTTACGTATCAATAATATCATTATTTTATGAATTTTAGTTTTTCGGAGCTTAATTTTTTATTTTTATTTTGTATACATTGAGTTATGTAGAAATTATTATGTATTTCCAGGAATTAGTTTCGCCCTAAAAACCCAATTGAAATATTTGCTGGGTATTGGAAATTCAGGTGATTTGTAGCTTGTGTGTATTTATATGTGTGTGACTTGCTCATGTATTTGTCTTTCACCGTCGTTTGACTGTTTTGTTATTCTTTTCACTGATAAAGCGAATTTTGTTGAGTGCATTGTCACCCCTCCTCGATTTCATTATATCTCCTGATAGTTTTAAAGAAGAATAGAAAAAGAAAAAATGTGTGAAAAAAATGAAGATTGCGTAGAAAAATATGTCGTAAAACCCTATTGAAAAGAAAAATTGAGCTAAAGCAAAAAATTATTTGTAAAAATTTTTAAGAATAGTTTCAACAGGAAAGCTGAATTCGTTCAGTGAGCATGTAGCTGCTAGTTAGAATTCTCCATTTATATTTTTAATTAAAAAGTGCTCTTTTTGAAGTCTAACGAATATTGAAAATGTTATATGATTTCCAAAAATGTGTACAGTTATTTGAGAAACTCAAAAGCTACTGAACAGTATCCGCTTTGTCAATAACCCCAAACGGTTCAACGGTAGAGATAACCTCTCTCTTTCTTTGTATTTTACGGAACTAGTTTAAACAATATCTAGTAACTGTACATATGTTTGTATGTGCAAGTATATGTACAGTAAGTACAAAGAACTTGAGCAAGTAAGTAAGAGCTGTGGAAAAGCAAATACGAATGAAATGAAAGAGGAGCACATGGAGTAATGCAGGCAAATTGAAGGGGAGCCACTGCAAAAGTTTTCTAAATATTTACACAATGCAGTTGTTGGTTAGGAGCTTCGATGTCCCTTTTCAGGCTTTTTTTGTGTTTTTTGGCCAGCCCTTCAATTTTCTTGCGAAACCTCCTTTATGTCCTTTATGTTTAGTAGTGCTAAGTAAATATCATACACACATACATATGCATGTGTGTAAATGTATTGAAGTCCACAGACATTTCCTGATGCCGCTAACGCCACCAATGGACTGAGAGCAGCTTCAACAATACTTGGTACCAGAGTAAGTAAGTACCTATACATAAATATACACATGTATGAATATATAACCGCTATATTTATTGCTGTTGCTGTTGTTATTGTCGAAGATATGGGTTTGGTCCTGTTGACCGGATGTGCACACGTAGCAAACGGAAATGCAAGTTTAGTACATGTTTTCTTTGTGTTTTGCGAATTTTGTGTTGCTCGAAGTTTTCCATTTGTTTCACTTAAAAAAACTACGGAAAAAATAAAATGTTGCTGAACATTTTTACTGTTTTATCATGCATTCAAAATGCATTTAGATACGCATAGTAGTTTCTAATGTGAAACTTCAAGTCAAAAAGTAAGGATGCCACCTATTTAAAAAAATTATAATTAATATAAAATCGAAGCGTTTAAAATACAGTACTATTTCAGCAATTCACATGCTTAAAGTTGAAAAAAAAATTTAGAAGGGCTGCCATCTATTTAAAATAATAATAAAATTTAATGAATAAATAAAAAACCTAAAAAACTAACCTTCCCTTTCCCCTACTTTTTTTTAAAGAAAAAAACACAGAAAATTAAAATTTAATGCCAAATGTATATTATCATTCGGATGAACATCCTTTGACATTTATTTTTTGAAGATTATCTCTTTCAAATGTTGGCTGTGGCGACATCTCTGATGGTCTATCCGTTGAGTCCAACATTCCATGACTCGTTTGAGCATTTCGAGTGTGACTGGCGAATGACACGCCTGCTGTTTTGCTCAAAGCCTGAATCGAAGTGGGATTGTCCGCATAGACAGATTCCCCACAGGAAAAATTCTAACGGTGTGATATCACACGATCTTGGTGGCCAATCGAACGGCCCAAAACATGAAAATTATCTGCTCACCGAAGTGTTCTCTCACTAAATCCATTGATTGATGTGATGTGTGGAAAGTGATGCCACCTTGTTGAAACCAAATGTCGCGCAGATCCCGAGCTTCAATTTCAAGCATCAAATAGGCGGTTATTTTGGCACGATAACGGTCATTTTTCAAGAAATATGGACCGATGATTCCACCGGTCCACAATCCACACTAAACTGCTGTTTCCGCTGGTTTTTTCTTGATGAAATTTTGCTTGTTTATATACCCATTGAGACAGAAATACGCCTTATCACTGAACAAAATTTGGCTCGAAAACGTCGGATCTTCTTTGAACTTTTCAAGAGCCCATAGAGTGAAGCGATGTCGCTTGGGAAGGTCGAGCGGCTCAGTTCCTGCACAAGCACAATTTTATACCTTTCAATTTAAGATCTCGACGTAAAATGCACAAAGTCATTTCATACGTCAGTCGGATTTGCTGCGAACGGTGCTGAATCGACTCTCCACGGTCTTCGTGTACACTCTCAGCTACGGCCGCTATATTTTCTTCAATGCGTGCTGGAAGTGATCTATTCGGTCGAATATTATCCTATAACGAATGCTGAGTCTCTAGGTGGGTAATGGTGTTGCGAATAGTACGCTCGATTATGTTGACTATAAATTGAGCGAAGCGCTCGAAACACATTCTTCACAGAACGTAAATTTTCCTAATAAAGGTGAATGGTTTGGAAACGTTGTTCAGGAGTAAGTCCTTCCATGAAAACAAAATTCCAAACAACTAACAATCTGAATAAAAATAATGTGACAGCTTGACAGGACTCACGCTTAATCGTGAAAAAAAGGCTATTGAAAAAATTACCTCTACTTGAATCGCCCTATATTATTTGAAATGTTTCCAATTATTAAAGTTTTTACGGAATAAAATAAAATAAATTAACAAATAATTTAATAATAAATAAAAATACCGTTAATGTACATAAAGAATTTCCCACGGAAAACGATACAGCTCGAAAATGCAAAACAAATAGTCTTGAACGCTTTCAAGCTTTGCCGCAGCAGAAAAACTACTTTTAAAAAGTCTCATTTTCCGTAAGTCTGAATTTATGTTACTGTAAAACACGTTTACTTCACTCTTATTCCTACTTGGCTTAATTAAATTAATTAATTATCAATATTTTTAGAATAATTAATTTGCAACACACTCATATTCCACATAGATCCAACTCAGTGACCTTGCCATTTTCCACAACAAGGAAATCTCATCTAAAAACCAAATATTTAATTGTTTGTTTGTCTAAACTTCTGTGTACCAACCACAAGCATTTGATAACTTTTAAAAAACAACTAAATTTACTTATTTACTTACCTGCCACTTGAGTGTATTGAATTTGTATGCTTAATACAGTACAAAAGTTTTTAGATATAAATACAAACATATAAAACATATATGTATGTGTGTATGCATGTGTTGTAAGTGCACTTTTCCTTGTTTGCTCTTTAATCTATAAACTCAACAGCACTCACTTGCCATTTCCGACGGTTTTTCCTGCTCGTTTTTTTGTTTCTGCTTTTGTTGTTGTTGTTGTTGTTGTTTTTTGCGTACTTTGCCGACACTTTATTGTACTTAATTTTAGTTTATCTGCAAGGAAACTTTTAATCAGCTGCATTTCTTTGGCCAAAATTTCTACGCGGTGTAGAGCTCACCTGCACTATTCTACTCCAAGTCATTCTCTTGGCTGCTACCTCCCACGGTTGGAGAAGAACGGAATGTGCAAATATATTTGCATTGTTCGCTCATTTTATGTGATAGTTTTTTAATTTTCTTTTTTTAATATTTTCCATTTATTTTTTGCTAAATAAAAGCCTGCGTTTCTATATACATGTATGTATGTATTTGTATATTTATTTGCTCTTGGTAGGTTTTGTGTTGCAGTGAAATTGGAAAAATATTAGCTATTCCTGAAGAAACTTTCTAAAGAAACTCAGATTAGCTTCTATGTTTTTACCGCCATACGATTTCATTATAAAGTTTGCTGACCCAAATTTATTTTTTAGCATTTGTATGCAATAATTGTACGAGTATAATGTAAAAAGAAAATTGATTGCAAAAAAAACATTGATTTATTGAGTCAAAATAACATTTCGCTATTAAATGATCTTTCTCATTAACTAATAATAAATAAATAAAAAATAAAATAAAAAATAAATAAAATTAAAAAACTAGGATAAAAAAATAGAGTAAAATAAAATAAAATATGAAATGAAACTAAATTAAATTGAATATAATAAAATAAAATAAAAACAAGAAAGAAAGACTGCCTTAGATTGCACAAGTATATGTCCTAATAGCCCGATTTCGATGATTTTCAGGACCAATATGCAATTCTTCAAGCTTGTGTAGCATACCTAATTACACGTCCATAGGTACTTTTTTGAAGGATTCATGACCCATAATTTCAAATCTGAAAAAAAAGAACGATCTCACCGATACCGACAAATGATCCTTTAAACGTACACGTTTATCTGCGTACACAGTGTGCGACTAGCTTACTTTCAAACAGACAGAATGACAGAAGGATATGTCTAAATAAACACAGCTCGTGATTTTGATACGATCGGTATACATTTTGGTGGGTCTATCTCTTCTCCTTCTGGTACTTACATACTTCGGACCAGAGTAAAGATACCATTTCATGTACATGAAAATTATAAAAACTACAATAAATGAAAATAAATAAAGCCAAATATAATAAAAAAGTGTAAAAAGAAATTAAAATAAATTAAAATAAAATAAAATATAAAAAATAATATAGAATAATTTAAATTAAATTAAAATAAAATAAAATTACTTAAAAGTTTGCTATCGCAGTATTAACATGAACATTTGGAACAACGAAATGGTCTGATACAGACAAAAAATGCCGGCTATTTTTTCATAAGCAACAAAGCCAATTGCATAAATTAGTATGCCGGTCAGATGTGAAATACATGCCGCTAAATTTAAGTGACACCTCATCGAGTGATATCCCAACAGACTTTCAGAATTTTCAGTCATTAATTTTACAATGGAAAATGAAGTTAGTCCACGTAAAGTATCCATATGCAATCGATCAACTAGAAATATACACAACTGCATCCAACGACTGGCTCAGCAGACCAGGAAACTTTGGTGAAACCGAAGGTTTTATGTGCGGAATACAGGGCCAAGTGATTGTAACTAAAAATTATAAAAAACATATCATTCGAGCGTCCATTGAAAATGATCTATGTCTACTATGCCAAAAACTACCTGAAACTATTCACCACATTACAGGTATATGTGCTCCATTAGCAGCTAACGAATACTAATGAGGCACAACCACGTCATAAAAATTGTACAACAATGTTTAGCACTCAGATATGGATTAATTATAAATACAAATACAATTACCAAACCATTTTAAAAAGCAGTTCAACAAAATTATACTGGGATCGATCAATATTGACCAATCATCACATCGCACACAATAGACCTGACATAACTGCAAACGAGAAACACGAAAGAAGTGCCCTTCTCATAGACATAGGAGTCCCAAACACGCACAATCTGCAAGAATGCTTCACAGAAAAATGCAGAAAATAACACAATTTAGCGCATGAACTTAAGGAAATGTGGAAACTAGAAACCATCGATATAGTTCCAATTATCATATCATCTATGGGAGTTATTCCGAAAAATTTTAATACGAGTGTAGATAAATTAAAAACGACTGAGGGGCGACACCTGATACTGAAGGCTGCTATATTATCCACTACTTCAACAGCTAAAAAAAATTTAAACACAGAATATTATACTGATACTGATACTGAAGGCTGCTATATTATCCACTACTTCAACAGCTAAAAAAAATTTAAACACAGAATATTTAAAAAAAATAACATACCATCATCAGTTTCTTGTATCCTTCAAACATTTACTTATTGTTACTCATAAGCAATGCGTGGTGTATAATTTATAATTTATAACAATAGTATTAAGTATTTTTTTGTAAAAGATACGTTTTACAGTGTGTATACATTTATAGGGAAAAACAAAAAAAAAATTAATAAGTAAATAAAATAAAATAAAATAAAATTTAAAAAAATTTAAAAGGAAATACAACTACATTATACTACATGAAATTAAATTAATTAAAATGAAAATAATATAAATGATTTAAAAAATTAATGTAATTTCAAAAAAATGTATAAGTTGAAATAAATAATAATAACAAATTTTATAAAAAATCTTTCCTTCTAAGCTCTAAAATGGGTTTTCATTAATTATTTGTATGCGCAATTTATTAAATTACAGCAACCAATTTTATTTCTTATTTTATTTCATATGTTGAAAACTTTGCACAAAAAATGCAATGAAAAACATTTAGTTACTTTTCAAAAATATAATATTTCACAGAACAACCCAACAAATATGTGTGTGCGCGTGCGGTCATAAAACATATGTTTGCAGAGCATCCGTTACTAATATTTTCCATAACAACTCATATTTGTTTATATATGCATGTATGTATGTACGCCACTGCACTCATTTTCGGTTGACTTTATAACTCAGAGCCAATTGCTGAATTTAACGCGGGCGGCGGTCACCGCCACAACTGCGCGCAACCAGTAGCTAAATAAATAATGACCGTGCAAACAATTTTTGATGTCCCAAACATGCACATAAATACACACATATGCATGTACAGGAAAGCATATATACACATAGAGGAGGAACGGTGATGAGGTAAGGACACAGTCAAACAACAAATACATAAAAGCATAAATAAGCAAGCGAATGAATAAATACAAATATAAAAAAAGCAATAACAGCAACAAAATACTAAACTCAAAACAAAAAATGCTAAAATTTTTTTTTTCGAAGTAAAAACTTTTTAACAAAATAATAAATTATAATACAGCGCAACTGCAAGCGCCCTGACAAGCGGCAACAGTGGCAACACCAGTCAGCATTGGTGGTAACACTTATCCATTTCCCAGCCAACCTAGCAGACAAAAGAAGCAGACGGGAAAACAAAAAAATTTGAAAGCTAATGCAAATATGCATCCAAGCGATGTCCCACGGAACGCGAGACATTTCCTTGAGTTGAGCTGAATTAATAGGATTAATATTTTCAAGATGATGGCTGCAAATAGGACGAAAAACAAGGAGAGTGTTATGATTAAAATAAATACGTATTTTAAAAAATATTAAAAAACAAAAATTTTTAGTAATCCCTTTTTCCGTGGAATATTCCTTGTACATAATACAATTTAAATACGTATCCTTACATATGTATTTTTATAGTATTTTATTTTGGCTTGTGCATGTTATCTTACGCTATACACATACGTACATGCATACATGTGCAAATAAATTTGGCTAAAAAGCATAAATGTTCAGTGATGCCGCAATGCTTGAAGCAAACTGCTGCTGCTCACTAGTGACAACAGCTGCCACACCACTGGCCAGGCTAGTGTGCTAAAGCAAAAATGAACTACGACTTTATTTGTATGTGTATCAGTGTGAGTTTTTTGTGGCTAAGTGTAGTTCATGTGTTTTTCTGTTGGCTTTCGGCGTTGCAAAATGTTAAGCAAACACACTCACATATACATACATAGACACGCAAACAGGTATCTTATTTTGGGGTCATAAATAAGGTTAGTACTTTATTACAAGAATCCAAATGCAATATACATACAATTAAATAAAAAAATTTCTTCAGGAGCAGTGGTTTTCATAATAAAAATAAAATGTTTGGTAGTTTCACACAGTTTTGAAAATTATCTTAAATACCTTTTAAATGAATAGTATATATAGTGTATATTATGTTTCGTGATCGTAAGAATAATTGTAAGAAAACTTTAACTCATGTTTAACTAACGGTAAATTAGAGATAAATAATGTTTTATTCACACAAAAAATCAACATGAATTTAGTGTGGAAATAAGAATATATTAAAAATGCTGGACTGTCTTTTTCTTTATGATATACCAATATGTTTCATAAATGAGAAAAAGAGCTGTTTTACATATATTTTTATATAACGTCAATTTCTCTCTCTCTCTCTTAATTTTTTTATAGTAGCAGACTTTCTTTCTCATTGCAAGCGCCTGCAATTATTTTCGTGGAGGGCTTTTAATATGTCAATTGGAAAGTCCCCGGTTCGACAAATAGATGGCTTTACTAGAATTAAATCAATATAAATTTTTAGTTAGCCCTAACCTTCAGAGCACGCGTGTATAAATTTGACAGCTATTAACTATTACATAGCGTTCTTGGACCGTGCGAAGGACAATATCGGCGAAAAGCGACCGCATTTGTTTCACCAAGACAACACAAGTCAGTAAAATTGATGGCAAAAATCTATGAAATGTGCTTCGAATAGCTTTCGCATCCACCGTATTCTCTAGATCTGGCCCCAGCGACTATTTTCTGTTCTCAGATCTTAAAGAATGCTTGCTGGTAAGAAATTTTCGTGGAATGTAGAGGTAATCACTGAAACTGAGGCCTATTTAGAAGCAAAGGGCAAATCATACTATTGAAATGGTATCGAAAAGTCGGAATGTCGCTATAATCAGTGTATCACCCTTGAAGCCAACCATTTTGAATAAAAAAATGAATTTTGCCAAAAAAAAAATTGTGTTTACTTTATTAAATAAAGTTAATTAAATAAAGTTTGGTGAAAAGATCAATGGAGCGCACAAATAAATTCGTAGAAACAATATTGGTAAAATTCACTGAAGTCAGATGGGTAAAAAATCTTTACAAGCAAAATTTAATTACTTTTTAACAGTCTAATTTCTTTTTTTGTGAGACATACTTTTTGTGTAATGCAATTAAAGGATATCGGAGAAAAAGAGACGATATGTTAGCTTCAGCTTTGAATACCAACCAACTTTTGTAACTATTTATAATGGTGATCAAGACGTGTATGTTTCTCTTTGTGTTACAATAAAATAATGTTTTGATATAAATTTTTTTTTTCATTTTGAATACCTACCAATGTCCCATTCGACATTAGAGAAATGTCTATACACTAGACCATGATTACGCGATTATAGTCGAGTTAACAACAGCGCACAATTTCTGCTTTCCTTTCGATCTGTGGCGCCAATTGGAAATATTTAGTGCAACTAGGGCTAAATCCCCATGATCTTCCCATGTCTCCGCATAATATCGCAGGGCATGATATGTAATTTTTAGAGCTTATTCTTTGTTCATCGAGAGAGCACTTTAGTCTTTAGGCTAATCCTACTCTAGCACCTGTTGGTAAGAGTAATTCGTCCAGAATTTAGGCTGGTATTGCTGTTATTAACACTATTTGGTTCCAAGTAGCGTGTGAGTTGAGTCAGGAGATATTTCGTCTTGCCCTCGTTCATTACCATACCTATACGCTTCGCTTCTTTATTCAGTGTGGAGAAAGAAGAACTTACGGTACGGTTGTTGAGAACAATAATATCAATATCATCGGCATTCGCTAACAGTTGTACACTGCTATAGAAGAATGTACCTTCTCTATTCAGCTCTGCAGCTCTTATTACTTTCTTTAGCAAGCTTTTGGGGCAGAGCGGAGCGGACCTTTTGGTGTAACTTTACACAGCCGCATAAGTTTTGCGGGGATACCAAATTCAGGCATGACGACGAAGAGGTGATGTGTGTCGATCCCCTTTTCACGAGTTTTTTCCAAGATTTAATGTGTGCTGAATATCTGATTAATTGCATGTTTTCACGGTCTGAATCCATACTGATAAGGTCCAATCAATTTGTTGTAAATGCTCAATTTTATTAGTTTGTGTAACAATGACCAATAAACAATGAGAGAAAAAATAAAGAAATTATCAATTTAATTAACCTTCTAAACTTTCTGCATGTTAATACAATTAAAAAATATTTTTAACACTATTTACAATAATCTTTATGTTGTCATAAGAATATGTATAAAAAAGTATCCCCCACTACGTATTATACGCATTAAGAGGTCATACTTGAAAGAAATTCCTCCGATTCCGCTCTTCATCACCAGAGCGGTCAGTGAAATCATTAGGAATTGATTAAGAGGTGGGTTTGAAAATTTAATTGTAAAATATGTTTAAAATATTCTTCTAAAATTTCAAAACGATCGAAGTAAAATTCTAAGATATATACCCTTTGGAAGTTCCTCCCATCTGGCCATGTTTGTGTCAGTTTGAAACTTTAAACGCATTTATCTTAAAACTCTATTCTTTAAGTCGGTGGACACGATTTCTCAAAAATTTATAAAGATATTTTATTTAAATAGCGCTCACATTTTTGTAATAACATTATCTAGTCATTGAATAAAGGATTTTATTTTTTATTACAACTAATTTTTCCGAGCTAATGCATGGCGAAAATTTAATCAAAAAATGTATTTTTTTGTTCAAAGTCTGTAAAAAATTCAAATTTTTTTTTTTTTTGCTTTTTTCTTCGTCCAATAACGAGTTTTACCTATGTACTACCGAAATATTTTTCGTTTTTGATTTTAGATGAACCAATAGTGAGTTATGCTGTCCACGGCGAGAGCATTTTCTTTCGAGACGTCAGGAGAAATGAGGTAACAACGGCTGAGTTTTCGGAATTTTTAAATAAAAATTTCACAAAATACTGTTTAAATATGTATCCTTGATATGGTGAATTGTTTGAGTAAAATATATGATTGTATATATATAAAAAAATTAAAGTGCAATTTTTTTTTTTTAACTTCTGAAACCCACCCAACCCCTTCATGAAGCCTAATGGAGTGTATTTGATGTATTCATGTCTGCAGATATTAATTCAGTAGTGTTGTTTTGCGTCTCTATACCTCGAAACAACTCAATTCAACTATTTTCAACTCAATTGAACCAACTGAACTTAACTCAAATCAACTTTGCTCATTTCATCTTTATATTCATCTCAATTTAATTCAGCTCATATTAGTTCACCTAAATTCAAATCAATTTAACTCAATACGAATAAACTCAACTAAACTCAGCTCCATTAATATCCATATAAAAGAACTCAATACAAAATTAAGATAAATTAACTCGACTCATATCAGCGGAACTCAAACCAACTAAACCGAAGATATCATAACTCAAACTTGAAATAAATTATCTCAACTCAGCGTAAAACATAATAATAATATGACTATAATCAACTCAAATCATAGCCACTGAAGTTAAATGGGTACTTTTAAATTAACTCAATTTAACATAATTAACTCAACCCGATGCAACTCAATTCAATTTAACTTAAACCGTAAACCAGTTCAATTTGGATCAATGAATTCTTCCAAAAGATCAATATATGCTTAATAATTTAGGGATGATGTCAAATATGAATCATGATGATCTATTCTTAAAGGTACTTCGTTTTGTACAGAAAGTATATATGGAATGTAGTAAGCTTCACGCTATGTTTTTCTCACTGGGTTACTTAATATTGAGTGTCGTAACGTTTATATAGAGTATCTGACTAAATTTTCTTATGATATATCTAAAGATGGCCGCAATAGCCGAGTGGTTAGAATTGCGTACTTCAATTCGGATGGCTTGGGTTCGATTCCAAATTCGAGCAACATCCAAAATAATTTTTTTCTGATTGCGGTCGCCCCTCGAGTGTATTTCTGACATGAAATTAAAAGCCCCTCATAAAAACCCATCGGCCATTCGAAGGCGGCTTAGAATAAACTAAACCATTTGTTGATAAAAACATAAAGATGCAAAACGATGGAGGAGCTCGGCAGAAAATCGTTTCGGCGGTTACAAAACGCCAAATAGATATATATTTAAGGCGGCCGTAAGAGCCGATGAGTTAGCAGTGCGTACTACAATTCGGAATTGGAGAAAATTAATTTATGTAGAATATTAAGTTAATTACTCAAATTGTGGTCACCCCAAGGGAGGGAATGTCAACCTCTCCGAGTCTATTTCTGACATGAGAATCAATCAGTTGTTCGGAAGCGGCATTTGTTGGAAAAGCATTAAGACGCATGTTCAGCGGTTACAGATCGCCAATCATAATTATAATTATGCGTATTTTTAATGCGGCCTGTAATTGTATTTGGTTATAAGTAAATGAGCTGTATTCAAAGACTAATTTTTGTTGGAAACATTATTTTTTCATTGAATATTTTGTTATACAACAAAGAAAAAATGGTAGAAGTGACAGCTGTTTCGGAGATCGCCACATCTCCTCATCAGACTTCTTTTGCCAGGAATCGAACCGACGGATTCTGGCATGACAGGCGAGTGCTCTACCAACTGGGCCAACGTCTGCCATGTAATCTGTTGTTGTATTATTCAATTTTTTACTAACCAACAATTATTAAGTGCGCTAATATTTAACCGCTATTTTTACTTAATGTTGGGTTAGCGAGTATTTTGCAATCCCTCACACATTCAGGCATTAATAGTCTGAGAAATGTATATAAGTAGGATTGCTTGTCGGGCTCGACTTATATTTATGGGTATTTTTAATGCGGCCTGTAATTGTTATATATTATAATTATAAGTATGTCTAAACATTATGGGAATGATTACCAAAGGCTCATAGTCAGAGTTTTTTGGTTCATTCTTTATTTTGCTGTTTTGTGCCTCATTAAATGAAATCCAATCAAAGTCCATTGGGGAGCGTTCTATGATCATTTAACTCGGAGAACTTTTTCTACTCGGATATCTCCACCTCTCTTAGAAACTTTATAGCACTCAGCTCTCAGAATTCAACAGGTAATAGCTAATAATCACATTAGTCTTTCGCACAGTAGATTATGCTGTGAATAACACTTTCTTTTTCCTAAGCGATCTTAGACAATTTCAGACTTGAACTGGCGGAAAAGAGAGCAACTTGAATTATTTGTTGGATTTAAGTACTAAGTGTGGCGCCGAAATTTGCACCGAGGCGGAGGTGAACAACAATGCTTGACTTGTCCATTAGCCACATATTTGTTAGAGCAAATAAAGAGATAGTCAGCACTTGCCACACGCACACACGAAAAAAGTCGGCCTGCTAAAGCCAAGAGTAACAAATTTTCGCGTGAAACGCTTTTGTTCAACTGCAAAAAGGTGCCCAGCAGTGCGACTGTGTCATATATCATATTTACATGCACTTAAACACAAACATACCTATCTACAAACAAATGTATGTATGTATGTGTGTATGAGATATGCATTTGCATAAGACGAATTGCCAGCCAACAAAGCCAGAGTAACATAGTGCATTGGCGCCGTCTGACAGAAAGCCTCGGTGTTCGTTTATATATACATAGATGTATGTATATACGAGAGTACATATTTTTGTCTGCTTACAGCAATCCTCACACCCGCTGCCCAACTTTCGTGCACACTTTGACGCGCCAAATTACTTCGTGTGTTACCTTTAATACAAAGTCCTGAACAAAATTCCAATTTGACGCCACTAATGTGTTGGTTTTGTTGTTGCTGCCGATGTTGGTCGGTGCTGAGCTTTACACAAAGCCTTGCACTCCCTCAGCGCGCATTTATTCATCTACACGTCGCTTGAAAACGAAAAAAGAAAAATATATGCGGAGGAAAACTTTATTTGCAGTAAAGCAGAGCGGCGTTGCCGCCATGGTCAGCTTTCGGCTTTCAGTTTTGGCGTCTGCTACTGTGCAACTGTGGCTGCGCAACAAGAACGAAGCGACGAAGGTGCGGCGAGGATACCATTTCCAGCAGTTACATTCAGGTGGCCATTATGCTATTCCTCGTGCACGCTGAAAATTCGTTGAATGTGCCATTGAATTTTTTATATACAAACATACATATGTATATCAGAATATATAACAAAGTTATGTTTGCATGTATCAAATACAATATATATTTGCAACGACGCGCCTTTTTTCAAGAAAGATTTCAATTTTCCACACAAAGCAGGGGAATTAATAATAATATAAAAAGAGTGTGAAGAGAAGAGAGCGAATTATTGTAAAAGGACAACAGCTTGAGTGAGAGCAACAAGCCAACAGCCACCAGCAACTTATCGTATCGAATAAAAAGTGTTAAAAATGAGATATGGCAGTCGTTTGGTCAGCGCAGTTAGTGGTTTTGGAAAAAATTCAAGAATATATACACTTGAAATTTTAAATACAATGTAGATGTGGGTGTAAATGTGTTGAGAAATATGTTGGAAAGATTAAATAAATAGAATGTTGTAATATTTATGATCGGTAAGTTTAAAGCTCATCTTCCAAAGTACTTTTTAATGTTTCGTTGGCATATTTTCGCCAACACTTTGGCGATTTGTTTTTATTTATGATTTTTCTGTTTCATTGATATATGATGCTTTATATCTCAACTGAAGGGATAAGCTACATAAGCGAATAATAGAATTAAAGAAAAACTAGTTTTATTAAAAAAATAAAAAAAATAAAATGAAATTTTTAATAACTATCACCAGCACTACGAAAAAAAATATTAAAAAAATAAGATATTATATAATAAAAAACGAGAAAGAACTTCGCATTTGAACGAATCGGTTGTATGGAGGCTATTTGACATAGTATTCTGATTTCGAGATTTTTTTTGCCAATTCATAATATTTGTGGATAATTCCGACCAAAATCTCACATCTAAATATATTGAAGCTATGAATTATACTCGTCCGATTTCGATGATTTTCAGAACCTATATGCGTCATTGTGTATGTGTAGTGTACCAAATTTCACGTTCTTAGGTAATTTTTTGACGGATTTATGACTGAAAATATCAAAACTGAAAAACCGGTCATATATGTATATGCTGCAGGGGTCCGATCTGGCCGGTTCCGACAAATGATCATTTAAACGCATAGGTGCATTTTCCTACCAAATTTGGTTTAAATATCTGAAAAATAGAGAGACTAGTTTGCATTCAAGCAAACAAACGTAGAGACGGACAGAAGGAGAGACGGACATGACTAAATCAACTCAGTTCGTGATTCTTATACGATCGGTATAAATTGCGATGGGTCTATCTATTCTACTTCTGATACTTACATACTTAGGACCAAAGTTAATATACCATTTCATGTACATCACTGGTATACAAATACGGAAAAATCATTGATTTAATTTAAATTTTATTAAACTTCGCAATCGTGTCGGAACTAGAATTTGATGTTATTACAATCTGTCAAACGAATAATCATAAAAAGCGCTCCTACGTAGCATTGAAAAGCTCTCTTCCCCACTAAGTTGTCCTAGATGTACTCTGTACTGGCATTAAATTGAGTGCAATCTGTCGTTGGTTTGTTTGCAGTTCTCAGTTCAATAGTTTTCGATTTTCATAGGAATGGTGTCTTCCAACTGACCGCAACCGAAAAAAACGATCAAAGTCGATAAAAGGTCAAGGTAAAGTTGATTGTTGCGGTGTAGTACATCAGATTTCTCGCTAAAAGATCATAAGGTAACTAAAGAATATTATCTGAGAATATTGTGGCTGATAAGAACGTAAATTCATTAAAAAGCCCAAAATTTTGGAGACAGAACTATGACAGAACGCTCTATCTCAGAGATCTATGCACATTCTGAAACTCAAATTGCCACTTTAGGGCATCTGTTTTCAGTTCATAGAAGATATGGAGAGAATTAGAAGCGAGAAATCAAGTTCATTGCAGAAAAGTATTTAAAAAAAGTTTTCGCGATTGATTATAGAGATATTTGAAAATCATAAGATAACACCTCTTGATTAGCTACTCGTTTCTAGCATAAGCATATTGGATTCACGTTTAGTGGACATATGAATAATATCGCAGTCAAAACGGTGAATCTAGGGCTAGTTTTGCTCGAGTTCAGTATTTTTTGACGAGGCACTCTAGCGGTGATTACTACTTATATATATTTTTCTCTTATCTGTTAATTTTTTTCTCACATGGTTTCACACATTTAAGCAACGTGGAACCTTATATATATATACTTATATATATGAAAGCACATATAAATAAAAACGGAATATATAGCGAGATTACGGTTGATGCAATGATATGGAGGGACCATATAGTGGGAAGCACCTCTCGGCTTCTGAGGCTTAATAGACCGCATTAGTAATGCGGGTGCCCATGTGACAGCTTCCATGGTCAAAACATTCTTCTGGAAAATATAGCAGTACTCGCTGAGCTACTTACTTTCGATATGTGGGGAGTGAAGAAAGAGTCTGGTTCTCAATTATTTCTAGCTCTGCCTTATATAGAATTTGTATCATCGATTGTAAATTTTTGTGTAAACAAAAAACGATTTTCGGCCGAGCTTCACTTCCAATTTTTGATGTGCGTCGTTATATTTTTCCAACAAATGGAGAGACATGCAGTCTATTCTAGGCCGCCTCAGAACGGCTGATAGTTTTTTATGAAGAGCTTTTTCTTTCATGTCAAAGATGCATTCGGAGGCGTTGCCATTCCCTGCCGTGATAGCAATTAGAAAAATTAATTTAATTAAAATTTAGGTCTTTCAATGGTAATACGCACTTCTACCCACTTGGTTACTTCGCCCCCCCGAAAAACAATACCGCAATCAGCAATAGCGCGCCACTCGTTTCTGCTCTTTGATGTTTGGAGCCACTTGGAAATATCAAGTGATACCACGTCACTCTTCACCTGATCCTTCCAACGGAGTGGAGGTTTTCCTCTTCATCTGCACCAACACCGCTTGCGCGAAATAATTGCCTTATTTTCGCTGTTTGGCGCCAATTGGAAATATCAAGTGAAACTAGGTCGCTATCCACCTGATCCTTTCCACGAAGTGGAAGTATTCCTCTTCCCCTGCTTCCATCAGCGGAAACTTCGAGAGCTAGAGTGTTCTCATCCATACGGACCTAGCGATGGTCGCTGCGGTCTTTTAATTCGCTGAACTATATCAGTGACGCGGTACAGCGTTCATTCTAATGCGCAAAAGATCGTAAATATTTCGCAAAACGTAAACAAAGTAAATTTTCGTCTAAATATGAGCATATACAGTGTATATATCTAGATGGAGAGTCTGATACTGCTAAGAGAAAAGATTCCTCTGATATTTACAGTTTTCTTCGATTTAGTCTTTTTCGGTATAATCATCTTCGGAGTAATATTTCTCCGTGCAGCCTTATCGGTACCAACGCCTTCGTTAAATTTTTATTCATTAGTAGAATCTACTTTGCAATCGTTTTTCGCTCTTTTTCGGTGCAGAATTTTGTTTGCTTAGTCTTTCTTGGTGCAGCGTTTTTCGATACAATATTCTTTGTTACAGTCTTTTTGGACATAGTTTTCTTCGGTATATTCCTTTGGTACAGCTTTCATTGGTTTAATGTTCCTCGGTGCGGTCTTTTTCGATAAATTTTTTACGGGGCAGTCTTCTTTGGTACATTCTTTTTTGGCACAGTTCCTACGTCTTCGTTGAAGTATTTTTTTTTTTACAATCTATTTCTAGAAACTCTTCTTCGGTTCAATGCTCTTTGGTATATTCTCTTTCGGTACAGTCTTTTAAGGTATAATTTTTATCTATGTATCTAATCTTGTTCTGTTCTATTTTCATCGGTATAGTCTTTTTCGACACAGTTTTCCTCGATTCGGTTCAGTCTGATAGAGAAGAGTGTACACTGCTTCGATAGCTCCCAAATATGTTCAATAAAGCTCTTGCGGGAAGATTGTGCGTTCTGCTATTGATATTTCCGACTTACTGTAGCTGATTCCGTAATCTTTATGTTCCACGATCAAATGACTCTAGAGGTTTTCGTATAACTGGCAACTCCGAGCGAAATGGACTCTTGAAAGTTTGACAGCAAATTGTTTGACAGAACTTTATGCAGGAATAACCAAAAGGCAACAAAATACAATTCGTTTGCCACTTAACTAACGGAAATCAGCTATGTTATTGAACATACATATACACACACACAAACAACTGGAACAAACAATTTTTACCTTCACAGGCATAACTGTAGACGCGAAAGATGACTGAGCTAAGGTGGAAACGATGGAGAGGCAAACACGAACACATAACCACAAATATATACACACACACACAAGAGCATATACAGTGTATATATAAATGGCTATTTGTTTGTTGTTTTTTTGCAACTTTTTTGTATGCCTTTTTGCAACTTTATATTTAGTAAGTGTATTCGGGTTTGCGTAGGTGTGTGTGTGTGTTTGCATATGCGGATTACCTGTGTAGTCAGGTGAATATAAATACATTTGCAAAACGGATACAGATTCCAACCAGACGCACTTATAAATAGTTAAAAAGTGAAATAAAATTTTATGTTTTCAATTTCCGCTCTCAATGCCTATTTAACCAACACACACATACACACACACGCATACGTATATGCACAAACAAGAAAATTCGAAAAAAAGAAATAAAATAAAAATAAACCTACACGCCAACCAACTTAATGCTTGTAGGTATGCCACTTCGGCTAAAAGGATATGGCAGAGCTGTGACGTCCAGAACTGCGCATGGCAGCTGTTATTGAACATTATTTGCGGCTATAATATTTTAATTTCTGCCAAGTGATACTCTCTGATGGCACAGGCGCACACACAAATATTTATTTATATATACAAATAATAGCGGTAAATGCAAAATGCCAGCACAATGACGAGGCTACGCCAGCGATTTTTTAAATTTAAAGAAAGAGCTTTATACTAACTAGCAAAACCAATACTGAGCACATGTGTAATCGAATTTAATCTCCTGGAAATGAAAAAAAAATGCACAAATAAAAAAAAATTGAAATAAAATTAAATTGAATAAATAATGCCTGCGGCTCTTGCGCGCTTTTGGGTATTGATTGAAATTAAAACGCACAAAAAGGACGCCAATAAAATTACGTTTCATTAAAATTAGAGACATTTCAGGCTTTTAAATGCCACATAACAGCAACAACAACAATGAGTGCGACAAAAAAATAATTTAAAACCTTTTAAAAGTAAATACATATGCACTTGTCGGAGCAAGTAGTGTATGCAGTGAAATAAGCTAAAAAAGCACGCATATAGAAAAAAAACACATTGCACATTTAAATACCGTAATACAGACGTCAACGTACATATCAAAAGCAACGCACCATTGAACTCCACTGCAATTGCAATTGGCAACTCTGCCACTGGCCAAGGGCAACAATGACACAAAAAAATTGTGGGCAAAAAAAAACATACAAGTGTGAAAAAGCAAAATAAAGAAAACAAACAACAAAAGAATTGGAAAAAATAAAAAAGGCAACACTTATTCATCAGATAAGCTTAACGGCCAACAGTATTGTTAACAGCCGGGTTCCATTATGGCCTTAACTGAAACTGGAGGCAAACACACTCCCATCAATACAGTCACACGCGTCTAGTGCCACGAAATTCCAATCACACACACATGTGCACACAAACAAACTCACATGGCCAGGCATGAAAAGAGACGAGCTTAAAAACTCTAAATACTATGCTAACGAACTTTATTCAATTATGCAAAGAGCGAAGCTTGTAAATCGATTGTGGATAGCGGCACAGTGGCACAGTGGTGGTGTGGCGGTGTGGGCGCAGCGAATTCGGTATCTCCGTTGTGTTGATAGTTAGAGTGGTCAAACATTTTATTCGCATAGCTTAGCAGACACAGTTGGTAGAAAAATTTTCAAATGCCATCCTTTGTTTTCAAACGCTAGCTGGTGGTAACGGCAACAGCGGGACTTCATCGTTGTAAGCTGTAAGGTGTTAGTAGTGTCGATAGGAATAAGGGAGCATTATGTTTGAATAGAACCGAATATTACAAATTGTGTCCCACGGAAAACGAGACTGTTTATAAATTTTCTTTGCAAGGATTAGTGTGTTAGTCTCTATAAAAGTAATGGAGGTTTAAATTTGGTTAGAATTCATTCATTCATTAAATTCAAAATATTCAAAACATTCTCTTCAGAATGTGGATTATCAGATCAATGAGGATCACTATTATATATATATATATATATATATATATATAATACCTGCTGCCTGCGCTTTGTAACCGCTGAAGCGATTTTTAGCCTCTTTCTCCAATTTTCAGTTTTGCTTCTTGTTTTTTTACCAACAAATAGAGGGACCTACAGTTTATTCTAAGCCGCCTCCGAACGGCCGATGCATTTTTATAAAAATATTTTATTTCATGTAACAAATACACTCGGAGGGCTTGACATTCTTTGCCGAGGTAGTTAGAAAAACTGACCATAGTTAGAAAAACTTTGGATGTGAGTCGAAGCTGGGTTCGAATCTAGGCCTTTCGAATGGCAATACTCATTTTCTAACCATTCGGCTATCACGGCCGCCATCGAGGACAACTATTTTCCATAAATAAGTAAACGTACTGGTGGACACTCATCTACCTCAAATGCGTTTGATCAAATTTTCAAATATTTGCAATTCGTTCTTCATATATAGCAAAGACAATTTCGGCGTATTAGTAAAATTAACAGCAATAATCACAGCTTAAGCTAGGAAAATACGCAATTATTGTTTTCCATAGGAGGGAAAAATGTTATAGACATTTCAATCATAACTAAAATATAAGCCTGTTACAGATTACACTGCAAAATGTTTTAAGCAATTTCATTTTCTATGGGACAGATATGGATTTTTTATCAACATTAGTAAGTGTCATGTACATATTCCAACATTAGCAAACTATTAGTAGTTCCCTTTGAATGGCGCAAACATATAGCATTTGTTGCAAACCTCGCAAAATGACCACATTAAAATGGCGCATAAATATACAGCTGCCAGCTATCTACAGAGCCAGTGTTATCGTTAAAGACTGATGAAGTGGAGGTTTTATTATAAATTGATTGTGAAATATCTTCTTCTGAAAGTCCATCAGTTCTCCGTCTGTTATAATATTTCCCACAATTTGAGACAATCAAAACAATCCGTACTGGTCTTTTGCACCAAATACTTGCACACAAAACAATACAACCACAGCCATTCACTTTATTATTTAAAATTCTATATAAAAATGTAGAATTAGACACACAAAACACTATAGATAACTACAAATTGGAACAGGTTATATATATATTTGGCGCTTTGTAACCACTGAGGCGATTTTCGGCCGAGCTCCTCCTCCGATTTTGTGGTTTTGCGTCTTTATGTTTTTACCAATAAATGGAGGGACCTAAAATTTATTCTAAGCCGCCTCTGAACGGCTGATGGATTTTTATGAGGAGCTTTATTTCATGCCAGAAATACACTCGGTGGGCTTGACATTCCCTGCCGAGGGGCGACCGCCATCAGAAATTTTTTTTCTATCATTTTGGATTTTGCTCGAACCTGGGCTCGAACCCAGGCCTTCCGAATGTCAGTACGCAATGATAACCACTCGGCTATCGGGGCCGCCAGCTTAAAGGTCAATAAAACGTCTGTGGATCACTATGGACCCTAAATTGAACTTCATACATCACACTGATGTGACAATGAACAAATTCAAAGACATATTGGCTTTTGTAAAGGAGTTTAATGATCCTTAGGTTACTAAAGCTTTGTATACAATATTAGTAAGACCTATTCTTGAATACGGCTCGATGATACTACTCTGATAGTATAGAGTCTATTCAAAAACAATTATTTCTATTTCCATAATAAATTTGCATTGGGACTCTCAGCTCTCAGTACAATCTTCCACCTTATACTAGTTGTCTGAAACTTATCGATCTCCCTTCTCTCGCCAGTCGTCGGGAAATGATAAGTGTAATTTTCATGATTAAAATAATAACAGGGTCAATTTGTAGCGCCTTTTTTCTCTCCTAAATGTCAAAACATTTTTTCCTCTTGTTTCTGAAGACTTGTAGAACGAATTTTGAATTTAACGAGCTTTCGCACTGCTTGTGTCTTTCTTTCAACTCTTATTCAAGCATATTTGACATATCTGAGTCGCTTTTTAAATTAATAAAACCATTTTGTCGACTCTCAACTAATCATTAAATAACATTTTATATTTGAATTAATTCTTAAATCAGCTCATAAATTTCGTTCTGTAGCTGAACTTTCTTAGTTATCGACACTAAACAAACCCCTGCCCACCGTGACTCGGTATTAATGAAAACCAAAACAAGTTCCGTACGTCATGCGGACAGCGCCCCTCTTGCGGAAGGACAGGAGGTGGGTAAGCCGTTGGGAATAATTAATTAATCAATTAATTAATTAAACTGGAATTTGAAATTAGAAAAAGAGAAAAAAAATATATAATAAAATTTGATTAATTTTGAAAAAATAAAAAATAAATAAAAAATTTAATTGTCTATAAATGTCTACATAAATCTATAAATCTAATTGTCAATTTTAACATTTCGCAGAATGTGAGTCGCAATTCCTGCCCCTCATTAGTTTGAGTACTTGACAATGGCTCGTGGATATCGTGCTCCTCAAGTTGGTAATCAAATTATCTGAGTGTAAGGTTGTGCAACAATGAGAGAAAACATTTATTCTCTTGTTTCATACCATTTTCATCTTCGAAGTCCTTAGCTTTTTAAGCTGAAAAAACATAAATATGGCATACCAAAACAGTGTAAATATCAATAACAATGGAATGTTTTGTTGAGAAATGCCTTTTGGATCTGTTTTAGTTTTAAGGTATTTTTCTAAACCTATATATATAAAAATCAAGACAAATTTTGATGAACGCCTATAACTTGAGAACCACCAGATCAAATTGCACCAAACTTTTAGGAGCTATAAAGGGATATTAAAAGAAGGTTAATGTGAATTCATGAATTCATGAGATTGGCGGAGCCGTTCCAGAGATTTGACCATTTTAGTGAACATTGATCGCTACTCATACAAAATACATGCAACAACAACAAATGCATGTGAAATTCCAAAACACGCGTACATTCCGTTATATGTGGTGTTGAACGAGAGAGAGAAAGAGTGAAACAAAGGAAAATTAAAATAAATTTAAAAAAAAATTAAAAAAAAATAATTAAAAAAGGTTGGAAAAACAGGTTTAAATCAATTCCTTTCGTTTCCTTTTCCAAAAAAAAAAAAATTATCGAAAATTTAAAATTTCAGTTAGTTTTTTTTTTTTTTTGATTTTTTAATAGGTGTAGCAAAGCATGCTGGGGTCCGCTAGTGGTATTATAAAAATGCGACACGATTTGAAGGCACTGTCACCTGCGATCCATTCAGCACCGCCAGGAATTGTATCAGCTTCATTCGATAATTCAATTATTAAATATACATACTTCATGCATGCTTCACGGAAAGTTTCGTTGCCATCAACGTACCTCATGAAATTAGGCTATTCATTCCAGTTGATATGAGATTTTTTCGTTCATCTTTCAGTAAAATTCTTAAATTAAAATGATAACATTGAAGGACCGCAATATACCACCTTCACTTACTCCAAACAAGCCAACAATTTTCGAGAGAGTAGCACCTCCTGGAGCCTAAGCGATGCAATACAACTGCGAGTTGCGTTTCAAGAGGAAATTGTAAATTTAGAATAAAATCAACACAGGTTCTCCAGGATACACATGTGATCTTCTTGAATCTGCTTTCCTTGAATTCCCATAAAACTTCTTTCAAAAATACTTTATATTTAGTTACACTATTTCCAATGAATTGTACACTGTTTTTGTCTTCTGCTTCCAAAGCCAACGCAGTCATTAGAGCCTCCAATATACCGTCTTCGTTTTATCTTTTCTCTTCTGCCAAGAATTTAAAAATCATGCTATATAGGAGTTTCCAATAAGAGTGATATGATTTCTTTAAAAAAAAAAAACACACCAATTGTTAACGAAAAAAAATGTTATTTATTTAATGTGAAGTACAATCGATACAATTAAGTTCTGACTATAACATCATTTATGTGACCTCCACGACTTCTTTTTCATGAACGAATTTGATGAACCCAATTTTAGAGCACTTTTTCCACTAAATCAAGTCATATATCATCAATATTGACTTTTAAAGCTTGAAATGAGTCTGGTTTATTGCTATTGATTTCAAATAACCCCACAAGAAGTAGTCTAATGATGTTAAATCACAACTTCTTGGAGGCCATTCAATGTCATAATTTCTTGAAATAATCGAATATCCAAACCTTTCTCGCAATAATTCGGTTGTTGCACATGCTGTGTTACACGTAGCCCCATCTTGTTGAAACCATATCTTGTTCAGATCAACTTCTTCCAATTGTGGCCATAAAAAGTTGGTTATCATCGATCTATACCGCTCTTCATTGACGATAACTGTGCTACCAGTTTTATTTCGAACGAAATACGGACCGATTATTCCACCAGACCAAAACCTACACCAAACTGTCAATTTAGGTGAATGTAATGTGGTGTTTATGAAAAATTTGTGGATTTTATTCGAACCAGAATCGACAGTTTTGCTTATTAACCGCAGCACTCAATAACTCAATAAAAGTTTGCCTCATCGGAAAATATGATTTTCTTAGAATAAAATCGGTTTCGTTTTCAAGTTGTTCCAAGGCAAAATCAGTCAAGTTTTTCTTGCACATAATGAAAAAAAATGACAGATCATGACATATTAAAAATGGCCAAAACGACACTTAGAAATCATATCATCCCTATTGGAAAGCCCTTTATAAAATACAATCTAATTTAAATTCATCCCTACATCCTCACAAAAAAATTCTGCAATCCCTAAATCATTTAGCGCTGTTATTTCCAATAATTTAGTAATTTTTTGTATTCCCCTTATTCTCGGCACATTAGTTTTTACTTTTGACTTATAAGAGGTTTTTATTAAGGCACTCATTTTACCGTTAATAAATTATTATCGTTATTGTATTTTCCGATAGTCTTGTTTTCCATGGGACATGTGCGTTTGTTAATATTTATTTATGTATATTTTTTTTTGAGTAATCTCTTTCTCCGTGGCACATAAAATTCTTTTATTTTTTATTCATTTGAATCTGTTTTATTTTTATATAATTTTTTTCCTGGGGAAGCACATCCCTTCATTTATTTTTATAAAATCATTCGGTGCTATACTCCTTTTCCTGAAATAGAATAATATGCATAAGGATTTCGATTTTTTCGCTACAGAAACTTTTGACTTAACAAACCTAGCATACCCTGCGTATATAATATATACAGTTAGGTGAAAAAAGTAACGCCAATAACTTTCTGTAGTCGCGTTACTAACACCGCGAACAACTGACGGAATCGGTTTGAAAATTCTTACACACTCACAGACACACCCATACAAACTCGAACACATTTACAACGAACAAATAGCATACCCCTTTTGTTAGTTACCAAATCCAATAGAAGTGAAAAGACGAGAAAAAATATCAAAACTACAACGACAACCCGATTCGCGAGAGCAGAAATAACAAAAATTTGACGAAAACGATATATGCCTGGGGCAAAAAAATATAGTGAAATACAGCAAGCTTTACCAGCCCTTCGCACCTCTGCCACACTTATTGGCTCGGCGTAGAAAAGCAGATTACCATCAGATATACTAACGACAACTCATATTGCACTGGCGACTGCCAGCCAGACTCCAACTTTGCGACACACATTCACCAACCATTCAAATGTACCGTTATTACGCCACACTTTCCATTGCCGCGAGTCTCATCCTCTGCGCGGCAACTTTGCTAAGCCAACAACTGACAAAATGTGCCATTAGAAAAAGCAAAGAAGAAAAAATACAAAAATAGGAAATTGAATGTGTGAGATTAAACCGAGAGATAAAATGAACAAGTTACGAGTCGCTAGAAAAATTCTACCACTTTCATATCGACATACCTAAACACATACATACGAGTAAATAGATTTCGCTATAAGAATTCACTAGTCCGGCTACTATTGGTAAAGTCATCGCTAAGAACACATACATACCTTCAATGGCGGCAACTTCTCTGAGTTTTCGATGATTTTTTATGACTCTGCACTTTGGCGGAATTTAATGAGTCCATTGTGTTGTCGACAACTGTTCAGAGTATATAAATCAATTTTCCAATAGTCGATTAGTATGTGACCAACTATTGTTGTACGTTAGAAAGTAATCTACATCTAACGTTGGCGAATTCAACCTGCTTCTTCCCCACGGAAGATCTTACCCGTTGTCAGCGCACCTTTCAGGAATATTTTAGTAAATGTCTTAGCAAGTCAAAATACTCGAGGAAGGTTCGACGTCGAAAAGCTGCAATCACAGCAAGCGGCCAACTGGTTTCTACTCGAATTGCAGATATGCTCTCTGAGAACACTCATAAACAACTCGGTATAAAGAAACTGTGAGATGGCATTTCAAACACCCCACGTACTGCTGCTGCAGAAACAATTGGATTTCGGCAAGGTCAAAGAAGGATGATGGTACGAAGAGGGAAGTGAGAATCTTTTGCGGACGAAAAAAGAAGAGGCTAAAATGCGTAAATATGAAAAGCTTGAGATGCTGGCCGGCAATGCTTTCCATGAGAAGATGCTGCGACTTACAAAATGTTTCAAGACCTAAGCATATCTACTCATGTAAAAACTATGGAGACAATTTGGTATCCGATGTCTTTGGCATTCTGTGTATATAGAATGAGCACTACTTCATCCTGTTATAAACCGACGGCTTACCGGTTGAGCTATTCAAATACAGATGTGGAGAAATGACAAAGTACACACACCCGCTTCTTAATAGAATATGGTCTCTGGCCTTAAAAACTGCTGTATTCTCCAGGTTAGACGAGGAGAGTGGTTGTCTGGTGAACGAAAAATGAAATATCTCCTGTTATCAAGCAAATAGTCGCGTCTTGGCTCCAACGTCACTAGCAATCAGAACTTTGAAATCGTAGATAATTTAGAACCAGCATCAACAACACCTCCAATATCAGCCTTGATCTCCAATGCAGAATTATTCTTTCCAACAGGTGCTACTCGTCCTGCTATATGTTGAAGAAGCCTGGACGATGTCGATTGCGATGAGTCGGTTTCATTAGTTTTCGAGAGAAAGTTTTTGCCTAAGATTTTTAGTCCTTTGCACTTTGGCAACTGTAAATACCGCAGACCATAGAAAGTATGCAGTACCCGCCGGCGGAAATAGAGGAATAGGGAGACCTCCACTTCGTTGAAAATATCAGGTGGAGAGCGACCTGGTTTCACTTAGTGTCTCCAATTATTGCTGACGCGCCATTGTTGATTCGGTTACAATCACGTAAGCATGGAAGAAGAATCACCGATTCTTCGAATATAGTACACACCATCTATATATCTATTAAGTGAATATGTTTTGAAGTTGTGGTCATCCGAATGACATTCACATTTCAATGTCTACTTGCAATAACTTTTATTCTCCTCCATGCACATGGCAGCTCTTCCATTTCATTCATTTTTTATCGACTTATATGGATTGACGCCTTATCAATGGAACTCTGTTCGGGCAATACACTGGTAAATAAACCAACTTCAATACCAAACAACCAACATATCCACCAGCCAACCATCAATTGGTGAGAATTTGGGATTTTTTGCTGACATTGAAGGTGGGTGCATGCATGAATATTTATTTATATGCACATATACAGATACAATTGCTATATATATATATATATATACTCATATTCATACATATGGTTATTTATGTATTATTCTTTGTTTGTATGCCTCTATGTAGGCAAGCAAAGCACTGACAAGCTGATTAGGTTAGTGAGGAAAGCAAACGGATATTTACTGTCGAAGCGTCGGTCGGTCTAAAGGTAAAGTGTCTAAAAGTTTCCAACGCTTTGTATGAGAATGTTGCCTGGGTGGGAGAGTATGAGTAAGCGGCACAAATAAACTAGCATTGCACTGGCTAAATGCTGGCCAACAGCTTATGTTACTCTTGGGCTTTCCTTTTTTCTACTCTAACTTTTTTTTTACATTTGGGAAGGGAGTGGGGGAGTGCTCCGTATGTGCAAGTTTGTTTGTTAGTAAATTACACATGTGTTGCGTTGTAAATACTGTTGTTGCTATTGCAGTTGTTGTCGTCCGGTGTTACTCATAGCTTATGTGTATTTGCATGCATCCTTTTCGCATGTCCTGCTACAAATGTACATGTATTAGTGCATGCGTGCGTGTGAATTTCAATTTTTTATGTTATCATGATTTTTTCACTACTTTTGTACTTTGCACTTGCGTGCTACATTGCTGTATGCCTTTACGAATGTATGTGTGTATGTGTGTAGTTTTTTCATCGCCCAGGCACCCAATGTCCTGGCAGTTTTATTCAATTGTTGAAACTGTTGCATTATCGTGTTTATGTTTTGGGCTTTTTTCGATTTTCGTCACATTGTTCCTGTAACAGGTGAATTTTCGAATTTTCACTGCTGTGAATTGTGTTTGAGCTACTGAAAAGTATTTCACATTCCTTTTTTTTATTCGATCGGCACATGTGACACTCATCACAAGGCATACATACATACAGATCTACAATGACCGTAGCACACCTCAGTATTTCATTTCTACAACACATATATTTATTTACGTATATACATACAAACGTATGCAAGAAAAGCAGCGCATTCACCTCACTATGCTTCAATCACTTTTTGCTCCATTGTTTACATCCGCCTGTCCATAGTGTCTGACCTTTGGGTAATGTCAAAATTTCTTTTTGCCTGAAATCCAATGTTGGCTTGACATTCATTGTAAACATAGTTAGTTATCCCATTTCCTATTGTAGCAGTAGTGTTGCTTTATTTGGAAATCTTTTGCAGTTTTTATGGACTTTTTTTTGGAATTTTTTGCATTTTTTCTTGATATTCTGACCATTTCGGAAATTTCAAAAATTTTATTTATGTTTTTTTTTGTGTGGCACTCATTCGAATGTGTATGCCCAAGTGCTTTCAATAAAATTATCATTAGATATTCTTTTCATAGCATTTTGGTAAAAATTTACATTTACAAATCTCCAAATTGTTTGCACAGCATTTAAATGGAATAAATGGCTTAGTAACACATGTTTTAGGAACTAAATTAAATTGAACAAGATTAATTATTTGGAATTTTTAACAAATATTTTAAAACTTCAAAAGTATGACCAATAATGTTTATCATCTATCTAGATAAAAAACTATTAATATAATCCAAAATAGACATTTTTTGATCTTTAATGTACATAAAAACTTTCTTTTATGAGATTTTCGCGAAGGTCTTCTAGTCGATTGTAAGTCCGAAGAAATAAGTTTATTAACATTCTTCTTTCTTACGCGACTAAAGCCGAATCAACCTTGGCGCGCCACTCATTTCTTCTCTTCGTTGTTTGGTGCCAATTGAAAATTCCTAGTGAAACCATGCTGCTCTTCACTTGATCCTTCCAACGTAGTGGAGGTCTTCCTCTTCCTCTGCTTCCACAAGTGGTTACTCCATCGAGTATTTTCAAAGCTGAAGTGATTTTATCCATTCGGACGACATGACCTAGCTATTGAATAAATCAATGTCGCCGTATAGCTCGTACAGCTCATTGTTCCACTGTCAGCGGTGTTCTTGTAGAGTTTGATTTGAGTTCGTCGAGAGAGGATTTTACTTTTCAATTGCTTATTCAATCCAAAGTAGCACCTATTGGCAAGAGTGATTCTGCTTTATATTTCAAGGCTGAAATTGTTGGTGTTGTTAATGCTGCTTTCTAGATAGACGAAATTATCTACGACTTCGAAGTTATGACTGTCAACAGTGACGTGGGAACTGAGTCGCGAATGCGATGATTGTTTGATGGTAGGACATATTTCGTCTTGCCCACGTCACTACTAGACCAATTTGTTTCGCTTCATTGTCTAATCCGGAGAAATCAGAACTTACTGTGTGGTTGATAAGGCCAATTATACAAAAGAAATTGTGAACTCTTGTGAAATATTGTGCTTGGTATATTTTTAGCTCTGCAGTTCCACATACCTCATTGCACCAGCCATTTTTCTGATACTGTTGTTGCCGATTGTTTCGGCGGTACGTAGGGAGTTTGTCCTTTCCACAGCTTCCTCATATCTAGTTGCTGATGAGTGCTCTCAGAGAGCAGGTGTGCAAGTCAAGTAGAAATCCCATTGACGCCGAAACTTCATTGTTCAGCACGTTGCACGGATGTTACGTAGTTAAGGCTGCATTATCCGACTGTTATGCCAAAATTAACTTCTTTACAAAATTTTACTTCGTGGCTACTCATAGGTACGTTCTGGGCACTTATAGAAAACATCTATGGTCACGTCGTCCTTCTCTTCCGTCGGGGCGTGGGCGAAGTCAGAGGTATGTTGAAGAACTTTAGCTTTGATGCGGATTGTAGCTAGATGTTTATGCACCAGGGTAAATGCTGGGACTCGGCGACAGAGTCTCTCTTCCACCACAAGCGCAACACTGAATTTGCGCTCCTTTAATTGGCCGCTGTAGTAGATTTCACAAGGATCCACCTTCTTCCATCCTTGTCTCGTCCATCGCATTTCTTGGTCTTTTAGTATTACGAGGACATCAACCAGCTGGGCAGCGGCACCTTCCCAATTAAGGGATCGGACATTCCAGGTGCATGCCCTCAAATCGTGATATTTTAAGCGCTGTAGTGGCCATCATCAAAAAGGGAGTTTTTAATCCGGTTCATTCGTTTATGTTTTATAGGAGTGTGGTTTTATGTGGTGGGTCCCAAGCTCTACATATAACAGCAGAAAATTCACCTACTTACGTTAGCTCGCGTCAAAACAGATGTTTGTTGGCTACCAAGAGGATATTTGATTCAAGACCGCAAGTCGAACCATATGTAAAAGAATCGTTTCTGGCCACTACCAGGTGAATGGTAGTTAAATTCCCTCCCACTTGCGTGAAATTCTCTACATAGCTCTATCCTCCAAAAACGTTAATTAACCTGTTACCATAAATAATAATTATCTATATATTCTTAAATGAAAAAAATCATCTGCTTAGAAAAGCCGCGTTCTTAAAATCTGAGGTGATTTATCACTTCATTATTTTTATAATTTTAATCAATTAAAAATTATTATTTTTCGAGTTTTGCTCTCAGGCAATAGGTGTTATTATTTTTCACTCAACATATCGCTCAACCTTGGATAACTCCTTTTTCAATCATTTACTTTATAAAACCATATATTAATTTTACATTTTCAGTGAAAAAAGACAATCCGAGTTTTAGCGATAAATTATGATAAAAGAATAATGATTATTGTTGGAATATTTAAGAAATCTCAAAAAATAATTATTATAAACTGAACAAAATTATAAAAACCAGCATATAATCATTAAGTTGTGATTTTTATTTTATAATACTTATCTTTATTACGGTCCCGGATATTAACCAAAATATGGAATTAGTAATGCTTTTTCACAAGTGCTTCAATTTTTGTATGAAAAATAAAAAAATAGTGCTATATTCATTATTGGTTCTCAAAAACTTTGAAATAAAAAATATGAATTTCAGTGCTTTAACGTATTTTGTATGATTTAAAAGAGGAAGGTAGTTTCACTCGACATTTATTCATAAAAAAAATCCTAGGAACCTGAGAATAATATTACTTTCATTATATTTTTTAAAAACACCTTGAAAAGAGTGGGAATACCTGTGAGTATGTTTAACTTTTCTTCAGTTCTTTTTTTTTTAAATTTTTTTCCCATTACATAGATTAGTTAGTTTTTTACTTTGGGAAGTTAAAAGCTCACTTTTAACAGACAAAATTGCTAGTATAAAAATAAAACGAAAGTCAAAAAAACTGTTTATTTATCTAAGAATATATTTGAGTAAAACTTTCCTTTTTGTACCATAGTATTTTATAAAAAACAAATAAAAAACAATCAATTAAAGAAAAAGGTGTGAAATAAATATTTATTAAACTTTTTGCTCTGCTGCTTCAATTATTCAATCTCTGGAAAATTTCCAGTAATTGAAATATATTAATTAAAGATATATTGATCATTTCATTGGACCTGAATTATTTTCAAACCGATCGCATTTAACATGTCAAATGATCTTCAACTCTTCAAATGGCAGTAACCAGTACACAAACAAGTTAAATCATATCCAATAGTTTTTATAATTTGAATTTATTTAACCATTTAATAAGTTAGAAAATCAGTTTTGGTCATAATTGCAGCAGAAAGCTTTCTTGGCAATTCAATGAAACAAAGCTTTTTGTTAGGCGAACAGCTTTCATTCTTCAAAAAAGTGAACAGGTCTAAGTCCAACATTTTTTTATTTGAAATCAAAAATTTTTTGATAGTTAAAAATTCAGATAGAAAATTAAAACTTTAAACGAAAAGGAAAAATCAAAAAAATTGAAAACGTGGACAGAGGTATGGGGAGCAGGCTTTTTTAAACTTTTTGTTGCTGCCGAATTATTCCATTTAATATATTTTTATTATATTCGCCAAATTTGTAATAAATTAGAAAGCTATTAAACGTTTCGAAGCCTTTTAAATTTTAAAGCGTTGTTTGGGCGGTCATGGTTATTGAAAAGCCATTTTTATTTGAATTTATTAAATGATTTCGGTTTGAATATGCTATTAGTTTTTAGAAGCGGGACACCTGGTTCAGCTGACTCCTATGTTAAAAGTAAATTAAAAGTTTTAATGTACAAATATGTTTTAAGTAAGTGAAATAAATGGTAATCTATAGAGAATAACTCAAGGATATACAAGAGATATGAGTTCATAAATGGGGTCTGGTATTATCATGAAGACTCCTAGGGGATTGGCCAGCTCAGGTCGGTTTTCATGATTTATTTGTTTAATTTCACTAACTTACCACAGTTGACAATCGAAATGGGTTTGATTTCTTAAAAGCAACTTTAAATATACTACACCGTTATAATTCTATCGTTATCGGTCTATGCCATCCACAATCCGCTTATAATCATTTCGAACGGGATAATTTTAGTTGCAAGACGAGGAAATTAATGCAGACACTGAAGTTCGATAAGGCAGTCCTCACAATAAATAAAGTTATTCTAGTTTGAAAATGTTGGTTATGATGAGTTTCAGTTAGGCGATAACATGGTTATAGTTTTACCAGATACACAACAAATGAGCAAAGTTGCATTCTTACACCCGTTGTTGTGCCTCCATAACATTTATACAGCCCTTTCAACAGGTCGGTTGAAAAGACCCTGGCCTTCAAGGTTAATGCACTGATTATAGCGACCCTCCAATATTTCGATACCATTTTTGTAGTACGATTTGTCCTTTGCTTCGAAATAGGCCCCAGTTTCGGCGATCACCTCTTCATTGAACAAATATTTCTTACCAGCGAGCATTCTTTTGAGATATGATAGCAGGAAATAGTCGTCACGGTCCAGGAGAATAGGGCGGAACATCACTTTCTTTTTCTTCAAATGCGGCCATTTTCGGCGATTTCGTCGGTCCAATAACTCTATTTAATAGTCGCTGTTGATGGTCCTTCCCATTTCACGGTAGTCAATGAAAATTATTCCATGTACATCCCAAGATACATACATATACTCGGAAGATAGTCGATTGGACTTCGGAGTGAACCAAAGGACACATGTTTCATCTATTCTCACACATCGACGAAAAAACTCGTCCAAACATTGTCCTGAGTCAACAACTCTGCGTTGTTTTTGGTCAAAAGTGAGCTTGCACGGCATCCGTTTTACACAGTGCTTTCTCATACCCAAATATTCATGAATGATATGATGTACACGTTCAGCTGATCTCCTTAGAGTGCCTGCTATTTCATTCAGTTTCAATTCACGGTCATATAAAATAGTTTTGTGGATATTTGTGATGTTTTCGTTGGTAACAACGTCTTTTGGGCGTCCACAGCGTTCACTGTCTTCCTTCACAATAACAAAAGTTTGCTAAAAATCTATATCTATTTAATTCTAGTATAGCCATTTAAGTGTCAGCCCGGTGACTGTCCAATTGATATGCCATGTTTTGCACATAATTTTCGCGATTCGATGCCCTTTGCTCGTTCCTTAAGTCCATATACATGTCTCACTCCTCCCAATGAGACTGGTTTGTCCATAGTTACATCAGTTACACAGTTACATGCACATATTAAATGTGAACCCTTCTTTTCCTAGCCGGTCTGTTGATAACCTCCCAGATTTTTGAGATATTATGTTTTTCCTATCCTGATTTTAATATACAATTATATTTCCTTTTCCTTTCCAAGATTAAAAATTTAAGATAAAATTTATGAAATTAATTTCGTTCGAAACTCATTGATTTGGACAGATTCCTTCTTTTATTTTAATTTTAACTAGCGTGTGGATTTTGTATAGGTTTAGTTGGGAAAACTCCCCCTCCACCGTGCTTGGAACTGTCCAAGCTAGTTCTTCCTGAACGGTACCGATTTTTTCGTACAACTCTTCGTATTGATGGTTCAAAAATAACACTTTAACTGCATTTAATTTTACCCGATTTTCATGAGATCACTATGCTCCCTCAAATCAGTACTAATACCGGTAATATTTTTTACAATTTAGAAAAACGTTCAGCCTCGTTGATGATCTGTATCCAAAAGGCTCGAACTGATTTTCATATAATTGATGGAGTGAGGTAAGCTGCAGCAATTAGTACTTGGAATCATTTGTAAAAATATGCAGAACTTTGTCTGTAAGCCTCTGTCCTTAGCTAGATTATAGAAAATTGATTTTTCTAATAGCTGTCGCCTCTCGACAGGGAAAGTAAAGCCATCCCAATCTAAAATTTTGTTATTCAAAGAGCAGCTGTAATGCAAATAAATTAATATTCAGGATTATGGAAATGTTCATATTCTAAATTAATAAGCCATATACACCTGAATACTTATGTATATATATAAGGGGTGTTTTTTTATAGAGGTATAGAACTTTAAGTTGGCATTACTTTTCAAAATGGCGATCGATTTAACAGGTGTCAAGTGATTTATTCTCAGTTTGGTTTGTCAATTCATCATGAATAGACTCACGCCTGAACAACGCTTGCAAATAGTGCAATTTTATTTCGAAAATAATGGTTCTGTGCGGAAAACATATCGCGCACTACGTCTAATGATACGGACCAATGATTCCACCAGCCCATAAAGCGCACCAAACAGTCAGTTTTTCTGGATGTAACGGTGTTTCAACATACACTTGAGGATTACCTTCACTCCAAATGCGGCAGTTTTGTTTGTTGACGCAGCCAAGCGTTGTTCAGGCGTGAGTCTATTCATGATGAATTGCCAAACGAAACTGAGAATAAATCACTTGACAGCTGTTAAATCGGTCACCATCTTGAAAAGTAATGCCAACTTAAAGTTCTATACCTCTATAAAAACACCCTATATTAGCATACTCGTATGTATATCTGTATGTCTTTTCGAATGCACATATATCGCCCTAAACGCATTTCCATGTGTACACAGTTATTAAGCAAACTTCGAGCTTCGACTTTCCCACAAAAATAATCATATGCTTGGCAAGTAATTCAAAGTCGTTAGTTGTTGAACACGACTGACCTCTTCGAACCAAAGTTTGTAAGTACCGATGCATATATGTACGAGTATGTATTGCAGAAGGTTGAGAGGCTAAGTTGGCGAAGAAGGCATAAGTCAAAGGAAGGTTGGGCGCAAGGTAAGGTGAGTTCATGTATTGACTGATATGAAATACGAGTTTGTGGAATCTTTTGTTCATAAGTGGAAATTAGCAGTGTGTCGGTGTGTCTATGTATGTATTTAGCTGTTTGCTTCAAGTCTCTACATTTGCCAGCCACTTAAGCTAAATATGAGTTGCTGCTTCGTATGTAAAGGCAACCAACCATCTACTTATCTGCATGCAAGCGATGGCAGTTGCCACCAACAGACACATTGCCGAGACAGTTATTAACGAAAGTGTCACGCACACGCACACAAATGCATAGAAGTGAAAACAAAAGCATATAACCACTCATTAAATCATATAGAAACAAACATAAAAGTAGGCATTTTTCGTCTTAGTTCTATTTGTAGCTAAAATGTTTGAAATTTATCTACATATAAAATATATGTATGTATGTACGTATGCATATATGCCTGAATGAATGCATGTATGTGACTCGTAAAAGCATTTTGAGCTCCTTAGTAAACGCCTTCTTTCGTATGGCATCATAACTGTGTATGTATGTGACAATATGTGTTTAAATATCCTTACAAACACACCAACACCAACACCAACACATGTACGTATATTAAGGCGAGTAAGCTGATCCATGCATTTGGCCTTTTTAACCCATTTCTGAAGTATTCTTCTAAGTTTGTGTTAATTTCAAGACATTAAGACCAGTCAGCTATACAACAAGTGCGCCAGCCATCCAGAGTCAACAAGACGACATCATTAACTATCGCTCCCGCCCACTTCTTGTTATAACTCTACAGTTGAGTTTGCCACATTTGCTGCTTATTTCGTAGTAAACACCGGACACGTTCCGGCCATGACTACAGTTAACAACCCTCGGTGATGGCTATTGAATTACAAAAACAATAGATGCACGACGGGGAGGGCAAGTGTGATAACGGTAAGCAGCGGGTGCTGCGTGCCAAGCGTCGATATCAGCCAAAATAATTTTCATGTGCTACACTTACAAACCATAAAATCGAAAGTGGAAATGCATATACTTCTTGCCCTCCCCCCCTTTCCCTCTGCATCCCCCTTTCCAACTGCTTTACACTTTTGTTACTCGTTTAACTCCTTCACCCCAGCAGGATATGAATAGCTTCACTACGTTCGTAGAACGAATAACTGCTGCTGCAGGATAACATACAAGCACACGCACACATATATTTATATATACATGTTCCACTTCCATTATGTGCGTGCGTCTGCCGCTCGGTTTCTTGTCGAGTACGTGAAAGTGTGGCCATCATAAAAATAGTGTCGGCACTTTTCGTTGTGCGCTCTATTGAGTGGCGCGTAGTGGTGGGGGAAAGTCATAAAATTATACTCAAATAAATTTTTATATTATTGCCAATTGAAGAAAAATAAAGAAATACTCGTACATGCATACATAGTTGGCTTTTAAATTAATTAATTTCCAATAAAAGAAAATACGTAAGTAAATGTGGGAATGAGTTGAGTTGAGTTGAGTTAAGTAAATAATTAATAAGATATATTAAATACTTTAATTATAGTTCGACCTAAGCTTTCGTCATTATGAGTCGGAAAATTTATTCATAAAATAAGAGCTTTGATCAAATAAATCAACTAATATGTAAGCAGGAGCTTCTCTTCTTTTTGTTATTTGGCATTCCTCCTCTTCGACTTTTACGGCTATTTAGAAATACCAAGTGAAACCAGAGCGATCTCCACCTGATTCTTCAAACGAAGTGGAGGCCTCCCTTTTCCTCTTCTTCCATCAGCGGGTATTGCATCGCACACTTTCAAAGCTGAAGCTCTTGTGGTCTTGTGGTTGTTGAGTACAATCTCAATATCAATCGTTGTACGCCAGCAGCTGTACACTCTTATATATGGTTTACATAGCCGTATTGGATTCACAAAGATACCAAATTCAGAAAAAGCGTCATAGAAGCAGCTCTTGTGCTCGTGCTGTGGAAGGCAGCTTTAGAATCGATTACACACGGTGGTGTATATCGATTATTTTCTTTTATTTCATTACTAAGTTTCTCCAATATTCGATGCATAACTGGTCAATGATGAATTTACCAGACCTAAAGCCACACTGATAAGGATTGTGCAGAGCACATTTGGGTTCCATTCGTCGGCCGTGCTTTTGTTCGACCATATTCTGCATTGCCTCAACGCCTTGTCAGTTTTTCGCTGCCGTATTGTTATTCTTTAACCCTAGCACAGTAAGCATACGTAAATTTTACGCCCACGAAATTAAAAATTTGCAGCTGGCGGTGGTCTATGCTATTGATGTCATTGAAACTCCGTATAGCTTCAGCATACGCTGTGACAGGTAGATTTCGGACGAATACGATGCTTTAGTGCTGTGGGTATATCTAGAATCGTAAGTTGTACTGAATACTGACAGTTGTACGATTTTCAACAAAAAATTAGCATAGACTACCAGGGCAGTTTTCTTTTGTTTTTAGTAGAATCATGGAACAACGCATAACAATTTAGGCGAAATTGAAGTTGTGTTAGAAGAAAAATATCATATACAAGGCAGTAGATTAGACAGTGAAGATAATACTGATCGTGATTTCAGTGCGTTTGATCTGGATTTAGTTTCCAAAGATTATTTGACAGTGCAAGTTCTACATCTTCTAAAAGAGCAAGATGTAATTCCAATATTAAAGGAGTGGTAGCCCAAATATTTGCGTATTTCATTCATGAGGGAGAAAATTGCCATAACCAAAATAAGAAATAAGTGTAAGTTTTAGAGGAAAAATGATCATCGTTAGTGTACTTTCGATAACATTCGTAAAAGACCACCACATAAACAACGAAATTATAAAGAAAATTTTGACTCACACTAATGCTGAAATAGCTACCATATCTCATAATTATACATCCGACCCAGCCACAGTTTCTGAAAACAACTGTAAAAGAAATTCATGCATTTTTCGGACTGCTAATTTAATTTCGTAGGTATTTTTGATTCCAAATTATTTGGTTCGGTTTAAAAAGCAACAATGAATCTAAAGCACTTTGAGTTTTTATTCGACTTCGTACGATTTGATGATATTACTCCCTGAGTTTGATAGACGCCAAAATAATCGTTTTGCTCCAATTCGTCAAATTTGTTCATCCTAAATGACGAATTTGAGCAAATTAAATTTAAATTGTAACAATAAATATAAACCTGAGAGCTATTTACCTATTGGCGAGAGACTAAAGGCATTTAGAGATGAAGATGTCCCTTTAAAATGTACCTACCAAATAAACCCGCCAAATATGGGATTAAAATAGTTATGGCCAATGGTGTTTGTAAAAGATATATATTTTGGACACGAAAAAAATACCAACTATAATAAGCTTAATATTAAGTTAAGAAGTTAACCAAAACTATTCATGGCACAAACAGAAATTTGGTTATGGATAATTGATTCACGTCAGTAAGATTTACAGGTAAGTTTTAAAAAAAAGCTATTCAATTTAGGTTTGGTTACGCCAAAATAAACGGGAAATACCAAACAAAATGCTTAATGCAGGAGCCTCAATTCCTCCAACAGGATTGTCGGAGATTGCCAGGTTTTACAACGATAAAATGTTTGACGTCGATACATTCGATCGACTCGTAGATGACCTAATATCGCATGCATTCATTCTTGCATCATTTCTAACCATAGTAGACGAATCAGTGGAGCACAGACGCCTAAAAGAAAGAAATTTATGATGGATATTCAAGAATAATTAATCAAACCTTGTCTTGAGCAGCGTTCACAGTCGCCAATTTTGCAATGCTCACATAAAATCATGATACCAACAAGAATTGACGCGGGATGACGACACTTGCTTGCACAATTTTCCCCGCTGACCTTTTTGCTGATATTATAGTCAAAGTGATGCTTCCTATCCTATTCGAACTGCATCATAGTCGAGTAATGGAGCGCCTATACCATCGTTATCGAATGGGGTTTCGGGTTCGTTATCTCTGAGTGTTTCACTTGCAAGTGGCTCCCTATCAACAATTTTACTGTCCTGTCAAACATTAAATTTATATTTTATTATAAATATTAAATTTGTTTATTGAACTACTCTAGGCTGCGTGAATCTACTCTATTTCAATAAATTGTGTTTCATGAGAATTTGTCTGGAGGTTGTCGTATATATTTCATATAGAGAACGATTTGACATACGAGCGCTGTTTGCGTTGTTTACAGTAACTTAAAGTATTTATGTCGATAAAAAAAATTGAATAAAATCGAGAACATTTTCGCGGGATTATTTTTCAAACTTCCGACGTGAATTAACTCAGCGACAGTACATCGATGAACTTAATTATTTTTTGGAGATTAAGCTCATTCAAGGCCCAGTATTTGTCGATGGTGTGAACATTTGATTATCAAAAAATTTTGTTCACGTTGCATCCCGAACAATATGTCCATCGCTAAAAAAAAAAAAAAAAATGTCGTGTGGTTTGGTGCAGAAAAATTAAAAAAATACGATAGAGCTGCTTCGAAACACTTCTATGACATCGTGACAGGGTATGGATCGTGGCATTATGCGTGTGTGCCCGAAATTAAACAGCATTCGACAGTGCGGGTGTTTCAAGATGAACCGAATCCAACAAAAGTTCTTCGCGCATGAAGCATTTTCAAGCAAATGCTCACAAGAAATCAAGTAAACCAACCGCCGAAGTAGGATCAAGAGGATCACTCCTCACCACGGCAATGCGAACTCTCACACATCGACTGAAACAATTTCATTTTTAAGCACTCAAAACAACAATTTGATGAGTCACCCACCAGATATGTAGTTGTTACTTGGCACGGAATGACTTCTTTTTATTTCCGTTTCCCGTATTCGTAAAATAGGAACTGAGAGGTAAACGTTTTTCACCACCTGAAAAGCGGTTGATGCATTCAGAACGCATGTTTTGGAGATACCTCAATCATAGTGACAAATGTTTCTCGACAATTGGTTCAAACGCATCCAAAGGCGTATAGATCTTAATGGAGAATATGTTGAAAAAACAATAAAACAATTTTCGTTGATTAATATTTGTTTTTGTTCTCTAATCCCTAAATATATAAGGAAAACCTCGTAATCACTAAAATTTTTGTTTGGTGAGTCTGCTCTAGCTTTTTTGGTAGAGTAACACTACAATTGTTGGTAAAACATCAAGACGCTAAAACCACAAATTGGAGGAGGAGCTCGGCCGAAAATCGCTTCAGCGGTTACAAAGCGCCAAATACCAAATACAAATAGACAAAAACCTTAAATATTTTGAGTAATTCTTACAATAGAAATGTCTAAATACTTATATTTGAAAATTGTTGCCCGAAAAGTGTTTCATGATATTTTATTTTGTGGAGTTATTTTCACCTCCACTTTTTTGGTAGCTGCTCTGCTCTGCTCAAATTTGAGCGGCTCTACTATTCTCAGTTTCAATAAATAAACCTATTACCTTTTTACTGAGCACTTGGTTCTTCTTCTTCTTGCAAAAGTCCGTATGTCTTCGACATATAACAGTGGTAACAAGAAGAAAAAAGTTATTTGTTTTCGAAATTTTTCTTATTTCTATCTTAATGTGACGAGTATTTTTACACCTATCATATCTATGAAATGGTATATTAACTTTGTTCCGAAGTATACAAGTTCTAGAAGGAGAAGGGATAGATCCACCGAAATTCATACCGATCGTATCAGAATGACGAGATGAGTAGATTTAACATTGTCTGTCTGTCCATATGTCTTTCTGTCCATCTGCCCGTCTGTCTGTTTGAACACAAACTAGTCCCTCAGATGAAATATTTCAAGCAACTATGGTAGTCTGATGCAAGTAAAGGTTTAAACGATCTAGTGCTTTCAGACTTGCAGTTTGAGTTATAAATCCGTCCGTGTAAGAACGTGAAAGTCTGTATACTACGCACACATAATGAGGTGCATATTGGTTCTAAAACTCATCGAAACCGGACGACTATATTATTTAAACCCCAAACAACCGACATGATTGTTAAAAGAGTATCTAGGAGCGTGAAATTTGGTATTTTACCAAATACCAATAGAAATGATATTGACACTGAAAATGATCGAAATCGAATTTTGAAATTTGCAATAAATTTGATATGTTCACGAAAAGTATAAATTCTTCAGCATGATCGAAGATAGCCCTTTTCTCTTGTTTAAATATGTATAGCAAAAATTTTTCTCCATCATGATTTATTGCTAACCTCGAAATCATCATGACAATTGTTATTTCTGCGGTGTGAAAATAAACGAGAATAATCTTGGAAATCGAAAGAGGTGGGCATATCCTATTTTGTCTTGTACTAATTGAACACAAACGAAATACATCAAGTGAAGAATATAACAAAAGCTAGGGTGCAACATGAGCGTAGAAATCCACTTGCTACATTCGTATTTAGACCGATTTCCACAAAATATGGATGTCACCATGATCTACGGTCAATGGAAAGGCGTTATCAGTAGCGATGGGACATAAAAATATGATGGCTGTCTACTGCTCGAGTTTGCAACGAGATCTTCCTAACGTCACTAATTCGAACGCAACGAGCGCATAGCCGAATTGCCGAATGCCAGTCGGTCAAAGACAACATGATAAGAAGTTCTTTATCTTGTTAGAGCGCTCTAAAACTCCAAACACTTTCAAAACATTTTCTAACAGTGCCAAATATTACTGCGCCAATTTAAATATACGAAGCTAAACGCTTTCCAGCCGTAGATATCCAAGCTGCCATAAATGATCTAATTTCATGCAATTTAAAATGCAATTTGTAAAGAGGCATTCAATATATTGGAGGATAAATTTGGTGGGTACCAATATATTGCCGATGAGCTGCTAAAGAGGCAGTTATTTCCGAATATTATATAAGCGCTTACATACAAGTCCAACACAGGTAGGTAAATCATACATAAGAAACATATTTTTTTCGTCAGATACTTAAATTAGCAATGGAAAAAGGTCAAAGACTTTTCTTTCTAATGAGTAGTTCATTTTTCAGTTATTCAACAAAGTTTCAGTTATGGATGTGCAATTTTTATATAACAGCCGTTTGTGAGTACATGTCTGTGTTTTTGTGATAAGCACAAAGTCGATTATCCAACTGTCATTAATTTGAAATGCAGCACGCTTACGCAAATCAAAGATGAGTTGGATTCTGTGTATGGAAATTCCGTAACATCATTTACCACAGTGTAACTTTGAATAGAAGAATTGAAATGTGTCCTCGGGAGACGATGAACGTTCAAAAACCGCAACTATCGTCAAATGTATAACCAAAGTTCGCAAATGATGCCATATAGTAGAGGAATCAAACAAAGAGAGAAAACAGTGGTTATGAACATATTAAAAGAGAGAGTTTTTACATATTATATGAACATTCAGATATGTGAAAGTTGTCAATTGTTGGGTACCATGTGTGCTCATATTAGCCTTAAAACGGAGCTTAGACCCATGGCGCCGATTATTTACTGAATAAAACATAATAAAGGGTGTTTTTTATAGAGGTATAGAACTTTAAGTTGCAATAAAACAACGATGAATTATTCGATTGACATACATCTTATTTCTCCGAAAGATAATCTTGTGGCATTACATCTTAAATATGACTTCAATTTTCGATGACTTTTTCCAACATTTGTGGCCATATATCGGCAATAACACGGCGAATGTTGTCTTCCAAATGGTCAAGCGTTTGTGGCTTATCCGCATCGATCAATGAGTTTACATAGCCCCACAGAAAGTATTCTAGCGGTGTTAAATAACAAGATCTTGGAGGCCAATTCACAGGTCCAAAACGTGAAATTAGGCGGTCACCAAAAAGTGTCTTTCAACAAATCTATTGTGGCACGAGCTGTGTTACATGTTGCGCCGTCTTGTTGAAACCACATCTCCTGAACATCATGGTTATTCAATTCAGGAATGAAAAAGTTAGTAATCATGGCTCTATACCGATCATCATTGACTGTAACGTTCTGGCCACCATCGTTTTTGAAAAAGTACGGACCAATGATTCCACCAGCCCATAAAGCGCACCAAACAGTCAGTTTTTCTGGATGTAACGGTGTTTCAACATACACTTCAGGATTACCTTCACTCCAAATGCGGCAGTTTTGTTTGCTGACGTAGCCATTCAACCAGAAGTGCGCTTCATCGCTAAACATCGCTAAAATGGACGTAGTGGACGATACGTTTTCGGCACAGAACCATTATTTTCGAAATAAAATTGCACTATTTTCAAGCGTTGTTCAGGCGTGAGTCTATTCATGATGAATTGCCAAAACAAACTGAGAATAAATCACTTGACAGCTGTTAAATCGCTCGCCATCTTGAAAAGTAATGCCAACTTAAAGTTCTATACCTCTATTAAAAACCCCCTTTAGTAGAGGATTCAAAAAGAGAGAGAAAACAGTGGTTATGAACATAGCAAAAGAGAGAATGTGTCCCATATTATATCAACATTCAGCTATGTGAAAGGTGTCTAATTGTTGGGTACCATTTGTGCTCATATTAGCCTTAAAACGGAGTTTAGACCCATGGCGCCGATTATTTACTGAATAAAACATTATACTTGTACATCCGAAATGAAAATATAGTCCAATGAGTAGACTGCAAAGGGGAAGCCGCCTCTAAAAAAATATTTTCTCGGCTGGGACGGTTTTTCGGGTGAGTCATGAAATTAATTTAGTCGATTATTTTCGGTAAGGGAAAACAAAGTAAATATGATCCATTACTTGACGACGGCAAGGCGGAAATTCTCAAATTACGGTTTGAGCTGGTTGACCATCCACCTTACTCCGCGACTTCTATATATTCCCTCATATTTTCGTCAAATTAAGTGTCAATCATCTTCGTGAACTATTATTTTGTAAAGAAAATACCTTTCATGTACTTATAAAATTTATTGAAAATTGCAAATTTCTTTCAAATTTAAAATTAAAATTTTACTCTTTTTGATGACTTTTTAGTGGATTTTGGACGGAAAATCTCACATCTGAGCAAATTGAAGACTATAGGATAACTAAAAATATTAAATTCACAATATTTGTGCATTATACCAAATTTCATGATGCTTTTTTGATTGAATCACATCTGAATATATCGCTGATTGGGAGATATTTTATAGTCCTCCGATTTCGGTGATTTTCAGAACCAAGATGCAGTTTATTATATATGTTATATATTTGGCGCTTTGTAACCGCTGAAGCGATTTTTGGCCGAGTTCCTCCTCCAACTTATGGTTTTGTGTCTTGATGTTTTTACCAATAAATAAAGGGGCCTACAGATTATTTTAAACCGCATGTCAGAAAAACGGTTGAAGGGCTTGGCATTCCCTATTGGGAGCCGAATGCAATTAAGCGTCGAGATTTAAAACTGTTCATTTACAGAAAACAAATTCATCAGCTGAAATATAAGATTATTTATAATCCATAGAGATTTAGTGAGCTACTTGTTAAGAGAAGTTAGTAAAGTATTTTTAGCTATGAAAAATGAGTCTGTCAAATCGAAAGTGCTGGAGTAATAATTGAAATCTTCACATAAACGGCGAAACGGTTCATATAGTTCAAAATTTGTTTTTAGAAGATCCTTAGAATAGTGGTCTAAATTGTCGTGATAATCAGATTGGGACAATAAATTTTACTCCCTCTAAGAGAAATGAACTACAAATGAATAAATTTAGAAGGTTGACTAAAAAAAATATTTCTAACATTTCTCTATGGCTAAAAAGTGTAGATAGATTTATAAATTTTAAGCGACTGATATACGGAGGAAGATTTCAGCGGGAATCTCGTTGCAAATAACGCAAAGCGAACAGATTGGATTTTATAGTTAGGGTTCTACACAACTAAAACGTACTCCAATATTGGTCTTACTAGCATTTTCGTAATATAAGGGTCTATAAATTCTTTAGACCACCGCTTTACAAAGGCAAGGGCACTTTTAGCTTTCAATACAGTGGTATTATTATGAAGATTGAGATTAAAATTAGTATTGTTTGTTAGACCCAAATCAAAAAAATTACATACTTCCGCTGAACTATAGTTGTTTATTGTGCAGATATTTTCGAGTAAATAACATGGTTTTGAATGTGTTAAGGTTAAGAGGCTTATCATTGTTATTACACCAAGTTACTAAATTGTTCAAATCGTTTTGTAAAAAACGTCTTTCATTAATTGAGGTATAAGATTGAAACAGCTTTACATCATCGGCATATAATAAAATCTTTGAATATTTCATAACTGAAGACAAAACGTTAATAAAAGACCTGAACAGAATTGGTCCCAAGTGGCTCCCTTGCGGAACACCAGATGTTACATCAATTATGTCAGAAAAGGTATCATTAAATAATACTCTTTGGTCCTGTTACAGAGATAGAAAGATGTCTATTGGAGAAAATTTGGTTGAAAGCCAAGAATATCTTGTTTTTTGATAAGTAGTATGTAATTTACTGTGTCGAATACTTTACCGAGGTCGGTATATCTAAAACCAGAATTCTTGATTTCCCTAAATCCTTTGAAACGTGAGTAATTCGTAGATTTGCCTTTGAAAATCCCATGCTGGAAACTGGAAATTGAGGGAATTATGGAAAAAGTTAATTGGGCAGTAATAATGGCTTCAAAAAGTTAGTTATAGCAGATAACTTTCCTCTATAATTTGCAATCGAAGATCTACTCCCATTCTTTTGCAACGGAATTATAAATATTATTTTCTATATCAAAGGGAAAATGCGTTGTTTTAGGGATGCATTAAGGACGTTTGTCAAAGGGCGGTAGAAATTTTCAGCACAATATTTAAAGAAGCAGGTTAGAATCATGTCAGGACCGTAACTAAAAGAACTCTTTAAAGCCTTTAACTGGCAGAGAGAAACAATTGGGGTGTTAAGCTTTGAGGATAAAAACTCTCCTGATGTACAAAACTGTTTCCAGATGAATCGATAGAGTAATTAGACTAGAAAAATTGTGCAAACATATTAGAGATATGAAGAAAGTCACTTGATGTAGTAGTTTTGTATGTCATGGCGGATGAGTAAACATAGAGACTTGCGTTTGGAGTTAACGAAATCATAAAACATCTTAGGATTGCGTACAATGTTCCTTCCAACCTTAGTTAAGTAGTCGTTGTAACATTTTATGCTAAGTTCAAAGTACTTACGACGTAGCTTTGAGTATTTCATATAGTCTGTAGGCAAAATGATTTTTTTTATACAGTTTAAAAGCGCGAGACATTCGGTTTTTAACAAATTTAATTTCTTCGAGAGCAATAAATTGGTACATTCTGTTGAAGTACACGCACGCTTTGGTACAAAATTTTCAAATAAACTTAAAATTATATTATTAAAATTAAGAACGCTTTGCTCGACATTACCTTTATAATTTGGCCAAATCATTTTGGTTATTTCCTGATTTAACTTTTTAAAGTCAGATTTCGCAAAGTTAAAGCAAGAACTAGAACCAAATGAAGATGCCGCGTTATCAATCTGAATGTTGTCCATGATTTCAAAAGATATCTCCAAGGAAAGATGATAGGTGTCCTCTGGTAGAACAAGAGAATCATACCGAATTATAGAACATTTTGAATTGTTGCCAAGAAACCCTAAGTCCAGGATTTTATGAAACTTATTTAGTACTAAATTAATTTGGTTAAGGCAAAGCTCAGAGATTTCCTCTCAGAACTCGGTAAAACGTGGTCAAGTACAAACGGGAGTGATTTTATCATCGATTTGTTTCCATGAGATACAAGGCAAATTAAAGTCTTCCCAGACCATAATGGAGTCAGAATATTTTATCAATGAAATAACACTTTTAAATCAGTTACTAAGTTGAAGATGTACTGATATATCCGACTGGGGAGGTATGTAAGTCAAGAATATATAAACAGGGTCATTACCAGTATGAACATGGATGCATTTAAATTCAATGGGATCGATGAGAGAAGTGCAAACTTCTTCTGAGGGTAAAGACGAATGAATCGCAAGGAGAACTCTCCTTCCGATTACGTTCAAGCGATCACTTCTATAAATTTGATACTCGATGTATAGCATCTCATTACCAAAAACCTGAAGTTTTAGCCACGTTTCCCTAAATGAAATTACATGGAAGTTGCAATCAAGACTGCTCAAATATAGATCTTTGAACTTCGTATTTAGACCTCTAACATTTTGATAACAGATACACAGTGAAGGATTACTGATTAGATTTTTAGATGTTGAAAACAGAATGAACTGTTTAAAAAAATTTAAAAGGTTTCAAGAGAAACATCGATTTCGAATGACGGTATGTTTCTTTCATAATTAAAATAAAATTTTCGAATATCTAAGCCATCATTTATTATTTATGGTTTGAGGGTTTTTTTTATCTGTGAAGTTGAAGATTTCTCAGCCAGCAGACAAGGAGAATACAAGTGAAAGAGAAATTTTTTCCTTAGTCGGAAGTGGAGTTTTCTTTTGAGGATGAATATATGTCGTTTCAACATCATACGAACTGTTCACCCGTTTTCGCTTATTAGCTAGTTTAGGGTAACTTCAAGAATTTAATATTATTATGTAAATAGGTAAGTAAAAAAAATTCTCGGCATACAAATAAAATAGAAATTTAAAAATGCAGAGATTACAATTTGTTAACATTAACGAAAAGAAAACTTATCATTTAATGCTGCGCACAAATGTAACCCTTCGAATTTTATGTATTAAATAAAATAATATATATAGATATAGGTATATTACAAAAAAAAAAAAAAACAGCTAAAAAAACACAACTTAAAAGCTTGAGGTTTGGGATATAAAAATAATTTTCTATAATTTTGGATGCTGGTCGAACCTGAGACTGAGCCCTGGTCTTCTGAATGATAGTACGAAATACTGACCAATCGGCTAATGCAGCCGGTAAAGTGGAACCAATTTAACGGTCTTATGTACTTTATGATGGATTTATGAGCCAAAATTTGTAACCTCAAAAATCGGTGTAGTATATGTTTTAGTGGTCCGATCTTGTCGGTCAAAAAATTATCGTTTAAACATATACGATTATCTGGTTAAAATATCTAGAAAATATCTAGATTACTTTGAAGGTGACAAAATAGGTATTGATGAATAAATAAGTACTTTAAAAAAAATTCAAATTCATCTATTCCTTTAAACACAATCGTAATATATCTTTGGAAATTTAATTTTACTCTAACGAAAAACAATCGTATGTGGTTATGACATCGAAACCAAGGCCCAATCATCCCAATGGAAGCTGCCAAGTCTAAAAAGGATACGCCAAGTTCGATCAAATGTGAAGGTTTTGTCCACTGTTTTCTTTGATTGCAATAGTGTGGTTGGTACGGAATTGTGGAAAAATAAATCGTGGACTCCGCATCACAATAATGCACTAGCTCACACATCAATGCTTATTCGTGATTTTTTGGTCAAAAACAAAATCGTAATCATGCCTCAACCACCGTATTCACCAGTTTTGACTCTCTGCGATTTTCCTATTCCCAAAATTAAAGTGAAAGAAAAGCGTTTTGCCACAATTGATGAAATGAAGTCATAATCGAGGAAAGAGCTGAGTGGCACAAGTGTATTATATCCGAGGGCGATTACTTTGAAGGTGATAAAATAGATATTGATGAACCTAGTTATTTGAATATAACAGGTAATGAGTATGCTGACAAAGCGGCAAAAGCAGCGCATATGTTACCACTTCTAACAACTGACAATAATAATATTACAGATAATATAAAACTTGTCAAAGCATATTGTGATAGCGATTACAAAAATATTTTTATTAGAACCTCTTCTTGGTATCAAAGAAGTAATTGTAGTGAAAATAGCATTGATATTAAACCATCACCTCAATTAGAGCATAAAAGATTAGATTCAGTGAAATATTTCCGCCTAAGGCTTGGACATACTAGATTGACCCATCAACTTTTATTGGACAGCTCATATTCAAAATTTTGCGGTTTTTGTAATTATTCTCAGATAGCCTCAGTTGAACATTTACTCTTTATTTTCTTATATAAGAAAAAATACTTTCAACAATAAAAATCCTTTAAATTTACTATCGGAACCTAGTAACGAAAATGTCAAATGTATAATTAAATATCTTAAGCTAAGTGAACTTTACTATAAAATTTAACGGCTCTAATTGATTGAAGTTGAGTATATTTAGTATTAAGAAAAATTGAAATATGCATAAAGTATTTTATAAACAATGAAGTATTTTAAGAAAGAAATCTGTTTATTTTAAGATTTTATAAAAAAAAATATTTTTATTTTACTCAGCCTAAGGCCTATTGTTGCTATGGGTACTTAGCTAAATTATAATTTTATATTGTAATATTAGCTTTTAAATAAATAAATACTTGATATTGATGAATAAAGAAGATCTTAAAAAAAAATAAAAAATCACCTTTTCCTTTGAACACACTACATATATGAAAGGTATAAAAATGAGCAGGCGTGTGACAGGTAGAGTTTTACAAAAACATCTGATATATATCACGAGCAGAAAAACTACATCGAAAAATATTGATTACTTTACGAGTAATTAATTTTAAACAGAAAAAGTGGGCCACGTGTACCTTAGTCCCGCCTACTGAATCTTATGTATTGTAGCAGATTTGTGGGCGGCGCGAAGCAACACTGATGATGGCATACTGACTTTATTATTAAGTTAATTATACAGTCGCATAAAATTATATTTCCAAAATTTCTTTAAGGATTTTATTTTTAATTTATTTGGGATCCGCAGCTACGTCTTTCCTAGAACTAATTTCGAATAGGAGACCCAAATGTAAATTTGCATAAATATATATGTATATACAACTGTACGTGAATAATCCCTTCCAACTATTTTGATGTAAAAACGCCCATATGTTCACACACACACACGTGTACAGACACAATTAATTGGCATTTTGACAAACGATGAAGAGAACAAGCTTATAATGATGTCCGCACAAAACCAAAACTTGCATTAATATTAACATATGTCAATGGATGTTTCTACATATGTATGCATGTAAGTAGGAGTTTCTAAACGTATTTATTAGATACACAGTTCATATAAATACAATACATAAACGGTTATATAGCAAGAGGGCGCCTTAATGTATGGCGACAGTAAAATTCCCAATGAACACATATAGACAGACATAAAACATACATATATATTAATTTACACTACTAAACATATAAACATATATTTCATAATTTACATATGTATATGTGTGTGAATGTTTGTTTATGTGCCTGTATACGCTTACATCCGCATGCTGCTCCATGCAACAAGATTTATTTTCTCCTCCTGTCAATTTGACATGACAATTGTCACTTAATTATTTTGCGAATGTCGAATGTTGAACGTCTTTGCTTACGCATTGTTGTTGGTTATGTTGTAATGTGTTGCTATTCGCTATTCGCTAATGTTGCTGACGCGGCTGGCGACGGCTGTCAACGGTGTTGGTGTAGACAGCTTGCAACTGACGGATGGTTGTCTCTAATTAAGTACAAACCAAATTTGTACATACATACATACAAACTGACAATGTCAATAACAGTGCTTACATTTAGAAGTACATTCCATACGAACATATGGTTATACGTTTTTATATATATGTATGAGTGTAACTATATTAATTTCTATGCATTTTTCTAGTTCACTGCCTGCAGACATAGAAGACACTGTCAAAGTCAAGTGTTGCCATATTTGTCAATTTGACAAAATTAATAGTGATGCATATATATGTATATATTTATATGTGTATGTATATACTATGTGTGTGTGTGTGTTGTTAAAAGCACAGTCATCACTTAATGAGAACAAATGCAGGAGACATCAACAAATGACTGACAAGAAGCTCTTGAGCGGTGTTAGCGAAACTAATCAAACAAATTTCAGTAACACTACATATCTACACATACATACATACATAAGTGTATACGCATTTTTATTTAAAAATTGATTTATTTAATTGAGATTTAAGTAGGGAGTAAAACGCTGTGTGTTATGTTAAGAAAAAGTGTTTGCTTAAATGTTTTTTAAATTAATACAAATACACGGAGTCTCAGATAAATAATTTAATTATCACTTTTCAAAAACCTATATTTATTTATTCAACACTTTCTATTATATTGTTTTGAAAGTAGTTCTTTCTAGATATAATATAAATGCTCTAGTGTTTTTCCACTTGCTGAAGAAGTTCTGATTTATAATATTCAAAGAGAGTTAATGGGAATCTAGGCTAAAGGAAAAGTATTAGGGTGTCAAAACGTTCACTATCTGAGCTGGTGGTGAAAAATATCAACTTTGCTTACACGTGATTTGAATTTATTTGAGCACTGTGCTTGTAACAAAAATTCAGCATGGCCCCGTTGTCATTTCCCGATGCCATTGAGGTGTCGAAGGCTGTGCAGCCATCAAATGCAACTACACAAAGAGCAAAAAAAATTATTGCAAACAATAGGCACTTCATAAAATTTTTAGAAAATTTCATTATTACATGTACGACTGGCGGCTTGCACCGTTAAAGCGATTTTAGGTTGACTTCCTCCTATAATATGTGGTCAATCTTGATGGTTTTTCAAACAAATGGAGGTACCTGCAGTTTATTCTAAGTCGTCTCCAACAGCTTTCATTTCATGTCAGCAATACACTTGGAGGACTGGACATTCCCTCCCAAACTGCAAACGCAATTATAACAGGAAAAAATTATTGTCTTCAGCCATACCCAAGATTTTATAGCTTTCATGAATATATCTATCAAATTTATTGTATTGCATTTTAGGATTAAATATTAATTCTCATATTTGAAACTTCGGATATGGAGGTTAAGTAAAGTATATAATATTCTGATTTCGAAGATTTTCAGTGCCAATATTTATTCGAATGTGTAGAATAAGAAATTTCACGATCCTAAATGCTTTTTTGACGGAACCTTGTATATAAGCTATATGATATTGTCTTACGATTTCGATGATTTTCGGTGCCAATCTCTACCCATTTTTAAGATACCAGGTTTTACGCTCTCCTAAATGCCCTTTTGACGGATTTATACATAGTTCGATCTGGGAATTTCCGGCAAATGTACGTATAAATGTACCAGTACATCTACCATCCAAGTTTGTTTAAAATACCTCAAAAACCGAGGAACTAGATTGTGTTCAAATAGCCGGACGCAGAGTGTGACTGCAGAGTGTGCCTTTTTAAAATAATACAATTCCAAAAGTCCAGAAAACTACTTTACCCGATAGTACTTGTATACTCGTGTACAGGTGCGGACGACAGGTGCTGAAATTAATTTCACAGTTTGAATTTGTTGTCAACTGTGCGGTCACGTAATTTGTATTACATAAATATGTGCGCATAAATTTTTCTAAAACTTGTTATCCATAAATTTTTTAATTATATTGGTGATTTTCCGGAGCTAGATATATTTTAACAATTTTTTATTTAAAGTAGATCAAAGGGATTTCAGAGGATTTTGCTACTTAAATGGAGAAAAGATTATCTAATACTATGGAATTCTGTCTCAAGAGAACCTAAGGGCCATCTGAGATTTTATATAAAAAGTTCTCCTAATTAATTTTTTCTACCAAAACTTTTACAGTTTAAGCGGGATTTATAAAATATTTATTTTAACCGAATCTTAGTTAAAACCAAATGTCTTCTGCTCGGATATATTATGGAGCAAGTGTGAAGTTTTTGGAGATGACTGCTCAAAAGTGTTTTCTATTGTACTCTTAGAAAGTTTGTCCCTAAAACAGATGAACATACTCGTACCATGATTACACAGAAGTGCAATATTTTGAATACAATTAGATAAGAGTGTCTTATAATTACGCTAATATTATTTACTACCATCTTAATACCCCAAAAAGGTCATTTATGTGCTGCACATATAATATTTCACTCAGTGAACTTAAATTTTGTACTAAAATTTTGATCATTAAATAATATGTGCTTCATTAAAGGAGATTGATTTCCTTTCGTTGCGGAAGTAGTATATTTGATCTCTACATGAAACTAAAAATAGATCTTGTATCAGGGATAGTTTATCATTTCAAAGCTCGTCTTATAGAGTATAGAGAACTCTTGCAACTTGACCTAAATAATTTGGTCAAGTAGCGTGATGGAAACTGTATGTCTTTCAACTTAAACAAGTCTAAATATATCACTAGAAAATCTTTGCAATTCTTTGATACACAATCTGAATGTGGATTAAGTTACTGGCTTCATCAATTTAGATGTCGCAACGAACCCTAAGCTAGATTTTGGAAATCATATAAATTCCTGTGCTAATAAGGCAAAATGAATCTTAACTTTCAGACTTCAATGACTAATATATTACCAATTCATTTTTTTCTTCACTTCTAAAGCCTAATTGAAGTATGGCTCAGTTGTGTGGAATTCATACTATCAATCGTACAGTGATAAATTTTAATATGAACAAAAGCAGTTCCAATTATTCGCATTAGAAAAATCGTACTCGGTTGCAAATAAGGGTATCCCTCCTTATAAAAGCCGTTAACGGTTTAATCATCTATATACACTGCATAATCGAATTACTGAAATGTCTTTAACCCCTTTTCATTGTGTTCATCCAAAAAAAAAAACTTGAAATATCCAATCCCCTTAGAAGTGATTTTAATGACACTCTCTTGTCTGTTCAGTATCAAAAAATATTTACTGGGAGTTTTAAATACATAAATGATTTCCTTCTCGTTCTTCTTCGCAGCTTCTTAATTTCCATGCAATTTATAGCTGTTGATGAACAGATCTGTAACTGCTCAGTGTAAAAGTGTAAAAGGCAAGTGTAACTGCGACCTTCCTTGTTCCGTCTCGCTGGGCAGTCTGGACTGAGCCTCCTTTTCTGTCACCGGTCAGTGTGAATATCGAATGGTATTAAATGAGTAGCATACAAAAATTCACGCTATTAGATGATTTTTTGATGGATTTTTCACCCAAAATCTCTTATATGAACGAATCGGTTTTAAAGAGGCTATATATATGCTATAGTCTTCCGATTTTGATGATTTCCGTTAACATTATACAGTTCATTATATAAGTACAGAATACTAAATTTCACACTCTTTTATGCTTTTTTGACGGACTTACCACCCATCGTTTCAACATCTGTTTTAGTGGTCCGATCTGCCGGTGGAGACAAATTAACGTAAAATATATAAACTGCTTACCTAGTTTGGTTGCAATACCTCGAAAACTGAGGGAAAATTTTCTGTTTAAAAAGGAAGGGTAGGTGGATATGGCTATATCAACTCAGATCATTATTCTGCTACGATCGATATAAATATTGGTGGGTCTATCTCTTCTCCTTTTGGTACTTACACACTTCAGACCGAAGTTTATATACCATTTCATGTAAATGAAAGATACAACAAAGCACCGCAGAACACAAATAACGAAAATAAATGTTTTCGACCAAAGTGTAATATATAGATTAAAATAAGAGAATTTTATGTGAAAAACTTCTCTTTAAAAATAATTTTCAATAACTAATTGAATTATGGTGTTCTTAAAGTACATATTAGCATATTATCGAATATTTTTATGTCTAAGGGATGTTGAAAATTTGGACACTGTTAAGCATTCTGAGATTTTGAAACTTATGGTCGTGGTCAAACTATGGTAAAAACAAAGAAACTTCTAAAAGTATGCAACCCTTACTTGTACTTAGTTTCTATATAGAGGTCGGAATGTGACTCTAACGAAAAGAAAACCATTTATTTCGGGGATGGAAATACGTGGTAGGCTCGGATATATGACAAATTTACTTTCTATCGTGAAAAGCTATTTTAATAGGAAGCAGATATGCAAATAAAACAACCGAGAAACATGAGCGCGGTAAATAATTATCAATGATTATGTATACTGAGGTTTTCCATGGTTAAACAAAAATAAAAGGTGTAAAAAATGCTGAAACAACTAAAAAATTTACAGAACTTTCTTTATACGCTTGCTTTAATATGTAAGAAAATTAGTCTTTTTCTTGTTTGTCGCAAAAAAACACACTAATTGTTAAGGGGATTCAAGTGTTTTTTATTTAATGTGAAGTACAATCGATACAATTAAGCTATGAATATAATATCATTCAAATATCACAAGAAGTAGTCTAATGTAATTGAACCACAACTTCTTGGAGGCCATTCAATGCCACAATTTCTTGAAATAGTCGAATCTCCAAACCTTTTTCGCAATAATTCGGTTGTTGCACGTGCTGTGTGACACGTTGGAACAATATGTTGTTAAGATCAACTTCTTCCAAATGTGGCCATAAAAGTTTGGTTATCATCGATCTATACCTCCATTGACAGTAACGATGCTACCAGCTTCATTTCGAGAAAAGGACGGACCGATGATTCCACCAGATCAAGAACCACAACAAACTGTCAAATTAGGTGAATGTAATGGCTCTTCGTCAATAATTTGTGGATTTTCTTCGCATCAGAATCGACAATTTTTTTTTATTTACCGCACCACTCAGATGAAAGTGAGCCTCATGAGAAGAGGATTTTATTAAAAAAATCGTTATCATTAAATTATAAAATTTTTTTAAAAATTATATCATCCCTATTGAAAAAGTTTTTATATGAGACTATCTATTTCGCTCGAAAATCTGTACTGCCGTACTTGTTTAAAAACTTTAGCAATAGTCAGTAGAAAATGTAGTTTTTATCGTTCGAGGTGCGCATTGCTTCGTAAAAAAAATTCGCGTATAGTTTTTTGCAATTTTTTAAATGAAGTTTTTGGTTTTCGTTAGAGCTGCATCCCGACCTCAAAGAATATTGATGTTAAAATAGCTTTAATTTGAAAACGAATTGAAAACTTTTAACCTTAAAATCACATCAAAAACTTAATTGATAATGAATTGTATGAATGAAAAAACCATATTTTAATTGGAAGAACTTTTAATGCTTAAAACACGCGGCATTTTATTTCACAACTCAGAGTACTTAAATTTGTATATATGTATGTTAAGTATATATACTTAGTTTTGGCTTTGTAGCTGCTGAAACGATTTTCGACCGAGCTCCTCCGAACGCGGATGAATTTTCATGATGGGCTTTTATTTCATGTCAAAAGTACACTCGGAAGGCTTGAAATTCCCTGTAAAGAGGCCACCGTAATTAGAAAAACTACTTATCTATAATTTTAGATCTTGCTCGAGCCCAGGTCTTCCGAATAGTAGTACGCAATGCTAACCAATCAGCTATTGCGGCCTGTATGTTAAGTATATACTTATGTATTAAGCAACTCTAGAAGGCAGATAGAAAAGCGATTCCAAAGCATCGTCTTAACATATAGAAAAAAATTCATTTAATTTTTTGCAAACCTTTTCCAGGCAGATGAAGATTGATTCAGGTGCATATGCACTACATACATATAGGAAATAGTTAGTCGTAAAAGCTGTTTCCAAGGTGATTTGAAAAATACCCAATGACCATTTAATTTACTTGTACTCAAATGCCATTTGTACAAGAACTTCATTGCTGTCTGTCTGTTTTAGAGACTAAAACAATAAAAGGCAGTTAAATTGAATTTGCAAAAGCAGTCAATGCACCGATAACACTTTGTACAAAGTACATATGTACATACATACATATGTGCAAGAAAAGAGATTTTCCAGCGCTTAACTGGCATGAGTGCAACAAGGGCTACCTACGACGTATAAACGATAAACGATTGCCAGTGTACATATGTATATATGATGTATGTCTAAAAGTGTATAAATACGCCAACGATAAGCTACAAACGATATTCTGCAACAATACTAGCCGTCGCAAAGCAATAACAAAGCCTTTTTCACAGCACAACTATTTCCAATTGAAACGTTTCAATTGCAGCAAAAGTGTTTGATTAGTTGCACCAAATGAAATTTATTGTTTCAACGTTTATTTCTGCGCGAAGAATACAAACACATACTTCAATACACATATGTGTGTACATCGTACATGTATATGTGCGCTTGCATTTATACATGCTCGATAAGTCCTAATGCCAATCCCTTCAACAAAAATAATTGACCTCAGCCGCATGAACGATTCGCGCCCTCTAACTGTACTTTCATAGCACATCCTTGTTGTTAAAGAATTCTTTTTTTTTTTTTTAAATACTACTTGTTCTTTTTCGGGTGCTGGTATTGAGTGCCCTTCACATAATATCTACATATACGTATGTCTTTGTTTTGATTGCCATTTTCTTAAGTGATTCTCTATCAACACTTTACAATTACACAAATACACAAGACTCATTCAAACGTTTAAATATAACTATGAATGTATGTCTAGACATTCTACTATCTTGCGATGAGTAGAAAACTACAATTTAATCAATGAAAATAGCTGCCACTTTACAATTAATATAACTGCATTTATCGATTAATAAAACAATTATTGGTTAAACAGCGTAGTTTTTTAGTTCATACAAATTATACTATTTATAAACAAAGATTCGATCCGCCGAGCTTGATTTGAAGAAATCAACTTGTTACTGCAAAACTAATATCAATCATGGAAGTACTCAGTAAATTCGTGTATATTAGTTTCCAACTTCCCATTTAATTGTTTTATTGTGGCACTCTTTATTGGTTTTGATCTCTCCGTCGAAAAAGCGGAAGCACTCAATTGAGTGAAAGCAATAACCTTTCGTTAGGCTCTTGCCACCGCCAGTTTGAAAATACGTTATTATACACATACATATTTAAAAATATAAATATATATAGGGTTTTCCAACAAGAGTGATATGATTTCTTAGAAGAAAAAAAACACACACACACTAAAAGTCAAAAAAAAAAAATTTTTTAATAAGATGTGCAATCGATACAATTAGGTTCTGAATATAATATCATTCAAATGACCTCCACGACTTCTTTTGCAGGAACGAATTCGATGAACTCAATTTTTGAGCACTTTTTCCAATAAATCAAGTCGTATGTCATGAATAGCATATTCAATATTAATTTTTAAAGCTCGAAGAGAGTCTGGTTTATTGCTAAAGACCAATGACTTCAAATAAACCCAGAAGAAGTAGTCTAATGGTGTTAAATCATAACTTCTTGGAGGCCATTCAATATCACAATTTCTTGAAACAATCGAATCTCCAAACCTTTCTCGCAATAATTCGGTTGTTGAGCGTGCTGTGTGACACGTAGCCCCATCTTGTTGGATCCAGTTGTTGTTAAGATCAACTTCTTCCAATCGTGGCATAAACCGCTCTCCATTGACAGTAACAGCGCTACCAGCTTCATTTCGAAAGAATTACGAACGAATAATTCCACTAGACCAAAAACCACACCAAACTTTAAACATAGATGAATTTAATGGTTGTACATTAATAATTTGTGGATTTTCTTCGCACCAGAATCGACAGTTTTGTTTATTTACCGCACCATTCAGATGAAAGTGAGCCTCATCGGAGATGATGTTCTTAAAAAAAATCGTTATCGTTTTTCAAGTTGTTCCATGGCAAAATCAGCAACGCTGTTCTTATTTATATCTTGCCATAATGAAATTGTAAACATTACTGATTACAATGGAAAAAATACAGATAATGACATATTAAAAATGGCCAAAACGACACATAGAAATCATATCATCTCTATTGGAAAACCCTATGTATATGTGCAGGCCATTCGTTGACGAATAACAGATTTTTTTTTTGAAATTATATAAAATATGTGCTTTTTTTTATTAGCAGAAAGAAATTTTATCAATATTTTACCCGATATTACTTAAAAAAGAGCTTAAAAAAAATATTCCCAACTTTAAAATCCAAAAATCAATTTTTTAAATCCAAAAAACAGTTGAAAAAATACATTTAAGCACAATAAAAATAATTTTATATATTTAATATTGAGGTAGAAGATATATATTAGTTATAACGACCGCTTGGAGAAATAGAGTGCCTTTATAGGAAAGGCTGAATATTTGATTTTCAAATTTATTTACTAAAATATATTTAAATAATTAGTAATACAAATTTATACCATATTTAAGTTTAATAATGCGACTTGGGTCTAAATCTCGTCAGAGGCACGAGGCTGCAAATATTTACAGGAATGGTGCCTATAAATTACAGCAATACCAGTTATAAAAAGCGAGCCAAGTAGAGGAACTTTTTTCAATAGCCTTTTTTTGACTGATCACGCTACAGAGCGTACTATTCGCAACACCATCACCCATCTTGAGACCCAACATTCACTGTTGGATAATATTCGACCGAACAGACCACGTTCAGTACGCAGTGAAGAAAGTATAGTGCTGAGAGTATACACGAATACCGTGGAGAGTCGATTCGGCGACGTTCGCAGCAACTCGGACTGCGTATGGAACGACTTGGGGCATTTTACGTCGAGATCTTAAATTGAGAGCATACCAAATACAGCTTGTGCAAGAATTGAAGACTCTCGACTTTCCCAAGCGACATCGCTTCGCTCTATGGGCTCTTGAATAGTTCCAAAAAGATCCGAAGTTTTCGATGCAAATTTTGTTCAGCGATGAAATCCACTTCCGGCTCAAGCAAAATTACTATATTTGGGACAAAGAGCATCCCGAAGAGATTCAAGAGCTGCCATTTCATCTAGAAAAAATAACGGTTTGGTGTGGTTTGTGGGCCGGTGGAATCAGCGGTCCATATTTCTCTAAAAATTATGCCGGTGGGACGTAACCGTCAATGGTGACCGTTATCGCGCCATGATAACCGACTATTTGATGCTTGAAATTGAAGTTCGTGATCTCCGCGACGTTTGGATTTATGGTTTGGATCGTGTGATATCACACCGTTGAACTTGTTCCTGTAGGGATATGTAAAGCTTTAAGTCTATGCGGACAATCATGATTCGATTCAGGGTTTGGAGCAAAACATCACGCATGTCAATCGCCAGTTACAAGTCGAAATGCTCGGACGTGTCATCGAAAATTGGACTCAATGGGTGGATCATCTGAGACGTAGCCACCATTTGAAAGAGACAATCTTTAAAAAAAAAATAAGAGCCAACGAATGTTCCTTCGAATGATACAAAAAATTCCCCATTAGATTTCAATTTTCTCTGTTTTTTTTTTTAAAGTAGGGAAGCTCGAAATAGATCACCCTTTACAATGAAATAGAGTCAACAGATATCTACATAGGTATGAAATAAAACAATATTAAGAAAACTTTGTGCTGAAAATTGGTTAAATGTTAATATGTTTCCAAATTTAAACTTTTTTGGGGTTGTTAAAATTTTCCAAAAATTTATATATTTTTTTTGCATTTTCTAAAATATTTTTTCCTAGTAATTCAGAAATTAACAAAAAGCTTTTGTGCCGCATAGTAAACTTCAAGAAAATTTAGAACAATTTCGAGTTACTTAAAAAAAATTGTTTTATCAAAAATTTTTTTATAACATAATTTAAATTATTTATAAATAATCAAGTATTGGCTTTTCACCGAGGATCTGGCGATCCAAAAGCTTCCATCTTTATATATAAAAATGTTATGTTGGCTTGTGATCGCTTCAAAAATTCAAAAAGTTCTTCATCGATTGAGCTGAAATTTTAGAATAATATATAATCCGCATCAAGGATTGTTATTCATCTATTTTATAAGGCACATATTCGCGGAAGGTGGACCGGGGACTGAACTATTCGAAAAAATCGTATTTATTCTCGATTTACTTAAAATTTGGTACACACGCACCTTTTGTTTAGATTAGCAGGAACACTGCTCCTCTCTGCAGGAAGTATACCATAGACCGACCTATTTGAAAACTTATCTAGTTATAAAAAATTCTCCAGTCCTTCAAAACGGCTGAGTCGATTTTAATAAAATTTCGTATTTATATTCTACAGATTTTCTATAGATTTTTTTTTCAAGTCGGAAAGTGAACCAGGGATTGATATATTCTAAAAAATTGTACTTATGGTTCTGTTGCTTATATTAGCAGAAACATTACTTTCCTCTCCGGAAAGTACACTATGGACCGACCTTTTCGAAATCTTGTTTATGGTTCGATTTTGGTGAATGATGATTTCCAGGTTGTGGACCAATTTAATTGAAAAAAAAATTATTTTAGGCTTCGATTTGGTTAAGATTTTAAATGATATGTCTAAATGAACCATGGATTAGGAAAAAATTTCAATTTGCTTGAAAAATTTCTTTATTGGAGAATATACAGAAAGCCACAACAACGTGTGGCCGGATCAGCTAAATGGTAAATAAAAAAACTTCTGATCTGAAGAAAATATTTTTTTGTTTGATTGAATTAGATGAATTCGCAAGGACTTGGAACGAAGGACTTTTAAAGTCAAGTCTAAAAATCTTTTTAATTTTGTAATACTATTGCTTTTATAAAATAAATTAATTTACATGGAATAAAACGATTGATTGAAAATTCAAGAAACTGTTAGATTGTTTAATGAAAAATTATAAATTATATATAAATATTTCATGGTATTCATTTTTGCCCCTTTTCTATAAAAGTACAGTTTGTATTTGAGATTTAATTTTTCAACATTTAAAATTATCATTTGCACTACTTTAATGGTATGTTACATGCTTAAATCACAAATATATACTTCATTGTGTAAATACATATATATGTACATATTTATTCTGTATGTTTGTATGAGTATGGATATTCTTGTTGCCGGAAACGGCATGCATCCCAGCGGAAATTAGTGTCGCCACAGTCAGTCGCCGAGCAAAACAAACAGATATTTTATGAAGACGATATCAAATAAATATACAACGGAGCAGAATGCAGAATATGCATACATATAAGCGTAAATATGTATGCACTAAAGTGAAATTACATTACAAAAAAATGAAAAATTAAACAAAAAATAGCAATGTTAACACACAACTCCGGTAGCGGGAGCAGAGACAGTCGACTTGTCGCTTGTCGACTTGTCGCTATACGCAGCCATGAATGCTTCATGGGACGACCATGAATGGAGATTTATCAAAATGTCACCAACAGTAGCAATCCGCTTGTGATTTCTAGCTAGTATACATATAGACATACATTCTTATACTTGTAGATGTGTATGTGCAGTAGTGCAACACTTATACTTGCAAACGCATTTGTTGAAACGGTAAAAGCAGTAACAAATAATGCATAAAAAAGTAGGTAGAAAAAGCATTAAAGTCACAAGTGAGCAACAGACGCGACAACAGTAACAAAGTCGAGGCATTCCTTAGACCAACAAACACATGTACTACTGTTGTAACTATACGTACTGCGTGTGGCGAGCATATGTTATGTCTCTGTGTGTGTGTAGTGATGTCAAACATTGTACTTGCAATAGAAACGTATTAATTCAGGTGCAACAGTGAACATTTTTGTCCATCGCTTGGGCCATTGCCTTTAGAGCAATGCATCAAATGTTGCACGCTGTGGTGGCAGCGATCTGACGGATGCGGAAAATACGAGACTGCAGTGATTTTGATTTTTTTTTTTTTGAAGGATAGCTTGGCTTTGATTGCGAGATAGATGTGTTGAAAATTGAAAAATTATTTTCAAAAGTAAGAATGTACACTTGAAAGTGAAATTACATAAAATGTAATAAACTTTAATTAAATTATTGTTAAATTAATAACGAATTTCTCCCTTATGGATCGATTGAATCACTATTCAATCAAGCTATAAGTAAAGCCTCTAATGTTAGTTTTATCTCAAATATGAAGCACGTTGAATCGGGCTCTAATTGTAATTGTAACACTCAAAATATTACTACTGGACTTGATGTTATATCAGCTGCCAACAATATCCGCACTACGCTTAATCCAATTACGCTCTCTGTGCTATGTGTACTCTCTGTACAAATTCAACTCAGGCTTAAAATACCACTGTTACTATTAAAGCGATATTATTTTAATTATTAGTAATCTTATATTATCATCACTTTGATTTAATAATAGACAGGATTTTGGCCTTAAAGAAAGTAACATTTCAGACCTTTGAAGTAAAATTCCCAATTTTAATAAAATTATTCCATTTTCCATTCAAATATCAGCTAATCCAAAGAATAAGAGGACATACATATTTTAAATTAAGGGATTAGGTCACTCTAGAATTTTCGGAAAAATGATTTTTTTCTTTTAAATGATGTGTTATCCCGAAAGATTATGAGAGATAAAAACTTCTAAATGCCCCATTTTCGTTCTCTAGTTGAAGACCGCCCGGGCGGCAGGAAGCCTACTCAAAACTTTAAACGCGTTTATCTCAAAACTGCTTTTTTCAAGTTTGCCGGAAACATAACTCAAACAATTTACAACCGATTCACTTGAAATTTTGACAACATCTTCACAAATTCATTATCTACAGAAGTATGAAGGATTTTTTATCTTGCATAGTTTTTTTTCTTATTAACAAATTCGAACAATTTTTAAGCCAAATTGTTACTTTTTCCTTTAGAGGCCAGCCATTTTGTCAAAAATGCATATATTGAAAAATCCTACGTACTTCGGTATCAATTGATATCTACAAGATAAATATTTTTTCTTAGGCTATCTTAGAAAACTTGTTCCTTGGCGATTGAAGATCCTACAGCTGATTCTCGCCAAGTATGATCAGCTTCTTTCTGTAGAGCGTCTGGTGCACACATATTACATGCTCTATTGTCTTCTGCATTTCCTGTATTTAATTTCAATTTCTAATGATAATGTATTAAAACTTAGGCCACTTTGAAACAAAAGTTTATCAGAAGTACACAAATTAAACTTGGTTTTAATAGATTTTAAATTTAATTTCGAAACTTGTTTGTTGTTGCTGTTTTGTGTAAATTTATAAAAATATTTTCTTAAAAGTTCAGCAACTTCACCTACAGAACATTGTCTTATTGAGGCACTTAGAAATACTAGAAACCTACTCTTTCATATCGAGCTAAATAGAATGATGAAGTCTAATATCTTTGACTGAAAGCAAATCAGAAAAGAATGAAATGATAATTACCACATTTCTGAGGGCAATGTGAAAATATATACAGGAGGATCGAAGTTTGGAGATGGTGAAATATTCTTAACAAAGACTATCAAATAGCTTTTCTTCAAGCTAATTTGTTTTTTCAATGTCTTCAAGGCGGAAAACTAACTTTGCTATTATGTAGGCAGAAAAACATTTCAAAGTCAGTTTTGAACATAAGCATATATATGTATTTTCAGAGACACATAAGCAGTAAGAAAAGCGCTGGCCTCTATATTCTATAATTGTGCTAGACTGTCGCAAATCTGGGCAAGAGCATGTCAAACAAAACATACTATCTCTAAGATTGGTTCCTGATAGTTAATAAAGGCATCGAGGTAAATTGTCATTTGGATGAACTCGCCAAAAAAAGTACGATCAAGCAGATTCTTCTCTCAAAAGAACGCATTGATATGCCTTTTGTCACTCTCAAGCTGCTCCTCAATAATTTTACCTATGAATGTTCTTCATAAAGGTAAAAACCAACGAATTGCAGAAATTTTAAGAAAATCTGGAAATATGGGACAGAATGAGAACATGAAAAAAACAAATTGCAAAAAAATATATCCAAGGCAAATGAGCTCTAGCATACCAAATAGGATGGCTTGCAGAAAGACTAAGAAATGCAAGTTAGTATCATAGTTCTGAAACAGGTTTCCTCAAAGAATCGAAGCGGGTCTAAGCAACCTACAAATAAAAAAAAAGATAATAAAATAACGTAAAACTAAAAAAATTCTAATGAAGTAACTTAACCAAAAATAATTATTAATTGAATTAAATGAATAAAATTCAAAAAATACATAATCAAATAAAAAAAGAAAAATCACATTAAAATAAAATAAAATACAATAAAATAAAAATAAGTACAGTTAAACTAAATTAAATTAATTCAAATTAAATAGGAAAAAATAAAATTAAATCAAAATAAACTATAAAAAAATAAAATAATATAAAAATATGAATAAAAATAAGAAATTACTAAAAAATAAAAATAAAATAATATAAATTATTATGAAATAAGAATAACAAAAAATATGAAATAAACAAAACCAAATAAAGCAAAATAATAATAAAACTAAGTAGAATAAAAAATTAATAAAAGAACACAGTGTAAAAAAATTAGTAAAATTAAATTAAATTAATGTAATTGAGACAAATAAAAAAATTGAATAAAGTAAAATAAAAAAGAATTAAACAAAAAATTTTAATTATATGAATTAAGAAAAAATAAAACTAAGTAAAATAAAATAAATTAAAATATATATATTAAATAAAATCCCAAACAAATTAAGTAAAATAAATTAAATAAATAATAATAAAATAAATATTAAAATAAAATAACATAAGGAAAAAATAATAATTTAATAAAAAAAATAATAAACTAAAATAAAATAAAATGTAATAAAAAATACAATAAAATGAAATAAAATAAAATAAAAATAAATAAAAAGTAAAATAAAAATTAACAAAAATTAATTAAAATAAAAAATAAAATTAATTATCTAATTTTATTTTATTTTTCTTTATTTTGTATAATTTATAATTAAAATAAGAATTTTTTTATTTTGTATAATTTATCTTAATTTAATGATAAATTTTAAAATAAAATTGAAAAAATAAAATAAAATAAAATAAAATAATCAATAGATTAAATAAAATAATCAAATAGATTAAATAAAAAATTAAACAAAATAACATAAAGTAAAATAACATAAAATAAAATAATATAAAATGAAACAAATAATATATATTTATCAAAATAAGATAAAATAAAGAAAATAAATTTTAATTAATTTAATTTAAACAAAATAAAGTAAAAAGTATATAAATATGATTATATAAAACAAAATTTAACTAAATAATACAAAATATAATAAACTAAAAATAAAATAAGGTAAGAGAAATGAAATAAGTATAAAAAATATATACTAGATAGCAATCAAGGGATTTGGTTACATACTTTTAATATTATCTTCACAATTTTAACCCTTGCAAAATAATTGCTTCTTAGTTTCATAATTTTTTTTACAACTAAATATAAATATGTTAAGTAAAATTGTTTATCCTTCAAACGTTCACTTAAAAACAATTCTAATAGGTTAATTGGAAATCTTGTGGCTTGACACATAGATGGCGCTACTAGAATTAAACTTATTTTTAGTTAGCCCTAACCTTCCAAAGACGGGTGTATAAATGCATAAAATGCAAGACAATGCACAGTGCCACATGTCAGTGAAATCAGTAGCAAAAATCCATGATTTGGACTTCGAATTCATTCCGTATCCACCGTATTCTTTGGCCCCAGCGATAATTTCTGTTCTCAGATCTCGAAGGAATGCTCAATGGGAAGAAATTTTCGTCGAATGAGGTGATCGCCGAAACTGAAGCCTGTTTCGAAGCAAGACAAATCGTACTACGAAAAAGGTATCGAAAAGTTGGAGGGTCACTATAATCAGTTATCACCCTTGAAGGGAACTATGTTGAAAAAAGTGAATTTTGTTAAAAAAATGTGTTTTACTATGATATGCTGGAAACTTTGACCTGCTACAATTGTTTAGTTTATTTTTTATTCAGCTTAGAGTGTGCATATAGAAATATATCTACCTTTGACGGCAGTATACGGTCCTCAACATACTAAACTAATATTTAATTTATATATACTTTAATGTGTGTATAATTTATCCTTGTGGTTCTATAAAATTTATTATCCGAAAAAGTTTGTGTAACAAATTGAATTCAATATCAAATGCCAAACACGTGGTAAGCCGCAAAATTGTTTTCACGCATTTATGAACGTGCTAGAGTTTTCTAAATACAAATCACCGCCACCAAAAATTCAACCTTAGGCACATGTTGTGTCGCTGGCTGTTCAACAAATATACGTGTGTACCAACGTGCAGACATATATAAAATTCACTTAGTCTTATATATCGACTAACTAAAACGCTTAGATTAGATACGAGTATATCTGTGTATGTATGTTTCTACAAATGTAGGTGTGAATATTGTAAATAAGAAACGGAAGGCCAAGAAAAACACGTAAAGAATTTGGCAAGTGTGTGAGTACATAAACGGAAAAGTGTGCAAAGAATTTGCCAGAGATTTCCAGAGGCGGATAATATTTTTTTCAAATTTTTTTATTAAATTTGCTTTTTGTTGATAATTTAAGATACCATTTTCTAACCCAAGCAGCACCATTTCCACAAATTGACGTAATACCTTGATATTTTTTAACAATTCTAAGAAAATGTGCTTTTCTACGGAAATTTATAAAATTGTATTGTAAATCAAATTAAATATTTTATAGTCAATTTTCAAATACATATTTCAACTCCAAATACAAAAACGCCCGAAAATATGTTTTATTTTCCTTACGAAATATTGTTAACATTTGGAAGTGCAAGTAAAGCGGCAAGAAGTGAATTATTTCGAGTATGTACATATTTGTGAAATGTTTTTGAAAGACTAAAAATTTTATTGTGCTCACATTCTTGGCCTTAACTGACGTAAAACGTAACCCTTGCGACACTGAAAGCCAGGAAGTACCTGTATTCTGAACACGTAAATATATTTATATATGTATGCATATATGTACTTCTTATGTGAAACCACGTAAAACTGTTTACAAGCCCGCTTGTTTCTAAGCTTATAAGTATAAGTTTGTATCAGCGAGTGTATACCATTTGGATTGCAAAGAAATTTTCATATTTCAAAATTCGGCTTTTTTACTTCAAAATATTCGCGTGAACAAATAAAATTATTTTCGTATTTACGAATATACATGTATGAATTTTTGAATTTTTATCTGCAAATACTAATTTATACTTTTTTTAGCAGACATTTTTATTAAAAATATTTTTAATAATTATTTCAGCTCAAGGTAAAAATATATTTTCTTTAACTTTAACTAGCTGGATTTAAAAAAATCGGTCCCCAATAGGTCTGACGCTTCTTTTAGCTCTGTATATTTAGTCCTGTGTATTCCTTCCAAAAAATAGGCTTTTTCAATGCCGTCATAATATCCGTTCGTTTCTGTGATGACCTCTTCATTCGAACCAAATCACTTACCGCCCAGCCATTTCGCCAGCTTTTTTACCAAATGCGGTCGTTTTTCTTTAAAATCAACATCTGTCCAAAAGACCTGCATACCATTCGCCGATGAGCATGTTGTCCTTTTAAAGGTGTTGTAAATGACACCTCGTTCGTTCGAAAAAAAACTGTGATCATGACCTTTTTGGCTGAAAGACCCACCTTAATCATCTTTGGTACACTTCTATTCGGAGAAGCTCAATGTCTTGATTGTCCTTTGATCTTTGGAATGGTGTGGTCGATCCACTGTTCGTCTGCGGCAACTTGAAGGCGCAAAAGTTCGTTTGAATTTCAGTGGAACATCGCTAAACACTCATTTGAGTTTCCGCTTATGGTGCTTATGGTATCGTGTTAGCAATCATGGCACCCATCGCGCGTATAGCTTTTTCATGTCAAAATATTCGTATAAAATGTAATAAACCTACTCCATTGAGATGCCTACAACCTCAGCCACCTCACGCGCTTTTATCCTCCGATCGTCGAATATGATTCCATGGATTTTATCAAAAATTTCTGGCGTCACAACATATTTTGCGCGACCTTAACGTTTGGCGTCACTTGTACTGGTACACAACGCAAATCAGTAAAACATTTCCTAACCATTGAGATTGATGGTTCTGGGTTGCTTATAGATGGGTCTGTTAATCGATAACATTTGATAAAAGCTGGTTTGTATTTACAGTAATTGCACGGCAAACACAAAAAAGCACTGACCTATCACATAGCCCTCATAGTATTTGGCATTTACAATACTTCTCAGCACATTCGCTAGTACATCCCCAGACTAGTATAGGTCCAGACCGGTTTCAGCATTGGTTAATTTGTTTACAAACAACGACAGCGTAGGGTGTTTGCCAATAAGGTATTTTAAATTGATTAGTTTTAAATCTAGTACGTCGTGTTTCTTATTTATAAGTGCGTTATTTCTAGATATTTGGCTTCTTTGAGGAAAGGAATTTTGATCTCAACGACGTTAATTGACATGTAATTTAGATTTATCGACAGAACTCTATATGAACCGATTTTTATTTGTTTGGCTATTTCTAGCCCGTGAAATTGCTCTATAGAATTGTCGACTTTCAAAATTACCGCGCTGTCCACCAAATGTCACAGTAACGTGATTGCTTGTCGATGGCAAGTTGTTTAATAGATAGAATACGGATACTAGTATCCTTCCCTGTGACTGAAGAGTCATCTTCGTACTTCACGTGGAAATATCTGACATCGAGACATGATGAAAGTAACTCACAAGATTCTTCTGGCAAGAATGCTTTAAGTTTTTGTTGCAGATCTGCATGCCATACCTTGTCCAAATCCTGTGGGAGGTCTCGGAAAATTTTTATTGCAGTTTCAATGATTTTTGCAAATCTGTGCACCTGATCGAATTTGAATTTTTTTCCTAGAGCCAAACTGATTGATTGGAATTATGTTTTTCCTTTCCATGATTTGAAGTAGTAGTTCGAATAGTTTGGACAAAATCGGCAAAGTGATATCAGTTTGCACCATTTTCCAGGATTTGGGATCATTATGATTTCAACAAACTTCCAGTTTATAGGTACGTACTTCAAGAAAAAGCACATGTTAAATAAATCGCTCAGATAATCAATGCAAATAAAGGGTGATCCAAGTAGATGTACTTTTTCCATAGCGTTTTGTTGACAGATCACGCGGGAGTCGAGTCAAGCTTGTCATGTTATTTTTGTTCAGTATTGTTTAGCATTTATTACGAAAATTCACATTCTGTGTTTCGATCGCTTCACTCAATTTATGGATAATATAATCGGCCTACTGAGCGTGCTATTCGCAACACCACCACCCATCTTGAGACCCAGCATTCATTATTGGATAATATTCGACCGAAGAGATCACGTCCAGAACGCAGTGAATAAAATATAGTGGCCGTAACTGAGAGCATACACGAATACCGTGGAGAGTCATTTCGGCGCCATTCGCAGCAACTTAGACTGACGTATGGAACGACTTGGCGCATTTGACGTCATGATCTTAAATTGAAACCGTACAAAATACAACTTGTGCAAGAACTGAAGCCGCTCGACCTTCCCAAAGACATCGCTTCGCTCTACGGGCTCTTGAAATGTTCCAAGAAGATCCGACGTTTTCGAGCTACATTTTATTCAGCGATGAGGCCCATTTCTGGCTCAATGGGTATGCAAACAAGCAAAATTGCGGCATTTGAGACGAAGTGCAATCTGAAGAGATTCAAGAGCTGCCATTTCATCCAGAAAATACAACGGTTTGGTGTGGTTTGTGGGCCGGTGGGATCCTCGGTCCATATTGCTTCAAAAATGATGCCCGTGAGAAATTAGCCGCCATTATCGTGCCACGATAACCGACTATTTGATTCATAGAATTAAAGTTCGTGTTCTCCGCGACATTTGGTTTGAACAACATGTCGCCACTTCTCACACATCTCATCAATCAATGGATTTATTGAGAGAACACTTCGGTGAGCAGATAATTTCACGTTTTGGGGCGGTCGATTGGCCACTAAGATCGTGTCATATCACACCTTTAGGCTTTTTCTTTGAAGGATATGTAAAGTTTAAAGTCAATGCGGAAAATCCCGCTTCGATTCAGGCCTTGGAGCGAAACATCAGGCGTGTCATCCGCCAGTTACTAGTCGAAATGCTCGAACGAGTCATCGAAAATGGGACTCAACGGATGAGATATAGCCGCTGCCAACATTTGAAACAGCTAATCTTCAAAAAATGATGTTCTTCGAATGATAATAAACATTCCCCATTAACTTTGAATTTTCTGTGTTTTTTTCTCATTGAAAAAGTATGGAACCTCGAAATAGATCTCCTTTTATTGTTTTTGTATATTTTCTTAGGGGTAGTTGATGTCATATCAGTATCACTATTGAGCCAACTTAAATGTGTTTCAATTTCATTCATTTCATCATTCGGACTGAATGTCTTTTCAAGATGTTATGCAAACAAAAATGTTCTGTCTTTTGTGTTCTTTTTTTTTTGCCCACTGTGGATTGACCTTTCTATTTAGCTGTTTTCCATAACGAATATTCGGTGCTGGTGTCAGCTGTGAGGCCCAATTAATATCTACTGAATTTATAGTTTCCTAAAGCATTGTTTGCTGTAAGAAGTTCGTTATTGACTCGATTTAGTTGCGATTAAAGTGTAGGACACGTAGTTTGTAATTTCAAAACAAAGAAGGAGTGCTCTTTATATATGATTTCAGTACGGAATTGTCCCTATTTACTTCGGTATGGTGAAGGCTTACATATTAGTTTCAAAATTACACATAGTTTAATTCCAAAGACAATTCAATTTCAAAAGATTTCAAATGATTGTATTCAATTTCAGTACATTTCCGAAACAAAAACTTTCAATTTAAAAATTTGTTTTTTCCTAAAAAAGATAACAATTTAAGTCGCTGACATATCCTGTTTTCTTCACAATATGCTTACCATTTTTTCTGTAGATGTAACTAAAAGTTGTTTTGTTTGGTCCGTCACATAACTCGGAATGGCATGAAATTTTTATTGCGCCAAGAGAATAGCCAGCTGTGTTCAGGCATCGTTCTAATCACCAACGGCAGTGATTTTAAAAACAAAATTCTCAAAATTTAATCTTTCAATCTTTGTAATAAAATTCAAAAAAAAAAAATCAATTTCTCTTAATATATACTGCACTAATCACCGAAATTCGACGTTAAAATTTGTTTTGCTTTCGAAATAACTAAATAAGTCTAAGGTGATAAATAAATCCGCATAATATGTTATGAAGAGAATACATATATACACGACATACATACATATAGTGACATCTTATGCTTTATAGTAACTTTATTTGCATACATCAACTGCAACAACGATTACTATTACTGCTAGTTACACATATATCACAACTACGCACTCACTATATATATAATATACACATTCATATGTATGCACAATCGCAACTAATAAATGACACTAACACACTGCTGCTGAGATACTAACACAAAGCCTTTGGTAAGTAGTTTTTAATATATGGACATGTACGATATGCCTAAAAGCCGAGCGAAGATACACCTGCAATACGCAGCGAGACACGCATGCATGTAAATGTGTCAAATTCACATACATATATACATGATTAAGTACTCAGGAAATCCCAAGCAGTCGACGAGGCGAGGCAAAACCAAAAGCAAGTCAGCGGCTGGTAAGCGAGTGCAAAAACAAATATACTTGGCCAAATACACATATATACATATATATCTATAGAAGCCAAGAGGCTGTCACTTGGCTTAGAAATGAAGGAGGCAAGCCAGCAGCCAACACCTTTGACTTACAATCAGGCAAAATAAATGAGGTTGACTTTATTCCATTTTAGAGTGGAAAGCAAGTTGCAAGCGCGGACAGGTCGGGGCTGCGTTTGCGTGCGTGTGCATGTGATTAAATTGTTCACATATGCACGTGCATATATTAGTTTCAAGTCTGTGCAGTAGGATGGTTGAAGCTGAGCAAAAAAATTTTTTTGGAGTTTTCTTGCACTCTTCATGAAAATAAAAATCAAATTCATTTCTTTTCAAATTTTCAAACTAAAATTTTTTATGCAAAATACTTCAATTATTTCTGCTTATATTTTTATTCCAATTGTTAATTTTTAAGCTTTTACTTCCAAAATATTTTCATCTACTAATTTTTTCTCAAATAATTTAAAAATTCAAGACCTTTCCATTTCGACTATTTTTTCAAAGGTTTCACTTTCATTAGTTTTAAACTCATATCTTTTGAAATTTCATTGCATTCTCAAAATGGTTCAAACTTTAAGTTTTTTTTATTAATTTTCTTTTAGTTTTTCAATTTGAAAAATTTTCAAACATATATGAAAAACTTTTTCAAAAATTTTAAAAATGAAATTCTGTCAATACAAAAAATTTTGACGGTCAAAACCGATACATAATCTTCTATCTATATATATAAAAATCGATGCAAATTTTGATGAACGCCTATAACCTGAGAACCACCTGATCAAATTACTCCAAATTTTGGGAGTTATAAAGGGATATTAGGAAAAGCTTAATGTGAAGTTTCCATGAGATTGGCGCAACTGTTCCAGAGATATGGCCCTTTTACTGAATATTGGTTCCTACCCATACAAAATACAAGCAACAAAAACAAATCAATGTAAAATTCCAAAATACGCGTACATTACGTTGTATGTGGTGTTGAAAGAGAGAGATAAAGAGTGAAAAAAAATGTTAATGAAAATAAATTTAAAAAAAATCTTTTTAATTCTGGTTTAAGAATAAATTTTTTTCGATTAAAACAAATATTTTGACATTTCTGCATACAAAGCTAGCAGTTAACATTAGATTTTCTTGATTTTTTTATAGGGATCCGCGCCGGGATCCGCTAGTAAGTTCTATAGTTTTTGATTCAATGGTCTTTAACTTCGAATAGTTTTTATTTCTAATATTTAAAATTATTTGAAACTTTTTTTCTGGAAGTATATCTTTTAAAAAAGTGTATGTTCTCAGTTTTAATAATGAAATACAAATTTTAATTTTTGTTTTAATTTTTGTAATTTTATTATTCAAAACAAATTTTTTTATTCCAAATTGTAAAATTTTACCTTTCTCAATTTTGTAGACTAACAATTTCTTTGTCTTCTCAGAATTTTTCAATGTCAAAAAGTTCAGTTCTAAAACTTATTACACTTAATATCTGACTCTTAACCATTTCAATTTTTTTGAGTTTTAATTGTTGAATTTTACTTTTAAATTTTAAATGTCAAAATTTTACATTCCCAAAAGATTAGGTAATATTTTTTAATAATTAATTTAAAATTTTTAATGAATTTCTTTAAGAATTCAAAAAATATCTATAACTTGACGGAGGAGGAAAACATTTTCTTGAGCTACCCTAATCCATGCTTATGCATATGTATATAAGTTTGTCAGTAGGTAAATTTGGGCTTGCAAGAGCTGGTGAATGAAGTCTGGCCTATATGTATGACATCGCAAGCAAATGAGTAAGTGTGTTTGTGTTGGTGCCCGAATAAACATGGTTATGCAAATATTTGTACGAAAAGTAATAACACTGCAGAAGTGTTGCAGCAACAACAATAACAACAACATCTAAACACCCTCAAGCAAACTGGCAGCAACAGTAATTGCGGTAAAGCGAGTGCTAGTGAGTATGTGTGCGTGTGTGTGTGTACGTTTTCATGTGTATGTAGTGTCAAAGTGCTTGTAGAATGTATCTATTAGTAAGTAGTAAATACAAATGCAGCATAAATACTTACTTACATACATACATACTATGGGTAACATACCTATATAAATACATACGTTCATTCAAACACATTCATCGGTCCATGTTTGCCTGGTGAATTTTCAACTTCCGTTCATCCAACACGCAGCCACATTCATACAGATACAATATTCAGACAAGCATCCATATGTAATTGCTGAGACTCATAAGTACAAACATTTGCAATTGGGTTTGTTAATATTTTTATTGCTGTTTTGATGCCAGCAGCAATTCAAATCACACTTAAATGCACAAATATACACATATACCTACACACTGACGCTGATATATTTTTTTTAAATAAAGGTAATGTAAACAAATGTCCGTAAAGAAATTGAAAATGGTAAGCAGCGACGACAACAACAACAACATCCTACTTAGAATAGCTAGCAGTCCTCAAGTGGAAATATATTCATGAGAATGTGGCTCGAATATTATTATTTTTTATAAGACTCACACATGTCCAACACATGTTTGTTTATATACTCATAGGCTGTATAAAAACCGCATAGAAAATATATATGCAAAACCCATTATTTTAATGGAAGACAAACAGCCAGTTTAAAAAATCACACTTCAATTCGACTTAAGGCTGGCAAGCAGGCAATTTTGTTTATATATATTTTTTTATTCGACGAGCATTTTTTTTTTTTTTTGAAGAAGTTTGAAATTATGTGTGAATTTTTTGAATTTTTTTTTAAATTATATATTTCTCAATGACGACCGTAGTAACCGAGGTATTACCAGTATACCATACGTGCTGCTTTTCGGATGGTTATGTGTTCGAAAATTGTTTCAACGGTTATAAAGAGACTGCTACGCTATAAAAAACCTTTCAAGAATGTTTAAGCGTTGAATTTGATAATCATTTGGAAGCATTTCTGTACAAAGTCAACAGAATTGGAAACATGTGACGTATACGCAATGTATAACTTCTACCCGTATATATATGTGTATATTATTATATAAAACCTACCCGAAGGCACTCAAAATTACTCCGGTATACTTAAGTTAATTTAGGAACTCAGTTATTTGAAATAAAATTTTTAACAATATTTGGTTTTAGTTCTTTTGGAGGTTAATTTTCGTTTAAAAAACTTTTATTTTATACTTTTGTGGCTCTAATCTTTTATTTTCCCGTTACCTAATTTCTTATTACTATTTTTGTAGCACACATTTCACCATTAAAAAGTGTTAGTGAAATCAAACCTATTTTTCCACTATTAGAGCAAAAATTTATGAATTTATTAAAGTCGATATTTCGTGGTAAACACGATATATATGCGTTATCTTACGTTAAAATCGGGGAAATATCTCCTCCTTCCTTCTTTTAAGATACGATTCTTTTTTTAATTTTGTATGGGAACAACCATCTTGACAAAAAAGAATATATAAAATAATAAAATATTGTTATCAAAATTGGTCAATTTGGTTAAGAGATATGTCTTATATTAAAACCATTGAATCATACTCTCATTCCTATCCATTAGGTTAATTTGTTTTTAACTAATCGATAAGATCAATATGTGAAAAGTTACACCTGGTCATGATTGAAAAACTTATGTAACGAAAGGAAACCTTTTTCGCTCTACAACCCAAAAAAGAGTGACTTAATACGGAAATTAATGTGTGGCTCACTAGCAGACTTCACATTTTTAATGACTTGGGGGTAGTTAAAGGCATGAACAAAATGAAAGATTTCAATTAATTGTTTGCCATATTATATTTTGCCATCATGACATCAAATTTGGTCTTAATTTAAATTTAGAAAACATAATTTCTTATGTTATGATTAAGTTCTAAAGTAGTGTTTTGTGGTGATCGTTACAAAGCCTTGTAATTTTATTTACTATTAGTAAAATAATTTATTGCCTGATTGACGCATTTTTTTCTCAAATGATGGCCTCAGGTAATTTTTTCTCTACACTTGCGGTGGAAAAGAAATCAACAGTTGCTACTACTACTACTACCATTATTATGGCGTAGGCACCGCTTGCGCGGTTATAGCCGAATCAATAATCTAAAATACCTAGCGAAGTCAGATCCTTCCTAACTTAATTTTTCAACGGAGGTCAGATCTTCCTCTTCCTCTGTTTCCATGTGCGGGTACTGCATCTAAAACTTTCAAAGCTGGAGCACATTCGTCCATTCTTTTTATCCGCTGAACTATTTTAAAGTTGTCATAAAACTCGTACAGCTCATTGTTAAACAGTCTGCGGTATTCACAGTTGCCAACGCGCAAAATGCCGTAAGTCTTCCGCAAAACTTTTTAAAACCTTTGCGGTTGGTCCGAAAGATCGTCTAACCATATTCTGCAGAGAAATCTAAGCGTACACCTTGTCACTCGCCGCCGTATTTGAATAGCATGACTGATAGGACATTGGCTCCTGTCGCTTTACTATTTTTTAAAAAGGAAATCTCTATTCTTACATCGTCATAGTCAAGTATTGGAATGTCTCTTCCATGATCTTCAATTGGGGTTTGGGCTCACCATCTACAGGTGAACAGGTTGGAGAAGTGTTCCTCCATTCACTAAGTATGCTCTGGACATCTGTCACCAGGTTAGCTCCTTGGTTCCTACATGAGTTTTCTCCGGTCTTGAAACCTTCTGTAAGTCTGATAGAATTTTCGAATATTACCCTTGTCGGACAGCTTCCCTGTTCTTCATACTCACGCATTTCGGCCTCTTCCTTTTTTGTTAGAGAATGCGCTTTGCTTCCCTCTTCAGCTTTTGATATCAATCCCACCCCGCACGTGTTGTGGTAGGAAGTCTGCTTTCTCTACAATTCTTGAGATGCCGTTTCACAGTTACCATATGTCGAGATGTTCATGAGTACTCTCATAAAGCAGGAGTGCAAGTCGTGTAGAAAATTGCCCGGGGCAAGTACGATCGTCTTGCACACTGGAGACACGTCTATCACAACTTGATCGATTTAGTTGCTTGTTTTTCGTTCCAGAAACAACAATGTAGGTTAATGTATTTTTTAAGGACTTGCTTGTGCCGGAATCTGGTACTACAGAAACCCGTATTTCGGGCCCCGGTGAAGTCAATAAGCCTCAGCCCATTTGGAGATATTTTATCATTGGGGCTAGATTTTCCGACTGTTTTACCAAATATGCCTTCTTTACCAACCATGGAGATGAAATCTCCAAGCACGATTTTGACATTGTCGCAGGGGAAGCGTTCATAGATACGTTCTAAGAGCTCATATAAAGCATCTTCGATCGCATTGTCCTTCTCTTCAGTCAAGAGCGCAAATCAATGATTTGCTGAAGAACATCGCTTTGATGCGGATTGTGGCTAGACGTCCATCGAAGGATTGAATGCAAGGATTTGACGACGAAGTCTCTCTTCCACTACAAATCCAACAGAAATATTTCGCTTCTGTATATGACCACTGTAGTAGATTTCACAAGGATCCACCTTCTTCCTTGTCCCGTCCATCACATTTTTTGGAAGACGGTGTTGTCAGCTTTTAGAGGATTTACGAGGAAATCAACCAGCTGGGAAACTGCACCTTTACAATTAAGGGGCCGCACATTCCAGGTGCATGTCCTAAAATCGTGATCCTTAAAATGTTGCAGGGGTCCTCATCAAAAGGGGCAGAATTTTCATGTGGTGGGTTTCAAATTCTACGCACTATCGTAGGGGATTCACCTTCGCTCTTTAGTTTGCCTCCAAATGAATGTTTGTTGACTACCAAGCTGATACTTGGTCTAAGACCGGAAGTCATAAGCTGCTTGAACCGTATGTAAAAGTATCGCTTCTGGCCACTGCCAGGTGAATCGAAGTCAAATACTTTCCGACCTTGCGTGAATTTCTGCATCCATCCTCCAAATGTTAGTTGTTAAAAAAAATTAAAAAAAATCAATTTCTTCAATCTTGTAATAGTTTTTAATAGATTAAAAATAAAGTTCACAATTACATACGTATTGAAGTGCAGTAGCGTGAAATTAGTGTCACAGAAAGTTGTGGAAAAAATCTCACCGAAAGGAAAGAAAAACGGGATGAGCCACTGATTGACTGACAAATTTTAGCAAAATTAAAATAGAAAAGGTTTTTAATCTTTTTTTTTTAACTCTTTCGGAGACTTTCTTCTTTGATAAAAACTTTTTATTGCATATGTTTCCGTTTCGGTTAAAAAGGCATTTTAAGTTTTTCATGAGCGAAAAGTAAATATTTGTCGGATTCGCTTCCAATTTTAGGATATCTTCTTATATTAACATGTGCTTAAAATAATTATATTTACGTGATACTTGTTAGTATTTCACCAACTGCTAAACAAAACAAATTTCTCCAAATAAAACCAAAAACTAAATAAAACAAAATATGTGATAACAAATGCAGAAAACTTCTTCGATAACCAAAAACACTTCGGGTATCTTATAATACACTTAGCCTAGCTTCCGGCTTCGAAATGTCTTCTATATCACTATTGTTTTTTTCTTCTCACATTTGTATTTATTTATTGAATCTACTTTGACATCGGAAGACTCATAATAACTATTAAAATTGTAAAAATCTTATTTAAAATATAATAGCCTATTAACAGAAATGGGTTGCTGGCTCTTTAGAAGGCCTGAAAATCTTTTCTTTTTAGGAGCATATGACTTGTTGTAGAGACCAAGTTCCTAGGCAAAGGGTTCGGTTAATTTGGCACTTTTTTATGTTACAATTTAATAGCTTCTTTGATAGAGAGTATATTTAGATCATTTTAGATGTATCATGGTGTATTTGGATACTCCTCAGTTGTATATTCGTTTACTTTTACAGTGAGTCGTATGTTGGACAGGTAAGATTCACACCTTGTCAAATATTTGAGCAGCATTAAGAAAAATATTTCATAGAGAAAATGAGAACTTTTTGATAGCAGTATTTTTTCAAAAAGTTTGGAAAGGCAAGACAACATGCTGATTGGTCTATATGATGAGGGTAAAGTTGCGTCTTTATCTGGTTTAGCTATCATAATAATCTGCGACTTTTTCCTTGTTTGTGGAAAAATCCTAATTTTAATATGACACCTTGTCGGCTTTGCTCGGAAGTTGTTTTAGCATCTTTGGTGTGATGTGATTGTATTCAAAAGACTTTTTTTTGGATCTAGTTCGGTAATAATATTTCTTTAGCTCTGAAGCAGATGTTCCGCAAGAAACGGTGTATATTGAAACATTATGAGTTGGTGAAAAAGGTGCATTATCTGAGTCAGTACTTGGTTGGTATACCATAGTGAGGAGTTTTGCAAAACAAGTTGCCTTTTCTCTTTCGTCTTTTTTTGAAACACACGCATATTAGGTATTAAGCAAACATCTTTGGGCATTAAAAATAGAAACTGGAAGAAATATTTGTTTTTAAAGACCGGAGTTTCTGTTAAAAACGTAAGTTAATACTTTTCTAAACTTAAAAAAAAAATTATATTTTCTTTCCAGATTTGAGCTTCGAAAACAATACTACCCAAGAATTTATTTTAATTTAGTTTAAAATATGTTAAAACGCGGAAAATTATTTTGAAATCAAATTTTTTGAATCGTGCTAATTTAACGGTTACTTACTTGTAGCTGTAAGAAGCAAAAAAAGTAGAATTGGAGAGATAAATTATTTCTTAGTTGGTTCCAATGCGCCTCTACATCTCATTTCGTCATCAAAAATCTTAAAATCTGCTTGCTAAATGCCGTATCTGGAGTTATGATTGTAAAAAGAGTACCAGCGATTGAAATTTTTAACAGAGGGTATGCTGAAAATAAGAGCAAACTCGAGATTTTGTGAAATTAATAATATTTCTTCTGAAGAACTAGTTCATTTAATTGCTTTCATGCGCGATTTCAAAAACTATGTACAATCAAATTCATAGCAAAATATGCATTTTTTTAATAAAGACATCAAAAGCACATTCATAGTCAAACGTGGTGCATTGCCAAACATGTTGCATGCGCTTTTAATCGAACATAAAGCGACAAAGAAGCAACACTTTAGATGCTATATCTACGCTACGCACTCGATTCAAATGATTGCATAAGTAGCTGTAACAACAACAATAAAAACAAAAACAGATAGACAAAGAAACAACAAACGAACAGATAAAAATAATAATAATAAAAACGTTGAAGAATAAACTATTTACGTGTTGGCAATATAAAGTGAGTGTGAAAATTGTTGCAAAAGCCGAGTGAGTTGAGTTTAGTCAAAGTGAGGCGCTGCACGCGAAGTGAAGTGAAGTGCTGGCTTTAAGCAATAAAATCGTGACAGGATGCGAGCGAATAAATATTAAAAACTTACTAGCAAATTGCACGCATGCACACAAGCACACATACACACATGCATACATATATAAAAGCACAGATGATTTTAGAAGGCAACTAATGCATATATGCATTTATGTATGCATGCATGTATGTTTTTATATTACATTTGTGCTTAGCTTTCAAGCATATACATACATATACTGATAAATACATATGTTTGGTGTAGCTGTTGGCAGTGACTGGTGTGTGTGTCATCTTTTGTGAATGCCTAAAAGGCTTTTGCACTGAATTATTGCCTGATCCTAACATGCTCATTCATTCACACCTTTTTAGCCTGCACTGAAATGAGTATATGTCGATTTGTTGTCATTGTAACATTCTGATGTATTGGAGGGGCCTCTGTCAACTGTCATATGTTTGCAGCAATTGACAGTTACACATATTCATTTACATACAAACATAAAACACATATGTACATATATAATATTGTAAACCTTTCATCAAGTACCTCTTCCGCCGTTGTATGTATGTATACATCGAATCATCACACCCTCCACCACTTCTTCTTTGTATTTGCTTATTTTCATAATATTTTTATCTCTGCATTTTGCATTTTTTATATCTTTTTTTTGCTACTTAAGAAAAGAAATGAAAATTACATTCAAAATGAATGAATTGAAATGCATTGCGAATGCATTTGAAATGTATACGTCTCTGGGAGGAGGTATGTTTGCGTCAATGCGGATGCTTGAGTGAATAAGTGAATGCCGCATTGCTGCGCTATGCACCTTTCAGCGACAAATCATTTCTTGGTTTCTGAATGCTGAGGCTGTTGCGTGTAAGCAATATAGTCCAGATATAAATGTACATACGTATATAAATATGTATTCATATATGCATAATTTTTTATTAAGCTCATTTACAGTGTCATGCTACAATGCATATATGCTAATTATTTAATTTTTTAATGTTTATATTTTATTTAAATTCATGACCTTCTTGAAATTTTGAAAAAGATGGCAGCTCTCAAAACAATAAAAATTAATTAGAAAAAAAAAATTGGGATGAAAACTTTTAAAAACTATGGTTTTAATCTAATTACTATAATAAATTATTTCTCTAATAAATTTAATTCTGGTGGAAGCTTCAACCATTCGATAAAATAATATTGAATTTGTTTGAATGGGTGCCTTGTACCGGTAGCAACCCTTCTCCAAAATATCTTAGATAAAAATATTTATTAATAATGATGTCACTAAAATTTCATTATTTGTTGGTCTCATAATTTTTTAAATTACAATCCGGTAAAAGCTTACAAATTTAGCCCAAAGTCTTTACTTTTTTTAACTTTTCGCCGAAATTTTAGAACATGTGGCGAAATGACAAATTATTTTCGACTTAAATTCTCTTAATGACACATTCCGAGATTTTTTCACAATAGAAGGTTAATTTTGTGAGAAGCGTAAGAATTAAAATTAATCTTCTCGAACAAAAAAAAATTATTGGAGAATTTCTTTTTTTTTCTTTTTTTTTTTGTAAAATAGGGTTAAAGTGCTTAATGATATACGAGTACTTGATATGTTGGCAGTGTCATATGATGAGTGAAATTTGAGTCAGAAAAATGTTTAAAAGCTCGTTGGAACATATGAATAAATAAGCCCAAAAAAAAAATCTGGGGAAAGTGAACAGATTTTTTTTAAAGAATATTCGGATCACTACTAGATTTGCTAGCGTATGCCGATGATATTGATATAATTGTCCACAACAACTGCACTGTTAGTTCTGCTTTCTCATGGTTAGACAAATGAGTGAGGCAATGGATCTTGTGGTGAATGAGGGCAAGATGTAACAAACAACAAACAAAAGCGCTGACTCTTTTCGCGTCTTAATTCTCATTTCTCTGTTGACAATCATAACTTTGGGCAAATCAAAATCAAAATCCAGTCCTGTGGTATGGCACAGAAGCGTTGATGATGTCGAGATGCAACAAAACTGCAACAGGAGTTTTCGGGGAAAAATTTTGCGAAAGATTTATTTATTATACCGCATACGATGGAACGATGAGCTGTATTAGTTATATGACGATATTGACATAGTTCAGCGAATGAAAAGACAGAAACATTGGCAAATTCATGTTGCTCGAATGTATGAAAGCGTTCTAGCTTTGAAATTTCTCGACGAAATACCCGAAAATGGAAGCAGAGGAAGAGGAAGAAAGTTCTTGCGATAACGTCGTACATTTAATAAGCAATATTTTCTTGAGGTCGGGTGCCGCTTGGACAATGCAATTAGACTAACCGGGGGAGTAGCTCATTACTCATTGCTTTCTTCTAGTTTTTATTGCCCAACAACAGCGCCTTGATCATGATTAAGCAATTGTTTAACTCTTTATCATCTCATGGATACACCAAAAATTACATATCATAACGGATTCAGTATGGAAGGATGTTTGACCAGATATTGATGAAGATATGTTTTTTTAATCTGCATATACTGTTATATGAACATTTTTGCCACCGAAAAAGCTAATGAGATGGTCAAATCCGAAGCATCTCTTGATTAATCTGAAGCGAAGATAATATCATGTCTGTTAGGAACGACCAAGAAAAAACTTCACTTGCAATTATACAGATGAAAATCCCAGTAAGACACCAAAGACCTATTAAACATATGAGGAAAATTATATATAAACTTAAAGTCACCATAATGACCCATTATGCTCTCCGGAGAGTGTGGATAGCAAATGGGTTGACAAGCCGGGGATTAGATGATAATAATATAAACGTAATTCACCTTCTCTTTGAGTATCTTGCACTATCGCAAATCAGTTGAGTTATATCAGGTACCAAATCTTGAAAGGCTGTTCACAAAAAGCCTATCCTATACATTGAAGCTATGCAATCAACTAATTTCATTCCCTATATGGTTGAATGTAACAATGAAACGTGATAATATTTTATTAAGGTCTTATGATAGTACATCAGGAATTTTATGAATAGTCCTAGTGTTTTTAGTTCCTGGCACAAATCTACAGTGGTAACTTACGGTTTTTAAAATATTTACATCGCTGGGGAAAGGTGCTACTTCCTGGGTTGATTGATCAGCTGGCATAAATTCACTGATTCTGAATTTTTGGTTTTGGCTTTGTATTAATTTAAGTAAAACACCTCATAATAAGAAATATTTATACATACACAGTTTTTCTTGATTTTATAAGTGGTGGGGTTACGCAATTTACGAATCGGTTTAATTTTTTTCCAAATTAATTGAGGATACTTGATTGAAACTTCTTACAGAATTTTTATAAAAATTTTTCCATCATTTTGAGTTAGATTAATATTATTTTTACTTCTTAATCTTAATTAAAATTGAAATTGAAGCAATTTTAAACGTTTAGTACTGAATTTTCCGCAACGAAACATGGCATCGGTGAGGGTGATAAGTTTTACAAAGTTTAAATTAAAAGTTTTCAACTTAAACATTCTTCAAACGCTGAAATCGAAAATATTCGCTTATTCAAAATTAAAAATGTTTCCCTAAAATCGTCACTGTGCCTTTTAAGTCCGCTGCATATCATCATTCCATTACACATTGCAATGTAAGCTGACTTATAAGCTTACATTTGAGCGTGTAGAATGACTGATATCATATAACATGAATTGCTTTCATGCTTAGAGTGCGAAATATTGTAATTTCAAGTTGTACATTATGAATGTAGGTGTTGTTGTTGATGGATGATTGGTGATAATATTGCAGCAAACTGTCCACGTGCGATATGATCTGAAGAAGAATGTGGCAAAGTTTTAGCACCAACAACCTCAGGATATTCTTGCGGAAGGTGATAATGATGAAATAATAATTAATAATGATGATGATGGTGTGTTTATATTTGACGAAGGTGTTGAACATTGCGACGTTGATAATTGAGTAATGATGTAAGCATGAGCTCGTGTCTGTGTAAATATACATAGAGTAAGTATGTAACGTAATCGAGAATTCATGTTTAATTCATCGCCGGTCACTGTGTCTGCAAATGTGGTCAATCCTTACTTTTGTCAACAGCCTTTCACGTCAATTGGCAAGCAATGAATGCAATTCCAACCCTCCAGCAATTCAAGTGGCCTCATTTACATATTATTATTTTCTTGGAAAAGGAGCATAATATTTCTCATAACCGGGCCAATGAACATAATGCAAAATTGCTATGCCTGGGGGAGCAATCTATTGAGATCTGTACTGCTTCTCAGAGAAGCAACTCACTTAGAATCTCTTAACATCAAGTCGAACAATATTAGAAGGTCTCCTTAAAATAAAGCTGAAATAATGCCGTAGAAACGGAAATGGAAACCTTGTATAAAGTCAAGTGTGTCCCATTTTGTATATTGGACTAAGACTGAGAACCTTAGAAAAGTTGTATTTATAGGAAACTATTACGTCCCTGATTAGTAAGACGTATCTTCAATTCAAAGAGTTTATTTAAATCCAAATATATACAAATATAAACGCATTAAGTACAAAAATTGATGATTATTACTATGATACAAAAGTTCGTGCTTAGCTAGCAGCTGTCAATCGAATGACCAGTCATGTGCATTTGTGTATTTGACATTCATAATATTCTAGGGTTGCCAACACCTTCCGTTTTTAGTTGTGTACTTTAACTAGGAACAAATCTTTCCACTGGTCGACGTGGACGCTGAAGACGCTCCTTGAATGTAGGTGATGGTTCCTTTTGTGATGCTGTTACATTGGACTCAGTCCCGTCAGTATTGGATTCAGTCTCGCCAGAAACAATTTCTCTTCGAGTATCAGTCTGGGAATGAGTACCTTCATATAGACCAAACGCATCGATCAACGTCGATTCTGCGTTGTGCTTTTCAATTACAGTCGACTCTGAGGTTTGAGAGCGCTTTCCTAACTGGTTTGCGTGTGCTCTTATGAGCTTTCCGTCGCTAAGCAGAACATTGTAAATAAAATTTCTTACCCGCTCAATTACTTTGCCTGGTATCCGTTTAAAGTTATTGTTGCTTTTGTGGACGCAAGCATATACTTTGTCCTGACTTTGGAACATTTTTGCCTTTGCTCCATGTGCTCTGTCGAATTGCCTTTTCATACGCTCTTGCTGCTGATCAGATTCACGACTGTTGTTGTGAACCGGTTTAGGTTTTATCAGATCTAAATTTATGTGTATGTTTCTACCTAATAGAATTTCAGCTGGTGTCTTGTTGTTTTCATTGTTTTTGTTGGGTGATGAGCGGTAGCACTGTAAGAACGTGTGTAAATTTTTATGAGTGCTTCCCTCTTCTTTTGATTTGACGAGGGCGCGCTTGAAAGTGCCGACGAACCGCTCTGCTTGTCCGTTCGACATTGGGTAGTACGGGCTGGAGCGGAGATGTACAATACCATTCTCTTCTAGAAACTGTTGAAATAACGCGCTTGTAAATTGCGTTCCGTTGTCGGACACTATTATCCTTGGAGTTCCGAAGCGTGTAAATATCTCGGTCAAGATATCAATAGTTTTTTGTGTTGTTATAGACCTGGTTGGAATGATCTCTGGCCATTTTGAAAACGCGTCTACAAGCACTAAAAAGTACTCATCATTTATCGACCCCGCGTAGTCGATATGTAGTCGTTCCCAGGCGAATGTTGGTTATGGCCATGGGTGAAGTGATGTTTTTACTGGCATTTTTGCTGCTGAGGCATAGTTATTGCAATTTCGTATAAGCTCTTCTATGTCTGAGTCTATGTGTGGCCAGTATACATAACTTCTTGCAATTGCTTTGGTCCGCTCCATTCCTGGATGTCCCTTGTGAATTTGCTTAAGAATCCGTTTACGTAATACTGCCGGTATTACCACACGTTGTCCCAACATAATGCACTCGTATATAATATTGAGGTCTTCGTTTCGCCTAAGGAATGGCTTTAATTCTACTCCAATATCTGTAGAGTTTGGCCAGCCATGATTAATATAATTTGATAATTTCCTGAGAATTACATCTTTCTCAGTCTCATATTTTACCATTTTGTGCGTTACTGGTAGCATGTTGATTGCATCTAATAAAATTCTCTTGATTTCGCCTTCAAACCTAACCGAAGCGATGATGTAGTCTTCTGACGATTTGTTGCTGTTATTAATCAACCGCGAAAGAACGTCGGCATAGCCGAAACTATTTGTTCAGATAAAGCTAATCTCGAAATCATATGCTAACAACTGCAGCGCTCATCTTTGTAGACGGTTCGCCTGGTGTGCTGAAATGCCAAATATGGCAAGTAGCGGCTTATGGTCCGTGTGTAGTTTGAACTTCCTGCCAAATATCATCTTGTGAAATTTGGTGACTGCAAAGACGAGAGCCAGCCCTTCTTTCTCGATCTGGCTGACACCTTTTCTGCTGGTGTAAGGGAGCGTGACGCGTGGCTGACTGCTTTTAATGAGCCGTCAGGAAATTCATGAAGAATACATGCGCCAAGACCATAGTTGAATGCGTCTGCAGCGACGATGATTTCTTTATTTGGGTCGTAGTGTGTTAGTAGCAATTTTGAACTGAGAATGTCTTTCAGGGTGTTAAAGCACTTTTGATGAGTGGACGTCCAATGCCATTTTACGTTGGACTTAAGAAGTTTATCTAACGGGCCTCTAAACTGGCGCATTTTATAGATAAATTTCCCATAAAAATTAACTGCACCCAGAAAAGATCTCAATTCGGCTACGTTGGTTGGTTCTGTCATCTCTTTAATGGCTGACACGCGCTCTGGGTCAGGTCGAAGGCCGTCCTGACTTATGATGTAGCCCAAGTATTTAACTTCGGTCACCGAAAATTTACACTTTGCCAATTTGACCGTGAACCAATAATCTTGGATTCTTCTCAAAACTTCGCGTGAATTACGATCTTGCTCAATTTCGCCTCTACCCGACACGAAAATGTCGTCTATATAAGCTGCTGCACAGTTTAGACCTGAAAGCATACTATCCATTACCTGTTGAAAGATAGCTGGGAAGGTTTTGATGCCAAATATCATTCGATTATAGCGGAATAAACCCAAATGCGTGTTTATCGTAAGTAATTCCTTCGATTTGTCATCAACTTCGATTTGAAGAAAAGCATCAGACAGATCAATGTGGCTAAAAAGTTTGACATTGGCGAGCTTCGCAAATATGTCCTCTGGCAAGGGGAGAGGATACTGGTATGTTTCGAGCGCAGCATTCAAGCCTGTTGAAAAGTCGGCGCAAATACGAATGCTGCCATTCGACTTCTTCGTGACTACTATTGGCGCAGCCCACTCAGAGTGAGAAACTGGAGATATAACATTAATATCTTGTAGTCTTTGTAACTCGTCCTCCACGAGATGCTGAATAGCATAGGCCACTGGTCGTTTCGGTCGAAAGATTGGCGAATGTCCCGGCTTAACCACCAAATGTGCTTTCGTGTGCTTGCACAGGCCAAGCTTTTCCTCGAACACATCTGGAAAAGATTTCTTTAGAAGTAAATTGTTTTTATTTAAATTTGAAGTTTCACTTCCCAATGGTTCTGCTGTTATACGGTTGCGTTTGTCGCGCTTAACTTTTTATAATTTTGTTCTGATATAATTGGGATATCAGATGCGGTGTCGAGCTATAGTGTTAACTGGGTGTTGTTTATACTGATGTTTACAAACTTTCGCAGCGATGTATTGATTCGATTGACTACACAAATACTTTTTGATTGCGGCCGTGATACTTTGAATTTGTTTTTGTTTTTCAGCTTCTTTGAATAGCAGTAGGCCTCCTTGTGACCGACTGCCTGGCACTGTTCACATTTGTGTTTACTATATGAGCAGTCACGCGAGTAATGCATGTCGCCGCAAAACCAGCAAGGTGTTTTTGGTACCTGCTTAGCTTTAGCGCTTCCAGTATGCAAACGTTTCACTTGCACTTCATTTTTCGGATTCTCAATTAGTTTTGTGTCTGTCTTCAAATTAATGAGACGCTGGCACTCTTTAGATAATCCGTCGAGGGTGAGAGCTGTATCGGTATCCAATTTACTGAGCATTTTAGTTCTAATGTCAAAGTCTGCTTCAAGCCCATTACAAAAATTAAACATTTAAATTGGTCCAATGTCAATTCCTTGAGCTTGAAATTTTCACAGTGTCGATTAACGATTCCTGCGTACGTAACAAAATCGGTCGTGTGCTGTTCTGCTAACTGCAAGCAATTGAACCTAATGTTAAACAGTGATGTTTGTAATCCAAAAAGCTGCTTGAGTTTTTCGACTGTTTCTGCGAATTCTAAATCACAGGGATGTTTTGGTAGTATATAATTTATATACTTATTGTGTACGCTTGTGTTCAGTTTACGCAAGAGAAGTCTGACCTTAGCTGCGTCATCTAATTTAGCAGCGTCGACGGTGAACAAATCTTCGTACCTAGCATACCACATGTCGAATTTTAGGTTAGACTCGGCGTCAAAGCAAAATTCTGTGATATTGGAAGAAAGGGCTTCAATGGTGAATTCTTGACCTTTTTCCTCTGACTTTGGTTGTTGCAGTGGAATGAGGCGCTTTATTAGATCTTGTATAGTCTTTCTTTTTATCGCGTTCATGTTGCTCTTTCATCTGCTTAAGTAATGTTTGTACGGCTTCATCCATTTTGAAGGTTAGGAGTGACCTTTAGTGTGAGTGTGGAAAACCAATTTTTTTCCTCGTCGCCACTATTACATCCCTGATTATTAAGACGTATCTTCAATTCAAAGAGTTTATTTAAATCCAAATATATACAAATATAAACGCATTAAGTACAAAAATAGATGATTATTACTATGATACAAAAGTTCGTGATTTTACTTAGTTAGCAGCTGTCAATCGAATGACCAGTCATGTGCATTTGTGTATTTGACATTCATAATATTCTAGGGTTGCCAACAGAAACGCACATATTTGCCAACTGGGTATCAGTCTCGAAATGTTTAGGCTGATTCTCTTATGGAGCTTTTTAACATAAACTATGGTATAATTGGGTGATTCCGGAATGCAGCGCCAGTTTGACGAAACTTTTAATGAAACACGCATCTGGTCTCTGTGGTTCCTTTCAAGGAGCAATGAAACTATAATGTTTGATTAATAATTCGTTCCTTTATTATTTCTGAATATTTAGACACTATGGTTTAGACAAAATGATGATTTCAAACAAACTTAGTGATGTTTGTATAAACTTCAATGTCTTGCACCTGTGAGAAAGCATAATATATATTATGCACACAATAGCAGAGCAGTTAGCAGTACGTATCACTATACGGAAGGTCATGGCTTCGAGTCTTGGTCAGACAAGTTTATAGAAAATAAATTTAAATAAAGAAATTGAGTTAATTTTTCTAGTTGTGGTTGTCCCTCGGCTGGGAATATCAGATCTTCAGAGTGTATTTCCTGACATAAAACGAAAGCTCCTCATATAAATTCTTCAGTCATTCTAAATTGTATATCACTTTGTTGCAAAAATCAGTAAGACACATATGATACTCGGCCAGAAATCGCTTCAGCCGTTACAAGCGCAAATTATAGATAAAATGCACTAGGTGTCCAAGCATGTAACTTTACTGAATTTGATAGCGACTCTAACAATAATAGATATGCAAGAAGAATTTTTATTGCACAATATAGCCTTATGCTGAAGCATCCCATGGAATACCGATTAGATTCAAGATACAGGGAATCAGCTTGACGGAAAGGTCTCCATGAAAGTCGTTTGCAGAGAATTTTTCATAGGCGGGGCTATAAGCTTCCATACCGTTGCTGCATTTTATAGGCGGAGGTTCCTACTATTCTTAAAGCAGTGTACACACTGTCAATTTATTTAAGAGTAAAAATCATATCGCCACCATGTCACATTGGAATTGCTGCTGATGAGCTTGCATCCTCTGCCATGCGGGGTTGGGAAATATTTTAGTAGAAGTTTTGGGATTTTTCCAGTACGGGTCGCCCTTTCTAGTGAGGGTGAAACTAAAAATTCTCAGATGGCATATGTTTACCAAATATGAAGAGGTACAATTACATATTTTTGACATGCTCTAATCTTATTACCAACAAATGGAGGGTGCCACATTCCCTGCCGAGGGGCGACCGCAATTATAAACATTTATTTTCTATAATTTTGGATGTTGATCGAACCTGGACTCGAACCCTGGCCTTCCGAATGATAGTACCCAATGATAACCATTCAGCAGAGACAAATATCACATCATTTTTGAATATAAAGCAGCCTTCGACGGTACGAAAAGGAGCTGCTTCTACGCAGCTATATCTGACTTTGGTATCCTCTCACAACTTATAAAGGGTTTTCCAATAGGGATGATATGATTTCTAAGTGTCGTTTTGGCCATTTTAAATGTGTCATGGTCCACCTTTTTTTTTGTATTCAGTAATGTTTACAATTTCGTCCAAGGATTACCATAAACGTCGAGAATTTGCGGATTTTACCTTGAAACAACTTGAAAACGATAGCGATTTTTTAAGAAAATCATTTTTCCCGATGAGGCTCACTTTCATCTGAGTGGTGCAGTAAATAAACAAAACTGTCGATTCTGGTGCGAAGAAAATCCACAAATTATTCATGAGCAACCATTACATTCACCTAAATTGAAAGTTTGGTGTGGTTTTTGGTCTGGTTGAATCATACTGCTTTCGAAATGAAGCTGGTAGCACCGTTACTGCCAATGGAAAGCGATATCGATCGATGATAACCAACTTTTTATGCCCACAATTGGAAGAAGTTGATTTTAACAACATCTGGTTCAAACAAAACGGTGCTCCGTGTCACACAGCACGTGCAACAACCGAGATATTGCGAGAAAGGTTTGAAGATTCGATTATTTCAAGAAATTGTAACATTGAATGGCCTCCAAGAAGTTATGATTTAACACCATTAGACTACTTCTTGTGGTGATATTTGAAGTCATTTGTCTTTAGCAATAAACCAGAAGCACTAACAGCAACAACAAAGTTTTGCATAAGATTTGGGTAGTACTTTGCCACTAGAACGATGAGATATATGAGATTTACGCCGACATGTGCATGGTTGAAAAACCAAGAGACAGCGGCTACTCTGGTTAGGTCATGTTGTACGGATGGATAAGAACATTACAGCTTTAAAGGTTTTCTATCCAATTTCCAATGCAGTGGAAAGGGAAGAAAAATTTTCATTACGTAATTTGAAATAATATGTTACTAACATATTTTTCTATAAAGTATATAAATCTGCCGATTTTCAGCTCGTAATGTTACACCGAGTTAAAGGTACCTAGGCGTATGAAAACTGAAAATCTCCTGACTAATTGTTTTTATTTAGCAAACTAGTTATATGTTTATTTAGAACTTGTGCAGTTGACTGCAGGGTTTTTATATATGTAAACACAATTAGTAACTACAGTACAAGAGTGATCAAAATCAAAACTCTCATTTAGAATGTTCATCGGTGACAAAATCTTATCGCTGTTAACAGTTAGATTCTAATGATTTAGGCACACACATGCAAGAAACAAATTTTCAAAGCCTACCATATCAGCCACATGATCACTCTCTCTCTCTCTCACACACACACATCTCTTTTGTATGCTCTTCCTCGAAGTTACGCTCTTAATTGACAGGTGAATATCTTCAACAGCTCAGCTGTTTGATTTAAGTATGTAGATGTGAGTTCGCTAATTTCATTACCTTGATGTGGGAGCATAAACATACTTAAGTAGCGAAGTATAAGGCAAGCGAGCGGCCAAGCCAACCACGACCAGCAACGAATTGCATACTAATAAAAATATATACATTTGCTAATATATATACAAATCAATGTATATAATTACAAACGTAAGGCGTACCGAGCGTGAAGCGTGAAGTATTTTCTTACAAACAAACATATGTATATAATTATTATTATTATTCGCGTTTATACATCAGCTGTGAGTTATAAAGAAAGGCATAAGGTACTCGTGCTTTTTTAGACACTCATACTCAAATGCTTGCAAACATACACAAGTAAATGAAAAGGCAAATAATATTCATTTCATGAGCATTGTGCTCGCTCGTAGATCACTTGTTAGTTGTTGTTGTTGTTGTTGCTATCATGCAGTGTTGAACGTCGAAGTGAACATGACTTTTATTGGACGTTGTGTGACTCAGTTCTCAGTATCTTAACGTATTTTGGTACTAACAAACCGATTGCACGCAACTTTTTGGAATTAACATTTTTAATTGTGGGTTGGCATTAAATATATATATATATGTATATACATATGTGAGTTAGTAAATAATCGTTATAAGCAAATACAGCGGCAAAGAAATATATATTTTTCAAATTGCATAAGCGTAATAAATTGTGATTAGGTAAAGTGCATGCAGGAGAAGAAGAAAAAGAAAAAAATGTACAAAATTTTGTGAGAAGTGAAATAAATTAAAAAAAAAATTCTAAAAGTATGCATAATGTTAGTATGTTAATTGCAATAAATACATATAAATGTAAATAAATAAAACAAACAAAAAATTTAATTTAATACTAAAATTCAGAAAAATTGCTAATAATAAGTGAAATTTTAAGTCAAAGTTAAATAAACAAAAATTCTGTTACATCAAAATACCACATCGTAGCCACATTTTTAGCATTATCAAGCATACCTTAGTAATCTTTTTAAAAATAAGAAATATTTCATTGTGTTGCTTACCTAAAGCAACGGAATTTTGCTAACTTAAGACTGATAAGATAAGAAATAAAAACGGAAAGCGAGAGCAACTGTCTGCGTCTACATTAGCATACATACACATGTTATAGGTGAGTTACTTTTATAAAAAAAAGCCAATAAATTTCTTTTATTTATATTGATAATTTTCTATGCAAATTAGTTAATGATGCGCTGTATTTTCATGTACGCTAGGGTGATGCAAAATTACGGTATTAAACTTTTCTTGAAAATAATGCAACATAAAAAACTTATTCACTTTAAATTGAATTGAAAGTGAAATTATTTTATTAAATTTAATTTTTAAATTAATATCATTTAAAAAAAAAATAAAAATCGATAAAAACAGTAACTGATAGAAACGAATTTTCAAGGCATAAGCCTAGTTTAATATTCTCAAGTTTCATAAATATTGTGAAATGGTATATTAACTTTGGCCCGAGGTATGTAAGTACAAGGAAAAGAGATAGACCCAGCAAAAATGTATATCAATCGTATCAGAACAACGAGTTGATGAGTTGATTTAGCTACACATGGCAGAATAAGCCTTTGTTCATCTAAGCATATTTTGTTTGCACTATGAAAAATCGAAAACAATGAATGATTCACAAACTTTTTTTTACATTATTTTATTTAGTTCAATAGAAAGTAACTGTGCAAAAACTTTGGTACCAATAATTAATATAAATTTAATATGAGATCACATATAAACAAAAAGGTCGTTCAAACCAAATAGAAAAAGTTTGCGTTCACTTCAAGAATAATTAAACAAAAGGCTAAAAATATATAAATTAAGTCAATAACTTGTTGTATATCCACTTCTTTTAATAACTTCTAGACGGCGATTTTCCATTGGCCCAAACAGTTTGGTTATTACTTCTGGGCTTATAGCTTCCCATTCCTCTTCAAGCGTGCTCCTAAGCGTTTCCTTGATGATTATAGTACGCTGTCCAGTTTTTCTTTCTAGCACATCCCATAAGTGCTCAATAGGGTTAAGATCAGGCGAACGCGAGAGTGTACGCAGTAGTTTAGGAATATTGCACAGCAAACAAAGCTTAAGAATTTCTGCTGTATGCTTCTGCTCGTGGTCTGTTGGAAAATAAATTACTCACCTAGGCCCAGCATTACTGAACTTTCTTTTAAATTTGTTTTCAAAATATTAAGATAATCATGCTTGTTCCTCATCAACTCAATAAACTGAAATTTTCCTACACCCGAACTTGCCATGCACCCCCACATCATGCTTTACCGCAGATATAAGATTTTGCTTTTCCAGCGCTGTTTAGCTTTTCTTCCAAATAATATTACGGCCTTTTATCCCAAAAATACAAAACTTACTCTCATCTGAAAGAATAACTTTATTCCAAAACTCTGGAGACTTGTTTAAGTGCTCATTCGCAAAGATCACCCGCTTGAGACGATTTACTCTCGATATGAAGAGCTTTCTTCATTCGACTCTGCCATGAAATCCGGTTATTTTCAGAATTTTTCGTACAGTATCTGGACATAATTTCTTTTTGTACTTTAATGCAGTGTTTTTTGAAGTTGGCTTGCTGTTAGACGTGGGTTAGACTTCACAAGAATGGTTGGGATGCGCTCTTCTCTTTCCTTCAGTTTCCTTGGAGGACCAGAACGTGGCTTAGACTCATAAGATTTTGTTTGTCCTCTGGACAGAGGAGTAATGTCTGGCAGCGGTTTTCGCGATTTTCCGAACTTTTACCATTCTGCCACAAACCAACAATGATTTTCCTTTCACCAATTTCTACTTCTTTTCGCTTTTGATCCATAGTCAAAAAAATAATTAGTTCCTCCTATATTTATATATGCTTTAACTTCTTCCTAATCCCAATTACTATTGTGTATCATTTAAAATTAAATTAAACAAACCGTCAATTTTAACTCAGAACGACGCAGCTCAAATACTACAAATTTTTGCTTATACATTCTTCAAATAATTGTCTTAAAAAGAAGTAAAAATAAAATTGTGATTGTTTTAAAATGCATAACTTTTTTTAGTTGAATACTTTGATGCAGTGAGTGAACGCATACTTTGTCTGCCATGTGTATGTTTATCTATTCGTCTGTCTTTTCGAACGCAAACTAGTCTCTCAGTTTTTGAAATATTTCAATGAAGCTTAGTATGCTGGTTTAACTTTCTAATCCATTTTTCTATTGATTGCTGCCTCAATAGCCGAGTGGCTAACATTGCGTTATACAATTCGAAAAGCCCGGTTTCGAGTCAAGGTTCGAGCAATATTCAAAATTATAGGAAACTAATTTTTCTAATTGTGGTCGCCACTCGGCAGGGATTATCAAGCCCTCCGAGTGCATATCTAACATGAAATAAAAGCTCCTAATAAAATGCCATCGGCGGCTCGGAGGCTTGAAATAAACTGTAGGTCCCTCCATTTTTTGGTAAAAAAATCGAAACACAAAACCACAAATTGGACAGGGAACTTGATTAAATCGGTCTTATCGATAGGCTATATCATATAGCTCCCATAAAACCGATTTATGGAGATGTATATTTTAGGTCATAAATACTCAATAAAGCAGTTGGTACTGAACTTAAAACTATATCATATAGCCGACAAAAAACCGAACAATTTATGTATGCATTTCTGGGTTAAAAATCCACCACAACATCATTTAGTAGCGATTCGTTCGGATATGAGGTTTTGTGTCAAAAAGCTCGCCAAAAAAGCATTTAATGCTGGCAGATTTCGTACGATACTCACGTAAATTCAAATTGATATTGACACTGAAAATCATCAAAAGCGAATTTTGAATTGTGCAATAAATTCGATAGAACTTCTCTCTTGGTTTATTTTACTTTTTATTATTTTATTTTAATTTTATTTTACTTTATTGTACTTTCTTTTCTTTTCATTTCTCTTGTATTAATTATTTTAGATAAATTTATTGTATTCGGTTTAATTTTCCTAATAGTTTATTATTTAATTAATTTTGACCACCCTAACTTACAGATATGTGTGTAAGTCACTAGATGCAAGTATATAACTGTTTCTGGCGCATTAACTTACACTTGCTCTCCTTCAAGACACTGAAACACTATCTAAAAATGCAGTTAGCCAAGCAAAGAAAACAATTACTTACTTCCACATTCAATAGACAACAAATATGTTACTCTTTGAATATTAATTTGAAACAATTGAAAACCCACAAGTTGCATTGCTTTCAACTGTATACATCATTTGGCGACAGGCATGTAATGAAGATTTGTAGGTTTTTACTTATATGCGATTACCTACAGTATTTTAAAATATATAATTATGTTCAATCATAACTATTTATAAGAAAAACAATAATTTTTCAATAAAACAATATATGCAGAAGTATTATATGGGTCAGATCTGAGTATTAAAATGATAAATTAATATAAGTTTGCCCTCTCTGTCGAAAGAGAGAGCTCATAGTGCACTTCCATTCAAATTTAGATATTTAACTATAATTTTTTATAAGTGTCTAATGTTCGGCTTAAGCCATCTAAGCTATCTGCCTAAATGATATAGATATGCACCTGACAATATTATATTTATGAAGCCCTTTACGCTCCGTTTCGCAATGAAGTTATTTGGCTTTCAATACGCCATGCTTAAGATTTACGATTAGCACCACTGACACGCTAAAAGAAACCTATGCGCATATGTATCTCAAAAGTGTTTGCATATATATGAATATATTTTATTATTTCTACTTCATGTCAAAGAGTATTAAATAACAAATGTACCTGAAGCGTGGCTTGGAATTTAGATTGTCATTGAATTTGAATGGCTTTCAGCATAGATTTTTTTATATATTAAAGAGTGTGTATTTAGTTTGTAATAAAATAAGACAAATGTGTTGTTCTTGGCCATGCCGACATACATTTTAGAATTAAATAACAGTTCTCATATCTGAAAAATCGGTTGCAAATTTCAAGTTCCTTGACGCTTTTTCAACGGATTTATGACCCAAAATTTCAAATCTTAAAATCGTTCGTATATATACTATAGTGGTGCGATCTAACCGGTTTTGGTGTATGTACGTATAAATGTAAAAATGCATCTGCGTACAAAGTTAGTTTGAAAAATTTAAAAAAAGTTGTTACTAGTTTGCTTTAAAAAGACAGACAGATGCATATGGCTAAATAAACTTAACTCGTCCTTCTGCACCAATCGATATATATTTTGATGGGCTTATGACCAAAGTTATTATAGCATTTCATATGCATGGAAAGTATAAATAATAAATGAAATACGTGTGAATTATAATAATTAGTTAAAGTATTAATTATAAGTAATTAATGGAAATATATATTTAATCCTTTTGAGAATTAAAATATTTTTTATTGAATTCAATTAAAGTTTTATGAGTTCCACAGTTAAAGTTAGAATGCGTAATCAAAAATGTGCTTTCATTGAGAACTTAAAGTATTTCCCACCCAGTAACGTATACATATGTGTATGCATGTATATTTCAATGTTTTTCGTTGTTAGCTATTTATTTATTTTTCGATTTGTTGACTTTTCGTTACATTACGGAAGCTAAATATCCGCAGACAAGTACACGTTTGTCTACAGATACCGTTGAGTTAGAGTGTGTGTGCTCAGCGGCAGTTTTCTACCGCTTTGCATGCCCAATTCTATTTATAGCTGTAAAATTATTATTTAATTTTACAAAAGTTTTGTCTTCTATTTTAGAAATTTTCAAAGTAATTTTTACGCTACTAATAAGAGGCATTTATTATGCTTACAAATATATTCAAAAGCTTAAATATAAATTTCAATTTCAATTTCAATAATAAATAATGTTTCATAAAAAATTAAATATATAAAAATATTTAATTACCTTTGGTGACGTAAATTTTATTTGACTTTTTTTTTTTAATTTAATTATAAGTATTTATATATGTTTATGTTGTATAAGCTGCCACTGTGTTTATACAGTCTAATCAAAGCACATAACTGAATTTGACATATATACATAAAAATTCGTCGTCAATTAATTATGTCATTAAAAGAGATGAGCCAAATAATTATCTCTTCAGTTCTATCACAAAAAAACATATTAATTGGTTCCTAACTTTCCTGTAAATGATTTTTGTTAAATGTGAAAAAATTTCGTTTGGTACTATTGTTAAAACGATATGTTTTCAGTTCAAACATGTCGGATTGGCTATTTATTATTCTCTTTTCCTTTGCTCACTGTTTTCAGGTTACTTTTTCATATCTATACTTTTACGATGAACCAATCTTGTTAAATACTCATTTTATTTACGTGGGAGTTGTCAATCACCAAAAATCTACCAATTCAATTTGACATAAGCAACTTTTGCAAATTACTTTTCTCAAAAATGAATAAACATATGTTTATCTGCAGCTGTGGTGAGCTGACGCCTAAGCTCAATTTTAAGTATATGAAAAAAAATACCGTACTTAAAGAAAAAATTTCAGAATGTATACATATAAAGTACAGTACAAATATGATTATGTAAAAATACTTTAAAATAATGTATATATACACCTTTTAAAATATTAAAAAAAGAAACAATTTTTTAATCTTTCCTTTTTACATATTTAATAATTATAAATATAAAATAAAGTAATATGTATAATAATAAATAATTAATATAAAATCAAAAAAATTAAATTAATTAAAATATAATGAAATTTATTAACATAAAATTACATAAAATAACGGAATATTAAAATAAATTAAATTTAAAGAATTTATAATAAAAATAAGTAAAGTCAAATCAAATCAAACCAAATAAATTAAAATGAATTAAAAAAAAAAAAAAAAAATTAAAATTTATGACAAAGTAGTCGGTCCAAGTTACAACACGAATAGATCGTACTAAATAATGCAACCCTGAATAAGTTTATTTTCGTATATTTTCACATCATGTATGCGTTAGAAGTTTAATGAAATGTGATACTAAATTTGGTCCGAAGTAAGTAAGTACCAGAAGGAGAAGAGATATACCCACCGAAATGTATACCAATCGTATCAGATTAACGAGCTATTTAACCTTGTCTGTCTATCCGTCTGTCTGTTCGAACGCAAGCTAGTTTCTCAGTTATTGAAATATGTGAACCAAACTTGGATGCACCTAGATCATAACTAAGTCAAAAAAGTATCTAAGAATGTGAAATTTTATATATTACACACATAATGAATTACATAGTGATTCTGAAAATCAGCAAAATCGGAATACTATAACATACAGCCCTCATATACCGGTTTGTTCACATGTGAGATTTTGGGAGAAAAATCCATTAAAAATAGCATATGGGAGCGTGAAATTTGGTATTCTACAAGTTCAGATGTAAATTGAAGTTAATATTGAATTAAATTATCAAAATCGAAATTTCAATTTCTAATAAACTTGATATGTTCATGGAAGGTATGAAGACTTTGGCATGACCGAAGACAGCCGTTGTTTCTTGCTTTATTATAATTTCATCTTTTTTTCTTCTTAATATATGGAAATCTCCGAGTGCTCCAAATATTTATTTAACATATTTTCTTTGACACCTAACATCTTTAGTCAGAAAAAAAATAATAATAATCACAAAACAAAATTAAAACAAGATATAAACGCAATCTTCGGCCATGCTGACGTCTTTATTTCGAACCAATGTTAATATACCATTTCATATTCATGAAAGGTATAAAACATACAGTTAAATAAATCTTAACCTTTGTGTATATGTATATCATGGAGTAGGTTGGTTGCAATAAATTTCTAAAAACAAAGTTTCGTTTAAATCGTAGGCAGAGATCGCAAAATGAGCTATTTTATTTTTTTCAATGTTATAATTTTGAATATATTTTTACATGTATAAATATGTAATTTTTTTTTTGCCAAAAAATTTTTGTTTCATAAATTTAATTCCTTTTCCAAGTAGCAGGGCTCTTCTGTGACCAACTCAATAATCAAAGCATTTTCAAGCTCAATGACTACAACCTTGTTTCCAAACAGAGATTGTGAGTGTTTCTGAAGGTCCCAATTGAGCAACCGCATTAATAGTAAAATCTATCAGGTTTTTAGTACATAGTGAGGAGGCAACTAAGTGTGCCAGCAAAAATTTTAATTGCGTGAGAACAGGCTAGCTTGGGAAAACACAATGAATATTACTTGGAAGGAAAGTAGAAGGCATTGTAAAGGCGGACGAGCTGGGCCGCAGTGGCACTGTGGACGAGGCTGACACAATTGACTGCTTCAAATTTATCAGTACCTGCAAACGTTGTCTAAAGCAATAGACCAGACAGGAAGACTTGATGTCCTGGAACATTTCTACTGTATAACATATTAGTAAATTATTTTCGGGTAGTATGGATTATAGATAGACCAAACAGTTATTTGTTTTTAGCAAAACAGAAGCTAGTATTTTTGAGTATATATTGACGAATGCAGAGCGCGCACAGAATACGCTAGGAGATTACCTTTGGAAGTGTCCGGCCTTTAACCGATTGAGGCTGGTACAAATAGTGGCAGTAAATTAAGTAAGTTTATTAAAACGAGTGCAATGTTCGCAAAAGCATAAACAATAGAGTAGAATGAGCCTACTCAGTGGCTTAGATACGGTCGCTTACGGTCAGGTCCTCAACCAACCAACCCACCAACCAACCAACCAACCATTCCAACATTTTCATAGTGTGTAAAGAAACAAAAATCTTTCGACCACACGTTTTAGTGCAGAAACATATGTGTATATTTGCTTCATGTGACTTAGATTTTCTTTGTCAAGAAAATACTTTCATGTAAAAAAGTACTTACAAATCTCATGAAGACTCCCGTACTTCACACGCACATACGACTGCATTTATTCCTACACATATTATCTAAGAAATGTGTATGTAAATGCAGTAATTCAACGCATGTGAAGCAAACAAAAGCAAAGTTTCAATGACACTTAATTAGTTCAGCTTTGCCGCAACGTAAAGTAGAAGCTGAATTTTTCTTTATGTCAATTAAGAAGTTCCATGAAAAAAAAAACATACAAAAATTGGAAAATAAGAAAAAATTATAGTGACAATGTCTAAGTAAAGACTTGCAACCGCAACCGCATGCATAACTCGATTCAAAGGTACTAGGAGCACACACACATATCTACACACAAATACACACTCATTCTCATGCACACCACTCAAATACTCCGAATGAATGCTCTCATAATTGAATTGATGCAATTAAACCAACTGAGATGCGTTGCCACATCAAATACATAAACACTTACAAGCTGCTGTTGTTGTAGTTGCATAGAAAGGGTGCTATTAATTAAACACATAATTATGCAATATGTACAAGTGTTCGGCCCAACCCCACCACACCTACCTTGATTAAGTACTTTGTCTTATTCATGTCACATAAGGGCGTAACTGTAATTGTTTATAATTATGTATGCTTGTCAAACATACATTTAAGTGTCTTATAATTTGTATTAGATATTTTATTGAGTTGTGTCCATGTAAAATATTTCTTTTTATCCTAAAATTTCGTTAGTCGTTATGGAAGCAAGCGCCTTTAACGGCGGTTCAAAAAGAATTTAAGTGTCGGTGTTGTTGTTTAGCTTAATTCACACCAAATACTTCAGATACATTTGTTAAGTAAGTGCGTAAGTATCTTCGGCAGCTGTTATTACATAATTCTCTTTATTTTCCATTCTTCTGTCCCCTTTTCTTCAATAACTTATACGCTTAGTCGCACGCTTAAGCACTGCCAGCTGTGGCAACAAACAATTTAGCGTGTCTCTCTCTTGTTATGAGTATACAAATGTTGGTTGTTGCTGTTGTTGCTTATGGAGTTGTAACAACTGATGAGTAATAATTGCTGCCAATGTTGCAACATTTTCCCCCTTTTTCTGGCGCAATTTCCAAAGGCGCCTAAACATACATAACTGAGTGTGCTTAACATAGTATCTGTGTGTGTGTGAGAGCGGGAATGAGTGCTTGACAACACTTACATATTGGATTGTACAAAATTTAATAAAATGCTCTTACATACTTGTTATTATTCTATATTTATGCAACACTGTGGTACCCTCCAAAAATCCTCCTTTTTTCAGCAAAGTCCGGGGAAATTCCAAGATGTTTTATATATTTATATAATATAGTTAAGAAACTGTGTAGAAAGTTTTAATACAGAGATTTTTTAGCTTGCAAATTACAATTAAAAGATATATATATATATATATATATATATATTGGTACCTATTGTTTTTCACTACATAAAAATAAATATTGAAGGAAGACAAAATCAAAGATTTTCATGGAATTTTTATCTAAAACCATTCTCGAAATATTTTTTATGTTGCATTGTGCTAGTTTTTGGCTTCTGCATTTTGACAACTTCAGATCTGCATTTGCAGTGGCTCTACCTCTGTTGGAATTCACTATGCTATTATAACGATTTTCGGATCGTTAAAACACTTAGCTATAATATTAACGATTCGAGTATTCGCTAAGCATATTTTAACGATATTCGCTATCGCTGGATCAGCTGTTGTCGTTAACTACACGATAAGTTGTTAATTAAACGGCAAAAGTTTTCGAGCTGTAAGCGCCACCGACAAAAGATTTCATATTTTATTTAAGTTAAAATAAATAGTATAGAAGTTGAAATAAAATACAAATAGGGAAATTACCAAAAAAAGCTAAATAAAATAAACTAAAATATTTTTTGAGTATTTGGCATATTTTTTATACCAAGATGAATAAATAACATACTCAGTCGATAGAAGTTTGTTGCGAGAAGTGGAAGATCCTTTCACCTTAAGTGAAACAGAATTTCGAAGATTATATCGATTAAGCCCAGATTTAGTTGATGAAACTGTTTCTCAAATTGATAGCCAACTAAAAGGCAGGAGAATAACGGCGATATCTACAGAAAAATAATGCAACTTTCAAGTGTTTTTTAATTTTCAACTTTATAAAACTACTTCAAGGCTGTAACCACCTTACGATTCTTCGAAACTGAATGCTATCAACGTCCTGTTTGAGAACAGTGGGGCATAAATCAGTCGTACGTAAGCCGCTGTATGAATTAAGTAACAGAAGCAATCAACTGATGTTTTTTACAGAGGCTAGGTTACCTATGACACAAAGAGAATGATACGATTTGTTAGAGGCGCTATAGGGGCCATCGATTGCAATCACGTGTCAATCATGAGCCCCAGAAAGCATGAATAAGCATATATCTACCACCATGAATACCATTCTATTAACGTGAAAATGATAAGAGAATTTCTTTTTAATTGTGGAATAACAGAGTTTGATATATGTTTTTTCTGCATAAATATGTGATCCTAATCTCAAGATTTTGGCGGTAAATGCTATATACCAAGGGGTACGGCACGATTCATTTATTTGGAGTTCGTCTACAGTGCGGAAAGGCACGCAGCGTAATATAGAGAGTGCAAAACATAATTTTTTTTTTTGATTTGTAATCCATTGCAACAAATTTATTAAATAATTGCTATCACGAATTTATTTATTTTTTAGTCGTTCCTCCTTGTGCTTATCGCATGTATTGATATTTTGTTAATCTGAGATGCCACCTTTTCTCCATTTCACTAAAAAGGAAATGTTAGCTATCAACAATCATTATAATTGAAGTACCGAGTCCGAGTGAAGAATTCCTTAGTTAACAACTCGACAAATCATATCGATAAAATTTACAGAATTCCCCTAATGGTAGCAAATTAAATTTTTAAATCCTGAGGCTCTTCAAAAACTTTTAATATCTTCAAGTTGATACTCAAATTGTTTCATTTATTATCTAAGCAATTTGATTGAATTTAAAATTAAAAAAATGGCTTTATTTAAGAATATTTTGTACCATAAGCCTAAGCTCTCAACAAAAAATTTGTTCGCCATTCAGCTTTGAAATTTCTTTATTCCACATTACACATACATAAAGTAATGCATAATGCATTTTATAAATTCTGTTATATTAAAGTATATAAATTGGTGGTAACGCTACTTGAAACTAGTCTTATTAGGCCGTCTTTTAAGCTCTTCAGTTGTATACATTTATTGTAATATTTCCTTCATTTTATAACCATTGTTTTACTTAAATTTCCGAAAAGATGGTAGCTTTGCGAATGTTAATCTAACTCAGTCTTGAGCACAACAGAAACAAACAAATCTTTCATCAATTTTGATTCAGGAATTTTTTTCCAGCTTAAAAGATGTCAGTTAAAGTTTCCATTCTACATATCACGTAAAAAATTCTTTCCCGGAAAAAACGATGAAAGATTTTGAACTGTTCAACATACAGTGGCGGACAAAAGTCTACATACCTGTATTCGCTGTGTAGAAAGTACTATCAGTTTGCTGTTATACAGTTTTATTTTAAATTATTTTCTAATCACATGTATTAATCCATTCTCTAACATAAAATAAAACAATTATGGTGAAAAAACGCAAAAATCTTTTTGACAAAAGTCTACATACACCACGGGTTTACTAGCAGTTATGTCGATATGCTGTATTGCCATGGCGGTTGGGTACCCTTTTTTACTATTTTTTTAAATTATGTGTTCTAATTTGCTAGTATTGAATTTAGTTCTGGTTTAAACGCATTGGCATCAACAATGACTCCGTGAAAAGAAATATCCATTGAAGTACGAGTCTTGGTTATTCAGCACAGAAAATAGAAGAAATCGTATGGTAAAATTTCAAAATGTTTTAAACTTAACTCCACCAAAGGTACAGACCATTGTAAAAAACTTTGAAAAAAATGGATCCATGGAAAAAAAGCCGCGTGTTGGCCGGCCGAATAAGCTAACTTTAAGAGACATCAGCTTTATTTTGAAGATGATCGTCCCAAAGTTACTGCTCCAAAATTAGCCGAAAACATCGCAAACTCATCAAGAAAGTTTGTCCATTTAAGAAAAATCCGAAGAGCTCTGAATGATACCGACTTCCACAGTAGAACGCCACGTAAAAAGCCTCTTATTTCTGAAAAACTCTTAAACTTTGCTTGGGGTTCGCTAAAGCACATCAAAACAAGGGAATGGGTTTTGGCGAAAAGTCTTGTTTACAGACAAATCGAAGTTCAATATATTCGGCAGCGATGGAATCTGAAGCCTTCGGTGGACAGTTTGGAGCTTGACGCAGGCTGGATCATTCAACAGGATAACGATCCAAAGCACACGGTCCATATTGTTAAGGATTGGTTGCTTGATTATGCTCCAAGGCAACTACACACACAACCCCAAAGTCCAGATTTGAATTTTATTGAATATGCCTTATTTTTTAGCGAATAATTAAAAAACAAATCAGATTTCCAACTCCGCATAACTCAAAGAACGTCTTATTTGAGCTTGAGGCAGTATTACTCCCTCAAGATTGACAAATCTAGTTGCTTCGATACCATGACGGCTTCAAGCTGTTATTAGTACGAATGGTGGACCAACTAAATACTAAAAAGACCACGTTACCTGATATTAACCAAAGTTTTTGGGCTAACATAAGTTATGCATGTACTGTATGTAGACTTTTTTCTATGTTGAATTAACTTTTTTTTTGTCATAGCTTCACCATTTTATGTTAAAAAAAATTTTTTTTTTCGTTTTTATGATAAGGGGAAATAGTTGAAATAAATTGTATCGTTAAATTTTCCATCAAACCTTTTGGACTTTCAATTCAACGAAAACAGGGGGTGTATGTAGACTTTTGTCCGCCTCTGTATAGTTTACGAATTGGATTCCTATAAAGCATAATGCTTAAAGCTTTTTTGGTGTAAATAATTCGTATATTTAGATGTGTTGAAAAGTAAACAAGTCAGAATATGTAGTTTTTGTATGATTTTTTCACTCTTCACGGCTTCTTCTTCGAAAATTGTTGATTCCAAAAAAATTACTACCAAGTAATTTTCTAAGAATTCTTAATTTTTATTATCTTATTTAACTACAAAATTTTGTTTTCAAAATTCTTTGATTAATTATTAATTTAAAATAAATAAAATAATGAATATTTTAAGTATTCAAAGTACATAATTAATACACAATGCACATAAACACTAAATTTCACCTTTCTATATTTGAAATACGAATTTTTATTTTTGAAAGCAACACTTATGACCACATACAAAAACAAAGCACCAGCATTCTTGATAATTCATAAAAATGTTTCTTAAAATTTATGAAAAAAACATTTATATTTTACAAACGACGCGCATAATATTGAAGTTGAGGTGCATACACCTACATATATACTTACAAAAAGTAACATAATTTATTGCACACAAACAAACATACATAGATATGCACGTGCTTTCTTTTAAAAAAATTTTCTGCAATTTTTTTTTTTTTTTTGCCTTTACTAGGGGTGTAATCATTACAAGTACTTGTAGCAATTGTAGCATGTGTTAAGTATCAGATTTTAATGAGGTTGTTTTGCACAAAATTACCGTTAATTGCAATAATTTTTCAAATGAAGAAGGGTGAGATTCTCACACTTCGGTGCTTGAACGCGTATCTTCTTGCGCTCATACACACCTATGCACATGGTAGGAGTTATGTACTTTGAAAGGAATCTGCTTTTCAATGTAGAATTTAGAAGGGAATTTAAATAACAAAATCTGCAACAGATAGGGAGAGAGGGTAACAAGGAACTTTAAAATAAAGAAAATAAAATAAATTTAAACGAAATTAAATGAATGAATAAACAATTAATTAATTAAATTTATATCAAAATAAATACAATGCAATAAAAATAAATAAAAATTATTAAATTAATATAATAAATATAAAAATAATTTAAATAAAATTAAAAAAAAATAATATAAAGTAAAACAAAAACAAATAAAAAACTGAAATAAAATAATATAAATGAAAATGCAGAAAAAATATAAAATAAATATAAAAAACAGGAAAGAACGGCTGTCTTCATTCATGTTGAAGTTTTGATACCTTACACGAACATCAAATCATCAAATGTATTGCAATTTGCAAAATTCGGATTTTTGATCCAAAACCTCGTATCCGAAAAAATCGGTTTTAGCAAGGATATTTTTACTACCGGTGTGAAATTCATAATATATGTGAATAATACCAAATTTCGTGCTCTTAGATACCTTTTCAGTGCATTTTTTAACCAAAACCTCTTACCTGAACAAATCGGTTGTATGGCGGCTATATGATAAAGTATTCTGATTTCGATGATTTTCAGTACCAATATACAATTCATAATATTTGTGGATAATACCAAACTCAATGCTCCTAAATGTTTTCTGGACTGAGTTTTAACCAAACCTCACATCTGAAAATATCGGTGTATCGGGCTATATGTTATATTAGTCCGATTTCGATGATTTTCAGTTAAAAGTGGGAGAATTTCAAAGAAAAGAAAAAATAATGTGTTTATACTTTCAATGCGCTTTACATAGTATTCGAATACATATAAATTTATAATAATATACATTTATAATGAGTTAAAAGTTGGTTTTTGTTGAGACTACATTTGATGGGCCCCTGAAATAATTAGACCGAAAATTGAGCGCTGGGCCATCAGACTTCCAATGGTGGTTGGGGGTACGCCAGTCACCATTAATTGGGCATATACTTCGGTGTCAAGAGTTAATTTTGTTGAAGCAGTTCGATGGAAACTACTGTCTGCCGACCTCAAAAATTGGAACTGGCTCACGATAGCCGAATCGATGTTGGTAGAGAGACTTAGGCGCCTGTAACGTCGGACGAGCTACGCTTGAGTGATAATCCGCTCAGTTATTCCATACTTCCCACGCAGTACCAAAGAACAAGGTTTGTTCGTAATTGCGCTTTGTTCTAGCCCCAGCTCCCATGCCAAAGTACTATCTATTGTGCTACTAGGTGCACACGGGTCTATCACAGCACGAACCAAATGGAGCCGGCCACTCGACTCTATTGGCACAATGGCCGTGGGGCGCTAAGGCGATGAACGAACGCATAATTGAAGAAGGGGCGGTGCTTACGTTTATGAGACCTATACGAAAACCGACCGTGGGAAGGCGTGGGAGCTCAAGGGCTGGTTTACGGCGGTTATTCTCATCGTTGTTGGGATTTTTTTAGCGACGATACGGGCGTCTACAATACTTTTATTTGTTACTGACATTTTTATTTATTTAGACACCTCAATAATTTTACACTCTAACAAACCAAACAATTGGATATATAAATAAGGCTAATCGACTGTGTTGCTTTTTTTTTTTGCTATAAACCAGTGTAATCGCAGATTAGAAGAAAAATTAAAGCAGCTCGCTGAACTTTGTTTGTTGTTTTTCAATTTTGTATTCATTAAATGATCAGAAAAGGTTTATCGTGATAAAATCCGAAAATGTGTTAATAAGATATGACCGTTCAAAGTAGAGTAATCTTGAGTTGAACTCTATTGAATTCTATATATTTGAATATTACTTAATTGAAGTCTGTACAAAAATGTCTATTGAAAAGACAGTGGCTTAAAAAATTTTATGAATATTACTAATTTTCTTTTGATCATAACTTTCATAAATTATAACTTTTAACATAAATTTGAATTTACCTTTACAAGCCAAAATTTGCTAAATTGAATCATTTATGTTTGAAACCTGTTTGGTATATTATTATAATTTTTTATTTTTATTTGAGTAACTCTTAAACCGATATAGAAATAGATCCTTGTAAATTCTATAAAATATGCTAGGAAAACCACAGAATATTTTTCGCGAAATGGGGCTGGTCTATGTCACCGACCCTGCATAAAGTCCTAATGACAGGATATGCCAGGATATCTAATTTTTTAATTCACTCGTACGCACGTTATCGCAAGACTGTCGAAAGCATTCTAATAAGAGTTTTAAACACGAAAAGGGTGCTGACTTCGGCCTTGCCGAAGACTTTATACCTCTCATGAATATACCAAATTTATAGTATTGCATTTAGGAATTAAATATTAATATAGTCTTCTGATTTCGATGACTTTCTTTACCAATACTTACTTGAAGTTACATGTGGAGAATACCAAATTTCGGGTCCTCAGATGTTTTTTGACGCATGTTTTTAAGCTAAACCACATATCTGAACAAATCGTTTATATGAGAGTGACAAGAGAAATTTTTCCTTATTAAATAAAAATCATACAATAGGATCGTTAAGCTTTTTTTATAGAAAATATAAGAATTTTAAATATTTTTTTTTTATTTTAAAGGAAAAAAGTTCCAATTTTTTGAAGTAATTCGTCAAATGGAAGTTACCATAAATAGTGTTAACATGTTAAAAACTCAGAGATTCATCTTAAATAATAAGATTTTTAAGAAATCTTAACTTAGGGCTGTAGGGTGCCAGTACACGGACAAGTAAATATAAAATTTATAGCGGCCAATTCTCTAATCTGACCAAATTTAAAGAAGTTATTTTCAATAATATAGAATCTAGAACATAAAATAAGCAATGCGCGTGTATTGAGCACTTTTCCCCATTGTTTCTCGTCCCTATATTATTTTTTAAAGTTTTTTATAAATTAATTACTTGTATCAATGCTCTATAAATCAATATCAGAATTTCCACAATTACCCGCTGTGAGCCTAAACGTATGCTATTTAGTTTTTAATTTTTTTTTTTTAATAACCCAACTATTTGATCAAAGCACAAAAATCTCCCAAGAGTTTTTAAAACCATTTAATTTACGTTCAGTGTGACAAAATAACTCCTGCAAAGTCAGTAAATCACAAATTGCCAACACAATAAACCCTGAGGCCTGGCACTGGCCGCCGTTGCTTCCTGCGACTTCCTGTTGCTCGACATATGAGAATTTCCAGCTCAAGTTGAGTGCAAATTTTTCTTGCCTCGACTTGTTGGCATTTTATTTGATTTCATTTCTATTTTCTCTCTACTTTATTTGTATTTTATTTTGCTTTATAACATCTTTATTATGATTCAGCAATGATATCTGGGGAAATCATTGTAGCACTAATAGAAATACCCCGAAGGCACAACTTGACATCTCTCGTATAATTCCGGAAAATTGTAACTCTAATATGTAATAGTTGCTGGCCCTTGCTACTGATTGGTGGTGTTGTTGGTTTTTAGTTGTTGTTGCAAATGGCATTTGCACATACGACATGTGGAGCGCCTCAGAGCGGAAGTATAAGAATAAGAAAGAAATAAAAGGAAATAAGAAAAGTTCAAATTATTGTAAATATCAACACTGCGGCGTAAGTGTGTGCCTAACTTACATACATTTATATGTATGTATGTGCATATGTGGCGGCCAAGCCACATATACCAAGTTGGTTGTCGACCAACGCAAGTTTTGAAGGACTCAAAGTGTGCATGTGAATTGACTCGGCGAATGGCAACTCCTTAATGCATTTACTTATTATTCCTATGTATTATGTATGGTTTGCGTACAAATATTTGTGAGTAACTTTTTCACCCATATATGTGATAAGTTCAACTAAGCATAAAATATATAAACAAATAAGTTAAATATTATAATTGTTTGTTTGTGTTTCTGCTTTACGCGTATACTTTTTGTTGCTCTTTTCTCAGCAGAAAATACTCTCAAAATATATGTAGATTTATTTCATTGTCTTAGCTAGTAAACAAAATATTTTGTCTCTGGGTTAGACTTCTGAGGATCTCGTCAGAAGGAATACGTGAAGACACAAAGTGAGAGGTCTGTTTTGTGCTGTTTCTATAAATGCCGCGAACAGAAGGGTTGTCTCAGACTTGGAACAATTCTTCAGCAAGGCAATCGTCATAAACTTGTGATTATATAAATCTGCAATTTAAAGCGAATTCGCTATTATAATTGCGATATAATCCTTAAAGAAACCAGATTTCTGATAGTTTAATAATCAAAAACTGCAGCCAGGAAGACAAGTATCAGATACAAGTGCTCAATGAGAGATGTAATTTTTTCTCAGTTGATATTGGCTGGTTTATTTTTTTTAATAATGAGCGTAGTTTCTAAAGTATTTTACACTTTAGTTATTGGTTTATTGCAAAAATTTTATTATTCCATCGAATTATAAAAGTTATTTTCAAAGAATTGTCAACGCTCCCATATATGATATTACAAATAAACCTTTTTTCATATCTTTTTATTGTTATTACTCCCAACGGCTTAACCAACTTCGGCACATCTGCACGAAGAGCGCAATCCGCATGACGTACGGAATTGGTTTGGTTTTCATCCATACCGAGTCACGATAGGCCGAAAGTTGAAATCAAGACACGAACAATGCAAAGGCTCGTGAAATTCAAAATTCGTTTTATAAATTTTCAGAAACAAGGGGCAAAAACGGCTGGACATTCTAAGCAGAACATTGAATTTTATTTCAGAGACAATGAGGGGATAGAAATTGAACCTGCCATTATTTTAACAATGAAAATAACACCAAGCATTTTCCGACGACTGGCAAGAGCAGGGAGATTGATAAGTTTCAGACGACTAGTATAAGAAGAAAGGTTGTATTGAGAGTAACAGAGCAAATTTCTTAAGAAAAGGAGGAGTTATTATTGAATGGACTATATCCTATCAAAGTAGATTTGATTCCACGGGCTCCAAGTCACCGAGCCGTATAACAGAATAGGTCTTAGTAATGCTTTATACAAAGCTTTAGTAACATAAGGATCATTAAACTATTTTGACCAACGTTTTATAAAAACTAAGATGCCTTTGGCTTTGTTCATCATCATATCAGTGTGATGTGGTTCAATTTAGGGTCAAAAGTGATCCCCAGGTCAATAAAACGGCGAATCTGTTCTAAATTTTAGTTATATATTGTGTAAGTAATTGTCTGTGTAGATCTTCGGGAGAAACACATAACTTTACATTTCTTAAGATTCAGGGGCATCCGATTTACTTTACACCATCCAACCACTTTGTTTATTAATGTCTCTTTGTGGTAAAATAGTTCGAATTGCGTGTAAGTGTAAGATTTATAAAATTTAGAAGATATATAGATTATAAATAGTGAAAACAGAATCAGGCCTAGATGGCTACCCTGAGGTACTCCTGAAGAAACATTAACGGTATCTGAAATTAAACTTTTAAACACTACTCTTTGAGTTCAATTATACAGGTATGAGGAGATCCATTGTAAAAATTTTGGTAGGAAACCCAGTAAGTCAAGTTTCTTGATTAGCAACGAGTGACACACTTTATCAAAAGCTTTGCTAAAGTCGGTATATACATATTACGCCAACGCTACTGCTCTTTCTGAACGCATTGATTATATAAGACTTGAACTCAAGTAAATTGGTGATTGTAGATTTTCCTTTAACAAATCCATGTTGGGAGTGTGATATAAATGAAGAGATTGAATGAGTCAAAGTGACTCAAAAAATTTATCAATCGCAGATAGTTTAGCTATACCTCGTTAATTTTCTATCATAGATCTGTTTCCGTTTTTATAAAGAGGTATAATAAAAGATTCTTTCCATACCGATGGAAAAATACTCTCTTTATGTGATAACTTGAATAAATGGGTCAAAGGTTCGGACCTGTACTCAGCAGAATTTACAAGAAAGCAAGAAGGTATTTGAGCAGGGCCATTTGTGCATGACTTTTTTAAGGACTTTAGACAGAGAAATACATCACCGAACGATGTTGTATGGACTAAGTTGTATGGACTAAGTTACCCGAATTTAGTTTGTAAGGTTAATATGAGTTTACTTAAATACTAGGAGGATACCTAGATTTAAAAAATTTAACGAACAAATTGGAAATTGTCTGACTTTCATCAGAAATTTTGTTTTGAAACGTGATAAGAGAATTATTTGTTATTAAATTACATTCTATTTTGCGCAAATAAGTTTTATAAATTTTCTATTTAAATGAAAGTTCTTGTATCCCAAACATTGAGTATTTTTAATAGTGTGAGTGCATACCAGTACTTTTATATAGCTTGATATATAGTGTTTTATTTTTATTTTTCAAAACTCTAACTTCATTAGTGTAACACGGTTGAGCAGGTTCTTTATAAACACAAATGCGTTTCGGAACAAATTTTTCAAATATTTTAAATAGAATTAAGTAAAAATGCGGGACTCTTTTATCAATATTCTCATTGTATCTACGCCGTGATAATTTTGAGAAGGCCTTATTAATATATTTATTTCAACATTCCTTTTCTAGTAATTTATTTTATTTATCCATTAATATCAAATTATTAACTTTTAGTATCAAATATAGATTTAAAAAAAATTAAACTGTTGGCAACTCTTCTTAAAAAATATATGCAATACAAAAATAAAAAATATTCCGAAATCATTCTTAGCTCAGGCTTTTTAATTTAAAGCTTCATATACTTTATAAAATTAAAAATAATACAACAATATGTGAGAACTAGACAGTTGTAAACTCTTCTTAAAAATCGCGTAAAAACTATTTTTTCGAATTTAAATAATATTTTTAATCAGTTAAGAAACTAAAAAGTAACTAAGGTAGAAAAACTATTTTTGCAAATTAAATAGAAATTGGATTAAGAAAAACGATATAAACTACTATCAGAAAAAAAAAGTAAGTAAAGTAAGTAAAGTAAATCATTCATCTTCATTTAAACACAGTAATTCTTATTATTTCCAAAAAAAAAAAAAAGCAGCAAGCAATTAAATAGTCCGAAACTATTACAAAAAATTACAAAATAATACAAATATTTCTCAAATATATATATATCAATGTACGTGCCATAGTATTTCATTTTATCAACTAAAAATTAAAATAATCAAACCGATGTTTTTAATACTGATTTCAGCAAAGCATTTGACAAGATCTCACTCTCAATGCTTCACTATAAACTCGGTATGTTAGGGTCTTCACCATCCTTACTCAAATGGCTCTCATCATATTTGACAGGAGAAGGCAAAGAATAATTTTAACCATAGTATTTCACGTAAAATATCAGTAACATCTGGTGTACCTCAAGGCAGTTATCTCGGTCCCTTACTATTCCTATCATTCATTAATGATCTGCCAAATGTGGTTCGTTATTCTAAAGCACTTATGTACGCAGATGATGTCAAGATCTTTAAATCAATTTGTTCTATAGGATATATATAACTCTTGTAACGTCATCCAAATAATGTGGGAAGGTGGTGAGTTAATATATGTCCTACTCTAGAAAATTTTTGCAATCCTTTGCCTATATGATTCAAAATCTCAATTTTGAACAAGTTACTGACTTCAATGACTTGGGTGTCACAATGAACTCTAAGCTAGATGAAAATAAATCATATAAATTTCTGTGCTAATAAGCCTAAAGAAGTCCTAGCTTTCACTAAAAAGTGGGCTAAGGAGTTTAATGACCCATATATTACCAAATTGCTCTACACCTCACACGTTAGGACCAATTTGGAATATGGTTCCGTTGTATGGAAACCACATTATCAATTGCATAGTAATAAATTGGAATCTGTACAAGAACAGCTCTTATTATTCTCACTAAGGAATTTGCATTAGGATGCAAATAAAAATCACCCTCCTTGTAAAAGCCGACTAAGGCTTAATAATCTGCCTTCACTCCAGAGTCGACGAGAGATGCTTGGAGTTTTATTTTTAACTAAGCTGATAAGAGGTGTTATCAATAGTCCATCCCTACTTAGCGAGATTAATTTTAGCGTTCCTTTAAAACAATATAGATACCTTAGGCCCCTTTCCTTCTCTTTATGTGAAATAAATTTTGAACTGCACGACCCATTCAGATGTTTGTGTAAGGATTTTAATTCTCATTACGCCAGCTTTGATTCTTGTGACTCCCTTTTTTGTATAATCTCTTTATTATCAACGTTTCTTAATCGTAAATTACTTTATAGCAGCTGATGAGCAAATCTGTAGCTGCTCAGTGTAAGAGGCAAGTGACCTTCCGCGATCGCTCTCGGATTCAAGACAGGTCTGTGGACTTTACTTTTATCTATCAGGTGCGCCCCTCGGTCGGTTGGGTAACGCTGGGATCGTCGTCGAAAAAAAATTGTGAAAGGATTTAAAATAATTATATATATCAAATTAATATTCTTAGCTCAAATCTGTTCTAAACCTCAAATTTTTCGTATATAGCTTTCTTTATGTCACACTAAAAAAATTAAAAAAAGGTAGTGAAGGTGAAGTATCGCCAACATAATTTATTTTATTTTCAAAAATTAAACAAATGATAATAATTATTATAAAATTAAAAAAAAAACGACTAAACAGTTGCAACACTTAATATGGTTGGTATTTTAAATTTCGATTAATAAATGAATAATTTTTTTAAATAAAAATTTGAAACAGATTGCAACCTCTATCAAAATTTAAAATTTCAGTCAAATGAAAAAAATGTAAAAACAATTATAAAATTCTAAAACTTGTAAGCAGTTGGCAACTCTTCTCTAACAATTACATTATAAACGAATCCTTAACAAATGACTTTAGTTTTATTATAAATGGTCTCTATTATAATTTTTTTAATAAAAAAAAATATGTATACACAATTAAAAAATAAATATGCATAGATGGTAACTCTTTTTTAACTTAAACGTACCTTAAACCTTATTAATTTGATATTAATTAAATTTTTCTGTATTTTAAATTATTTTTAATAAAATAATAAAATCGGTGGCAAACTTTCTCCTAAAGATTATAATTCCAAAACTTAACAACTCGACTTTTTTCTCAATGTTCCATTTATTTTTATTTTATGAACAGAACAGTGTTAAAACAATATTACAATTTTTTGTCTATCTCAATTAAGATTTCACTTCAAAAATTATTAACATTTAATTTTTTAGCTGAAACTTTAACCTAAGAACTCCACTGGCGTGAAATATCCTTCGAATGTAGATGAACAGAAGTTTTCCTGTGGGTGTAAGTATTCAAAATACTGCAGTTCAATTAAAAATATAAATATTTATTAAAAGTTGAAAAAAACTACAAAACAAATTATTTAAAGTGTCCCTGTCTCTCAATATGGCCTGTTTGTTATGGGTAGTATATTCCATATGGCTGTAAACACATACGTAAAGTAGCTCATATGTATATGTATATTTACGGTTGTATATATGTATGAACACAAATACCCAATACTTTTGTCAACTTTTATAGAAAAGGCAACACTTTCCGCTTTATAGAACTAATGGTGCTGGACTCGCATGACAGGCCGGATATTTATGGGCTGTTATACGCTTTTGTAGGCGTGTTGTCATGTATGTATTTTGACAACCATAATTTTACATTCTTATTTTGTTTATTTATTTTAATTTTCTTTTTTTGCATACCTTTTTTTCGTCAAGAGACGTTGCCTTTTTTGCCCATCCTTCCTGCTGTCAAACCATTATATTCATCAATATGCGAGTATAAGAACAAATGCCTTAACCCATGAGTGCAAGAGCAAGTACAAGTGTTTATGTATAACCGTGTTAGTGTGTGCGTGTACTTATGTTTGATGGCTGAAGTGTTAAAAAGTGTTAGACAGGCATTTGTAGCTTAATAAAAGATATAATAATGTTTATATGAGCGATGATGGCTGACTGTTGACGACGACCGATCCACATCCTCTCTGCAGTCAAACGCCTCTGCACCTAACCGAAGAATAATGTTTTTTTCTTATAATTTTTTATAATGCCAGTTTTATGTTTGTGTGAATTTATGCTTTGGGTTTAGGGACTTTTCTGGGCGATTGGCGTGACTGCTTGTCTAATGCAAGCATATACATGTGTATATATATGTATAAGTAAAATACATGTCCTGTTTATTTCATATCTTTGCATTTTGTAAAATATTTTCAATACCAAAGGCCTTTAACATGCGATTTGTTTACATGTATGTATGTATGTGAGGGCGTGAATGGGCAAAAAACGACGTCAACATATCCCCAGAGACAGTGTTTGTCAGCTAAAGTGAGTGTTGCCCACACATGTTTAGTTCTGCTTATAAATATATCTATGTGTGCTTGTGCGTGTGTATCGTATAAGTGTTGATGGCTTTTCAATTAGGTTTTATGGTTTTTCTTTTATTCGCCCCAAGTGAATGATTTGTGTGAAAGGTTCGGTTGGAAGCCCTCTGTCGGCCGTTAGGTCCGAGGTTGGTGCACGGCATGTAATGATAAATATTGTCGGCGGTTGTGTCTGTCAATAATGTTGGCGTAAAAAAATAAAATAATAAGCAGAAAATGAAGTTTAAGTTTTCTTAAGCAAAAAAAAAAAAAAAACAAAAAAAAATTATAAAAAAATTATAATAAATAAATAAAAAATTAAAAAAATTAAAAACATAATCCATTCCCGCATCTTAGGCTATGGGAGTCAAAAATGAAGTTAGTAAACGTTTTACCACGCTTACCAATACTAAAGTATCTATTTTATGCGACATCAAGGAAGGAAATTACAGAAGAAGTATCAAAACTGCAACAACAAAAAAAAAGATTTCTGATGACGATGTTAAAAGAAACAAATTGAAAGCCACGGTACCTGGCTTTACACATTCAAACGGTTCAAAGAATAATGCATAATATTAGCTGTAGGTCAGTACTGAGCATGGGCACGGTGAACTAATCTGACCTATTTACTTCTATCTTGGTGTCATATTGACAGTATCCAGTCAATTGCGATATACATGCACATGAGACTTTCTTCTGGAGGACATGAACTATCCTTAATTCGGAAAAAACATGCCTATGTTGCCAGTTCTGCGTTGCAACTCATAGTTCCAGTATAGTATATTGCAGTACTCGCCATCTACCCCTATCACCGACTAATCGGTTGTTGTCATCGTCATGCTTCTGCTGTAACAAAGCTAATTCTCTGTTAAATTTGAAGACTAATGTTGTTGTTGGTGTTGATGGTGGTTCATAGATGGACGAAATCTGCAACTTCAAACTTCACGAAGAAATGTTATACGTATGTTCTTTCTTTTCTCACGAGTGTTTTGTTAAAGGAGAATGAAGCCGTTTGTAGAAGTTTACACATAAGAGTGAAGCTTTTGACCGCCGTTTACCTGAGAGTAGCCAGAAAGGCTGAAAGGATTCTTTTATATGAAGTTCAAGCTGCTCACGACTTCCATTCTTAGAACAATTATCTTCTGGGTAGCCAACAAACATCCGTTTGCAGGCGAGCTAAAATGAGAAGGTGAATCTCTTGCTATTGTGCGTAGAGTCTGGGATCCACAAATTCCTCCCTTTAGCATTCACCATGGCCTGAAGGAAGAGAAGGACGATGTGACTAAAAATGTTTTATAGAATCGCCCAGAACGTATCAATGAACGCTCCCCTGCGACGATATCGAAATCCTGTTTGGATATTTCAGGCCAGGGTTGGGAAAGAAGGTATTTTTGGCACAAAAATCGGAAAATTCAGCCTCCATGACGAAACATCCCCAAACGGGCTGAGACTGATTGATTTCGCCGAGTCTCGAAATATGGGTTTCTGTAGTACCAGATTCCGGCACAAGAAAATGCATAAAGCTACATTATTGTCTTCCAATCGAAAATCGCACAACCAAATCGATCATGTTGGGATAGATAGAAGACATATTTCCAGTATCAGAGGGAGACGAAATGTTGCAATCTTAACAGATAGCCGCGCGTTTCTCTACTCTTCTTGCTCTTGCGAAGACCCGAAAGAAAATAATCGATACACACCACCTTATCATAGGGTTTAGAGCTGTTTGACGAAGGTATTGAAACATTGGCCACAACACTCCAGGTAAGACAAAGGGGCGAAGAGTATGGTTTTAGTGGTGAACGAGGACAAGACGCAATATCGTGCATTCGCATCTTTGCGCCCACTTTAGTGTTGACAGTCCTAACTTTGAAGTCGTATATCATATCAACAACACCAATAATATCAGCCTTGAAATACAACTTAGAATCACTTTTTCCAACGGGTGCTACTTTGAGTAGACAATGGAAAAGTTAAGTCCTCTGTCAACGAACCAAAACCAAACTCTACTAGTCGTACATTTTTTTCGTCCTTCTGTATGGTGCAGATCCAGCATTTAATCCGACGGTATTAGGAGTTTTCGCGAGAGAGGTTTTGTTGTTTGCACACTGACAACGGTGAATACCGCTGACGATGGAACGATGAGATGTTGAAAAGATAGCAGCCAAGCTAGCTAGGTCATGTAGTTCGATTGGATGAAAGCACTCAAGTTTTGAAAGCTTTCAATACAGATAATGCAAGTGGAAGAAGAGGAAGTTGAAGGCCTCAAATCCGTTAGAATACTCAGGTGGAGAGCGACATTCTTTCGCTTGATATTTTCAATTTGCGCCACACTGCTAGATGATGAAATGAATGGCGCGCAATTAATGATTCGGCTATAATCGCGCAAGCGCTGCCTACGCTAATGTAGTAGTAGTAGTTTTTCAAAATTCGATGCTTTATAAATATGTTATCAATGGTGGATGGAGTGCAGTCCTGAATACCAAGAATGCAGTTTTTTATTCTAGCGTCCTCGTCATACACTATGGAATGATAAGTCAGATGCGGTACTAATCAGTTTACAGCCTTGAATAGCTGCTAAAAGTGGAGCCGCTCCGACATATTTGGTTTAGAGGTTCACTAGAGTAGTTTTGCGGTGTAGCTGCAAGTGCAAGAGAATTTCAAATGTATTTTTAAAATAAGAAAAAATAATTAAGCAAGTATTTGGGATACTTAAGTAGTATTAAAAAAAAAAAAATTTAAATTAATTCAGAAAAATCCAAATTTTTTGCAAAAGCAGGAACGTACTTACCAAAAATACTAATAAACTCCAGAAAAAAAAAAACTTCTTAAAAAACCTAACTAAATTCAAACTATAAATATTTTTCAAAGACTATTTTTCTACAGTACATATATAGTTAATAAATCTCTTTCATTTCAACAAATATATATATTTATATATATTTATATTTATATATATTTATTATTATTATATATATATATTAGGGTGGTCGTTAAAAATTAAATTATTTCAAACAAAAATAACACATGCCGATGGCCAATAGAAGTTCATTTTTCGATAAAAATTTTAGTTTTCTGAAATATTTGTCACAGTATTTAAATTTGAACAAACAATCATGAAAATAGGCTTTTTGGAAATTAAATTCTCTACAAAAAGGTTTCTTTCGGTTTTAGATGAATTTCATATCTATCAAGATCATGACATTAGTAAACTTATAAACTATATTAAGTCAGTGATTTTAGCACTGAAAAATTTATTTTTTCTAAAATATTAACAATTTTGTTACTTCTATTTACAAATAGTTATTCAAATAGGTTTAGTTAACATGTTAAATTTAATATTATTTATTTATTTTCAAAACGGAAAAGTGCAAATTAATTTCTTTTAGACTGATTGATCAATTCCAGGGTTTGAGTAAGCTTTCTTGTGTATTTTTTATATTTCGAGTTCTATAATCATCCAAAATTAGAATTACAAACTGTTTCTGATTTTCATCTTCCGTGAACAAATCATTAGGCAGATTCTCTTTGTCTAGGAAATGCTTAGTATGGAAATATATTCTATGGAATTGTGCTAGAGATCGAGAGCACTCCCCTTGCAAAATGGTGACATATTCAAGTGAAACAATAACAACCATACGGCACAGGGTTGCTTTTTCCTTCACAGGGTTGCTCTTTCGTTCTTGATATCTGTGCGAGATGAATATACGTAGATTTGGATATAGGATATTTTTTCCATCGTAGCATATTTTTTGCATGTTTTGTTGTTGTGCCATTGCACGGATTGGAAATTTTTCCTGTGCACCGTAGCATGCATTTCCTAGACATAGAGAATACCCGTAACTTGTTCTTGCATTAATTTTAATCTGATTTCAGCGACATCGTTCACAACTGATGAATTATCTACAGAGTTCAGCGACACGTGCTCTTTTTGTTTGAAATCAATAAGTAACATTTTTTTTGTAGTAGTAGGAAAGATTTTTTTGGACGTCAGGAAAAACTTAATTTTTAACGAAGACCCTAATATATATGGCGCTTTGAAACCACTGAATTAGTTTTCTATAATTTTGGATGTTGCTCGAGGCTGGACTCGAACACATACCTTCCAAATTGTAGTACGCAATGCTAACAACTTGGCTATTGCCGCCGCCTAACAAACATTTAATAAGTAATAAAGGGTGTTTTTATAGAGGTATTAAGTTGGAATAAAACAACGATGGATTATTCGATTGACATGAATTTTATTTATCCGAAAGATAATCTTGTGGCATTACATTTTAAATATGATTTCTGGCATATGACCGCCACGGCTGGCGCGGATGTAGTCCAATCTGGACATCCAATTTTCGATGACTTTTTCCAACATTTGTGGTCGTATATCGGCAAAAACACGGTGAATGTTTTCTTCCAAATGGTCAAGCGTTTGTGGCTTATCCGCATAGACCAATGACTTTACATAGCCCCACAGAAAGTAGTCTAGCGGTGTTAAGTCACAAGATCTTGGAGGCCAATTCACAGGTCCAAAACGTGAAATTAGGCGGTCACCAAACGTGTCTTTCAATAAATCTATTGTGGCACGAGCTGTGTGACATGTTGCGCCGTCTTGTTGAAACCACATCTCCTGGACATCATGGTTATTCAATTCAGGAATGAAAAAGTTAGTAATCAGGGCTCTATACCAATCACCATTGACTGTAACGTTCTGGCCACCATCGTTTTTGAAAAAGTACGGACCAATGATTCCACCAGCCCATAAAGCGCACCAAACAGTCAGTTTTTCTGGATGTAACGGTGTTTCAACATACACTTGAGGATTACCTTCACTCCAAATGCGGCAGTTTTGTTTGTTGACGTAGCCATTCAACCAGAAGTGCGCTTCATCGCTAAACAACGATAAAATGAACGTAGTGCGCGATACGTTTTCCGCACAGAACCATTATTTTCGAAATAAATTTGCACTATTTGCAAGCGTTGTTCAGGCGTGAGTCTATTCACGATGAATTGCCAAACCAAACTGAGAATAAAGCACTTGACAGCTGTGAAATCGGTCGCCATCTTGAAAAGTAATGCCAACTTAAAAATAAATTAAATTATTACTAAAAACTACTCTTAGCAACTTTACACCAGTAACAACTATAGCGAAAATACTGCATCAGATAATCGCATAAATAATCTAGAAAGTGGCAAACATTCCCATCGAGAACTCTTGAATAATCATTGAAGGGTTCAAGTTCATTTCAATAAATTTTCAAATGTGACAAATTAATTAAAATTAAACAGTTAATTGCACTGATTAGTTGCACTTATATGCATTTTATATGTATATATTTTAGTAACAACATTAATTTAAAAAAAAAATGTATATTGGAAGGTCGTGCTCATTTCCACGCTATTGGTTACATGAGTATTAGCATTTTCATTTATATATATATGTGCACAGGCTTGTGGAAACGAGTTTGCAAAACATTTCATGTACTTGCGAATTCAATTGTTATTATTATTTTCATAACGCAAGTGCAATCAATAAATTGTAATAGAGAAAAAATGTAAATTTGGCAAATATAATACTTTTTCAAAAAATACTAATATGAACAATTTGTAAAGCGCACACATGCGCACATATCACATACCAATCCATGTGCAGTATGTACAAATTTAACTCAACAAAATGAATATATTTATATTTGTACATAAGTTTGCACATTAGTATAGGTGTTGAAGCTTGCAAGGGCCTAGGGGCTGTTTGCTCACACGACTGACTATTCTAGAGGGACTTGGTAGCCTTCACATCCATCTGCTCACACTCTTGCCTGACTTTGGTGCTCACTCACCGACTGACTGACAGACGTTTCTAATTAAGTGTTCGGTTGTTCAATTAGCGAAGTGCAATTGCTGGCTGCCATGCAATATTATTTATAAAAGCATGTACATATGTATGTACATAACTATGAATTCCTGCGTATGTATGCGTATTTGATTTGAGTTTTTTACGTATATATTTGTACATTTCACAAGTGATGGATTAGCGTAACGAACGATTTTGCTTTTTTGAAAAATGCAAAAAAAAAAAATAAAAGTTACTACTGACAGCGGCAAAACTCTCTGCGATTTCGGCGGCATACAGAACACGAACGAAGTACAAGTTGCAGTTTTTCTCTGTTCAAAAATGTAAAATTATGATGGAAAACAATGTATGCCCGTAGGGTGAGAGCCAAAGTTTGGGCGCGTATTGTGGGCGTTAAGGCACCTAACTGCTGCCAAACGATGTTAGGTTATGAGTAAACTTGATGAAAAGGTAATAGGAGGTGTGGCGATGGGATATTAGGAAAGAATTAAATTGAAAACATATGATGTGCAAATGTTCAGTTGTTAATTCACATTAAGGTGTGTATGACGCTTGGAAAAATGTACACGTAAACTGATACCAAAAGCAGGCACAATTAAAAGAAGTTAGAAAAATATATTCGTAAAGCACATGAGAAAGGGAAATATTTGTTTTTCATTACATTTTAGAATTTGTTTTTATTTATATATATATATATATATATGTTATAAATAAATAATATTTTAATTTTAATTTTAATTTTTTTTTTTTACTTTGCTTTATTATTTTATATATAAATTCATTTCATTTAATTTCATTTCATTTCATTTAATCTAATTTAAATTAATTTAATTTATATAATTTATTTTAATTTAATTTAATTTAATTTATTTAGTCTAATTGAATTTCATTTAATGCAATCTTTTTTATTTTATTTTATTTTACGTTATTTTATTTTATTTTATTTTATTTTATTTCATTTTATTAAATTTTGTTATATTTTATTTTATTAGAATTTCATTATTATTTTATTTTATTTTATTTTATTTTATTTTATTTTATTTTATTTTATTTTATTTTATTTTATTTTATATTTAATTATTTTATTTCTTTCTTTTATTTTTTTCTTTTATTTTATTTTGATTAATTTTATTTTACTTTATTTTATTACATTTTTGTATTTTATTTTATTTCATTTCATTTTTTTTAATTTTATTTAACTTTATTTTATTTTATTTTAATTCATTTCATTTAAATTTATTTTATTTTATTTTATTCTATTTGTTTTTATTTAATTTTTTTTTATTTTAAATTTTTTTTATTTTTAATTTTATTTTAATTTTATTTTTTTGTTTTATTTTATTTTACATTTTTTTATTTTTTTTTTTTTTATTTTTTTTTTTATTTTTTTTTTTTTATCTTATTTTTTTTTTTTAATTATATTTTAATTTTATTTTTTTGTTTTATTTTAATATAAATTATCTTGTTTAATTTTATATAATTTATTTTATTTTATTTTATTTTTATTTTTATTTTTATTTTTTAAATTTTATTTATTTATTTTTTTATTTTATTTTACATTATTTTATTTTATTTATTCACATTTTTTTATTATGATTTTTTATTTCATTTTATTTTCTTTATTTTAATTTAGCTTTTGGCTTAATTTGTTTTCGCTTCTTACTAATGTGCAGCTATTTGTACGTTTGGGGAAGTAAAATCATAAACGGCGTGGCAAATAATGGCAAAAAGTTATTATTGCATTTATTATACCCAACAGCGGTGGCACGAGGGGCACCTACAGAGGAAGAGACAAAAGAAGAAGAACAAGTAACACCAACACCTAAAGGCTTTGTGCCGACAACAACGGGAAGGAATCGTTTGTAGCAACTCATGTACTCCGATCTGTTTGCCGGGTCACGCTCCTAACAATTTGCTACACCAACAAAATGAGTACCCATTGCACACACACTAACACATACGCACAAACATATTGAACTCGCTTTCGCTGTTCCGATTTCTTCAACAGCTCCAGCGCTGCAACTACACGCTCGCTAGCGCGTAATGATGATGAGCATGAATGAAAACTAAACTCATCAGCAGCAAAACACTGCTATGCGGCTGTGGGGCAACCCTGTTATTGCTGGTGTTGGCTTTTTTGCGAAAAAGCGCAGTGGGTACGAGGCGAATTGACAGCGGCACAGCAAGGAACAACTTTTTCATTTTAATAAAATTTTAATGAAAATTTCTGTTTATAGCTGTGCCGCAATGAAGTTCGTGTTGTGTATCGCTATGTGTGTTTGTGTGACTGTGAGAGAGGGTTTGGTGCCGTCAGCATTCAGTTCGTGGAGTATACTTTGAGGGTATGCGTGTGCGTATGCATGTGTTACCGCCTCGCTTACAGTCATTAAAGTACACTGACTGACAAGGGGGTCAGCCAATATAATAACAGCGAAGGCAAATAACTACAAATAAAAAAAATTAAATAACAAAATAAAAGCACAGAAGTGAAGATTTTAACACTTTCCATTCGTTAAATGTGTTGGGAACTAACGTCTATGCTTTAAATAAACTACGATAAAGGCAGTGCAAAAAAAAAACACTTATTTTAGACCTAGCCCTGGGGTGGATTATAGCATGCCATAGAAAAAATAAATGCGGAAGAATATTGTTCTCAAGATGGTGAGCAAATTTTTTTACGACTCAAATATTGTTATTGAAAGTCAATTCATCGGACTAGCATCTCAGTTTTCGTTGTATGGTCTCTATGGTTTTTCAGGTTAAAATTTTCCCTCTAATAATTTAAAAAAAAAAAATTTACCTAAAAAAAGACAAAATCCAGATTAGTTTAGCTATAAGTGGCTGTCCTTAAGAAGATCATACATTAACACGTCCGTTATAATGCCACAAAAAGTAAACAATAAACATCAGTGTTCCAAAAATGCTTAGTAAGAATAGGACATTTCACAAAAAATTTTAAAGTTGATTGTATCTCTGCTTTCTCTAGGCTAGATAGGGAAGCGAAGTACACGGGTCTGATAGTGAACGAGGACAAGATGTCATTAAACAAGCAGTCATGGCTTTCGCGACTCAGTCCCAACGTCCCGGTTGCAGCCTTAAAATCCAATGCAGAATTATTCTTGCCAAAAGATGTCCTATTATATGGTGCACAGGAATCTCAGGTGGCAAGATTTGATGGTCTGCATTAAACGTTTTCAAGAGAAAGGTTTTGCATAAGATTTAAGGTATTTTTAGCATTGATGTTGGCAGATACCGCAGCCAATGATAACATTGACACACCCGCTGCATGTTAGGAGTTCAACAATTTACTAGCGGTATGGCATGCCCGTCGTAAGAGGCAACTAATATCCAATAGTTCCCGCGAGAGTCGGGTCTTTATACCGGAGCGACCCGGCCAAGGACTGTCACTCACACAATATTCCATGAAGTCCAATTTGGGGAACTTTTCTGTGGTTACAACAACAACAACGACATTGACATACTTCAGCGAATGAAAAGGCAGCAGCTGCGCTGGATAGACCATGTTGTTCGAATGGATGAGAACACTTCAGTTGTGCTGGTATACGATGCAGTGGAAGAGGACGACGTCCACACCGTTTCAAAGATCAGCTGCAGCTTATTAGCGGAAATGTGTCATCTACAGGTTAATTGTCTATCTAAGTAAAGTCTGAGGTACATAATTTCGTTGGCTTGCGGAAAAGGCACAGTTCCGGTTGGCAGTTGGGCGCACTTGATTTTCATTATCCTAGATAATATCTCAGCGCTGGTTGCCTCATTAACATGTACACCGAAATACTAAGTTCTCTTTTGGTTAATGCAGGTTATATTTGGTTGGTCTGCGATTCAAATTGCTTCACAATAATTTAGTGGTACCTCATAAGTTAGAAGAGCTGCAGGGTTTTAAGTATACCTCCATGGTCCCCCAGCACTAACGAGCTCGTCTGTCTTTCTATTGGCTTTTACATTCATGCATTCATGTGACCTGGAACTCAAGTATTGCTCACCGATTTTTTACCGTGATAGACTGAAGTAGTTGTCAACTAGAAACCTAATCGAATATCCCATTAAAGCGGTACCAATTTGGTAGCTTCAGAAACACCCACAATCTCTTTATACGAGACTGAGTTGTAGCCATTGAGTTTGAAGTTGTCTTGGTTATTTGGTTTGGCGCAGATAGTTAGATTTATAGTTATTTTCACTAATACCGAATGCCTTACCTAACACCCAATCTTCCCATTAGTAGATACTCTCTTTTCCCCGGTATAATTGCATGTTTAGCCCGAGTTCTGTTACAACCATTTGTATGTTGTCATGTCTCAAAGTTATTGGGCTTTAAGTAATTGTCAACAACTTGTATGTGGTCAACTGTCAGCGCTGCTCATACAACACTTGTAAATTCATTGGCCTGATGTCGAGATTGACTTCCTTGCCTTTTGTTGAGATAATTTTCATAGCCCTTTATATATTTAGTAAAAAGGAACAGCTGTTCCAGAGGTTTAAATTATATCGTTTTGACACAAAACAAGTATTCCGAATTGGGAGCATTTTCCTGGCCTTGCGTTCGGCATGTTCCCTCTAGCTAAGCTTTTATTGCGAATTTCTTCGAAATACTCGGCCGTATTATGATATCTACACTTAAAGATGGTGGATGCAAATGGTGAGTTTTTCACTTCCTCGGAAAAATTTTGTTCTCAGGTTTTTTTCTGGCTTAGAGCGAGCCCTTCGATCTCAGTCCAATAAACTGAGATCCCCTTGATTTGTTATAGGATGGCAGGATTATCCGCATAGAAAACCAAGCTTAAGCCTACGTACTGGAGTTTGTCTTCCAGAGAATGCACCAATAATTCCTTTGCAGGTTTGTCAAAGAACAAACTCTACAAAAAAACAAATCCAAACAAATTTTTTTTAAATTTAAGTCAGATTTGTCAATGTAAGTTTTGGAAAACAGCAAACTCAGCCAAACGCGTGCTCAAATTGATCCTTTGATTGTTTAATATATGCCTCATTCATTAATATTTATAAATTAATGGCAAATTTACTCCGAGTGGTGACTATTTTAAGGCTCTCGAATAATGCCTCGTTGCATTCTTAAAATCCATTCACTCATTTACGATTACCTAGCAGTAATGACTCCTAAGAAGTGATAAACCTGATACCTACCCCATCAATATTTATTTATGTTTAAAGTAAATAGATTTCAATGTAAAATCAAATAAAAAATTTGTTGAAACACACAAAGATAGTAAATGACACTGATACCATAAAGCTCGACATAAATTACTCTTTTAATGAACTGGCAACATACATACAAATACCCACAAATAACCGATAATATTTTTCCATAAACTGAGCTGCCAATGCAAGGCAGTTGGTGGCTCATAACTCTCCGCTGCACGAAGTCGTTTATGTGGTGTGGTCGTATTTACTTATATATATTTTAATATGAATATGTGTAAAATGTGTATGTGCGTTTATTTGTATGTTTGCTTGCAAAAAATAATAATTAACGTGGAAAAATTATGCAATTAAAGAAAATAAAAAATACGAATGAATATCGCGTAGCAGCAAAGAAAGCGTCTTGATGAGGTAAAAAGGAGGACAACATGAAAGATGTACCTCGTAAAAAAAAAATGAAGTAGCAAAAGAAGAAACTGAAGAAATCTCACATAACTGAATTAAACGAGCATATCGAAGAGCCAGCGGGTGAGCAGTTTAACGGGAGCGTAGAGTCCGCTGCAGAGACACCGACAAGCCAACCGCAATGCGTTGGTATTATGTAACTTACACAACCAACAACAATGCGTATTTAGCGGTAGCATTGGCGGTCGGTTAGCAGAGCCTTCGAATGACACGGCCAGGATTAAGTGCCAAGTCAAACCGCAAGCCGACCACGATGACATGACCGTGGAGCAGCATGTGCGCCAGTGTAACGATCAAAGAGCTCGCCAGCTGCGCTGCTTTTACATTGTATGGAGTGTTGACGGCCGCGGCGGTTGTAAGGATTTATGGTAATCGTAAACGCCGCCACACCGCACAGCGTCTCACCGCACCCGTTGCTTGGTTGCCTGGTTGCCGTTGAGTGAAAAGTAATATGCGACGTGTGCGCTCGAGCGTGCTTTATTAAAAAGGAAAATGGCAGAAAAGCTGATAAAAATGCATTTGGGGTGGAATATTATTTGAATTATTATTGCGTATTGCGTTGATGGGCGGTTAATTAGAAAGAATGCGCTTGGCGAGTAACGAAGCCTCTCGGGCGTGTTTGGTGCTGTTTTGTTCAATAGCAAATACGGGTATACGCGTTACGGCTTTGACTGAGGAAGTGGCTGCGGCTACCACTGCTAATGATCGATGGTAAAGGTAGTTGTTATTGTTTTAGTTGTTGTTGTACGTGAGTGCAATTGATGTCGCGGTGCGTTAAGCAGATGAGTTTAATTTCCGTTAGCGTTGGCGTTGGAAATTTAATCAAAACTGCACGACTGAGATATTAATTATGGTCATAATACAGTTACAACGGACTCACACGCACACACACACACATACACCTGACTGTATGTATGTATGTACATATTGCACATAATGAGGCAAGATTTTCAATACTTAATTGCTTTCTTAGACTTTGAATGGGATTATTGGAATAAATATTATATTAATATAAAATAAATTGATTTTCAACCTTTCTATCTTGACAATTCATCAAAAAAATAAAAATAAAATGAAATTTTAAATGATAAAATATTTCAAACACACAAAACTTTAGAACTGTTTAATGGAAATATAAAAGTTTTAATATAAACATTTCAATTTTGATCTTTTATGAATGCGATTATTTGATGATTTTAAAGTTCTTAGAATAAAGTCATTTGATCAGGTACTAAATTTTAAGGTAATTCTGAGATATTATAGATATTGTATCGTCGATTCTCAGGCGTAAGGTCTGAGCGCGCAAGACATTTAGCAGAGGAATCCACAATGTGGAGTCATGAAGATCGATCTGATGGTTAAAGAGGAAGGCAAATTCCTCCAAAATGTATGTGATATCATGTCGGAGAATGAAAATTTGGCCTTGAGATGCTACATTAGGAATTAACCTTCAAACGATGGAGATTATTATCTTTACTAGTAGTTGATACACTTAGTGAACTCAGTAACGGAATCGCATTTTTTTCTACCAAATACATGAAACACATCATTTTAAACCACAAATGAAGCTGGTAACTGAACTCCGAGGATCCCAGAACCCAAATGAGCTAGCCTCTCAATCTTACAAGCAAATTCCTGCAGCGTCTCGTCGGACTTCTGATAGCGTTCTCTATTTTCATCTGATAGATTTGTCTTCAATACTCGCTACAATAGCGTCTTTACACGGCTCGCTTTAGTGCCTCATAGTCATCTCTCATATGCAGGAATTATCTGCAAAATTTCCGCTGTATGTCCCTTCAGTGCCACGAATAGTGCAGCTGACTTTTCCTCCGTGCTCCAGTTATTTTCTCTAGCCGTCTTTTCGAACTGTGGTGTCGTCAAAGGATGGGACTTTTATCTTAGGGGTGCTCCTCGAAATGCTTGGACGATTCAAAAGCAACTCGCGGACACGACCTTCCAATTCATTTACTTTGGTCTGAAAGAGCTCCTCCATTTTATCTTGATGCTCTTCGATTTTGTCCTGTCTCTCTTTGAGTTCTGCTCATTCTTTTCTAACACTCTCCTGAATCTGTATGAGCCGGTATGAAATTCGCGCTTCCTGGTCTTGCATTTGTGCCGAAATATGGGCATTAATTTGTGACATGTTGGCATCCTGTTCATCCAACTTAGTAGCAACTTGGCATCCTGATCATCGAACTTTTGCGTAATTTCTTTTGTAATGTTGGCATTATTTGCGAAATTCCAGCCAGTAATGTGTTCATGTCCATACTCGTAGAAGCCTTTTCCTCAACCTTGGTTGCTGACTGCTCTGACTCTTTTGCTTCTTCCTTCTCTATTTCATTCGCGGATGTCTCTTTGTCCTTACGACGGAATTCATGTTGGCTCAAATCGAAGCCTTCTGGCTTGCATAGTTTCTCGCAGCCGTGATTGTAGCTCAGCCTTATTTCCGGTTGAAGATAGTCCTCGCTTCGTCAATTCCTTTTTAAATGGCAGTATCGTCAAATCCTGAATCTTGACCATTTTCGATCTTTGTCCGCAATTTATTTAGCAATCCCACTTCTGACACCAATTGTAACGTTTTTCGTTGCTACCTCGATGATTTCCCAAATCCTTCGAGTCCGATCACTGAATTGCTAAATAAAAGTCCCAAGATTTGTTCGTTTGGCCTCTTAACCGTCAGGAATTAACTCAACGTTTATTAAGTCTTTGATAATTACAATTATTTATACACAATTATTATCTGCTTCACTCAGCTTATCTGTTTCTAAAACACACACATAGCTCACAGCAATGTTAACTCAACTAAGTTGTCTACTCGTCTCCTCTTGTGATAGCGGCTGCCGCTCATTTTATACCTGTAGATGACCCAAACATTCTGTTCACGCGCTTAAGGATAGGCTGATTATTCGTTTGCCTGCGGTAGCTGCAGCTGCTCCGTAATTCCTTTACACTGTCTACCGTTTTGTTTGTCTTTGGTAAGGGTAATTTGCATCTTACTGTCGCTTCTTTATTTTCTGTCCTTTTCGGGGAATTGCCTTTGCATTGCTATTCATTCAATCTGTTCTTTGTATTTGGGATTTCCGTCACAGTATTCTCCTTTTTATACTTATTTTTACTTTTTTGTTTGTCAGCGTAACCGCTGTTTTTTGCTTCGATGAACTATGTCAATGTCGTCGTATAGCTCGTACAGCTCATCGTTCCATCCTCTGCGGCATTCGCCGTTTCCAATGCGCAAAGGACTATAAATCTTCCGCAAAACTTTTCTCTCGAAAACTCCTAAAGCCGACGCATCGGAATGATGAGCGACTTGTAGAGTTTGGTTTTAGTTCCTCGGGAGAGGACTTTACTTTTCAATTGCCAACTCAGTCTTACGTAGCACCTGTTGGCAATAGTTATTCTGCATTGGATTTCAAGGCTGACATTGTTGGTGTTGTTAATGCTGGTTCCCAGATAGACGAAATTATCTACGACTTCGAAGTTGTGACTGTCAACAGTGACGTAGGAGCAAAGTCGCGAGTGTGACGACTGTTTATTTGAAGACAGGAGAAGTTTCGTCTTGCCCTCGCTCACTACCAGACCCATTCGCTTTGCTTCTTCGTTTAACCTGGGAAACACAGAACATACGGTTCGGTTGTAATGACTAATTATATCGATATCATCAACATACGCCAACAATTGTACACTCTTGTAAAGGATTTAACCCGGTCTATTTAGCTCTGCAACTCATTTTATTTTCTACAGCATTATTTTGAAGAAATCACACGATATCTGTCTTAAACCACGTTTGGTATCGAATGGAGAGGTCCTTCCCAATTCTGACTGTGCTACTGATATTATCCAGGTAGCAGCTTTAAAATAAATGAAAAGGTGGCGTGTATCGATTATTTTTTCTCGAGTCTTCACCAAGATTTGGCGCATGGTGAATATCTGGTCAATGGTGGATATTGCTTTAAAGCCACACAGATAAGGGCTGATCAGTTTGTTGACGGTGGGCTTTAATCTTTCACACAATACGCTAGATATGACCTTATTTATCGTAGCAGCGTATTAGCGGAGTTTTGTAGACATCATCTACTGAGACTAAGAATGTCTTCTTGAATCTGAATTTTGGGTTTACAGAATGCCGCTTACGCTGTGGAAAGATTAAAAAACGTCTAAATGGAAATTAGCAAGCCGCTGTCATACTGATATTTTCATATAGCATGGATTTCTGCATAACTTTCACTACTTTGAGATAGATTATAAGATGATTATTCCGAATAGGAACCAATGGCTGATAACACCAGTATCGATTAAGTTTTGGGATAGCCAGCACTAAAAGTTCTAGAAGGAGCCTTACCTAATTCCAGCTCTGCTGAGTTTTTTTCCATTTTTTGTAACATTATTATGTATTTGATAGGTTACAACGTTCAAAAAGTTTAATTAACTTAAAACATTTTTAACTGGTAGCAACACTTTGCCTCTAAGCTTTTTGTAAACCTCTCAAGTTTGATGGAAATATTTTTTGATAAGTTATTACTTTTCATTTTAATTAATTAGTTTTTTCGTCTATTCAAAATTAGTTTTTATCATATTTTTGTATACTATATCTGGTAAAACTTTTTTATTGCTTCAAAATTTTTAATATTCGAGTTTTTAATGTCTATGGACTTGAGTTTGATAGTGTGTTGCTTAAAAAACTTTCACTTTAAATTTATTTGAAATAAAAATTAAATTTTCAAGATCATCTCAAATATATATTTTTTTCACTCCAGATAATTCAAACCAACGAAGTAGCTATTTTTTATTTGTTTGCGCCTCAGTTTCAAGTAATTTTCATGTATGTACGCGTGTGTGTATTCAGGTACTTATGTATGTATGTATGTTTTCATATAAGCCAACGTCACTTGTCAAACACCTCATCATTTATAAATGCAGGTATTAAAAGTCATAAAAATTTACTTTTTTCAACATAAAAACTGTATATGTATGTGCGTGTGTAGAACCACAATGAAGGCATTGCCAATGGGTAGAGTGCTAGTGGAGTGTTGATGTTTGTTTGTGAGCGTGTTTTTTCAACAAACTTTTATTCGCAACTTATATTTGATTAATGATGTAACACTTTTAAAAACTTAAGTGGAAAAGCGAGTAGTGTCGACAGCAAAAAATAACGAAAAGTTGTGACCAAAAAAATATTACAAAAAAAAACCTTAGTAATTTCTAACTCAAGTTTCATGTGACAAAAAAAAAGCAGAAAATAAAATGAGTAACAGCAATAATCGGCGACAACTTCAAAAGCTTGATGTGTTTTTTTATATGAGAAAAACTAAACCAATTTAGTATAAATTACATGAACATACAGATGTGAAAACGAAAAAAGGAAATAATAAAAATACACACAAACAAAACTGTGCTAAAATTACCACACTAACGTATGGAGTTTTTTGAGTCCAGCCATGAGCATACCTATGCCCATACATATAAAAGCTTATGTTTTAACTTAAGTATGTGAGAGAGGAAGTTGTCAGAATTTGAGTACGACAGTGCGTATACGCAATAGCAAGCTCGCAGTGACCTTAGGGAGGCAACTAGGTATTTCGATTAATTTATAATTTAAAAAATAATAATTTTGCTCTCTTTGAATCATACACACTTAAATAAATAAAAGAAAGAAAAAAACAGAAAGTATTTAAATTTAAAAAAAATTAGAATTTAAGTGACAAATTTGGCACAACTCAAATCAGTCCGGACTTCAATAATGTTTTCTGAAAGCATACATATACATGGCCAGGTTGAACCTTTTATACTAAAAGAGTGGAAAATGGCGAAGATACATATTTGAATTAAATAAAATTTTAATAGCAATATAATAAGATTTTTGGATATAAAATTTCGTAGATCATTTTAAGCCCTTAACCGAAATATCTTAAACTTGCTTTTTGATTTTTACTTCAAGAATCCCTCAAAAAAAAAAACAAGTTTCCGAGACCGTTAAAGGGTTAATATGTTCTAGGAAATTTTTTACCCGAAACATTTTACCAGACCATCGACCTAAATTATTAATCCGTCAATATAACTATTACATGTTTTATTGTGATCATTCACAATGAGAGCTGACACTTATGCCGTTGACTGTCGCAATTCTATAAAAACAATAAAATTTTCGCGGTTGGCGAACTTTAACCAAAAATTATAAATTTTTGTTTTGAAGGTCATAGCATCTTAAATCATACAATACACATACATATCCACATTTCTATGCTTATAAAAATATACTACATATATAATTTTTTCATGAGGAGTATTTAAAGCCCAAAAAAACATAAACTTCTCTTAGAAGTGTGATTCATTTTCTGCCCATTATACTATAGATCAAATTATACAAATATAATATATTGAATGTATTTATTAATTCTTCTTATTCCAAAATATCTATTACTTTTTCTTTAGTGTAGTAGGATATATTTCGCAGTTCCTTAATTTGCTTTCGTTGCGTATTGCATTATACTGTTCTCAGTCAAGGAAAGAGAAATTGGTATTGAGACATTTCTGTTAAACATTTTTTGTACTTTTGATAGTCTTGTTTTAAAGATTAAAGACTGCAGATAAATCGGCTTCACCTTGTTTACAAGCTGATGATGCTGCTGCACGAGCGAAAAGATTTTTAACAACTTTCACATTTGCAAGTTCGGCGGCTGATTTTTTGTATTAATATTTTGACTTAACACTGAATAGAAGACGTCGACATCTAACAAGTCAAAATTTTGGTTAATAAATTTATTTTATCTTCCTCTGAGACTATTCTCACTTAAATAATCCCCTAAAATTAAAAAAATCCAACTTGATTCAAAATTTTTTACGTTTTGCGAGAAGTCAACTTTTGAAATCAATTGTAATATTTTTAGATTAGGTAGGCAATTATGTAATTTGCAAATACAGCGACATAATTGTAAAACAGTTTTAACTAAATCCTTAAGAGTTCCCGATTTTCCATTTTTACACATGTAAAATACAGGTCGAAAATTCCACAATTAAATTTGATAAAGTAAAACTAGTCTCGCGAGCACAATTGTTGTGGGACTGTATAACATTTTTCTTAAAACAAACAAAGTCACGTGCCTCTGTTTCCAAGTATTTTCTACTAAAATAGTACATTAACAAGAGATAAACTTTGACTATTATCACTTTTTCACAGAAAAAGAAAAGTTGTCAATTGATTGATACATAGTGAAATAAGAAAAAAAGAACATATTTAAGAATAAGAAAATCTCCTAGTATTTTATTTCAGTTAACCGAGCTATTACACCACCACTTGCGATGCTATTTAGCGCATGTTGAAAAAAGTTAAAAACCGACAATCACCACTTAATAGAAGATGACTATATAAGCATTTACGAATGAACGATAATTCTGTGTTTTGTGAACTGGAAAAGTTTTTAAGTCTTTAAAGATACTGCAAACTCTTTATTTACTTCAAATAAAAATAAATAAAAAATTTTCATGTATACCAGCGTCTGTTAATCGAGACTAGGGTATATAAATGAGTCAGATACTGACGTACACCCTTAAGCAATCTAATTTGAAAAAAAAAATATATATATAAAATTCTTCTGAAAAAGAAAGGAATGTATTTATTTTTCATAATTATAATTTTTTTTATTCCAAAAGCATCATAATATCTTTTTTCGGAAGTGATTATTTTTCACATTTTTCATATTTGCTTATAAATAGATATTTTTTTTACTTCAAATAAGCAAGTAGGAAATGAATAAAATTGACTAAATAAATTGCCATCAAATTTATTAAAGAATGCAAGCAACTAGGGCAATGAATTATATATTAGCTATTTTATGTTGTTTTGAGATGAAGATCTATGATTTTTTTTTTTTTTTTTTTTTTTTTTTTTGTTGATAAGCAATAAAGACGTTCCGCTTGTTTGACACAAATTCAGAATTTCTTAAAGGAATAAATATAATCGTGAAAATGAGTCTTTTGAGAGAGTATATTTGTAAAAAATTTGTTAGAATTGTGGGAAGAATTGTATCGAAATATCTAGCCAAAAATTCGACACATACTTTTTCTCTTACCAATGTTTAAATTATCACTTTTAAGTAATCGTTTTTAGTCGATTAAAGACTTAAAAGAGCGCTTTCTGAAGTTGATTCGAGAAAGTGCGGTTTACTTTGATAAACAGTTTGTGTATTACTGACCAATCCCCGATACCTTCGGAACAGATTTTTTTTGTTTGAATTTGAAAATCAAATCTTACAAAAATATCACGTAAATAACATTATTCTTCTCTTGATTCTGACTGAGAAGTTCATATAATAATTTAAGTTTATTAAACCCATTTTACTTTTGCTTAATTACTATCTCAAGATGTGTATAAATGTAAAGGTTCCCAAAAAAATGCTGAAATCCAATGTTTCAAAAATTTATATTCTAAATTCGTCAAAAGTTAATGGACTTTCTTAATCCTTTCCAACAAATATCCCATCACATTATCATTATAACTTCATTAGCAATAAACAAAATTCGGGAAAAGCAGAAAATCAACTAAAGCCATATAAATTTATACTTCACCATCCCTAATGCCATCTCTGAGAATGACAAATGGCAACTTTGCTGTCATAATATGTAAAACTTTACTAACGAAATTGGCAAAACCGAAAAAATTATGCCAGCGTCGAAAAACAAAAGCACTGCAGGCAAACTAAAATAAAATGAAGTATATTCACCTCGCTTAAGATATGAAAAAGAGAGAAAACAAAAGAAGAATAGAGCTCTGCTGCATGAAGACGGAAACGCTCTTAAGTCATTGTGGTCAGCATGTATGTGTTAGAAAGCCCACTTAGGGCATATGCGGATATCCGCAAGCAATTTTCACACTACCAAATGCATATGTGGTATGATATGTGGTTCTTTGTCTGAACGTGATTTTGGATGCCAAATCAAAAGTTTCAACAGAAGCAATGGCGTTGGCACTTAGCAGTTCCAAAGCAAAAGCCTCAACGGTAACTAAAGTGGCTGCGTTGGTCCCCACAAATAAGTTACTCCAACTATATCTATGTTTGTATGCATGTATGCATGTATATGAAGTGGACAGCCAACCTACGACCATTCAACCAACCCCTCAAATCCTCCCTACGGCAGACCGCACCCAAACAGAAGTCAAGAACATGAGGTAACAAATATAAGTGCTTAGATATAAACATACTTGCTTAAAAGCTAATATGCTTTTACATTCGTAGGAATATGAAAATCACGAGTGTTTTAGCTTTCAACTATTTGTTGCAAGTGTTTTTGGCCCTCTTGGCTAAAAGTTAGTGTCAACGATTAAAAGTAAAATAAAGTTAGCGTAAACGAGCACATGCCAACCGAAAATGTCACATATACAATTACAAACATATATACATATATACATGCAAAGAAACGAACATATGCATAACTACTTATGACTAACGCTGCCATCTCAGTGGTTTGAGTTGAGACAAAAACTATGAAAAACTTTTACTGCCACCACCGCCGCTGTCAACCGCTGCTAGAGAGATAGCTAAGCAACTCTTCATGGCGTGACACAGTGTTACACGGGTAAGAGAAGAAAGTATTTATCTAAATAAATAAAAATCAAAAAAATGATTTTAGTTTCTTGCGTAAAAAAAAAAATCATCGTCAGCGAAAATACTGCGAGCGACTCAAAGTCGGAGACTTCATGCGATTTGATATGGCGCCACACATACAGGCAGTCATTATATTAACTGTCACTCATTTGTAATTTAGATACACATCCTGCCCGTGTACGCATCTTAAGTAACGCTGAGATAAACAATTGAATTAGTGGCATACATTTCAGGCAGCGATTAATAAGGAGGGGATGGGATGAAGAGAATTTACTTTGGCAATTGTTAATAATTTTGCTGATTCTTTCTACTTACTTTATTGATAATATTCAGAAAGAAAAGGTAAAAAGTAATGATTAATAGAAAATAAATAAATTTAGATTAAAACTATATACAAATTCAATTAATACACCAATGCCGCGTTATTTATTACATAGTTCACACATGTTCTTAGGGTTGTCCTTGGCACAGATGTATCGAAGTCTACAGAATTTAAGATCTATTGAGTTCAATCAACGTTCTTCAAACTGGTGCATTTGAACTATAAGTTGTTTTGGCAAAAGTTATATTAAATAAGTTGAAATTACGAAGATTTCTAGGTCGAACATTTAAATCTACCTTAATAAGAAGATCAGGGCAGTCTATTCTGTCGGATATGACATCAAACATGAAATTAATCGAAAGAAATTATATTCGAGTATTGAGGGTCATTAGATTTATTAGCTGACATCTAGAAAGTTATGACCGTCTCGATTCTGTAAATATTAGATAACGAAGAGCAAAAGAAGTAAAACTTCACTGAATAGATTCAAAACGATTTATATGAGTTTGGTGGTACGGTCTCCAAATGAATGCTGTATAATCCAATTTAGAATATACGAAAGCAGAGTATAGGGTTTTTAGAGTTAGGGATCATAAAAATCACTACTTATTATACAAATGAAAGCAAGTATGGCGTACGAGTTAGCGATAACGTAGTTCTAATACATGTAAAAGAAGAATTTAGATTTAATGTAAACGCCAAGGTCCTTAACCTCACTAACTGATTTTATGAAGGAATTTGAAAAAATGGTAGAGAGCTTGCAAGGGTATTTGGTTTTTTGAAAAGGTGGCTAGAATGCATTTATTAATATTTAATGATGACCGATTTTTTACGCACCATGTGTACACATTATTAACCTCTACTTGAAGCGCAACCGAGTCATTCATATTCCTTTTGACAGAATAAGTTTTTAAATCATCTTCGTAAAAAAGAAATTTGCACGAAGGATAGGGGCCCTAGAATATTGCCCTGTGGCACACCATATGTCGGCCTAAAAACTTTTGAACAAAATCCCTATAAAGACACATAGCTTTATCTATTAGCAGGGTATGATTTTATCCATCTTAGCATAACAGAATGAAACTGAAGGTGAATGATTTTACACGAAATTCTGGGAAATGGCTTTAAAAAGTCAGTGTGGATAGTATCTACCTAATAGATTTCCTTAAAAGCGAAAAGACAGTAATCGGAAAAAACAGCGAGGTTGATGATTATATATCTACCAGGTATAAAACCATGTTGATCAGGACAAATAATATGTTCTTCATTGAAACATAGTATGTTTTTCATAATGCATTCAAAGAGCTTTGAAACAAGTGCTCAGTTTCGAAAAGATCCTCCGGCTACCCACCTCATTTTTGCTTCCTGATTTAAATATTGAAATAACTGATGTTATTTTCCGATCATCAATAAATATTCCAGCTTCAAGAGACTTATTGAAGATTTTCTTGATAACTCTTACAATTAATCGTTGTATCGAATACGCCATCCATTTTCATAAATAGGACCGTATTTTTTTAGTATATTTCTTCTGAAAGTATTGATTGTATTTTTATTTGACTTTGTTATTGACTAAATTTCAAAGCCATATATTATGACTGACTTAATAAATGTTTTTTTTTTACAGCAGTTCTTTTGATTTTCTTGAGAAATATTTGAACTTCTGTTTTGGAAGTAGACCACAGTCTTGTTTGGATTTCCTCATTCGTATTACATTTGTTGTTGAGTACCGATTCGAGTTAAGAGAAAAATTTAACTATTTCTATATTTTCGTTTTCCATGAAAATATTGTTGGGGATGGTTTTGTGGGGTTTTCGGAAGTAACTTTGTTGTTTTCTAAGCCGACTTGATATGCTGCTTCTTTCAAGCTCTTGTAGTTGTAAAATGAGTAATAAAATGTTGAATGTTAAACTACTTTGATTATTTTCTTATTGCTATTTTTGTACTATTTTTCGTGCAAGTTTTAAAATTTCCAAATTTTTTCCCCCAGGAATTTAGGAATTTTCATAAAATAAAATACAAATTTTGATATCGCTTTTATAAGTTAAGTTAGACTAGTAGTATGAGAAATAGAAAAAATTTCACCTGGCTTGCATATGTTTTTTTTTTGTCTATGTGAGAAAACTTTGTGGGATTTGCTAAGCATATCAAATCGTGTTTTTAAGAGTTCATTTAGAGCAGCACATAACTTTTTATCTTCTAGAGGGCTCACTTTTTATAGAAGTTTGCTAAGGGAATCCTCATGTCCCAGTACCGCCCAAATTATTTAGCTTATCTCTTTATATCTCTTCTAAATACTAATTTTTATTTCAAAACATTATCTTATATTCGCTTGCTTAATAGTATGAATAAATTTTTTGACATTATTTGGACTTGAGGCCAATACTGTTTGTCTTGTATACTGCAGATATTCCCACGTACGCAAAAGTATTAAACTCAAGATTTACAGTCGATAACATTATTTTATATCGGAGAAAGTGCCCATTCAAAACTTCAAGCACACTAAATAATTTAAAACTCGTTGGAAGTTGGCTGTAAAATTGGCGCTTTAAAGTGAAGAAACAAAAGTGTAAGCTTGTCACATTCACTTCAAAGGCAGAAACATGCCAAACACTTCAACTAAGGAACATTCCTCATGTAAGTAAAGTTGAATAATTGGCATCTACCTATATAGGCGATTGACCTGGGAAAGGCTTATTTCTGCTAAAACACATCAATTTAAACGTAAGTTTAAATTGTGCTAAAAATTTAGGTTTGTGCTTGGATCACTAAACCTTTTATATAATATGGATGTATGGAATACAATTACGATCCTTACTCTAAGCAACCAGTATCCATATAATATAGTGATTTAAGTCAAAACGGTCCCGAAATTTACACAGACATATTGATATATTCGCAACGAAAATGTACATAGAAATTTTGAAACATCAATGGTGAACACAGAAGTGACAAATACCTAAAAAAATTGCCTACCAAAATTGCAAAATTATTCAAATCCCATAGCGAACGTTTTATCCTGTTCAACGGGCCGAATACGCCTTCAAAGAAGGGATCTAAATGTTTTTTGAAAAGCAATGTTTTACCTGTCGTCCATTACCACTAACGGGCTAATGATATAATTCAGCAGTTATTAATATTCGATAACATATAGTTAGGCTTTACTAAGCATATAAATTGTTGCAAAAAAATATAGAATTCGCTATGTAATATCAAATTAGTATATGCAGTACGCTTGTATTTAGAAAACGTCGCTCTTATGGGCAAAGTAGCTCCCAAACTGATTTTTTATTGATAATTACTCGTATCACCTTGAATAATTATTTTACAAAGTTGCATGATGAAAACTTATAAGGCAGTCATCTGAGCACCAGTGCGAATCAATTGAACGTTTTAACACATTTTTGGAAGTTTCTTCGGCTCTTATTTGTTTTCTATTTCTGGATTTTCCCATTGTATATTTAAATTTAAATGACTTGGTAGAAATATTTAACCAGTGTAATCCAACGGTTTAATGGCGAAAAATCCAGGAGGACTATTTCTCATACATTCTTAGGTGATCAAATTCTTCGAAGATGTTTTTAGCACATACAAACTTTCTTTTATTTTATTTCTTGAACTAATTAGTACTTCACTAATATGGGTTAAAAGAATTTATCGATTTTCCATATCTTCTATATTTAGGCATGTTGTCGAACATAAGAAATGAATTTGTTTTTAACAATCAGTTTGAGAATTTTACCACGAACATTTGTACTGTTGCCAAGAATTATAGCAAATAAAAGCGCTTATGTTTCAATGTCAAAATGCATACATTCAGACCAAACATACATGCAACAACTCCTAATTTAGAGTTTTTTTTTTATTATTGAGATTCCAAAGTAAGACGTCAACAAAATTGTCAAATTTTATAATTATGAAAAACTTTACTATGATTGGCGCAATCTTTGCATTCTATTAATCGTATACTTTAGCTATCAGCTTTAAAGTGTTTTTTTTTTTTTGAATTTTTAATGATAGCTGGCGACACTGCTACATGTTTGAAGTAAGCCATAACCATAGCGAAAGTGGAGCCTAAAAGTATGCAATACAATTTTTAAAAGTTTTGAGTACAAGCATTTAAATGCATACTATTTCAAACTAAATTCTTCAATCTATAACTCCAGATGTCATATTTGCTTTGTGTTTACAGATAGTATTTTCACCAATTGCATTTATTTGGCGCTTTTGCAACCGCTGAAGCTATTTTCGGCCGAGCTTGCGTCTTGTTGTTTTTACCAACAAATGGAGGGATCTACAATTTATTCTAAGCCGCCTCCGAACGGCTGATGGATTTTTTTGAGGTGCCTTTTATTTCATGTCACAAATACACTCGGAATGCTTGACATCCCCTGCTGAGGGGCCGATGGCGGATATGACTTTTGAGCCACGTTGTGTGACTGATTGAATTTGACGTCTAAAATTAATAAATGCGAAATTCTCAACGAAATTGGAGCCAACACAACGACAAAAGTGTCATATCTCATCTTTTTTCCCAATGACAATTTATTTGCTTAGCTTAATGCATTTTTCCCAAAAATGGAGAAGAAAAACTCCAAAACACCTTCAATAATTACATAATGTGACGAATTTTTAGCTTTTCGATGGATAAATGAATAGAAAAATGCTCACTGTGTCATACCATTGGCGTTTACCGCTTTGATAATACAGTAAGAAACGTCGAGCAACGACGGTTTATGGGTATGTCACAGATATTCCATCAGGTACAATCAAGAAAGCTATCTCTCGCTGTTCATACCCTTCAGAATCTTTTCGATGTTAAATAAAGTCGTTTTTTAAACATTTATTCACAATTTAATTCTTATTTCATTTTGGGTGACTAATAACTGAAGGTTTTTATTTCAAGCTATAGATTCTAACACAATGCTCCACCCTTTAACTCCCCCCCCACTTTTATTCACTTTTCGAATCACGCAACTTAATTGCCTAAATTACCACATTCAGTTAAAAGTATGAAAAGCAAAATAAAATAAAAAAGGATCACTAACAAAGACATCATCATAATTTCCTTAGTTACTTCAACGCAATTGTCTTCACGCTGTCACATTAGCATACAAATCTTCCAAAGTCGTTCCCTAATGGCTCTTTTGTGCTACAAAAATAGAGTTGCCAACGCACGCAACTGCCAAAGCGTACTTTTATACAAACAAAAAATGCAAATACTAAATGGCAAAATGAAAATTAAAGAAAAAACTATTAAAAAAAAACAAATAAATAACAAAACAGTAGTATAATTGTAGTGTATGAGTACATAAAAGAAGTTACTTGTTAGTGGAGTAGAAGCGAAAATATAAAAAATATAGATAAAGCCATGAAATAAATGCAAACGACTGCACTTCCATGGAAACTTCAATGTAATTATTTTTTATTTTCGCATGGGTATCCACAAAATCTCTCTGTCTCTCTCTTTCACTCTCTCCTCCTCCTTTGGCCTTTTTGTAGAAAAAAAAAATTCGTAGTTTTTAAGATTTCTCACAAGATAAGCTCAGGCAACTCTTGACAGTAAACAAGATTTTTACTCAAACTGCAAAAAAGGAAGTGCAAGAACCGCAGGGAATATTGCAGCGAAACTTAGGCGAACTTTCCTGGTTCTCCTTTTTTTTTGGTTTCTTTTTTTCATGCACTTTTATTTGAATGCTCCACTTTTTCTATTACGAATATTTGCCTTAAACTGCATTTCGATGTGCAAATGAATTGAAATGGTTACAAGTGCCGCCGAATTTGTTTTCTGTCGTTGCATTTTGTTGAATTTCGATTTTCCAACCGTTGTTTTTTTAATTTTATTTTTTTTTATCTACTTCGCTGCCAATTGCAAACTACAGCGTTAACTGTGCTACAAACTTTTGATGGTAGCATTGCGATTTTGCAAATAAAATGAAACATTTTTGTAGAAATTGTGAAAAAGTCCACTAACAACTTGCACTAATTGACAGTAAATATCGGTACATCATGTCTCTGGGCTACTAAAAAGTGAAGAAGATAAAAAATGAATCTATGCAAACTCAAGTGGAGTGATATAAAAGTTTTAACTTTCAGAGTGAGATATTTATTTATCAAAAATTATCGCAATATTTACATAAAAAAATTTTGAACTGTCTTTTACTTAGAGAAGAGCGATTTTTTTTTTGGTGGTCTTAAATGTTCAATATTTATGATAGTTTTCAAGGACATTTAATGGATATACCATGATGTTGAAAACGTGATATCACCCCATTGAAGCCACATTCCTCTCTACTTTACCCCTTCAAGTAATGGTGGTCGTCCTCCTTCCCTTCGTGCAATAGGCGGTAAAGCCTCGATAGCTTTGAAAGCTTAGCAACTGTCTTTTGAATAGATGAAATATATCAATTGTTTGTTTGCAGTACTCGCCGTCGCACGATGGGAAAAAAGTGCTGAAAACATGCGCATCGCTTATTTTATTTAAAGCTATTTAGATAATTGGGAGCTATAAAAAATTTTATATTTACCCATATATAATATGCTGGCATCCTACAGTCGAAAGTTAATTTTCTTACACATCTTTTCTTTAATTAGAATATGCAGGCATTAATAATTTTTCAAGTCGTTCAGATTATTTTCTCATTATACGTATATACTAAAATTTTCTAAGTCCATAACGTTCAACCAAATTCTTCAATAAAGAAAAAAAATTTTAGTTAAAAATTTAAAAAAAAAATTGAAACGAGATTTCTTATATTTTCTTTTAATATATGTAAATTGACCTTGATTATTTATTAGATCTATAGCAGCGGAAACACCTCGAAAAATTCAGCTATTTTTTCTATTTTTTCACACCTTTTTAGCTCCATAAGCCTATATCTTAAAAAACATAGGCTTTACTTCAATAGGTTAATATACTACTTTCTCGTTAAAAGTATTGTGAAGATTATTAATTCGTGGATCTTTCGTGTTATGTTGACTTTTGAATTGAATTAATTTAATAGTTCGTGTGTGTGATTATTTTTTAATTCATTCATTCATTCAATCATATATAACAAAGGGAAAAATAGTATATAACATGATATCGCGATGTATGCACCTTCGGTGACAAGTATTATCAATACTTAACGACGGAAATTTCTGTGATTTTCCTGGCATATAAACGATTTTCCAATAGGGATGATATGATTTCTAAGTGTCGTTTTGGCTATTTTTAATATGTTATGATCTGTCTTTTTTCATTGTATTCAGTAATGTTTACAATTTCATCGCGGCAAGATCTACGCAAGAGCTGGAAAGGGGCATGCATCAGCTTCTTTGCAGAATATGGTCGAACGAAAGCATGCCTGACGAATGGAACCTAAGTGTGACCTGTCCAATCCTAAAAAAGGGAGACCCCACGGCCTGCGCCAATTATCGTGGAATAAGTATCCTTAATATCGTATTTAAGGTCCTATCTATCGTATTGTAGAAAGATTAAAACCGCCTACAAACTGATCGGCACTTATCAGTGTGGCTTTAGTCCTGCCAAATTCACCATTGACCAAATATTCACCATGCGCCAAATCTTGGAGACTCGAGAGTAAAGAATCGATACACACCCTCTTTTTATTTATTTTATGGCTGCCTTCGATAGCACGAAATGGAAATGCCTCTACGCCGCTATGTCTGAATTTGATATCCCCAAAAAACTTATACGCCTTCGTAAACTGACCCTAGATAATACCAAATGCGCATTCAGAATTTAGAAGGACCTCTCCGAGCAGTACGATACCAAACGAGGTTTCAGCCAAGGAGACTCTTTATCGTGTGATTTCTTTAATTTGATGCTGGAGAAAATAATACAAGCTGCAGAGCTAAACAGACCAGACACAATATTATAAAAGAGTGTGCAATTGTTGGCCTCTGCCGATGATATTGATATAATTGGTCATAACACCCGCACCGTAAGTTCTGCTTTCTCCAGATTAGACAAAGAAGCGAAGCGAATGAGGCTGGTAGTGAACGAGGGCAAGACGAAATATCTCCTGGCATCAAATAAACAGTCACCGCACTCGCCACTTGGCTCCCACGTCACCGTTGACAGAGACAACTTCGAAGTCGTAGATAATTTCGTCTATCTGGGAACCAACATTAACAACACCAACAATGTCAGCCTTGAAATCCAACGCAGAATCACTCTTGCCAACAGGTGCTACTTTGGCGTGAGTAGGCAATTGAAAAGTAAAGTCCTCTCTCGACGAACCAAAAGAGTTTGGTTTTACAAGTCGCTCATAATTACCTTCCTGATATATAGTGCAGAAGCCTGGACGATATATACATCCGATGAGTCGGCTTTAGGAGTTTTCGAGAGAAAAGTTTTCGGAAGATTTATGGTCCTTTACGCATTGACAAAGGCGAGTACCGCAGACGATGGAACGATGAGCTGTATGAGCTATACGATTACATTGTCATAGTTCAACGAATCAAGAGACAGCGGCTACGCTGGCTAGGTCATGCCGTCCGAATGGATGAAAGCGCTCTAGCTTTGATAGTATTCGATAGAGTACCCGCTGGCGGAAGCACTTTCCACTCCATTGGAAAGAGTAGCGGTATCACTTGGTATTACTAACTGGCGCCAAATAGCAAAAAAAAAAAGAAACGAGTGGCGCGCTATTGTTGACGAGGCTATAATCGCATTAGCGGTGCCTACACCAAAGAAGAAGGAGAAGATATACGCAAGAACAACTTTGCTGATTTTGGGAAAACTTGAGAACGCTAACGATTTTTAAAAAAAAAATCATCTTCTCCGTTGAGGCTCACTTTCATCGGTAAATAAACAAAACAGTCGATTCTGGTGCGAAGCATATTCAAAAATTATTCATGAACAACCATTACATTCACCTAAATTGACAGTTTGGTGTGATTTTTGGTCTGGTGGAATCACCGGTGAGTACTTCTTTCTTCGAAATGAAGCTGGTAGCACCGTTACTGACGATGGAGAGCGGTATAGATCGATGATTATCAACTTTTTATGGCTACAATTGGAAGAAGTTGATCTTAACAACATCAGGTTCTAACAAGACGGGGCTACGTGTCACACAGCACGTGCAACATCCGAATTATTGCGAGAAGGTTTGGAGATTCTTTTATTTCAACAAATTGTGACAAGAAGATGTGATTTAAAACCATTAGACTACTTCTTGTGGGGTTATTTGAAGTCATTGGTCTTTAGCAATAAACCAGACTCTCTTCAAGCTTTAAAAGTAGATATTTAACGTGCTATTCATGACTTACGACTTGATTTAGTGGAAAAAGAGCTCAAGAATTGGGTTTATCGAATTCGTTCCTGCAAAAGAATTCGTGGAATGATATTTGAATGATGTTATATTCAGAGCTTAATTGTATCGATTGTACTTCACTCGAAATAAAAAAACATTTGAATTTCCTTATCAATTAGTGTGATTTTTTTTTTTAATTATATCACTCTTATTGGAAAACCATATACATTTCTTTTGGCTGATTTATACAATACGGTTCAGATGTAAGCCGCAATGTAACCATAACATCATCAAAATCTCATGAATTTTAGTCCCAAACATTTTAAAACATCGTATGGTATGTACGTTTCTGAGCTATTCTCCCTCTTTTAGTTTAGCCTGAAATTGTCTTTTTCTAATATATTCGCTCTACCCCTTTCGTGCTTATTGCACATGGTCTGATAGTTTGTTTAGTCAGATTGTACTGTGGCGTTATATAATTTCCAATATTTTTCGGTATGACATTGTTTTGACCACACCAGATCCTGTCTTACGTATCAGTACATGATGTCGGACGATATAACTGCGAAGCTAAAACAGCTGAAAATATTTACAAAAAATTTGATATATAAGTTCATGGTACTGGCAGAGGTTGCATTTTTGGTCGCTAGATTGTGCATTTCGATAAAAGCTTGTCTAACGAATGAAACTAAAATCATCGTTCAAACAGGCGCTATATGTATAGCGAAAACATTTTTGCCGTTAGACTTAAATATTTATAGTTTGGTTTAAGTGTAAATTTTCATAACTCATGTTTGTTTGAAAATTTCCCGAAATATATAATATATAATAAATTTGACGAAACTCTTACTAAAATTTGCAACACTGCTAACGAAATGTACGATCTTACCGCGCGGTCAATTGTGTATGCAACGGTATCGATCTGTACCGCGTCGTACGTCCTCGGTATATCGCGTCTGTTTGTGTGCTTCCCAAGTGTGCTCTGCTCTATTCAAAAAAATAGGGTTCCCACAGTCTGCGCCCATTGTCGTGGGATAAGTATCCACAATATCGCATATAAAGTACTATGTAGCGTATTTGTGAGTGATTAAATCGCACCGTTAAAAAATAGTTTAGAACTGGTAAATCCACCATTAACAAAATATTCACCATTCGTAAAATGTTGGAGAAGATCTGAGAGAAAATAATGTAAACAGTCATAATTTCGAAGTTGTAAATAATTTTTTCTTGCGCACAATACAACAGGTGTTACTTTGGACTGAGTAGCAAATTGAGAAGTAAAGTCCTGTCTAGGCGAAATAAAACCAAACTCTACAAGAATAACGCAAACGGTGGAACGATGAGCTGACGAGTTATACGGTGACATTGAAATAGTTTATGGAATCAAGAGACAGCGTCTCCGTCATGGCATTCAAATGGATGAAAGCACTCCAGCTTTGAAAATGTTGGATGGAGGACCTGCTTTCGAAAGAAAAGGAAAATGAAGACCTTCACTATGTTGGAATGACCAGGTTGAAAGCAACTTGGTTTTAATTACTACTTCTGCGACAATCCGAAATTGACCGCATATTTTCGTGGAGAAAAGTCCAACATCAAAATGTAAGGACGACGATATTTTCCTGGAAGCATCCGTACCTCAATCAATTGGTGAGACACAGGTGGTTTTCATTTAAGCGAATTTTTTATCTCTACACACACATACTATACATATATCTATACACTCAAACTAAAACAAAATAAAAAACCAAACAACCAATGATCTAAGTTTTGTGGCTATGCCAATCCATAGAAGAGCGGATAAGGGAAAAAAAGCCACTTCAAAAATTAACAAAAATTACATAAAATGAAAATGGAAAACTGAAATGGAACAAAATTTCATAAAAGAAATTAAAGGAATATATATAGAAAATAAAAAAGCAAGTTACACTCTATGAAATGGTAAGTAGTAAAATAAAATTGCAACAAAATGCCGAACAAAGCAAAGCAAAGTAGACAAGAGAGCTACCTAGAATTAACAAAGGAAAGGTTGAAGCAGATAAAGTAAAAAGATGGATTTAAAAAAAAAGAGCGCAATTTACCAAAGCAAAAATGTATGCATATATATAAAAAAGAAAATAAAAAAAGAAATTTTATAATATATAAATGGAAAAAAGGAAAGAAAAAGTAAAATGAAACTATGAAATGCTGTTGCGGAAGTTCCAATTACATTTGAAAGCGACACATAACTTCCGATGACTTCCAATTGCGGCAGCTTAGCTGAGTAGACATCACTTCTGCAAACACACACACACGCTCACACATTCACACAAGCTGGCGCACAGCCTGCGAGTCAGGCGGCTGTTGGTAGCAGTGACGTTGTCCGCCTCTGCACATTGGCGCTTGCCTGCCATGCCAGCCGCTACAACAACAATACATAATTGTGGCAGTGGCCTGTAAAGAATTTATTTTTATTCTTTTAATGGCGACAAAGTTGACGAAATGCTTGACATTATGACTGTCACCCAGCTGCTCGCATGCGGGTAAGTGCAGGCTTCCATTACAGGAGGGCCTGAGCTACTATGAACGTTACTTGGGGTGGCATGCGCACCACAATGATGAACTGGTTAAATGATAAAATGAATGAAGTCAAGTGAGTAAAGAATTAACGTAACCTTCAGCAATGGCGGAGTACAAAAAAAAATTGTTCTAAACTCTTTAAAAAACTTCGTGCCGCAATGAAATTCACTTCGAAAAAAGTAGAATAAAATTAAAAAAAAGCAAATAGTTTCGTGTGATGGATACAACTGAAGTTTGTGGGCTATGTGTGCTATAGCTTAAATTATACAAAAAAAAAAGCTCTTCTGTGTTTGGATTAGAATTATATAAAAAAAAATATTTTAAAAATAAACTATTTTCTAAGCCGATAAATTATAATAGTTCCCATCATGAACGAGATGAGTCTATCTCCTTGCTAATGGATCATGATTCACTTTTGTCTCCGACTCTTTTCGTTAAATGATAAAAGTGTTTTGAATAACTTAGTTCATAAACTTGTATTAAAACTGCAATATTTTCTCATCTACAGAATTTATAAATAGAGAAAAAGGTTTTAATTACAAATTATTTTTGTAAAGAAATATAATATTAAATTTAATTTGAAAAACAAAATCCCTCGTATATATAGTTCCTTAAGCAAAAAGAATATTATCTTTTTATTTAAGAGAGTAAAAATCTTCTCAAATTTGTTTAAGTTGCATTAAGTTGCATAAATATGCCGTAAAAGGTGAACTTAATCGATGAAAACATTTATTTTTTAATTTCTATGATTTTGTATACTTTTCTCTATTCTCTGTTTTTATGGATATTTTTGGGTCAATTAAAAAATTGTAAAACTTTGTAATACATTTTCGATTAGCCCAAGAGATCACACCAACCACCTTTTTTGGACCACCTTAATCACTTTTACCATACTGTGCATATTCATTACCCCTGTGCTTTTATATCAAGAAACACTTAAATTATATAAAGTTAAAAGCCTTTTTTGATTTAATGCCTTTTGTAACTTGAAATAAAATGCGCACAATAATACAGTTCTTATTATGCATTATCCCAATGAATATTGTTGTGACCCAGTTATAAAAGTGCGTTGTGGTTAAGTGAAATAGTTTTCTTGCTGTTTTTTTTTTGTTCTCTTTTTTTAACAAAGTCGATCTAAACTCACTCGCATTATTATAATGAAGCGCAATTTATGTTGCAAAATGAATTACTCACATTGCTTCTAGGTATTATTTAATTAGATTGAAAATAAATTAGAAAAGGAAGTTAGTTGAATCCGTTTTTACTTACGTAAATACAATCGTATTTGTAGGGGGCAATTGTGTGGGAAGCTAGAGACGAACGAATGTTTATCAAGATACACTTACATATTCCTCTCTCTTTAATAAACTATGTAATTATATATTTAAAAATATGGTATTCACATGAAGTAAGATATTAATTATTTAGTAATTTGTGTAATTATTTCAGACGTAATTAAATTATGCATTTTTTTCGTTGTTTGCTGCATTATTTTATTCTGCTTTATATGAATATATTTTAACTATTTTTTTCTATTTTTTTAAATTTAATTTTATTTTATTTTTTATTATTTTTAATATTATTATAATTTGCTTTTTTTATTCTCTTGTATTTTATTTTGTTCTATTTTATTTTATTGTTTTTTTTTTAATTATTAAAATTTTTTTTAATTCTAATTCATTTACTTAAAGTATCTTACTTATTTTTTCACTATTATTACATACAAATTTTTATTACTTTATTTTATTTTTATTTCATTTATTTTTACTTTTTTATTTTATTTCATATTATATTATTTTATTTTGTTTTATATTATTTTATTTTATATTATTTTACTTTATTTTGTTTACTTCGTATTTTATTTCTTTATTGTATTTTATTTTAATTATTTTATTTTATTTTATTTTCTTTACTATATTTTATTTATTTTATATTGTTTATTTTGTATTTTATTTATTTATTGTATTTTATTTTATTTTATTTTATTTTATTCTTATTTTAATTTATATTATCTTATTTTATTTTATTTTATTTTATTTTACTTTGTTTTATTACATTTTATTTCTTTATTGTATTTTATTTTATTTCTTTATTTTATTTTATTTCTTCCCCTTTTGTTGCATCCCGTTAGGGAGTAAATTTCATTTGTTGGCGAAGCTCAGCTGCAGACCAATAATGTACATTAAATATAAATATGCTTAAAAATATATAATAACTAACATTAAATTAATTATAAACGCTTACTGCAAAAAATTTCTAATAATATGGCAGCAATCCAATTAGGCTGCTTTCTGCTTGTCGAAGATGATGTGATCTGGCCACTGGAGCCTTCCCTATATTTTCCTTAAGGTTAATATGCACCATGCCATGCGCAGATATGATGATTGGCAGTAGATGCAGTTTTTTAACTTCCATTGGCGTTTCGCATCAAAACCTAAGTCAGAATACTTTGCAATTTTTCCGAATATATTTTTTGCATTTTATTGTTAAGAGAAACCGAAATATCAATTATAAACACTATTTGACTAGCCAGGTCAAGCACAAATATATCTAGTCTATTGTGGTCTCTGGAGCATTCGTCAAAACGGTTGGATCATAATATAGAAGCATGCTGGCATCTCTTCGTGCACTGATTCCGGAATATATCGGTAGTAAGATGTCTGATTTTGATAAAAATTGTACTTCTGGGCAAGTTGCAAGTGAATTATTTTCGGTCTAGAGTCTCGCTTCTAATATTCCATCTACGGCATCTATCTGCAGGAGCATTTTCGTTACGAATTATGTACTTGACATAATTTCTGGTGGGAACGACTCCATCTTGCATTGCAAAAATAGTCCCATCCGTTTCGGCGAATACTGCCCTGTTTGTGAGCCATAAGTGTGACAATTTTTGGTTAACATGCGGTCTCATCAAATCTTTTCGATATACGTCGTGGACTACCATTTCAGACCATTTCTGCAAATTTCTCATCCGTTTCTATCGTATTTCTGCTACCATAAGGCTGGTTCATTCGCAGTGGAGTATAGTTATCATCAGCGGATTCTACAGCCCGATGAATTTCATACTGTCGTGACTTTTGACGGAAATACGCTTCGAGATTTAAATTAGTTAGTCATGCAAGGCCTCGATGTCGATGTGGCCCTTTCCACCTTCTTTCCTGGTCAACGTCGAAAAAAGGATGCTTTGGAATGATGAGATTTATATTTGGACATGACTGTACATATTATCTACTGCATACTTTCCAGCTCGATTGTTGACCATTCCACGATACCACGGGTATAGAAACGAATTTATGGCAAGTGTTTGATTTCTTCCACTTAATTGAATTTTGTATATAGTATGGAGCCGTCTCTTAAACCCCACCACTCGTTTTTTCCGCATATGCATAGTTTCTACACAATTGCTCTGCGTAACCCCAAGATACTTGTATAAGTCATCTGGTTTCATTTCTTTTATAACGAGTTCTACAGATTCTATGGGAGTGTTTCGGAAAATCTCCTTTCCTTTCAACATAGTTATTTTACGGCATTTTTCAAGCCCAACAGGCATTTTAATGTCATTTCACACATTTCAAAAGCTTTTCAAAATGGTTTGGTTTGCTGGCATAAAGCTCCAGATCATCTACGTAGAAGAGATACCTCAATCGGTATCTTCCAGTCTGGCCATGTTTCACCACATAACTGTAGCCTATTTTATTTTATTTTATTTTATTTTAGAAAAGCAAAAACAAAATACAATATTTTAGCTGTTTTCGTTTGTCCTGCTTTCACCCCTATAAATTCACCATGCAGTGTACTCTTGAGAGTCTGATGTTCTTCTCCCATGAAATTGTAACCACATTTCTCATGCCTAAATCTCACTGAGGAGTCTACTAAAAGTCTTTGTCGCACATTATGTTTTCGTGTTTTTCTTAAATTTGAAAACAGGTCCTTACCAAAACTAAATACTTGTTACTAAAAGCCTAGAGAGGGTTTATAAATACTAATATAAATACCTGATCTGACGTTGAGCGGAAAGATAAAAAGCTTACAGCATATTCGGGTGCAGTAATCCAGAGTTTCTGTTTTACTCCGGAATAATAAATTCCAACTTAGTTGAAAATAAATTTTAGCTAGCTTCAGCTCTGTCAGAGGTGCTTCTGCTTTACTTTATTTCTACGGCTTAATTTTCATTTTTATTGGTCTAGGACTAGACAGACTAGACACGTAGGAAAATTGGGCGGAACCGACTGCGCAGGAAAGTCTCTCAGGCTGCGCACCCTTGAATCGTTACCGCTCAATAGAGCAATGATGGAAATACACAAAACCAATCAGATTGTAAAAATCTGATCTGAACCATAAGCAGATAAATTTTAATTTAATTTATTTACTTTTATTTTATTTTAAAATTTGTTTTATTTGTTTTATTTTATTTTATTTAAGTTTATTTTGTTCACTTTCATATTTTTATTTTTATTATTTTATTTCCTTTTTTAAAAAGAGCGAGTAAATTAAAAATTTGAATTTTTTCCAGGAAATACACTTCTGTGCTAATTATTTATCAGGACATCTTCCAACTGTATTGTAATAAACAACATATTTAAAAAACATTTAAATACGCCATATGCTGATAATTTTTTTAATAAAATTAAATTAAAAATGATATATGTATATTAAGTCTTAAATTTATTAATGCTTGACTAAAATCTAATTTCACCATTATTTATTTTCTCATAAACCTCTCGAGTCAGCAACTTATATTTCCCTGAGGCGGTTTGATAGTACATTTCATCTTGTATATTATTTGGGTTGTAGCCTTCTTTTTGTAAATCCACTTTTCTCAGTTTGAAAGTTCCAGTCAAATCAATTTCTGTTAAAAATCGAATAAATTGCGGTCGCGCATAAACTGGCAACACCTTTGCTATATCGCTAGCAAAACGCTCAAGATCCACCGTACGCTGTGGATCATATATGGCTGCCATACCAGCGCGCCCTTCCGTATGAGGTATCAACACACCATAGACTATACTATCCTTATAACTGGCCACATTACTTACTTGCGCCTCCACCTCACTGGTCGATACATTCTCTCCCTTCCAGCGGAAAGTGTCGCCTGTGCGGTCCATAAAATATAGGTAACCACGATCGTCGGATGTCAGAAGATCACCTGACAGAAATGCCATATCACCTTTCTTAAATACATCGTGTACTATTTTCTTGGACGAAGCATTTTCGTCAGCATAACCGAGGAACTCGCGTGTAGGATTACCTTTTACAATTTGGCCAATAAAAACGCCAGTTTCATTTGGCGCACAGCGTTGACACAGACCATTCGGATCGCGTATTGGTTCACCCGTATCGGGATTGGCTTTTATTATAGAAATTGGGTAAATTTGTGGTATAATGCGTGACACGAAGCCAATCGCACCGACTGTATTGTCGTTATTCACAATATTCGCATTACCCTCGGTAGCGCCATAGAACTCGCCCACACGCGGTATATTAAAACGGTCTACAAAACGTGTCCATATTTGCGGACGCAGCCCATTACCGAAGATTAAACGAATTTGGTGCCCACGATCATATTCTGACTCGGATGTGGCTAAAATGTAACGCGCCATTTCGCCGATATATTGAGCGATCTGTAGAGATAGTGTTGAATGGGTTATAAAAATAGATTAAAGAAAAAGAAAATTTCTATACTTACTGTACAATTGAAGCGCACGCAGTCGGCAAAGTAGCCCGACGCTGAGAATTTTTTGCGTATAGCGACTGTTGATCCAAACACGAGCGCTTGTCCCATGCTCATAATACCGCCGGCCGTGTGATAGAGCGGCAGAGGTGTGTAGAAGATATCCTTGCTCTTAAAACCCAACGTATAGTGTATGGCAGCCGAGATAAATATGTAACTAGGAATATTTTAAAATAATTTTATTGTGCAATTCTGCCAAATTTCTCAAATATTAAAGACACTCTGTCAAAAAAAAAAAAAAAATTTGTATAACAATTTCGTTGAAGCGAATATTGCATAGTTTTAGGGGAAATCGGAAAGAATTTTGTGAAACCCCAGAATAGGTATATCAATTGATTTCTTTTGGTAGTTTAACATTTTTGTTTTTTAATAATTAATACTTACCGTGAATGCGAAATAACTGCAGCCTTCGGCAGTCCCGTCGTGCCGGAGGTGTAAATGTACATTAATCTGTCATGATGATTGGGATGTTGAATAGCGCTTGGTTGAGTAGTCACATGGTTGGTAGAGTTCATTAGTGTTGCCAAATCTGCTGCTGCATTACGTACAGGTTTGCTTATTTCATTATTAAATTGATATAATTTCGCTGGTATTTCTGCAGCGACACTTTCTATCGTCTCCTCAAACTCTTCACCATAAATGAAAGCCGCACATTTAGCTACAGCAATACAGTGTACCAATGAAGCACCTTTTAGATTGGTGTTAACAAGCGCTGTTATAATGCCAAGTTTTGAAAGACCCAACCACATGCCAACGAATTCCGCACGATTCTCTAACAGCAAACCAATGACATCACCCTTTTTATAGCCATGATTATGGAAGATATCCGCAATGCGATTGGCAAATTGATCCAGTTGTCGAAAGGTCCATGATTGTGTTTCGCTAACTATAACCAACTTGTCCGGGTATTTTTCCACATTCATTTGAAATATGTCGCCCACAGAGATATTATTGCGCTCATAACGCTTTATGAGCACCAGTAAGCGTATGTAAGCCCAGAGAGCACTAAGGAAATGATTAAGGAAGAACATAATTTTTTAATTAATTAATTTTTAAGAAAAAAATAAATAAAAATTAAATTCAAATTACTCACGTCAGATCTCGCTTAGTCGTAACAGTCGCTATATAGAACCAACGCCAGCCAACTGCCGCTAAAATTGTCGCTAACATTGCGGCAATCAGCGCTGGCAGCCCGCACTTCCAGTCGAAGAAGTACCACAAAAGCGCCACAATAATAGCGGTGGTGCTCATTGTAAGGCCAGTAAGTAACAGGTTGGACTTGTTGCTTGCACCGTTAATTTCTACTGTCGGTTGATTTGTCGTATTGAGACTCAAACTGTGTTCTTTTCCGTTCTCAACGCTCGAGCTCTCTCGTTGAGCTTTGTCTATGTGATTTTGTTTTTCGCCATCAATGTTAATGGTTATGTGTGCTGAGGTGCATTGCTCTTTTTCAGTTCTTTTAAAATCGACCTCGTCTTCCTCGAAGCATGAAGATTCGAAGCCCTCATGTGTCTGTTGATAAGATTTTTACTTAACTAAATTAGATTTTTGAGAAACATTTAAGTCTATAAAAAGCCTACACTCATTCTTACAGTAAAAGTATGTACCAAGGTGAATTTAATAAGGAGAAGTTACTGTGATGGCAACTACCAATTTTTACACTCATGGTAGCAAAGGTTGTCAAAAAAGAATGGATGGGAGAGCTTATGGATTTTTAAAAGCGAATACATTTTTTTATAATTTTGACAATGACTACAGAAAAGTAAAAACAAAATCCGTCGTGCTTGCTGTTTTTGTCCTTCTGCTCTCACCTTCTTCTCCTATTAATTCGTTACCACGTTTCTCATGCCTAAATCTCACTATGGAGTCTACTAAAAATCTTTGTCGCACATTGTGTTTTCGGAATTTTTCTTGTGTTACTAGGAATTTTTCTTAAAATGAAAATAGGTCCTTACCACAACTAAATATTTGTCACTAAAAGCCTAGAGAACATCTCATCTGACTTAGAGCGGAAAGAGAAGATGCTTACATCATATTCGGATGCAGTGATCCAGCGTTTCTGTTTTTCTTCGGAATAATAAATTTCAAGCTAGTTAAAAAATTCTAAGTTTCAGCCAGCTTCAGCACTGTCTACGATTTATCTTTAATTATTATTTTGCTAATATAGGGTTTTCCAATAAAAACACACACCAATTGTTAAGGAAATTCTATTGTTTTTAATTTAATGTGAAGTACAATCGATAAATAAAGTTCATTCAAAGCCAATTTTTCTTCTCATCTTCTTCGACGAGGCTCAGTTTCATCTGAGTGGTGCGGTAAGTAAACAAAATTGTCGATTCTGGTGCGAAGAAAATCCACAAATTATTCATGAAGAAAACCATTACATTCACCTAAATTGACTGTTTGGTGTGGTTTTTGGTCTGGTGGAATCATATGTCCGTACTTCTTTCGAAATGAAGCTGATAGCACCGTTATTTTCAATTCAGAGCGGTATAGATCGATGATAACCAACTTTTTATGACCACAATTGAAAAAAGATGATATTAACAACAACTGTTTCCAAAAAGACGGAGCTTCGTATCTCACAGCACATGCAAAACCCGAATTATTGCGAGAAAGGTTAGGAGATTCGATTATTTCTAGAAATTGTGACATTGACTTACATCCAAGAAGTTGTGATTTAACACCAATAGACTACTTTAATTGAAGTCATTGGCCTTTAGCAACAAACCAGACTATTTTCAAGCTTTAAAACTCAATATAGAACGTGTTATTCATGGCATACGACTTAATTTAGTTCAGAACTTAATAGTACCGATTATGTTTCACATTAAATAAAAAACATTTGAATTTTCTTAAAAATTAGTGTTTTTTTATAAAAATCATATCACTCTTATTGGAAGACCATATATAAGCTTCACTTAAGATGCGTGCGCAACATAATTGAATATTCTATGCGGCTGGTAGAAAATCCAAAAGTTGTTATTAGATTAGACTCGTAGGAAAATAGGGCGGATCAACTGAGGCTGCGTACCGGTCAATCGCTACCGCTCTAGAGAGTAATGATGAGAATAAGCAAAACTAATTAGACTGTAAAAATCTGCTCTTAACCATAAATGGATAATTTACACAATAAATCCTCGCTTAAGAGCATTCCCTTTGGAAATACGATCCAATCGAAGCACGCCTCTGCCCCATATTTCCAACTAAGTGAAAGTCTTTTCCGTTACTACCATTAGGTACTCTATAGAGAACTTCCAAGACATGGGCTTGAATGACTATATGACTCTTTCTTTTAATCACTAAAACCCTAAGATGGATACACTAAATTTTCTATAACCCCGAATCATGGCTGTAAGTGTGGCAAAACGTGACAGATTTTGAATGTGAGATATGCTCTGCTGTTTCCGTTGCCTACCAGATTATTTTGCTTTGATTTATTATTATTTCGACTCGTAGTGTTTCTTGTCACTTCTGATGCAGAATTGCCAAATTTACACAGAGCGACTAAGGGATAGCTTCATTTTGATAATTAATGACAAATAGTAGTCACAATAGTAAGGATCAGTTATTGTCTTTGTCATTTGTACTAAAAATTGCTGCAAATACTCTTTAGACTCTCCGCTATGTTCAACTTGTCGACGAATCGATTCGTCGCCGCTTTCGCAGTCGCTTTTGAATTGCTGATTTTGTTCGTTCTTTTATGCAGAGTAAAGGATTACAGTGCGATTAGCTATGATAGTTCGATTGCCCTCAAATACGTGTATATGATTCTCAGATTCGGTTCTTGATGACGTGTTCTCTTTCCATTCAGGAACAGAGTCCTTCTCGCTTATTGGTGGTTGCAGTACATCGTTGTTGTAAAATATTTAATCGAAACTAACCAGCGACACGTACTAGTAGACCAAATTCTCTTTTTTATTCTTATATCAATATTTATGATATTTCGTTCCTTACTCTATTTATCTCATAGTCTCACTACATTGAGTTTTATTCTAGAAAAATATTGTGTGAGGCAGAAACTGTGTTACAACAACACCTTTATTTTATTTACTTCGATTTTATTATGCAAAATTAACTATTCGAAGGTTTATAAATTCAGAAACACACATTGCCCTTTTTACCCTAAAGTCGCTGAGCTGAGAATTTTACAATTTAATTCAATTACAATTTACGCATTTCAAACTTGCTAATTTTCTAGTTTTAATGAGTTGTAATTACTAACAACAAAACAGTACTAACTAGACTTAGCAAAAATGTATATTTGAGTCACATTCGTTGGAAACAATTAAAATTTTGCCATAATTGATTTCATACGCATTAAGCTAATTAATAAAGGGCAAGTAATTCAATTTCAAATCAACCTGTTTTATCGCAGAATTATTTACTCTTATGTTAAAAGAAAATAATAAAATAACAACAATTTAAGTGCATTATGATATCGATTTGATAATGCCGCAGCGGATTTTATTGGTTTTTTGTACTCTGAACTCGATTAATTCACTGAACTGGTTATTAAAAAATTACGGAGAGAAAATATAATCAGTACAAAAACAAAAGGAAATAGATTAACAAAAACAACAAGAAATCTAAACAATGAGTTGATCAGCGTCGGAGTGCCATAACTCTAAAGATAAAAATAAATAAACAACAAAAATAGTGCAAAAGGTGCAAACATGCATAAGCTACCTTCGTTGAGAGAAATAAGGGCTCATTAAATATTTTTAAAATTACTCACATATTTTTAAAATCCTTATACCTCAATTTTCGCTGAAAAAATCGGACAAAACAAAAAGGTAAGGTTTCGATTTGAGATGTTTTGAAGGTTGCAGTGTCAGTTTATCGGTATGTTTTCAATCTGGTATTGCGGAAACTAGTTTTTTGGTACATCGTTTATGAAGGTAATTTCGTTTGAGTGTATGTATATATGTCGCATGAATGTACAGTGGAGATCACAACTAAAAACTGGTGATATTTTTTAATCTTTGAATAAATTCGGACTTCAATTTTTTTTTTTGTTTTTTTTTTGTTTTTTTGTTCAGACAAAGAATATTATCGGCAAGTATGAGCTAAGTAAATATTCAAAATGTGTTTATATAATAAAAAATAAATAAAATAATTCGAAATAAAATAGAAGAGGAAATAAACAAAAATAAAATAAAATAAAACAAACTAAATTGAAATAAATAAAATATAATAAAATAAAATTATATAAAAAATAAATAAATAGAAATAATAAGAAATAAAATAAAATAAAATAAGGGAACACAAAAAAATAATAATATAAAAATAAAATAAAATAAAATAAAGTAAAATCAAATTAAACAAAGAAAAAAAAATTAGAAAAACAAAATTAAAATAAAATAAAATAAAATAAAATGTAATAATATAAATTAATATAAAATAAAATAAAATAGAATAAAAAAAATAAAATAAACTTAAATTAAATTAAATTAAATTAAATCAAAAATTTAAAATAAATAAATAAAATAAAATAAAATAATATAAAATAAAATAAAATAATATAAAATAAAATAATATAAAACAAAATAGAATAAAATAATGAAAGAAATGAAACAAAAATAAAATAGAATATAATAAATTAAATTAAAATAAAACAACCCAAAATAAGTTAACTTAATTTAAACTAAATTTAAATAAAATAAAATAAAATACAACTAAGTGAAGTAGAATAAGTAAATTAAAATAAAATTATATAAGTAAAATAGAATAAATAAAATTAAATTAAAATAAATTTAATTAAATAAAGCAAACTAAAATAAAACAATTTAATATGAAATAAAAAATAGTAAAATAAATAATTAATTTAATCAAAATTTATTTAAAAAATTTGCATTGTTTATTTAAGGAAATTTGCTCAGCTTAATTACTTGACTGATGCGCCTTCTAGCGCATCCAACAGAAGATCTTAAAGTATAAATAGAAATATTCAGAATTAGTACACACATAAGCGCATTATAGTATTAAAATTTTTCTCTAAAAGGTTATGTCGAATTTTAAATTATACTTTTATTACCGAGCAAAAAAAATGAAGAACTATAAAATTAAAGGTAAAAGCAATATAAGGGATATAGTTAAAAACATTATTAATTTTAGGTAAAAATTAAAAGTATGTAAAAGAAAATCTGAAATTCTCAAAATTATTTCAGATTGCAAGCACGTAATCTCAAAAATATCAAACTTTTGCACAAAGTACTAAAAAAAATATCTACTGTGCATACAAAGGTATAAATGTACATACAACTTTGATATTTCCCTTAGTGATATATAAAATATATTTAATTTAACTAGTTAATGTTTAGCCAAATAAATGTATGCACCTACAAACTTACACATTTATTTATCACGTTAAATATACATTCGCATATATATGCTAAAAATGTAATGTAAAAATATGAAAGTAGATTAGCATTTGCAGTGTATGTGTAGCTCACAAATATTCTCGAAAATTATATTTAAGTGGTACTGTAAAAGTATGCCAACACAAATTGCTTGCAAGCATTATATATTCGTATATTATGTATTCGTGTGTATATATTTTTTGACATTATTTTGTTTAGCCAACACTAATGACCGACCCTCTTTTTGAAACACTTATAATTACGAATATATAATTTTAGTTTCAGTTAACTCAGTCTTACTTTGCCATTGATCTTATTTGGCCCATCCATAGTGTTGACAGCGCTTGACCCCACCACTGAAGTGCTCATAATGCCGGTTGCTTCGCTGAATTGTGTACAAGTTTGCTTATATGTTTATATATATGTATATACAAATGCCCAAAAAAATTTAAAAAAAATTTTTTTTAATATTTTAACTCCATTAGAAATTGGTTGCATTCATTAAATCGCTCTCACTTTGCACTTCACTTAATGAATTCCGCGTAATTTTTGAATTAAAACGGCTGTTGCATTTTTCATTTTTTTTTTCAAATTCAAAAATCACTCTTTTTTTGTAATTCAATACCATTCACTGGGTCACAAATATAACTTTTTGGAACTTTATTGGCTTAAATATACAAAAATAAATTTTTGTGTCCCCCTACCGCGGATGCTGTTCACTTTTTTGTAGCAAAATTATCTAGCGTTTTTATCATTTTGCAAATTGTCTGCGTTTTGCACGATTTCACTTTTCCGCTGTGTCACCGATTGTACGCCGCTTGTGGTCCGCACAAAGTGTAATCTTTCTTACACAATATTCACCTCCATTCACAGCCGCGTTCACCGATGCATTGACTCCAGCCGATCTACAGTTGAGCTCTGCTGTGCTGTGTTGAGCCAGTGCGGTGATTTGCAATTTCAAATATGAATACACACATATGCGTTCACACATACTCGTATGTACATGTGCACTTGTATGTAGATATATACAACCGCATTACACTGCCTCTTAAACTGTTGCTCACAATTTTGTAAAACTTGTTGCGCTTGCTGTGTAGTTGGACGGTATTTGCCGGTGAGTTCCGCAACATTAAAGCAGTTCATATACTTATGCATACACACATGTTTATGTATCTGGACTACTTACATGAAATGAAGTTGATGCTTTTAGTTGGGTGATCGCATGCTTGTTTTTAGAAACCTGATTTTTGCTCTCCAAAAATGCTAGTGTGATGAATTCTTGTAAAGCGTCCCATGGCATACATAAATATTTGATTTACTTATATGTTGATAGTTTATTATTTTATGAGAAACTTGAAGAGTTAAAAAAAAAAAACATAAATAATTAATAAGAAAAGAATTTAAAATATTTACCGGAAACTAGGGCTATAAAAATGTCTTAAAAAATATGTACATGTTTTCTGATTCATGAGTCTCAATAAGTTTTGACCGTTTAACACAGGACTTTTTCTTTCATTTTTATATATCTTGTTTTCCTAAACAAAATTATTTTTTTTTTTCGAAAATGTATCATACCATTTTCTCATCTAAAGGGTGTTTTTTATAGAGGTATAGAACTTTAAGTTGGCATTACTTTTCAAGATGGCGACCGACTTAACAGCTGTCAAGTGATTTATTCTCAGTTTGGTTTGGCAATTCATCATTAATAGACTCGCGATCATCAAGTAAGGCGTAGATTCGTCGAATGGGCCCAAAACGAGATTACCGTTGTTCCCGATTTTCATAAGCGAATTTTGTTTAGCCATGAAGCGCACTTCTGGTTGAATGGCTACGTAAACAAACAAAACTGCCGCATTTGGAGTGAAGGTAATTCTCAAGTGTATGTTGAAACACCGTTACATCCAGAAAAACTGACTGTTTGGTGCGCTTTATGGGCTGGTGGAATCATTGGTCCGTACTTTTTCAAAAACGATGGTGGCCAGAACGTTACAGTCAATTGTGGTCGGTATAGAGCCATGATTACTAACTATTTCATTCCTGAATTGAATAACCATGATGTCCAGGAGATGTGGTTTCAACAAGACGGCGCAACATGTCACACAGCTTGGTGATCGCCTAATTTCACGTTTTGGACCTGTGAATTGGCCTCCAAGATCTTGTGATTTAACACCGCTAGACTACTTTCTGTGGGCTATGTAAAGTCATTGGTCTATGCGGATAAGCCACAAACGCTTGACCATTTGGAAGACAACATTCGCCGTGTTATTGCCGATATACGGCCACAAATGTTGGAAAAAGTCATCGAAAATTAGACGTCCAGATTGGACTACATCCGCGCCAGCCGTGGCGGTCATATGTCAGAAATCATATTTAAAATATAATGCCACAAGATTATCTTTCGGATAAATAAAATTCATGTCAATCGAATAATCCATCGTTGTTTTATTGCAACTTAAAGTTCTATACCTCTATAAAAACACCCTTTATAACATTGTATATATTAACTTATGATTTTTTTATATTAATAAAAAATATGTATTTAATTTCGTAAAAGCTGGTAGCCCTGCTCAAAATATATTTGGGTTTGAAAAAACTATTTTGTTTTATGCCAATATTCGAATTAATTTTTCAGTTAGTTTTATTAAAACTATTTAGTGCAGAAAGTTGAAACATCTAAATTTCAAAGCCTTTTTGATTAATCCAGCAGCCAAACTAATGCAATTTTATTTGTTTATGGTTTTTTTTATAACTTTTTTAACTTTCTTTAGGTAGCAATAATTCTGAATTTTGTATAAATTTGATATATTCGTATTGGGTTTTGGCAAACCTGATCCTAAACCTTCTTAATTTCACATATTTAAGTGAAAAAAATTATAAATAACTTGTAGATATACATACATATGTATGAGAGACATTTTGACAATAACATTGTTAAAGAAATAAAAAACAATTTATGATGAATACCTGAGTGAAATATCAATTGTTAAAAGTACCCGTATATATTGCAACAACTGTAAATAAGTTTTAACAAAAGCAACAGAACAATAAAAAATCTATAAAAACAAGCCGACTTTTCAAACAAAACCCGTAAACAGTGCATGCATATATTTTTTTTTTTTGCATAATTCCGTAAACAGCATTTGTCAGCGACAAAAACCAATTATCATCATCTCCTTTATTCTCTTTCTACTCTTAGCTAGCGTAGTCCATCAAAAATATATGAAAACGAAACAAATTTAAAAATCACCGGTGAGCATCTTGCATGCACACATTACAAGAGGAAACCCCTGCAGTGAAAACCAGGCAGTGTTGGCAGATATAAGCTAGTGAAATATTAATTTCAAAAAATAAAATAAAAAATAAAAACAATTATCTAAAAATATGTAATAATAAATAAAAATTCAACTGGAAATGGATTTTAGATTAAAAAAAAATATTTCTTTTAAGAAGTTTAACTTGATTACAATTAGAAAAAAAAATAAAAATAAAAACAAACAAAAAATTTTAATAAAAATTTAATAATAATAATAGAAAATTTAACTAGAAATGGATTTTAGATTAAAAAAAAATATTTCTTTTAAGAAGTTTAATTTGAAAAATATATTTAATATACCAACGCAAGTACCATAATTTCATTACAAAATTCAGTTGGTACGATAAATAAAAATTTCTAATAACTATACTAAGAATTATTGCATAGTGCTTTAATCGTCGTACTAAAATAAAAAAATATATAATTTTAAACATCTATGTGCTTGAGAACTCTAAGTTACTCACAATATAAGACAGAATACAAATATTTAAAACATTTTTAAAATCATAAACAGGGGAATCATCACTTTGTTGTTTCCATCAAATTCTATTAGTTTTGTAGTTATCAAAATTGTTATTTCAATAATTTGCAATAAAAAACTTAATTACAATTTTTACAGCCTTTAAATTGATTCGATATTTTTAAAGTCCTCAAGTGCTGGTGGAAAGATTTGCAAATAATAAAAAATTAAAAAAAAAATTAGTTAATTAGTAAAATAAAAAACCAAATTCCATAAAAACGTATTTTAAATTGTTATTATACAAATGTATTTCATAAAAATATTGAATAAATTAAAGTCTATCGAGAGGTACTCAAGGAAAAATAAAGTAATTTAAAAGTCAAATAAATATTTCTCCTCAATTAATATTATGAAAGAATTTTTATTTTTATTTAATACAATAATAAAGTTAAAAGCTTAATGAATGTTAATTGCAAAAAAAAAGTATATATTTACTTTTCTTTGCGTTGTCGATTTAATTGCATGTTCTAAACAGAGTATTATTTTCTGCTTCGAAATTGTTTAACAAATCTGGTTATCTTAAGATAATTTTTTCACAATATTCGTTTTTATCCAACAAAAGAATTTTAATAATATTTACGAAAATTTTCTGTAAACCCAGTTCTTTTAAAATCTACTAACTTATCGAAACAAGTATTTTTAAGAACAAAAAAATCTTGGATTGGTATAGAGCCATGATTACTAACTATTTCATTCCTGAATTGAATAACCATGATGTCCAGGAGATGTGGTTTCAACAACACGGCGCAACATGTCACACAGCTCGTGACACAATAGATTTATTGAAAGACACGTTTGGTGACCGCCTAATTTCACGTTTTGGACCTGTGAATTGGCCTCCAAGATCTTGTGATTTAACACCGCTAGACTACTTTCTGTGGGGCTATGTAAAGTCATTGGTCTATGCGGACCATTTGGAAGACGCCGTGTTATTGCCGATATACGGCCACAAATGTTGGAAAAAGTCATCGAAAATTGGACGTCCAGATTGGACTACATCCGCGCCAGCCGTGGCGGTCATATGCCAGAAAGAAGATAATTTTTTCACAATATTCGTTTTTATCCAACAAAAGAATTTTAATAAAATTTACGAAAATTTTCTGTAAACTCAGTTCTTTTAAAATCTACTAACTTATCGAAACAAGTATTTTTAAGAACAAAAAAATCTTGAAAACGTAACTAAAATATGTAAATTTCAATTATTTGTATAACGAAAATGTCCTCGAAGGCTTTGACTTTCCTAATTAAGAGATAACAGAAATTCATATTCTTTTGTTTTTGTTCTGTTTAAAAAGATTATAAAAAATATTAAATATAAAAAAAAAAAATCCAACCTTTAAACTGCTGTAATGGGCTAATACTCAGAATTTTTTGTGCTATAAATATACACCAACATGTATACGTGCATATATGAGCACTAAAAAATAACACGAGCTGCTGATTTATAGAGTTAGAACTTTAATAATTACACGTTTCACTGATTTACGAACATACATTTACAATCTACTGTATGTGGGAACATGCATGATTAGTTCTTTGCAATTTGAAAATTACAATATAATTATCATATAAACGACTTGCAATCATTTGATCACGAGATGCACCGGACGTGTGCTAACTTCATAATGGAACATTAACAAATTGGTTTAGATTTGCAATAAATAAAAAATATTAATCACAAAAAAACAAACAAATCACAAAAAAAATATAAAAAATTAAATAAATTTGAATTTTGCAAAACAAAATAAAATTTAAAAATAATAATGTAAAGGGATATAAAATAAAATAAAAAATTCAAAATACAATAAATAAAATAAAATAATATACAATTAAAAAAATAAAAATAAAAATAAAATTAAATTAAATAAAATGAAATAAAAAAATAAAAAAATATAAAAAATTATAATGAAATAAAATAAAATAAAATAAAATAAAATAAAATAAAACTAAACAAAATAATATAAAATAAATTAAAGTAAATAAATAAAACAAAATAAAAAAAATAAAATAAAATAAGGCAAAATAAGATAAAATGAAACATAAAATAAAAAAATAAAAATAAAATTTAATAAGATAATTATTACATAGTAGAATAAAATATATTAATTAGAACAAAAAATAAAAATAAAATATAATTAATTTAAAAAAAAATATTGAAAAAAAATTAAGAATTTATAAAAATTAAAAAAAGAATTATAATAATAAAATAAAATTATGTAAACTAAATACAAAATTAAGTAAAGAAAATAGAATTAAATGAAATGAAATTAATTAAATTAAGATAAAGTAAAACAAAATTAAAATAAGAATAGAATAACATAAATAATTAAATTAATAAAACACAATTTAAAATAAATAAATTGAAATGAATCCAAATCAAATAGGGTAATTAAAATTACTATCACAGGACTGTGAGTGATCGTTGCCCCTGTTTTAAGTACAACAAAAAAGAAACTGGTTAATTTCTCAATATTGAAAGCTTATTTACTCCAACAGTGATAATAAGACAAAATTTAAATCATGTAGAGCAATATTTATTTTAAACATTTTGTAATTAAATTTTTTTCTTACTAAAAATTAAAAAAAATATTTATATATGCAAATGATTGTGGGCTTTAATAAAATCGAACATGATTGCATGTGCACTTGTACATATATTTCTTAGTAAATTTGACGTAAAACAAAAAACGTCAAATCAAGTAACATAACCGTAAGCAAATTAGCCTATTACGATAAACAAAAAATAATAATCAGATTCGGTGCTCATAATACATGACTGTATTCATTTATGCATGAACATGTGCGCATAGTACATATGTATATATTTATACACAGGTAAAACAGCAGTACAAACAAATAGCATGAAGCCAGTGCCAAATTGAGCAGCACAAAGATCACTGCTTTTCACCTTATACACATATCGCTGCCACAACAATACGATGGAGTTGAGCATGATATTGGTAGCGGCTTCATTGTGCCGCACATACATACGCAAATGTATAGACATTCGCATGGCGCATTCCAAAGAGATTCAAAGAAAAAAAAAACGTTGATGAAAAACTTAATAAGACGTCTAAGTTAGCAGCAGTCAAGACAATGTACCGGGGAAAAATAGCAACAAAGCGAAATAAAATCAAAACGAAAGTAAAAATAATAATCGTAAATTGGTTGGCGGGATTATAAGATTCTTGTGAAGTCATTTGTGGCAGTTGAAAAGCTTTCGTCTTGGAGGCGTATGAATTTAATGTGACCACGTGTGTACATATGCGAGTATGTGTTGAGATACTCACCTATAGCACCCCAGGGAGTGTTGAGCCAAACGGGCGGCAAGTGAATTATAAATTAGAATAAACAAAACACCGTAAATGTCCTTGAATATGCTTTAGTGTAATAAATTTCTAAGAATTTGGTAGCATGGAATGATTACGCTACTGAGCTTTACAGCTCCAAAGTCTAATTTCACATTTTTTCACCTCAGCATTGCAGTAATTACGCTAACAATGTAGAAGAGAAACTGAAGCTACTAATTTTTGAACTGATTGACTTGAATTGGTATGAAAAAAATATTTGTTCTTTTGTTTTGTATTTAAAATTAAATTTAAAAGCAAGTTTTAACATCCCTTTTCGATGACAATTCCAAAAATTTATTAAGTAATAAATCTCCACTGAAGTCTGAAATATGTCAATTCGCAGTAGAAAAAATTGAAAATATGGAAAATTCCTTAAGCCACATTATTTTTTAACGAAATTTTTTTTAAAGTTTTTATGAGTCACTAGATAATCTATAAACAAAACAGTTGTGCTTTTTTGATTTAAATTTAATGAGTCTCCAAGTCTTTTTGAAGGTCAACGCAGTGAAATTTTTTTGGAACTGTTTCAACAAAAACCTATAGATCATTTAAAATTTGATACAGTGATGTCACATTATTACTTTAAATGATATAAAAGATTTTCCAATAGGATGATGATATGATTTCTAAGTGTCGTTTTGTCCACTTTTAATATGCCATGATGTGACATTTTTTTTTTCATTTTATGCAGTAATGTTTACAATTTCATCCATAAACGTCGTGAATTTATTGATTTTTCTATGGAACAACTTGAAAACGATAACGATTTTTTTAAGAAAATCATCTTCTCCGATGAGGCTCACTTTCATCTGAGTGGTGCGGTAAATAAACAAAACTGTCGATTCTGGTGCGAAGAAAATCCACAAATTATTCATGAAGACAGTTTGGTTTAGGTTTTGGTCTGGTGGAATCATCGGTCCGCAATTATTTTTAAATGAAGCTGGTAGCACTGTTAATGTCAATGGAGAGCGATATAGTTCGATGATTACTAACTCTTTATGGCCACAATTTGAAGAAGAAGTACTTCTTAACAACCTTTGGTTCCAATAAGACGGGAGTATGTATCACACAGTACGTACAACAACGAGTTATTGCGAAAAAGGTTTGGAGATTCGAATATTTCAAGAAATTATGGCATTGAATGGCCCCCAAGAAGTTATGTTTTAACACCATTAGACTATTTCTTGTGGGGTTATTTGAAGTCTTTGGTCTTTAGCAATAAACTATGCTCTCTTCAATCTTTAAAAGTCAATATTGAACGTGCTATTCATGATATACGACTAGATTTAGTGGAAAAAGTATTCAAAAATGGGACTCATCGAATTCATTCCTGCGAAAGAAGACGTGGAGGCCACTTGATGATGTTATATTCAGAACTTAATTGTATCGTTTTTCTTCACATTAAATAAAAAATATTTGAATTTCCTTAACAATTAAAGAAATAATATCACTCTTATTGGAAACCCCTATACTTACAAATCTTATTTATAATTTATTTATCTCAGGTTTTTCTTAGCTCTGACTATTTAAACCCCTTAAAAACCGTATTCTGTTTGCTCCCATAAAATTAAATGGCCCTCACTTATGAGATTTACTGCCCATTCCATTTCGGGTTTAACAGCATAAGCTAGCAATTTTATGAACCTCAAAAATCAATATTATATTATTATTATTATTATTATACTTTCCCACTAAAAATAAGTTTTATTTATTTGTATATATAAATAAAAAATAAGAATTCCGAAGTCTTCAAACCTTTCATGAAGATATCAAATTAATTGTAAATTGGCAAAATTTGATTTTGATAATTTTCAGTGTATAAAATACCAAATTTCATGCTCCTAGATACCTTATTAGCGAATTTTTTGACCCAACACCTCATATCTGAAAATATCGGCAGTAGGGGGCTATATGATATAGTATTCCGCTTTCGATGATTTTCACTACCAATATGCGATTCATAAAATGTGTGTATAAATCAATTTTCACGCCCCTAGATACTTTTTTGTGGATCTTTTTTACCCAAAAAGCCATATCTGAACAAATCGATTTTAGGAGCTATATGATACAGTAGTCCGATTTTGATTTTTTAGTACCAATGTGCAATTCATAATATGTGTATAGGATACCAAATTTCATGCTCCTAGATCGTCTTTGACTAAGTTTTGACCAAAGCCGCACATCTGAACAAATAGGCGTATGTGAGCTATGGCATATTCGCCGGATTGCAATGATTTTCAGAACCAATTTCCAATTGCAAATGCTATGCGTAGTATACCAACGTTCACGTTCTTATTTACCTTTTTTAAAGATTTATGACCGTATGTCGTATATATGCTATAGTGGTCCGATCTGGTCGGTTCTCACAAATGATTGTTTCAATTTGTAAATATAGATAAAATATCTCGAAAATTGTGGGACTAGTTTGCTAAACTCAGCTCGTACTTACATACATGAAAGGTATAAAAACACGATTTTGTTTACTAAATTATTTTATTAGCCCTATTCTGTTATCATTCAGAAAATTAAGTTGCTTCCCATGGTAAGCTCTACATGTTCCGATATCAATAGTATAATTTTAGGCGCTGTTAAATTCATTATTGTTTTGAGACTAACTCTGTATAAAATATAAATTTGTAAGCCCTGTGCACATAAAAACTCTAAAAAAAAATTTCATTTCATTAAATTTACAATAAAATTTTACAACATTTAATTTGAAGAAAATTATTTTTTAATAGTCCCTGTCTACATATTCAAAATACATAACACATACGTTGGAATGAAATTCAAGCAATAATTATTGTCCATGAAAGGCAATTGCAATTGAGTACTCATCCAATGCATCCCTGTGGTTAAATAAACGCAAAGTGTTAACTCCACGTTGAGTTTTTATGTATAATAAAATAGAATTATATACATACATATATGTATGCATGTGTATTTATATATGTTTATTGGCATATACGTTAGTGAGATTATAGTAGTTTCACGGTACGTATGAGTAATATTAAAAATTGTTTTAAATTGTTTTTGAACGTATTTTAACTTAGCTTCTACCATGTGTTTGTATGTATATGTATAAGAACACCTGCCTTTGGCAATTCTTTTACTTCCAACACAACTAACTAAGTAAGCACACTTCACACAAAGAAACATGCATATGGTCATATGTATGCGTATATTTATGAAGGGAATAGATTCGGTTGTCATACCAACAATAATTTCAACTCAATTTGCTCCTACATGCTGTACATGTGAACTCATTGTCTACATATACTCATACGAGTACACACACGCGCATTTAAAATTTGTTCACTGATCTTGCCTACACGAATTCACTTATACCCACACTGGCTGTTGAATTTTTCAGTTGAATTAAAGCGCGAGTCGTTGTGACTACACATACTCGTACACACTCTCAAACAAACGTATGCATATGGGCTACATTACCCTTGGCTAGACAGGAGTCTTTGTTGCACGTTAATTGCTGCAATTATTATCCCTATTATAGACATATGTATGTATGTATATCTGTACGTCGGTTTACTGGTGTCTATATATCACGTATTAATGTTGTTGGTATTCGAATGAGGTTAATTACTACGAGAATCCTGTTAATAATGTTTATGCAAATTTAACTAGAATCGTAAATATTGATGTACAGACATACAGACATATTCACATATATACATTCTCATATATGTGTTGTGTGGCAGAAATAACTGCGATATTGAATTCACTTTGGGCAATAAGTGATAGTGGAAATTTTAACAGTTTGACTTAAATTCTGAAATATTAATGATGAACTTGGGCAGCTCGTTATATTCTGAAATTTTATATTTGTCTAAAGGTGAAATACTAAAAAAGGTGAGATTTTTCGTAATAATTGCTTTGGAGCAGCAGGAAAGGTAATATACGTATGACAGCTCATTTCGGGGCTGCCTTAGCTCAATGTTGTATTTCGGAAAAAGAGGGAATAAATTTCGGGCACTTTTATGTAAAACTTTATTTTTTAGTATTATCCGGATAGCAATCAAATGAAATAAGGCAGAGTTAGAGTTTATTTACCTTAATAATTAGTGGTAATAAAAATATATCAAGCTTAATGAAGAAATTTTAAGCAATGAGACTAATTATAATTAACAATTAATTCACAATTTCCTATGATTGAAATGTATACGAAATTTAAGAAGTAAACTTCAGAATTAAAATAAACTTTATCACAAAAAATATTAGGGCATTTCTTAAATTTCTTTAACGATAATAAAATCGTATATAAGAGAAATATTTATCAATTTAGTTACAATATTTTATTTACATCGGTTCTTGTATTACTTGTTTTTCATTATTTCAGACAACTCTGCAGGTGTTTCACAAAGGTTTGGATAAGAATTCAGCACATAGCTTTAATTATTACTTCCAGCAATTTAATTTAATTTAAAAACTCCTTCTGCTTCACTTAGTTTTTGTTTTCAAACCTGAGTCTATATTTTATAAGCAGCGTTTACCTAAAAAAATATTTTCGTAATCTGAACTTAAACTGTGTAGAGTTGGGATTGTCATGTAGTCTAGCTTTAATATGCCTTGCTCCAAAGTGTTCAAAATTGGTTGATTTAATCATGTGCTCAGATGTTACTCTAAACCATACAAGGGATCATGGATACGAAGCCTGATCAGACCAAATACAAGTTTATAGTCAATTTATTAAAAGCAAAAAGGAAGTGCTGTCTTCGGTCTTACCGAAACTTTTGTTTCTTATGTGGGCATAATTTTGATATTATATTGTTTAAGTTTTTTTTGACGATTTGAACCGAATTATCTAAGAAATCGATGGTGGCAATAGTTATTTGAACCTCCGTGCGTAGAATACCAAATTTTCTGGGCTTAGATGCTTTACTGGCAGATTTTTGAGCCCAAACCTCATATCTGATGAAATCGGTTGAATGTGGATTATATAAGTATTATAGTGGACGGATTTTGATGTTTTCAGTACCAATATGCAATTCATTTTATTGTTTCGAGTTTGCTAAGTTAGCTCGATGATTTCCCAAATCCTTCGAGACCGATCACTGGATTGTTAAATAAATGCCACCAAATATGTTTGCAATTTCTCGATTACAAAGAATTACTCAATGTTCTTTTATTACTCAATAACTAACAATACATTCACTTTTTAAATTCACTTATATTACAATTTTCACAATGCACTATTTTTATTTCACAGTAGTGTTATCACAAACGCATTCACTTTACGAATGACTACCTCTGCAATTGTGTTTCGCCCTTGTATAAGTTAACACACCACAGTAGCCAGCAAAAATAAGAACAACTACACATCGGAGTGAAACACGCTTCCGTCCAATTCCACCGAAATCGCTGACGATGCGTCTGGAGCTGAGCGTGCGAAAATTATTTATCTGACTAAAGAAGCCAAGTACTCCACTGTCAACGATATTGCTGACGATGCGCCTAACGAGTTACGCGTGACAGAAAACAAACACCTATCGCTGCGAATTGCAGTCGGCAAGTCACGCGGCAGAACATGTGTAGGGTTACTGTAAGAAATAGCCAGGTATTCAGGCGCATTCGCCGCTGTAATTAATTTATGAATGCCAGTTGTATTTACTCACTCAAGGAGAACGGCTGCCCTTGTTCCGTACGAGGGAAATAAAGAATTATACCATTCGAAACCGGTCGTCTTAATAATTGGCGCCCAACGTGGGGCCACAACAAAGTCCTTGTCAAGGATAATCGTGGCCGCGGTGCTCGAACGCACGTCGAAGAACAATCTGAACAATCTTAACAAAAAGTTCGCTATCAATGAAGTGTTGTGAAAAACGCATACGTATCTGCGAAAACATTTAAAGCACAGGTGCACGAACGCACGTCGAAAAACAATCTGAGCAATCTTAACAAAAAGTTCGCTATCAACGAAGTGTTGTGAAAAACGCATACGTATCTGCGTAAACATTTAAAGCACATTTTAGTGCGAACAAAAATCAATAAAAAGCAAAAAATTTAATGAGGCCTTGCACGCCAAGCCTAGGCGTTGCCATCGAGTGACGATAGAAGCTCCAACAAAGTCCGCACGCCAAGCGTGGGCGTAGCCACCCGGGGACGGAGGAAATCTCGAAACACAACAATCGAAGGACGAAGGCGAATAATGTACTATTTTACTATGAAAGAATCTATGTAAGTAGAGTGCTCGTATTTGTGATTGAGTTTAACTGAATTAAAGCGTCAGCTTATCTGAAATAATTTAAGTAGACAGTGTGATTTGAATTGGAAATAAAAAATTTAAGTAAATAACTGAAGCCAAGAAATATCAGGGACCATGGACGAAAACAGTCTTCGCGCCATGCTGGGTGCCGCTGTACGGACCGCAACGGAGCAGACGAGACGTGACTTCCAAACGACTATTGACGAACTTACCGCTAGGTTAAGACTGATCGAAAGACCGGTTCAGGTAGAGGAGTACAGGGAGATCATAATCGACCCTACTGTTAGGTGCGATGAATCGCTGGATGTCGTGAAATCATTACCAGAGTTTAATGGCGACCATTCACGATACGTGTCGTGGCGCCAGGCGGCTCATACCGCATATAAAATTTTTGAAATGGCGCAGGGTAGCTCGAAACACTATCAGGCAGTGTCTATCATTAGAAACAAAGTCGTCGGATCAGCGGATTCGACACTGGCGTCATTCAATACAATCCTTAATTTCAAAGCAATAATAGCAAGCCTAGATTTCACCTACTCAGACAAGAAACCCGTCTACATCTTGGAGCAGGAAATGTCTACCCTCCGACAGGGAAGACTGTCTATTACAGCGTTTTACGATGAGGTGGGAAGGAAACTAACCGCTATTATCAACAAAAATTTAATGACCTACGAAAACAAGAAGGATGTCCTGGAATCACTAAATGCCAAATACCGTCAGGATGCATTGAGGGTATTCATATCGGGCCTCAACCACCCGCTATGCGATATCCTATTTTCGTCAAGGCCATCCGACATGGCATCGGCCTTGGCACTAGCGCAAGAACTGGAATCCAACCAGACGCGCTCGTTATTTGCCCAGAGGTTTTCAGAAAATAGATTCCCAGCTACCGGCATGCAATCACGTAACTTCACCGGAATGCCGTTGATTAGCCCTCATTTCTATAGACAGCCAGGTGGACAACCGCAACAGAAGTCTATCTCGAGGCCCATTCCTATGGATGTGGATCCAAGCCTCTCAAGATTCAGATATCCACAGCAGAACATGGGTTCCAATATTAAGGCTGCACCACAAGTGGTACAACCATCAACTTCTTCTCCTATTGCAAGGAATTTCCCTTCAGGAAGGACAGCTTTCGGGAATCAATACCCAAGAAATACCGTAACTTCCGATACTCAACAAGCACAGAAAAGACAACGCGACAGCGACCGCGCTAACCTCAATAAAATACAACGCTTAAACCATTTAGGGCAAAGTACCGTGACGGACGATACTAATGAGGATCCCAATTGTTATTACCAACCCGAATATTCTGATGACTGTGCAGACAACGAAAACTCTTATACTGACTGCCCGTCCCAGGAAGAAACCACAGACGAGATAAATTTTTTAGGGGTAAATCCCTGCTACCATACGTTAGCAGGACATTCGGAGGAAAGCAACTAAAACTATTAATAGAAACAGGTGCGTCTAAAAACTACATTAAAGAATTCAACTGGAAGGGTATCAAACATGTGGCATCGCCCTTCTTTGTTACGTCAATTCATGGCAAGAACGAAATCAACAAAAAATGCACTATAAATATTTTCAATACAAATACTTCATTTTTTATTTTACCGACTCTGCATACTTTCGACGGCATAATTGGCTATGACCTTCTACGAGAAATAGACGCCAGACTGGACATAAGAAAGGGCATTATTAATTATAGGGGCGGTTCAGAGAAACTAATGTACTTTTATTGCAAGGATGTTAATAACATCATTGCCAATGAAGACGTCGAGCAATTGAAATTAAAACACGCTGCTGTTTTTTCCGACCCAAACGAGTCCTTGCCATACAACACAAATATCGTAGCCAACGTACGCACAGAAGATAACGAGCCAGTTTACGCCAAGTCGTACCCATACCCGATGGCAGCTTCTGGATTCGTAAATGAAGAAGTGAGTAATCTGTTGCGCGATGGCATTATTAGACCATCACGATCGCCTTATAACAGCCCGGTGGTGTACAAGAAAGGAACAAACGATGCAGGGGAAAGGAAGATGCGTATGGTAATAGATTTCAAAAAACTAAATGCGAAAACCATCAGCGATAGATACCCGATTCCCGACACTTCGGTCATTCTGGCCAATCTGGGAAAATCATCAATTTTCACCACAATAGATTTGAAATCCGGTTTTCACCAAATCACGCTGGCGGAAAAGGATAGGGAAACCGCATTCTCCGTAAACAAAGGAAAATATGAGTTTTGCAGGCTACCATTTGGTCTAAAAAATGGCCCCAGCATTTTCCAGCGCGCCATCGACGACGTCCTTAGAGACGAAATCGGTAGGAGCTGTCACGTCTATATAGATGACATAATCATATTCTCCAGCGACTACGAAACACACCTGCAAGATGTGAGCCGGATTCTTTGACAAATTATACTTGGCCAATATGAGAGTATCCTTGGAAAAAACTCAGTTCTTTAAACCTGAGGTTGAATTTCTTGGATTTGTTGTCTCCAAGGATGGTATTCGAACATCGAAGGAGAAAGTAAAAGACATTGTGGACTACGAGGTTCCTAAAACGCTGCGCGCCTTGCGCTCCTTCCTAGGCTTGTCTGGTTACTACCGGCGCTTCATTAAGGACTACGCGCGAATTGCTAAACCCTTAACAAAGTATTTGGGGGGTGAAAATGGAACAATTGGCGCAAATGTTTCCAAAAAGATAGAAATTGTATTTGACGATGAAGCCCATAAAGCTTTCCAGAAAATTAAAGATATTTTGTCCTCAGAGGACATTCTTCTTCTCTATCCAGACTATGATAAACCCTTCGATTTAACGACAGATGCATCCTCTCATGCCTTAGGCGCCGTGCTTTCACAGGAGGCAGGCCTATTACTATGATATCGCGAACCCTATCTCAGACAGAGGAACATTATGCGACCAACGAGCGAGAGCTCCTCGCAATTGTCTGGGCCCTTCAGAAACTTAGAAATTACTTATATGGTGCAAATAACATTAACATTTACACTGACCACCAGCCCCTTACCTTCTCGATATCGGATAAGAATCCGAATGCTAAGTTAAAACGATGGAGGGCTTTCGTGGAAGAATTTTCACCTAAATTCCACTATAAGCCAGGCAAGGAAAACGTTGTGGCGGACGCATTATCGAGGCAACATATAAATATCTTAGATCCTAAGGCAGATCTCCCATCAGAGGACGAGACGGCTCATAGCGAAGAATCGTCAACGGACGTTATCGCCACGTCTCCCAACCCCATTAACTCCTTTAGAAATCAGATAATCCTTGAAGAAGGGACCACAAGCTCGAAAACCACGAAAATTTTGTTCAAGTCGCAAGTTAGGCACCGTATAACCTTTCCAAGCGTAGATGCAATTTTTGAACAAATAAAGGACTGCATTAACCCCAATACTACGAACGGACTGCTATGCAAACTTTCTGTCCTGGGTAAAATCCAAAACAAAATCAAAAGTGATTATCCAGCCGTGAAGTTCGTCCACACAAAGTTTTTGGTCACAGACATCTTTAATGAGGACGACCAAAAGGAAATTCTTCATACAGAGCACAGCAGAGCGCATCGCTCCCTTAGGGAAAACATGGTGCAAATTTTGAGAGATTACTATTTCCCGCATATGCGTAAAATGCTGAAGGAAATAATCCTAAACTGCAAAATTTTCCAGGAAGCAAAATTCCAACGTCATCCAGCAAACCCCAAAATAGGACGCACACCGATTCCTAGCGAACCTGGTGAAATACTTCATATAGACATTTTTTCGACGGACGGCAAACATTACTTGACCTGCATAGACAAATTTTCAAAATTTGCCTTAGTCCAATCAATTGCTTCTAAATCAATAGCAGATATAAAAGAACCTATAATCCGTATCATGAATTTTTTCAAAAATACCAAAATCCTTGTATGCGACAATGAAAAATCCCTAAACTCAAATACTGTAAAATCCCTACTGAGAGATAATTTCAATATTTCGATTTTTACAACCCCACCTCACCATAGCACAACGAATGGACAGATAGAACGGTTTCACGGCACGCTTTCGGAAATTAGTAGATGTATTAAATTAGGACCTTTTGCTGCTCGCCGCATATAAATACAATAGAACGATTCATTCAGTGACAAGACAACGACCCATAGACATTATTCATTCCGGCACACAAAAATTCCTAGATGAAATTAAAGACAGCCTGACCAAAGCACAAAATTCTGACCTTAAATACCACAACCAAAAAAGAGTAACAAAAATGTTTAAGCCAGGTGAAAAGGTTTTTATAAAATCCAACAGGAGACTTGGTAATAAACTTAGCAGATTATACACAGAAAAAATAGTTCAAATAGATTTGGGAACGACCGTCCTTATCGACGGCAAACAAATTCACAAAAGTAATCTGAGATAGTTTTGTTTTATCATTAGGCTCCTGATTTTGATGGCGGCTGCGTTATCTCGGTCGGAAGTTTTAAATTTTACTGATTCTGTCTACATCCCTATTTCGGACGGAGAGGTTGCAATTTACCGCCAATATAAGCATATCATTCACCACCTGAATTTGACAATTTACGAGAACATAGCCGGAGAAACGCATGACCTTCTTGAGAATTTCCCACAGTCTCACATTAGAAAAACCATCCAACTGGACGTAGACCGCATATTACGACTAATAGACTCATTAAGAATTCACCATCGACAATCCCGTAGCATAAATCTCCTCGGCACCGCTCTCAAATACGTAGCTGGATTTCGATGACTTTAACCAACTTCAGACACGAACAGAATCCTTGATTGAAGCAAACGAACAACAGATCTATATTAATAGCCAGCTCCAAATTAGAATTAACCAGCTAACCGACACCGTAAACAAATTAATTAGCTCGACCAAGCAGCATGAAATTGACACTGGACATCTTTTTGACCTGATATCAGCAAGAAACAGAGCGTTAATTGACGAAATAGAATCAGCCCTGTATTCCGTCACTTTGGGTAAGATACAATTGATTAATCCAATATTGTTAAATAGTGATGAGGTTAAAAATTTACTAACTAACGAGCACTCTACAGGTATTACAATAAGCGATCTACTAACAGTCTCAAAATTAAAAATTTTGCAAGATTATGACAACATATATTTCATAATTAAATACCCAATAGTAGAACAAAATTGTAAGAAAATTAGAATTAAACCAGTTGTAAGAAATTTAAAGTCAATTATGATAGAGACTAGTGTAGTATCTAAGTGTAACAACACATATCAACAACTTGCGAATTGTAAAATCCCTTATCAACTATATTTTGCCAAGTGTCAAATACGAATAGCTCTTGTGTGTTGAATTTGTTAAGCCAGCGCCTAGCGTCCTGCCAGACTATTACAGCTGATCACATCGAAGCAGTGGAGGAAATCGACGACGGCTTAATTATTATAAATGATAAATTGGTTGAAATTCGCGAGGAAACTCCCCGCCAGTAATCTTGAATGGAACATTCATGATAAAGTTCACAGAGAATACCACCATCAATGGCACTACGTACACCAACTGGCGGAAGATTGTACGCGCGCATCCCGAGGCCGCACCCGCACAATTTGTGAACCTGACAAATCATGCCACTCTTTTGTCCCTTCCTTACCTGCACAACATTAACCAAAAAAATCTGCGACACATTGCATCATTGAGGGGACTTGTCGAAGCACAATCGTCTCAATGGCTTATAGCCTACATCTTAACAATGGTATTTTTTATTGTTCTCATATCAGCCTACATAATCTATAAAAGACGGAAGCGCATTGCTAATATTGCAAGATTGAGCAGCGTTCTTAAGGGAGCCGTGGACGTCCCCTCTTCTAGCGGGGAGTAGTTAACACACCACAGTAGCCAGCAAAAATAAGAACAACTACATCGGAGTAAAACACGCTTCCGTCCAATTCCACCGAAATCGCTGACGATGCGTCTGGAGCTGAGCGTGCGAAAATTATTTATCTGACTAAAGAAGCCAAGTACTCCACTGTCAACGATATTGCTGACGATGCGCCTAACGAGTTGCGCGTGACAGAAAACAAACACCTATCGCTGCGAATTGCAGTCGGCAAGTCACGCGGCAGAACATGTGTAGGGTTACTGTAAGAAATAGCCAGGTATTTAGGCGCATTCGCCGCTGTAATTAATTTATGAATGCCAGTTGTATTTACTCACTCAAGGAGAACGGCTGCCCTTGTTCCGTACGAGGGAAATAAAGAATTATACCATTCGAAACCGGTCGTCTTAATAATTTATACTCAATCGATATCAGCAACTAACGACCGGAATAATCGAAGCGTTCTCGATAACGAGTGTTCACGCTCTGGAACATGCCAGCTATCGGTTTCTTTCTTTCATTTGACATTGGTTTCGCATTTTCGCTGCAATATGTTATATGATCTCACACTACATGAATGCAATTCATGAAAAAAAAAACAATGAGTGCGTCGTTGGTGTTTATAATTCACGCATTTTATAATACACGAAAATTATACATGAATTTTGCCGAATATATATATATATATATTTGGCGCTTTGTAACCGCTGAAGCGATTTTCGGCCGAGCTCCTCCTCCAATTTGTGGTTTTGCGTCTTGATGTTTTTACCAACAAATAGAGGGACCTACAGTTTATTCTAAGCCGCCTCCGAACAGCTGATGGATTTTTATAAGGAGCTTTATATCATGCCAGAAATACACTCGGCTAGGACTAGGGCTTGACATTCCCTGCCGAGGGGCGACCGCAATTAGAAAAATTTATTTTCTATAATTTTGGATGTTGCTCGAACCTGGCTCGAACCCAAGCGATGCTAACCACTCGGCCATCGCGGCCGCGAATTTTGCCGAATACATAACATTTTTGTTTTGAATTCTTAATTTAACGATTTTTTAATTGCTGCATATAAACAACCATTTTTTAATTCGTGAAAAAAGAATTGTAATGCATAAATGTATTATGAGTTACTATTTTGGATTGTTTATAACCCTAAATAAACCTTAAATACCTATAAAATAAACTGAAAAATTAGTTCGTGCTCAAACAGAAAGACAGAGGACAGACAGCTGAATTGGACCGTCTTTTTCTTCTTAGAAAAGTCAGCTTTTAACATAAAAAATTAATGTTATTAATTTTTCAAATATTTTCAAAAAAGTGATCATTTTTATGCATTATGGAATAAACATGTCCAAAACGCTCGACATGCTAATTAGAAAGGCTGCCCTTTACTCTGATATAGATATCCGTTCTAACATAAGTGAGTTAACTTCAAACCATGAGCGTTTCTTGAAAATAAAACAATTTGTGTATTCCAACATATTTATATTTCATGTAAGAGAGGGTAAATTTAAGTATAATCGCATTTACTAACCGATTGATATACGTATGTAAGTTTGTGAGTTCTATACTAACGAGCAATGCGACGATGCTTGTCAAAGTTATGATCAACATTTTCCAGCTATTGAGTAGTTCGATCTGCACAAGAAAAACTTTCAATCTAATTTGTCAAAATTTCTATAAAATTTTAATATATAAAGAATACTGAACGAAATAAATTTTGAGTTCTATTAACTATAAGTGATCGTTAGCAGTTTCAAGGCTGAAAAAATTAACTAGGATTTAGAAATTTGTTATCGGGTTTATAAAAATGATAATTATATATAATTAAAGGGCTTTCCAATAATATGATTTCTAAGTGTCGTTTTCGCCATTTTTAATATGTCTTTTTTTAATTGTACTCAGTAATGATAATAATTTCATCATGACAAGCCATTGGACCACCAAAAATGCCGTGAATTTGCTGATTTTGGCTTGGAACAACTTGAAAACGATAAAGATTTTGTTAATAAAATCGTCTTCTCCGATAAGGCTCACTTTCATCTGAGTGGTGCGGTAAATAAACAAAACTGTCGATTCTGGTGCGAAGAAAATCATTATTCATGAATAACCATTACATTCATGAATAACCATTGCATTCACCTAAATTGGCAGTTTGGTGTGGTTTTTGGTGGAATCATCCGTCCGTACTTCTTTCGAAATGAAGCTGGTAGCACCGTTACTGTCAATGGAGAGCGGTATAGTTCGATGATAACCTACTTTTTATGGCCAAACTTGGAAGAAGTTGATCTTAACAACATCTGGTTCCAACAAGACGGGGCCACGATTATTTCATGAAACTGTGACTTTGGTCTTTAGCAATAAACCTGACTCTCTTCAAGCTTTAAAAGTCAACATTACACGTGCTGTTCATGACATACGACTTGATTTAGTTGAAAAATTGCTCAAGAATTGGGTTAATCGAATTCATTCCTGCAAAATAAGGCGTGGAGGCCATTTGAATGATGTTATATTCAGAACTTAGTTGTATCGATTGTACTTCACATTACGTAAAAAACATTTGAATTTCCTTAACAATTAGTGTGATTTTTTTTAAACTCTTATTGGAAAACCATATATAAACTTTAAACAAAAATTTCTGGATCAGTTTCACCTTATTTCCAGTCGTTATTTCAAAAATGCCATATACCTTTGAGCGAAATATTAACAGACTATATATATTATCCAGAAATAAGTAATAAATAACAAAATGAAGCAGTGTTCCCGACTTCTCATTTATTCAACTTCCAAATATATCTCGAAATTATAAAACAAATGACATTGTTTTCTTAAGGCAGCCAATATGGCGAAGATAGAACGAGAAGCTATCTACGCACTTCATCTCCCTTTATTGCATCATGCAATAGTAAAGGAAGCGGGCGAGTGATTTTCTTTTATACCCCGTTTGGAGAAACGAAGTGCAGGTGTAAGTCTTCCCCTGTCTCTGCTCAGGGCGGGTAAGGCATCGAATTCTTTCAGAGCCGTCAATGTATATCTTGTGTAGCTTATTGCTTCATCGCCTGCGATAACCTTTTTCCGAGAGCTCATAAAGCCGAATCATCGAATATTGATATTTTCGTTGAAGAAGTCGCACATAGATTCGAAAAGATTCTTTTCAATTCCAACTGAGATTTTATAGCTGTGTTAGTTTTGTGAAAATACCAAACACAGACATAGCGGCATTAAGGCAGCTCATTTTAATGCAGTCAAAAGCTGCATTAAAATTGACGAAGAGAGGGTGTGTGAATATCCTTTTCTCACGGGACTTTTCCAGGATTTGACGCTAATAATCTGTTCATTGACAGCGGGCTTTATTTTTTTTTTTTACACATTACGCTAGATAAGACCTAAGTTCGACCATATTCTGCTGATGCATGCACTTCGTCAGTTCACAGCATACGTCCTGATGTAAGACTATGGTCACCTGTTGCTTAGTTATCTGTTAAAATTTATTTAATATTTTAACTTTTTCTGAGTAGGATTACTGAACGTGGTATCAGGTTCGCCATCTCCAGATGTTTATTTTCAATTCAATTAAGCAGGATAAAGATATGTGCATCCATAAGCTTAAGGTGATCTGAATCTCGGTTTCCATATATCATTTCCGGTTCTTACAGAAATAGTTTCGGCCTTTAACACGATCACATAATATTTTCTGACAATTTTAGAATTATCGAACTTCGCACTTGTTCTTTTCAAGTTATTTGTACTCAAGCACCTAAGCTGGAGAAGCTTTTTCACTCTACATATCTGCTTTGATTGCCTCTTTAATCCTCTGCAACATTGGAAGATATGCAGACCTCATCCATTCTAATGACATTACTCATAGTATGGTTTCCCATTGGACTTGGTCGGAAAAATATAATTTTTTGGCGGTGATACGTACGGTGCTTGCAATGCCGTCAAACAGTTTCAATGCACATGGGGCAAGTAGATGAGTCGAATTATTCAGAAAAATTGTTTTTATGATATGATTTTGATTAAATCAGGTGAAAGCAAAGTTTTATGAAACCGTGTTTTGAAAATATATATATATATATATATATATATATATATATATATATATATATATATATATATATATATATATATATATATATATATATAGTAAAACGCCATATTTCGGTAATATATAAATATATATATCTACTGCATCCTGCATATAAAAAATTATGTATTTGTAATACTTTAAATTTCTCTGTCGTAAGAAATTGAGAGTTGACGAAATATGGCGTTTTGCTATTACACAAAAATACATCCTTAAATATATATTTATATATTACTATTTTTATAGTTTTTTATAGGTTAGAGACGAACATCTTTACTGTTTTCTCATAACAACTGACACAAAAATCATATCTGAATTAGAGGAAATATTCAACAGCAGCATCGAGCAGTGATTCGGATTAAATAAATTGACTGCCATGCCAAAAAAATATAACTGTCAAAACTTCAGATACAAAAGTGTGTCATAACAACGGCGCCAAAAGTGAATATAAACTATTTTTTTACGGTCGAAGTCAGGCTAAGGTGATGGCGATAGGAAAGTAACTTCACACACACACACATTTAAGCTAAATAAACAAATTGTGCAAGAACCGCATAGAATGCACAGAAAATCAGTACGAAAGATAATATCTGTAGTTTCGAAGAGTACAAAATTAAAAATAAAGCTTATTTAGTTGGCCAAAATTGTACTGAAGCCTTTTGCAGACTGAAGATTTGGCTAGTAATGCAACAGCAGTACAACAACAACTTGGTACCGTATATATTCGGTCACTCATTGCCAAACCGAAACAATATATTCAGAAATTCATAACTAGTGAACGGAAATAATAATAAAAATTAGCAAAAAAATATTAAATTAAAAATATAAAAAAAAAAAAAATTTTTAAATAATGAAAGTAAAATATATAAACTAAATTAAAATAAAATAATATAAAATAAAAATAAATTAATTAATTTAAATAAAAAAATTAAATACTATACATATATTATAAAATAAAACAAAATGAAGTTGAAAAAATAAAATTTTATTAAACTCAATTTAATAAAATTAAAATAATATAAAATTAAATAAAATTTTTATATGACAAATAGTAGGGCACAGATATATTCTTGTAATCATAACATTACACACATATCCCGTAACATCAAAATCCAGAGGGAGAGACAATTTTTGAAAGATAATAACCCATCTGAGTGAAAGCCAAACAGCACCTATGGGCAAGTGCATATCGAAACATCCCTCCGTCCTTACAATCGCCTTGTCCGAAAAGGACTTGGCCGCAGCAAACCAAATTTGGAGTAAATTTGCCGAAAGCACTGAATATATTGCTCTCCAGGATGAACATGGAAATCAATTATGTGAATATTACTATGTGAGCGGTAAGAAGCAAAAGCCAAACGCACAGGCTAAGACGAAGACTAGAGGAGCGAAGGAGACCATAGAGACAACAACAAATGAGGATAATGATGCGAAGGCAAGCAATGGAGGTGGCGCCTCAAAGACGGCTAAGCAAAATCAAAATTCAAATGAAAATCAGCAGCAGCAACAACGTGGTAAGAAGAAGAAGAAGACCAAAGATAAGAAACGTTCCAAATCCGTACAAAAGCAGTCATCAACGCAACAACAACAACAACAAAATAGTGAAAACCAATCAAAGCAAAAGACAATAAATGACAATGCAACAAAAATAATAGCAAACACACATAACATAGATGATTTTAGGGAAAGGTCACAAGAAAGTGATACTCGTATTCCGACAGCAACTCAAGAAGTTATTGCCTACGATGCTAACACAACAACAACATCAACAGCAACAACCACAACTTCAGCAATTGTCTACACCAGTAATGTAAGTGGCTGTGATTATTGCACCATTGTCAGTACCACAGATGACGAAGACGAGGATGAAGCTGACGCTGAGCTTCAAATTGAGGCAGACGATGTGACTGCGTCCATGGAAATTCTTAGTGATGCATATTGCTGTGAGAAGTTTTCTAACAGACACAGTTATACTCATGGCACCGAAGATATTGTTGTTGTTGACAATACCAGCAACACAACCACTACTGATACTCATAAAAATCAACAACAGAGCTCAATGCTGCATTTGTTGTTACAACCACAAGAGCAATATATTGGTGACGATATGCTTACCCTGGACGCCAATAATAATGACAAAGTAGTAAAAAAACTGGAGGAATATAAGGAATATCATCTAAAACACCAGCGACAACAGCAGCAGCAGTCATCGGCGAAAGAGCGCATGCAATTAGTAAATGGTGAAGGTGAAGCGTGCAAAGTCAATGTTGGTGTTGAAAATGCAGTTGACGAAATTGAGATTTTTGATGGGACTAATGTCAGGCTCAGTGCCAGCAATCACATTGCCGTTCTTTGCGTTGATGGCGTGGTGAGTATTTATTTATTTACAACACTTGAAAGTTTTTGTTCCTTATGAGAATCGGTGAATATTAGCCAATCTATGAATATTCTAAAGGTTTTGATTTTACTTTTCAAGTACTGAATTTTTTTAAAGATTTTTCAAATAATTTTTGCCCAAAGGACTGATCAGTTTAATCAAGCAAGAGGAAAATCTCTCTCGATTCAACCACCGATATAATTTCCGTTAAAATCTGACATGTGTGCACTTCTGGTAGTTTAAATTCTGATGGTCTGTGGTTTTATTCGCTTAAGCAGATAAATTTTTTTACAAATTGGCAATGACATTCGGATGGGTAAAAACACTCCTGCTTTCAAAGTCTAAGGCACAGAATCAGTATATGGCAACAGAGAGAGTTTTCAGGTAGAGATAGAGTTGGGGATATAGGTCCTGCTATACCGTCCAGCCACGATAAGAAAAAGTGAAATGACGTGATATCACCTATAACCGTTTTATGTGTGCCAATATCCATACAGAAATCTGTATAATAGTCGCCTTCAGTCTTCTGAGAGGGTCAGAGTTTTTATAGACCCAGATTTACTGTATGTTTAATGCTTTTTTTTTTTTTTTTTTGAGACCATTTTATTTGTCAGAGAGAAAAACAGAAAAGTTTATATTTATTTATGGTTTTTTTTGTGAAAATGACTCTAAAAAGTCGTTCGTGTACATTTCAGATTTATTGCAAATTGCAAAATTCGATTTCGATCACTTTTTGTGTCAATATTAACTTAAGTTCATGTCGTTGAAACACCAAATTTCACGCTTCTTTATTTTTATTTTTTTTTGACTCAACGACTTATTTCTGAACAAATCGGTGTATAGGCGCTATTCGAGTATGCTATAGGCGTCAGATTTCGATTGGATTTTGGCGGATTTATGGTCTAAATCTAATTTGAAAAATCGATCGGTTCGAATAAATATACTAGTGCATCTGCTAACCATGTTGGATTTAAATATCTTAAAAACTAACGGACTAGTTTGCATTCCAACAGATATATGGACAGACGGTGTAATATGATTTCCTGGACCCCAGGAGTTTGGTTCATGAAAGGGTTAAAGGCCGTCACACGGATATGAGGATCCTTACCGGAACGGAATTTTAGATTTTTAGGTACATCAACATGTTTTTGTTATAAATAAAGGGACCTTAAGTAGGCGCCCACAATGGCTGCGTCGCTAACAGTGCGTACTGCCATTGGGAATGCCATGGGTTCGAGTCCTGGCCCTACCAAAAAATAAAATATAGAATATTTATTTTAAAATAAAAAATATATTTTTTAATTGCGTTTGCTCCTCAGCAATGAATGTCAACCCCTCCGAGTGTATTTCTGAGGAGGAGCTCGTCGAAACAGCATTTGTGTGTTATATCCATACTCAGTGGAAGCCTTGAAGCGAGGGAGACAACACTGAAAACTATTAAGTTTTCTGCTTGAACCAACAAAACGCGTTTATATCTGTTCGCGGTGGAAAGGCAATTTAAGCGATGAGGCTAATGGGGGATAGAGAAAACCAGCGAAAAGTACAGATATATTGGATAACAAAAAGTCACCGCGGTGTCACTAGATGGTGTTGGCGCCCTTACTTCAGGCAATCTAATACGATTGTATCTATTCTACACGTGTTTGATAGCTGGCGTTCCAAGCAATATCCTTCTTGATGATAGTACTGTAAATCGCTATTCATGTAAAAAGTTTTTTTTTTTTGATTTGAAAATGAGTAAAATTTTCGAAAAAATAAGTTATCTCAAGCCTTTCTTTAATGTAAAAAGGGTGAAAAATCCGCAAAAATTTTGTATTTTATGGTGAGAATGATGAAAGTGAACGAGTGAGCGAGACAAAATTCTGCAACCTGTGAAGCAAGACCGACATACAATATTACAGAAGATAACTTGTGACAGTTTGGAATTATTTACGATAGGCTCTCTACTCAAAGAAGATCAATTTTTGGGTGTCATGTGAGTTATGAACCAAATAATAATCAGTGAAACGCTTCTCAAATGAAAGAAAATCTAACCATTTGTGAAACTACTCAGCCGAGCGAATTCGCACTATTACTAAAGCTACCGATACTGTGTTGAGGTAAAACTTCTAGCAGAATTTATGTTATTTTTAAATCCGTTCCTTAATACGGATTCATGTTTTATATTTATATGAATTGTAGAAGAGTATGCTGGTTGTTATTCGTATAAGCCATAGACTTTTATGGCCGTGTCAGAAATATTGTAAGGTACCAATGCCACTTACAGAGGATTTCATGACAGTAATAGCATAGACTTTCGGCTGTCTGGCCAAAATTCTCTTCATCGGTTACAGAGCGCCTTTTATAAAGGGTTATTCATTTAGTAATTTCGAAAGTGCGAGGCTGTATTTTGACATCTGTCAAACCAAACGTGTTTTATTATAGTTAACAACCGCACAATGCGTTAAAATTTTTGAAGCCTACTACAAAAATGGTGATTAAATGGTGGCCATTTTTTGTGCTTTATTTTAAGAATGTAGGATGGTGCACATAAACGTCCAACTATTCAAGCAATTAGTAAAATTTTAAAGAAATTTGAAGAGAGTGAATTAGTTGCAGATATTGTAAAGCCTGTGAATCGTCGTTTTGCTTGTTACACCTCAAATATTGCTGCTGTAAGTGTAGATGAAGACCCGAATTTGTCTATTTCTCCACTTTCCAAGAGCTGGAACTTTCTTTTGGCATATTATGGCGTATTTTGCACTTGGATTTACACCAACATCCATATATACTAGGTGGATACGTAAATAAGCAAAATTGTCGCATTTTGGGGCTCCGAGAATTTTCAAATAATTGAAGAAAATTGCAACCCAAAAAACTTACTGCCTGGTGCCCTATTTAGTCCGGAGGTGTGATTGGGTCTTACTTATTTGAAAACGAAAATTTCGAGTCTGTCACTGTTAACTCGGAGCATTATGGCAGTATCAAAACCGACTTTTTATTTTTGGTCAGAAATTAAGGAACATGACTTGCACAATATTTGGTTCCAACATGGCCACATGCCACTCAAAACAAGCGAATATGGCTTTATTGCGAGATGAATTTTCCGGCCGCTTAATTTATCGTCTTGATGATGTTAGTTGGCCACCGCGATCGTACGATTTGACACCTTTGAATTTCATTTCATGGGGCTACGCAAAAGACTGTGGTTATGCAAATAAACATTTAACTCTTGAGCACTTGAAAACCAACATTCGAAAAGTTTTGGCTGAAATCCCGCCGAATATGTGGCAAAAAGTGGTCGAAAATTACATCGAACGGATTAAAAATTCACGAGTCGGTCATTTGAATGAGGTAGTGTTATAATGCCATGGTTCAAATATTATAATAAACAATGAATTTCATGAAAAAAATTTAAATGCATTTAATTTCCGTTTAATTTGGAACCGTAAAATGGATATTATATATATAATAGCTTATACAAACGACGGCCTTAATCCTGGTTAATCAAAATTTAGGGAACATACAGAAGTGTGGGAGTTGGTAAAGAGCTGGACAGGGATTGAGAGAGTACTTGTTCTCCGTGTCCGTTCTTGAACTCTTGATATACCTGGTGTAAAATTTTAGATTTTCTTGAACACAAAATACTTTGATAGTTAAAATACAACATTTGGAAAATCACCAATTTCTTGCAGTCACTTGCGAAAAGGCAAACAAACTTAATTAGGTTTTCGTCAAATATTCCGTTATATCTCATGTATAATCCTAATTTTGGTTATTGGATATACAGTCCAACGATAGGCACAATAAACAGTTAGGGCTTAGTGACAACCACTCCTAAATCATTCACCACATTACAAAACTGTAATTCTTCTACTCGAATCACCCTGCAATGAACCTACCCTTAAGCAGCACCCGTCAAGTAACGACAGATGCCGCTGCCACTCATTGGCAAGGATAATCGTCAAGGCAACAACCGGCGGCTGAAAGTAGCAGCATAACGGAAAAATACCAAAACCGTTAGATCCAGTTTTCCAGCACTGCGCATGTCCCCCTATAATGAGATCCACAGAAAGAGGCAAACAGAAAAGACAATGCAATGAAAAATGAAAGGAAATTTCGGTAGATTTTTCGCTGCCACAAACATTACCGCTTTAACGCTGAAATTAAAGGCAGCAAAATTCGGAAAATAATTTAGTAAAAGTGCAAAAAACTAAATAAATTATTGAGTAGTAAGAAAAAGTGCTGAATTCAGAAAATACTTAAATTTAATTGTGCAAAGTGTGTTAAGTGAAAATTGCAAGCTTGCAAATTTTCCTGCGAAGTACTTGAAAAGTATACAGACATCAAGAAGGGTAATTATTTTCAAGGACTTTCATCAGAAGCAGTGTATAAAGTGCGCTTGTGAGGTGTAGTTTGTGCAAAGTGCTAAGTGAAAAATCCAAAACGTCTTAACGGTTCATACCAGTGTACACAATTAAAAGAGCGAGCAAGAAAAGGGAAAATGTTACAACGCATTTAATTGCTTGTATAAGAAATTAAAGTTTTTTATTGAGTTTTATTTTTTTATTGTGAAATAAGTGAAAGATTTATATTGTATATTCAATTATCTACATCATCGTTTGTGAAGTGCTTAAAAACGGCGACCAACAGCGACACGCAGCAGACGCAGACGCAGGAGAGGTACCCATTACACTGGGTACTACACAATTGAAAGGCCAGCATTCAAGATGGATGAATGCGAGAACCTAATCATTAATCTAGAAGACGCAGTCGAGACATACGAGGTGCTCGCCAACGATAACGCCAACGCCAACGACGACGACGTCGACAACATCGACATCGAAGAAATACTACAGCAACAGCAGGAGGAAATAATCAATGATAACGACGCTGAAGTCATTCAATTGACGACACAGGCACTAACCGAAGGCGATATAATGGTAAATGGCACATGAAAATTTTTCAAAAGTTTTCAATTAAAATCAATTTTATGCTCGTATTTGAGACGGTATACGTACTACGTTTTCCGCAATCAATTTGTAGCTCAGCGGTAGGGCATTACACTGGTATACACATATTTTACCTCCACTTACGTTCCACACTAGTTTCTGTGGAACTCGAAAGCGTTGAAAATGTGATGATGGGATTTCTCCTTTTCTTTTGTCAACTTTAAGGCGCAGAAATGAGAGTAGTAGTGGATTATATCTAACGGCATTATCCTTTGTTTTTTTTTTTGCGTCAATTCAATAACGGCCACTTTCACTCCTGCATCCTACAAACATACGTTAATTCACCAAAAAAACTTATATTAGATTATTCCTTTCTATAGCGAGCTTAAATTTCTATGATTCATCGTGTTTACAATAATTGACGTATTGACGCATGCACATACCATGCATACGCACACACATACACGAAGCACTATATTTGTCATTATAACTACCCTAAAGGCGAATAGTTTGTGAAATCATAATATTACTTATATGTGCACATATATATGTATTTATATATTTGGAAACATTAGTTCGGCTCAATTTTGAAATTTCAGAAGGTAAAAAAAATAATGTATTAAATTTAATTGAGAATAAATTCTTTCCAATATACAATCTTTTGGCATAGTCGCATTCCTCAAATCCAAATGCTTGAAGAATAGTCCGCAATTCTGATGTTAATTCATTTTTATACCTTTTACGTACATAAAATGGTATATTAACTTTGGTCCGAAGTGTGTTAGTGCCAAAACGAGAAGAGAAATTTATACCCATCGTATCAAAATCTCGAGCTGAGTTCATTTAGCCATGTCCATCTCTCCGTCTGTTTGAAAGTAAACTTGTCCTTCAATTTTTGAGATATTTGAACCAAACTTGGTTCAAAGAGCATTTTTCGGAACCGACCAGATCGGACCACTATAACAAACATACGACCGATTTTTCAGATTTGACATTTTGGGTCATAAATTCGTCAAAAAATACCTAAGAATGTGAAATTTTGCATACTATACATACATAATGAATTGCATATTGGTACCGTAAATTACTGAAATCAGACTACCATATCATATAGCCCCACTACAATCGATTTGTTCAGAAATGAAGCTTTTTCTCAAAAAACTCGCTAAAGAGGCATCTAGTAGCATGGAATTTGAAGTTCTAGAGACGTAAATTCAGGTTTATATGTACATTGAAAATCGTCGAAATCGACTTTTGTAATTTGCAAAAATTTGATATGTTCATGAAAGGTATAAAGATTGCGGCATGGCCGAAGTTAGCCATTCTTTCTTGTTAATATTGTATTTAAATAAATAAAAATAAATTGCTGATTTCGTAAGTGACGCTGGAGTCCCAAAACTAATAATCCAATTATACCAAATTTGATTATAACACGAGCATTTACAATATTATAAACCGCTAGATGGCGCCTAATTAATATGAGAATTTCTTTCAATATATTTTGATGTTGATTACTCCTCTGCCTAAACCGATCGATGAAAAATATTGAAAGATATCTTTATTTTCTTGGTACAATTTTTTATCTGCAATCATATATTATAATCGAGTTTTACTTATTTATTTGGGACAAGGACTATAAGCATATACAGACACATTAGCAAATTAATGTACCAAATATAAAAGAAAATACAATAAAAAAGTTAGATTAGGATCAGGATATAACATAAAGAAATTCTATTTCGTTATGAAAGGCGATGCGATTTTTTTAGCTGACATCTAGAAAAATATGAAGGTTTCTCTAAAGGAATAGAGAACAAAGAGCAAAACCTACAAAATTTCTCTATATGGACTCAATCAGATGTATAAGAGTTTCCCTTAGCTTTTGGGGTCCTCTCCCTCTTTAAGGAAATATGGAAACTTAAAATCGAGGAAGCGTCACGCCTTTTTTTATAAAATTTTAGGTTTAAAAAAAAATAGTTACAGCTCCCATACAAATAGTTAATTTTATTCTCTTTATAATAACAGTTTCTGCGAGAATGGTAATTCATAACTTTAGACTTTTGCTTATTGCTTCCTGCCATCTGTGTGTTCTTGCATTCTATATATATAAAACAAAATGTTTGTAAACTAGCCTTGCCGGCGAAAGAACATGAAACCAATGCAAAAACAAATAGTATAAAATACTTAAAATAATATTGGTTTATATGTGCAATGGGCATTTTTATTAAATATTTAAATAGTTACGAAAAACATTTATTCAAACACAAACACACTAACCATGTAACAGCATTAACATTATCTGCGAAATTTGTAGTATTTTTTTACGAAATTCAATGTGGATACGTAACATTAATAATACAAAACTATTTCTATTAATTTATAAATTAACTAGCGCGATCAAATATCTAGTAATTTGCTTAATATCGAACTTTCAAAATATGCTAAGTAAATTAAATGACTGACTAAAAGCGTGGACAGTATTTCCCAATTTTTGATACAATTATACCCAACTGTAATTTATCCGTAATGGCATCGTTGGCAAATGTTATAAAAATGCACATTTTTCGACGCTCTTATGAGATAAAGAGTTTCGTATCATATTATCTTTGGTATTAATCATGTGCTCCGAAAGTACTGGTTACTTGCAATGTAATTTATTTTTCTGATAATCTGACCTGTTTGCGTCTTCCTATCACTGTTCTCTTGGGCAGTAGCTTAGCCTTTCCCTCCGATCATCGGGCAAAGACCTGCATTCATTATGTATTATTCGCTCCTAATAAAATAAATATAGCATTTAAATATTTTAACAAAAAATAGTTACTATTTTTTACATTACATTTAATTAAATATTATGTTATTTTTAAATTTCGTTAATGTTGTTATTAATTTTTATATTCTCTTAAGTAAAAATATTACCCATACTAATGCTTAAAAACCATCTGCTATGGGTATAGTTAGATATATAAATAAAAGTATGTACGTATCTACAAACGTATGTCTGCATGTTTTCTACATATGTAACTGCTGAGCCACTTTTATTGCATTCAGTTAGTTTACTGAAAGGCTTATTTTCTATTTGGATAGACATTTCGTGTTTTGTGACGAACATGCAATAATAATCATAGTTGTCGCATTTCGCCGGTTTTTTGATTTAATGGCATATAAATATGCCAAAAGATCGTACTTACGGACATGCACTTATTAAAAGTGTAATTTACATGAGATAATTCGTTAGTATGTAGTTATATGTCAATAATGATGGCATACATATTTTTTTTATTTTTTAAGGGTTAACATTAATGTGTTAGTGTTGACCTCTGGCTGGAGTAGTAGAGTTATTAAAAAGCTTCTTTTTTTTTAAATTAAAAATAATTGTATGGTTTTCAACCGTGATTTATAAATATGGAAAAGTTTAAGAAAAAGAGATAAACAAATATTAATATAAATTCAAGAAAATGTCATAAAACTTCAAAAATAATATCTAAGCAGAGCTTTAGAGTATTCTTCTGACGAATTGAAATAAGTTACTAACATTTTTTGATTTCAACCAAAAATATGTCCAAAATGTATATAAAAGCGTGGAATTCGTGATTCTACACAAGTATACATAAAAAATTATTGAAGCCGAAAATCGTCGAAATCGGGGGCTAAATCATTTAGCCCAAACTACCGATTTGCTCAGATATTACGTCTTGAGTAAAAAATCTGTCAAAAATAACTTATTGTGTGAAATTTTATGTCACGTAACAGTTGAAAAGTATCGGGCCTGCTAGTTTTAGTTGAAAAGTTTTCTTGCTTTTTTCGCTAATATAGATCAATTCAAGGGTGATACACTGACTATTGCGACTCTCCAACTTTTCGATACCATTTTTGTTCCATCGATTTCACTGACTTATGAAATGGTGTACTTTTTTCAAATGCGGCAGTTTTTCTGTGATTTCATTCTTCAAACGGTCCAATAACGCTATGTAATAGTCGCTGTTGATTGTCTTTCCTTTTTCAAGGTAATCAATGAAAATTATTCCATGCGCATCCCGAAATACAGAAGCAATGAACTTGCCAGCCGACATTTACATTTTTCCACGCTTTGGAGCGGGTTCATCGTGTGCAGTTCACTCGGATGACAGTCGATTGGACTTCGGAGGGGAATGATGGAGCCATGTTTCCTCCATTGTCCCATATCGATGCAAAAATTCGGGTTTACTACGCTTGAACATCTACAAACACTCCGAATCATCAACTCGTCGTTGTGTTTGATCAAAAGTTAGCTTGCACGTTTTTCATACGCAAACATTTTGTTATTGAGAATTGATATATATTTCTAAAATAGAACAATAAATTTGATATGTTTATGGAAAGTATAAATATATATTATTTAATATTTAAATTTCTTAGTGTTTAGTTCTTAGGCGATTAAAACAAGTTTGTAATATATGATAAATACGCCTAATTTTATCAATTTAAATAGAACTCATGCGACCTTCCTTCAGTGTAAAACAGGTTAAGTAATTATTTCATGAAGACCACTGAACTGCGATTATTAATTAGAATCATACTTTTACAATTTCTGGTGTAATACGCAATATAACTTTTTGATGGGATGATGATTCTAATAAAATGTTCGGTATGTTTTTCTTCCTTAAAATATGAGATTTTGGGTCAAAAATGCGTCAAATAATCATCTAGGAGCGTGAAATTTGGTTTTATACACACGTGAAATCAAATAGGTATTGGTACTGAAAACCATCGAAAGCGGAATAATATATGGGTTGGGTTTAGAATAGTATCTCACTTTCACTGCCTGTATGTGTCTAAACGCGTAGACCGAATTAAATAATTTTAAAGGCATTGATAGGCAATAAATTAAACTTTTGTTCACTTTTCGTCTTATTTGTTTATGTGTTGTAGTTTTCCCCCAATGGTTTAACAAAATTTGCATATTTTCACAAATTCGCTATTTACGTTGCACTTCTTTCACAAATTTTATCATATTAGAAGAATTAATTTAAAAAGTTTATGCTGGACAGGAAGCACAATAAAACAAACTATCACCAAATAATTAAATTTTTATTTGTTGTTCATTTATAAAGTAGGGACAAATGTTTAAAAATTGCACATTTTTTGACTTTCGATGCATTTGCGCGATTTTGTTTGGGTCTTTTTGATGCGGGAGAAACAGCATCTGTCGATATTTTTGTACTCATATGCACTTTATTTATTAGATTTTATATATAAATTAAAAGTATGTGATTTATTCGATTATTTTCTTAAAATTTTATGCTTTAAAGCGACACTTAATATTAAAGTTTGTACATTCATTAAATATCAACTGTCAAATTACGAAGAAAAGGAGACCAAAAGAAAAGCAACATAACTCATTAAACCAAAATGAATGGTTATGCGTTCACTATTTCAAAGCTCCCTGTGGGTATAGTATATAGCCGGCTTTGGTCCCTTGAGGATTTTTTATATTAAAGCGCGGTCACAGGTCGCCAATTCACAAAAGGGGTTCACTTACAAATATTGTGCAAGGCGAAACTGGTGTTGGTCCGGTTCAGGGTTATTTTTTTAAACCGCCTTTCACAATATTTGTAAGTGAACCCTTTTGTGAATTGGCTGCTCCAAAAAAAAAGAACACAGGCTGTAAAATAAAGTTCATCAGCAACTTCAAACACGACACTAAATGTAAATGGCCGCTGGGTTATATGCATACTTTCAAAATGTACCAAAAATTAAATTTTCCTCGATTTTCAAGACCTTCCCTAGAGCTTTTTAGAAACCCCAGTGGGAGTAGAGTTGCATTAATCAAAAGTTTAATTCAGTAGCTTTCGAATGAGACTAATTAGAGGTGCCACACTCCGTTTGCGCCCCACACCCCTTCAAAGTGGGGTACAATTCTAAACATTTCCCTAATATATTATAAATATATATAAAAAAAATCACTATAGAAGGATGGAAAAAAACTTTTAGCCAACAGTACACGCAAATAGGGAACATGTTCTGTAGAACAGCATAATCTTTTGCAAATCATCTAAGCGAAGTATTCGAAAATAAAGAAGCAATTATTAGTTTCTCGATTCCACATTTATCTCACTACGCCTTGAGTACTATTCCTGAAATTTGTATAACCTCATCTGAGGTAAAAGTAATTAAAGAATGTTAAATATATAGAAAACTCGCCTGGTTATGACCACATTTCACTGCAAATGGTAATAGAGCTAACTAGTATTGCTCTCAATTTCTTGTCCCAACTCTTTAATGCAATCTTTGAACTTAATTTTAACATTGAACTCAACGAATGTATTTTTGATCGGCTCCGTAGTTTTTGTTCAATTATACCGATAACCTTAAATCAAAAACTTTATAAATTAATTTAAAGAAGAAATGCAAGTGTTTGAATTTTCGCATTAACCAAATCATATACATAAACAAACAAGCAAACACAAATTGATAAATAAATAAAGCCAATAAACAAACATAAACATAAATAATTTGTCAAACAGCGACGTGATGAGCGATCGCTCAAACCAAAAAAAGAGCGACGGCATTCAATCGTAGCTGCGGGGAGAATTGCCTATTTCACTGACGTTGTCCGCAAATCACCACCCGACAGTAGTCCAAAGGCAATATTTGCTTCTCTTTTTAAAACAACCCAGCCTAATACTTCAGCGGCAGCAGAAAAAATAAAGAGTGTAGCATCTCTTTGTACACCAACAACGACAGAAAGACAGCATCCAAGCAGCAACAACACCAGTGCCGGCGACGAATTCGGAAAAAGGTGAGACAGTCGAAGAGTAAACACAGTCAACGGTACATATTGGTATTTATAGATACTGTTACGATTTTGCTGAATCAAACCTCGATGATTTCCCAAATCCTTCGGGTACGATCCCTGGATTGTTAAATAAAATCGCCAACTTAATTTGCAGTTTCTTTATTTATAAATAATTTATTTAATGTCCTTTTATTACTCAGTAATTCACAATTCAATTACAATTCACTTTACTATTTACAATCATTTGTATACAACTTTCACAATGTACTGTTTTTATTACTTTACTGTAATGTAATCTCCGGCGCGTTTACTTTACGACTGATTCCTTACTGACTCGTGTATCGCCCTTATATACTTGTTTGCTGCTTGAAAACGAAACCCCCGGAATAATCGCGTCGTTACGATAACGTCTCGTTTTACGCTCTGGAACATGCCAGTTATCGGCTCCTCTCTTTCATCTGATATTCGCTTCGCATTTTCGTCACAATACATAAATATCACAAAAGTAAATATTGTGGCGAAAATGCGAAGAGAATGTCAGATGAAAGAGACAACTGCCATTTGCTAGAGCGTAAAACGAGACGATTATCGTAACGACGCGATTATTCCAGTGTTTCGTTTTCAAGCAGCAAACAAGTATATAAGGGCGACACACGACTGCAAAAACAATCAGTCGTAAATTAAACGCGTTGGAGATTACATTAAAGTAAAGTTATAAACAGTACATTGTGAAAGTTGTATAAAAGTGATTGTAAATAGTAAAGTCAATAGTAATTTAATTGTGAATTACTGAATAATAAAGGGACATGAAATAAAGTCTTTATAAATAAAGATACTGCAAATTAAGTTGGCGATTTTTATTTAACAATCCAGAGATCGTTCCCGAAGGATTTGGGAAATCATCGAGGTTTGATTCAGTAAGATCTGAACAGTATGAAATCAATTCCCTACAAAAATTAGCAATTCAAAAAGGATAAATACCGTCAGCTCATCTGTGGATGTTAATGACATTCCACTTAAAGATAACAGAGTTGCTTCGCTAAACAATGAAGAATCTTAAACTGAGTCGATGGGTGCGTCCTCCACCAACCTATTTGCGAGAGCGCACCTCTAACTCGCTTTTACCAAAACCTAGCAAAATTAATAGCTACCAAAAATTTTCTTATCCCCAAGTTCAACTCAAATTAAACGAGACGCATCCAATTTTCAAAGTTAAAGCACTGGTCAAATGTCCTATGCTAGCATATTAAAGCAAGTGCACAGTCCCCACCTGTAATTTCTTCAAGTACTGGAGTAGAGGCCATGATTCTCAATTTGATCCAATGTATGACACAATTTATGTCAACCATGCAAAGCCTAGTAAAGTCGCAAAACCAAATGCTTTAAACCTTAATGTCCAACAAATGAGCGAACTTAGGATATGCTTATGGAATATCAATGGCGTTAATCAACATAAATTAGCCTTCAAGTTATTTCTTCATAGTAATGAAGTTGATGTCATGTCCATATCGGAAACTCACCTCACCAATATATATAATTTTTATATCCTTGGATTTAAGATGTACAGCACTAACCACCCGGATGGCAAAGCCCGTGGTGGCACAGCCTTACTCAAAAGGAACCGTTTAAGACATATCCTTCTTCATTTCTTTGGGACAAACTGGTTACAGACAACTTTAGTCATTCTTAACTAGGGGGGCTTGACCTGAAAATATAAGCAATTTAATGACTCTTTTGAGATTATAATGCGAATCATGCTTATTGGGCTCCCAAAAAGTCGACAGTTATACAACACTTTCATGAGTACCAAAAATAGATTCGATTTTATATCGGCAAGACAACCAACTTATTGGAATCTGTTTCAGAGCCAAAAAAAAGATTAATGCCGTTCTAGATCCAAATAAGTCCCCTAGATACGATCATATGACACCAAAGTTTCTAAGAGAACTGCCGAGAAATGCTCTCGTTTTTCTCGCAAAGCTTTTTAGTGTTGTATTGAAGCTAGGGTATTCAGAAAAATGGAAAAGTCGTAGATAATTATGATAGCTAAACCAGATAAAGACGAAGTAAGAAAGGCCTGCGAATTCAGAGAGTATTGCTCGGTCATTTTTCCCGATGGCTCAAACTTTTGATTCATGAAATTAAAAGAAAAATTTAACCTAACTTATTCCATGATATCCTTTAATGCTATTTATTAAACAGCCCACTCACTGTAGAAGTAAACTAATATATAACAGAGGAATACCCAATAACGGCAAGGGTTTCGCAAGGTAGTGTCCTTGGCCCATTTATTATATATTCTGTACCCGGCAGACATTCCTACAAGTGACAAGGTAATGACGTCAACTTTTGCGGATGTCACTGCTATATTAAGTCGGCACAAATGTCACATTGCAGCCGCAAGAGGCAGCATCTTACACTAATTGAAGAATAGTTAGCAAGAAGGCGCATAAAAGTCAATGAAAATAAATGAAAATAAATGCAAATACTTCACTTTTTTGTTAAAGTCAAAATGTGCTCTCCTTTCAAGCTTAACAATGTAACTATTCAGCAAGCTAACGAAACTCCATACCTTGGAATTCACTGAGACATGCACTTAACTTAGAGACTACACACCTCGGCAAAAAGAATGCAGTATAGACTTAAATATGCCAGTCTGCATTGGCTTAGTCTGGAGAACAAAGTCCACCTCTATAAAGCGGTGACAAAGCCGACAAGGATGTATGGAATCTAGCTTTGGGGCTTAGCTTGCGCGACAAATATTGATATTTTACAGAGATTCCAGTATAAAATTCTAAGAACTATAACAATTACACCATAGTACATGCGTAGTGAAAACATTCAAAAAGACATACATATTCGCATCATCAAAGAGGAGGTATAAATCGCTAAACAAAAATATATAGAAAAACTGACACCTTGGCCTCTGCAACCAGTCAAACCCGCCTAAATAGAAGAATTAAAACATCCATCTGAAGAGCAACATGGAACCAGCAGCCCCTTTCTGTTAATGGGTTATTATGTTTAGTTAAGTTATACAATTTTATTACTTATTTTGAGGCTTCCGAAAGGGAAATAAATTCAGTAAATACAAAATGTTAAAACAAAATTTTGGTCTTGAATATTTGCTAAAGTTTGGAACAAGGTACAGATCGTCATAATAACCAAACCTGGGCAAATACTGTGTTGCCGTCATCACGTCAACATAATAGCAAAAAAAAAAAAAAAAAAAATTGTGCTATCCAAAATATCTCTTTTTCACCACGAATACGAAATCATCAAATCCATTTTCGGGAATAATATGGTAATATAGAACAAGTAAATCGCATTACCAATGAGATAAAGAAGGTGTGAGTTGAAAAGGTTTATATACAAAATTGAAAAAAATTAAATTAATTAATTAGGGGAATTCATCTGGGAGGAGTATCCAATTCTGACTGCTATTCCTCGAGGTAGCGATTTGAGACCAATAATGTCTTAATTAACCAACTTCAGTATTCGCAGACAATACTTCTATCAGAGAACGTAGAATATAGAGAAGATTCTATTACGGACCAGAGTGGAAAAAGTCAAGAAGCGCGATTACTTGGTCTCACGTAATCGTACCACACTCCTCACATCTTCGCACCAAATTGCTGTAAACTTAACGGAATTGAGCGAAATAGTATGTTCCATTGTATACAGAATGTAAATTACTAAGGGGATAAAAATGATAAAATATCGCAAATTTTGCCGACGGCATTTTGCTTTGGCACATATGCACCTATGTACGCCTAACTCAATATTGTATGAAAACGAAATATTGGCTTCACCGCATTCAGCAGGTGAAAATCTACTTGTAATGAATATATCAGGCATGTATCTTTTTTATAACAGAAATTATGAGCTAAAAACCTACTGAGTTCCATATGGAGATGTATGGAAAAATGAAATTTTAAACTGCTCTCCTGAAAACTTAAAAAAATGGACTTACGTATATCAGTACATAATTATACGTAATACTGTGTTTATTCATAAGACTGAGTTTACACACGAATACTTTTAGGAAGCGACTCTTAGTTTGTTGGGGAGAGGGCGACGACGAAGAGAGCAGCGTACCGACACTGTTGTGCTCGGTTGTTACGCTTTGTTATCTTATTCGTTGCTGTAAATTTGTCATTCCTTCTCACATTTATATTTACATTCTCTGAATGGTTGCTGTTATGTTATCCAGTTGCATACATGTGGTAGCGCATTATATTGAAAAATATGTGAACACTTGTATAGGGGTGGATGCGTAGCAAATTGCGAAAATGAAATGAAATGGAATATAAGAAAATTGCCATGGACATAGTTTTCCCGTGTGAACGTGAAGGGAAACACAAAAAGCATAACTGCCGATTAAAAGTGACAGTAGTATTCGTGTGTAAACTCAGTCTAAATAAACATATTTCCATATGAAATTAAAATAAAATATATTATTGACCATAAATTTATGTAGATATGTATGTAAAAACAGTATATGTTTATATATTAACATATGGAAACATATAAACATTAATATCTGTACTCAACCATACATATTTACGTCCGTACAAATATGTACGTATGTATGTATGATTTTCAAGTATTTAAATATGTATGCACATCCAACATGCAAACATTTTCATTCATAAACGCATGCGCCGACAATAAAGCGAAATGCGTGCATTCATAAAAACAATCCAGCACATTAGCTCGCTTACCCGTCCCAACATTTGCTTCCTCGCGCAAGGCAGAAAGTTAATAATGTAGGAAAGCCTCAATTCGGGTGAAACCGAACGTTACTCACTCGACTGATGTTTATATTTCTTACTGTTGGAGACATTCTACAATTCTTACTCGAGTTAACGTGTACACCAAGAGACGGACATTCAAAGTCAAATCGTCATTTAATGAAATTTTATATAAATATGTTTATACCTGTGTATATTGATTATCTCACGACCGTTAGCTGAACAAATTTAATATAGTACATAGTACAGCCGAGTATGAAAAAATAGAAGGACAACCATCTTTGCGAAATGTGAAGCAACAACAACATACATTTGCATGGCCTATCCCGTAACACGCATTGCTTCAAATTCTTGTGAAAATTGTCAAATTCACAAAAGCGGTTTTCAAGTCAGCCAAATTATTATTTTCGCATTTTGGTGTAGGAATTCAGGTACAGTGAACTGTGTACACCACGAATGTTAACATCACAATTGAACCATGCAGTGTGCATCTAGCTACAGAAATTTTACATAAGTAATTGCTCATAGATTTCTAGTTTCTTTATAAATCTTAGATAATCTTGACGTATTAAACATAAATTTAATCAAAAAATATATATTTAGAAATAATCAGGTGCTATTTCTGAACATTCGTTTAAAAATTGTAAAGAACTTACAAGAAAGCTTTTTTTGCAAATTTAGTCAACGACCATGAAAATAATGTTGTCATGGAGACGATGTTTGATTTTTTATACATACATATGCATGAACATAAACAATATTTGTACATACGCACATCCATATGTATGGAAGTTGAGATGAACATGAAGATCGAATATACATATGTGCATAGGTACTACTGATAAAAATTGATAAGATTTTATGCAGTGAACATTCATAAATATGCATAACGAGTCGACATTATATGTGTATATATGTATGTTTACACATATGTATGTAAAAATATGTATATACATATATATGTACATATGTATATCTAATAGTTCCTATGCGAATATACGTACATACATATGTAAACATGTTCATCAGCATGCAAACTTATATGCAAAAGGTCATGTAACAGATTTTTTTGTAAAAGAAAGAAAAATATATAATTTGTATAAAGAAAATATATTCAAAAAATGGTATTAAATTTACCGTAATTAATTTTGATTACAAAATTAAATTCAATTTGGTCGTTAACATATGGGATAATAGAAGATAAAAACGTCTGTTAATTTACGTTTGCATAGACTTTAATTCTCTGGTGTATTTGAATACGCTCAATTCTGTTAACTTCCTACATCGAGGTGAAACAGAAATTCAAAACGAGAAGGAAATGACGATTACATGAGAAGAAATTTCTCTGCCAGAAAATTCAAATACGCTGGCTTTGCACCTTCTCTATATTCTACGTTCTCTGCTTCTATTTTATGTCAGAGTAAGTTCCCAATAAAATCCTCAAATATAGGATTTTCCAATAAGAGTGATATGAATTCTTTAAAAAAAAATACGGTAATTGTTAAGGAAACTCAAAGGTTTTTTATTTAATGTGAAATACAATTGATACAATTAAATTCTGAATATAATATCATTCAAATGGCCTCCACTACTTCTTTTGCAGGAACGAATTCGATTAACCCAATTTTTGAGCACTTCTTCCACTAAATCAAGTCATGTATAATGAATAGCACATTCAATAGTGACTTCTAAAGCTTGAAGAGAGTTTGGTTTATTGCTAAAGACCAATGACTTCAAATAACTCCACAAGAAGTAGTCTAATGGTGTAAAATCCCACTTCTAATCGAATCTCCCAACCTTTTTTGCGATAATTCGGTTGTTGCATGTGCTGTGTGACACCTAGGCTCACCTTGTTGGAACCAGATATTGTTAAAATCAACTTCTGCCGATTGTGGCCATAAAAAGTTGGTTATCATCGGTCTAAGCCGCTCTCCATTGACAGTAACGGCGGGTATCAAGCTTCATTTTGAAAAAATGAATCGACAGTTTCGTTTATTTACTGCACCACTCTGATAAAAGCGAGACTCGACGAAGAGGATGATTTTCTTTAAAAAATCGTTATTGTTTTCAAGTTGTTCCAAGGCAAAATCAGCAAATTCTCGACGTATATGGTGGTCCATGGATGAAATTGTAAACATTACTGAATACGATAAAAAAATGACTGATTAAAAATTATCAAAACGACAATTAGAAATCATATCATCCCTATTGGAAAAACCTTTACATAAGAAAACCACTTAGTACTTCTTGGAAGTTGGATTTCAAACTGGCGCATCGATGCAATGCAGATAAATTTCTTTGGTGTTAAATATTCCAGTGGAAAAACGTGACTGCTCAAATGCTAATTCTGCTTGCTCAATTTGCTGCTGCTCACAGCTGCTATTTTTATAAATAAAGAAATAAGATGCAAAAAAATATTGGAAGAAGAGATATTTTATTTATTTTCTTTTCCAAAAATGCCTTTCAACGGTCCATACTACCAAAGGTATAAAAATAAATTTTCTGTTTATCACCATTTTGAAGAAAAGAATGAATTCTGAAAAAAAAAATTAAATGTTTAATAGTCTCGTTTTTATAGAACAAGCCTGTGATTATATTATAAAATAGTAGGTAACATTAACTAAACTTGCGGTCGTAAAGTCTGGTATGATATAACTTAGCCAATCATCTCACTATAACAGGAAACTACTTATTTTTTCTCAAGCAATTAAACTTTATAAGTATTCGTTCAATCACTTCCTTGGCAGACAGTATGTAAATAGTTTTATACGAGTATTTTACGTAAAAAAAATCACACACACATAAGCACAAACTAAACCAAAAGTGACAATATAACATTACGAAACTCTATCATTACAGGGACAAGCGGAGAGTAAAAAGCATTCAAAGAAGCATGGCGGCGCCAACAACTCCACAACCGGCACTGGGTTGGGCAACATCGAAACCAAAGGCACAGCAATGTCCTTCGGTTTTCGCAAGAAACTCAATACGACACCGAAGAAATTCAAGAAATTGCTGGAAGCCGGCGTGGGGGGTGTGACTGGCAGTGACGCAAAAAAGAAACAAGACAGGTTTAACAATATAACAACAACAACATCAGGAACAACACGAGATGGTAATACAACAAGCGAGGATAATAATGAAAAACGGGGAAATGCGCTGAACGGCGCTGACAATGGGCACGAGCAACAACAAGACGAGCAGGACAACAATGGTAATGCTGGTGAGTGTGATTGCAATGACACCATGTGGCAATGCATGCAAATGCATGTAAAATATATTTACTTATATATGCGCATAGGCATATATAAATTCGAGTATATAACGGGTTAACAGTTTATTTACTTTTGAGTTCAATGCAGTTCATACCAACCAAATTTACTGAGAAATGATTTATTTGGAACAACAGGTGTTTTGGGTGTGTAAAGACACCGTTATACACCTTGACTGAAAAAATTTGCATACCATCCCCACCCAGCACCTCCACACACATGCGCATACACACACACACTCCTACAATGCAAGCATGAATTTTATTATTTTCCTTTTGGTCGTTGTTAACTACTTTGCATTTTACATTTGTTGTCTTATGAATGTCTGACACGCCATAGAAACTTGCTCCTTTTTGACTTCTACACGCCCTCCTTATCTTCTTTTATTCTCTTCTCTCCTCTACTCCACCAATGCGCACTCTAATCTACAATCCCTCATGTCTAATGGCAGAGCTTCTGGGGAAGGTACATTTTGAGAAAATGGGAGCGGCAGCCGCAACTACACAGCGATTCTCCAACCAAGCTGCCGCGGCTGGCAGTAGCGTCCATTCAGCGAATTTACCTGGCGTTGCTTCGCGTTTCGGTTTTCGTGGCACAAATATTGTGCGTCCCGCATCAGCTGGTCTGACGCAGCGAAGCTATCAAATGGAGTTGCAAGAAAATACGGAAAACAACAACATCAATGGCGGCAACAACACAAATGACCAACTATGTGGTGGCGGCGGCGGCAGTGTGTGCGGCATTAATGGACAACAAAAACCGCTTGTGAGCAATTGTAAGTGGGCGCAGCTGTGAAAAAGTGTAAAGTGGCATTTTAGTGTTGGGGTTTTGGTTCAAGTGTAAGGTGGCTCGTTAGTGGCTTCAGGGACAATCAAATGAGTTGTAGAGAAGGTGTTTGTAACTAAATCGAGAAGTATTTTGACTACGAAATGGGTGGAGAGGTCAATTTAAAAATACAAATGAAACTGATATTATCAAGCTGAATAAATAATGAACTTAACTTAACAAGATTTTTTTATCGGAAGATTGCATAAGTTAAACTTAAACCTATTGCGATACCTTAGCTTCTGCCACATGGCAAGAGGTCTCTATGAAAAGGACTATAATACTTCGAAGTCTACTTTTGTTTAGAGCACTACCAGTCGCTTCTACAGCTCATACACAATTTTTCTTTGATTCCCTTGGCTTTCTGATATAAATACCATATGGTAAAGCAATTACTGTCTAAATGTCATCCTTTTTCAGGAAGTTTAAGCCAAACGACTAATTCCGTTCCCATTTGGGCCAACTAAAGATAAACTCTCTAAGTATACATTTTTTTGTGACTATAGGAATACTAATGCGTTATTTTTATGGAAGAATCTGCTTGCTTTGCCCAGAAAACCAACCTGTTCTATTCAATCATTTCTTAAAAAGATCTCTGACAATCTAACACAATTTTAGATTTTAGTGTAATGAAACTAAAGACTTTGATTACAGCCTTACTGCCACTGAAAAAAAGCCTCTTCGTGAGTATTCGAGTCTGGTGCATTTTACAGCTTCCATGACAGTAAAGATTTCGGCCTGCAACATATTGTAATGTTCGGCAATATAAATAAGAGTAGAAGAGTGAAATTCTTTGTGAGAAAATATCTCTATCCACTCTACTATAAAGTTTCGAACCATTTCAACCGGAATGACATATTCGCTTGCCCATTCTTTCTTCCCAGGAATCCGTGTCATAAAGTTGGAGCGGTCTACTTGTTAAAGAAATTGTAACTCTCTAGGATTGTTAGGTGTCCTCACGGCTGACATATCGCATGGTTATGTTCTCTTAAACGATTACCCAACTACAGTCTCATCAAGTACGCAGCCAAATCAAAAGGCAAGATGTCATATATTCTAAATATTAAAAACTTCGTTGGGATTGTTTCTAAACCAAGGCTGTTCTTTGAAGATTTAAATTTATGTCACAATAGCCAGCCACTAAAAATCATTAAACTTACCATAACCGTCATAGAGCGGTGAAGGCATTTTCCTATCTTTGAATCTCCTGCAGAGAATGCTTCAATACCTTATATAGGCGCACTCCACTTGGAGTGAGTAGACTAATTGTCGAAATTTTATATTTCCTAAAGAACAAAAGTCAAGAAGTTCCAACTTGTTTCATTTAACAGAAAGTACACAACGATTGGACTAAAAAGAAGTATTCCCAGCCTCAGATCAAACAGTGTATGTGATCACCCCTGTGTGCTTCTTATATGTCGCCGACAATGACCAAACACTCAGTTCCAGTAGGAAGCAGTTCAGCGTAAGATTCCAAAACATGGGTGTGAGAACACCACCATGAGGCATAGGTCTGTAGTATTCATCTACTTAAAGAGAATAAGTCTTAATCTAGCCGTTTCCGTAATAACCTTTCCTCACCGCGTGTCAAGCTCTCTTAACTAATAGTACGGTTTCTGTTTTCCACTTCGCTTGTATATGTAGAAGACTTGGAAGTCTGAGATAAAAATTAAGTGGAGCATAAATTATTGATGATATATTATATTGAGCTAAAACATAGTTCTAATATATTTTAAAGGAATGCTGAGCCAAAATTATAGGGTGATCCATTTCGAGGTTCCCTACTCTTTTAAAGAAAAACACAGAAAATTCAGATTTAATGGAGAATGTTTATTATCATTCAAAAGAACATTCCTTGGCATTTTTTTATTGAAAATTATCTCTTTTAAATGTTGGGCGCGGCTACATCTCATATGGTCCATTCTTTGAGTCCAATTTTCGATGACTCGTTCGAGCATTTCGACTGGTAACTGGCGCATAACACGCGTGATGTTCTGCTCCAAGGCTTGAATCGTAACGGAATTGTCCGCATAGACTTTAGAATTGACATTTCCCCACAGGAAAATGTCTAACGGTGTGATATCACACGATCTTCACCGAAGTGTTCTCTCAATAAATCCATTGATTGACGCGATGTGTGGGAAGTGGCGCCGTCTTGTTGAAACCAAATGTCGTGAGGATCACGAGCTTCAATTTCAATTTCATGGCGCTAAAATGGTCGCCATTAACGGTTACGTTCTTACCGGCATAATTTTTGAAGAAATATGGACCGATGATTCCACCGGCCCTTAAACCACACCAAACCGCTGTTTTTTCTGGATGTCATGGCGGCTCTGGAATCTCTTCAGGGTGCTTGTGTCATATCCATTGAGCCAGAAATGGGCCTCATCGCTGAACAAAATTTGGCTCGAAAACTTCGGATTTTGTTAGAACTTATCAAGAGCCCATAGAGCGAAGCGATTTCGCTTGGGAAGGTCGACCAGCTTCAGTTTTTGAACAAGACCTCGTCGTAAAAGTCGTTCCATACGTCCATATGAATTGCTGCGAATGGCGCCGAATCGACTATCCACGCTCTCGTGTACACTCTCAGCTACGGACGCTATATTTTCTTCACTACGTGCTGGACGTGGTTCATTCGGTCAAATATTATCCAATAATGAATGCTGGGTTTCAAGATGGGTGATGTTGTTGCGAATAGTAGTCTCAGTAGGCCGACTATGTTGAACATAAGTCGAGTGACGCGCGCGAAACACATTCTATACAGAACTTAAGTTTTCGTAATGAAGTTGAATAATTTGTAAGCGTTGTTCATGCGTAGGTCTTTCAATGATGAGATGCCAAACAATACTGAACAAAATTGACATTACAGCTTGACACGACTCAGGCGCGATCTGTCAAAAAAAGGCTATTGAAAAAATCACCTCTACTTGGATCAACCTTTATAACCGTTAATCATTCCTGTTTTATATCTGTATTATAACGATGTTAATTCGAGCACATCAAATTTAATGACAGGATGTGCTACCCCACATACCCTAAATTGGTAATTTTAATTCAAATTGAAAAATCTAAATATTTTTTTGATCTGACAACACTTCAAAATGGGATGGTATATTTTCGAAGTTTGTTTACGACTTCCATAAAGCTCATCTTTTCACTTTGGTAAGTTATAATCAGCAAGATTATAATCTAATAATCTACTTTTGTTTAGACTCGTAGCAGACCTGGTAATTTGTTATACATTAAATACCAGTTTTAAACTAGACCTTTAGATATGAGTTTATTAAATTTCACTAAAGTCTTTTTTGGTTTTTAGTCTGGTAGCAGATCTAGTTACAAAGTAATATGCCCATTCTCTAGTTCATATGCTTGAAAGCTCTTTAATAAAATGACTTCAGCTAAAACCTAATGATTTTAGTGTCTTCTGACAAATCATGCACTATCTGCTATCTAACAATTTGTGATTTGTAAAGTTCTCTCTACCACAATGCAGCGGCAAATATCAAAAGAGAAAAATTATTCATTCGCTTATGATTTGCTTTCTATCTAAGAAAATGTGTGTGGCATAAAAAAAATAAGAAAGGAAAAAATTGTCAATTTGGAATTACATGACTATTTATTCAGTCTCATTTCCACCACATGTGATTGCGTGCATGTGGATATGTGATTGCTAGCAAATCGATTAATTTTTAATGCCTCACCTCGCCTCTTCTTACCACTTGTAGTCACAGTTCGGTAAGCAAAGTCTTTCTATTCACTTCGCTTTCGTTGCCGGTGCCGGTAACGGTGAGACGGTGTGACAAGTACGTGAACTCAATTAAAAAGCAATTGGCGGGCCATCGGCAGCAAATGCAGAGAGTGGTGCAGTGGTGATTGTGTGGCAAGGTCTGCTTGTTGCAAGTGTGTGGCGAATGTCGTTTCGTTGCAAATCGTGCAGTGTGTTACTTTCAATTTGGGCTAAAGGCCAATAACAATAAAAAAACAACAATTCAAAAAGTCTCGAATAAATATAAAGGAAAATAAAATGAAAATCAAATAAATAACGAAAAGCGAATGTGCAATGGAAATAAGATCCGTCACTATTCACTCGCAAAACTTTCAAATAAAAGAAAACTTATTTACACACACTCAAACTCTCCGGAATCTGTACTGAAATTTACTTTGTGCTTCGATTTTTGCAGTGAAGCGCCGTTCGAAGAGTGCGCACGCCGGCCGGGCATTGACATCGGGCGATGAGACTAGCGAATCGGGCAGTTGCAGCGACGCGACCGGCCGCCCAAAAATATCACAACCCAAATCGATAACGTTCAATTTGAGTCAGAACAGCACAATCGAATATCAGCGGCGACAGTTTTTCGAGCAGCCCAGCAACACATATGGCAGCTATGGCAGTGCACACGTCAGTACCAGCAGTTGGACACACCAACCAGCGCATCAGTCACGTAGCGTCATCAATACGGGCATGCACACGAATGTTATGTGAGTAAATAAGGAAGAGTAATTGAAAGCTTTTATTTAACATTCACTTTCAACTTCATCTCATGCTATCTTTACAGTGTCCGTCCCACTCCACGTGCACCGCCAGCCAGTTTCTCAAAGTTCACATTGCACACCGTAAGTTTGCCGAAGCCGGAATTTCCAGTGGCCATCAGTGTGGGAGCCACAACACCAACTACACCGGGAAGCAGTATCTATACACCTTCACCTACCATGACCACTAATTTGTTAGTAGGGGCACGCTCCAAAGAAAATCAGCAAAAGCCGCATCCTCTGACAGTGGTAGCCTCCGCGACCGTGTCGCATGCAGCGCTCGGTCATATAGATCTAAAGACGGCCAAGCAGATGGCTAATAATACGCGTCGTGGCTTCTCGGGTAGTCGTGAGATCTCAGCTGATTCTGGTATCGCCAGCATGGATATGGCGCTGGATAGTTCAGTCTCAAGTGGTGGTGATGGCAATCGCACTGGACGCACAGCCTCACCAAAGCGTAGTCGCAGTCGTCCACGCAATCTGCAAATGGTCATGAATGGGCGACACAAATTCGAAGTGCGCGATCTGGACGATCCATTGTCGAGTGAGTCGAGCTCGATTGTGGAGCCATTAGCCTTACCGAAGTTACCAATTGAGAATCAAACAGCACCGCTGCCTCTCTGCGGCTTGGTGCGTTCAAATACTGTGCTCAGCCGAGAGAGCTACGAGCGCCATAGGAGTGAGGCCGGCGCTAATCAGGATTCAAAACCGATTGATAGGGGTAAGTTCCGTAGCGCATTTTGCTCGTAAAAAGTTTAACTTTCAACTTCACGCGCACACAGCTAAGCCACGTCCTACTACAGCGCCTGCTCAGTGTACCATAACGCGGAACTCATCAGAAGAAAGTGAAGGCGTGGATGAGGAAAAGCTTTACTTGGATCGTTCCACATCCGAGAAGGGCAACAGGGTTAGTAATATCTTAGCTATATCCAAGTCTTAAAAAAGCGAATAAAGGTTAATTTGCAGTTCAAGGATATCAACACTTGCTCGAGCAAAACATCTTCGCCAGGCAGCTCCATAATGCTCTCGTGGTGCAACGCTGGCGAATCGCTTGCCGTGAAGGACTGCAGTAGTCTCAGTATTAGTAGCGAAGATAGCAACAAACTCCATGAGGATAAACAGGGTGATAAGGACATGGACACCGAAAAAAATGAGCTTTTTAAAGCTAAGCAAATGTCGGTTGATTTAAATGACGATATTACTGAAATGCAAGCGAGCACTTTATGTAAGAAACCACTCCCTAATATGTGCCAGTTTTCATTAAAATTACTCTTAATTCGTTCCCATTTCCATAGCATCCTTGACCGAAAGTTTGCCAAATGCAAAGGATATTCCCGTTCCAAACATACACATAACGCTACAAAATAAAGATGACAATGCAGCTCTTAATGAAAGCACCGCTGAAGATAAACCAGATCGTCCGAAATCGTTGTACAACTCCTTGAATGAAACGAAATTTGCCGAAATGGCTTTAGCAGGCAGCACTTATCTACTGGACGATGAGACCTCACCCACAGATAGCTTGGTGAGTAGCACCGAATCTGAGGAGGCGGCCAGCAAACAGAAGAAGCACAAAATGAACGAAGAATTGCAAGAAAAGGACATCGATGAGATTTCACCGGAGCTCGAAATGGGCAGTCCCATTTCACCGGGCACACCCACACACGCTTCACACTCACTATCACTTTCCGATTGTGGCAACTTGATTGATGATGAGATTGCCGACCAACCGGCGCTATTGTTCAACAGTGAATCACATGATCTGGTCGATAGTTTGGCTTCACACAAGGATAAGACAGATACGCCAACACTAATGGAAAATACCGGTTCACTGCGTTCACTGAAGAGTCAATCGAAGGCGCGTAGTGCTTTGCAGCAGGCAATCGAGTTAAGTTTGCGTACGCCGCTTTCGTTGCGTAAGGCTGTAATGGAGCGTGCCGATTCGCTTGATACGCTCTCGCCGTGTGAATCGATCTGCTCCGATGATCTCATGATGGATTTCGATATGAATAGCAGTGTGGACTCGATCGATCGGTAGGTGTTTTAAGTTCATATGTGAATAAAGATATGTAATTTAAAGGATTAAATATTTTAACACTAAGATCTAGTTCCGTAAAGAGTCGCAGTGGCTCCGACTTACACAGAATTGGCGATACAGAATTATTTTCGGAGCTGGAACGTAAGGGTAGTGGTGTTATGAAAGAATTGAACACGATTCTACGCATGAGATCTAACAGGAGCACCGAAAAGGATACAGCAATGTGAGTAGAAAATATTATTATTATTATTATTATTTAACTAAGCTTTGAACCTACAAAAATTAAATGGATTGATCACTCTATACTTAAGAAAATCGTTGCGACATTTGTTAAAAAGTTTAACTTGAATCAGGATTTATATGCATAAATTGGTATGTATAAATTGGTATACATTTTCTTTGAGGACAATTTAAAACAAAATGAGATTGGAACAATTTTTTTTTTTAATTTAAAGTATTTTTCACAAAATAAGTATTGAGTTATTCAGAAATAACACTTAAATAAAAAGCACGCTTCATAGCGAAAGATAATGCAGGACAAAAGTTTTTTGACTCTGAAATTTCAATTTCCTTGGCGATGCCTTACAAAATGACAATTGTAAGACTTTACAGTCGACTTCATACCGGTCAAATGTTACTTAATTTATGCGTTGTATTTCCATTTAGCTTAAATAAAAATAAACATGCCTAGGAAGAAATATAGTTCATCTGTGATGAGCAAAAACTAGCATAAGATAACGATGGTGTGGGGGGAAAATTTTTGTTATTCGCTTTATTGGTGATTTTCGAGCAAATAGCGAACTAGTATAATTTCATTTTTAAAAAAATGATAGTATTTATCTAGAATTTTTGCGTACTAATTTAGATTTCGCTGATAGCTTTCTAGAATTTGCTTGGCTTGTGATAAATTATTAAATAAATTAATTATTAAAAAAAAATTATTTTGCTAAAATATGTGCCATACATTTTCCGAAAGAATGATTTGTTAGTTAAATATTTTTCATTTTTTGGTAGTTTTTCAAGCCGCGTAAGAATTTCAAAACTTCTGTTTCTATAAAAATCTAAAAGAATACGTCATTTATTTATTTTTGATATTTTAAATTTATTTTCATTCCTTTTTACGAACTTTCCTCATCTGTTTCTCTTTTGACATGCAACATTCGTTGCCGCATTGTGAATTTACTTTTGAAATACATATATACTTGTATATAAATTATGCATTGCAACACTTATTTCCTTTATGCGGCTGAGCTTGGATAAACTTTACGGTCTTTGCAGACACTTGCTTTATTTACCGTTGTGACAGAAAAGTCGATGTTAATAATGCATGTGTGTCCACTGGCGCATTGCCAACTTGCCAAACGCTTTGAAGTTTAAAAAATTTCTTTTTTTTTATTTCTGCACAACTAAGTGCATTAGCATGTTATGTAAGAAGTATATACATTTATATAGAAATGAATATAATGGAATATACTCATACATACATTTGAACAAGTAAAAGCTCAACTGTACAGATTACAAAATGATGATGAAAAAGGGGAGTGAAATCAAATCTTCATAATAAACTTTGCATACAATAAAGACACATTTTTATATTTTCCGATTGGAATTTTCCAAAATGTTGATAGAGGTTTTATTTTCTATGTTGAAGCTTCAGTATAAAAACTTTCTTTATTTAATTTTTATTCTATTACAATTAGTCGGATTCACTTGGAATATTATATTAAGAGTATAATATGCACCACCTATTTGAGAAATATGAATAATTATTGTAAATTCGCAATTTAATAACTCAGTGTTTATTTCCTAAATGTATGCACTGCGAATGAACTTATATAAAGAGTGGTCCATTTCGAGGTTCCCTACTTTTTTAATACAAAAAAAAAAAAAAAAGCAGAAAAGTCAAATTTAATGGAATGTCTATTATCATTCATCTTTTTAAAATGTTGTCCGCGGGATGGTCCATCCGTTGAGTTCAATTTTCGATGACTCGTTCGAGCATTTCGACTGGTAACTGGTGAATGACACACGTGATGTTTTGCTCCAAGGCCAGAATCGAAGCAGGATTGTCCGCATAGACTTTAGAATTTACATATCCCCACAGGAAAAAGTCTAACGGTGTGATATCACATGATCTTGGTGGCCAATCAACCGACCCAAAACGTGAAATTAGCTGCTCACCGAAGTGATTGATGCGATGTGTGGGAAGTGCTGCCGTCTTGTCGAAACCTCCATCATTTTTGAAGAAATATGGACCGATAATTCCACCGGCCCAGAAACCGCACCAAACCGTTGGTTTTTTCTAGATGAAATGGCAGCTCTTGAATCTGTTCAGGTTGCTTTTCGTCCCAAATGCAACAATTTTGCTTGTGGTCGAGCGGCTTCAGTTCTTGCACGAGCTACATTTTGTACACTTTCAATTTAAGAACTCGACGTAAAATGAGCCAAGTCGTTCCATACATCAGTCCGAGTTTCTGCGAACGGCGCCGAATCGACTCTCCACAGTCTTCGTGTACACTCTCAGCTACGGCTGCAATATTTTCTTTACTGCATGCTGGACGTGGTCTCTTCGGTCGAATATTATCCAATAATGAATGCTGGGTCTCAAGATGGGTGGTGGTGTTGCGAATAGTACGCTCAGTAGGCCGATTATTTTAATCATAAGTTGCGCGAAGCGCGAAACACGTTCTTTACCATTAATAAAGTTGAGTGATTTGTAAACTTTGTTCAGGCGTAAATCTTTCCATGATGAAATGCCAAACAATACTGAACAAAAATGATATGACAGCTGGACACAACTCATACGTGATGTTTAAAAAAAAGGCTATTGAAAAAAGTACCTTTGCTTTTTTTACTTTACCCATTATAAATGTGTAATTGTTGTGAAATAGTTATAGGTATGAGGAGACAGCAAGTGAATATCATTAATCACTAATTCGATATGGAACATCTTAAAAAAAGCTAAAATATTTCGTATTACTACTGTAGAGCAGTCGCATGGTAGTCTCCTCTTACTCTTTATTCTAATATCTGTCACATAGCAAAGAGACGCTCATTCTCAAAACGCACCTCTAATCAGACAACGGTTATTCAGCATTCTCACAGCATTAGAAGTTTCTTGTCCTCTTAAAGATTAAGCACAAGTCGCAACTCATCAACTAAGTTTTCAATAAAATGAGTTATATTCTCACTTTGACTTGAACCATCAATTCAAAAAATATAAATATTTAATGAATTGTTGATTATTCAGTTAAAATAGTGTAGTAAAATAATTATTAATTACATAATACATAAATAGTGATAACTAAGATCATCAAAAGAAACATAAAAAATATGTTCATTTAATTTTGTGATCAATATGTATTTTTTCTGCTCGAGCATTTGAGCCGTCTTGTTTTCTGTGGGACGGACACAAAAAAAAATTTTTTTTATAATATTTGCGCTGAAATATATTATAAAAAAATTCGAAAATAGGCATTAAGGATTGCTTTTATGAAAAAAATTGCCTTTTAAATTTTATAATTTTCTATGAACTTTCATACTTTCTAAATGTTAATTTGAGTACAAATAGGAAAGAGAGAATTGGAATATTCGACAATCTTTCATCTACATGTGGCTCACCTGAAATACACACTTTTAAGTCGTGTCTAGGGATTATGAGGCATGTTTTTCATTTCACTTTCGAGTAATAGTAGGTCGAAAATACTCCCATTTGACATTTCCGTATTCTATACAATTCTATACATTTCATCATTTCATTTCATTACGAAATCAAGCACTGAAGATGGCGGTTCGCCGAAACCGGTTTTTTACAAAACCAAAATTGACAAGGGATGACGAAAATTCGTTCCATGAAATTGCCATCTTCTGAAAACCGTAATAAAATGCAGTTTCAAACGACTTCAAAAGCTTAGTACAATAATATTTTTCTTAGAATTAGCATATATATATTAAATAATTAGAGTATCTAATTCTTAGCTTAAACATACGCATAAAAGAGAGTAATCTGTAATACTGCCTTTCAGACATATATTTAGAACGAGTGATAAGCAACTTTGAAATAATATTTGAAGTTAACCATAATGTCCTGCTGTGTTATATGCACTTCAAGTACCCGCTTGACATCCAGCGAATTTTTGCCGTTTTATTTCTTTACTTCAGCTGGCTTTACCTATGCCACCAATGAGATGTAATGAGCTGCTAAAACAACAGCAAAAAAATATTTTATATCTAATTTCTCGTCATGTAAGCCAAATGGATTGGAATGGTTGCAGTGAAATCTTTTTTTGTATTTTTTCTTCAAATTCAGTATCTCTTTGCATCGTGCTAATTTTGATTGCTAGAATTCTATTTAACTCAAACTGCATTCGTCTCAATCTAATTTTTAGATTAGTAGCTGTCAACAGCTATTTGAAACTTCATATCGAAAAGGAGACTGTGAATCACTACTTTCGCAGAACACCCAAAATGAAAAGTTTACTTTTCGAAATTCATTTCATTTTCATTCTACTACTTTTCTGAAACAATGGTGTATTTATTGTTTTTGAGAAAAATAATTATCTATTTTTTAATAAGTTTTTGAAAATAAATGATTTATATCATGAATTTGGTTAGGTTGAGTTTTAATTTCGCAGATTATCCCATTAGATATAACGGAAATGTCCTTCTGTTATATAGGTTAAATTAAAATAGAGTAGTAGATGTACCTAGGGAAATTGAAAATGAAGTTAATGTTAATCACATCAGAATAATTCAACTTTCAAAACACGGAGCAGGAATCTCATGAAACATTTTTCGGGCAGTATTTTCTACTCTAAAGATTGCTCAAAGTATTTCTTATAGAATTTTTTATTTATTTATTCTAAATTGTGGCGGCGGCAATAGCCGAGTGGTTAGCACTGCGTACTACAATTCGCATAGCTTGGGTTTGAGCCCAGGTTTGAGCAACATCCAAAATTATAAAAAATAAATTTTTCTAATTGTGGTCGCCTCTCGGAGAGTATTTCTGGCATGAGATAAAAGCTCTTAATAATACTCTATTGGCCGTTACCAAGAGCGAAATATACGTATATATATAAGTATATATATATATACCATAATTTTCTTTTTATGTCAAAAAACTTTCTTTCTTGCTCTAATCCCTAAAATGCTGTAGATAAAAATCATGCTTCAAGTTGGCCCATTTTTGCGTAGAGCAGACTCATGCAACCTGGAGAAAAACTAGAGCAGATAAATTAATAAACCCATTAAAGGTATCTATATTATTATATAAAAATCTTTTTTCAGTCACAATATTCTGTATTCAAATTTGAATAGAGTCCAATGCGAAGATTTTGTGAAAGTATATTCATGCATTTATTTATTTATTACAATGGCAATGGCAGACACAAAATCCTTTCCCTTGGCTTTCTAGCTTCGTTTTAGGTTGCAAAAAAAAATATTTATATATGTATGTATAGGTAAAAAAGAAATCAACGTCGATTTATATGCTTACTAAACGAAACTTAATTCTCCGAAATAAACTTTCTCTCACATTTGCAATTTATTTCGTGATTACAATGAAAACTCATTTAAAAATTTTTGCTGGAAATAAATGCAATTTATGTAATTAAAATATCACTGGCAGGTAATGAAAATGTTTTGGATATTATAATACATGCATACACTGTACTTATGCAATAAAATGTATTAAATTTCCTAACTGCATGTGCTGCAGCGATTTAAAATAAATTTTAGCAAAAAAAAAATTATTTATATTGTTATTAAGAGATATAAATAAAAATTTAAACATGACAAATTGTTGCATTGTTGTAGTTTTATCTCCACGTTGTTGTAGAAGATTTTCCCACAAACCATCATGAAATTTTTACATGTTACAATAGCTTAGCATGCAGATAGACATAATTAAATTTTACTTCACACTAAGCAGCGAAAAATGTCTTTGGTAGCAAGATATTCGTGCCTTTGCATCAAAGAAAATACCCTTTAGGAAAATTGTGGAGCATAAAAATTAAAAATCTAAATTAATATTATAAAAATTATGGTTGTTTTTATATGTAATTAAATTGGATTAAGTTGTTATAACTATCTCATCTGTATGACTTTTATTATTATTATTATTAATCCCAACCTCCAACCCATCCGCACGAGGGGCGCTGTCCGCATGGAACTTGTTTTATTTTTCATGATTTTTAAGAAATATTTCAAATATAAAATGTAATGTAACGATTAGTTGAGAGTCGACAAAATAGTTTTCTTAATACGAAAAAGCGAGTCAGATATGTCAAATGTGCTTGAATGAGAGTTGCAATCAAGACACAAACAATGCAAAGGCTCGTGAAATTCAAAATTCGTATGACAAGTTTTTAGGAGCAAGGGCCAAAATGTGTAGACATTCTGAACGGAACATTAAATTTGATTTCAGAGCGAATAACGGAGCTGGAAATTGAGCCTATTATTATTTTAACCATGAAAATTACACCAAGCATGGCGAGAGTAGGGAGATTGTAAAGTTTCAGAAGGAAGATTGTACTGAGAGTCCCAATGCAGATTTCTTCAGGCAAATAAGAGGAATTGTTTTTTAATGGACCCTAACCTGTCAGAGTAGATTTGATACCTCGGGATCCAAATCACCGAGCTATATTCAAGAATAGGTCTTACTAATATTGTGTACAAAGCTTTAGTAACATAAGGATCATTAAACTCCTTTGACCACCGTTTTACAAAAGCCAAGATGCCTTTGGCTTTGTTGACTATCACACCAATGTGATGTGTAAAGTTCAGTTTAGGGTCTGTAGTGATCCCGAGGTCAATAAAACTGCTCCAAACTTTAATTATCTATGCTGTAAGTAATTACCTGTGTGGATCTTCGGAAAAACACATAACTTTATATTTCTTAAGATTTAGGGGCATCAGATTTATTTTACACCATTCAACCATGCTGCTTATTTCTGCCTGTAGTAAGATACCTTCATTTGCCGAAGTGTAAGATTTATAAAGTTTTACATCATCTGCATACATTAAAAGTTTTAAAAACTTTATCAATAGAATCGGGCCTAGATGGCTACCCTGAGGTACTCCTGAAAAAACATTAACGATATCTGAAATGGTATTTTAAAACATTACTGTTTGAGCTCGATCAATTGTAAAAAGTTTGGTTGGAAACCCAGTAAGTTAAGTTTCTTGATTAGCAACGAGTGAGGCACTTTATCAAAAGCTTTACTAAAGTCGGTATATATATATCACGTCAACGCTGCTGTACTTTGTGAACGCATCGATGATATCAGAAGTGAACTCAAGTAAATTGGTGGTTGTAGATTTTCCTTAAACAAATCCATGACTTCATAGCTGAAATATTTGGATGAGTACGAGATCGTTTTTCACTATTCTCAGTTTTTTTAGATGCAGAATATTTACTTTTCTGCTCAGAAAAATAATTATATTAAAGCTTTTCCTAAGAAAACTTATTACTCTTCTTTTCCGGAGAGGTCTGCACGTTTGCGCTAGAATAAAATGAAATAAAAAAAGTATATTTATATGCAATATATACTCGTACATAAAAAAGTAATTGTTTCATGCCGGTGGGAAAATCAAAAAAAATTTAAACATAATTATCCGCGACCACGACAACTAGTAAATGGGAAATGGGATTGGCGTAAAAAAGAGGCAAAGCAAAATTACACCCACTGAATGAGATGAGAAAATTGCAACAACAAAAAAATGTAAGAAAATAAATACAAAGGAAGATGATAAAAATTGTAGATAATTTCAACAGATGTTGCATACACAAATATATATAAAAAGAAAAGAAGTTATACCTATATATATGTATGCATGTAATAGTATCGTGTAACCAACAATGTCTGCCTGCAGGTGACCGCTGTGAGGTTAAGCAACAACAAATAAACGGCATGCTGGCAACACAATTGTAACAGTAATAATGTGTAGGTAAATTACAGATGGGCAAACATACAAACATGCATACATACATACATATCGCAACATTCACAAACGACCTTTCACGAAATTTAACAAATCGACAAAGATATCAAAGAAATAAAGCATTGAAAGCGCATAGTGACTAAAGCGTTGAAGACAAATGACAAAAGTCGCAGCAGCGAGAACAACAATAATAACAACAACAACAGCAATAATAGTGCTAACCTCATACAACAGCGCTGACAGCCAACGGCGAGAGTGAGCCAGCTCGGACCTCTTACGCTCGTCTAGTCTCTCAACCGCAAAGCTTGTTGCTTGTCTAAGACCATTCCAACAGTAATACCAACAACGACAACAACAAAAATATTTGGCAATCACCGAATTGCAATTGCGCTTTGAATTGCCTAAAAATTGTGTAGCACTTTATTTTGTGCATTAGAGTGTTGAAGAAATTGGCGGAAAAAAAAGATTTCAAAAAATATATTTCTATTCAGATAAAACTTTTGAAAATCGATATATTTTTTTTTTTTGAAATTAGTAAGATCTTGCGCGTGCTTTTTACAAAAGTATAAATGGATTTAAAAAAGTTAAAAAAAGAAACAAAAAAGCGAAAACAGCCAATTTCGTATTGAAATGGAATAGAAAAAATAAAAATTTTATTTTAGAAGCATTCTGTTACAAAAAAAAAAAAAAAATTTACCGAGAATCTAAAGTTCTTTGCTATTTTATAAATAGAAAAATGACAAGATGAGTTAAAATACAACCCTTATTTGTTGGTTGGCTCAAAATAAATAAGATTCGAATAACAAAAACATGTTGCTAATTTTCTTATAAAATATTTATTTTCCACCTTATATGCGTCAAATTTGCTGCTTAAGACAGTTAAGGAAGTAAATTTGGCGAAAAATATAATACTTAGCAATATGAAAATTTTTTAATCCTTTTTGATATTTAAAACTATAGAATTTCTAAAAGTTATAAAAAAATTTATACCAAAACCCTAAAATAAGCATAAAATATATATGCATTTTAAAATAATAATAAAAAGTTGATTAAAAATGAAAGTTTTAAGGGATGTCAAAACAATTTTTATCGTACCTCCCTAATAGTAAACCATGTTTCTAGCATTTTTTCCTTTACTTATTTAGGCTTGCTCACAACGGCGCTAATTATTATTGTTGTTGTTGCAGCTGCATTGGTTCGTTGCACTTGATGCTGGAAGCGTGGTACGTGTAAATTACCGGCCGGCCAGCCAACTAAGGTGCCATCGGTTCCTCACCATTTACACTTCATCTTCCCGTACTCTTCTACCAAAAATAGCATTTCGCTGCTTCTTCACCTTCATTTGTTCTTCTTTTTTCACCAAACAATTTCATGCTTCTGCTAAAATGCCACGACTTGGCGGCAGAGATTCACAGCGGAAAAATGAAAAGTCGCATTTGAAAAAAAAAAAATGCAAAAAAAAATTAAAAGGAAATGGCAAAAATTTATTGGCAAAGTGGCGATGGCGAATCATTGTTTTTGTAATGTACATTTATGTGCCGACTGTGGTTATAAATAAAATGTCAAACGCTTTAGCAGCGTTTTAGCAGGTGATAGAGTCTCCCACAAGTGGAGTTGCCACTCGATTTTTGTTGCTCTCTTTTTTCCTTATTTTTTTTTTTTTTTGCTGTCAGTATCTCTGCGGGGGCCAACACGATTCTGCAATGGCGGTGCGAGCGTTAAAAAAACGAGCTCAGAAAAAATGCAACATTTCCACATTAACCGTTAGTGGCAGCCGTTAGCCCGTACGTTGACTAGAGACTTCGAATTGCACGTTCGATCTTCTCCATCACAAACGTTGCAAGTTGCATTGTAACCTGCCAGCATTTCTGCCTCCTGCTGCCATTTGTTACACAATAAAAGTAAATTGTCTTGTCAGGCTGCTATCGGATGTCGATTGTTGTTGGTTGTTGGCTGTCGACTGTCGATTGTCGATTGCTTATTGCCGACCGTTGCCCATGTACGAGTATATTGGTTGCCACTTGACGACAATGCTCTAACCTACTGTTGCTATGAAAATTCTTGTTAGTATTGTAATGCAATTTTATTGTTGTTAGCTGTAGTTAAACATTCACATACCCAAATTACAACAAACAGCTCGTATATATGTGTACTTACATACATAAATCAGTTTGTATATGTATATGAATCTTTGCGCATAATCAGCTGGCATATCTCGACTTAACCGCTTGTTGTCGCTAATAAAGTAACGTTACATTATGTACCGTTAAAACAACGTATACTAAGTTATATCTTCGAGCAATGCTTCTTTCTCATTTTTCTTCTAGTCAAAGAAAAAGTCCAACTACGTCTGATAGACACAATAACGTCAACTATTAGAGTTTCGTTTGATCTATGTAGGTAGCATTTCAAGATAACCGTACGCTGGAAAAACAAATATTGAGTTGAGCACTTGATATAGAGATCGTCTAACAACATGTTTGTGTACCTGGCTAAGTCAGGTGTTATATATACTTATGGACAAATGCTATGTGGATAAATAAAAAAAAATTTAACAGAATTCCTATGTTCTGCCTTATATTATACATCTAATTATTCTCTGAGTTCTAAAGTAATTTTTTATTACTCTTACAAATTATGGCCGTGTTACAACTTACAATATTGTTCCAGCGATGTATTCATCTATATAAAGTCTTGTTTTCTGATGCTGAGGGTATTTACGAATCTTTGACTCATTTATTCAATTTATCACTTAAAGAGAATATTTTTTCATATGTAAGGTAATAATCTTTTATCATACCATTTTATAAAAAAGGAAGCAGATTTTTGTATAAATTTACTGAGATATAACTATAAGCATTGATATAATATATAACGAATTTAGCAAAGATTTTGATAAAGTGTGTCACTCACTGCTAATAAAGATTTGATTTATCAACCAGCCATCCAACCACAATTTTTACTATCGGTCTCCTCATACCTAAATGATTGAACTCAAAGTATAGTGTTTGAAAATTTTATTTCAAATTCCAGTTGGGGGTACAAGTTTATAAATTAAATTTCTTCTGATATAAAAGTTCCAAAGCGTCCGATGTTTGTAGATAATGTGAAAATTTATAAATCTTATACATCGGAAAATTAAGGTATATTGTTTCAATCGAGCCTAAACAGCATGGTTGAATGGTGTAAAATATATCGGATGCCCCTAAATCTTAAGAAATGTAAAGTTATGTGTTTCTCTCGAATAGCCATACGACAACTACTTACACAATAGATAACTACAATTTGGAACAGGTACACCGTTTTACTGACCTGGGGATCACTATGGACGCTAAACTGTTCTTCCTACATCAAATTCATGTGATATTAAACAAAGCGAAAGATATGTTGGCTTTTGTAAAACGGTGGTCATAGGAGTTTAATCTACTTATGTTAAAAAACCTTTGTATACAACATTAGTAAGACCTATTTTGGAATACGGTGCGGTAATTTGGAACCTGAAGTATCAAATATATTCTGAATAGTATTATAAGAATACATTTAAAAAAAAACTTATTTTTGCCTTAAGAAATTCGCATTGGGACTCTCAATATAGACTTCCTCCTTGCACTAGTGGCTTGAAACTTATTAACCTCCCTACTCTTTTCAGCCATTTTCATGGTTAAGATATTAATAGGCTCGTTTTCTAGCACCCTTACTCTCCCTGAAATTAAATTTAATGTTCCGTTTAGAATGTCCAGACTTTTTAGCTCTTTATTTATGAAAACTTGTAAAACAAGTTTTGAATTTCACGAGCCTTTGCATTGTTTGTGTCTTGATTTCAACCTTTACTCGAGCACATTTGACTCACTTTTTCATATTAAGAAAACAATTTTGTGGACTCTTAACTAATCATGAAATAACATTTTATATTTAAATTAAGTTATTTTTTAAATCAGCTGACTGGTTTTGTTTTGTAAGGGACATTTTTTAGCTCTAAACACTAAACTAACTCCTGCTCATGTGACTTGGTATTGATGAAAAGCAAAACAAATTCCGTACGTCACACGGACTGCACCTTTCGTGCGGATAGGCGGGAGGTGGGTAAGTCGTTTGGAATAATAATAATAATAATAAGTTCTGTAACACGAAAAATAGAACTGGTTAAAATGAAACAGAGTACAAATTTGTTTTCCATTCTGCTTCTGAAAATTGTGTTCCAAAATGTAGTATCAAAGACATAGATAATGTTTTTTTTTTTTATCAAATAGAAAGAAGTAACACAGTGTCAGTTCAAGTAAATGTGTCAGGTTATTGATGGTAAAAATTAAATTTAGTCCAAAAATCGTTAATAAAGTTCGCCCTGGAACAACTAAAACCTTTTCTTTGCTCTGTTATGGAATAAAAAGTTATACATAATGCTTCTTAAAACGCATTAGTACCACTTTCGTGATTATAGCCGAGACAAAAATATCACGCTAATAATTTATTTCATTCACCATATCGCTTATACTAAACTAAATGTAATAAAATATCGGCAGAATGACAGTTTTTAACCTTAAAAAGTATAAGTACATACCAAGAACTATACTATTTTGGATTTGCATTTTTATTGAGGCATAAAATTTTAAATTTCATTTGAGTATATTTTTGTTAAAAAAAATTAGGGGAGTTATATCATACCATATCGAATAACCTTTATTGAAATCATATAAGATCAACATGCAAAGCACTATTCAAATATTATAATATTAAACATATAAGAAACTTTATTATCGATACTCAATTGAGGATTGTCTTGTGCGACAGTCATATTAAAGTGTGAGGAGATGCTAAGTATCTTATTCGATATTCACTTGTTGTTTAGAGTGGATGTGTGGCCCGGATGGACATCTTCCCATGATTGAAAACAATGTCCTGTGCGACAGTGATTTTAACTATTTTAAATATGGTAAAAACTAAGTGGTTAAAATAAAAATTAATTTTAGAGGCATTTATGTCTTTAAATAAAATTTATTAAAATGTTATTTGCAGTAACCTTTTGAGACTTTTGTATTTTTGGTCACGACAGTCTCCTTCCCAAATTAATATTACTATAAATCTTTTGTAGGTAATAATTTGAGTTTCTCTCATTGTTGACAGCGCTAAGATTCGTTTCAGGAATTTTTATGTTTTTAAACAGAAAAAGTTTAAAACTAAAAACAGAAATTACAAAACTCTAGGGAACGAGTGAAAACCAAAGATATATAAAACATTTATTATAAAGGGTTATCCAATAGGGCTGATATGATTTCTAAGTGTCGTTTTGGCCATTTTTAATATGTCATGATCTGTAATTCTTTTTTTTCATTGTATTCAGTAATGCTTACAATTTCATCATGGCAAGATATACGTTAGACTACTTCTTGTGGGGTTATTTCAAATAAATTAGTAATTAATTAAAATTAAAAAATTAATGAAATTAACAATAAACAAGACTCTCTTCAAGCTTTAAAACTCAATACTGAACGTGCTTTTCATGACATATGACTTGATTTAGTGGAAAAAGTGCTCAAAAATTGGGTTCATCTAATTCGTTCCTACAAAAGAAGTCGTGTAGGCTATTTGAATTATATTATATTCAGAACTTAATTGTATCGATTGTACTTTACATTAAATAAAAAAATATTTGAATTTCCTTAACAATTAGTGTGTTTTTTAAAGAAATCATATAACTCTTATTGGAAAACCCTATATGATTTGAATACCTAAAAAAATATTTATGGCAAAAATAGAATAAGTTATAATGAGCAGAATTTCTGATTTTCTGGTATAATCAGAAAATATTTCATAATTTGCATCTCACTCAAATATTCCTACGGGAAAAATTATTTGTCATTATCTATGTGTGCAAATGTAACCTTCAATGAACGTCAAAGTTGCACATAGGTTATTGTAAAGATAAAAAAAATGTGTATGCTATAGACCGTTCCAGGTGCCACCAGGGAAGACATTTATACGCTACTCACCGCACAGAAAGCTTAACGAAGCAAAGTGAAGTTTAATTGATGTTATTATTATTCTCGTACTGATCTATATATTTACATGTGTATACATAAAGATAGTTTCGTTTATGTGTATGATTATCTATATTTTGTTATTGTAAATGCAAATAGTTGGACTTGCATTCGCTTCTATTCAAGTATTTGCAGTTGTTTATTTTATGATTTGTTTTTGTTTGTTGACCTGTTTTGTTGCCATAGCGTGTTGGTAAACAAGCCTACACATTGTTAGAAATATAAATTTTTTACATAAATATATGTACATTGATATTTGAAACCCCAAAGAAAACTTCCAATCGTAAAGTCAGTTAGAAAATATAAACTAATAAATTATATTTTTCTTATTCTTTTGTTAATAATCACATCGTCTCTTGTCTAGCGACTATTGTACTTATTATTTATATATCGTATGTGTTGCTGTGATGCTGTCCGTGTGAATTTGAAACTGTTTATTTAACTGCCTTTCATTTTCGCTGAATGTCAAGTGGTTTTTATTCAATACTTTTGTTTTAGGCTATTATTTTTTGGTTAAGTGTTAGTATGAGCACACATGCATAAATATATCTGAGCATGCGGTACGAAATGGTGGCACACGTTGCTTGCAACTCTATTCATATGTACATATGTTTATATATTTGCCGAGACAAGTGTCATTCTCTGCGCCGGTAAGGCGCTTTAATGCCGCGCCATTCGTGCCAACGCTGCTGGTCGTGTGAGTTTTTATTTCTTATTTTGCTTGAACACCATACTTTGATATTTAAAAGGTATGAATAGGGCAATACTTTTGAAATTTGAAATTTTCAAAGCAAAAAATATAAAAATATTTCAGTTCAAAGATTTTTGATGAACCTTTAGGAGATTTTTTTATACATATCAATAAAATTTAATTGTGCAATGCCAAAAAATTAAGTACGAAATATGAAAAAAATCAGATTGAATAATTTTATAGTTTGTACTTGTATGTAAAAAAAGGTGATCCATTTGGAAATTCCCTACTCTTTTAAAGAAAAACACAGAAAATTCAAATTTAATGGGGAATGTTTATTATCATTCGAGAGAACATTATTTGGATTTTTTTTAAGATACCTCTTGCAGATGTTGGTACGTCTCAGATGGTCCTTCCGTTGTGTCCAATTTAGCTGGCGAATGACACGCATGATATTTTGCTCCAATGCCAGAATCGAAGCAGGATTGTCCACCAATGCTTTAGACGTTACATATCCCTACGGGAAAAAAGCGGTGTGATATCACACGATCTTGGAGGCTAATCGACCGGCCCCAAACGTGAAATTATCTGCTCACCGAAATTTTCTCTCAATAAATCAATTGACTGATGCAATGTTTTGGAAGTGGCGCCGTCTTGTTGAAACAAAGCGCGGTGGAAATCACGAGCTTCAATTTTAGGCGTCAAATAGTCGGTTGTAACGGCGCGATAATGGTCCCCATTGACGGTTACGTTCTCTCCGGCTTCATTTTTGAAGAAATATGGACCGATGATTCCACCGGCCTACAAACCACACCAAACCGTTGTTTTTTGTGGATGAAATGGCAGCTCTTGAATTTCTTGAGGTTGCTCTTCGTACCAAATGCGAAAATTTTGCTTGTTTACATACCCATTGAGCCAGAAATTGGCCTCATCGCTGAACAAAATTTGGCTCGAAAACGTCGGATATTCATGGAACTTATCAAGAGCCCATAGAGCGAAGCGATGTTGCTTGGGAAGGTCGAGCGGCTTCAGTTCTTGCACAAGAAGTATTTTTATGCTTTGAATTTAAGTTCTCTACGTAAAATGCGCCAAGTCGTTCCATACGTCAGTCCGAGTTGCTGCAAACGGCGCCGGTTCGACTCTCCACGGTCTTCGTGTACAAAAGAATACCCAGCTGGTTTATTTTTAACTGGCTATAAATTTGCATTTACTGTGAAGCACTGTTGTTAGTTTTCAAAATATAAAAAAGTTTATTAAAGAAATATTTAATCTAAAAGTAAAACAGCATGAGTCATCCAAAGAATTTTTGGTATATAAATATAGTTTTGTTTTGTTTTTTCTTGCATTTTGAAATTTAGTTCTTAATTTATTTGATATTTTTTCAATAAAATACGAGGTGCGATTTTTCCTCCTGTTCCATTTTGAAAAGTCACGTCTAAAAAGGTTGACGTCTAAAAGAATTTACTTTGAGCTTTGTCAGCGACCAATGCACAATAGAATCACATTTTTACTTTGCAACACTATTAGTCGGGTCGGGTCTTGCTTCAGCGATTACGGCTCAAACCAATAAAATTAATTCAAGTTACTTATTTTTTTTCTGTTTCTAAGTGGTTTATTTTGTTTTTCCAGGGAGAGTCTTTTTGAAAACTTTTTGGAAATATTATACAACTTCAAAATATGTCGGAAAATTATATTTAAAATTCCGTAATTATTAATTAATTAATTAATCCCTTTATCATATAAATTAAATTTCATTTAATTTATTATTTTTATTTTCTTCAATTTTTAATTAATTTAATCCTTTGTTTTCATTAAATTTTTTATGTTATAATTAAGTTTAATTTCTTTTGTTTGATATTCTTTTATTTCATTTTATTGTATTTTATTTTAGATAATTTTCTTTATTGTATTCCACTTTGTCTTATTTATTTATTTATTTTTGTTTATAATATCTTTGTGTATTCATTAAATCAAATATTTTATATTACGCATACATATGGGTGTAAAAGTAAAGTAAATAAATAAAGTTTCAAAACACTTAAAGTACAGAACAATTCAAAACTGTTGGGAGCTTCTTCAATCTTATCTACATACAATTACACATGTATGATTCAATCTTGACTTATCGACAGTCGAGCTAGAAGAATGAAAAATTTCAACCATAGACAAATTCACATATGCATATGTAGGTGCATATGTATTTATAAATAAACATTCTTAGTAGCCATGCATTTTTCGATGTACATGTATGGGGACTTCTTCGATAAGTTGATGGACTTGTTAAGATGCCGGCAGCAGCTTCTGTTCTTATACTTACTTTTATATATATATATCTATACATACACACATATATGCATATTTGTATGGATATTCCAACATCGGTCAAGTCCATAAGAGGAAATAACAGCAAACTACTAATCACAGCTGCCACAACAGAGCACGACTGCACCTCTCCTTCTCCTCTTCCCCTCACGGACATTAAATATGAAAAGTTCTCCACCGGCGACCAAAATGCCATGCAAGTTTCAGTAACTTGCAGTACAAAATCTCTTACTTGAGAACTTAAAGGGAAGTAATAGAGAAAGATACCTAATAGTAGAAGAAGAAGTGGATGACAAAAATAAGACTAAACCGGAGTATTTCAGTTCAGTAGACAGACAAAGCCACCGGCAATAAATCAACTTGACGTCATTCATTTCGTTAAGCGTCGTTTTGTGTTATTTTGGTGAAGAGCTTTTTTTTATTTTTGTTGTTGTCACTAGTTTTCTTAGTACACAATTTTATCTCACTACAAATTCAATGTTAACAACAACAAAAGCAACATTCATAGATACTTTTTTAGTTTTTTGTTTTTGTTTACTCATGCAAAAGCAACGCCAAACCAAAGAAAGAGGTGGAAATATACCATGGAAACACGCCGGGAAGTATTTCTGCTCGCACAGTGCATTAAAGTTACCACAGAATTTACAGATTTGAAGTTAAAAACATTAAAGTATTAATGAAATAAAAAATAAAAGCAAATTAAATACATAAATACAATAAAATAATAAATAAAAATTTAAAAAAATAAAATAGCATAAAAAAAATAAAATAAAACAATATAAAAAAAATAAAAATAAAATAAAATCAAATAACATAAAAAAATAAAATAAAATATAAAAATTAAATAAAATAAAATCAATTAGAAAAAAAAATATATAAAAAAGATATAAACATAAAATAAAATAAAATAAAATAAAATAAAATACAATAAAATAAAATAAAATAAAATAAAATAAATAAAATAAAATAAAATGCAATGAAAAATAAAATAAAATTAAAAAATTAAAAAAAAATATAAAAAAAATAAAAAAAATTAAAATTAAAATTAAAAAAAAATAAAATAACGTAAACTGAAATAAAATAAAATAAAATAAAAAAATAAAAATAAAATAAAATAAAATAAAAATTATCCAATCCATTATCAGCCACCGAATATCTGACAAGACACAACAACGTCGCAAAAAGTGTGCATCAATGCTTAGCACTCAGATATGGATTAATTACGGAGGAATGTCCGTATTTCAAATACAACCCCCATACAATTTTAGAAAGCAGTTCAACAAAGCTATACTGGGATCGATCAATATTGACGGATCATTCCACGTGACACAACAGACCTGACATAAATGCAATCGAGAAACACCGAAAAAGGGCCCTGCTAATAGAAATAGGAGTGCCGAACACGCACAACCTGCAAGAATGCTACACAGAAAAGTGTAGAAAATACCTCAATTCAGCGCACGAAGTTAAGGAAATGTGGAGACTAGATAACGTCGATATAATTCCAATTATCATATCATCTACGGGAGTTATTCCGAAAAATTTAAACACGAGTCTAGATAAATTAAAAATGACTGAAAAGCGACACCTGATACAGAAGGCTGTTATATTATCCACTACTTCAATAGCTAGAAAATTTTTAAACAAAGAATAATTAAAAAAAATTATATATATATATTAATAATAATTGTAATCAGATTCTTGTATCCTTCAAAGATGTACTTATTGTTATTCATAACCAATGTACAGTATATAATTTATGAGTTATAACAATAGTATTAAATATTTTGTTGTAAAACGACCGATACTTAATGTATACCTTTATAGAGTTAATAAAAATAGAAAATAAAATAAAATAAAATAAAATAAAATAAAATAAAATAAATAAAATAAAATAAAATAAAATAAAGTGAATAAATTAAAATAAAATTAAATTAAATCAAATAAATCAAAATAAATTTAAATTAAATAAAAAATATATAAAAAGGGAATAACATAAAATAGCATAAAATAAAATAGAATAAAATCAAATAAATAAAAGAAGTCAAAATAAAATAAATTAAAATAAATACTTTAAATCAAAACAAAATAACATGAAACAATTAAAAAAGTTAAGTAAATGTAAAAATTGAATTAATTAAATTAAAAAATTATATAAATGAAAATAAAATAAGAAGAAATAAAACAAATTAAAGTAAAATAAAACAAATTAAATTAGAAAAAAATAGAAAAATTGAATGCAGTCTTATTTTTAATTACTTTTTTATGCAAAATGCAGCACATATTGCAAGTAAATTTTTCTTATATAGAGATTATAATTTTTTTTTTCTTAACACCCTAACTCAACTATGACCACTGCATAACAATCACTGCAAATGCAACTAATCCCCCCATTCGCCCCTTTCAGAGGACTGCCGCTGCATAAGTGAAATGAAATAACCCATACTGGCAGAGAGAAAAGTTTGTGGTCGCAAAGCGAAGCCGCAAATTGCCTCCTTTTGCTTTTGCTTTCTTTGAATTTGTATTTGCTTTTGGCGTATTGCTTTTGTATTTTGGTTAGTGTATTTGCCATTCCATTGCCAAATTGTTCCTACGCATAACGCGGCTTTTGGTTGTTGGTTAGAAGCTGGCGGCTGTTGGCTGACTATCGTTGTTGGCTTTTGGCCAGTGTTGACGCGCAGCTGAGAGCGAACGAACGTGTAGCCGCTAAACGGTGTGTCTGCAAATATACATATATGAGCACTTACATATGTATGGACGTGTGAAGTGAAGGTGCCGCAGTCTTCTCATTCTTTGTTGACTGTTTGCTAGCATAAACATATTTACATACACAAATATGTATATTGCAGACAAGCAAAAAAATATTTCATTGTTTGAAAGTAATTGAAGAAATTGTAGCAAAACAAAACGTAACGAAACGAAATCGCCTTCATTAAATATAAAGTGTAAAAATACATTTTTGATAACGCAACGAGTAAAAAAAAAAAAAAAATAATGCAACTGTGTTGTGTAATGTGCAAAAGAATTATATAAATGTGTAATTTTTGTGCCTTTGAGAAATAAAAAAATATACATATGTTAAGCAGAAATTTAATTATTTAGTTGAAAAAAAAAATTACACCACCTTCCGTCCGTTAATGGTAAAAAATAAATTAATGAAATCAAATAATAAAAAAGAATATTCCAAAAAAGCAGTTTATTGTCCATATCCATCAACGCTTCGTTGCCGGCAATGCCAGTGACTGCGTTTTGCCACCGTTATGCTTGGTTTGGCGCGTTGTCGCCGCCACTCAACGCACAGAAGCGACAAACTGTCCATAAAATACTGTTACTAACTAATCCATATTTGAATATTTTTGTATTATATCCACAACAACGAACTAAAAATTAACACACAATAAACAAAGCGATAATAATAGAAATAATAATATCTAAATTTTAAATATACCCCGGCACAATTCATCCATACTCATTTCGTTAAATATGCATATACCAATGTTATGCGTATCTGCAGCTACGTCACCAACCAAGAACAGCTAGTTGACGCATGCGCAAAGTCCATTGCAACACTTGAAACTTCTTTTTTGAACGATGTTTTATGACTTCTTATTCTTTTTTTAATGAGAACTTGTTTGGGATTCCATTGCGCTTACTCAAAGTTCATATAAATAAAAATGGAGATGCTTTTTGTCGTGCTTCCGTTGCGTGTTTCTTATTTATTATTTTATGCTTCTTTATTTTTATATAATTTTCACTCATTTCATTTAAATTTTTAATTTAATTTATTTTATTTTATTCAGATTTACTTTTTTAAATGTATTAGTTATTTTTTTAATATTTAATCTTACATTTTTAATCAACTTTATTTTTTCATTGTTTTTTTATTTAACATTTTTTCATTTAAATTTTTTTATTTCACTTTACTTTTCAATTTTATTATATTATTTTATTTACTTTATTTTACTTGTTATGCGTTGTTTTATTTGGGTTTACTTTTTGAAATGAATTAATTATTTTTTTAATTTTTTATTGATTTAATTTTACATTATTTTATTTTAATTTATTTTTTAATTTTATTTAATTTAAGATTTTTAAAATTTAATTTTTTTATTTCACTTTACTTTTTAATTTTATTTAATTTTTATTTTTTAAATTCGTTTTTAATTTTTGATAAAATTATTTCTTAGTGTTTTAGTTTCTTCCGCTCTTAATTATTTACCGTCAGTTTTACCACATCTCTATCTTAAGTATTTTGCGGATATCTGATATATGTATATAAATATATAGCTGGAAATAATATCCAATATAAATACATATATGTAAAAATAAAACGCGAGTATTTCTTTTTTAATATTTTTATTTGCTTTCCGGTAATTTAAGATCCGCACAAGCTTTGGTAAAGGCGAAACATTTTATAAGAAATGTAAGAGCAAAAATATTTCAGTTGGTATGTAATTAATATGAGTGTATAATCGCTTATGTAAAATCAAACTAATACGTTTTAGTGTTGCTTGCGCTCAAGTTAGCTTGAGCATTTGAGTAATGACAATGGCAGGCGCCAGCATAGTCAGCTGTTAGCTGTCAGTTGTAAGCGGGGCGACAATAGTCAAAGCCACAAGTTACACAGTAATGTGAATATGAGAATTTATATGTGTGTACATTGTATATAGTTACTACATATAAATTATTAATATATAATAATAATATATATATACTAAGGGCATATGTCCACCTAAGTTGATGCTATTTGATTTCTTCTAGCAACAACTAATAAATATCTTCTACAAAAAAAAATATTTTTAATTGCTTCAGTGCGTGTGCGAATAATTTATTTACAACAAACCGTTAGAGTTAATTTATTTCGCCATTTCCTCTTTCCGCACAGCAGCAAGAAGCCATTTAAGGGGTTAGGTGGGTTTCAGAGGTTAAAAAAAAAGGAATTTTCAATATTTTTTTATATATATACAATCATATATTTTATTCAAACAATTTACCATATCAAAGATACAGTACTTTGTGAAATTTTTATTCAAAAATTTCGAAAACTCAGCCGTTGGTACCTCACTCCTTCAAAAGGAAATGCTCTCTAAAATCCAAAAACCAAAAGTATTTCGTTAGTACATGGATAAATCTCTTTATTGGATGCATGAAAAAGAAAAAAAAAGAAAATTTGGATATTTGAGAGACTTTGAACGAAAAAACACATTTTTTGATAAAATTTTCGCCATGCATTTGCTCCAAAAAATTAGTTGTAATAAAAAAAATCCTTCGTTCAATGACTACATAATGTTACTCCAAAGATGTGTGCCAAAATCGAACAAAATCGCTTTATAACTAGAAAATAGAGTTTTGAGATAAACGCGTTTAAAGTTTCAAATCGACATATCGATCGATTTGAAATTTTAGGAGAATATTTTAAATATATTGTACAATGTAATAAGAGAAAAAAAATCCATTTTTTTTTAATTTACAAACCCATCTAACCCCTTAAATATTGTAATTGTAAAATACCTTAGCGGATTTAGAATACTATATTTTGAGCTGACAAAATTTAAAAATATATATATTTTTGTTAATCAATAAATTTTAAAGTTTAACAAATTTAAATTTTTTGAATAATAAAACCATTCAGAGCTCCGATCCGATTTTTAATTTTGGTATTTTATACATATATTGATTTTATTTATTAATTAAGTCAAATATTTTCCATAGAGTTTTGAAGGTTTCAGATTTGTAATTATAACTGTCTTTCGAATATTCTTCGAAATATAATATTCAAAATTTAAATTTTGCAATTACCAACTAGTATTTCTTATTAAATTCTGTCTAATTATTCCTGGGTGTAAAGCAATAAATACTTTTCCACACAAAGTTATGTATGTAATCTAAGAACTAAATACAATGTGCTTTATTGTATTGAAAAGTCATCATTCTCAACCGCTTCTTCTTGTTAAAATCATTTTATTGGCCATAAATGAAATCATCGCTGATTATTACTAACATAAAATCAGATAATGTTCACTGTCATGGTTAAGCCCACAGGCTGGATTGCGTAGATTGTTGCTGCCTTTATAGTTAAAAGAACATGAAAATATTAACAAATAAAAAATAAAAATAAAAAGTAATAATAATATGTTACAAAAGATAAAAAATTATTTCTTTGAAAAGTGCTCGCATAACGATGCCAGCTTAACCACACATCACGGTAAATCATTAAAAGAAAATTGCTAAGACTTATTCATGTGGTTGAACCCTTAATTTATTTCATATTTACCTTCAAATTAACAAAATGTAAGCGCTGTTGCGCATAAACTCAAACTATCAATCAAAAATATTGGGAAAATGAAAAATATATAAATGAGCTTAACTCTCAGCATGGTGTTGAAGTAAGCTTAGAAGCATGGCATTATATTTTAACACGTTCAATAGGTTTTAGTGCTTTTCTAACGGCAATGGTGGTATTAATGTAAATTATTTTGGTAAAAATACCGGCTTAAAAATATTTATGGGAGTAAATAAAAACTAACGACTTCGTCATAGATCATAAAATATAAATTTTTTGATTTTTGAGCAATGCATTTTTAATACAATTTTTTTATGTAAAATTACAAGAGGAAGAAAGTAAGTTATGAAACGCTTTATATATTATTTATTTACGGTTTACAATGAAAGCGCATATTTTTTGATGTTTTTTTTTTTTTGATAGCTGAAATTAAAAGCACGGCAAACCTATGAAAACTGAACATTGACACCTTTATATCTACAATTTCTTTAAGCAATATGTGTGGCTAACCGCTCAATAACCTATAAAATTATGACTGAAAATATATTTTTTTAATTTATTTCTGCCACAATTCAACATTGTAATTCTATATCACAAAATTTACCATAAAAATCCGTTCAACTACGCTTTCATTTTGCCCCCCGGGCCGATTCTGCTCGCAATATAATTAGAAATATCTAAGAAAAGCCGAACGAACATAAGCAGAAAACGTAGGGCAGAAAAAATGCATAAAATATAATACAATAAAATTAAATTAAATGCAAATTCATAAAAATATAGTAAAACATATAAAATGCAATAAATTGAAATAAAATAAAAATTAAATAAAAAATTGTAAATAAATTTTAAATAAAATAAAACAAATTAAATATAAATAAAATTAACAATACTAAATTAAAGTATATAATATAAAAATTGATTAAAAAATAAAAAATAAAAAAATTAAATTAAATCACATAAAAATATAGTGAATCAAATAAAATAAAATTAAAAAAATGAATAACTTTAAAATGAAACTAAATAAAAAATAAAATGAAAGCTATTAACTAAAATATAAAAATATACAATTATATCAAAGTAAATAAATCAAAATAAAATTAACAATACTAAATTAAATTAAATTATAAAAAAATATATTAAATAATATAATATAAAAATTGATTAAAAAAAATTAAATTAAATCACATAAAAATATAGTGAATCAAATAAAACAAAATTTAAAAAATTAATAACTTTAAAATGAAATTAAATAATATATAAAATGAAAGCTATTGACTAAAATATAAAAAAATACAATTATTTCAAAGAAAATAAATCAAAATAAAATTAACAATAATAAATTGAATTAAATTATAATAATAATTTTAAATAATATAATATAAAAATATTAATTAAAATAAAATACAAATAAAGTAAAATAAAATAAAATAATATAAAAATTAAAAAAAACGCGTAAAAAATAAAACGAAATTATATATTTTAAAATTAACTTAAATCATATATAATTCAAATTTTAAGAAAATAATAAAATATTTAAAATAAAATTAAATTAATTAAAGATATGATTAAATAAAAAATTAAAATAAAATAAAACCGTATAAATAAATTAATAAAATATTTTAAATTAAATTTAAAACAAAAAATATTAAATAAAATAAGACAAAAAAAATTGAAATTAAAACAAACAAAAAATTAAATAAGAAGAAATAAGAAACAAATAAATTTAAAAAAGTTAATATATTAATATAGAAATAGAATGTAAATTTATATGGTGTTCAATAAGATTTAATTTTTTTTGTTTATTAACATGACTACCATCCAGCAGTGCAAGTGATTAAGAAATCAATATAACAGTAAATTAAACAACAAATTTTGAAGTGAACAAGTGCCTTAAAAAAAAATGATACACAACAACTTGCAAACAGCATTTATACATAAATAATAATCAAATTGTAGCTTGACATCTTTAGTTAGCATATGCTTTAACAAAAACAACAACAACAAGAAACAAATAAAATGCGTGAATGTGAAGGCTCAACGTTACTGGAAATTGGCAACTCTAATAATTGGTAAGAGTGTAAAACAGTCAGTTTTGATTGTACATCTTCAATTCTGACATTGTATTTAACTTTTGGCTGGAGCTTATCGTTGTAAAAGTTTTAACATATCCATTACCAAGCTTTTAACTCGAATGTGGTTTTTCTGAGTTTATTGCTTTACCACTGATTTGAAGAATTAACCTTAACCTCGTTTAGTGATTTTTATTTTCGGTTGCAATGGAAAAATATTTTTTATTCATTTTTTTTCTTGATGTACGGTGTACTTATGAACGACAATGTTTTTTTTTTGATTAAAAAATATTGACAATTAAAATATTTTTAAGTGGAAAATATATATTTAACTCGATTATTATCACTTTATTTAAAATTTTCATATATAATTGCAACTCATATGTATTAAAAAAATAATTACCACAGGTTTTTTAAAGGTATTCAAATTTTTTTTTTACATTTTTTAAAAATACTTACTCGATCTAAAAGATGCGAACTTTCAAGAAATTTATGAAGCAGCATTTATTTGTACATATACTTGTGAAAACCGTGGTTTTCTATCTCCACATAAGCACAATTTTGCGCATATAACGGTATTATAATGAGAACTGAAGACAAGGAAGATCGCTTCACAAAGGGCAGAGAATAAATTACAACACATCAACAGTTCAATCGCGAGGTCGAAATTATAATTATGTTTCAAACATGCACAAGTGCATAGAAACAATGGTTTCCATTGTCTTTACATAAATATACGTACGTACATAAGTATATACATATTTATATTCTTGACTGACACTTAACTTTGTGTTATAAATTTTTTCGCTTCCAACAAAAAATGCTCTTTTAACATACAATAAACATATTTATGGTTTCACATTACTCTATGTATATTACATATACACATGGATGGGCTCATTTCCCCTTCCGTTCGTCGTATTTCTTAATTATAATGATGTTGCAGAATTATATTATAAAATCCTATTATTTTCATTTATTTTTTCTACTCTAATTTTATGCACTCGGATGTGAAGTTCGCTTGTGTTTTGTGCGACTGTGAGTTTGTAAAAGCTCTCTGCCAAATAACAGCCTACGGAAGGCAGTTGAGAAATTCTGTTTTTATTGCAAACATAGATATAATCGCGCATCCAACGACTTATAAATGTATGTATGCTTTTGATTGCTTGCCTTCCCAGCTATAAGAATCTAATAAATGTATCATTCATCCGGTTGGTCATTGACCACCTGTAAGTGGCTTGTATCTACTTTACACGCTGACTTAACGAATTCCTGTTGGAAAACTAAAATTCGTAATTTCAAAATTATTTTAAAGCAGCTGAGAGCCAATTAAAATACTAAACCTTCAAGTTGACAAAAGGAAATCATTCAAATATTAAAATGAAGAAAATAAAAAAAATAAAATTAAAATAAATAAAAATAAATATATATATATTTGAGGTTGAGGAGAAGAAAAATGCCTAACGCATCGTCATTTTGTGTCACTTGCATGTCGCTAGAAAACTCTCCTCTAAGGAACCATCGCCTGCACTGGAACCGCTTTCCCATTACTTCAGGATGGTGCTCCATTTTTTTTTTGTAGTGAGATTTACATCTCGCCACCTACGTTCAGGTCCCGCTTCTTAACCATTAGCACGCACTTCACCAATTCTGCTACATTTTCCATCTTCTTTCAATTAGCAGCATGATTGAGTTGATTTTATCTGCGTTTAGTGGTCCAGCCAAGTTTTCAAGTCTGAGTCGCTCAGCTTGCCACCGTAAGCACTTGAAAAATGTATGCTCGACATCACATCTTTGTAGATACTGCTCCTCGGCCTTTTCAATTTAATATACGTATTTTTTGATGATCTGTGCCCGTATAGCATCTGTGTGATATAATAATCTATCTCCCCAGATTTTCTGCTTAACCATTCTTTGACGTGCATTTTAACCTGGCTACCAGCAGTCACGGCTTCCTTGTACCCAACGTGTTTGCCACTGGTTTAGGGTTCCTTTTCTCATATCTTCCCTTATGATATTGGCGACGCTTCCTTGGTCCCTCATTTTCATTAGTGTCCAACTTATTTTCCTTTCGAATTCCAGGAGGTCGATAGGAATGCATTCGCTAATTACTGCTACAGCTTCACCTGAAACGGTATGATTTACCGATGCTACTCTCAAAGCTGCCATGCAATACACTTTGTTCAATATCTTTCGTCGGTTCGCCTTCTTTAGCGAGTCCGCCCATCTTTTTTTTTGACATTAAAAGCTTTCTTTTTTTGATTTGTGCCCAGAAACTGATCTTGGGTCCAAACCAGGCAGTTAATGACTCTTATCGTTTCTAAGTATTGGAGGATGTATTTATATCTATTTCCAAAGGGATGTGCTTCATCGTTAAAAGTAACACTTCGGATTTTTCCATGGCGACTTTTAGACCCCGCGATCATTACCCATATATCCTACTAGATATGTGCCGTCAGGCATTTTCAGACTTAATTAATATGCCATTGTAGCTAATGTTCTGTACCGAGAATAGAGCCCTTTCCTGATCCTTACGTAACTTTGACTCTACGAGGGCCGCCTGTGGTTTGGTATAGCCAGACTCTGTACTCTGTCTCTTAAGATACGTGGGTATGTTGAATGGACGCTGTTAAAAGCACTATAAATTTATAGCTGCCTTTTTGGGCTCCTTCGACACTCTTGATTACATCTTCAACTGCATCTAGTGTTGATCTACTGAGTCTAAACCAATATTGCTTTGCGGAAAGTCCTCCAGCTGCTTCTAGTCCCGGTTTGAGCAATCTCATATACAATAAAATAAAGTCAATAAAAAAAAATTAATTAAAATAAATTAAATTAAAAAACACAATAAGGAAAATAAACTATCCAAATTAAATTAAACCAAAAAGCGATAAAAAAATAATAAAAAAGAAAATAAAATACAAGAATGAAAACAAATAAATTTAAATAAAACGAACTGAAATTAGTAAAATAAGTAAATAAAATAATAATAAAATAATATGAAATAAAGTGATAAAAAAATTAAAATAAATAATTATATAATACTATAAAATAAACGAAGTAAAATAAAATACAATTAAGGGCTGTTTAATGCGGCCTGTAATTAAGTTAAATTAAATAAAAATAAAATAAAGTAATTCAAATAGAATTAAATCAAATCAAATCAAATCAAATAATTTATTTCATATAAAAATTTGTACATATAAATGAGTAACAATTCATCATTCTTTCGTCTATTTACAATTTGTCGATACATTTATCTTTCAAAAAGTATTTCGAAGTTAATAGACATACTTGGACATAAATATTTGTCTGCTTCCTTTCCATTTTTTCTGCATTGGAAATACCATAGCAGAGCAATGTTTGCATTTGAATTATTTATGCTATAATTTGCTTTGACCAAAGACTAGTTTTTGTGGCTATGCGGTATTAAAACATGATTTGTACCACATTTTGCGGCAACACAGGTATTTGCAACAACATTTTATTTGAGTGGCGCACTCTGATATGCCTTGTGTCCAAAATGATATGAGTTGATTCGAAGACTTTTGACAGCCGTCATGGCAGGTTTGTTGTCACGTCGTCATTTGTGAGTTTGATATCAATACATGTTCATATGTTTCGATGTATGTATGTGTATTGTAAGTTGTTTGTTATTACATTGCCTAACAACAAATCAATTTTATTACCTCTTCATGCTGCTTACCTTCAGCGGATAAACAGACAGTTCGACAAATGTATTATACGTAATTACGAAATTGCACCGTTAAAAATAACGATGTTGGGATTTTTTTGCATTAGTTATGCATTTATTTTTATTTTTATTTTTTATTACTTTTTACTTGATTTATTATTATTTACTATTATAAATATATTTAGACCGAAACTATTGCAGTAAAATACATTTCAGGCTGATTACTGTAAACATTTGATTTATTCGTGTAATAATAAATTTCAAATTATTGCTAATTTTCTTAAATTTTGTGCCACTTTTCCGCCAAACTCCTTAATTTTTTTGTGCAATTTTATAACATAGTTATAATTTGTTATTTAACTTGATATTAACTGATTATGTCTCATAATCGATTGTGTTTATTAGTGCCAGGGCGACCGAGTTTAAGCATAAAAAGTGAACATCAGATGATATTCATCCTTCTACCAATTTGAAAAAAGATTATTAATTTAGAAGAATGTCGCAAAGTCTGGGACTATGGCGAAATCGAAAAAAAAAATTCTTTCACAAAATGGAGACTGTTTGAAAAAAAAAAAATTTTACCTTCTTTTGGGATTTCTTGAAATTTTTAAAAATACTAAAAATTAAAATTTGTGGATAAGCCTAGTTCCAGATATAGAGAAGCATATAAAGATGACTCTTCAAAAATTTCAAATAAATCGGTCCAGTAGAACTTGAGAAATCATTGGTATCGTTTTGAAAAAGACAGCTTCGAGAAAAGCGCGTGTAAAGTTCCGCGTAAAGGCCGAGCCGATATGGATGCCGCATCCGAAAAATACCTGTATCTCCGAAAATAATTTGAAATTTGAAAAATCCTCTTACAGACATATTTTTAAATAGTTAAACTTTATGTAATGAAAAAAAAAGTAATTTTCCAAAATTTTAGACTATAATATCCCCTTAACATTCTTATAGAAACTAATTAGTTAATAAATTTCTTCAATAAACATATATATATTTTTTTGCTATCCCTTTTTTCTGTTTTTGTTTGTGATTCGGAATATAAGTGGCAACTCCTTACTAACAAAATAAAAATATTTTGGCATAATACAAACAAATAAAATTTTAAGCATTTTTTAATTACTCTTAATAAAAGCGCTTAGAATTTTTGTACGAAACGGTTATCCATTTTGAGGCTCCGTATTTTTTAAAGAAAAAAAAAAACAAAGAAAATTCAAATTAAAACAATCCTTAAATGGGAAAAATTTATTATCATTCGCAAGAGCATTCTTTAGCATTTAGGCGTTGAGTCAAATTTTCGATGACTCGTTCGAGTATTTTGACTTGTAACTGGCGAATGACATACATTATTTTTTGCTCCAAGACCTGAATCGAAGAGGGATTGTTCGCATAGACCTTAGACTTTACATATCTCCACAGGAAAAAGTCCAACGGTGTGATATCACACGATCTGGGTGCCAATCGACCGGCCCAAAATAATCTGCTCACCGAAGTGCTCTCTCAATAAATCCACTGCTAATGCGATGTGAGGGAAGTGGCACCGTCTTGAGGAAACCAAATGTCGCGGAGATCAGAAGCTTCAATATCAAGCATCAAATAGTCGGTTAGCATGGCGCGATAATGGTCGCCATTGACGGTTACGTTCTCACCGGCGTCATTTTTGAAGAAATATATACCGATGATTTCACCTACACACAAATTACACCAAACCGTTGGTTTTTCTGCCCGAAGTGACAACTCTTGAATTTCTTCAGGTTGCCCTTCGTCCCTAATGCGGCAATTTTTGCTTGTTTACATACCCATTGAGCCAGAAATGGGCCTCTAAAGCTAAACAAAATTTGGCTCAAAAACGTCGATCTCCTTGAAACTTTACAAGCGAAGCGATGTCGCTTGGGAAGGTCGAGCGGCTTCAGTTTTTGCTCAAGCTGTATTTTGTGCGCTTTCCATTTAAGATCTCTTCGTAAACTGTGCCAAGTCGTTCCATACGCCAGTCCGAATTGCTGCGAACGGCGCCGAATCAACTCTCCACGGGCTTCGTGTACACTCTCAGCTATATTTCTAGTGGCAATCTTATTTTAAAATAAATCAAATTTGACACTTTTAAAATAATTTCCATTTTATATATAAATATATAAATGTTTTACTTTTGAGGTTGCACATATTAAACATTTTTGTATATATAAATCCACAAATTAAAAATATGTATATACTGTGTTTCGTCAAAATTTTTGGATGGTTTCATTTAATGGTTTCATGGTTTCATACATTTTTAATTTTTTTTTCCTTTTTTAAAATTTCGCTAATGTAAGTGCATATGTATATGGAAATATTTTGACTTTCGGCTCCAGCGGAATTATAATTGCAGTCTTGTTCAAAACGAGCAATTAAAAGTGAATTATATAAAATAATTATAATAATTCCAGTAAAAATTACTCTATTCATTAAAAATGTATAAATTAGTAATTCAGAAACACTTGAAACCAAAAAAAAAAAAAAAAAAAAAAAAAAAAAAAATTTATTAAAAATTTATTAAAGCTTTCAAGACATGTTTTGTATATGTAAATGTTGTTATTGCACTGACAGCAGGTGGGGAAGTGAGTGACATTTAAAAAGATAAATGTTCCTAATTGCCATTGACACCTTGATCAAGGTGATCATGATGATGATGATGATGATGTTGACAACAACAACAATAACCACAAAGATAACGATGACAAACATGACAACGATGATACCGGCTTATGACGATTTAGTTGTATTGCTGACGTTGATAGCCATATACATAAGTGCGCGCACACACACACCAGCAGTATCGCCAGTGGTTGCTGATTTTCTAGCTCTTTTCTGTCTGTCCAATTGTCTGGACATTTTGTCGCGTGTCAACAACACGCTCGGATGGATTAGTGCTTTCAGCAACACTGCACACATACGAACATACCCACACAAGTGAATGCATGCTGATATGTGTGCCCCAGACGTGGAAGGTCTTGTTTCGCTTCATTAGCGTTGAAAGAATAGCGGCTGGGAAGTATGCGATGGTGCTGTTGTTATTGTTACTGTTGCAATTTGTTATTATTGTCAGCAGCAGCTGAGAGGTGTTAGTTTCGGCACGCATGCGCGTATTTGTTTAATTGTTTGTAACAAAAATGTACCAACTCGCCGACTGGTGTTGCAAGTGAAAGTAATCAAATTGCGTGCAACATCATGTGGCGCATTCAATGACTTATTGAGTATTTGATGAATTGTTTGTTGGTGCTGAGAAAGAAAAGATATTTTGTGAATATATTTAGGCGTTTTCTTTTGATGAACGCTGTGTAGTATGTTTTTATTGAATATTTAAACAATAGTCGAATAATAAAAATAAAAATGAATTTAAATGAACTTTCAATATATTTTCCTCCGTGAGGTAACAGTTATCTCTACAGAAGATTTAATCCACTGATATAAGTATTTTTAAAAGAAGGTAAAGATTTAAAGCCGGCTTAACATTTTGAGGAGGCCTCCACAGTAAATTTTATTAATTGACTAATTGTTTTCAGTTTTTTATAATATTGGATTGATTTTCATGCAAGTCGCTAGTGAGCGTAAAAACACAGCTTATATCTACATATTGTTTTACGTATATCTCCAATAAAAATAAAATAAAAATTTAAAAAAATTAGAAGTGTTTTAAAATAAATATTTTTAATAAATTTACCAATTTTATTTTAAAAACTGTACTACACTCTTATAATAAATTTTAATTATTTTATTTAATTATTTATCTAAACCTGCTGCTAATAAGGTCTTTAATTCGTAACAACTTCGACTTTAAGAAATTTTTCGTTTTCAAAATAAATACAGAAAAAATATGGCAAGTAAAAGGATTTTTAGTAGGGGCTTTCAATGTAACGTTCAGTTATATATATTATTTCAGTAAATGCTGGTACAAACATGGTACTTCAAGCAAGCAAGTTTTGTTATTATTTTCGAAAAATCAGATTTTTCTTAGCATGAAGGAGACATTTTTTACTTAGGGTCTTGTGAAGGATTGAAAAAAATTAAGAGCTATATCGGTTCAAAAGATTCTTTAAAAGATTGAAATATGAAAGTGAATATATAGAAAGAGGGAAAAGTTAAAAACAACAAAGAGCTAAGCCGGCATTAAACCGGTTTAAACATTGGCTTGTGCTGTGGACATCCCAAGTTTGGATCCAATTCGAACAAGGCTGCCTGGAAAGAAGTCTGATGAAGAAACGCGGTGGTTTCCGAAATAGCTATAACTTCTACCGCTTAAACTGTTGTTGTAATTCTTTCACTTGCCACAAGAACAAAATATGGTCTGATGCAGCTCGAATTAATGTTATTGTACAGTGACCCGAAAAAGAATCCAGGTCACGTTCAAAATTTACGTAACTTGAATTTTTAAGTATGTTACCATTCTGACAACAATTTTTTAAATTCCTTATTAAATTTTCTGTAAATTTATGAGTATTCTAAATTTTAAAAAATGGTAAGCCATATTAAAATCAAATAAAACACTATTTTTTATAAAAAAAATATTTTCTTTCGAGAAAAAATTCAAAAAATGTGGAGCTTATTTTAATACTATACAATTGAAATCATCAATCAAATTACGAAACATTCGAATGAAAACAATTTATTAAAAAAAAAAAATTAAAAACAAATCAGTTTTTAATTATTTCAATATGAGTTCGATCAGAGCAGAGCAGCTGATGAAACAGCAAGAGAGCAAATGTAAATATTCCTATTGTAAAAAAATTTGAAAAAAATTAAATTTTTTCATATATTTATTATTATTTTATTTTATTTTTTCTTTTCACTTTTATTAAAGTTGTTTACTGTGTCCAGTGAATATTCCACAGTTATACTCTACCCTCTTTCGTTTGCTGATCGCTCATGTCAAACAATTGTATTTCTTGTTCTGAGTTACTCTACCAAAACAGATACGGCAGAAAATCGTGCCCAAAGTTGCTTTGTTTGTGTAGGCTCAGGAAATAACCGTCTTCGGTCATGACGAAGTATAGCATTAATGAATATATCAATTTTACTGAAAATTACAAAATTCGATCTCGATTATTTTCTGTGTCAATATAAACTTGAATTTACGTCGATAAATTTTGGAAGCAAAATCTCATCTTTGAACGAATCTCTTTTATGGGGATTATATGATATAATAATCCAATGTCAATGACTTTCCGGAAAATTTTTTTTTGTTTGACGAATTTATGACCCAGAATATGAAAAATGAGAAAACTGTCTTATATGTGCTTTAGTGATCCGATCTGGCCGGTTCCGACAAATGATCGTTCACACGTTTAGTGCAATTTTTAATTGTTTTAGAATTTACAGCAAAAAGTGTTAACCAAGTTTAAGGCAATGTTTATTTGAAGTATTATTCTGAATGAAGGGTCAACAACCAGGGCTTAATACTTTAATGTATTTTAGGTGCTGTATTTTGCACTTTAGGCCCACCATCCATTTCAAATAATTTAAGTAATTAGAAAAATTATAAAATTATACAAAATAGCCTTTACTAATTGCGGTCGCCTCTCGGCAGAGAATGTCAAGCCCTCCTAGTGCGTTTTTAACATGAAATAAAAGCTCCTCATAAAAATCAAAATAAAATGTCTTGTAGAAATATTTTCTAAGCCAATATCTCATCTCAAAGTAGGGTATGAACAAAATTTCAATACTTTGGGAAATTTTTTTGTTGTTCCAACAACAAAAGGATCATGCTTAAAAAATTAAACAAACAGATACCAGGAAGGAAGATTAAGTTCGGGGGAACCAAACATTAGATGCTCGACTGCTTTTTATAAAATATTAAAATCAGATAGATCGTGTATAGAAGGTAGTCTATTACTGCAGCTATGACAGCAATTTTTGTAAGACTTAGGACTCCATTAAAAGACGAATGCTTATGAAGTTTTATTGAGTTTTGTGCCTTAAATATTTGGACAAGATGCAGGTGAAAATCAAAAAGTTCGTCGTTGCGTTTTTGACACGGAAGAGGATTTTGCAATAACTTGCCAATTCTTTTTCAACCCTTAATATATATATTTCCATTTAATGCTATTGCTCCTTTCAAAATATTCGTTCTATGAAAGGTGGGAATGAACTTGGTACGATTACACCCATTTCCAATGGCGTTGGTACTTCTGACCGAAAAAAAAGTGTGAATCAAGTTGCAACAAAATATTTCAATCCTCACTTGAGTTATCGTGCACACAGACGCACGGAATAATGGATAGATGGACGGACGGGTAGATATGGGTAAATCGATATGTCTCGGAATCGGATGAAGTTTGATACATTAACATATATATCTAACCTTTAGCTGAACAAACTCACTTTACGCTGTGTGCATAGTACAGCCGAGTATAACAACAAATCTTATTATGTTTTCATAAACGCCTTCTTTTTAGTTTCGCGCTTCAAGTGAAGCTTTGTTACAAACTCTCGCTTTTGATATTAACTCATTTTTAAATCTACATATGCATGTACGAGTAGATGTTTATGTAAGCACCTCAGCAGTTGTTTGTGGCGCTTGTTTTGGCCTTCTTCTCATCAAACCATTAATTAATTATTGACAGCTTTTCGTGTGTATTTGTGGCGGTTTTTGGTATATTTAAACAATCAAAAAAGTTTTTTGTTTGGGAAACACACATTTGGTAATATATTTTGTTAGGAGTTACTATGGTAAAAAATAAGCTAAATCAGTTATATGCATATTATTAATCTATGTAACAGTAAGTTTACCTTCTTTACTTTATTATTCAAACACTTTTTCTTGGATTTAGTAAAGATTTTTGAAGCCAAAGAAAAATTTCTCTTTCTCCTTCATATTATAAATGATAGTTAAACACACACAAATATACTTGTGTAAATAGTTTCCATTTAATAAAAGTAGCTAAATTTCCCTACTACTCACCTAAATTCCTTTGCTGATGTTGCTGATGTTAGTTTGATATGCAAATTTTCTTTATTGTTCGTATAATGTTTTGGTAATTTTTTATTTCAGTTTTAATTTTCGATTTTTAAGTAGTAGGAAGCTTGTAGTTGTTAGCTAGATATAAGTACTTAAAATAAAATAAATAAAAAATTATAATTTCAGCTTTTAGGGCTAAATGTTCATCTGAAACGCTAAATATTAGGGAAATTTAAACGTATTACATGGAAATTTATATTAGCCTTTATAGGTATGCAAGGGTAATTATATTAAATCTTTATATAGAGTTATGCAACATTAAAAAAATTGTGTGAGAAAAAATTTAAAAAGCGATATGGAATTTCTTTAATTTAAAAATCTAAGATTGAAAGTCTGTATTCCTAAGTTGTCCTAGCTTAAAAACCAGCGGCCAAAAGATATATTAAAAATCACTTCAATATATCCTATTGAAATATGAACCACACCAAGCCATTGTTTTTTCTGGATAAAATGGAAGATCTTGGTCTGTTTAGGTTGCTCTTTGTCCCAAATGTGGCAACTCTGCTTCTTTACAAACCCATTGAACCAGGAATGGACCTCACCGCTGAACAAAATTTGGCTCGAAAACGTCGGATCTTCTTGGAACTTTTCAAGAGTCTATAGAGCGAAGCGATGTCGCTGGCAAAGGTTGAACGGCTTCAGCACTTGCACAGGCTGTATTTTGAACGATTTCGATTTAAGATCTCTTCGTAAAATGAGCTAAGTCGTTCCATACGTCAGTCCGAGTTGCTGCGAACGGCACCGAATCGACTCTCCACGGTCTTCGTGTACTCTCTCAGCTACGGCCGCTATATTTTCTTCACTGCGTACTGGACGCGGTGTATTCGGGCGAATATTATCAAATAATGAATGCTGGGTCTCAATATGGGTGATGGTGTTGCGAATAGTATGCTCAGTAGGCCGATTATGTTGATCATAAGTTGAGCGAAGCGCGCGAAACACATTCTTTACAGAACGTAGTTAAATAATTGTTTAAGGCTTTCCAGCGCCTGGTATTCTAATTATTGTCACGAAAACTACGTAGCGAATGCCATGTCTTTTTTTTGGAAATTATGTTGGACGCAAAACTAAAAATGTGAAAAGTCTGTCTTAGCACCAAATCGAAAGATCGGTCTTTGATTAAGCCGATTACAGTCTAAATGCACGGTCGACCTTATATATTCTTCGTATTCATTTTTCTTTTCATGATATTATTTAATATTTTTCATTTTTTATCTTCACGGAAAGTTTTAAAAACGCCCATAACATTTCTTAAAATAAGGCTGAAAATATTCATGAAAAAATCATTTTCATTATATTGCTGTTTTATTCTACTTCAATAAAAAAATTTAAATAATTCCCTTCGTGCCATCAACTTCAGTCGGACAATCGATACACACGAATTATACATATAAATATCATAGTAATTAAAATAGCAATCATAGTTTATTTTTATATTTCTAAGGATTCATTATTAAAATTAAACATTGATATCACGACAACTTCGCCTTATAAATACCAACAAAAGAAAATCTCGACATGCAATACCATTAATCAATGTTACCAGAGGGTATGTATACCAAGGCCGTACGCAGCACTCAGCCCACTGAGGGGTTCTGGATTGAAATTCCATTCACAAATACAATTTAATCAATACTGTTCACGTCTTTTCATATACGTTAAATGAGTTGGGGAAAGAGTGTTTTTTTAATTATATAAGGATGTAAAAAGGGATCAAAATATTTTCCGTTCAGTTTTATACAATGGCTTTATTATAGTAATGTATGTTATGTAATTAACATTTATCATCGAAAATCAGTTTTGCCAAATCTTTTTAATGCATGCATGACTTTAAAAAGTGGCTTAGATAGTTATAATCTAATCTGAATCTTATTAAAACATTTAAGCATGGTTTTGTTCCATGTAACATTAACATTAACATTAATATTGCGACTCTTCGAATTCTTTCAAATCCCATTTCATCCACGTGGCGATGGATATTAATGGAATCAAGAGCATTCAAATGACTTTATTTCGTTGTAGACTTCATGTGAGATTTTGAGCACCGCTAAGTTCGATCCCTGTCCTTTAAGTGGATTATTGTAGAAAGGTGGCATATGTTGCATGGTTTTTTTATGTTTAGCAACAACAACAACAGATTACAAAAACAAACACATTCCCGAGAGAAAGAATTTCTTCATACAATTTACAACGTTGTATAGAATAATCCGTATACTAATTAGAAAAAATATAGTTTTCATATGAAAAAATTTCAATGCAAAATAAAATTGATTATGAAATTCAAATTTGCCTACGAGGGGTTTCAACCCCCAAGACTTCTCTGTTCGCACGTCTCTGATGCCTACACACATATTTAATTTCCTTACAAAGACCCTGTAGGAAATTATGAAGATTGGGAAGCAAAATTTTACTGATTCTCCTCGGACATTTACAATATATTTAAAGTTTAATTTTGTGGTGATTATTTATAAAAAATTTGCACATTCTTATACCAAATCAAAAATTATTTCAATAAAATTTGTTTGTATCCAGGTCAAAAAAACAAGTCTCGGAGTCAAAATGTGGGCAATATAAATAATATGGCAGATTTTTGTTTCGAAGAAAGGCCGGTATTTGCTGGCTCCTATTCTTCGTGAGAGAAATATTGCGCCCGTTAAATGAAATTTGACGAGCTAAACTTTAAATACGATGTAGACAACACGGCTAAATGAATTATATTCTAAAAAAATAACTATTCTTTTGCTATTTAAAGAGTCTCGTTTTTAATGGAATAGATCTCGAACGATAAATTTTCATTGGAATATATTTTTAAGTTTTTTTAATCGAAATTATAGTTTTTTTTTGTAGCAATAATAGAAAAATTTTAAATTAATTTTTTCCTCTATCCTTCGGAAACCTTTCCGCAGAAGCCCTTTTACAAAATAGACTATCTCGTTTTATTAGTCCTTTGTGTACTCTGTTTTTCTTAGGTGTGAAGAATTTGTGCTAAAATTTCCAACCTTAAAATTCTTCTCATATTGCTGTCTGTATGTTTTAATGCAAGGAAGAAGCCATTAGGTGTACACAAGAACTTCATGTATTCTCTTCATTGAATATTTCCTACAAGGATATTTAGCCGCAATGCGCATGTGAGGATTGTGTCATACTTTGTGTAAATAAAAAAACAAAAAACGTGTTTAGTAAGAGGAAGGATTATGCAGGCACTCAGTCTGACATTTTCTACTTCGCTGCGGCGACACAGTTGCCACGCCACAAGTGAATTTCTAAAAACGCGTTTACTACCTAACAAAAAACTGCAAAATATTTTATTTTTTATAAACGAAAATAAAAAAATACAAAAAGAAATTCCTCTATTTTGATAGTAAAATTCAAAACTCAGTGCCTTTTTCTGCTTACCACAAATGCGCTTGCAACATTTTCGTTTGTGTCGCTGTTGTTGTTTTTGTTGTTGTAGCAAATCGAAACGAAAATGGCCACAAATCGAGCACAGCAACAGTGGCAGCAACAACATTTGCAACAACAACTACAAACACAATTACAACATTCACCAATTGGTGCACGACGCGTTCGTACCGATTTGAAAACATCTGAAAATATCTTCCTTACCACAGCGAGACCTCGCACACCATTTACAACGCGAACCTCATCGCCCATTACTATAAAAGGAACTGTCGTATGTGGCAACATACCTCAGTTGCATTCAGCGCCACTAACACAAACACCCTCACCCAATGCACAAACGTTGCATGTCACACACAAATCACACTTGCCACATGCCGCCATACAACAAACGCTGAAAAGTTCAAGGCGAACTTCTGCCACAACTGTTGCTGCTGCAACACCTAGAGCAATGACGTCGACGGCAACAACAACAACACCAGCAATAGCAACAAATTCAGCTGGGACATTAGGGGCGGTGTGCAAGTGTTGGTGTCACTGTGCTGCTGCAACGGTGTTGTCGTCGAGTGCACCACACGCGAATGCCACATATTTTAGGTGCAAATAAACTAAATAATAATAATAAACAATGTGAAGAGTTAAAGTATAGAATTAGTGTTGGGAATTAGAAATCATAAAATCATAGAAAATATATTTTTTAAAGTTATTTATGCCTCATTTATTATAAATAATATTTAAATTAAACTAATTTTAATTCTTTTTCTTTATTCAGCGCCCATTTGCCAGCACGCGCCACGCGCTTGTTAAATCGTTCACGCCTACAACAACAACAGTATCCTTCCTCGAGCGTCAGCGGCGCGGCCACATCAGCTTCAACAGCTGGTATTTCTGGTGGCGGCGGAGGCGGCGCAGATTCTGACAGCTCCAAATCAACGCACAGCTTACGACGTAGTGCCACTACTTCACGCGCTTCGAACGCTTCCACTTCATCGACGAACGCTTCACAACCGTTGAACAGTCAATACCAACAGCATCATCATCATCACCATCATCAGAAGCCATTTCAACATCATTACTCACAGTTGCATCGCGATTCGCACAGTTCATCGGACGATCTAATGTTGTACGATAAATCTTTTCGTAATGCGATGATTCAAGACGTTTTGCAATTCAAGAAACAGTTATTGCGGCTCAGGCGCATACTGCAGGATGTAAGTTGGTAGTAGAATTAGAAAAAAAATTAAATACACGATTTCATTGATTGCAAGTTTTTATTTATATGATTTAAACTACGTTTATAAAATATTTAATTATATATACATATATACACATCATTTGTATATAATACATATCTCACTTTATACATATTAATTTCGGTTTTATATCTTTTATACTTGCATGTTCACGCATTTGGTTTTGTCTCGATGCTGGTTTTCATTTTAAATTTCGCACTTCATTTTATAAAAAAAAATCGCATTTAAACATATATAAATAAATACACAAACGTTCATACATAATTACATTGTAACATAAAAAATGAACCAAAAGGACGAAGAGCATTTGATGAGGGTATGTTTATTTGGTTACTCTTTTTCATTATAAAATAATTTTTAATAGCTGACTACTCCAAAGAAAAGAGTTCTGTTAAGAATTTTTACAAAAGCTCTCTGAAAATAACTCTGTAATTTTAATTTATTTGCTTATGAGCTACGTTTCAGTTTCGAACAAATACATCAACCCTATGCCCAAATATTTATGCAAAAGAATTGAAAATCTTGAAAAAAGTAACAATGCTATTAGAGTTTTTATACCTTTTATGTACATGAAATAGTAAATTAACTTAGTTCCGAAGTCGTTATATAACAGAAGGAGAAGAGATAGACCCACCAAATTTACACTGATCGTATCAGAATGAAGACCTGAGTTAATATATCCATGTCCGTCTGTCCATCTGTCTGTTTGGACGCAAACTAGTTCCTCAATTTTGCGATATTTCAAATAAACTTGGTAGACAGATGTATTGGTACACTTAAGCGTACATTTGTCGAAACATACAAGATACAGACCCTAGAGCATATATACGACCGATTTTTCAGACTTGAAACTTAAGGCCATAAATCCGTTAAAAAACATATGAGAGCGAGAAACTTGGTATTCTAGACAAATATATTATTATTTGTTCAGATATGAGGCTTTGAGCAAACTCCACCGAAAAAGTATCTAAGATCGTGAAATTTGGTATTCTGAGCACACAGCAAATAGATCGGCACTGAAAATCATAAAAATCGGAAGACTACATAATACAGTCTTCATATAACCGATTTTTTTTTTCAAATTTGAGGTTTTGCGTCAAAAATCCGTCAAAAATTCAGCTGAGGGCATGAAAAAAAGATAAAGAAACCCTTTTACAGCTTTCCTTTGATTCTTAGCATTAAACATACTTGTTTTTAGAGCTCGTTCATCTTTTTAGGCTATTAAGTATACATGGACATTTGAAAAGAGGAGATGTCAACGAATCAATAGTTCTTCTTAAAAACCTTAATCGTCCGTTGGGTAATTTGTGTCTTAAGTAGGCCTGGCCAGGCTTGAGAAAATATTTTTATGGTGAAATACAGTGAGAAAATTATAACTGTAAAAATATATATAAGTAAGGTAGGCTAATTCCGGATGGAACATTAAACACTCTCTTAATATTTACATTAAGTCCACAGATCGGTAAAAAATAGCCATTTCTGGTTGCTCTCTCGTCCGAGCATTATTTTGGATAATCCCAAACAAGTGTGGTTATAGCTTGAGTCGATCCTAAATGATAAGCCTTTTCGTAACACCTTGATAATGACTTCTACTGACTTTCAGTGTTATACTCATGTTTTTATTTTCAATATTTTCCAAAGTTTTCTTTATTTAAATTTTTTAGCGGCGAGCATAAGAAACCATTTTCTAGTTCCTCTAATGAATTATCGAAAAAATTCAGTGACCATTTTTCTTAAAAATTATACTATATTATATACACATAAATATAGAGTTAAATTAAAAAACAAAAATTTTCCAATTTATTTTGATTGAAATTTACTATAATTTTCTTAGTTAATTTGACTCAATGCAATCCACATATGCATCGCTCATTTCAGCAAACAAAAAAGTTATAAGAAGTGAATTTTACAATTTCCATATCTCACGAATTTCATTTATATTCTTCCCCAGACGGAAACTCTCAACCCATTCGACAGCGACAATGGGCAACTCTTCGCCGCTTGCGGTTTGGATAGCAAACTTTTCGATGACATGGACTTGGCCAGCTTGACAACATCGACCACGGATGATCCGTTGGTGGAGCTAGCCGATCTACGAAGACAGGTGGTTTACCTTCAGGTATTTGCACGTTTTTATAAGTTTTGGTTGTTTCTGATTTTGATTTTGTCCTGCCAATGAGAATAAAACTATGCTTTCAAATTTAAGTTCTACTTAAACAACCGCCCGATAAAAGAAAGACGACAATAGATTCGAGTACTTTCTTCTTCTTATTCTTACTTTATATGGCAATGCGTGAAAAACAAAATATTTAAAAATTTTGTCTAAAAGTATAATTTAAAAAAAATTAATAAAAAGCACAGCTAAAATAAAAAAAAACTAACTCCAAATAATTAAAAAAAATTTATTCTAAAATGTTCTCACATAAATCTTAACATATTAAATTCGTTACCCTTCGCATAGCCAATGTAGAGTCTTTGCAATATCTTAACCGCAATAATTATGTAAATTAAAACTAAGGTAATTTCTATTTACTTACATGCGATCATCAGTTAGAAAATCTAACCAATTCCAAATATTGTTTACTTCTTTAACTAATTTTGTTTTTTGTTGTAATGTTTTAAATTCCATGATTTTTGTATACATTTCTTTAGTGAAAAATATTAAAAAAAATGACAATGTATACTTTTATTTAACTTTAATTGCATACAAAGCATGTAAATATTGTAACTGTACACTCGTATTTAAATAAAAAAACTAAAAAGCACTAAATAAACCCTCTTGTGCCCATAGTCGTACATACATACCACATAAAACACAATTGAATTGAATTTTAAAATGTTTTTAACGGTCGAAAAATAGTACTAAAATCAGGGAAAAATTAATTTTTTTCAAAATATTCCTTTTTAAAGGAAAAAAGTTAACAATTCTGAAGTTGCCTATTTTAAAAATATAAATTTTTTAATTTTTTTCCAAAAGTAATATTATTATTTTCATTGAAACTTAAGAACACTTTTTTTTAAATTTTCAATCTATTAAAAAAAATCATAGAAATGTTAGTCTTTTTTCACTATACATTTCCAGGAAAATCTCAATACTGAGAAAAAATAAATAGAACATTGATTAAAATTAAAAATATCTTTTCACATCCTCACTTACCTCCATACATACTTAAGTGCATTCATATCTGCCTCTCTCGTTATTAATTTTGCTTAGTTTTAGCTTTTCTTCTTTTATTTTCTTGCGATCGTGTTTAATTGTATATTAGCTAAGAAAAATGTTTGAAAAATGTATTAACTTTTTTTCTTCTTATATATATATTTTGATACTACATTTTCAACATGCCACACGAAAATTAATCACAATTGGTTTAAATACATCAACAATAACCACAATAGGGTGAAGTGGAAGATCGCGAACGCACAATACGATTGCAAAAAAATCAAATTGAAAATTTGGAATCGAAGAAGCCGCCAATAACCAATGAGAACACAAAAGAATTGATGAATATAGCAACGCAAACGGATCGGGTAAGTCTGGAAAAGAAATGAGAAATGATAATTAATTAAATTTAATATTTAATAATGTACATAAAATGGCACAACATAATACTTCATAACATAACGTAGCATAATATTCCATAACATAATATATCAAGCAATAGCATAATACATATGGCATAACACATAACATTAAAAACCATAAAATAATACAAAATTACTTAGCGTACATAAAGTAACATAGCATAAGATAACAGCGCGAAACATAGTTCATAATTATAAAATACGCACCCTAATTTAAAATAATAATTCATAAGAGTAAAAGGCATTTGTTATAAAATATATAAAAATCTGTTATATAAAAAAAAATTATATTCAATTTCATTAAATAACATAAAACAATATAAAATGAAGGAATAAATGCAATGAAGTAATATATAATAAAATAATATAAAATAAAATAAAGAAAGATAAAAAATAATAATAAAAATAAAACAAACTAAAATATAATAATATAAAATAAAAACAAACAATAAAAAAATAATAAAATAAAAAAAAAATTAAAAAAATTATAAAAAAAATATTAAAAAATAACATCCAATAAAAAATTAAAAAAAATAAATAAACAAAAAAAAATAAAAAATAAAATAAAATAAAATAAAATAAATAAAATTAATTAAAATAAAATTAAAAAATATTAAAAAAAATAAAAATTAAAATTAAATTTAATTAAAAAAAAAATTTAAAAATAAGAAAATAAAATAAAACAAAAATATAAAGTAATAATAAAAGAAAATAACAAAATAAAATTATATTCAATTTCATTAAATAACATGAAACAATATAAAATGAAGGAAAAAAAGCAATGAAGTAATATATAATAAAATAATATAAAATAAAATAAAGAAAGATAAAAAATAATAATAAAAATAAAAAATAAAAAATATAATAATATAAAATAAAAAAAAACAATAAAAAAATAATAAAATAAAAAGTAAATAAATAATAAATTATAAAAGAATAAAAAAATAACAACAAATAAAAAAAATTAAAATAAAAATAAACAAAAAAATAAAATAAAATAAAATAAAATAAAATAAATAAAATTAATTAAAATAAATAAAATAATATTAAAAAAAAAAATAAAAATTAAAATTAAATTTAATTTAAAAAAAAAATAAAAAAATAAAATAAAATAAAAATTTTAAGTAATAATAAAAGGAAATAACAAAATAAAATTAATAAAAAAAAATAAAATGAAATAAAATAAAATAAATATATAAAATAATATAATATAAAATAAAATAAATAAAATAAAAGTAAATAAAAATAAAATAACATGAAGAAGAAAATTAAACTAAATTAAAAGAAAAAAATTAAAAAGGAATATAAAATAAAAATAAAATAAATAATATTAAACTAAAAACAAAAATTATAAAAAAAAAATATAAAAAAAATAAAAATAAAAGAAAAAAAAATAAATTTACATTAATTAAATTAAAATTGGTTATGGAGCAAAAAAGCTGCGTAAAACACTAACAGGAATGCAATGAGCAACTTGTAATTGACGCCATCATAATTGAGCAGGCATACCAAAAACAAAGGAATATATATAGATAGTGTACCACACTCATGGCTCTTACAGATATATAAAATAGAACTCAATATTATAAATATTGCCAACTACCTAATGAATAATTTGGAGATAACACAATATCTACTAGGAAGGGTATTTTGCAAGGTGGTAGTCCTTTTGTGGTTTTGCTTTGAACTTAATCCGCTCTCCTCCATCCTTAATTCAACTAAAGCTGGATTCAAATTAAAATCGTCCGACGCAATGCTCTTCAAACTCGCTCATCTCCTCCACAAGTCTCAGTATGGAAAAGTGGTATCACAAAATTCCCCACTAACATGCAGTGAAAGTATAGAGGCATTGGGCACTGGTGATACCTACAAATACCTTGGTATTATGCAAGCAAGAAGAATGCATCATAATACTATGATACGAAAAACAATTTTTCGCGTTTAGAAAAGATTTTAGAAGAATTTTGGTTCTGTGCATATAACACTAGCACAGAGCCTAAATTCTTCTAAAATCTTTTCTAAACGGGAAATTTCTTTTAAAGTTATCAACGCGTTTGCGGTGCCTATACTAACATATAGCTTTGGCATATTAAAATGGTCTGATATGGAATTGGAAATGGTGTAAAGACCAACACACACGCTGCTAACGAAATATAAAGCTCATCACCCTAAATCAGCAATTGAGCGAATAAACTTCCTTAGAAACTTAGGCGGGCGAGAACTTAATGATGTCATGCATCTTTGTAAAAAGCAACCGAACACGACCCTTCACATAGCAATATGCAAAGCGGACACATTTAGAACTCAGAAACATGCAACCTGTTGAAATAACAGATACATTACAAAGCGTTAAGTTGCTAAGTTGCTTCGCATATACTGAGTCAACCTAAAATCGACGCCTGCGCCTCAAACTTATGGCTGCAACATGCGGACACTTACTTAGAAACTGAAAGACTAATGTTTGCAATTCAGGATCAAGTCATTGCAACTAGAAATTATTTAAAATATATTGCTCGCAAATAAATTAACAATGAAAAATGTAGAAAATGTCAGCAACAAACCGAAACTATACAGCATATTACAGGCCCAAGTGTGTTATGTTAGCGGCCACTGAATACTTGACGAGACATAACAACGTAGCAAAATTATACACCAGAGCTTTGTTATATCTACTACTTTATTTGAAAAAGAATTGCCTTACTACAAATATAAGCCTGCTGGAGGGATAGAGAATGAAGAGTATAAAATCTAATGGGATCGCACGTTACTGACGGATAGTAACATCCGACATAACAGGCCAGATGTTATTATTGTCGAGAAGAAGGAAAAGTGAGCTCTTCTCATCGATTTTGTTATACCCAATTCGCACAATCTTCAGGACTGTTACGGTGAAAAGAGAAGGAAATACCAGCAGCTGGCAGTAGAAGTGAAGCACATGTGGCAATTGGACAAGGTTACAATTATACCAATCATCTCGTCGACAGATGTTGTTCCGAAAACGCTGTTGAAGATGCTGACGGAGCTCCAATTAAGTGACAAGCTTTTAAGTATACAAAAAGCAGTTATGTTATCAACAACATCAATTGTTTGTTCGTTTTTAGAATAATGAAATATAAATATCTAATAAATAACCGACAGGTGATATTGAACCCAAAGAGGAGCAAAATAGAGAAATAAAATAATATGAAATAAAATAAATTAAAATAGATTAAATAAATTATTACAAAGCAAAATAAATTAAAATAAAATAAAATGAGAAAAAGCAAACAAATTAAATTAAATTAAGTAAATGAGCTGTATTTCAAGGCCTATTTTTGTTAAAAACATTATTTTTCCATTGAATATTTTGTTATACAACAAAGAAAAAATGGTAGAAGTGACAGCTGTTTCGGAAATCACCACATCTCATTATCAGACTTCTTTTGCCAGGAATCGAACCGACGGATTCTGGCATCACAGGCGAGTGCTCTACCAACTGATCCAACGCCTGCCATGTAATCTGTTATTGTATTATTCAATATTTTACTAACCAACAACTATTAAGTGCGCTAATATTTAGCCGCTATTTTTACTTAATGTTGGGTTAGCTAGTATTTTGCAATCCTGCATACATTCAGGCATTAATAGTCTGAGAAATGTATATAAGTAGGATTGCTTGTCGGGCTCTAACAAAAATAGGCCTTTGGATACAGCTCATTTACTTATAATCAAAAACAATTACAGGCCGCATTAAAAATACCAATAATTTAAATTAAATTTATATAAAATAAAATAAAATAAAATGAAGTGAAGGAAATAACATTCTATATTAACATATTTATTATAAAATATAGTAAAATAAAATAAAATAAAATAAAACAAAATAAAGTAAGATAAACAAAAAGTGGAATATTGTAATAAAAATAATAAAGTAAAAATAAAAAAAAAGTAAAAATAAAAATTAAAAAAAAATTAAAATTAAAAATAAAAATAAAATAAAATATATATAAAAAATAAATATATTAAACAACATAACAGAGGTAAAGTAAAATAAAATAGAAATTTAAAATAAGAAATTGAAACAATATTGATTGAAATAAAATAAAATAATGTAAAATAAAACTAATTTAATTAAAGTAATGAATTAAAATAAATTTTTTTTAACTTAAGTTAAATTAAATAGTACTAAATTAAAAAAAAAGAGAATATAATAACTTGTATTAAATATTTAGAAATCACAATTTTTTAATCAATTAATATTTGTATATATATTTTCCAAATTTATAAAAAATTTTTACATCTTTTGCATATTCAACAGACACGACCATTTTCATATGGCCCAGAAGGACTGTCGAGGTAAGTTCAGTGCCTTTTCGTTATGCGCAAAAAAGAAAAAAACAATTGATTTTGGTAGCCTGAGTAGTGGAACAGACAGTTTTAATATAATTTAACATGTAAATAAGTATGTAATTAAATTTTCTCACAACACACTTACTACATAAGAAAGTATTCATTAATTTCTTTTAATTTATTTACACAATTTTCGAATTTCCTCCCAACAGCGTCTCTACGCGCTACATCAACCGGCAACTTGAGCTCGCCTGCGATTGCAAACAAAAAATCGTACAATTCCTCAACTATCTCAAAACTAAAATACCCACAAAACAAAATTTTGCCTCCAGGCAGATACTAATCACATCCATCCCAAGTGCTGCCACCGCCGCCGCACAGCGCTTCTTCATTATAATTCACTGCAAATTGCAACATTTCAAAGACAACTTCGGTGGCGTTGTAATCGGTTGCCTAAACGGCTGCGTCGCGGTGCCGCAACACAGTGTTGGCGATGGTGAATTGGCTATTGCTGTTTCTGCTGCTGATCGTGGAGATGCCTCTATCGTTGGCGGCAGTCAGTCGTCGCCAATATCGTGCTTTAGTCGCATCGCCGGCACCTTGCAACGGCTTACTGCATTTGCATGTGGCACGTTGTTGCGCTTCACGCGCAGTTGCGCTGATTTGCATAGTTGGCGTTATTTGGTTGCAAATTGCAGACAGCTTTCGTGCAATATTTTGACATGCTACAACAGCAACTACACCAACTACAACAACTCCAACATGTATCATTATTACCGCGGCCTAGTTGCATACAGCCACGAATCGGCCAATTGGCTTAATTTACGTGTGCGAAATGTAAGCGATTTGCTAGCGACGAATATATTTTGCTTCTTTCACTATCTACAACAAATTCTGCCGTAGGCAAATTTGTGTTTTTTGCTATGTGGAAATTTCGTGAAATTAGAAAGAAACAAAGCAGCAAAAAAACAGAATATAGGGAAATAAAAGCAGAAATACATGTTAGGGTGGTCCGAAAATAATTTGGTTTCAGCAGAATTCGAAATTATCGAATATTATAATTTATAAAGAAAAAAATTTGTTTTTCATAAAACTGCTATGAAATCGGCAACAAAAATGTTTTCGAGGTGTAAAGACCATTTCGCCTAGAAATAATAGTTAAATCAGCTCCTAAATAGTTTTTAATGAAAATTTAATTATTATAAATTATTCTAGTTATTTTACATTTTGAATTCATATAAAATAAATATATTAAAGTAAACACTTTATAGCATAATATTTATCATATACTCTTATAGGAAGTTTAAAAGTAGCCTATTACGGCTTTTTTAGCATTTCTTAGTTTATATTTTGCCCACAAATATCAGGGAATTTAATGACTTCGCTAGAGTAAAAAAAAAGATTGACATTAAATATACTCTTTCCCATTTGTCCGTAACACTGACAGAATATTTTTGAGCACCCTAATAGTATATGCGGGAAAAAGTTTTAGTTGAAGGTGGCGGGGATGGTTTAAATAATTTTTACTAAAAAAAAAACGTTACAACATGCATCATTAAAAACTTACACTCATTAGTTGCAGCTACACATACTACACGTTTCTTAAATATATGTACATTTAAAAAATAAATTATTATTTTTATAAAAAATATCTTAAAAATATATATAATATATATCTTTATGCAGATATATGTTAATTAAAAACTTTGCTATAAGACTCCACACATTGTATATATAAAATAAAAGTAATAATTTTCTAAATTTCTCTTTCATGCTGTCCCTACTTTTTAACGGATTTTAATAAAAAAAAAATAAATGAAATTGATTTGAAAATTCTTGTAATTACACTTGCTTATATACATACCACTCTTATATACTTTTTCTTACACTTTTAACAAAAAAACTCTGCTTCTTTGCCAACTGCCAAATTATTCACAATAGACGACATTATGGTGATGAACAGGTACTGTTTTGTGATCTTATCATGGCTGTTATGGTTCTATGTGCCATTAATATTATTTGTATACTACATTTAACCTATTCATGTATTGAGAATTGTTCATCTTGTTTGTGAAGTTGAAATTTATTAGCGGAACTCAAAGAGTTTCTTGTAAGAGCACTGTAAAAAATATATAAAAATAAACAATAGTTTGTAAGTGAACATCAGCATAGCTTTACAAATGGTATACAATTATTAATTTACAATTAAAATAAATATAAATTAATTATATTCATAAAATACAGTTGTTATTTAATTCACAAGAAATTACCAGGTAGTCATATAAAATACTAACCTTAGTAAAGAAATTAGCTAAGCTTAAAATGTGAAATAGTTAAAAGCAAAAAATAAGAATATTTTTGATGGTAATAAATATTATTACTCATTTAAATATTCAGCTTTATTCAACTCTACATTTATCAGCATATATGTATTTAGGGATGTCTAAAAAAAATTTCATATAGCTCAAAATTCACAATAAGCTCAGCAAAGAATTGAGATTATAAAAAAATAGTTCTATAGAAAAGGGTAGAAGGATTCGTACAATCCTTTATAGAGTTGTAAAAATGAAGGAACTCCTTAAAGCGTAACCTTCTTACAACAAAATACCTTAATACTTATATATGGGAATAATTATTATATATTTATAACCTAAAACACTCGTAGCTACATTAAATAGTCTCTAGTAAATAATAACATTTTTTTTATCGAACTTAAATGTAGAAACACTAAAAATATATTTTAAATCTGCTAAAACCTTTTTAATTGCATGCGGCAATTAAATAGACTTGTGAGGTAATGCCTTTATGTCATTCACAAAAAAAAAAAAAAAAAAAAAAAAAAAAATCATAAAATAGTTTATGCATAAAAATACATAATGTATAACAACAAACGAGAAGCAGTAGATTTTTTTGTAGATTTGGTATGATTTAGGAGTATCAAGTGCGACATCTGAAGTATTTTGTATTTAAATATTTAATAAATTATTTTAAGAAAAAAACTTCATAAAAATATTTAACAAATTTGTAAATAATTAGCTTTAATAATTAATTTCAGCTTAAAATTGTAATATTTAGTTCTAAAGTTCTCAATTCTTCCAAATCGAGTGAAAAATCATTCCGCTTCTTGTTTAATATTGTTGTACTGTGTAATAAATTAAGGCAATTGAATGTTTATTTAACAAGAAAAAAATAATTTTATTACTTCGTTTAAGATAACTGAAATTAAACTAAATTAAATAATATGTTATAAAATAAATTAAAATAAATTAAGAAATGAAAGTAAACAAATTAAAACAAGAAAGAATAAATTAAGCCAAGTAAACAAATTTAAGTCATTAGTAGAAAGAAGCCCTTCTCTAGATACACTAGAGGACGTTTACCTCCCTGCTTTTGTTATTACCTACGAAACTATATGTGATCAGATTTTAATAACTGATGATTTCTCGAAAGCTAACCATAAAGATCTTAATAAGATTTTACCCAAATTATCATGGCCTAGATACAATGAAAATATTGATAAAAGGGTCGCGCATTTTTACTTAGCTCTATTTAAAATATTTGAAATATTTGTTCCTAAGCGCATTTGTGTTTATAAAGAACCTGCTCAACCGTGTTACACTAAAGAACTTAGAGTTTTGAAAAATTAATAGCCCGATATTTCAAGTACAGGTATGCACTAACATTATTTAAAATACTCAATTTTGCGACACAAGCTCTTTGATTTAAATCGAAAATGTTATGAAACTTATTTGTGCACAATTAAGCGTAGTTTAATAAAAAATCATTTTATGGTTTCGTAAACGCTAAGCGCCAGGTATCTGGATTTCCTTCTACTATGACGTTTTAAAATAAAATTTCCAGTGATAGTCAGACAATTTCAAATTTTTTCGTAAAATTTTTCAAATATAATTATTCTCCTAGTATTGAAGTAAACTCATATCACCCATATAAATTATGTTCAGGTGACTTAGTCCATAAACCTACAACATCGTTCGTTGATGTATTTCTCTTAAAAAAGTCATGCGCATATGGTCCTGACGAAATACCTATTGTTTTCTTGTAAATTGCGCTGAGTATATTATCAAACCTTTGAGTCATTTATTCAATTTATCACTTAAGGAAAGTATTTTTCTATCTACATGGAAAGAATCTTTTATTATACCCCTTCATAAAAACGGAAACAGATCTTTGATAGAAAACTACCGAGGTATAGCTAAACTATCTGCGAGTCCTAAATTATTTGAGTCACTTATCACTGACCATTTGACTCATTCAATCTCTTCGTTTATATCACATTCCCAACATGGATTTGCTAAAGGAAAATCTACAACCACCAATTTACTTGAGTTCACTTCTTATATCATCGATGCGTTCAGAAAGAACAGCAGCGTTGGCGTAATATATACTGACTTTAGCAAAGCTTTCGATAGCCATCTAGGCCCGATTCTGTTTTCACTATTTATAAACGATATATCTTCTCAGATAAAATTTTCAAAACTTTTGATGTATGCGGATAATGTAAAACTTTATAAATCTTACACTTCGGCAAATGAAGGTATCTTACTGCAAACAGACATAAACAGCATTGCAGAATGGTGTAAAATAAATCGGATGCCCTTAAATGTTAAGAAATGTAAAGTTATGTGTTTCTCCCGAAGATCCACACAGACAACTACTTACACTATAGATAACTACAATTTGGAACAGAATCACACAGGCTATTGACCTGGGAATCACTCTGCACCCTAAATTGAACTTCACATTTCACATTGGTGTGATATTCAACAAAGCGAAAGACATCTTGGCTTTTGTAAAACGTTGGTCAAAGGAGTTTAATGATCCCTATGTTACTAAATCTTTTTATATAATATTAGTAAGACCTATTCTTGAATACGGCTCGGTGATTTGGAACCCGACCTATCAAATCTACTCTGACAGGATAGAATATATTCAAAAACAATTCCTCCTATTTGCCTTAAAAAATTTGCTTTGGGACTCTCAGTACAATCTTCCCTCTCACACTAGCCGTCTAAAACTTATCAATGTCCCTACTCTCGCCAGCCGTCGGGAAATGCTTGGTGTAATTTTCATGTTTAAAATAATAATAGGCTCAATTTCCAGCCCCCTTATTCTGAAATCAAATTTAATGTTCCGTTCAGAATGTCCAGACACTTTTGCCATTTGTTTCTGAAATCTTGGAAAATGAATGTTGAATTTCACGAGCCTTTGCATTGTTTCTGTCTTGATTGCAACTCTCATTCAAGCACATTTGACATATATGACTCGCTTTTTCATATTAAGAAAACTATTTTGTCGACTCTCAACTAATCGTTACATTACATTTTATAATTGAAATATTTCTTAAAAATATGCCGATGAATTTTACTCTGTAGCTGAACTTTTTCAGTTCTCGACACTAAACAAACCTCTCCTCATCGTGAGTCGGAATTGATGAAAAATAAAACAAGTTCCGTACATCATGCGGACAGCGCCCCTCGTACGGAAAATATTAAAATACACGTACATAAGTAAATAGTTGAAAACTCAAATATCGGTTATTTTGCACCGAATCCAGTTTTTTGTATGCGTTTTTCCTAACTAATAATTAACTCACTTTCTTTTGCCAAAGTGAGTTAAAGCTTAAAATTTTACAATTACAAAAGTTATACATTCAATTGCCCTAATTTGAGTATTAAATAAAAGCATGCGATTAAATAAAAATTTACACATACAAACATTTTACCATAGAAATCATGTATACAAGTATACATATTCCTATGTAAATATATACTAAAAGCACTTCGCTGATTTATAATCACGCACTAGTTAAGAGTTGTTTTACTAAACAAATCAAATTAATAATAAATTAATTGAGAGCAACTCAGATTTTTTAATTATTTCTCTTTTTCTTACCAAACAACCCTCTTCCCTGATACACAGAAGTAAACCCGAGTACACCAGCTATACGACCCGTTATCATCCCGTCGCTTGTTGTGATAACAACAGCATTTGCAATTGCGCTAACAAAAACAACAACAATTTATGTACACAACAACAACAACAAACACACAAATGTTGTTCCTGTAATGGCAGCAATAATAACATACCAGCAAGCGGCACAGAAGCATCAACAGCACAACAACAACAAATACGCCGCCACACAATCATCTCCACCACACTAAGCAATTACAATCAACAGTTGGCATTGGCACCGCGACGTGCTTCGATCGCGTGGGAAAAACCAACAGCAACAGCAGCCCCAACAACACCCACGTTGACCCAACAGACATCAGCAGCAACCACACACGCGCCACCATCAACATCAGCCGCTGCAACAGTCAACCACATTTACAAACCCGTTAAAATAACACTAATCGGCGAGCCATTGAAGCAATGGCAATGGAATGCTGTTGGCAATGGCACTACTATAACGGAAAGTAATGGCAAGTGTGAAGTGGGCAATGGTGATGAAAATAGTAAGAATGTGAGCAGCAACAGCCATAGCAATGGCAGCAGCGTCAATGGCGGTGACAGAGGAAGTGGTGGCAGAAATGAGAGTATTTGCAATGGTCAGAGAAATGGTGTGAGTAAAGCGATTAGTAATGGTGTGAGTAATGGTTATAGCAATGGCAATAGTAGCAAGGTAAATGGCTGTAATGGTATCACAAGTGTTGGAGTTGTTGGTAATGGACAACCAAAGATAGTGTCCTCTGAGCCAAATCAAAATCATAATATTTCGAATAATTGGCAGAAGCAACAACAACAGCAAACACATGTACAACTGTCAAATAAAAATGCCTACTTACAACAATATCAACAACAACAACAAAAACCACTACAAGTCTATCAACCAACAAATGGCGGCAGCAATGGCAATTTCAATCCAACAGTTACTATAGTCTGAGCGCGAGTGTTTTGTAGTTAGTAATGTAATGACTATTATTAATAATGACAAGTATACATACATATTTACATACAGATATTATTATATTAAACATTAAACTTCAAGTTAAGATAAACGTTCTGAAACAATTTCCACAAAAAAGTAAACGATTTATGAATTAGAAAGGAGAATGTTAGTAAAGAAAAAATTTATTTATTTCACATATATATGAATATATATATATTATGTACTGTAATTGTTGTCGGCCAAGTAAGCAGGAAAACTTTAGCATCCACAAATAAGAGAAATGCATTAAATTCCTATAAATACTCGAAGAAAAAGTTGTTTTTAACTATTATATTCTATTTTATTTTATATTACTTTATTTTATTTTTATTTTATTTTTATTTTTATTTTTTTTTAATTTTTTTTTTTAATTTTTTTTTTAATTTATTCTATTTTTTTTCCTTTTTTCTCTTTTCTCTATAAAACTATACATCAAGTGTCGGTCGTTTTACAGCAAAATATTTAATACCATTGTAACAATAAGTATAGGATACACGGACCTGATTACAAATATGTTTTTGTTTCAATTATTTTATGTTTAAAAAATTTCTAACTATTGAAGTAGTGGATCAGGTGCCGCTTCTCAGTCGTTTTTAATCTATATGGACTCGTGTTTAAATTTTTCCGAATAACCCCGTAGATGATACGATAATTGGAATCTCCTTAATTTTTTGCGCTAAATTGTGGAATTCTCCACACTTTTCTGTGTAGCATTCTTGTAGGGTGTGAGCGTTTGGCCAACCTATGTCTATTAGCAGGGCCTTTTTTTCGGGTTTATCAGTTATAGTGATTACAATTATGTCAGGTCTGTTGTGTAGCGTAGGATGATTCCTGAATATTGATCGATCCCAGTATAACTGTCTTGACAGATATTCGGTCACTGCTAATGGAGCACATGCACCTGTAATGTGATGACTAGTTTCAGGTAATTTTTGGCATCGTCAACATAGATCATTTTCACTGGCAGGGTTGATCCTATACAGCGCACATAAAACCTTTGGTTTCAGCAAAAATTCCTGGTTGGTTAGCCAGTCGTTGAATGCAGTTGTGTCTATTTCTGATTGATCGATTACATGTGGATATTTTCTATCGACTGACATCATTTGCTATTGCAAAATTAATGAGTGAAAATGCTGAACGTCTGTTGGGATATCACTCGTTAATTTTTTTTATTTTTTATTTTACTATATTTTATTTTATTTTATTTATTTAAATTTTTTGTGTTTTAAATTATAATATTTTATTTTTTTTACTTTATTTTATTTTATTTTTTTAATTTTATTTTGTTATAATTTTTTTTACATTTTATATAATTTCATTTTAAAATATTTTAATTTAATTTTATTTAGTTTTATTTAATTTGATTTTATCTAATTATTTTTTTTTTTAATTTTATTATTTTTTTATTTTTTTATTTGTACTTTATGCAAATAATTTCAACTCTTTTTTCAAGAACTTTTAAATATCCACTCGTTTTCTAAGTACTCTCTTTAGAAAAGTTGTATTAGTACACCTAAAGCTCCGCTGAGTTTAGCCAAAAAAATATATTTTTGGCAAACTCAAAACGGGTTTCAATGACGAATTCAAAGAGGCAAATAGATTATATTGTTATTAAATCAATTTAAAATATAACTTCTTTTAGAAAATACTTTATTGTTTTACATATTATTATTGTTATATTTTAAGAAATACATTTTTATTAAAATTATTTTTAAATTTATTATTATTATTATTAACTCATTTTGATATAATTTAAAATTATATTTATCGTAAATTACTATTTTTTATTATTATTATTACTATTTTTATTAGTTTTTATTATTTATTATTGTTATTATTATTATCAATATTATCAATATTATCAATATTATTATTATTATTATTATTATTATTATTATTATTATTAATATTATTATTATTATTATTATTATTATTATTATTATCATTATTATTTTTATTATTATTAGCTGTTTTTCCAATGCGCCAATTATATATATGTATCTGCTTTATCAATTTTTGCTATGACTTATAAGTAAAATAGTAACCTTAAAATTATCTTAATTGGGAAAATAAGAATATAAGAATAAGAAAATATGTTTGTGGTTGCCAGATTTAGCCCATTCTTAGTAATTTCAATCGTACATGCGAGTATATGCTCTCGAAGATTTCCATGCTGAAAAACATCTTGGCTTAGATAACATTTTATTCTCCGTTTTATACAACAACTCACACCACTACTTTTATAATAAACAAAATATATGCAACGCACATTGTTTCTATTTATACAAATTATAAATAAGTATTTACACATTTTTGAAATTTTATTTTTTAATTTAGTAACACATTTAGTAAACTTGCAATATACATCAGTGAAATAGTAAAACAGTAAAATAAAAATATTAATTAATTAATTAATATCATATATGTATGTATTTAGTAAGCAGAAATTAAATATTATTCTGACATTATTGCGTATGTATGGTAGGAAAAGACAAAAGAGTGTAAAAGTAAAAGAAAGTGAAAAAATAAAAGTATTAAATTAGTGCTTAGGCTTGCATATATACAAAAAAAAAAAAATACACAACAACATATGTTACATAATTTCATATAAAAAAAAATGTATACAAAAATATAATGACTAATATACTACAAACTATAAATCAAACATATGTACGTGCATAACTATTTATATATGCATTAATAAAATATAATTTGTGAAATGTAACAACCACTATGAGAAAAATCTGAAAAAAAATTTATAAAAACAACTAAACCTACAGATGCTTATACCTTACCTTAGGCATTTAAATGCGTACATTCATACCTACCTACATACCTACATATATACATATGTGCAACGTTAAACAATTATCATAATCGTCCGAAATAATTAAAAGCGTGTTGTAGGCATGCCTTATCTGTAAATTATAATTAATTCATATTGCGTACATACAAGCAGCTATGTTTGCATATAATATCAATATAAACATACATACTCATCTGCATATATAATTTATTAGTAGTAAATAGCTCAATCTAATTTAGCTTAATTTTATTATCAATAAGTCCATTTAAAAACATACGTATATATGTATGTGTGTTTATTAACCTAAATTACATTACAACATTTGCATAAATTATTTATGTTCAATTTCTTATTAGTTTAGTAAGTAAAAGCATAATATTGAAAAAATTGTATTTCATTTTGTAATTGTTAAATAAAAATTACGTACACAGTTTTCCTTACATAACATATGTATATATGTTAATTATTCTACATAGAGCTTCATTGATTGTACTTGAAAAGTGAAGTTAGGCAGATAGACATTCATCTTATTCGCTAAAACAAAATAAATCAACAACAAAAAATTATATGAAACTATAATAAAACTCGTACTCCACGTACTAATTTGGAAAAAAAAATGAAAATGAGTTTTCCTTCTATAAAAATGTCTATTAGGTCCACTAAATAATCATATAAAACGGCTCCGCGGAAAACGCGGATGGTATCACCGTTACTGTCAATGGAGAGTGGTATAGATCATTGAGAACCAACTTTTTATGGCAGAAGTTGATCTTAGCAACATCTGGTTCCAACAAGGCGGGATTATGTGCAAAAATCGAATTATTGCGAGAACGGTTTGAAGATTCGATTATTTCAAGAAATTGTGATATTGAATGGCCTCCGAGAAGTTGTGATTTAACACCATCAGACTACTTCATGTAGGATTATTTGAAGTCATTGGTCTTTAGTAATAAACCAGATAATGTTCAAACTGTAAAAGTCAATATTGAATGTGCTATTCATGGTATGCGACTTGATTTAGTGGAAAAAGTGCTCAAAAATTGGAAAAGAAGTCGTGGGAGCATTAAATTAATTAGCATTAAATTAAATTAAAGAAATCATATCACTCTTATTGGAAAACCCTATATATTTTTGATTAGCTGTACAGTTTATCTAACAAAATTTTTCCATAACATTCATATTCAATGATGAAATTATATTTTTGAAGCCATTCGTGTCAGTCCTTAGATTTCAACCTGACGCACGGTTAAACGGAAAAATTCAGTTGAGTACGGTAAGTTGGGGACGTAGAAAATGTAAATTGAAATACAAAACTCGTTTAGCAAGTTGAATCAATGAATTCCTTGGATCATAGAATCACAGGTGCGAGCTTTCATATTCAGACGAGAAATATCAGCAAAGATGTTAGCGTCACTTTTAATTATCAGTTTCTTGAGTGGAAAAAAATTCTTTACTACCAATGCCTCCCGAATCTCAAGCTAATTTTTTTGACTAGGAATAAACCAACACCTTTATTCATTTAATTAGGCAGTTGAATATTTTCGTAACTTTAAACTAAAAAAAACTAAAATTTTTTTTGTTGGAAGTGTATTTTCCAAGTGATGTTCTGTAATAAAAATTTTTTGAAATATTGTTTCAGATTTTTTATATCAGATATGGTTAGCCGAAATGGTCTGGCTTTCCGAAGAATACTCTTTGTATATGACAGAATATTGTCAGATAGTTCAATGGTTAGTGTAGTGGATCTTTACTATTATTCCGGCTGTCAAAATTCTATTCCGTAAAATCCTATATAAATATGCTTAAATCAGATAAATCTTGTTGGTATTGTCGGCACTACTATAAAAATGGAAATCTATTTTCTTATTATCTTTTTATTTTCAAACTGTTTTTAAAGAATTCACTCAAATAGTTCAATAAATGGTTGGTCTCTAACTTGAATATATGGATATATACCTTAACGTTGTAGTTGATATGCTGTTTTCCTTCCTATGTTATTCTCTACTACTCATGCCAGGAAAAAAGCCGCACGCATATTTATCTGAAGAAATCTAGACAGTCAAATATCTATTATCTTGATATAGGTGATCCATTTATCTACTTTTTAAATATAAGAAAAAAACAGAAAATTCAATTTTAATCGGAAGTGTTTATTATCATTCGAAAGAACATTCTATAACATTTATTTTTGGAAAATTATCTCTTTCAAATGTTGGCAGCGGCTGCTTCTCAGATGGTCCATCTCTTAAGTCGAAACAAAATTGTCCGCATTGACTTAAGAATTTACATATCCACACAGGAAAAAGTCCAACGGTGTAATATTACACGATCTTGGTGGCCAATCGACCCGGCCAAAATGCGAAATTATCTGCTCACCGAAGTGTTCTCTCAATAAATCCATTGATTGGTGCGATGTGTGGGAAGTGGCGCCGCCTTGTTGAAACGAAATGTTGCGGAGATCACGAGCTTCAACTTCAGGTATCAAATAGTCGGTTATCATGGCGTGACAACGGTCGCCATTGACGGTTACGTTCGTCATCATTTTTGAAAATTCAATGATTCCATCGGCCCACAAATCACACCAAACCACGGGCCTCATCGCTGAACAAAATTTGGCTCGCAAACGTCGGATCAAATGTGGAACTTTTCAAGAGTCCACAGAGCAAAGCGATGTCGCTTGATGATGCGGCTACAGTTCTTACACAAGCTGTATTTCGTATGCTTTCAATTTAAGATCTCAACGTAAAATGCGCCAAGTCGTTCCAAGTTGGTGCTCTCGACGATCTACGTGTATACTTTCAGCTACGGCCGCTATATTTTCTTTAATGCATGCTGAACGTGGTCTCTATGGTTCCAATAATAAAAGCTGGCTCTCAAGATGGGTGATGGTGTTGCGAATAGAATGCTTAGTAGGTAGATTATGTCGACCATAAGTTGAGCGACGCACACGAAACACATTCTTTACAGAACGTGAATTGTTGTTATAAAGTCGAATGATTTGTAAAGGTTGTTCAGGCGTAAGTCTTTCCATGATGAAATGCCAAACAATACTGAACAAAAATAATATGAGAGTTTGATACGACTCGCATGATCTGTCAAAAAAAAGCTATTGAATAAAGTACCTCTATTGTATCACCTTTTATAATGAGAGCTTACATAAGATACCAATTATCAGAACATGCTTCGCGGGTATGATGTATAAAACCGTCAACACGTTTTTCACCAAAGAAATCGTACATCCGCATTAGATTAATTTTTCTGCCTCTTGTGATCCCACGAAGATGGGTTTGGGATGATATTTGTGATGCCACGTAAAATTATAATCTGGGCGCCAAACCGAAAATGTTTGAGAGCAGACATACAGAAGCGGGACATTTATCTATTTATTTATTTATATATTTTTAACGTGGCATAAACTCATAATCTCAAGATTTACTGCGTGAATCTCAATCGAAAAATATACCCAGTTATAACACAGCGTAAGTTATAGTAATGATCTTGAAATCGGTCAGAGCTTTTCTGACTTACCGACTTATTAAATAAGTACTACTTTAGGTTGAGAAATAAATGTTAAACTGAGTCTCACAGTCCTCAACAAGATTTGTGGGCAGTCCTTTAAGGCTCTGGCGCCATGCCGGCTGGCTTTACTAGCATTTTTTTTTAAGAACCGTTAAAGCAGAATAGAACAGCACTAGAACGTATGAAAAGAAACCAGATGTAGCTGTGTATTAAGCACTTAAAGTGTTACAAAGTTTTTTATATACCTATGTTCTGATCTCCAGCGCTTTTGACAGTAGATATTGTAACAACAGGTGCCGATTTTGCAGAAATTTACCAATTTAACACTGTGCAAAGTGCTCAATAGGTAATACAAATATTTAAAGTCAGATAAGTCAATGAGAGCCAGTATGACCAGTTTGCAGTAGGACAGAGCTATAAGTCAGACAAAAGTTATAGAACTGCTTTGTAACCACTGAAGCGATGTACTGTAAAGCTCCTTCCGCGATTTGTAATCGTATGCATCTTAATTTTTTTTCCAACAAATTAAGGAGACAACAATTTGTTCTAAGCCGCCTACGAACCGTCTGATGGATTTTATGAGAAGCTTTGCATTTCATTTCAGAAATTTAACATAATTTGCATTGTGAGAAATTTTTTCAAACAATTTTGGATGGTAGCATGAGCAGTATTCATAGAAATGACTCTTCACCATTTTCGTAGACAACGGAAGTCCCATCCATATTCAAAATTAAAAAAAAATCTATATAAAGATTCCTTCACATATATTCCTGATACGCAACTCGAATAGACTAAATTTACTCTTTTCTCCATGCGCTCTTAAACAGTGGAACGGTGAGTTGATATCTGGTTGTAGCTCTCGTCAAACCCAAAGAGTACTTGTGTTTCTCAAAGAGCGCTTCGAGCTTAGCTTTTTTAGTTGTTGCAAATTCTGCGAAACGAGTCTCTCAGCCACAACAAACCGTACATGCATTAAGTACTCAACATTTCTCAAACGATATGAAATTGCGCCAGTGAAGTACTGTTGCTTGTGGAAGACACTTGAACCGGCTGTGAATCATGATTTACGGTGAATTTGTAGTGAAGCTGTTTTTATGCATATTAATAAGTCAAAGATGGGAATTATTGTTGGCACAGAAGTGTAAGGCATTAAAAGATGCAAATAATATTGGAATTTATCAATGTAAAGGAGTGCAAACTTTAAGTGAAATTGAGGAAGAGCTGACGCCCAGCTGGCGTGGTTTTGTGGTGTTGAATCGGAAAGAAGAATTTTTCGACTTGACAGGTGAGTGTTTTGCTCCAAGAGATGTATGTACGGATTTGTGTGTGTACATGCTCTAACAAACTCATTGTCACTGAGCAGTGCAATCGGGCGAACAACTACAGCAACAAGAAGCAAAGTGGGCGCAAATCACCGATTTGGACTTATCCCAGTCAGGCGCTTTGAACCTGGACCATGAGGGCTTTAATGTGTTTCCAGCTTTGGTGCGTTTAAATATCAGCGGCATGCAATTAGCTGTGCTGAAGCCCCAGTACTTTGCAGTGGACTCAAAATTAATGCAACTCGATGCGAGTCGGAATGACTTTCAGAGCTTGAAAGCGGAGACTTTTCAGCGTCTGCTGCAGCTGAAGGTTGCTAATTTCTCATATAATAACATTAGACGCGTAGAACCCGGAACTTTCACTACACTTACGCTTTTGGAGTACTTAAATTTGGATAACAATGCTTTGACGAATGCCTCGGTGGGCGTCTGCAGCAGCCTGCGCGAACTAACACTTGCTGATAATGATATAAAAAACGTGTGCCCGCACATATCGGCTGATCTTTCAATGCTCTCGCTAAGTATGTTATGTTCGTAATATTTTCAGTTATCTTCCTACGACTTTGCGGGCCTACCACAACTGCGTTACTTGCGTATCACCTCGAACGCCATACAGAGCATCGCAAACGGCGCTTTCCGACCGCTCAATAATCTTACCATACTTAATCTCGCAGGCAATTCGTTACGCCAGCTTTCAGCAGAAACATTTCGTGGTCTGGAACGTACACCCTTGCAGTACTTGGACCTCAGTTCTAACGACTTAACCACATTGGCGTCAGAACTCTTTACACCGTTGGGAAAATTGCAAATTTTAAATCTCACAAGCAATCAGCTGAGTTCACCTGCCCCTACGCTCTTCGCTGGTTTACCGTTTCTGCGTAAACTCTACATGTACGACAACGACATAGACGCACTTCGCATAAATACTTTTGCAAACCTCACTGCACTTGATACGCTTGATTTGTCCGGGAACAATATACAAAAGCTGGATACATATGTGTTCGGAAAAGTGCCTCTGCCGCGCTTTCGCAAACTTTTAATAAAAACCAACAATTTGAGGCACCTACATCCTGTTGCTTTCGCTGCAATACCCTCTCTGAAATACCTCTCGATTGGCTTCAACGAGCTGACTTCGATGGACAAGCGTGTGTTTGAACCGTTGCGTAGTTTGCAAAAATTCCATTTGGGTAACAATTTGATTGAGGAAATACCATTGGATGTTCTCGACACACTCAATGAATTAACGGAGCTTTTATGGATAACAACAAATTGTCATTTCTGCCCGAGCTTAGTGACACCCAATTTCCGAATTTACGCAAATTTTCATTAGAAGGCAATCCATGGCAGTGTCAGTGCCTTGATGAACTCTTCGACTGGTTAAATGAGAAGAAAGTGGAGTACTTTAGATCACAAAGTCCTTTTTTCCAAGGCGAAAAACCATTGTGCACTGTAACCGATAAATACGTGTGCGTTAGGGACTTGGCTTGGGTGAAAGAGGTAGGAATTTTGGAAAGCTAATGGAGTGTGCTGCTGGGTAAAACTGAAATAAATATTATATTTAAGATAAGTATAAATATTTAGTTAGTTAAGCTTTTAGAAGGTGAAAAAAATTAAATTAAACAAGAAATATAAGCTCTTTTATACCATGTGGAAGTACTTATTCCTTTGATCAGGCTTATTGTATTGCATTTTAGGATTGAATATTTGTCATATCTGAAAAATTGATTGTCATCCTCTTAGATTCATTTATAACGATTGGTTGAAATATCTCAAAAACTGATGGACAATTTTTCATTCTCCTCATTCTGATCCAATGTATTTAAATTTTGGCTTCTGGTACTTACTTACTTCGGACTAGATATAAAATACCATTTCAGTTTCATGAAAAGTATAAAATTTTAAATTATTATAGTTTAAATAAGAAATGTTTTTGTAATTTTCAATGACAGAGAAAATCTCTTAATACTTTTGATTGCTTCTAAGACTATAGAAAACCCGATACTTAAACCCAAAGTAATAAAACCATACACGTTGACACTAAATCTCACCTTTTTGGAAATTAAATATTTTTTATTGTAAAATATTTAAATTTATTACTTCATTAGAGAACAAAAAGTAATTAATTAATTTCGTTTCAAATTAATTAAGAAAGTTTATATTTAAAGGTATGCGTTCCTGATATTTTTTTAAAGATATCATTTCGAATCGAAAATAATTATTATTTTTGATTTTTTATGAATAATATTAGAGACTTGCTAGTTTTATGATCTGGCGACAGTCATGCAGCTTGATGGATTTTCGTACGCTGGAATCTGGTACTACATACAACCACATTTCAGGCCCCGGCAAAGTCAGTAAGCCACAGCCTGTTTAGGGATGTTTCGTCGTGAAGGTTGAATTTTCTGATTGTTGCACCAATAATACCTTTTTTGTGCACCCTGGCGTGAAATCGCTCATAAGCGCGTTCTAGGCTCTCAAAAAAAGCATCTTTTGTCACATTATTCTTCTCTTCTGTCTGGGCGTGGGTGCCAATCAACGATATGCTGAAGAACTTTACTTTGATGCTCATTGTGGTTAGATGTTCGTCCACCGGGGTGAATGCCAGAACTCGGCGATGCAGTTTCTCTCCCACCACAAACCCAACACCAAATTTGCGCTACTTTAAATGTTCGCTTTAGTAGATTTCGCAAGGAGCCACCTTCTTCCGTCCTTGGGCTGTCCATCCATTTCTTGGACGGCGGTGATGTCAGCCTATAGTCTTACGAGAACATCAACCAGTTGGGCAGCGGCACCTTCCCAATTAACGGACATCGAAAGGGGGATCTCTCATCCGAGGCAATTGTTGATTTTTCATTGGAGTATGGTTTTTATGTAGTGGGTCCCAAACAACAACGCACAACCACAGGGAATTCGCCTTCTCACTTAAGCTCGCCTCTAAACGGATGTTTTTTGGCTACCCAGAGTATATTTGATCTAAGGCTGGAAATAGTGAGCTGCCGATTTTTTTAAATATGAGGCTTTGGGTCGAAAACCCGTCAAAAAAGTATGTAAGAGTGTGAAATTCGGTATTTTATATATTGATACTGAAAATCCTCGATACCGAATTTCGCAATTTGCATTAAATTTGATATGTACATGGAAAATATAAAGACATTCGCATGGCCGAAGACATCCTTTCCTTGTTATTAATAAAAATCACCATGTTGCAGTCTTATGATCATTTTGGGAGCAATGTAATCCTAACTGATTATGAAATTCAAGTGTGCCTATTGAATTTTTGTTGCCAATTCCAGCAGTTCTTTTTTAAAGCAATCAACTGCCTAAGAAATTATTTTGTTGAACAGCAATATTTGCCAATTGAAAAATTGTGATTGACAAAATGTCTAGCAAAAAACGAACACTCGTCTATATTGTGATAATTATTTATAATACCGAATACAATTAAACTATACAAATTTTTCTATTGTCTACTAAATATAGACAATCTGTATAACATATATATATTTTTTATAGAGGTATAGAACTTTAAGTTGCAATAAAACAACGATGGATTATTCGATTGACATGAATTTTATTTATCCGAAAGATAATCTTGTGGCATTACATTTTAATTATTATTTCTGGCATATGACCGCCACGACTGGCGCGGATGTAGTCCAATCTGGACGTCAAATTTTCGATGACTTTTTCCAACATTTGTGGCCGTATATCGGCAATAACACGGCGAATGTTGTCTTCCAAATGGTCAAGCGTTTGTGGCTTATCCGCATAGACCAATGACTTTACATAGCCCCACAGAAAGTAGTCTAGCGGTGTTAAGTCACAAGATCTTGGAGGCCAATTCACAGGTCCAAAATGTGAAATTAGGCGGTCACCAAACGTGTCTTTCAATAAATCTATTGTGACACGAGCTGTGTGACATGTTGCGCCGTCTTGTTGAAACCACATCTCCTGGACATCATGGTTATTCAATTCAGGAATGAAATAGTTAGTAATCATGGCTCTATACCGATCACCATTGACTGTAACGTTCTGGCCACCATCGTTTTTGAAAATATACGGACCACTGATTCCACCAGCCCATAAAGCGCACCAAACAGTCAGTTTTTCTGGATGTAACGGTGTTTCAACATACACTTGAGGATTACCTTCACTCCAAATGCGGCAGTTTTGTTTGTTGACGTAGCCATTCAACCAGAAGTGCGCTTCATCGCTAAACATCGCTAAAATGGACGTAGTGCGCGATATGTTTTCCGCACAGAACCATTATTTTCGAAATAAAATTGCACTATTTGCAAGCGTTGTTCAGGCGTGAGTCTATTCATGATGAATTGCCAAACCAAACTGAGAATAAATCACTTGAAAGCTGTTAAATCGGTCGCCATCTTGAAAAGTAATGCCAACTTAAAGTTCTATACCTCTATAAAAAACACCCTTTAATAAGAGTGTTATGATTTCTTTAAAAAAGAACACACCAATTGTTAAGTTAATTCAAATGTTTTTTATTTCATGTGAAGTACAATCGATACAATTAAGTTCTGAATATAACATCATTCAAATGGCCTCCATGACTTATTTTGCAGCAACGAATTCGATGAACCCAATTTTTGAACACTTTCCACTAAATCAAGTCGTAAGTCATGAATAGCACGTTCAATATTGACTTTCAAAGCTTGAAGAGAGTCTGGTTTATTGCTAAAGACCAATGTTAAATAACAAATTCTTGGAGGCCATTCAATGTTAAAATTTCTTGAAGGACTCAAATCTCCAAACCTTTCTCGCAATAGATCAGTTATTGCACCTGCTGTATGACACGTAGCCCCGTCTTGTTGGAACCAGATGTTGCTAAGATCAACTTCTTTCAATTATGTCCATAAAAAGTTGGTTATCATCGATCTATACCGCTCTCCATTGGTAGTAACGGTGCTACCAGCTTCATTTCGAAAGAAGCACGGACCTATGATTCCACCAGACCAAAAACCACATCAAACTGTCAATTTAGGTGAATGTAATGGTTGTTCATGAATAATTTGTGGATTTTCTTCGCACCACTCAGATAAAAGTGAGCCTCATCAGAGAAGATGATTTTCTTAAAAAAATCGTAATCGTTTTCAAGTTGTTCCAAGGCAAAATCAGCAAATTCACGACGTTTATGGTAATCCTTGGATGAAATTGTAAACATTACTGAATACTATGAAATAAAAAATTACAGATCATGACATATTAAAAATGGACAAAACGATACTTAGAAATCATATCATCCATATTGGAAAACCGTTTATTTGGTTTTTCGTAACCGCTGAAGCGATTTTTCCTCCAAATTTTGATTTTGTAGGCCTTCCGAATTGTAGCACGCAATACTAACCACTCGGCCATAGCGGCCGATATAACATAAGACCCTAAAAATCGTATCGGGTTGAAAAAATATAAAATGTTAAAAAAATTTTAATTAATATTTATTATAAATCGAAAATTATTAAATCTCAAAATAATTATTAAAAACAATTTCTTTGATACAACGCATAATGAATACTATCTCTGGTTATAAGTAAATGTTCAATTTAAAGTAAAAAAAAAAAAAAAAATTAAACTGTAATTCTTTTAAGATTTACGTGAAAGACAAGAGCTGAACAACATGCCCCTTTTATGTCCTGTTCCGCTGTTCAAAAGCGTGGTTGCAGTCAACATTAAATTATCATTAATATTACACCCTGCCTCGCAGGAAAAACAAGTGTCTGCATATACGAGGTAAAAAGCGAATGCTTGGGCTGCAACGCAAATCGCTCGTAAAATATAACATAAACAAATTCTTTGGGCTTCTCACTCAAGGTTCTAGGCAAAAAAATTTGTTTTTCGTTTTATTTGATTTTATTTTATATTATTTAATTAATAATTACGTTTTCTATTCTCTTTTATTTTATTCTTCATTCATTAGTGATCATTTCATTGACAATTAATTTTGAATTATTGTGTTTTATATTTATATTTTTTTTTTAATCTTTATCTATTTATATATATTTTATTATATTGCAATTTATTTATTTCATTTTTTAATTTATTTTTTCCTTTTATTTTATTTCATTTTATTTAATTAATTTTAATTGAATAATTTTTAATTTTATTTAATAATTTTTATTTATTTAATAAATTACTTTATTTTATAATAATATATAATATTTCACTATTTGATTTTATTTTATTTGTTTTTATATTATTTAATTAATTTATATATATTTTTTTGTTATTTAGAATTTTAAATACTTGCCGACCCGTCTCATAATCACATCGAAGTCGTATGTTGTTGACTTTCTATAAAGGACAACTAATTTAATTTAGTGCTTTGGCCCTAAAAATTTATCGTTCAAATCTTTTAGTCAGGTTTGTGCTTACCAAGGTTGGGGACATCTATACAGAAGTACTTGAGGTTTGTGTCTTTGCTAAAAATATCAAAAGAAGAATATGAAACACAGGGTAATTAGTACATTACAAAGATAAAAAGTGGTATCTAAAATCATTTTCTAAATAGTTTTTTTTTAATATTTTGTTAAGCACCACAAACGACGTTGGAAGGCTTCCATCTTAATAAAAAAATAAGTAAATGCTTTTTAGACCAAGAAGACACTACAGTTTGAATAATAATCCACCGAAAATAAATTTTACTTTCTCTTTTTTAACAAAAAAAAAAAAAAAACAAAAAAAAAACTAAAATTTTAAAATACTTAGAACAATTCCAAGGATTGAAGAAAGTACACACATATTTATATGCATGTACATATGTATATGTGGTACTTTTTCATGAACTTTTCAATTTACTTAGTTATGCGTACTCATAGTTTCGCTCCCCCCATTGATCACCTGCAAAGTTGTGAACATTCTTGGCTTTTCATAGAAAATCTTCGGGATTTCAATTGTCCTCAGTGGCACTTGAGTTATGTACTTGCGATTGCACTTGCATGTCGGCAACTAAATTAAAATCATTGAGTGAGTTCTCGGAGCACATTTACACACACACCAACACACACGCTAGCATACTAAAGTGGTGTAGTACGACTGCAAAAGCGGCTGTTTATAGCCCAAGACGATTCGCTATCAACTTTTCCAAAAACAATAGCTTTGCTTAGGCTGCCGCCTCTATTGTTTTCCAAAATTCTCAGTGCAAACGACAAAGATTTCAATGAATTCTATTCAATGTTCATGTTCTTGTTTAGAAACTTCCACTTTTCTAGTCTAACAGGTGTTTTTGAATAGGAATTCCGTGACAAACTGAGACGTTTCACATTAACACACACAAACGCCTAACAAAAGGTGAAAGCGAGAACTAAATTGTACAGCAAGGTTTTTGTTGGTCTTACGAACTGTGGTTAATGATAGTCGTTATGGGAAGTGGCTTTTTCGCAGTTTATCTTTAATAAGTAATTTGGAAATAGGTGTGTAACCATATTTGCAACTGGGCACCCTTTTGCAGAATGAACTCACGCTTAGACACGTGAGATGGGTTACAATAGAGCGAAAGCGAACATTGTTTAAGTCACACCGGTATATTTGAGCTAAGTGGTGTCTACATAGCTAGCAATAAAAATGCGTACGCTGAGGAACGCAAGCCGCCATATTTTTTCAATCCGGCACCTAAGGAAAAAACCAGCCTAGGATAATAGTTTACATGTAACAAGTGCTATGAACTGTGTAGGATAAGATAGATTATCGTGACGTCGTATGAAATAGTACAAATGTGTTAGTAGACGATCGAATGAGCACAAACAGTCTGATGCTGATCGACTTGACCGCGAGCCCGAAGTATGAAATACCACGTTCCACCGCAATAATCTCAATTGACCTACTCGATGATCATCTATTCGAAATATTCCAAGTAAGAAGAGACATGAACTTTGTCAATTATTCGCCGCCATATTTCAATAAATCAGGCGAAAAACCATCAGCTGCCGTCGCTGTTTCATCAATGCAATATAGCTTGATGAATTCTCTTATGATGGAATCTGATACTTAAGACAAACTCATTTTATACCAAGAGTAGTCGATCAGCCCATTAAGAAAATGTTTAACCATGAAGGTCAAACATAGCGGTAGGGATAGCGCTAAAAGGTGCTTTCAAGGCGCTCGTAGAACATTTTTTTTGGACCATATCTTCCTCGTCCGTCGTGGCGTACGCATAAATCCACCATATTTTTTCCGCCGGGGTAAACGAATGTGCTCTCTGGTGGAATCTCTCTACCACCTCAATTTCTTTATCGAATCGACACAGCTTTATAAGTCCGCTATAAAATATGAAACAAGGACCCATTCTCTTCGGTCCGCGTCCGATCCACCATCATTTAAGTGCGGTCTTCAACCACCTAAGCAGCGGCAGCTTCCCGCGAAACGATTTTCGACCTAGCGTCTTGACATTTTACCAACAAATGGAGGGATCTACAGTTTATTCTAAGATGTCTCCGAACGGTCAATGAATTTTTATGAGGAGCTTTTATTTCAGGTCTGAAATACACTCGGTGGGCGTGACATTTCTTGCCGACGGGTGAATACAATTAGAAAAAAAATTTTCTAGGATTTTGGATGTTGATTGAACCAGGGCCCGACGCCCAGAGGTTTCGAATGACAGTACATACTGCTAACTACTTGGCTATAGCGTCCACTTCCTAATTAGTGGACCTTATAATCCTGATGCAAGCTCTCAAATAATAATCCTTTTGACTTTCATAAACATTTACGCTGATTTCCGCATGAAGGGTTCCTATACACAATTTAGCTACGCGTGTGCTCTTGATTCAGGACCGACAGTAGCTTGCAGCCGCTATTATGTTTTAAAGACTCTGAAATTACACTTCAGTAAACCCTTAAAAGGGGTTGGCTGTCGCATTTTGCACAAATGTTGCTCACGTTTCCAGGGTATAGGACGAGAACACAGGAGCGAGATATTCGTGCAGATTTGCAACTATAGTTTTACACCAAAGCCCCGAGTCAAGGAAGTGATTCAATCTTATCCGAGTGGACCTTGTCTGATATTGCATAATATTGGAAAATACCCAACGTTTAAATCGCCTTTAACGAGTGTCTGGCGCAAGTCGCTATACGGTTATAGATACTGAAAAATACTAAAGGCTCCGTTAGAATTCAAAAGGGGGTTTCCGAAACATTATTTTCTCACACATTCGCTTGTAACCCACACATTTTCTCTAACATTTAGTGGCTGTAAAATACGCTTAAATAAATTTGTTGAGTGACAAATTATACGCTTACATAGCATGAAGACGCATTACATCGATATGAATGTGTATATCAGCTAATAAAATGTTAAGGTATGAAAGCGTACAATGGAGATGAAAGTGTCGAAAAGAAAATGCAAAATATAACGGTGTAATACCAGTGAAAAGTGGTACACCAGCAGCGGGGCGTTAGAGCGCGCCAAAATTAGACTTGTAAAGAGGACGCAAATATTGAAATTTTATGATATTGCAAACCCAAAATTAACCTGCAGCAAAGCTACTTATATAAACAGTTACACGCAGTCGTTGTTATTGCAATTTCTTCGCAAAAAAAAAAAAATTACTCACAAGAAAGTTGGTCGTTCTTTACCTTTGCTTGGTCGCTGATTGTTGTTGGCTGTTGTTGCTTCGAGCGACTTTTCATCTGCACTTTCATATAAGCTTATACGCAAGTGTACTTGTACAACTTTACAATGCAACTCAGCTTGCAGCTAGGGAATATGGCAACCTTAGAGGTGGCTCGCCGCAACAACAGAGCGAGTATTCGTGGCAAAAGACAAAGCCTTCGAGGGAATGAGAAATGAACGCCAAACTTTTGTTCTCTCAACTTTCATACAAAATTTTCTAGAAAAGAAATTTAGTTTACATCTTTTAACATCGTCTTATTGCCGATTGTAATAGTTAAGCGGAGAATTTTTCCGGAATTTTTATTAAAGAAACATAAAAGTTAGGGCTCAGCGTTTTGCAACAATTGACAAATTAAATGTTGGTTCTGAGTTTTGTTTGTTAAATTTATACTTATTTTAAGCCATTTAGGGGCCTTTTCTTCTTCAAATGAGAAATAAAAAATATTGTAAAATTTTGAAAAATACTTAGTAAATTAAGGGGTTCTCCGCTTTGCGGCTCGTGAATGTTTTCAAAATTTGATACACTTGATGTGATTTTTGATCACTTTTTGGTACATATTGTACTTGTTCGGTATCTCAGCCATAACCTGACGAATGTTGGGTTTGCAGTGCTCAAGAGTTAAAGGTTTACCCGCATAATCACGGTATTTCGCGAAGCTCCACAAAAGAGTCCAACGGTGTCACGAGAGATTACGCCCCGGAAATTTTCTCTTCCAATAAAGCCATATTCGCTCGTGTTGTGTGGCATGTTCAAACAAGATGATGAACCACATATTGTCCAAGTCGTGTTCTTCAATTACAGGTCAAAACAATTCGGTTATCATAAGACCGCAACGCTTCGAATTAATAGTGACAGTCTTGCCGTTATTGTTTTCAAAAAAGCAAGTTCCAATCACAACTCTAGACCAAAGGGGGCAGCATACAGTAAGTTTTTATTGGGTGTAATGACATCCCTCTCTAATTATTAGAGGATTTTCAGTGCCCTAAATACGAAAAATTTGCTTATTTACGTATCCATCGAGTGAAAAATGTGTCTCATCGGTAACCAAAATATTGTTGGGCAAATCACGGTCCACTGTTTGTTGTTGAAGCCCCCAATCGACAAAACTACGGCATTGTGAATGGTCCGCTGTTTTTGGTTGTGTGAGCCGGACATTATACAGATGTAGCTGTAAGTTGAAGTGCAAAATACACCTCAAAATAGACACATTCGGGTCTTCGCATACGCTTTCATTTACAGCAGCGATGTTTGAGGATTAACGAGCAAAGCGATAATGCACAGGTGTTCCAATATCTGTAACCAATCTAGTATATTAAAATTTCTTTAAATTTTACCAATCGCTTGGGTATCTGGACGGTTATGTGCACCATAATCTCCTCTTAAAGCACGAAACGTGTCCATGTTTGAATCACATTTTCGAGCAGGTTTCAGCAATTTTTAAGTATTGTGCGGTTGCTTAGCGATCCATTTTCATAAATGCTAAACTTTTAACACGAGGCAATTTTGCTTTGACAGTTAAGTTAACAGTTGTCAAAATACAGCCCTATAATTCTGGTTTCTGAATTATATAGATACGCTTGACGTAAATCTCGTTGTTTCTATTCATATGATGTTAAAACCAATTTTATAATGTGTATGATATTGGGGTATAATAGGGTGCAGTCAAGCTATTCGGTATTTATTTATAGACGTAGAGGTGAGATTGGCAGCTGGCAAATCTACAACGGTCATATAAAATTATTCGGTGACGGATTCGTGGTGGATGAGAAATTTTATCGCTGAGTCCTAGCAGTCACTCCGGCGAATGAATTTCTAGCTACAATCCGCATCATAGCTAAGTTTTTCAAATATACATTTGATGACCGCCAAATTATGATTCCAAAATTATGCTTGGCGACCTTAACGTACTTTGTAAGATATCTTCGGACCAATAGCTGGATAATTCAACTTTCATAATCGACTTAGCTGGAACTGAAATATTGATTTCTGTAGTACTACGTTGCAGCTCAAAATAATTTGGCAAGCTACTTTGATATCACGTATCGAAAAATTCCCTCCAGATCGATTGTGTTGTGATAGACCGAGGTATAACAACGTCTGGGATCATTACTTTGTAGAGGCCAGCACGCAACCTACTCTGTGTAGTTAAGTTATCTTGTCAGCAAACTAAAGGAAATACAGCCAAGCGTTTTATGCTCGGTGCAACGCCTATTTAAGCTTCCCAAGTACTTCAGAAAAATAAATTATTAATTTTTGAAAATGCTGAAAGAAGGGCTGAAACGTGATGAACGTCACACTGCAGTGGAGGGGAAACTAATTAAAATAAAGTCTTTTTTCATTGAAAAACGATCCAACTCCTCAAGTCGTATATCTTTTCCACTTTGTGGTGCATAATCCAACGTTCAAAGAGTAGTTTGCAACAGAAAGGTCTTGTGAAAGACCTACATGTGTGCGACAACGAATATCAAAGACTATAGAATGGCTGGGCTCATTCGTTCGATGAAAGGATCTAGCAAGACAGAGATCTTTTAAAATTTATCAATTGGTTGTCTGTACCACAAAATATAATTCAAGTATAACTAAATTAATTTTTCATGAGTAAACATTATACGATAAACTCAATAATTCCTTCAAACGATTTTTCTATTCAAATTCTACCATGAACATCTTTAGAAACTCCTAACCTTTCTTAATCATCATTTAATGAAAAACATCGCTCAAAGCAACGAATACAATTTGATTCATCACTTTTATGTAAAACCAGCTAGTCCTAATTTTTCGCTACAAATTTTTACCCTCATTAAGCAACTTTTTACCCAACAATACTCTCAATTTGTACCAAAACCTTAGAATTGACAGTGATAATTAAATTAGATGCTTATAAATCTACAATATAAAAGGAAAGCGCACCCACATATACACAGAAATAGTACAAATAACAGGACACGCGTCCATAGTAACAGTAGCTGAAAGGGATCAAAAATGAAAAAAATAATTTAAATTTAAATACATCAACGTCTAGAGAAATTCAAAATAACTTTGATTACATTGCCCTCCTTGCCTAATGGCAAACTCATTAATTTTATTTTAACCTCAAAAATCTTTTGCATAATGAATATTCCACACACCCATTTACGTAGTACTGTCAAAAATTTGACAAAAAGTTGAAGAAGATTATACAACACACAAACATAGATAAGCCGACTGTATATATATATATATAGAGACTCCTTCGGCCAATAGATCAGTCTACTAGCAGGTGTGATAAGGGTTAATCACCGATTATAATACCAAAATGAAAAGTGTTGTTACTTCAAAATGAAGTGTGACCAAAATATGCTACAATATGTCAACAACATTATTTGAAGTTAATTACATTTCAACATTTTGTCACCAACTTAACAAAATATTGTTCTAATAAACCAGACACTGTGATGAATTTGCTTACATACACACGTATGTACGTGTATATATACATATGTTGGCATGTAAAAGTATTTGGAACTTTACACAAGTTGTTCTGCTGTGCGTGACGACCTTTGTTCGACTCATCAACAAAATATTCATGCAACAGGAAAAACAACCAGATAGTTACAAGTATCTTAATTAATTCGGGATTAGGGTAAACAAATGAAAGCAAATACACTCTAAAGAAAAGTAGTACTAACAATATAATGAGGATATTCAAGCAAATCTAAAAATCTCACATATTTCTATTTCAGAATTAAAATATTTTTTTATTTAAAAATTAATTTGATTAAATATGTAACTGAAATATTTTTATTATTTATAATTCATGTGTAAATTGGATTTTCCCAGAAATCCTCTTCATTTACGATTACATTTCAATATTTGGTTTTATTTACAATTCAATTAAGTTTTTAATATTAAACAGGTGGCAACATTGGCGAAAATATTATCGTAAATAATTTTTATAATATTGTTTAGTTGATAGTAAAATATCAAATTATTTTGCCAATTAGTTTAATTGAGAGAATGGCAACAATACCAAAAATACAATAATTGAATTTTTTATATCTAACAATTTTATTTAGCACTGACATTAATTACAAATTCGTTTTACAAACTTTCTAAAGATAACAGAAAAGAAAATTAAATTAAATCAGAGAAAATATGTATAATTTTCTTAAATTAAATCTGATTAAAGTTCCATACCTACATATGTATAAACGAGCATATATCTACCTGTATAAAATTCTCCCGTCAAAGTTTTTGTCCCACAACTCCACCAAAACGGCTGAATTGATTTTAATTTAATTTCGTGTATATATTCATTATTATATATATTATTATCTATATTCATAAGTGGACTATTCGAAACAATCATATTTATGGTTCGATTTGTTTGAAAATTGGTACATATTTAGCCTTTTGCTTAGGTTAGTCGGAACACTATTGTTTCCGGAAAGTGAACCAGGCCGAAAATCATAATTACAGTTATTTCGACTTGCAATTTTTTCTTGCACTCGTACCTACTCGCAATCTATGCTTTATCCAAGTCATACTAATTTTTTACTATTTGTCCCTTTCTCGGTAATTGTAAAAAATTACTATGACTTGGATATAAGCATAGATTGCGAATAGATATAGGTATGTTCGATGCCAAATGTTATTAGCCTACGGCTGCGGGATACAATCTATTCTTATGCGTCTAAATTTATTGTAAATATGCATAGATTCAAAGTGTGCGTTTAGTGTACTTCGCGGAATTACGTGAAATACATAAAAGTTTCGACTCACATATACAAATACATAGCTAGATTAATAATATTTAAAAAACTAATTATATAATGTCTAATTAGGGCTTTTTAACATTGTAAAACCAATGAAGATTGGAGTAAATATAGAAAGTCACAACAACGTGTGGCCGGGTCTGCTAGTTTATATACATATATGGGGGTTTTCAATTGGTAAGGAAATTCAAATGTTTTTTATTTAATGTCAAGTACAATCGATACAATTAAGTTCTGAATATGACATCATTTAAATGGTATCCACGACTTCTTTTGCAGGAACGAATTCGATGAACACAATTTTTGAGCACTTTTTCCACTAAATCAAGTTATATATCATGAATAGCATGTTCATTATTGACTTTTAAAGCTTGAAGAGAGTCTGGCTTATTGCTAAAGACCAATGACTTAAAATAACCTCACAAGAAGTAGTCTAATGGTGTTAAATCACAACTTCCATTCAATGTCACAATTTCTTGAAATAATCGAATCTCCAAAACTTTATCGCAATAATTCGGCTGTTGCGCGTGCTGTATGACACGTAGCCCTGTCTTGTTGAAACCAGATGTTGTTAAGATCAACTTCTTCCAATTGTGGCCATAAAAAATTGGTTATCGATCTATACCGCTCTCCATTGACAGTAACGGCGCTACCAGCTTCATTTCCAAAGAAGTACTGACCTATGGTTCCACCAGACCAAGCACCATGGCATGAATATGATGGTTGTTCATGAATAATTTGTGGATTTTCTTCGCACCCGAATCGACAGTTTTGTTTATTTACCGCACCACTCAGATGAAAGTGAGCCTTATCGGAGAAGATGATTTTCTTAAAAATGTTGCATTGCAGAACGATTATTTTGATAATAATATTGAATTATTTGTAATCGTTGTTTTTGCGTATATCATGCCATTCTGAAATTATAAATATTACTGAATACAATGCAAAAAAATACAGTTCATGGCCAAAAGTACACTTAGAAATCATATCACTCTTATTGGAAAACCCTATATTTGGCTCTTTGTAACCGCTGAAGCAATTTTTGGATGAGCTGCTCTTCCAATTGATGGATTTTTATGAGGAGCTTTTCATTTCATGTCGGAAATACACTCGGAGGGCTTGACATTCCCTGCCGAGGCCGATAATTTTGGATGTTGGTCGAAATTGGGCTCGAACCCATGCCTTCCGAATGCCAGTATGCAATGCTAACCTCTCGGCTATCGCGGCAGCTAATATATATTTATATAAGCATACATATTTTTTAATTGAATTTCATAAATATTTTTAAACCGGGTGGGCCGTTGCCAAAAATCGTTTCTGCTATATACAAATGTATGTAAATAACTACTGGGTTCTCCCCCTACTAGTTGTCTTCGCTCGTTTTTCATATTCGTATTCAAGCATTGCTAACCACTCGGCTACTAATTTCCCCTTTATTGGTTTTTAAATACCTTCCTCTTTTTTAATGTCGTTAGACAGGTGGCAACTCTCGTCATAAATATTTGCTTTTGCCGCCTGCTTTATTCTATCAGACTAATAAACATATTTTAATGTCTCACTAATGTTACCAATTGAAATGCTTACCTAGTTTTCATATAAGTGGCAACTCCATTTCAAATATATTTTCAAATTATAGCCTTTTTAGATTCCTCATTTCATTATTTAAGTTATATAAATGTTCAATTTATTCATTAATAAATTTAATTATTTAGAAGCTTGAAACAAGTGGTAACTCTACTTAAGATGATTGTATATGTTAATTCTCTTAATAACCTTTTTTTCTTTATGTATTGTATTGAAAAAGCTCTTATCTTTAATAATATTTCAGCCATTTTAATTTGGTCCAAATTCAGAAATGTTTGAGATATTTTTATTTATTTTTATTATTTTTATTTCAAAAATGAAGAAATTTCGTTCATTCAGTACAGATTTATAAATAAAGCTTTCTGAATAAGAATGATTTTCTTCATATGTATATGTATGCATATAAGAGTATATTTTTACTTGCACTTCAACTCTAAACCTCTCACCTTCCTCCAGTTTTGTATCGTCTAGCAATTTAATTTTTTTTTCTCTCCCATACACCATACATTAGTGAACTTACTCAGCAGTTGATAGCATTATTTGCGGCAGATTAGTGTGTTGGTGTGCATGTTGATGATGAAACAACAATCATGTGGTGGTAACAAGTGCTCACACTGATATGGTCTCTTCGAAAACAGGTGGAAATCTGATTATGGATAAGCAGCTGGGAGGGAGCAATATATGAATGCTTGCATACGCTTAAACTCTAAGCTCTGCGTACCCTTGCACATATTGTAGGAAAGCACGAAGCGTGGGTATATCTGCATGCATGACGAAAATTCAGATGCACTCAAAATCGGATATTACACACTTCCTAACGCTTAGCAGGATAATCCAATTCATGTGCTTTTGATCGTTGGCGTAAAATTAACCATTGAGGGTTTGAGAGAAGCTAATATATTGAGAATTCCATAAAAATTTCAAACAACGGTATTCCGTACATGTGTAGATAGCTAGTGCACAATATTAGTCTTCATAACTACATTAAAAAAAAAAAAAATTATGTTTACGAATTCGTTTAAAAATATACTTACTTTTATTTAAGCTTCAGATGACTAACAGAACTGTGAAAGTTGTCTAAAAAATTAAAAAAATTTATATTCAAGAATTACTTTACAGCAATTCCATTACGAACTGTATATAGGTTTGAGTCATTTTGGTATTACTGTTATGCCGAGGCACTTTAAAAATTAATATTATTAAACATTACTCTGATAACAGGTTTTATATTAACAGTTAACTTGGTTTGAAATCTTACGCCTGAAACTATGCCCTATTAAATTTCATTGGTTGCCATCTTAGCGATTTCATAGTAAGTTTAGGTTTTTAAAAAACCTATTCGTTCATTAGGCGGTCTTTTATTTCCCTAAAACAATTGGTTACTCATGAAGCTGATTCCTGCATAATTTCTGATATAAAAAGTTAAAAATATAATTAAGAAAAGATAATAAAAAATGGATTAAAATAATTCATTTGAATGTTAAAAATTTTCTAGCATTACTATTAAATTTTTGACTACACTAGGTTAGAGATACGTCAAGCTACGTTCCTTTTGAAGTATGGTAACTGGCGAATGACACGCGTGATGTTTTGCTCCAAGACCTTAATTGAAGCGGAATTGTCCGCATAGACTTTAGACTTTACATATACCCACAGGAATAAGTCTAACGGTGTGATATCGCACGATCGTGATGCCCAATCGACCGACCCAAAACGTGAAATGATCTGCTCACCGAAGTGTTCTCTCAATAAATCCATTGATTGATGCGATGTGAGGGAAGTGGTGGGAAGTGGCGCTGTCTTGTTGAATTTCAGGAATCAAATGGTCGGTTATCATGACGCGATAACGGTCGCCATTGACGGTTACGTCCCCACCGTCTGGATGAAATGGCAGCTCTTGAATCTCTTTAGGTTGCTCTTCGTCCCAAATGCGGCAATTTAGCTTGTTCACATACCCATTGAGCCAAAACTGGGCACCATCGCTGAATAAAATTTGGCTCGAAAACGTCGGGTATTTTTGGAACTTTTCAAGAGCGCATAGAGCGAAGCGATGTCGCCTGGGAAGGTTGCACAAGCTGTATTTTTCACGCTTTCAATTTAAGATCTCGACGTAAAATGCGCCAATTCGTTCCATACGTCAGTTCGAGTTGCTGTAAACAGCACCGAATCGACTCTCCACAGTCTTCGTGTACATTCTCAGCTACGGCTGCTATATCTTCTTCACTGCGCGCTGGACGTGGTCTATTCGGTCGAATATTTTCAAATAATTAATGCTGGGTCTGAGGATGGGTGCTGGTGTTGCGACGGTCAGTAGGGCGATTATGTTGACCATAAGTTGAGCGAAGCGAGCGAAACGCTCGAAACACATTCTTTACAGAACGTGAATTTTCGTAATAAGTTGAATGATTTGTAAACGCTGTTCAGGCGTAAGTCTTTTAATGATAAAATGCCAAACAATTCTGAACAAAAATAACATGAAAGTTTGACACGAATCACACGTGATCTGTCAAAAAAAAAGGCTATTGAAAAAGTACCTCTTCTTGGATCACCCTTTAAAAACTCTTTATACAAATTCAATTCAATAGTAATTTTCATTATGATAGTGATTTTTAAAATACCGTTACATTCAGAAATTTCGGTGTATTGCTCTTAGGAAGTCAATCACGAAATCAAAACGGACGGGTGGTGCAGTTTAGTACTAATGGCAAACTAGTATAACCAAGGACCTGATTCCAGCTTTTCTTACTTGCATAAACAACCAAATTTTAATCTCTTTTGGTAAATTTTGTCTTCTTTTAATCTTTAGGTTTTGCTTTTATTAGCTAGACTTAGTGAGATATTTATAAGTTAAGCTTTAATAAATGTTCTACAAAAAATATGTGCTATATTACCTACCAAATTGATAATATTAGTTTTGGAAAAATTCTGAAATTTTTAAGCTTACGTTTAACCTGAAAATTTCGGGCCTTTTTATACGTGAAAGAAAATTATTTTCATTAAAAAGCATAAGCAACAGTGATACTTGAAGAAAATTGATTATAAATACCATCACATACTTTTAGGCACAGTAGTTTTATCAGCAAATTAAATCACTTTAATTCTTTGCGATGCTTACCTCAAAAGCCTATATCCGTATTTGTAGAAGTGCTGCATCCAAAAGAATTGTAGGAAATACTAACTTTAATCTCTTAAAAAAAAAATTGAAATTCTCCAAATTTAATGTAGGCAACATTTCTCAGTATAATGAGGTCACACAATTTTTAAAGGTAAACTGCAAAGGACGCTTAATAAAATTCTTCTTCTTCTCCCTAACACATAAGGATTCCTTTGTTTTTGCTTACGTGATTTCTCGTGATTTAAGTTTTCTATTTTCCGTACTAAACACGACGGCTTAATCTAACTCGATTACCATTTGCTAACAACTTGCATGCAATTATAGGACTTGCTAACAAAGCCATAAGAGCAAAGGAACTACAAAAACACACAACTACATTTATACATACTTACACGCTTAACTAAACTTCATTGATAGTGCAAAAAAGCGCAAAAGCATGAAAAAGCGCAACAAGTCCAACAGACCATCGTTCGCTCATTCGTTTGGTCATTAATTAATTTGCAGCTTTTTAACTCATTACCGGATCACCCGCAGTGCGACAGCTGCCAGCAGGTGACTAGGCATGCTAATGATGTGCCAGGTATTTAGACCAAATGTTCAGTTCAATGCAGCTCGTCATATATTCAAGGTGGGATTCAAGTGGTTCAGAATGTTTTGAAAAGAGAAGGAGATGCATGGTGTTTTGCTTTGGTAACGGAACGCTTGCACTGGAAATGGCATGACCGGCGAGATAAGTAGCAGCACAGTTCACGTTTAAAGTGAAATGAGCGGAAAGTATGAAGGAGTATGCATATTTGATAAGAAGGTTTATGTATGTTTATTGATTACAAGGAATAAAAATATTAAAACAATTTTGTAATGCAGAAAGAAGTTTGCGAGTACATGCGGCAATAGATAAGAAAATTTTAGAAAAAATTCAGTTCAGAAATTTTATAAATAGGAATTATTCCAGTTACTGATAGCAAATTATGTTCGAAAATTCAAAAATAAATTAGTTTTTAAAAGTCGTGCTGAAATCGTGGCAAAATTATTAATATTGTGAATAGTTTTGCGCATAAAAGTAGACTGTGAATTCAACTCATTATCTTATATTTTATTATAACTGACAGGCCTATCACAGATTCCGACGAAGCTATCGACGTAAAAATGCTATCATCAATGCCGACGTCATCACGCAGTTTCGAAATTCTGGAGATAGACATCACTGATTCCGAGTGAAATGTATTTTTTACAGTTCTTCGTGAAAATTTTTTACTGATGCTAATCATAGCAGGGAGAAACAAAAAAGCAAGCAGATTACACAAATAAAAGTATTAAAATATTAAAAGTGAAGATATATATTGTATAACCAAAAAGTCCATGTAAAGATCATTGATAGGGTGTATAAATTAAACTTATTTTTTTTACAAGTCACGACCATTCACAAACCGCAATTAGTATGAAATACTGCTGATGCTAATGTCTGAATGAGCAGATATCCCGCAAAGATTTCCCGAAACTCCAAAGGACAATGTTCATTGTTTTTGGGAGGAAGTTGCCGGACAACTGAACAGCCTTGGACCTCCAGGAAAGAACTTACACTAGTTTACTGAATTAACAAATATAAAACGTTATTCAATTTGTTTTACAGGTTCTGTTGGATTATAAGAGTTATGTAAAATGGAAGTTATCTCTTAACAAAACGGAATCTAGAGCTACTGGAAGAGGAAATAACCGGATGCACACATTATTAGGATTTGTGGGCCAGAAACATCAATTGCCGGCATCTAATGCTCTAAAAGGTTTGGAGCACCAAGGAAAAGCAGCGAAAGCAGTGCTTTGCCTCCACCCGTACTGGCAGACTTTCCCGACTGATCCATGCAGTCTGTTACGGATGACCTTCCAAGTAATTCCAGAAGAAGTAACAACGAAAATGATACTTCTATCATAGGTCTTCTCCAAAGGCAATTAAATATGCAAAAGGAGTTTGTTAATAGAGTTGACAAAAATTTGGAAGAAATCTCCACTAGCCTTGGTGTGCTTAGCAAGACAAACGAATCATTTGCAAGAACGCAGGCTGAAAGGTTGGCAGAAATTCAGCGGCACAACAGAGCCATGGAATTTTAAAACGTGAATAAATCGGGGGACCGTCCAAATAATTAAAATAAATTTATTTATTTTTTAATTTTTAAGTGCCTTTTCTATATTTAAATCAATGAATTACAAAATTTATGTTTACATAGTGCAATTTTTATATTTATTTAGTAATGTATATATTTACATATATATGTATACATATTTAAGTTTATTATAATAAGAAAAATCTTGAATTAAAAAAAAATTATAGAATTAATTAAAAACACGAATTTAAATAAAGTTAATCAAAATAAATTATTTGCAAAGATTGAAGAATATTTTGCTTTATATGTGTTGCTTCACTTGCATAACTTACAGTTGCTTCCTCTGTTTGACTTTCCGCATTTGTTGCTTCTACCCGGTAATGCATGCAGATGTTATGCAATGCACAGCACACATTTATGATCTTCGCAGTTTTCTTTGGAGAATAATGTAACTGCCAGGCACCAGGTATACATCGAAATCGATTTTTCAATAAATCTATTGATCTTTCCACATTATTTCGGGCCTTTGAATGAATCTTTTTGAAACGGCTTTGAGAACTTCCTTCTTCCGGTGTTCAATCACGGCTATTTAAGACATGGTTATGGATATGTATATTACAATTAAAATTTTTTTTATATTTTTAATACCTAGAAACCAAGTTTTTCATTCTCCTTCTCTGTACATGCTTACAAAATACTCTTTCTCTTCGCTTATGTTTCATAAGTGAAATTCGTGGCTACTTCCAGGATATCGTGCATTAAAACATCGCATATTTGAAAATATTAAAAATCAGATATTTCAATTCTTTAGCTGTGTTTTTTTTTTTTTTATAAAGCTGAATTTACTAGCATTGTGTTGATACTGTAGAACCTTTACGATTGTAGGTAAAGATACTTTTCATCGGCAGGTGGAATGAGTCCCATCAATACACATGGTAATTCCAGGAAATCGCATTCTCAAAAAAAATCCCTTTTGGCTTCTTTCTGTTCTAACGTTCTCATTTGTAAATTAATCTACTCCGGACACAATTTTTCCTCCATTATAGCTAAACATTTTGTAAGCGCGGGGGACACAGTTGATTGCCCCATTCTTACTTCATAATCCTTTCAGACTCCATGCTGGTATCCAGCTGTAATCCCCGTTTTATGGCTTGGTCCTAAAATATTTTCCACTGCATCCAATATGTGTTTGAATGCATCGTTTAAATGAAAATTTTTAATGAAACTACAAAACAAGAAAGTTAACAATGCATGTACATATACATATATGTGTTTTATTATAAAACTCACGCTTCTTCTTCCATACTGAAAGGATTGCAAACATCCCTTAATATTTTTCGCTGTATTTTCAGGCATCCTTACTCTTCGTCCACTAATATTGCACCTACCGCAACGCTATCCATTTTTTCTTTTCTTTTTAGTATTAATTACACACCTTAAACAAATATGAATTTGGTTTTAATTACTGTCTAAAAATTAAACAGAACCAGCTCCACAATGTGAAAATATTTGGTAGCACTGATTAGAAGTTGGTGTAAACGTTGGAGCACTAACCACAAAAACGTCGGAATTGCTGATACCATTTTTCATGTATTCGTGACGGGATATTTTTGTCCGACGGTAGCTCGTAGAATTTCTCATAATAACATATAAGTAGTTTCTATGGCCATCAACGTACTGCGTTTGAAAATACTCTCGCAGTGAAATACCTCTTTTGTTTCAAATTCTTTGGTTGAGAGCAACATATAACTACAAATTTGATAACTAAGGGGAAAAGGACACTAACTTAGAAGATTTAATAATGGATTTGTTGGAAAACCATCAAGACGCCCATCACAAATTGGGGGAGAAGCTGCAAACAATACCACATTAATCTTATCTGTAGTGTAGGTACTAAACTTATCCACGAAATCACTTCTGACTCCACATAAGGGACCGATCCGTCTTGGTCTTCATAAAGGAGCTTATGCAGCTCCTCTCAGTAAAAATTTAGGCATGGCGGGCTATGATAATGATAATGCCGCTCTATCTACGGTTAAACATTCTAATCGCCTATCACGGCTAGAGTCAAGTACTCACAGTACGCCCGGTAAAGTCAATGGTCAGCCTCTTCACAAGCTAATATCATAAACCTTTCTAACTCGGGCAAGTATTTCTTATTCTTATTCTTGATACAAAAAAAAAAAAAAAAAAAAAAAACTTTGCTGAAAGGTACATGTTGCAAGTATGACCAGGGACCCAAAGTAATTTATTTGCTTTAGCTGCAAGCTCGGTAAGTTGGTCTCAGTACAGAGCATGCAGAGAAGATAATAAAATGTTGCAACAGAAGACTTTTACGTTTTACGTTTGTACGGCCTTTAAATGATTGAGGCGTCAAATACCTCTCAAAGATGGCAGCTCCAGCTCAACGGAAATGATTGCCATGGTTGAAAAGAATTGAAAAAGTTCATCAAATTGGAGGAACTGTGCGCAACCAATCATAAATTTAATTTCTATATTGCTTTCTACTTGAAGCAGCCTTAACAAATTGCAAAATAAATAAACAATTCAAAAGAAAATAAATATATAAATGAAAATTGAATTAAGTGTATAAATAACTTACACATAACTAAATTCAATTTAATCAATAATAAGAAAACAAATAAATAAATAATACAGGCTAAGTGAATCAACAACAATTTAAATTTCAAACTTCTCGGCAACAAGCGTATTTTGTAATATATGCTGACATACATACAAATAAACATAAACAAAAAAATTAAATTTAAACATAACCGCTGCTTTTATCGAACAAAACTCATTGCTTAGGTTGAACGTTTTACATTTCGTGCTTCCCACATTCAACGTTCAAATCCTTCATCTTATTTACAGCAACGAAATATTCTCTTACTTTCGCCGAGTAACTGAATCTCGTGAACATTTTGCCCAAACGAACGTCGAGTAAAAACGTTCATACATATATTGTTACATACACACATATTCCGTAGTAGCAACAACTTTGCACAGTCTGTAGAAGTGCCAGCGCGAGCAAAGCGATTAAAAGCCGCACACAGAGCAACGCTAAGCAGCAATCATCTTTACTGTTGATTTTGTTGATGTTGCTGTTGTTGATGTTGATGATGATTTGTTATTGTATTTATAGTACAAAACATCATGATGTACATTTAGGCGCTTACAAACGCCGAACACATTTATATTTATATTTATGTAATATGTTTTTGCGTTTGTAAATTTTTAAGTCTAACCTCACCAAGCACACCCTCTGGTGTGGCCCTTTGGGAGCACTTGACAAACTTGGCTATAAATCAAAATCGATATTCTAACAAACTTTGGCAAATTGCAAAACTTTATTCATTTCATTCATATCTCACTCTATGGAGTGTTGTTGTTTTTTGTTTTTGCTGTTGATATTTTTGTTTTTGTTTCACATTATTTATATGTTGTGTTGCAATAAACACACATAAATAGCGCGAACGGCTCGAAAACGCAACATCGAATTGTAAATATGTACATTACCAGTATATACTTACAAATATATATACCTATTTTAACGATAAGAGATACTTAGCTGAGCATAAATGATCGAAGTAGAGAGGTGCAGTAAAGGAGGTAACGGCGTAAGAGCTATTTTCAGTTAAATGGTTTTCCATAGCGTTTCTTGACCCCAAAAGCAGCTACAAGTCGCGGTAAAGTAATAAGGAAGACAAACAAATGTACAATATTGATAAAATGGGTAAAGGCTGTTTACATTTATCACTTTTATTTTCCGGAAGTGTAAAATTATTATCTATAAACATAAATTCAACAAAACTTGGAGGATATGAAAGATTTAAAAATTTTTATAATTTAAGATGGAAATCCACGAAATCGTAGAGTAATAAACAATTATGTAAAAAAAACGATTTTTCGACATAAAGAAATGCATTTTAATTTAACATTCCATTTGATCAAGTATCATATTACAAGATATTTGTATTATATATGAGTATTTCTGTAATGTCGAATTCTAAAAGTTTATTTTGGTTAATAGTTTGTTTTCAAAATCATTACAAAAAACCAAGGCATTCGCATGCATGCATGAAACATTAATTTCAGCGAAGCTTCAAGGAATACTTCAATGCTATTAAAATTAAAATTTTATATCATGCAGAAATGTTAATTTTTTAAATTTGTAATCACTGTCGCACGCCACATGAGGTTCCATCAAATTTTTAATTTATTTTTTATTTTTTTATGTAATTAGTCATACTTCGAGCAGGCTGAAGTCTTTATACCTTTTATGAAAATATAAAATTTATTGCAAATCGCAAAATTCAATTTCGATGATTTTCAGTGTAGAACACAAAATATCACTCTCTTAGATATTTTTTGGCTTATTTTCGACCCAAAACCCCATATAAAAGGTTTTTTAATAGAGGTATAAAACTTTAAGTTGCAATAAAACAACGATGGATTATTCGATTGACATGAATTTTATTTATCCGAAAGATAATCTTGTGGCCTTACATTTTAAATATGATTTCTGACATATGACCGCCACGGCTGGCGCGGATGTAGTCCAATCTGGACGTCCAATTTTCGATGACTTTCTCCAACATTTGTGGCCGTATATCGGCAACAACACGGCGAATGTTGTCTTCCAAATGGTCAAGCGTTTGTGGCTTATCCGCATAGACCAATGACTTTACATAGCCACACAGAAAGTAGTCTAGCGGTGTTAAATCACAAGACCTTGGGGGCCAATTCACAGGTCCAAAACGTGAAATTAGACGGTCACCAAACTTGTCGTTCAATAAATCTATTGAGGCACGAGCTGTGTGACATGTTGCGCCGTCTTGTTGAAACTACACCTCCTGGACATCATGGTTATTCAATTCAGGAATGAAAAAGTTAGTAATCATGGTTCTATACCGATCACCATTGACTGTAACGTTCTGGCCACCAGCTAATAAAGCGCACCAAATAGTCACTTTTTCTGGATGTAACGGTGTTTCAACATACACTTGAGGATTACCTTCACTACAAATGCGGCAGTTTTGTTTGTTGACGTAGCCATTCAACCAGAAGTGCGCTTCATCGCTAAACAAAATTCGCTTATGAAAATCGGGAACAACCGTAATCTCGTTTTGGGCCCATTCGACGAATCTACGCCTTACTTGATGATCATTTGGCTTCAATTATTGCACTAGTTGGATTTTGTAAGCACGCAAACCAAGATCCTTCCGCAAAATCTTCCATAAAGTGGATGGACACAGATCTAATTCCTGTGCTCGATGGCGGATGGACTCATTCGGGTCTTCCTCAATGCTACGCTCTACAGCAGCAATAGCTTCTTCTGTATGCACCGTAAGGCGTCTCTGGGGATGCGAGTTATCAATAAGAGTAAACTTGGTGCGAAAACGTTCCATGGTTAATCGAATTAACTGCTCTGATGGACGATTTTGTCGACGATAAAATGGACGTAGGCGATACGTTTTCCGCACAGAACAATTATTTTCGAAATAAAATTGCACTATTTGCTAGTGTTGTTCAGGCGTGAGTCTATTCATGATGAATTGCCAAACCAAACTGAGAATAAATCACTTTACAGCTGTTAAATCGGTCGCCATATTGAAAAGTAATGCCAACTTAAAGTTCTATACCTTTATAAAAGACACCCTTTACAAGTAATATATAGTTATTTTTACTTGTAGTTTTTTTTGTCCAGGAACGCAACAGATCTTTTTGAAAAAATTTATATATATTTGTTTTATTTCAATTTGTTTAGATTTTTAGATGAAATGCCTATGTAGTCGCAATAGTAAAGCTATGACAAAAGAAAGCGTAAATCCAACATTGACAAAAGTCGTACTGTATGTAGACTATACATAACTAATCTTAGCACAAAAACTTTGGTTAATATCAGGTAACATTATACTTCAAGAATTTAGCTGGTCCCCGTTTGCATCCATAACAACCTGAAGCCATTGTGACATAGAAGCTACTAAATTTGTCAATTATGTAGAAATAATACTGTCCCAAACTTCAATAAGACGTTCTTTGAGTAATGCTTAGCTGGAAATCTGATATTTTATAATTTTTCGCTCTAAAATCTCCCAGACATGTTCAAAAAAATTAAAATCTGGGCTTTGAAGTGATGTGTGTAGTTGCCTTAGAGCATGATAAAACAACCAATCTTTAACAATATGGGTCGCGTGCTTTGGGATCGTTATTCTGTTGAAATATCAAGCCTGCGCCAGCTTCTAACTGTCCAGCGATTAGCTTCTCACAATGACTTATGTTTGAACCGATTAATTACCCTCAATAAAAACAAGCTCTCCAACTCCAGATGGCACAACCGTTCCCCAAACTTTTACGTTGTCGCCACCATGCTTCACTGTTGGTACTATATTTTTGGCGTTAAGTGCAGTATTTTCTTTTCTCCATACTTATGCTCTTCCATCTCTGCCGAATATATTGAACTTCGATTCGTCTGTATATAAGACTTTTTGCCAAAAATCCTTTCCCTTGTCTAAATGTGTTTGGCGAACTCCAAGCGAAGCTTAGGTTTTTTTTTTAAGAAACAATAAGCTTTTTACGTGGTATTTTACTGTGGAAGGCGTTATCGTTCAGAGCTCTTCGAATTGTTCTTGGATGTACACACTTTCTTGATGAGCTTGCGATGATTTCGGCTAATTTTGGAGCAGTAACTTTAGGATCATCATTCACTTTCTTCAGAATAAAGCTGATGTCTGATGATGGAGTTAGTTTCTTCAGGCGGCCAACGCGAGCTTATTTTCGGATGATCCATTTTTTTAATTCAAAGTTCTGTACCTTTGGTGGACTTAAGTTTAAAATTTTTGAAATTTCATTGTACGATTTCTTTTATTTTCTGTGCTGAATAATCAAGATTCTTGCGTCAATGGATATTTCTTTTTATGGAACCAATGTTGATGCTAATGTGTTTAAACTACAACTAAGTTCATTACTAGCAAAGTAGAAAATATAATTAAAAAAAAAATAAAAAATGTAAAAAAGGGTACCTAACCACCATAACAACTCATATCGACATTTTTGCGTTTTTCAACATAATTGTTTTATTTTATGTTAGAGAAGGGATCTGTTTTAATTCATGTACATGTGATAGTACTTTCTCCGCAACGAGGTATATGTAGATTTTGTCCGCCCTTGTTTGTATATTAGAGTTCCAGAGACCCGGGTAGTGAATGTAGCTCGATGCTCGCTCGATAGACGCTCATTGCTCAACTGCTCAGCAAAACAAAAAACTTTGAATTTTGTCCGTCTAAATTTCTTTGCCCTTTTAATGATTTTGACACTTTACCTAAATAAATTTTAAATTAAAAAAATGAGAAAAAAAGTCTAGGTCTTATAAAAATACTCGAATTGCTCGTTCTCGTGCTGTAAAATTTTCGAGAAATGAGCAATAAACAGCTGTGCGTGTGCTCGTTGCTCAAGTGCCCGCACTGCTCGAAATAGTTTGAGAAAAATCTTGAGCTCTAATATATATGCCTATATAAAAGTTTTTGTTTTCCAGAAATGGACCTGAGACAGGGAAAGGGATAAATCGATGGATTCACAAAAATTATATCGTGAGGAGGTATGTTCGCTGTATGTTTAGTTTTTTTTTTTTTTGAATGCTCATATATCCGAATGGTACTTTCGACTTACCTGAAGGCATTCCTAATGGCAGTGAAAAATCACACTCTCACAAATACGTATCTAGATCAAAAATATAATAAAAAATGTAATATTTTGTTTTAGGTAATGTTTAATTTGGGCTTTTTATTATTCTTTGCAAATCCCAATTAGAATAAAAATTGGACTAAATATGGAAAGCCGCAGCAATGTGTGGCCGAGGCTGCTTTTAAATATATAAAAGTATTTTATATATTTGACGCCTTATTACCACTGAATCTATATTTTACTGAGCTCTTCTTCCAATTATTAATGTGCGTCTTGATGCCTTTCCTAACAAATGAAGACACCTATATTTTACTCTAAGCCGCCTCTGAACGGTTGATGTTTTGTTATAAGGAGCTTTGTCATGACAGAAATACATGCGGAAAACCTGGCGAGGGGCGACTAGATATAGAAAAATTATTTTTTATTTAAAAAAATTAAATTTCTATAATATTGTATGTGTATCTGATCATGGCTCTAGCCAATGATCAACGCATTGCTAACCACTTGGATAATAAGGCCGATTTAATTAATTTAAGTACAGAAGTATTTACCTATTTTTCATAACAAAAAAAATACTCGTAAAGCGCTATTACGAATTTATGGGTAAACTAATTGAAGTACTTATTTTATTCAATTAATAAAGAATTTGCAATTCTAATAACTATTTAATTTATTTAATAAAGATTTTTGTTACAGCAGATGTTCTTGTAAGGAGCAAAATTTTATCACCTCAACTAAATATGGGTGATCCAAAAAGAGGTATTTTTTTCAATAGCCTTTTTCGACAGATCGCACGTGAGTCGTGTCAAGGTGTCCTGTTATTGTTTTCAGTATTGCTTGGTATTTCATCATGGAAAGACTTACGCCTGAACAACGTTTACAAATCATTCAACTTTATTATGGTATTCCTTGTACTGTATAGAATGTGTTTCACGCGCTTCACTCAAGTTATGGTCAACATAATCGGCTTACTGATCATACTATTCGCAACACCATCATCCATCTTGAGACCCAGCATTCATTATTGGAATATATTCGACCGAGTAGACCACGCCCAGCAAGTAGTGAATAAAATATAAGGGCCTTAGCTGAGAGTGTACACGAAGAGCGAGGAGAGTCGATTCGGTGCTGTTCGCAGAAACTCGAGATCTTAATTGAAATACAAAATACAGCTTGTGCAAGAACTGAAACCGCTCGACTTTCCCAAGTGACATCACTTCGCTCTATGGGCTTTTGAAAAGCTCCAAGAAGGTCGGTCGTTTTCAAACCAACTTTTGCTTAGTGATGAGGCACATTTCTGGCTCAATGTGTATTTAAAAAAGTGAAATCGTCGCATTTGGGACGAAGTGCAACCTGAAGAGATTCAAAAGCTCTCATCTCATCCAGAAAAAACAACGGTTGGGAGTGCTTTGTAGGTCGGTAGAATCATCGGTCCATATTTCTTCAAAAATGATGCCATTGAGAACATAACCGTCAATGGTTATCGCGCCATTATAACCAACTACTTGATACCTGAAATTGAAGCTCGTGATCTCCGCGACATTTGGTTTCAACAAGACGGCGCCAATTCCCACCACTTCTCCAAGATCGCATCAGTCAATGGATTTATTGAGAGAAAATTTCGGTGAGCAGATCATTTCACGCTTTAGGTCGGTCGATCGGCCACCAAAATCCGCTTCGATTCAGGCTTTGGAGCAAAACATCACGCGTGTCATCCGCCAGTTACCAGTGGAAAAATGATGCCGATGAGAACTAACCGTCAATGGTTATCGCGCCATTATAACCAACTACTTGATACCTGAAATTGAAGCTCGTGATCTCCGCGACACTTGGTTTCAACAAGACGGCGCCACTTCCAACACATAGCATCAATCAATGAATTTATTGAAAGAACACTTCGGTGAGCAGGTCATTTCAGGTTTTTGGCCGGTCGATTGGCCACCAAAATCCGCTTCGATTCAGGCTTTGGAGCAAAACATCACGCGTGTCATCCGCCAGTTACCAGTGGAAATGATCGAACGAGTCATCGAAAATTGGACTCAATGAATGGACCATCTGATATGTAGCCGCGGCCAGTCTTTTAAATAGATAATATTCAAAAAATAAATGCCAAAGAAAGTTCTTTCGAATGATAGTAAACGTTCTTCATTAAATTCTGTGTTTTTTTTTTTTTTAAGTAGGAAACCTCGAAACCACGAAATTATTCTAAATATACAGTAAGTAAAAACAAACTTTATTTGAATTCTATTAGCTTGTATTTTATTACTTTGAGGTTAGTTTCAATTAATAAATGAACAATTATTTTCTGCTTTTCTGAAAATAATTGTAGAATAAAATATACAAAAAGTCAAAATAATGAAATCTTAAAGTTTTTAAACTGGAATCATGGGCTGAAAATAATATACCTCATTTCCAGAGAATTACGCGTGGGGTTAGTGCTCCACTCTTTTATTTCCCATATTTGTTTTACTTTTCATAAGCAATATCAGATTTTGCATCAGGTGCAATATTGTTTAAGTATGGGATAATGAAAGCTCGGTGATTTATTTGGCGCAAACTTTTATTCATTTTAATTATCAGTAGTGGAAATTGAAAAAAAGTCCGCGGAATAGCAATAATCAGCATATTTAACGAATTTTCTCTTCCTCTGGCCATTTTCACGGTATAAATAAATGCAATTTCCGCCAATAAAACATTGCCACTAATTAATTTACTCATTATAGCAATGCTAGTGAAATGCAAGTGAACGTATTTTATCAACAATCTAATTGGAAACATTATTTTTCGTTTGTCATTTATTTGAGTTTCCGTCAATGCATTTGGTGCACATCCGGCAGGCTTTTTTGCTTTAAACAGGGTGTCGTTGAAAACTTATTTCTAGTAAAGTTTTACTGAAAAGTAAAAAAAACATATCGAATAAATTTCATGAAGTTTTGTATGAATTTTGAAAGAGTTCAAAATAAGAACTCTCATGAACTGTCTATGTAGGAAATGTTATAATATTCAGTTTTAGCCTCTTTCGGTACTTTCTTATCTATCTTTTCACCGTTTATTGTACATAATCACACATATTATTATTTAGGCACCTTGTGCACTTCTCAACCTACCTTTTCTTGTTGGGCACTTGCGGTGAAATTGAAAAAAAATGTCAAGCGTTAAGTGACATCGAACGATGAAGTAGTAATTTCCGCAATTAATGGTTAAAAACACTTTTGTGGTATCTCCTCTTTATAAGTACGTATTATGCGGTTAGCCATTATGGCCAAGGATTCAGAGGATAATTAATACAACCGATTCAGTTGAATGGGCAAATAAATGCATAAATGACTTGTATGGCAGTAGTGGATTATAGAAATAATATTAAATTAATTGCGTTTAGTCATCACTGTATGGGTGCACAGCAGTGGAAGTGAATGTATTAAAGAAAAAATTCTTGTTTTTTACACACTTCGTTGCACACGTGATTATGCTTTGCTCCTTTCATTTGGTTTTCGTTTCGACACCACAAAAACATAACCTCAAATTTGTGGTAGATGTACAAGGCAACCAGCTGACAGGTAAATACTCGTGAATACATATTTATTCGTGATTCTGTATATATTTCGTAGAAAGTGAAAACTTTGTGCTGCGAATCCAGCTGATGCTGGGTACAGCGGGGAACGCAATCAGCGACATTTAACACTTCATTAATGTGCGAGAAAGATGTTGCCAGGTTTTGTTTTATTGCTCGACATTTGCTTGGTCTAGACACCTTAATGGCCACAACCGAAGCAGAAGCATAAACAGATGAAGCAGAAGAAAAAGCGACGTGAGAAGCAGCTGCTGCTGCCACAAAATAATCGTTGAAATTCTATTGACCCAATAACTAATGAAGTTTGAAGAAACACAGAAATACAGATAGACAAACATATATACAAATAAATGTATACAATTTTAAGAAATACACCAAAAGCAGCAAAGAAGTGAAAATTACAAGTTCTCGTTATTCTTCTACTTGTTGCAACATTTAAGTAACGAAGCAATCGTTAAGTATTATGTAATGTAGCACAGCGAATAGCATAAGTGAAAGAAAAGTGCAAATTAGTGGAAATGTGGATAACCACCGCTGTAATTGACAGAAGCATCGTTTACTTGAAATGTGAGTAGATAGAAATTAGCGAGAAATTTCATCCATTTGCTCATTATCAGCACTCAGCGTTGATGAGTTGATCAAGCAACTAGCAGCGATTTTACGCTTCTTCGATATTCGATTATTTTCCATTTAACTTTTTGCTACATGCCTTTTTCCCTTTTCTTTATAAAGTTCTGCAAGAGCTCGTGAGACAAGTTAAAAAAGATGTTTTAAAGTGCAATTTTTAAGTAAGAGAGAATTTTATTATAAATTTTTATTCACAATCTAATTGTGCACCCACTTTGGGACACTTTGTACCGTATATTCGAGCGCCCGATGCTTTTACCAAAATAATACGAGTTTTTGTGTACATTACTCGTATAGTTTTAAGCTTACTTTAAAAATTATTTTTAATTTTTAGGTTTTAAGTTCTTTAAAAACATATATTTTAGTTGTTTTAAGAAAAAGGAAAAGAGATACATAGATCTAACTAAATTTATACCGAACTTATCAGAATCACGAGCTAAATTGGTTTAGCCATGTCCGTCTGTCCGTCTGTCTGTTTGAACGTAAGCTAGTCCCTCAATTTTTGAGATATTTCGACCAAACTTGGTGCATTTTCGCGTTTATACGTTTAAACGATCATTTGCCAGAACAGTTAAGATTAGAAGTAGCATATATACGCCCGATTTTTCAGATTTGAAAATTTTGGTCATAAAGCCGCCAAAAAATATCTAAGAATGTGGAATTTGGTATACATGCACCGATATTTTCATGTAAGGTTCTGGTAAAACCAAGTCAAACAAATATTTAAGAGTATGAAATTTGGTATTATCCATAAATAAGTTGAATTAAATATTGGTAGTGAAAATCTTGATCTCGGAATAATATATTAAATAGCCTTCATACAACCGATTTGTTCAGATATGAGATTTGTGTCAAAAATCCGTCGAAAAACATCTAAGAAGTAAATTCAAATTTATATTGACACTGAAAATTACAAAAATCGAATTTTGGAATTTGCAATAAATTTGATATGTTAATGAAATGTATAAAGGCTTTGGCATGGTCGAAGATACCAAAGACAGCCGTTCCTTCTTGTTGTAATTCTAGTTAGTTTTTGATATTTCTACAAAGTTTTACTTGAATATGTCTGTTTAAAATAGATTAAAACCGAGTCCAAAGTATCGGTTACACACATCTATACATAACACCTAAATACAGGTAAAGCTAGTGAAGGTACTTTTTATGACAGATCGCGCGTGCGTCGTGTCAAGCTGTCATGTTATTTTTGTTCAGTATTGTTTTGCATTTCATTGTGGAAAGACTATGCATGAACAATGTTTACAAATCATTCAACTTTATTACGAAAATTCACGATCTGAAAAGAATGTGTTTTGCGCGCTTCGCTCAACTTATGATCAACATAATCGGCCTACTTAGCCTACTATTCGCAACACCATCACTCATTTTGAGACGCAGCATTCATTATTGGATAATATTCGATCGAATAGACCACGTCCGGTACGTAGTAAAGAAAATACAACCCGTAGCTGAGAGTGTACACGGCGACCGAGGAGACGACTCTCCTCCATACGGCACCGTTCGCAGAAACTCGAACTGACGTATGGAACGACTTGGCGAATTTTACGGCGAGATCTTAAATTAAAAGCGTACAAAATACAGCTTGTGAAATAACTGAAGCTGCTCGACCTTCGCAAGCTACTTCGCTTTGTTCTATGGGCTCTTGAAAAGCTCCACCTAGATCCGACGCTTTCGGGCCAAATTTTGTTCAGCGATGAGGCCCATTTCTGGCTGAAGAAATTCAAGAGCTGCCATTTCATCCAGAAAAGCAAAAGCTTTTTTCAGTGGTTTTTCTTTCAAAAATTAGGTAACCTCGAAATGGATCACCTGTTATAAAAGTGTGAATACACAGTGAAAAGAATGGACAAAATTGCAATATACAATTACTGTTCATCTTATTAGAATAGCTAATATTATTTATATATCCACATGTGCCTTTTGATATTTTATTTAATATAAATTAGTTTTATTGTATTATATTTTACTCGGCCGCAATAACTAAGTGATTTGCAGTAAGTAATATCACTTGTAAATTAAGAGTTCGCATTATGGCCCGTCAGATATTCAAAATTTACTAATTTTTCGAATTGCGATCACCGCTCGACCGGAATTGTTAACCCATCCGAGTGTATTTCTGACATGAAATAAAAAGATTTCATAAAGATCAATCATCCGTTTGTAGGCGGCTTAGTATAAATTGTGGGTCTTTTCAGAAGTTGAAAAAACATTAAGACAAATGCCACGATTTATTTTATTGTATTTTATTTCTGATTATTAAACTTGGTCTGGGTTTTATTTTTGAAACTTTTAAAAACCTTCCACCATAGTGACGTCAGAATATTACAAAAGGAAGAGCAATTTTTTAAGTTATGCAAAATGCAATTTTTTCCATCAAATACTAAAATTGTTATAAATTCGAAGCATTCTCAATGTTAAGTGCCAATTTATTGCTGCAGTAATTTCGCATCAAATGGTAAAATTATCAAACGGAAGACACAAGTACACCCAGCGGTACACACATGAATATGCATACATAACATACACGTACACAGAAGTATAATTTACATTAAGTTATATATATATACATATGTTATATGTTTAGAGTATACGTTGTTAGGATTGAAGAATTATACAATATCCTTATTTATTTACAGTTTTCAAAAGCTTTTGAGCCTTTACCAACACAACACAAAACATTCTTCCAGTTAGGGTACTAATAAATCACGTTGATTTGTCCGCTACAAGAGGAAAGAGCCTGTTATAGTAGGAATTTCGAAAGTCTAAGGCACGCTTAGGAAATGGACACAGTCCCATTGGCAAACTTAGAACTTTTCGTCTCAAAAACATAGTTTAGGTTTAACACATATACAAAATAACATTTGTGTGCATAGATATGTATGTGCGTGTGCGCTCCAAGCTAAAAATATGTGACACTGCATTGAAAGCGCAAAGCTAAATGATGAATTTGCCAACAGTTTAGATTTTCCTTGAGCCAACTGGCTTTCCTATTGACCAGCCAACCAGTCAACCAGCCAACCAACCAAGCAAACAAGCAAACAACCAACGAAAAGTGAGTCAGCCGAAAGCACAACGGAAATAAATAAACAATAGTGTCAGACGCTTTGTAAATACACACATGTATATTTATCTACGTAAGCAGGCGTGTGTACACGAGTACATAGTATGTAGGTTTGTCATTAGAAAATATAAACGAGGTGTGAATAAAAAATTCTAAAAATTATGTTAAAAAAGGTTAGTGTTTATATGGAAAAAGAACTGAATATTTAAAAAAAAAAATTTCATAAATAACATTGTTAACATTGGATTGATACATAATGGTCCCATGATTTGTTCTTTCGACATCCTTGATTTAGAACATACTGGTTATCCGTCTTTCTCTGTCATTCGTATTTGGTATCATTGTCACACTGCCCTTCACCAGAGACACTTTCTCTTCCAAGCGCATCAAGCCCTTTCAGCTGGACCATTTTTATCATGTTTCTTGGTTTCCCAGCGGTGTGGATTCAATAGCATTGGATTTACAATAGCATTGAACTTTTGGGGACAAATATTTCTTTCGTTGTGGGTACAAGTATAGCAACACAAAATCTTCATCCTCACATTTCCTGGAACAACGCCGATTCAAAATTCCTTCCCTGGTCAAAGTGAAACCCTACAAGTGTAAGAGAATGCACTACTTTGGCTTCCTGGTTTGTTAAATTTGGTAGACCTCCTATATCAAATAAAGTATTTCACATTTATTTCCTTGTCTTCTCATTTGAAATATACCGGCTACGTCCAATTCAACACGCTCATGGTTATACTGCCTCATCTGCCCATGCCACGCAATTGACAATCCACTCAGCGATGGGTTGACGACAATCAACTCAAAAGAACCGCTGATTGATCAGCTTTAAGGTTTGTGCAATGTCTAGGTGCTCTCCACTCGATGGAATTCCTTAACAACTTCCGAAATTCGTAACCTCGGAACTACTATGGGCTTTGGAGAGCATTGATCATCTTCACCTTCCCATACTCTATATAAACAGCCAGATATCAACTTCAAACTGCTCCATTGTGTCCAGTATATCTTTGTGGTGGGTCTTTTCGACGCCATTTTCTCCGAATTTTCCTGCTAATATTTCTGTACGTGAATTGTTGCCCATTCTTCTGCTGGTGTAATTTTCATTAACCAGCTATTATTTTGTATTATTTAGCAGCTTTTTGTTTGCGTTCTCCTCAACTGGTGTTTCTGTTGGGGCTCGTCTTACATTCCATCGCTAAGTGGACTGGTTTTCCACAGTTAAAACATTGGTTTTAATCTTCATGTTGGCACCAGAACGATTCTTCCCATCGATCGGCTTGGATTATCCGCTCATAACATTAAATATTTCCACTTCCACTCTATTGATTCTGTAGTCTGTCCTACCTAGTAGTGCCGCCTTTTCTTGTGTTTTGGCATATGCAATCAGTTCCGGTACGTCTTTCGCTTGGTGCATACATTCCTTATTTCGCTGTTGAACCTTTGAAATTTACACATCTGGGAATAGTCTGCAAGAAGGGTGTTGTTGAGGTTGAACGATTCAAATGCCACTCGCGGATGCGACTCTTTAATTCGCTGACGTTGTTTTCAATGAGATCTTCTGGTATATTTTGCCGCTCCTAAATTTTTCCTTGTCCCCCTTTGAGTTCTGCACAGACTATAACAAAAACTATTTTGAAGCTATACGAGCCGGTATGAAATGCGCTCTTCTGGTCTAGCATTCGTGAAGAAATTTTAGCAATAATTTGTTCATTCACATTTTGTGTAATAACGAGCGATCCAATTCGAGTACCCTAGTTTTTGTATAAAAAAAAAAGAAAATACAAATTTAATGGAAAATATTTATTATCATTCGAAAGAATATTTTTGGTATTTATTTTTTTTAGGGTTATCTCTTACAAATAGTGGCCGCGGCTATGTCTCAGATAGTCCATCCGTTGAGTCCGATTTTCGATGACTCGTTCGAGCTCCAAGGCCTAAATCGAAGTGGCTGTAGAAACTTTAGAAACTTTGAAATTATTTGCTCACCGAAGTGTTCTCTCAATAGATTCATTGACTGATGCGATGTGTGGGAAGTGGCACCGTCTTGTTGAAACCAAATGTCTCGGAGATCACGAGCTTCAATTTCAGGTATCAAACAGTCCGTTCTCATAGCGAGATAACGGTTGCCATTGACGGTTACGTGCTCACCGGCATCATTTTCGAAGAAATATTGACCGATGATTCCACCGGCCCACAAACTACACCAAACCGTTGTTTTTTCTGGATAAAAAGGCAGCTTTTGAATTTCTTCCGGTTGCTCTTCGTCCCAAATGCGCCAGTATTGCTTGTTTACATACCCATTGAGCCAGAAATGGGCTCATCGTGAACAAAGTTCGGCTTGGAAACGTCGGATCTTCTTGGAACTTTCAAGAGCCCATCGAGCGAAGCGATATCGTTTGGGAAAGTCGAGCAGCTTCAGTTCTTTCACAAGTTGTATTTTGTATGCTCTCAAGTTAAGATATCGACGTAAAATACTCTAAGTTGTTTCATATGTCAGTCTGAGTTGCTGCGAACTGCGCTGAATCGACTCTCCACGGTCTTCCTGTACACTATCAGCTATGGCCGCTATGTTTTCTTCACTGCGTGCTGGACGTGGTCCATTCAGTCGAATATTATCCAATAATGAATGCTGGGTCTCAGGATGGGTGATGGTGTTGCGAATAATAGGCTCAGTAGGCCGATTATATTGATCATAAGTTGAGCGAAGCGCGTTAAATGATTTGTAAACGTTGTTCAGGTGTTAGTCTTTCCATGATGAAATGCCAAACAATACTGAACAAAAATAACATGAGAGTTTGACACGACTCGCGTGATCTTTAAAAAAAAGGCTATTAAAAAAGCCTTTTGGATCACCCTTTATCTTGTGACATGTCTTGTACAATAGCACGTTCATGTCCGTACCTCTAAATTTTTCGCAACCTCAATAGCCTCTTCTTTCTTTCTCTCTATCACACGGTTTATTCTAAGCTCTCGCTGATGCGTTTTCAACCCGATTGTATGCGATAGCTACTCCGCTCTTTTTATACCTGACGATGGTCTTTCAAAACAGCTGGCTACGAGAATATGTCTTTCTCTGTCATTCGTGCTTAGATATCTTCGTCACAATATGTGAAAAAATTGCATTTTATTCGAAATAGTCGACTTAAGCTTCGACACAATATTCTATGCTTATAATTTATTAGAATTTTATAAAGGAGACCGAAACTGAGGTACTGTTGATAATTTTTTTTTATGAAAAATTTTATCTCAATAAAATAAATTTTTTTTATCTTCAAGTAAATGTTAAATTTTAAAATTTTGCACTCAATACAAGCAAATTTAAATTTCAATTTGGAATTTCTGTAAAAGCGATGATGAATATCCCACAAAGTTGCTCAAATATCTGCAGTATAATTTTGATGAATTTATGCTCTTAATTGAATACTGGCTTAGATCATTTATAATAATTTTCTAGGCCGTTTCGCATGTTATAAAATTTGATTGCCTACAGCTACATAATAATTCGTGCATGGGACTTTTTTTTTGGTATTTTTCCTATTTGCCGTACCTACTGAACATGCCTAGTATTTATGCACACGAGCATGTTCATGGTTGACATTTTTCTTAGGCAAGACAAACTGAAAGACTCATATGCTTGACCCTTGTCAAACAAACATCAGACGAGCAGAAGTTAAGATACAATTACGGTATATTCTTACGGCGATCTCTGCAGTGGTTTGCCGAAGTGAGAAAGGCATCAACGTGCTTATTCAAGTAATAAGGATTGCTAATCTAATAAGCAATTGGGCAGTCAGTCGTCACGAGCAGAGACAAATACACTTACATATTCATGCGAACACTTGCAGGGCTAACTTCATACGTGTGCAGGCAAAGTATGGCTTCTTCTTCTTCTACTACTACTACTTTGAATGGGTCAATTTTGTCACTTTGTTGCCTTTTGACTCGCAGTTGTATTTGTTGTTCCTTGTTTTGTTGCTGTTGTTGCTGTTATTGCTCTAAGTGATTTATTCAATTTTCTTTCATATTCTCTCATTTTTTGTTTTTACATAAAACAAAAAACAGTAGAAAATATTTACACTCTGCATTGCAGCAGCTGAGAAACCCTTTTTCGACTTTTTTGTTGTTGTTTTATTTCTGTTTTTCGTTCTTGTTCTACACTCTTATCTAATTATGTTGCAAACAAGGGAAAAGAAAATTTTTGTTATTTTTATTTTAGTTGCTTACAACAACTCAACTCAGGTCAGGTCAGTGAGCACATTGTTTTGCGTACTAAATTTGGACGCATTTTTGTTTCTGCATTACTATGTTGTGTGTATGTGCGTACTTATATTATATGCATATTTTTCATTTTGTTTTTTATATGTGAGTAAACATAAGCAGATAAGTGGATATGTAGTAAGAAGGGTTTTTGCATTGTTTTGCTTTTTTATCTTTGCCTATTTGCTCAAGTCCTTCTTGTATAAGTAAGTGTAAAATGTTTTAAATTTTACAATAACAATTGTTGCTAAAATTGGGGTCAAATGTTTTGTGTTATAATGGCAAGAAAAGATATTTAAAGTGCAATTACTCTTCTATCACTTTCAGTTGGTAATTAGGGGAGTGGAGTATTTTGTTCTGGAGGTTGAAAAGATGCATATTTGACGTGTTCTAAATCAATTTCTTTCTGAATTGCTTATTATATGAAATGGCTTTTAGGTTGAGTATCTATTTGCATTTGGAGCCTAATGAAATGGGATAGTTGATAATCTCTATACAAAACGTTTTCCCTTTTGTTTTCTATCAGATTTGATCCTACCTGGCAGATCATGCTGAAAATTTGTCAATTTATTCCTCCTTCTCAGGAAGTGGACCAAGAACCGACCTATTCAAAAAAACATATTTTTGTTTATATTTTTTGGAAACTTTTCTCTTCCCAGAAAGTGAATCAGATTCCGATTATTTTAAAATTTGAATATAAATTCTTTTCAACTTTGATTCGGTCAGAATTTTGTTAAAAGTTATCACTTTGCTTTGGTAGAAATGTAGACTAGTTTTGTTTAGCAGGATCACATCAAGTTGATGGATACAAACATATATCGTGAGTAGGTATATTCGCTGCACCATGTTAGTAATACTCGAAAATTTTCTGAGAAGATGCAGCAACTTATACTTGTAGAAGGTTTCAAGACCGGAGCAAACTCGTGTAGGGATCATTGAGGTAATTTGGTGACAGATGTCCTGATCACACTAAGAGTATGGAGGGAAAACTTCTCCAACCTGCTCAATGGCAGTGAAAGTGAAAACCCCGGAAATGATGAACCCGAAACCCCAATTGATGGCGATGGTATAGAGGTGCCATCACCCGACTATGAAATTTTCGAATAGCGACTGTCTGCTTAAAAACTAACAATGCGACGGGAGCCGATGGCTTACAGGCAGAACTATTCAAATACGATTGTGAAGAACTGACAAGGAGCATGTATCAGTTTTTTTGCAGAATATGGTCGGACTAAAATATGCCTGACGAATGAAACGAAAGTGTGCTCTGTCCAATCCAAAAAAAGGGAGACCCCACGGTTTGCGCTAATTAACGTGGGATAAGTCTCCTTAATATCGCATATAAGGTCTTATCTAGCGTATTGTGTGAAAGACTAAAGCCCACCGTCAACAAACTGATTGGACCTTATCAGTGCGGCTTTAGACCTGGCAAATCCACCATTGACCAGATATTTACCATGCGCCAAATCTTGGAGAAGACCCGAGAGAAAAGAATCGATACACACCACCTTTTTATCGATTTCAAAGCTGCCTTCGATAAGGACGATAAGGAAATGCCTCTACGCCGCTATTTCTGAATTTTATATCCCCACGAAACTCATACGGCTTTGTAAACTGACCCTGGATAATACCAGAAGTGCGGTCAGAATTGGGAAGGACCTCTCCGAGCCATTCGATACAAAACGAGGTTTCAGACAAGGAGACTCTTTATCGTGTGATTTCTTTAATTTGATGCTGGAGAAAATAATACGAGCTGCAGAGCTAAACAGAGCAGGCACCATATTCTACAAGAGTGTGCAATTGTTGGCGTATGCCGATGATATTGATATAATTGGTCATAACACCCGCAATGTAAGTTCTGCGTTCTCCAGAAAGCGAATGGGTCTGGTAGTGAACGAGGGCAAGACGAAATATCTCCTGTCATCAAATAAACAGTCATCGCATTCGCGACTTGGCTCCCACGTCACTGTTGACAGTCACAACTTCGAAGTCGTAGATAATTTCGTGTATCTGGGAACTAGCATTAACAACACCAACAATGTCAGCCTTGAAATCCAACGCAGAATCACTCTTGCTAACAGGTGCTACTTTGTACTGAGTAGGCAATTGCAAAGTAAAGTCCTCTCGACGAACTAAAACCAAACTCTACAAGTCGTTCATCATCCCCGTCCTGACATATGGTGCAGAAGCCTGGACGATGTCTACATCCGATGAGTCGGCTTTTGGAGTTTTCGAGAGAAAAGTTTTGCGGAAGATTTATGGTCCTTTGCGCGTTGGCAACGACGAATACCGCAGACGATGGAACGATGAGCTGTACGAGCTATACGACGACATTGACATAGCTCAGCGAATAAAGAGACAGCGGCTACGCTGGCTAGGTCATGTCGTTCGAATGGATCTGAGCGTTCCAGCTTTGAAAGTATTCGATGGAGTACCCGCTGGTGGAAGCAGAGGAAGAGGGGGAGCTCCACTCCGTTGGAAAGATCAGGTGGAGAGCGACCTGGTGTCACTTGGTATTTCTAACTGGCGCCAAACAGCAAGAAGAAGAAACGAGTGGCACGCTATTGTTGACGAGGCTATAATCGCGTAAGCAGTGCCTACGCCAAAGAAGAAGAAGAAGAATTCATTCAAAATATGAAAAAATTTCATGCGACAAAAAATTTTAATTGTGTGGACCAATGTTATTTAAGGTAATAATTTCTATAATTTTTTTTATGTTTTTTACTTAAGTTATAATAAAAATGATTCTAAAATCTATATAGTTAATGTAAATTAGCTCCTTCCGGTCTTCTCTATTTTTCTACTCAAGTGCAAAAATAGTACGTGCTTGCAGTGTGTGCATACCGAAACGCGTTGATATGACATTTTAAGCGAGCTATTTGGCCCAAAAATCGCTCACTCACAAAAATAGTACTAAAACTTTATATAAATATATATATATCTATATATGAATATATGTGCAAGTTAACTACCTAAATGCTTTCCACATTCATCTTTAACTTCAAGTTTCCTTCGATTATAATCCCTTATACATACGAGAATATGACGGTACGTCACCGTTAGTTGTTTACTTTTCCCAAAACACTCGAATTGCACGCTTCAGCTGTCACAAGAAGGAATTCTTTAGTCATTTCGTTTTGTTTTTGCTTTCTGGTTTGCCACAAAGAACTTGCTATTTTTACTAGAGGAAAAATTGCAAAGTGGCACGGAATATTGAAAATGTATATGTACGAATGTCTATGCATGCCTCAAAAGCAGTAGAATAACAAGTTTTTATAAGAACGCAGCGACACCGTTACTCCTCTAACGAGTACAGCTCAGCTACTCTTGATATTCCCTTTTCGCACTTTGGTGAGTGAAATTTTCCGCTTGTGTTACCACAGTGCATGTGGTTTGGCTATGCTATGAGTAGGGAAAGCAAAAATTTTTCTCGAGCATTGCATGTCACAACATTCAACGTCTACATTCGGAATGCACACACATACGTGTATGTTACAAACAAACTCTTCGCTATGAATGTTTGTCTGTTTGTCTATTTGCGTGCCTTACAGTTATCTCCTTTTGCACTCATGAGCAGAAATGCTCACAAGCGTGCATGTGTGTGTGTCTGACGGCACGCTCTGCCTTTGCTTCTACCGCTGCTGTTAGTTGCCATTTAACTTTGTTGCAAATATAACTCGGAAACTGACAAAATGATTTGCAATGTTGACAAACCGGATGACATAAATAAATGCTCGCTTTTCAACTCATTCAACATTTCACGGAGTCCACAAGTTGTTGGTTGATTCCTTCTGCTTTTGTTGCATTTTCCCCATTCACTCTTACATACATATAAAAAATGCAAATTTATGCATGACAACAAATGCAAGGGACAGCAATAATAACAATTTGAGTAACAGCAAATTTAGATATACATATACATATAAATATATATATATATATATATATATATATATATATATATATATGCATGTGTATATAGTTATGGATTGGTGTGATCATTTTAGACCACAATATAAATATATGAGGAATATGAAACTGAGATTTACATTCATATTAATATATACCAAAGTTCGAAATCCATGTTCATATGTAAATGCGTTTAAGAATATCAAAGGCGCCGCCTGGAGTGGTTTATATTAAAATATACATTAACAACATTTAAGAATTTTACACGGTTGAAAATTTGTTCATACATATGTAAGTGTTTTGACAATTAACAAGCTTATAACAATATTTCTGAAAATTAGCACGGAAACAAATTCTTTATAAGCCTTTTTAATTGTAAAAATAGTTGGCTAACTCGAAAATTTAAATTATGGAAAAAATATTCCTTAATTCCTTTCTTAATAAAAATATTTTTTGGGTAAGTCTTCTTCATACAAATATTATAATAATTTTATTTCGCTCATAGTTATTTTTTGTATTTATTTTTTAATACTTGACAACTATGGAAAAATTATAATATGAACATCGATCAAAATATTTTTATTTTGATATTTTCCTTAGTTTGAAGTAAAATTGATAATTTTTTATCTTTCAAATATTGCTTGTTATTTTAATTTTTATTTTTTTTGAATATTTACACACATAGACCATAAAGTCTGCGTTCACCCGACACATAGTTAATTCATTTAATTAATTTTAAATTTAATTTTTTACATCTATTCATTATATTTCTCATTTCAAAATGCAAAAACGAAGACCTTTATTCCTATTTTCATTTTCGAGATACCGTTATCTAAGTGTAGCAACAAGTAAACATAAGCACCACAAAGTGTGCGTTCAGTTTGCTTGAATGGAGAACAAACTTACTTTTCATGAAGATGCATCTTCTTTTTACATATTTTGTATTGTCTTTTATTCTAATTAATCAATTAAAGAGTTCGTGACGTGTTTTAATATTAGTTTGAAAAAATGGAAAACAAAGGGAAGGAAATTAATGTGTCGTTGAAAGAAAAATAATTATTAAACTGTGGACAGATGGCGAAAGTTTCCGAAAAATTGGACAAACTATTGGAAGAACGTATTCCTCCATCCAGGGCGTAGTAAATAATTTCAAGCAAACCGGTATTTTAACGTCGAAACACCGATCTGGCCGTCCAAAAATGTTATCAGTACGGGAAGAATGCAAAATAATAAATCTGGTGAAAGTTAACCCGCGAATTACGTCAATAAGTATAGTTGAAAACGTGAATAAAATGTTAAAAAAAAAATTTGTGCAGAAACTTCTGGAAAAATTTTACGTAAAGCTGGATATCGTGGTAGAGTCGCTCGAAAAAAACCTTATTTCTCACTTGTCAACAGACGAAAGCGCATTTGCTCATAATTATATAAATAAGTGCCCGGAATTCTTGAAATAAGTCATATTTCGGAAGAGAACAAATTTTGTATATTCGGCATAAAAGGTCATCAAATTGTGTTGCGCAAATCAGGAACTGTCCCTGGAAAACAAAATCTTGTTGGTACAGTGAAACATGGAGGTGGTGGAATTAAGGTGTGGGGGTGCATGGCGGCTAATGGTGTTGGTCAGCTTGCTCAAATAGTAGACAATGCCCCTAAACTTCTTAAAATGCCTCCTTAGTCACCTGATCTAAATCCTATAGAGTTCGTCAGCATATAATAACAAGTAAAGAGGTTTTGAGAAGAGTTATGTTGGTAGAATGGTCCCGAATTATAGTTGAGAAAACAAATAAGTTGGTAAATTCAATGCCAAACTGACTAAGTGTGGTATTAAAACAAAGCGGTTATTCAAGAAAATATTTAATTTAATTTTTCTTTATAATTTTTAATACTTTTGTAAATAATTATAAACCTGAACGCATACATTGCGGTGCTTATGCTTACAATTTGGTAAACTTAGATATCGTTATAATGAAACTGAAAATGGAAATATAGATTTTTACTTTGCATTTCAAACTTGAAAGTGTAATGAGTAAATTCATGTAAAAAATTTTAACTGAATTAACTATTTCAGTTGTATTTTTACTTTACTTAAAAAATGTGTTGGGTGAACGCAGCCTTTTTGATCTATATGTATGTTCAGTTTTTGATAAATTATACTTTTTTTAAATTATTCCCAACGGTTTACCAAAATTTTCTTCTATTCTATATAAAGAGATAGATTGATTACAGAACTTGTTTTGTTTCTCATCACTACCAAATCACGATAAGCTGAGGTTTCTTTAGTGTCGAGAAGCTCAGAAGTTCAGCTACAGAACAAAAATTCATCAGCTAATTTTTTAAGAATAACTTAATTCAAATATAAAATGTTATTTAATGATAAATTGCCAATGAAATTTCAATTCATATAAGGGTAGTTTTGAAAAGTCAGTAACTAAATATGCAATTAAAGTCATATTTGTTAGAAACGAACGCATTAAATGGTGAAATATGATGGGTGGAAAAGCTTGTGGCCCCACACAATTTTTGGTGTAAACGTATATCTCAGAGACTACTAGATAAAATTAGTTCTCATGATCTTGCATGAGCGCTGGAAATATGTCTTTGTTTCATAATATGTACCTTTTAATATTCCACTTTCCGGTAGACACAATGTGTCGATTACTGAGGGAGTTAATAAACGGAACTCAACTAAACATGGTGGTATACTACTTTTAATGGAGACTAAAGTCCTACCATATAACAGATCTTCTATTTTTGACCGATCTGTGGACTTAATTTATACAATATCTATCTAGTGTTCGGCTCTAGCCGAACTAATTCTTCCTGGCATGTTTATTGTAAATTCGTTTCATCTTGTTAATTTTAATTCATTTATTTTTTTATTTTTTATGAACTTGTTGGATATGTGCCGACGCTTAAAAATATTTTTATCTTCAAAATTACTTAAACCTTTTCAGTGTGATATCTTTATTACCGCGTTATTTCAATATAATGAGCTTTCGGACATAAATTTTCAGACATGTGGTAATCTTATAATTTTTTGTGCTGAACAGTTTAAAAAGAACAATTTTTTCATATAGATTTGTTGGATTAGACAGTAAAATTCTGAAAGTAAATATAAAAAACGAAGTATGTACACTTGCAATCCAATAAACTAAAGGAAAGTTACTCCAAAACGAGTTTGTAAACCAATCTAGAATCAACTAGAAATTGTTATTTTTAAATGTAATATTTTAGAATGTATTCTAGAAGATGGCAGTTGTCAGCTTTATATTAGAAACAGGGTAGCCTCATATACAATGAATTGAAAAATTACTAATTCAATTTCGAACGAAATTTTTTTTTTTTAAATAGTGTTTTAGGCAATAAATACTTATTATTATTTTTAAAAAATTTTGATTGATATTTATAATTTTATTTGTATTTTTTGTTTTAAGGAAGCATGGCATATTTTATTTTATTAAAAATAAAAAAAAATATTTTTTTTATATTATTTTTGAAAATATTTAACTTTGTAATATAATTTTTTAAATCATATTAATAACAAGCAGATTTGTTATAAAATAGCTTTTAATATCAATCATCAGATGTAAAAATGGGAAATACATTTTTTAATACATAATTGGTCATCTTCAAACTCATTTGTATATGTATTTATTTTTAGTATTGGTGCTAGTTTAGCCAAGAAATTTGAGAATTAAATTCATATTTTTTACCAGTGGCTTGTATTACCATATTGTTGCTGCTGGGTTTATGCAAAAGATTATAAACAAATATTCACTGACAGCATTTCATGTTTGCACCAAGTTAAAGTCGATTTAATGCAATTTGTATGCATACAAATATCAAGTGCAATAAATATCAATAGTAATTTTTCACATAGAAATTGCAAGTGCATTTATATACACAAACAAATACGCAGTTGTATACACATACAGAGAGAAACATACTCAAACAAATATTTTTATTATTTATTGCCGGTTTTCTTAGCTAGCAAATGGTTCCTTGCAAGTTGGCAAAATTATGTTTATATACATATATATACATATTTATATATAAATTGCAAATATTACATTTAAATTTTAGTATTTACTTATATGTATACATACCATACATTTATGTGTTTGACTATATTCGTATATATCATAAATAGTTCTAATGGGACATATGCAAATTACGTATACGCCCCCGGGGGCAGCTATCTTAACACATTTCAACAATTTGAATTTATTACCACAAAATTTACGTTCACTTTCCCGTGAGTGGTTGTAATAAATAAAATTTTTCGATGCAACTTGTGAAAAATTATGTTGAAAATTATTTGGAATAAATATGACAGTAAATTTATATAAAAAAAATGGAAATATATTTAAATATTAAGAAGATTGGCCTATTTGTGTGACACCAAAAATGTAATAAATATACTAAGAATTATTTAAGAGCTAACTAAAGAAAAATGCTTCATATCATTAAAAAATAAATTCGAAAAAAAGAAGCGAAATAGCAATAAATTTCTAAAGAACACAATAAGATTGCTGATAAAGCAAAAAATGCTATATTAGATCTTCATTTATCCAACTTTTTTATCTTTTTTTTTAGTTTTAAATTACATTAATAAATTGTAGATTCTTATTTAATGGTATTTAAAGAAATGTCTTTGGATATTATGTGTTATATAACTCAAGGTGTGCACAATTCAAACCCATTTAAATGCAAACTTTAATTTGAATTCATCACCATTTTTTTTTATAAATTCTATGACTATTCTGCAAGCTATTGCACTTCAGTGTCACGGTTCCTCTTTTAAATAATAGAAAGCTGTGAAAATACCAAAATATTTAAAATTACTTTGCAAATAAGAAGCATCATAAAAGTGAAATACCATAATGAGTGGAGAAATAAATAAAACATTGAGGAGGAAAAAAATGTAGCTGACAATAAGAAAATAATGATAAAAGTAAAGGAAAATGAATAATTTATAAAATCTATGAATAGATTTATTCTCCTTTATATTTTTCATATTATATACTTTTATATATATATAAGTATATACTTATATGTTTTACGTAAATGAATACATGGAATGGTTTATTAACTTCATATGCGGTTTTGTCCGAAGTATCTTAGTACCAGAAGGAGAACAGATATACCCTTCAAAACTCATACCGATTTTATTATAATCACGAGCTGAGTTAATTTGCCTTATCGGTCTGTCTGTCTTTTAAATGCCAACTTGTCCCTCAGTCTTTGAGGTATTTCTACCACACTTGATAGAAATATGTACTGGTACATTTATACATATATTTGCTGGAATCGACCAGATTGGACACTAAAGAACAACAATTTTTCCGATTGGTGTTCTGGACATATAACATATTATGACTTGTATATTGGTACTGAACACTTTCAAAATCAAAAGACCACATCATATAATCCCTATATAACCAATTTGTTCAGATATGAGGGTTTCAGTCAAAAATTTATCATAAAAGCAATTAAAAGCGTGAAATCTATAACATATAGCTCCCATGGGACAATTGGTTCAGATATGAGGGCATTATCTCAGGTATAACTTGAAATGCTAATTTTCAAGTGCTCAAAAGTTAAAGGTTTATTCGTATTAACAACGGTCTTTCACGTAGCCCCACCAAAAAAAAGGTTAACGGTATCAAATCGCACTATATCGGTGGCCAATTAATATCGCCAAGATGAGAGATTGCGCGGCCGGGAAAATTCTCTCGAAATAAAGCCATATTCGCATGCGTTATGTGGCACGTGGCACTATCTTGTTAGAACCACATATTGTTCAAGTCGTGTTCTTCAATTGAAGAACAATAAAAGTAAGTTATCATACCTATGACCTCTCTTCAATTATATGAGGATTTTCAGAGCCCTCAATGTGACTATTTGCTTATTTATGAAGAGAATTTTCTTGGGAAATACGCGATGAACTATTTGTTGTTCAAGCACCCAATCGACGTGATTAAGACGTCGCGAATGATCACTTGGCTTCAGTTGTTGTGTCAGCTGGACTTTATACGATATGATATGCCATAATGTGCTATAAGAAAGTTCCAGTTCTTGCGAACGTCGAGAAATAGACACATTCGAGTCTTCGGCTACACTTTCACTTACAGCAGCGATATTTGAGGTGTAACGAGCTAAATAATGACACAAATCTGTAATCGATCCAGTCTCTTCAAATTTCTTACAAATTTTACTAATTGCTTGAGTAAATGGACGATTATGTGCACCATCATCTTCTCTTATAGCACGAAGATGGCTACATTTGAATCACCAGTTTTTTTGTGGTTTTCAACAATTTGAACGCATTTTGCGGTTGTTAAGCGATCATGTTTGATTTGACAGTTAAGTTTTACAGATGTGAAAATACAGCCCTGCACTTGCGGGACCACTAAATGGATAGCTTTATATATATATTGTTTATATTAGAAATTGTGGTTTTGCGTCTTGATATTTTTACAAGCAAATATAGAGACCTACACTTTTTTCTTAGCCACCTCCCAATACCGATGAACTTTTTATTATTTTGGACATTGGTTGAACCTGGACTCGAACCCTGGAATGACAGTACGCAATGCTATTGCGGTCTGAGTAGGCAATTAAGGGGTGATCCTTTTCGTGGTTCCCTACTTTTTTAAAGAAAAAAACACAGAACATTCAAATTTAAGGGTAAATGTTTATTATCATTCGAAAGAACATTCTTTGGCATTTATTTTTTAAAGATTATCCCTTTCAAATGTTGGCTAGCTACGTCGCAAATGGTTCATCCATTGAGTCCAATTTTCGATGACTCGTTCGAGAATTTTGACTGGTAACTGGCGAATGATACGCGTGATGTTTTGTTCCAAGGCCTGAATCGAAGCGGGATTGTCCGCAAATACTTTAAACTTTACGAATCCCTAAAAGAAAAATTCTAACAGTGTGATATGACACGATCTTGGTGGCCAATCGACCAGCCCAAAACGTGAAATTATCTGCTCATCGGAGTGTTCTCTCAATAAATCCATTGATTGATGCGGTGTGTGGGAAGCGCCGCCGTCTTGTTGAAACCAAATGTCGCGAAGATCACGAACTTCAATTTCAGGCATTAAATAGTCGGTTATCATAGCGCGATAATAGTCGTCATTGACGGTTACGTTCTCACCGGCGTCATTTTAAAAGAAATATGGATCGATGATTCCACCGGCCCACAAACCACACCAGCCCATTGTTTTTTCTGAATGAAATGGCAGCTCCTAAAGCTCTTCAGGTTGCTGCTCTTCTTAAAAGCGGCAATTTTTCTTGCTTATATATCCATTGAGCTAGATATGGGCCTCATCAACGAACAAAATTTGGCTCGAAAACATTGGACCTTCTGGAACTTTTCAAGAGCCCATAGTGCAAGCGATGTCGCTTGGTAAGATCGAGCGGCTGCAGTCCTTGCACAAGCTGTATTTTGTACGCTTTTAATTTAAGATCTCGACGTAAAATGTACCAAGTCGTTCCATACGTCAGTCCGAGTTGCTGCGAACGGCGCCGAATCGACTCTCCATGGTCTTCGTGTACACTCTCAGCTACGGCCGATATATTTTCTTCACTGGTGCTGGGCATGACCTATTTGGTCGAATATTATCCAGTAATGAATGCTGGGTCTCAAGATGGGTGATGGCGTTGTGAATAGTATGTTTAGTAGGCTGATTATGTTGACCATAAGTTGAGCGAAGCACGCGAAACACATTCTTTACAGAACGTAAATTTTCGTAATAAAGTTGAATGATTTGTAAGCGTTGTTCAGGCGTAAATCGTTCCATGATGAAATGCCAAACAATACTGAACAAAATTGACATTACAGCTTGACACGACTTACGCGTGATCTGTCAAAAACGGCTATTGAAAAAAGTACCTCTAGGATCACCCTTTATAATGAAAATCACTTCTCGATAAAAAAAAAAACAAAAATTCGACACTTCTCTCGTAATGCTCATGCTTGATGATGTAGAAATGTACAAGTTTTGACAGAAATATTGAACTATGTCGTAAGATCAGTTGAAAATATTAATTTTTCTGGTTCATGAGTTACCTTTTTAATTTAAAATTTTGTAAATTGGGGAAAATAAAAAGAATTTGGGGACCTTTTTAAAAAGGAGATTTATTTGAATAACTTTGAATTTAATAACTATTTAAGCTTCTCATAAGAAAAACATTTTTAACTATTGGTTTTAAATATGTATATAAAAGTTTAATTTTACAATACTTAGTTACCTCCTTTATTTTAACCTGAAGAAAATCTCTATATTTCTATTAACAAAAACACTGTAATGAAGACGTAATGAAATTCACATCAATGCCAAATGCAAAATACGAAAAGACGATCAATATTAATTATGAAATAAAATGAAATCACAAAATAATTGCGTCGCTATTCAATTCTGTCGCGAAACCACTAGGGACCAGCAGTGGTCTAGTTAAATACAGAAAAGCAGGAATGCATACAAATATTTCTGCAACACACTTTTATACAGTGTATAAATATATATATATATGTATATTTTTTTGGTGAAAGCGAATGAAAAGAAAAATCAAATTCAAAGAAATGCAAAGCAGAAAAAACTCTGGTGAATATTTGCGAGCGTAAAACCAAAATACTCAGAATACATTCCTTTTACATTATATTTGATGGCGTGTGTACGTATATACGTGAACCAACACAGCCGCATAACGGAACAGTAAACTAACGATAATCTAGCAGTCAAAAGGAACTCAAGCAAATGCAATGAAGCGTTCAAGCGACCCACAACGTTGTAATGGCATTCGAAAGGTCATTTAAAAAAGCATTAGCATTGACTGGCTGCTAGTAATGGTCAAGAGCAGGGCAGCAAGTTTGACTTTTTTTGCTGGTAAAAAACGTAATTCGTGTAATTCCTTAAATCCCAAGCCAACTTAACGCTCATTGAGCACAAGCTGGTAAGAGGCCACTCCAGGCTAAACAGAGTTACACTTTTCGGTTTTAGTAAACAGACCTTTGCTGTGGTACTTGTTTGTCCATTGAAGTGGCACGTGTATACCCTCACAAGTGTTTTAAATTTGGTGAGATTAATATTTACTCACAAATATATATGTTTATATCGGTAAATATCCGAAAATCTCCCTTTTACGAATTTTGGTCAATATACTAGAAATCGCTAAATTTGAAATATCAACAAAATTTTATATGCATACATGTATAAAATATATAAATGTATACAGATGCTACAGTTTTCTACAAACCAAACTTGACGAATAAGCACAAAGACATAACATTATTAAAGGAAAACCAATTTCAAAAGTGAATTACGGAAGATATGTATTCATCACCACAATATTTTTTTTATCCTATCTCTTCTACCAAATCATTGTGCAGTACGAAGCAATAAGGTTAAACAATCAACAGGAAGTTCTGAAAATGATACAGCATAAAGGTATAAAAATAACTGTGCTCACCTTGAAATACATATATGTATTTTAATACAGAACATTAAGGTCGTATAAAAATAACACATTTTCAGTTTAACAAAATGTTTTCTTAATGAATTAAAATAAAATAAAATAAAATGAATTTATGTAGTATTAAAAAAATAAAATAACATAATAAAATATAAAATAAATTAAAATATAATAAAATAAATTATAGCAAAACAAAATAAAAATATATTGAAACAAAATCAAACCAAATATGGTAATATAAAATTATTTAAATAGATAAAATAAAATACGAAAAAAAATAATAATAATTTGGTTAAAATAATATGAAAAAATTAAAAAAAGAAACAAAAAAAATAACATAAAATAAAATAAAAAAATTAAAAAATATTAATTTAGAAAATTAAATAAAATAAAATAGTCTAAAACCGAAAAAACTAACATAAAATAAAATAAATAAAGGGTGCTTTTTATAGAGATATAGAACTTTAAGTTGCAATAAAACAACGATGGATTTTTCGATTGACATGAATTTTATTTATCCGAAAGATAATCTTGTGGCATTACATTTTAAATATGATTTCTGGCATATGACCGCCACGGCTGGCGCGGATGTAGTCCAATCTGGACGTCCAATTTTCGATGATTTTTTCCAACATTTGTGGCCGTATATCGGCAATAACACGGCGAATATTGTCTTCGAAATGGTCAAGCGTTTGTGGCTTATCCGCATAGAACAATGACTTTACATAGCCCCACAGAAAGTAGTCTAGCGGTGTTAAATCACAAGATCTTGGAGGCTAATTCACAGGTCCAAAACGTGAAATTAGGCGGTCACCAAACGTGTCTTTCAATAAATCTATTCTCTTGTTGAAACCACATCTCCTGGACATCATGGTTATTCAATTCAGGAATGAAAAATGAGGCTCTATACCGATAACCATTGTCTGTAACGTTCTGGCCACCATCGTTTTTGAAAAAGTACGGACCAATGATTCCAGCAGCCCATAAAGCGCACCAAACATTCAGTTTTTCTGGATGTAACGGTGTTTCAACTTACACTTGAGGATTACCTTCACTCCAAATGCGGCAGTTTTGTTTGTTGACGTAGCCATTCAACCAGAAGTGCGCTTCATCGCTAATGGACGTAGTGCGCGATACGTTTTCCGCACAGAACCATTATTTCCAGTCGTGAGTCTATTCATGATGAATTTCCAAACCAAACTGAGAATAAATCACTTGACAGCTGTTAAATCGGTCGCCATCTTGAAAAGTAATGCCAACTTAAAGTTCTATACTTCTATAAAAAACACCCTTTAGAAATAAATAATATATATTTTCCTATGTAGAATAAAATAAATAAATAATACAATTAAGAAAATTGAGTTAAAGTAATATGATACCAAAATTACCGTGAGATAAGCCTCCTTAATATCGCAAAAAGGTTGTAACGAGCGTATTTGGAAATACTAAAGCCCTCCGTCAATAAACTGATTGGACCTTATCAGTGCGGCTTTAGATCAGGAAATCTACAATTGACCAGATACTCATCCCACGTTAAACTTGGAAAAGATTCATGAAAATAAAGGGTGATCCGATTAGAGGTAATTTTTTAAATAGCCTTTTGTTGACAGATCAACTGTGGATCGTGTCAAGCTGTCATGTTATTTTTGTTCAGTATTTTTTGGCATTTTGTCATGGAAAGATTTACGTCTGAACAACGTTTACAAATCATTCAGCTTTATTACGAAAATTTACGTTGTGTAAAGAACGCGCGCTCGCTCAACTTATGGTTAATATAATCAGCCTACTAAACGTACTATTCACAACGCCACCACCTTCTTGAGACCCAGCATTCATTACTGGATAATATTCGACAAAATTGGTCATATCAAAGCATACAAAATACAGCTTGAGCAAAAACTGAAGCCGCTCGATCTTCCCAAGCAACATCACTTCGCTCTATGGGCTCTTGAAAAGTTCCAAGAAGATTCGACGTTTTCGGGCCACACTTTGTTTAGTGGTGAAGCCCGTTTCTGGCTCAATGGGTATATAAACAAGCGAAATTGCCGCATTTGGGACGAAGAGCAACCGAAGAGATTTAAGAGCTGTTTTTTTATTCAGAAAAAACAACGGTTTGGTGTGGTTTGTCGGCCGGTGGAGTCATCGGTCCATATTTTTTCAAAAATGATGCCGGTGAGAACGTAACCGACTATTTGACGTCTAAAATTGAAGCTCGTGACCTCTTCGGCATTTCAACAAGACAGCGCCACTTCCCACACATCGCATCAATCAATGGATTTATGGAGAGATCACATCGGTGAGCAGATAATTTCATGTTTTGGGCTGGTCGATTGGCCACCAAGATCGTGTGGTATCACACCGTTTTTCCTATATCTATGCAGATAATACCGCTTCGATTCAGGCCTTGGAACAAAACATCATGCGTATCATTCGCCAGTTACTAGTCGAAATGCTCGAACGAGTCATCAAAATTGGACTCAACGGATCTGCCATCTGCGACGTAGCCAAGGAAAACATTTGAAAGAAACAGCCTCCACGAAGTCTGATTTTGGTATCCTTGCAAATTTTATGAGGCTGTGTAAACTGACATTAAACAACACCATAAGCTCCGTCAGTATCGGAAAGACCGCGCCGAGTCGTTCTATACCAAACAAGCTCTGAGACAAGGTAATAAGTCACCATCGTGTGATATTTTCAATTTGCTGTAGCTATAAGATAATACGATCTGCAGAGCTAAATAGACCAGGTACAATCTTCTATAAGAGTGTTCAATTTTTAGCGTGTACCGCTGATATTGATATATCATTGTGCACAACAACCGCACCGTGTGTTCTGACTTCTATAGGATGGATAAAGAAGCGAAACCTTTGGGTCTCGGCTCCTACGACATTGCCGACAATCATAACTTTGAAGTCGTAGATAATTTCCTCCATCTTGGAAACAGTATTAACACTAACAACAATGACAGCCTTGTAGCCAATGCAAAATCACTTTTGCCAACAGTTGCTACCTTGGTCTGAGTAAGCAATTGCAACGTTAAGACTTTCTTCTACAAGTTTCTCATTATTCTCATTCTACTGCGGAAGCATGGTCGATAAAAACTTCCGTTGAGTCGGCTTTAAAAGTTTTCGAGAGAAAGGTTTTCCAGAAATTTAGGGTCCTTTGACAATTAGGAACGGCGAATACCGTAGCTGATAGAACAATGAGCTTTACGAGATATTCTGTAACATTGACATAGTGCAGCGAATTAAGAGACAGGGGTCACGCTGGCTAAGTCATGTCGTGCGTATGAATGAGAATACTCCAGTTTTGAAAGTTTTCGACACAGTATCTGCTGGTTGAAGCAGAGGAAGATTAAAACTTCCACTTCGTTGTAAATAAAAACCTGGTTACACTTGATAATTTCAATTGGAGCCAAACATCGAAAAATGGAAGGAATGGTGCGCTGTTGTTGTTGAAGAATATTTAAAATTAAATCACAAAAATAAACTAAAATAAAGTGAAGTAAAAGGAAACTGAATGCAATAAAATAAATTTAAAAAAATTTGTTTTCAACCACCCTAACCGAGGGTGTATAAAAAAGCAAAGTATTTGAAGCCATATTCAAATACATAAACATAATACACATGGATGAATCATATCTAATTATTATTTACTGTGCTTAAATAAGAGGAAAATTGGATTGAAATCAAACGGCGAATGGAAGCATATCAAATCGAATTTTCTTACTGTTTGATTTGGAGGAGGAACTCACTCGTTCATTGATGGCAATAGAAATGAAATTCTATATTTCAATGAAAAATCATTCGAATGTCTCTTAATGTGTGTTTGGATATGTGATGGATGTAATTTACAGCAGTTGGTAAATGTATATTTGTAGATGTCACTAGAAATACTGTTACTCTAATGTGTATGATAAATTTATTGCCGTGCAACAGCAGGGAATGATATGAACTGATGAATATTTTTTTCTTTTTCAACTTGTGGTTGAGACTGGACTAATTTGCTTTTAAGAAGTAGCAAATGAAGTACAAGAAGGATTGATAAAACTATTTTTGTTTTAATCTTTGCATTTAAAAAGCAAAAATTAATTAAAAATATAAAATTGTTAACCTTATAAGACTGTGTAATAATTTTCCTAAAACTGTGCTTTAAAAACAAATCCAATTAAGAACAAAATCCATATAAAGTTTTGTGTAGATTTTGTTTTTGTATTGAGCATAGTTTTTGGCAGCAGTGTTTTTGTATTTGCATAGCGTGACTCGAATTATTTCGTTGCTTAACATTAAACTAAATTTTCTTTGCGAAAATTTCACTTCTTTTTATTTTACCGATATTTTTAGTCAATTCAATTTTGTTTCGATCCTCGAATTATAGATAAAACACTTCATTATTTCTTTCCACTTAAGAGCGGTTTTTATATATTTTTAAATGCAAGTGAAATTGTTTTAGTAAAATGCAGCTAAAAGTAAATGCCAATAAGTCATGACCACCTACTTGACAACTTTTCAAGACTTTTGAAATTTGAATTAATAATTTTCCAACAATTTCCTTGACAAAAGTTCACGGTGATACTAAAGCACTTATTCTTATCTTTATTTCCTTCCCTCCGCTCCTCTCTCCGCTTTTTTGCATTCACTGCAATATTATTAGTCTTACAGAGGGAGAGAGGATAGAGGAAAAGTGAAAGTATCGTAAATTGTTAAATGAAAATAGAGACGTTGGAAAAAAACTCTATTTACTTTTAGTGATTTTCCATTTCAAATGCAAATTGAATTTTATTTCTACTGCGTTGCCATCACGTGCTGCTAGAACGTCTGCTATCATAGCGCCATGACTTCGATTGCCGGACATCCAACGAGCTCTTCTACTTACACTCATCTATAACTATCTGTCTGTATTTGTGTGTGCAGTGTAGTCACAAGCAAAATAACACCTCAGAAGTGTAGTTGGCATTGAAGATGCAAAGTATTTATTACGTTGGCATCGTTAAAATGCCTTCTTTCTTTCGTAGTCGATCCGTCAGTCAGCCGGTTTGAGTGTTTTTTTAATCTCATTTTCCCTTCGCTGGTGACCATTTATCTTGATGAAGATATCTTGGCTGCTATTGGTTTGTATTTATGTTTGCGTAAGGCGATTCATATTGTACACAATTGCATTAATTTTAAATATTTACATTGCAATGACTTTTTTTCTCATTATTTATTTTCCTAAGTTTACATTACGTGTTATGTTTAGTTTTTCAATTCTTTGCTCTAGTCTTCTCTTCTGGTAGCTGCCGCAATCACTGAAGTTTGTTTACGACATTTGAGTGCTACATTGCTTGCAATGTCACAATAATCTCGGATTTTCACTTAACGGTGTTATAAATATCGGAGACAGTGTGAAATGATACTTTCATATTTACTCAATTGAAAAGAAATGCATGAGACTAAGGAGATAATAATATATGAATATATAAATATATGAGTTCTTAAAACAGCTTTGATCTCTAATAATATTCGGAATATATATTTCTAAATTCTATAGTATGTTTTCTCTTGTTAATTTATAGAAAACGTTGGGTTTATACAGTCGGAGTTCAGAAGTTGGAAAGAAAATACTTTTAAATATTTTTATTGTTGGATGAAGATGATCCCGAAAGTGGATAAGAAATATATTCGCTTCCAAGGGCAAGGGTATGGATACTAGCTACACTGGCAGAACCAGAGCTAAGTTTGTGAAAGCATGTTAGGAAGAACCGGGCGTAGAGTCGAAAAGGGCTACATAGCAGCTCATGTTGCAGCTCACGAACGGCTACATTGAGCTGTTCTCGAAAAATGGCGTGGAAATTAATTATGGTTTCACCAAAGTCAAGGCTAGGACCCATAAATCTGATGCCGATACTATCGATAGCCCGACTACGTAAAATGTCCTGTGGTAAGCTGAGAAAGGTACCATGATGTCCTCGAATGGCGTCGATAGCATCGGATAAGGTGATAATATTCAGACACTGAACTAGAAGATGGGCTTACACACTGAGAAAGTTCTTTAAACGATTCTCAAGAAGATGCAGAGATAACTTCAACAAATGCGTATCCATCAAATAAGAATTCATTATTGTAAACTGGCTTCATTAGCGCTAAATAACCACTTTAAACTTGTCCAGCCAAGGACTACTGCAGAAGTTGCCATGCAGTCGAAGAAGAAGAGACGGTAGATATTTTATGTGGGTAGAGAGCTTTGTACAGTAAAAGGTTCCCAACTATCGGCATCGGGCTTCTTGACGCTATCTCGTAAAGTTAAAGGCCAGAGGCCGGTTCAAAGAAGATATGGTAGTGTGAGGAAATTTAAGTCCCAGTGGTATCACAATGAGCCTCCTAAAAGCTTAAGTGCGTCGCAAGACATCCATTCTACCTACCTACCTACCTTATCCATCTCAAACTTTTTTAAAGCCCTCTTCTAGGCTTTTCCCAGTTTCTTCTGCTTCTTGCGTATACGCGTTGTCAACGTTCACACTCTTTTTCATTATACACAGGAATATTCTGTCCTTATTCCTCTACATTTTTTAGTACTTTGTGTACTGATACCTACTGTGCCTCTATTCTTATTTGGAGGATATAAATATAATCCTTTTTTGTCTTAAATATCTGAAGTACCTTTCAATCATGCGTTGATATTTTAAGATCTCTGTCTGCAGTGGTTTCAAAACCTTCTGGACTTCACCATGCGCGGCGTTCAGCAAAGCGACAGCCAAGTGATTTGAAATGCCTCTTTTCATTATGCTTACGTCCCTATTTCCAATGCTGTTTGGGTATTTGGGACGAGCTCGCGAATGAACTGTGCCCTACTCGTTTTAACCATGCCAGGTGTTCTCTCTCACGATTATATGTTTACAACAGTAGCGAGCTTTTAAATTATTCCTAGTACCGCCTTACAGTGCGTTAGGGACTTTTTATTTTTCAGTGTTCCATCTACTATGACCTTAAGTGGGCTGGATTCTGCATTTTCCTTGTACTATAGTCTCTTTCTACATTTTTTTTGCGAAAGCATACTGACTGATGGACTGCTTGTTCAAGTAATATGTAGGAAAATGTTTGGGCCCTATACACTAACACCCATTTATCTTGGTAAGACCACAGTTACTCTTTGGCGAGGCCCGATGCCAGGAAGGCTATGTTCTAATACAGTCCATTCTTCTAGCTACAAATAGTCCAATAGGCACGACGAGCGTTATATCCTAGATTTTGACATAAGGATAGCTCTCACTCGTTGGTGTCAAGCTGCCATAAACTACATGCTAAACTGCGCAATACTAGTTTGGTGTAGGTACCGTCTTTCCCTCTTCCAGCTAAAGACGAAATAGTTATTCCTCACTTTGGTGACTGGTAACAAGATCAATGAAAATAGTATAAATTGGCTACAGAAAAGATTGTACTGTAGGTGTTTCAATAGATAAAAATGGTTACTGTTAAATCTTTAGTAATATCAATTGACTTAATTAAAAAAACTTAAAATTACGAATTTCATAAAAACTCGAAGCGAAATGAATAATGCTAAAAGGACTGAAATGCGACAAATATTTGATGAATAATGAAGAAATGATGCAGATCTTGCTCGAACATATTTCGTTCCAAAAAATTTAGCGAACACTATTAAATAGAAGAAAGAGCGGAATGCTCCCATATCCAAAAACCCCGATAGAACTAAAATAACTCTTTGTGGATGAGGATATTATGAGGGAATTAATAAAGTCTAAGGTGAAAGGAAAGTCTTTATTCAAGGAAACAATTATAAAAATAGGGTTTTCTTATACTGTTACCAACAATTTATGACATTATTAAAAGCAACGAAGGAGAATGACACTACTTATTAGACGGCACATTTAATTAGGTGCCCAAAAATTATAGGTATTACCTTTTGCTTATATATTAACGACAAATAAATCTCGTCGGGGATATGATCATTTTTTATCAATTCATTGATAAGCACCTCTTTGAATTCCAAGCCACTCTTTTCTAAGCAAACTTTGAGCAAGCGTTGCGAAAGGCTCTGACTAGCATATTTTCCAATGTGAATTTGATTTGATACTGGTTCCATTATATGAAGGCTTAATGACGCAATACATTGGACACTTCTTCAAGACAATAAAGAACTCTAGATTTGTACGGAAAGGGTATCCAAGTGTTTTTATTCTTCCCTTGGTTGAATCTCTTCATATTGAGGAAATATTTGCGAAACTAAATGCTGAAATAAAAGAGAACAGAATAATAGGTGAAAATACGATAACGTTGCTTGACTTCTTGAATCAAATGAAAAGTAGTGCCAACAAAATGAGTGTGGCGAAAATCTCATTGACGATGGTGACGCAAGTATAACAAACACAAGCTATGACGAAATAAATGTTGAATTCATCCTTTTCAGCCAGAATAATGAAACTTTTCATTGTATTATTTATACGGAAAACCTTCAAAGCACGCTCTTACTTCCATGTAGTTATTTTAAAATTTGTGAAAAATGCTATTCAAAAATTGTGCAAAATGCTGTTGCATGAAAATTATCTATGCTCTGCCCTTATTGTAGACAAGTTGTTGCCAACACAGCAAAAATCTTTTAGTATACTATGTAAAAAGTTGAAATATATGTAAAACCTTTTTTAATAAATAAATTCTTTAAAAAACATCTGCCCGCATTACCTAAATAGTGAGAATGAAGGATGTCGTGGGAGAGGGCACAAACGCACTTTGATGCTAAGAAAATTAAATGTTTGAAATAGCAGTAAAGTAATCGGATTTTATTTCGCTTTTGAAAAGGTAATAAAAGCAATTGCCACTATTTCCATTGATGTTGTTACCAGCCAACGTCACACCTGTTATCATAAAGGACTCATAAATATAAATTGCCACAAATCTCGCCAAATTCTAATTTATGATATCTTTATAAATATTATTTATATAAATTAAATACTTTGATTAAAAAAGCATTATACAATTTTGCTTACTTTATGAATTAGAAGTATATGTTTTTATACCAACGAAAATCTTATTATTTTAGAACTCAAAGTAAAAATTAATTTGAGATTTATTCTATTTTAGCCAAATATTAAATTTAACATTCAACCGTTCTGCTACTTGCACATTTGTTCGTGCGTTATTCTTCATGACCATTTTGTATCTTTACTAGAAAACTAATATTTATGTGGTTGATTCTCATCTCCTTGAAAACCCATATTTTATTTTCATATATTACAAGTTTAATAAATAAATACGAACATTTATACACACATCCAATTTTTTTACTGATTACATTCTAACATTTCATCGTATTGAACCACAAATTCATATGCAAATCATATTAATCAAATATTCTTGCTTGAAACGTGATCTATTTCAATTGGTATTGAATCAATGTGCCGTTGAAATGCCTTCTTCAACAATAGAAATAAATATGTATATATGTTCATATGAATATAATATACCCTGCAAACAAGGCGAGTACTCAATGCACACACGAAATATATACAACACGCGACCAATAGAGTAATCCACACCTACCACAATCTGTACAAAAAATATGGTCCAATTAATATTGTAAAGCCCTAGGGGTTGACCATATAATCCATCTCTGCGTAAAATCCGAGTATTCCATGAAGTATCTACAGGGGATTATATTATGGATTATCTGCGTGATATTACATTCGAACATACTCTTTAGCTTCGAATACCATCTGCTTTAGTGAAAAGCTATTAAAACATATTATTTATGGTGTATATTTATATTAATATTAATAAGTTATTGTTAATAAAAATATAATATATTTTAGTTTGGGCATTTGTTCTATACATTTGCATTGATATATAATAGTTCAAGTTTCAAACATCGTTTCTGTACTAGCATAGCTGACTTGCGAAAAGAAACTGATTCAATGTCATTTCCACACATTTTCTGCTTACGATTATAGAACTTATTGCGAAGGATGGTTGTGTTGCGTTAAGGTGGTATGAGTTGGTCCAATAGTTCACAGAGAGGAGTATATTTGTAAGTACTCCAATGGATCATATGGTCCACAAATATTTGCAGAGTATATGCATACATATATGTGTATAATAAAACTCACAGAATCACTTCCTTACCGAAAATAATATTTTGGTAAATCAATAGCATTGTTCTGTTAGAACCCTGAACATTTATTTGTAAATGCGTGTGTACATATATGTATATGTTTATATTTATTTATATACATATATTCATAAGAATTTTAATCAAATATACTTTATATTCAATAATTTTTGCTAAGAAATATTTTCCTTGTACAGGGCAAAATACTTTTGACAGCTTAACATAAACAGAAAGCATGTTTGATCAGTCTCGTGGGATAACTTTAATTTTAATAAACGTACATGTATATATTTAAAATTAAATATTATATTTACAATTGGCTTTTTGAATTTTTTTTTCATAATTTTAAATGTTTCACCTACATATACATATGTATTTATAAAATTATTTATTTAAAAAAATGTGTGTCATTGGTTATTAAATCAATCAAATTCAAATTGTAATGAAAAATAATTATTTTGTTTATTTTATTAAAAAAAAAAAATTAAAAACTTTTATCTTCCTTTCATTAGCTATCAAAACTCATATATGTATAGTTTAATTTATTCAAAAATATGCGCTTCCATAATTTATATATCTGCAACTCAGTATATTGAAAAAAAAGAACGACACAGATATTAATACAAATCATAACTGTTCAATGAAAGAGATAATAGCATTTCATTTGAAATATTTTCAAATAATATTTTCGCCACTAAGTTGTTGTGATTAATAAAATATTGAATTTACTGAATGAAGAAAATTCCCAAATCATCACCACTTGCCGCGTGAAAAAGCCAATAATATTGAATAATATTGAATAAAAAATGTCACTACATTTCAAATGTCGCATCAATTTTGTGTTTTTGGTGGCCAAAAAGCTTTTTTGCTAACGCTAAGCGTTTCATTTTTTTTACCACCAACAAAATGCTGAATCATAGCGAATTGAGCCACTTACATATTTTAGAGTAGTGAATGTGAGCCGTGATAAAGCAGTTTGGAATGCTTTCAGTTGTTTGTATTTATTATATTTATTTTTTGATGACGAATAGGGAATTACTGAAAAATCAGCGAATGGGATTTACAAAGCTAAATAATACAAAAAACAGTAGTCAATTTGTAATAACAAGAATAAAAGAGTTAAAAACTAATAATAGGGTTGATAATTTTTATTCAACTGACTGAAGCCATTAGTTATGGATTATGAATTACATGCCTGTGTATGTTAAATGATTTCTAATGGCTTATATGTTGGCGTGCCATGTCTCAGAAGCATTCTATTATTATTTCTATATAATACTGATATTAAAAAATTTGTTTCGTCATATGGTTTTGAAAAGGCCGATAGCATAGAAAGCTTCGTGCAAGGTTTAAGCAAATTTAAAGTTGCCACATTTTGAGAGATATTTATTTGAAAATATTATCAAAGTACGTGACGTTTTATAAGTCTATTGATGAGACAAGTTTGCTACGAAGAAGTATTTAAGAGCTTTGCTAACTATTGTAAATTTTAAAATGGAAATTTTAGTAATATTACAAAGGAAATATATCTATAAATTTAGTGCAAAATGAAAGTACGTAATGAAAACTTGTTAGGAAATAGTTTCACCCTATTTGAAAGTTTTAATATTAAAGCAACTATTATAGAATCTTGCAGGGGAAAACATGTCCAGGGAGTTTGGCACCTGTTTCAAAAATTTAAAATAAAAATATTAGTATTAAAAACGAAATTTAAGAATATGAATATCAGATTGAAAAAAAAATCTAAAAAATCTGTTCAAAGTATTTTCATGGAAAGCCGTAACCTATTTGAAAATTATTTATTTATTATTTGAAATAAAAATCATTAAAGAGAAAAAAATAAATATGAAAATTATGGGTATAAAATTGAGTAGGACTCAGCCAACCTATTCGAGAATTTTAATATTATAAATTTATAAAATTAGGAAATATTGTGTGTACAATTTAATTCGGACCGAATTTTTGTGTTCAAAAAATATATTTTTTTTGTATAAAAGGGGAAAATATACATCATTAAAATATTGTCCGTGAAAAGCACCTACTTTTTATAATCTCGCTGGTAATTTTCAAATACTATCTTTGAAAAACGAGTCCTCTCTGCACTCGAAGCAATTAGTAAACTATTCTTCGATTTCTTCAAAAAACCGAGACCGGCTACCACCCAAAATAGTTTTGCATCCGTCGAAAAAGCGAGAAGTTGGAAGAAGAAAGTTCTGGAGAATACGGCGGTTAGGGTATTTTCCAAGTAGTTTTTGATCATTACATCTACGTGGTTCCGAGCGTTGTCATGTTGAAAAATCACCTTGTCATGGCCTCAGTTATTTCTGGCCGTTTTTCGCAGAATGCAGTGCTCAAACGAATTAGCTGTTTTCGATAACGAGTTCAGTTTGCGTTTGGCATGGATTTTGATCCAGAAAGGCCTCCTCATTTGAAAACTTTTTAGGTTGGCCCGAACGCACTTTGTCTTCGACGTTAAAATCACCACTTTTGGATTGTTGAAACTCCCTGCATGACTTACCTCTCGACGTATATTCACCATAAATTTCCACAATCATTCGATGGGCTTGAGCTTTACTTTTCTTCTATTTAAAATAGAAAATGTAAAAATTCCCGTAAATGCTTCGTATTTAACACATAAATCCGGACATTTTCTAATAGGCAAAAAATAATGTTTTTGGCAGAAATAGACGCTGATGCACACTGTTGATAGATGAGAAATCTCTCCAACGAAATAGGTAAACGCTTCCAAGATCGGCCAAAACTTGCAGGTGGAGATATGAGAGAACGGACTGAATTAATTTGTACGCCCATATAATAATATGCTATCTACATGATAAAACTTAGTGAAGGCAATTTTTTGGAACCTTTTACGCTTGATTCAAAATTTTAAAACAACAATTTAAAAAAAAAAAAAAATAATATATTTAAATTAATAAAAAATCGGCAAGATAAATAAATATTGTACATATATAATAAGTATTTATATTAAACTAAGAGAATTGAAAAGACTTTCTATGTACAATATTTAAGAAGCTTTACCATTTCTTTAAAAATGTTTAAATGAAAAGTTAATTGAATATATATTATCAATCTTGGGATATTTTAAAATACTCATTGGAAATTATTCATGAGAGAAGCTGCTAAATATGTTAAAATTTCTATATAAAAGGATTGAACTTAATGAGCTGAAAATACGCAATAAGAATATTCTCTTTTAATTATTTATTTTAAAACGAAGGGAAGGATAATGAATGGGATGGAAGAATTAGCAAGCTTACTTACAAGTATACTTAATCATTTAAAAAATATTTTTTCTGTTCTGGGTGAAATATCTTATACAGATTACCCTGAAATGCAAAGCAGGAATAGCTTTATTATCAAAAAGTTCGAGGCAATATTTTTAACCGACAAAAAATAAGGTTCTGAGTTCGTTACGTATATTTATTTTTATGTATGATCACACCATTTTACAGAGCGCTCCGATTTCGTTAGTTCCCTTTGTATTAAATAGTTGGTCCCGTAGAAGGTTGAGAAAAAATTTTAACCAGGGGTATAGGAAAGTTAGTATGATTCATTGATTTCAAAGTTTAAACCTCATATCTCCTTGCCACGTAACAAAATTTGATAGTTCTTTTACGAGATTACTTTGATAAGTCAGTGACTATATAAAAAAAAAATTTCGGAGCCGATGTTATTTCTTAAGTTAAATTATAAGTTTTTTCAAGGCCCTCAAAATAGAATTTTTTTTCTGTGTCGACCTCTTCATTTAACATGCATACCTTAAACATGTATATTTGGCTCTTTGTAATCGCTGCAACGATTTTTGGCCGAGCTCCTCTCCCAATTTGTGATTTTGCCTCTTGATGTTTTTTCCAACAAATGGAGAAACCTACATTTTACTCTAAGCCGCCTCCGAACGGGCGATGGGTTTTTTTATGAGGAGCCTTTATTTTATGTCAGGAATACGCTCGGAGGGCTTGACATTCCCTGTCGAGTGCCGATCGCAATTAGAAAAATTAAGTTTCTATAATTTTCGATGTTGGTCGAACCTGAGCTCGAACCCTGGCCCTCCGAATTGTAGTACGTAATGCTAACCACTCGGCTAGTGTGGCCGCCTTATCACGTCCAGCTATTTCTTCAGATGTGGAAATAAGTAATAGTCACAGGGTCTAAATCTGTGGAGTATGACTGGAATTTTTGCCATGGTGACTACACGGGTATGCACCTTTTAATTGTCCTGATTGATTTTTTTCGGCAAATGCAGCGGGCAAAGATAATTGCTATGAATTATACCTCGTGCATCCTAAAAACCCGCGGCCATGACCTTGTTAGCTGACAGACCCACCTTAGCCTTCTCTTATGCACCTTCACCCGGGGAAACCTAGTGTCTTGATTGTTCTTTGATCTCTAGTGTCATGTGGTGAATCCACCTTACGTTCACGATAGCGAAAAGATGCAAAAATTCGTTTGGATTGCGGTTCAACGTCGCCAAACACACGATTGAAGTTGTTACACGGTTGCGCTTTCAGTAAAATGTGATGTTACTGCCTCAGGCACCTCATACATTTTGATTATCCGATCAAGAGTGAAAAGTTACATGGCCTACGCGAAGACAATGTTGGTAATGACGGACACACAAGGGAGGATACACGTCGGATTTTCGATGCTCATTTGGGGCTAACTCGAAATTATTCTAACTCCAAAATTTGGCGCTGTCTGTCAGAGGTTCTTTTTTTTAAGGATACTTATCAGAATCTAGAAATATATTACCTCGTTTAGAATTATTTGATTCCCCTTTCTATTTAGAAGGGATTTTAATACTCAAATTTCCTGGGTTAGAGTGTGTTCGTTTGAGAGTGTGAAAATAATTTAAAAATTTCTTATTTGCTGATGGGAATACTTTTATTATTAAGGGATTTTTATAACTGTAATTAGAAAAGAAATATTTCAAAATCATTTAAGCATGCCTTTCGTCGAGCGAAGAGAAGTTTTTCTTTTTTTTAATATTTCAAATATAAATTTTAAACATTTTTTTACTATAAATTGTTTATTAATTCCATATTGTTTAAATATTATTAATTTGCATAATCCATTAAAGAGCGTATGTAGACTAGCATAAATATATTTGACACAACAACGCATATACATATACATGTTTACACACTCGTTTATCAAAGACTTTTATTTATTCATAACCATTATGCTGCATCATATGCTTCACACATGCTTGTATGTGTATTTACATATTTTTATGCACCTGAGCATATTGTTTGGAATTTACATACATACATACATAAATGTATTGCTAAAGTCCACTATAAGCAGAGAAAGAAAGAGAAAGTGCCTCCAGCAGGTTTCTTTCAAATAAATTTTACTTAAAGTTGCTGCGATATCGAACTACTTTAAATGCAAACGCTTCAGCCTCTGCATGCACACATGTATAGGTGTATGTACCAACTTGAGCATGCGTTGACTTCTTTATTGTCGTTTCGTTTTCATATCGCTTTCATTTGTTTGCGAAGGTCTGACCATCGTCTATGCTACAATTTTCAGAATTTACATTTTTTCTCTTCGTCTTCTTTATTGTCAACAAGTTTCTTACCAAAAATTACCGCCAAACGTTAGTCTTGTAACCAGCATCGTTATTATATATGCTGTCTGTGTTTCTCTCTTTTCTATTAATTTTGAATATTTTTTCATCAATAAACTTTTGCTTTCTTTGGCACACCTGTAGTACATTGGCCTGTGAATATCAGCTATCGTGTGGATGTGGGCATGCACAAAAGTATGAATTATGCGGCACAGTTTAGCTTTCCCTTCTCGCCCTTCTCATGTGTCAACTGTCTATGGTTTATTTAATTTCATTCCATTTCTTATTCATATTAAAACTAATTAGTTTTGCTTAATTGAAACATAATCCTTTTGTATTTATATATAATATATATGTATTTCTTATATGAAGAGTTGCTCAATAATATATTTTTTACCTAGTAATCTTAAATTTTTCTATCCATTTTTGTATTTCCATATTTGGCAGAAAAAATTTGCAGATAAATATTTAAATAAAAAAATAATTTATATTTACGCCAATACATTTGCGAGGTTAATGTCAATGAAGGGAAGCAACTTTCTTTCGAATATTTTATCATTTGACTAAATGCCATTGGATTATAGACAAATAAGCGCACATACTGATATATCTGCTATTCCAACAAAATATTTACTTTATCGGCTACTTACTGCTTCAATATTTGGTTGGCGTGATGCCTGAATGAATGAATGTCTGTCGATGTAAAATTTTCGCTTTAAACTTTTATGACTTATTTGCGCATGCAATGTACTTACATATAGTAGCGGAAAAAAGTCTACATACACCGCCTGTATTCGTTGTGTAGAAAGTACTATCGCTTTGCAGAAAAGTGTAGGTGCACAGTTTTATTTTGAATCCTTTTCTAATCACATGTATTAAAACAAATCACTTCTCTAACATAAAATAAAATTATTATGGTGAAAAAAACGCAAAAATGCCCTTGACAAGACTCTACATACAAAACGGGTTTACTAGCAGGCACGTCGATATGCTGTGTTGTTATGGCGGTTAGGTAAAATTTTTTTTTACATTTTTTCTTTTTTAATTATGTTTTCTAATTTACTAGTATTGAATTTAGTTGTGGTTTAAACACATTAGCATCAAAAATAACTCATCGAGAAGAAATACCCATTTACAAAGATATAGGCCATTGTAAAAACCTTAAAAAAAAAAATTGATCGACCGAAAATAAGTCGCATGTTGGCCGCCCGAAGAAACTAACTCGAAGAGACATCAGCTCTATTCTGAAGAAAGTGAATGAAGATGCTCCAAAATAAACGAAAACATTGCAAGCTCATCCAGAAAGTGTGTTGATCTAAGAACAATTCAAAGAGCTCTGAACGATAATGACTTCCACAGTAGAACCCCCTGTAAAAAGCCTCTTATTTCTGAAAAAAAAAAAAAAATTGTAAACTTCGCTTGGAATGCGCTAAAGAACGTTTAGACAAAGGAATGGATCTTCGGCAAAAAGTCTTGTTTACAGAAAAATGGAAGTTCAATATATTGGGCAGCGAAGGAAGAGCAGAAATTTGGACAAAAGAAAACACTGCACTTAACTCCAAAAATATAGTACCTACATTGAAGCATGGTGGCGGCAACGGATCGGTTGAAATATAAGTCATTGTTGGAAACTAATCTGAAGCCTTCGGTGGACAGTTTGGAGCTTGGCGCAGGCTGGATCTTTCACCAGGATAACGATCCAAAGCAGACGGCCCACATTGTTAAGGACTAGTTACTTTATCATGCTACAAGCAACTGTACACACCACCTCAAAGCTCAGATTTGAATGTTATTTAACATGTCTGGGATACTTTTGAGCGAAAAGATTAGAAAAAATCAATCAATAATTACTCCTTCAGAATTGACAAATTTATTAGCTTCGATGTCAAGACGTCTCAAGCTGTTATTGATGGGAACGGTGAACCAACTAAATACTAAAAAGGTCATGTTACCTGATATTAACCAAAGTTTTTGCGGTAAGATAAGTTATGTATGTACTGAATGTAGACTTTTGTCAATGTTGGATTCACGCTTTTTTGTCATGTCCTTATTTTTTTATGTTAAAAAATTATTTTTTTTTTGGTTTTCTATGATTAGGGAAAATAGTTGAATTAAACTGTATCGTTAAATTTTCCAATAAACTTTTTGGACTATCAATGTAATGAACACAGGAGGTGTATGTAGACTTTTGTCCGCCACTGTATGTATATCAATAGCTTAACTGGTAGGAAAGTTGAATGCAAAAATATATTAATAAATTTAGATGACAGTAAAATTATTTTTAATATATATAACATTTAATTTTATTTTAATTCAGGGTAATTTATTTGATTTGATTTCATTTTATTTTATATAATTTTTATCATAATATTTTTTTGTTTATCTTTCTTTGTATTATATTATTTTATATTATATTTAGTTATTTAGTTTATAGCATTGCATTTTATTTTATTTTATTTAATTTTATATTAATATATTTTGTTTTGTTTTAGCTTAATCCATTTTATTTTATTCAGGTCTAGATGCTTGAATTTAAGGTAATTTTTTAAGTGTCCTAAAAAGGCATTTGACGATTTTGCTATAAAATTTTTGATAAGATATTTGGTCATATTTCAAGAACACAGAAAAAAGTAAAATAAAATATTTTATTTTATTCTAAAATATTTCATGATATTTTAGTTGTCTCTAATTTTTTAATAGATTTAGCCGAAGTGACATAAAAAATTCGATGAGTTGAACTACTATGTCACCCAGATGATATATGGTCAGGAATAGCGGTTCTCTATTTACAATAAGGTTTGCGAAGACGATTGTCGAGCGAACATTTTCTAAATACGCACCGCGGCACACTGAAAGATATGCCCTGTAGAATCCTAGCAGGAACTTTGGGTGCGAACACATCGCTCCAGTAATATACTAAGCTGGAAAAATACGTAAATCTTAACACGAGAAATATTAAATGTTAACATGAGGTAATACTATAACGATTTCGGAGTGGGGATCTGTTGCTCAGAGGTGATTTTTTAATGGTCTATAAGTGAAATATTCCATAGTGATCGAGTTGGTATTTTCCTCATTCCCTTCCGTATAAAAAAATAAATTATTTGATGAAATGTAATTTAATTTTATTTCTTTGGTTTTTTTTTTCAAAATAATACTCTGCTGTCAGCTCGAATTTTTGTTAATAGAAATTTTTCCAAACGCATGCCAAAACGATTGACAACATTTCACTTTGTGTTAACAGTTAGCTATCCATTTCACAGGCAAGCTCACTACTATTAGTACATACACGTGCATGCCATTGTGTAGGTGTTTGTCACTTCCGCGGCGTATGTGTCTGGAATAAAAATTGATTTAATTACCGTAATAATACATACATATGTAGATTTAGTTCGCTGCTAAAATTTATTTCAATTTAATAGAAATATACGTATAGATAAGTATGTATGCAAATTTTACATTTCTACCCTGACGAACGCATTGGCAATTAAGCAATTTTGTTAAATATATATATATTTGGCGCTTTGTAACCACTGAAGCGATTTTGGGCCGAGCTCCTACTCCAATTTGTGGTTTTGCGTCTGGTTTCTTTTACCAACAAATGTTTATTCTAAACCGCCTCCGAACGGCGGATGGATTTTTATAAGGAGCCTGTTATTTCTTGTCAGAAATACACTCGAAGGCCTTGACATTTCCTGCCGAGGGGCGACGGAAATTATTTTTCTATAATTTGTTGCTCGAAAATGGACTCGAACCTAGGTCTTCCGAAGGGCAGCCTAGCATGGCCGCTAATTTGTTACAAGTAATAAAAAAAAATTTGTTTCACTTAACTACACAAATTCAAATTATTTTAATTAGTGCCATAAATATATTTTGCTACTTTTGCAAACTTTTCACTGTATTTTAAAATTTTTAAATTAATATATAATTATGAAATATATATAAGTATTTTTTATTTTCTATAGAAAAACACTTTACATTCTGCATTTTGTCTTTTTGGCTCTCTGCCATTTTCATCGAATTCATTCACGTTCCCTGGAGAGAGACAGACAGACGCACAACGTGTTGCTGAATGCAATTGACAGTGCTTACCTGTAAAACGCTTTGTTGGCGACAGTAATGGCAAATGATGAGCTTCGGCGTTAACGTCAGCGTCTACGTTCACATTGGCGTCACTTTCCAACACAATTTGATAATATCCATTTATATTGATAACTACACATATATGGTACATAACTGTACTGCTAGTAATACATACATATCTGAATATATACGCACATATGTAAATATATTTTGCAATTTGTTGAATAGGTATGTACGAGTATGTCTGTTTGATTGCTTGCTTATTGTCATTGACTCATTGGTATTCATGCTGCGGTTTGGCGAAATTTCTACGACACCACCATTGCCGTCAAGTGCGTCAAGCCGTTGCCGTTCGCTTTCAGTTAACATTGTCTGTCAACTGAGTTTTGTCGCCGTTGATTGCCTCATTCTATGGGTAAACGAAAGTGCCCTAAAATTCAACAAAATTTCGTTTTCTTTCTTTTATGGCAGACAATGCATATTTTCCTTTTCCTGATTCGATATATGTCTCTGTGCAAGTGTGTTGAAATATGTCAGAGAATGAAATAAACTAAATTTTTGTATATTCAGAAGTTTGGTAATACAATATTTTACTTAATTTTTTCGACCTTATAGTAATAAAAAAAAAAAAAAAAAAATATTTTTTTAATTGCATTTTATTATGTACTAATTTTCATTAATTTCACGAAACACATTTTCCATCAAGCTATTAACAAACCGACAGACTAATTAATCTTACTGAAATTTAAAACAAAACTAGGCATACAAATGCTGAACATTTCTTGGTTATTGCAAGAGCAAATAAATATTCTAAAATGATTTCTTTACTAATTTTTAATACCCACACCCTTACGTTCTTAATATGGAATGAGAAGATTTCGCTCCATAAATTCAGTCTATGGAAAATCGCTCTTGTTTAGTTTAACTTTCTAATACCAAGCGAAGTGGCGAATTGTGTATTTTGAAACTTTATAATTTCCATCGAGACATTAAAAGCATATTAATTTCATTTGAATAAAATTACGTAACTAGAAATAGTTGTGACTCGAAATATCTCGAAATGTATACAGCTGAGTTTTTGTGTAGGCCGAGAAATATAAAATTAAGCTATGGATGAGAATGTGATATTTTTTTTTTAGTTTTCCTCAAAAGCAAAAGTTGAAAGTTGATAAGATGAGAAGTACTACCTTACGAAGGATAATTATAAAAAGCTTTAAAAACAGATTTAAGAGTAAAATATTTTAAAGTGTAAAGCAGTAACAACCTCTCTTGGGCGTCCACTGCGTACACTGCGTTCACCGTCTTCGGTGCTAATTTCACCATGTCAAAATTTAGCATACCAATCCTTGATGGTTGATATTCCTAGCGCAGTGTTCGGAAACTCATCATCAAACCAAGTTTTTGCTTCGACTGAATTTTCTCCCTTTAAAAAGCAAAATTTTGTCAATACGTGAAATTCCTTTTTATCTATTTTTTCACAGTAACTATAGTTGCTTCACTCAAAAGGCTATAATTCACAAACTAATGATCCGATAACTCTCAAATTTATACAAGCGTCTTTTCACTGTAGACTAAAAATCATATAGAAGATTTAATTCCAGAAGCGCCATCTATGTGTCAGGTCGGTGAATTTTCAATTGACCTGTTATAAAGCAGACTTGCTTATGGATATTGTCAATTTATACTTTTGCATCCATGTCGCATAACCCTTGTGCAAGATTCAGTAACGAACCTGAGTAGAATTTTTTGTTCCGGTTAAAAAAAGCAGCTTCAATTGAGTCACTGCGATATATTCGCTTTAAGCGTTCGCTGTCGTTTAATTGCGATGGCTGTTCACCATAGGGGCACCTGAATAGGAAAGGACCTTTCTGAGCCGTTAACAAACAGGCAAAGTGTTCCTAGCTCATGTTAGTTTTTTCAACCTAGTACCGAAGAAAATAACACGAACAGTAGAGCTAGAGAGGGAAGTTACATTTTTTTAAATGTGTACAACTAATGGTGTATCCAGTTTAATATAAATATTATTAGTTTCTTTGACAGCGCTGAGAATTCTGCTTTCTTCAGATTCGATAAGGAAGCAAGGCAAATGGGTCTAATAGTGAACGATAACAAGACGAAATATCTGCTGTCATCTATCAAACAGTCAGCATATTCATGTCTTAGCTCCCACATCACACAGCTTTTGCACGATGTCGACATCAGATCAGCCGGCATTAAAAGTCTTCCTGAAAAAGGTAAATATATGATGCTTTGGGCGAATACCGAAGACGGTAGAATTGTGAGTTATATGAGATATACGACGACTTTTACATAGTTCAGCGAATAAAGAGATATCGGCTACGCTACGTTGTTTTGGTCTAACTGGACTACTTTTCAAGAAAAGCGTGGTATGTAAATACCAGAAGGGAAAGAGATAGACCCATCGAAATGTATTTCATTCATATGGCAATTTCTAGCTGAGTTTATTTAGCCATGTCCATCTCTACGTCAGTCTCCTCAGTTTTTGAGATATTTAAATCAAACATGATCGAATTACTGTAGCATATATTCGACTGATTTTTAAGATCTTGTATTTTGGTTACCGATTTACTACGTTTCGCGTCAAAAATCTGGCAAAAATCATATAAAAGTGTGAAACATAGTATTTTACAGGCGAGAATTCAAGTAAATATCGATACTGGAAATATCAAAATCAAATTTTGCAATTTTTTATAAATTGGATATGTTAATGGACGGTTTAAAGACTACATCGTAGCAGAAGACAGCCTTTCTTTCTTATTTTTAGTTACATTCGTTTTGTTACAAGTCATTTGGTTTTGCTTATTAGCTTAAAATTCTATATATATATAATAATTTTTATGTAATTCTTGATAATTGTTTGAAGTAAACGCTATCATCATAAACCAATTAATAATTTCGGTTGTACATTAATTTAGTCTTTCTAACTTTTAAAATTCTAATTAAGAATTTGAGTAGTATTACTAATGAGTATATATTTTATGGAACATATATATGTACGATTACTGCTTAAATTATGCATAACATATAAAACAAAAGCATAATTGTAATATCACCCATACAAAAAAACATACACATTTATATATGTGTCGCTTCCAAATTTCTTTTACCAAACAAACTGCAAATAATCGCATAATCTTAACAACTTTACAGCTCGTTAACGACTAATGACTGTAATAAATTTTAAGCTACTTAAAACGCCCAAACATGAGAATTACCATATACATGCATATATATATACATATATATATATATATATATATATATACATATATGTGGCACCTATAAAGCAAATAACAAAGCCTAATTGTTGAACAAAATTGTATGCTCTTAAGCGTACAAGCACACTTACTCATATATATACATATATATGAGTTCATGCCAATATATATACAAATAAATCGTTTGTTCTCTCTCCGTGTAATGCATAAAGCGAAAAAGAAACAATTAAGCTTGAAAACATATAAAAGACAATAATATTTAATGCGACGCTAATCCGCATTTACCCGCCAAAACAAATCCGAATGAGTGAAATATCATTTACAACTCAAAAAAGACGGTGGCTGTTTGCCACCAAATAGGGCATGAGTCAATAAGGCCGCCTGCGCCTACCGTTGAACCGAAACAAATATATTATGACAACAAATTTGATGATTGCGGTGGTTAACCAAAAGCAGCTGGGTCGAGTTGCTGTCTTTGACTGTTTTTCTTGGGTTCAAAATCCAGTTAATTGAGTTTTTCTTTTAATTACCAGCAGCGCAAAGGTGTCTGTTCAGCCTGAAAGCGCGCTTTACTCGTCAAACGAGCCAATAAATCAACACGTTGCAATGTCCCCGCCTAACCGTTTACCGGTCCACCAGCATAGTAGCTCACCGATTCTTGATATGCATCGCCTGGTCTGTGTTTTACTCCGTTCCATTTTTCACCCAAGTAAATAGCTTCCCACCAAACTGCTTGCCATTTATTGCAGAATCCCAACCATATAATTGTATGTATAACTTTGTGTACATATTGGTATGTTTGTTGTGTCAACCGTAGTTGGTCTTGTCACTGACAAGCCCAGGTGATGGCCAGCAGCTCCTCACCATGGCTTGGCTTTAGCATGGCATTCCGCTTCATATTCTTCTTCAATTCTCAGGTTACGCTAATGCTCCCGTTAGGGGTAAATAAATCACTGAGCCGTAAGTTGACAGACTGGTTGGTGGCAGTCTGTCATTTTTGCTAATTAATTTAATCGCAGTGACACACACAATGGCTTTACTTTTCTTTTCTCGCTCACTGCCACTGGTCGCGCCTCGTTGATTTTGGTGGCGGATTACACGCGGAACTCGCTTAACTAGCGGTGGTTAAGAGTTAGTGGGTCAGCAGCAGCTAAAAGGAGCGACAAAGCGCAGTCGATGTGGCAGTGGCAGCACCACAAACATCTCTACTAACTTCTGTGCGGTTAATTACCATAGTTTTTCTCAGTAAATGAACGACATGGCAAAGCAAAGTGTGAATAAAATATATAATGTGCAATATTAAGAAAAATAAAATAAAAAATGTTTAAAATATTCAAACGAAAATTGGTTAATCACAGTTAATGCTGATGTGTAAATGATGGAAATTTAAGGAAGGATTTTTCGTTGGGAAAAAGTATTAGAAAGGCCCAAAAACTCAATTTTAAACTCATCCGGTGTATGAAACTATGCACCTAGTGAAGACTAAATCAATATGCACTATTTATTATAAGTTTTCACCAACTAAATTTAGAGATTTTTTCGTTTAAAACAAAACACTTTAAGAAAATTAAATTGACAACATTTATTACTATAATTTAGAGAGTTTAGCGGAGAGCACTCGTTTTACATCTATGAAAGCGATTTGTACAATGTTTATTTACAATAATTGCTTAGAACTGTTTAGAATGAATTTGCACACGAATACTTTTGTTGCTTTTTATCGGTAATTTCCCTTCTATTATTGCCCTTCACGTTCACACTGAGAAACTCTTTCATGGCAGTTTTCTGCCGTTCTATTTCATTTCATTTTCGTAATTTACCACACAGTCCACCCCTTTACAGGATTCTAAAATTTTTTTTTAAATATATATTGTTATCATATTTATTCCACTTTATATATATGCTAATATATTTAGATTTACATATGCAAATTTAAATTTTGAATTCCATAAATTCTCTAATAATCATTTTAAACTTATCATAAGAGCAAAAATTCAGAGAATGCAAATTTAAATTTGAAAAGGCATGACAATATTTACAGCGACGAATAAGGTAACAAAGCGTGTTGACTGAGCATAACAGAGTTGATACGCGGCTCTCTTCCCTGCAAACAAAGAGTTTCAGCAACAAGAATTTCCCTGTGTAAACTCAGTCTAACAAAGTGTAAGGAAGAAAGAGGAGAATAGGGTTACAGGTAAGTATGGAAAAGAAGTAGAGTGAGTATAAAGGTGAGATGAAGTGATAGGTATATTTAATATTATTATTAAAGCTGGAATTCGAACTCATTTTCTTAACAAGGTTCAATGGTTCTTACAAAAAAAGAATGAATTACTACTTAGCATATCCAACTTCAAAAAATTATCACAATAAGTAATTTATTTAAAGAAGGGTGTATTATTATATTGATGTAAGGGTATTGATTATACATAAGAATTAGAAAATTTTCAGCTTATAAGATACTTAAATTTTACAATATTAAAAAAAAAAAAGTTAAGAAGATTTTTTTGGATTATGTTTAATATAAACTAATAAATAAGTGGTTTATTTAAATATAGGCATTAATTGAAGATGTTTAAAAAAGCTAACAGTCAAGATATGTTTGAATTTTGTTGCCAAGTCCCTTATATTTTTAAAACTTTGATAGCACAACATATTTTACTATGTGAGCAAAATAACAATTATAACAACAGTATCGTAAATTCCTTGATAAGAGTTGCAACTTATTTGAAGTAAAAGTTCAATCGCAAACACAACTGATTAAGCTATTGTCATCCCTTGAAGTTAATAGAAAATAGAGTTTTAAATTTTTTTTTTCTGAAAGGTTGTTACCATCCTCTTTTTCCTAATAATTTTGGGAGGATATGGGTAGAAATGTTTACGATATGCGCAAAGCTTATGAAAATTTCTTCAAGTAAATATTTTTGAGGAGAGGTCAATAAAACAGAGATATTGAATTAAGATTTCTTTGATAAATATTCAAAAGCATTGCCACTTACTTCAAATTCTTTTATATAATAAAGTTAAAAAACTACGAATATTTCTAGATTAAAAAGAGAACAAGAAATAAGAGCTGCCGATGCCTTTATACATACCTCTATGAACATATCAAGTTTATAGTTTGGTTGAAATATCTAAAAAAATGTCAGGAAGAAGTAGTAGCGTTCAAACAAATGAACAACAGATAGACAGCTCGTAGTTCTGATCCGATCAAAATTAATATGCCATTTCATGTACATACTTGTAGATATACAAGAAAAAAAAAAAAAAAAAAAATGAAATTGAAAGAAGGTTGGACGGAACATATTTTTGAGGATGTTTGCCACCTCTTTCAAAAATTATTATGCAGTATAATCGAAAGATTAAACAGAAATGATGGAAACGTTCCTTGATACTAAAAAAAATTCGTGTAAAAAACGGATGATGATGAAAATATCCCAATTTCGAGTTTCGAGTTTTTTTTTTGTAGTTACGATTTAAAAAAAAAACTAAATATTTTTGTAAGCTGGCTTACAGTAATATTTACCTAACTTTTTGAACAACAAAGAAGTTCAAAGTTCAAGTATCACTTAGAAATACAATGACAACTATATTAAACTATATTTTAAATCAATTTCGCCATACGGGTAATATTTTTGTAACATGATTATTTATATTCCAGATATTAAATTTTAAAGTTTTTTTATTCTGACACAAATTTCAATTTATTTAATTTGAAAGTAAAAGAAAGTAATGATTTCAAAGAGAAACATTTTTAAACTCTAAAAAACATCAATAATTTCTCCAAATGGGTTCAGGTATGAATATTTTTGTCATCGAGTGAGCATTATTAAAAAAAATTATTTCATTAAATATATTGAGAAGAGGAAATAATATCTAAAACTCATTAATATATAATATTTTTAAAACACAATAATTTATCTAAAAGAAGAATTAAGTATTTTAAACTATTAGGTTCGTTGTAATTACATTATTTCTTCACAATTTTTCAGGAAATAACTTAAATAAATATAAATTGTTTATTCTGGCCTGTAAGTTCTTGAGGTAATAAGTGAAGGAGCTTTATAAAAAAAGCCTATTCGCTAGAATTTTTTAATTGAATATTTTTGTTAGACAACAAAGAAAAATGGTAGAAGTGACAGCTGTTTCGGAAATCACCACATCTCCTCAACAGACTTCTTTCGCCAGGGATCGAATCAACGGATCCTGACATCACAGGCGAGTGCTCTACCAACTAAGCCAACGCCTGCCATGTAATCTGTTGTTGTATTATTCAATTTTTTACTAACCAACAACTATTAAAAATTGTTGTTTTTTCGTGATTCGTGTGAGCTTACCAGCTGACCTATTACTGTGTGCTCTATTTGAAGCGATTATAACCGAATCGTTAAAAAAGCTCAATAACAAACTACTAGTAAATAAAGTTTGAGGCGAATAAAGTAGAAACTATTTGAGAAATTTGAGAAATCATAATTTTTTTTTTTAAATTATTAAGTATTCTGGAAGGTCACCGGTTCGAACGCTGGCGAAAACACCCAAATTATAAAAAAAAACCTTCTAAGCCTTCTGCATGTATTTCTTTATTAATATAAAAAAGCTCCTCAATCAATCAGATGTTAAGAGACGGCTTAAAATAAGTTGTAGGTTTCTCCAAGTACATATGTATGTAAATGATTACATTAATTTTGTTTTTAAATAATTATAATTTTCATGTACATGAAATGGTATAGGATTCTTAACTTTGGTCTTAAGTATATAAATACCAGAAGAATAAGTCATAGACCCCCAAAATTTATACTGATCGTATCAGAATGACGAGCTGAGTTGATATAATCAGATCGGTCAACTATATCGTATAGCTCCCAGACCAGAGATTTTTTCGGATATGAGCTTCTTTATCATAAATACTTCAATAAAATAGTTAAGAGTATAAAATTCTGTATTATATACACATGTAATGCATTACACATTGGAGCAAAAAATGATCGAAATCGGACTATATTTTTTAGCCCTCATACAACCGATTTGTTAGGTTTTGTAGCAAAAATCTACCAAAAAAGCATTTAAGAGCGAAATTCAATATTCAGTACACGTTATGTCAAATATATATTGACATCGAAGATCATTCAAATAGAAAGACTATATCATATAGCCCACATACAACCAATTCGTGCACATATGAGGTTTTGGGTAAAAAACCGGCCAAAAAGCATCTAATAGTGTGAAAACTGATATGCAGAAAACGTAAATTAAATAAATATTGACAATGAAAGTCTCTGCACATAGATTACCTTGAAATGTGTGCTAATACTCGTCCATACAACTGTCCGTTAGATATTTTATTTGAAAAAAAAAGTCTGAGTAACTTGGCATTGTGTAACTATTTAGAAAGATTGAACAAGTAGCTAAATCTTGATTTTTATTTAAAGAAAGTGAAGCATAAATTTAATTTGGCTAATAAAAGTAATGTTTTGATGAGTATAAAGTTAATGATAATTAATTGCCGACAAAATTGTTTGACTGGGCTATTCATTTTTCTTTTTGCTTTTTTTTTATAGATACAAATTAATGAAGACGAAAGTAGAAAATTTTTCATAGCACTATAAAGATGTAATATATTTTGCGCATATTTTGTAATGGTTTTATAATCGCTTGCGATGATTTGGTAACAAGTTATCTCTTTATACTTACTTAAAACAACAACAAAATCTAATATAATTTTAATAAAAAAGTCATGGAAAAACACTGACTAAAAGAAATGAAAAAGTACACACATTTAAGTTTTTTTTTTTTAATATTTTTATTCTTTGGATAAAAATGCTTACAAGCACCATTACGAAGCTTAAATGTATGGATGTATAAAGTATATAAGTACATATAATGAATATTTTCTTACGACTATTTTACATACACTTTACAAGTGAGTAACTAACCCATGACCTGCCTGCTATATCGTTTTAGACTACATGAAACCTGCTAAAATGCTTTGGCTGAAATTGCTGTCGTGAACTTTGGCCTCTCTCCCATTGGCCTCTCGAGTTGACATGAATATTTTAAATTACCAAAAATACACTATGACACTGCAGAATAAGGCATAATAAGAACAAAAGACTTATATGCATGGTTTTATGTACATACATATGTTTTGCATACAAAAAACGCCGACAGTCACTTCAGGCAAAATTGTTACAAGTGGCTCAAGACTTCAATTTAACTACAACAACGGCAAAACTATCTACAATACAGCCTCAATCCAGTAAAACATGTTTAAAATGAATATTTTTAGTTAGTTCTTTTTCTTAAAAAAAAATTTACCAAAAATAGCTGAAAATCGACAGAATTCAGTTAACGATGTTTGTCTGCTTGGTTGCTTGTTTATACGCTTATGCTTGAAGTATTTCACTTGCCGCAGTGAAAAGCGGCAGGAAATGCCAAAGTAGAATAGAGTTTATGTGAAGTGGGTAAGTGAGTGAGTGCATGAGTAAACAGATTTCTATTTTAATAACTGCACTTTGCCGTAGACATGCCATCACACATCACTGCACACAATAAACCATCGCGTCGAGTTCTCGCCTGAGCTTCTATCACACTGCCTTTTGCTGCCACCCTATACTTGGCACTTCGCAGTGGACTTGCAACTTGGCTGGTTGCATGTAGCGCTGGTGGTGGAATTCGTATGGATCAAATGTACTTGGCGACTAGGAGTAGCTTTTAAAACACGCCCATATAATGTCAGTCGTCGCCGTTTTTTCAAGCGTTCAAATGTAGTTTCTTCTGGCTTAGCTCATTTCCTTATTTGGTATACACAACTGATGGTCAGCGTTGCAGAAACAGCTCAACTTTTACGTTATCGATCATGCTAACGATTTCAAGCTCACTGTCATCTTCCTAAACATCGAGCCGAGTAAGGCTTATAATGTCAACTGTGCAAACAGCAAAGAAGTTGGCCATTGAAGACGATTTGTGCAAAACATTATGCATTCAGTGCCACGGAGAGGAGAGTTAACGTTGAATATATCCTAAGTCGAAGAGATGTTATGCCCAAGTGGAAATTTCACCATTCCTAATTAGACCTAACAAAATGTTTGAGTAGCTTACACCAAAGTATTTGGTAATCGAGACTGAGACTGATAACGGTTAAACTAGTGATTGCATTTTGTTAAAGACGAATACTTCTTTAAATTTCTCGAGGATACAGAATGTACTGATCATGGAAGATGAAGCCTTAAAATTTACTAGCTTTGCATATACATATACAATTGGTGCTTTACAACTGCTGAGCTCCTCCCTAAATGTGTAATTTCTTGCCAGAAATACACTCGAAGGGATCGATATTTCCTACCGAGGGGCAACCGAAGTTGCAAAAATTAATTTTGTATAATTATTTTTGTAATTTTTGAAGTTGGTCTTCGTCCACCGATGATAAAAAGTGATCATATGGTGACGGAAAAATGCCTCCCCAAAAACAGCTGGAAGTAGGGTTGAGTTGCCTCAAAATCACAGCTGTTGTCAACGCATTGTCTCCCAATCATCGCAAGATATCTGGGCCCACTATCAGTGCAATAGAATTTGAGGTCAACTATTCTAACCTAGTAAGAATAAAAATTCTTTAGGATATTCACTCCGTATCAAACTTTTGACTATTACATTTCGAAGATTATATGGTTATATTATGTGATCTCTAATGATCTAGATTTTGAGACAGCAAAGCTGTTCACAAGCTGGAAAAAGATGTATAGAGCTATTTTAAAATCGATAATCTTAGGATCACGATTGATAGGAGCATCTATCGTAATTACTGACAATTCGACTCGCTCTATCACTTTGTACTCGACCTCTATTTTTATGTTAGTGTTATTCATTTCATACAAGGAAATGAGTCGATCACCGGGGCTCATGGGACTGGTGAGTTAACGAAAACACAGATCTGCAGTAAGCCTTTTCTTCGCAAGCAGTATCTGACAAGTGCTATCGAAAATACCACTCATAAGACACTTCCCTGAGGGTAGAAGCATCAACAAAGAATGTTGGATATTCTGAACAAGTGCGGTTGATCTTTTGTAGTTAATTTCTAAACCTTAGAGATTATATTTATAATGAAAATAAAAGCATCCGTTGTAAACCGATTTGAAATTCGGCAGGCGAAGTTCCATTGGTGCCTTAACCTTGGAATATGATATGTATAAGGAAATGTATCTCCAATCGAACTAACCTCTTTTTAAATTATATTAGAGAAAACATTACAAATAAATGTAATATGATTTTTTTGTAGCTTTACTGTTTTCAATATGAGACACATGCATGTATGTATAAACGATATCGTGCGCACGCGCATAAGGCATTAATTTCACTTCACTTGCCTGGTACTTACAAATTTTTTAATACCATTTGATGAGCATGATATTTGCTTTAAGTATGGGCAATAAATATATGCATATGCAAATACAAATATACGTATATACGTATGTATGTATATACAAACGCAATATACTAGATTATTTATTTTCAAATTAATTAACACATTTTTATGCACATACAAAAAAGTAAAAAAAGATTAAATTAAAAATCATGATTTTAAAGATTTTAGTTCTAAATAATTGCTTTTAAGTTCTACATTTTTAATATAAAGAATTAAATAAAAAATAACAGCAAAAATTAAAAAAAAAATTAAAAAATCGAATCTAAATAAAATTAATTTACATATTTATATACAGAAAAAATTTATATTAAAAGCATAATTGAAATTAGAAAATTATGTAAAATTTATATTTTTATATATTGAAATTTATTTTAATATAATATTATTTTTTATTGTAAAATCTATAGAATATTTTCCTCGTCCCCTGAACTACTACGAATTTCTCACGCTTCATTGCAAAAACTCGCATTTCTACACTACGCTATTTCCGCACGCCACATGCACTTAACTGTAAACCGCTGATATTCGTGCGTGGCCAACTATCTAAACCAAGTTTAGTTAAAACGTTTTAACGCTGCCGCCGCCAACCAAATCGGCAAGTGGCCGGCAACGTTGAAGAAAGGTGTGAAGCGCGCCAAAGAAAAAGAAAATCAACACCTCGGCAGCGTTGAAGTCTCGTTGAGCGTGGTATGATGGTAAATCGAACTCCGAACAGCGATCAGTTGCAGACTTAAGCTCGCGTTGAACAGTTGTGCGCATGATCGTCGCGTCATTCACAACAAATAACGAATAATCAACCAACCAACATAAGCAACGAGCAAGCCTGAAATTGCCAATTGGATAATTTCTAAAAGCGGATAAGCGTCAAAAGTAGTAGAATAAGAAGAAGGGAAGAAAAAGTCGAGGTCTGAAGGCGCGTTACGTTATTGCTTACATACAAACGCGTTATTGTTGTTACTTTCGTTGTAAAATATATATACATTACTTGTTTGTGTGCTGATAACCAGTTCCCGTAGAAAGGTAAAAAAAGCTACATTCTCACTTATGTACTTGTACTTGCAACACAGCGAACACAGCAAGAAAGTCAAAATACAATATAATATTTATACATGAATACACAATTACATACCCACGCACATATAACAAAGCATTACAGTGTCTTCAAGACTTAACACATTTGATAACACAGCAGCTGCGCAGTCGCAGTCGTCGTAGGTTTACTAACAAACAGTAAAAACCGTAAGAGAAAACTTTTATCGTCGTCAGTCGTGCGGCTAATGGCCAAGAGTGAAGTGTAAAGTGGCAATGGTTTAAAATATTTTCTCCTAAAAAGCCCATTTGTTTAAGACTGATAACAAAGCGAATATATTTATTTAGTGCATCTCAGCGGAGAATTTTGCTCACAAGTTATAGCATAAAAATTTATTTTTTTCCAATTCATAAACGGAAGTTGGTCAAAGTACAATATAAAATAGAGGTATGAATTAAAATATCAAGTAGATAACACGAAAAGTGAATTTCAAAACAAATAAATATAATAAAAATTAAAACCAAACATAATTAAAGATGATATAATTACCATAATATACATATAAATGTAATAAACAAGAGCATAATTTGTTACCATAATATTTAAATTCATTTCATCATTATTTTTGTAATTCTCATAAATACAAATGTTAAAAGCGTACTAAAAATTGAAAATTTTACTTAAATAAAATTAAAAGGTTATGATTTGAAATCATAAATAAAATAAAATAAATATCATAAAAAATTAGAATATAAATATTAAATAATCATTGCGGCCTAATACTATATCTGAAGATATTAATGCTGTAATAAATAGTAAGCAATTTCTATAAAAATATTTAGCTAAAAATTTACATGAAAAATAGTTTTAATAGAAATAGTCCAATTTATACATCCTTACATGGTAAGGAACAATCAAATAAAATACAATAAATAATATAATAATAATAATAATAATATAATATAAATTGTTATAGACTATAATAAAAATAAAATCAAAATTATTGGAATAGTTTTGAGATAATATTATAACTGAAAATTATTGAAAAATTTACCTACAAATAAAAAGTAAAATCGACAATTACAATTTAAGGAGAAAACTATATTAATGGTAAATTTCTTTTATTCTTTAGCAAAGAAAGTTAATTTGAAAAAATGGAAGATCAAATAATTTTGATATCTTGAATTTGGAATTTGAAATAAAAATTAAAACTTAGCTAAATTATCTTTTAATAAATTTTAAAGAAACAACTTACTAATTGAAATAAATAATAGAATCAACAAATTAAAATGTCCTTTTTTAAACTTTTATAGATAAAAGGGTTTAAGAGGAATATTAAATAAATTAGTCAAAGACGCAGAAGAACATGAGAACCAGAGCATTACAAAAATAAAAAATATAATATTTTCTTTCAAATATTATGTATTAAGAATATAATAATTAGGAAATTCATATATAAATATATTTGTAAACATATTTAATAAATAGCAAAAATAATTGGAAATTATATAAATTATAAATCAATTAATTTAATTGGTAATACTAAAAATTTTTAATTAAATAAAAATAATAGTTTTGATAAAAGACTTAATAATTTTAGATTTTATTTATTTAAAAATGTTAGATTTTTTTTAAAAATCACTTAATTGTCGTACTATATATCACTATCATTAAAAAATTAAAAAACATTTAAAATAAATAAATGTAAAATAAAAATTTAATTTTGATTATAGATATAAAACACAATTTGTAAAAACATATTTGAATTTCAATGTATAAAATAAATTTTTATACGAAATTGGATTATGCTTCTCTGATATTTTAAAAATATTGTATAATGAAAAATTTGTATAATTCCTTGCAATTTTTTTATGCATTGAAACTTTTATTATTTTCTTTTAAAATTTTTGAAAGCGTAAACTTCTAAGGACATTAAGAATTTGAAAAAAAAAAATTATCTTGAATATATTGCAGACAATAATGAAAGAAGAAATTGAATTTATGTGGTCAAACAATTCAATTCTATGATTATTACACACGTGCATACATAATTGGCTATAAAACACCTTATATATATATATATATATATATAGCTTTAGCCAGAGCCACTTTCCAACAAGTTAAAGTTGTCATAAAATACATTTAAAATAGCTTACACACACGCATACACTTGTAAATAATCAGTTAGTTGAAAAGAAAAGAAATTCCAAAACGTACACAATTATATACATAAATATTTAAAAACCTGTGTCATATCATCACGTACTAAACGTAAATATGCGTATATATAAGTATGTACGTAGATATGTTTGTAAGTAAATTCAAAAGAAAGTGTTACGAATTGGGTGTGTTCGAACTGATTCGATATCCAAAAGAAATTTATGCTCTTCACAATATTCAAGTCCAAGTGTACAGAGATACATACAAACACACATATATTTTGAATCGGCTTTCAACTCGTTAGCTTGTTAAGCATGCGCGACCACTGTCAGTGCCAGCAGCAGTCAAAACCCGTAAAGTTGTTGTTGTTGTTTTAGCCACTGTCAGACAACGCCTCGCGTCTTGTGCTGGTTTTAATGTTCATTATTGACCCAGTTTTAGCTTTGTTGCACATTTCTTTGCTTTCCATTTATTTTCGTTTTTCTTCATAAAATTGTTGTTTTTGATTTTTAATGAAATTCCAACAAATAAAATTGGTTAATTTAATTGATTTGGTTCTTCCGGCACCATCATCGATGCCGATTTTGGTATCGAAGCGACAAACTCATGCGAATATGCGTGTAAATATGGCTATAGATAGGGAAAGAAAGTGAGTTTGGACCTTCCAACGTGATAAAATATCAATGTACGTACATATGTATGTGTAAGTATGTACACTTGTGAAGAGAAAGTGGTAGGCGGTTTGGAATTTCATTCATATTAAGTAGCACTCAGGTTTGCACTGTGGAACATGTTTATACATGAAAGAAAAAGTTAATCATATAATGGACTAAAATAATAAAAAAAAATAAAAAAAAAATAAAAAATAAAAAATAAATAAAATAAAATAAAATAAAATAAACTAAAATAAAATTAAATTAAATTAAATAGTATAAAATGAGATAAAATAAAATAAAATAAAATTAATTTAAAAAATAAAACAAATTAATTAAAATTTAAAATAATTAAATTAAATAACATAAAATAAAAGAAATTAATAAAATAAAATAAAATAATATAAAATAAAATAAAATAAAATAAAATAAAATAAATAAAATAAAATAAAATGATATAAAATAAAATAAAATAATATAAAACAAATTAATATAAATTAAAATAAAATAAAAAGAAATAAAATAAAATAATATATAATAAAATAAAATAAAATAAAATGATATGAAAAGAAATGAAATGAAATGAAATAAAATAAAATAGAATAACTAAAAATGAAATAATATAAATTAAAACAAATTAAAGCAACAGAAATAAAATAAAATAAAGTAAATGTAAAAAAAAAAGAAAAAAAAAAATAAAATAAAATAGTTAAAAATTGTATAAAATAAAATAATTTAAACAAATGAAATAAAATTAAATAAAAAATAATAAAAAATGAAAAAAAAACAATAAAAATAAAATAAATAAATGAAACTTAATAAAATAATATAAAAAATAAATAAAATATAAAAATGAAATAAAATAAAAAAAATGAAATAAAATAAAATATATTTTAATAACTGAAAAAAAAGAAAAAAAAAAAGAAAATTTAAAAAAGTAAAATCAAATAACATAAAAAAAATAAAATAAATTAAATAAAAAAAATGAAAAATAATTATAATAACAATAATATAAATTAAAAAAATTAACAAATGTAATAAAAAAATAAACAAATGAAATAAAAAAAAATAAAATTAAATAAAATCAAATAAAAACTAAAAAAATGAAATAAAGTAAAAAAAATTAAAATAAAATAAAATCAAAATATATTATATAAAATATTTAATAAAAAAAAGTAATTAAATAAGCGTAATATTTTCCCTTTATCAATTAATAAAAGTCGAGTAACAAATTTATTTGCATCTAATTGCTTAATTCGTGTTTTTTTTTCAATATTCTTACACATTTGATTATAACAATGCAAATACATATGCATTTAGGTATTCATACTTGCATTTCTTTAAGCAATAAAATGTGTTTTTTTTAAAATAATTTTTTGCATTAAAACTCCATATTAAACACATACACATTTATACACACGCATTTCTTTTATCCTTCTTTTTCTTGAGTTGTTGTTATTTCTACTTTCGAAAGAAAGACTGCCCTCGTATTTGTACAAAAACTGGCGTGCGAAATAAATAGTAATCTTAATTTCACTTCACATACAAAGAAAAAGTAGAAATGACCAAAAAGAAGATGAAGGCGCTGGGCATACCAACACGCACGCCTCGAAACAATTCAATTCCTATGAAATGTTTGTTTTCCTGCTGTTGCTCCCACTTAAGCTTAAGTTGTTTGTGTATGAGTGCAATTGCAATTGACCCACATTTAATGCGAATACACTCCTTCATATATATATATATATCATACATACATGTATATATATATTTGCTTGCATATAAAATGCCAGTAGCGTGTTTCTCTCTCCAAGTATGTGTCCTATTATGCTTTACAATTATTTGTATTGCCACTTAAGTATGGAGTTAAGAAATTTTTATCCGCAAGCAAAGCGCTTAGTTTAAATCCACATTTTCATATACATATGTATTTCTTTATAGTACTTACGCATATATGTATGTTGGTATGTAGTGTGCTTTTATAGAATTTTTTTTTTTGATTTTGTGCTTTCATGCAACTTCTATTTACTTCACGCTCACTTGACTTGTAGGTTTGTGGTCTGGATTTTAATGTTTTTGGCAGCCAAGCACAGCATCTTCGTTAGCGAAATCGACAAAAGCAAGCGACGAAGCACTTAGTTTAAGCAGCATGGCATGAAAAAGCATAAGTATGTTTTACATATCAGTATGTGTGCTTAAATGCTGGAGTTTCTTTTAAACTGCAAAAAGCGTAGAATTTACAATTACACATATGTAAATATGATTTACTTACACACATCTATATTATATTTATATTGCTTTAAGGTGAATAAATTGATTTTTTTCAATTGGTGTTGAATCGAGCGTGTTTTTGAAAGTAACTACTAGTAGGGATTGTCTGACCTCTTGGTGTAGTTACTCCGGTGTCATGTGTATATAATTTATTTGGGCTTGCCTTGAATGTTTGGATGATATCGTTGATTGAGATCTTAGCTCAACAATTTCCATAAAGATGCAGTACTTAAACACTTCAAGAACAGCGAAAGTTAGAACCTTATTCACTCGCTTTTACTAATGAAGCCTCAATAATATCTTGCTATTTGACGCGAATACCGAATACATTATATTTAGCTGCGGTTTTTGGCTTTATACTCATCCAAGCTTGAATTGCTTCAAATATAAGTACATCCGTTTTAATAGTCTTTTCACTGGGTCCTAATCAATTATCCAGGTTATTTAATGTTCGAGTGGTTAGAATTGTGTTCTATTATGTGAAAAGTGATGGGTTCAAAGCCAGCGAAGAAAAATTTTCGGAATACAAACTGTTTAAATTCGGTCTTCGCTTGAAAGAAAGTGTCAACCCCTTCGATTTCATTTCTCACATGAAATAAAAGCTCCTCACTAAAATTTATTAGAGAAGGTGGCTGAGAATATACAGCAGGGCTCTTTAGTTGCTTTAAATAGATCAAGACGCACACGACACATTGCATAAACAATCGACCGAAAATTGTTTAAATTACCACTTACGACACATAAAATGTACTGTAAACATATATGCTCTACCTTACTGAAATTCTACTCGATGTCAAAAGAGAAGTTACACCCTCACAGTCCATCTCGACTACTTCCATTGTTACCTCAACATTAACACTTCAAGACGTTAATAAGTGCTCCGGTCATATCTGCAAAAATTTCTATATTATATTCTTTACAATCCGCCGCGATTACCGAGTGGTTAGTATTACGTACTAAATTGTAGAAAATTTTATTTTTCTAGTTGCGGTCGCCCCTCGGCAGAAAATATTAAGCCATCCGAGTGTATTTCTGACATGAAATAAGAAGCTCGTCATATAAATCCATCAGCCGTTCGGAGGCGGCTTAGAATAAACTGTAGGTCCCTCCATTTGTTGGTAAAGACATCAAGGCGCAAACCACAAATTGCAGGAAGAGCTCGGCCAAAAATCACTTCAGTGGTTAAAAATCACCAAATATATATATATATATTCTTTATTTTCATAAGCGGATTCTACCTTTATAACAACATTGTGTATGTGCTTTAACCGTTCAATAGGTATGTTTCGTTTTAATATCACATTGCTTGATATTGATATTTTGTTTCTACTAATGAGATAAGTGACAATAGCTACGAAATTTTTCAGGCACCAATTAGTTTTGAATTCTTTTAATGTTTTTTTTTATAAATTCGTGTAAATTTTAACTAATTTTTCAACTAGGACGCAAACTTTTAAATATTTATAAGATTTTTTTTACTTGATCAATTTCGAGGACTCTTTATTCGAAGAAGTTCTTCCGAAAGCTTTTTTTATACCCCTTCAATTTACTATTTTTAGAATAATAATTAATTTCTATAATAAATTTTATTGAATTTTAGTTTTTGAACGAGGCTTAGCATATTTTTTTAAATTTAAAATATAAAAATATCAATTAATTAAAGAGTATGATAAATAAAATATTAAAAAAAAACTCTTTCTAATTGGTGCCAATTGTATTTCATTGAACTTCTTCTGTAGTAATAGCAGTTTTTATTTCGGCGAAATACAATTTAACTTGAGTCGTTTTTGAAGCATCTTTCAAATATTTCTTTTTTTTTTCAGTATACAATTTTTAAGAGCTTTACAGTTTAGGTCCGCAATATTCAGTGCTTAAAATATTAAATAGTATCCAAACAATATTTAAAGATAGAGTGACACAATATACGCGTAAATATATTCTTTCAACTTTATTTTACTTTTCCCAAAGAAACTTTCTTTCAGAGCTTTTATGATAATTAAAAATCTCAATAACCGATTTATTACTTGTTCAGTAATAAAACTACTCATAGGTTTTAACTCTCCTTCATTAAAAATAATTTTCTTATAAAGAAATTTTTGTACAACTACAATGCAGAAGTAAATTAAAAATAATCTCAGACTTCCGCACATAACATATATCACTTTATAATCCCCAGCAACTGAAAACGCAAACTTGAAACCCTACATATTCACATTATTTCACATTTCTGCGCTTTTGGCAATAATTTCTTTATACGCTGCACATACTTCAATTCTTTTGTGCACAGCATTTATGTGTGTCTATATGCACGTACATACATATGTATATAGATTTCTTCATCTATGTGTACTTATGCTTATCGTTTGGTTAACGTATGTGTGTACATAAATTTCGAAAAAAAAAGAACAGAAGAAGAAACAAAATTCGCATTAAGTGCACTCGCATTGCAATTTGAACTTTTTCGGTTGTATGTATGTATGTATTGCAGTGTGCAAGACAAAACTGCAACAAGCTCGAGGGCGTCAGTGTGAGCTTGCTGGAATGCGAAATTTGGCACTTTACGGTATTACACACTTATACATCGATATGTATATAACCTCAACTATTTTCCTCTTCATTCTTTTGTTGAGTTAAAAGCATAAGCAGCAATAAGCAGCAGAGTTTTGTGTGAGAGTGTGTGGGTGGCAGAGTGTGCGAAGGATTTTTTTTGCAGAATTTCTGTTATTCTTGAACAGCTTTCTTTCATTTGTTTTCTTCAGCGCTTCGGGACGTTAATGAGTACGACAAGCAGAGCAGAAAAAAAAGAGTGTAAAGCATGCAGAAGTAGCATAAAATGAACAAATTTTAGAGTAAAATTGTTGTAAATGTAAAGAAAACAGCAAATTATTAGCAGTTCAATAACAAAAAGGGGCATTAGGGTGGCTTGGTTTATTTATAAAAAAAAATTTTTTAATTGAAATTTTTTTGAAAAACAAAATATTTCTACAATTAAATAACGCTGAAAATCAATGGGTAAATTTAAGTCAGGAAATTTTTTTCAGAGCGTAATAACTAAAACCATGAAAAATAAATAATAAAAAAATCAATCCGAAAAATGAGCACTAAGAGTTGGGTAAAAAATTTATATCTCAAATTTCTCTATTATATTATACTATATTAAAAATAGAAAAAAAAATAAATTAAAGAAGTAGAATAATAAATTTATTGCAAAGAGTGCATATTTCAGAAATTCTGGCTTTTTAAAAATAAGTTTTTTTACATGTAAAAACTAAGACAAAGAAAAAGTTAACTATAAAATATTTTTTTTTTAAACTTTGGAATTTTTTATCTTTATTTTTTGTATGTTTCAACAATCGAAATTTGCAATATCGAAATCCAAACAAAAACAAAATTATTTTCCACAAATATAGGAAATAGAAAAAATTCCAAATGCCTTATAGATAGCCTTGAATAATTAAGATCTTGGAATTTGAATAAAATAATTTAATATTTCGCTCTAAAAATAGAAATAACTAGAATTTTTACTACAATAGTTTCCATATTTCATTAAAAATTTACCAGAAAAGTTTTTCAATACTTTTCCGCATACGCTGCGCTAAGTTGAGCATCGAACAATAGCGTAAGTTAAGAGTATCATACTAATGCATGAATTATTAAAGCTACTTTTAAAATTCACAAAATATAGTTGGTATATATGCATGTGCCTATGTATACTTATAGGTGCAATAGTGATTTATATAAACTTTCTTTTTTTAACTTTTTCTTGAATTTTTTTTTGTTTTTTAGTTATTTTTATTTTATATATAATTTTTGCCCTCACCCAAACTACTGCTGCTGTTGTTGTAATGCATTTTAAGTTTAACAAGCAAAGAACAAGCACAATTTACAGTTTCATTTACGCTTCTTACACTGCTTTTACAGAACACAAGTACACACACATATAGATATAGGTACATGTGTAACTGCTGTACTCAACGTTATACACATTAACACACACGCACGCTTAAAATGTTACTAAAGCGTCGACGACGGTGTTGTGCTGACATTGCGTATACGCCCAAGTGTCTCAACTGTGTAACAAAAGTTTTCATTGTCTTATTTTCAGCACTTTGATTTTATTTTATTTTTGTCCTTTTTTTGTTGTGTGCAACTTTCACACACAGGCACACGCGCTCACGTATACCTATTTAACCCACTTTTCTCGTATATGTGTTTGTATGTGCATTTTTTGGTTAATGTACGTATGAGCGTAAATGTGTGCGAGTGGCTGTATGCACTTTGTGTTATCTGCACCCAAATCGACGCTTACACTTTCCAAATAGTTTTTGTTGTTGTTTTAATTATAGTGTTTACACTATGCTTCAGCAACGATGTCGCTCTCAACGAAACACTATCAACGACACATGACGACACGACGGCAATAACACGACAGCAAGGGACTTGAATATAAATGTTGCATGCAACCAGCAACCAAGCAAAACCAACAACAACCAGGAACATCGTGTAGTTTACAGTATTTGTAGCAAGTATGCGAGAGACTATCTAAATGGCAGCAACAGAGGTTAAAATTATAAACATAAAACTGAAGCAACAACAATAACAGATACAAATATATCAGCAGCTATTTTCACCTTAATTCCCACAACGTGTGCTCGCATTCAATGGCGTCAATATGCATGTACGAGTATATGTAGTAGACACCAGTTTACAAGCGGCAGATGCCTGACGCCAACTGCCCATTTGCCATGGCTCGCTTGTTGTTGGCAAGTTATCAAATGTTGCAGCCGTCGAATCGTTGTAGTTCACTGCTGATATCATGATGATTCTGCTCTGATCTCAGTTGGTATATTCCTCACTACTGACGCTTGCAGTAAGGTGTCTTCTGCGTTGCTTTGTTCGATGTGCCTTTGATGTGTTTTTTTTGTGGTTGTCGATGAGATGAGTTTCACCTTCAGCTTTGGACTTAACTCGCGTTTGCTTTAAGTGCCTTTTTACAAGCGCCATGACACACCTTTACTCTGTTGGGTGGGCACTTTTCACACTTCTACTTAAAAATTAAAAACGTAAAGGAAAATAAAATAAAAACTTTACTTATACACACACATATATGTATATATATATATATATATATATAAAATATAAGTGAGCATGGAATTGAGCTGAAAAAAAGTAAACGAAGAAAAGAATGCAACAACATAAAAGTTTAAGTTTTATAAATAGTTTCGAGTCCATCAGTGATGTAATTCTTACATTTGGTATAGAAACTTTCTTCCCCAATATTGACATACTTTTAAAAGAAGAAAATATGTTGGATACTCAGCTACTTGTGTTGTGGCTTTTCTAATCGAACAAGTGGATTGACAGTAGACTTTTTAATGACACTTTCGAAAGTGTTGTAATTGTCTAATATCTTAAAAAGTTTCTTTACAATTATTTGGGGTTAGCTAAAAAGTTAAAACACAAGTCAACAGTAGTTTTATGGTTATTTTGTAGTTGTTTTCGAATTCTGTTATTGCTTATATTCTATTATTAGTGCTTATATGTGGAACTAAATACTTTTTATTATTTTATTTCACTTTGATTTATTTTATTTAGTATTATTTTAAGTTTTATTTATTTAATTTAATAAAATGAATTCGAGTCCAGGCTCGAGCATCATTCAAAATTATAGAAAATAAATTTTTCTAATTGCGGTCGGCCCTCGGTAGGGAATGTCAACCCTTCTGAGTGTATTTCTGGCATGAAATAAAAGCTGCTCATAAAAAAATCCATCGGCCGTTCGTAAGCGGCTTAGAATAAACTCTATATCCCTCCATTTGTTGATAAAAAATATCAAGACGCAAAACAATTAATAATAAAAAATCGCTTCAACCGTTAAAAAATATATATTCCAATTAAAAAAAAAAAATTATTAAGGGGGTATTCTAGTGTAGAGGCCCGAATTTCGACCTTTTTTTTGGCAATTGATAAAAAAAAGGCATTTGAAATCTTTGCAATCAATTTTTTTATCATTTGTTTACTTATATTTCAAGAGTACACAAAAATAATTAAAAAAAAATTTTTTTAATGGAGTTATGAGTCCTTGAAGTAGAGTGGAAGAAATGACGTGTTCTCTTCGCCATGGTATGGCCGAGTCGATATGGATGCCGCGTCAGAAAAATACCTTTATCTCCGAAAATAATTTGAACTTTGAAAAATCCTCTTACAGACATATTTTCAAATAGTTAAACTTTAAAAATATTCAAAAAAAAATCGAATTTTCCAAAATTCTAGAATTTTTTAGAATTGTTTTATTTCTTCTATTTCATTTCACGTTATTTATTTTATTTTATTTTTTTGTATTTTATCTCATTTTATTTTACTTTATTTTGTATGATTTAATTTAATTTAATTTAATTTATTTTAATTATTAAAATTTAATTTTTTAGTTTATTTTGAATTACATTATTTTTTTTATTTTTTTATTTTATTTTATTGTTTCTTAGTTAATTTTGTTTAAATTATTTTATATTTTTTAATTCGTTTTGCTTTGCCTTAATAAATTTTTTGCATGATTGGTTTATTTTATTTTAATTTAGTTTATTTTATTTTTATTTTATTTTCTATTTTTATTTTTTGTTTGTTTGATTTTGTGCGTCCCAACCTACATGCTTTTTACTCCAGAAAACTTTTCTAATATACTTACTGCTGCTTTTAAAATAAGAAATATTCGCTCTTGGAAAATAGTCCGAAAACAAACTGCACGCAAGATTGTTAAGAGTATAAGAAACAAAACAAACGGTAAAGTTGTTGTTTTTCTCCTTTCTTGGTAGCTGCAAGAGCAATGTCCAATACAGCTGCGTTATGTGCATGTCAACAGCAAGTTAGACAGTATCAATAGAACATGTTCATATATACACGCAAAAGTTTTAGTAAGTGGTAACAGTTGGTTAAGTTTCTTAAGCTGCCGATAGGAGTCACCCTCATGTGATTTTGTTAGTCTCAGATGAATAGCTGTGTTGGTGTTCTTGTTGCTACACGTGCATACACATATCGTCTACGTGTACATGTGTGAGTGCGTTTAGCAGTATTAACAGTTTTAGTAGTTGACATTTAGATTTTTGCTTAAGGAGCAACTGTGCTATCTCGTGGTGTTACCGTTGTTGTTGTAGTGTATATCATTTCAAGTAGCTCAACGCCTGCTGACTCATGACCCACTCAAAGCCACATAAAGTCAGTGGGGACATAATATAACAAGATTGCGATCTCTCACATACCCAGGTGCGCATGCATTTATATATATATAACATATATTTGTCAACCATGAAATATATGTATGCATTTTAAGTTTAAAAGTTGTATTACAACTTTGTCAATTAGCTCACGATGCAAGTGAAAGCATGTGCAATGTGCATATGGGAGAAGAGAAAACCCAACATACATACATATATGCACACACTTAAGCTGACAGAATTTTTAAATAATCCGGGTAGAAAAAAATGGACAAATATAAGTTAAAAAAAGGTTCTATCAAAAATTTACGTTCAACAATTTTCAGAAAATTCTTTAAATTTTATTAAATTATACAAGAAAAATAAGAGAATATTTTAGATGGGAAAAATAGTTTTCAAATTTTAATCTCTGAGGAAAAATAAGAATTATTTATAATTTTCGAAACAAAAATTTCGAAACACACATACTGCAGCAGCCTGAATTTTTAAATAATCCGGGTAGGGAAATATGGAAAACTGTTACCTAAGCTGTTTCCATCAAAAATTTCCATTCAATAATTTGCAGAAAATTATAAAATTATACAAGGAAAATAAAAGAATATTTTAGATGGTCAAAATGGTTTTAAATTTTAATGAGAAGGCAAAATAAAAATTATTTAGAATTTTTGAAACCAAAATTTCGAAACATTGGTCGAAAAATATTTCGGAATATTTAAAGAAATATTGTTTTCCAATAGAAAAAAAACACCTGAAACATCAGAAATTGAAAAAAAAATCAAATTTTCCAACAAAACCTAAAAAATTCAAACGAAATATTTGAATTTTTAAAATTTAAAATTTTAAACTAATTTTATCAGATAATTTCGAGCTATTCGCAGGAGCAATATTCGAACAAATAAGTAACAACAATAATTTATTACAATAATACAAAAATAAAAATTAAAAGTATAATAAAAAATTTAATTAAATTATATTAAAAAAATTAATGAATTAAAAAAATTTAATTAAATGTTTTTAAAATTAAATATAAAAAAAATATACATAAATATATGCATATATTTTTGAAATACAAAAATTTTACAATATTTTTGGAAAGAAACAGGTTGTTTTTATAATATTTAATCCTCGCAATTTCAAAATCACTATTTCGGTTTAAGATAATTTATTGAAAAATTTACATTTCTAAAAAATGATTGATTGCAAAATAAAAAAAACCTTGTTTTAAGATATTCTTAATTGATTTGAAATAAATTTTTCAAATTAAATTTTCACACTCACACCAATCTAAAAATTGTCCCAATTCTGGTCATAAAAACCATTATAACAACGTTAACGGAACTTTCACTTTTTAAAGTAAAAAATCCAACAACAGCAGCAAAAAAAGCCTGTCGGGCAACTTTTTCGTTGAAAAATTAACTGCATAAATGAAAATAAATATGTAACAACATAAACACACACATTCATTCGTTTGGTTCAATAAATGTACATTTACATACGTACATATCTACATACACATTTTTTAAATATGTCGACTTTGAGATTTCAGATTTTCACACCGTAAAATAAGTAAATGAGTTCAAATGGACTCGTTATTGCAGTTATTTACATATTTCATTAAAACACATACGCACATATAATATAAATTAATTGATTGAAGCCAATTTACGTGTATGTAAATAGCAATCATATTTAACTCTTAATTGCCATTACAATTTATTTCAGTTTTCTTTTTTTTTGCATTTCATTTTATAAATTCAATTGGTTTGCATTACATTTCTCCTGCAATGTCAAGAATAAAAACAAATGTTATTTGTTCAAGTTGTTGCTGTTGTTAGTACTTATACAAGCATATACAAGCATACATGCACCGGAATGCAAGTGCATATTTATTAAAAAATATATTTGTAAGAGTGAGAGAAAATTCATTGTTTTCTCTGAAGCCATTGCAATGACAGTCTTCATTAAAAACAATTCATTTGCTAAAGTTGTTGCTGTTTTCCTTTTGTTTGACTTGTATTGCTCTACAACCTGCCTGCGTGCCAATATGGGGTTGTTGTTGCTTTAATTTTTTTTGTTTTATGTTTTGTTGAAAAGAAAGTTGCATTTCCTTGGCATTACTCGCATACACACGTACTTATATATGTGTATAAATATTTTACATACACATGCATGCAAATATGTATGTATGTAAATAAATATGAATTTAAACGTTGAGTGCATACATAACTGCAAGGTATTGATGGCACTATGCCAAGCTGTCTGAACCGAAAAATAACAGTAATTACATGTGATAAAAATGTAAAATATAAATAAATATAAAATAAAATAAAATAAAATAAAATATATATTATAAAACAACAAATAAACTCTAAAAAATTAAATAAAGTAAAATAAAATAAAATAATTTAATATATAAATAAAATGAAATAAAATAAAAAAAACCAAAAATAATGTAAAATAAAATATAGTATAAAAAATTTAAATGAAGTAAAATATTAAATAATTTTAAACAAAATAAAATTAAAGTAAATTTAATAAAAGGAAAATAAAGAGAAATAAAAACGAACAATAAATAAATAAAACTAAATGAAGTAGGCAAAAAATACAGCACAATAAAATAAAATAATTTAAACTAGGCTTAAATAAAATAAGAAAATAAAATAACAGTAAATAAAATAGTCTTAACAAAAGTAGAATAAAAAATAAAATAAAAATATACATTGATGTTTGATAATATAAAATACTCAACAACATGAAATAAAAGTAAAGCAGAATAAAATAAAACAGGTATGAAATAAAGAAATCAATGTGAAATATAATTTAGTTTAATAAAAGGATTATAATAAACTAAAATAGCATAAAAAGTTAAAATTAAATTAAAAACTTTAAAAGAAGTAATAGAATAAATAATATTAAATTAAATTATATTTTAAAAAGTATAAAACTTTAATAAATGATATAATATATAATGTAACAATAATAATAAAAATAAAGAAATAAAAAATAGCAAAAAGATGAAAAAAAAATAAAATTTAAAATTAATGAACTAAATTAAAATAGAATAAAATAAAGTTTTTTTTATCAAATCATGTTATATTAAATTAAATTAAAAAGTTGCAGTGAAATGATATAATATAAATTATTTATGTTATATTAAAATATCGCAATTTTAAGCAAAGCTATCCCTGAACGTTCGTATACCGTATTCGTCAATTTAGCGTTTGAAATTGGTATGGCTTTCCTTGTTGGCACACTAAATACAATATTAAATATAATAAAATTAATTATAGTAAAGTAAATAATATATGTAAAGAAAAATAAAAATAAAAATGAATAAAACAAAATAAAATAAAATATAATAATATAAAATAAAAAAGGAAAAAAAAATTAATAAAAAAAGAATAAGAAGTTGTGAAAATAAATAAATTAAACAAAAATAAATAGTTAAATAAATTGAAAACATTAATATGAAAAAAAATTTAAAAATAAATAAATAAACAAAATTAAAATAACACAAAATTAAATAAAAGTTTTGTGATATAATATTAAGTTAAATAATAAACAATTAATGATATTAATAAATTAGATAAAAATTTACAAAGAAATAAAATAATATAAATTATTTATGCTGTATTAAAATATCGCAATTTTATCCATGAACATTTGCATGCAGCACTCTGCCCATTTAGCAAGTGAAATTGGCATGCCCACATCCTTGTTGGAGCACTAAAAATATCGATGAGGCAAAAATGAGAATTTCAAGTGGCTAGATCGGTATACAAATAAAAACATGCAGGTCAGATTATTGCAGGAACAGAACGGTCTACTGCGTCCTTGCTCTGGAATGCTCGATTGTGAAATGCAAAGAAGCTCCGAAGAGTGTTTGTAAAGAGGCAGGGAGGCACGTGAACGTAAGCCACAATCCTTGTACGTAAAAAATTAAAACGAAATAGCTACTTGTGTCTCATAAAGCAATACAACCTGTATGTTTCTATATATACTGAAAATATTTGGTACTGTGCAAAAAAATATTTAACGTTGAGGAAATGAAAAAGCGAACTGTGAGGCCGGCATAAAATATATTAAAATTCGAGACAGTGTAAACAGTGAATTCGTGCCGGCCATGGTCACCGTTAAATACTTTTTAACCACACTCTACACTGCAGAAATGCACATGAGTGCAAATATATGTTTATAAGTGAACTTGCCACAATTCTCACAGCGAAAGTAGTTCATATGTATATACACATATAAATTTTCCCCGGTCTTACTTTAGTGCGCTTTCGAAATGCTCACTGGCATTCATTCCTACAGACTTACATATACTATATATGCAAGAGACCAACAGCGGGCTTACTTATGTATATTACAATGAACTTGAAGCAGTTATTTTTCCATAAATATTTTTATCTCACCTCATACACCGGATAGTGTTGTAAGCAATTTTCTATGACTGTGTTAGTGGTGGCTATGAGGCAGAAATGTGTGCTAAATTGGCTATTCTCAAGTAGTAAAAGGGAAATGAGCTCACATATCGAAAAGTGGCTATCATTATTAAGCACTTAAGGGAATATAATATGAAAATAACCAATTTGAATAAAATTAAATTTTTTTACAAATTAATAAATGCAAAAACTTCAAAATTAATTTTAAAATAAAATTGTTGAACAAAATATTAATTTAAAAAAGTATTTAATTAATTAATAATAATATAAATTAATTTAATTGATCAAAAATCTTTCGCTTTCTTGCAGCACCATGAAATTCGTCCTACTCCTCTGCATCCTAAGCGCTGTGCTGCTACAAATTCAAGCCTCTCCCGTACAATTGGTCGAACGTCAGGAGCGTGCTATTGCGCGACAACAGGCCGTAAATGAGGTGGCGCCCGCTGCAGCACCAGTCGATGATGATGACGATGATGACGACGATGATGATGATGACGATGATGATGAGCCCGATCTAGGCGATCTTGTGGACGATGATGATGGTAAGAGTGCGCTAAGCGAACAATCGTTATCTTCACTCTCATGCAATTGAACGCAATAAATACCCACACAAAAATCATAAAAAAAAAATTTATTTAGTAGTTTCTTTTTGGTTAAGCAAACGAGCAAATTGAATTTAGCAATTTGTTGTATTTTCATTTGCACTCCTCTACGTCTGGAACCGTTTTTCTACGTCTGAAATGTGATTCAGAACTATATATCGTATGTATGTATGTAAATGCTGCTGATGACTCTGGTGACTTTTCGTAAATTGGTTTGTTTGTTAATATTTTGTTTTTGTTTCTTCTTTGTCTTCGTTTCTTTTGATTTTACTTTGTTCTTCTTCTAATATTTTTTCATACTGTTTATTTTTATTTTTCCATATTTTTTGTTATTTTTCTTATTTTCTTATTCTTCTGTTATTATCACATAGCTGTCATAAGCAAATGTGCACGTTTCTTTACAAAAACAACATCACTGTTGTTCTCTGGTATATTTGTTATTATTATTGTTAGCTCATTTTTACACCGATTGCAAGCTATTGTCAGATCGACTTTCAACTTTAAACCGTATGAACTCAACTGAACTCAACTGAACTGAACTGAACTGAACTCTAAAGCAGCGCAAGCAATTGTTGTTAGCACCAGCACAATTCCATCAGCACCAAATCAACAAGAATTTCTCTTTCTAGCTATCTGCGGATATCTATGGTATACATGGACTTCTATGTACATATGCATATTAGGGTGGTTCAAAAAGAAATTATAATCAAAACTTAAAATAGAAAAAATTAATAACAATAACAACCACTTATTTTTAATAAAGGAAAACACTATGATTTTCTATAGAATTTTTAATATTATTTTAGTATTTATTAAGTAATTTTAATTTAATTACAAAACAACTTTGTATATAAAATATATTCACTTTTTTAAAACAAAGTCTAACAACCTGCACAGGAAACAATTTAAAATAATTTTGAATCAAATCAAATATTAGGATATAAATTAGAAAAGTTTTATATTTTTCAATTCGAAAACTGTACCGAAAAATAAATTAAAATTGTATCTTGGAAAGAAACTTTAAAGACAAAAGTTTAAATAATAATAAATGAAAAACAAAAAATATTGGCTAAAAACAATATTTAATGGTAACTTATCGAAAAAAATTTGTTTTTTAATTATAGAATATATTTATACCTCATTTACACCAACTATAGCAGCTCACAGAAAACATTGGAAAGTTCTGTTTAATTTACATTATATATACTAAATTTATATTTCAAAAATAACAACGATTCTTGAAAAAAAAAATATTCCTAAATAAGAAATATATTTTTAATATAAACTTGGAACAACTTTTGCTAATGTTTGAAGTTGAAACCTTTATATATATATATAATTTTTTTATGCATAACTATTTTATACGTTTAGCACCGCTTAAAAACTTGAATTCTTTCTAAAAATTATTGAATTTCAAGACCTAAAATTAATTTGTTTCATTTGTTTAATGGTCTTTAAGTCTTAAAAGTTGATAATTTTATAATATTTGTTTAATAAAAACAGCAAAAAATAAGCAAAAAAATAGATGCCTTCGGCCATGCTTTAGTCTTTATAACTTTCATGCAAAATTCGATTTCGATGATTTTCCGTGTCGATATGAACTTGAACATACGTCTGAAAAATACCAAATTTCATGCTCTTAGATGATTTTTTGGCGAATTTTTTACCCAAAACCGATTTCGGCGAATTCGGAACAAATAAATTTCACGTTCTTAAGAATTATTTAGACGAATTTATGACACAAAATTTAAAATCTTAAAAATTGTTGTGTGTATGAAATAGTGGTCTGATCCGGCCGGTTCAAACAAATGATCGTTTAAACGTACAGGTGCATCTGCCTACTAAGTTTGGTTGAAATATCTCAAAAACTGAGTGAGTAGTAGTTTGCGTTTAAACAAACAGAAGGACATGAAAGTATAAAAATTACTTGAAATCAAATTATTTTAGCATATTTTTTTTTATAAAACAATTGCACAAGAAAGAATACATTTAATATTAAATCGAAGATAAATTGAAAGTAAGGCCATTACAAAATACTTAAGTTTTACTAAGAACTTTATACTTACCTCCAGGAAAAAAACTTCTAAGATATTTTCAATAAGTTTTAATAAATTTTCAATTAAATGTTATTAATAGGTTTTAAAAAATATTTTTTCATATGTTAATTCATTTAAATATTTTTTATCATAATAATAATATTAATAATTTTTTAACTATTTTTCTTATTTTAATTTTTTTCTATAAATTTTTTTTTTCAAAATTTATGTACCACCCTAACATGCATAAATAAAATCTTACTATGTAGCATCGTTAGCAGCACCGTCACGTAAAAAGCGCACACACCGCCACCTGCCGGTCATGCAACCCCAGCACAAAAGAATAATCCAAGCGCAAGCGAATTGTATATTACAATAACGTGTTTGTTTGTTTGTTTGTTTGCTTGTCCATAACAAAATTTTGTTCTTTTACTTTCATGTACGCTCTGTGTTTTAAAAACAGTTGTATTTCTTTCGGGGCTTTCAGATGATGACGACGATGAGGAGGATGATGATGATGAGGAGGATGATACGCCACAAGGACAAGCGGCGCCAGCAGCCGGTGCAGCTAGCGATGATGATGAGGAGGATGATGATGATGATGATTATCTAGACCGTTTGTTCGATGATATTTTGGGCGGTGGGTATTCGCAAAATCTTAGTTGGGGTTTTTTTATCAAAAAATATCTCATTCACCACAGATGATGACGACGAGGATGATGATGATGAAGACTCCAGCCCTGCTGTTGCCAGTGCGCCCGTAGCCGCTGTACCAGCTGCACCAATCGAGGATCTCGCACCCGTCGGCCAATCTGCCTTGAGCGGCGGCATCTCCGATGGTGTTGATCTGCCTATCGAAAGTGGTAATGCTGCCGATGCTGCAGCTGCGGGAAATTCTGCTGATGATGCCATTGCTGCCGCCAGCAATAACAACGAAGGTGAACAAAATGTTTTTTACGATGAAGAATTAAGTAGTAATATTATAGAAGATGGCAGTAGTTTAGAGCCACTAATAGATGAATTAAAATTACAAGAACAAGAACAAAATCAAGAAGGTGAAGAAGAAGAAGAAGGGGAGGTATTAGAAGAAGGTAGTGTCGTTGATGGTAGCGATGTTGTTAGTGATAGCGATAGCGACATTCATGGCCATGTTGCAACAGACATTGACACACACATCACCAATACAAATATTCATCTCATAACGCATGATACAAAAACAAATACAAATACAAATACAAAATTCCATAATAATCAGTCACCAATATCAACAACATCCACGTCACAGAATCTCAATAATCAAATTCATGATCATCATAACAATAACAAACAATCGCTGAAAAAAACACCAACAGTAACCACCACAACAACAACGAAAACAATAAAAACCACATCAGCAACATCAATTAAACCAACAATAACAAAAACAACTAATACAAAAACAACACATAGTACTAGTGGTAGTAACGGTAGCGTTAGCCCAAATAAGAAGCAACAGTTGCCAGCGCAAAGTTTGAAGGGCGGCAATGTTGCTAACGCCGCACAACCAGCAGCTGTGGCAGCAGCTGCCAACCCAGTAGCTAACGCAGTCACAACTGTTGCTTCGAATTTGAATAATAATAATAATATTAACAATAATGATGATGATGATGATGATGATGATTACGATGAGGAAGATGATGATGATATTGATGACGGAGTCGCTGAAATTACAGGTGCCATAACAGGTGATGACGAAGAGGAGGACGACGATGGCGAAGATGATGATGATGACGACATTATCGGCGATAACATCATCGAGGCAAGACGTGAAGCACGTGAGTCTAAAAATCAATCAGCCACTAAGAAACACGTAGCAACAGCTAAGGCCAAAAAATCGACAAGTGCTTTGAAGAGCAAAAAGGCGCTCAAACAATAGATATGCAAGCAAGCCAATGAACAATGACTAAAATAAAAAGTAATTTAAATTAAAGAAAATTAATTAGAGAAAACAGAAAATTGCAAAAAAAACAACAATCGAATGAATGGACTTGAGCTTTTCTGAAACATAAAATTATTAAATTAATAAATTATTAGTTACGAAAATTAGTGCGAATCCATAGACAAACAATGAACTTAAGCGTTTGAATTTAAAAATATTTTTTTTTTAAATTGTCGTTAAACAACTTTGTACCTTTTTCTGCTACACAAATTTGATGCGTTAAGCGTTTGGTGCTAGTCAAAATAACAGTTTATAACTTGCACAATGGCACAAATACGAATACACAGCAGCCAATTTAAGCCCTATAAGTAGAGTAAAAATTTAAATTCTTTTTTTGTTAAAAATAGCAACAAAGTTATTGTAAAATAACATTTAATGCACTTTTAACATAAAAATTTAAAGAGCTGCTTGTTCATACACTGCACTTGTTTAGGAAAAAAAAACGTATATATATATTTATAAACAACAAAAATTGTAACTAATAGTTTTCAAGCATAAAAAATTATTTGTAAAAAAATTTGCTACACAAAAAAAGTAAAATTGTTAAAAATCTAAAAGAATTAGTAGAAAAAATTAAGGTTGAAGGGAAATCGACTAAGAGCCGTTGGTATAAGCCACCAGTGTAAGCTAGTTAGTCGCATTCCCGAGGCAGCGCTAAAAAAAAAATTAAAAATTAAAAACAAAAAATATTTTAGTACGTAGCCCTAATTATTTAATTTATTTATTTAATTTTGTAAATTATTTATTTATTTATTTATTTATGTCTCTCCTCTATAAGCCGTTAAGTACACGATGTCTGTCTATTTTCTAAACATAAAAAAAAATACTAAAAAAATAAATATTTAATGTAGTCTGTAGCTTTTGTGTAAAAATCGTAAGAATTTGTTTTGGTAGCGTACAGAATTTCACTATCACTCATGCATACACATACGTACATGCATACACATGTACATATACTCGTAGCACCAACTTTCATTATAAATATCACAAAAAAAATATACAATTTTCCATTAATTTTTTTCTGCGCTCGCCTTGCTCCGCTTTCTCAGGCTGTTCTGGTTTCCTCTGCTTTGTGAAAAGAAAAAAAATTATAATACTTATATACTTACACTTTCACATGCTACTCTCTCCCTCTCGCTTATACACACTTTCACTAATTTACACGCATTCTCCTTATTTCGCTTTCTCTATCTCCCTTTGTCACAATATTTGCTGATAAATTGCTTTTGAAATAATGTCAAAGGTAAACCAAAATCGTTGTGGATTGGAAATGCATACATATAAATATTTTATTAATTTTGAATTTAAAAAAAATTAATATCATTTATTTACATACAAAATATCAACAAAAAAAAAAAAAAAGTGTAGAAGTTGTGGTGTTGGTACGGATGCCGAAACTATGCTTGAAAAAACCGAAACATGTCAAATAAAATGTCGTGATAAAATATCTTTTTTTGCATACATTCGTGTATATTTACATCTTCATATCTTCATATAAAATTTTTAATTTCTCATTTTTTTCAATTGTCAGTGTGAGATTTTCTCGCTTACACACATTTTTTTTTCACAAAAAAAGTTCATTTAAAATCACAATTAAAATTCCTGCATGTGAATTTATGTAAGCCATACAAAATTTAGACACACTCATACACAAACATAAATCTGCAGAAGGCGAGCGCAGCACATTTTTTTCTTCCGAAAACAATTCCAAAGTAATTACGAGCTATCAACTGTATTAGTTAATTAATTTAGCTACAGTTCAAAGTTGAAACAATGCAGTAAAATATATTTATAAAATAAAACATAAAAAAATTCCTTTATACAATTAAGAGAAAAAGTCAATAAAAATGAAATTTTAAAATATTGAATTTTTGAGAATATGAAGAAAATCTTGCGTTTTATTTCACTGAGCTGCATCGTCCACGAAATGGTAGGCTTGCATGTAAGACACTTTTGTAGATATATGAGTTGTTTTTTTATTTCAAGTTTTGTTTGGCATCGGTACCTAGAATTTCTACAATGTCTGCAAGTATATTGTACTTATATATGTTATGGTGGTTAAAAAAAAAAAAAAAACCAAAATGAAATGCTAAAGGGTTTCCATAATTTTTCTTTTAAAATTTGCTCTAAATTTCAACAAAAAAAAAAAACATTTGTTTAGAAACTACAATTTTCAAGATACAATATACAATTTTCGCTTTGATTAAAATAAAAAAAAATTAATAGTATATTTTTTCAAAATTTTCCATAAATCAGTACTTGAATACTGCGAAAATTAACCTATAAATTATAACTGCTTTGAGTGTTTTTCCGTTTGCTACTTAATGAACTTTAGAGTTCTATTCCGTATACTACTGCTGATTACTTTTACCTGCTTTCAAGAGTTTTTAATTTTTTTTTTATACTCAACGACAAATTTATTTTAACCTTCATGCATTTATTTATCAGTAAAATTTAAAAAAATAATATATAAAGTAAGTATTCACTCATATTTTCACATTAATTCCTCTTCACATACATTTTTATAAAACGGAGTACGTTATAAATATGTATATATATTGCAGTAAGTTCCAAAAATTTTCGGGTGATATTATTGGGCTTTTGGCGCAGTGCAAAATGGAGTTTGGTACTTAGTTTAATATAGCATATTGATGGTTTGGACTAATTTGTATTAAAAAAAACTAATTTAATTAATTAATCCTAAAATTATTTTAATTAAAAGAACTAAAATTTGGTCTTAAAAATTATAAAATATTCTGACGTTGGTTTTATAAACATTTTTCTGGGAACTTCATATATATTAACCAAGTAGTCACAATATTGCGCACATTCAGGCTTTTAAATTTTAAAACACCATTCAACGTAGTAATTTTATATTATTTATAATTTTTATAAATTTTATTTTGATTTATTTCAATTTGTTTTATTTTATTCGCTTTAATTTAATTTAATTTTATTTTATTTTGCTGTACTTTTTGTTATTTTTTAATTAAATCTAATTACGTTTATTTTCTTTTAATACATTTTTTTACTCATTTTAATTTTAATTTTAATTATATTAATTAATTTTAATTTTTAATTTCAAATTTTTTTGTTTTATATTATTTTGTTTAATTTTTATTTATTTTGTGTTATATTTTTAATTAAACTTTTATTTTTAATTTTTTTTATATTTTATATTTAATTTAATTTAATATGATTTTATTTTCTTTTAATTTAATTTTGTTTTATGTTATCTTTTTAATTTAATTTAACCTACTTTTATTTAATTTAATTTTTTAATTTTATTTTATTTTACTTTAAATAATTTTTCTTTATTTTGTGTATTGTTTATTTAAGTTTATATCATTTAATATTATTTAGTTATTTTTTTTGTAGATTTTTATGTATTAGGCTCATTTGATCTGCTTGCTTTGCGGTGCAATAAAATAATTTTATTTCATCTTCTTGCCCGACGTTTTGCTAAATATATTAGCTTATACGGGGGCTTATTTGTATGTCTTTCGTATATGTCAAAGACAAAATATTGTGGAAATTATACCTTTTTAAGCCCACGAAATACCTAAAATATTTAGTAAAACGTCGAGCAAGAAGGTGAAATAAACTTGTTTTATTTGTCAAAAAAAAAAAAAAGCCAGATCAGATGAGCCTAATGCATAAAAGTCCACAATAAAATACGACATGATCGTCCCAGAAATATTTTTTTAATTATTTATGTTATTTGCTTTCTTTTTATATATATATATTTACCTATTTTGTTTTGTTTTGTTTCGACTTAAATTGTTTTATTTTATTTTATTTTTAAGATATATATTATTTTTATAACCTATATATTTTGTTTTACTTTTTTTTAATATTTTGTTTCATTTCATTGTCATTTATTTGCTTTAGTTTATTTCCCATTTCAATGTTTTTTACTTCATATTATATTTCTTTGGGTTATAAATATAATTTTGAATAAAGCTTTAACCTTTGATAATCAGTGCGGAGTTAAATTTTTTAATTGCCTGAACTTATTACACTGGACAACAAAATTTGAACTTTGTCGACTACTAATGAGCTATCATTTTGGGGTACCATGTGCCCTTCTTGCGGGTCTTTATTTGTAAAATGTGATGATGTAATTCCATGGTTATCGCTCACTACGCCTAAACTCTCAGAAAAGAAGTCTAGGTGTGAGTGACATGTTGAATAATCTTGGTTGAATAATATTGTCTATCAGAGTTCGTTTGGATTAACTAATGTTGGCCAGTGTTATTATATTTTTATTTTTGGCTACAAACTGTCATCATTAATATTTGAACTTAAAAATATTTGCATTTAAATACTGTTGCAGTGATTAGAAAACTTGAAAAACTTTTACAAACTCTAACGCTAATCTACGTGCCTTGTACACATCCACCGAATAGGCGACTTGCCTGACGTTTCCAAAATTTATCGCTCATTGAAATCAAAAGTGCTAAGCAAATTGTTGCTATATTCAATGCTTGTCAGTGAATTTGTAAACATTAGTTGAAGTAAATTACAAATTTATTTGTACACATGTTTGTGTATATATATATTGCACTACCTTTAACCTGAGTTAGCTCTAGTGCTTGGTTATTAAAAATTCTTTACAAAAACTTTGGCAAGGTGCGCTGTGTTGAACATTTCAAAATGCTAATGAAAAATTTAAGAAAACTTAGTTCGTGTTTGCTGTTTGTTTGCAAATTTTATTGCTGTATAAATTTTGCTACGATTTTAATTTTAATTTTTTTCTTCATTTTTTTTATATACTTTTTGGTACAATGTAACAATATTGTACTATTAGCAAAAATGCCAGCGTTGCTGTGTGAAAAAGAGTAATTAAAAGTTTTTTTCAACTACCGGTGTTTATGAAATATCAAATTTACCGTTACTTGTTTAACATTTTCATTTATTGAAAGGTTTGGATTTCGCAAAGCAAATGTAATTTGGCAAGGCTTAGAATAAGCAAAACAATTTTGTATGGGAGTGTGTTTAGGTAATTAATAGGAATGTTAAATTTATGCAAATTTCTTTACTAAGAGAGTTTTATGCACTTCATTCACTTATTCAATCGCTGCTTAGCTCACTTCCTTAAGTTAAAAGAGAGAGAGAGTTGTTTCTAAATTACTACAATCTTTAATTTCTAAAGCTATATCATTATACTAATTATTTTTATAGGCACTCTGCACTGCTAGTTATCTTAATTAAATTATATACATAAATATTTGACTGTGTGTATGTTATATGTGTCAACCGATGCACTCCATTTGTTTTGTCACTATTCTATTAGAGTAAGCACAGCATGACACGAAAATTATAATAATATATATAAAATATAAGTGTAGTATTAGGGTGATGTATAAAAAACTGGTACAAAAATACTATATCGATTTTTTTAAATTAGCATTTAGCGGTTTTCCAAAGGAGTGGTTATCCTTTTATATATTTCTCAAAAGTTATAACATTTTATAACATTCAAAAATTGTTTTCGATCGATTTTTTTCCGCCAGTTTTGGTACATACTTTTTCACTGCACTTTCTTTCACCATGCATGTTCTTCTTGTAAAAGTTAATTTTTCAACCACTCACTACCAAGTGTAGCCTAGCTATCCGAGAGGCACCCATTATTGTGATGGTGTGGAGATACTTCACAACCAGTTCAAATTAAATTAAATGCACAAGAACTCCTTTTGAAATACATGTTTAAGCTTTAAACTTAATTCAAATTCACTTGAAAATTCGGATTTAAATGAAAAAACACTATTTGAGCTATTTTTTTAGCAGTTTTATGAAAACTATTTTTTATATAAAAATAAATAAAAAAATAAGTTTTTAAAGTAACCTGCGCCAACACTTATTAGGATTAGAAAATATAGATATTTTTTCCCCCCGCAAATTAAATTTTTTTTTTATATTTGCATTATATTTTTAAGCCACCCTATCATGATTACGCACCAGCACGTGCCTCAACACATTAATTTCAAATATTATTATGTTTACATAGCACACACAGTTATACAAACACAAGTGTATGCATACTCGTATATGTATATAAAATGAAATTTATCCACCTAAATTATATAACTATAAATGCACTTGGCTTTGCTTAAACTTTGTCTAAATGAATGTTATAATAAATTTTTACTTTCGCTTTTGTGTTGACCTCAGTTGGATTTGTGCAAATACATATACATGTACATATGTAACTGTGTCTCTATGCACGCAAAAAGGATATTAATTTTGCATTTCAAATATGCGTCAAAATAATTTCCATAATTAAATTAATACACAAAAAAACATACAATACATATATAATCACATGCATACTCACATATGTATGCTAAAAATTGAAAATATAAATTCATAGCTACATAAAAAGTTATAAATTTTCCCGCTCATCATTGCCTCGCTAACAGATAGTTCAACGGCATAAGCTCACATCATCATCACGCTTCAAAAGTGCTCTTAAATTTTTTTTGTATTTTGGTTTTTTTGTTTGAAAAGTGTCAAAGCCATTATAATTGTGAATATCGAAAATAATTTGGTACGCACACACATATGCATACATAATAAAACATATAAATGATTTATTCATTATTGCGAGCAAAACTACTTAAATATGTACGAGCAATCAATAGCGAAGCGCTAAATCCTACTCAAAATGAAGTTGAAATAATTTTACGGTCATTATAATACGCATTAAAAATGTATGAACTGAAATTCTATAAAATTTTGTATATTTTCTTTTTTTTTTTGATTTTTTTTTATTATTTATTTTTTTTTTCAGTGTGGTGAATGAGGTCAGTTTATTTTAATTTATCTTAATTTTATTTTATTTTAATAATTTTTTCTGTTTTTGGTTATTTTTCACTGTAATATTTATGATTAAGCGAATTCAAGTTTCGCTTCGAAAATTGCTCTAAGCTTATTATACTCATATAGAGAGCTAGTCTTTTTGAACTTTGTTTTTGGATTTTCTGTATAATGGCAGCCGGTTAAGCTCTTTAATTTTGTGAACAGTTGAAGTACAGTTTTTTCTAACATCTGAATTATTAAAAAAAAATTATAATACTAAGTTATAAAAGGAAAAAACGAGATTTTATGAAATAACTAGCTGACCGGGCCACACGTTGTGGATTTCTGTATTTTTTTCAATTTTTATTCCAATTGGTGTTGCAAAGGGTCTTCTAAGTTGTAATTAAGCAACATCTAAATCAAAATTTTAAGTTTTTTATTAGTTTGTAATACTTACTACGTAAGTGCATTACACTAATTCATTACTTAAAGTCTTTCACGAAATTGTCAAAGTGAAAGCTTCAAAGTAAAGCGAAAGCAGTCTTTGGTCACAGAAAAATTATATGACGCTGCAAAAAAAAAATCTGCACGGACTTATGGTTACATCCAAGCTATTCTAATTTTTGTCTGTAAAAATGTGTTTCACGCAAATTGAAATGTTCTTCTGGTGCATGGTCCATTTAGACATATCATCTGAAATTTTAACCAAATCGAAGCACAAATAAATGTTTTTCTCAATTAAATCGGTACACAGCCTGGAAATCATCATTCACTTAAATCGAATCATGAATAAGATTTCGAATAGGTCAGGTCAAAGTCCACTTCCCGGAGAGAAAAGTGATGCTCGTACTAATCTAACCAAAGAGCTACCTATTTGTCAAATTTCAAGCAAATCGAAGCGTAAATATGATTTCTTTCGAACGGGTCAGTCCCATGTCCACCTCCCGCGGATATGTGACTGATGCAAAAAATAAATAAAAACAATCCTCGATGCACATATATATATATTATTTTGCTAAAATTTTAAGTCAATCGGTGCAGATTCTTTTTGAACTTTTTAAGCGTACGCAGGCTAACACAAAATTTATATATTAGAGAACCTCAGCGTGCTTTGTTACACCTACAAAAAAAAAAAAATGAAGAAAATCCAACTTAAATTTTGAATTTTAGATTTTTTTTTTGGAAAAGGAAACGCAAAAAGTTGATATAAAATTTTTTCCAAACTTTTTTCTTTAAATTAAAAAAAAAATTTTAAATTATTTTTTCATTTTCATTTTTTTCACTCTTTTCCTCTCTCTTTCAACACCACATATAACGTTATGTATGTGTATATTGGAATTTTACATTTATTTGTTGTTGTTGTACGTATTTTGTGTGGCTAGATAAAATGGAACGGCTGTTCCAATCTCATGAAAATCTCACATTAATATTCTCCTAGTATCCGTTTATAAATTCTAAAAATTTGGTGCAATTCGATCTTGTGGTTCTCAAGTTATAGGCGCTCATCAAAATTTGCACTGATTTTTTTATATATAGATGGATTATTATTCATATTTTTAATAATTTCTGGCTTTTTGAACCCCTTCCTTTAGAAGTGATTTGATTTTATTTAGTATTTTCGAATAATCTAATTAATTTTTGAAACGCTAATATGATCAATTGAACTTTCAAATCTTTATCGGATCATAGAGTGTTTAATTAGGTTCCATAAATTGAGAAATAAATTGAAAAATTTAATTTTAAGATTCTACTTTTTGAATTAAATTTTTTTTTTCAATTAATCAATAAACCATCAGGACATATTGGAAAAAAATTAAAAATATTAAGAAAAAACAATCTAGAAAAGTTTATTCCAAAATTGAAATGTCCAAAATTTCCAATGCTTAGGTTAGGTTAACCTGGTCTATGCCTTGAATATTGAACCCTTGTAATACTAGAAGTACGAAAAGTTTTATAGCTACCTAACTTCTAGCGTTGAAACTTCTAAACAGCCAGACTCTTACTGAGAAGGTGTTCTGGTATCTCACTCATGCCTGCCTCCATGGATTTCCTGCCCACTTTTTACACATGTCACAACTAGTAGACTTTAATTGTCATTATTTCTTCAACTGTTATGGAATGCCTTCGAGATCACATGAGCAAAAATTATTGTATTCTACCACAGTGACCTGACAAATAATATTGGCGATATTGCTGGCCATTAAGCTATTCCCTATTGTCCTGATCCATTTTCCAGCTTTTTTGTGTAAATTTTTTGTGTAAAATCTTTAGTACTTAAGTATTTTAATATCCGGTTCAGTCAACAGCCGAATAGCACTCATCTGATATTTCGTTCCCTTTCTTTCCTATATGATATGAAATGATATTATCTATGGTGTTGGTTAGCTAGCAATTTACTTCACTATCTGAAAACCTTCACCTAAAAACTATTCCAGTGATTCGGCAACTTGAATATTTATTTGAGCTTCCACTCAGCACAATGTATTCCGGAAGCCATAAACAATTTTTGATCTCCCATATGCATGTTGTGGTTTCTGTTGATAGACTGCACTCTTCCACTATATCCACCCGTTTTAATGTTCAGAATACATTCTATTACGTTCTTTACCAGTTACAGAGTGGGAATATTTACATTTTTTTGACACTCTGCTCTTGGTTGTCTGGATTTGTCAACTTAGTCAGGGTGTAGTCGAGTCCGAATTATTCTTTCGAAATTTTATATTTCGGAATTTTTTGTGACGGATTTTAATAACACACATATTGATTGATTTCAAAACTTATTCTGGAAAATTCCCAGATAATATTTATTGTGCTTCAAAGTTATTCGGTTAATGCTTACAGATTTCTCTTAAATCCTTACAGTATGAAAGTGGTTACGCTTATGGATCTGTATTCATTCCAAAAGAAAGGAGTTATTATTTTATTAAATTCAAGTAACAAATTGTTTTCATAAATACAAAGTTTAAATAATAGAAAATCAAAAAAAAAAAAATAACTTTTATTTTCATAATAAATAATATCTTGCTCATCAGTGAATCTTACCATAACTTTTCAAGCTGTAAATTTTCAATTTAGTAAGCTTTAGTTAACGCAACAAAATAATAATTAAGAACATATTTACATAACCTTTAAATACCCGCTGAGCATTAAGTATGTGCTATTAAATCAACACACACTCACTCACAGCGAGCCACTTAAGCACAACTACTTAAACATGTGTACTTGAAAATAACTGTTAATGTTCGTAGCTCATAGCTAATTATTTTTATAGCTAATTTACTTAAAATAATGCGATTTGCACAATGTCACTCACAGGCAGGGAGTCTGATGACTTGCTTGCCTTACTTGCCTACTTTTCGCTTCCAGCTGTGTACATGTACATGCTAGCAAAATGCTACACTAACAAAGCCCACGCAAACACCTGAATAACTTAATAGCTACATAACGCGTATTTGCATATGTAAATGTAAGTGTGTTGAATTGTGTGATAAAGTTTCACCTTGCTTATAACATAATTATGTACATACATATGTGTGCGCGTATTTATAGTTTATTGTTGATAGTAGTATCCTTTTAATAGCAACGTTAAATTGTTTAGACAAAATTACTTTATTGTCTTCATGTCGGTGGCTGTGTGCGTTAAGTTGCTTACGAGTACTCGTATAATCATAAGCATAAGAAATTTAAACGCATGAATTTTCTGAAGTAATTATATATTTGTAAAGTAAATGGCTTAAATTGTAAAAGTTTTGTGGATGATATTGATTATATCAAGGGGACCTAATTTTACTATGTGCAACCACGATTTTTAGTACTGACAAAGTTTTTCGAATATATTTTTGAAATATGTGAAGAGGAATTTGGACTAAAAATTAGAAATTAAGAATCTAACTGTAACTTTTGTTGTTTGGAAAACCGAAACTAAATATGAATTTTATTTGGGGTGCTTACAAGAGTGTCCCACGGAAAACGAGACAGCCCCGAAAACCAATTGACACTTTTTTTTCAAGATTCATTTATTTTAAATTTCGCTTGACAAAAAAAAAATAACAAATCTTTCTTTTTACTGAAAAAATTGTGCCCTTAACAAGAGAGTATATCAGTGGAATTTACTACTTGTGAGTCGTTTTTTTTACGATGCAACGTTTAACGCTAATTTGCATTGACCTAATAGTTATGAAATATGCACCTTCTGCTGCGATAAGACTGCAGCAAGTATCTGTATGAAAGTTGGTAAGCAGCGGTCATACCAACATACTCGTATTCAGGAGGTTTCGTCTACCAGATTGGACGGACTACTACTTAACTTTCAATGACTGAAGACTATAAGGAGGTTATTCCTGATTGGAACCAATGGGACATGAGTGTTCCGGCAAATGCAGAACCTAACAACGTAAGGGCCAGGATACGGACGAGCTCGCAAGGAAGGGCACTTCCCTTCTACTTTTGCCGTCATGGAAGAGCCTGGTCATGCCGCTCTCCTCTCATAAGTTCATTATAGAAGAATCGTGCACAGCTGATTCTCAATTAAGATGGAAATATCTCAATGATTTTAATGTGACTAGGATGATGTGGCCGACTGGGAACTTATCCCGCTTAAACGAAAATAATTATTCATGATGATGGGTTTTCTTACGACACATCTTCTTTTAGGCAGACTCGTAGGGATACTAGGCGTACCATCAAATTATTTATGCAGGTGTGGTAGAGAAGAGCAAAAATCTGAGAATTTAAGGCACTTCCTTTGTGAATGCCCCACACTGTAGAAGCGTAGGTTGATGTTTTAATGGGCGGCAACCTTTAGGGACTTGTGTGAATTAGCGGGTGCGGAAATATGTCGATTGCTCAGTTTTGTTAACTCCACTTATTGGTTTGACTAGATAGAAGGGGATATATTGGGTTGTCCATTCTTAAAAATATGTTATACTGAAAAAGAAAAACATCGAAATTAGGGTTTTGATACATTCTAGTTATATACTTTTCTCTGTAGTAAGCTATACCATTCTGGGTTAATATAATAAAATATATTAAGTTTAATTGAAAAATCCATGAAAATGAAAATTAAAAAATTTTAATGAATTTTTTTAATCAAATTTTTTTACATAAAAATAAATATCTTTTTTTTACATTTTAATACAAATTAATTTTATTTAATTTAATTTTTATAATATTTAATCTTTGTTTAATTTGATAAAATATTTTTTGTTCTAAAATTTATGAAGATAAGTGCATTAACTTATGTTTGGAAAGAGGTTACCTTTATTATTATTTTATTTTATTTTATTTATACAGCTGTTGTGTTGATAAAAATTTTTTGTTTTGTTTTATTATAATTAGCAAATAATTTTATTCTCCACTGCTCCATACGCTTAACCACAGGGTGTTAATAACTCTAAAAACATGCATTATATACGTCATTACCTTGATAATTATAAAACTCGTACTTACTCCCTTACATACATATATATATATTGACATATACAATTAATACATGATACTAATTACTGCATAATTAATAAATTGTTGAATGGGTAAGTTGGTTAGTGGTTTTCGAAATGCTTCAAGTCTGCATATAATTTGGTAACATGAGGTTGTTGAGTGGCTTTTAGCGGTATGCAGCAGAGCAGAGCAGAGAGACTGTTTTCAAATGTGTGTGGTTATTAATTTACTACTTTAGTAATGAGACTTATTGGTTATTATATTACGAGTAAATATTCCTTTACATACATATGTTATATGAAATAAGAATTGATTTAGTAACGAACATTACTAATCAGCTTAACCTTACGTCATCCCTTAGGGAATCTGAAGAATAACATTATCGAAATGACCAACGATGCCTTCCAAGAACGTCACAATCAATTCATTGATTCGATATTCTCACGCATCAATCGCATCGTGGCCGACAATTACGATCCTTTTGTAGTGCGTTTACATGCTAGAGCAGCTACGAAGAAAACATCCAGTGGTGCCAACTCAGCTGGACATGTGACTGCCACGTCAGCGTCGACCAAAGCGAAGCCAGCAAAATCATCAGTGACAACAAAGCATAAACTGTAAGTACATGCGTTGGCAATTTCTCGACTTGAATTGATGGCCATTGATTGATTGTGGGTACAAATTCTCATGCACTAGTGTGGGTTGAGTGACCAAATAGGAAATTTTAAACGTTTAGAAGTATATCAATTCACACAAGTTTTTTTTTAGTACACTATCTTTAAATTATTTATGATTTATTATAAGTTTTATGAGGCAGCAGTCGTTTGTCGTGGCGTATGGGTAACTTTCTCATAATGATAGATTTATATTAACAATCCAATCTGTGTAAATCTTTCTTTCATTAATAAAAAAAAATAGAAATAGCAAATAATAGTTAAAATAGAAAAAAAAAATAAAAGAAATTAAAAATATTATAAGTTGAAATAATTTTATGTAGAAAGTGCAATTTGCATAGGCCCGGAATTATTGAATTCAATAAGGAGTACGATGTTTACTCGTAGACAAATAAAATTGACTAGACAAATAAAATTGACTAGAAATTTTTTGCTGCTTAATTTTTCGTTTAGGTTTATTTCGGAATCAAACTTTTTTATTTCCTAACTTTCTTTAACTATCTTTAATCTTTTTTCTTGCCGTCCTTATTGTGATAACTAATTTAATAAAATAAAATATAATTGAATTAAAATTTGTTGATAGGAGACAACGTTTTTGCAGTTTATGAATATATTTTTATGAAAGATCTTTACAATATTTTTCCTTCAGCTTCGATTCGAATATATCAACAACTCCGTAAATTTTATGGAATTAATTTTAATTAAAGTTTAATTTATTTAATTTTTAATTTTCCATTAAATTTGAAGAAATTTTTTAGTGATTTTGTGGACATTTTCCCCCACGAATTTTAATTCAAAATTCTACTTTTCTAACGATTCTATAACATATTGTTAACAACTTTCCTCAAAATTCTCAAAAAAAACGAATAGGTAAACCTTTTATATGAGTCTGCCCACCACGATATTTACTGTTCACGACAATTTCAAGTCTTTTAGTAAATGCCATGAAATCAATTTCAACTCGATTGCTTTTTGAATACTTATCAAATGCATTCTATTTATCTCTGCCCACTTTTTTCCACACAGAAAAAACACCAAATCCGAGCCACGTTCACTGACAGCTGAAAACGAAGAGGAGGAGCCACGCCGTCGCATGGATGTGAGCGATGCTAAGACACAAAGCAAATTACAGGAACAGCTGCAACAGTTACAATTACAACAGGAGCAAAGCATCAAAGCAATTTCTGCTGAGAAAAAATCGGATGCCAGCGATGATGCTAAATTAACGGGAAATGTTGTCGGCTCCGTTATATTGCCGGAAATGCGCACCGTATTAAATGGTGAGGCGAATAAGGCCAGCACCGCTACCAGCAGCGCCGCCGGTACAAAGAAGACTCCAAACAACAAAGCACATAAAACACATACGAAAAAAAATCATGCCAACAATAGCAGCAACAATAACCATGCTACTGGTTCCAAACTAAAACAGGGCACAAAAGGCAATGCTAACGCCAACAACAACAGTAACAATATTGCCGCCGCTAATGCCAAAGAAGTTGAAAAGCTACAAAAAGCCGAAGGCAGCCTCTCCGGCTTGGCTTCATTGAAGCGTGTGGGCAATGTGAAAGTGGTCGCCGATCCGGAAGGTTCCAACTCAACCATAAAGGCCAAATTCACTTTGGGTCCATTGACTCTGCGCGTCGAAAAGTCATTCAAACGTGGCAGTGTGCATAGTGTGAAAAGTGCTACCGCCCGCACCAACGAGATGATTGGCCGCATCAAATTCGGCGTTGTCAACGATCGCGCCACACTCATGTCCATCAAGGTGCAGCAGCCGAAGCAGGTTGGTTGGGTGAGCAGACTTTTGCTTGCTTTGCTTTTTCTTTCTTTTTTGGCTTTCCTAAAAGTCAACACAAAATAGCTAAAGACTTTAATATTCAATATCCAAACCTTAAATTCTTTAAAATTATTTCAATTTGCATCAAATTTTATATGCTATTATGCTAAATATTTATGTTTTTGGTTCTGCTCACAGGTGGAAGTGGAGAGCAAGGATAATCACGACCGCACACGCGAATTCGTTTGGCGTCGCACACCGAAAATCGCCAAACTGGTTAATGAGAAATTAAAATTGGCTGCCGAATCGCTATTCACAACTCAAGGCGTCGAGGTAGTGAGGCTGTAAAGCATCTTCGCGTCTGCTTACAAAATTTAGTTTAATTTATATGAATTATTATGAATTCTATGCCTTTGAGTAATTTCGATTATTTGGGTAATTGGAGGTCGTCGTCGGCCGATGGTTTCTATCATTTCTATATTTAAGAAAAACAATGACCGAAATTTCCCACAGTACTGGAAATTCTATTAATATTTATTTATTTATTTATTTAACAATATTATTTATTTTAGCCTTCTGCAACATTATACTATTTATTGATTTAATTTATCTCTATCTTAACTTAAATTTTCTTTATTGGCTAAAAAATATATTAGTAACACATAAAATGGACTATAAATAAAATATTTCATGAAATGTATTACAAAATTATTAATATATTATTAAAAATCATAAATATTTTTAAATAATCACGTTTTTGGTATAGCAATGCATTTAACTTGCTAAATGCTAAACTATCGGGCAAAAAAAATATACTACGTTGATACTAGTTCTTAAAAATAATGCAACTAGTGAGCATTCTTAAACAAACTAATCGATTATGTTGTGACAAACAGAAAAAATATATTCAGCATATTCTCCGAGGTCCCAACATGGATGCTCCGAATGAAAACATGAATGATGATAAGAACCTATATGTGCTTTACTCAATCCATAACAAAGGAAACCCCGCAACCTGCGTCAATGATCTTAGAATCAGTCTTGTCAATGTCGCCTGTAAGGTCATATTCATCCACCATAAACTAGTTAGTCATAATGCTCATCATGTCATCATTTGGAAAAATAATTGAGACCTACCACTTTTTCGTCTATATTAGATAACACAAGTAGAGAAGCTACCTCTATGTTTGAAATTGAAATACCGCAAATCCTATATGGTTGTGTACATGACGCCACGCCAACACCCTTTTAGGCCGTTCGATACTGACAAAAGTTTCAGTCATATATATTATAACCTTTTCAAATTAAAAAATGGATAAAATACAAAAGTCTATAAGAGCACACAATATTTTTCGTAAGCTAATGGTGTTGACATCATGGATTTCTCTAAACTGGACAAAGAAGCGAAGCAAATGACTAGTGGTGAACGAGAACAAGGCGAAATACCTCCTGTCGTCAAACAAATAGTCCAAGGCACGGCTGGTAGTCACAACTTTGTGGATAATTTCGTGGAACTACCATAAACATCACCAACAATATCAGGCTTGAAATTAAAAGCGGAATTATTCTTGCCATCATCATCAATCAGCTGGACGCAGTTGAAAATTAGATTACTTCATCGATGATCGAACACCAAACTCTACCTATCCTGCTATGTAGTGCGGAGGTTTAGACAATAACAATATCTGATGAATCAAGCAAAAAGCTTATGAACCTTTGCATATGGGCGAAATCTGATATTCAATGTAATATCCACTGGTGGAGCAGAGGAAGTGGAGGGCCTCTTGCTTTGGAAAGATCCATTGTATAAGGACGCTGGTAGCATTCAATGTCTGCTGCGCAAAAAACATCGGATGAAAAAGTACAAGGACCGAACTTTTTATACTTTTTATGAACGTGAAGTTAGACAATAGCAAAGTAGAGGTTTGTACTTAGCAAGTCGTCCTAAATATTTTATTATCTGAAATATTGTGCTATAAGTAGTGTTCTGTTTATAGTAAAGATGCAATCCATGTCAGCTATACGTTTGCACTCAAAACAGTTTTAGGTAAACTTTAATTTTCCGATAGAAATTTCATTAAAGAATGCATTTTGAAAGCCACTGGAACTTTAGCCAAAGAGCACCTTCCGATATATAAAAAATTATGCTTATCGCGACGAACTATTGCTCGAAGAGTACAAGTACATGATACGGCCAGTGATAGTGAACGGAAGTTAAAATAACGAATTTCATCATTCACATCTGTATCGTTGGCCTCAGACGAGATTACGAACGTAAATGATATTGCACAGCTGGCGTTTATACGCGAGATAGATATTGAATTTAATATCACAGAGGAAGTTGTTGGACCTAATATCTATGAAATGAACTACTACACGAGAAGCCATTTTTGATGCCGCCACGAATACCACTGTTGATAAATGTTTTAGACTGGCGCAAAGTGCATAGCACAACAACAGATGGTTCTAAGTCAATGACTGGTCAACAGATGGTTCTAAATCAATGACTGGACACTAAAGCGGACTTATAGGCAGGCTGGAAAGCAAATTTAGTCTAGCGAAGTATGGGGATTTTACTGAAGTACATTATTTGTAATGGACGTTGTTATTAAATGCGTTTATATTGTGAGAACTCACGGCCTTAAAAATTTAAGGAATTCTTGATTCTGTGGAATGTGAGATTCTGCATATTATTTTGTTTTTCTCCTATAGGAATCCAAAATCAAGCCATTTCAAATATTGCACGAACCAAACTGGATAGAAGATTTAGCTTTTTTAGTTGATATGCTAGAACACCTCAATTTCTTAACGTTGACATTACAAGCTTAAACTCTGGAGAGAGAAGTTGGTTGCAAAACGCTTTTTTCTCGGCTATGGTCAATAAGCGAAAATCAAAATCTCAATGTTCAAAAATGTTGAGAGATTTCAATTTTTTTTAACTCCATTCAACGAAATTTTAGAGTATTGGATGCACTGCAAGAAAGTTTTGACATTTTTGTAGCTCCGTTTAGCTTTGATACTCGCAGCGCACCACAGGAGTTGCAAAAAATTACATTTTATAAGGAATTTAGTTTAAAGAAATATCCTGCTTTGAAACTTTTTGCTTCCAAGATTATAGCTATGTTTGGAAGCACCTACACATGTGAAAAATCTTTTTCAATAATGTAATTAAACAAATCTAAAATTAGAAATAGATTGTCGGAATTAAAATTTGGTGCAATAATGCATGTTGCTGCAACGAATGAGATTAAACCGAATATAGATTGAATTATTCCTAATAGATAAAATTAAGTTATGTAATAAAAATGGATCGAAAAAATTATGACCAGCTCTTATATGTTACTTATAAAATATATAGTTATGCAATTTTACGATTGTTACCCACAGTACAATCTCTTATATATGCGAGCACTCTCATTTGTAAGCATGTAGAAGTAAAATTCGTTGATCTTACTTCCCTCTTCAAGTTTGCCCCAATTCTCGCCTCACCTAGCCCCTGAAATGGGTTCTCGTATCCTGAAGGGCAAAATGCTTCTAGCGGAAAATATGCCCATGTCTGACTTAGCTGATGTTAACAAAACTTATGTTAAATTGGGTATTTAATACAAAATAAAAAAACGATCACTTCATTTAATTTCTTCAAAGTAATCCTAGTTTATGTAGTCTAGGTTATAACCAAAAAAATTCTCAAATGGCGGTAAGTATTTGTATCTTTTATTTTTATGTTTTTATTTTTTGAAATATTACAGATATTGAAACGTTGATACTGGTTTCGAATGTGGTACTATTTAAGAGAGGGGTATCATACAATTCATGGAGAGAAGAAAACCATTGAAAAATATATTCGAGGAATCCGAAAATTATCCAAAAATATTCTGAAGTATTGCACAATCAGGGGACCCCGAAAACCAAATCAAAACTCAATATTTTGTTCATAGACATTATAAAACTGACTACTCTCCTCACTGAAAATTTGGCGTTCAGACCTAGAGAAAATCACTGATGAACTGAATTAAATATAGCTAAATATATTTATTTTTGTTATTCACTTAAAGTTTATCAACTCTACCCCTTTTCTACACCAAAAAACTTCCACGTCAAATGGCCTTCAACTATATAAATTCGCTTTTCCACATCGCATAAAAATATTTTGCTGCTTAGCTTTTTTGTGAATATATATACAAATATATAGGTACGCAGGAATATATGTCTGTATGAGTTGTATAACCTTTAAATAAATTATATAATCAAGGGCTTTTAGTTTTAGGTCGAGTCGAAATCCACTTACGCGATATGGGGTACTTCACGTTGCAGTGGCAACAATGAGACTATGTTGCATGAACAAAAGCTCTTCAAGCAACTGCAACAAACAGTACTTTCGTATGCGTCATAGCGGTTAGTAAATAAATATGAGCAACATATACTTATGCATTCATACATAAAAACATAAGCATACAATATGTTTTTGAAAACAAAAGGTATCCTGACATACATACTATATACATGAATATTCATCTGCTCATTTATACAGATTTATACAAGCATAGAAACCCACACAAAGACTTATATATGCATGCATTTTTGAATTGCACGTTGAATAATAATTCAAGTGAATTGCTGTGAGCGAAAAAAAAATAATTAAACAGTCTGCATAAATAATTTGTTTCAAGTTTTTTTTTCTTGCTAAAAATCATTGTTATTTCACTTAGCTTTCACTTCATTAGAAAATGCAGTACGAACAATTCAGTTGTAATGAAGTTTTCGCTTCAAGCGATATACGGCAAAAGAATTTTCTTTATTGAAAATTACTAAATATTTTCCAGTGTATATGCATTATTATGTTGAGAACTATACGATAAAAAGCTAAAAAAACATCAACTAAATTAATTTTAAATAAAATAAAATAAAATTTTATTGAATTAAAATAAAAAAAAATTTAAATAAATATACATACATAAATATATATGTATAAAATTTAAATATATATATAAAATTTAAATATATATAAATATAAGAAGAATAAAGTAAATTAAAACCAGCAAGAAATATTGCCTCCGGTCATGTCGAATTTTGATTATCTTTTCTGAACATATCAAATTTATTGCGCCATGCAAAATTTGATTTCGATTTTCACTGTCAAAATTTATTTAAATTTACTTATGAAGAGTACCAAATTTCAAGCCCACGGACTTAAGATCTCACATTCGAACGAATCATACAGACAGACAGACGCATCGAAATCAACTCCACTCTTCATTCTGAATATATCGGTATAACTTTTGATGGGCCTATCTCCTCTCTTCTTTTACATACTTCGGACAAAATATAATATATTTCGTGTTCATGAAAAGAATATAAATTTAATTATATTAATTCAAAATAAAATAATATAAAATCATTAAAATCAAATAATTGAGTTAAAGAAACTAAATTAAATTGCATTAAAAGAAATGAAGTTAAAGTAAAAAAAAAATTATATATAATTAAATAAAGTAAAATAAAAAAATATAATAAAACAAGACAAAATATAAAAAATATGAATAAAAATAAATTAAAATAAAAAATGAGAATAAAATATATAAAAATGAAATAAGAAAAAAAATATAAAATAAAATAAAAGAGCATAAAGTCAAATAAAAATAAAAAAAATTAAGGTTTGTTTAAAAAAAATTTAATTAAATAAAACAAAATTGAAAGGTAATTAAATAGAAAATAAATAAAAACAAAACAAAAAATAAAATAACTTAAATATACCCGAATGTCTCTACTTGTTCTTGGCGTATTTTGCACTTGGTCCTACACCTATATCCGTATAAAATCCAGCTCATACAACAACTGAAGCCAATTGACCATCCACAACGCCATAGTTACGTCGATCGAACCACAATTTTTTCAATAAATTTTTCTTCAGCGACGAGGCACATTTCCCATTTGATGCATACGTAAGTAAGCAAAATTTTCGCATTTGGTGCGTTCTTTGGTCCGAATAATTAATTCCTGCCTGCATTTCAAGAATACGACTTGGATAATATGTGATTCCAATAAGATGATGTCACATGCCACATAACAAGTGCGAATATGGCTTTATTGTGAGAGAAACTTCCCGGCCGCGTAATCACTCGTCTTGGCGATGTCAATTGGACACCGAAATCAAGCGATTTGACAAGGTTGGCCTTATAAGTAAGGTATATAATTACAAAATAAAATAAAAATCTATAATAAAATGGAGTAAATAAAAAAAATAATAATAATAAAAATACAAAATAAAATAAAATAAATGATAGAAAAATAAAATAATGTAATCAAATATATTTAAAAACTTAAATTAATTAAAATAAAACAGAACCAAAAACAAAACAAAAAAAAATATTTAAAATAAGAAAAAAATTAAAAAAAAATACAAATAAAAAATAAAAAGTATTTGACTAAGTATAATAGAATTAAATAAAATTAAATAAACTTATTTAAAATAATATAAATGAAAGCCAAACAAAATATATAAAAATAAAAATAAAAAATTAATAATAAATAAAAAAGGATAAATTAAAATAAAATAAAATGAAATTAATTAATAAAATACAATTAAGCAAAATAAATTTAACAAAATGAATAATAAAGTAATAACATTTATAGTATATAAAATATAGCAAAATAAATTTTCTTATAATAAAATAAAATAAACTAAAATAAAATAGCATTTCTCTTTAAGAAATAGAACATATTTATATTAATAGAGAACTTTTACACTAATCTGTTTATTTTTAGGACAAGGAAAGGAAATTTTTTGTTAATATCAACACAACCTAACCATTAATTCAAATAATAAATATTCTAAAAAAAAAATATTTGTAAGGCATATATTAATATTACTTCTTATTCATTTTATGAAACAAACCCTTTTATTTTCGAAATTAGATAGAATTTTGCCGTAATAAAGCAATACATAAAACTATTTAAAATGCTAACATTCAAAGCGATATCGCAATATTTATAAAAAATATTATATAGGTATACAAGTACATTAAACAGGCAATTATATAATATAAAAAAAAGATATTTATAAATAAATACCGCCCAAAAACTTAAAAACTAAAAACTTTTTTTTTAATAACATTTTATTTATGTACTAAATTTGCTTCCTCTTCGGAAGCTTCACAATAAGTAATAAAATCTTATAACTAAAGTAAAAAATATTGGCCCATTAACGGGAATTGGCTCAATTTTGCTCTTTAGAAGGATTTGTTATCTCTTCTGTTTAGGCGGGTTTGACTTGTTGCCTTTGTTTACGCAGTATTGTTATATAAGTATATTGTTGTGTGACGATTTCTACCCGTTTTTCATGGTACATATGTTTAGGTTTTTCTGGATGTTTTAAACACATATGTACCATGGGGTGTGTGAAAGCACCTGGCTAAGTGAATTCCAAGGTATGTAACTACGTCAGCTTGCGGAATAGGTAGATTGTTAAGCTTGACAGTTGGCCACATTTTTGGCTTTGATGTTAAAATGTGTTTGCACTTATTTTCATTGACTTTTTTGCTCTGAAACAGAGTAAGTTCAAACCCAAATGTGATTGAAGTTCACTGCAACTAATTTATTGCAAAGAATTGAATCAAGTTATGCTTTAGACGATTCTTTATGAGTATGGCTGTACCTTGATGATGAATTAATTGAAAGCAAATTAACTAATTACGTGTAGCATATGCGCGGTATCGAATCGGCACGATACGATCTTTTGCCTGAAAATGTCGACCATTCACGAAGTTAATTGAGATGAAAACCCGAAGGGACACACGTGAGGAAGGTATGGAGTATTTAATACGAACAATAAAAATATTGTACTTGAGATAAATCATATTCATAAAATGGCTTAGGCATCATTTAGGAAGAAGCCATGTAAAACTGCCACCAAACGCAAATTGTGTTATTAGTTACATTTTTAATGCCCTATAGTACCAAATTATGCTTACGAAAAATATTAACTTCATATTTGATATAAAAAACTGTTTTAGCCCCCATCCCTCAAAAATCCTTTCCATATTCGCCTTTGCGTGAGGAAACGTGTGACTAAGAGTGGTTGTGAAGAAAGCGCATTTTTTGAAATATTAAGGAGATGGCTCGATGCTGGTTAGTTTCGTTTGCTTTGCTGAGAGAACTTTCAGAACAGAATTTAATTATACTGGAACGTACGAAATACACCAATTATAGCTTTGATTTAGCACTGGAAGAACTGTAAAGTATCTAAAAGATCTATTGTGTTCTATTTGCCTGTGCTTTTGAGAGCGGACATTGTAACTGCGGTTACTGCTTTGGCCAAAATTTTTACATCATTTGAAGTGCCTTTTTGGGCTAGCAATCATTCAAAGTAACACAAGTCAAGAAAAGCTATCACAGCAAGTTCTCATTAGGCCAGGGCCTTAATATTCATCGCTGGAGATTTTAAATTCATTGTGGTTTTGATTTGGTTATTTACTTAAAATGAAATTATTTTGCTGATCTTTATTCATATATTTTTAAGCGCCGACTAAATACTATATACGTCTGATTAAATTAGTTTAAAAATTTATTTATTGAGGCTAAATAAAAATAAGTTGTTATTAATTTTTTTTTTAGTTTTTAGTGGTTTCATTTTATTTTTTTAAGTTTTTATTTTATAATTTTTTATGACCCTAATCTATTTGGTAACACCCAATTCACAAAAAACCACACAGTTTTTTCACTATTAAAGCTAGAAATAAAGTAAATAGTATAAAATAAATTAAATACATTTTAATAAATTAAGGAGGAAAAATAAAATTGATAAAAATTATTAACTAATACATAATTAAATTAAATGTAATGAATTTATATGAAATAAAATAATATAAAATCTTCCACACCATTCGCCAAATGTTTCTTTTTCCTAAAGATAAGGAATAGAAGCGTTGATGAATTCTCCTCAAATAGTTATGCATAAAATTGCTTAATTTACTTCTTAATTTACGGCACGTGGCAAGTGATTAATCCGAGCTGCACACGCATATATGTTTACAAGATTGTTTATGAAAAACACTTCATTAAACAGTTATAATAAATTACGCTTTTCCAACTTTTCTAATTACACATTATACTTGTAATTTAACTAATCAATAAAGTTAAGTGTTAAATATCAAAAGCACACTAGCAGCCAAACAAAGAACCTTACAATGTACAAATATATACTTGTATGAGATAAACAGTGGCGGACAAAAGTCTACATACACCGCCTGTATTCGTTGTGTGGAAAGTACTATCACTTTTCTGAAAAATGTAGGTATACAGTTTTATTTTAAATCCTTTTTTTAAATTATTCAAGTATTTTCTAATTTGCTAGTATTGAATTTAGTTGTGATTTAAACACATTAGCATCAACGATGGCTCTGTGAAAAGAAATATCCATTGACGTAAGAAACTTGGTAAATCAGCACAGAAAAGGGATTTAATCGTATGGTGAAATTTGAAAAATTTTAAACTTAAGGCCATCAAAGGTACAGATCTTTGTAAAAAACTTTGAAAAAAATGGATCCACCGAAAAAAAGACGCGTGTGGGCCGCCCGAGGTTACTGCTCCAAAATTAGTCGAAAACATAGGAAATTCATCAAGAAAGTCTGTCCATCCAAGAACAATTCGAAGAGTTCTGAACGATAACGACTTCTACAGTATAACGCCACATAAAAAGCCTCTCATTTCTGAAAAAATCTTAAGCTTCGTTTGGAGTTCGCTAAAGCACATTTAGACAAGGGGATGGATATGTGGCAAAAAGTCTTGTTTACAGACAAATCTAAGTTCAATATATTCGGCAGCGATGGAAGAGCAAAAGTTTGGAGAAAAGAAAACACTCCTTAAACTTAACTCCAAAAATATAGTTTCAACAGTGAAGCTTGTCGGCGGCAACGTAACAGATTTGGGAGCGCTGGCGGCATCGGGATTTGGAAAGCTTGGGTTTATTGAGGCTAATGTGGATCGGTGGAAATATAAGTAATTGTTGGAAGCTAATCTGAAGCCTAAGGTGGATAGCTTGGAAACTACACTAATCATCTCAAAGCAAGGATTTAAATGTTATTGAATATTTCTGGGACATTTTAGGGCGAAAAATTAGAAAAAATCAGATTTCCAGCTCAGAGTTACTCTAAGAACGTCTTATTGAAGCTTGGAACAGTATTACTTCCTCAGAATTGACAAATTTAGTTGCTTCGATGCCACGACTGCTTCAAGCTGTTATTGATGCGAACGGTGGAGCAACTAAATACTAAAAAGATCATGTTACCTGGTATTAACCAAAGTTTTTGCGCTAAGATAAGCTATGTATGTACTGTATGTACACTTCTGTCTATGTTGTATTTACTTCTTTTGTCATAGCTTTAATATTTTATATTACAAAATTATTATTTTTATTTAATAAAAAGGGAAAATAGTTGAAATAAACTGTATCGTTAAATTTTCTAGTAAACTTTTTGGACTTTCAATTCAGCGAAAACAGGGGGTGTATGTAGACTTTTGCCCACCACTGTACATATATGCGTATATGCCTAGACTGCACGTTTATAGCACAGCGTTTGATGGGTAAATGTTGTTTGACGTTAGTCATTTAGCACAAACATACATATGAATATGCAAGAACAAATATATTATACAACAATGTGTTAATTATTTATGAAAAGAGGCTGAATATGACGATCGAATAAACACGACAAACTTACACAAACATACAAATATATATGTATGTTATATGTATATATTTAAAACTTAGTTAATGTTTCAATATGTTTGAGGTGGAAATTTCTACCAATATATGTTTGAGCCAAAAAACGTTTACGCAATTCCATTTATTCGTTTGTATGTGAAGACAAAATTAAATATAGCTGTTTTGCTTATTTCATATGCAAACGTAAATATGTTTGTTTGTAAGTGCTTATATTACATGTAAAATTACTGGGTATTGAATCTATTTTTAACGGTCAGACCCATATTTGTGTTTGCTTTGAGGGCGTAAACTTAACATTTTCAATTAATTTTAAGTCTCATTACCTATTTTTATTGATTTTCTATCTTGAATTATTTTAGCTTTTTAAAGTTTTCATGTCCTGAAATAAGCTGTTTGAAATTTTTAGATAAATTGTTCAAAAACATACTTTCTGTGAAGAAGAGAACTTTTTATTTTAAAATTTTACTAGATAGAGTTCTTCTTAGACGAAATCTTTATATGAAGAACTTTAAAGTCACCAGAAAACGGAAATAAACGCTTCTCCGCTATATATACCTTGATTTATAAATATTCTTCCTCAAACTGAGCTTGTCATAATATTAATTAAATGATGACGAATCTTCATATAGCCCTGAACTGTAATGAAGACATCATGAATGAGGGGTCGTAAGTTTTTTGAATGCTGTGGTTAAATTAACATCAAGAAATAATTGTATGTGGTTTTGGCTTTGTTTGCTCGTATTTGTGCTGTAATATCATAATATTTATTCTTCTTTGGCATGGGCATCGCTTATGCGATCATAGCCGAGTAGATAGTAGTGCGCCAGTTAGAAATAGCAAGTGAAACTAGGTCGCTTTCCACATGATCCTTTCAACTAAGTGGACTTTTTTTGCTCCCACCAGCAGGTATTGTATTGTATCGAAAACTTAAAACGCAGGAGCATTTTCATCCATTCGAATGATATGACCTCCGTGCCGGCGCAGCCGCTGTCTGTTTATTCACTATAGCAATGCCGTCATTTAACTCGTACACCTCATCGTTCCATCGACTGCGGTATTGCCAATGCACGAAAGACCATAAATCTCTCAAAATTTTTTAAAGGTAGACGAAATTACTTACGAATTCAAAGTTATGACTGTCAGCAATGACGTGAGAACCGAGTCGCGAATGCGATGACTATTTATTAGATAACAGCCGATATTTCGTCGTGCCCTCATTCACTAATAGCCCCATTTGCTTCTCTTCTTTGTCTAACCTGGTGAAAGCAGACCTAACGGTGTGGTTCTTATGGAAAATTATATCAATATTATCAGCATACGCCAGAAATTTAATACTCTTGTAAAAGATTCTACCTGGTTCACTTAACCCTGCAGTTCGAATTATTTTCACCAGCATCAAATTGAAGAAATGACAAGAGTCACCCTGCCTGAAACCTCGTTTGATACCGAACATCCTGGAGAGATTCTTACCAGTTATGACAGCGCTTCTGGTATTATTCAGGGTAAGTTTACGTAGCCATATGTGGGGATATCAAAGTCATACATAGTGGCGTAGAGGCAGTTTCTTATCGTGCGGCCGAAGGCCGCTTTAAAATCGATCAAGAAGTGGAATGTATTGATTATTTTCTCTCTGGTCTTATCCGTGGTCCAAGGTGAACATGTCGTTAACAATGGATTTATGAGTTCTGAAGCCGCACGGTTTGCTGACAAAGGGTTTTAATCTTTCACATAATACGATAGCTGGACCTTATATGCGATGTTGAGAAGGCTTATTCCATGCTGATTGGGGCTCCCTTTTTTGGATTGAACAGATCACACTTATGTTCCATCCGTCAGGCAATTGCTATTCGAAATTCATTACAATCGGGTGATGGAACATTTATACCATCGTCATCGATTGGGGTTTCGGGTTCGCCATATCCGTGTATTTAAAATTTTAGCTGCCATTCAACAGGCTGGAGAAGTGATCTCTCATTGATACTCACACATTTTGACCTCTTTCTTTTTATTCTACGTCTTGCTTCATTCTTCAGCTATCGGTATCTATTCCACCACGCAGATGCTGACGTCGACTGCAACGTTGCAAGGTAGGCAGTCCCCTTCTCTCTACTGCAGCTTGGCATTCCCCATCTAACTAGGTCTTTTTCTGACATTATTGAAAACTAATTATTTCCAAACCATAGGTACTTAGGGAGTTCTATGGTCCCTGTTACCTTAAAATAACTTTCAAGTTATGAAAAAGATTTTGCTGCACATAAAATCGAGGACAACAAGTTAATTTTGGACTTGTTTTCCCAGACCGAGCTAAGATTTGATAAGATCGTGAGAAACAGTGCACTTCTAGGTCTGCCGAAGAGGACGAGTTGGTTTATGGTGCCACTATTAAAGGTACATCCTTCAAACATTTAAGATAACATACAACTCAGTTTTATAATTTCTTCAAAAATAAGCCTTAGAGAAGTTTTATTCCAAAGTGGCGGCTTATAAACTTAAATTACTGTCGCTTATTCCGTATACCTAAAGGAAACCGACAAAAATTCAGAATTGGTTGTTTGGAAAATAAATATAAAGCTCACGGTTGGAAAGTGTGGAGAGCAAGGTAAAGGACTTCAGCAATATATTAAGGAGGTGGATAACGGTACAAGGAGGATGGGTCATCTTAGTCATCTTAGTGATGGGAGACCACTGACGCTTCAGATGAACCTTTGAAGTATTTCATAAAATTTGCCTTTTTTCATAATCATTTAATTTTACACAGATTAAATTTTTGTTTCCAACACATACACATGTGCCATTATTTCAATTACCACTTCTAACTGCTCAAATATTAAATATTTTTGTCGTAATTTCCACTCTTACAGCCACATAATATTATGACGACTGTGGCTACATCTTTTTTCTCTTTGCTGCTCAGCACTCCAAAGCAGAATCATAATTTTCACGCATTTGTAATTTGCTTTGCTCCTTACACATTACATCCTTTTTTGCGGCTATTACGTTCTTGGTGACACGTACCACACAAGCACATACAATTACACACACCCGCATACACACATCCAACGGTATGAATGCAACATTCCTTGCATTCCGAGCGTGGGGACCAACGAAACCATATGACGACTGGATTTTTAATGAAAGTCACATTTGGCAAAATGGAAATAAATCACTGAATGCGACAGACACAAAAACAATGTTGGAATTAAACATAACAAACAAACAAGCGAATATTGCATACACATGTATATGTACGAGTAGGTACGCACATACATACATATATCGGGGTATGGAAGTATTTCTGTTACATTTGCCAAAAATTACTGTAACATAAAAATAAAGGACAACCATACGCACACACATTCCCCACACTTGAAAAGGATACTTATAAATAACGTTTAGGTGGTGGTGGGAGTCTATGTAGATTATTTTCACTGCCGCAAAAACTGGCCATTTAACGCAGCACTAAATGGCAGCACATGCTGTGGACTAGAAAAAACTTGAATTATTTTATGCCCAGTACACATTTTTCTGGGTGCGGGAGGTAGAACAAAAATTTATTTAATTTTTGTGGCAAAAGGAACGGCAAAGACTGGTGTATTGTTCTTTACGACTCTAGGGTTGGTGTTTTTATTTACCAGTAAGAAAGTTTTATCTTCTCAATAAAAAATATTACTTTATGTTAACTGTGCGTTGGGTAAAATAAAAACAAATACAAAAAGAATCTCTTAAATCCAATATGTCACAGATATTTTGAAATACTAGACGGAACTGTTTTGTGCTGGGTGGATAAACGAGTATTAAATGCGAGTTGAGGTTTATTTGAAAAAATCCAACGCCTTCACTTAACACGACACAGGATTTTATCTGTGTGAAAGGTCAGAGATTAGAAATATATTAAACAAATATAATACATGTTGAATCAAGTTTATGTACATACTTGACTTAGGTTACCATTGACACATTTTTGTCTGGATTTGATTTTAATTAAAGATGTGACAATAACACAAGTCGTAAAAAAAATGTCCTGACATCTTTAAGCGGGTATTTTTAAGTCCACAACTGACCTAATTAATGCGGGAGAAGTTTGTTATTTTAAATAACGCTAAAATAATATATAATATAATAATAATGATATAATAAATAATAAATGATTACACCAGATGCCACTCATACTCGGTCATGTTTTTCAACCCGTTGAATTAGAATTAATACTCCGTTATAAAAATTAGCAACTTAAAAATAAAAAGTTCGCTATGTTGTATGAGCAACAGGGGAAAAATTCAAAAAAAGTTTAAATTAAATATTAGAAAAAAAAACGGCTAACTATGGTTTAAGTATGCTTTAGATTAGTACTTAAAGGATTGAATTACTTGAAAATTATGCTTTCTTTATATATACAAACAAATTTTAGAACCGAAACAGCCAGTTTTTATTTTCTTGCGAGTTGATTTAATTTTTTTTTTAATTTTGACACGAAAATAATGTCACATGGTAAGCAAGACTACTCAAAAATATTGGATGAAACGATAAGTATAATTTTTGTTTTTAAATAACGTCGAATAAAATATTTTATGTAGCTGTAAACTATTTCTACAGAGCCATGAGCTCGATTTTGCGGTCTTATAGGAAAACACCGCATCAAAAGTATAATTTTTATATTCCTGACTTTATGCTTTACTGCACCACCTAAATGGTAGAACCTATGTACCACCTGTGCCCGTTTCTCCACTCCAATATAACAAACTGGTTACAGTCACTTTCGATCACTCTTAAACACAGGGTGGCTTGACCTTAATTTTTCTGCGATTTATTGTGGTAGTAGCAGAAAAACATTTAATGACTTTTTCGATGGTAGGTTAGGTCGAGAAGATTATATTGCGAAGCATTCGCATTCAAATTCGAGACTTATAAACCCAAAAGGTCGACAGTTATATAAAATGATTATGAGTACCCAAAAAAAGGTTCGATTTTATCTCCCCAAGACAACCAGTCTACTGCTCTAAAGAGTCAGGAAATGACCTGACTTTATTTACTCTGTAATCACCAAAGGCCGTAGGTAGGAATTTAGTATTTTCCGAAATTGGTGCTGAATTATCCTATCATCATTTCCCAACAATCATCAAATTGAACGAACAACTAAGACACACTCTTTATAGCTGAACATCTGTGTCTGATCTAAATAAGATTTTTGCTGTACTAGATTCAAAAATTCAGCTTGGTATAATTATATCACATAAAAATGTTGCCAGGCATTGCTCTCGCTTTTCATGTAAATCTATTCAGTGTCATACTATAGTAAAATATTACCCATAAAAATGGAAAAAAAATCGCAGATAAAACTGCTACTATAAAAACTAACTTACATACTTTTACAGAGAAACGACTGTTGGATAAGTAGGATTCAAGGATTTTGTGTTCCACAATATGGTGAATCCTACTAACTCAACTAGTGATTCACTGTAAAACTAAACGAATTCATAACAGAGGTGTATCCAACCAAGGAAGGTGTGCCGTAGAGTAATGATCTTGGATCATATTGTATAAGAGGCATGTTCAAACGAAAATGTCAAAGTTTTTCTCAGTGATTCCTTTGATTACAATGGTGTGGTGCATTATGAGTTCTCGTCAAAAGGTCGTACAGTTAATAAGGAATACTAAAAGGAGTTAAAAGTTATGCAACGTTTAAATGAAGCAATACGGCTCCAACGATCGGAAATGTGTAAAAACAAATCTTGGATTCTGCATCACGATAATGCACCAGTTCACGCATCGATGCTTATTTCGTGATTTTTTTTTTGCCAAAAACAAAACCATAATCATGAACCTATCACCGTATTTACCAGATTTGGTTCGCCGCGACTTTTTCCTATTTCCAAAAACTAAAGAAACCAATAAAAGGAAAGCTTTTTGTCACAATTTATGAGATAAAATCAGAATCGAAGTAAGAGCTGATAGCCATACCGAAAAGCGCATTTCGGAAGTACTTCGAGAATTGGAAAAAGCGTAGACACAAGTGTATTATATCCGAGGGGCATTATTTTGAGGGGGACAAAATAGATATATATATATATATATATATTTATATATATATATGTATATATATATATATTTGGTGCTTTGTAACCGCTAAAGCGATTTTTGACTCCTCCTCCAATTTGTGGTTTTGCGTCTTTGCGGCAAAAACATGCCAACAAATGGAAGGACCTACAGTTTAATCTAAGCCGCCTCCAAACGGATGATGGATTTTTATGAGGAGCTTTTATTTCCTGTCAAAAACACACTCGGAAGGCTTGACATTTCCTGCCGAGAGGCGACCGCAATTAGAAAAATGAATTTTCTATAATTTTGGATGTTGCTCGAGTCTGGGATCGAACCCAGGCGTTCCGAATGTCAGTACGCAATGCTAACCACTCGGCTATCGTGGCTGGGTTAAATAGATATTGCTGAATAAATGAGTACTTTTCAAAAAAATTCAAAATTCTCCTTTTCCTCTAAACACACCTCGTATACTGTTCACCTCAAAAAATCCTACAAATGACAAAGCAACCACGTCAACTTTTGTGGATTATACTTCTATAATAAGTCTGCACAAATACCAAGATTATAACAACACCTTAAACTAATTGAAAAATGACTAGGTTGTATCCACATATTGATATCAAGAACATGCCCTACGGTCAAGCTCAACAATGTACTTATTCCGCGAGCTGAAGAAATTACATACCTTTGCGCTTAATCTGCAGCTTAAGTTCAAATTTTTTGGCCTTTAAGCAAAAAGTCTGTTATTAGCTTTATGCACAAAGTTCCTCTACATACTGCCAAACTAAAAGCGATATGGATGTATGGAATCTAATTATGGGGCACAGCTTATGCTACAAATATTGATAAAGGGTGTTTTTTTTTTATAGAAGTATAGATCTTTAAGTTGCAATAAAACAACAATGGAATATTCGATTGACATGAATTTTATTTATCCGAAACATAATCTTGTGGCATTACATTTTAAATATGATTTCTGGCATATGACCGCCACGGCTGGCGCGGATGTAGTCCAATCTTGACGTCCAATTTTCGATGACTTTTTCCAACATTTGTGGCCGTATATCGGCAATAACACGGGGAATGTTGTCTTCCAAATGTCAAGCGTTTGTGGCTTATCCGCATAGACCAATGACTTTACATAGCCCCACAGAAAGTAGTCTAGCGGTGTTAAATCACAAGATCTTGGAGGCCAATTCACAGGTCCCAAAACGTGAAATTAGGCGATCACCAAACGTGTCTTTCAATAAATCTATTGTGGCACGAGCTGTGTGACATGTTGCGCCGTCTTGTTGAAACCACATCTCCTGGACATCATGGTTATTCAATTCGGGAATGAAAAAGTTAGTAATCATGGCTCTATACCGATTACCATTGACTGTAACGTTCTTGGCCACCATCGTTTTCGAAAAAGTACGGACCAATGATTCCACCAGCCCATAAAGCGCACCAAACAGTCAGTTTTTCTGGATGTAACGGTGTTTCAACATACACTTGACGTAGCCATTCAACTAGAAGTGCGCTTCATCGCTAAACATCGCTAAAATGGACGTAATTTAATACTTTCGAAATAAAATTGCACTATTTGCAAGCGTTGTTCAGGCGTGAGTCTATTCATGATGAATTGCCAAACCAAACTGAGAATAAATCACTTGACAGCTGTTAAATCGGTCGCCATCTTGAAAAGTAATGCCAACTTAAAGTTCTACACCTCTATAAAAAACACTCTTTATAAAACAAAGAATCCAGTCTAAAACTCTAAGCACTATAACATGAAGAAAATATTGAAATCAAAACTTAACTCAAAAATATGTAACAAAAGTGCAAAATCATCCGAAATCTTTGGCTAATATCTACAGCTATCATCCGAGCTAGCAGCCCGTTTAAAATTAATGCGCTTTTCTAGTGAGGTTTGTCGAGTCAGAATCAATAAATAAATACAAATGTAAATAAAATAATTGTATTAGTTTTTGCATGGAATTATTATTCCCTTTTTAAAGATAGAATTTTTGAGTATCTTTAGATAGTAATTCAGCGTCTTCTTTCCCCTTATGTGGCGCAGACACCTCTTTTTGGAAATACAGAGTCAACAATATGCTCTAATATCTTCTTTTATTCACCGTTCGCGCTAATTGAAGACACCAACTGAAGCCTTCTCCATCTGATATTTCCAACTCTTTGACTCTTGACCAAAAGGGTATTGCTCAGCGTCAGTGTGCACGGATCATAAGTTTTGCAGGATACCAAATTCAGTTATAGCAGCCAACATAGAGGGATTGATAAAAATATTATTGTCTTTTGAGTTAGTATAAATTTCCACTATTCTAACGTTAATTTTGATAACTATCTGTCGTTTAGTATGTTAACAGTGCTCAATAATGTCAGTTAATCTTATGTTGTATATCAGTTTGTAATATTGTATATAAAAATGTCAAGTTCAGAATTTATCTCAAATTATATATTGCAAATGGAATTCGGCTGAAACCCTAAACATGTACAGAAGGTTTGTGGTGAATCAGTTTTATCTAAAATATGTATATATAAGTGGTACATAGCATTCAAAAAGCTGCCGAGAAAAGGTGGGAAATTTGCATCGCTTGAAACGCAACAGTAACCACTTGAGGAGCATCGGTATATCCCAATCGATCTGTTTTCATTGAATACCGCCTTGTTGTGCAATAGTAATTATTGCCGGGAGAGTAACATATGATCTGAGAGATGAAGCATTTGTGAACCAGTCGAGAGATAATAGGTAAGTTCAACAAATTGAAAAGGGTTATTACTTGCTTCTATAATAGCTTGGATACGTAAAAAAATTAATTAAGGAAATGCCAGCTAAAGTATTAGCTATTAAAAACTTTATAGAGGTATGAAAAATGCATGAAGAATATTATACTTTCTACATGCTGTACTATATGCTTTCTCTACTTATTACAATATATTTCGTGTAAGCCAAGTGCCTTCAGAAACTCCACGCTCACGGAGCTCACGTATATAATGCAATTATTCTCTGTCTTTTTTTAAGTGTTTGGCCAGAAACAGGACTAATTCCTGAATAACATATGTTCTGCCTAAGAAAGAACGCACATGGTGTGATTGCAAGAATAAGGTCGACTTTGTGCTGCTTCCAGCAAGCAAAACTGTTGCTTAAGGTGTATAATACCGTCAAATGCCAAACTTGGACTAATAAAATAAGAAGGAATACGCTGAACTGGCCAATAGCCAAGGTATCATCATCCATCATGCTAAATTAATAAATTAAAAATAATTAATAAAAAATCTTTTAAAGATATGTATGTATAAACTCTTCGTCAATCATTTGTGCTGATAAATTAAATGCATATTATCAGGAATGCGTAAAATACTTCTAATATCTTCTTATTATATCTAACTACAAATTATATTTTAAATAATTGTAATTAACAACTTCACTTAATTGCTAAACTACAAGGAAATAAACAACTTTTCCACAAATAATTACTTACGAAATTGTGTACTTCATGAATTTTATAACTATGAAGTATGTGTTTATCCATACACAAACAGGTAATTCAGTGAGTAATTTACTAACAACTCCAGAATAGTAGTAATGCTTATATAGTTGATGAAGTTCTGTAGCGAAAGATAGGTACGTTTGTTGCATGAATGCATGTGCTCCATGTTGTTATGCCTTTACCATTATTTTGAGTTTGATAAAAAAAATACACAAGAAATGTTATTAATTACTATTTGAAGGTTTTTATGTAAATCAAGGAATCTGTTTAAAGCTACTCTCCAGAAATTCCATTTTTCATGATGGTCTTCATTCAAGGTGTAATTTCGAGGAAATTATCAGCCTCAAAGTCGCAGAATTAATTGTCTATAAATAACAAAAATGTCCACTTGTACTTATATAATAAAAAAAATAATTATCCAAGATGTAAATATAACATATTCTTAAATAAAAAGTAAGCTATAGTAGATGAAGTTTCCCTCCGCCTTTTACTACTGAATTATCAGTAACAAACTTTGCGTATATGTTTTACGCAGCTAACCAACTCCGCTGGTCTAGACTAAGCACGTTTCGAGTAACCATCGAACATCTGTTGAAATGTAATTTACGGAGAAATACAATGAAAAGGCAAATACCACATACCTAATGTACGACGAGGAAAGCCATAGCCGAGTTTTCAGCATTGCGTCATTCAAGGCGGAAGGTCATGGGTTCGAATTGTGGCCGTACCAATTTTCATAATTCTAGAAAATTAATTCAAATAAAAAATTATGTTTATTTATCTGATTGTAGCAGAGAATGCCAGCCCCTTCGATTGTATTTCTGAAATAAATTGAAAGGTCCTCATAAAAATCCATCAGCCTTTGGGAAAACATCAAGACGCACTGCAGTACAAGACTTCATAAAAGTGGTTTATGTTGTACTCAAACATAATTTAATATTTCTTGTATACCCATTATACTTCAATAACCTTCTCAATACAGTTTTTTGTATTACGAGGTTCAAAGATTATTATACTAGACAATTGATTGAAATCTAACGGTAATTATATCCTTGTTATATAAGAACACAACATACTCAAATAAGGCTAATTTTCCACCACATTTAATAGTTGGCTGTCATTGATGCCTTTCGGTAGAAATCCAATAAATTATGTTATCAATTGGGTAAAAACAATTTTAATGACAGACTTGGAGAGTAAATACGATACATGCCTATGCAGATATACATATACTTACATATGTATATGTATATAATTTTGTATATATTCCTAAGTACCACAAATGCATAGCTATGCTCATTGGACATGTGCCTACTGACACATAAACATACACGTTAAAGAAACTCGATACCGTTATGCTCCATTAGCTCGAAGTTGCTTTTAACGCAAACCATTTTTATTATTATTTACAGCCGCCGTTAGCATTTAACTTTTCTTCATAACTTGTATTCTAATTTCCTTGTCATATTCAATATTTTTTGTTCGTACTTTTGAAGACAATTTGTTCGGTATCAATGTTTGAATTTTACTCTTCTCTTAGATATTGAAATTTTATGTAATTTTGCTTATCTGTTTTTGCGGCCGCAAGCGTTGAGCTTTCGCTTTATTTTTCATTCTTTTGTATTGAAAAGTAACGAATTTTTATGATTATCTTGCGGCTTTGTTTTAAGGACATCAATAAATTGATGCTATTGAATATCTTGACGCAATATTCTCAAATAAATAAATGGAATTTTGGGACTGATAGAATATCAAAGTGCTGATTCAATGTACTTGAGTGCTCACAAAGTATTCTAATAATGAACTTTAATGATGGAGTTATTTAAACACAATCATTACATAAAATTTTTTTTTGGGAAACCGCCTTTTAATAATAAACTTTATTTGTTATCATTTACTACATAAGTGTAGCAGCGATAATTTAATTTCAAATTATAGCTTCTACAAGTAAATTTTTTTTAAATAAACCACTTTTATACAAACACTTTAATAAAACGTTTTTTTTTTAATTAAAAAAAAATTAAATAATACTTTTGTCCCCTACTCAATATCACACTAACTCTGTTGCATATCTTTTATAACCACAAATATATGCTCATATAAATGTATGTCTAACGGTACTGGTACATAAACACAATAAAGTAAAAGGCGACAATAAGGAAATAATAACAGAAACAAGAAAAAAATGAAAATTAAAAACAAAGCTCGGAAACGAAAATTCTGTTACCTCAAATGTAGGACAAATTCGCTAAAATCAAGAATTCGCCGCAACAATTCTATGCTCTCGCCTATTAATTGTTTGTTTAGAAAAGAGCAGAGAGTGTTTGGTGCAATAAGCATGCGCTCTCTTAGTTTAAGACAAAGAGCGCAATGTCATTATGTTATTTTAGTAGCTCTTTATTTAGCTTATTTTCGAATATTTACTTTTCGTTCGAAATTTAGTTCGAAATTTCGTTGGCAATTTGAAAAACATTTCAAATTCTTCAAGTTTTGAAATTTATTACATAAATCGAGAATCTCAAGAGTGCTATGCGACTTCGAGCAACAAAATCCTAAGCAGTTTGTTAAAAGTATATTTTGAATCAAATACTTAACAATATTTATTTCTGATAGAATGAATTGTAAAATTTTGCTAATCTGAACAATCAGTTATAAGTTGCAAACACTCGATGCGGTTTTTTTTTTCAATTTCGGTTTCAATTAAATTTGTTACGTCGCTAAAATTGAGCTTATTACTGAAGGTGATTTAGTTAAAACACCACATACTTGTAAATAATATAAATAACGGTTCATTTGACACCGAATAAAATTAAGATAAAGTAAAAAATTAGCAATTTTTTTTGATAATAAGTAAGCTGATTCCATTAGGACTGATGGCTATTCGATTATAATATATATTCTTTATTTTCTTACTGAACTACTTTCTCCAAAATAATACCAAGCACAGTCTAAATAAATTTGGAATAAAGTAACTTTAGTTTATTATTCTCTATAGATTTCCTAATATCCTACTCAGACTGTTGTGTCCCCCTCGCGGCTATACGGACAAGGATGAGAACACAAAACTAAAAAGGAAAAGTAAAACAAAAGGAAAACCTTAGCATGGTCAAACTGGCGCCCTTGAGAGAGATGTGGCTTGATGTGATGGAAATTTAATTCTCGCCGGCAAGAGGTTTTGGTTTGTCTTAAGAGGAGACTAAAAACCAAGACCTTTTAAGACAATCACCTGGGTTTTTATCCTGCCAAGGATTGTTACTCCCACAACATTCCCCAAATGCAGAAGATACTATCTTGGTAAACTTTACAAGAGAGAAAGAGGTTTGAGAAAGTCCCTAAAAACTATAAAGTTCGTTAAATACAGGAATCCAAGAAAATCTTGCCACAACACATCGATTTAACCTTCAGTTATTTTTATAGATTATTTAAAAGCTTATGAATCTTAATAATTTTAATCTCTGCTTGAAAAATGTAGGGGTAAAGTCAAACACTTTACAGTTTCAGGCATTTCTGAAGTCTGTTTTTTCGCAATGTAAGTATCCTTCAAGATCCATTCACATTTCAATAAATCAGTTTTATTGTGTTGTCAATTGTGAAGAAAAATTTCCACTTCCACGGCGTGGAAACTGAATAAGTTCCAGAACCGTTTAGTAATCCGGGATATTCTTCTTTCTGTATGTTCAAATTAATACCTTGTCTCATAGTTTAGACACTCTAATCTTGACATCTAAATATTTCATGCATTTCTCGGTTGTAAAAGTTTTCTTACAGCGTGTTCCTGGACTTTTTCTTATCAACACCATTGCAGCGAAATGACGTGGGTTAACATGTAATACGAATCAGCTGAGCAAACCAAATTATTTTTATTAACACTTCGCTTGCCTACATTCGGCGCCAAACTTTGTTCGGCCACAATCGTGTGCCACACAATACGGCAACTGAGCACATGAAGTTGATAACGCACTCGTAGCGATAGCCGTGTTTTTGTGTGTGCTACTTTGCTCTCTCACGCAATGAGCACTTTGTAAACTTCGCCGCATTTGCATTTGGTTGGAGTTGCTGCTGCTGCTTATCGCTTCGGTCGTCGTTAGTGGATGTCAAAGCGCCAAGTACAAGGCCTGCAGCCAACATAGTCGGACACACATACACCAGCAGTCGCTGCTTTGGTGGAAAATCGTCGGAAAATTAGCGCGTCGCTATCAGTATCAGTGCAACAGTAATGCCGAACGCAAGCAAAACGGAGTGATTAACGCGTTGACAGGTTTATAAAAAAAAAAACAGATCATAGAGATGCGCCACACAAAGCACCAATCAAAGTGTGTCGTGTTTATTTGAATTGATTGAAACTATTTTGAGCGGTGGTAGTAAAGTGTGGCACGTTTAGTGAATTTGTGTGTGGCACGTGCCGCATGTCAAATACCAATTGCATTGCGGAAGCCAAAACGAGCGATCGACCTTCGCGGCATAAGTTGTGATAGTTAGTGCCAGAGTGACAGAGCGCGTTACCACTGACTGACAGCGCTGGCGAACGTGGCTTCCTAAGTGTCTGTTCGCCACGTAGTGGGTGAAAAGTTGTTGCTTAGTTTCGCTGAGAAGGAGGACTCATTGAAACTTTGTGCTGCCACAAATTCTGCATTCTGCCGTAACCGCCAATTTGCATTTGTTGCTAACCAAAGCACGTACAAGCCGAACGATAAAATCTTCCCTAGAAGGAGGCAGAACGTGGCGAAGGGAAGCAAGAAAAGTTCTAAGAAAGTTAAGGTGCAAATAAACAAACGGGTATATCTACTGGTTGTGGATGGCTAAGAGCTTTTGTGAGTTAAGATGAACTAAAAAACCTAAAAAAAAAATTAAAAAAGCGAAAATAAAAAATTAAATTCTAAAAAATGGGCTGCTGCTTCTGAAAGTGAAAAGTGCTATTAAATACGAAAAATACGTGAAATTTCAATGAACGCGTGAAAATATTTATGCTATGTGTTGGCTGTCAATAGCAGCGCCCACAAAAAAAAAAAAGAATCAACATCAACCAACAAAACAACAAGTATTACATAGATTCAATTGATTGCTATTTGTTTGGCATTTTCACAACAACAATGGCAACCACGACACGCCAACAATAACGCCAGCGACTGCGGTCGTAATTTCATGGATATCTAAACGCAATAGATGGTCGACGATAAAGGTGATTTTTTTTATTGAGCATTCAATGATTGCTATGAAAAATTAATATTTAAAAGGGAAATTATTCTGCCATGAAAAATTTAAATTCAAGAAGTGCCTTAATGTTGGTGCTGTTTGAAATTATTTGCATTAGTAGGTTTGTAATAGATGTTCGAAATTGGTATGTAAGTACAAGGAGCTTAATTTTAAATTACAAAACAATAAGGCTAGCTTTTTTGGCATTACGGGTAATCCATAATGTAATGCGTAGGATTTAGTTGAAAATAGAAATTTCTTATTGAAAGGTGATTTAAACTTGAGCGGTTGCTTTTGATATTATGCTTCAAATGATGGGTTTTTGGAATTTCAAATTTCGTCAGAATGATTGATTTTTCTTTTATCTGTTTTACGTGTTTTACTGATTTGGCGAGAATATAATTATTTTAATTAATTTTTTGCTTATAGTCCACTCTAGTCTAGTCTAGAATGTTGATTAAAAAGGACGAAAACTTATTGGAGACCATATTCATTTATGTTATAGGTTGAATAAACTTGGAATTGCATGTGGAATATACCAATGTATTAAGACTTCATTCATTCTATTTTGAAATACTTAAAGCGAGAAATATACATGTAGGAAGTGTAGTTTGTCAGGCAAGAGCGAAACGTTGGAATATATCCTCTGTTTTCATATCTTAGACATCTAAAGCTTCGTTGGTTCAAGGACTGGTTATCAATACTCTCGTAAATTTCGTAAAAAGTGTTGAAGTCTTATGCCGAGACTAGTTTAACTCGGATTAAATTGAATCGCCATCTGGCACTACAAAGGAGCAACAGTTGTTAGAGCATGATTTGATTTAATTTGTGATTTTTTTTGATACCGTTTTTTTTACCATCGATGCAGTGAATAAGATAAAAATAAAAATAAAATTAAGGAAAATATATTTGAAAAAAAAAAATTTGTTTAAGTAAAATTTGAGGAAAATAATCGGAGTAATTAAATTAACTTTTCTCTAAAGGTCAATATGTTTTGGACTATGGACTCAACCGAATTTTATTAATATTAATTTTTTTTTAATTTTTAAAATTTTAATTTTTTTTTTAATTACGCCTAAATTCATAAAAATTGGCTCTTACTACATCGGTTGAATTCTTCCAAAGTCGATTAAATCAAATCAATTATAAGCTAAATATCCTATAAATATTTATAAATTTATCCTTCCATTATCATTCTATTATACAGTTTGCCATCAGAAAATGTAATAATCAGAGAGTTTGAGCATGCTTTGTTTTTCATATACTTATATTATGTTCGATGTTTGATAATAGATATTTAACGCTTGGTGGTAGGCATGCCAGGCATCCAAGCTATAACGGCAGATTCAGAAGTTTCGAAGCAATTTTTGAGAAAATATTAATAAATAGATTTCACTGAAAAACTATTTTTTTAAGGATTATAACATAGAAAAAAATTTAAATTAATAATTGTAAATAAAACATTAATAACGGTAAATTAATTAACACTATTAGAAAGTGTCTAGAGAAAGAGCTCTATGCTTTGATATCTATGTAGAAATAATTATAGAAATCTATAGATTTTATCCACTCCCGAACAGCGATATTATCGTTCATGCCTCAAATTTACATGTATCACGCCTTTTTTCTCCTTCAAACCAATGCGTGCTTGATCCATAGAGGATGTTTTTTATTAGACGAGTATCGTTCATTCAGCTGAACCCTTGCAAACACACAAATCGACACAGAAGCGCTCATGTTCAACAAAAATATTGCACTAGAATAAGTTTCATTGGTCTTAAATTCATAGCAGCACTAAAAAGAGTCTGGAAAAAATAGAAATTATAAAAGGTTCTCCCATATATTCAATTGGAAAAAATAAATATTTCAGCATAATCAAATTTGGTTTCAATAAAAATAAAGTAATAAAACGTAACAAATGCATAGTGCTCATTAAAAATAAAAATTCTAAATTCACAAAGCTATAAAATAGAAATAAAGTAAGATAATTTATTATTATTTTCAGCATTATTAAGATAAAAAATTAAAGAAAGACAAAATTTTTCGAAGCACAGTCAAATAAAAGAATTTTATACATTTTCAAAAACCACTTAAATTGCTACAAATTGAAAATAGCTTCATGACACTAAAATATATCATCGAATAAGCATTTAAGCATAAAAGTCTTTAAGTATAAGAAAGTCAAAAAATCCGAAAAGCAATTGGATAATGTGTGTTTAATGTGTAATGTTGGATAATGCTGCTGTTGCTGCTGTTGCGCTGCTCATCACATTGTGGCGTTACTTTGATCTAAATCCATTTAGTGTATGGGAGCGACAAGGGTGCTTCTTCACTTACGCAGCGAAAACACTCATTTTATATTTGTTGTTGCTGTGCTGACAGGCGTACATAAAGGCCTGTCATCATAATCCATTGTCAATAAGCGTGAATATCAATATGAACAACAACAACAAGAACGATGTGCTTGTACACAAATATTATTATATTTGATTTTCCTTCGTTTTTCACACTTTGCTTAATTCAGTATGCTGTTTTTTGTTAGATGCTGTTAAAAGATTGTTTTGTAATTCGATGCTTTTTGTTTGAGTGCTTTTTTTATATATAAATTTTTAATGTGTTTCCTGATGGTAGCAAATTATCTTAAATATATGATATTATTGTCCTGGCAAAATTATTTTTAATTTCTTTGGAGCTAATGGCAAAATAAATGTAAAAAAATAAGATTCAAGTACCTACTTATACCTTTCATGAATATATCAAATTTAAGTTATTGCATTTTAAGATTAAATAAAAATTCTCATATATCAAAAATCGTTGGTAGGCGCCAGTATATTTTAATGATTTTCAGTACAAATATTTATTTGAAGTTACGTGTGTATAAATCAATTTCACGTTGCTAGGCACTTTTTGACATATTAATAAACAAAATCTGCGATCTGAAAAATCGATCGTATATATGTTATACTGGTTCGATCTGGCTGGTTCCGACAAATGTATGTAAAAATGTACCAGCGCATCTGCTTGCCAAGATTGTTTAAAATATTCAAAAACTGAGGGACTAGTTTGGATTAAACTAAGCAGCCAGACGTCCTTGGCTAAATCAACTTAGTTTGTCGTTCTAACTGATACGTATAAATTTTATGCTAATTAAATATTTATAGGCCAAAGTTAATATACCACTTCTGAAAGGTTTAAACAAAGTTTTACAATTAGAGGACTAAATCTAACCTGTTATTTTTTTATTTCTTTATACTTTTAAAAAAAAATTTTAAATTTTCTTCTTTTAATTTTTTTAATTTACTTAATTTAATTTATTGTATTTTAAATAAAATAAATTTTTTATTTTATAATTTTTTCAAATTGTTTTTATACTTTTCATGCATAGGGGTTTCCAATAAGAGTGATGTAATTTCTTTAAAAAAAAAAGACACACATTCACACTAATTGCTAAGGAAATTCAAATGTTTCTTATTTAATGTGAAGTACAATCGATACAATTAAATTCTGAATATAATTCAAATGGCCTCCATGACTTCTTTTGCGGGAGCGAATTCGATGAACCCTATTTTGAGCATTTTTTCCACTAAATAAAGTCATATGTCATGAATGGCACGTTAAATATTGACTTTTAAATCTACAAATAACCCCAAACGAAGTAGTCTAATGGTGTTAAATCACAACTTCTTGGAGACAATTCAAGGTAATAATTTCATGAAATAATCGAACCTCCAAACCTTTCTCGCAACAACACACCAAACTGTCAATTTACGTGAATGTAAAGGTTGTGCTTGAATAATTTGTAGATTTTCTTCGACAGTTTTGTTTATTTGCCGACTTACCGCACCACTCAGATGATCGGGAAGATGATTTTCTTAAAAAATCTAAAATGTAGAACGATTAGTTTGATAATAATATTGAATATATATCATTTGTCAGAACCGGCCAGATCAGATAACAGCATATATAGTTTTGCAATTTTGGGCCCTAAATCCGTCCAAAAACTACATAAGAACGTGAAATTTGGTATACTACACATACCTAATGGATTGTAATCGGATTGCTATATCATATAGCACCCAAAAAAAAAAAAAAAAAAAAAAAAAAAAAAAAAAGGACGAGGGTTTGGGTCGAAAACCCGCAAAAAACAGCTCTGAACATAAATTCGGTATTATACAGACATATAATCATACAACTGATTTCTTCAGATATGACGTTTTGAGTCAAAAAATTATAAAAATCGAATTATACAAGAAGGCTATAAAGACTTTGGCATGGGCGAAGATAGCCGTTCTTTCTTGTTTCATTTTATTTTATTTGAAATTATTTTTTTTATTTTATTTTATTTTTTTCTCTTAGTTTATCTATTAATTTTTTTCTCTTACAACAGATTTGTAAATTTATTTAGTTTCATTCGATTTAATTTAGTGTTATATGATAATCTACTTTTTTTCATTTAGATGAATTTAGGTGGATTTTTATGAAAAGCTTTTAATTTAATGTCTAAAATACATTCTTAACGAGAGGATAACTCAATTGGAAAAATAAATTTTCTATAATTTTCGATGCTGGTCGAGCCTGAGCTCGAAAATTGGCTTTCCGAATGTTAGTAGGCAATGGTTATCACTCAGCTATTGAGGTCACTTTAATACTTAAATTATGGTATAATTTATTATAGTTTTTTCTCATATTATGAAATTATTCAAGTATTTGCGCATTTATGACTTGAATGAATTTCTTGTAATTATTATTTAGAAATTAAGAAAAAAATTTTTGTTTGTTAATTTATCAATTTATTGTCATCAAAAGATTATCCTAAATCAGAAATTTTTCTATATTCGGATATGCATAAAGTTACCTTCCAAAAATGGGTGTGTACTTAAATTTTAATGTGGGTTGTTGAAGTTCTAACATGATAGAAACATGTAAAAAAATATTTTATAAATAAATACATGTGTGAAAGTCTAGTGAGAACTTGTGAGCTTCTACATCAAGCTTAATAAGAGATTTTGCGCTTTGCAAGCTTGGATAAAAAGAATTTCTTCTCGAAATTTAGGAAATCTTAAAATCTTTACATAAAAAAGTTTGACAATGCATGGAAGGAAAACTACTAATTCAGCAATTGATATGTAACAAAACTTTAAAACTTTAAATATTATAAACTAATTAATTAATTTTTAGTACTCTTATTTTGCAAACAAATTTATCAATGATTTTACGCAAACAATTTTTTTAATCTCAAGTCTAATTTTGCATATAAGATGTGTCTAGTGAAAGGAATTTGCAAAAGTAGATCTGTCCAAAAATGACAGATGAATGATAAATTTTATTTAAAAGTCATTAATTAATCAGATTCAGTGAATTAATATTTTTTTGTTATAAAATAAAATTAGAACATCGATAATTTTAATTAGTCGCCTAGTTTATATGAGACCATAATTTATAATATGCGATCTTTTTTTATATAATATTATTCATTTTATCAAATTAAATTTTTCAATTCATATTGGCTTAAACTTAATAAGTCAATTGTCCATGCACTTGAACCATTTTTAGCTCCTTTTCCTTCCTTAGCGCTCTACACAACTCATACCTTATTGAATTTTTACAGAAAAGCAAATAAAAACCGAAAGAAATATCAAATGCATTGAACGCATATTGAACACATACGTTCACACACACTCATACAAATACATATATGCTCATAATTCGCACCGTTATGCAAAATGTCATTTGAATGGAAGAGAAATAGAAAAAAAAATAATTGGAAAAAACTGCCAACCGTCACTTATTTGAGCCGACCTCAACATTTTTGCAGCATAACTGTCAGCGTCAATGCAAAGTTCATCATTGACATTTTGAATTCACTGAGCCGAGTGAAGATAAAATAAGCGTAGAGCATATGAAAGAGTATACGAGCATGCAAATGATAGCAACAATTGCCAATATGTGTTAGGTGTAGTGGTGAATTTATTAAAATAGACACAGCCAACTGAAAGCTACCAATATGCTCTCCCATTCAAAATATATACACATGTGTGTGTATGTATGTACGTATAAATCAATTGGCTGTATTGGTTGCAGCAACGGTAGTGTTAACCTTGCAACGTCATATCTATAAACTTAGCGACAATGCACTTTCAAGTGGCAAATATGGAGATGAAAGCACGTCGTAAAGTGAAAGCCCGTCGTTCAGCAATTGACTGACAAGCACTTGTAAGCAGATACACTGAAAGAAATTAGAATTGCATACATAATTTCATTTAAAAAGTGACTGAGTAATCAATTATTGGAAAAATGCTGGCATGCGAAATGAAAGGAATAATGTTATTGTACTTGTTTAAGGATTTGAGCTTTTATCAATAATTAATAATAGGATTGAATAGCATAACTAATTTGTTTAAACTTGCATTCGTCGACTTTTACATATTTTTATTTTATTTTATTACTTTTTCTAATTAAATTTAGTTTAGTTTAATTAACATTTTTTTATTTGTTCTGTCTATTTCCTAATTTTATTAAGATTAAATTTTCTATTTTTTATTTATTTTCTTCTACTTTAATTTAATTTATCCCTATCTTATAACATACCAAACTTTATTTTATATTATTTGTTTATTTTTATTTGTTTTTTCATTTAAATTATTTTATGTTATTTTATTTTGTCTTCTTAATTTCTGTTTTTGTTTATAATATTTTATTATATTTTATTTATTTTATTTTATTTTATTTTATTTTGTTTTATTTTATTTTATTTTATTTTATTTTATTTTATTTTATTTATTTTGATTCATCCTATTTTTTATACTTGATTTATTTAAAAATATATTGTTTCGATTAAATTTCAGACGGCTTTAGTAGGTATGTAAACTTTGTCAAACAGCACAAGTAAATATGTTTCTAGTTCAACTAACCAGCAATGCCCAGCTTAATTAAAACAAAATGTAAATGATTGACAGCTTTTAAGCGAGTATTGAGCAACAAGAGAATGCATTAACGGAAGCCGAGCCGGTTGGCGTTGTTCTAGGAAATGTTGAAAGTTTTTTCACAGTTTTTATTTCGCTCGGTTTCGCCAACAGAAAGGCAAAAGGCATTTCTGTGCTGAGGGTTATGCGATGACAGAATCAATGTGAACACCAAGGGCTTGGTATATGTATTTATATGTACTTTAGTACTTTCATATAAATATAACCGTAGTATATAAGTGATATATAGATATTTTTTTTACCACTTAATACATATAACAGGTTGAGAGAGCAGAGAAGTGTGAGTTGTGAAATCAATATGATGAAGCGTAGAAAATTCTAATTGTATAGCATAAGTTAAATGGCTAGCTGAAACGTTTAGCCATTGACCGATACGGCAATGTTAGCATATACATTTATATACGCGTTTGTAGCATTGCATAAATAAATGTATATATATATTTGGCCTTTGAAGAGGAAATCCATTTTGTTTAGCCATATTCAATATATTTTCATTTATTCTAATTGGAATAGAAGTCACTGAAGACGAAACTAATAGCACATTAAGGTTATTAAACATCCAATAAAATTCAACACAAAACGATTGATTACACTTGAAAGCTATTATGTATTCATCTACGTTAAGGCGATAGATAATAAGTGTATGAAAATAGCACTTCGTTGAAGCGGAATGAAAATTTAATTTAAACAAGTGCGTTTATTGGGTGTTTGATGAACATTATATATTCTTTGAACCTAAGAATACGACCTTCTTCGTATGAAAATCGTTCTAGGATAATAATGTTTATTTAATTATATGGTTAAAAAAATTAATGCTATAATATACATTAAAATAAGTATTAATCTGAATAAATACATTTAATAATTTAAAGACAAACATAAATTATTTCTTCTGCTGTTCGCCGTTGCGTATGAGTGACCACTTTGAGTTACATAAAGGTTATTAAGTAGCTTAGCCGTTGTCTTGCTGTCCAACACAAACCAGTTTCTAAAGATTTGTAATTTAATATAATCATTAAAAAATAACAGTAAAAAAATAATTAATTCAATAATTTTTCTTTCACATGGATTGAAAAGTCCAAAAATTCAATGTAGAGAATTTCTATCTAAAAAAAATATTTTTTTCTTAATTTTAAAGTTAATAATATTAAAAGGACTAAGCTTTAAAACGTATGCGGAAATAAAGTGAATTTACAATTTTTTTATTATATTGGTTTAATTAAAAAAAAAAAAATTAAAAAACACCAACATTAACCATACCAAATTTATTGCAAAAAGCAAAATTCAATTTCGAAAATTTTCAAAGTCAATATTTATTTGAGCTTAGGTTAAATCATATCAAATAACAATACTAAATGCTTTTTTCATTGACCTTTTTTCATAACCTTATATCTGAACAAATCATTTAATGGGACAGTGATATTCAGATTTCGATGATTTTTTAAATTTCAATTAAAATAATCAAATTTAACATAAAATTTCATGTTTATGAAAGGTTTGAAAAAAAAAATTATTAATTGTATATTTAATAAAAGATGTAGAGATAAGTGTATGTATGTATGAATGTAGCTTAGCCGATTGCTTTAAAAGTTTTGGGATAGCTTCATTGGAGGCTGGACAAGGATCCTGTAGTTTTTTCCAGGGGGTGAACCTGCTGCCGATCTTTCCCAAAAAAACTTATTTTTTGTTCGATTTACTTGAAATTTGGTACATATGTTGATTTTGTAAGGTATATTTTTGTATTTTTTGTAGATTAATATACAAATACAATACCTTTTTTCTGGAAAGGAGGTCACAGATCAATAAATGGAAGAAAGAAGGCTTGATTCTGGCTCATCGAGTCTCATTCGTCTCATCGACATGTATAAAAATAAATATCGTTTGTAGATCGTTATATTAATATAAAACCTGTTTGTGTTTTTTTATTAGATTGCATCCATGTAGTTGTGAGCCAGGTTAATAACTCTAATATTTTGAATTAAATTCATCATTTTTTATAATGCCTTTTATTATATCCAAATTCACCAAAATATTAAAAAAGCTGCAACAACATTGATGTCTTTACTAAAAAATTGGAGATACCTACAGTTTATTTTTAGCCGCCTCCAAATGGCCGGTGGATTTTTTGAGAAGCTTTTTATTTCGTATCAGAAATACAATCGGAGGGCTTGACATTCCCTGCCGATATGCGACAGTAATTACAAAAATTAATTTTCTTTAATTTCGGATGTTTCCTGAACCTCTGCTCGAAACCTGGTCTTCCGAATTGCAGTACCCTAAAAAACCACTTGGATGTCGCGGTAGCAATTGTATATTAGCATTATTAGAATTAAATATGAAGCAAATTGATTTAAAAGAATTTGGTTTGGTAAAAATATAAAGAAAAAGTATAAAGTAAAAATATATATATATTAAGCCAAAATAAAGTTTGCATATCTATTTTTGTATCGTCTCACTTTCGATTGGCAAATCAGAATGGACCATAAATTCTTTCTCTCGCAAACCTTAAAGCCTCCTCATCGCATGTCATCCGCATTTAAGCCTCTGCATTAGATAATAGGACGGGAATTATGAACGACTTGTAGAGCTTTGGTTTTGTTTGATGAGAGAGATTTCAAGGCTAGCATTCTTGGTATTGTTGATGCTGGTTAATTAATAGATGAAATTATCTACAACTCCAGAGTCATGTCTATACGTAATGACGTGGAGCCAGGCGAGTATGCTGACTAATTGTTTGATGACAGCTATATACTATTTCGTCTTGATTTTGTTCACATTCCGATCCATTTAATGAGGAGGAAATAGGATTTATGAGACGGTAGTAAAAAGAGAAATTAAGTTTTACGTAGCGAGTATTCAAAATGAGGTGAACAACATTTTTAAAATATGTAATATAATCAACCAAAGTTCATGGGTACATGACTTTGAGAATTTTATGTTAGAGGATTATTCATAATTTTTGAATCATAATTTTTTCACACGCGCTGGACCTGAAGAGTGATCGGAAGTTGAGAAGGGAAATGCATAAGCTCCATAACGCGTACAAGTGGTTCACAAGTATACTCTTTTTTTTAAATTTTCCAGCATAAGATTAAGAAACAGGGTTAATCTAGAACCTCGTTTCATACCGAACAGCTCAGAGAAGTCCTTGCGACCGTGATGTCTTAGTTCATGGCGAGTTTCACATACCATTCATGAATACACAAAATTTATTGCAAATTACTAAATGATGATTTTCATTGTCAGTAAATGTAAGTGTAAATTTGCAATTACATCTGTCAAAAACCTTTCTTGGTAGATTTTTGACCCAAAAAGTCGTATCTGAAGCAATTACTTGTATGTGTGCTATATGGCATAGTATTCCGATTTCGGTGATTTTGAAATTTCACGTACCTAGCTACTTTTTAACTGATTCAGTGAGTTTCAGAATTAATATGCAATTTTACGGTTATATGTATATTTTTGACGGATTTATGAACCGAAATTTGAAATCGGTCGTATATATGCTCCAGTGGTCCGCTCTGCCCCTTTCCAACAAATGATAGATTAAACATATAGGTACATCTTGCAACTAAGTTTGGTTAAAATATATCAAAAATTGAGGGAGGCACTAGTGTGCCTTCAAACTGACAAATGACTAGACGGACAGACGGATAGAAGAAGAGACGGAGAGACGGACATGCCTAAGTTAACTCAGCTCGTCATTATGACATGATCGGTACGAATTTTGGTGGGTCAATCTCTTCCCTATATGGCTCTTACATAATTCGGACGAAAGTTAATATACCATTTCATGTTCCTAAAAGGTATAAAACTACATAAAAACCTTAATAAGAAAAATCTTTTTTATAAAACATTTGTAAAAAAAATTGAAACTTGGAAAGTTTTGAAATGGTCTTAGAAAGAAAAATGATTTAAATTCTTTTTTCTAAATAAAATCTAAACTACTGAATTTGAGGTTCACTTTTTCTACTGACACTAACACAAATTTATTTATAAAGAGTAAAATCAAAAAAGTTTTCAACTTTTAATTAATTAAAAATTTTCTTCTTCTTATTCATTTAATTGCAGCCAATAATTGCCAGCGCCATTCACTTGATACATGATGCCAAAAGGTGTCCTACAATAAACCTATAACCGACACCTACACTTGTAACTAGAACGCCATTATTCAACTCATTGTTGTGGCTATAAAATCGAACAAAAACCAATAGTATGTATTAACCACAAAAGTTCACAGAATAAAGCAAAACTATTATAACAATAACAATAGTATAACAAGTCAATCGTGCAATAAGAGAAAAATAAAAAGTAAAATAGGAAAATTGTTAATAAATGAAATACAAAAAAAGGAACGATAAGTGGCTAAGCGGCAGCGGAAGAATGAACGGATGAAAATCCGTTACACAAATGGTCGTATATTTATAAATGACAAATCATTTTTCAGTTTATTGTATAGGGACAGCTGGTGTTGGTCAGCAAAAATATAAAAGAATGAAGAAAGAGCAACAAAAATCAAACGAAATGAAATTGAATGGTAATTTAATAAAAATGAAAGTGAAACCAAAAAAATAATAATTCAATTTAAGAGTAACCTTTTTTGCTTGTACTTGCTCATCTAAGGAAGGAAGGTTAAATAAAGTCACAAAAACCATTTATACATTTTGTAGCTTTAGAGCTTAACGCACAAAAGGCACACACGGTGTATAAGTGATGTGAAAAGAAGTGATACGAGCACTGAATGATAAATGAAATAAATGTATTTCTATTAAATTCAATTTACTTGCCATAAAAGCTAAAAATCCTTGCACATTTAAGTCTTTACGCTAAACTAACTGCAATAACTGAAATTACAGCGCAACACAAATAGTTAATCAGCTGAGCTTCTGAGCTATTGGCATGTAACTGCAGTTAATTTACGCATAGCTGACGCAGCGTACCAAACTCAGTGCAAGCAAAGGGGAAAATACGTGAAAAAAGTAAAAATAAAACTACAAAAGCTACAATACTATTGTGGGCGCACCAACCGTAAAATCGGCCGTGTGAATTGCGAATATTTGTGTGCTTGTGGCACCACAAACTGAACCAACAAACCAACCAGCCGAGCAACAACAATTCACTGTTGAAAACATCGAAAAATAGTCAAACTTTTCCGTGTTTTTGTACAGTCGACCGAGTTCCATTCGAGTTGGACCGAAAAGGAAGCAGCTAACAGGCATTTATGCGGTCAACTGCCAACTGCCGACTACTAACTGTCGACTTCACTGCATACTGCTCTGCCACGTGGCATTAGCGGCTATTATTATTGAAATAAAAGGCTATCAACGCTTCGGTGTTAAGTAATTAAGTACCATAATTCCCTCGTTGTAAATTGCCATTGCGCACGGTATGTGGCAAAATTGCGCGGAATTGTATGCACGAACAAATATTAAATAATCGAAAGCAAAAAATAAATACATGAAGCATACATAGTGTGAGTGAGAAAGGAATTAGTGAAAAATACAAGCAAAATTAATAAAATAAAAAATATATAGAAAAGTTATATAAATAAAATGTGAAAAACTAAATAATTATTTTTATTAATTGTAAAAAAATGGCGTGAAAATTGTTTGTGAAGCTATTTAAAATTTTGTGCAAAATTATTTGCATACCTACACATATGCGTACGCGCAAATATTCTCTAGCAGCGACAAAATATTTTTGCAACATTTTTAACACAAGCGCTTAATTAAAGTTTTGCAACAGCGCGGAAATTGGAGCAGAAAAAATACGTACGAAAAAAAAAAACGGGAAATGCTAAAAAAATACAAAAAAACATAAAGAACAAACGGAAAAGCGCAGAGTGTGCAACAAATTGGGAAACTATATGATCAATAACCGCGGAAACTGAGAAAAAATTTCATGATTGCGCTAAAAACTATAAAAATACAAAAACACATATATGTACAGTAATATGTATATGTGTATTTTTATCATATGAAACAAACAAAAAATCCAAAAGCTCACAAATTAATGGCGGAATATGCAAAATCTGAGTGATTGACGGGCCAGCACACAACAGACAAATTACGTCGAAAGTGAAGTGAATAATAATTGAAAGTGTGAAAAGAAAATATAAAAAAGTGAATGAAGAAGGAGAAGAAGCAAAATATTACAAAAACTAAATAAATACCAAGTGAAATAAAGTGAAATAAAAATTTAAATAAATATATATGAAGTGTTTTCAATAAATAAAAATTAATAAAATATAAAAAAGGGTTAAATGAAGGAATAAATTGTTTAGTGTTTAAAAATTAATATACCAAAAAAAATTTATATAGAAAAAAAATTAAATCTTAAGTGCAAATTTGCCCAAAAGCAATCTTTAAAGAATTAGTTTATATCAAATAGTGTGAAATAATGTTAAAAATATAAATAAAATTGTATTAATTTCTTGAAAAATTACAAAAATATATAAATTGAAAATAAAAATATAAAAATATATATGAAATAATATATTATATAAGTAAGCTACTACATAAAATTGTTTAAAATTTATATAAGGAAAAAATAAATAAAAAAGAGCAAAAGTAAAATTTTTAGATATTTAACCGAAATATAAATAATATATATATAAAAATTATAATTATAAAAATTATAAAATTACATAATTAGATTAACTAAAAAAATATAGTAAATTATTATTTAAAAAGCTTATATGTAAAATAGTTGAGAAAAGAAAATAATAGAAAAATTAATGTTAAAAAATGCATTTATAAAAAAAATATTAAATAACAAGATTATCAAAATACTATCAGCAAGCGTTGTATATTAAAAATTGAAAAAAATATTCAAGAGGCAAATCAATTTTTTGGTGAATTTCGAAGATATACATCTTTTAAAATAAAATAAAGTAAGTTTAAAAAAAAACATATAATTGTATGTAATAGAAAGTTTTAAAAAGCACTACTTAAATTATATTTTGGTGTTGTCAAAAAAAAAAAAAAAAAAAAATACAAATTATAAAGCAAAAACTAAAGTTGAGTCAAAAGTAAGAAAATTGCCTAAATTCACTTCAAACTCATAAAATCGGAAATAACTGCAATTTTGGTCAATAGAAGCTATCGACATCAAAAATAGTGCACTTAAGTGCACAAAAAATAACAACAACAAAAAACGTGCACACAAATAACCTCCGCACATAAAACCCAGCCAAAATATTTTGCAGTCAAAAGTGCGGTCACACAAATACAAATTTTAGAAAATTTGTTAATCCTTTTGCTGTTGTTATTGTACTTCAGTGCGCCGAATTAGCGAGTATTTCCGGGTTCGGGTGTGAAAATTGGCAGTGCATTGAGGCGCATACAAAAATAGTACCAACAGCTGTTACATCCAATCTCCTGCAAAGCCATACACCAGAGACTGCAGCTACGTATAGCTTTTGGAACACACAGACGCGGTCAAACAAGTAATCAAGCTGACGAATGTCCAACAGAAATGCTTGCGGATGTGTGTAAATATGCATATGTAAGCAGCGGTGTAACGGTACAACCAGCTGAATACATAAACGTAAACCGGAAGCCGTCGCGTTGATAACTAAATAAAACTGGTAAACGTGCAAATAACCGTATAAAAAGTAACAAGACAGACACGAATTTAAAAAAGCGAAATATTACTGCAAAATAAAGACAACAAAAAAGTGACGCGCGGGCTGTGCTTGCTTACGGCAAAGGAAAAAAAATCGCTCGTTCGTGTAACGGAAATTGCGAAATTTATTGTAACTACAGACAGAAAAAATTATTTGAAACGTTGAAAATAAAATAAAACAAAATTTCGGTACCACACAGAAATAAGTGAAATTTCGAAATTTTTCGCTTCGCTCTGTTGGCATATGCAAATCTGTGCAGAAAAATTCAACAAAAAAGGCATATTTTTTTGAATTTATGCGCAATTTTTGATTTTTTTTAGACTTCCATTTCTGCAGTTTTTGTATTTTACGAAGCAAACATTTTCATTTGTGACACTCGAAATTTTTACGCGTGAATTAGATTTTGCACTTCGTCGGTTATGAACATCGAATTGCACATATAAATTCGTGTATTTGTGTGAGAGTGCGTTTTTTGGTTTTTTAGCCGAGGACATGTTTGTGTGCCAGTGAGTGGTATCATATACTCTAGCATACTACATACATCATTTTTATCCGGAATTTTCCATATCAGCGCAGAGTGCAGCGTTTGCAAGTGTAAATTGTTCGCGGCAATTTAGTTGTTACTGTCGCTGTGCATCAAGTGCATCCCGTTTTTTTGCCGTTTTAATCGAGAGTTGAGCAATTTGGCTCACAGTCCGCCCATCAAGATGATCGCCTTCCTGACGCTGTTCTTCTATATGACAAGTAAGTTTAAGCTTAATTATGACCTTTTTTTTTGTGCGTGTTTTTATGATGTTTAAAAACACAGTTACATATATTTTATTAGTTTGAAATTTAAATGTAAAATTTTTTACAATTTTCAATATTCACTTCATTTTTTCCTAATTGAAGTCTCGATTTGAGAATCGATTGATATATCATAATTAGTCAATTTTTTTCTAGCTTGTGAATATTGTAGCTCAGAGGTCAATAGACATATCAAAATATTACTTTTGCTTAGTGGTAGGTAGGAGCAATTTAGTGGTATGTCTTATATTGGAAGTGTTGTAGAACCTGAAGTGTACCTGTAGAGTCTAAGCCTTTTGATAACATTTGAAAGCATTAAACACTCCGATGTAATCAGTAATTACAGCCTCAATGCGTCCGCTTCTTAATTAAATTTTATATTCGTGTGACCCGTGACACGAGTATTGTTTGTCGCGGTGGTAATCTCTTAATTTTTACACTATTTCTCACATTTGAAGCTTGTGTTGAAACATTTAATTTATCTTTGGGTATATAAACTTATTGGCGATTACCAATTGACCAAAATTACCGTCTGGAGCCAGAATTGTAATAATTATTATTAAATTTAAATAAGTATTAAAACATTTTGAAACGGTGTTGTAGAACATTCGTCTTTCTTAAACTGAAATATCCGGAAAAAAAATAGTAGAAGAAGCTCCCGATTCTACTTTTACGTCAATCAGTCTTCCAGAGCGCAAAGAATGGGAGTTTTTGTGGTATCCTTTCCTTGTACGTCTTCCGAAACACTTGCCTGGCAGCATTAAAATTTGAGCACCGCAGCCCATTAAATTTGTACTTATACCATATTTATTACTCAACATTGAGAAAACAAAAAAAAGGTATTATAATAATTATGTCATAAGGGAACTTTGTATACAGATTCTTGTAAAAATTCATGTATATTATAAATAAATAAACCGTTTGGAAATTTGACGATAGGTTGCGCTGAAGTTAGTAGTTAGGTAAAATTGCATTCAAATATTGATTCGAAAAGAACATTTTCGATCATACTTCGCTAAAATAATGATTTTAGAATTCCGCTCCCCAGACTCAGCTCGTCGAAATTGGTCGTGGACCGACCTTTTCAAAAAAATTGTAGTTTTGGTTCGTTTTTCTTGAAATTATTGTGTGAACAAAAAATAGGGTACATTCGAATCGATGGAGAGGTGATCAGAAAGGCTTGCGAAAGCATCCTATCACTGCAGCGTGTGCACTGGCTTATTTCAGTGAGCTTCAGTCTAAGGTGGGTCATTACACAATTGCAGAATCAAGTCACCTTCTCCGTGCTCGTAAGCCTTCTCTTATAAACATAGTATTGTTAAACATTATTCCGAAAACTATTTCAAATTTTAAAATCTATCTTTATTTGATATTTACTTAACTTTTATTCGAAGTGTGTTTAGAATAAAAGTACATGACCTACCTCGACCGATTGTATTCTATGTGGTTATTGCAAACAGAACAAAAAACTGAGGGAGATAGTTAAATATACATCCTTGGAGAGCCTTTTAGCCGACAGTCTTAATATTCTTCAAATATAACGTCTACGTGCATACGTGCTGAACTAGGCCGGTGTCAACTCCTTTGAATAGAAATTTCCGCCAGTACTAATGGATTTGCGGCTCAGACGAATCTTTTGTGATCTGTACCGCTTGTTCAAAAGGAAAATCTCTTTCGAAAGTTGAAGATGCTGTGACAGTCCAACTTATCGATTAGTTATCCGGGATCAGATGTTCTTAGGATATGCTCTGAGTAAATAAGTAGAAGCTGTGGTGAATTATTCTAAACCAAAATGATTAGGCCGGAAACGTGAAACAAGTTGTTATAGTTAGATAAAGTGTGATATTATATGTTCGGCCAAATACATCCGTACAAAATTTGGTACATAGGTGATTTTACGCTTAGTTACAAAAGAATACTACTTTTTCTCCCACTAAGTGAACCTGGGACTGACCTTATCGAATATATTATATTTTTGGGTCCATTTGAATGGTTCGAATATGGTGCATCCTCTGGAAAGTAGATCTAAGACTGATTTATTACAAAAAATCAAATTTATTGATCAATTTATATGAAATTTAATATGAAAGTGGATTTTTGGCTAAGTTTAATTTGAACAGAGCTTTTTCCTCCGGAAGTGGACCAGGAAGCGACTTATTCGAAAAAATCGTACTTCTTATTCGATTTACTTGATACTATTTTCTTTTCAGGACCATGTAACGGTCTTTTTGAAAAAAAAACTTATTTTAAGTTATGTGTATGGTTCAATTTGGCTGAATTTTTATAAGCAGGTATCATTTGTCTAGCCAAATACATATATCCATTTTATTGTCTGGGACGATAGGACCAGCTTCGAATTGGTTAAAATTAGGTACGTTGAAAACTTTTTAACCAGATCAACACATGGAATAAGTTATTTCCGTAAAGGGAATCCCAGACCAACAGGTTGCTGAAAACTGTTATAATTGAGTTTTATTGAGCTGTTACATGCACAGCTGTTGAAAGCTACGCTTATATGTACATATTTCTAACTTTATTGTGACTTAGTATATGTTAGATCGGATTAGTGGCTTTCACCTTACTTCGAGGAGGACTTTGACTATATTTGACATGCATCTCTATGAATGGCTAAAACAAAAGGTCACTGTATTATTTAAACGTCAAATTTTCAAAACACGTACATATTTACATACAGGTACCTAGCCGTATCAATTACCTGATGAGAAAATTAATATTTTGTATTAGTTTAAGATTAATTATGACTTTTTATTATTCACGACCTATCACCTACTATACAATAACAACTATAAAATATAAATTGAATAAAATAGAAAATTAATAAGAAATTTTGGGAAAAATTTAGTTCGTGAGAATACCGGAAAATCTGAAGCCCGGAAATCACACTTTAGAAAAAAATGCGTTCTCTGAAAAAGATTAAGAATCCCATAATTTATTCCAAATATGGGTAGTTTAGAAACATTTTGAGAACACTTGATGGGATCATGCTTTCCATGAATTATCTACTGCTAATGAAATTTTTTATGAAAAGAACAACTTTTTCTAACAAAACCCATTCCTGTGTAATTATTTAGATTAAAAAAAAAATTTAATTGAAAAAAGAAAATAATTGTTGACGCTTCAACAACATGCATAGTCGAATTCTTCAACTTCTCGTAAATATTAAATTGTATATATATATGTATCTTTGTATAGCATTAATAAGTTATATAATAATTTTTCCATCATAGTAGTGGATAACGGTATGCAATATAAATTGCAAATAGACACATCCATACACACGTAAACATATGCATACTTACACACATTCATTCACTTTAATGCTGCTTATTATGAGCGACACTGCTTTTCCTGCCTCTGTTGTTGTTATCTCCATTGTTTTTGCTGCTATTGTTGGCACTGTTGCTCCTGTTTTTGTCATTGACTTGTCTCTGATGCTGTTTTACTTATTTAGGAATTTAGAATGATTCTTTGAAATGCTCCATAACTTCAATGGACTCGTTCTCGTATCTACACACACATTCTAACATACTGATATAACACATACACTGTATACACACTTTCGCCATAAGTACACCTTTGGTCTGTATGCTTTTGTGCCCTCTCATCTTCACATGCACACATACAGTCATAGCACTAAGTGACTCTTCTATTGTTTGAATTTCAGTTTCTCCTCGACTCTATATCTACAATTCTTATGTTTGTCTATTGTGAGTGAGCATAATTTTCACATTTACCTGTTACTGCAGTGCCATGCCACACAGTTGTTCTTGAGTGTGTGAGTGCTTTTGAGGAGCATTTCATATATTCATTCATGCATAATTACATAGATACATGCATGCAAATATAATCGTATATCTATATACTTATAGAAGTTTATCGTTGTTCAGACTGTCTGACTGCAGCAACTGAAGCTTCCTCATTTAATTTGCTTTGCTTTACTTTATACTCGTCGATGCTTTGCCTTCATTTTCCGTCTTTTGTGTTTTGTTATTTGATACATATAAATAGCTATGTAATTATGCTTTTATGCATACATACCTATACATGTACGACATTCAATAACAATATGTATTCCTCCATATGGATAATAATATACAAAGAAATACTGTTATAATGCACATTTGTGTTTCCTTTGTCTAAGGAGTTGCTTTGTCTACGAGATATTGTATTGCTTTTGCTTGTGTGTGTATCTATGTATTTGGCCTTTTCTGTAATCTCTTTTGTGATGTGTTTGTTTCGTCATCATTCTGTGAAGTTGCTTTCTTGGCGCAATAATCCTACAAAATTCGCATTTTCTGTATTATTCCTCCTCCTATCGTTATTGAAAGGCTCTGCTTTATTTCACAATTGCTTTGCGCCATTTCGAAAAAGCGTTACATTAATAGATGATTGAAATCTGCAAAAATTTAAATCAATAAAATATAATAAATATTATAGATAAATATTATATTTGTTGGTAGAGAAAATTAATTCTTAATTTTTCTAGTTTTAGTCCCATTTAAATAATTGAAAAAGCAAATTCTATAAAACATTATTATTGTCAATTGTACTACTAAAAGGAAGTTTATTTTGAAAACTGAATTGATATTAATTTCTGGACCAGTTTTACCTTCAACTAAACTGTATACGATTATTAATAGACTATGTAATTTTGGAGCCTGTTCATGAACAATTCGTATTATTTGCGTTAAAGAATCTTAAGTAATTCAGAGTAAATATTTTCATGTTTTGAAATTCATCAACCTTTCCGATGCCTACGAACTGACTTAACACTAATTCTTAAAATATTGTTTGATTTGACTTTCTGTCTTCCATCAATAAGTAATTTCTTAAAATCTTTAGTAAGTGAGTAAGAGATCTATGCTAATGCTGATTTCGAATTTTTTTTTTCATGATTATAAAAAAAAAATAAAATACAAAGACATTCATAGAAAGACATTCAAGAAAATAAAAAAACGATAATCACATATGTATTAGAAATAATTTGGACGCATATATCACTTCCCTAAATTTTTCTTTGGTATTCCCACAAATACCACTCTATCCTAATTACCTGGCCCACATTACCCACTAATTTTTTCACCAACTTTTGAATACACCTTTTTTCTATTCTGTCGGACGAACACGTTGAACAGGAAGTTTTTTGTGGAACAAATTGATAAGATCATGATTCAATAATTAAAGGTTGGATAACCCTTCAAATATTTGTAGACCATATGGTCCATTGGAGTACTTACAAATATACTCCTCTGTGTGAATTATTGGACCAACTCTTGATTTCATACGATCTTAGTGCGGCACGACCACTCTTCGTGTTATACTGATCGCAATAACTACAGGAAGTTACAATTTTGCAATAAGTTCTATACTCGTATACAGAAAATGTGTTGAAATGAAACTGAGCCAGCTCTGCTGGTGCGCAAAAGGCGTGCAGAATTTATTATTATTTCAATGGTATATACTCCAAAATATAATCCCCTGTAGGTACTCCATGGAGTACTCGTGTGTTATGTAGTCGTAGGATATCGCAACGTTAATTGAACCATATTTTTTGTATGGATTGTATTGTTTTAGGTTTTGGATTGCTTTATTGTCCGCGTGAAGTATATATTTCACGCGTGCATGGAGTACTCGTGTTGTTTGTAGGGAAGTAGTGACAAGGAAGTTTTGAAATTCCCTTACAAACGGTTTCATTTTGGAAAGTAGTAGAAGAAGGGATATAATATGTTCCGATTTTGAAAAACAGCAGTTAAAATGTGGCCAAAACAAGATAAAACTAGGAAAAGCTGTATGTCGTTTAGTCGGATATTATTATATCTTTATAAATTATAGACAAATATTGTTGGCGAGATATGCGAACAAGTAGTCTGTGAATACCAGCATCAACATTACGCAATATCTGTTCTAGTTTTACGTAAAACATATGCTCGATATTTATTCATGCAACATATTTAAGTTCGAGTTCTCTCCGCTATTTGGATATATATTCTAATTTTTTTCCCCTTCAACGGTTCGCGCAATTGTGTGTCATTGGGCAATCAGCTACCGAGAAGAAGAAATCAATTTTTTAACAAGTCATAAGCCGCAAGCTACAAGCCACGTCGAATCAAACCGCGTTGAAAAAGTTTGTAATGTAATTCAAAGAAATAAAGAATTAATTCGAATTTTAAGATAGGAAATACTGTTTTTGTCTTCGTCTACAAATATTATATACTCATAGAGCAAAAAGGATTTTATAATTCAAAATTGAACTTATTACCAAATGCATTGCTGGAAGATATAAGAGAAGTCAGGAAGCGTAGTGAAAAGGTGGTAAAAACATTAATAACAAATATGTAACTTGCGAAAATAAGGACTTCTTATATATAATCTAAACAATATTCAAAATATTTATTTATTTATATTTAACCGTATAATGCCCCAGGAGGCATGACAGTTTTTATATTTATTCGACGACTCCTTTTCCAACGATTCACTTTATCATTCTGGAGAGGCATTTATCTAGATAATTTTTTTTTGTTCCCTATATTAAATTTTTTATTTAAGTAAAACTGGAAAAACAATTATTTCCAATTTAACCAAATATATAAAAATTAATAAAAAATTATTAAATTGTAATTTACATTTTATGACTTATAATTATTGCGGTCTTTGGAAATAATCATATGAATAAAGTAAAACTTTCGATTCATTGCTGAAAATTAAGAGGAAGGGAAACACTTCAATTGTTGAAAGAAGATTTGGCAGCTGACCAGTTATCTATTAGACAATGTATTTTGAAGTAAATTAAGTGTAAACTGTGTCCTATATAATGGACTTAAATCAACTGAAATTTAGGCCCGATTGGAGGGCATATTCATCGTTCCTTTTTATCCGAAGGAAACGTTGTTCTTGTTATTGTTTATCTGGCATGTATGTTTTTTAATGGACCCATATTTTGGTTTTTCTCGCTACTCCTTCATAGGACAACATTCCACGAGTAAACGTGAGCAATCATCAGCGACAGATATGCAGAAAAAACCTTTTGTCTTGACAACATTCTAAATGAGCAAGAAGATGCTGCATTCATTCGCGATTAAAATGAATGTCTGACATGCATCTGTACAGAAATATCTTCCACATATACATATATGAAGAGAAAAAAGAATAAACAATTAAATGTAATCAAACTAAATAAACCAAAAAGAAAAGAACATGTGTTACCTACCAAATGTTTTCTATGAAGTTCAAAATTTTTACTGCTTTTAAAACTTTTTAAAGAAAACTCATGAGTATCTTTATAAAAAAGCATCATGGTTTTCTCTTAAGGGATCCGACCTGCCATAAGGGAAACGGAAAGCTGCCTACTTATCCAACCATTTCATTATTGAATCATGTGATAATTTGATTGAATGTGTGTTAAGAAAAAATAAAATTTCTCTTCCTCAGTTATTAGTTTGACAAAAAATAAGGTCGTAGTAAAGGATGTCCATATTCCCGAGCATACTCAAATTTTTAATAATTTTGTTTCCTATTCTTACCCTTTCTCGTTATAATTATGCTACTTAACAGGAATGAGATTAACAGGTATGAGATTAGTAGGTAGCAATTATTATAACAAAATCTAATATATCCTACAGATTTCGCAAAACCGAATTTGAAGCAATATTTACAAGAATATTTCTTGTTTTTAAAACGTTCTTTATAGTTTTCCATGAAAATGCAGAAAAGTAACCCACGGGAAATAGTTGCTTGTCATGGGATCAAATTTAATCAATTTTTTTTAAGTGTCGCGCAATAGATACTTTACATTATCTTATTGTTTTTACATTTACCTGATTTTTATAATTTCTTTGTATAAGAGATTTAAATAGGGGAGAATTGAATATAATATTGATTCGTAGTGTCGAATTGTTTACGTAGGAATTTCTTCGCTTGCACTAACGAATACGAGATTCTCTCACTAATTTTCGACGGCAAATGATATTAGCTGATATTTTCATTTTAATAATATGGAGTAAAGTTGGCATCACAGCTTTACAAAACATCAAGTTAAGAAAAAGGCAAAAGAGGGATATCGAAAATAAATAATTCGTGAAAGGTTTTTAGCGGATCGGATAGGAACGACGGGCTAAGCTGTTTTTGTAATTTGCGCCTGCCTGGCCAAATCAGACAACCAATAGGGATGATATGATTTCTTAGTGTCGTTTTGCCCATTTTTTTAATAATATTCAATATTATTTTTTCATAGTATTCAGTAGTGTTTAAAATTTCATCCGTGGAACACCATAAATGTCGTGAATTTGCTGATTTTGCCTTGGAATAACTTGAAAACGATAAAAAAAATTTTAAGAAAATCATATCCGATGAGGCTCACGTTCATCTGAGTGGGGCGGTAAATAAACAAAACTGTCGAATCTGGTGCGAAGAAAATCCACAAATTATTCATGAACAATCATTACATTCTCCTAAAGTGACAGTTTGGTGTGGTTTTCGGTCGGGTGGAATCATCGATCCGTGCTTCTTTCGAAATGAAGCTGGTAGCACCGTTACTGTCAATTGAGAACGGTATAGATCGATGATAACCAACATTTTATGGCCACAATTTGAAGAAGTTGATCTTAACAACATCTGGTTCCAACAAGACGGGGCTACGTGTCACAGAGCACGTGCAGCAACCGAATTATTGCGAGAAAGGTTTGGAGATTCGATTATTTCAAGAAATTTTGAATTTAGAATTTTTGGAAGAATATATCAATAGCGCCCATATAATCGATTTTTTTCCGATATGGGGTTTAAGATCATAAATCTGACAAAAGTGCTTCTAAGAGCGCGTATTAAAAAAAAATTAAGGTGTGAAACTATTATTTGATCCTAAAATGCAATGCAATAAATTTGATATATTAATGAAAGGTTGAAGACAGCATTTTTTTGGTTTATTGGTATTTTCGTCCTTTTTTCAAATTTTTTTAAAATTATTTGTACTTTTATTTTATTTCTTAAGTTCACCCTTCATTCCATTTTTCCTTTTATATATTTATATATTATTGTATATGTATTTTTTCACTCCAATAAATTTTCGCATATGTTACGTATGTAAGTCACTCAAAACAAAGGCACACTCTTACATCATCTTGAATACCATATGTGGCACAATGTTGAGGTGGTAACAAGAGTAATAATTCGAACATTTGACCGTCAATTTATCACCGTCACGCACTCGAGTAGAAGTGTAGCTTGTGGCTACTCGCCTAACCGTTACAAGTTTGGCGTTAATGGGTTAGCGGTTAGGCTTTTGGGTCATTGAGGCCTAATTGGGGCAATAAGGGTGTAGCCATTATCGATGTTATTTGTTTTTGTTGTTGTGAAAAATATACAAATGCATATAAATATCAATTGCTTTGCAGTATGAGTATTAGTAAGTTATCGTTCTGGTCATATAATATTATAATTTATCCGGTTTGCTGAATAGCAGGTGAGGTAGATATATGTGTATGGTTGCATGGATGTATATGCGCATTACGCACTAAGTGACCGATATTTCACACATTAGTACACATATGTGTGTCTCACGACATGGCTGCCTGGCAACGTATTATGTGACGGCAGGGAGTCGGTTATTTCGTTGTTGTGTAATGCGTTCAAGCGTAATGTAGTATGTGTGGTAAAATCAGTGTCACGTTTGAGCGATTCAACAGAATCTGCTTGGCTTGGCCACTCTCAATTGGATATGTATATGTGTGTGAGTGTGATCTAATTTGAATGCCTCGTGCAGACATTTCCGTTAACCGCTTTAGTGTTTTGCGAATATATATATACTTACTTACACACCCTTTTACATATTTACATACACGAAGTTACACAGTTATTTTATACCTCAATTTTACCTCAACTCAATTTGTTCTCTAGAGTCGGTTTGGTTTGGTTGGGTTTTGCATCGCTCGGCAATATAGCATTGCTCTTGTTGTACGATAGCGACATACTATATATGTATATATGTATATAAAGTTAGCACATAAATCTGGTTTTCGCACTATGCGGCATGCCACATACTACATACTAAAGGTAATGTAATAATAACAACAATTACAAAATAGGCAGTGCAACAAAATGTCCTCAAATAAACTTAAATTACGCTTGTTTTCACGTATATTAGGGAGGTTCAGATACAGTAAAAAAAAAAAAATTCGATATTTCTGGTATTTTTTATTCATAAATTAAAAATATTTTTATGAATTTTTTACATATTTATAAATATATATATATATATATTTGTAAAATTTTAGTAAAAACAAGATAAATATATTTTTACTCCAGAAATTAATTCATAAATTTTTGATTAGGTTGGGTTTCATTGCATTAAAGTTTTGCATCTCAAAGTGGTTATAAAAATAGTTATCTTTTTATTTTAAGTTTGAGTAAGAGCTTATTTGAGTGAAGTCCATCGTTAATTAAATTTCATTCAAGACATAATTATTTTTTTTTTTAATTTTTAATTACTTCAGATTTATTGTATTTGTAGTTTTACGAGATTTTTTATCAAAATTATTAAAGTTACAGAAATAAACAAAGGTAATTTTATGAATCACACTGGTGTTAAATATATATCCCTCGGAAAACGAGACTTGATCCAGTGAAGGATTTTTTAAGGCAACCATCCTATCCATCTACTAAAAAGTGTCAGTCATCGTAAAAGTAAAAATTGTTATTATTGAGAAGTCTCGTTTTCCATGGGACATATCTTGTCAGTCGGGAAAATTTTCTTTAGACATGCCTTCAAAATGGTGAAAGCAAATGAAAATATTAAAATATAAAAAGTCTCGGTTTCTATGGGCCACATTTTGTATATATATACATGCTTATAAGTATTAGTTTGAAACAGTGTATAGCCCATTCTGCTGCTGCTGTATTTATGTATGTATTACGTTGTAAGTGAGAACGACAATGGCAATATTACTCTAGTGAATACAATTACATACAAAAAAAGCAATAACCACATTCAAGTTGCAACGAATTTTTAAATGTCGCCTCAGGTTGCACACTACAAGTGGCATGCGGTAAATCTGCACTGACATTTGGCTGTGTATATGGATGTGTGCGTATGTAAAATTGTTGAACTGTTGAAACTCTCACTGTGACTTAATTCTACTCACCGCAGCGTGCAATTGCAATATCTCACCAGCCATTGCCGATTTGGCAGCATCACAGACTAAGCTGCCAACAATCTCGGTGGGGTGTTGCAGAAAAATGGAGAACAAACAAGCAACTTTGACTTCTCCCTTCAAATAAAGCCACCAGATAAACCAACCAGGCTCTGTTTTCATTGTTGCTGTTTTTGTCGGGTTATACTTAGTCAACGCTCCACTTGCGTTTGGAATGCGTTCTGCTTCTGCACTCTCCATCAAAGTAATGGCGCCTGTTTTTCTCTAAAGAGTTCCCCATTAAAACCACAAAAGGAAAGTAAACAAATAATTTTCGAGCTAAAAAGTCAAACAGCAAGCACAACAAAAGCAGCAAAAGCTAAAAAACGCATTTTAAGTAAAAACAAATGAAACTTTTGTCATCCAACAACCTAGGAACAACAATAATAACAAGAGCTATAACCAATAGCCAAAGGGTTGGCGCAAACACCGTTACATATGTACATATGTACGTACAAACAGCAGCTGATTTACAATACAATACATTGTTGCTCTTGCCATATATGTACAAACATACATATGTACAAGTACATATATATACTTGTATAGAGGCATTATGTTTTCGCTGCATTGTTTTTGGGCGGTTTTTAAAGGCGCTAGTGTGTCGAGTGGTAGAGTGTGTCGCATAAATTAAAAGTTTTATTGCGAAACTTTCTAAGTGGAATAGCTTTGGATTACTTTGTATGTGCCAAAGCGTGTATGTATGTTGAAAAACATATATGTGTGTATTTGAAGGGATACAGAATACGCACTTGGAATTATAGTACATACCTGAATTCAACACCTTAAAAAAAAAATTTAGAAAAATTTTAAAATAATTTTTTTGTTTATTTCTTCTAAATTACTTAAAATGCAACGAAGGTAGAAGAAAAGGGAATACGCGATTTAACAATATCTCGTTCGCATTCAGTTTCTGAGCTTCTTTACTGCTGAAAAATTAATTAGAATATTACACGATATGCTAGAGATATCAACTAACGAAACAATAATATTTCGTTTTGATAATATGAAATATAAGCTTATCAAAATGATTTTGTTTCATTTCGGCGCCATGTTATCGAAACGAAATGACAGTACCAGCTCACTCGAGTTATAACGCTTAACAATTTTTTTTAATGATTTTATACTAATGACAATGTTTGCTTTCGAAACAAAACTTAATAAAATTAATTTTTATAATTTCCAAAATGTTTCAACCAAAACGATAGACATTTTTTGATCAATGTGAAATTTATCGTTCCGGGGCAGCGTTGATATATATAATTGTAACCGCTGAAGCAATTTTCAATCGAGCTCCCCCTCCATTGATTCATTAATCATTAGAATACGTTTTTGCTATATGTTTTGTAGCAAAATTTTTATCTGAATTGACCCTCTGAAATGTATAAGTATTTGTAAATAGAAAGCCAAATACAGATGATTCAACTATCTTTGATCCCTTTTCTTCGATCTAATAAATTCTGGAATTTTTACCCATCATCGCAAAAATATAAATACATTTCCATGGTAATTGAAGTTGGCATTCATATAAAGAGTATGTCAGAGCTTCGAAGTCTCGTAGTAAGGGCATATAGAAGTAATTGTGAGAGGGAATCCAATCTCTTTGACACAAAAATCTCTGAAAATAGTTGAAGCCTTCTTTTAGAAGAATAAGCTAATCTAATCTGTCTAATTTTTATAATAGTAGATTAGATTAGTGGTGTTGGTACAAAAGGAAAAGATATGTAGATTATTTGATTTGCAGAGGCTAATAAAGAGTTAGCTAGAAAATGACAGAACCAAACTGGTCTCAATAGGCAGCTACTGAGTCCTGATGTGCCTAAAAGGGTGTTTCGTCTTTCTAGCATATAATGCTATCTAAATAAGGCCTCCTTACTCGGGTCCATAAGTGCAGCCGGTTAAAAATTGTTTCTTGTTCCTATAACTCTTCTGGTTCAATTAGTGAAAGCATGACTACGAGTGTACGAACAAATGTGACCGAAATGGTTAGCAGTCCCGTATAGATCAGCAGTTAAAATTAAAGAAAATTAATTTGAAGTAAAACATAAGTGCTATTTTTAAATTCCAGTCGCCTATCGGCAGGGAATGCCAACCCATATTCTAAGCCACCTCAGAACAATTGATGGATGTTTGTGAGGAGCTCTTTATTTTATTTCAGAAGTAAACTCCGAGGAATTAACCTTTCTTTCAGTTAGAGAAAAATATTGCATAGATTTTAAAAGTTGGTCTGATCTGGATTCGAAGCTATGATATTTGTCATTGTGACGCGCACTGGTACCTACTCGACTACTACGGCCGCATTAAGCAGTTTCTGTAATTCTGAACAATTTTTGGAGTAATAAGGCTATCCTCATTTAGACCTTTGGAGTGTATAGCAATACTTTGTAATAAAGACGCAACTACTGAAACTTGAAACTATTTTTGGTATGGTCAACATTTTCATAAAATTTTTAAATTGTGAAAACTAACGATTCGGTGAAGTGTAAAGCATCTTTTGAATATTCCTAAGCGAAGTTAGGAACGATCAGGACAAAGTTTTACATACAACTTAAAATTATATTAGAAAGAAATCGATTTGTCCCATATATGACAGGTTAGGAACTAAGAACCTATTATATAGGTCTAAGGAGAGTATACATAGGACTACAGGCACAATAATGGGACATTGCCTCTCCCCCGCTTATAAAATGCATCTGCCTTATAACAGTCATTGTCGTATGTGCAAACAAAAAGGGATTAAGGAATCAGTTCTCTATAATCTACCTATCAATAATTCATTTTTTAATTTTAGGAAAGATAAGTAAAGATTGTTTGTTTTTCTTCCTCTCTTAGAAATTGTGCAAATTTGTCATTCACAAATCTCTTCTCTGCAAGCTCCTTGTTAAATTTTCCTGCCTTCCTCAATATTTTCCATTTTACGAGGCACTGTACACGTATACATACTGTAAATTTTCTTCTTTCCTTTGCTTTTATTTATGCGTGAGTTCTTGTTTACCAAAAGATGCTCTCATAATTTACAAAAGTACTTTGATTGCATTCCATTTTACTGTTATGATTTCTTATACCTTTCATATTCATGAAATGGTATATTAACTTTGGTCCGAAGTATGTAAGCATCGGAAGGAGAAGAGATAGACGCATCGAAATTTATACCGATCATATCAGAATCATGGGCTGAGTTGATTTATCCATGTCCGTCTGTTTGTCTGTCCGTTTGTCCGTCTGTCTGTTTGAACGCCAACTAGTCTCTCAATTTTTAAGATATTTCAGCAAAACTCAAACAAAACAATATCGGACCACTATAGCATATATACCACCAAGTTTTCAAATTTTAAATTTTGGGCCATAAAACCAGCAAAAAAGAGCCTAAGAATGTGAACGTTGTTATAATACACCTAAATAATGTATTGCAAATTCCTCTGAAAATCGAAATCGAACGACTATAACAAATAGCTCCCGTACATCGATTTGTTCAGATCTGAAATTTTGGTCAAGCCCCAGTCAAAAAAGCATGTAAGAACATGGAATTTGGTATCATACACACATACATGAAATGCGCTTTCGTACTGAAAATCATCAAATTCGGATTACTATGTCATATAGCACCTGTACAGCCGATTTGTTCAGATATGAAGATTTGGGTAAAAAAAAACATCTGGGGACGTGAAATTTGGAATTTAAACATATTATAAATTACATATTTGTAGTGAAAATCATCGAAATCGAATTTTGCAATTTTCAATAAATTTGATATGTTCTGAAGGGTATAAAGATTTCGGCATGGCCAAAGGCAGCCGTTCTTTCTTGTTGTAATGGCACTTTGCTCTTTCGGACGCTCCCTTTTTGTTGGCATGAAAATACAAAAATTGTTGTTCTAAGCCTTTTATGTTTTTTGTCAGAGGTTAGAAGTGCCGATTTGGAAAAAGTAAGGACTTTTGTGTTGGGAGTTGGTTATGTTGAGAAGTTGTTAAAATAAATTGAATAGTAGAACAGTTTGAGAAACAGAGCGGTCATTAAGAAGCCACAAAAAATAAAAATTAATTTTAGGTACTCTTTTCAAAATTTATTTTAATGCAGAACTAAACAAAAATTTATATTGAAATAATATCATACAAAACTCGAAGATATTTTAAGCTTCGCTTAATTAAAATTCATGAGCAAACTTTTTGAAAAATTTCGAAAAATAATTACCTAAGCTTCGTCAGAAAATTTAACGAGAATTTTTCACTATTATTAAACATTAATGAATTTAAAAGAATGAAAAGCAACTTGAATTATTTGATTCTCGGAGCCCCAACTGCGAATATTTTGCTTATTTACGTATCCACCAAGAAAGAATTGAAAAAAAATTTTAATTTCAAATTAGAGAGAAACAGGTAAATAAATATCAAAGTGCTCATAAATAAGATCTCGAATATAAGTTGATCTGAAAGTTTGTGGGTCCTCTTTTGTGTAAAAATCACATTTTACACCATTACGTATGCGTATTCTATCTGTAGAATCACATATACAAATGAGCTCACAATTTCGTCATCTATATGGAAGTTTGTAAAGTGATGAGCCGGAGTTTTTCCACTGTTTGCTTTCGTTTTTAGTGTAACAGCGTCGTGCTGTTTTCCTTTTTATTGTTTTTTTTTTACACATTTTTCACACATTTTCACATTTTCTCACGTTTTCTTACCTCAAATATTCCATTGCAAGGTGCTTAGCGCTTGATTTCTTGGTACTCTTGTGTGCTCATGTGAGGAGTAAAAAAAATTTTGCATGTCACAGATGCAAAAGCAGTCAGCTGCTGATATGTTTTATATATATGTATATGTGTGCGTGTGTGTGTAAAAAAAAACTTAAAAAAATAATAATAATAGAAATATTGAGAAGTGCACATTTCTGTCAATCAAATCAGCGACACTTGACACGTTTCCGTAAGGAAATTTGCGGTCTGTATTTGGTTTATTTGTAACCTCATTTCCCTTCACTTTGTATCACTTTTTTATTCTTAACTTTTTCTTTCTCTTCGAGTGTTCGGCAACTATCCATGGCGTAAAAATTAATGTGTGTGTGTCTTGTTTGAGAGTCCCAGCCTGTTGCAATATTAAATATGATGGAAAGGGGAGGGAACATTGTTTGTGACATGCTGTTTTGTTTAATAGCATTCGTGTTACTGGTCTAAATTTGTACAAAGGGAAATGAATATTTCTATATCATACAATATAAGTGAATACGAATATTTGTCTGTCATGTACTAGATATTTTGGTTATATTTTCGTTTTATTTTATTTTTTTATTTGTCTCAAGGCAAACACACTGTTGTTTTCCGCATGGGAAATCACTTGACATTGTTTCCAATTTGATTTACTCGCGTGTTATAATATATACATATATTGTAGATATTTCGAATACCACCACTAATTTTTCTCCTTAATTCTGAGAATTATGATACGAAGTCTGAAGATGTTCGCTATGTATGAGCAAAATTCTAGTGAGAAATAAAATGCTAAATGACATATTTGAATAGTCAGTTATCCAGAAGGTATATGAAATGAGTTGTCCGATCGGGCAAGTTTCAAGAAATTTTAAATAAATCAAAAACTAAATACGATTTTGCATTCAGTTTTTATGGGCCTAATCTTCTACGATCACCATTATAAACTTTGATGAAAAATTAAGATAGCACTTCGTGAACATGAAAGATATAAAAATATATAAGGTTTTCCAATAAGAGTGATATGATTTCTTAGAAAAAAAAACACACACACACTAATCGCTAAGGAAATTCAAGTGTTTTTTATTTCATGTGAAGTATAGTCGATACAATTAAGTTCTGAATATAACATCATTCAAATGGCCTCCACGACTTCTTTTGCAGCAACGAATTCGATGAACCAATTTTTGAGTCGTATGTCATGAATAACACGTTCAATATTGACTTTTAAATCTTGAAGAGAGTCTGGTTTATTGCTAAAGACCATTGACTTCAAATAACCCCACAAGAAGTAATCTAATGGTGTTAAATTACAACTTCTTGGAGGCCATTCAATGTCACAATTTCTTGAAATAATCGGATCTCCTAGCCTTTGTCGCAATAATTCGATTGTTTCACGTGCTGTGTGACACGTAGCTTCGTCTTGTTGGAACCAGATTTTGATAAGATCAACTTGTGGCCATAAAAAGTTGGTTATCATCGATATATACCGCTCCCCATTGAGAGTTACGGTGCTTTGTTTCGAAAGAAGTACGAACCGATGATTCCACCAAGCCAAAACCACACCAAAATATCAATTTAAGTGAATGTAATGGTTGTTCATGAATAATTTGTTGATTTTCTTCGCCCCACTTGGATGAAAGTGAGCCTCATCGGAGAAGATGATTTTCTAAAAAAAAAGTCGTTATCGTTTTCAAGTTGTTCTACGGCAAAACAGCAACGATGTTCTTGCGTATATCTTGCCATAATGAAATTGTAAACATTACTGAATGAACAAAATGACAGATCATGACATTTTGAAAATGACCAAAATAACACTTAGAAGTCATATCATCCCTATTGGAAGATTTGCTGAGAGGGAGAATGAGAGAGTTATAATAATTCTATACAACCATGTGCATCATTCTCAGTAGCAGGTTAATAAGTGTTAAGAGATATACCATTAGAGGCTGACTGGTAATGACTGAGTACTGCTAAGTAAAATTCAGTGGATGTCCGGTCATAACTGTTGGAGATGAATGACAACTTGTCGTTACTGAAAATTACTGATGACAGCCAATTATGATTTTTGAAGAACAGCGGTGCTTGAGAGCTTGTAACAAGTGAATTTATTCAAAAAATTGCTGTATAACTCCTCGTGATTGGTGAGTGTTTGATGGAGGACAGTGGGCAATTAAAGACGACTACTGCTGATGCTAATAGGTGAGTGACCGGTAAGCCGTGCTTTTTGGAACACAAACTATCGGTGCTTGATGACAAGAGTAGACTTTTAGTTGACTATCCCTATGAGAGCACAATAAATTGCTGACCAATGAGCTAAACCTCTGAAACCTCTACTTAAACTTACTGAAAATATACATACAATTCAATTATATGAGTGAAATACTAAATTTTCCATCCTATAATCAAAATATGAAAATGACAATTCCGTATTTGCCGACTACATGAGCTTCTATACAAAGATTTTGATAGAGAATTGATTTCAGAAGAAGCAACTGTGATAACATTATACTCTCAGTCACTCTGTACACCATTTTTTGTTGATCTTTCTCTATGGAGCCAATTGGAATTTCTAGGTTAGCTCTTGAGTCTAATACTGATCCTTAAAGGAAGAAATGAACGACTTAAATTTATTTTTATTTATTGGAACTAAAAAATAAACAAAGAGTTTGAATTTCCAATAAAGAACTTTATAAGGATTTTTTTTTTAAGTTTCAAAAAGGATACCAGTGCAATTATCTTTCAAGAAATCCTAATTTCCATTAAGTGTATACGTATAATACTTTTTTGCTACAAAAACTTTACTATGGAAATATATAAATAATTGTTGAAAATTTGTTTATCAATACAAAACAGGGAAGAAACTTATTATAAAAAAAGGAATAAATCCAGTTGCTCTACAAAGCAAATAACTTCCCTAACTACACAGAAAGACGACAAAGAAGCAAAATTTAATATGCCAAATTCGTGACTGTGCCAAATAAACAAATACCTATGCAAACAAACTTTGTCACACTTACGCCAACACACCCTGAACTCAACTCCAATTAACGCTTATTAGGGGACAGATACCGCGAAGCAATTAACATAGTTTTGACGAATAAATCGTCTCGCATCAAAATGTCGAATTGAAATTGTAAACTTTTTCTTCTGCTTTAAGATCGGGCGCCTCGATTTTCTGCCATTTAAGCGATAGCAGGGGTCTTATTGACATTACCCACCGCCATAGATTGATTAAAAGCGATTTTATTGTTCGTTTGTTTAGACAAGTTTATTGTTAAGACTTTTCTGACAATCAAAAAGTCAAGTAGTATTTAGTATATTTACAAAGCTGTGGCGATGCATATGGCGAAGGTGGATGGATTACGTGGTCATTGAGTGTTACTGATATGAGCCGTTTAAGAGTTTACTATTAATAGGTATGTGTTATGAGAATATAGATAACAATTATTTGCTTACCTGTAAAATAATAATAATTTATTTATAGATTTCCAAGAAATTTTGCAAAGCTTTTGAATACAATATTCCCACAAAAAAAAAAAAAATACTAAGAAGAATTATAGCCTAGGAACTATATACCTGACCTGAGAGAACATGCGAAAAAAGAAGAGAAGTATAGTGGAGTGAACATATTTCTAGATGGAGTCACGCTTTCAAGTCCATGAGGAAGTTTTATTTCAGTTCAAGCTAGCAGGTGCAACGACACGACGTCCTTGGTGTAAATATTAGCTCACAAATATATGAAATTGTTTACAGCAGCAATTTTATGACCACTAACAGTGCCGTGGAAGCCAAAATATCATCGGCATACGCCAGTTGAGTTATTACCTGAGGTCCAAAATTTACTATTGATATCTAAAACCTAATTTTTGTGTTCAATTAGGAAACAGAAAAATACGAGAGCTATTAGAGTGTGTTTTACTAGACTCTCCAATACAGCCATGCGCTTAAAACGGAAAAATTATATTTTATTGGGTAACTCCTAAACCGCTCTAGATTTGAAAGCTTCTAATACTAATGTCATTCACAAAGTTTATGAGTTCTCTTAAAAAAATTGTAAGACTGTAAATTCCTTTGCGGCTGCTATAGCCGAGTTAAAAGTGTGTGCTACTATTCGCAGCATGGCTGTTATAAACCCTGCTAAGGCCAAAATCAATATCTTAGAAAATTTCTTTATGCAGTCACCCTTCGGCAAATCTTAACTCTTTCACGTCCTTTAACAAACGGATGAACGAGAAAGGTCGTATATACAAGCGTACATATAGTTTTGTCTATTTTTCGATAATATTTTTGTAATCGAAATAGTCTTCATAAATTTATAAGTTTTCCTTCAAAAATACCACACTTCCCCAAACGGGATATGTCCCTAATAATTTAAATAAATAGTTGAGTAGTTGTTTTCTTTTTCTTATTTTGCCATCCAAAGACCTAGCCTAATACACCCTAATGTATCGTTAGCTATTACCATTTTCCTCAACTTCTCTTCATTGCGTGACTTCATCCCAGCTGAGGATTGCCCTCATTAATTCTATTTTATGACTGCCCTTTGTGTAGACTCTAAACCAGTGTGATCCGTGGACTCGTATTTAATGAGGTCATAATATATTTCAAAATGATGGCTAAACGAGATTTCAATAAACTGATATAATGCTTGCATATGTATAGTACATATGAAATTATAAATTTATATGTATGCAAAGTATTTTAGTTTTCCATTTCTATTATTTTCAATACATACTTAAATAGATAATGCAAAAATATACTAAAGAATATAAATTGTTTGCGATAAAATCTTCAGCTTTCTTAACAAAAGTTGGAGTTCAAAGTTGGAACCCTAGAAAATATTTATGTCTGCGAAATATAATACCACAAATTTCATAAATATTTTACACATTTATATTTTTTATGATTTTTATAACACATACATACATATATGTACGTTATAACATTTTGCCTGATAACAAATGAAATTTCAATGGGTTTCTATCACCACAAACACTTTTCCATTTCCAATTTTCATTCTCTTGACATTATTGCGCGCGAAAGTTATAATGAAGAATTTTGTAACACAAAGTGGATTTTCTTATACAACTGTAACAGCAGGACCTCATTCATATGTTTACATGTCCGTTATATGAGTAAGTGTATATGATATAGTTGGGAAGGAGTGGCATAGAAGCTAAATTGAAATAAATAAACGCAAGTGAAAGTCAGTAGATTTTCTATTAACATACATACACACATATGCATATGTATATAATTTGCATTTGTATGTATTGTCGGCATAACTGTAATGTATATTTTTTAGGTGTGCTATATAAATCACTTTTATCACTTCAAACCAATGTTACTAAACTATGTATGTAAATAATTTTCAATACCAATATGCACAGAGAGATGGAAGTGGCTAAATCCACCCAACTCATCATTCTGATACGATCAGTTTAATTTTTGGGTGGCTCTACCTATTCTCCTGCTGGTAGTTACATACTTCAAACCAATGTTACTAAACTATGTATGTATACGAAAGGTATAAAAAACTGAGATTTTTCCTTTAGTAAGGTTTCAATCATATGTTTTCAAATATGTTGGACTAGACGATAACCTCCTTTAATTATATTATACTAAACAGGTTAAGTTATGCTGAAAAAGTAAAGAAAACAATAAACACTTGTTTAATAAGTAAGAAACAAGTGTATATTAGTTGTATTAACCGTTTGTGTATTGATTTAAAGAATACCAATATCATGAAGTAAAATTTGAATTTACCCAAAGGAATGATTTTTTCTGAATCACAAAAGTTTAAACATTTTTAATTTTTTATAACAAGTTTAATATATGTGAAATCTGAGGTAATGCCAATTAAGTTATTAATATTTTTTTTCATATGTATGTATTAAAAATATTCCTATTATTTTTCTGTTTTAAAACGAACATTAAAATAAATATTGAAGTTATCAGACAAATACTGAAAATTTTATATTTTTTCCCAAATACTTTTAAGTACAAATTATTTAAATCAATTTATTTACACAGATTAAAACTATATATATATATATATATATATATTAAATTAAATCTTAGAAAAGGTTGAAAAATTTGCTACTGCCTCTAAATCTACGTGATAAATTTTCACCTCATAATTTAAGGGTTTAAATTATTAATCAATTTAAAAAAAAATTTTTTTTTGTATTGAAGTGGAACCCAGTGTTGCCCAACCTCCCGCCCAACCGGCCGAGGCGCTGCGCCTGATGGATAAACGTAAAATCCGCCAGACCGGTGACCGACAACCATGCACAGCCCGGATTGACCTGAAGCCGAGACCGATCGCGGTGGTCGAGGCTACACTTGCCTCTTACACTGAGCAGCTACAGATTTGCTCATCAGCTGCTATAAAGTAATTTGCGATTAAAAAACGTTGAGAATTAAGAGATTATTTAAAAGTTTAAAACTCTCAGTAAATATTAACTTATATAAAAAAGTAAGTCAGAAGAAACAAAGCTGTCGTAATAAGAATTAAAATCGTTACCCAAACATCTCAATGTGTCGCGCATTTCAAAATTTGTTTTGCATAAACCCTAGGAAAGAGGTTTAAAGTATCTGGATTGGTTTGAAGGGACACTAAAGTTAATCTTGCTAAGTAGAAATGGACTACCGATAATACCTTTCATCAGCTTAGTTAAAAATAAAGCTCCAATCATCTCTCGTCAAATCTGGAGTGAAGGAAGATTAATAAGGGAGATTTTTATTCGCATCCCAATGTAAAATTCCTTATTCGCATATAAGAACTATTTTTGTATAGATTACAATTGCATAAATTGACAATGTGGATTCCATACAACGGAACCATATTCCACAATGGGTCTAACGAGGGGGATGTAGAGTAATTTGGTAATATATGGGTCGTTAAACTCCTTAGCCCACCGCTTAATGAAAGCTAAGACTCGTTCAGTCTTATTAGCACAGGAATTTGTATGATATTTAAAATCTAGCTAAGGGTCCATTGTGACACCCAAGTCAATGAAGTCAATAACTTGTTGAACATTGTGGCATTGAAGACAAGAGATTTTAAATATTTTCTTTAGTAGTTTAAATTTAACGACACACAGTTCACTTCACACCACGTCACCAAATTATCTATATTAAAAGAATATTTTGAAAATACAATTTGTATTAAAACTTCATTAAGCAAACATCAAGATTTATAGTCAAATTACGAAAACTATGAAACAAAAATGCAAGATATGTAGAAAGTTATATAAATTTAAAAATTGAATCAAAAATGTTAAACTTTTGGTAAATTTATAAGCAGGTTAGTTTTTTTTTCTTTTCAGTTACTGTTAGGTTGTTGCATATTCAAATCACAGTGCTAGTTTTGTATCATAAATAATTAAAAGTAATCAGCATTGACTAATTTCTTAATTATAATTACTTTTCACTCTCAAAATATTTATTGCTTTCTTCTAATTTTTTTAAATTTTTAATATTATTTAGCTATTGTTTATTATTATAAACTAAATGAATTTGAAATAAGTTGTGTAGAACAGGTAGATAGGTACAGTGGATGTTCGTCAATTAATCTAGCCGTAGAGAGGGCCTTTATGAAATCACCGGGTCAGAAAACCTTCGCAATATTATGTCTTCTCTGAATCACCCTGCGATCTTAATAAAGTTGTTTAGTTGAGACTGTTTTATACGTGTAACTTCCGAGACGACGTCAAGAAAACCGTGTTGTATGAAGTAAATAGAATAAAAATTCTTACACAGTTTTTATAATAATTTGTATAAATAAAATTCTAATTGAAAAATGATAAGGGTTGCCTGTTATACAATGCCTTACATTTATAGCATTATGTTTCATATATTTGCTGCTAATAATGTTTAGAGTTTGAAATTACGCATTAAAATAAGTTTGAAATTTTATTTATAAATATAAATATAAAGAATTATGTATATGAATATATATATTTGACACTTTGTGACCGCTGAAGCCATTTTTGGTCGAACCCAAATCAAAGTAATTAAAATGTTTATTTCCTATTATTTTTCACTTTTATTAGAGTATAAATAAAAAGAAAAGTTAAAAAAGAAAAATTTATTAAAAAAAAAATTAAAAAAATTAAATTAAATAAAATTTCATACTAAATATAATTAGCGTGCAAATTGAGATTTTGGATTGTATTGCAATTCCTAAGAAGGACTTAAGTTTCTAAATCAAAATATTTGCACACAAGGAAATACAGAATACACATATGTAATATAAATGGATATAAGAGCTCATCCCTCTTCACAATAATATACCCATTTCACATCCATGCTACCAATTTTCCTTGTTTATACTATTTGCTTCTTCAAATCATTTATCGGGTTAGTTTATATAAATGCGGTCGCTCACTCACATACTCGTGCACTGGTGGCAAATCAAATTCCCCAAGCCAGAAAACCTTGTGCTTCACACCAGTTGGCCAACATCTTTTCTATCAAATTAGCGCTAGCATTATGAGCAGGAATTTTGCAGTAAGTTTACTGCCTCTGATTTTCTTTTGTGTGGGGCCGAACGACAGCTGATGGAAAATGTCCTTAGCGGCGGAATAATTAGCTCATTTCTGAAGTGACATCTCGAATGTAAATTTTTTGTATATTACTTTGCTTTGATTGATTTGAATTTTTTGTTTATTTCTTTCATTCTGCTTTTTTGCACGCACAACATTTATGTTGCTGAGATTTGACCAAAAAAGAAAAAAGAAAAAAGGCACTGAGCTTCGGAAGTGTGGTGAAATAGCTGAAATGAAACACATAACTATTTTTGCTTAAAGTAGTATTTGTAAATATATATATATAATAATTTATTTATTAATATATTGTTCCTTAAGCTATGTGCTTTAAATACTTACATAGTATAGGGTGTTGTTTATAGAGGTACAGTACTTTAAGTTGGCATTAGTTTTCAAGATGGCGACCGATTTAACAGCTGTCAAGTGATTTATTCTCAGTTTGGTTTGGCAATTCATCATGAATAGACTCACGCCTAAACAACGCTTGCAAATATTGTAATTTTATTTCGAAAATAATGATTCTGTGCGGAAAGCATATTGCTTTAATTTTATATTTATTTATTAATTTGTTTATTTATTTATTTATTTATTTATTTTTGATAATCGTTTACTTTATATTTTTAATGCAACAAATATTGGAAAATGTACTAAATTAAAAAAAAAATTGTTCTAATATGTAATAATATTGACTTTTCAAGGAGTAAGGATTATTATTTATATATGGCTCCATTGCTTCACCTGTACTTGTTTTCAATCGAGTCTCACTTTCGTTAAGATAAATGCCTAATTATATTATTTTTTATATCTGAAAAAAAAAACTATGATGTTTTATTAATCATATCTAAATATATTTTTTATCGAATATGCATCAATATATATACATATATATACATATTTGAAGAAATAAGAATTTTTTTTAAGACCTTTAAATATGAATATAAAATAGTTTTATCTGAAATGCCTTCAACAAAAATTATTTTGTGAATAGGGTTGTGAAAAAAATATAAAAGAACTTTTTATAAAAACTAAAATTAAAAATAAATTGTAACAAGTGATAAAAATTGAATTATTTATAAGGAAAAATAAGTAGGCGTATAAGGTATATTAAATTTATTGGTATTTACAATTAAAAAATTTGGGTTTAGGTATAATTTGATCACTGTGCCCAGCGGAACTAAGCAGGAAATTGAATGCTAACTGAGTGTAATACTCAGTGTCGGTCAATCTGATAAAATAATAATCACTTTTTGTCTGATTGCGAAAAAGAGTGTGTGTAATTTTGGCAAATTTGTGCGAATGGTAATACAATGACACAGCATAAATGTACACATGTATGAAGTGCACATATGCATTTAAATTTTTTTTTTTTTAATTGAGGAAATTTCGCACATACAATTCACATGTTATGTATTGTTAAAATATCTGGATATGAGTGTTTTTTTCTCGGATATGTGTAAAAAATTTTGCTTCCAATAGTTGGTTCAATAGTCAAGTTGCTACTTGCACATGCATTAACATACATATATACATTCAAGTTCATACAAATAAATACTAAACAAATTGGTTTGCTATACATGTAAGATTTAACCGCTGGTTGCTGTTGAATCTTTTAGCCGTCCCGTCCCTTCTTATTTAGTGCTCAATTATATTATGTGGTTGGTACTATATCTTCAGATACAGTGTTCGGAGAAAAATGTTGAGCATAATTCTATTTTTCTTAAAAAAAAAATTAATAAAATGAAAGCAAGTAAATATAAACAAAAATAAAAACAAAAACAAAAACAAAAAACATTCATGTGGCACCCTAACTTAAATAATTTCAAAGGCATATATATTAAATCAATTTTTTTATGCAAACGTGTCTTTAGTTTTATCAATTTGTTTTCTTAATTTAATTAAGAAATATTTTTACTGTTAGGACTTAAAAACATATATAATTTTATTTGGCGTTTTGTAACTGCTGAAGCGTTTTTGGGCCGATATTTTTTGTCTAATTTGAAGTTTTGCGTATTGATGTTTGTACCAACAAATGTAGTTTTTAAGTAATGTCCAAAATATATTATATTCTGATCATTTTAAGAATATTAGTCAATATTATTAAATGAACTGATAAATATTTTAGCTGGTGAATTAATTATCCTAAAAGGTATATGCAGAAGTCTGTCTCAAGTAAGGAAACTACCAAATATTGCTTACAAATAATTGTCTCAACTCTTTAATGTCATCTTTAAATATGTATGTTTTCTAAAAGCGTGGAAAAAGGCGCTGACCATCATAATAGCTAAACACGGGAAAGACGCCACGCTGGTGTCATCGCAATGCCCGTTCTTTCCAAAATTTTCGAAAAAGTGGTGTAAAATAAATCCTTTTTCCCCGAATACGAAATTATACCAAATCGTCAATTTGGTATTTGCGAAAAACATGAAAATATAGAACAAATAAATCGCACTTACAAAGAGATAAGGTAGGGATTTAAGTTGAAACAGTATTGCTCAGTAACGTTTCTTGATATGACCTAAGCATTTGATAAGGTATGACATAAAAAAGGAAAAATATGAAATGAAAATCACTTTTGCAAAAAAAATTTCATCAGATCTTCATATCATGCATTCCTAAATAAAGCTTACATTTAAATTAAAGGAATTTTACCCAGACGGGTATCCAGTTCTGGCTGGTGTTCCTCAAGGCAGCGTTTTTGGGAGCAATATTGTACGTATGATTTACTGTGGACTTTGCACCGAGAGTAAAAGTACTAACCTAAGCATTTGCAGACAATGCAGATATTTTATATAGAAGTAAGTCCCCAATCAAACCTTTAACTACACTATAAAACCACTTAATAGTTTTTGGAAGTTTTCTATCGAGCTGTGTAATACTCATCGTTGTTGATATGATATAGATGTTGTTATGGTTAACTAAAATATTAACCAAATGATGGTAGGATACATTACTATGTATCAAAAGCCCCGTACATGGCTAAGCGTACATGCTAGTTTCAACCAGGTCTCAGCTCGTCGGATTGGCGTGGTTCTTGCTTGCCATATGTGTACGTGGATCATGGATGTATTACAAAAATTTTCATGCACGTTTAACTTAAAGGACCAAAAAAAAAATATAATAAAACCTATTACCCAAAACCCAATAAAAAAAAACAGACGGACGGAAGCTGAAAGGCGGAAATGCTTCGATCGGACTGGAGAAGCCATATATCCGCTTTTCAGCTTCCGTCCGTCCGTTTTTTTTCATTGGGTTTTGGGTAATAGGTTTTAGTTTTTTTTGGTTCCTTTAAGTTAAGCGTGCATGAAAATTTTTGTAATACATCCATGATCCACGTACACATACGGCAAGCAAGAACCACCCCAATCCGACGAGCTGAGACCTGGTTAAAACTAGCATGCACGCTTAGCCATGTACGGGGCTTTTGATACATAGTAATGTATCTTACCATCATTTGGTTAATATTTTAGTTAACCATAACAACATCTATATCATATCAACAACGATGAGTATTACAAAATGGCGCCCAACGTGGGGTATTCCTTTCTACGGTCTATATCGTTAGGGTTCTCCACTAAATTTGTTTTAAATCTTACAACTTTCAATTTCCTGGGTTCGGAATGTAGTTACAATTAATGCTAAGATAGCTAATTGGCTAACCAACCAGTGTAGATTGTTTAAATTCAACCGATCGTGAGGGATGTGGAATAAGTTAATTTTAACGGTTATCTTTAAACTTACCCTTCTCTACCTTTTCAGTACATAAATACATAATTAATTTTATTAACATTTTTTTTCGGTCTGTTGTATGAGCTTGGAATTATGGCAATTAGAAAATTTTATCGATTCCATAACCAGTCATGACAGCAAACCATTTTACAGGGTACAAAAAAATTAATACAGTAATGTGGAATTATCATTTTCTTTTGAAATTAGATACCCGTTACATAAGGTTTATTTTAAGACAAAATTACTCATAATTTTGTTTTTCTTACCAATGGAAATGCTAAGTCGAACTGATTCCTTTTTATTTTTTTTTCAAACGAAGGTTATAAAGGTTATAAATCATTCTCACTTCCCTGCTTCTATTAAACTAGATTTGATTATTTTAAGGAAATACTTTTTTTTCTGCGGTATTAGCTAATTTTGATTATTTACAAATATAAAAAAGGAATTATGGCTGTAAGGCATAGCGCACAAAACTTGGCGAGTTTGAGCTTTCATCAAGGATTGTGTTCGATATGTAACGAAGAAATGGCTGAGGCAATGTGTGTACAACACCCTGCCAACACTCATTTCATCGGACATGCATAACTAGATGGTTAACAGAAAACGATGCGTGTCCTTTATGTAGACGTTCTTGTGATAGTCAATCTTTGATGAGTTTCACCGAGCAGGATCCGACAACTATCGGGGATGCACCTGTTAGTCAAGGTGCAATTCCAAGAGTGGAAGGACCGAGGACGAGGTCTAGAGCAAATTTTGACGTAGCTTCGAGGAGTCGAATATCGAATAACAGTAATTGGCGAGGTAGAAGTCGTGGTGTAAGCCAGTTACGTTCTCCACGACCTAATCTTAGTCAGAGTGTTGATGGTAATAACATACAAAGCATAATTGAAGACACATTTAGGACGTATGAGGAGCGTTCTTCAAGACAATTGAGAGAAGAAATCAATAGGGTAGTAGCAGATTCACTAGAAAATTACTTGAGTAACCTTAATTTGAATATACCTCTTAACGAAAACAGTAGTAGAGCCAGAACCCAAGATGGAGTTGTATCCGGTCAGAATAGGAGCCCGAATGGAAATTTTGTACGGTCTCGTACTGATGCGGAAGCCTTATCTTTGTCGGCAGCGGCAAAAGTCATATCAGGTTGGAAAATATGTTTTGATGGTTCGCCAGATGGTATCACGGTAGACGAATTTATATACAGGGTTAATGCATTGACTCGATCAACATTACATGGCGATTTTGTCATGTTATGCCAAAATGTTCGTGTGCTCTTTGAAGGAAAAGCAAAGCGTTGGTTCTGGCGTTACCATCGTTCCACCGACGTTCTCAATTGGTTAGATATATGTGACGATATGCGTAGATACTTTAAGGATTTCAGAACTGATTTCGACATTAAGGAGGCCATTCGCAACAGAAAGCAAAAGGTTGGCGAATCTTTTGAAACATATCTCGATTCTGTTCTGAACATTGCTGTTGATCTGCGTAGCCCCATGACTGAACGTGAAATTGTCGAGACTGTCATTCGAAATTTACAATCGGACATCCGATTGGAATTGCTTCATCTTGATATTCAAACAATCTCTGATCTTCGAAGAGCCTGTCGAAGAAGGGAAAATCTTTTTGCTGAAATTCATAGTAAATCTCAACAAGCGAGACAATTTTATGGACAGAGAAGACAATTGTCAGAAATGGAAGTATGCGAGATGCTTCCGGAGGAAGAAGTTTCCGCAATCGAAGATGATCGTCCATCAAAACCTGCAGAACTGCAAAAGTTCTGGAACTGCGACGAAACAGGTCACAAATATAAGAGTTGCGTTAAGCAAAGGCGAGTATTTTGTTACGGATGTGGGCTGATTGCATTTTTTCTACAAAATTGTCCAAAATGTAACGATCCGGAAAACAGGATCAGGGATGTCGTCAACAAGAGAAGGCATCCCAAGTACTCCTGTAATAATTCTGAAGAAGGAAGAAAATACGTTATCTTATGTGCCACAATTACATCCTTTAAAACCATTGCATGAACGACTGAAATTTTATTGACAGACATGTGAAAAGATTTTTAAACGTACGCGTTCAGCGGATAGAGCTCATAAGTATTGGTCGACAATTAAGTCGAAGCAAAAACGCTTAAACTCCATTTCTCAGATTTTTCAACAAACTAATGATCTCAGACCTTACGCATCTTTTAAAATTTTAAATAAAACCTATTTAGGCTTGCTAGATTCAGGAGCTTCAGTAAGTTGTATCGGCGGTGACTTTGCAAGCGAACTACTAGCCGAAAACAAGGGAGTAAAACCAATAAAGTATTTTGTGCGAACTGCTAACGGGGCGAAACAACAGGTTGTAGGAATTATAAAACTTAGTGTAACTTACAAGTCAGAATCTCATCAGATCGAATTCTATTTAATACCTTCCCTAGTTCAAAATCTTTACCTGGGAATAGATTTCTGGAAAATGTTCCAATTTGCCACAAATATTATCAGCGAAATTGAATTAATTGAAACAGATATTAACAAACATATCTTAACGTATCAGCAGCAATGTGCTCTGAATTCAGCAGTTTCTTGTTTCCCAAAGTTTGAAGTACATGGTGTGGGAAAAACCTCACTTGTGGAGCATGTCATCGACGTTGGAAATGGCAAGCCCATTAAGCAGCGTCATTTTTCGGTTTCACCAGCAGTAGAAAAACTTATGTGTGACGAAATTGACCGTATGATATCACTTGAAGTCATAGAGGAATCCAAAAGTTCTTGGTCTTCGCCTGTGGTGTTGGTTCGCAAACCTGGAAAAGTGCGACTGTGCTTAGACAGTAGAAAGGTAAACGCTTTAACTGTGAAGGATGCATATCCTCTACCTCATATTGAGTGTATAATATCTAGACTACCACGAGCGGAATTCATTTCAAGCCTTGCTTTGAAGGATGCTTTTTGGCAAATCCCACTTGAGATGAATTCTCGTGAAAAAACTGCCTTTACAATTCCAAATCGTCCGCTGTATCAATTCACCGTAATGCCATTTGGGTTGTGTAATGCTCCTCAGACAATGTGTAGGCTGATGGACCGCGTTATCCCGTATCACCTAAAGGAGAAAGTATTTGTTTACCTAGACGACCTATTGTTGATATCTGAGAATTTTGAAGCACACATTGAGTTATTGAAAGAAATAGCGGATCATATCCGAAAAGCTGGTCTCACGATCAACATTACGAAAAGTAAGTTTTGCTTAAAAGAAGTAAATTACCTTGGTTATGTTGTGGGACAGAGCACCTTAAAAACAGATAAAGACAAAGTTTCAGCGATAACAGAGTACCCAGTACCAAGAACTGTAAAGCAGCTCCGTAGATTTTTAGGTATGGCAGGTTGGTATAGAAGGTTTATAGCCAATTCTTCGGAAGTGACTCATCCTTTAACCGAGCTTCAAAAAAAGGGTAGATCTTTTACCTTTACGAAATTAAACAACGACTTACAACTGCTCCGTTCTTGGCCGATCCGGACTTTAGCAAACCCTTTATCATACAATGCGACGCAAGCCAACACGGTGTAGGAGCTGTACTAGCGTAAGTAAATAATGAAGGAGTCGAAATTCCCATAGCGCATATATCTCAAAAATTGAATAAGGCTTAACAAAACTACTCGGTAACGGAACGAGAATGTTTGGCGGCAGTATTGGCTATAAAAAAGTTCCGAGCTTACGTTGAAGGACAGGAATTTACTGTCATCACAGATCATGCGAGCATACGTTGGTTGATGAACCAAAGTGACTTGAGCGGACGTTTGGCTCGTTGGGCTTTAAAGTTTCAAGGGTTTATATTTTCCATTCAACATAGGAAAGGCAGCGCCAATGTTGTACCGGACGCACTGTCCCGCTGTCACAACGAAGATGAATTGCTTGCTTCCATCGAAGTCGATTATGTGCCTGATATTGATTTATCATCAGCAGCGTTTGCGGATCCAGAATATGTAGAGTTGAAGGATAAATTATTGGAGAACGCATCTAAATATCCTGATTTTAAAGTTGCAGAGGATTTCATTTATCATCGGACTGAGTTTTACTCCGGCGATCCAGTTAAAGAAAGTGCTGCATGGAAACTGGTTGTTCCAAATTCTCTACGTTCAGAGGTTATAAAACATGCACATGATGTTCCGACTAGTGCACATGGTGGTTTGGCTAAAACTATCGAAAGAATCCGTCGCTACTTCTACTGGCCTGGGTTATATCGTTCAGTAAAAGAATATGTCAGCAATTGTAAAGTATGTAAGATGACGAAACATCCAACCAAAGTTCTTCGTCCACCGATGGGAAAAATTATACCAGTAGAAATAATTTTCCAGCGACTGTATATTGATTTAATAGGCCCCTTTCCTAGGTCGAAAAATGGTTATATAGGTATTTTAATTGTTTTGGACCACATGTCTAAATTCAGCTTTTTGTGTCCTTTAAAAAAGTTCACCACCACTCCGATTATAAACTTTCTTAAAGAACAAGTTTTTGATGTTTTTGGCGTACCAGAATACATCGTAAGCAACAATGGCAGTCAATTCCGGTCAAAGGATTTTGAAGCATTTTTAACTAAATGTGGGATTAAACATATATTTACGGCTGTGTATTCCCCTCAGAGTAATGCGTCAGAGCGCGTGAATCGCTCCATAAATGCGGCTTTGAGAGCTTACATTCAAAAGGATCAACGTGAATGGGATTGTCACCTTAGCAGCATAAACGCGGCACTTCGCAATTCTGTCCACCAATCTACCGGACAGAGTCCTTATTTCACAGTATTCGGTCAGCATATGGTGTTACACGGTGATACTTACGAACTTCTGAAAAGGATAAAAATGACAACCGAAGGATTAGCAGAAGAAGATTTAACACGTTGCGACAAACTCTTGAGTATACGCGATGATGTTCGCGAAAACTTAGAAAAAGCACATAAATGGAACGAACGTCATTATAACTTACGAGCTAAAGAAATTAAATATATTGTTGGTCAAGAGGTGTTACGCAGAAACTTCGCTCAAAGTAACATGGCAACACATTTCAACGCAAAGTTGGCTAACACTTTTCTTAAAGCCAAGGTACGAGAGAAATTATGTTCATCTTATTACGTATTAGAAAATTTGAGAGGAAAAATTATAGGGACATATCATGCAAAGGTTTTGCAACCATGCTAATCATGTCGCCTTTTTCAGCTTTCCTATAAATGTAAGGTTCATACAATTCATAGAAAATCTGCTTTGTGAGCGCGATTATTAAATTGTTTGATTTACTTTCATGTAACATAAATTTATCATGTTTTAAATATGGTAAGACATCGAATACAACCATAGATGGGAACAGAAGTTAGTACTCAAGCTAAAAGTACTAATCAGCTGTCTATACTTCAAGAGAAAATGTCAATAGAGGCTTCCGCATTGGCACTGTTCTGAAAAACATTCCTTTTGGTTCCTGACCGTCAACGCGTGTGGTAGTCTACTAGTAATTAAAATTTAATTTAAACGAAATCAACGCGAACATAAGTTAAAGAATTCAAAGCCAAGCACGTGGAATCCAATGAAGGTGTTGCTGCGAAGATAGATGCTGAAACTCATTCTAAATTTACATAATTGGAACGCTCGATTGTCACACGAAAAGAAATTGCTATCCAGGAAATCCTCCAATTTGTATCCAACATTTCACCTGAATTTGCACAAAAACTTTGTTCAAGTTTAAATGACCTAACCAAGCTGTTAAAATTAATACCAGCTTGAATGCATTTCATTAATCTTCGCATATCGTAGTACAGTTAATTGATGAACTAACCAAACAGAAACAAATTAGCGCACTAAGCAGCATATTTCGATAATTCTTTTACGTTTCTTTGAACTACATAATTTTGCATCATTTACTTAAGAGATATTTCATATATTCAACGTTTCAAAGTGATAAATATATCTACTTAATATATATAATTACAAAAGTGGGCGATAAAGCACCAAATTGTTATAAGAAAAAAAAAGTTTTAAAAAGTATTACATGAGAAGTATGGGAAAAATGAAAAATGTATTTCTCGTTGTCAGTATGATAAGTGTAACTACTATAATTGATATTCTATTCTAATAGTTCGTGGAACTAGTGAGAATATTAAAGCTTAAATGTTCAATCACATTTTTCCGGGCCATCAAAAAAAAAATTAAAAAAAATTAAAATGATAAAAATTCAAATTTGGAATTCAAAGTAACTAAGCTAATCCACATATGAATGTAAAATATATTTCTGCCCTATGATTAAATCTTTTCACGCCGCCACTGGTAGTGCGTAAATTCATAACGGTACAGTTTGTAACCTTGAACTTGATTTTTGCAATTTTGAGAACATGTACATATGTAAGCATATTAATTTTTAAAGTTGAGAGTAATTTAAGTCACCACACCGCAGCAACTCACCAGGCGCCTGCTGATCCAGCTCGGAGTACATATGTAAGTGTTAAAAATGTCTCTTATATTTATTTGCTCTTATATACATTTCCTTAATGTATAATGTATGCTAAGCATACTCAAAATTTGAATAACAGAATTTGAGGTTAAATGATATGTATATATATGTAGGTATGTAACAGCTAAGGTAGATTCCATTAAATTTTTTTTCTTTCTTTCGCTTCTATTAATTTGTTTTTTTTTTCTTGTTTTGCTTTTGGCTTTTCGCCTTTAAATATTATATTTCTTAAACTCTTTGAAACATTTTCTCTCAAGATGTATTTTATTTTGATAGGAATATAAATAACCAATAAAATGTGAAATTGAATATTGTTGATTTTAAATGAAGGAGTGTTAAATTTATTTAAAGGGGGAGTGAGATGATTTAGACCTACGTTTGGCATTGGATGGGATTGGAGATGTTAGTTAAAAATATCTCTCATATGGTTGGGTAGGGGAGAGAAGAGAAGCGGATATATGGCTTCTCCAGTCCGACCGATGCATTTCCGCCTTTCAGCTTCCGTCCGTCCGTTTTTTTTCATTGGGTTTTGGGTAATAGGTTTTAGTTTTTTTTGGTTCCTTTAAGTTAAGCGTGCATGAAAATTTTTGTAATACATCCATGATCCACGTACACATATGGCAAGCAAGAACCACCCCAATCCGACGAGCTGAGACCTGGTTAAAACTAGCATGCACGCTTAGCCATGTACGGGGCTTTTGATACATAGTAATGTATCTTACCATCATTTGGTTAATATTTTAGTTAACCATAACAACATCTATATCATATCAACAACGATGAGTATTACAGCTGGCGCATCAGAATGAACGAGCAAAAATTTAAGCATGTCCCATTCACTTTAAAGATATAAACATGCCAAATACTAAAATTAAACAATTTTATAATCTCTCAAGCAATTGTAGTTAAATACCTTTGCATTCAAATTGATAGACGATTGACCTGGAAAAGACATATTTTTGTTAAAATACAGCAACTTACTTAAACCAGCCTGAATTGGTTATGGGTTGTTGGGTAAAAATTCAGTACCAATGGTAAAAATAGAAGTAACAAATACCTGGAAAAAGTACCTGTCGAAACTACGAGCCCGTCAGTTCCTTTCAAAGAAGGGTTCTGTCAGTATTTTGAAGAGCAGCATCGTACATGCGACGATTACTATACTAATTATGCACTGAAACTAAAATTCACTAAGTATCAAGATTCTATAACTTAGGATTTAATTAAGCATATCCAATAAATTTCAAAAAAAAAAAAAAATTTACAACAGGTTGTATGAAGTCTTCCTAGGGTTACTTAAAAAATACAACAACAAAAAATATTCGAATGGATACCGCCTTCAATAGATATTATTTAATATAAATAAGTTAAGTTTAATAATATTATTTTTTTGTGATTACGACACCAGTTTGGCCGCAACCAATCCAATATGCCTAAATTTCAATTTGCGTAAATGAGAACTTCATTTGTGAAATACTCAATGGAGCAGCAAACGCTGTCAAGTTAATTTCCATTATTTTTTTCTAGTTGGTACAGTTACATATATGTACATTTATGTGTATGTATGTGTGTGTGTGTGTGTATATGCCAACTCCTGCTTCTTTATTATTTAGTGTCAAGAGTGACATTTTTAATTACACTAATATCACGTTGACAGACAACGGTACAATCTACTGCCTTAAATAATTTTCAACTCATACCAACACCAAAACCATCCTCGAAAGCAGTGAAACAGTCGCAGAGCAATTAGCCAATGGCACTACGCAGTGTTGCTACAAATAACTAGTCTGTCGTTTATATATTTCTTTTTCTGTTTTCCTTTACTCCAATGGTAAGTATTCCCAGAGAATTTTCTTGCCTGTTGATTAAAGACTTTTTGGATGAACGCACGGTAAAGATAAGAAGAATATATACATATTTATTTTATAAAATTTTTTTTATATACAATTGTCTTAACGGTGTTTTGGCTAAATAAAACTATTAATTGATTTACTTGACGGCTGCTCATTAATATACCATCAAGTTAAAATAAATTCATGTTTATTTGTATGATCCCTGCATAAAATTCAATGAACTTAGGAATATGTGCGTATTTGCTGATAGTTTTTTTTATCAGTTTTGCTTTTGAATGTATTTTCAATATAGCCAATTGAAATTGAAAGTTTTTAAAGGAACGTTTAAATTGATATCAGCCTTTATGTGGCTATATATATATATATAACACTGAAGCGCTTTTCGGCTGAGCTCCTACTCCAATTAGTGATTTTGCATCTCTATATTTTTACCAACAAATGGAGAGAAATACTATTTATTCTAAGCCGCCTCTGCACGACTGATGGATATTTATGAGAAGCTATTAATTTCATGTCAGAAATAAACTTGTAGCGTTGTATACATAAAAAACATTGTATGTATTTATGTATTATAGTATGCATTAAATAGAGTTATTGACATCTAACCCTAATATTGTGACCTTGATTCATGATTAAATCTACTAGAAAATTATTAAAAAGATGCATAAGCTCTATATACAGTAAATATAAGTTTCCAACAGTTACCCTTCATTTTCCGCTTAATATGCTGCATATTTATTAAAAAGTAATGAAAAATGTCGGCATATGAAGCTGAAAAATCTAGATAATCTGTAGAACACCTGCAGTGCAACGGTTAATGCATGGCAATATCAAGCATGTAAGGGGAAAAATAGACTGCGGAGAAGTAATATATGTGTATGTGCATACATAGCTTTTATACCTTCACAAACAGTCATATAACAGTATGTTTGCTCATAAATATTTTTGTGCATTCAACTCTTCTCGGTGTAATCGCTTGCACAAGCACATGCGAGTAGGCACGTACACTTGAACACTGACTGACTCACTTATACAATATAATGATATATATGTGAGCGTGAGTAGAAGCAGAGTATGTACAATCATGTTGAGCAAAGCTGCTCTAAATTTCAATTCAATTGCGACTTATGACATTGGCAGGTAGGCTGTAGTAGAAAAAAGGGTATCTAAAAGAAGATGCAGAGCAAAAAGTATACAATGTGGTTTGAAAGGTGTTACAAGAGATACTTAATCGTATATACATATTTACATTATATGTATGTTCTATATGTATTTGTAATAGCTGCATTTATATACACCCAGCGACAAAGAAAAAAGTCCTTTATATTTTCAATATATTATATTATTTAAAAGTTTTGACAATATTTATGAGCACTTTTGGTAAGAAAAAATAGCTTGGTATAATTACAAAAGATCTTTCGAAGATACAAGTAAAAAACAATTATGTTGAGGTCCGGGCAATTCCCGGATCAAGAAAGAGGCTAATTTTTTTTATAGCCTTTCATTTCTTTAATAAAGAAATATGAAAAATGACATAAAAATAATTAGCGTTTCAAAAGAAATGTTGAATTACTCACAGATTTTCCCCAACGACATGGAGCGCGGACATCTCAAAATATTACCTTTTCATATTCAACGGAAACCATTTAAATTGTGGCAGTCACGCGCTTTATATGACTTACGTCTCCTGGGGTGATGAATTTCTTCCTTCCGTAATCTTTTTTCGATCACAAGAGCATGTTTACTAACGTATTATTAAAATTTCGTTAGCCCTGCGTGGCAAATAGCAAGCGCATTTATTCTGTTTTGAAAAGCTTTTTTAACACAAACGGACTTTGCTCTCAAATATACAAATATTTCTTAACTAAACGACAAATTGACTACCTTAGTAACTGCAGTTAGCAAGTGTTATCACTTGAGTATAGATATTGATGATTCTAAGAAAAATAGTAAGACATGCGGACATCCTTTCAATTGCCTGACACCCATTTTTGTTCTGCCAACTGCACAGTATATAAACGGTTTTCTAATAGGGATGATATGATTTCTAAGTGTCATTTTGGTCACTTTTAATGTAATGGTCTGTATTTTTTTTAATTGTTTTCCTCATGGCAGGATATGCGCAAGAACAACGTTTACAAATTATTCAACATTATTATCAAAATAATCGTTCTGTAATTGCAACTTTTCGTGCGCTTTTGCCATTTTATGGTCATAATAATCGTCCACCTGGGCTCGCTATTCGTCGAATTGTTGAAAATTTTGAGCGTACATTTCATTTAAATAATGCTTAAGTTGTAATAAGATAAAGAACTGTTCGAAGTAATAAAAATATTGCTGCCGGTCAGGCAAGTGTTGCTGAAGACAGCAATTTTTCGATTCCAAGACGTTCTCAAGAATTGCAACTGTCTCAAACCACAACCTGGTGAATTGAGTAAGGATTTGGGCTTGCATCCATATAAAATTGTTCTCACTCAAGAACTAAAGCCATTGGACAACCATAAACGTCGTGAATTTGCTGATTTTGCTTTGGAACAATTTGAAAATGATAACGATTTTTTAAGAAAATCTTCTTCTCGGATGAGACTCGCTTTCATCTGAATGGTGCAGTAAATAAACAAAACTGTCGATTCTGAAGAAAATCCACAAATTATTCATTAACAATCATTACATTCATTTAAAGTGACAGTTTGGTGTGGTTTTCGGTCTGGTGGAATCATCGGTACGTACATCTTTCGAAATGAAGCTGGTAGCACCGTTTCTGTCAATGGAGAGCGGTATAGATCGATGATAACCAACTTTTTATGACCAGAATTGGAAGAATTTGATCTTAAAAATATCTGGGTCCAATAATACGGGGCGTGTCACACAACACGTGCAACAACCGAATTATTGCGGGAAAGGTTTGGATATTCGATTATTTGAAGAAATTGTGACATTGAATAGCCCCCAAGAATTTGTGATTTAATACCATTACTTGTAGACTACTTCTTGCGGAGTTATTTGAAGTCATTGGTATTTAGTGATAAACCAGACTCTCTTTAAGCTTTAAAAGTCAATATTGCACGTGCTATTCATGACATACGACTTGATTTAGTGGAAAAAGTGCTCAAAAATTGGTTTCATCGAATTTGTTCCTGCAAAAGAAGTCGGTGAAGCCATTTGAATGATGTTATATTCAGAACCTAATTGTATCGTTTGTACTTCACATTAAATAAAAAACATTTGGATTTCCTTAACAATTAGTGTGTGGTTTTTTTTTAAAGGAATCATGTCACTCTTTTTGAAACCCCCTATATTACGCTGATGACCTTTTTTGGAGAAAAGCGGGAGCAATAATAAAAAAATTTATAGATAAGCGGTTACATATACACAAAAAATTAATGTTGTGGACAATGAATCTTTTTACAATAAAGGGATGCGTGAGAAATATTCTGCTAAATTTTAACAGATTTGTGATGATTTGAAGTAAAGTTTGCATTGAATTCAAATTGGAAGCATTAAATCACAGACAGACGTTGGTATTGTAACGAACTTTCTAAATTCACCTCGATTATTTTCCTAATCCTTCGAGTCCGATCACTGGATTACTAAACAAACTCCAAAGATTTATTTGTTCGGCTTCTTAACCGTCAGGAATTTATTTCTATGGTAATTACAATTTTCTTATTTAACAAATCTTTATCATACACAATTATTATCTGCTTCACTCAGCTTATCCGTTTCTCAAACACACAGCTCACAGCAATGTTAACTCCACTAAGTTGTCTACTCGTCTCCTCTTGTGATAGCGGCTGCCTCTCTTTTTATACCTGTAGATGACCTAACCATTCTGTTCACGCGCTTAAGGATAGGCTGATTGTTCGTTTGCCTGCGGTAGCTGCAGCTACTCCGTTAATCCTTAACGACGTGGAATTTCCTTTTGTTTGTCCTTGGTATGGGTAATTTGCATTATACATTTATTTCTTTATTTTCTGTCCTTCCGGGAATTGCATTTACATCGTCAACAGTTTTGTTTGTCCTTGGTATGGGATTTTCGTCACAGTATTAATGCTCATAAGTAAATTAAATAAATAATGCTATATTTTGGTAATGTAAATATATTCTAAAAATATATTTACATGGGATGAAAAAAAGACAGAAAGTAAAATACAAGAGTAATTTATAAAAAGCTACTTATGTTATTTGTATAAAAATTAACTGAGAAAATAAATCGGCTGGAAAATGCATTTTGTTCAAAGAAAATTAAAATACGCTCGTAAAAGCAGAAAAATTTTCCTTCTTTTTTTTCCGTTTTATTTTTTTATTTGCTTCACTTTTTATTATTATTATTATTCTGGGAAATTTAATCTAAATTTCATTTGTTGGTCAGTCACAGCATTCGCGTAAACAGTACTGCAATAAATGTATCATAAAAATTAAGGAGAAAATAGTTTTATACAGTGTTATCTTTTTGCGGTTTACATAATAAATCGCACGATATCGGTGCCCAGTTGACATCACCAATCTACTACGCTCGTGTTGTGTGGCATGTTTGACCATCTTCTTGGAACCACATATGGTTCAAGTTCTTGTTCCTCAAATACAGGCCAAAAAAGTCGGTTATCATACGACCATAATGCTCCAAATTGACAGTGACAGTCTAACTGTTATCGTTTTCAAAAAAGTTAGCTCCTTACACACCTCTATATCAAAGATCACACCAGATATTAGTCGTTTTTTTTTTTTTTTTGGTTGTAATGGTCTAATCTAAGCGAGTGGGGAAGAATCTTTGAATTTATTCCTTGAGCACTAGGCTCGTTTAGAAAAAATGGACTTTAAACCAATGCCGTCAGAGGCATTTGATGCTGCGCAGACGCCAGTCGTGAAGCGCTCAAGAGATGATGGATGGGAAGACGCAAATAGATCAGATAAATAGATACCTTGCCAAAAAATTATAATGATTTTCCATTGCAAACAATAATCACTTTAGCTGTCTCACTTCACTAACCACTTGATAATTGCTTTCTTGCCAATATGCAAATGGTAGGTAGCAATTAGCCAACGCCTAAAGTTGTGTAAAGTATTACGCTCCTCACGTAAACAGGCCTCTCTTCAACTATTTGAGGATTCTCGGAGCCTCAAATGCGAAAATTTTGCTTATTTGCGTATCCACCAAGTGAAAAATGTACCTCGTCGTTGAAGACAGTATCGTTGGAAAAATCGCATTCCACTATTTATTGTTGAAGCACCCTATCAACGTAACTACGGCGTTGTGAATGATCAGCTCGCTTCAGATGTTGTACGAGCTTTACTTTATATGGATGTAGGTGGAAGTCCAAGTGCAAAATATGCCATAATGTACTGTAAGAAAGTCTTAGCCTTTGAGAAGTCGAGAATATTCACTTACTGCAGCGATATTTACAGTGTGACGAGCAAAACGATGATGCACAGGTCTTACAATATCTGTAACCGATCCAGTCAGCTTAAATTTTTTTAAAACGTTACAAACTTTACGATTATTTGCACCATCAAATCTTCATTAAGCATGAAAGGTGGCGACGTTTGAATTACCATTTTATTTTTGAAGTATTGAAACATTCCCGCAGTTCAGCTCGTCCACGCATATAATTGTTGTAATAAATAAAGGATGATTAATGTTTTGAGAGTTTTTTGTTTATATGATTTCTCCTTTTTATCTCTACTTATGGAATTGAACATTTATGAATATGGATCGGTAATTTGGAGCCCGGGGTAACAAATCAACTCTAATAGGATAGAAGCTATTCAAAACAATTCTTAATCTTTGCCTTAATAAATTTACATTGAGATTCTCAATATAGACTTCCTTCATATATTATTGTCGAGATCTTATTAACCTTCACCCTCTTTCTTGTCTTCGGGAAACGCTTGGCGTAATTTTCATGGTTAAAATATTAACGGGTTCATTTTTACATTCACATTTTTATCAACTCCTCTGATTGCAGACTTAATTCCTTAATACCTTTCCTTTAATTCTTTTTCCAAGTGGCACGCGCAAAGCATCACGCTTAAAAACTTTCTGAAACCATATATTGCTCATTTTCGCCAATTTAAGAAAAAAAGTACGATAAAGCTACAAAAATATTCTCTGCAGATAGAGAAAAGGAAAGATTTTGCGAATAGACATGAAGAAAACTATATAAAATTGCAAACGGAAGGCAAAGCGAAATGAAGTATCCAATTGTACAAAAAAAAAAAAAAAATTGAAATGTCTTTTATTGGTAGCACTTTAACGCGTTCTCTTGTGCATTTATTCATAATTTTAGTGCTTTTTGTTACCGTTAGTACCTTTTCTTCAAAGAACTTCATACGGACCAAACTGAGGTAGGAAGGTTGAAAAAAAGATGAGGAAGCAGACGCGTCACAGTTGCTGTGGCGGAATTGTAATTTGCATTTTGTCCGTTACATATTTCCGTGACATACGCATACGTTAGTAATTTATACTCAAACACATATACAGTTGTAAATATTTACAGCACACCTGCTCACAGCATGAAGTACAGCCAGCGATTATTATAGTTTAAACAAGTTTAGGCATTGTATTTGTGCAAATCTCTTTGAATAAATTAAATGGAATATCTCGTTTACCGTTATGTTAACTGTCAGCAGTGTTTTAACGTTCCTAGTGGAGAGTGTCTAGATAAAGAATGTTGCTTTTCAGCTAACCGGGTATTGTTTGAGTGTGTCTCAAGTGCATATTTATTTGAAGCCTCAGCATTCAAACATCTTCCCACCGTGGCGAGCTCATCCTATTTTAGCTTCAAAACAGAAATCGTCTACTGGCTGAAGGAAAAATTTAAAAGTTTCTGAGTTTACTGGAATCGAGAAGTGAATGTAAGGAAACGATTTTTTGGTGTTTTAAATTTCGTAGCAATTTAAAAAACAACAGAGCGATTCAAATAAACAAAATGAATTTGTTCATTATTGTAACAAAATCGGATCATACTAGATGGCCATTAAATTATAGATTATGGGACGCCAACAATTTTCTAAAGAATATTTCATATTGTTAAACGTTTAATAATTAATGAATATTGTATCATCACAAAAAGGTAATAAAACTGATATCCTTAAAAAAATTATATATTTTAGAAAATTTGTTAGAACTTTTGTCTCAGCTATTACAAAAATCATTTAAGAACAATAAATCATGTAATTAACTAAAAACAATTTAGTTGCTAAATATATGTAGTACTAAGCTTCAGAAGTATTTTTTTTATTGTTTTAAGAATTGTAAAAGAAAATCAAGACTCATTCCGCAAAGAAGAGGAGAAGCTCGAGCGAAAACAGATTAAGCGGTTACTAAGTGCCAACTATATACGAAGATTGCATTATATAATCCGGGATTAGAGCTGACTCTTCAGGTGTTGAAAAACCTTGACCTTTGTTTTTAAGTACGGGAATATATAGAAGTTATTTGGTACCAAGTCAGGACTGTACGGTAGATGAATCATCAAAACCACGTTTTGAAGCTCGCATTGTCGTGGTGAAAAGTGATCTGTCTTTGGCAGATAGTTTTCCTGATTTTTTTAAAGAAAACTGGCAAACAAATGGCTTTGTACTATTTAGAATTTGTTGATCTGCGTTGTTCTAGTAGTACGGTTGTGACATGTCCAGTTTTTCCAAAAAAAACAGGCAACCATTTGCTTGGAAGTGCTTCATGCACGAGTAATTTTTATTGGATTGGAGTCATTTTGAAACACTCATACAGTTGACTTCTTATTTATTTTCGGACACATGCACGTAACGATGTCATAGAATTGTTGCAAAGCTATCGTATTTTTTAAATTTCTCTCTACCAATCGACACGATCCTTTTTTTTAACGATTGACAAAGTATGTGGGACCAAAGTGAACAAGTTGTTTTTACAATAACTTTTGTATTATTTAATGTTTTCTGGTACCACTAATGCCTATAATTATCTCAATTTCACGATAGGTCACATAAAGATCTTGCAATATTCGTTTGCACGCAGCATCAATAGTTTCCGGAACAACAACTGTCTTTGGTCGACCTTCATGAAATTCGTATGGAGTAATTTACGACCCCGAATTTACCATGCCATTGATAAACACAGGTGCTTGATGCAGTTTCATGGCCAAAAATTGACCTAGGTACATTGATGCACTATTGCTGAGTTTATCCACGTCGAAAGTTGTAAAAATTAAGCGTCTTAATTCCACTTTTTGGCAGAGATGAATATTTTAAGTATACATGTCCTTGTAGTCTCTGACCTTTTGTAAGGACAAATGTTTTCCAGCTTCTTTAATTTTATTTTTGATTTCTTCTTATTATCCTACGGTTGGATCAAGTTGTCGCAAACCGCTTCTGTAAAATCCGAATTGAATTGAACTTTTGGTAAATGGCAATTACTGCTTGCACTCCATGAAACTGCTGCCATCACTTGTTAGGCTTCTATGACAGTTCGACATGACTTTCAAGAACATGCTGTTTGAACTTTGAAGAGGATTGAATGGTAATTTATGGGCATACTCATACACGTATAAACAAATATATATTAAAGTGCATTTGAAAGTACTCTCCATTTTAAATACCCTTTTGCGATTCATTATTGAGAAGTAGACAATGATGCACACATATGTGCATACGAAGATCCGACGTTTAAAGGAATGAATATTTGAAAAACGTGCAAAAAAAATTTCAAGTACTTTCATATGTACATATTTAAGAACATTCGCATATTTTTCAACTGCATTATTTCATCCTTCGGCGCTGCTTAAAAATGGCTAGCTCACATCTGTCTTTGGCTTTTGGATTTGCAGCACTTATAAATTTTTTGATATTGTTTTTCGGCTCAATGCGCTTTCAGCATTTTGTGCCTGTTTCGCGGTTAACTTTTTCGCTGCTTCTTTTGCGCACTTTCTATAATGGAAAATGTCAGAGACACAAAGTGCTTGTCACTCTTCTGTTTGAAGCAAAATGGCTTAAAATAAGTTTATTTATATTTAGGTTTATTTTTCTATTTGCCCTTTGTTTAAAAAATTGCATATAAGAAAAATTTGATTCGTGTTTGTATCACACAGACCAAAATATTATTTTTCTAATTTATTTACTTATATAATTATTTATTAAATTTATTTATTTTGTTGGCATAATATTCTACACCCATTATGCAAAAAACATTAACACAATTAATAGATATTGCATGCTATCGCCATAGAAATTTGTCTAATTTATTTCCATGCGCCCGCTTCGCGGCGCCAAAACGATTTTATTAAAATCGTTAAGCAGTCCATTAGCGTGTCATAAAGGCACCATAACAAATGATCCAAATCGTGAGAAAATTGGTCTCCAAACACAAAAATAAAAGAAAAATCCAAATACGTTGCCATTTTTATTTCCATTTTAAATTTAAATTAATACAATACATATTGATCATCGCATGAAAGAAGAGAAATGTAGCATACGCTTGTACCTGTGTGTATATGTGCGCTTATACATAGATATAAGTTTGCCTATATATACACTCAATATATATTCCACGTGATATATTTTTCGAGGAAATAAATACACAGTAGGAACACTTACATTTTTAAGCTTAAAATAAAAAAAAATAAATTTCTGTAAACTAATTACAAATAAAATAAATTGTAATAAAATATATTAAATTAAATTAAATTAGGTAAAATGAAAATAGCTAAAATTAAATTAAATTAACTATAATAAAACAAAACACGGTCATGTGGAAGTCTTCTTGAACATATGAAATTTATAGCAAAATGAAACATTAGATTTCGGTAACTTTCTGTGCCAACATTTATTTGAATTTATGTGAGTAGCATACTAAATTGCACATATGCATGCGTTTTTGGCGGATTTTCGGCCTAGAACTTAATATATGAACGTATCGGTTATGTGGGGGCTATATGTTATTGTTTTCTGATTTCTTAGAATCAAAGTTTAATTCATTTTATGTATGTGGAACACCAAATTTTATGTTCTTAGATTCTTGTCTGGAAGTATTTATTACAAAAAAATACATATCTGATTAAATCGGTTTATGCGAGCTATATGATACGGTCTACCGCTCTAGTCAGTTTCAACATCAATACATTACAAAAGTATACCACCACACTAAGTTTCTTTGAAATATCTCTAAAACTAAATGACTTGTATGCGTTCAAACAGACGTACCGACAAATGGACAGTCGGACATAGCTAAATCAACTCAGTTCGCCATTCTAATACGATCGATATAAATTTTGTTGAGTCCAACTTTTTTGTTTCTGGTACTTACGTACTTTGGATCAAAGTTAATATTTATGTAACATTTCATGTTCTGCATGCAAGGTATATAAATTACAATAAAAATAAAAAATAAATAAAAAATAAAATAAAATTAATTAAAAAAAGTAATAAAAAAATTAAATTTGTTAAAATAAAATAAAAATATTAATATTAAATTAAATTTAAAAAAATAATTAAAATAAAAATAAAAATAAAACAAAATAAAATAAAATAAATAAAACAAAATAGAATAGAAAAAAAATTATTAAAATAAACTATATCAAATTATAAAAAATAAAGTTAATTTTTATTAAATAAAACTAAAAAAAATAATTAAATAAATTTCAAATTGAGCTACGTTGTAGCAAATTAAATTATATTAAAGAAAGTAAAATTAATTTGATTTATTGAAATAAATTAATTAAATAAATAATTTGACTTAAAATGAGACTTGCAAGGTTTTAAATTAAGAGAAGAATATATTCTTTTCATTCCAAATTATTATATTAAAAATAATATCATTTTAGTACCAAAATTGTTTCTGGAAATGACGCTATGAAATATACGTTTACTCATTACCAAGTGAATATTTAATACATTAATCTCCCTGTTATGTTAGTTCGCATTATCTTACTGAGTAATGTGAAGGGAGCTGAGAATATTTACATATTATATTTCATACTAAGCCCACATTTATATATAAATTTATAATATATGTTTAGCCAATAATATCAGGTACATATTTTTACATTTATCTTTTTCTTGAAAATTATTACAAATCTTCTGTAAGAAACTCGGTTATTAGATAAAAATAAGTTAATTTTAATATATACAAATCCAGTGTCATAATGTATGTTCCCAGTGAATTCTTTACCAACTCAACCGATATTGATGTAAACTATTAATAGGATAGTTTTTATTTCGATTAATGGCATCAATAATTTATAAATGACAATAAACTGATTATCAAAGTTGCTAGTTGTTATTAATCGTAGTTTTGTAAATCTCGAACGTATCAAGCATTTTTAGAAGACGACGATCATTGGGATTTGAGACTTGCTGATGCTGCTTTAACGTCCTCGCCAAGCTATATTCGTCAACTACTAGCCATAATTTTGACGACATTTTTTCCAACACAGTCAGCTTTACTGCATGACTGAGGATACATTGTACCGACATAAACAAACAAACCAATGTCCAAATCTAGATTTCACACCAGATATATATAATGAAGAATTGATATTGATTGAAAACTAATGTATTATCATCTCAAATTCATCTCAAATTCATCACTTATTCATTATGGTATGCCATCTCCTAATCACCCAGCTACAGACTTAGTGAACAGTGATTTGCAGTGAGAAGAAAAATTTAATAATCTTGATTTAGCTACAATTGTTGCTAATAATGAACCATTACTAACTGAACAGCACATTCTGCTTTTAAGTTACCACTAGATACCCATAATAATCCAAATGCAATGTGTAACATTAAGAAAGGAAGCGGAAAGGCTGCAGTGTTACGGAAGATTTCAATCATAATTTGGGAAGAGCGAATCATGGCTCATAAGCATTCGCTAGAAGCACTAAATATAACTTTATAGGATTTGAACAGTAATGACAGACTTTCTGGTGGTGCTATTTTACTATTATGTGGTGATTTCCAATCCGGAAATGTTCTTGTCCTATTGCCATGCATTCCAATGATACCGCCATATTTTCCAATACCATTCAAAAGACTTAAATTTCCCATTCGCTTAGCTCTCGCGATGGCTATAAAAAAGTCACAAGTACTTATCAATTAAATTAAATTGCAAATTTTCTGTTAATTTGTGTTAAATTTTATCTTTTAAATCCTTTCCAAATCACTCAGCCACAGCAACGCGTAGCCGGCTCTGCTAGTAGTAATATAATTTTTTTCTTTTTGTATAAAAAAACTTACAATTTCTTTACGTTATTTTATATTTTATACAAACCTCGTATTACCATATAAAGCGGCAAAATTATGTTGAGTTAACACAAATTTAAATTACGTTTAAAATGAGAAACAAAAATACCAATCCTTCCCCTTCTTACTGAAATTTTATAAATGAAACTATTTGGTTTGTGTATACATATGTTTGATTATTTTATTTATTATCTTTTAATTAAGGCGGCTTGCTGCTACCTTGGTATTCAGCTATTTTTGCTTAAGTTTGAAAAATGAAACATTTTATTCACTTAGAGGAAACTCAATACATACACAAAATATATGTTTGTGAGAAAAAGTGTGCAGCGCTGATTTTAAATCTGCTTTTTCAGCATTCCCTCGTTTTTCTGCATTTAATTTGTTAAACCATTTTAATTACTATGTTAAGTAGGCCTTAGTAAAAGTAAAAGATTTCAAGGAGTAGAAGCACAAAAAATTTGTGGGATTCTCCATTTCATATAGAATCAAAAGTAAAATTCATTTGAATTAATTTTTATACAGTCGGCAAGAATCCAAGATTATTTTTTTATCATCTACTTTAAATATTAGCCATTTAAATAAATAGCTAAAAATAAATGAAATAAAAATTAAAATAATGTAAATTGAAATAATTAAATGTGAAGACCATTTCTTGGACTTTTCATGGATAAAAATACCTAAAAATTAACTATTGCAACTATTTACTTATGCCTATTTTAACACAGCTATGAGTTGCAGTTAATGTTTATTGTTTATTTGTATATGATAAGTGTTCACTATGGCAAATACTTCCATTTTTTGAGAAAATAATAAAATTAAATGTGCGCCTGTTTATAGCATTTGATATTTAACAAGTGTGAGGTTAGCGACTTTTTGCAATATAACAACCAAAATTAGTTGGCCAGAAACTCAACAAAAGTTTTACAACTGCAACGAAAATCTTATATGTTACACGTCTTCAAATCATGCCCTTGTCTTAGTTATAGTAAGCGTTTTGTAAGTATTAAAGTTTGGTTATTACCCATTGGCTCTTGATAATAAATTTCGGCAATGCCATTAACAGGAAGTCAACTTCAGCGAATAAATTGTGAAACTTTACACCTATTTATAGATATCTGCACGTATATAAATATACAGAAAAGGTGTCTACAGTAAGTTAAAAAGTGCATAGTGTGTGAGCCATGAAAAGAGATAATACATACATACATCCGAATTACAAACGCAAGCCGGAACGTAGAGGACATTCGCCAACAGATTGGCCAGCATAGAGATTTCAGCGTTTAGGATAAGTAGTTGTCGGTATCGTGGCTGCTGGCAGAATAATTGCGTCTTGCCACAAAAGACTATTGGCAGGCATAAAATATCCGTACTGGTGTCTCTGTCGTCGAGACTTTTGAGAATTGACCGGCAACACAGCAAACGGAGATATGTAGGTGAGTGGCATTGCAGGCCGGGCGATAAAGTTAGTCCATTTATCATTTACTTAAGTAAGTGAATTTTTTTTCGGTCATTCGGCTAGTGCTCGTTTTACATAGTTACATTGAGCGTGGGATGTGCTTCGAGTGAGATTATTTTCACTTTCCGCACGAATTTTAAAAAGTAAAAAAAAAAATTGGAAAACACATGAAAAGGTTTCACAAATTTTGTACCCAACCCAACTATACTTTCAAATATCACCCGTCTAGAAAAATTAATTATTTTATTTATAATTTAATTTAGTCTTTTAATATTTTTTATTTATTTAATTTTTGTTTTAATTTACTGTTTACTTTATTATTTCATAATATTTATTTATTTATTTATTATATTTATTTTTATTTATTTATTATTATTTATTTTTACTTTACTATTATTTTATTATTTTATTCTATTAATTTTCGTTTTGGTTTAATATATTTATTTTCAAAATATTCAATATTTTATTTTCAATGAATATGAAACATAATATAAAATTAGAACCCTGTCCGTCTGTCTTTCTCTCTGGTTTAATGCAAATTAGTCATTGAATTTTGAGATATTTCAACCTTTCCATTTGGTAAGAGATTCACTTATACGTTTAAACGATCACCTGTCGAAACCGGCTCGATCGAAATACTATATCATATATATGACCGATTTTTCAGATTTTAAATTTTGGATAAAAAATTGGTTTTAAATATTGCTGAAATCAGACGACTTTAACATATAGCTCCACACACCGATTTGTTCAGTGTGAATCTTTGGTCGAAACTTAGTCAAACTAGCATCTAGGAGCATGAGCTTGGTATCACCGAAATCGGAATTCTATATAATATAGCCGATTTGTTCAGATATGGTCACTAATCCGTTAAAAAAACATGTAGGATGGTGAAATTTGTAAACACGTGTTATGAAGTGTACATTGGCAGTGAAAATCATAGAAATCGGAATACTATATTATAAAACAGATCAGTTGGAAAGTCCCTGGTCTGACACATAGATGGCGCTACTAGAATTAAACTCATATGATTTTTAGTTACCCCTGATTTTTTGTTAAGTTTCGGATCATTAGTTTGTGAATTATATCATTTTGAGTGAAGCAGCTTTGGGTATTGTGAAAAAAATGGATGAAAAGAAATTTCGCGTGTCGATAAAATGTTGCTGTTTGAAGGGAAAAATGGTACAGCTGAAGCAAAAACTTTGTTTGATGACGATTTTTCGGACAGGAAAATCAACTACCAAGGATTGTTGGGCTAAGTTTAGACGTGGTGCAATGAGCACCAAAATACGTTCACCGACGCCCAAACGAGGTTGTTACGAAATCATAAAAAAAAAAAAATTCCCAAAATAATTTTGAATGACCATAGATTGAAAATAAATGAAATAGCAGGCACAAGTCAGATCGATTTCGTCAAAAATCCATGGATTGGGCTTCGAATTGCTTCTGCATCCACTGCGTTCTCTAGATTAGGCTGGGGACTTTAATTTGTTCATATAAGTAGTTTTGGGTCAAAAGTTCGCCAAAAAAGTATCTAAGAGTATGAAATTCGGTATTATACAGAAGTAAACTCAAGTTTTTATTGACACTGACTGTCAATATTGCATTTTGCACTAAATTTGATATGATCATGAAAGGTATAAAGAATTCGGCATGGCCGAAGACCACCGTTCTTTCTTGTTTTTTTTTTTTTTAAATGTGCGCCAGGTTTAGTCAAACATTTTTTACTACGTATTATACTCAACGGTATTGAAAATCTACAAGAGAAGGCTACTTTCAATGGTTTGCTAAAAGCGTAAGTACCATCAACATATCATACAAACACATATTTATATAGACCGCAGGAATTGTATGGCGCACATTAAGAATTTGAAACTGTTCCATTTTCAAAGCTTGAGTGCATTCAAGGGCTTCTAATATTTTCCCAATGGTCACCCTTCTGTTCAGCATCGCAATTATAATTTCAAATTCACATAATAATATACATATAAATATATGTATACAATAGCAATTCCTCATTCATTCAGGTGTTAATAAATAAGTATTTCAAGCATACTTTTATATTCTACTTACTGACCCACATACATACTTATGTAACAGCAAGCGAAAGCATTGCCAAGAAAAATTTATAAGTTGTATGGCTGAGTGCATAAAACAATAGAAATAGAATGTTTATGAAATGAAAAACAAATATTTATACAATACATATAGGGTATACAGACACATATACAATATTTTGATATAAATTATAGATCTGTATGTATATTTGTATGCTTCGCACCGCAAAAGTTTTGAAACATGACCAACGCATTAGAAGCACATAATTGTTTCTCTGAATTTCACTGCTTTTTATAGCATAAATAAATTAACGTCACTAATTTGAACTGTATGAATGTATGTATGTATGTATTTGGTAGATTTACGAGAGAGTAAGCAACACGAAAGTAATCATTACAAAGTATGCCACTGCTGCCTGTAGGCCAAGGAAGGGTGTTGAATTTTGCTTTTCGTTAAAATAATTGTAAGACATTTGTTGGTAAATTTGAACATAATGAATGAACTTATATACATATTTACCGAACAAACATTTACGGCACCTTTTTGGGGAGAATTTCGAATACTACCTCTTAGAAAAGTAAGCAGTATAGCAAATTGCAATGAACTAAATATTTAATTACCGCAAAATAATTTTTTTATAATGGGTTTTGCGAAAATATTTACAATAGACCAACAGAATCTTTAAAAGTTAACCAAAATTATAAAAATGTAAAAAATTAAAAAAAAAATTGAAACGACAATTGCAAAGTTATGACAAAGCAAAATAAATAATTAAAAATAAAATAAGATAAAGTCAAATGAACAAATATAAATTAAATTTAGAAAAAGTAAAAATAAGAAAAATAAAATCAATTACAATTAAATAAAGTAAAATAAATTAAACAAAAGTACGAAAGTTAACACTTGTTATCCCACAAGTACTGTAAATTGGCAATTAAAAAGTTGTAACACTTCGAGAGACAGACACAGACATAAAAATTAATAGAAAGAAGAAATAATAGTTTCTTTATACCTTTCATGAACATATCAAATTTATTGCAAATTGCAAACTTCGATTTTGATAATTTTCAGTGACCGTATGAACTACATCCGTAGAATACCAAATTTCTAAACGCTTTTTTAGACGATTTCTCATATCTGAACACATCGGTGTAGGGGGACTATATGATATAGTATTCTTATTTCAATCATTTTCACTACCATAATATGTTTTGATAAAATAAAATTGCATGCTCCTAAATGTTTATTTGACTAAGCTTTGACCATAGCTTCACATCTAAAAATATCGGTTATTGGGAGCTATATGTTATATTCATCCGATTTCGATGGTTTTCAAAACCAATATGTAGTTCAGTATGCGTGTGTAGTTTACCAAATTTCATGTTCTTTTCTTTTGACGAATTTGTGACCAAAATCTGAAAGATCAGTCGTATATACGCTATAGTGGTCCTATCTGCCCGGTGAAACTTACATCTGCATCTTCCTATCACGTTTAAATGAAATATCTCAAAAAGTGAATGACTATACAGACAGCTAAATTAATTCAGCTCCTGATTCCGATACGATTTTGGTGATATAGATAGTTGTGTGAGGAACGAAGTTGCGCCCGCCAGCGCGGTAATCAGCAATTGTAGTGAAAGTCATTGAAGTTTTCTACCAAAGTGCAATGCAGGTGATATATTTTCTTTATTTTAAGCTATTGAGACAAGTCGATTATAAATACTAAATTAAAATGAAACTGAAGTGGACTTAAGAGCATAACAATAATAAGGACTAATTTTAATGGTTTTGTGAGACGATTTAAAATTATAAAATAATAAAATAATAATAATATCCCAAAAATCAATTTAGCTACATATGCATGCGTACAAATTATTCTAAAATAATAACGTTTTCTCAAATTAAATAATTAAGTTTATTAATTCATTTTGTTTATTTTTAATTTTTTATATAATTATAAAATTATTATGGCAAATCACTTCACTCAATATTTAAAATTTTTTATAAAAAATTAAGTGTGAATATGATTGTAATTAATTTTCGATTGGATTACCATGCTCCCCGTCTCTTTTTCACTCTCTCTCTGCTTGCGTGTCGGTAAATACAAAACATTAAGAAATCAGACGTTTATATTTTAATGCGAAAACCAGGGCTTTTATGGCAGTTATCTGTTCTTGAACTTCCATTTCTAACTCTAGTACGCGCTGAAAGCAAATTGCGGAAATAGTTTAAGAAATCGCAAATATTTGATAAAATTTCTAATTTAAATCTGTCACGCGACAAGCGTGACGTGTTTTCAAATTACTTATTAAATGCATACTTATTGTACGCGTGCTCATTGGATATTCATTCTGGTTTTATGTTGCTGAGTTATATTTAAATGCTTAAATTCCTATGGTAAAATGCTTTTCAAGCAAAGTCTTTTTGTTGCAAAACAATGTTTTAGCATTAAAGTACTTTGAGTCCTTTTGTGACTCACGTGAATGAATTTGAGGTCTGTCAACGCAATTAAATTGACTAAGCGATACTCCTGAATAATATTTCAGAACTGATAGAAAGTAAAAACTAATTTTAAGCAGATGTCAACTTTCTTAAAAATGTTAATTTTTCCCACCTGATGACAAAATATATGTCTTGGCACGTAACTGTAGAGATTCAATTTTTCTATTTATTTAATTTAATTTATTAGCGGCAATCACCATACGAGTAAATGCCTTATTATACCTTTCATGTTCATGAAATACTCAACGAAATTTATACCAATCGTGTGAGAATGACGAGCTGAGTTGATTTAGCCATATCCGTATGCCCATCTGAATGTCTGTCCGTATGTCTGCTTGAACGTAAACTAGTTCCTCAATTGTAAAAATATCTCAACCAAACTTTTAGGAAGATGAATCTATACATTTAAATGATTATTTGTTTGAACCGGCCATATCAGACCACTATAGAATATATTCGACCGACTTTTCAGATTTGAAATTTTGGGTCATAAGCTTAAGAATTTGATACATTATACATACATAAGTAATTGCAAATTGGTGCTGAAATCATCGAAATCGAATGAATATAACATATAGCTCGCATTCATCGGTTTGTTCTGATGAGAGGCTTTCAAAATTCAGTCGGAAAGCATCTACTATATCATATAGCCCTACTAAAACCGATTTGTTCATATATGAGGTTTTGGGTAAATAAATCAGCTAAAAAGGCATAGGAGTGTGAAATTTGTTATACTGCAATGTAAATTTAGGTTTATATTGACACTGAGAATCATCGAATTCGAACTTTATAATTTGCAATAAATTTAATATATTCATGAAAGGTATATAAACTTCGGCATGACCAAAGGTAACTGTTCTTTCCTACTTTCTGATTTAATTAGGAAAGTAATTCCGTTCCCTGCTGTATATTTTTATATGTACGAATACATGTGCGTTAAGTTAAAAACCAACATAGTTGTCAAACGATTGCTACCTCATTTACCACATCATATTTAAATACAATAAAACAACCACACTTACAACAGCATAATCACTACAACATTTTATTACACTAAAGGTACGTTGGGGTGAAACCATAACAATACTGTCTGTGTTGCAGTTCTAAAGCCGATACAGCTCGTTAGCTGCTGTCATGATGCATGTAGGACTTTGTCTGCTGCAACTCGGCTACATGTGCTCATGATGTCGTTGTGCTTGTTGTCGCTGTCATCTCTTGGATTTGAGCGTATATTGCCGTCAATGTTGTTGTTGTTCTTGTTGTTATTTTTAACAAATTCTTTTGTTTGGCATTAGCGTTGTTGTTACATGTTCTTTCGTTCAATGACTGCATACTGTTGGTGGACTTGTAAGCAATTTTTACGTTCTGTTGTTGTTGTTGTTGTTGTTATGTTGCGTCATGTTATTAAACACATGTTAATTAGCTTCCTCTGAGATTTTACGTTTCACCTCACTTGTTAATTTTTTAGAAAAGACTTCTGATATCTTTTTGAGCAGAAAAAAGTTCTCAGTATAGTTTCATATAGGCGATCTTCTTAATAATATTAAATATAAAAAATATAAAAATTAAATGTCATATCTACTTAAATTCTACATATTTAAAAAAACGTAAAGGAAATATTTTGTCATAATGGAATCATTACTAGGTGTGATCAGTAGACTCACCTCACTTCTCCGCATTCTTATTTCGTTATTGTTTTTAAAGTGGTAAAAAAAGCGAAATTTAGAGGGTTAATTTTTCTGACTACATTTTTAAATTAATCTAGAATGAAAAATATATGAAAATTGATTCAGCGGTTATATTATTTATAACATATGTGCATAAAAGTACTATTTCTTCTGCTTAAAGTATATACTGTTGATTAATTATTTATGTTAAGAATACAGAAATCAAATAAAAAACCCCAAATTCAGTGCTGACATAATGTAATTTTAAATACGGCTTTCAAAATTAAATTTACTCATATACCATATGATTTAAAAATTACATAAAACATTTTTGGTTTTAATATAGGCATCCAAATTTATTTATACAATTATTCGATCACATTAAATTTTGTTATAATTTATATTAACAACTCGTGATTACAAACATATACCTCATGATAAAAAATTAAATATATAAAACTTAATTATTAAAAGATTTATTTAATGAAGAAATCAACATATTTTGCATATAAATCTCTTCTCACCTAATTACAATTTGGATCCGTTGGGACAATTTTTTTTGTTTGTTTGTCAACCCACGTAAAACTAAAATCTCAAGACTCCAAAATCGATGTCTTGTGAATGAAAATGAAGCTTTCTTCTCGAAATCTTCAGAAGTTCTATTCTACAAGCCGTTTCTTCTTGTGGCACTTTAAAAAAGCTTCACTTGTCCACGTCGTTTTAACGTTTTAAGCTACGCAATCAAAGCTCCAATAGTTTAGGAATGATAGGAGCGTTTCCAAAGCCAAGAAGAGTTGTATAAGCGATCACCGAATTATAATTACAGAAGTGATTGCAGATGCCTTACTTATAGGAACGAATGTATTGTTAATCAGTTAGCCTAAAAAGATAGTATTAGGTCCGCATGAACTTTCAATATCAGTTGAAATACATTTATCTGGAGCCTTAATTCCCACAATTTTTCCTTTTCAATATTTTTAATTTAATAGACAAATTTTTATGTTAATTCAAAATCTAAATACAGCGATTTTCATCCAGATTTTCGTAAATAAATACTAGAACGGAGTATTTTTCATACCATTTCCATAGTTTTTTTTTTAAGTGAAATATATTGGAGTGAGCAACGCTTCCATTAAGGCTGTCGACTTTATCAAAATTTTGTGTTTAATGTTACCATTGATCACACCTCTTTCTGATTCCACTATGATATTTGGTTACGATATATGTTAAAAGTAACTTTGAGATTAAAAATATATAAATATATATAAATATATGATTTTATTATGTCAATATATAAATAAAGTTTTCTGTCCAAAATATTTTTTTTACTCAAACAATAATATTGACAAAAATCACAAAAATGTAGTTTCAAAAAGCTAAAAACAAAATATTAACGTTTTATCTAGTGTTCTTTTAAAATGAGATCTAAGTTTTGGATATGTCCTAGGTGTTAGCAATAAAATTATATCGATAAAAATATTCTGCAAAAAAGCGAGGTCCTTCAAAATTCTCGTAATTGTAATTTTGAAGTATGTTCCTTTTTCTACATATTTATGACTATCGTAAACTTTCAAACACGGTACGCCATATTAAAAAAATTACTACCCTGTGATAACAAAATACGGAGATTATTCGGTTACTGTTTTAATGAAAAAAACAACAACATTAATAACGCTCCTTTAAAAAATAGCTTAAAATCTTTTGTTCGGAATTTGATTTTTTTCAATATTGCGTACCATATTCAAAAATTTGCGATACTTATAAATCTATAGGAACTTCAATACAGAATTCCAAAAATTAATCAAAACTGTGCTAGGATCCTGATATTCAAATTATAGATATTTTGAGCTATTTTTAAAGAATATTTTCAAAGATATTAGGGGTCAACGATATGTGTAAATTTCCTTCCTAGAAGTAACTATGATTGCAACTTATCAATATTAGAACAAATTCAGACTTTATTTCAATCTTTTCACGAGGCTCTGAGAAAAAATTTGTTTCTTACTGTTGACAAAATTTTAATTTTTTCGTTCATTTCCTTAATAAATAGAGATCTTAAACTTAACTAAGGATTTTATCAATTTGTTATGTGGCACGCTTCACAATCAGTTAAAGTTACAGGAAAATATGTACATTTAAAAAATATGTATGTATAAAATCAATAAATGGATTTAAATCTTTTAAAATCCTTATACTTATAATCTAATTGTTCGAAATTTATGATCTCTTTTGCCACTTGATATTTGATTCCAATTAATTTAACATTTACACATATGTACATATGTATATACAAATATATTGATATTTTTTCTTTTCAACTCAATATATGTGTGTTTGTGGCTATTTATTAATTATGTGTTATTATTATAATTCAATTTTGTTGTTTAGTAAAATAATTGCGTGATATATTGAATGCGTATTTGAGAATTATATTAAAAAAACCGCTAATTATTTCTACAATACAATGGATATCAATGTGTCGAGGAATGCAGAAAATTCAAATTATAAATGATTAGGTGTAGGGTCTTTTTGTTTGTGCTTTACGGATAAATAAAGCTGCTTGAATAAATATAGAGAAAAAAAATGCAATAACGAAATTTAATAAAATAATAAAATGTATTTTTGAAAATTGAAATGAAATTTAAATTTTACGAAATAAAAGGAAATTTTATTTTAAGGGACATAGCCCTATGCGCCTCATCTAGACTATGACGAAAAGTTCGGCATGTGAAGGAAAACTAGTGACAGTCCGGACTGTCCTTAGAACCAAAACTGTCAAGAAATTACGCAAAAACAAGATATTGTTTTTATGTAGCACATTTAGTACACACATTGCGCTCAACTCTATTATTTGGGTAATAAGTTTTTCAAAAACAATTGAATTGAAAGAGTTGCCTCTTAGTCCAAAATTTAATTAAACAAAATTGGTAAAATAAATATAATTGAAATATCTCAAAAGTGCTAACACCCCAAAACATATCTGAATAGAATTCTTGAATATATATTTCTATTGGAAAGGATTAAATAGGAGTGGCAACCCTAATTAAATACGTTGAATTGGTTGCGCCTGGATCAATGTTCCATACAACGCCCTCCCCTCTTTTCCACACCGTTAGTGTTATAATTTGAAAATTCTTTTTTTTACAAAATGCCTGTATAATATACAGAGCATTCCATATCAGTTTCTACGATCAGTTGTTTAGGGTGTGGGCTGAACCGTTAGTCATTCAGCACAAAAACTTTTATATAACAAATGTACATATATTGATTACAACTCTGCTAATTTTTTAAACGTTCTATCTCAAAAACTGTGGCTTATCTGAACTCTGATGAAATTTTTGTGATCCATTAAAGTGCTTTCAACAATCCTAGCAACTTTCAGAATCAGAATCAAATCGTTGTACTAGCGTCACTTCTATTTTTTTTTTTTGTAATTTAACCGAAATATTTCAATATTTGCGATTTGTTTTTAATTCAAAAACTTTCAGTTATGCATATTCCTTCTAAATTTTTTTCAGATTAAATAATCTTAAAAAAGGTATATATAAACAGTTAAAAAAAATTAATTAAATACAAGAAAAGAAAAATTTTAGATATTTTACATATTTTTTATTCATAACAGCATAAAAAGCTTTGTATGATCATTATCTGTCTAATATACATACATATGTTTCTATGCTCGGTCACTTCGCTTGTCTGGCTACTATCGCCGCATAAAACCCAAATTATCATATTATAAAATTTTTGCATAAGCAATATGTTCATGTGAATTTAGCCTATACTTATATTTCTGCGTAGAACACATTTCTCCTAGATTAATCAGATCGCTGATGCACACTTGCCTACACACTCATTTATATATATCAATTTGTCTATATACTCGTTTAGCTCAGCACCATATCTCCTACATCGTCTGCAGGGCCTTCCACTTCATTTAACGCACTCCTTTGCATAAAATTCGACATGATTTATGCTCGTGCCACACTAATTACACCGTTTTGCTTGGCTGCTGACTACATATGCAAAAAGAAGAGGACAGACGGGTGATAAAACAAATAATTTTTACTTGTCAATCTCGTCATTGTTATTTAATTTTTTTTAGTTTTATTTGTTTATTAAAAAAAAAAAAATTGGTGAAACTAAAGACTCATCCAACAATAACCACCCTGCTGGGAAAAATACTGGTTGTAAAGTAGAATCCAACTAGTTTCCATTTTTGAACTCAATAGTTCGTTGGTTACACCTATTTTTCATGTAAGCAACTTGTATTTTTATCATGATAATATTCTATGAACTCGCCTGCACCGAGATTTAAACAATGAACCTTACGCACCACAGTGATAAACTCGAACCACCCCTGCAAAGAAGGTGAGTAGTCCATGCACGTATGAAATATATACTCCACGCTGACGATGGAGTAATCCAAAACCGACCATAATCCATACGAAATATATTATTCAATTACCATTGTGATGTCCTGGTGCTGGACCATATAATCCATCACTGCATAACACCCGAGTTATCCCTGAAGTATCTACAGGGGATTATATTTTGCGGTATATGAGAATAATTACATTCCAACACACTCTTCGAATACAGGCTGCTATGGTGAAAAGCTATTAAAAGATTTAATTTATAATGTTACAAATTGTTTATTGTTAATAAATATATATTATATTTTAGTTTGCGCATTTGTTCTATTCTTTGTACTGAAATAATAATAAATTCTGCCTGTCTTTTGTATAAGTATACTAGCAGAGCTCACCAGGGAAACGAAGCTGATTCTGTTTAATTTTTTAACATTTATTTTTGTTATACGAGTATAAAACTTATTGCGCAATTATTACTTCGTGTAGTGATTGCGACCGGTAAAACACGAAGAATTATCGTACCGCACTAAGTAGGTACATTAGTTGGTCCAATAGTTCACACAGAGAAATATATTTGTAGGCACTCCAATGTACCATATAGCTCAAAAATATTTGCAGAGACTAGTATATGTTTTCACTGTAGGGCACAATCAGCTATTATGTATGTGTATTCATGTTTGCATATTTTAAGAGTTTAATAGTTTAAAATGACAATAGATATACTGCTACTTCAATATTATATATTTCAATGTTAAAAACCATTTGCCAAAGATTGAAGCTGTTTCCAATTTTCTATACTAATTTTTATAGTAAAAAATTATTAATTATTTCAACAATTTCTAAGGTAAGAAAATTAGCTGGATAAATACGTAAAGTATAGTCTTTAAAATTTAATTAACTTAATTAAATTAAATATTAATATAAACAAATAAGTTTATGAAGCTTATATGTTCAAAAGACTAAATGCTATTGATGGGGGTATTCTCTGTGCCTAGCAAAGTTTTCTTATGCGTGCAATGGCACAACAACAAAACACATGCAAAAAAAAGCTATGCTACGATGGGAAAAATATTACATATCCAAATCTATGTATATTTATTTCCCACAGATTGCAAGAAAAAAAATCAACTCTGTGCCGTGATGTTGTTATTGTTTCACTTGAATATGCCAAAATTTTACGACGGGGGTGCTCGCGATCTCTAGCACAATTCCATAGGAAATATTTACATTGTATGCATTTCCTAGACACAGAGAATCCCACTTATGTAATTCCAAATTCTCCAACAGAAACATATAGTAGCTATGTATTTAGCGAAGTACATCCAAATCTTTTAGTTTCAGTTAACTTCAGGCTACGGCGATGCCAGAACTTGTATTATATTAATTTTTTAATCTCTTCAGTTGTATTACAATTGTTTGAAGATTTCTATTTAAAGAACTGTAGAAAAATTACTCAAAAGACTTTGCTAAATATTTGTATGAGAAATTCAAGAACAAGACAAAAAAAGGGGTCTCAAAATCAATAAAATGTTATAATTTAATTTAGCTACAGTGGCGGACAAAAGTCTACCAACACCGCCTGTATTTGTTGTGTAGAAAGTACTATCGCTTTGCTGAAAAATGTAGGTATACAGTATTATTTCAAATCCTTTTCTTATCACATGTATTAAAACAAATTCATTCTCTAGCATAAAATAAAAAAATTATGGTGAAGAAACGCAAAAATGTTCCTGACAAAAGTCTACATACACCAAGGGATTAGTAGCAGTATGGCGGTTAGGTACCTTTTTTGCTAAATTTTTTAAATTATATTTTCTAATTTGCTAGTATTGAATTTATTTGTGGTTTAAACAGACAACATCAACAATGGCTCCTCGAAAAGAACTATCCATTGACGTACGAATCTTGGTTATTCAGCACAGAAAAGAGAAGAAATCGTATATTAAAATATAAAAAAATTTAATCTGAAGTCCATCAAAGGTGCAGACCACTGTAAAAAAAAATTTGGAAAAAACTGAACCACCGAAAAAAAGCCGCGTATTGGCCACCCGAAGGAACTAGCTCGAAGAGACATCAGCTTTATTCTGAAGGAAGTGAATGATGATTTTAAAGTTCCTACTCCAAAATTAACCGAAAACTTCGCAAGTTTATCAAGAAAATTTGTTCATTCAAGAGCAATTCGAAGAGCTCTGAACAAAAACGGCTTCCACAGTAGAACGCCACGTAAACAGCCTCTTATTTCTGAAAAAAAAAAAACAATCGCCAACTTCGCTTGGAGTTCGCTAAAGCACATTTAGACAAGGGGATAGATTTTTCGAAAAAGGTCTTGCTTACAGACAAATCGAAGTTTAGTATATTCATGCTCCAAGAGCAAAAGTTTGACGAAAAGAAAATACTGCAATTAACGTCAAAAATATAGTAACAACATTGAAGCATATCGGCGGCAACGTAATGGTTTGGGGAACGTTTCCGGAATCTGGAGTTGAAAAGCTTGTTTTTGTTGAAGGTAGTTTGGATCGGTTGAAATATAAATCACTGTTAGAAGCTATTCTGAAGCCTTGGGTGAACATTTGGGAGATTGACAAAAGCTAGATTTTTGAACAGGATAACGATCCGAAGCACACGGTCAATATTGTTAAGGATTAGGTGCTTTATCATCTCCGAGCAACTGCACACACCACCTCAAAGCCCAGATTTGAATGTTATTGAAAATGTCTGAAAGATTTTTTAGCGAAAAATTTTAAAAAGTATGATTTCCAACTCAAAATTACTCAAAGAACGTCTTATTGAAGCTTGGGGCAGTATTATTCCCTCAGGATTGACGAATTTAGTAGCTTCGATGCCACGATGGCGTCCAGCTGTTATTGGTGCGAACGGTAGGCCTAAAATATCATGTTAGTTGATATTAACCAAAGTTTTTGCGCTAAGATTAGTTATGTATATAGTTAAAATAAAAGAACACAAAATAAAATGCAATAAAAGTAAATAAAACAAATTAAAGTAAAATAAAATTATAAAAGTAAAGTAATATTAAATGAAATGAATTTGAATATGAATTAAAAATAAAAATAATTTTATTTAAGTAATAGGTAAGTGGCGAGCCTAACCCCTTTTGAAACCGAGTAAGAAGTGGCATTTACTCTAAATACAAAAGATCTCAAATCAAAAATCTTATATGCGCATTGAATCCAAATAATATGAGTTTTAAAAGCACTATTTTCAACACGAAAATGGTTTTATTATGAATGTGGCTAATATGACTATTTAAAAATCTTTACTATTATTTTCCAACTTTTAGATTGTGAGAAAAAAGATATTAAAAAATGCTTTCTTGGCGAACTCTTAAGAGATAACAAATATTAACTTCAGTGAAAACACATACACACACACACCGTTAGAAACATATTTCGAAGTACAACTTTGCATATGACTAATTTTTCATAGTCAACTACAAAGGTATAAATAAATTTTGTACGGTAATGCATATGCTTGTGATATATTTCAGCAAAATTAAAAGGTGTCACGCGAATTTCGAAAATTGCTAGCTCACGCATTTACTTTCCGGTACATTTGCTTACTCACTCGTTGGTTTTTAGTTCAGCTCGGTTCAGCGTATTTTTTGCCATTCGTTTTTTATTTATTAACGAAACGATTATGTGTGTTGGGTTGCGCTAATGTATTTTCTTGGTAATTAATTACCACTGCATCAAATCAAACGAGTATTTAAGTGTCAAGTCGTAAACATCCCCTGAGCCCAATGTGACCTGACGTAAATGTCATTTCAGCGTTTCAACGTTCGCCGGTTCGCTTGACATTGTCACATTCTTGTTAAAAAAGGAGTTCGAGTAGACTCGCGTCACTGCTGTTTCTGGTTTGCCAATTCGAAAGCGACCAATGACGCATTACAATCAACAATGAACCCGTTGGAGTCATAGAGCAGTAGCGGCGGTAATGGAACAGGTTGCAAATGTAGTAACAAGTCACAACTGGCGTTGGTTTCTTGTTGGTTAAAGGATGAATGAGTCGTTGAGAATGCAAGAATGCATGGAATGCATTGAAGTGGAAAATGACAAGTCTCCGCTTCTGGTATGGGGCTTGCGCCCTCTGCAACTATTGCATGTTGAATGTGCATTGCAATTGCAATGGATAAAACATATACAAAAAAAAAAAATTATAAATTCCACAAAGTGTGAATTGTTATGAAGCAAGTGTCATTTTGAAGACTCCAATTCACAGCTGACAATATATATACATACATATGCAGGTATGTATATGTAAAGTTATTCCAGTCAAAATAATTAACTAGTAAAAACAGCATGAAAATTTATGTCATAAGAGTCTCGAGTACAAGTGCATTGCCATATTTGCGCATTTAAGTATATATATACATATGCACATATGTGTGTGCCTGCATGTTCTGTTGCGTATCTAAGTGGCATTAATATGAAAATCCCAGTGCGAAAATTGGCTCTAAGGAGGCAAGCGCCCGCAGGAATTAAATGAGCAATGCTGACAATGCTGATGATTGCCATGAGATAATGCAGCAGAATATTTTCGAATGTGCTTATTAATGCTTTTAGTTCATTTGTGGGAAAGAAAATTTATTTTACAAACATAAAATAAATGTTACTTAAATATATATATTAAATGTGAAAATTTATATTCTTCCTGGCTTTCACCAACATCTTCCAATCTAAAACTTGCTCTGAACCAATCACGAGCTGTTCAAATAGTGATACAAAAACTATAAAAAAAAAGTCAATGCAGTTCTAAACGATTATTAAATATATTCAAAGTATGACTTATATTTAAATGAAGGTATAAAAGGTTATCCATTTCAGAGTTCCCTACCCTTTTAAAGAAAAAAACACAGAAAATTCAAGTTTATTTGGGAATCTTTATTATCATTTGAAAGAACATTATTTAGCATTTATTTTTAAAGATTATCTCTTTCAAATGTTGTCCGCAGCTACGCCTTAGATGGTCCATCCCCTAAGTTCAACTTTCGATGACTCGTTCGCGCATTACGACTGGTAACTGGCAAATGACATGAGTGATGTTTTGCTCAAAGGCCTGAATCGAAGTCCGCATAGGCTTTAGACTTTATATATCGCCACAGAAAAAAGTCTAAAGGTGCGATATCATAGGATCTTGGTGGCCAATCGACCGGCCTAAAACGTGAACTTATCTTGATTGATGTGATACGTGGGAAGTGACGTCGCCTCGTTGAAACCAACTGTCGCGGAGATCAGGAGCTTCAATTTCAGGCATCAAATAGTTGGTTATTATGGCGCGATAACGGTCGCCATTGAAGGTTAAGTTCTCGGCATGATTTTTGAAGAAATATGTACCGATGACTTTACCGGTCCACAAAACCACAACAAAGCGTTGTTTTTTCTGAATGAAATGGCAGCTCTTGAATTTCTTCAGGTTGATCTTCGTCTTAAATGCGGAAATTTTGCTTGTTTACATACCCATGGAGTCAGAAATGGGCCTCATGGCTGAACAAAATTTGGCTCGAAAGTGTCGGATCATTTTGGTACTTTACTAGAGCCCATAGAGCAAAGCGACGTCGCTTGGGAAGGTCGAGCGGCTTCAGTTCTTGCACAAGCTGTACTTTGTACGCTTTCAGTTCAAGATCTCGACGTAAAATGCGCCAAGTCGTTCCATACATCAGCAAGTTGTTGTTGCTAATGAATGCTGGGTCTCAAGATGGGTGTTGCGAATAGTACGCTCAGTAGGCCGATTATGTTGACCATTAGTTGAGCGAAGCGCGCGAAAACTATTCTTCAAAGAACGCGAATTTTCGTAATAAAGTAAACGTTGCTCAGGTGTAAGTCTTTCTATAATGAAATGCCAATCAATACTGAGCCACTTCAATTTGTGGTGAAGTTTGATAGTGGTAACTAGATCTTATCTATTCTTTTTTATTTTTTGTTATTTAAGTCATTAATAAAAAATTATCAAAATTTTTTTTTCAGTAATGATAATCTTTTTTGCACTTATTCATACAAATTTTTGTCGTTATTATTTCCTTTAAACAAAATTTCACTTAATTTTGTTAATATAAGAACTTTTTAAATATATATAAGATATAATTACAGTTTTTTTAATCATTAAAAAGGACATTTTACTTTGTAGGAAGATAATTATTCAGCTTAATTATTTCATTAAAAATAACATTAAAATTAAGAAAAAAGTAAGCTTGTTAATATAGTTAAATATGTTAGTTAACTCTTACTTCATCTTAATTAAGAAACTTGACATTTTAATTTGCTCTTTTTTGAGAAATAGAATTTTATTTAATCGTTTATTAAGATTATAATTATTTAGTTTAATTTTTCATAATAAAACATTTTTATTAGCTTTATTTAACGTCAGAAATACAACCTTGTTGGATTTTCTATTAACCCTTTTTAATTAATTTTTAATTAAGCTTTTGTTACTTAGAACTTTTTTTTTATTTTTATGCTTTTTTTTACATAAGGAATTATAATTAATTAATTTTCTTTTAAAATAAATTATCAGTTTTTAGCTTATTTTAATTGAAAATATAATTTACTCTATTTTATCTTGAAGAATAATAAATACTTCGTGTTTATTTTTTTCATCAGAAGAAACTCATTACGAACAAAATTAAAAAAAAAATTATCATAGAAGCCAAACTTAATATTGAATTTTTCTTTTATATTGATTTTCGAAATTTTTTCTTACATGAGGGGTATTCGCTAAGTCTAGGAAATTAATACTAGGGTGCACGGATAGAAAATTTTTCCTATTCGTGCAAAGGCACAACAACAAAACACATGCAAAAAATATGCTACGATAGGAAAAATATCCCAAATCCAAATCTATGTAAATTTATTTCCCACAGATAGAAAGAAGGAAAAATCAACCCTGTGAAGGGAAGAGCAACCCTGTGACTGTGTGGTTATTATTGTTTCACTTGAATTGTAATAACAAAAAAAAAAGAAAAACAGATTAACAAAAATGTTTGTAAAAAATTAAATTGTAATAATATTTTTTTTTTAATAAAATCGTCCAAAAACATTTACGAATAAAATTAATATGGTGTATGGAAAGAAGCTTGCTGAGCCTTTTTAGCTATGAAATATTTTTAATTAATTTGGTCATTTGCTATGTATACACATGCGATTAACCTGAAATAGTGAATAGTTTGTGGCACAGTATACGATTTATATACATACGTACTTAAAAACATGGCATTAATTGCTCCAAACGTGCGGAAATGGTTGTAAGGTGCTGTTGACATTTCATACTTTGTCGCGCCCTAACTGACTTTGTTGAGCATGCGAGTGCAAAAGTAGGCAAAAGTTGGAAAAATACGTCAACGTATATATGTATATGTATTTCATATATGTGTGTGTAGTTTCATATTTTAAATTTAAATCTATGTACGTCCATGTTTACCTATTTACACAAACACGCAGTAAAGTACGGCTCAAACTCACGCAATGCGACAATGAAACGCCTGAAAACATTTACAAATGTTAAGGTTTATGTGCCTAAAGGGCGCTGCAGCGTGAAAGAAACACCCCACTACTTACCTAATTACATACATATAAAAATGGAATTATATTTTTTATTATTAATTTTTAATTTTAATTATACACGTGATGGCGTGCTGCTATTTTCGTTATGATTTATGCAAAATTTAAGTTACAAAATGCATTGGAATATAAATTAATTACTAAATAAGATCCAACTCCACAAAAAGTCGAGTCATAAGCATAGCGTATCTCCATTCGGAAAGCCAGAGTTCGAGTCCAGGTTCGAGAAACACCCAAAATTATAATTAGTTTTTCTAGTTGTGGTCGCCCCTCGACAGGTAGTGTTAAGCCCTCCGAGTGTATTTCATATATGATAACATATAAAAGCTCCTCATAAAAATCCATCGTACGCTCCGTGGCGTCTTAGAATAAACTGCAGATGTCTCCATGTGTTGGTAGAAGCATAAAGACGCAAAATCACAACTTCGAGAAGGAGCTCGGTCGCAACGCGCTTCAGCGGTTACAAAGCGCCAAACGAATGAGTAGGAGCTTATATTCCAACTCATTCGTTGGTAGCCAGTTCTCGATAATTCAGAAGCGTGCATGATATTTCATGTACTTTCATGCATGTTTATATAAATTTTCACATTGGAATTGTGATATATATATGTATGTATTCGAAGAGCGCACTCAGAGTGTGTGTGAACTAAATTACGCCCACCCAATTGTGCATAATATCAAGGCGTTATTAATGCATTTGTGTGGGCACTTCCCGTTCGTGTGGGCCGAATGCTCACTTCCGTTGCAAACGGCTTTGGTTAGCGCCTGTAATTAATTTGCACATGTCAGCATCTAAAAATAAAATATGTATATAGTATTAATTTTAGTAAAGCGCAAAGAATTGAATTGAAATGTGTGGTAACGAGTATCAAAATTTTGTTTTTTTTCATTCGAACTTCCAAATATTTTGATTCTTCTGAAAATATGTTTTTTATATTAAAAAGTGCGAGAAGGCATCTCTTTTAATCTAATTTTATAAGATATTTATTTACCGAATAACCTTTGGATTCACTATATGAAAAATAAAATGAAAAAAAAAAACATTGTTTACAAGCTCTTAATATTTTTTTTTATTTTTTTTTTGTCTTATGTTTTTATCTTTTTTTTTTTTTTTTTTATTGTATTGTAAAGGTTGTTTTTTATAGAGGTATAGAACTTTAAGTTCCAATAAAACAACGATGGATTATTCGATTGACTTGAAATTTATTTATCCGAAAGATAGTCTTGTGGCATTATATCCTAAATATGATTTCTGGCATATCACCGCCACGGCTGGCGCGGATGTAGTCCAATCTGGACGTCCAATTTTCGATGACTTTTTCCAACATTTGTGACCGTATATCGTCAATAACACGGCGAATGTTATTCCAAATGGTCAAGCGTTTGTGGCTTATCCGCATAGACCAATGACTTTACATAGCCCCACAGAAAGTAGTCTAGCGGTGTTAAATCACAAGATCTTGGAGGCCAATTCACACATCCAAAACGTGAAATTAGGCGGTCACCAAACGTGTCTTTCAATAAATCTATTGTGGCACGAGCTGTGTGACATGTTGCGCCGTCTTGTTGAAACCACACCTCCTGGACATCATGGTTATTCAATTCAGGAATGAAAAAGGTAGTAATAATGGCTCTATACCGACCACCATTGACTGTAACGTTCTGGCCACCATCGTTTTTGAAAAAGTACAGACCAATGATTCCACCAGCCCATAAAGCGCACCAAACAGTCAGTTTTTCTGGATGTAACGGTGTTTCAACATACACATGAGGATTACCTTCACTCTAAATGCGGCAGTTTTGTTTGTTGACGTAGCCATTCAACCAGAAGTGCGCATCATCGCTAAACAAACAAAAAATGGACGTAGTGCGCGATACGTTTTCCGCACAGAACCATTATTTTCGAAATAAAATTTCACTATTTGCAAGCGTTGTTCAGGCGTGAGTCTATTTATGATGAATTGCCAAACCAAATTGAGAATAAATCATTTGACAGCTGTTAAATCGGTCACCATCTTGAAAAGTAATGCCAACTTAAAGTTCTATATAAAAAACACCCTTTATATATAAATTACTTTCAGTCTGAGGAAATCACCCTAATGAACACACATTTTGTAAACAATTACTGTGTTTATAATTATCGCTGCATTTAACAATTCGAATGCGAAATTACATGCGGGGTACGAGCAAAAATTAATTTCAACACATGTTGTCTTAAAATTAGGATAGAGATAATATGTACATATTTACCGCTGTATTGTTAAACACTACATATTTTATATGAACGTCATATTTTTACAATTATAAATATAAATCTTCGCATATTGATAAACATCCAATTTGTTAATGTTTATGTTATGTTGCCAAGTTAAGCATTTATGGTTTGAAAATTGATTGATTGAAATAAATAATGAAATTGTGAAATGTGTTTAATTTAATGGGTGATCCACCTCGAAATTCCCTGCTTTTTAAAGAAAAAAAAAACACAGAAATTTCAAATTTAATGGGGAATATTTATTATCATTCGAAAGAACATTTTTTGGCTCTTATTTTTTTGAAGATTAGCTCTTTGAAACGTAGGCTGCGGCTTTGTCTCTGATGGTCCAGCCGTTGAGCTCAATCTTCGTTCGAGCATTTTGACTGGTGACTGCCGAATGACACGCGTGATGTTTCGCTCCAAGGCCTGAATCGAAGCGAGATTGTCCGCATAGACTTTAAACTTTACATATCTCCACAGGAAATGATATTACACGGTCTTGGTGGCCCATTGACCGGCCCAAAACGTTCAATTATCTTCTGATCGAAGTGTTCTCTCAATAATTATCCATTGATTGATTGACGCGTTGTGTGGGAAGTGGCCGTCGTCTTGTTGAATCCGAATGTCGCGGAGATCATGAGCTTCAATTTCAGGCATCAAATAGTCGGTTATCATGACGCGATAACGGTCGCCATTGACGGTTATTTTGTCATCGTGTTTTTTCTGGATAAAATGGCAGCTCTTGAATCTCTTCTTGCTCTTTGTCACGAATGTGGCAATTTTGCTTGTTTGCATACCCATTCAGTCAGAAAGGGGCCTCATCGCTGAACAAAATTTTGCTCGAAATCGTCGGATCTTCTTGGAACCTTTCAAAAGCCCATAGAGCGAAGCGATATCACTTGGGACGGTCGAGCGGCTTCAGTTATTGTAAAAGCTGTATTTTGTACGCTCTCAATTTATTATTTCGACGTAAAATGCGCAAAATCATTCCATACGTCAGTCCGAGTTTCTGCGAACGTTTCCGAATCTACGGTCTTCATGTACTCTCTCTCTCGACCGCTATATTTTCTGCACTGGACGTGGTCTATTCTGTCGAATGTTGTCCAATAATGAATGCTAAGTTTCAAGATAGGTGATGGTTTTACGAATAGTACGCTCAGTAGGCCAATTATGTTGACCATAAGTTGAGCGAAGCGTCCGAAACACATTAGTTACAGAGCATGAATTTTCGTAATAAAGTTGAATGATTTGTAAAGGTTTTTCATGCAAAGTCTTTCCATGATGAAATGCCAAACAATACTGAACAAAAAGAACATAACAGCTTGACACAGCACACGCGTGATTTGTCAAAAAAATACTGTTGAAAAAGTACCTCTACTTGGATCGCTCCTTATATTCTTGAAATTCATTTCTAAAAATGTTAAAATTAGTTTGAAGAAAAATTGTTCTACGATAGTATTGTTTAAATTTTAATACAACTTTAAAATTCAAATGTTGAAGTTAAAAGCGCCGTCATACGTAGGAATACTCACGGAATTTTTCATTCGTTTACGCTATCAAATATTTCAAATTCGACCTGCGACCACTCTGAAACTAATTTCTGCAATTTATTTTCACATAAATGCAGAAGTGAAAATTGCGGTCTGTCACTGCACTCATTTATCGAAATTTTGATTTCGGAAATAAAATTACTTATTGCTCGTCCTGCATTAACAATTTTTATTACTTCTGCAGTTGCTGCCAACGGATTTGAGCATTGTCACAGAAACTTAATTTCGCAAAATAGCCATTCAGACTAATTTCCAAAATTTAAATTGAATTTTTATGAAATATTATCATATACTATATATACTACACGATATTGCCCATGAAATTAAATTTCGAAATTTCTCATTTTGGCAAGAAATTTCATATTAGTTGATTGCTACATTTGGCGGCACTTTAAATATCATTCATTATCATGAGATTGCTTTGCCCAATATACCTTAAAAAAATTTACACTTTTATAATTACCAAAATTAATCTGCTTTTTTCTGTTGATGTTAGTCGTACCATTTATTTTAACATACAGTGGCGGACGAAAGTCTACAATTCGTTGAATTGAAAGTCCAAAAGATTTGTTGGAAAATGTAATGATACAGTTTATTTCAATTATCTTTCCTTATCATAAAAAACCGAAATAAATAATTTTTTAAATGGGTAAAGCTATTTTTATTAAAAGGGTAAAGCTATGATAAAAAAATCATAAATCCAACATTGACAAAAGTCTGCATACATTATATCAGGTAACCTGATCTTTTTATTATTTATTTGGTTCACCGTTTGCATCAATAGCAGTTTGAAGCCGTCCTGGCATCGAAGCTACTAAATTTATCAATTCTGATCGAGCAATACTGTCTCAAGTTTCAATAAGACGTTCTTTGAGTAATGCTGAGCTGGAAATCTGATTTTTTTTAATCTTTTCGCTTAAAAATCTCTTAGACATTTTCAATAACATTCAAATCTGGGCTTTGAGGTGGTGTGTGTAGTCACCTTGGAGTATAATAAAGCAACCAATCCTTAACAATGTGGGCCCTGTTCTTTGGATCGTTAATCTGTCCAAAGATCTAGACTAGCTAAGCTCCTAACTGTACACCGAAGGCTTCAGAATAGCTCCCAATAATTCAACCGATCCGCTCTCCAAACTATTACGTTGACGCCACCATGCTTCACTGTTGTTACTATATTTTTGGAGTTAAGTGCAGTATTTTCTTTTCTCCAAATTTTTGCTCTTCCATCACTGCCGAATATATTAAACTTAAACTTCGATTCGTCCGTAAATAAAAATTTGTGCCAAAAATCCATTCCCTTGTCTAAATGTGCTTTAGCGAACTCCAAGCGAAGTTTACAATTTTTTTTAGAAATAAGAAGCTTTTTTATATGATATTCTACTGTGGAAGCCGTTACCGTTCAGAGCTCTTCGAATTGTTCTTAAATGGACACACTATTTTAATGAGTTCGCTATGTTTTTGACTAATTTTGGAGTAGTAGCTTTAGGATCATCATTCACTTCCTTCAGAATAAAGCTGATATGTCTTCGAGTTAGTTTCTTCGGGCAGCTTATTTGCAGTGGATCCACTTTTTTCAAAACTTTTTGCAATGATGTGTATCTCTAATGAACTTAAGTTTAAATTTTTTAAATTTCACTTTCGATTTCTTCTCTTTTCTATGCTGAATAACCAAGACTCATTTAAACCACAACTAAATTCAATACTAGCAAATTAGAAAATATAATCTAAAAAAAAAATAATAAAAAAGGGTACTTAACCGTGTTTGTAGACTTTTGTCAAGGACATTTTTGCGTTTTTTTTTTGTTATTTTATGTTAGAGAATGTATTTGTTTTAATAAAACTGTATACCTACATTTTTCAGCGAAGCGATAGTACTTTCTACACAACGAATACAGGCGGTGTTTGTAGACTTGTGTCCGCCACTGTATGTATGTACATACCTATGAACATACCTATGTTGATTTAAAAATTCACAGCCGTTCCTAAAGCTACAACTTATTTGTTGACACATATATTTATTTTTAATGTATTACTATAAATAAATAATTTATAAAATAATTTACTAATAATTTACTTAAATTGGTCATTAAAGTTCCAAAATTCCAACCACATGTACATAAATTTCGACATACATAGCTGATCTAGTTGACTAAATAAGTTGGAATATTTATTTGTGACAAAAAAGTGGTTATAATCAGCCACAATTTGCAAACGTAGCAAATGAGCATTATAAGTATATGTACATATATGTACTTATAATAATTTATACATCTATATAGGTTTTTAATTAATGACAAAATTTATTCTATCTATTTTTATTTAATTTTGAAAATTCATCATCGTTTTACATTTTATATTTACACCGTTCGAATATATACATTTTGTTGGATTGTAATGTAAAATTTGTGGGTACTTTAATAATTTATTTATATAATTTATATAATTTCTTATATAATTATTTATATAATTTCTTTATTGTCTATTTCACTTACTTTGTTTCTTTGTAAAGTGCAGAACATGAAAGATTCAAATTTGTGTTGCATTTCACTACTTGTTCCTTATCAGTATTTTCCAAGAATCATTAAATTTTTTCAATCTGCACAAGCTAGGCATTCTATATCGAGATTTGCTAAATTTTCCCCAGCGTTGAAACCTTTCTTCTTTTTCATTATTTTATTGTTTGCAGTTCTTTTTTTATAAACAGAAATATAAATACGATCCAGTCGAAATGTGGCATAAATATATAAATAAGAAAGGGTTCATTTCGTCTGAAACTTATAATCGTCTAATTGGTGAAAACAAATAAAATAAAATAATATAAAATAAATAAAACAAAATAAAATAAAAATAAAAATGTAATAAAAGAATATAATAAATAAAAAATAAATAAAAAAATAAAAATTATGTAAAATAAATTAGATGAAATAAAAATACAATAAATAAATAATAAAATAAAATAAAACAAGATAAAAGAAATCATAACTAATTTAAAAAATTTAAATGAATTAAAATAAATAAATAAAATTTTATAAAATTAGTTTAAAAAATAAAATTAACTGAAATAAAATAAAATAAAGTAAGGCTGAACAAATTTTAATTAAATTAAATAAATTCAGATTAAATAAAAGAAATTTAAATTTAAATAATTTACTAATTTTTATACCACTTCTTTTAAAATTAATCAATCCGAATTTTTCTGACTTGAATTTTGGAAACAATAAGCTCCAAAATAGGCTAGACGATGGTCACGTTAACATATCTCTATTCGCTGTTATTTATTGTATTGGAAAATATGCAAAACTCACATACGGCGGTGTGCAGTATTCGTATTCCCTGCAAATATTTGTGGACCATGAGGTGCATTGCAGTACCTACAAATATACTCCTCTGTGTGAACTATTTGACCAACTCATGTTTTTGTACGAACTTGATGTTATACCAATAGAAATTAGTACGCGAATTTACAATTTCGCAATAAATTCTATAATCGTAAACAGAAAATGTGTGAAAACGACATTGAGTCAGTTTCGTTTCGCTGGTGAGCTATGCTGGTACGCAAAATGCGTGCAAAATTTATCATTATTTCAATGAAAATACATAGAACAAATACGGAAAGTAATAGATATTAAATATTTATTAACAATAAATTATTAATATTAATATAAATTTACACCATAAATAATATGTTTTAATAGCTCTTCATCAAAGCGGAAGTTATTCGAAACTAATGCGTGTGTTCGAATGAAATTTTTCGCATATACCCTAAAATATAATCATCTGTAGGTACTCCATGGAGTACTCGGGTGTTATGCAGTAATGGATTATATGGTCCAGCCCTAGGGCATCACAATGTTTATTGGACCATATTTTTTGTATGGATTGTGGCAGGTTTTGGATTACTCTATTGTCCGCGTAGAGATATATTTCACGCGTACATGGAATCCTCGCGTTGTTTGCAGGGTGAAACATACTAACTACTATCAACAAAACATATAAGTCCTTATATATATATATATATATACATATATAAACATGTACATATACATATGTGCATATGTACAAGTAAGCACATTAAGTACTTTTCCTGCTGTGTCACATGGAGTTTAATGGATTTCTATACGGGCATAATTTACTGCATTGCGGTTAAACAATTGCCGTAAAATTGGATTAACTGCAGCACACAATCAACAACGGTCAACTAGGCGCATATGGACACATTTGTACATACATATGCACATATGTATGTATAACCGAAAATTCAACTCAGAAAAAAAATTTATTAACCACATGCAAACTTGAGTGTAGAACACCTCTGCTCAGCAGTATGCTGGCTCTGAAGTTTTTGAAGTAAAATCCCGCTAATCCAAAGAAAAAAAAACAATGGTAGATATGTAAATAAATAAACAAGAGAAGAAAAAAATATTTGACTACCATTCGCAGTAAAAAAATGCATGAAAGGAATTAAAGGAGCGCGAAGCAAAACCATATAAAACCACATGAAGTCAGAGCTCAATCGAAAAAATCAAAGTGAAGGAAATTTGAGCAACTCGCAAGCGAATTAAACACACACAAAAAAAAAAAACGAGGGGAAAATGTATAGCGGACATGTTTTCATATCACAATATGTGGCATGTCGCAGGCAGTTGCTGCTTTTTTCCGTGTATATATGAATGTATAGATATATATATGTACGTATATATCTTTAGTTCATCCCCATATATTTATTTATAGACCTACCATGCTTACTTACTTCCTCAGTGTAGCATCTTCGGCAAGTAGTAATGTACTGTTGCCACTTTTGTTAACTACCGCAGTTTTGGCAACAACCCGTTTACGCTTGCCTAACCACATCCGGCAACTTCTTCCTCTTCTGTTCTTTGGGGTTGACACCGCTTACGCGATTACAGCCGTATCAACAAGAGCGCATCACTTGTTCCTTCCCTTCACTGTTTGGCGCCTGGTGGAAATTTAAAGAGGAACCACGTCGCTCCCTACCTGATCCTTTCAACGGGGTGGAGATCTTCCTCTTGCCCTGATTCCACCAGTGGGTACTCCATTCAACACTCTGAAAGCTGGAGCGCTTTCATCCATTCGGTCGATATGACCTAGCCAGCGTAGCTACTGTCTCTTAATTCGCTGAACTATGTCAATTTTATCACATAACTCGTACAACTTACAACGTACAAAACGACCATATATCTTTAGCAAAACTTTTATTTCGAAAACTTCTTCAGCGGACTCATCGAATGTCGACATTGTCCAAGCTTTTTAACTATATATCCGGTGCAGGAATGCTGAGCGACTTGTAGAGTTTGATTTTGCTTCTTCGGGAGGGGACTTTACTTTTCAAATTGCCTACTCAGTCCAAGGTAGCACCTCTTGGCAAAAGAGATTATGCATTGCATTTCAAAGCTGACATTGTTGGTGTTATTAATTCTGGTTTCTAGATAGTTTAAATCGTCTACGACTTCGAAGTTACGGATATTAACATGGACGTTGGAGCCGAGTTGTGAATGCGATGATTGTTTATTTGATAACAGGAGATATTTCGTCTTTCGTTCACCATGTGACCCAATCGCTTCGATTCTTTATCTAACCTAGAGATAGCACAACTTGCGGTGGCGTTGTTTATATCATCGGCATACATACACTCTTATAAAATAAAGGTATCGAACGGCTCGGAGAGGTCCTTCCCAATTCTAACTTCTGGTCAGTTATATAGTTGTATGAGTTTTGCTGGAAGACAGTTCCTTATCGTGCTTTCGAAAGCAGCTTTTATATCGACGAAAAGGTGGTAAGTATCAATTATTTGCTCTTGATCTTGTTCGAGGTTTCTCGCATGGTAAATATCTGGTTCTTGGTGAATTTACTAGGTCTGAGCCACACTAATAAGGTCCAAACAGTTTGTTGACAGTGGGCTTTAATCTGTCCCACAATACGCCCGATATGACCTTATTTGCGATATTGAGGAGGCTTATCAAGCGATAATTGGTGCAGACCTTCGAGTATCCCCTTCAGAGCACACTTAGGTTCTGTTTGTCGGGTATGCCTTCGTCCAACCATACTTTGCAAAGATGCTGATGCATGTACCTCGCCGCGGTAATTGCATAGCTCTGCCGGTAACCCATAAGCTCCCGCCGATTTGTATTTTGTTATATATATATATATATATATTTGGCGCCTTGTAACTGCTGAAGCGATTTTTGGCCGAGCTCCTCCTCCAATTTGTGGTTTTGCGTCTTGATGTTTATACCAACAAATGGAGAGACCTACAGTTTATTCTAAGCCGCCTCCGAACGGCTGATGGATTTTTATGAGGAGCTTTTACTTCATGTCAGAAATACACTCGGAGGGCTTGACATTCCCTTCCGAGGGGCGACCGCAATTAGAAAAATTTATTTTCTATAATTTTGGATGTTGCTCGAATCTGGGCTCGAAACCGGGCCTTCCGGGCAGTACGCAATGCTAACCCCTCGGCTAAACGCTGCTATTTTTTTACGGACCTATTTATTATGGCAAATATAAATTTACGTAGTTTTCAATTGGTCAACTAAATTGAGATAAGCCCTGCGTTACCAATTGATATATTGTATTTAGTTCAACTTGAGCTTAAGTATAATTCGAATCTCAAACACTGGTTCTCAATAGAATCTCAACTTGAAAATCGTTATTTAAGTAACAAGAAATTAATTTGAAAACTTTCATTTGATTAAACGAATACAAAAACATCTGAATACGAGCAGCCAAAGTTAGAGTACATTTGAAATTGAAGTTTCATATAATCAGCCGTTTTGGACTATACGTATCTCCTTCTATACATGAGCGTAATAAAATATACAAAATTTAAGTTATCATTTATTAGGCAATGAAAATTATTAATATTTAATAATTGCTTTTGCGATACGTTTGTCGTGCTTCTGGTACCAAGTTCATCCACCATACATTCTCTCGCGTTGTTATACTGACCATAGACCCATGCGATAGTTAGTCGGTATCGTTTGGACTTCGAGCCAGACCGGACGCTGATAAGGAAAACCTCATAACTAAATATGACCTCAAACTTGATTTACTGCCTACAGGATATCAGATATCCCTCCTGAAGAACATTAAAATGATTCAGAACCCTGAATGGTAAGAAGAAGATAACACCACAAGAGTGTGCAATTACAAATAACAAGAATTTTTAGGCAATCACATCTGGAAATTACACAAATTTTAAATTAGCTGTAAATAATATCATCAATCAGGGTGGAGTGGCTATACAATTATTGCATTGCTACAAATAACCGGAAGTAAATTATATTCAAGCGAGCTATAACAACATAAAATTAAATGCAACTCCATTTTTCAGAAATCGTAGTACATTATGAGTCCAAATATTAAATTCTGCACTAACTTTGAAAGAGGATTATGGAGTTACCGTATACAAAGCTTTTTCAAAGAATCCGGCGCCAAATTATATGTTGGAAATTGACCTATCCTTACCGCCGGAAACTCCGCATATGAAACTGTCATACTTTCTATTTTGGGAAAGTGATTGCGTCAGGGAAACCACGGGTCCTTCAGGTACCTAGAAACCACAGCAACTAACTGAATAAAAAATTAAAATTATTGAATTGTCAAGTTCGCAAGATCAAAAATTTTTAATGAGATTTATAAATAATTTTAAATTAAATATTTTTAATTCACTTCCCTCGATACTAGAAACCATGCACTAAAAATATGAAATCTCCCGGTTCTTTTAATATCTCAGCATACATATTGTATTGGTTTTCGTAATTAACCTAGATGATATCTCAAATCATTCCTTTTCGATCACTGAGTTGCTAAATAAAAGTACCAAGATTTGTTCTTTCGGCTCCTTAATTTTCAGGAATTTACTCTAAATTTTTTAAATACAAAAAAAAATTACAATAATTCTCTTCATTTCCACTCTTTTTATACCTACTGTTGCTCTAGAGCTTACTGGTTATCCGTCTGCATTTTCTTTCATTATCTCTATCATTCGTATTTTGTACCTTTGAATATGAGTATCTATTTAATTGAGTACAGGCATAAAGAAATTCAGCCTATGCACACAACATAACATGAAAAAACTCAAACCAGCAACTAAACTAAAATATATACACGTTAAAATAATAACAGCAACAACACCCACGAGTACAAAAATTTTGCTTACAAAAGGAGTCAACTTTAACAGTTAAAGATTCACAAAAAAATGTTAAAGAGAATGAAAGAGTGAGTTAGAGAGAATGGCAGAGCAATAGCGAGCGAAGAAAAGGAAAAGATGGGTAAACAACAGTGTTGAATTGGCGGCTATAACGATGAAAACAAAGCGCAGGAAGGCATAAAGAATGTAAAAAGAATGACAGTAGTACTTCAGAGTAGTGAATTATTATTATATGCCATTATATACATAGACTTCACTGGTTAAGCAAGCCCACTTTCTGGCAACTCGCAGTTTGGCCTTTGGAGTCCAACCAACCAACAACCTTCGTAGTGACTATGACAGCAGTAGTGACAACCTTGCTGAAGGATAAACGTTGGCCTCTGGCAGTGTAAGGTGGGTCATTATGTATTATATGAGTTTAAACATTTGTATGTGCGATCGTATGTGGTATATTAGAAAGTTCACTTCACAAAAACACTTGCCACATGCAATGCTCTATTTATGTTTACGAGGATGGCTCGATAAGTTTATGAAATTTAAATAGTAATATTTATAAAGAAAATGTAGTATTTATGTAAAACAAATGAAAATATGAAAGAATATACATTTATTATTTTCAGTTATATTTGGAAAAATATCAAGGCATTTACAATCTTAAAAAATCTAAATTTGGGTTTTAAAATTGCTAGTTAGATTTAAAAAGACATAACTTGGTTTCAATAAGTATAAAAGAGACTTTGAAAGCATCAATTATATCTCAGCCATTGTATTTCTGATAATTAATTTGATTTTTTTAAATAATTTTGATTTTATCATTACAAATTAAATGACACAAAAATATCAATTTAATTTCCGTCTGCCCTAGTATTCAAAATTTCTGCATCTTGTTCGCCTGCTCCATTTTCGGTCTCTATTCCCAAAAAGGGTAAAAAATTTATGAGCGTTGTGTGAGCCACAGTATTACCATACTAAATGCAGGCTAGGTATACAGGAATGCATTACATGTATAACTAGATATGTATAATACATATGTATATACGAACATGTATATAGTCATATTTAGGGCAAGCAACATAACTCCTTACACGTGCACAACATACACAGCCAGGGAGCAGAGCACATAACACGGTAATAAGTAAGATTTTTAATGCTTTGTGTAATATTTTATTGTGTCCTAGATAATTATACCCTGGAGAAAGGATGGGAGGAATGTTGACTAAAACAATAATGCTTGCCAGATTGGCTGTTGGCAAGCTTTCAGCGATGTATAGTCATATCATAACTCCACCCATACACATATATGTATGTGCTTTTGTATATGCATGTCAGTACTTGTTTAATGGAAAGGAGTGAAATCTATTTAAGCACATGCAAAGCTAGTGTACTTACTTATGTACCTAAATACGAGTACATGCAAGCTTTGTGGCCTTTTAATAAATTGGTCATGTGAAAATATTATATGAAGATCAAATATGTGTCACTTTCACACAGCTTTGATTAGTCTAATGGCAATAAAACGGGTGTCACACATGCATTGCTTCAAAATTAGAGCGCAGATTATAGCTGTGAGGCGATCATATTGGGATTTAAGGTACACAAAATTTAAAATAAATTTTTTGGCAAAATTATTTAAAAAAATTTATGTATTTAGCCTCGATTAACTATTAATAAATTGTGAACTAAATATATAAATTGAAATTAAGTTAATTATATCAAATTTATAATTCCTTCTCATTGAAATACTTTGTTTTCTTTAGCAAAGTATTTTGTTACTCTTATTTTAGCGAGGTTATCCCTTATTTTGTTCAAAAAATCAGCTTCAGTAAAGTGTTACTAAATTAAGTGTGCAAACCCTAAATGAAGTGCCGAAATTGCTGCTTAACCACACATGCCGCATGCCTCAAAAGCATGTAGAAGTTGACGAGAACAAGCAGGAAAATATAGATGCGTGCGTATATATGGAGGTGCATACCTACTGCTTTAAGCACATTTTCTGCAATATCAAACAGGTTGGTAGAAATAGAAATTTTCCGCAAGAATTTGCTAACTTAAATCGGACTAGTCCGAAAGTGTGAACTGCAAACAGTGGCATAATGATAATTAATGACTTCTTACATTTTATTTTTATTTCAGGGTAAATAAAATTAACAGAGTTGATTAAGCCATGTCCGTATGTCCGTCGGTCCCTCTATTCGTCTGTCAGATTGAACGCAAACTGGTCCCTTCATATTTGAGATATTTCAACCAAACTTGGTAGGAAAATGCATCTATACGATCATCATTAAACGATCATTTGTTAGATCCGGCCAATTCGAATCACCATATCATATATACGACTGATTTTTCATATTTGAAATTTTGGGTCATAAATCCGTCAGAAAAGTAACTAAGAACATGAAGTTTGGTATAATACAAATACACATTCATACATAATGAATTGCATAGCCCCTTTAAAACCGATTTTTTTCAGATATGAGGTTTCGTTTAAAAATTTCACTAAGAAACATTAATGAACGTGAAATTTGGTGTAATGCACACATATTATGAATTGAATATTGGTAATTAAATCGGAATACTATATGATATAGCCCCCATACAACCAATTTGTTCAGATATGAGGCTTTGGTTAAAACTTCCTCAACAAATCATATAAGAAGGTGAAATTGGGTATTCTACAGACATAAATTCAAGTTGATATTGTCACTGGAAATTACGAAAACCGTATTTGGCTATTTGCAAGAAATTTGATGTGTTCATGAAAGGTATAAAGATTTCGGCATGGCCGAAGATGGTTTTCCTTTCTTATTTGGTTTAACATTTACATGTAAATTACTTTATTTGAATTTGAATTTAGTTGACTTAATTATTTTTATTATTTTCTTTTAATTTTATTTTTTGTATTGCTTGATTAATTTTATATACTTTAATTTATTTTATTTTGTTTTATTTTATTTTATTTTTTTTATTTTACTTTATTCTATTATTATATTATTTAATATTACCTCAAAAATTTTAATTTTATTTCATTTTAGAGTACTGTACTATGTTATAAGTTAGTGGGCTAAAGGCTCATTTATTAGTTTGAATTGAATATTTGTTTTTATAAAAAATAAAACTGGCAGAAAGATATTTGTTTCGGAGATTACTACATCTCATTATTAGACTTATTATGGCATTAATGGAACCAAGGGAACCTGACGAGTGCTCTAGCAATGAGCTAACATTAGCCATGTAATTTGTTCTTGTAGTATTCTATTAATTATTAACGAACAACTATTAAATCACTAAATTGGCTTCGAAAAAAAAAATTAACTGAACCTGAGTTCATATCAAATGTGTAGCATATAATAATATATGTATGTATAAGCAAAGATTATTTCATACTGATAAAACCAACTATGTTATATGTAAATAAAAAAATAAAAAAACAACGTTGATTGCTTGTTATTCGGCTGTTAATGGGCGCTTAAGTACATGCTTTCGCTTAATGTATCGTTCCTTTGCGCTCTCTTCGCTTCTATCTCCAGCTACGTATTTGCGTTTCATTAAAATTTTATATTTCATTCGGGAAATGTACGATTAGTAGAAGTCGCTAGTGTGCAACTATGTGGGTAATATCGTAGAAATCAAGTACTGATAGAAAATTGGTTAGAAAATGTACATATTAAATGCTAGTATGTTTCGACTGTAATTGTACTGGTCCAAATAATACCAAACTGGTACTAATTACAAAGTATTAAAAATATCTGAATTAAATTTTTCGTACATAGATAATATGTTGTTGTATGTACCGATTAACTGTTAGCGGAGTTCCAAGGTAGGGAAAACGTAACAAATTTTATTTATATTTAGGTATTAATTTATTAATAGTTTTTAAGACCTATAACCCTTTAAATGATTATTAAATTAAATATATATAAACCTTTACAGTTTTTTTTATTGTTGTTGATATTTCATATACATTTTTCAACCTTATAGGACAGACTAGTTTTATTTTATTTTTTTGACATAATGGGAGCTTAAAAATTCTTCTATTTCGTTTCATAAGTGTGAGTATCACTACAATAAATTAAATTATCCAAAAATTATTTTGGTAGAATTTAATTCTTAATTTCATAATTCATGGTGTGAAAGAAAATCAGTTGTTTTATGTTTAGAAATTTTAAATTATTAAACATCGATGACAAACCATGATTTCATATTTTGTGCTTAGATGAAAATATGCCCTTTTTATAAATCCAATATCTGTTGAAGTCCTTTTTAAATGCTCTCCATATGATTTAATATGTTGTCAATTATAATTTCCCGGTATTATTTTTAGTTACAGCTTCGATCATTTCGTTTTTGACAAATAAGTTGTGATGCTCTGGAGCTATTTTATTTGATTAGGAAATTTACATATAATTACTTTTTTTTACATACAACACCAACTTGTTGTTACACAACCATAAGTCTATTGAATCTTAGTCAGGCTGGTTATTTTTGAACGATATGCTTAATTTTTCGTCACTAATAAATCGAAGTAAATCATAAACAAAGAGTCGGACTTTTTAGAATTTACTTACTGATAATAAAAATATATTTAATTCACTACCTTTATTTAATTCAATTTTAAACATATATAGTGCTACTTTTGGGCCAACCAGGAACTAGTTTAAATTTTCTTCACTTTGAACTAAGAATAGTAAGAGACTAGAATAACTCGAACGAAATGTGGTAATTATCCTCTCGTAGAATACCTCATTGAAGAAAAGATTTGTTTACATAGAAGCAAAGGCAGCTAGCTGACTAGTTGTTTGGCATAATATTTTCCAAACAGTTTTTAACTAATTCACATGACTTCAGGGATGTTGCATATAAATATTTATACAAAGACTTTTCATTTATGTATGTATGTATTTGTATGTTAATTATATATAAAAGAGATTGTACTAAAATATCGTATCGGAAACAATGAAATGGATTGCTAGTGCGAGTAGTAGTCAATTTATATTAAAGACATGCATACGTGTATATCTATTTAAAAGGCTTAATAGTAGTTTTTAGTTTTTAATATAAATTAGTTAATGTTATAACAAAAATTCATAAATAATATGCTCAAATTTAAAAAGAAAGTAATAATCAGATAGAATTTGACAATAGAAACATTAAATAAAATTTGGGTACTGATTGCATCTACAATTAAAAGAAAATGTGATGAGAAGTCTACAATACTACAATACCCCCAAAATACTTTGGCACATTAATATAACTTTTGAAGTAACATGTTTTCGAATAAATAAATAAAAACAAATCAATTAGTAAAACAAATTACTAGATTTGCTTTAATAACTCTTTTAATTAAGGAATATTTAAACAATATTTCTTTGCTTACACTCTCTTTAACTCTTGGACTAGATACATCGTCACACATTAAAACATACAACTTTTCAGAGTATAAAAATTCTACCAAATATGCGCAGAAGAACTAAATAAAGTTATATGTATACAAACAACTACTTCTTATATATTTATTCCACATTTATTTGTATAAGCTAAGAAATAGGAGCTTTATTACACAGATATATTTATTTGTCTTCACTTTTGATAGATTAATTGAATTAGATAGGTGGATTATTTTTATTCGCACAAGTCTCAGTACAAACGTATATGTACATATTTTTATTTGTATATATGAGCCTCATTTTAATTTATTTACTTATTTATATGCCTTTTCTCATTTAAGCCACATTTCATGAGTATTTTCACACAGGTATGTAGATGTGAATATATTTTATTAATGTAAATCTATATTTACAAGACGGAGATTATCTCGTAAGTAATACAGTTTATTTGAAAAAGAAAAAGAAAAAATGCTTTCATTTTATATATTTCATTTTACAATGATACTTAGTCACGTTTATAAAGGCATTGTGATGATACTCAGTAGGAAAAATTATTGAGTGCTATATTTCACAAAATCCTAAATATATCCAAATTTCTTAATAGCTTTTACTTTTATTTTGACACAGCAACTAGGAAATACATATTTTAACAATAAATTAAATAAAACTAAATTATATTATATAAATTTGAATAATATAACTAAAATAAAGTATAATAAAAAAGAATAATATATGAAATACATAAAATAAAATAAAATACAATAAAATAAGTTAAATAAAATAATATAATATGAAATTAATATAAAAATACAATTAATTAAATAAAAATTTAATAATATAAAACAAAAGAAAGAAATAGAAAAACATAAAATAAAATAAAATTAAATTAAATGAAAGAAAGAAATAAAACACATAAAATCAACTAAAATTAAATTAATTTAAAAAACAATTAAATAAAAAAAAATAAATTTAAATATAAAAAAACAAAAAAAAAGAAATGATAAACATAAAATAAAATAAAATGAAAAAACATAAAAAACAGTTAAGTTAAAAAAATAAAATAAAATAAAATAAAATAAAAGAAAGAAGCGGAAAACATAAAAAATTAAATAAAGCAAAAGAAAGAAATAAAAAACATAAAAAAATAAAATAAATGAAATTAATATAAATATGCAATTAAACAAAAATTTGAACAAAAGAAAGAAATCAAAAAAAAAAACACAAAATTAAATAAAATTAAATAAAAAGAAGAAAGAAATGAAAAACATAAAATAAACAAAAATTAAATTAATATAAAAAACAATTAAATAAAAAAATATAAATATAAATATAATAAAAAAAAAAACAAATGAAGGAATAGAAAACATAAAATAAAATAAAATGAATTAATGTAAAAAACAATTAAGTTAAAAATAAAATAAATTTAAATAAAATAAAAGAAAGAAACGGGAAAACATAAAAAAAAAATAAAACCAAAGAAAGAAATAACAAAAACATAATAAAATAAAATAATCATAAAAAAATTAAATTAATATAAAACTAAAATTAAATAAAAAATAAAATAAAATAAAATAAAACAAAAGAAAGAACAAAAACATAATATAAAATAAAATTAAATAAAACGAAAGAAAGAAATAAAACACATAAAATAAACTAAAATGAAATTAATATAAAAAACAATTAAATTAAAAAAAAAATATAAATATAAAAAAAGAAAAGAAAGAAATAATAAACATAAAATAAAATAAAATGACATAAAAAACAGTTAAGTTAAAAAAATAAAATAAACAAAATAAAATGAAAGAAAGAAACGGAAAACATAAAAAATTAAATAAAGCAAAATAAAGAAATAAAAAACTTGAAATAAAATTATATAAATGAAATTAATATAAAAAACAATTAAATAAAAAATATAAATATAAATGAAAACAAATGAAGGAATAGAAAACATAAAATAAAATAAAATGAATTAATGTAAAAAACAATTAAGTTAAAAATAAAATAAATTTAAATAAAATAAAAGAAAGAAACGGGAAAACATAAAAAAAAAATAAAACCAAAGAAAGAAATAACAAAAACATAATAAAATAAAAGAAGCATAAAAAAATGAAATTAATATAAAACTAAAATTAAATAAAAAATAAAATAAAATAAAATAAAACAAAAGAAAGAACAAAAACATAATATAAAATAAAATTAAATAAAACGAAAGAAAGAAATAAAACACATAAAATAAACTAAAATGAAATTAATATAAGAAACAATTAAATTTAAAAAAAAATATAAATACAAAAAAAGAAAAGAAAGAAATAATAAACATAAAATAAAATAAAATGACATAAAAAACAGTTAAGTTAAAAAAATAAAATAAACAAAATAAAATGAAAGAAAGAAACGGAAAACATAAAAAATTAAATAAAGCAAAATAAAGAAATAAAAAACATGAAATAAAATTATATAAATGAAATAATTATAAAAAACAATTAAATAAAAAATATAAATATAAATGAAAACAAATGAAGGAATAGAAAACATAAAATAAAATAAAATGAATTAATGTAAAAAACAATTAAGTTAAAAAATAAAATAAATTTAAATAAAATAAAAGAAAGAAACAGGAAAACATAAAAAAAAATAAAACCAAAGAAAAAGAAATAACAAAAACATAATAAAATAAAAAAAGCATAAAAAATTAAATTATATGAAACTAAAATTAAATAAAAAATAAAATAAAATAAAAAAAAACAAAAGAAAGAAATAAAAAAAAAACATAATATAAAATAAAATTAAATAAAACGAGAGAAAGAAATAGAAAAACATATATAAAAAAAATTAAATTAATAAAAGAAACAATTAAACTAATAAAAATATAAATATAATTATAAAAAAAAGAAAGAAATAGAAAACATAAAATAAAATGAAACGATATAATATAAAAAACAATTAAGTTAAAAAAATAAAGTAAAATAAATTAAATAAAATAGAATAAGGAAACGGAAAACATAAAAAAAAAATTTATGAAACCAAATAAAGAAATAATAAACATAAAATAAATTAAAAGAAGTAAAATAAAATAAAATAAATGAAATTAATATAAAACAGAAAGAATAAAAATAAAATAAAATAAACCAAAGAAAGAAATAGAAAGCATAAAATAAAATAAAATGAATAAATTTAAAAAATAATTAATTAAAAAAATGAAAGTAAAAAAAATATAAAACAAAACAAAATTTAAAAAAACAATGGAAAGAAATAAAAAACATAAAATAAAATAAAAGATGTAAAATAAAATAAATTAATATGAAATTTTTATAAAAAGCAATTAAATAAAATAAAATAAAATAAAACAAAAGAAAGAAATATTAAACATAAAATAAATTAAATGAATTAATATAAAAAAAAAACAATTAATTTGAAAAAAAGGAAAAAAAATGAAATAGAAAACATAAAAAAAATAAATAAAACGAAAGAAAGAAATAAAAAACAATAAATAAGCTAAAAGAAGTCAGATAAAATAAAATTAAATAAAACAAAAGAAAGTAATATAAAATATAAAATAAAAAAAATTAATTAATTTAAAAAAATAGTTAATTAAATAAAATAAAATTAATAAAATAAAATAAGGAAGTAAAAAGAAAAAAATTAAATATAAATAGAACAATATAAAATAAACTATAATAAAAAATTAAATTAAATAAAAATCAACAAAATTTAAAAATGTTAATAAAATGATTTGAAGTAAATTGAATAAAATGAAATAATAATGAAATAATAACAAGAAAATATAATGAAATAAAAAAATAAAATAAATTAAAATAATATAAATTCAAATAAAATATAAATGTCAATTTCAGATTTTATATTCTTATCTTGTACTATTTAGTTGAAAAATACTCCATTTGTTATGAGATAATAAGTTCTATTTTTAAAAATCCGCATGTGTGTACTTGTAGGAACGCAAACGAATGAGACTACATACTACTAAATAGGCAAACAACCAAACTGCTGAGTGCAATAATAATTAAAATCATATTATTAATAAAAACAATTATTTATATATGACACTCGTTTAAGCCAATAGATGGCCATATTATTAAAGTTGCTCAACAGCGATGGAGTCAAATTTCTAAAACTCAGTTTTAAGTATATACATACATACCTAATAAAGTAAATAACAACATTTTTCGCATTTGAAGAAAATATGAAAAGTTATTATTAACTAAGACAATATTATAGATAATAATTCTTAATAGTCCTGTTATGATTCCTTTTAAAAACAATTAAATAATAAGACTCCTTACTTTTAGTAATCTTTTTTCTCAAGCCAATTTTGAATTTTATAAATTACTTTTTCCACGGAAATGACTTTACAAATGCACTAATAATTGCATCCTGTGTTCAAGTGCAAGTATACGGCTAAAAAACTTAAGAATAATGCACGTGCTTTGCGCCAAATGAGTTTTAAATGCATGTAAATATGTATGAATGTTGGTGTATTGATTTCAGCATTCAACATACAATTGACACATATCCGGAATTTTCTTTTCGCTTAATTAGACAAGAAAAATAAAACTTTTAATGGAACCTCAAAAAGTGCACTTAAATCTGAGTCAGATAGCGTAGCGTGATCTTATGAAAGATGCGGAAGCGCATTTTTACTCGAATATCAACATTCATATACTCACAAAAGTACTGCAGAGAGATTGAAGTATGCGAAGTGGCAAACGAAATATTGAATAACGAAAGTGAAAAGAAACATACATGCGAAGAATGTACACCGTCAGCGCATAAAAGATAATGGAAAAAGTTGGAGAGTGCGAGGGGAGCAAAAAAGACAAGAGCATCCAGAAAACAATTAGTGGAATTCTTGATAGCATTCTCAAGTCATTAAATTGTGGGTGTACAATTCATTGAATTCTTTGTTGCTGCGAGAAAATCGGGTGACAAGTTAAATTTATGGAAGTGCAAATATACACGAACACTGAGGTTATGTTTTTGAATAGTTGATTTTAAATTTAGAAAAAATTAAATATACCTATAAAGCTTTTAAGAATTATTTTTTAGTTATAAACTAATATAACTTTTTTTATTTAAATTAATAATAATTAAAAATTGTATAAAGTTATTTAAGGATATAAAATACTCAACTAAAATTGTGTATTTTATTAATTTAAGAACTTTTTATAAAATAGTTTTTCATTGCTTTAATTAAATTAAATATAAATGTCATATTTTTGCTACAAATTTGGTAAGTATGTATAAATTTAGTGGTTGACACTGAAAGTTTTGAGTCCCTCTTTAATATTGCAACAAATGAGAATAATTTAACCTAAATTTTTGAAAAATTTTTTTAATTCTGTGTCAAAGTCTATTTAATTAATATATATATATATATCCGTGGGCAATGTGCAGTCCAGCATATAAAAAAAAAAAACTTATCCGAAAAATATGGTACCTTTTGGCATTTTATCATAAGTCAGAACGCCCCTGTAGGGTAAAATCCCAGTGGTTAACTAGAATAATACTAGTTTGAAATTTTGCACCAACTAGTACATCATCCATTGTTTCCCATGTAAGCAACTATTGCGAGGTCCTAGGAAATGTCATATATAAGTGTTGAATTTATAATTCACCAAAAATAAAATTGAAAATAAAAATTTGTCCGCCGGCAGCTCAACTCGAATCGAGATTCTCACGCACTACAGCGATAGCCCCTAACCGTTCGACTATCGTAACAATGTCGACGATATAATGCGGTATTCAAAGAGCTTATGATATTAGGAAATGAAATTCAGCCCTGACGTATTAAAATAACAACAAAATACGAATGATTTAGTGGTTAAAATTTTATTATTCCCGCTACTGGTGAACTACTATACAAATAACGAACTTATATGATTTCATCCTATTTCATATAGTTTCGTATTTTATTATATTTCTGTATGTGAGCAGAAGTGACAAACGATCAGAAGTTGAAGAGCAATATCGAAGCAGAAAGTGAAAACGGAAACAAAGAATCTCATCCCATCACTGTAAATTGCGAAAGAATCATCTTCCATGGCCATTTTACATACAATTAATATGCGTTTCATGTATAAGTGTGTGTGTGTGTGTGTTTCGCGCTAAAAAGTGCAGGTGTAGCATTTCGAATATAACGAATTTATAAATGAAAGTGAATTCAATGATAAAATTTTCAGAAAACGGAGGGTTTTCAATATAATATATATATGTATCAAATATATATATATATGTATGTATGTATATATATACAATAGCCAGTCCTATGAGTGCTTAGTTTAACTTCATATATATATATGTAAATTTGTGAGTCTTAATGCATACGCAGACATTTAAAGATACATATGTCCAGAGGACGAGCTGTGTGTTAAAACAAAATATAAAAAATATTTTTGCCATGCACCGAAAAAATAGATGAGTCTATAAACATGCTATAATGAAGAATAAAAAGTACAGGCAATATACAAATGCATATAGATGTATGTATATATGCTTGCATATAAAGGAACGTAAAGTCAATACTTTCATAGTAAGATTTTTTTGAGATATGAAGATTGAAATATTGATCAATGTGCTGATTGACTTAAAACTATGTACCAAATTCTTATAAAAAAAATAAAAAAGTGTAATTTATGCTCGCGAAATTCACTTGAAAGTAAAATATTGCATTGTTAATAAACGTTGAATCCATTTTGATTTCTGATATTCGTTTCACTTAACTCCATCAGTTAGAATTTTTTTTTTAATATTAAGTAAATTAAATAAAAAAATATTTAATTCTTTAAAAATATTTTTTTGTTTGAGAAACTATTTTATTGATTTTTCTAGCGTGTAGTGTTTAATTCTTTATTAATTTATTTTTTAATATACATACGCATATATGAATTAACACACTCTGCGAATGTTGAAAGCGCAAGAAATTTTCAAAAAATAACTCAGCACTGAACAGAGAACTGATTTATTGCCGAATTCCGTTTTTCGTCCTTGGTCGGCACATAAAATACACGGTGAAGCTTTTGATTGATTTTATTATCTGCTTCATTCGCCGCCATTCCATAGCAAAATTGTTGCGACGTATTCTCTTGCTCTCTTGCTCTGAATGGTGTTTTATGTTGTAGTTATTGTAGCGGTTCACTACCTCCCCCTACGGTCAGGTTTGTCTAGTCCAAATCATCGAGGTCAGCTAATAAGAGGACCAGGAAACGTGCTGTTTCGACGGTTTCGGACCAGATTAATTGTGTAAGTGTCATTTGGTTTTGGTGTTAACGGACCGTTGAATGGTATTTATATTTGTCGGTATGCTGTCTTCTCCTGCGGTTCTTGTCGGTATAGCTTTACGTAGTCGCGGTAGTCTAGTACTCCTCGCCTGATATGTCTAGGTGGACGTTCGGATTCTAATAAGCATATGTTATGATGATCCCTACGGTAGCATCTGGTAGTATAGATGTTTCACAGTGTAAGTGGTGTGCCGGCGCCATCAAGAAAATTCCTGTCGTGATTTGGAGAGCGGTATTCTGACAGAATTCTAGTTTCTTCATATAAAATTCAACAGGGTGTTCCGCAGGATAAGTGTAATCTCCCCACTGATGTTTAGCTTTCATATTTCGAGGCCTGCTCTACCACCAGATGGCATCTATTTGATCTCATATGGCAATCGTGGTTCGATATTGGCATCTGGCCAATGGGAAACTTCGACTATAAAAGTATTAAAAAATATATATAAAAGCAATAAAAATACATTTATAAATGAATAATAAAAATAACATTTTCAGTACATATTCACTTCTATCACCAGCTCCCTCTCATTTCCATTTTGGTGACCACTGCTATATTTTCTCCCACTATACTGTGTTATTGGCGGCCGCGATAGCCGAGTGGTCAGCATTGCGTACTGCCATTCGGAAGGCCTGGGCTCGAGCCCAGGTTCGAGCAACATCAAAAATTATAGAAAATAAAATTTTCTAGTTGCGGTCGCCCCTCGGCAGGGAATGCCAAGCCCTCCGAGTAGATTTCTGGCATGAAATATAAGCTCCTCATAAAAAATCCATCAGCCGTTCGGAGGCGGCTTAGAATAAACTGTTGGTAAAAACATCAAGACGCAAAACTACAAATTGGAGGAGGAGCTCGGCCGAAAATCGCTTCAGCGGTTACAAAGCGCCAAATATATATATATATATTGTGTTATTGTGTAAGTTTCATATTCTTGATTTTTGGCTTTCGTCATATTAAAGAGAATAATAATGATCAATAATGATTAAACTCAGATGATTTTTTAATAGCAACGGAAAATGTGTCGAATGAAGGCGAAAATCGTTCATTTATATATATTTACAGGATTTTATGGATTTTCTCCCATAAAAGCTTATAACTGTTTACGATGATATAATTAATTTTCTGCACTTGTGTGCGTGGGCTGTTGCAACATCTTTTAAGATTTCTTCCTTACATTCGAAAAATGTGTTGATTTTAAGGGCAGCTGATGGTGAGAAAGTCATCAAATTAATGGATTTTATGTCACAAGCAAGTTGTAATATTTTCAGAAAATGTCAGTGCATTGTTGGGAGTGGAATTATTTTTCTAAATAAAGGTATTTGAAAAAAAAATTTTTTTGATTAAACCTCCCAATTTGTATTACTTTTTTATTTTGAAGATATTTGTGACATTAATATATTTTAGAAATTTTCTATTTCAACTTGCATTTTCTCACCAGAAGTGACGAGTTGTATGTTTTTTATACATTTCATATATATATATATATATATATATATATATATATATATTGTAAATATATCTTTATTCGTTGCATTCGATCATACATTTTAAACATAAAAATTCATGTCATCACTTAAAATACTTTGCCTAATGAATTTATCTCTTCCTTTTCAGGTAAGTGTTTTTGGTTCGAAACCTCTTCAAATTGTAAATATGAAAGTTTACCGTTGTACGCAGCTTTTTCCAATCAATATTTTCCTGCAAACCCAAAATTAGCTGTTGAATTACACGTCACTCAAACGCTGCTAACATCTGTCAATGACATAACAGCCTTGAAACGATCATTCTGTTATAACTCTTACTCACGTAGGTATCTTGCAAAGATGCATATATGTATGTAAGCTTATGTGTATGTTTATTTGTTTGCGCATTTCATCGATTGACATTCATAATGTTTACTAAATTAAAGTGTTTGCACAAATACTTACATATATATTGGTATAAGCATAAGTGTTGGTATGACCCGTTAATTATATCTATACTGTAAGAACTGGGAGTAAGAGTGCAACTGGCGTTTAATTTCCGGTTTCCATTTATCTTAACATAAAGAAAAACATGCAACCACATCCGCCATCATTTAGTAGAGCGTCTAGTGCGCCATGTTTGCACTTACAAGTTATGTGTGGAAAGATATTGAGTTGTACTCACAACGCATGGGGATATAAAACAGGAAGATGAAATAAATTAGATTTATGCGTGAAAACATTGAGCAGCAACCAACATTGATGCGAGCAGTAAATTTCTATAAAAAATGTAAGGTGTGTCATACAGTTGGGGGAAAAAAAGGAAACAAGAAACACTTAGTTTTGAAATTTTATATAATTTGTTCATAGATATTATTGTCACATAATGATGACTGATATTAAAAAATAACAGAAATTTAATTTCTTAAGTGATATTAATATGCTTTTTATAAAATTCTAAAATATACATACATTAATTTCGTATAGAAACATGCAATGTTAGTGTTAGGATTCGAACCCTGGTCTACTGAATGGTAGTACGCAATACTAACCACTTGGCTATTACGGCCGTTTTTTTATTTTAGATTTAAATTTTTTAATTCCTTATAATTTTAATGGATTAATAAAAATTAAAAGTGACAGCTCTTCTGCTAATGATGGTTACAAAGCTATTTGGTATTTCCCCATTATTGCGCAACTCATTTTCACTCACTCACTTTTATTCCATGATTGTTGAAATTCGAAAGCCAAGCTTTTCTTATTTCAAAAACTGAAAAATTCAAATCGACTGTGTTATCGGTAACTAGCCGCTTAAAATTAGTTTTAAAAAAATTTTCCACCAATTTTTGTAGCTTTTTGGATCTTTAGATGCAGCAGATTGAGTTGATTTGACACTACATAAAAGAAGAATGTAAAAAATGGGCGGAGAAAATTTTGATATATCCACAAATCATGCAAATTGCCTCCTTTTCGACATTGACGCAAACGGCAGTAACTACTGAATATTGAATCATCAGTAGCAGTCAATTTATTTCAATTCAATTTTGCTGTTATGGACATTTTCGAATAAACCACAAAATAATAATAGGAATAAGGCGACGAAATAACAAAATAGTGAGCCACAAAAACCGCATTGAAACAGGGAACAAACGCACGCAGAGACCAAACGAACACAATATGTCGGCGGAATGGAAAATCTTATATATGCTTTGCTAAAAAATACCTGTAAATACGGTGCAGCAGACAAAGTTAGAATAGCAAGAGAAATTTAAAAACAAAATCGCTGGCAACGGCGAAAGTAATACAGTTAGTCGCTCTGAGATTCAATCCTGGCAGTGTGTAGAGTCAAAACCGGACAACGGGGCGGATACGTGACAACTATAATGCGGAATGCCTGATTTTACACCCACCTCCGCATTTATCATTTTGGTTCAGATAACCGATAATTGATTTGAGCTCAGTTGATTTAAATTGGTTTGTGTTTACAGTTTGAATTTTCACTTTCTTTTGCAATTTCGTTATGTTCACGGTCACCTCGCACCGTGTTCTTTAGTCTCACGCTGTCGCAATATTTTGCGCATCTGTGGATTGAAAGGCAATTGCAACGCTGTCTTTGATAGTGACTGAAATGACGCATTATTTGTGCACAGTCATCTCAATATAGTGACTGAGGTTTATATGGGTTGGCAGATATTCAACTTACAGGCATACGTACATAAACAATTAAACATTGCATAGTAAACTAACGGCATTAATTTTTGATAAATTTTTTTTATGCAACCAATTTATATCAATTTATATCCTTTAAATTCTAAATTTTATTGATTGCACTTCTCAATTGCATTTTTTTTAAAGTTGCTTCAATTTATTTATTTTTAGATTTTTTTTTAATGTTAAACTTTTGATTTTTTTATTTTGTAGTTTTTTTTTATCTTTAAAAGCTTTTCTTGATTGACTGAAGTTAATGTGTTTTCCGATTAAATATTGTTATGCAATCATCGCCAGCGTAACAAAAAATAAAATAAAATGAAAAACACTGGAGGAAAGAGTTATTGAAATTAAACTAAGAAAAATAAGCTGTTCTGTTTATATAGATGGATGCACAACATTCGCCTTGGCGCTAATACTTAATTCATTTCATCCATTGGAGTTGATACATTGCTGAGGGATTTATCTTCACTTCTAGGATTTAAATAATGTAACGAATTATTGTTACAGGATTTGCAAGCTTGCATATTAAAGCCATCTGTACGACAACTGGCCAGTTTCTGCGCTGATTTTACTACATCTAACTATAGATACATATATATGCGTGTACATGCACCCACATATAGCCCTACAAACGGATTTGAATTTACTTCATCGAAGATCGTCGCCAATATTCGAATTGTCGATGCAATAAGCCATGTGGTGGCGACACATAAACTCAACTTAAGTCAGTCAATTCGACCGTTGGTATTGCCGAAGCGGCGAATAGGCAAAGGTGTTGTTGGAATAAAAAAATCACAGATTGAAACAGAATAAAATACTTGTTTTAAGTAAAAGTTTACATGCTGTGAGCAAATATTTTTTTTTCTTCACTTGGCTGCACTCAGTGTTTATCCTTCACTACTCATAACTTCCGAGAATTCCGTAAACTCTCATACATGAATATGAGAAAATAATAGAATAAGAAAAATTAAATATTACAGCCCTTAAATTTTTTCTTCAAAAAAATAAAAATAAAAAATAAAAAACACGTACAATTTTTTTCCATAAATATTAAATACACTTTTATTCTCGTAACTTTTGTCCTCTCTAGCCTATACAAAAAAAAATTAATTTTTTTGTAACTAACTTCATATAATCCTTAGAACGGTTTCAAGAGAAATAAAAAATATTACAGTACGCCAGGTGGCATAGTAGACAGAAAACTCGGGAGCAGTGCCACAATAACGGTATATATTCATATATAATAGATAAAAAAAGAGTGATATACTAAGGAAAATATGTCATATGGAAATAGAGACCTATGGAAAATTTTATTTTTCAAAGATCCATCAGTTTATTAAAAAAAAAACCCTGGTTACCAAATAAAATATATCATCGAAGGAATTTTGAGGCACAGCTGAAATATCAATGTTTATAGACATCATCAACTTTCGGAAAAAAATTAATGTAGCAAAAAATACTGAATAAGGTTTTGCTTGAAGCTTTTTCAAATAGAACATAAATCTGAAGAGTGTTTTCTTATTATAATAATATAAATAAAAGCATAAGAACACTCAATTTACACACATTAATTTATTTACTTCAAACACCCTTTAATTTTATTAAAATAAAGTTTCGTTTCTATGGTCAATGAATTAATTTTAAAGGTGCTCATCAAAAATTTGATAATCTAGGTATTATAAACCTTAGAAAAAATTTGTAGAAACCAAAATCACAATGCCAACAATTTTGATAATACTTCGGAATAGTCTCATACTTCTTGAAAAAGTGTTTATTTATTAAAAACTAAAATTTTACATAGTCTTAAAAAATTCTTTAAAAAATTTACGAAAAGTTGAAGAGCTTTTCTAGTCGAATCCACAGGGAAAGCTGTAAAAGCTTTTCAATAAATATATATATTCAAAGGGCACAAGAGAATACATTAATTCGTTATGAACATAATTCACATATGTGTGAAAGTTGTATGCACATGAGCCAAAACTAACCTATCGAATTCTTGATTTAATATGAACCTATTTACTGAAGCCAGTCTTTTAAATAAATTTTAAAGGTGTCGGTGAACATTCAAAATTTGTTCTATAAATAACACATAAAAAACTATTTTCATTAAAATCAACATAACTATTGAACCAATTAAGATAAAATTTTTACAAGGCGGATTCTTGTAGAATCAACTTGGTAACGATTGTTTTGAAGTCAGTAAATAGAATGTTTAGAGGTATTTTACCTTGTACTTATTAGCATATTTAAACAAAAACAATTACATGATATATAAGGTTTGCTGATGTTCATTAAAGTTTTAAATATTTTATTGTTTAAAAATAAATTTTATATAAAAAAATAATTAAGCACATTGCTCCCTTTTCTAAAGTATACTTAAAAAATATTTTAAATTGATATTTATTTTTATTTAAATTGAATTTTACTAGTTTTCATTTATTTTTTATAAACTTTTTTTTTTGTTTTATTTTTTATTTGACTAAATAATTTAATAAATCTTTATTTCTGGATAAAAGTTGATAATTACGTGAACATTTGGATACATACATATAAATGTATATAAATATATTATAAATTCTACTTTTTCATACCCAAATCATTAAATGACTGACATCTAATTTGATAATAATTCATTTTGTACTATTTTTAAACTGAGACAAAAATACATACAATTTATGGTTCATGATAGTGTATGTACGTTTATATGTATGTCATAATGCTAAAACAGCGGGAATCAAACTTCAACCAACATTTTCAGTAATTTTATAAAAGCGCATGTCAAAACGCACATGTAAGTGCAGACAGAAAATGCCAATATTTTAATAAAATACGTAAAATTGTGTATATATTTCGCAATGGAATGTATGTATTTATATTACCCTGTGAAAAATATGAGTACTCTGCACGGGCAAAAGATTATTCCCAAAATATTACGAACTATCTACGAAATATTACATTCGAAAAAACTTTTTAGTTTCGAGTACAATTCACCTTGATGAAATACTAGTAAATCATAATATTTATCATATTGATATAAAGGGGGATCCAAGTGGAGGTACTTTTTCAGTAGCTTTCTTTAACAGATCCCGCGTGAGTCATCTCAAGCTGTCATGTCATTTTTGTTCAGTATTGTTTGGAATTTCATAATGGAAAGACTTACGCCTTAACCACGTTTACAAATTATTCAACTTCATTCAATCACGTTCAGCACGCAGTGAAGAAAATATAACGGCCGTAGCTGAGAATGTACACGAAGACTGTACAAAATACAGCTTGTGCAAGAACTGAAGCCGCTCGACCTTCCCAAGAGACATCGTTTCGATCTGTGGACTCTTGAAAGATCCAAGAAGATCAGACTTTTCGAGCCGAATTTTGTTCAGCGATGAGGCCTATTTCTGGCTCAATGGGTATGTAAGGAAGCAAAATTGTCGCATTTGGGCGAAAAGCAACCTGAAGAGATTCAAGAGCTTCCATTTTATCCAGAAAAAAAAACAACGTTTTGGTGTGGTTTGTAGGCCGGTGGAATCATCGGTCCATATTTCTTCAAAAATGATGTTGGTGAGAATGTAAAGTCAATGGCGATCATTATAGCACCATGATAATCGACTATTTCATGCCTAAAATTGAAGCTCATGATTTCCGCGACATTTGGTTTCAACAAGACGGCGCCACTCCCCACACATCGCATCAATCAATAGATTTATTGAGAGAACACTTCGGTGAGCAGATAATTTCACGTTTTGGGCCAAGATCGTATAATATCATACCGTTAGACTTTTTCCTGTGGGAATATGTATAATCTAAAGTCTATGCGGGCAATCCCGCTTCGATTCAAGCCTTAGAGTAAAACATCACGCGTGTCATTCGCCGGTTAGAAGTCGAAATGCTCAAACTAGTCATCGAAAATTGAACTCAACGTATGGACCATCTGAGACGTAGCCGTAGCCAACATTTGAAAGAGATAATCTCCAAAAAATTAATACCAAAGAATGTTCTTTAGAATAATAATAAACATTTCCCATTAAATTGGAATTTTCTGTGTTTTTTGTCTTTAAAAAATAGGGAACTTCGAAATGGATCGCCCTTTATGTATATTGGTAGTAATCAATATAAAGGGTGTTTTTTATAGAGGTATGGAACTTTAGGTTGCAATTAAACAACGATGGATTATTCGATTGTTATGAATTTTTCTTATCCGAAAGATAATCTTGTGGCACTACATTTTAAATATGATTTCTGGCATATGACCGCCACGGCTGGCGCGGATGTAGTCCAATCTGGACATCCAATTTTCGATGACTTTTTCCAACATTTGTGGCCGTATATCGGCAATAATACGGCGAATGTTGTCTTCCAAATGGTCAAGCGTTTGTGGCTTATCCGCATAGACCAATGACTTTACATAGCCCCACAGAAAGTAGTCTAGATCTTGGAGGCCAATTCACAGGTCCAAAACGTGAAATTAGGCGGTCACCAAACATGTCTTTTAATAAATCTGTTGTGGCACGAGCTGTGTGACATGCTGCGGCGTCTTGTTGAAACCACATCTCCTGGACATCATGGTTATTCAATTCAGGAATGAAAAAGTTAGTAATCATGACTCTATACCGGTCACCATTGACTGTAACGTTCTGTCCACCATCGTTTTTGAAAAAGTACGGACCAATGATTCCACCAGCCCATAAAGCGTACCAAACAGTTAGTTTTTCTGGATGTAACGGTGTTTCAACATACACTTGAGGATTACCTTCACTCCAAATGCGGCAGTTTTGTTTGTTGACGTAGTCATGCAACCAGAAGTGCGCTTCATCGCTAAACATCGCTAAAACGGACGTAGTGCGCGATACGTTTTCCGCACAGAACCATTATTTTCGAAATAAAATTGCACTATTTGCTAGTGTTGTTCAGGCGTGAGTCTATTCATGATGAATTGCCAAACCAAACTAAGAATAAATCACTCGCCAGCTTGAAAAGTAATGCCAACTTAAAGTTCTATACCTCTATAAAAAACACCCTTTATAATATATTCAGCTTGTGTTTGTGTGCGCTAAAGCTAAACTGACTCAATTTCAGTTGCATATGGTTTCTGTGTACATAAATATAAAATTTATTGTGCATTTCGCCTACTAATATTAATCGTTAAAGTCTGAGCAATGATCGACTGACAACAAGAGAGATAAGAGAGACGTGAGTTGGGCCAACAATGCACCACAGTGGAATAATCCAGTGGATCACAAATTTTTACTGGGTGAGCGCACTAACTGTTTGCCATAGTTCACTCATATAAATGTGCATGTGTTTTCATATGCATGTAAACGTATGTGCTTATATCACTCTGAACATAGAAATGTGCAAAACAGAAATTCCAACTTGTCAGTTCGCTAACACAATAATAATCCTATCATATCCTCTACTATACACTAACCGCGATGCCATCAGGCCAGTGACCTACCTCGCATGCGGCAGTCATTGTTGGCATGTGAAATTATTACGCTTTGACATATTGGCAGCAGCAGTTGACAGGTTCATGGTATTATGATGGTGACAGAGTAGAGTGGGAGTAATCTGAATTGCATTGAGTCGAGTGTATGTGTTAGTAGTTTTAAGTGAAAATGGAGTTTTAATTGCTGATAGTGTACCTAACGTTCATTACTATGCACATACATATACAAGATATACTCGTACAAGCAATATAAGTGTGAGCAATATAAATGTAGGCAAATAAAAACGACAAACAACAAGGGCAAGACAAGCCATTTTTATGTTGTATATTGTTGCATTGCACATATACCCAGTAATCAAAAAGATATTTAATTAGTAGTTGAGGTTATAAAGAGTGATATGAAGGTAGATGGTTTGATCATCTGCAGGTAGTTAAATTATCGCTAACGCATCAGTATTACCTTCCAATAATTGAAATACGATGTATTTATGACGATAACTGCAATAGTGTTTTCTGAATTGGCCATAAATTCACGAAAACGTTATCTAGAAGTATAACACGTTTTTATGTACACCGTAGAATAATACGACTTTACAAAAAACTAGAACGAAGTGCTGTATTCGGCAAAGTCGTGGTCTTTATACCCTTCATGAAAATTTCAAATTTGTTGTATTGCATTTTAGGTTTAATTACTAATTCTCATATCTGAAGGAGGATTATATGAAACAGTCTTCTGGTATTGCTGATTTTCAGTACTAATATATATTTAACTTGCATGAGTACCAAATTTCAACTTATTTTTGAAAATATTTTGATTTGATACCAATCTGTCTATAGCAAACGCTATGGGAGATATATGTTATAGTGGTTTGATCGTATAAAAGTTTATCTGTGTACCAAGTTTGCTGTAAAACAGACTGACGGACGGACGGACAGATGGATATGGCTAAATCAAATTAGCTCGTTCTTCTGATCGGTATACATTTTGGTTGGTATATATGCAAAAAAAAAAAAAAAAAAATTCTTACCTAATATTACGACCCAAAATATTCAAAATTATTATTATTTTAAAGACAGGATCAAAAACTGTGTTGTGCCGTCTAAATATTTCTTAAACCGCCTGGTCAAACTTCGACACGAGCCCTGGCTTTCCGAATGGTAGTACGCAATGCGAGTAACTGGACTACTGCGGGCGCCACTGCCAATACGCAATTCATAATATGTGTGCATAATACCAAATTTCACTCTCCTAAATGTTTTCTGACTAAGTTTTGACCAAAGTCACACATCTGAATAATTCGGTGTATTGGATCTATATGCAATTAGAAAATTATATTTTCTATAATTTTTGAATGTTGCTTCCACTCGGCAATTAGTGCCGCAGCATTTCTTCATTATTTCTGTGCCAAGGGAAATATGCAACTAGCAAATAAGCATAGAGTTTTTGAAGAAGGGACAAATGCTAAATTTTCCGCAGTTATTAGAAACTAAGGTGGTTGGCTTGCATCGTCGGTTTCAGCTTTCATTAAAAAGGCCTGGAGCGTCAAATTCAGTTCGAATATGAGTGCACATGGAGTGTTGTCAATTGACTCTTCACATGTGGTAGGCAATATAAGTGCACATACAAGTACATACGTAAGTGGAAGCCAGTGAAGAGTCGGTGCCAAAAGTCCATACAAATTGGCGTGTGCCAGTGGTCGTTTCACAGAAAATGCATTGCATTGCATATATTCTGTTTTGCCAACGAGTACCATAGAGAAATTTGAATGTCTGCACTGACTGACTTATGTACATACAAATGTTACCTACCTATCTGATTTACATGTGGATGTATGGACGGCGAAAGTGTACATGTGATTTGTACAGGACATAGTAGTTTAATCGGGTGCAAATTGTTTACATGTTACAACTAAAGCTAAAAATTCCAGGTTTTCGTTGCTAAATTTAACCTTGCAATAACAACATTTTATGACAATGAGATAATGAAAAAAAGCTAAACAAAAATATTCTCTATTCCACTTATAGTTCGTTGCCGACGAAATGTGAAAAAACATGAAAACTTTTTTAGGCAACCAGAGGCAAAATACTTAAGCCAGTTTCGGCAATTCAGTATAAGATCTATTTAGATTTATAATTTTTGTCAATAATATTCGAATTGCAAGTCCTTATTCAACATCAGACATGACAAGACACACATCCACACTTGTGTATGTTTATCTACTTGTACGGGTATGTGATTTTGACACTAAAGCAATAAAATTTTCTCAATACTGAGGATCATACGTACCTTCATAAATAAATAAAGTTTGTATACAGTGAATAGTGGTTATATGTATGTGTAGATATGTGTATGTCTGAACAAGTTGATGATTGTGTGTCTGAGCATTTTAATTCTAATTTTGAAGTGCACAAAAATGACATTAACAATTGCAACGGGAACTTTGTATAAGGAAACTGAAGAGCACTTGAGTTGAGTGGGCAATATTTGGAGACTAAAAGGATGAGCGGTTGGCAGGATGAATGCAGTGCGGTGCATAATGACAGTACACATTCTGTTATTATTCTCAAAAGGCTTTATGGTTCGCATCATCATCATTCACAGTATGTTTTAAGGAAGTACTTAGCTTGCCAGCAACGTACGTAGGTATAAATATGTGTGGACATATTTGTATGTGTATCATATCCATTGGGCAGGCATGTGCCAATCATTTGATTTTGATGAAATTAATTATAGCACATACAACCAATAGCTTTAAATAGCAATTCTGGTATACAAGTTCAGGTCTGAGTGGAGTATTTAAATAAAAATTAAGTGATATGACTGATTTTTCTTAAAAAATTTTCTTCTACTTCTTGATTAACGTAGGCATCGGTAAGGCGGTTTTATACGAGTTAACATAAGCAGTCGTTTCTCATTTAGCAGTTTGGTGGCAACTTGAGACAACAATCGAAACGTGACTTCTCCCTACCTGATCCATTCAACACAGCCTTCCACCTTCTCTGTTCCACAAGCGCAGCAGCAACGAATACTTTCAGACTGAAGTGCTTGCATTCATAAGAACAACATGATCTAACCAGCGCAGCGACTCATCGGTTATTGTTATTGTCCACGATTCGGTACAATAAAGAAAGACGGTAATAGTTAGATTCTTATATATTCATTATATATTATTATTGTAAAGCTTTACATCCCTGATATATTTGAAAATTAATACATTTAGCGCAGAAGATGCGTAAATATATTATACGCGGATTGTCGCAGTGTGGATAAAAAAAAACAAGTTTCGAAAAAGAAATTAAATTAAATTCGAAAAAGCTTTTACCTACATTAGAAAAAACCGGAAAATATTTATCGTAATTTTTTTTGGAATTCATATTACATTATTTCTTGTAATATTTGTTTAAAAAAATTAATTTCTCTCGTATAAAAGTTCTCTGTAGACTGGAGGGGGTCAATTTGTGTAGAAGAAAATATCGTATAAAAGCTTTTTGCTGATCATTTTAAGCTATTTTTATAAGAAACAATAGTTCTAGTTATTAAAATACCTTACTACCTAAATTTCTATAATTATTATGATTTCAACAAAATATTCATAAAATTTCGAATAAAAGAGGTAGAACTCATAGTTTAGGCTTGCTGAAAAGTTATTTTCGCCACCTTCTTATTGATTTATAAAAGTCATTGATATTTTAAACTTTTCATAAGTATCACCTGCTAAACAAAAATTAAGACAGCCCATAATTTTCAAAGTAAATTTCAGTGTTCAGAATCAAATGAAAGTCCTCGAATGGAATTAGACAAAATTATTCATCTGCAAGAGTAATAGCTAACACCACACTTACAGTTTCAAAATATTCGCAAAACTGGACTAAGGTCAAAAATTGTTCTCTTGAAGAATATAAATATTTTGCTAATTCAAAATGGATAAGAAAAAAAAGCAAAAGCTACGAAAAAAAAAGGATTCTGGACCATCCCAAAGCCAGTGAATTTGGTTTTTCTTAATCACTTACTTTGAATTGCCGTATCTTTTCCTACGAAGCTTTAAACCTACAAAGTCATTTTCGACGGATTAGCTTCAAAATAATTTTTTCGACTCCTTTTGAGGTTAACTTTTATTTACTAAATAAAATGTCTTTTTATTATAATAAATTTATACATATGAAGTATTTGAAAAGGTTAAAGTTATTCCTGATTAATGTGAAGAAAGCCAAGTAATATAAATTTGAAATTTGAAATTTGAAATTCTTCCAACCATTTTACTTTTGGATAGCAGTTAAATAGCAAATAATATTTAATATGCTATTTGCGTATTTGGTAATATCACATTTAGCAGCGTATTTAAGCTGATAAAATGTTTGGAATTAAATAGAAATTTTAAATAATAATACATTTTCGTCATTGTATGCAAAATTTAAACATATTTTATTATATAAATGTGCATTTATTATTTTTTTATTAAAATAATTTAAAATATGTATATATTCCATGCATTATGAGCAATTTATGGAAATATTTGAAATACAAATAGACATTTTTGCATAATTTATTAGCCAAAGACCGAATGTCGCCCATAAAAAAGCATTAATCACAAAATAAAGATATACACATATACAAAAATACACACATGAATATTTTAAAATGTATGTACGTATACATGTGTTGGCTGTGTTATGAATGAAATAAGCATATATTTGTCTATTTTTGCAATTGCAATGACCAATTTCCCCACACGAAGCGCAGTTACTCATACGCCACAGCAAACATGTCGTACAAATACAAGAGCACCATATCTAATGTGTTAAAGCATGAGTGAGCAATATAAAGTAAAGTGGCATATTTTAAGCCACAATCTTTTGATCAGTCTCTTTCTCTCTCTCTCTCCCACTTCGCCCAAATTGGTCACATATATCAAAAATATGAAATAAATCTGATTTATTATTAGAATTTGTGAAATTTCATTTCGTTTGCAAAAATTCAATTTAGCCGTTATTTAAGACAAAAGACAAAGGTCAAAAAGTGGGAGAAGAAATCCATGTGGAAGCATGTTAAGTAGAAGCGAACAAAATAATTTTAAAAAGGGGCGCGTAGTTACGAGCAAAACACGACAGTATAAGCTTAATGGTCAGTGAAACAGTTATAAGCTACCAAACGTCATTTGGGGCGAAACAAAATATAACAAACTGCCGTCTATATGCACATAAAAAGCAACAAAACATGTTTATAGACACATACATATATATTAATTCACATATAAGAAATATGTAGTAGGTATTTACTCGCTGCTGGAAGTACGGCTATTTGGCGGAATTTTTCAACAAATACATCGCAAAGCATGCTTGCCACATAATGTAGTTTTTATGCAGCAACGTACTTATTATAGCAACGGAATAAAGAAAAACATCAATATATACATATATCAAATAGAGAAAGTAATTATGTAGCTATGACATACTCATTTGTAAAATAATATTTCTACTTTGTACACGAAAAATCGAAAAATAGTTATTTAAATTTTGATCGAAATTTGGCACAATGTATTAAATTCCCCTTATGGGAATTTTCAACACACAAATGTACAAATATATATGGTAATGAAGCAGACTCTGATATATTATTAAGCATGTTAACTAAAATATGTTCACAGCTTTTTCTGCCAGCTTTTATTTGAGTAATTTCGGCTTTAGAGGAAATTCGAAATCACATAAAAAAAACATTATCGGGAGAAGAGCACAGGAACAAAAACGACAATTCACAGGTTTCATATGATGTGCTTTATCATGAAGCTGCATTTCTTAACACAAAATTATTTTATGTTCTAAAATTCAATTAAGAAATTTAAAATTTTTGTGCATCACAATTTGTATATGTTATTAGTGGGAGAAAAGAAAAATTTGAGAACGATTTAGTTTTTACTATGTTACTTGAAATTTTGATTACTAATTTTTAAACACACATATTTACAATAACTAGCAAACTTATATTAAAAGAATTTTTTTTAAATAAACTTTAACTCAAAAGACAATTAATTTGAGTAGCGGTCCATGTCTTTTATACTGGGATCAAAATATACGTAGCAAATACAAGTTAAGTTACAATTATTCGTATCTAGCTAAAATTTTTAAGGATTGTTCAAAGCTCAATCAAAATGTCCCCTCTTTTTCCACCTCCGAGAAGTAGAATTTATAGGAGTGGAAAGAAACAATTTTCTTACATTTATTTCATGTGTTTCACGATTTCCGGTTTTAGACCAAGTATCCTATGGGTAACCAACAAACATCCGCACTCATCAGCAACTCAATATAGGGAACTGTGGAAAAGTTCCATACGTGCTGCTGCTGCAGAAAAAAAATTAATTTCGGTTAAGTCTAAGAAATAGATGATACGATAAGGATTGCTGTGTTGCAGTGGAGAGAAAACAGACTGCCTCGTAGCGTTGCGATAGACCACCTTGTGTCCGAAATGCATAAGTATGAAGAGCTTGAGAAGCTGGCTTTAGGTGTTACTTTGGACTGAGTATACATTTGAAAAGTAAATGCATCTCTCGACGATGTAAAACTCCACAAGTCGGTCATCATTCCCGCTCTGATGTGTGGTGCGGAAGAGTGGACGATGTTGACATCCATAAGACATAGGACTGCGGTAGGAAATAGGCTTTGCGGAAGAATTATGGCCCTTTTGGCGTTCGTAGCGTAGAATACCGCGCGATGAGCTGTACTAATTAGTTGACGAAATTAACATAGTTCAGACAATAAAAAAAACAGCGGCTACACTGCTAGGCCATGTCGACCGAATGAATGAAAGCGTTCAAGCTTTCAAAGTTCTCGATGCTGTAGCCGCATATGGAATCATCAAAACAAGAAGACCTCCACTCCATTGGGAAAATCAAGTTCAGATGAATTTGGTTTCGCTTGGTATTTCCAAATAGGCACCAAACTGCGTGAAGAAGAAACGAGTGGTGCGCTATTATTTATTCGGATATAATCGCACAAGCGGTGCCTGCCAATATTTTATCTTCACATACTATGAACAGCTGCTCCGGCAGAGCATGTGTCATTAACCAGAACAAATGATAGTCGGACGATGAAATGTCTGGTGAGTACAGCGGTGGGGGTAGTATTTCCCAGGCCGCTAAATGTGGACGATTTTTGATAATTTTATCATGAATAAGAATAATTTTGTCTTTTCCGGAGTAATATTGAAGGCGCTTTTTCCTCAAAGCTCCAGGCTCGGAAGTAATTGTTTCGCTTGGGTAAAGCAACTCGTAACACACCACAGGCAGCTAGCTGTTCCCGCAAATAATGGTTACTTGGCTCACTCTCAGACTTTTTGCACACAAAAATGCCATACAAATACTAAATTAATAATTGATTATGTTTCTAGGCGGCCGCGATATATATATATAATATATATATATATATATATGTGTGTGTGTTGTTTCTGAATGAGCAAACTTAATTATTATTACTATTTCTTTGTTTTTTATTACTTTCTTCTGGAATTCGGTTTTAATAAAATATCAATAGCGTGCATATGCCTCAAATAGAAAGAACTGAAGTAGTTTAAGTTAGCTTCAGCAAACTTCAAGTGAATTTCGTCAAACAAAAGCACTTACACAAATAAAGAGGATACTCAAAGTGAATTTTATTAATATTTATATTAATTATTTTTGGAGTAACTAAATTTTACTTTCTTCGACCTACACTAATTATCTAATTTCAGTCTTATTTGCTTCATAATCAAGTAAACGTATAGCGAATTGTTCTTTTTCTTACACTATTAATTGTGCACTGATAGCAACTAACAATATGCCAACAAATCGCAACAACAGCAACTCAGATTAATCAACACTAATTACAGTTACTTCGATAACAGACGTCTGTAGCAAACCGAACGACAAGATTATTCGTTGTTGAACTTGTGCTAGATTAGCAGTCGAACAACAGAAATCATTTAATTTGCATTATAAGAAAAAAAGAGACAAAAAAATCACAAATATGCCGATATCAGTATTTTCTTTGTGTGGATAATTAATTATCCGTGTAATTAGTTGTTAGATTAATTTTCTTATTTTTTCTTTTCGAGATAATTGCTATTCAGACTGATATTTGCAAAGAACAGAAAGTAAATGATTTGTTTGGTCAACAATTCACACGTTAACTTTTAAGTCTGACTGCTAATAATATTTGTCTAATAATTAAAATGTTTATATTTACTCTTGATGTCTCTTAAAACGGTATTTATTTTATTTCAATTATTTAAAATTTTAATAATCCAAATCTATTTTTAACACCACTATCTTGAACATTTTTGAATATTTTTCGTTTCGATTATGAACTTTCTCTTATTACTGTTGCTCATTCATATACAAATTATGGATATATTTTCATTCTCCTTGCGAATTTGCTTCCCTTGAACTCTTTTTTTTAGTAGGATTGCAGTTACTGAAGCTCTGATGTGATGTTGTAAATTTTCAATTTTTCCTAAATAACTTTTTAATTTTCCTTAACTTATGGCGATTTTCGTGATTTAATAAAATAATCTTCGATTTTTAGTTCAATGAGTAGCTTTGAAAATATTGTTTCAAAAGAACAGTGTATCCATCTTGCTGTTAATGCAAATAAATTGGCTTAATAGAGGATTTTTATTTCATTTTGAAGCGCATTTTCAAAATAATCAGTTAAATATACACTGACACAGGAAATGATTGCCAACTGAGCATTTATATGGTTTCTTAGGTGGAGCTCTGCATATTTTTTAGTATATCTAACTTTCCATCTGGTAACCAACTTCCAATATCCAATTATTATTTAATTATTTTCCGCTGATTACTAATAATATTTTTATAAAAACTTTAAAGTTTGGATAAAAAAATGAGTAATAAAGTTCAAACAAAATTTATTTTTTTATCAAATGCAGAGCTTTATATTATATGTATGTGGTATGGATTTCTCTATAAGGGTTCGAATTTCACAAAACTTAAAGGCACAGCTGAAAATATTTGATTTATAATTTCTTAAAATTTAACTTAAACTTAATTTAAATTCATCCAGTATGAATTATATTAAAAATAATTTAAAAAATTGAAAAAGTAAATCACACAGAGCATTGTTTTTTAAATAATATGAAGTAATCTATGCTTATATAATATTCAATACAAAAACTTCTTGAATGTGGGTGATCCATTTCGAGGTTTCCTATTTTTTTTTTAAGAAAAATTACAGTATTTCAAATTTGTTGAATAATGTTTAATATCATTCCAAAGGAAACTTTTTGGCATTTATTTTTTTGAAGATTATCTTATCCAAATGTTGACCACGGCTACGTCTCAGATGGTCCATCTGTTGACAAAGACTTTAGAATTTACATATCCCCTCAGCGAAAAGTCTAACAGTGTGAATCACATGATATTGGTGGCCATGGACCGGCCCAAAACGTGAAATTATCTGCTCACCGAAGTGTTCTGTCAATAAATCAATTGAACGATTCAGGGTGTGGAAAGTGTCACCGTCTTCAGGTTGCTCTTCGACCCAAATGTGGCAATTTTGTTTGTTTACATACCCTTTGAGCCAGAAACGGGCCTCACCGCATAACAAAATGTGGCTCGAAAACGTCGGATTTTCTTAGAACTTTTCAAGAGCCCATAGAGCGAAGAAATATCACTTAGGAAAGTTGGGCGGGTTCAGTTCTTGCAAAAGCTGTATTTTCCATGCTTTCAATTTAAGATCTCGATGTGAAATGCGTCAAGTCGTTCCATACTTCAGTCCGAGTTGCTGGGAACGGCGCCAAATCGACTCTCCACGAACTTCGTTTACACTCTCAGCTACTGTCGCTATATTTTCTTCACTATGTGCTGGACGTGGTCTATTAGGTCGAATATTATCCAATAATGAATGCTGGGTCTCAAGATGTGTGATGGTGTTGCGTATAGTACGCTCAGTGGGCCCATTATGTTGACCATAAGTTGAGCGAAGCGCCCGAAACACATTCTTAACAGAACGTGAATTTTCGTAATAAAGTTGAGTGATTTGTTAGCGTTGTTCAAGCGCAAGTCTTTCCATAATGAAATGCCAAACAATACTGAATAACATGACAGCTTGACAGGACTCTTGAGTGATCTGTCTATAAAGGTTATTGAAAAAGTACTCTACTTAGATCACGCTTTATGAAACGTATGCGAAAAAAAAATCGGAATAAGAAAATTGTATAAATAAATATATACTAAATAGAAGAGCCTACGTACTTGTGCTGTAAATATATGCGTATCGGCTGATAATTTAGTCTTGTTGCCCCAGGTATAGGTTGCCATTATTGTTGTTGTCAGCAATTATTTGTGCAAAGCTATGGCATGGTCAAAATGCTTAGCTTAGTAACTTGTTGTTCGCAACAACAAAAACCACATACATAAGCAACCAAACTACTTTCAGTTGGAATGAAAACCAGAGGCCACATAGCGGGCAATGGATAATAGCCAAAGAAACTAGCAAAATAATAATTATAAAAATATTGATGAAAAAAAATTAACAGAAAACCGGAAATCGGACAAACGAAAGCGAAGGCGGCGAGGACACATTTTTGTTGATAGCTAACGCCGCAAGTGAATATTTAACGTCGTTTTAAGCAGTAAACAGCCGAGCGGCGCTCTTTAGGAATGAGAGTGGGGATCTGAAGGCAACGCTGCTCGATTAAAGGCAAAGAAAATGACAGCAGAGCCTTTTCCGGTGGCATAAGCAGTCAGTCTTTGAGTTTAAACACATACACAAACACATAGGCGAGCACTACTCGACAAAAAAAAAAAAAAAACGCGAGTACACCAGACAATTAATGCAATTATCCGCTTTTATTAGCACTACCTTGGGGTCAACGCTGTTTAGGGTAGCAGGCGAGGGTTTACGGTATTGACAAAGTAACAAATTTTCAGCGGGGCGAAGAACTATAGGGTTTTGAAGGGTAGTAAGCAGACGGCTTTGGCAGCCATTGAAAAAACAACATACACTATTCACATACTACTTTGTTTTACCCAATTATATTCCGTACATACTTATGTATGTACAAACATGTTTAGATTCTTCTTTGCTGTATATATCTATTTTCTCCCGCCACGATAATGACAATAGTAGTTATTGCCAACAACAAAGACACAATGTTTCTAGTAATTGTGCTGTTCAACTAACTGAAGTGCCATCGTGGTATTGGAAGTGGCTGCAGGAGGATTGCAGGGGGTGAAGTCTAAGAGCGGAAGTCAAGATTAAGTGCGTTAAAGAACGAACGTTACAGTAACAACAACAACAAGATAAGCCACTTTAATTGTTGCTCATGTTGCCATCAGTTATGTGAGTACAAGTAAAGAACAACGAAACAAACCAAAGCAGATAGCAACAAATGCATGCGAAATGAAAGTGTTTCCTCTTAAATGGTATAAGGACTAGCAACTGCAAATTAAATCCGTTAACAGAAATGTTGAAAAAAAGAGAATAATAGAAAAAGTGTCAATGCTTGAAAACGAGTTTGTAAAATTTAAATTATTTCCATTTTTACCCTTCGCTTAATCAGCTTTATTGACAAGCATTATTTATTGAAAAATTAACGGTGTTGTAAATGCAACGTTGCTTACTGAATTCGGCAGCTGCTGATAGTTGGAGTAATGAACAAATTTTTCGTCTGCAATTTTCACTATAAATACAAAATAATTGTTACTGTATCTTGCAGATGTAACATTAACAACGTCTTCTCCAATGAATCTGCTTTTCATATTTTTTTCCATTGTTTTTTTTTTCTTCCTGTCTTGAAGCAGACACTTTCATTTGTTTGTAGAGAATGCAAAAAGCGCTAACTAGTTGCATATTTTGCCATGTTAATTGACTTGAATTAGAATGTGCTTAACTTTATTAAGAGGGCAATCTTTCCTTCAAGAAATTTAAAATGAGTTTCTCAAGAAATTATTCTCCAAAGTTTTACTTATAATTAAAAAAAAAAAAAGATTCTGAGTTACAATACTAAATGTGGAATTGCTTTTGATGCAGAGATATTAATGATTATTATATACATATACGTTTTAGAAAAAAATATTTATCCCAACACTTGATGTAGTAAATACAAAAAAAACAAATCTAAACCTCTTGATATATAACAAAAAATATATATTATTAATTACTTTGTTTATTCGGAGATATTTTAATAAATATTTGTAAACACTTTTAATGTCGGGATGCAACTCTAACAAAATCGAAGAACTTCATATAAAAAAGTACAAAAAAAAACTACGCGGGAAAATATTTTTTACGCATACTGCTGCGAACAAAAATAAACTACACTTTCTACTGCCTATTTCTAAAGTTTTTAACAAATACGAAAGCACGGCAACACAAGTTTCCGAGCGAAATAGATAGTCTTACATATATTTCGCGACAAACAAAAATAAAACTAATTTTCAAGCGTATTAAAGCAAACTTATAAAGCAATTTATGCAATTTTTTTAGTTTTTTTTTATCAATTTCTACACCTTTCATTTATTTTTAGCCATGGAAAATGTTTGTATACATCAACAAGTATTGACCGCGCTCTACTCATGTTTCTCCATTTGTTTATTTCCGTTTGCATATCTTCTTCCTATGCAAGGAGCTGTTCACAATAGAAAATCAATCCATCAAATTTCCGAGAATTATATGAGTTTTTTTCGTTAGAGTTGCGTACCGACCTCTAACCTTAAATTTTTACTTCAAACCTAAAACCATAATCGGCAATAAAATTATTTTATATTTAATTAATATCGAAGTTTCTTATGAAATTGGTAACAATTTCCAAAACAAAAATATAACAGATTAAAAATAATTTTTTATAAGTCCTTCTCTTAAAATATAGTTAAGGTTTTATTGAAAAAAATATTTTAGGAAATTAAAAATAAAATTTTTCTTGTTTTTTTTTGGCTAATATTAAAAACATTTATTTTTGTAATTTTTATGAGCTCTAGGTCATATTAAATCAAATATGGAATTGCGGTCGCACCTCGCTAGGTAACGTCAACACCTGACCGAGTGTGTTTCTGATATGAAATTAAAGTCTCTTCAACCATTGGCCAAACGGCTTAAAAAAATTGTAGGTCTCTCCAATTGCAAGAAAAACATCAAGACGCGTTTTATCGCACTAATATTTACTAAATTTTTATTTTTTGTTCTTAATTTAATTTAATATTTCCAAGTTAGCTTACATTTTTAAATTTATTTTTAGTTAGATACTATAAAATCAAATTTTTTTTAAAATGCATGATTATCTAAACAAAAAAAGATTATAGAATTTTGGGCACACATCATGAAAATGTGTTTTTAGCACTCTGCTGGACGTGCACTTACAGCTTTATATCAGTTATTTAAGTAGCTGGCAACTCTGGTTAAAACTCATCTTATTTTTATTGCTCATCTCTGTATTGTTCAATTCAATTTTGGAAAGGCATCGAATCGTCAATTCCAATACAAATTTAGTTTAGTATTTATACTTAAAAACTGAATAAGGAACTTAACCATTCAAGCAATTGCCACTTAACCACTTGAATCATTTGCATGAACAGATAATTTCTTTATTCAATTATTTTCGCCTAAAATAGATAGATCCTCAAGTGCCTATGACTATCATTTTCTCAGAAACAGTTTATAAATCAAATAGCAGAGCGTGAAAAGTACGTTTCCACCACCTACGGGATAGATATGAAGAAAGAAAATTTCACACCACTTATGACTCCAACGCTCCACACTTCCATATATAAGAAATATATAGTCATCAATGTACTCAATCAAAATAAAATACCTTCATACCTAAGCAGCAAACTAAACATTAAACCTTTACATATATATTTACCATGTACATATGTAATGTGTTTAGTACACATGCATTCCAGCCGACCAGACAGCACAGTTACTCATCCAGCCCCATAGCATATTAAAAGAAGTACACAAGGCTAGTTGTATCTGCGTTAAATGCATTAATCGTATTTTTATCTAACTCGAAAAAAGTACTAAAAAAATTTCGAAATACATAAGATACATATTAACAATATATTCATGTGGGAAATTTGTGTTAATAGAATTACTTGCTGTTGAATGATTTTGTTGCTCGTCATATTATCCCTTAACATCCCCGTTTGTGCAAACCATTTTTCTGCAAAGCTGAGGTGTGTAAGTATGTAGCAGAATATGGGAGATTTAATAGAATAGCGGCACTGCTCGCAAAAATTGTTTGTAAAATCAAAGTAAAGCTATTTGGCGCGGCACTACATACCATTTTTATAAAATTTATATATATATAAAGGATATTTTTATGGAGGTATAGAACTTTAAGTTGGCATTACTTTTCAAGATGGCGACAGATTTAACAGCTATCAAGAGGTTTACTCTCAGTTTGGTTTGGCAATTCATCATGAATAAACTCACGCCTGAACAACGCTTGCAAATAGTGCAATTTTATTTCGAAAATAATGGTTCTAATATGGGGATACGTATCGCGCACTACGTCCAAAACCACCAAACAGTCAGTTTTTCTGGATGTAACGGTGTTTTAACATACACTTGAGGATTACCTTCACTCCAAATGCGGCAGTTTTGTTTGTTGACATAGCCATTCAACCAGAAGTGCGCTTCATCGCTAAACAAAATTCGCTTATGAAAATCGGGAACAACGGTAATCTTGTTTTGGGCCCATTCGACGAATCTATGCTTTACTTGATGATCGTTTGGCTTCAATTCTTGCACGAGTTGGATTTTGTAAGCACGCAAACCAAGATCCTTCCGCAAAATCTTCCATAAAGTGGATGGACACAGATCCAATTCCTGTGCTCGATGGCGGATGGACTCATTCGGGTCTTCCTCAATCCTGCGCTCTACAGCAGCAATAGCTTCTTCTGTACGCACCGTACGGCGTCTCTGGGGATGCGAGTTATCAACAAGAGTAAAAGTGGTGGGAAAACGTTCCATGGTTAATCGAATTAACTGCTCTGATGGACGATTTTATCGACGATAAAATGGACGTAGTGCGCGATACGTTTTCCGCACAGAACCATTATTTTCGAAATAAAATTGCACTATTTGCAAGCGTTGTTCAGGCGTGACTCTATTCATGATGAATTGCCAAACCAAACTGAGAATAAATCACTTGACAGCTGCTAAATCGGTCGCCATCTTGAAAAGTAATGCCAACTTAAAGTTCTATACCACTATAAAAAACCTGCTTTAGTATTTAACTAGAACTTTTGCATCCTAGTTTACGTTTTCACTGTATTTTAACTATACACACATGGTTGTCACATAATATAGTCGTACGCTATGTGTAGGTGTATACTTCAGCAAGCAAACAACTTATAAGTTCTATTTTCCGTTACAGCTGACTGTTTACAAGGAAAATTCAAACTACATATTTAGAATTTCCTGGACTGCTTAAATTAAATTGTTGCCCAGAGATGATTATTAGCAGAGACATGTGACGGTTTTGTGGTAGTTACTGTACACTATGTTAGGAATATTACAAAATTAGATTATATCTTTTTATTATCAATATTACACACATATACATAGATATACTGACTGAATTATATGAAGATTATGTGAAAATGCTTATCGTGAAAATACGCAATGGTTAAAGAGTGCCTTATTAGTGAAGATGGAAGTGATTTGAGTATATTTCGGATTATACGGTGCTGCGCACAAATGGTTTAACTCTTTTGCCCCTACTGGTACAATATGTCCAAATTTCAATCAAAATCTCTTATCCGTTGTATTATTTATGAACACTTCTATATTAACTGTCCCAATGTGATTCCTGTTTTTATTTATTATAAAAAGACCACCAAAATATATTTGGATGATCCTATATGAGCCCAACGGTCAAGTTTAAGAACATATGTTGACATGATTCGGCGATCTGGCCAATAAACCTAAGTTTGAATTTCAAAATTTGATTTTATAATTAAGTGAAGTCTCCACTTGTGAGCATAATAACAATATTTTGTATGTTGAATCAGATTACATAAATGCGAATTTAGTTGAAAGAGAAGAGTCGCGCGAAATTGAAGCAAATGAAGCTCCTGCTATTTGCACTTGGGCTGACCTCACAGGAGAAGTTAGCTTTTGATCTACGCCGACGACTTAAAAATTTTCTCAAATGTTTGCGACACAACTGATGCGCTTAACCTTCAAAGTGAACTAGATAATCTTTACAGGTGGTGTGAAAAGTCGCGTCTCTCCCTAAATATTAAAAAATGTTTTCATGTTAATGAATGAGTTAAGGATTTGGGAGTAGTTTTTGACTCTAAGTTGACGTTCAGTAGTCATATAAACTTCATACTTTCAAAATCATATTCAGTTCTTGGTTTCATTCGTCGAAACTCGTCTGAGTTTTCTGACCCATATACTTTTACACAACTTTTTACTTCTCTGGTACGATCGCACCTGGAGTATGCTGCTTTCATTTGGCGGCCATATGATCAATTATCGATAATAAGGATTGAACGAGTTCAGAAAATTTTTCTAAAATATGCGCTACGTTCAATACGGTTTGAGGAGCCGGCTCCGCCTTATTAGTCTCGACGTATGTTAATTAATTTGGATTCATTGGAAAAACGAAGAAAAATTATTTCCCTTTCGTTCGTGTTCAATATTATTAATAGCATCATCGACTGCCCAATTTTACTACAGCGGATTAGCTTTAATATTCCGCAAAGAAATCTTCGGAGATTTTACCCTTTCTATGGGGAAAACTTCAGAACAGTTTATGCTAGCAACGCGCCTATTGCGCGTGCACTGCGAGAATTCAATGCTTTGTTTTTATCTTCAAATCAAATCGACTTTGCATTATCAAAATCAAGTTTTGTGAGAAATCTGAATTCTATTTGTTAATAAGAAATTTATGTTTATCTAATACTTACTTCAAATACCTCTCCGGGGGTCTTATGTATTATTATTCTAGTCTGTAAGGTATTCTGTACTGTAGACTCAAATAAATAAATAAATAAATAAATAAATAAATAAATTATGAATTAGAGACGTGATGATATAAAAGATAGTATTTCGAGCGAAGATGTCCTTTCATTGCATTAGATAGATTTTGATGAAATCCATTAATTTTTCTCTCGTTGAAACAGATATGTGAGATCGAAAGTGAGCATTCGAATTCCAGTCGTAGTTAATATGTGGGCAAAGCCAGTTCCAAAGCTTTGCGATTGTATAATGACTACACTCTGGATAAATTCCAAAAAAGTACTGTCTAATTGCCATAAAGTTGAAGACTCGTCGGACCGATGGAAGACCATATAAATGCTCATGTATAGAAATCCTGCATACAAGCGATAATTTACCAATAAAAGGTTTCTGCTGACGTCGTTGGCAAGATACATTTTAATATTCAGCACATATGTTTTTTCTATAACTTTGAATACATATGTCAAATTAATAAGAATAGTCATATATTATGTTTTTTTATTTGAACAATTTTAATAAGCCTAAATTCGTCTTTTTAACATCGAAATCAAATTATTTTTTACAAAAGTGACATATGTATATATATTTAAATTGTATATATATTTAAAACTTCAACCCATTAGCACCCTGGATTAGTCGATATGACGATTCAAAAAATTCTGAAATTAATATGCTGTGAACTTAAATAGGGATTATCATTAGAGAATCAGAACTCTAATCAGAAAACCATATTTAGTGTATAAAACATCCGGATTTTAGGAGCCGCGTTTACCTCTAACGTATTTTTATATAAATATAAATTTTTTTATTCAATTTAAAAAATATTTCCCTACCAAAAATGTCATGTTAAATATTGAATTAGCTACTATATTTTTCATTCTAAATAGTCCTTCTGCATTATTTTTGATGAAAAAAATTCTTACGCGAGCTTACTTACACATGTGCCTTTTATGCTTATGAATATTACTCATTATGCGTATGAGTGTTTATGTGCAGCGACATCATCACTTTTCAACGTCATCCCTAATTGACTTGATAAATGTGTAAATAGCTACAGCTACATGAGTACGAGATATATATGTATGTGCAAGTATGTTTTAAGTATAATAAATTACAGAATTTTCATGAATATCATTTTGTTTTCATAATTCACTTTCATAAACATAACGTGAAAATTGCTAATTTTTTAGTCACTCACAGCGGGGGGCATAATATCTATAGAAATATGTTTGAATATATATTTGAGTACAATAGATAGGCATTATATATACATTCTATATGTATATACATGTATATTATAAAAAATAATTTTACACATATTTCCGCAACTAATGAGCTATTTATATGACGTAAATGTATACAGTTCCTGAGAATATTAATCTGCATTGAATTTATGTAAACATATTCAAATTCCATATATAATAGTAAAATTTTAAATTGAAATGATTTTTCCGTTATATTGCAAAAAAAAAATATTTTGTTGTTATTGGATATTATTTTTGTATAATCTGGCTATTCAAAACGCCAGTTTCAGTAGAACAATTTTTCAATTCTAGAGGATAAGTAATTAATTAAAAGGGACGAAAAAAATATTTAAATGTTTCAATTACTTTCAATTAAATAATTTTAATTTTGATATATATATATTTTTATTTATTTATTTGTTAATATATTTAATTTGTTTTGTTGTTCCACAGTTGTGTTGGAAATCATGTATGGCAGCCGTCATGTTTTCGATAATAACTTACTTGTCATCCTAATACTTTTAGATTTCTCTAAAGTTTTCGACATTTTAAATTATGATATTCTTCTATTAAAACTGAAAGAGATAGCAACTCTGGAATTTCCGAAAACTTAATTTTTGGCCATACTTTTCAGTTCATTTATTAACGACATTGTTCATTGCAGAAATCCTTTTATCCGTCTCTATACTGATGACACTGAAATGAACCACTCACGCTTCATTATCGATGATCTAAAAACAATTCAAGAATCGGCTGACATAAATCCTCGTCTACGTGCTAAAAAAAATTATTAAAAGTAATTATTTTAATTACAGCAGTCTAACACCAACGAGCGGGGGAAACTTAAATTTAAATATGTATGTTTTGAATAATCTTGTGTACAAATGAATTACCGTCTAACCTGCGAGGATCACATACACTTCATAAAAATCTATATCGAACATTAAGAAATCCATGGCGCACATATAATGCGAGAAAATATCGCACAGAAAATAATCATTATAATTTGATTATTTTACTTTTATATTATTTCATTTCTTTTTTTTTTTTTTTCTCAAAATATTGCTCAACGATGGATAACTTCTTTTGTATCATTCACTTTATTAAGTCATGTAACAAAACTGTAGAAAATTTAATTAAAATATAATCCGAGTTGAGCGATACCGATCAAAGAATAATAATTATTTTCTGAGCGATATTCTTTCGCTCGCAATAATAATGATTATTATTTGAGTGTATAAATAAAACTCGAAAAATAATAATGACCATAAAAATTTCACCAAAGAAGGTCTTTGCTAAATATTTATTAGAAAACTTCAAAATAAAAGGCGAAAAAATACATCAAAGTTTTACTTTTTTTAACGATTTAATGCACACGCTTAATGCATTACTTGAAAAGTTACACAGAAAATAAAAGAAAAAGAAATTACTTAAAATTTTTCGATAACTAACACTCAGAATCTAAAAGAAAATGAATGAATGAATGAATTTTCAAAATTATTTAAATATTTAATTCTATTGAAGTAATGCAAAAAATTTATTCCTATTTTATGAAGATAAAATATTTTTGTATAGTTTCAAATTTTATTTCTACAAATTTTATCTCGTATCAGCTACTGTCGTCAAAAAATTATTTTTTCCATTTTTTCTGCTCGTGCTAATACTCATACTAAGCTTTTGACCAACGTTCTTAACATCATTCTCCATTATGATTTTATATAACCTACTCAAGGTTATTTTATGTATCTTTAATTGAATAGAATTTGCATTTTATGCGACTATAATACGTATGAGTTCATATAATAAATGTGTGTACTTAGCACAAGAAATATGAAAGGCCATCAAAATGTCATGGCAATGACATCAATACATGATATTAACCATATACTTGAAAACATAAAGTATCCACACATATACACATAGGTAACTAAATGCATCAATGAATGCAAATCTATGTTCAAAAGGCAACAGCTCTAATTATGTTGTCCTTTTTAGAGTCAAATGAAAGTTATGTGACTTTAATGTGGTGATAACACTTTCTGAAAGTCCTTGAATTTCAATACTGTTTTGCATTTAATTTTCAGGAAATGTCTTAAGCTTAGTGAAATTGCATAAACTTGTGAAATTGTGTTAGGCGAAGGAGATTGCTAATGAATTTACAGTAAATTGTTTTGTTTTTCTCGAAGCTGTTGAAGAGTGATAATTTTTAAGCAATGTAAGCTTTCACCTCTCATGCCAACTAAAATCAGTTCATAGAATTCGAAATATAGCCCAAATGGATCTGGAAGCCTGAAAGAGTATTACAATAATATACTAGCTTCCAGAAGGATACTTATCTATAATATTTATACTTTATTTTTCAGATTTATTTAGATTTATTTCTTTACACAAAATGCGGACAATATTAAACTTAGATTAGAAGCATGCTAATTTTATACTAATTCAAATGGTTTCAACAAGTACCAGTACAATTTTTAGACAATATTAGTGTTTCGTTTATTTTTTTATTGGAACCGAAAACACTTTTTAAGTTAGAGCGATTTAAACAGGAAATTCTAGTCATAAACTAGTGCTTTTACGATCAGTTAAGCTTTTAACAAATATTTGACAGCCACTGGAATCACACGAAAGCTTATTACATATTAAACAAGAGCACATTTTCAATCTGTAATTATAATTTAGTTGTCTCCCACTTATAGCTGCAAACAATCATATGAACACTCACTTCCCCTGCTAACAAGGCGTGAAAGTGGCCGCATAATTTCCACACATAGATATAAAGGTGATTCTTCCCCACACGCTAGAGTATAGACGTTAAGCGATATGATCACATTGAAACAAACGATTGAAGGAACTAAAAACACGTACTCTTAAATGTTTTTGAACAAAAAGTTTTTTGTAGAAACCTAGCAAAAATCGAGGTACTAGAAAAATATGTTATCAATAAAAAATCGACAGGCAAAAAAAAAATAATAATTTAATTTAAGATATTTATTTCGTTCTTGCAACGATAAGTGGATAAATATTGTCCGACTTTGAATACAAAAAAAAAAAAAAAAAAAAAAAAAAATATAATAATAATAATAAAATAAAATGTGCTGAAATAAAAAACGGTTTTAACGGTTGGTTTTCCACGATTTACATTTAAAAGGAACAGACATATTAAATTTATACGATACAACTATGCATATATTACATTAAGATGTTTTAATAAAATATTGGAAACATAAAAATAAAAATTAAAAATAACTTACTTTCTTTTTTGTTCTTACATTTACCGTGAAGAGAGGTATAGTCGAAGCGAAATCGGGGATCCAAATGGCGTTCTGTTTATAGGCAAACAAAATTCTTTATGCTGCCATAAAATTTGGCAGAAGCGATTTGTCGTTAGTAATTTGCTGAGTGGCGTGGGCAGTTCTTATCTTTGTAATTTTGTTGGTTTGCTTCAGTTCCGTCAATGCCATTAAAATCGATTGTCCGACACGCTTTGGGAGCTCATTTACTTGCAAGATTTTAATTGGTTTCAACATTTTTCATTAAGTTTCATATAATTTATGGTGTGTATGTATGTGAATGTGTGCTTTTAATAGCTGCCACATAATTTTTGTATGCCTAATTACTTTGTTAACACTTAAATTATGTGTTTTCGTAGATTTATATTGTAAATATATATATATATATATAACTAAATAAGAGTAACAAGAATACGATAAGCTTTCCAGTATATATACAGAGGCCAGGAGCTTCAACCTTTTTCCCTGGCAAATTTTTTTATGCGAAACTTGTGATATTGCGCCGTCAAGGCTACTTGACATATAAAGCAAAATAACGGCACCTTGCAATCCCCAGAGCCAATTGTGTTGTTTATTTTCATATAAATCCATCTCCTGAAGAAATCATCTCATATCTGAATATATCTCCGAATATTTTTGTGAGACGTCGCCTGCTTTAAGGAAGAAAAAGCTTTTATTTTTGGAAAATTTTAATGCATTTGTTTCTGGAATTAAAAATATACATAGACAATTTTAAACTTAGTTCTTCTCTATTGAAGCGAAGGCACATACTTTGTTTAAGGAAATTGTGGTTTTAATATATAACAGGTCAATTGGATATTCCTCGGCCTGACATACAGAGGGCGCTATTATAACTAATTAATTAATGACTTTCAGTTATCCCTAACCCTTAGAAGACGCGTGTGTAAATTTAACAGCCGTCGGATCATTAGTTTGTGAATTATAGCACTTTGAGTAAAGCAAGTTTTGTTATTGTGAAAAAATCGATAAAAAGGAATTTCGCGTGTTGATAAAATTTTGCTTTTCAAGGGAAAAAATACAGTTGCAGCAAAAACTTAGATTGACGGTGAACACAGTGGACGTACAAACTGATTTTTAATGACATTAATTGATATTGAAGGAAAAAAAGAAGCACTCTAAACACATCACTTTCATTTACGTGTACATCATATCATTCACGAATATTTTAATATGAGAAAGTGTGTGACGCGCAAGCTCACATTTGACCACCAACAATGACGAGTTGATGATTCGGAGCAGTGTTTGGAGATGTTCAAGAGCAACAAATCCGAGTATTTGCATCGGTATGTGATGAACCCAATCCAAGGCGTGGAAAAAGGCAAGAGTCGTCTGTCTAGGTTATAGCGACTGTATTCTGGGATGCGCCTGGAATAATTTTTATTGACCACCTTCAATGAGAAAGGACCATCAACAGTGGTTGTTACATAGTTAGTGAAATCGATGTCAAAAATTCATGCAATGAGATTCGAATTGCTTCCGAATCCACCGTTTTCTTCATATCTGACCTCCAGCGAGTATTTCCTGTTCTCAGATCTCAAAAGAATGCTCGCTGGGAAGAAATTTTTCTCGAATAAAGAGGCAATTGCCGAAACTGGGCCTATTTTGAAGCAAAGAGTAAATCGTTCTACAAAAATAGTATCGAAAAATTTGAGGGTCACTACAATCAGTATATCATCCTTGAAAAGAACAATGTGAAAAAAATAATAATAATTTTGCCACAAAGTGTTTTTTACTATTGTAGGCCGGGGTCTTTTCAATCGACCTATTATAAGTACCCCTTCATATTTTCCAACACATTCATATTTAAAACTTTCACAAATTCATTGACTTTTATTGCGATTATTTCATACTTTTGAACTTCTCTCCTTTTCGTTGCATTATTTTCCATTACAAATCGAAAAGGGTAATTAATTCAAAAAAAAAAAAAAAAAAAAAAAAAAAAAAAAGTAAATTTAAACCACCACAGACACGGAAAAGCAACAAGATATCAATTAAGCATGGAAAATGATGATACAAAAAAGTTGTGGTCACTCAATATGGCTGCAGTGCGGGGAAATGCTCAAATTACGATGGAGTAAAAAAATGTTATCGCAGCGGAAAAGTAGACTTTAGGTGTTGTCACCGAGGCCTCAACTGACTGACTGACAATGACTGATGAGGAGAACATGCTCGTTCATGTAGCTATTCTTACGGCGGGTTGATTTGTTCCGATGATGTAAAATTCAAGCGAAAAATTTTACAGCTCATGGTTAACTATATGCTTATATGTTTAGATACATACGCTCATTCATATATTCTTATTCAGAGACGGAAATGAAAACGAGCACAAAATAAGTTTTAATGAATTAATGATAGAAATGTTTTTGCGAGTGTACATGCAATGAGCGTTTCTGGGACTTGATCACCGTTAAGCGGAAATTATACTGAAATATAATTAACAACAGTTTATTTATGCAAAAATATTAATTGTTTAATTTCGTTAGCGAAAAATGGCTGCAATTTATATAGCTTTTCTTATCAGCACTTAAAAGAGAGCAAGAGAGGAAGATTGCAATAACAGTAAATTAATTAAAACTATACTGTCAAATTTACTACAAAAGTATTGTGTTCAAAAGTGTGGCAAAATACAGAAAATATTAATTTTAAATAGAAATTTATAATGGTTCAGTATAAATTTAGTGTTAAGTTTTAATAACCATATGTATGAAAATTTTATTTTTATTTTTTTTAAATTCCTTTTCTAATTTTTCAATTTAATAAACGAAAAAATATTTATTTTTACTTATTTTGGTAGAATGTATTTAAAATTTTTGCTTTTATATCCTAGATTTATTTTTGTTGTTTTTAATTTTTCTATTATATTCTAATTTTTATATTCATGAGCTCAAAATTTTATTTATTGAGAAAAAAAACATTTTTCATGAGATTTCAACTTTTTCATCTTTTTAATTAAGTAAAACATTTAGTAATAATGAATTTTATAATAAATCTGAAATTTTTCTGAAATCTAAAAATCCCAATTAATATTTGTATTAAATTTTTTTTTGAACTTTTATATTAAAATATATATGAGATTATTAATTATTTAAATATCTTAAATTTCTACGAAAATATTGTTGTTTTTATTCAGATTACGTAAGAGAATTGTCATGCCAATGTCATGTTTTTTAAAAATTGTCTGAATTTTTTTAGTTTGTATTTAAAAAATTATAAAAGTTTAATAAAAAAATAATTATATTATTAAAAATTTAAAAAGAAATATTCTTATATATCTTAATATTATTTGAATTCTTAGAGCTCTCAATTCGAATTTAAAAATTTTATATTATATTGTTAATAAAAATTTATAAATTGTAAATAAAAGATAATAATTAATAAAAAAATTCCCAATAATGTAAAAAAGTGGAGGATGGGCCATGTATAGAAGTTCACGCAAGTGAGGAAGGTTTTGGACTGTCAATCACATGGTAGGGTACAGAAACAATTATTTTAGATATGGTTGAAGAAGGTCAAGATTTTGGATCTTAGACGAAGTATCCTCGATTTGCAGGCATGCACCTGGAATGTCCCTTAATTGGGAAGGTGCCGCTATACATCTCTTTTATGTCCTCGTAAGACTTAAGGCTGACATCATCCTTATCCAAGAAGTGCGAAAGATGGTACAAAGACGGAAGAAGATGTTTTCTTGAGAAATCTACTATAGCAGTCATTTCAAAGATCGCAAATTTAATGTTGGATTTGTGGTGGGAGGGCGACTATTTTGCCGAGTCCTGGCATTGATCCCTAATGAATGAGCCTCTAGCCACACTCCGGATCAAAGCGAACTGATTTACGTGAAGGCTCTGCCGAAATGAAGGACGATGTGAAAAAACCTGCTTTCTATGGAGCCTAGAACGAACCTACGAGCACTGCGCCCGCCCCGAAGTCAAAATCGTGCTTGGAGATTTCAACGCCAGTGTAGGTAAAGAAGGATCATTATCTTGTTACAGCAAAAATACATACCTGTCCCTATGCAGAAAAGATCGATCGTCAATAAACAGAAGGAAGGTTTGACGTCGAAAAGCTGCAATAAAAGCAGACAGACAGCAGATTCTCTAATCGGCTAGCACTCATCAGCAACTCGATATAAGGGAGCTATGGAACGGAATAGCCAAACTAAAACTACCCATGTGCCGCCGCTTCGGAAAAAATTGGTTTTGAGGAATGTCGCGCTGTAGTGCACATAAAATGGTATGCTTACCTCGCAACGTTGCGGTCGGACTCAGCAATAACGGGGTGAGACAGATGGCGAGAGCATAAAATGGAAGAAGGGAAACTCATTTGTGGACAAAATAGGAAAGAGGCCAAAGTACTTGAGTATAGAGAGCTTGAGAAGCTGGCCGATAAAGGTAATGCTCGAAAATTCTATGAAAAGATGCCGCGACTTACACTGAACCTTAACAGTGTGGATTTAGTCGTGGTATGTTCACCATTCACCAGATGTTTACCATGAACAAAATTTTGGAGAGGAACCAAGAGAAAAGAACCGATAACACCAACTTTTAGTCGATTTTAAAGCTGCCTTCAATAGTACGATAATTAACTGTCCCTTGCCGCTATGTCTGAATTTGATATCCCCACAACTGTGTAAACTGACCCTGGATAATACCAGAAGCGCGTTCAGAATCGGGAAGGACCGCTCAGAGTAGTTCGATATCAAAAGCTCCACATAAAAATCCATTGGCCGTTCGAGAGGTTGCTTAAAATAAACTGAAAGTCCCTACATTTGCTGGAAAAACATAAAGACAAATACTAGAAACTGGGCGAGGAGGTTAGCCAAAAATGGCTTCAGAAATTGCAAAGCGCCAAGTCGTATATATGAGTATGTATATATAAATTAATAAACTTTCAGAATTGTGCTCTATATATTCATAATGTCAGCATTATATATGCAACATTTCGTTACTTTTCACTCATTTATAACAAACCTTTCATGGGGACATTTTTGTGAAAACAGGCAAATACAGCACACTTAATAATATATAAAATTTATCTCCTAAGAATGGTTAAATGTGGAATCATACAGCCAATTTATTATTAGTAATTATTTAATTAGTTGTGGAATTTCATTTATTCGATTTGCTTGTTAATGCGCTTTATTTACATGTATATGTATGTATGTATATATATGTTTATACGTATTTATGTTAATGTTAAAGCTTATGTAAATTCATGTAAGGAAATTATCTTATTGATTATTATATATTTACATAACTATTTACACTATTAAATACTTTAATTTTTGTACATTCTTCTTATCTTTACAGGTAAGTTCCATTCGACAGACGGGTTGCTTGTTTCAGCTGCTTTCAGGACTCATTTTACATTCGCCTCCGTTAAAATTAATTGATTTCATTGATGAGCTTTGAATAAAAAAATGTGCATAAATTTACATATCCGTATAAATTATGTAAAAATAAAGGTAAACTTATATAAACAAAACTTCAGTTATTTGATGATCAGAAGTGGTTGCCGATGTTTGACCATCAGCACACCTAGACCAAAATAGCGCTATTGTCATTCACTTAACAAATTTCAATGTTTAGTTATGCTTATACCAGGGAAACCAAATATTGGGTGGGTATCATTCTCTTTGTTATTCCTGCAGCTTCTGCAGCACTCTAAGAAAGGTCCTGACATCTTTGCAATCTCAGTTAAATTACATGTTTGTATGTAACAATTTCCTTGATAGCGAAAATTTCTAATGAGTATCATGTTTGTTTATCGATTATTACCAACCCTGAAATAGTGTCATGAAGTACCCAAAGTAGGCACAGCGGTTTATGTTGTTTGTTAGAAAAGTATAACTAAATAATTTCAGTTACTTCCGATAAATATCTTTATGATTTGCGATTTTCATGATTTAGTATTATAGGGTTGCCATTTTTTTTATTTTTTTTATTTATTTTTTTTATATATATCAAAATTTTATTAACAAAGACAATTGATTGTAAAATAAAGCATATATCTAAGCAATTACATAGTACGGTTCCTCTGCGCCATATTGGCTTGATAGAGGATATCTGGCTTTTACAAGTATTAGGTTGGAAAACATACATATATAAAAATTAAATATAAATTTAATGAATAATAGTTACTTAGCATTTAATCTGAGGATTCAATTAAGAAGCGATTCGACGCTATCTAGGAGATAGCGCTTTAGCTGAATTTTGAAACTAGATATACGACTCAAATTTTTGATATTATTGGGCAATTTATTATATTGGTTAGGTCCCGCATATTCTATTCTTTGTTTAGAAGTCTCTGATCGGCATCTAACTACTCTAAGCATTTCGCAGTTTCGCGTATAGAACACTGATTGATTTCGATCAAATCTTAAAACATGGTAGCCCACATTATTAATATTTTTATAAACGTAAATTAAAAGTTGCTTTTTATACAAGCCAACTATTGGTAATATCGATTTCGCATACTCATTGAAGAGACTTAATGTGGAATGCATTCTTGGGAGGTTAAAAACAAGTTTTAGTGCGGTGTTCTGACACGATTGGAGGGATCTTATTTCATTGCTTACCTTATGGGCATATATTATTGGAAGATATGACAAATGGCTGTGAATAAGGGACTGGTATAAGGACAACTTAACTTGCGTTGTAAGCTTATTACGAAACTTATAGAGAATTCCAATAGCGGGAGAAATTTTAGATTTTATTGCATCAATATGAGTGGCCCAAGATAAGTTTCTAGCGAGATGAACTCCCAAATATTTAACGGTGTCCACCTCAAAGATCTCCCTTCCGTCAAGAAATACACTGAACTCCAGATTTGTTTGAGGCGTTATTTGTGGTCTAAACCTGACTAGTTTAGTTTTACCTGCATTCAACACCAATTTTTGTAAGCGCGCATACTCGGAGATAGCAATAGCATCGTGTTCAGTCTGAACCTTAAGAACTGCGGGATGTTTATACGGGTAAAATAAGCTAATGTCATCTGCAAACATTACGAGACGACCATACAAATTAAGATTCTTAATGTCATTTATATACAGCTTAAACAGTAGTGGTCCCAAGACGCTGCCCTGTGGTACACCACAACTAATTGATTTTAAGAAACTCTTTGACCCATTGATCTCTACATATTGTTTTCGGTTTTCAAAATAGTCTGTTAAAAGTTTATGTTCCTTATTTCTTATGCCTAACAAGTTTAGCTTTTGCAATAAAATACGATGGTCAACGAGGTCAAAAGCTTTGCTGAAATCGTAAAACATGCCAGCTACACCAGCATATCCACGATCTAAGCCATCGCAAATAATATTGACAACATTGACATTGCCTCTTCAGTGCTACAACCTTTTCTAAACCCAAATTGATAAGGAAACATCACCTTTTCTGACTCCAAAAAGTAAATAAGTTGATCGTATATAATCCTTTCAAAAACTTTATCTATAATTGGTAGAACAGCAACCGGTCTGTAATCTTCAGCTTTCTTTGCATGAGTGACTTTTTGAATTGGTATTACTTTATGAATTTTGAGAACTCCTGGATAAGTACAACTTCTAACCATGTTATTAAACGCTTGCGTTAAATAGGGTGTTATAATATCTTTTGTCAAAAATAGTGCTTTTGGTGGTATATTGTCGTGTCCACAGCCTTTGTTTATTACAATGTTTGTCAACGCAAGTTCCATGTCTTGGGCGCTAATCTCATTCAGCATGAAACTGTTTTGAAGCTTTGTTGACATTCTAAACATGCAACAGTCATCATCGTCTCGAACTTCAATGCTGTTTTGTAAGTCTCTTACGGATTCTAGGAAAAAGTTCTTTAAAAAGTTAGCCTTATCTATGTCACACATCAGCGGAACATCATCACTGTCATTGAGCACAATACACTCTTTCTTTTTTCTGCCTAAAATGGTGTTGATAAATCTCCACGTTTTTTTTGGATCAGAGCCACATTTATTAAGCATAGACGAATAATAGTTGTTCATTGACAACTTTGTTGCACTTTTAATAACCCGGCTTATTCTCCTAAGTCTTTCACATACCTCCTTATCACGACTAGTTTTTTTCCTGAGTTTCAAAAGTTTATTCTTTAACACCAGCAAAGTTTGAATGTTCTTATTTATCCAGGGTGCTATTTCATAACGTAAAAGGGATTTATGCTCTATTTTTGTCGTAGCTAATTCTAAAGTATTTGAAATATTATGCATGAGTTCTGCTAAGGCGGACTGATCATTTCTATCATACCTATTTAACTTTTCTTCCAGCTGATTTCTAACTTTATCGTAGTCAACACTACAAACTACTCTTTCAACCAACTGGATATCCGGAAACTCGTAATCAATTTTGCATACTAAAAGATTGTGATCAGATAACGTACATTCGATAGAATCTATTGTAGGTTCCCTTTCTAAGTTGCAAAAAATATTGTCTATGCACGCCTCGCTTGCTGGACGAGTAACTAGTGTATGACAGTTGTAAAGGCCATATATGCTAAAAAGATTGATAAAACAACTACTAGATGAATATTCAGCTAATAAGTCAATGTTCGTATCACCCAAATAAACTACGGTTTCGTTAGCATTAGTGGAAAGAAGATTATCAATAAATTGAAGGAATACATTTTCAGTGCACTTCTGAGATCTGTATATGGAAACAATGTTAAGAGATTTACTATCTATCTTGATTTCACTAAGAGTAATAGATACACAATTTATATAGTTCTCATCATATATCCCGTTCACTACATACTTTAATTTCTTGTTTATATAAACCGACGTTCCACCATAACCATCCCCTCTACATGAGTGAACACTATTGTATCCCGGTATATCATAAATACTTGAAACTTCATTGTTGAACCAAGTTTCTTGAATTGCTATAATATCAGGTAATTTGGGTAAGTTGCTTAAAAAATCCCGAAGTTGGTTGAATTTACGTAACGACGAAGCGCTTCTTATATTCAATGAAACAATATTTAGAACATTATAATTAATTTTAGAAAAATAATCTCTATACGAATTTAGGCATTTAAAATAATTGTTGCAAATCATGAGAAAAATATAAAAGGGAAAATTTTAACTATCTGGTAACACTAATTTGTAATAATCGTTATGTTGCCTCACACTCTTCGTAAACAGCATCATCATCGTCGTCTGTGAGACCGCGAAAAACTTGTCTTGTATTTGTTGTTGTCGACAAGGCATGTAACAACCTGTCAACATCATCCATACACTTTATTGTTGTTTCAGGTGCTTGCTCATCTTTCTTCGCTATTATTTTATTGCCTTTAACAAATACAATACTAAAACCAACTGATTTAAGGGATTTTGCATGATTGAATAAAGCAAGTGTCTCTTTACTAAGGCAGTTCCTGACAAACACATCTTTCTTTGCTTCGATTTCCTTTAGTTTTGACTTGACTGTCATGAACTTGGATTTGCTGGTATTACTGGCGAACTTAACGATCATTGTTTTTGTTTTACGCCGTTTATTTCCAACGAAAAAAGCTTGCTTTATATCGCTTGGCTCAATACCAGCTCCTATTTCGTCAGAAATTTGCATAGCTACTTTTATTGCACTTTCATTGGGTTCGCTCAAGGTTACTCCTCTTACCAAAATATCATTTTGTACCCTTTCATCATTTAACACTTTTAGTGATTGTTTGAGTTCTGCAAACCTCTTTACGAAGATGTTGATTTTCTTTTTCTATTACGCTGATCTTCTTCTTATTTTCCTTTACTCCACATAAAATGGTGTCATATTGCGACGACATGAACTGCATTGTTTTGCTTATGTCGTCTAATTGATTTAATTTTTGTTTGATTTCACTCAACCCAAGGGATATTGTTGATTTTGGGTTGTTTTCGCAAAAATGACATACATACTTTTGATTTGGATTCTGTTTAAGATTGTTCAACTGGCGCTTATCCAGGTTTGAACATTGTGCGTGTAAGGATTTTATGCACTTTTCACACTGCACCATTTCATCTGCAATTTCTATGCGCAATTTGCATTGGTTGCAGATTTCTTTACTATTTCTGGTTGTCCGCGAGTTTCCAGGCGACATAATTAACAATTTATTAAATATTTGTTTATTTAAATAGCACAAATAATTATTTAATTAGCTGAGCTAAATTTTTTTTGAAAATTTTCCGACCTTCTTGCACAAGGTTGCCAGCCATTAATAAGTATTCGATTCAAAGAGGAGTAAAACCCTACAGTATGGACATAAAATCGATTTTATCCCAAATGTTAAATTTTTCATAGTTTACGAATAGGGTTGCCATTTTCACAAATGGAATATAATATGTGAAAAGATGTGATGTAATATTGTAATTCATGATTACTATTTCTACATTATTTATTATTTGATTCATTAAATTTAAATTTTGTAAAATGCAACAAACAAACAATTTTATTTTAAAATTACTTCATAAAAGTTCAACAAAAAACCGGCTAAATTTGCATCATGTGGATTGCTTTCAACAATAGTTGGACGACAATACCCTTACAAAAACCAAGAATTTCGACACCCAAATACTTATATTAATTTTCAAAATTTTATTAAATTGATGTGTTTCAAACCAATTCATAATTTCAGCACACTCATTTCTCTTTTTACACGAATTTTCTGTGCACGAATTTAATATAAAAAGACTTTAAAGAAAAAGTTTGTCTCATTGTAAAATAATTGTTTAATTTAAATCAATGAATTTTAGATATAATTTTATCTTATAAAGACAATACTAGATTGGCCAAGCTTTACAGGGATACAACAAGTTTAATCTTTAATCAAATCAAAGATATTTAGAGTTTAAAGTGATGTCCTTTTTATATTACTAATTCATTCAAAATCTCTTATATTAAGCTCTTAGTTGCAAAATTAGCTTTTAGTTCAAAATAATATTTCTTTCCACATAACACTGCGAGTGTTTCGAGAATTTTTTTTTTACTTTAATTAACTTATTTGATTTGACATTTTACCATATAAACGAAAAATATTTCAATAATAATAATAATAAAACAAAAGCAGTTCAAGTAATTTTATTTTTTTTATATAAATCAATAGTTTCCAATTTTTTAATTTTTTAACGTCGGAAAATTAATCAAAAATTGAGTTTTGAAAATATGAAAAGATTTTCGGGTTTATCATCGCCTACTAGTCGCTAGAAAAGCTGAAATTTTGAAAAAAGCAATAACTATGTATGAGAAAAATACATATTTATAAAATACTAGCGGACTCCAGTGTGCTTTGCTACACCTATTAAAATAAGTCAAAAAAATCTAACTGAAATGTTGAATTTTCGATTGTTTTTGGAAAACGAAACGGAAAAAATTGATTTAAATTTTTTTCCAAACTTTTTTCTATTAATTAAGTATTATTTTTATTTTTTTAATTTTTTTAATTTTCATTTCTTTCACTCTTTCTTTCTCTCTTTCAACACCACATACAACGTAATGTACTCGTATTTTGCAATTTGACATGTATTTTTTGTTATTGCATGTATTTTTTATGGGTAGCGACCATGGTTCACTAAAATGTTCATATCTCTGGAACGGCTGCTGCAATTTGATCTATCTTGTGGTTCTCAAGTTATAAGCGATCATCAAAGTTTGCATTGATTTTTATATAAAGAGATTGAGATTTTTACTGAAAATCTTTTGATACTTATAAAGTTCTATTTTCTTAAACTTCAAACTAACTCTGCGCGACTATTCAATGAAATAAATTTAAAATATTTCTGACAGAATCCAAAAATTTAAAATACTCCATTTCAAAACTAAAAATCATGCTTTCAAAAATATTCGGTTTATGGTGAAACTATTGTAAAATATAATTTGGTGGTAATTTTGGGCTACATAAATGCTGAAAGTAGTTTTTTGTTTTTAATTAGTTAGTTTTTTGTATGCTTGTATGGCAACGGGCTTCGGTTTTGCTAAAAAAAAGTGGAAGTTATAAAATATAATTTAATTTTTTGATTTTGATATTCTGTTGCACTTCGAGTAATACGAACAAACGTCAAAAAATCTAGTTGCAAACAAATTATGTGAGAAGTTGTACATTAAAAATAGTTTTTTAATGGCTAAATATACTTATTTTTATGCAGGAATTTTTCTCTCAGGTAACAGGTAGGTAGGTAGATGTTTATCCTATAGAACTATTGAAAGATCTTCATGTACATAAAGTGGTATACTAGCTTTATGTTTTATGATATACAATTGCCGGAAGAAAAGATAGACAAAGCATCTGTTAGAACACAAACTCAGATGCACTGTTATATGTACATCCTGCCGGATCGGATCACTATTGCATATATTGACAGATTTTTCAGATTTGAAATTTGGGTCAGTCAAAAAAGCGTCTAAAAACGTGAAACTTATCATTATATATGTAGATATGAAAGGAGTGATGTTCAGTCGCAATCCAAATATATTTTTGCGCCGTTATGTTACCTTAAATGAAACATGGGCCTACTACACCACACGAGTGACCAAAGAACAATCAAGACAGTGGGTTTCTCCAAATAAGCGTGCACCAAAGAAGGTGGGTCTGTCGGTCAACAAGGTCGTGGGCACAGTTTTTGGGAATGCACGAGGTGTCATTCAAATCCATTACTTTGAAACTTAGAGATAGCTTAGAGAGCTTTTAGGTAGTTTCGATATTTGTTAGTAGGACAAACGACCGCCCCATGAGGATAATGCACGGGTGTAAACGTGTGTTCACCATGGCAAAAACTTACAATTAGGCTACGAACTGCTAACTCATCCCGTATATTCTCCAGACTTATCCACCTGCGAAAATTTTTTGTTTTCAAACCGGAAGAGAATGGATGCTAAGACATTCGGATGGAATGAAAAACCATCACCGAAAAAAGCGCCTATTTTGAGTACGTCGAAGAAAAGTATTAATTGAAAGGAATACAAAATATTGAACAAAGAGATGAACTAAATATATAGAGCTTTTATGTTGAAAAGTAAAATGCTTATTTCCTAAAAAGAAAATAACTTTTATACAAAAAGTCACTAACTCATCAAACCACTCTTATTATTTTGATAAGAACTTAAAAATAGCTACTTGCTATTTGGGAAAAGTCTAAAACGAAAATGGTGTTCAGTCACTTCCAACCGAAAACTTATGTTTCTTAATTTAATATATTTCTTATAACCTTCTCTATACAATTTCGATTTTCACTTTGCCTTTGAAAGCCTTCAAGGGGTCGGAGGAAAAGAAAAGGTTAAAAATGATGTCTGACTTACAATTACTCAAAAACTCAATAGAATTGGGTGAGTGGTGACTTTTTATTCTTTTTTTTTTAATTCCCCACAAATATTGCCTCCAATGCACCTCAGCAACAGCAGCAGAAACAGAATGCTGTGAGGGAGCGATGGTATCATAAGATTTTGATGGACAAATAAGTATATTTGTGATTTTGTTTGTATGAAATATTATATTTATATTGTGGTAGGAGATGGATATGCGCCTTGGCCATTTTGCGTTTAATATTTAGTATTTTTTCTCGCCATCACTAGTTTTTGTTTGTTTGTATTTTCAAAATATTATTTCAGTGCACGGTGGAGCTTTGCCTTACAATTCAAACAATTTTGCAAAACATTAGCTGCAGGTGAATAACCGAAAGAGCGGCAATGCAATATTTACAAAAGCTACATGGTACTGGTGCAAACATTTACCATGACGCATTCAAATGAAGAAATATTTGGTAATACCCACACAATTCATATACATATATTTAAGGCTATAACCATTTTTGAAGTGAAAAGTAGCAGCAACGAGCCGTGTGCCGTTTGGTCATTTCGTTGGCCAAATATTTGCGCAATAAATTTGAACGACTGCTAGTTGGTTGCTTAAATCTACGTTAGGGTGAGCCATAAATTAACCTATCGCATATATGGGTTAAAATAAACCTGTTTTCTGAGAAAACAACGTTCCTGCAAGACAAGATATTTTGCTCAATTTGCGAGATATCGGTGAGCATCCAAAATTTCCCATTCCAAAGAAAATTTTTTTTTATTAAAATGATCAAAACTTTTTAACCATTAAAGATACAATTTTTTTAGCAATAACAATTTTAACAATAATTTGTATGTATAGAAGCCGTGAACATTGAGAAAATTAAACGTAAAACTGCAAATTTTGAATTTTCTCACTTCTCAAGACATGTATTATTTCCATTAGAAAATCATCATATTTTATGGCATTTAAGAAGAAAACTCAACCTTGAATAGTTCAAAAGTTATGTAAATTTTAATTTGAAAAATGGACATTTACTCTTATTATGGTTGGCGTTGTTGACATAAAATCATCAGAAAAATAATATTTTTATTTGGAAATAAAAAATATACAAATAATTGGATTGAAAGCAAAGGAAATTTTGCATGAAAACTGCGAAAAAAATGAAAGAGTGAACGAAATTACAAATGACATTTGTTTTATCGATAAACTGTCGACGTTGTCACAATAGTTTTCGGCAATAGTTATTTTGCGTCGGCGTGACGTTGGCGACGATACGAGTTGACGTCGACAGAAAAATGATTACGACGTCGACGACGCCAACCTTATTAAAGGTGATTGTTTGCTCAGGAAATAGGTTCATTTCAATCCAAAAATTCGATAGGTTAATTTGTGGCTCACTCTAATATACGTTGTCCATTTTCTCGTATATGTATATAATGAAGACTGTTCATTGACTACAGTTCAATGACTTTGTCGTTATTTAAAACTATATTGCCTTTATTTCATTCAGTGGTGCCTGCGACGATTGGACTGTCCTTGTGGCTTACAGCAAATAGCTGTGATTTTAGTGGATTATATATATGTAAGTAATGTGAATGTAAGGGTGGACCAAGATAAGCGATGAAAACCGATCTTATCGATTTTGTTTTTATGTAGATATTTTTTTTTTTTTTTTGAAATTTAATTGAGATTTAAGACACATTTGTAGTTGTACTCCTTCAAAGTCACATATTAATGTATTAAATATGATTTATAAATATTTGAAGATATTCGGAAAGGTTTTCGAAAATTTTAAACTTTCGGACAACTTCTTCAGTTCGAAAAGTGGAAAATTCTAAAAATAAAGAAACTTTCATAGTAAATATTTAAAAAATTATAAATTGGTTGAAAATATTAAAAGAAATTGACTTTAATTTTTGTCGCCTATCACTTGTCCGATAGTATATTTTTTTATTTCTCTAATACAAACACAATTCAAATAGGGGTGGACAGGATTTAGTTGAAAGAAATATCACATTTTATTTGCGAAGCAATAATATATATTTATGTGTATATACATATATATATTTTTACTTTTTTTAAGTTTATTTTGCAGTTAAGTGCAGTTTTATTGCAGCAAAAGCAGCAAACTGAAATAAACGAATGAAGCGCTAACTTGAGTATTGAATAAATGGTAATGGCAGTAAAGCAACTGCATTCAATATAAAACTATTATTTATATACTTTATCAGCTCATAATAAATGCTCAGTGAACTCTTAGAAATTGTTGCAGAATATTTCAGGAAAGAATATAAATTTAAATATAATAATTCAAAAAAATATTAAAACTATTAAAATTTGAAAATATAATAACAACGAATAACATTATTCTACTAATATTTTATTTATTATAATTTATTTATATAATTTATTTTAATATTTAAATAAATAGTTATCTAAAAAAGTACAAAATGGAAATAAATATGTAAGAGAAGTTTTCTATAAAAATTTAGCGTAAAACAGATTTTTATGAAAGTGATAAAAAAGGAAAAGCAAAAGGTGAATTAATAATATTGGCGTTATCATTCCAAAACTGCTCTTTTATGCCGCCAAAAATTATGCTTAGAAAGTATCACTTTATCACTTCCAACCTACTAAGCACATAATTACCCCAAACTGCAACCCAATTTCAAGACCACATCATAATTTTTTTTTTTTTCCTAATAAAGTTGCACAAGAAGCAAAATTTCCTAACACATAATAACATATACATATATGCAACGATAGCAAAGTGTTAAGATGTAGAAGAAGAAGAAGAAGAAAAATACATAAAAATGAAACTGTTTGAAAGAGTCTGACCGCAATTGTCCGACAATTACAATGCAATTCCATTGCGAAGACCACAATATCATCACTATTTCATACCTATATCTGTCTACACATACTAGCATACAAATGCACACTAACAATTGTGTGCACACCTTACCAACATTTCACGTCACATTCAGTAAGCCACTCCCTCCAATGTCTTCCTCTCCTCTGCCGTGTAGCCTTCAAAATCCATGTGCAAACCCCTGAGTGTCATCTTACAGAAATAATTTCATGCTGCCATGCCATACCTTGGCTGCTTTGTCAGTAAAGCTGACCTATCCAAGCCAAAATAATGCCGTCTTTGTTGTTTGCTAACCGCAAAATGTCAGTCGCAAAATCCCATTTCGTCTGCAGGTAGCTAAGGGTACAAGTTAACAACGGAGGGATAACAAACTGAAAACATATTGTACCGACAATAAAATTTTTGTGGCAAAAGAAGGAATTTTAAATGGGGAATATAAGTAAAAGGATAGCAAAATATAATTGTTTTTTACAAAATGAATTTAGACAAAAATAAATAAAAGCAAGAAAGAAGTGTTGTCTTCGGATATGTCGAAGTCTTCATACCTTCTGGTGCGGTTTAATTATTGTTATGCTTTGATCATTTGTCTAAGCATCGAAGAAAATGAAGTTCTACACTCATAAAATAAACTAAATATTGGTACTGAAAATCATCGTAATCGAAATTTTTAATTTGCAAAATTTTTTATATGTTCCGAGGCATGGCTGCAGACCATTGTTTTTTTTTTTAATTTAATTTGGAATTTAATTTTTTTTTGTGAAAGGATTAGAACTAGAAATCCATCGAGATTTGATAGATAATTTACTAATTATCTCATAAAAAGGTCAATACATAATATTTTTTTCAACACATACGTAAACGCTGAAGCGATTTTAGGTCGAGTTCCTCCTCTAATTTGTGGTTTTTGCATCTTAATGTTTTATCAATAAATGGAGGGACCCCTACAGTTTATTAGAAGCCGCATCCGAACAATTGATAGCTTCTTATGAGGAGCTAAATTTCATGTCAGAAATGCACTCCGAGTGCTTGACGTTTCCTGCCGAGAGACGACTTTATTTAGAATTAGGAAAATGTATTTTCTACAATTTTGGATGTTGCTCGAACCTGGACTCGAACCCAGGCCTTCCGAATTGTAGTATGCAATGCTCCGCAGCCGGCTATTGCGGTCAGCGCAATACGGACTTATGTACGTAATTTTCACTCAAAAATCACATTCCAAAACATTTTGATTTTGAAAAATTGAGTATTTTCATTTATCTTGTTGTTGTCTTGTTTCCACCTTGCCTTTGACTTTGTAAATATTTACTTATGTCGCCACATAAACGCATACCTAGGCGACCATATGAAAGTTAGTTTATTTTTTTTCGTTTCAAAACATTACCTTCGGTTTGTTTTACTTAAGCTTTTGAGCTGCTATTCAACTATTTTCACAGAAATACTTGCCCAACAATAAAATTGTAAGCATTTAAATTCCTTTTATATATACACTAACTTATTTACTTGTGCTTATACAGTGAGTCTTTTAAATATTGTCGGGCAGATTTCAATTACTAAAATATGAATTTACATATGTATGTGTAGGAGGAACATAACATTGCGTATATATGTATGTCCATATAAAGAGTATCGCAAAAACCAATGGCTTTACTCGCTTTATCCATTTTTAACTTTTTCCAATTGCTGGACGCAACGCAGCTCAGTGGTCGGTGCTCAGTGCTTGGTAGCTTTCGTCAATTTTGTGCTTTTATTTTGCTCTTCCCTGTTTTTTCATTTTGCCGTTTCCCTCTTTTACTCAAACATTATTTGTTGCAAATGATAATTAGGTTAGCATTTTACTTCTTAATTGTATTGCGGCTGGTTGCTGTCCACGCCAATTCACATGTGTATGTGTGCTTGCCAGTGCACGTGGCTGATTAGAATGAGTTTTCGCATTTAACACCACAATACTCGTAGTTAGAGCGGAAAAACATGCAATTAAAATTTGGTATACGTAAGAGCAAGTATGAATATGCAGGAAAATGTGTATAAGAAAGCATATATTATAAAATTTTAGTTTATTTTTTATTTCATTTTATTATATTTTATTTTATTAATTACAAATTTGTGCAATTTTTTTAGATGTATGTGAATATGGTACTTAGTTATATAATTATGTTTCTGCATTTATGTTGCTTGAAACTTAGGTTAATTAAATTAATATGAATACCAGTTTGTTTTGTCGAAAAGTAAAAACAAAAAACCTGTTTTGTAAATATATCCATTCATAACTTAATTTAAAAGTAAGATCTGTGCCAAGAAAAATTAAATCAATGCAAAAAATTACAGAGAGCTTAATTGCTTCTCACAGAAGGTAGCCACTTTTAAAAATTAAAACTCTCACTCCATTTAACTGTTTATGTGCACCTAAATTTTATGTTACAGCTACATAAAAATGTATCTCGTTGCATACAATAAATGTTTTGCAGCATAGTTAGATTTTTGCTTTTAGACGAAAGCAAATATTTAAGAAAAATCTAATAAAATATTTGTTCTTGCATTTATAAAAATAAAGGACAGATCTTATTGTATTCTACAGTGAAAATTTCTAACCGATCGGCTATCGTGACGATATAAAAAGCAACGACAACTGTGCTCTTCAAACGAGGTTATTAGGAAATAACATTCAGCCGTGGCGCTCTAAAAATAATAACAACATACGAATGGTGTGGTGGTGAAAGTAATTATCATTCTCGTTATTGGTGGATCGCTATACTAGTAACGAACTGATAGGATCCCATTCTATTTCATACTAGTTTTGAACTGGATTTTTGCATACTAGTCTACCTTTTCACTGTAAAGAGTATATCCAAATGTATTTTTTTTATTTTTTTATTTGGTTACTTCCCGGTAGGTAGGGATTAGAAATGAGTGGCCCGTACTACTCGCATGCTCGATTTTCCTCCTGACACCTACGGACTAAACCAAACCTCCTTCGTACGTTGGGCCTGTGAGACCTCCGCGTGACTATCAATTCCGATATTACTTCACGGGTAGGCATTGGCCGTTATTCTATCCCGTCACTCGACGTGCGATTTTACGACGCGCTTTGCGCTCTTCTTGTCTTAGACGCTTCATTATTTCAGTAATGATATCTACGCACTTTGTAAATGTATGTTCTCTGTCTCCTAATGGCAATGTAAACAGCAAGAATGGTCTGCGTGTGTATACTTGTGCAAATTATTGGCGGAAGCAGCCATGCCCGGTGATGAACTGGGTGCGGTTATAGTTGGTTTCACCAAGCTGTCTTTCTATCCATTTGTGTATACTTTGAATCAGCATCTTCGTCCATTTTCCTTTTGGAGACGAGTACCACCGTTGTTGCAATTGACTTATGCTCTGTTGCATGCTTTCTATATGATTACTTGGATTGCGCCTAGCTTCTGATGTCGCTTTTTCTGCTATATCTACTGGACGTCTTCCAGCTAACAGATTTGCAACTGATATTGTCCGGCACGCACAACAAACCCTTAGCGATGCCAATCCGTGTGCCGAAGATGGTGGTCCATATGTATGTATGTATGAATCTGTGCTGCTTATGGACTCCGAAACCACTCAACTTCTTTTACTAAAATTTTTATTTTCATTGGAACACAGATAGTTCAGAGGCAACAGGTCAAAACGGCGATTATATCCAGTTGTTTGCAAACTATGCCCATACTTCATATCTTAGTGGGAACAAGCGTATATCAAAGTAGCAATATTTGGCTAACTCAGAGGCAATCATACCTTTGTTCGTGGAAGACTTCGAGTAGCGACTAATTTCTGACGATCTAAATATGCAATATGCAAATTCTTAACATTTGAAGCACATAAATAGAAATATGTGGATAGGATGTTAAGCATTTTGGATAAATTGGATCATTTTTTCCCTTCTGTTTATAAATTATAATATTTAAATTCAAAAAAATAGAAAACCGTCTACAAAGCTTGGTTTGATTTATATTATTTAGTTTTGTTTCACTTTTTTATATTATTTCATATCATTTTATTTTATTTTATTTTTACATCGATAAAATAAAGTGGATTTTCAACGTTATTTCCTTTACCACAGAAAATTTGCCAATAAAAATAATATTGTGCATATCAATTAAACGTGATATCCAATGAAAAATATGTGTACTATATATGTTTGTGCGTACATAACACACATATCGCAAAAAATAACTATAATCAAGCATTGAAAATAAACTTGTATGCATATTTATCTGGAAATGTATGTATTCTTTTGGCAATACAAGTAAATATGTTGGTAGAAAAATACTAAGCCACAAATCGTCAAACAATTATACCAGCAAGTAACCAATCACAACTGTGTTGCACAAATAGTGAATATCTCAATTACCTGCGTATGAGTGTTGAAGTGCTTAGAATGCAATTTAAAATATTAATTATAATATATTATATGAATGATATTAAGCTGAAAAATAGTTCCAGATAAGACACTTTCTACAAATACTTGCAATAAAATTTGTAAAATATTCTATTATTTTTGAAGTGAATGCATTGGAATTAAAAAATGAATTAATTAATAGAGCATTTAGCTAAAATAAATAAATAGAGTATATTGAATTATATAAAATGAAGGAAGTTTGATAAGGAATTATGTATATATTATTTCAGTTGAAAGCACTTTGTGTTTATTCCAAATAATGTACAAAATTTTTTATTGTAAGTATAGCTATACCTTCTTATATACATAAGACTTTAGTTTAAATTTACTCTCTCTCACATTCAATATTGATATATTTATATTCAAATACAAATACAACAACAATATGTTGGCAATAAATAAAAATCCTTGAAGCGCATCTTCAGACCTTCGCAAATATTTATTTTACAATAAAATTCATCAAAATAAAATTTGCTTGCTTGCCAATTTATTCTAGTCATAATATTTACACCACAAAATGTGAAAAAATATAGAATATTTGGACTATTAAAATTTTTGCAGCCAAAGGACAATTTAAAAAGATTACACACTCAATGAAAATAAAGATATAAGTTTAAGATTTGTAATTTACAATACATTTGTATATTATACATTTACAATAATTTTGTGAGAAAATTCCGAAACTGTGTAAGCGTAAATAATTGAGTAATCAACTGAGGGTCGTTTCAAAATTTAGTTTAAAATGTTAAAAAGTATTAATTATGTCTTAAAAATAAAAATTTCTGTTAATAAACGCGAAGTAATTGTTTCACGTTTTCTGGAAGTAATTTAATTAAAATTAATGGGTTAATTGTTTAAATGCTAATTACGTGCTTGTGTGGACAGCACTTAATTTGTTTAGTAGTTTTTCATATACACTGAAATACAAAATGTAATATTCAAACGGAGCAAAAAGTCTACAAGGGTTTCATTGCCATTTTTCTCGTCGTTTTCGGCAGAAATCTCATAAAATTACCTTTAAGGGGCTAAGTTTAAAATGTTGTGATGTGTTGTAAGGTGGTTAAAAAAATATATTTATTATTTGAAAGATTGGTAGAAAATTATTTTATATCGATAGATGTTAAATAGCCACTTTATTCTTCTGACAATTTAAAAGGTGATCCAAGTAGAGGTACTTTTTTCAATAGCCTTTTTTGACAGATCACGCGTGAGTCGTGTCAAGCTGCCATGTTATTTTTGTTCAGTAAGTTGTGAAAGACATATGCCTGACCAACGTTTACAAATCATTCAACTTTATTACGAAAATTCACGTTCTGTAAAGAATGTGTTTCGCGCGCTTTGCACAACTTATGGTCAACATAATCGTCCTACTGAGCGTACTCTACGCAACACCATCACCCATCTTGATGGAATATACCTCGCTCAGTACGCAGTGAAGAAAATATAGCGGCCGTAGCTGAGAGTGTACACGAAGACCATAGAGAGACTATTCGCCGCCGTTCGCAGCAACTCGTACAGACGTATGTGACTACTTGGCGCATTTTACATCGATATCTTAAATTGAAAGTGTAAAAAATACAGTTTGTATAAGAACTGAAGCAGCTCGACCTTCCCAAGCGACATCGCTTCGCTCTATGGGCTCTCGAAAAGCTGTAAGAAGATCCAAAGTTTTCGAGCCAAATTTGTTCAGCAATGACGCCCATATCTGGCCTCGACTCAGGCCTTGGAGCAAAACATTACCTTTGTCATTCGCCAGTTACCAGTCGAAATACTCGAATGAGTCATCGAAAATTGGACTTAATGGAGATAATCTTCAAAAAAATAAATGCTAAATAATGTTCTTTCGAAGAGTAATAAACATTCCCCATTAAATTTGAATTTCCTGTGTAGGGAACATCGAAATGGATCACCTTTATTTTCGTTTCACTTATCATTTCTTTTCAATAAATAAATTTTTTTACGGTTGCCTAATTAATTCTTAGACCATTTGTAATCAATTATTTATTAATTACCTGCTAATTATTTGAGTTTTCCAGAACGTATTTTTTTTTAATAAAGTTTTAATCCCTGATATGCTCCGAATTAGCTTATTGGGCTACTGTGTGAACAGTGCTTAAGTCACACACCATTTGTTGTTTTTAAAGATTTGCAATAATAAATAAATATTGAGATGGGATATTTCTTTTTCTCTGAATAATTGACTGTTTGATACTGTTTGATTGAAATATTTAATGAAAGACTGCGTTTAAATTATTAAAGTATTGCCACTTTTTCCACTTAAAACAATTGTCCTTAGAATATATATAGATTTTACTGTCACAGCCAGGAAATAAAGTCAAAAATATAGAAAAAACTCAAAAGAACTTAGAAAGGAAGCAAGATATAACAAAAAGTTAAAACTTATAGAAATAAGCTAATCTTTTCTTGTTGTTATTGTTATTGTCTTTTCTTGTTATTATTATTATTGTGCTATTGGTTTTGTCGTTACTATAGAGGTACCAAAAGCTCGTAATGGCACATTCATATAAATGTTACAGCTTAAATCTGAGCCTGTCGGGGATGTCAAGTGAACGCGAACGAATGTGTGTCGACATATAAGGCCAAATAAAAAGATGTACATATGTGAACATATGTATATGTATATGTATTACCATTCAATAATGCTATAAGAAGGGAACATTTGCCTCTAGGTGAATCGCGTAAGCATTTTTGTATACATATGCTCATATTCATATTTATATGTATATGATTAACCTTTAAATTCTTCCATACTTAAATGCCAATAGCAGTTATTACAAGGACGATAAATATATAAGTGGCATTCAATTATATGTCTTTTCTCAGCAGAGCACTTCTTCGCCTATAGACATTACGTATAAGAATATGAAAACCAGACAAGAAAACCTAGCAGAAACTTGTGAAAGAAAACCAAAATTTTTTAAATACAAACTTCTACTCACATAATTTTTCCAACTCTCCATTGTTTTTAATTTCCATTTTAATAATTGAAAAAAATTCAATTTACTTATTTTGTTTCCCTTCAGTACTTAATAATCATAAAATACATGAAAATAAAAAATATAATAATTCTGTTGTATTTTATACCCTCTTAAAGATTGTACTAAGTTCACAAAGGTAGTAAAAATCATTGCATATTTGGGTATGATATTTATTAATATCTTTGGAAGGTTAACACGGTTACAGTGAAATATTTTCTATAATATACTTCCAAGTGCTTGCAACAAGATTTGTTTAACTAAAAATTCATAAAAATTCCTATATATATATATATATATAATAAAAAATTGGGTGTTGTACAATTCCATTACGTATATATATATATATATATATATATATTAGTTTAATATTTTCTGATAATTAAGAAAAAATTCGTTTACAATTTTTATTCGTCTGTGATAATACTTGCAGTAAGTTATAGGAATTGGAAAAATTGTCAACATACGATGATGCCGTGATTTAGTCAACCTTTTATATATATAAAGAACTATCACCGAAGAAAAATATACTGTACGGACTAGAGTCGCGTCGAAATTAGTATTTTTTCCTTGATATAATTCAAATGCATAAGGAAAACCTGAGTTTCCACACATGACGTAATTTTTAAAACCCCTGGATATGGTTTACCCTTTTGGTATATTTAGCAAGATAATCTTCCTATGAATAGCAGAACACAGGTTCCTCGAGGTAGAGATTTTTATTGTTTCAATTAAAGGACGAGATTGAAAATTGTGTTATTGCAATAAGAAGACATCATCATAATTATCGAAAAAATGTCTAAAGCATTTTAACTACATTGGGGTCCTTAAAAATCTATCTAAAATATGTTTTCCCACAATGTTGCCCCCCTACGCAGCCACATGCAACCTATGGCTTTTTGTAATCCAATTACCATTTTTATTTCCTCATTTTTAGCTGTTCTAAAACCATATACATTATTTTGAACCGTATAGAAATTTGTATTTAATATCATTTTTTTAAAAAGTTAATCAGGAAAAATTATTCAAAGTATTTTTAAGGCTCAAAAATATTTGTTGATTGCTAAGATTCTGTTTCAAAGTGAAAACCAGGTGCCATCAAAATCGCTTCGGTTCCATTGAATTTGCATTCTTGGTGTTAACTCAAAACTTTGATAAGATAACATGTCACCCTCCAGCTATATATCTTTATCACTACCAATGTAATTCAAATTTTGAGGATTTAAAAAGTTTACGTTTTTAATAAAACTGAAGAGTCGATATTTATTATCTCATCAATAAGTATTTCCTCATCAAGATGAAGTTCATTAATCAAGTCTTCAATATCTGGACAATAAACTATCATTTTCATCCTCAAAAACTGAGACGCTTGGGCTTGGGTGAATTTTTTCCAAAATTGTTGGTGTACAGTTGCGCCTCGAAACTCGGAATGGTCTTAAATTTTGTTTCCATTCACATTAGAAAAAAGAACGATTGTTTTTCACTTTGCTACGCAAATTTTGAATTTGAGCCGAATATAATGCCGCGATTACTGGCAAGTCACAACCGATTTAAAATTTTCGTTTAATTGCCAGATAACATTTAGTTGTCTAATTGATAATTTGTAATGACTTAATTTTTATTTTTTTTATTCTAACATTTATTATTGGAACAACATTGGTTCGAATTTCGTTATAACTTTTCTCAAAAATTTAAAAATAAAAATTTTTGAGTCTCTCTCAAAAAAGTGCATTGTTACTATTTTTTTAAATTTTATATAAAACAAAAGACTACTAATTCGCTTATGTAACCAAAAATCAATTAAACATAATAAAGCTTTTTTTTAACAAAAATCCAAAGCTTCTTAAAAAAGAAAGTTGTAAACGTGCAAAAAATAATTGTACGATATATCGATATTGATTTACATTTAAATACATTTTTATTACTGACTGTGAAGATCCGATAACTAAAGTTGAAAAGATAAAAAAACATATATTCTGGCGACAGCAATAGCCGAATGGTTAGCACTGTGAACCTACAGTTTATCCTAAGCCACCTCAGAATGCCTAATGGATTTTTATGATTTCTCTATATAAATATATACCTTCTATATTTATAAAATTCTCCTGTCACATTCTTTATCCTCGAAATCCTCCAAATCTTCTTTACCGATTTTAATCAAATTTCTCATATGCATATAACGGGTGATCCATTTCGAAGTTCCCTACTTTTTAAGGCTAAAAACAAAAAAATCAAAGATATATGAATGAATGTTTATTATCGTTCGAAGGATCATTCTTTGGCATTTAGTTCCTTTCCACCTGCACTGGGCTTGTAACTTATTTTATATTGTTGCCCATTTATGTTGGCACTCAGAAACACTTCAACAACAGAAACAACAACAATGAAAAATGTATATGAATTGTGAACGGCGCTGAAGTTGATTTGAAGTGAGCAGAGCGCTGAAGCAAGGAAATAATGAATAACAATAAATTACTCAAGGTATGAAAAAGAGAATAGAAAATCTTTATTTTGTTCACATTCTAATGTTGACACGTTACTAGCTTTGTACTTTGTACTTTTGCTTTGTACTTTTGCTTAACGATCGCCACCCATCAATCCGGCCATTACCACTTACAAACATACATTTTCCACAGTAAACTTTTATACATATGTAGCAAGTAATAAAAGGCGATCCATTTCGGGGTTCCCTACTTTTTTAAAGAAAAAACACAGAAAATTCAAATTTAATTGGGGATGTTTCTCCAAAGCCTGAGTCGAAGGGAGATTGTCCGCATAGACTTTAGATTTTACTATCCCCACAGAAAAAAGTCTAATGGTGTGATATTACATGATCAACCGGCCCAAAACATGAAATTATCTGCTCACCGAAGTGTTCTCTCACTAAATCCATTGATTGGTGCGATGTGAAAATGGCTCCTCTTGTTGAAACCAAATGTCGCGGAAATCACGAGCTTCAATATCGGGCATCAAATAGCCGGTTATCTAAGCGCGATAAAGGTCGCCATTGGCGTTCACGTTCCGGCATCATTTTTGAAGAAATATGGACCGATGATTTCAATGGCCCACAAACCACACCAATTCGTCGTTTTTTCTCAATGAAATGGCAGCTCTTGAATCTCTTCAGGTTGCTCTTCCTCCTAAATGCGGCAATATATCTTATTTACATACCCTTTGAGCCAGAAATGGGCCTCATCGCCGATTAAAATTGGGCTCGAAACGTCGAAATGGTCGAGCGGCTTCAGTTCTTGCACAAGCTGTATTTTGTACGATTGCAATATGTACGATGCAAATATGAAATATTTTCCAATTGATCGTGGTTTCTTTCTCGTTTTACATACACAAAACCATACTTTTTTAAGTCCATAACGGGTGAAAAATTTTTTATAGTAACTTTAATTTATCAAATATCTTCAAATAAGAAGTGGCATTTTTCTAGAAAACTATACAAAAATTAAAGCAAATTTCGTTTTAAGAAGTTTGATTGCTTTTATTTTTTAAGCAAGGAAAACTACAAGAAAAAAGTCAATGCGGTATTAATTGTACTATTATTGTTGTATAATTTGCACAAAATGGACTCACTTAAGGTCTTTTTATATACACTTTTCATCAATTAAGTAATTTTCAAACACATAAAATTCAACTCAAGATTGTTCAACTTTGAAAGGTCATTTCTGATTAACATGTTCTTTAATTTTATCGCGGCCTTTTCTGATGGCTTAGTGTATATAAATATAAAAAAAAAAAAAACAAATAAACAAAGTTTTGATAGCTACTTTATTTCATCCGGTATGTACGTATTTTGAGCACTTTTTTACCGTTGTGCGACATTCTTAAAGATACACTTGAAGGTTGATTTCTACGCACTTGTAAAAAAAAAAAATTTTAAAAATTACATAATCAGAATAAAAAAATATTTCCTTGCTGTTAGATACTGTTATATATCATAAAATATTTGAACACAGAAGAATTTTATTAGCTCAGAAATTTGAGCATCACTTAAATATCTAAAGAGGCTCGATTTTCATGGCCTTGAAAGTCTGAACTTTGTTAGTATTATAAAAAAAACCCAGCATACTTACACACTTTACTTTGTTTTGAAAAAAAAAAATATAAATATAGAAGATAAAAAAAGAATTAAGTACATTCATTCGATTATCATGGCCTTGAAAATCTGAACTGTGTTAGTATTATAAAAGCCAGCTACTTACACACTTTACTGTGTTTTGCAAAAAACTTATAAATATAGAAGATAAAAAAAAGAACTAAGTACATTCATAAACAGGCGTAACCAAGCAATGACTCAATATAATAATGGTAATTTATTCACCAGCTTTTCGGTCATACCTTTGATGGCAATAATACACTTTGTACAATAATGAAATTCTTTGACAAAAAAAAAAATTATAAAAAAAAGAAAATGAATAATTCTCTATACTTAATGAATAGCAAGCTAAAATTTGTAAAGTAATTTATTTATCTATCCCATCGAAAATAAAACTAATTTTTGTTCGTTTTGTTTAACTTTATTTAAAAACATCAACTAAAAATCTTGGTTATCTTCAAAACAAAGATGACATTTCCTGTGCATATTTCCTCAGTGCCCATTTTCGTAGCACTCAGGATTTGTGACTCTTAAATAAATTTTTTATTTATAACCACAAATATGAATGCGAGTTAAGTCACAAAACCAATTTATCTGATTCTTTTTAATGAAATACATTTATGTTTCAAAGAAAAATTAAAGAGTTTATTTGGAATATTTAGTTTGAAAAAAAAGTGATTTTTCTTAGGTCCAGAAAATATTAGAATCTGATATAAATACTAAATAAATCCCGATGTGAGTACAACTTTAAACTTAGTGTAATTACATTGCTTTGATTGAAAGACGCTTCAGTGATTGACATTGACCTTGACAACAGCCCAATAATACATCAAGTTTTGAAATACGGTAAAAGTGATAATGGATTTTTGAATCAAAATAATAATTTTCCAGCTATCCTCTTATGAAGATTGTAGATGGCTGCTGAGCCTCATCTTGTTTGCCCTAGAAGTAAGGTTGTCAATCAAAAGTCAGTAAAATGTGACTACGTAAATAAATATGATCATTTGTTCTTCGCGCTTAATGAGCTTAATAAATAAAATTTATATACATAAATATATTATGTGGATTAGTATAACATACTCGTAATTTTGTACTTAGATAGATGTTGAATATTCATATATTTCAACTAAGTAAGTCTTTAATCTTCACACGGAGGGGTTTGAATTCAATGACCTCGTACGAATTATGCTTTTAGTTAAGTTGAAAATCACCAAATTTACTTAGTGCCTTTAAGCATAAATTAACATCATAAATATGTTGTAAATTGCTTCTCTCGGCAGCTTAGTGCTAGGCAAGTACAAACATAAGTGCATATAATATATGCTTATTTCTATATATTGTATAATAGCTTTGGTATATCTATGTATGAATAAATTTATGTACGAATGAATTCATATAAAATAGAAAGAGGGAGTAAATCAAAGTCAAAACTTATAAAAAGCACTTCAAAATTGTATATTTATACATATTGTATATATATACTTGTATCTGTACATATGGCTATATCTGAATTTAACACAGAAACACGCTAGACTTCAGAATCATCACATTACATTGTCACCCACATATGAATATCAATATAATATCCTTGCAGGGAAAAATAATAGTTGTTAACTAGAAATTTAACTAGTTTGCCATGCAAGAGCTGGTATTTTTAACACCTTGATATCTGTCATTTATAAATATGTGTTGAAATTCGAACCGCAATTTAACGCGCTGCAGTGATAATTTCTAAATACTAGGCTATCGTAATGATATACATTTATTTTACGACATACTTCACAATTGAACTGAGCTTATTAGAAAATGAAATTAAGCCGTGGCGTACTAAAAATAATAGCAACATACTAATGGCGTAGTGATGAAAATTATTATTATTCTCGTTTTTGGTGAACGGCTATACAAATAATGAACCGTTATGGTTCCAACAATTACTATTATTATTATTATTATTATTATTAGGTACATGGAAATATAAAGATTTGCTGTTCAAAAGTTGCAAATAGTCTTTTTGTAGTAGTAAAAGGTTATTGGATTGCAATTCTGTTTCATCATATATTCTTACCAGGTTAAAAGCCGCCTGGATAATATATATGTTTTTATAATTTCTTTACTCTTCAAGTAAAGTCAACGTTTATTATTTTCTTTCTTTATTTTCATCTATTTTGTTTTGGTTTGTCAACTGATATCGGTAAACTTCCAATGAAAACTAGATAAGGCAACATTCTGATTTTAATTCGCACATTAATTGAGAACGAATCATCCACTTTTGGCGCAATTCGCGCTCAAACATTTGTTTGGCAAAATAATTAATTCGGCATGTATTTGGAGTTCAAACAAATCCATTAATCATCCTCAAAATTTTCCGTAGCAATTTTTTTTTTTTTGATTTGATGCCAAATAGCATTTGAGCGTTGACAAGAGATCGAAGGAGATAGCAAATAAGCAGTGCCAGACAGACAGAAAAAACTTTCGATAACCCCTGCTGAGAATCAACAAGACACAACAAAAATGATTTAAATGTCCTTTAAGTGGAGGACTTAATAGGCCCGCTATAACAATACCGATCAATAAACAGCAACAAAATGTATTGAAGTAAAAAATATATAATAATATGCTATAAGTATGCGTATGACATATGCGAAGCTTGTTAATAGCAAGAAAAGGCAAACCAGTTTACAGCTCATCGCTTGCTCCTCTCATCTGTTTGCTCCTTTCGCATTACTCATACATGATGCAAATGTAACCGAGAGTTGATGACGTTATGAGCAATTGTCCTTGCAAAATCACAGCACGATGTCTGACTGTCTGCTTGTCTACGTTTTTTCACTGAATATTTGGTTGGCTGACTGGCTGTCAGGCTGTTGTACTCATTACGCGCGCCGCTCACTGCTCATTCTCTGTTCATTTTGGCCTATTGCTTGAATATTTGCGGCTTCTGGCTGGCAGTTAACTGTTGAGTTTCTCAGAATATTGTCGCTGCCTATTAGCAACAAAACCTACATAAGAAAAGAATCCCCTCATTTTCTTCCCAACTCCCTGCAACTTGCCTAAGCCTTCCGCTTTGCGTGACATCTCCGTAAGCTGTCGCGTCTGAATCTCATTTTAGTTTCTCGTTGGTTGTTCGCGTTGTGATAGCGGTCGACCGACCAGCCGGTTAGCTTCTTGCTTGACTGCTGTTGAATTTTTATGTTATTATTCTGAGTAAATGTTGAATCTTTTTCTTTATTTTCCACCTATTTCTCTATGCATCACTGCTTCCATAATTCTTTATCTTTGGCGAGATGGTGTCACTTTGTGGCTTAATTTGTGTTGCGCATTTTTGTTTTTGCCATTGTTGCATTTATCTCGCTTATTCTTTTTTTCACATTTTTCTAGCAATTCATTTAAATTTGTAAAAAATTTAAGGGAATTATAATAAATTTTTTATCAACTACCAAAACCAACCGGGAGCTGTAGCGTAGGAAGATAAACATGTTAGGCTGGGCAACTGATAGCTGAGGGAAAATAAGTTGTTATGCTCATTCTATCTCATCGTCACTGCAATTGTAGCGGACCTGATTGCCATTATCATTTACATTTCAGCATGTATAGTACATAAATAAATAAATAATTTATATTCCTGCTTAAATATGAATAACGACTTGGCATAAACAACCACATTTCCAAATCGCATATCCTTCCTTCCCTCTGTCCTCGGCAGCATCGTAGAGATTTACAAGTATGGAATCTTCTGTATTTTACAGGAAAATGTCAAACTCGCATTTACCTGTCAATCTCGGGGTTTGACTGTCAAATAGAAAATCATAATGGCTGCCCGCAAGTTGACAGGCAAACTCGACGATGCGGACATCGATGGAATGAAAAATTTGAGCAATAAATATGGAGGCAATGAAACAATTAACAAATAACAGAATGTCGCACCAAAAGCAGAGCAAAGAATTTGACAATGCGAATCAGGATGGAACTAGAGAAATTCAAAATGCGAATTGGGTGGGTAATAAGAGAATAGCAAAGTCTTAAAAATCAGGTGATCTCAGCTGTTTTCGAATGTAAACAAAAAAAAATGGCGGATTCCATACTTGTAAAGCTGTACGATGCTCGGCAGCATCGGTGGAAATTGTTCACAAACTGTTTGCCATGATGTGCTGTCATTTGTTCATATTTCTAAACTAAATTAATTTTCGAAAATTTATAAAAAAAATATGCATTTATTTATGCGTGTGGCATGCATCATTATACACAGTGTTAGAATTGTGAATTTATGCGTTGACAAATTAAATCTTAACAACAAAAAGTCAAATTTATTTTGTCTGCGGTTACTCCAAACATACACTGGGGTGCTCTTTGGCAATTGTAAATGTCACCAGTGAGAATTGCTTAATTGTATTGACAGTTAGACTAGCGGAGAATAAAACCACAATATATACTTTATAAATTTTAAATTTTACTTTAATTTAAAGTTAATATATAAATAAAATATAATAAAGTAAATATAATTTTAAATATAATTTTAATTTAAAATTCAGTTTTCATTTGAGTTTCATTTTTAATAATGTTCTTCTTTTACTTAGTTGCTGTAAGCATCATTCCAACACAGTGTAGGTCTTCCTCTTTCTCTGGTTCTACCAGCGGATACTGTTCGAATACTTTCAAATCTGGAATGTTTTATTTTCTTTTCTTTTTTGAAAAGTTCTCATGAATTCGAGGAGTTATGAATTAGCCCTGCGCACTGCTTAGTCTGCATTACTTGCTGTCAACCAATCCCAGATGATCATAAATTCCCTGCAAAATTATCCTTTCGAAGAGTTCTAAATGCGATTAAATGGTGAATATTCAAAAATTTGTATACACAAAAGTTCAAAAATCGAGACGCAAAAATGATTTTTCCGAATAAATCGCTTCCAGGTAAACTTTCAAGATAAAGTTATATATTATATCGTAAGTTTCTTCTCTTGGTAAATAAAAAAATTTCACGAAAAATTATTTGGTTCGAATTGGTTTAACTTTCCCTTTTAATGAATTTCTATTTGGCAAATGCTCAAACTGACTGAAATCGGTAAAAAACATTCTTAATTTCCTAAAAAAAAAAAAAATACTTCGTTGTTAGTTGTCTTAATATTTTTCTTTTAATATTGTTCAGCCAAAATAAAAATGAAATTAGAAAATATGAAACGTAGTTTTTAATATAGAAAACAGATATCTAAAAAAACAAATTTTGAATTTTTTTTAATCTATTACCTCCAGATATGAAACATTAATTTTTCTGTGATACTAAATTTTCATTTTCAGTTAACTTTAAGCCAATATGACTTATTTTTAGTATCACATTCCCGATTTTTTCCTAGTTTCATAATTTCTCTTTTCCTAGTATAAAGAATTTATGTCTCAAACCTAAATGGAAGCTCAAACCTTAACGGAAGGTTAATTAAAATTCTTCACGATGTGAGCAAGTGTACGTGAAATCCAAGAAAAACTAACCAAATTCCAAATACAAAGCTCAATATAAAGGGAATAGCATTGAAATTATATAGGGAGTAAATTTTGCTTGAAATGGTTTGTTTATATAAATAGGAGAGATTAGGATGAATCAGAGCAAAAAATGATAACTCGATGTAGTGAATGTATATGTAGTTTTATTTATTTATTTTCGCACCAAGCTAAATGAAAACAGTTAACAAAGTTACTTTTATTTGGTAGTAATTGTAGTTAAAAATGCCTATGTGTTTAGCTGTCCGTGTGTTGACATTTGGAGCGCTTGTTCATTTAACAAATTTAATTGCTGACATGTTTATTTTTATTCATGCATACGCTCAACGCTGTGCCGAATTCATACTAGTTCGTTATTTCTGTAGCAGTTCACCAGTAACGGGAATATTAATATTTTTACCACCGCGCCATTCGTTTCATTTCCTAATAAGCTCTGTTGAAGTCCGCAGTTGGCCGTTGTTGTTTATATCACAGCGGTAGTCTAATGGCTTAGAGATTATCACTGTAGCACATGAGAGGTTCTCGGTTCGATTCCCGCTGCAGGCAAATTCATTTTTATTTTTATTTTTCGTCCATTAGATATCAGTTCCTTACACGGATACGGATACGGCATAACTACAAAAACAGATACGAATGTGTGTAAGTTGTGCTTTTAAATCCCTGTAGGGAAGAAGACTAGTTGTTAACTAGAATCCTACTGGTTTGCATTTTTGTACACCATATATTTCCCATGTAAGGAACTGATATCTAAAGGGCGAAAAATAAATATTCAAATAAAAATGAATTTTCCTGCAGCGGGAATCGAATCGAGAACCTCTCATGTGCTACAGTGATAAGCTCTAAGCCACTCGACTGCCGTTGTGATATTAACAACAACGGCTAACTGCGCACTTCAACAGAGCTTATTAGCAAATTAAACTCAGTCGTGGCTTTCTAGAAATAAAAATAACATACGAATGGCGCGGTGGTAAAAATATTAATATTCCCGTTACTGGTGAACTGCTACAGAAACAACGAACTAGTATGAGTTCAGCCTATTTCGTACTAGTATTTAATTAGAATATTTGTATAATAGATTACGATATACAAATGTACATACATATATATGTTACATACTATAATTTTGTGTGTGCAAAATTAGTTTTCAGTAGGTTTATAGTGTAAATAAATGTTGACGTATATGCAACTTTATTTACACATTTTGCCGCAAAATGATGCCACGATCTTGTCACACACACACACAGCGTGTGTATAAGCGAAAGTAAAAGTAATAATAAGATAAAGTCCAATTAAAATCCAGCAATTAATGAAGCAAATTGTTTTCATAGGTAATGGATATTACAGGTTTCCGTCATTGGCCTGAATTCCGAATTCCAATGTGGGACGCCTAAAGTTATGGATGCGCTATGCTAAGCTTTTAGAGCTTTGGTAGAGTTGTTTTGCCAATTTCAATTAAATTTGGCCTTGTTTTTTTTTTTTTTTGTTCTTTTTATATAAGCAAAATTATATTTCATTTCCAGTTTATTTGAATGTGAAAACAGACATAAATATTTTAAGGGGAGATGATGGCTAGAATTTTCAAAGAATCGATTTTATTATTGTTGAATATTTCGAAAGTATAGTCTTTTAAGGATATAATATTACAATTTTATAATTATATCTACATGTCATTGAGAAGGTGGCGTCCGCTCGACCTCATACTCTTCAAACTCTAAACTCGTTTTTCTCAGAACCTTTTTATGCACGGCGCAGATAAAAAAAAACGATTTATCCGAATGATCTGAAATTTGAACATGTTATTCAGTGCACTAGTAAATATGTCCCGTGTAATAAAAATTTTATTATCTTGATAACTTCTTACTTTTTTAACTCAAAAACTGACAAAATAAGCCTATTTCGGTTATCGAAATTCAAAAAATCACAATTTTTTCAAAAACATATTTTTAGTCTGGTACAGTATATAGTTACACTTGTACAAATTAATAGAAGATTATTAGTGTTTGTGTTTCAGATAAATAAAAAAGCCGAATTTTTTTTAGAAGATCAACTTCAGAACAAATTTTAAGATTTTTAATATTATTATTTTTTAATTATCTAAATGTTTTTGTATTCAATAAAATTGTAAAATATTCTACAAAATTTAAATATTGTTGTTTATTATTATCACCTAAAATATATTGAAAATGCCTGAAATTTATGATCTCTAGACTACCATTTCCCCTTAATGATTGATGAAAACTTACCATATTGATGGAGGTGTTTTTGCCATTTTGTTTAATAAACCACTTGAAGGCGTTTATAATAAGAGAATAAGGATAAAATGTCGATGTTGCAATTTTCAGATATTTAGTTTTTATAGGCGGCCGCGATAGCCGAGTGGTTAGCATTGCGTACTGTCATTCGGAAGGCCTGAGTCAGAGTCAAGGTTCAAGCAACATCCAAAATTATAGAAAATAAGTTTTTCTAATTGCGGTCGCCCTCGGCAGGAAATTTCAAGCCCTCCGAGTGTATTTCTCACATAAATTAAAAGCTCCTCACAAAAATAGATTAACCTTTCGGAGGCGGCTTAGAATAAACTGTAGGTCCATTAATTTGTTGGTAAAAACATCAAGACGCAAAACCACAAATTGGAGGAAGAGCTCGGCCGAAAATCACCTCATCGGTTACAAAGCACTAAATATATATATATAATAATTTATAGAAACATAAGTAACAAATATATGTGCTTATATAACTAAAACTATTCATAACTATTCATGAAGATTTTGTTCATTAGTGCAGTATGCAAATTGAAGCTTACGCACACATCTATAACTACACTTATCAATTTCAGACACATGAGGATTAGCATAATACTCATGCATCCGTATGTTTTAATATCCCTGTAAACAGCGCGACTACTCCATGAACGCGTGAAATATATACTATGCGCGAACAATGGAGTAAACCAAAATCAACCATACAAAAAATATGGTCCAATTAACATTGTGAGACCATATACTCCAACATAACCTTCGAGTATTCCATGAAGTATCTATAGGAAGTTACTTTTGAAAATACTTTTCAATAATAATCTATGTAGTACCTACAGGTAAATTATGGAGTATCTGCTAAAAATTTCATTCTATCACACTTTTTACTTTCGGATACAAACCGGTTTGGTGAAAAAATATAATATAATATATTTGTAATGTATCTGTATAAAATTCTCCTACAGTTTTGGCCCTCGACCTCCTCCAAAAGGGCTGGACCGATTTTAATGAAATTTCGTATATATGTATATTCGTTAGGTCTGCGAAAAAGGTTGTACCTATTTTCAATGCCGCGAAGTGGATCAGGGATGGACCCATTCGAAAAAATCCTATTTATTCCTCGCTTTACTTGAAATTTAGTACACAGATAGATTTTTGCTTAGATTGTCAGGAACACTACCCTTTCCAGAAAGTGGACCATTCCGAAAAACATACTTATAGTTATTTTGATTTGAATTTCTTTCTTCCAGGAAGTCGACCGATATATTTGGAAAAAAATTATATATATCGTTCCATCTGGTTAAATAATTAAATGATATTATTAAAAGAAATAACTTTCTTTTCCGGAATTGAACCGCGCGCCATATTATTAACATAGAATAAAAATTTGACTAAGTATAGAAAGCCACAACAACGTGAGGCCGGGCTTGCTAGTATACATATAAGTTTATATTGATAGTAATAATTTATTACTAAGAAATGTATAACAAATTTAAGATTGCGTATTTGTTCTATATTCACTTGAATATTATTATTAGCTCCAACTCAACTCACCAATGAAACGATGAAACGAAACTCAATTTCAGTTTCAGGCAACTTCGTGTAGTAGTAATTGCGCACGTTAAAACACGAGCAATGATTGGCTAACCACAAACTGATGGCGAGACGTCAGTTGGTCCAACCCTGGCTACAATGGATTAATCTAATAGGTACTCCAATGAAATATATGGTCTACAAATACTTTCAGGATTCCTAAAACCGAGTAATCGTGTTTACTAAAACTATCTAATACGAATACAATGCAAATTGAAGAGATACGTATTTGATTTAAGCTGATTAACTTCTCGCGATGTGTATGAAACGATATTCATTGGTGACACAGCCGCGGCAGAGCAGCAAATAAAAAAATTAAAAAAATTGTACGGTCAAGTGAAGAAGAACGGCCGTCTAATAAACAAATTTAATTAGATCACCCCAGCGGCCAACAATAAAATGAATGAATAAATAAAAATAATAAAAACAACAAAAACAAAGTTTAACAGTCCTACAAAAAACCTGAATCTAATTAAAACTCAATGAGAAAAAAATTAAAAAAAAGGAAACCAGAGAAAAACTTTCACTTTGAGTTATTTACGAAAGGACTTTAAAAAAATATGCAAAGAAGATGTCTAAAAAGTACATTAATAAGATGGAAGCTTGGGAGGTGAAGCAATAAAAAAAGGAAAATAAAATGAATTTGCTTGCACAATTTCGCACTCGACGCGTATCGTTAGCAACTACCAAAGACGAAGTGAGTCGAATGACGTTTCACGTTCACGGTGAATACACGCAGGCCAAAAACCTTCCATGCATATACTGAATACTGAAAAAACGCAAACTAAATAAATAGCAATAGAAATTGGTTCTTTTTTTGTGTAAATGTTCTTGTGAGTTGTGTCAATTATTTTGTTCATTTTATAATATAATTTTAGCTTTTCTTCGTGTCCAGCTTTTTTTCTTGACTGTCAGCTGCCAAAAGTGCATTCAAGTGCAAGCGGATATACGTCTGAATGGAAGTAAATATGTGTTGCATTACATTTTAAATATTTATATATCTACTTTAATAAAAAATATCTTGAGATTTTTTGTGGAAATCAATTTCACGGAAACTAATTTTTTTGTTCTGATTAATGAAATCACCGCAAATCTACCTCTACTGTACTACTATAAAACTACATAAAAACGCAACCTATATGTATTCCAAGGCAATACACCATTTACGTCTCTCCACATGTCAATCTTTACTCAAATTAATTAAACGAAATTCTAGATATATACACTTTTCTTATGCGACCACAATCAGATAAAAGCTCAGCTAGTTTATAAATTGGACCTTTGCGCAACCTAGATATCACATCTCCCAACTGTCATCAAGCAAGCAGTCAATGAGCACGTGTCTTGGCTCATACATCACTGATGATGGTAATAACTTGTAAGTCGTAAATAATTTCGTTTATTTAGAAATTGACATTAACACCAACAAAACTTTCAGCCTTGAAATTCTATGTTTTCCAATGAAATCCAATATAGAAAAATTCTTCCCGAATATATGTGATATACAGGGACATCAACATAGTTCAGCGAATTCAGAGTCAAGAGTATAGAATAAGAAGAATTTCGTCTTATAAAGGGTGTTTTTTATAGAGGTATAGAACTTTAAGTTGGCATTACTTTTCAAGATGGCGACCGATTTAACAGCTGTCAAGTGATTTATTCTCAGTTTGGTTTGGTAATTCATCATGAATAGACTCACGTAAGGCGTAGTTTTGTCGAATGGGCCCAAAACGAGATTACCGTTGTTCCCGATTTTCATAAGCGAATTTTTTTTTGCGATGAAGCGCACTTCTGGTTGAATGACTACGTCAACAAACAAAACTGCCGCATTTGGGGTGAAGGTAATCCTTAAGTGTATGTTGAAACACCGTCACGTCCAGAAAAACTGACTGTTTGGCTCGCTTTATGGGCTGGTGGAATCATTGGTCCGTACTTTTTCAAAAACGATGGTGGCCAGAACGTTACAGTCAATGGTGATCGGTATAGAGCCATGATTACTAACTTTTTCATTCCTGAATTGAATACCTATGATGTCCAGGAGATGTGGTTTCAACAAGACGGAGCAACATGTCACGCAGCTCGTGCCACAATAGATTTATTGAAATATACGTTTGGTGACCGCCTAATTTCGCGTTTTGGACCTGTTAATTGGCCTCCAAGATCTTGTGATTAAACACCGCTAGACTACTTTCTGTGGGGCTATGTAAAGTCATTGGTTTATGCGGATAAGCCACAAACGCTTGACCATTTGGAAGACAACATTCGCCGTGTTATTGCCGATATTCGGCCACAAATGTTGGAAAAAGTCATCGAAAATTGGACGTCCAGATTGGACTACCTCCGCGCCAGCCATGGCGGTCATATGCCAGAGATCATATTTAAAATGTAATGCCACAAGATTATCTTTCGGATAAATAAAATTCATGTCAATCGAATAATCCATCGTTGTTTTATTGCAACTTAAAGTTCTATACCTCTATAAAAAACACCCTTTATATTATGCTGAAGAGCTGCACTCTATAAAATTAAATTTAAATTTTAGAGACTATTTGCAAACATAAATGGCGAAGTGAAAGAGTATTTATTCTTCTCTCTATGTCTCTACTTTAGTGTACAATATTTTTTTGGAACTCATTGGCCGGCTAATTTAGGTTTTTTTGTTTTCTTCGTTGAATTTCACTACCGCAAGAATGCTAAGTCCAAAGTGATACTTGCACTGCACTATCATTTCAATACATTATTATATATTAATTTATTTTCGCCTTTTTTTAGCCCTCACCTTCAAAATACGCGCATGTAAATTTGACAGCTGTCGGATCATTAGTTTTTGAATTATAGTATTTTGAGTGAAGCAACTTTTGTTATTGTAATAAAAAGAAATTTCGTGTGTTGATAAAATATTGCTTTTTATAGAGAAAAAATACAGTTTCCCGACACTGCCCTAGAAAATCCAACCACCAAGGATTGGTATGCTAAGTTTAAACGTGGTGAAATGAGCAGTAGACGCCCAAAAGAGGTTTTTACCGACGGTAATATCAAAAGAATCCATAAAATAATTTTAAATGCATCCACTCTAAAAATATCAACTGTTCATGTACATCATATCATCCACAAATATTTTGGTATGAGAAAGCTCTGTGTAAAGAGCTCACTTTTGACAAAAACAACGGCGATTTGATGATACGGAGCAGTGTTCAAGCGTAATAAGACCGAGTTTTTGCGTCGATATGTGACAGTGGATGAAATATGGCTCCACCATTTTACTTCGAAGTCCAAGTGACAGTAATCCGAGTAACTGCACGCGATGAACCCACTCAAAGCGTAGAAAAACGCAACAGTTGGATAGCAAGGTAACGGTGTCTGTATTTTAGGATGCTCACAGAATAATTTTCATTGACTACCTTGAAAGGAAAGATCAACAAGAGCGACAATTACATAGCGTTATTGGACCGTTTGAAGAACGAAATCGCCGAAAAACGGCCGCATTTGAAGGAAATGCACCGTGTCTCAAGTTAGTGAAATCGTTGGTGGAAATCCATGGATTGCGCGTCGAATTGCTTCCGCATCCACCGTATTCTTCAGATCTGGCCCGCAACGACTACTTTCTGTTCTTCTGTGATCTCAAAATAATGCTCGCTGAGAAGAAATTTTCGTCGAGTAAAGAGATGATCGCTGAAACTGAGGCATATTTTCAAGCAAATGACGCTATAATCAGTGGTACACCCTTGAAGAGAACTATGCTGAATAAAAAAATGAATTTTGCCAAAAAAATGTGTTTTTCCATGACAGGCCGCAGACTTTTCAATTGACCAGTTACTTCCAATTATATTGTTTTAAGACTTTTGTGAAAATAATTAGGTAAATCAGTTTTAGCTCTTCATTACGATAACAATTAATACATATTTTTCGTGAGTTTTCTTAGTATAGTATTAGTAAGTAATGGTAAAAAATTAATATATGTAACGGAACGGAGAAAACGAAAAAAGAATACTTTTAATGAATATGCTTATTGAGCAATCTCGAATTTAAAGTGTTCATCGTATTTTTAGCTTTCAAGTGAATTTTTTTAAAACTTTTGATATAAATCAGATGCGAATTATCATTTTATTTTTTAATCCCATTATACCATTCTATGGAAATATCCATATTTATTTCTATGAATGCTGATATGACAGTTTGCAGGATGCAGCTACGTAGAGGATAAGGAGAAGGCGGAAGAGAAACAAATTCAACAGCAATTGTCGGACAAAGAGAGCGGAACAAATATTAGACGCTTAACGGAATTGCGCTAACACGCTGGCTTTATATAATTATAAACATATACTTACATATATACACTTGTATAATGAATGGCATGAAAAAATGCCTCAATGTTTTACCAAATCTCCGGTAATTTTTCGCTAGTTGTTGGTGTATGTTCGTGTGTGCGCACATGTATGGCTAAGTTTGTGTGAGGTACTTAAATTCATCCGACCTTTTACGCGGCCCTACATCCCAAGATTTGCACTTTCATATGCATGCAAGCAGTCATGCATACAAACATACAAAAAAATATTTATTGTATTGAGTTCTAACAAAACGCTTCTACAAATTTTTTCCGGATGTGTGTCTATCGTTATACCGAAGAAAAAGTAATTTAATCAAGGTATTAAAAAGAGAATAGAAAATCTTTATTTTGTTCACATTCTAATGTTGACAAGTTACTGGTTTTACATTTGTACTAGAAAAACTTTTACTTAACTATCGCCACCCGCCAATCCGGCCTTTGGCACTTACAACCATACTTAATCCGTAATCGAAATAATATTGTGCAAATGTTTCTTTCCTTCCAGCTCGCTCCCATTCTCTTTCTCTGCTTGGCTTATAAAATCGGCTACAAATCAAACTGAAAACTTTTATTTTGTCCTATGATTTTTGAACTTGTGCCCTAATTCACTTCGGATGATGTTGTTATTGTTTATATTGTTAATACTGTTACTTTTTTGTAATAGATCCTGTTATTATTAATTTCAGTATACTTTAACAGTTATTTTTACGTGCAATTTATCTAACTTATCTTTCACCTATTTATTAATAAGTGTCAGGAATTTGCAGACTTATCACTCACTAGGTGAGCTTTAATCATTTAAATAGCACGAAATAAAGTTAGGGAATTAAGAAAATGTAAAATAGTAATAAAGTAGGAGGTAAAAACATAAACCATTTTCAGGCAGCGCTTAATGAATTATTGCCAGATTTTTGAAACTCCCTTTTCATCCTCATCAAAGCTATGAGTTTTTGTACTTCAGATATTTAATCAGTTTATATTACTTAACTTTGATTTTCGAATGACTAGGGCCCTGTTAATGATTTAAAATATTAACATTAAAAATTTTGGTATCTTTCTAAAGTATTATTTGATTTCCAAAGGAGGCCGTTTTTAAATTAACAAATTTTACAAAAAATTTAATGTAATTAAATTTTTCTAATTTTATTTTGATTTCACCTATTTTATTTTAAATTACTTTATTTCAGCTAATTTTTATTTTATTTTTTAATTATTTTATTTTCTTTCATTTTATTTAAGTTAATTAATTCATATTTTATTCTACTTTATTTAATTTTATTTCATTAAATTTATTTATATTATTTCTTTATTCTATGTTATAATGTTTTATTTTGTCTTATTTTGCTTTATTTTAATATATAGAATTTTATTCTACATCATTTTGTTTTATTTTTTTAATTTTCTGAGCATTAATTAAATTCAATTTAATTATATTACTTTTTATTTAATTTAGTTTATTAGTATGTATTTTAATTTTGCTTAGTTTGTTTTAATTTATTTGACTTGATTTAATAAAATTAAGTTTTTTTTTTAGTTTGAGTTAATATAATTTATTTGAGTTTTATTTATTTTTATTTTATTTTTACATTTATAGATTTATTATTATTAATTTTTAAATGTACATGTATGTATATTAATTAGCTGTATTCTCGTCAACAGATGCCTGCATTAAAGTAAAGTTATGCACCTGTTGGTAAATATGGAGTTTTCCAATAAGAGTGATATGATTTCTTAAAAAAACATATTAATAGTTAAGGAAAATCAAGTGTTCTTTATTTAATGTGAAGTACCTTCGGTACAATTAAGTTTTGAAATAACATCATTCAAATGGCCTTCACCACTTGTTTTGCAGGAACGAATTCGATGAACCCAATTTTTGAGCACTTCTTCCACTAAGTCAAGTCGTACGTCATGAATATCACGTCCAATATTGACTTTTAAAGCTTGAAGAGAGTCGACGCCATTCTATGTCACAATTTTCTGAAATAATCGAATCTCCAAACCTTTCTCGCAATAATTCGGTTGTAGTACGTGTTATGTGACACGTAGCCCCGTCTTGTTGGAAGTAGACGTTGTTTAGATCAACTTCTTCCAATTGTGCCCATAAAACGTTGGTGGTCATCGGTCTATACCGCTCTCCATTAAGAGTAACGGTGCTACCAGCTTCATTTCGAAAGAAGTACGGACCGATGTGCCACCAGACCAAAAACCACACCAAACTGTCAATTATGTGAATGCAACGGACGTTCATGAAAAATTTGTGGATTTTCTTCCCACCAGAATTGATAGTTTTGTTTACTTACCGCACCACTCAGAGGAAAGTGAGGCTCATCGGAGAAGATGATTTTCTTAAAAAAGTTGCAATGGTAGAACGATTATGTGGATAATAATATTGAATTATTTGTAAACGTTGTTCTTGTATATATTTTAGCATGATGAAATTTTAAGCATTACTGAATATATATAATGAAAAAAAATTATTGATCATGACATATTAAAAATAGTCAAAACGATGCTTAAAAATCATATCATACCTATTGGAAAACCCTTTATTAGGTGTTGGCAGAGGTTGTCTCACTGACCGTCACTTCGCTATAAGCCAACTATCTTTTTTACCGCTTTGCGAATATGACTGCGGCCATCAGGCTAATCTCTTAATGAGTTTCCTGCTCGCAGCGCAATATATTTTCTTAATTTTATCTGCGCGCTAGTTGGTGACATTTTAAGATTCCATTAAGCTATCGCTGTTAACGGTACATATGATTTTCTTTCTATTCTTTGAGTTGGTTCTTGCACTCTGCAAAGCGAGAGTGTTGCTTATGAAAATTATGGCTTTTTAAATGGGCGAAAATTACAAAGATATGAAGAAACGTTCCAGTATGGTAAGAGTGAAACACCGTTTTAGGGAAAAAAAAACAATTAAATTAAAATATTATATTAAACTTGGTGAGAAAAGAAAAGGAAAGGAGAGTAATTCAAAGCAAAGTGAATAATGAGCTGCAGCCTACACGTAGCCGCGCGCTTTAAGGTCTAACAAGTACCAAAGAGGCCGTTTTTACAAGTTTTTACAACTTGAAAAAAAAAATCGACAATTGACTAATGCCCCACAGCGTTTAATTAAAGTCCAACATTTGACTTCATACTAATTCATTTCGTAAATTTATCGTCTTGTAAATTACCAGTTGAGTTGCAGTGCTGAGCCAAAATTAATAGTGCAGCTGGAACAAAGGTGGCAAACAGCGGCACCGCCTGCCATTTAGCAACATAACAAGCAACTTGGCTTGTCGAAATGCAACAACAGTAAAAATAATATCACAAACAGTTCACCAACAACCTTCAACGAAGAAAGTGAGGCAGCACAGCGTTGAGAGCAGAGGCAAATTTAACTGAAGCCAGAGCCAACTAAGTGGTCGAGTGATTATGCAAGAGTAAGCAGCTGGCGAACACTAGCTCACCGATTTACCACCAACTCATAGGCGCACCTGTGACCGGGCCTTCAAAAGAGGCTCAGGTACTAAAGTAGTGACTGCAGTGCTGTTGGCGTGGCAGTCGCTGGCTGGTTAGTTGGCTACTTTTTGTGTTTATACACACACATATATATATATACACATGCTCATATATGTACTACATATCACAATACTTCTGCCTACACCGAAAGTTTTTCGATTTTCTGCTTGAAATCCTTTTCCGGAATTTAAATTTGCTTACAAGCACACTAGTGAGCGGAACAACACAATCCAACGAACTCTTGCATATGCAAAGGTGCAATTGAATGGTCACACAAGCTCACAAGCTCACAAGCTAACGGACGGACGCACACAGGCGGCGAGCAAAGTAAGCAAGTAAATCTATAAATGCATGGACGAACAGGAACAGGCTTCGTTAAGCTTCGTCCGCTTTGGGTCCATTTATGCTTTTCACTTTTGCTTGACTTCAAAAAAATTCTGTGCCATGCTGTTCTATTCCTCATTTTCTTTATATTTTTGTTGTTGTTTTTTTTCTCCACTTGCAATTACATTGTCGAGAAGTCAAGTGTGCCTGCCCGCATTATTATTGTATTTTCGTTCTGCTTATATTACCGTAATGCTAGCTGTTACTTTTAGCTTACTGCATTGTTGTTGTTATTTTTACACTGGTTGTTTGCAAAGCTTATGGGCGTACGTTTGCAACTGACGGTGATTTAAGCTCAGGAAGGTGATAAATTTTGTTAAAATAGTCGCACACACAGGCATAAAGACACGAAAGGTGATAGCGAAAGAAAGGGAAAGTAAAGAGAAGAGCAGAGAAATGCGTGAGTGTTTTTGTGGTGAAAACACGAAAGCTCTTTCCATTTAAATTTTTGTTATTGACGCCCAAAAGTGTGTTATGCTAATCGCTTGGCCTATTCATAAGAGTTTTGAAATATTTGTTTTATTTTGAGGGAAGTCTGTTCATACACATACTTAATTAGTTAATTGTGCGAATTTTAGCAATAAGACTCCCAATTGAAATTTTTTTAGCCTTATAGGGACTTACTCCGAAAAAAACATATTTGATGATAAAAGCAAAGTTCAGTGGAGAGGAATATTGACATGAAACCAAAACTTTAAAAAAAGGAAAAGAATTCTTGGATAAATTTAATAATTAATTAATTATTAATTATTAATTATTATATTTATTGCGAAAATATATTTTATAAAATATGAAATTGACCAATTTGTTTTTATTTATGGGATTAGGTGGGTTTGAAAATTAAAAAAAAAATATTTTTTTTTTCTTATTACATTGTAAAATTATTTTAAATATTCTTCTAAAATTTTAAATCAATCGGAGTAAAATTCTAAGAGATAAGCCCTTTGGAAATTCCGCCCATCATGAGGAATAAAAATTTCACAAAATACTGTTTACATATGTATCTTTGACATGGTGAATTGTTGAATATATATGATTGTATACAAGTATATAAAAAAAGTGAAAACTCTTTTTTTAACCTCTGAAATGTGTTAAAACCGAATTCAGTTATGATATTTTAACCTTATTTACCTCAGACAAAGCAGCTATTCGAACAATCATTGACTATTTATGGCGAAATGTAAATTAATAATTAATTTAAAAAAATTTATAAAATTTAAATTTAAAAACAGTTAAAGAAATAAATGTTTATATAAGTATAAATAATAGAGTATAAATAAAAAAATAGTATAAGAAATATATAAGATAGAAACTATCATTAAAATGAAGTAAGATTTCGTAGGTACCTAACACTTACAAAAGTTTGATTTCCACATTTTTTTAAACAGCTTTGCTAACTTAATACGATTGTACCTCAAAAACGTTACTAAATAGAGCATTTTCTATACAATTCCTCCATACAATGATATAAAACAGCAGCAATAAATATATACGGAACAAAAGTATTCCATTTTTTTTTTTGATTCGTTATTTTTTGAATTTTACAAAATTCTTTTTAAAGGGTTAATTAAACTTTTAGACTTTATGACCTTGACCCAAAGTACTCATACACGTCATGCGGAAATTTTAATCATTCTCATCACAAATTTTCAAACAACTAAAATCCTTCAATCGCCTGTGGTACGCCTAATGATTTTAATTTCTTCATTTGCTCTTTTGCCAGCTTGCAATGCTGACCGTTATTAAGTCAGAAACACTGATACTCTGAGATATTTAGCTCATTTCGTATCATTATATTTTTTATAAAACTTATATGCTTTTTATATCTTTCATGTACATGAAGTGGTATATTAACTTTGGGCCGAAGAATAGTACCAGAAGGAGGGGAGATAGACCCACCCAAATGTACACCAATTGTATCAGAATCACGAGCTGAATTGATTTAGACATGTTCGTTTTTCCGTCTATCTATTTAAACGCAAGATTGTCCCGATAAGATCGGACCACTTGCATATATACGACCGATTTTTCATATTTGAAATTTTAAGTCAAAAAAGTACCTAAGAATGTGAAATTTCGTATACTATACATATATGTGAAACTGCATATTGGTTCTGAAAATCATCGTAATCAGACAAATATAACATATAGCTCCCAATACCGTTACTGTTTCGAATATTAGAATAATAAAACCTCTCGTACTCAAATAGGTATGTATTTTTCAAATAACTCCTTGGTTAGCATACTGAAACAAACCCAGAAAATCGACAGCAGCCCGCCTGTTTTGTGCGAAAAAGAACTACCTAGTTCTTCAAACTGAGTTCACGTCTTCCTTTTCATCTGCTCGCGCCAGCGGTAGCTACCTCAGATATTTTTAAAGTAGGATTGCTTTCATCCTACAATGACGACAAAGTGAAATTTTAATTAATTGTATGATTTGATATTTTATTTTATTTTGATTTTATTCGAACATATATATATATATAATATATAATAATTTGTTTAAATGTTAGTTACTAATAGTTTTGTACTACCTTTTCTATCTCCAGCGAAATTATTGAATATTAATATGACACTAGCATCCATACACTCGGCCGTGTATCGAATACAAAAAACCTGCTCTATTTTTTCAAAAGTCATATCATAATATTATACCTCGCTGCAAATACAACAACAATAAATAACTATTGAAAAAATAAAAAATAAAATATGAAAAAATATATATAAACATTAATATGTATTCTTGCCCATTTATTGAAACCATCATGCTTCCAATATTAGTCATGTGTGTATGTATAAACGAAATTTCTGTGAACAGAAATGTTTATTTTTCATATTTTTCTGCTGCTGGCGTTTTTGCACAAAACTAGTTATAGCTTCTATAAATAGCTTTAAAAAAGATGATAAGGTGTTTTTCGGTCTCCGCAGTGAAATTGAATATTAAGGAAATCTAGTAGAAATATAGTTTATAGCTGATTTGACAAAAACTTTTAGCTTAAAAATTAAATTATTTTTTGGCAAATAATTACGCATTTGAAGAAAAACTTAAAATTATCCTCCAAAAAATATTAAAGTTACAAATAACAAGCCTTAACAAGATATTTTACGCTGGGATTGTTAGATAGCTTGAAATAAGAGAAGAGCAGCTGTGTTAATTGGTAAGAATAGCAGCGGTCTTTGTTTATTGTCACTGAAATAAAGTGATTTTATGCATATATTACTAATAGTTTGTCCCCGTATATGTAAGAGTGCCTAGGACACCTCAAATGGTGAAAATAAGCTGCGAAAAACGCGAGTACTCTATGCACGCGTAAAATATATACCCCAAGCGGATAATAGACTATTCGAAAACCTACCACAATCCATACAAAAAATATGGTCCAATTAACATTGTGATGTCCTAGGGCTGGGCCATATAATCCATCTCTGCATAAAACCCGAGTACACTATAGAGTACCTACAGGGGATTATATTATGTAGTATTTGCGAAAATGACATCCGAGATTTTTTAGAAATATTTAATATATTTTAGTTTGAACATTTTTTCTATGTTTTTGCATTGAAATATATTAGTTAAACTTCTTCACGTCTTTTCTGTACCAGCAGAGCTTACAAGCGAAACGAAACTGACTCAGTTTTCTGTATACGAGTATAAAACGTATTAATGATTGCGATCGATAAAAAACGAAGTCGTGCCTCTGATTGGCTCAATGTGTGTCGTGTATCTGATTTGGCTCAATGCTAGAGCATAATATAGCAGTGTAAAGAGAGATCCAAAACTTATTCTCATCCTATCATTGACGAGGCTGAGTTTATACAGCCATGCCCATCTGACCGTATGTTTATTTGTCTGTTTGAACGCAAACTGTTTCCTAAGTTTTTGGTATATTTCAATTATATTTGGTATGCCGATGTATTTGCATATATATACGTTCATCTATGGAGACCAGTCAGATCTGACCATTCAACATATATACGACCGAGTTTTCCGATTTGAGATATGGAGTTCTAAATTTTTCAAAATAGCATCTAGTAACCTGAAAGTTTTTTTTTTATACACAAATATAATCAATTACAAATTGTTACAAAAAATCATCGAAATGTGACGTCTACAACATATAGCTCCCATCACATATAAGGTTTTGGGCTACAAATTCGACAAGCATATTAATATTGATACTGTAAAACATTGAAATCGATTTTTACAATTTACAGTATATTTTAAATGTTCATGAAGGGTATAAAGACTTGTCTTAATCGATCTTCCATTAATTTTTGGCTTTTGAGATACTGACATTTATGCGGTATAAACATTTGCAATATAATAAATTGATTTCGTTTAAACGTAAAAATATGAGTTTTTGTTTACACATTGAATTTCTTTTAGTATTACAAATTGCAAAGTGATATTTTCATAAACCAACAAAAATATTATTTTTATTTAAATTAATATGCTGACGCTCTCAGTACAACAGTTTTGACATATTTATAAGCGTTTTTATAATAGATTAAAAGTAAAGAAAAAAAATAAAAGAAAATCAAGTTTTTCACGCACAAAGCAATCTTTTATAAAAAAAAAACATTATTTCAATTAACGAAAACATTTCTATGCAACCTTTTTTTGGAGAGCGAAAGAGTTTTTATTTTAATATTTGAATGAGAATGAGGTTGACATTGTAGCTTGAAGTAGAAAAAAAAACGCGTAAATATTATGTTCGGCCCAGAGCTATTGGTACAGTGTCTTTGTTTTTCAACACAATTCAAATATGTATATATCTGTGAGTAACAAGCATAAGCAATAGTTGCTTGTCATTTACCACAACGAACGAAGTGGGATCGAATCAAATGATCGAATTTTAATTACTGTATAGTAATAAATAGATATAAAAATAAAAATAAAAATAGAAAGGCTTTCAAGGTATAATAAAATATAAATTGTTTGCGCTGTAAGTAAAAAGTAAGTGTAAAGAGTATGTTTGTGAGTAATAAATATAAATATTAACCAGGTTTGCAGGCCACTGGTTTTAACTAGATCTTCTCAAAGTTACAACAATACAAATACCCCAAATAAAATATTTAGCGGTTACAGTCATCGAATGGTTAGTAGTGCATACTGCTTTTTGGAGGGTCATACTGCTTTGGCCAGACCAGCATCCCAAATTATAGAAAAATTAATTTATAGTTTCAACGTCTAAGTTCACAAGATCGTATATGCGACAGTTTATGCTATGATAAATAGCTCAGACTGTTCAGTCTACTTGATCATAATCTACAAAGAAACGAATTCACGCACTTTGTCAGTTTTGTTCGTTATATTTGAATAGCTCAGCTTTCTATAAATTTTCCTTTAAGCAAGCAAACGCTATTCGTATTCTATTATAGTCGATTAGCCATACTTCTATTATTCTGGTCTTAATTTTTTTTTCAAATTGCCTAATCTTGACATAGTTCGACATTCCTCATGGCACCTGCTGATCTGTGACTAGACCGGACGTCAATAGTTTGTTGAGCATTGTTACATTGAGTGCCTGATATGCACACTTTCTTTAAATTTACATATATTTTTATTAAAACTAAACGTGCAACAAATCTTTTCGAAATGTTTTTTGAGAAAAAAATTTTTTTTTTAATCTTAGAAGTACTTGAAATTTAAAGCAAATTGTAAAAACACAAAATTTCCAAAAATATGGGTTATATATTTTTTTAAATAAAAATAATGTTTTTTTTTAGTTTTGTGAGGTAATTATTGATATCAATTTTCACCAAATCAAATGTGTAAAATATTTTAAGGAATTTATTAATATTTTTTATGCTTGCGCTTTCTTCTGTAAGTTTTCAATATACACCTGAAGATTTTCCCAATAGGGATGATATGGTTTCTAAGTGTCGTTTTGCCAATTTTTAATTCATTGTATTCAGTAATATTTACAATTTCATCATGGCAAGATATACGCAAGAATAACGTTTACAAATTATTCACTATATTATCAAAAAATTGTTCTTCAATTGCAACTTTTCGTGCGCTTCCGATGAGGCTCACTTTCATTTGAGTGGTGCGGTAAATAAACAAAACTGTCGATTCCGGTGCGAAGAAAATCCACATCCATCATGAACAACTATTACGTTTACCTAAATTCACAGTTTGGCGTGGTTTTTGGTCTGGTGGAATCATCGATCCGTACTCCTGAAGCAGGTAGCACCGTTATTGTCAATGGAGAGCGGTATAGGTCGATGATAACCCACTTTTTATGGCCACAATTGGAAGAAGTTGATCTTAACAACATCTTGTTCCAACACGGGACTACGTGTGACACAGCACGTGCAACAACCGAATTATTGCGGGAAAGGTTTGAAGATTCTATTATTTCAAGAAATTGTGACATGAATGGCCTCCAAGAAGTTGTGATTAAAACCATTAGACTACTTCTTGTAGGGTTATTTGAAGTCATTGGTCTTTAGAAATAAACCGAGCTTTGAAAGTCAATATTGAACGTGTTATTCTTGGCATATGACTTGATTTAGTGGAAGAAGTGCTCAAAAATTGGGTTCCTCGAATTGGTTCCTGCAAAAGAAGTCGTGGAAGTCATTTGAATGATGTTATATTCAGAACTTAATTATATCGATCGTACTTCACATTAAATAAAAACATTTGAATTTCCTTAACAATTAGTGTGTGCTTTTTTTTAAAGATATCATATCACCCTTATTGGAAAACACTATACTAAATTATCAATTCTGTGAAGCATTGTTATTGTTGTTTTTGTAGCAACCAAAATGCAGGCGTCTAATTTTTATACATATATGAATAATTTTTATATTGTTTTTTATTTGCAAAAATTTGGTTATTCGATTGACCCTTTGTTCACTTGATTTGCTTGCAACTTTTTCAAAGTCAACCGGGCATATATTGCCAGCGATGGCCTAAATATCTACGCGCATACATAAAACTGGAAGTTTATTTGCTTATTCGTAGATACATAAATTTATATTTATAAAAAAGTATTTTTGCTTCTGTTTATTTTCCAGCTCACGTGTGTACATATTTGTGGCTGCCTATGTTTATGCACGAACTTTCATTCAGCAATTCTAAACAATTTTCGCTGACTTACTGATGTGTGAAAATACATATTCACATATAACTTTATGCTGCCTGCCAACACTTTACTATTTCAATTTTATTTTCATTTTACTTTTATTCATGCCAGACTAGTATTTGGAACATTCAGCTCTTTCCAATTTGCTTTCGGTTTTTTCACTATCCTTTAATTTTATTTATTTTATGTTTTATTTTTGAATGCAATTGTTGGTCCTGCAAAAGGTTTTCATTTGCACATCACTCATTCATAATATTCTTCGAAAGGTTACCAAATATGCTTAAACGTGCTTGCTTTTGCTGCTCCTCCAAGAGCATTTGAGCTTTAGGTGTTTGTATTTCTGCCGTTTTCTTTTTGAACTTTTGATTTTACTCTTTTTAGAAACGGAGAGGAATTTCCATTACCGTGACAGAAATAATATGTTTGCAATAATACAACAGCAAAAAATTTCTGAGCTATATGCTCCCTGCAATAAAAACGTAGACTAATATACGAAAATTCTAGTTAAATTAAATAATAAATAATAATATCAAATAGAATGAAATCAAACCATTTCATTATTTCACGTATTCACGTGTTATTTGTGGTGCGTGTGATTCATAGTTCGAGTCGACATGCAGGCAGCTCGTGGGACATATAATTAATAATAATAATACTATTTCAAAAAATGTTAAATATTACTTTCTATTTTCTTGGGAAACATACTGTTTAAAATATATATCTGACCTTAATTGCTTTAGCGCATTTTGACAAAGTACATGCAATATGCATTTCTAATTATAAATTGAAAATTTAATGCACTTGTGCAACAGAAAAATTGATACACTAAGAGCTGAGTTGTAGCAATTTTAAAAACGATGACACTATTAGTTACAGAATAAGCTGCCATGCTTATTCATTCTTTCAGGTTATTTAAAGCCGACTAAGTTCCCCAAATACAAATGAATAATCTCACTGTTTCTTTTAGCAAATAAAATAAAATAAAAGGATGTTTGGTGAAAATTCCTTTTTTATATAAGCTCTGTGAATTATTGACAGTAGAAGGGTGTTACATACACGTGCATACGTACATTCCGATAATCACGCTTCAATGCAATAAAATAAGAACAATAATTTAAGATTAGAAAAATATTAATTTCGTGTTGACAAATTTTAAAAATTTAGAAATAAATTTGTTTGTTAAAATTTAAATTTAAATCAATTCGAAAGTAATAAAAAATTTCAATCAAAAAAATGTTAGATACTTTTCCTTTTTTATCTTTATCTGAGAAAGTCCTTGTACCATACTAATATACCGTATAAAACTTCCAGTAGGGAATTGAGTTGCTAAATGCAAAAATTTTAATGTCGGCTAACCGCCCGCTTACTTAAGCACGTGTTACATTTTTTATACTTTTTTATATTAGGATTAGTATTTTTCCGTATCTACTCCTTATAACCTACTACTACTACTACTACTACTGCTAATATAGAGAGAAAATGCTACCCAGTTCTTTTCCAAGTTTCTTCCTTTGCTGATTTATTCGTTTTCCAACTTTCGAAAACATTTACACAGAAAAACAAACACCTGGGAAATTTCTGGATCTTGGATATATTTTTCAGTTATTTTCTTTCTGTTTCTCTTATCTTCCTCAACTTATCAAAAACACTTGTGTCCAAGCCTGGCACTCTCTTCATTGACTATGCAGCTTTTTCCACTTTGACACTGCGGTATGTAATTTTGTTCAACACGTGAATGTGTGTTTATGTGTTCATGGTGCTATGTGTTTTCTTTCAACTGCCACCCAACTTTTGCAGTAATATTCTCTTTTAATGTTTACTTCCAAAGTCTTCCTATTTGTATGTGCGGTGCAGGCAGTATAATGCTCTTTTTTTCAAGATTATTACTTGGTGAAGTTCTGCTCAAACCTCTAAACGTAGCTGAGTTTTTTGTTTATTAAAAATGTGAGTGTTTTTTTTTAGTTCAATGTTAAAGCATTTCGATATTTCGGTATACTATAAAAAAAACTACCTATTAGAGGAGATGATTAAATGTGGGTGTAAAACAAAGGAGAATTTGAAAATAACAAGAAAACAAAAAAGAAAATTACTCAAAAATCATTAATGCTCACATGCATCAAATAAAATAATACAAATCAATGCTTAGAATATATGCACACCGGGACATAGTTATTCAAGTGCACATGCAAACAGCACATTCATGTCCTTGCTCTCACGAAATTGTTAACAGTGAAAACTTTGAAGATGTAGTTAATTTCGTCTATTTTGGAAGCAACCCCAACAAAACTAACTGAAACTGCTAACAACCCTGTGACTATTTATCACACATAGACATTCATTTGGCAGAGCGTGTGAATTCGTAGGCGTTCCGCGTACATGCAAACAATGCACTGATGCTATTATCACATATTTTTTGCCTGAATAAAGGCGAGGAATGCTGCTCAGAAGCCGATTTTGTCACACTAGTATCTGTGTGGTAAACGTTGTAAATGCTTTCAGTTATGCTCTCACACACAAGCGTATGTAAACGTGTTGAACATTATATTATGCCACGACTTCTTCATGATCTCACATACTTACATATATACATTCATACACACACAGTGTTGGATCACTATTTCCTTATAAATACAAAACTCTCCTGGCAGCGTCCCATATTGCGGTCATGTAGCCCTTTAAAATAATTTTAAACCATTTTGGGGGTATAATTAAACTTAGTGTTCTGGGTAATGGGCGTAGCGATTATATGGCAAATGTTTTCTCACTTGTGCATATTATAATACATACCTAGACTCCAACACGCAGACACTTTAGTAGAATCGAAAATGAAATTCACACACACAAAATTTATTTATTCTTAATACAAGGTTAGTTTGATTAGTCAGTACCCTTTTTGAATAAAATATATTTTTTCGCCAAATAAGCGTTTATTACTCAACATAGTCTAATATTTGCTCTATAAATTTGTATTTCTTCCAAATAAAGAGTTTTTCTAGGCCCTCAAAAAATGCGTTTGTTTCTGTAATTACCTCTTCATTTGACCTTACCAGCCATTTACTCAGCTTTGGTAACAAGAAATGTTTGCTGGGGTCTAAATCTGGATAGAGTAGCAGTTCGTGCCCAATTCATGAATTTTTGCCATGGTAACTACACAGGATTGCATCCGTGCATTTGCCTCGTGGATTATACTTTTTTCTCCAATTATTTCTGCTTAAAATCGATATCGAATGTGTCCAAAAGTTCTGAATAATATTCGCCGGTGATTGCTTTACCCTTTTCAACGTAATCGGTCTAAATGACATCTTGTTGGCCGACAGATCCACCTTGGCATTCTTTGGCATTCACCAAACTGCCTGCCCACTGCCTTGCTTTTTTATAATTTCTGGTATGCTTTGCTGGAACCATGTTTTATCCGCGGTAACGAAACAGAAAAAAACTTCGTTTGGATTGCCGTTGCACGTTGCCAAACACTCTTCTGAGGTGGTTATGTGACTGCGTTTGTGGTCGTATGTAAGCAATCGCATCACCCAGCGCACGGATAGCTTTTTCTTGTCCAAAATATTCATGTAAAATATGATATATCCGCTCAATTGAGATGCCTACAGCCTCAGCCACCTCACGCAATTTTATTCTCCAATCATCCGATATCATTTAATGAATTTTATCTCCAATTTCTGGAATTTTGATTATTTTAGGCAAACTAAACGTTCGACGTCATTGCACTGGTACAACCACAACGGAACTCAGTAAACCACACTTAACTATTGAAATTGATGGTGCAAAATCTCCATAGCATTTATCAAAACTTTACTTATTTTTAGTTATTTTTTTACACAAAAAATAATGCTTAATCAGAACACTAAATTCAATTTCTTCCATTTTCGATAAAACTTACGAGGACATCTGCTTTCAGTTTCTGTGAAACATACATTAAATGGCGTAACTTCCTCAAATTTTTAGTGACTACGCGACAAATTCAAAAAGTCACTGACCTATCAATTAGCGCTCGTGTATTCGTGGTTGTAGCGTACTAACGAAAGATATTTTCATATTATCACAACTGAAACATTACTTGCCATCACATATATATGTGTGTACATGAATATAAATGCAAACCCGGTGTAGACGGTTTCTCAATTAGTAAGCCTTTCACAGTCGTTTTGCCGCCGCTGTTACTCGGTGGCGGCGGTTGTAGTGTTTTATGGACTAGTAATAACTGCTTTCAGGCTTTTAGCTTTTGCATGAGAATTGCTTTCGGTGTTGCGTAAAATTAAATTTCTAAGCCGCTGGTGTGTAAAAGGCGGCAATTATCTCTTAGTGGCAGTTTCAGCATTTTTGCATATCTTTTTTCTTTCAACATTTTTACATTATAACATTTTCAGAGAACGATTTTCGAGATAAAAGTTTAGTACGAATAGTAAACCTTTCAAAAAAATCATTAATTTAACAGTCGGAATGGTTTTAAAGTCGCCAAGACACTACTATTTTAGGCCAAATTTTTTTTGGAGCCTATAATGGGACTGAGCCACAAGACTGGATTGAACGAAAATCATTGAGGTCCATATCGGTACGGAGAGCAGAAAGCTTAATACTAATCTTTGGACCCATCATGAACAGATTTTACTAAACAAACATGCAACACACAACGTACCTTTCACTAACGGTATAGGGAATTCAAAGAGCTTGAATAAATCAATCCATTTGACAAATAACGGCATAACTACAAACTAATTTAATAATAAACGGATGCGCAGCCTTCTGATCATTCTAGCATACGCTTTTAGATATTACTGTAATAAATTGTGTATGTATTCTTGCTTTTCTCCCTATCTCTTGCACTAGGCAAGAAAACGGTATGAGCGTTGTGTTTGTTTATGTGAGTACTGAGCTTACAAAACAATTTCAGAAATTTTTAAACCACATAAGGTTGACAATTATGTAAAATATGCGACAATTGGTGACGGAAACACCGCAGGCAGAGACGACGGTTGAAGGTCGTAGATTGAAGTTGTATGTAAATCATTCGAACAAATGCAATCGTATTTACAAGGGTGTATCCCAAATCAAATGTAGCAACATTTTTAAGCACACATATGCATATATAAACATGTTTGTGCGTATTATTAGTCATCAGCCATGAGCTTACCATAACCAAAGGTATGCCATGTTGGACCATGCAAACCTGGAAGCTACCGGCTTGGAAATCATGAAATATGCATGAAGTACTTTGCATCCACTGCCGCCGTTCGCTCGTTATACGAGCAAAGGTACCACAAAAGATTGGTAAGAGAATTCGGCTCAGCGGTGAGAGGTAGACATAAATGCGCCGCATAGCTACGTATGAATTATGAGAACCGGGCCTATTGTCCACTTAGGTGATATTTGCATATGAAAACAAGAGAGGAGTTTGAGGAGAAGAGTGTAGGAAGAGGATATATAGAGAATTGTTTTAGGCAGTGTAAAGGACGTTCATTGCCTCAAATATGTCCATTCTGTATTGTTGTTATTTGGTCGCGTATTGTTGCTATTGCTGTTGTTATTGTTGTTGCCATTTACTGACATTTAAAGCACTTATAAATGTGGTTTGCTGTGGTGTGTAGGATGTGGCATGTGGATGAATTCCTATGAATTTTGTCGATTCTAAGTGCAGGAAATGCACACACAGTAGCGGACAAAAGTCTACATACACCACCTGAATTCGTTGTGTAGAAAGTACTATCACTTTGCTGAAAAATGTAGGTATACAGTTTTATTTTAAATCCTTTTCAAATCACATGTATTAAAACAAATACATTCTCTAACATAAAATAAAACAATTATGGCGAAAAAAGGCAAAAAATTTTTGACAAAAGTCTACATACCCCACGGGTTTATTATCTGGTACGTCGATATTCTGTGTTGTTATGGCGGTTAGATACCTTATTTTACTATTTCTTTTGTTTTATAATTTGCTAATATTGAATTTAGTTGTGGTTTAAGCACATGAGCATCAACAATGGCTTCTTGAAAAGAAGTATCCCTTGACATAAGTATCATGGTTATTCAGCACAGAAGAAAGAAAAACTCGTATGGTGAAAATTTTTAATCTTAAGTTCACCTAAGGTGTAGACCATTGTATAAAAAATTGAAAAATTTTAATCCACCGGAAAAAAGCCGCATCTTGGCCGCCCGAAGGGACTAACTCGAAGAAACATCAGCTTTATTCTGAAGGAAGTGAATGATGATCCTAAAGTTACTGCTCCAAAATTAGTCGAAACATCGCAAGCTCATCAAGAAACTGTGTTCATCCAAGAATTCGAAGAGTTTAGAACGATTACGGCTTCTGCAGTAGAACGCGACGTAAAAAGCCTCTTATTTCTGAAAAAAATCGTAAACTTCGCTTGGAGTCTCTAAAGCACGTTTAGTCAAGGAAATGGATTTTTGGCAAAAAGTCATGTTTACAAACGAATCGAAGTTCAATATATTCGGCAGCGATGGAAGAGCAAAAGTTTGAAGAAAAGGAAACACTGCACTTAACTCCAAAAATATAGTACCAACAGTTAAGCATGGTTGGAGCCACTTAACGGTTTGGGTAGCAGTTGCGCCATCTGGAGTTGGAAAGTTGGTTTTTTTAGGGTAATATGGATCAGTTAAAATATAAATCATTGTTGGAAGCTAATGTGAAGCCTTGGGTGGACAGTTTGGGGCTTGGCGCAGGCTGGATCTTTTAACAGGATATCATGCCAGATTTGAATGTTATTGAAAATGTCTGGGAGATTTTTGAGCGAAAAATTAGAAAAAATTAGATTTTAAGCCCAGCATTATTCATACCTACTCAAAGAACGTCTTATTGAAACTTGAGACAGTATTAATCCCTCAGAATTGACAAATTTAGTAGCTTCGATGCCACGATGGCTTCAAGCTGTTATTGATGCGAACGGTGGACCAAGTAAATACTAAAAAGATCATGTTACCTGATATTAACCAAAATTTTTTCGCTAAGCTAAGTTATGTATGTAATGTATGTAGACTTTTTTCAATGTTGGATTTACGCTTTTTTTGTCATAGCCTTATTTGTTTATGTTAAAAAATTTTTTTTTTGGTTTTCAATGATAAGGGAAAATAGTTGAATTACACTGTATCGTTAAATTTTCCAATAAACTTTTTGGTCTTTCAATTCAACGAAAACAGGGTTGTATGTAGACTTTTGTCCCCCTGTATGTATGTATGTACTGTGGTATGTACTTATACACATTTCAACAATACGAATGTAAGAAAGTGTATACGTCAAATTCTTCTCATTGATTGTTTGTCTATGTACAAGTATACCTACACGAACGCAGGTTTGAAAAAATCAATCACAATTGTCCTTGCAAGTTCTAACTATGAATGAAAGAGCATGAATTTGATTGTGTTATGCAAGATGATAGCACCAAAATTGTCGAACATTGATTGACAATTGAGTGAGTATATGTAGGTGTGTAAGTTTAAATATTAATACTCAAATTCAGTTAAATTTTTTAGGTAAGACTTAAATAACTGTTTTTTTTTTGCGAGATGGAAAAATCTTCGAAAGACGCAGTTGCTCTATCAGCAGTAGTGTGGAACTTTAACCCATTAAAAACATCTCACCAAAAAAAATTCCTAGCTTTGATATAATTGCTCTGTGGGACTAACTAAAGTAGACAAATACAGGTTCGGCACTCTCTCTTTCACTACCATAAAAGCAACACATTTCTACTCCCTCGTGGCCATATTTGTAAATGTATTCACTAACACAGCCATGACTACTTAGGATATAAAAATCCACGTCACCATGTTTTCTACTAAAACTTGTTCCCACTTTTCTTATCAACCTGTGCGTCCATCGTCCTTTGGGGTATGTATCCCACAGTGTTTGCCACTCATTTATACTCGTTTGCCTTTCTTCTTCGCACTCTTTTGCTGTTAGAGGCCTACCGATATTTTTTCTTCTGTCGTGTAGTCTTTTAAATTCCAGGGTCATTATTATCAGGTGGCATTACACCAGATATGACGGCAGTAGTTTCGTGAGATATTATGCGGAAAACACTGGCAACTCTGAGTGCACATAACTGGAACGTTGTCTCGCGCAGCTTATTCACAGGCTTTCTGAATATTTACTTTACACTTATAATGCCTAAATATTTTAGATATGACTGTGAGGTGATACTATACCCGTCAATATTCAATGTGATTACTTCTATTTGCTTCCTCTTAGTAATTAATACTGCTTCTACTTTTTATCCTGCCAGTTGAAGCCTCGCATTATTTCCAGTGCCGCAGCTCGGCATATCCTCTGATTTGGTTCAGTTCTTTGGCTACAATTGTCGCTGCAATATCGTCTGCATACCTTATAATTTTCACTTTTTTCGGCATTGTGAGGGGAAGGAAATGCTGTTATTGAAAATATTTGCCGGATAATTTTCGAATTAAAAATAAAACTCTATAAATTAATATTTTACCACAAATATGTGAAAATTATGCCAAAAAATAAAATAAAAAATATTTCGAACTGTTCTTAAATAAAAAATCTTTATAAGCAAACAGTCTACTTCTATGCTGTCATCTTCAAAACACCACTGGGGACTATGTAGAGCTTGAGCACTTGTAATAGCGTTTCTTCCAATCCTCAAAAAGCACTTCTCAAACTTGACCTTCGTGATAGCCTTAAGTTTTTTCAGCGACACATTTTAATGTTCTCTAGGGCTATAAAACGACGGTCCTTTACTGTTCTTTTTATTTATTCGAAATAAAAGTAGTCACAAAGTAGGATTTTAAATAGCATTTGTAAAGGAGATTAAGTAAATTTATTATATAATATTTTTGAATATTAAATCAGAGGACACTATTTCCGTAGATCTTGCCACCTTAAACCATTTTTATAACAATCAGTTCGTAGGACAGCTTAGTTTTTATCGAAATTATCCCGAAGTTGGTGTTTCCTCACATTGCCCTTTTTACGATTTTACTTAAATGCAACTCTATTCTGAATTTTAGTTATCATATAATTTTGAACTTCTCAGTCTTTAAAGCAATCACAAAACTCTTTGTGGATTTGTTATTAACGTCATTAACTCTGTATATATATTATTACTACAAATCAAGAAAAGCTCTATATAGGTAAATCACTAGAAGCAAAAAGTGGTAGTGCAGAGGGAGGATCTTGTCCAGTTAATTATTATATTTTTTGAAGAAGGCTTGAAAAGTTATGTGGATATACATAGTTACATATAGTTCATTGCTTCTAAATTGTCTCCCACAATCAAGCTACAACAAAAATAAACTTTCCTAATACAATAAAACGGATTTTGCATGCATTTGGATGTTAGAATATTGGTAGGTTTGTGCAAATCTTAAATTAAATATTCAGGCAATAATTTCTGGAAATTAGTTGCAAATTTGAACATTATAGTAAAAAAAAGTTCTTTACACAATTTAATTGACAAATATATATTGATAAATATTTTATTAAATATTATAAAATATTTGATCACATACAATTTCTTGTATGGTACGACATCTCAAGCTCCCTACGTACAGAAAAAATGAGGCGACTTACAGAAGGTTTAAAGTTTGTTTTAAAATAACAACTCTTACGCTACCTACGTTAATACATCGACATTTACTAGCCCCAAAAATCCAAAATCTCAAAGAAAGATTTACCACAAAGAAGCAACAATTGTTGTTACACCCACTGTGCACAACAATAATTGAAACATTTCTCGTACTTCTTTGGGGCTTCTTCGATTTGAATAGCTTACCACGCACGATTCTAGCGACCATCCATCTGTCATTACTTTGGCCATCCATCACGGAGCGGTGAGTTGGTGGGGTGGTCGGTCATCTTTCCATTTATCCCACAATTCATGCAATATATTCATGTGTAAGTATCTTTACAATCGTAGGGCTACACATGTGTGTTTCAATATGTGCGTGAGACCCTGCATGTGAAAAACCGTTAACGTTAACACTTAGGGCTAAAATATGTGTCAGTTGGTTTCCATGCTATTTTGTTTTCAATCAAATTAATTAGTTGCAGGCAAAGCACAACAAGATTTTTTACTTTTGCTGTCCTCATTGTAAAGTTATCGCCCACAGCAACAAAAACAACAACAACAACACCGCTATTCACTAGCGCTTTATATCGGTCATTCGAAAAGAGAGAACAAAAAAGGAGAAATGGATACAGAGAGTTTTAAAAGTTTAATTATTTTAAATTTTGAGAAATGTGAATGAGCTTTTAAGAAAAAAAAACTAAATAGAATATTTTAAATATATTTAAATTAATCAAGAAATTGCAGTTATAAATGAAATATTATTTTGAAATGATGACATTGTAAAATTTTTCATGACTTCTAAATTTAAAGGAGACAGAAAATATAATAAAATATATACGAAGGAAAATTTGTATTGAGAATGTGTGTTATGTTTGTATGTATGTATGAATGACTCTATCTTATCCGAGTAGATTTGATATCTCGGGTTTTAAATTACTGAGCCGAATTCCAGAATAGGTCTTAATAATGTTGTATAAAAAAACATAAGTAACATAAGGATCGTTAAACTATTTTGACCACCGTTTTACAAAAGGCAAGATGCCTTTGGCTTTGTTGGCTATCACACCTATGTGTTATGTAAAGTTCAGTTTAGGGTCCATAGTAATGTAGTGCAAGTAATTGTCTGTGTAACTTTAAATTTTTTAAGATTTAGGGGCTTCCGATTTATTTTACACCATTCAACCATGCTGTTTTTGGCTGTTTTTAGTAAATAGATCCCTACATGGTCCTATTGTTTCCATCGCATTTATATTACTCTGGGATAATATTTTCTGTAATATGTAGGGATTGAAAACTTGTCGAAATATGGTTTATATACAAAATGTAATTTTTTGAAAAAGTGCGTCGGAAAAATTTGTTCAAAGTATTTTAAGTCTTCAAAAAATTTGCTGCTTTTTGCAAGTCTGGATCAAAGCGAAAACCTGCTCCATCGAAATCCACTCGTTAAAAAATTTAGTGAGATAACATGCGACCCTCAATCATTATTCGGTCGTCGGAAAAATTTGTTCAAAGTATTTTAAGTTTTCAAAAAATTTGTTGCTTTTTGAAAGTCTGGATCAAAGTGAAAACCTGTTCCATCGAAATCCACTCGTTTCAAAAATTTAATGAGATAACATGCGACCCTCGATCATTATTCTCATTTACATGAAAATTTGTTGTGTTTAGTTTTCATGTTCAAGTTTTCTAATAAAACCGAAGATATTTTATGTATTATCTCATCAATAATTATTTCGTCATCTGGATGAAGTTCACTAATAAAATCTTCAATATCTGGACATATAGCGTGTTTAGTACATACATACACTTGCGCCACGAAACTGTGCTGTGATTCATATTAACAAAAACTATTGCTTTCCGCAAAAACCAAAATTTGTAGTTTACATTTGAGCCGAACATAGCGTTGCATTTGTTGCCAAGTCACAACCGTTTGTAACTTTTGTTCGACCAAATGTCTTATGTGCGATACATCGCACATTGGCGTTGTCTTACTTCGTATTATATACTCGTATACTTCTTTTGAGCAATTTGTAATGATTTTATGTTTTTATTAATTAAATATCTATTAATTGAACAATACCGCCTAGAATTTCATCATACCTTAAAATATTAATATTTATCCAACCTCACAAAAAAACTGATAATTTTTCAAATGGAGCTTACAAAGAATTGTTATATTTTTCAGGTTATATGAATAATTATTAATTTCCTTTGGTAGTCAATAGCCTAATTAAACATAATGTAGCTTTCCTTAATAAAATAATCGATATATAGAACAAAGTACGCAAAGGATTATACAATATTTTGACGCTTTGTGAAGCTGTTTCGCTTACATATTGCCTTAAACCTTTTGTGTTATTCCGAAAATTTATTAGTTTTTAGTTGTTTTTTATGTTTTATAAATATTTATTTAAAAATATATTTTAACGGGTGATCCATTTCGAGGTTCCCTACTTTTTTTTAAAGAAAAAAAACATCATATTATCATTCGAAAGAAAATTCTTTGGCATTTATTTTTTGAAGGTTATCTTTTTTCAATGTTGGCGGCGGCTACTTCTCAGATGATCCATCCGTTGTGTCCAATTTTTGATGACTTGTTAAAGCATTTCAACTGATAATTGGCGAATGAGACGCGTGATGTTTTGTTCCAAGGCCAGAATCGAATCGGGGTTGTCCACATGGGCTTTAAACTTTACATATCCCCACAGGAAGAAGTCTAATGGTGTGATATCACACTCTCTAGGAAGCCAATCGACCGGCCCAAATTATCTGCTCAACGAAGTGTTCCCTAATTAAATCCATTGATTGATGCGATGTGTGGGAAGTGGCGCCATCTTGTATTAACGAAATGTCACAGAGATCATCATCAGTTATGTTCTCACCGACATAATTTTGGAGGAAAAATGTACCGATGATTCCACCGGCCCACAAGCCACAGCAAACCGTTGCTTTTGAGCCAGAAATGCGCCTCAGCGCTGAACAACATTTGTCTCGAAAACGTTGGATCTCCTTGGAACTTTTCAAGAGCCCATAGAGCGAAGCGATGTCGCTTGGGAAGTCGAGCGGTAAAATGCGCCAAGTTGTTCCATACTTCAGTCCGAGTTGCTGCGAACGGCGCCGAATCGACTCTCCACTGTATTCGTGTATACTCCCAGCTACAGCTGCTATATTTTCTTCACTGCATGCTGGGCGTGCTCTAATCGGTCCATTATTAGCCAATAATGAATGCTGGGTCTCAAGATGGGTGGTTCGCTGAAAAGATATTTTCACGCTTTTTGAGGATTTTGACATTTAATTTATACCCGTTAAGAATTGTTGGAAAGTTCAGGAAGGAAAATAAATTTATTTTGATAAGGATGAAGAAAGGGGAAATGTAAATATTTTAGATTATGTTTGATTTCTTTATTAACACTACTCTTTTGAAATTAAATTTCTACTTAATTCTTGCTATTCAGATTTATAAAAAGATTTCATTGTTTTTTTATGTAAATTTAGTTTAATTTGCAATAAGAAATAATTTTGGTTTATGTTAATATTTTTCGTTTTGCCAGTTAAGCAAATAGTTATTTCCTTCTCCTTGTGAGGATAATAATTTAAATTTATATATATGTATCAATCTTATTATGTAAAAAAAAACATGCAAAAAAATAATCGAACTAAAATTAATAACTAAGCAGCGTAAATATAAAAAATAGTATGTTATATTTTTCAATTACAAGTAATTACGGTTAATTTTTCATAATGAAGTAGTAATGGAGGGGAATACAGCAATATGAGGGTGCATTTCTTTACACTTGCAGATAATTGAGATAATAAATTTTTTGCATTATCATTAAAGCGAAAAAAAGTATTTTAAGTCCCTTATCATCCTCAGAATATATTCTTCGAACTTAACCATTCAATATAAAATAAAAGTAAATACATATTTTTTTGAAACGATTTCGTAGTAATTTAAAAAATGTTATGTCCTAGTTTAAAAAGAATTTTTGTAATAATATAGGAAAAAAATTATAAGAAATAATGCATATCCTCGCACATCATTAAATGGTCGACTAAATTTTTTGCTTATGTAGGCCGTTATGTAAAATCAATTTTTTAACGACTTATGATTTATTCGATGACACGCACATTTATTTTACGCCGACATTATATTAACGTTTTTTTTAAACTTTCATATTCATATACAAAACCGTTATCAGTTTTTGCGATAAAATTTATGTAAATATCTGTGATAAAAATGGCTGCGATATCTGCATTTTTTTTTTAAATTATGAAATATAGGCTTGATGTTATATAATTATAATTATTGTATACTAAAAATAAATTTGTGGTAATCAAAATATGAAATGCGAAACCATTTCAGCTAATTCCTATTTTATGGTTATTTATATAAATAATAAAGGTGAATATTAAATTAAATTAATAGAATATAAATTTATAATAAAAAATTTATATTATGATATTGATAATATTATTTATATTATTTATTTAATATTTTGTTTTTATAAATTATTTTATTTTACTTCAAATTATTTATTTATTTTATTAAAAGTTTTATTTTTTTGAATTGTGTATAAATTTTTTATTTATTTAATTCATATTATTTTATTTGTTTTTTAATTTTGTTTACTTTTTTTAATATACTTTTTATATAATTTTTTTTAATTTGTATTTATTTAATTAATTTAACGTTATTTCATTTTACTCCAATGGTTTTATTTAATATAAATTAACTTTATTTTATTTATATTTCTATTTTATATAATTATATTTAATTGGCTTTCAGAAATGTTTTAATTATAAAGAATAATATCATCATATTAATATCTCTTTCTAATAATTTCCTCTTTTCCTTTTCAGGTAAGTGCATATTTGATAATTTCGAAAAAAAAAATCGATATATTGTCGATACAAATTCACTGGAAATCCATAAATTAATAAGTTTTTCTTCTGGGTGAAAATGGTGCGTATTTTTATATTTTTAATATCAATAAGCTTTGTTTTCAAAATTTAAATTTGTTTTTATCTGCTTTGGTCTTTTAAAAAAATGTCTGACTTACAGAATATAAATAAGTTATGTCTGTCGTACAAAATGAAAAAAAAGAAAAAAATAAAAATAAATAATTAAAAACGTAAAAAAATTGAAAAAAAAATAAACATGCAAAGGCAAAAAAAAAAACTGTTATGGAAAATTAAGAAAAATAGGCCTAATTACTCAAACACTGCCACCAGTGACCGTTGCGGCGGTAGAATATGCAACCTTTAGCCTCCCCGAGCGTCGTGTTACCACGTCACCTAGAAAAAAAGGGACAAATTTTATTTTACCACAATTGATCAGGTTATGTTTTTCAATTCATACGATAACACTTGCGTTGGTGGTATATATTTGTCGTTTTATGCTCGTCAGCTGTTCTCAATATAACTCTGATACGCACTTTTTCACATCCTCTTGTTTGTAAGCTTCACAATTCGCTGACAGCTTTAGAGATTATGTTGGCTCCATTTGATGCGTTGTAAAGTCAAATGGCTTAAGTGACAGATATTTAATAAATATTTCGTCAGCTTCTAGTGTTTGGAATGTTTCTTACAGAAGGGCACTTGATTTGCCTTTTTTGGACTTCGAACTAAAGAATCCTGAAGAATGCGTGGCTAAGCGTCGGTTAATGATTACACAATACCCTTTTACAATAAAGACGTGCACAGAAGTGGCGATTAAACAAATAGTGATATTAGAAGAAATATTTTTTTGGATTCTATTAACATAATTAAAAAGACCAAATTTTTGGTATTTTCAAACGAATGATTATTGATGGACTTGATTCAAAAATATTAATTATTCACTAAACATTCCTTTATGACTATGTAAAAGTTAAGAAAATGTGCCATTTGTTTGTGATTTTTTTGTAAAAAAATTAACAATCGAAAGTTCAGAAGAGTAATTTTTATGTAAAAATTATATGATAAAGATAACTCATATTATAGGGAAAAGTATGATTTACTCAAAATTATCTGTCGACAGAGCCACAGATGTAAATTGTCGTCAAGATGATTATTGAGATTCGATCCTGCAAAATATTTTACGTCTACTGTCGTCAATTCAATAATATAACTTGTGCCAAAGAACAGTAAAGGGGGTTGTAGTTCAAGACGTGTGATTTATTCGCTGGTCGCTGATCGAATGCACTATCGTCTTACAATGATTTTTAAAATAGGAAGATAAATTAAGTAAAGAGGAACGAAATAGAATAAACTACAGTTAGGTTTCATTAGGCAAAACAATATTACGATTATATAAAATGACACGATAACATTATTGGAAATGAGCGTATATGACTACATATGTATATGTTCACTAATTGTTAATGTTATATATAAGTACTACGTATATAACAAACAGCGCATTTACATTCTTATATTACTTTTTTTTTTATAAAAAGAGAAAAAAAATTAATTCTTGTTGCTGTTATTGTATATTTTTTTAACTTAGTAAAAAAAATTTTAAATTTGTTATCAAATAACTAATCAAAAATGTATGAAGCGCTCTGGTAGCCATCATATACAAACCGTAATGGGTAATCATATGAAAGATTTATCTGAAACAAAGAAATAAACTCTTCGGAATTATGAACAAGAAAGGAACATCAATCACTTTTGATGTCAACTTCACACCTGACATAATATAAATTGTGCACCTGCACACAACCAACCAATCAATAATATATGTTTATATATACATGTATGTATGTAGTGTGTAACTGATATCTGAAATGCGCTTAACTCGCTATGTGCTCTATCTGTGATGAAACATACGAAAACGTTAAAACGAAATGAATGTCATAAAAAATACGTTGTCAGCTTCAGTTGTCTTATGTCATTTGAAGCAAAAATCTGCACGATTTTCCATTTACTGAACAAAAGTTGCCTATATTAGATCCATTCATAACCTTTTTTTATATAAATATACAAGTAGAAACATAACCTTAAACTTCACATTGAATTTCCATTATTTCACCACAAATCAAATATGTTCAGAAATGGTTTCAGCTCCTCGTTGTAAATAGCGTATAAATCAGCGGGATGGCGATGAAGCGAAAATCTATTTATAATCCTTTTTATGTTCGTTGCATTCTAAAATGACACCCACACAAACACATATGGTGATGTAAGTATTTTGGCGGCTAGTTAAAGGTATAGCGGTAATCTGCCGAGACTTTTATAACATTTTGGTGAAGCAGAATAAATATATTTTTGTCGATGATGGCATAATAAATTTCAGAATTTTAGTTATTCCTACTGTATTTTCTTATTATTTAGATTTTTTTATTCAATATATTTTTTATGATTTTCCTTCATGAATAATTTTATAACTGAAAGACGAGTTGAGCTGATTTATCCATATCCGTCTGTTTGTCTCTATGTTTGTATGAACCGCAAACTAGTCCCTCAGTTTCTCAGATATTTCAGCCAAATTTGCTAGGTAGATGCATTGTCATATTTATATGTATTGTCGCAAACGGTCAGATGGAACCACTATAATCTCTATTTACCGCTGTTTCAGAAACAATCGGTCTTCCATAGACTTAAAAAGGGAGTTATTACGATGAGGATTATCGAGCTGAAGCGTTAAGAAAATATACTGCCTACCTCGCAAAGTTGCCATCGACCACAATGCGTGGAAGAGGGAAGTGAGACGCATTTGTATATAGATAAGAAAAAGAAAGATGCTGAAATGTATAAATATGGTGAGCTTAAGAAGCTAGTCGACATGGGCAATGCTCAAAAATTCTATGAAAAGTCGCGGCGACTTACAAAAGGTTTCAAGAACGTTCACCTGGTGACAGATGGTCAGACTATACTTGGTTTTGAATTGAGTGAAAGTGAAACACCCGGAAATGGCGAGACCCCAATCGATGGTAAATATATTCCATTACGTAAAATAACAAAAATACGGAAGCCAGAAGGGCTCTTCAAATACAGCATCGAAGAACTGCCAATGTGCATATATCAGCTTTTTTGCAGAATATGGTCGAATGAAAGCATGCCCGACGAATGGAATCCAAGTGTTCTCTGCCCAATTCAAAAACAAAAGGGGATACCCCACAGTCAGCGCCAATTACTAAGAATTAAGCTCCCTGAATATTTAAATACAATATAGGCCCTATCTAGAGTATTGTGTGATTCAAGCCCACCATCAACAAACTGATCGGACAATTAGTGTATTCGCTGCATGTGATATTTCCTCAAAACTCATACGACTATGTAAACTGACCCTAGATAATACCAGAAGCGCAGTTAGAATTGAGAAGAACCTCTTCGAGCTGTTCATTACCAAACAAGCCTTCAAATAGGATGACTATTTATCTTATGATTTGTTCCAATTGCAGACCTGGTATAATCTCTTACAATATACGAGTTGATGATATTGATATCATTGGCCATAACAACCAACAAGAGTGCTGATATTTTTTTATAAAAAGCGAGTTTAATCAAAGGGCTTAACACTAAACTTTTGCTTCTTTCCATTTTTTAATTTTTTTTGTTTTTCTCCATGGGAAGTTGCTACAAGCATTTGCACGCCTCAACTGCAGCGACATGTTGTCATCTATGCTAGATGATTTATTAAATATATTAAATTCAAAAATAAAATCTTAATAGTATTTAAGAAATTAAATATTTGAATTTTTTCTAATTATTTTAATAATATCTAAAATGATTTTTTCAATTTAAAAATTTACCAATATAATTTTAGAAAAACATAATAATGAAATTAAGATCTTTATACTACAATACCTCTTCAACGTATGCTTTCTGGTATAACCTTTTATCTACAAAATCGAAAATTTTAAGAAATCGATTAAATCGTTAAGGGTTACTTAATTTTTGGAAAAAAAATATAATCAATTGGAAAATTATATCCTCTATTTATCATTTATAAATGTTTTAACATGACTTTTGCTATCTGCATCGATACTTAAAGATTATTGGCAATTTTGTGTAGACACGAGTTTTTGTGTCAATACCCCGCTAACTTTTTTGTAGATACAAGATTTTTATTAAAAGAGAATGATCGTTCTATAAGATCATCGGAGGAAAATATTGATATGCAAAAAATCTTGGAACAAACAGCTGCACAATCTGAAAATAACTCTAGCATCCGTCAATCAATCGTCTTTCAAATGATGAAAAAAATTGTGATTATATTGGCATAGTAATCTTTTAAAATATGTATGTCTTTAAATTTTCTTGTAGATTTCGGTCTTTTCCCAGCAAAGTTATCCCAGAATAAGGAAAAGGTGCATAAATTGTTTTCTTCCAAAGAACTGATTTTTTTATATATATCAAATACTGCCTAATTTATTAAAAACTTTTTCATTCGTGTTTCCAATATTTGTCTAAGGCAGCTTTGTTTAGACTCTTCGGATAACAAAATAATCGCCTTCTAAACTAATAAATATATTCATCTTCATTTGCGCGCAGCTAAGCGCTGATGAAATATAAATATTGGTTATCAGAATATATTCTTAGAATGAAAGCGAAAGTTTAAAAAGAACAACATTACATTATTGTAGATACGAATATGTGTATTTTTGTTCATGATCCACCGTTTTTTTTTTCAATACCTTACAAATTTATCTTCACAGAACTCAAATCGAATAGGGTGAGAAAGCGCCATAAACATATTTTTATAGATAAAGTTCTGCGATGACAGATTTTTTGGTCATTAAAATCTCATTATCATTTCCTTTTTACATTTTGTATGCATGTTAGGCAAATAACATGAAAATTGGAAATTAATGGACAAATATAATTTTAAAGTTAAATAAGAGTTTTGGTTCGAAAATAAAATAATATAAAATAAAATAAATAATAATAAATGGACAAAGAACTTTATTTTTATGTTTCGCAATACTATTTTTTATGTTTCTTATTGAAAAACTTCTTCCTTAGATACTCCCATTTATCGCCTGTTTACGAGTAATACCCACATATTACTACAACTCGCAGCTAAATTTCCAATAAGTGTTTCCACCATTTGCGTAACACATCATAAATATGTTGTCAAAGTGAGTTTTCTAAGCAATTTGTGGCTTTCATCTAGCCAGCGATGCAGGATAAGCTTTTGATTACAATTGAGGTATATTGACATCTGTCAAACTTAACTGTCATATCAAACATGTTTTGGTTTAGTTAAAAGTCAGGCATTTATGAAAATGGATCGCTTTACGACCTCATAACGCGTTAAAATTGTTGAAAGCTACTACAAAAGTGGTGATACAAAAGTAGTCACTTTTTGTGTTATGGTACACATAATCCTCTAACTACTCAAGCAATTGATAAAATTTGAAGGGAATTTTAAGAGATATTGTAAGGACCGTTCATTATCGTTTTGATTGTTCTACCTCAAATATCGCGTGTAGCCCGAAATTTTTTCGACGGACTTTCTTACGGCACATTATGGCGTATTTTGATCTTAGACTAAAGTCTACCTTTACAAAGCCGTAGTTATATCAATTGGGTTCTCGAACAGTGGATTCTGAGTTTTCCCACAAAATATTCTTCAGCGACGAGGCACATTTCTCACTCGGCGAGCACTTTGGGATCCGCGGCTCCTCAGGTGAAGAAAGAGCATTATACCAAAAAAAACTTACTACCATTCGTGAAGTTATGGCTGAGATACCACCCAAAAAGTGAAGGAAAATTGCTTCAAATTGTTTGAAGTCTGCAAAAATTCACGAGGCGGTCGTTTGAATGATGTAGTGTATCTCATGTAATGTCAAGGTTCAGACATTATAATAAAAACTAAATTTCAAAAAAAAAAAAATTATTTTAAATGCATTTTATTTACGTTTATTTTAGCAACCGTGAAATGAATAAACCTGATTTACTTTCTAAGTATCTGTACATCTCTTGCCCTTTCTGTATTTCAGAATTCAATATGAGCATAGAGTATAACTGTAATTACACTATATCCGTTGGCATTACCATAATTAGGAGTTTACTTGCTGTCGATTAACTCTTGCCACACCCATATCCACACAAAGTTAGCACTCGTTTTAAGAGAGCTGTCAAAAAAATATGCTGCCCCCGTCTTATTAAATCAAACACAACATTTTTAAAAGATTGTAACTAGTTTATTAGTAGGTCTGCACTTTAGCACGACCCGAGCAGAAGTGATTTTACAATGCATTTGTAATTAAAAAGAAAACTCCAACTCTGTTTTCCTCGGCTGCTACGCAGTACCAAAATAGTCCACGTTGCGTTCTCACGCTTTTGGTGAAGTTCTTATCACACCGTACACGCGTGTGCAATGTCAACCGTGTGACTGTATATTGCATGAGTATAATCAGCTGTCTAGCAACATGAGTAGGTACGTAGACCGTGGGATCGCACTGTAAACTTCAATGAACAGAATGTATAATAACAACAATAAACAATAAAGAAGGGCTGCCTTTGGTCATTCCTAGCTCCTTATACCTTTCATGATCATATCAAATTTATTGTAAATTCCAAATTTCGATTCCGATAATTTTCAGTTTCAATAAAAACAAAATTTATGTTTGTAGAATAATAAATTTCACGTTCTTAGATGATTTTTTACGCCTAGGTGCTTGTAGTGGTCGGTGTAAAGGAGCCAGATATTATAATCGTCCGATTTCAATGATTTTAAGAACTAATATGCAATTACTTATTTGCGTGTAGCAAATCAACTTTTACGAACTTTCACGTTCGTAGGTACTTTTTTGACGGATTTATGACCCGAAATTTCAAATCTGAAAAATCGGTCGTGCATATGCTATAGTGGCAAGTGATCGTTTAAATGTAAAGGTGCATTTTCCTTCGAAGTTTGGACGAAATATTTGAAAAATTGAGAGACTAATTTGCGTTTAAACAGCAAGACGGTCAGACGGATGGTGACAAGACTAAATGAACTCAGCCCGTAATTCTGATCCGATCGGTATAAATTTCGGATCATCTCTTTTCCTTCGGGTACTTACATGGTTCGGACCAAAGTTAATATACCATTTCATGTTCATGAAAAATATAAAAGAAAACTGAATTCTTATCAGTTGTTTTTCTTGTTATACTGGAGTACTTGCTCATAATCATAATTAATTTTTTCTCTACAACTGACAACGACATCAATTGATGCTGACTATGGAAATAATCGAAAGCTGAGTAAATCAACATTTAAACTTTGTCCTGCTACTGTAGGCATTTATTGCTGCATTAACTGTGAATAGCATGAAAATAACAAAGTTTTTTATATATGACGGTATATATGTATGCGTTTATTTCTCGCACTGTACATTTTGAGCCCTTGTTGCTTTACAACGTTTTAACATTTTATTTAAGTTTATTACAAGTGTAAAAACTTTTAATTTAACTACTTCGCAGTTTGAGTGAGACATTAAATTGTTTCTATTTATTTTTGTTGTAAAATTAATTAGCGATAATTTTATTATGATAATTAAAAGTTATTGAATGGAAATATTCTCTAATTTTTTGCACTCTTCATTGTTGGCTAATGAAGTGAAAGAGAGCATATAAATACATAATTACTCTGCAAGTAGTACATACGAATGCATGTGGATGTCGCTAATGGTGTTTCTTTCAGCTGATATACGTTGGAAGCATAATGCCAACAATTGTTCAAAATATTTTTAATTTTCTGATTATTTTTTTTTTTTGTATTAGTTTGTTTATATTTTATTTTACATACTTCTTCATTGGATAAAATTGAAACCTTTACTTTTTTATTGTTAATATTTTCAGCAAGCTTTTTATTTTACATTTTTTCTCATTAAAAATAGTTCTATATCACAGTTGTGATAAAAAAAATAATTACTTTTACAACTCTTATTTTAATTTTTTTTATAATTTGCAATTATTTTAATGATAATCGTAATTTGGAGCAATTTTTTCGATCAAAAATAATATTATATTGGTTATTATTTCAGTTTTAAATGAAAATAAACATAAAAAACTATTAGGGAGTTAAATAAATATAACTAAAAACCTAAATTTCGAAACACTTTCAGAGAAAAACTAAAAAAATTTAAAATTAGTTTAAATAATCTCGAAATTTTGTCATAAGCAGTTATAGTAATATAATTTTTTATTTTATTTTAAAAATTCGTAACTTGGGATAGAAAAATTATGAAATAAATATTTTTGTATTAAATGTAATATTGCAAATGCAAAACAGTGAAAAGAAAGAGGAAATAATCAGTTCATGGTTTCACTTCCACAAAAATATTTAATTAATAAATATTTTATGAAAGCCTCCAGCCAACGAAGTTTTGCTGCAAATCTTGCAAGGGTACACAAGCAAAAAGTCTTTAAAAGGAGCGCAACTGCACACACTACCAGCTCATTTACGTTTTATGGAACTATGAAAGTACTTACATACATATTTTGTATATACGCAGGTTAAATCGCAGTTGTAGCGTTTAAGAAGCGCTACGCAAATTGAAGATGATTCAACTCCTCGTTAGTGCTCTATTAACACACTTACACAAAAAATATGCATGTGCACATATGTTTGCTTTTCCCTGCGAACAACGCGAGTACTCCAGGAATGCGTGAAATATAGACAATAGATTTGTCTAAGCCCATCCACAATTTATAAAAAAAATATGGTCCAATTAACATTGCGATGTCCTAGAGCTGTATCATATACGACACTTCTGCATAACATCCGAGTGCTCTATGAAATATTTTCTAGTGTCAAAACTACACAAAATTACTTCAAAAATTACCAACTGGGGACTACAATATGGAGAACGAAAAATTGTATTCGAACATAAATTTAAGTTTCGAATACAATATCCTCTTATGAAAGAATAGTAAATCATAGTATTTTAAATATGATATTAAATTAATAGTAACTCAGATATCACAAGCTATTATATGAGAGCACCATGTTAATGAAAACTTATCACGGCTTGACAATTCCGTTAGTGAAGTTTGTACCGTAGCATCCCGCGGCGGTTTGTTTTTCCTTAGAACTGACTCAGCTGATTGCTCGCTGCTATACAAGCTGGCAACGTTGGACTTTTATAAATAACTTTTAGATAAGCTAAGAAAATACACTTTTTTCAAAAATAATAAAAACTGAAAATGTTAATAATAAATAATTTATTACCATAGAAATAATTTAAATAATTCAAGGTTCCCAACTTTTCTAAAGAAAAAAACACTGAAAATTCATATTTTTCGCGGGATATATTATATTATGTATGTTCATTCGAAAGAACATTCTTTGGTATTTAATTTTTGAAGATCATCTCTTTCAAATGTCGGTCGCGGCTACGTCTCAGATGGTTCACCCGTTGAGTCCAATTTTCGATAACTCGTTCGAGCATTTCGACTCCAGGGCCTAAATCGAAGCGGGTTTGTCCGCTGTTAGACTTCAAACTTTCCATATCCCGAAAACGTCGGATCTTCTTGGAACTTTTTAAGAGCCCATAGCGCGAAACGATGTCGCTTGGGAAGGTCGCTCGCGCCTTTAAGTTTTTGTACGTTTTCAATTTAAGATCGTGAATTTTCGTAATAAAGTTGAATGATTGGTGAGCGTTGTTCAGGTCTTTCCATGATGAAATGTCAAACAATACTGAAAATTGAAAACCTATCGCTCTTCTAGTCGAGTGGTACGGCGGGGAGGTATCTCAAATGGCTAGTAAGGCTTTATTTTGCAATTGCTACTTCGTGCACTAATTTCGATCGCTAAAACACGAGCAGTGATCGACTAACAACAAGGTGATGAAAATAAGTTAATTGGTCCAACGCTGCACTAGAGTGGATTAATGCAATATCCTCTCCAATGGACCATATGGTCCTCCAATTTTTTCAAGGATATACGTGTTAAAATATATTTATGTATTTTTTTTTGCGTGTAGCAAATGCAACACGATGTAATGTCAAGTATACACATGAGCAAATATTATTTCGCTAATGCTTAAGGCAGGTCATAACCATAAATATATAATAAAGCTATACTCTGCATATGCTTTAGAAAACGGCTTCCTCTGCTCTGCATCTCTATGCATAAGAATATTTGTAAGTGGCTGTGTAGCTGGTATGGTTGCAACTTCAACTAACTTCAACTAAGTCAAAACAAATATGCAGTAAACTTCTTCTTCTTGTCGAACAAATATGCCACGGTTAAAACTGTTGCAGCTTCTTCCGCTATCTTTTCTTTGCTTAAATTTGTTGCTTTCTTCAAGCGAGTTAAGTATGTGTTATGTAAGAGTAGTATATATTAGCGTAATTTGTATATTAGTAGTGGCAACAGCTGCATCCCTATGGCAGTCAATTGCAACATACAACATGACACACATGCTACACATGCGCACATCACACTTATGTTCGTGCTCAACGTTAAGTGTTGCTAGCACATTTTTTCATACAAAGTCTGTCTCATAGGAAACGAGACTAGCTACAATTTTAATATTTTTATTTCAACTTAATAATGACGTCTTGGAAGAAAATGTCGCTCTTTTGTCTTTGATGGAGCATACCTTGTCCACTTGGTGTTGTGTCTAGTGCACTATACACAAGCTGAAAAACTTTTAGTAAACAAATTTTTTCGATTCCCTTTTTTTTTTTGCTTATCGCCTTTTTGACGTTTAATTGCCAATAAGTTTAAGAGTGTTAGCGAGTAAGCGAAACTGCGGCTGTTAACTTTCAAACTATATAAGTACGCCACTAAATGAGGAGAGAAAAAGTGTAGTGCCAACCAACCCTCCTCACACCGCTGCATTGCGTTTGAACAAACATGCCCGCAAACTCATCACCGCTGTGCTGGAAAATCGATCTGATCTTATACAAAATGCATCGTCCCTGCAGCATTTCTGCAACATACAAAGAGAAAGGAAAATAAAAATTCAAAAATAAAATAAACAAAGAAAAAAGAAAATGATTGGCATAAAGTGAGTGAACAGGTAATGATTATTACGATGATAACGGTGATGGGAAAGTTGAGCGAACTTTTGGACAAACTAATTTTGCCCTTATTTCGTTCATAAAATAAAAAATAAAATAAAAATAATAGGAAATATTAGATTACGTAACATGAAAAAATCAATATCATATAAAGAGAGATTTAGTCTATGTGAATTCTAGAATAGCGTTGTACAAATCTAAAAATATGTTTAAGTAGGCATTGATTTAATAATGTTTATGCCACTTTTTATTGAATAAAATGTTTCTGTCTACTTCAGAGAAGTTTCGTAACTTCTGACTATAGACGGTTTTGCCTATAAACATTTTTTAATATTTTATAAAGCTGCTCGGGAATTCACTATACATATTCCAACCCTTAAAAGACCTGAGGATAAATTTTCAGAATATAAATGAATTATAAATTTATTTAAAAAAATGTTAATATTCAATTAAATTAACACAAAGTAATTGAAACATAATTTTTTTACGATTTTGCTGCTATTCTTTGCGGGATCAGTCCAGTTCAAAGTTTTGTTTCAACACTTTCAGAATCTTCAGAAGTGCGAATATTCGCATAAATTTTCAAGTGTTTAGAACATTTTGAAACAAAAAATATTTTTGACATTTTGACATTTCTATATCTACTTCTTTATTATTAGACTTTTTTTGCCTTCCGAACTGCTTTAAAGACCCATAATCAAACAAGCATCGAATTGTTTGATAAAACGCATCTGGAACTCTATGTATGTATTTGTCAGCATGATTCTGACAATTAAAAAGTGATTTTACCAAAATTAAAACACTTAAATTTTTTTTTAATACACAACCTTTAAATAGTGCTGAAGGACATTAGTATTAAAGTATTTCCAGTATGCATTAAAAATTCATAAATTCTTCATTTGACAAATTCAACAATGATTCATGGGAATGCATTTAAACAACTTTACAGCGGAATTATAAAGTTTTTACAACGTGAAGTTATTTTTGTTCTTCGAGCTTACCTTTCAGATGTGTATTGAAAGTTTCGTACGTTGAAAGCAAAAGCGAAGTGAAATGGATAAATGGTGAAGTCGTAAAAGAGTTAACGCGTGGGATATTAAGTATGATTTACAGTTGCAACACTTTGGTTTTTCCAGTGTAGTTGTTTTTGCTGCTGTTCCACGAAATGCATACTTGACTTAAGCTCCACAGTGCTCCACCTGCTCATTGCTCATTACTCGAAAACTTTCCGAGCCGAGCACGAGCACCTCGAGTATTTTGACAAACACTTTGACTTTTTTCTCAAAACTTCTTTTTATTAATATTAAATTTATTTATGTAAAGTGTAAAAATCATTGAAATGCCGAAGAAAGTTTGACAAATAAAATTTAACTTTTTTGTTCTGTTGAGCACTTGTGCAATGAACAAATATCGAGCGAGCATCGAGCTGCTCGCAGTGCTCGATACCCGGGTATCTGGAGCTCTAGTAGAAACTAACACACTTACAAACACTCCTAGGTGGCATATATACTATTTGTATTTATACGCCTATGCGTAATTGTTTTTGTCACTCCATTTTCAATGTAACTGAAATTTTTTTACCTGTTCGTTTTTTATCTGCAAAATTTTGTGCAGAAAATATTACAATTGCACTCATTGCAATAACATATGATATTGTCTAGAAGTCCTTGTTATTTATAAGTATACATATGTTTGTAAGCCAAGTGGCTTGTATATAAAAGAGTCTTTACTTTTGGCAATATTTTCCTTCATTCAACATAACTATTATTGATTTTTTGTCATTATAATTATATTTTATTTGAAAATTTTGAATTTCTGTTATTGTTGTTAGAATTCTTACACAATTTTCAACCAACTGATGATGCTATTGTTAGCAGAAAAAATATTTGCGTTATTTTACTTGCACAAACTTATAGATAATATAAGTGGTATGTAGCAACGCAGTAGTTTCATTTGATAATAACTTTCTTTTTAAGTGAGTAAGATAAATGTTTATAACTTTTTTTTAAATATTGATTAAAAAAAATTTTTTTGGAATAAATTTAATGGAAATATGTTGAATATAATTTCGAATAATCGGACTTTTTCATATTAAATTTACTTTGCCATCTTCTATTAAATTTACATATGTATGTATACGTTAAAAAAAAATATGTATGCATATTGCGAAAAAAGTTCGTCTGAAAATTTTTCTTATTCAAAATATTTTACTTATAATTGGAAAGTTTAAGGCTTCTTTTATACATTTAATTAACTCTATACGAGTTTTTTTATTTGCTATTTCCACAAAGACGAATGATGTTTTCATGGCTATTTTTTGTTGTTAATGTAAAATTATTTACAGTTTGTATGGCGTGAAGTGAGCCAGAGAAGCCATATTCATCTCATTCTTACATAAACAGCATATAGCGCTATTATGTTTCTCGCCTCATTAACCTGAAAATAAAAGTTACTCCTATGACTTGGAGTTTCGTTGTTCGTTGAGTAAAAAAGTGATCGTCAAGAGTTTCTTATATACAAACTAAAATATTTAAATGTTATATTTACAACAAGAAAAATAACTATTATCAAGAGTTGTTGATTGCGAAGAGAGAAAAATGATATACCGCGGCCTAAGTAGCCGATTGGTTGGCAGTTTTACCACCATTTGAAAGGCCTAGGTTGGTGTTCTGGTCCGACCAACATCCAAAATTATATAAAATTAATTTAAATAAAAAATTTAGTTAATTTTTACAACAAGTTTTGACATGGACAATGGATATGATGGATATGTGTTAATTTATTTATTTTAGAATTCTCCATTTACATACATAAAATCTTTAAATTATTTTAACTATTTTAAATTTTGAATTTATTCTTGAGGGAACTAATTAAGCACATTAAATGCTTACCTATTTAAAATTTCAGTTTCAATATTTTTTCGATCTCTAAATTGATCACTCGCTACTCACACTTTGATAATTACTTTGATTTGACACTCATAAATGCCAGCACTGTGTTCGTTTTATTTGAAATGTCCATTCGTCAGTATTTCGATGGTAAGTTGTGTAAAACCGTTGATCTGTGGTGTAAACGTACATATGTATGTGCCCGCAGTGAGTATGTGTAGGTGTATCCAGACAATCTGAAATGTAAAGGGAGAAAAAATCAAATCTTTGTAATTGAACGAAAGTAATGGAATTAGTCATGGCGAAAATATGAAAACAGAAATCACTCATTCGATTAATGTTTAGCTCTCAAGTTGAATGAATAAGCAGATTAAATCGAATAAATACTTTAGTGGTTATTCATTCATAAAAAAATAGAAATTATTTCTCTTTAAAAGACAATTTTGGTAGTAGTTTACACCTGTTTTTATTATTATTTTTGTTTTATTTAATTTTTTATTTTTTATTTTTCAAACAAACATATAAATAATATTATTTTAGAAGTATAGTTTAATTACTTTAATATATTTTTTTATTCTAAAAAACTAATAAAAAAAATTTCAATGAAACCCAAAAAGAAAAAATTTACTTTTTATAAAAAACTATTGCGAAAACCATTTAGCCGTACACTGTTAATGTTCTTGTGAAAATTTATATAAATCTTAATAATTTCTAACAATAAAAAATCTAGAACACTTTCACAAACAACATTTCACTACCTTATGCTAGGGCGTCAGCTTACATAGTTGAGGTCACGAAAACGACATTTTTTAAAGTGCAAGTTTATGTAATTTTTTCCCAAGAGATCTATTACACGAACACATTTTCTACTAATATACTAACTTCTCTTGGGCAACAAAATCAGTTTTCTTCCTAACTGCATGCATTTTGGCCTAAATTGAGCTTCTTATAATGTGTGAGATATTAACTACGAGTAGATTTGTATATATGTATGTATGTATACATAATGTGAGTACCCATAAGTACTACCAAGATACTTTCACATTAGTTAGAGCCTAATTTTGTCAAAAAAATTGTTTACCTTTCAATCTTTAGGAGTTATTTTGGAACTGGGCTCACAATTAGTGCATATAAATATAAAACTTTATTCTGTTAATTCTCATAAAATTTTTAATCTCAACAAATTGGGTCAATTAAACAAGGAGAAATCAAATGCCAGGTCAATATTTCATTAATGTTCAAATTATTTGAATGATTTTTAAAGATTTTTATTTTGTTTAAAATGTTAAAGTTGCCCTTTTTTCTACAAAACATGAAAATTGTATTTGGTAGTGAAAATGACTGATAGAACATTTTTGTTTTAATATTAAAAATGTTAACCAAAAATGAATAAGAAAAAGTGTAAATTAATTTTTTTTTCTTTAGTAAAGACTTGATTTTAATTTAACTATACCGCCTTGTTTTGCATCGAAAACACGTCATTATTATTTATTATTCACGAATAAATAACAAGTGCAAAAAAAAATTACGAAGCCATGAAAAAAATCCGCAATGAACTATTTGCAACTGTGTGTTTATAAAATCTTACGAAAAAAAACAATTCGAGTAAATTTTAAGATTTTTTACTCATTGCAATTGACCTAATGTTAAGAAAATTTACGAGGTGTGAAACTTGACTAAATTAAAGGCATGCGCCTAAACGTAGGCAAATGTTTATTATTAATTTTATGCTACGAAATCGTATATCCTCACAAAATCTACTTAACTAATGCATCGAGTGTAAATCTCATAGATAAATGTGCTAGCTATTTGGACAATTATTTATAACCCAAAATGTTGCTAGAACATGCTTAGTGACGGACAAAAGTCTACATACAGCTTAGCTAGTCTTAATTACATGAAATTACATGTTCGATAGAACATCCTCAAAGCATTCATTTTCATTGACCATTGTGCTTACTGTATGGATTGTACAGGAATTCAAAATTTATATACAACAAAAGTAGGTGAGGATGGAGTTTAGAACTGATTCAGTGTGATTTCAATCTGATGGCAAGTACATATAACAATATGTGTAAGATAAATTTTATATACAAATGGTTTTTTAATGTTGGGCAAGTATATTAAATAGTGAGTACAATTTAGGTTTCAGAAAAGAGCTTTAATTTTTCACAAAAACTAAAATTTTATTTCGTCAGTGTGAATATAATCAGCATAATATTAAATTCACTAAAAGTATAAATAATTCAAATGTTTAGAAATACATATTCACCAGTTTTTGCGATTTGAAGACCCAAGTCATAATCCAAAAAATTTTAAAAACAAATATTTGAGATTAGAAACTTTACGCAAAATCACATAATAGTTACACATGTACCCCTACATAAGTTTGTTACCGTAAAAAGCAAACAACCTACACGACTTATTTTCGTAGCTAAAATAAATGTTATGACACGGTAAATTTTTTTTTAAACTTACACTCTTCATCACAAAAACAAAACATTTGCAACCTGCATATATACATATCTACCCTATATGTTAGTTACATACATTTATTTTTTTATTTTTCTGCTGCTTACAAAAACTTGGCGAAACTTTCTTCTTCAAAAATTTACACAAAAACAATGTCGCACTGTAACGCTTTATCGTTTGAATTTGGAGCTTGTAAGCAACTCTCGCTGCTACCTGGACTATTAAGTTTATTCTTATCTTCACGTGTGCTTAGAAACTAAAATTAAAATAGAGATATGAATTTTTTACTGAAAAATATAAGGAAAAACATTTTCAAAAGTTTTTTCTAAATTTCCGCTAGGATAATCGAAAACTAGTTCAGCAATTTTTAGTTACTAAGCTGCAGTTTGTATGTATGAGAGTGATTCACATTTCTATGTAGGCCACATATAGAGAAAACAGTGATAGAGATTTCAACGAAAATACTATAATATATCAAACCTTTTTTTTGAGCATTAATTTTAAAATTGTTATACATCCAAAAAATAAATCTTAAACTTATAAATCACTCTTAAAAGTCAGGCATTTTTTGCACTGAAAACCTATTATTTTTTTATAAATTTACAAACAAAACTCTCAATACACGCATACCCGCAGCTACTTATGCATATGTGCGCTCAAAAACCGCGCTTTATCTCTATTAAATAAAAAAGACAACAGATTTGCCACTCACTTGGCACACTATAAGCAAACAACCTACCTGAAGTTGATGCTTGAGCAACTTACAGCCAGAAGCATCACGGCGATCACAGAGGCGACGAAGACTACTGGTGAAAATGAGCAGTGCAACTGTTGGCCTGCCAGCGACGCACACACTACACACACATTCGCAAATTTGTATATCTGCACTCCAGACTCGTCTGTGCCGTAGCGGTTGTTGCATGTCAAAAGGCTAAAAAAAATCCTCACTTTATGTCACATCATAAATCTTATGCAGCATTCGTTTGCACTTAAATGCCGGATGATAGCCATGGCGGCGTTGCTGCTCCCTTGATGCTGAAGGCAGTTCTCTGGTGTAAATTCAAGGTATCTAATGACTTCTGTTGGTGCGACGCTTAGCGCCTGAAATGCTCATACTTATACGAAAATAGTTGCCAAGTGCAATGAAAATATATACATTTCGTATTTCGAAGGGGAAATGCTTTGTTGCAAGTGCCACTGCTGGGGGTATGAAAATACGTCATAAGATCGCAATGAGATATATAAATTGTTTGTGTTCATTTTGATGAGTGTGGCTGAAAATGAAGGAAAAATTACAATTTAATCTCGTCAATTTCTCTGAGACTGAGTAATTTAAAATTTTATAGGTGCTCAACATAACTAACGGTCTCAGTTAAAGAATTTTTAAGTCAAGCAAAAATAAGCCCGAAATTGAAACATATCCTATTTAAATTTTTTTTAATATATATTTTGTGGAACAATTTATGAGATACAAAAAAATTAATCGGTCTTATTTGGTCATATAAAAAAATAATTTTTTTGACCTCTAAATGCGCAATAAATAAGCAAGTAAAACAACAAAGCAAATAAATTAATAATAAGTGAATAAAACAATGTGTAAGTAAATGTGTAAATAATTTTTTAATAAATAAATGAAAGAAGTAAATAATAAATAATTTAATAAATGAAAAAAAAAAAACAGTTCATATTTAGTTGAGTAAATAAAAAGGTTAATAAGTTATGACGGTGTTCTGGTGTAGAATCTCGAATTTAAGGTCATTTTTGAATTTTCGTAAAAAAGGAAATCAACAATTTTACCATCCAGTTTTTATAAGATATTTATTTTTATTTAAAGAATACAGAAAAAAAAGTTAACAAATTCAAGATTCAAAAAATTAGGTGATGATGGGTCCAAAAAATTTGCGCGCCACAAAATCCCAGATGTTGGAGGCCTTACAGCAAAACATATATACATACATATCTGGTTATACAAATATATAGATATATATTGAATTCCTTATAAACATGTATAATGAATTTAAACTATTCTATTCTAAACTACTTATACATACATAGTATTAAAGAGAACTTATTTAACAGTTGTCATACCGATGTACATATGTAAGTATGTACATTTATGAACTTACTCTGTTACGTTATACGTACGTACATACGCATGTACATATAATTTACCTCTTCGCTTTAGTCATGTTCAAACATGAATATTTGCCTGAACATGCGTATATAGCATTAAAGAGAACTGTTAATAAAATTAAGTAGCCAGTAGATGGTTGATAGGCATACTGTCCGTGGTTATCACCGGCAAAGGTAGCGCGCCTGAAGGACTTCCACCTCACGTTTAGTTTATACACGACTAGGATTTTCACCTGGTCGTAGGGAATACCACCTCCACTACCTCTAGGAAGTGTAGATAAATTATTGTAGAAGAGTAGCTAGTATAGTATATTCGGGTGAAAGTTTCTACCTCACCGAAGGGAAGATTAGCGGAGGGCCTATCACCCGGATATCTTTACGTTTGTATTACATAATACTGAATAAACTTTGTTGTACGACGTATTGGAAATTGATTAGTTATTTCAATAACCTTGGCGAGACTGAGCTAACCCCAGCCAAGAGGGAAACCACAACCCTTCTACCAATCTGAAAGAAAAAAAATAAAATTATTTATCTAGAGGAATGTTGCTATCTTTTGAAATAAGTAATAGTTCAAAGAAAATGTATCACGAAATGGAAGCTGTTCGAAAAAACAATAACTCTTTTTAACACATTTTTGAATTTTTCGAATTTCTTAAAAATAGTAAATATTAAATTTTGGGTTGAGTGTAGCTTATGCGATAGAGAAGTCTATTAAAAGACTTACACCAAATTTGAAGTAATTCGGTTCAGTAGCACTTAAGAAATCGTGATTATCGTTTTAAAAAAGACGGTATTGAGAAAAACGCGTTTAGTAAAAATATTTAAAAAAATAAAAAATAAAAAATACACAACAGCTGAGGTCTGTTGGGCTCCCAGAAACACAAAAACCACCGAATCGAAATAGGCAAACAAGTTTTGCGATCCAGGGGTTGTAGGGCTACAAATCTCATGAATCGTACAACATGATACATACAAATGTCGTTATTATTAAAAATCCTATTCCAGACAGCTGATATGATTGCTAATTGATTATCCGCCAAATAATTTTTTTCCTCTAGGGGCAAAAAGTACGAAGAGTAGCTCTTGAAAGGAAAATGTAAAACTTGTCTAGTTTTTGTCAATCAGAGGCTAGTTTTACTAGAGGTCTTTGCTGTGTCCTCAGTAATACTTTGTATTTCATTTTTATTTTATTAGACTAACCTTCATATATATTTGAACAGATAATATTTTTTTAATTCACAACATCCCTCAACCAATTTCTCGTCGGCGTCACTTTTACTTAGAATACTTTGGGAATAATTCAAAACCTAAACCTCGCGTTGCGACACTTACACTTGCTCCTTTGCTAATAGCCTGAAGCACGAACATACTTTATTTGGTCAGATTGCGGTTAGTTTTTACTAGAATATAGATGTATATTGTCACACTGAAATATTTATACTACAATTTGTATTTCCGTTTTTTTCATTTCGGGCACGTTTAGTTGGTATTTGTTGTTTACATTGCCCTTTTCTTTTTCTTCTTCTCTATTTTATTGCAATTTGGATTGTCGACTGTCGATACTTGAAATATTTTCATGTCTCTTCTTCGGCTTACAGGTGAAATATTGTAGTTTTGCTTTTTGGCTTGCCGCAGGGAGCACCTGATAGCTATGTCTTAGTTCATTCTCTGTCACTGGAAGTTAGAAACAAGCTAAATATTGCAACAAATGACACTCGAAATTCGTGATGTGCAAGCATAAGTCCGATGTCATTTTCTTACGTTTCTATCAGCTAGATACACAAGTATCTATATATTTCCCTTATTGCGTTAACTGGTCGAATTGAAGACAATTGTAATTTATAGTTGGCCATCAGTTTTGTAATGTTTTCTTACTATATGTAGGTAAGTATTTCCTATCTATTCTGATGATAGCAAAAAATTCTCAAATGTCTCATTTTAAACTTTAAGAAATATGGGCATTGTTTTTTTGCTGGAGTGTATTCTGTTTGTTAAAGCGAGACCAAATATACTTTTACACAGATATTATAGAAAAAAATTTGGCTAATATTTACAGTATTTTTATTTCGAAAATTATAAACAATAAGCTCAACTAAATAATATAAGTATCTAAAATATAACAAAAAGATGGTAAACAATATGAGTTTTATAAAAAAAAAACTTTTAATCATTATTTAGCGGTTAAGCAATTTACGATCATTAATAATTACTAAATTTTCAATATTATCATATAACTCAATAAGTAATAATTCAAATTGTTTTATATTTTTCAATCAATTATTAATCTTAATCTTATATTAGATTAGTCTTAGATTTGCACTTCGAGCTTTAAAACTTTTTTCATAACTAATTACTTCTGAGTTCCATTTTTCTGATCACAAATAAAAATGGTTTTCTGAGCAAAATTTTTTATTCAAAAATAAAAATTAGTTTTTAATATTTTGCACCATTACTTCTTTATTTATGAAACCATTTTCATGAAATTCGTGCTTGCTTTAGAGATCACGAATAGGTACTTGTATAAAATAAAATTAATAATAATCAAATAAATTTTCTCATTCCCTTTAGAGAATACCAGGTATTCCACCACTTGTTATAATTCATCCGACACATCCGAACTAGGTTAGTTTGTGACATTAATAATGATGTAAACAAAAATTATCCGCCAGTGCAAGAGACTTAATAATTATATTTAGGCGTTCAAGGAGAGAAAAGTTAATAACTCTAAATAAACTTAACAAAACGTACTATCTATAAATAAAAGTATGTGTAAAAATTGAAAAAATTGCGAAAAAATATAACTAATAGCTTAATTTTGATGTGTATTATTTGTACCTAGATATATATAAATATAAAATGCATTCAGAAGTCCATGTTTGTATAACCAATGTTTTGGATTTTATGTTCCTAATGGGCTAGTTGATTTAGTAGAATTTACAAACGTATATAGGAAAAAATTAGGAGAAGTTTTATTAACACTCATACTAATAGAAACATAAAGAACTCAAAGATAATCATTAATTTTGAAGGAAAGTATAAAAATAAAAGAAAAGAAATTTGACTCTGTTGTTAACAATTATTTTCAGATCAAAAGTAAAAATTTAAATAAATTTTTAGTTTAAATTCTTATAGATATTGATCAAAATTTTCAAAATCACTGTATTGGTTTTTTTCATTAAAAAATCAAAAATAAGAATTATTTTTGATTCCTGCTTTTTCAAAATTTTTTTTAAGTAATCCGAGATTAGTAGCAAACTTATTTGCATTAAAATTTTTTTATTTTTTATTCCAACCCGAATAAATTAAAAAGTCAGAAGGTAGGAAAGGAGCAGTGAACAAGAAAAAAAAAACTAGAAGGTAAAAAAATGCAAATGCAAAAAGGGCAAAAGCATTAGTGTTGTTTTGAAGGAAACCAGCAAAAACAAGAACAAAATTAAAGAGGTGTTATGAAAACTTTTGAATAAATTTCGTGAGCTTTCCGGAAAAGTTATAACTCCAGTGAATGAAAGCGTTAACCATGCTAAGCAGCCGCAATGCATGTATGTTTATATGAAGGTGAGGAAGCTAGTCACGTATACCCTATAAGTTTGCCTGTGCGTGCATATAATATTCAGTTAATTTGATAAGTTTTTGAGTGCTGTTGATATGTGCTTTTTAAATTTTATCAAATTAAAGAGTGAGCAAAAGCCTTATAAAACAATATAATTATATATAATTTGAAATCAATAGCAATGAAAGTGTGAAGTAAAATGTAAAGTTAAAAGTTCTCTATCATAAGGCTGCAGATTTTATGTTACTTAACCAAAAATAAAAATTAAAAATTAGAAATAAAAATAAAAATTTATGAAATAAAATAAATAAACGTATATGAAAAAAAGTCATATATATTAGTTGTAAAAATGAGCTTCAGCCGTTTTCAAAGAGATGGAATGGGCGTGACTTATATTAGAGCTCACATGTGGTAACCGGATTGAAGAAATAGGTGGTTCATTCCGAAACAACATAATCTAGCTTAATAGGAATGAAATGTTTGTTCTACCCAAAAATATTTAAATTTTAGCCAAATAGGCGTGATTTGCGGTACTAGCTGGGAATAGTGTATTATGTTGCTTGTTCCAAGAAAACCATTACTTGAACCCTCTACTGAACACAGCTGATGGAATTGAGCTGAGCTTTGAAGGAAAAGCACCCTAAATATTACTCCACACACGACAAAATTATTCCTTTTCTTGATTATTCTCGTATATGTATATGTAGCAGCTCCAATAAAAAACTATTTAAGAACACTGATTGGGAAAACTGTTTAAGAACACTGATTGGGATTACATTTTTAACATTATAACTAGTCTTATATAGTTTAATAAAAATCCAATTAACTTGTTCAATAAATGCTTGAGTGTGTATATGTATATTCTTCTGTTGTTCTTCAATGTTTTTTCTAAGTTGTTCTTCAATGTATGCCTCGGCGTGGACATACATATGTATAAGTACCTTCAAGAGCATTTAAACTATTTGCTCATCCAGTTTTAATGGACAGCACGTAGTTGCCAAAATATGAATGTATTTATTTCACTCGGATATATCATAGCAAGCATAATAAGCAAATAAATAAATAAAGCCATAGTTGCAGTAGCATGTTTAAGTAAGTTTATACAATTCCAAACATCTATGTGTATAAGTATTTTAGAAACCCGTGCGACATTGCGGATTAAAATTCAATTGATAGCACGTGGCTAAGCTCAAATTGCAGAAATTCTAATTAAAGAAGTTGGTCAGGTTTACTGTTGTTAAGCTGTTGATATGTTTTCATATATTTTTCAAGGGTTTGTATATATGATTGTACTTCTTAAGAAACTTAGTAAACTTTATATAATGAATTGTTTCAAATTTAAAAAGTTCCTTAGAAAAAAATTTAAAATAATTTACTTTTAAAATTTTTTACTCTAAATTGCAGAATATTGCTATTTATTAATAATAGTACTTTTTTCTTTATTTATTAATTGATATCTAAATTTATATAAATTGTAAAAGAGTTAATTCAAAATACAATTTTTTTAGTCATTTCAATTTTTGGTGTATTGAAAAAATTTATATAAAAAGACAAGCGGATCCCAGCGTGCTTTGCTGCACCTATCAAAAAATCAAGAAAATCTAACTGAAATTTTTCATTTTCGATTTTTTTTTTGGAAAACGAAACGAAAAAATTGATAGAAGTTTTTTTTTCAAACTTTTTTTCTATTTTTTTTATATATTTTTATTTTTAAATTTAGTTTCATTTTAATTTTTTTCACTCTTTCTCTCTCTTTTTCCACACCACATGCAACGTAGTGGACGCGCATTTCGGAATCTTACGTATATTTCTTGTTGTTGCATGTATTTTGTATGGGGAACGACCAATGTTCACTAAAATGGTCATATCTCTGGAATGGTTGCACCAATCTAATAAACCTATACACATTAGCCTTGTCCTAATATCCCTTTATAATTCCTAAAAAATTTGGTGCAATTTGATCCGGTGCTTCTCAACTTATAGGCGTTCATTAAAATTTGATTTACATATATGTAGATACTTAATATTTCTAAATTCTCTAATTCTAAGCACAACATTTTTGAAATTCATTCTTCACTATACTGTATATGTACTCAGTACATTGTACTGTAAACTATAAGTATTTAAAAAACCCTTTTGTTTAATTTAATGCATGTATTAAATAAATAATATGTGTAATTTTTAAAAATATTTATTTGCCTAACCTTAAAAAAAACATTTTTCATTAAAAACATGTTGAATTAAGATTAAAAATTCATAAAATTTTATGTTACATGCTTTTTTTTCAAACCTTTGGTATTCCCAGTGTTTTCTGCCAAAAATTGTAAATTAAGGGATTATGAACTAGTTGGAATGAGTAATATGTATTGTGTAAATAAATAACGATTTTTCTGATGATGACAAATAGTCGAAAAGGAATCTAAAGATGCAATGCAATACGTTTAACAGAAACAAAAAGACAAAAAAGAAGGAAAAAAAACCAATAAAACAAATCAACAAAATCAAAAAAGGGTAAAAAACAAATAATATAAATTGCGTAAGAGTTAGAAAATCTGTGAGTAGGTGAAAAATTAAGCGAATTTAAGTGAATTCAATCACATTTTAGAGGAAAAAATGTAATTTTTTTCGGAGAAAAATATGATAAATTGTTTTCGCAGAAAACTTCAACTAATTTATCATTGCAATTTTGGCTATTAACAATTGCAAATTTCTAACCTGAAAATTCTCATTTATTTGTAAAGTAAATGGCATTTTTGTCATTTGCTTTTGAGTAAGATTTGCAGTTTACGAGCATGTTAAAAGGAAAATGTGAAAGTTTTACTCACTGTTTTCTTTGATTACAATGTGGTGCATCTTGAGTTCCTACAAAAAAAAAAGATCGCAGAGTTAATAAGGGATACTACAAAGAAGTTATGCACCGTTTGAGTGAAGCAATGCGGCTCAAATGATAGGAATTGTGGAAAAACAAATCATGGATTATGCATCAGCTCACATATCAATGTTTATTCGTGATTTTTTGGCAAAAGCAAAACCATAATCATGCCTCAACCAACGTGTTTAACATATTTGGCTCCCCACAACTTTTTCCTATCCTAAAACAAAAGAAATCAAAGAAAAGAAAGCGTTTTGCCACAATTGATAAGATTAAGTTAGAATCGAAGAAAGAGCTGATGGCCATACCGAAAAGCACATTTCAGAAGTGCTTCGAGGATTGGAAAAAGCGTAGCCACAAGTGTATTACATCCAAGGGGGATCAATTTGAAGTGGATAGATAAGTAAGTAGTTTTCAAAAAAATCAGAACTCACCTTTTCCTTTGAATACACCTCGTATATCTTAATATACATAACTTTTTATAAAAATATTCGTATTATTATATACTTATGCAAAAATATATATATTTTTATACACATTGTATTTTCTGATAAAGTTCGCAGTGCAAGGAAGGCACCATTACAATTTTTGTTTTAATTTCAAATATTGTATCTATATTTAAAACTATAATCTCGGGTATGTTGCTAAACTTCGCATTGTTGTAAAATATTCACCTTCAATTGCAGTAAATTAATATAAGTCGTTATAATAGCTGCCACTTTGAGTTCTCGCGAACTCACATTAATCTATGAGTATTTAAATTTACATAACGAAAAACCACTCAACAAGTCATTTAAGGCACTTTAACGTCATTATTATTTACATATACATATACATATTAAAAGCTTGATTATGGCGCTGGCCAAAAGCGAAAGTGGGCAAATTTAAATGATTATTGTCACATGTATATTTATGTAAGAATATATGAGTTTGTCACTATGTCGTTGTTGCTGTACCCAAGATAATATCAACGACATTATATATACGCTAGGTGTAATGGGCGCCGCGGTGTCAGCTATCGACTGGGGCGTAGCTTTACTCATTACTCATACGCCATGTGCAGCGTAATCAAAATTGGTATTTATACGCAACAACATCGCATTTGTGTGCCATTTGTGTTGCCATGCTATGCATGTGTCATATGAGAAATTTCTTGTTGACCTCGAGGTCTCCCGCGTAAAATTAATTACCACACTCATTAACTTATTAACCCCATTTTTTAATTTTCTAAACAACAGCAGGTAGACAGTACGAAATTTTTTGCTTTACATGAAAAATGAAAACAATAAAAATCAATAAGAGGAGTAAAGAGCAATAGAAAAGTGAATGCAAATAATTTAAGCGACTTTTTTTTCTTACGCGAAGTGAGTGATGTATCAAAATATATACAGCGATTTCTGATATTGAAATGAGAGCTAAATACTTTTACTTAGTAAAAACCAAATTATTTTCATAACATATTTATTCATCATATAATAGAATTATTGAGCCAAATTATTTCTAATATACTTCTCTAGCGAAAATTCTTCGAAAGTGATTTTGTGAGTTAATTTATTGTCAAAAAAAAAAAAAAAAGATTTTTTAATAAATGAAATCATTAAACGATTTTTAAGGTCACCTCAGTTCATCGAAAAAATATAAGTCTTCACTGTTGAATCGCTTTAACTACAATGCATTTGACCGAAAAGATAGAAAGCACAAGGCTCACACAAATTTAATCGAAACCTCTTCAGATTCATGCAAAAAATAAAAATAAATAAATAAATTAAAATATGCAATTATTAAGTAGTCTTGTTATGCTTACCTTGTCAGGATGGGAAAATTTCTTTGCACATAACGCCTTTAAAACTGAGAAAACAGATGAGCATAGTAGAAAATGAACAGTCTCGTTTTCCGTTCACCTTATAAGTTTTAAAGTAAAAAAGTGGTCACCCCATTCTGCTGTTTCTGCTATATTTATGTATGGTGTTATGACTAAAAATTACAAAAACAATTTAACTGTGGTGAATACAATTATATGCAATAAAAGCAATAACCACATTTAAGTAGCAACGAGTTTGAATGTTGCCTAAAATTACACGCTAAAAGTGGCATGCGATATGGTTGCATTGATTTATGCCTTTGTGCATCCGGATGTGTTTTTGTAATTGTGTTCCGTAGTGAATTGACAAAAATCATCTACTCACCACAGCATGCACTTGTCAAATATCAATAGCCCCCTACCGATATGGCAACAACAGCGACAACCTCACTGGATAACTTCGATGGGGGATTTTAGTCAAGTGGAGAATAGAAAATACAACTTTGACTTTTTACCCCAAATCATTTTTATCGTTAACCTAACCATGTCTGCATCCATTTTTGTTGTTGTTGTGGTTGGGTTATAGTCAATGCTCCACTTGCGGTTGATATTGTTAATTTAGAAATCTGTTCTGTTCTACGTCTGCTCCGCTTCGTTCCCCACAAAGGTTTTTTTGCAAAGAACCTCTTCTAAAAAAAATAAACAAATAATTTTCGAGTTAAAAAGTCAAACGACAAAAGCAGCAACGCATTTTAAGTAAAAACCAAATGAACTTTGTGTCACCTGGCAACCACGCAAAAGCTACAGAATACATCAAAGGGTAGCACACACAGCTTCATACTCATTTTTTTCGCGTAGCCCCACAAAAAATTACCAACGGCGTCAAATCGCACGATCTCGGTGGCCAATTGACATCGCCAAGACGAGAGATTACGCGGCCGGGAAATTTCTCTCAAAATATAGCCGTATTCGTTAGTGTTGTGTGGCATTTGGCACAGTCTTGTTGGAAACACATATGGTTCAAGGCGTGTTGTATAATTGCAGGCCAAAAAAGTCGGTTTTCATACTACCATAACCAGGACCAAGGAGCACACCAGACAGAGAGTTTTTTTTTTTTTTGGTGTGAAGCCCTTTCTTCAATTATCTGTAGATTTTCGAAACCCTAATAGGGACAATTTTGCTTACTTCGTATCCACCGAAATATGCCTCGTCGCTTAAGAAAAATTTGATGGAAAAATCACGGTCCACTGCTTATTATTTAAGCACCCAATTCACGTAACTTCTGGACGTGAGCTGGACTTTATTTGAATTTGGTTGTAAGTTCAAGTTCAAAATACGCCATAATGTCAAGAAATAGACACATTCGGGTCTTCGGCTTTACTTTAACTTACAGCAGCGATATTTGAGGTGGAATGAGCAAAACGATGAAATTTATTTATAATTTTACCAATTGCTTGCATAATCTTCTCTTAAAGCACGGTACGTGGCCAAGTTAGAATCACCATTTTTATAGTAGGTCTCAACAATGTCAACGCTTTATGTGGTTGTTAACCGATACATTTTCATATATCCCTGACTTTTGCCTAAAACCAAAACATGTTTGGTTTTACAGATGTCAAAATACAGCCCTGCGTTTTCGAAGCCCATAAATGGATAACCCTTTACCTACATACACACAATACATAAGTATAGTGGTTATATTGTTGTTATTGTTGCTGATTTATTTTTAATGGTTTTTGAAAGGCGTTAGCTGTATGAATTAAAGCTTTTATTACGAAGGCTTCTAAGTGGAATAGCTTTGAATTAACTTTTATTAGTCAATGTACGTGGAAAATATGTATGGAGGCATAAGGTTAAAAAACACACACACTTATTATAACAGTGAATAATTTTTGATATGGTCTTTGATAAACAATTTTAACAAATTGAAATTTTTTATTGCTTCTTATTTGCTCAGAACTTGGAAAGAGGAATGGCGAAAGGAATAAGATTAAATACAACAGAAAAAAAGTTGTCCTTCAGTAACATTACTCTTTTTTTCGTTAAATATCTGAAATAGAATCATTTGTATATATATCATAAATAAATAAAAATGCATATAAAAATGTAAAAATGTAAATAAAAAATTTTATAAAGTTTTGATTTGGGTTTGGGTTTACTCTAAGACTACAAATTAAATTATGTTGGCCGAAATCTCTAATTTGTATTTGATTTCCTCGCTGATTCATATCTGCCTCGAAGGACCATTTACAAGTATCTAAGGGACCAACTCTTGAAGTGACCCAAATCATAAATAAGAACTCTTCATTATAGTGTATAAACAGATTTCGTGGTATATAGCAACACGAAGGAAGTAGGTTATTGAATTGATTTTTATTAAATTGAACTCACATTTATTTAAGTTTTTGAGGTGATGAGCTAGAGTTCTACCGCTGTTTTCGTTCATTTTTTAGCTCCATGATGCCTTTCCTTCTTCTTACCTCAAATATTTCAATACAACATGAAGTGGAAGAGAGAAATCAAAAATTTCCGCTTAGCGCTTGATCCGTTTTTACCTTTATAAGCTTATGCGAGAACAAAAAAAAATGTATCATGACATATGCACTAAAGCACTTACAATATATATATTTATACATGCAGATATAAGAATAAAAAGAATTTTGAGAAAAAAAAATATTCGAAGTAAATAAATACAAAAAAATTATTAAGATATGCAAATTTCTGTCAGTCAAATCAGCGACACTTGACACGTTTACGTAACGAAATTTGCGCTTTGTGTTAATCTTATTCAAAGAGTCATCACTTTTTTCCACTTTTTATCATACATATTTTTTCATTCTCTGCGTGCGCCTGACAAGTATCCTTGGCGGAAAAGTTTGTGTGTGCCGGCACTGGGAGTATCAACCTGTTGCGGCATCAAATTTGTAGAAATAGAGGTGGAGTCAACTGTACTTGTGACATGCTATTTTGTCTAACGGTACTCGTGTTACTGCTGTGATTTTGCATAAAGGGAATTGAATATTTCTACATCAGGCAGCATAAGTGATTACGAATATTTATCTGCTAGACATTAGTTATTTTGGTTATGTTTTTATTTTCCATATATCTTTTTGTTTGCAAATACATTGTCGTTGTCAGCATGAGAAATCACACGACATTATTTCTAATGCTCGTATTATATAAATATTTATATGTATATGTAAATATTGCGGATATTTAAAAATAGATGCACGAAGAACTTAAGGGACAGTTTTTCCGGCTGATTTCGATAAGTGTTTAAAAAATACACCTACATGAGATATTTAACATCTCAACAATCTCCTTATGGCACTCACATACCCTATATCGAAGTTCATATAGCATTTCGTGTTCACGAAATGTATAAAGAATAGGGATGGCTGAGAGAAAGACTGGGAGCGAGAGATATAGTAATTTCTTACAGCTGCACGAACCACTATTAGTAGCAACGCTTGCCAATGTTGAGCAGAGGGGTACCATTACAACGTAGCTAGTAATGACTGGCTAGCAGGAGGTTGGGCCAATAGTTAGAATTTCACCTTCTGACTGCTTTTCAACTGGGACTGGCTACAAACACTCCTTTACAAACTGGTTTAATCAGCTTACGACTTCCGGTATTAAACCAAGCAAGCTGGGGATCCAATTGAAGACGAGCTAAAGTGAAAAGGCGAATCCCCTGCGGTTGTGCGTAGGGTTTGGGACTCGCTAAATAAAAACTATACTCCAATGAAAATCAGCAAATCCCTGGTGTTGGCTTTTTGGTGGGAGAAAGACTCCGTTGCCGAGTCATGGCATTCACAACGGTGAATGAACATCTAGTCGCAAATCGCATCAAAGCGAAGTTCTTCAACATATCCTTGATTTGCACCCATGCCCCGAGAGAAGAGAAGGATAATGTGACCAAAGATGCTTTCCATGAGGGCCTAGAACGTACTTATGAGCGCTGCCTCCTCTACGATGTCAAAATTTGCAGGGCGATTTTAAGGACAGTGTGGGTAAAGAATGTATATTTGACGTAACATTCAGAAAATGCATCCTTCGCGATGCCCACGCCTAAAGAGAAGAAGAAGTATTCACCGAGTACTATTAAGGGACGACCAAGGGATTACTGGTCATAACTAGTGGAGATTAATGGCAGCTACAGGTTTGCTTATCCGCTGCTATAAAGTAATTTGCCATTAAGAATCGTTGTGAATAAAGAGATTATTTATTAGTTTAAAACTCTCTGTAAATATTTCTTTATACAAAATTATTCTGACTCCCTTGGAAGAATCGAAGCTGGCGTATTGCGAATTAAAATCGTTATACAAACACCTCGATAATGTGGATTCCATACAACGGAACCATATTCCAAAATTGGCCTAACGAGTGAAATGTAGAGTAATTTGTAAATATATGGGTCACCAAACTCCTTAGTTCACCGTTCTATGAAGGCTAGGACACCTCTCGCCAGATTATCACAAGAATTTATATGATTTCTAAAATCTAGCTTAGGGTCCATTGTGACACCCAAGTCAATGAAATCAGTAACTTGTTCAACATTGTGATACTAGAGTTAAAAATTGCTTTTTGCTTTCTACCTGTCAAATACAATGAAATCCATTTGAGTAAAGATGGTGGAAACCCAAACATATCGAGTTTATAGTGAACTATTGAGTGTGAGATCTTGTCAAATCTCTGAAGACAATATAAATAACATCGGTTTGATAAATTTTTCAAACCATTATTGACATGGATAGTGAATTCCAGTTGACTTATTTTTACAAAAACCCATGTTGGGAAGTATCCATAATTGATGACACTGAATGAGCTAGTTGGTCAGTTGTAATAGCTTCAAAAATCTTGGAAATAAACTTTTTGTAGGACGGGTTATTCAAAATATTATACTACTTTTTAATTATAGAGTAAGCACATGTCAGAAATTTTACTGAACTTATTGTAGAGCTTGAATAATCTGGTCTTTTGATTTTTCAAGTATTTCGATTCCGCATTGAACCATAAGGCGTATGTGGTACGAGCTGTATTATTTGCTCTTGGTACACATTGTCGAAAGATCCAATGTAAATTACTTGTGAAGTATCAAACATACTAAAAATATACTAAATAAGATCTTTTGAAAGTTTCGAAACAAAGGTACAAAAATTATTTACGAAAATTATCACTGATATTAAGCAAATATATCAAATACAAACATATTTGCTACATAGACTTCGCTATTGATATAAAGGTTTTTTTTTATAGAGGTATAGAACTTTAAGTTGGCATTACCTCCTATTTAACAGCTGTCAAGTGATTTATTCTCAGTTTGGTTTGGCAATTCATCATGAATAGACTCACGGCTGAACAACGCTTGCAAATAGTGGAATTTTATTCCGAAAATAATAGTTTTTTTTGGTTTTTTTTTTTTTGTTTAGCGATGAAGCGCACTTCTGGTTGAATGGCTACGTCCACAAACAAAACTGCCGCATTTGGAGTGAAGGTAATCCTCAAGTGTATGTTGAAACACCGTTACATCCAGAAAAACTGACTATTTTGTGCGCTTTATGGGTTGGTGGAATCATTGGTCCGTACTTTTTCAAAAACGATGGTGATCGGTATAGAGCCATGATTACTAACTTTTTCATTCCTGAATTGAATACCTATGATGTCCAGGAGATGTGGTTTCAACAAGACGGCGCAACATGTCACACAGCTCGTGCCACAATAGATTTATTGAAATATACGTTTGGTGACCGCCTAATTTCACGTTTTGGACCTGTGAATTGGCCTCCAAGATCTTGTGATTTAACACCGCTAGACTACTTTCTGTGGGGCTATGTAAAGTCATTGGTCTATGCGGATAAGCCACAAACGCTTGATCATTTGGAACACAACATTCGCCGTGTTATTGCCGATATACGGCCACAAATGTTGGAAAAAGTCATCGAAAATTGGACGTCCAGATTGGACTACGTCCGCACCAGCCGTTTCGGTCATATGCCAGAAATCATATTTAAAATGTAATGCCACAAGATTATCTTTCGGATAAATAAAATCCATGTCAATCGAATAATCCATCGTTGGTTTATTGCAACTTAAAGTTCTATACCTCTATAAAACACCCCAACAAATAAAATTAAAATAAAAAATAACGCCAAAAAAGCAAAGTTAACGTGCCAAATTCAATTCGTAACTGTGATAAATAACCAAATACATATTACACGCACACATTCATACGTACATCAATATACCTTGGTCCAATGCCGAGCGTATGGCTCAGCTCAAGGGGCTTTCCGAATTGAGATTAAATTCGCGATATAAATTTAATGAATACGATTCACTTCTTTTAATTTACGTTAAATGAGATGGAAAAGAAAAAAATTATCAAAAGCACGATAAAAGGATATATGTGCAGGGATTATTTGTAAAAAGGATGAAAATATTTAAAAAGTAATTTAGATAATTAAAACTTACATTTAAAAGAAATAATTTTATGTAGCATTAGCAAAAGAAATTTTAACTTGTGTCCAAAAAGGCGGTAGGTAACCTGAAAATATTATTGAGTACTAGTTTAGGGCTAACTGTATTTTTATTTCGGTGTGACAGAATTAACAGAGGTTTGAATTTCCTTCCCCAGTTTTTTCTGAAGTGGTTTGAATAAGCTTAAATGTTACAATGATTTGTACCTTCCCGTTCTTTTAAACCTTTGGTTCCGTTCGACTTAGCTGATCCAAGTTTTTTCCCCGTGAATCAAGTGTATTATTGCTTTTACAAATATTTAACAACAACAGCAAAAGGAATATCAAAAACAATTACAAGTCCTAGGAAAAAACTATTCAACTAGTTTAGAGTGCGGTAATGAATAATCTGTATACTATTAGGCAAAGTTTTTATTACTTAAATGTAATTTTGTATGAAATAATTAGAAAAATATTTTTTTTTCATATGAAAAATTTTCTATGCAGATCAAACCTAACTGAGACGGGGTTACAGTGTCAAGAAGTTAACATGGTTGTCACGCGTAAGTCGTCTCACGAAATTACACAATTTTTCTCTTCTTTTTCTTCTTCTTTTAGATTCAGAGAAAGCGCTTCTGTGGGCTGTGTATTGGCCAATAAGGGCGGGCATCTTAATTTTTCCCATTTAAGCGGTGCGGTTAGGATAGAACGTTTTATTGACAGTGCTCACAGCCATTGAGTGATTGAAGGCAATTTTATTATTTGCTTGTTTTATCAAGGTTGTTTCTAAGGCTAATCTAACAATCAAAAAGTCAAATAACATTTAGTCAACACAAAAAGTTGTGGCCAAGACGATGGTGAAGGTGGAAGGAGTAGATGGTAATTTGAGTGTTGCTAACTTAGACAGCTTATGAATTTACTATAGATTAGTGAGAATTTATGTTACTTTCAGCGTTACAGATAAAAAATATTACATATAAATAAAAAATATTAACTCGTTTTTGCATTTTTGAGAACGTTGTGGAAATAATTTGAATACAATATTAAAAAAAATGATAGAAAGACTATCGACATAGAAAAAGAGAGGAGTGAATTTAATATCACTTTTCTTCTGGCGTTGAACGAGAAGTGAATAAATTTCCACTTGTAGCCACGCTGGCAAGTCCCCGAGGATATTTTTATTACACATGTAGTTGTGGTTTTGGGAGTTTGAAGACAATTAACTATATAAAAGTTTATCAAAGTCCGCTGAAAATTACGACGCATCCACATTCATTAAGTCCTTCTATTTCCCCTCGTTATTTGTAACGGAATAGATATATCCCTCTTTTTCTACTTTTCCCGGAGAGTATAGTGTAGATATATTTTAAAGCTGGAGTATTTTCCTATATCTAAGTCACATAACTCTTCCATCGAAGGCACGAGTTGAACTATGTCAAAATCATCATATGACTCATACAATTTATTGTTTCATCGTCTGTGGTATACGATGTTGCCAATGCGCAAGGAGCAATAAATCACTTTAAATCTACTAGCGCCTTCTCAATAAATATCATCTTCGACCAAGCCTCTGCATGATATGGTAAGATAAGAATGATCAGTGACCTATAGGGCACGTTTTTTCTTAGCCTACTCAATTTAATCCAACAGGTGCTACGGCAAGACGTCATTGGTAAAAAGCGCTAATCCCAACTAGCGAATCTAGAAGAGTTAGTCTTAATATATTGCAGCCATCTGCTTACTTCGGCAATATTAGAACTTATATAATAAGAAAATAGTTGCTAATTAACAGGTAGAGTTAAAACGGAACTTGCATTCGCTTTATTTTCATATAGGTAATGATTCTGATATGTATTATATAATATTATATTAAAAAACTATACAAACCTACAAAAATCATAGAGCTTTTGCAATGGCTGCAATCATCATTATCCATATTCATTGTCTTAGAAAAATTGTAAGAAAGTTGTAGCCGATGTAACGGTGTGTTGTACTATATAACAGGTAGTGGGTTCCTTTGCCAGGTGAACATCAAAATCTTAGAAAATGGTTTTTTTTTAACTGCTAAATGATTTTCGAATATATTTTTGGCTTGAGGCTATTCAGAGTCGGCTTAACGCTATGAGCTCCTCAATTTTCACGAAAGCATTTAAACGAACAACTCGACTTAAATTCAGGGCATTATCGGCGTTCTCTGTATTTATTGCTTACATTTTTTTATATATATTTCAATCTCCAAGAGATGTAGGTGTAGTTGTACCAAAATTTTCATATTGTATTCGGATTCGGTAAGAGGATTTGCAAAGTAGATACTTTCACGTTCTTTTTGAAACGATCACAGTTAAATCTCTTTCTCATTAACGACTTATATCCACCAATTTAATTTTGTATAATAACTATTGGTAAGTGTGGCCATGGCTTGTTGGTGCTTATCAGCATTGCTTCCTTCTAATCCTTACGAAGGTCTGTATCAAGATATTATTCGACTATACTTTACTCAAGTCTTTTTACAAACGGATTAACGAAAGGTCGTATAGATAAGCAGATGAAAGTTTTAATAAATTTTAATCAATAATTTCTTCATACATTAATGTTTTCCTCCAAAAATCTCCCACCTCCCCATCCATATCCGCCACGGATGTAATGAAGCTATGAAAAGGGATTTGAATAATTTAATTAACATATGCTTTGAAATCAATAAAAATATGTTCAAATAAATGTATTTGTTAAATAACTTCCCTTTAACCGAGAGATTTTTTCGTTAGATTATATATTATAATTTTGAACAAAATCATATTTAAATTTAGTATTTGGAATAAGTAGTTGTTGTTATTTTATTTTTTCCTATACAAAAACTTAATGGTGTAGCCTGGCACACCCCAATACATTGATACATATTACCTGATTCCTCTATTCATTTGTAACTGTCACTTTACTTATGCTCCATTATAATACTAATGTATCAATTTAAGTCAAAAAGGTGATTTAAAAAATTTATTTCGGCTTTTCCTTAATTTTCTAACTGTTATTTCAAGTAAATACTTTCTCACATTAAAATATGAATACAATAAAGAGCAATAACTAAGTAAAGCTTTCAACCCAGCTTCTTCAGAAAAATATTATAATTTTTAATCACATATTAAAAAATATTGTAAAAATTTAATTTTTTTTCCTTTTCATGAATCAAAATTCAGATTTTTTAGGAGATTTATGAAAATTATATTTTAAAAAATCACCTTACTTATAATAACCAAAGAACTGAGATTTTGTGGAAATTTAAAAACTTAAGAATAATTAAGCTATATAATTTAAAGAAATCTTTAGTCAATTAATTTTTTATTCATAAATTTTGTATTATTTTTTATCTTTTTAGTTGCAGAAATTAATTTTTTTGAGCTACTTAAATTTTTTTTTTCAAAATTTATTATTAATTGACCGCAGGTTAACCTATTATGCATTTAGTTTATATGTATCTCCTACTATGGTCAAAGATTAGATAAGTCCAGTCGGCAGTGGTTTTGGTGTCGGGAAGCTTTAATTTTATTTATTTATTTTAGAATTCAAATTTAATTGGATTAATAGCAAAAAGTTTGATTTCCCATTAGTAGTTTTATAGAATTTTAATTCAACAGGAAAAAAATACTTAAACAAAAAAAATATATATATGTATCAGAATAGTCAGGTTACACCTCCAGCAGCAATCATTTGTTAATCCCACCGTCCTTGGTAAATCACTTCTATAAGTTTTATGTCATGATGAAACCGTTCCCCTTTTTCTTCGATATATGAGTTAAAATTCTCTGGAAACTTGTCAACGTCGCTGTGTAGATAATGCACTTTGACATATTACATCCTGATTTTTGAAATTGTCCACCAGCTAAACATCTTTAGTTCTAAAAAATTGCTCTATTAGATCGTACAAGATCCTTTATTAAATCGTTTAATTCTACTTGTGAAAAAGGTTTTCTCTATAGGCTATCCTAAATATTACTATTGCTAGACACTTCACTAAAGGTTTCTTCAAATTCTGCTTTCCGGTAATAGTAAGTAAGGAAAAATCATTTTTTTTATTTTGTAATTGGAAATAGAAACAGCAGAAGTAACAGTCATCGCATTGATTATTTGGTTCCCACCATTACATAGGCACCAGAAGCCTCATTCGAATTTTTTCCACTGACTCACTGTCTCAAGTGTTCATAGATTATGAACAATTAGTGTGTGCCAATGAAAACCAAAAAAAAAATTCATTTGTTGAGGAGTGTTATTAATAAAATAAACACTCGAAAATTGTTTAAAAAAATTGAAAGAAACACAAACAAATTTTAAATTAATTGTATAAAGCAAATTAAATAAAAACTTTGACAGATATTTTTTCCATAAACTCTGTTTAAAAATTAATTACAAACCGCTGTTATTCAATCTATTACAATGATAGTATTAATTTTCATACCTATCTTGCTCCAAATATACCTTTGAATTCTGAATGCCGCATTAAAATAAGTTTAAAAATTTATTTATAATTATAAATATAAAGAATAGTAATTCAAATGTTAATTACCTATTACTTTTATATTGTCATATAATACGAATAGAAAGGAGAAACACGTGTACTAAATAATAAGGAAATTAAAAAAAATTACATAAAAATTGTGATTAGCATATAAATAAAGATTTAGGTCTGCATTACAAATCCTAAACGGGACCTAAATTTCTACATTAATATGTTAATATATATATGGAAACGCCAAAAAATATATATATACTTATGCCAGTAGTGAATTGTTTCTCTTTCATACAAATTTATATTGTGTTCGCATCTACGAGTAGACGCAAATAATTCTTCTTCACAATCATTTAACCATGTCACATACATTTTATTTGTTTCCTTTCTGCCTACATTATTTGCTTACTCACAACTTTCATCGAATTGCGCATTCATATAAATACTATCGCTCACACTGATGCTGCAGGAAACGTCCCATGCCACAAGTTAAAAGGCTATGAAATTTACATCAGTCGGACTTATATTTTCCCAACATATTTTCTGCTAAATTAACAGTAGCATGAAATGGGAAAGGTTTCGGCTGGAAGTTGACTTTCTTAAATTTTATTTTGTTCAACGTCGAGAGACAGCTGCAGAAAAATGTTCTTAGCGGCGTCATAATTAATTCGTTTTGGAAGTGAAATTTGGAAAAGTAATTTTGTTTTGTTTTACTTCATTTTCTTTGATTTCCTTTTTTTGGAGCTTGCTTTCTGCCCTTTTACAGACACACACACAGCTCTTACTTACAAACTAAATGTTGCTGAGATTTGACCATTGAAAAGGCACTGAGCTTCGACAAGGCGATTCAATAGTCGAACTTGCATTACATAAAGCCGCAATCGGTCTCTAGTATTTTCTAAAATCTTGTAGAAGTGAAAAATTAGATATATTTGCAAAAATTATTAGTATTATATGTAAATATATTTATATAAATAAATAATTATGCATTGTTTCTTAAGTTTTCTCCTTTATAATAATATGGATAGTATACATATGTACGCATGTACTAATATATATATTTATATATATATATTTCATTTAATCAAATGAGTTATATTGGATAGCTGTAGCAAATCTTTAAGGTTCCAAGCAAATAAATACAATATCAATCTTTTCAATTAAAAAAACACAGCTTATTAACAGACTTGAATTTCTGCTACTGTTTTCTAACTAAATTTGCATGCAGTAAAATGAAAACATGGGAAATAGAGATTAGCACAAATGTCATGGAAAATCGTGGAAACTAAGACAATCAATCATCTTAATTGGAACTAAACATTTTTGGTTTATTTTCTTTTTAGTTTTTTTTACTAATTTTTATTTTTTAAATGGCTCATTTTGTTTTATTCTTTAACCCTTTTTTATCACATATATAATTAAGTTCATGCAACAAAATCTCTTCGATGTGATGACAGTGCGTATACGTAATATTTCCACAAAATATCTTTTGTCACCTCTAGCATTGGAGGGTACTGTAAGCTCACTGAAAGTATGCTGAAATAAAGTCATTTTTCTGCCTTTTATCCAATTAATTTTGATTTATAAGCAAATCAATCAAAGAGGGCATGGTCGCCCAGCCCAGGACGGCTACAAAATTTATTTTCTTAAGGTCTTAGTAGAGATAAGCCAGTTTATAGGAAAAGGAACTTAAATGGATGTTAGAATTTCGGTATGAAATTTATGTTTGAAATTAAGTTTAAAATTGATTGCATTAAAAAATGCGTAAAATTTAGTATATGTTAATATTTGGTACTAAAAGACATATAATAATAATAAATTATATAATAAAGATTCTTTAATATTTCAGAATTTGAAGATTTAAAAAAATGTTAGAACTTTTTTAACTTATAAATACACATGGAATAATATTTACTTCATTTTATTTAGGTTTTAAAAAGTTCCAAATTTTTTATAAAAAATATTTCAAAACCATATTAGTATATAAATTTGATTGTGTTAATTATTTTTTATCTCTTCAGTAACTAAATTTTTTAAATATTATATATTTAAATGATGTTTTGTATAGGTAAAAACAGAATCATGAAAATTTTTCTATTTTTCGTATAAAATATATGTATATATGTATTTTTGTAGATAAATTATTATTTCTATACTGGTATGTAGCACCTATAGATTTTATATAATAGTAAATAAGTTTAAAAAAAACATGTTTTTGTAATATTTTCATAACGCTTTTTTTAAATTCAGTTATTTGTTAATATATGTTACACACATGGATGAACGATCTTCGCATATTTGCAACAGATGACAGCTATTATTTAATTTATTTTGAAGTTTCAATTAATCAAGTTTTATTTTATTGAGCCTTATTTGCGTATCGTAATATCGCGTAGAAAACCAAAGATAAGCATTTAGAGCGTTTTCCAATAGAGATGATATGATTTCTAAGTGTTGCTATGGCCATTTTTAATATGTCAATTTCACCGTATTTAGCAATGTCGATTCTGGTGCGAAAAAATCCCTAAATCATTCATGAACAATCATTACATTCACCTAAATTGACAGTTTGGTGTGGTTTTTGGTCTGGTGAAATCATCGGTCCGTACCTATTTCGAAATGAAGCTGGTAGCACCGCTACTGTCAATGGAGAGCGGTATAGATGGATGATAATCAACTTTTTATGGCCACAATTAGAAGAAGTTGACCTTAGCAACATCTGGTTCTAGCAAAACGGGGCTACGTGTACACAGCACATGCAACAACCGAAATATCACGATAAAAGTTTCGAGATTTGATTATTTCAAGAAATTGTGACACTGAGTGGCCTCCAAGAAGTTCTAATTTAACATCATTATACTACTTCTTGTGGGGTAAATTGAATTCATTGACCTTTCTCAATAAACCAGACTCTCTTTAAGCTTAAAAAGTCAATATTGAACGTGCTATTCATGACATATGACTTGATTTAGTAGAAAAAAATCTCAAAACTTTGGTCCATCGACTTCGATCCTGCAAAAGAAGTCATGGAGGCCATTTGAATGATGTTATCTTAGAACTTAATTGTATCGATTGACTTCACATTAAGTAACAATTAGTGTGTGTTTTTAAAGAAATCACGGCAACCGGAAAACCGTATATATATAAATATATTTATATTAATATTTGTATTTATCTATGTAAATATTTACAGAATAGGTCTTTTAAATTTATAACATTATTCTTCTTCTATTTTCAGGTAAGTTTCATTTGACGGTTGACTTGGGTGCTCGGGCAAGTAAGGACATTTGTTATATCTATTTCCATTGCTTTTCCAGTACTTTATTGGGTCTCACTTTCCTAAAGTTAAATTTTCAGAAAAAAATTTAGATTAGTGAAGACCCTTTATCAACAACAATCAAAAAATAGTAATAATAATATACCGTTTTTGACATTTTCTACAAAAATTTAAATATTTTTACACGTATGCGCGTATAAAAAATCATTGCGATTATAACATGGGTAACAACAGTGCACATACGTAACCTAAGGAATTTTGTGTGAAAAATATCAGATGGATTTTAAAAAATTTAAATAGAAAATAAATAACGAAATTGTTAGAAAATCTATAAAGATAATTCTTGTAGTGCGTTCAATTTTATATTAAAGACATTTTTTTTAAATTAGCTAAATTTTAAAATGCAATAAAAAAGCATACAAATTTATACGGAATAACATTGTCTCTTCGTAGCGATTCAATATAGGTTATTGTTTTTTGTTTATGAAAAAATTTATTCATTTTTTAAACTTTAATACGTCGGAAAAAATTAAATTAATTTTTATTAAAATAAGATTTCCTAAACAAAAATTATTTATATATTCCAACATCTTTTATAGTATACACTTACTCACAGGCTACCGATTGGTCGAAAAATGATAAATATACATGTAATGCCTTTAGATATTTTAGTAAGTTTTTGATATAAATTTTTATCAGAATGGTCCATATGGAAAGAGCCTATAAAAAATTTTGAATTCCGGGACAACATTGTGCAGCACTATCACCTGATGCTTTACCTGAAACATACATTACATTAACACTTATAACATTCCTCTAGTCTTATATAAAAAGTTGTTTGTTACAATTTTCTATAATCCATAATAGTGGATAGGGCTGTTATGTCCCAGATATAAATATATTGGAAATTATGATAGTATACCACATTTACTACATTGATACAGATAAAGGCAGCGCTTGCATGATGGTAGCCGAATCAATAATTGCGCGCCATTCGTTTCTTTTCTCAAAGTTTTTCGCCAATTAGAAACACCAAGCGAAATCAGATCGTTTTGAGCTTCATCTTTCCAACGGAGTGGAGATCTTCCTCTGCTTCGATGTACGGATACTGCTTCGGAAACTTTCAAAGTTGGACCGCTTTCATCTATTCGTACGACGTGACCTAACCAGCATAGCCCTGTCTCTTGATTCGCTGAACTAGGTCAATGTCATTGTATAACTCAGTAATCGACGTTGCCATCGTGCAAAGGTCCTTAAATATTTCGGAAAACCTTTCTTTCAAAAACTTCTTGTGCCGTATCTTTAAATGTCGACACTGTCCATACTTTTTCAGAACTCGAATGATGAGCTAGTTCCAAGGTAGATAAAAATATCTACACTTTTAAAGTTTTGATTATCAACAATGAGGCGCGAGCTAAGGTAGGAGATATTTCGTCGTGTCCTCTTTCATATCGAGATACCTTCGCTTTTCTAACTTGTCTAACCAAGAGAAAACAAAACTCACAGGCGGGTTTGTGGCCAAAGATATCATTATAATGAGCATACGCTAGAAGTTGCATACTTTTCAGCAAGACCTGGCATAATATCGATATTTATAAATTACTAAAGTGAAATTATACACAGAAATATTTTCTGTAAATGTTAGTTGTCCTCATTTACAGAATTTATATAGCCACGGTTTCGGATTTGCTTAATTTGCCTAAAACTACGAAACAATATTGAAAAACTAATAAGGATAACTTAATATGAGTATTACAAAATTCATAACTGGAATACGACCTTAAATCCGTACTGAAAATTTTGAGGATTTGTTTAAGAATACAACTAAGCAACCAGAAAATTTAAAGCAAATTAAGTTTACAGAAAAAGTTCTATATTCATAAAAGTAGCGATTTTCCCATTGGATTTATGATATTTTGTTATATTTTAAGCGGGCCACCGCTTATTGAACTTCGTCATCATAGTCGGGGGATGGACCATCTTTACCATCGTCATTTATGTATTATGGTGATATTATAGACTTCTTCACACAAAACGTTACTTATAATAATTTTTAATCCATTTAAAAATATATATCTAAGTTCTATATGTATACCCACATGTGATGTTAAAATATTAGTTGAAAACTCTACATATAAGTTTGTAACTATATATGTATGGATAGAAATATAATATTCCAAACAGTTACCTCTCAATTCCCGCTTAACATTCTCCATAGTTATTAAAAAACAATTGCACATAAAGGCATATGAAGGCGAAATACAGCTAATCTGTAGAATACTAACAGTGCAAGGGTTTATCAATAGTAACATCAAGCATATGAGTAGTAAAGTATAATACAGAAAAGTAATGCATATATAAACATGCATATATTTTTTATATTCAGACACAAATCTTATAACAATATGGTTGCTCATATTTATCGTTTGTGCATTCATCGCTTTTCAGTGTAATCGCCAGTACATGCACATGTAAGTGATTGAATATTGGCTCACATATACATTATCATAATATGCATGTGGGCGTGAGTTGAAGTAAAGTACGTATAATCATATTGAGCAAAGCTGCTGTTAATTTCAATTAAATTACGATTTATGACATTGGTTGGCAGGCTGTAGTAGAAAATAGAGTATATAGAGGAAGATGAAGAGCAAAAAGTGCACAATATGGTTGGTAAGGTATTACAAGGGATAATTACCTCTGTATATGTTATTTGAATTTCTAACAAGTGCATTTATACATAACTTATAAAATGTACTTGAAGTTACTTTAGTAGATGTGTATACAATTGTCTGAAGCTCATTTTTGTTTTGCCGGCTCTAGAATTTATTACGTCTATGACCTATAGGAAAGGAAGGAGTGGACAATGGTGACAACGAGTGAGATAAGCTGTTACAGATAAACAAAATTTGAATTAATATTCCATTTCCCACATCAAATTTTTACAATACATTGTGATTCATAAAAAAATAATCCATCAAATATTTAACATATTACTGCTGATGAACGCAATTTCAATTTCTGTTGGTTTAATTCATTATTTTATCTATTATATATTTTTTTATTAATGAAGAAAGTCATTCTCTTTGCAAGTCAGACGTGCAAAGCATTCCTCTAAAAACACTTTCTAAAATATATTGCACTGTGTGAATTATTGCACCAACTCATGTTTCTATACCTGCTTAGTAGTTCACGACAATTATTCGTGTTTAACCAAAGCAGATGGTATTCGAAACTAAAAAGTATGTTCGAATGTAATTTATCACATATACCACATATTGTTATCCCCTGTAGGTACTCCATTGAGTACTCGGCTGTTGTGCAAAGGCGGATTATATGGTCCGGCTCTAGGACATCCCAAAGTTATTTCGACCATATTCTACCACACATGCAGTTGTAAATATTTAGGAAACACTCTCAAACAGCTTGAAGTACAGACAGCGATTCTTGGAGTATAAACAAGTTTCAGCATTGTACTTGCGCAAATATTTTAGAATAAATTAAATGAAATATCTCGCTTAACGTTATGACAACTGACAGCTGTGCTTTAAGGTTCCCAGTGGAGGGTGCCAATCAACCAACCAGATATTTTTTAAATGTGTCTCAAGTGCAGATTTATTTGAAGCTTCAGCGCTCAAGCACCTTTCCAACAAGCCTAGTTCAGCCCATTGTGGCATCAAAATTTTGTAATGTGTGAAAAAAAAACGTTTGCTGCGTTAACTTAAACAACGTGATGATATGTAATCAGTTTCTTTTGTTTTAGATTTTGTTATTAAAATTTATAAGTATTGTTACTATTTATGTAAAAAAATGTTTTAAAATAAAAAAGAGATTGCCATACATTTGAAACTTTATAACAAAAACAGGGGACATTTTTATAAAGGTTTATTTGTTTACTTTCATAGAAGTAAGTCAAAGAACAAGAAAGTTTTCCAGAATTTTTTAAAACAAATTTATTATATTTCTGCTCTAACTTTAAAATTTTCATAAAATTATACGAATATCTTGCAAAAATTAAATATATAAAACTCATTATTACTGCCATATAAATTTGTTTGACTCCCTCGTTTCATGTACCCCTCTCCTTCTCCATGGTTGTCACAAAATTTTTATACTGCCAAGAAGGTTAATCAGTTTGTTAACGTGTAATAAAGGCACCATAACAAATAATCCAAACCAAGGAAAAAATACTAAAATGGAGAAATATTCCACACGTGTATTTGTTCGCAAATATATAATATAAAAAGTTCTACATACATACTGCACAAACGGCCTATATTTATGAGCTAACCAAAACAATGTAGAACTAAATATACTAAAATAATATAAAAAGCAATAAAATAAAATTAGTTGAAGTAAAATGAAGATAGTTAAACCGAAATAAAACTAAATAATATAAAACGAATTTAAAAATAATAAAGTAAAATGAAAAGAAAAAATTAATTGAAATAAAACAAAGTAAAAAGAAATGAAAAAGTATATATGTAGCGATTTACATCCGAGATCCAACTCTAATTTGGTAGTTTTGAGTTTTGATGCATTACCATCAAATGGGGCGACCTACAGTTTATTCTAAGCCGCCTATGAATGATGGGTTATGAGGATTCCTATTTCATGTGAGAAATATAATCGGAAGTCATGACATTAAGTTTCTATAATTTTTTTTGTTGGTCGGACCAGGTCTCAAACCCTGGCTTTCCGAATAGCAGTGCGCACTGCTAAAAATTAAATTATAAAAATTAAAAATTAAAAATTAAAATTAAAATATTAAATTAAAACTAAGAATTAAAAATTAAAAATTTAAATTAAAGAATTAAAAATTAAATTTAAAATTTAAAATTTAAAATTAAAATTAAAAATTAAAAACTAAATTTTAATAATTACAAACTATAAATTAAAAATTAAAATATAAATATTAAATATTAAAAAAAAAATTTTAAATTTTAAAATATTAAAATTAAAAGTTAAAAATTAGAAATTAAAAATTAAAAATTAAAAATTAAAAATTAAAAATTAAAAATTAAAATTAAAAATTAAAAATTAAAAATTAAAAATTAAAAAGTTAAAAATTAAAAAATTAAAAATTAAAAATTAAAAATTAAAAATTAAAAATTAAAAATTAAAAATTAAAAATTAAAACTAAAAATTAAAAATTAAAAATTAAAAATTAAAAATAAAAATTAAAAATTAAAATAAAATTAAAAATTAATATTTCAAAATTAAAAATTATTATTAAAATTAAAAATTAAAAATTAAAAAATTAAAAATTAAAAATTAAAAATTAAAAATTAAAATTCAAAATTAAAAATTAAAAATTAAAAAAAAATTAAAAATTAAAAATTAAAAATTAAAAATTAAAAATTAAAAATTATATATTAAATATTAAAAATTTATTATTAAAAATAAAAAATTAAAAATTATATTAAAAATTAAAAATTAAAAATTAAAAATTAAAAATTAAAAAATAAAATTTAGAAAATTAAAAATTAAAAACTAAAAACTTAAAAATTAAAAATCGAAGATTAAAAATTAAAAATTAGACAATAAAATTAAAATTAAAATTTGAAATTAAAAATTAAAAATAAAAATTAGAAATTAAAAATTAAGAATTAAAAATTAAAAATTAAAAATTAAAAATTAAAAATAAAAATTAGAAATTAAAAATTAAAATTTTAAAACTAATATTAAATATTAAAAATTAAAAATCGAAAATTAAAAATAAAATAAAAATTAATAATGGAAATTGAAAATTAAAAATTAAATATTAAAAACTTGAAAATAAAAATTAAATATTAAAAATAAAAATTAATATTTGTAAATTAATTTTTAAAATTAAAAATTTAAAATTAGGAATAAAATAAATTAATAAAATAATAATTAAATAAAATTAGACTCACTGGCTTTTTGAAAGAGAAAGAGGTATATTTTTATTATTATTTAGATTTAATTTTTAGGGAAGTGAAATGTAGGCCACAAGTTTCCTAATAAGACTTTTTTTCAGACCCGCTTGTTTAAATTAGTTTATTATTTCTCTTCACTTTTCCCTCCATCTATTTTCACGCTTAAGAATTTCTGTAGCTTTAAACTTGTCGCCGTGTAGTTGTTTTGATATTTTAAATTATGTTGTTAAGAATAACAGTATTAGTACAAAAATTTCTATTAAAAATGGGTTTCCTTTTGCAAAGGGAATATTTAATACCTTCCTTAGAAATATTTGAGCTATAATAGTTTTAAATAGTAATAAAAGTTAAGTAATACATTGTATTGAAATTTTTTTAATAAATTTATTTTATTTTATACAAATGGTACAATAAGAAGTCCAGCTTTTGGTCAATAATAAACTTAATAAAAATAGTAATATTATTTTTATTAAAAAAAAGAAAAAAATATTAGAACTAGTTCATATCACTTAAGATTTAATAAAAATAATAATAAACAATAAATATTTAAACTTTGTAGGTATATTTTACAATTTATATTGAATACAAAAACATTTAGATAAGTAAAAATAATAATTTTAAATATTGTGGCAAAAATGCGAATCAAATGTCAGATGGGGGAGAGAAGCCGATGACAGGCATGTTCTTGAGCGTAAATTGAGAACATCCGTATAGAGAACAATCCGCTCAATTGCAAACAATCGATTGAGTATATAAGGGCGAAACACAACTGCAAAACTAATCAGTCGTAAAGTGAACGCATTGGTGATAACACTACTGTGAAATACAAATAGTAAATTCTCAAAAATTGTAAATAAGTGATTGTAACATGTGAAGTGAATTGTTAGTTATTGAGTAATAAATGGACATTGAATAAATTCTTATAATCAAGAATTTGAAAATATAGTTTGAGGAATCGGACTCGAAGATTTTGGGGAATTTAGCAAAATCGTATCAATATTAATCATTCTCACCAAAGTTTTATAATCTTGTTAAATTAGTCAGCTAATACCTTGGCATTCAAAAGATTTTACTTTATTTTAGTTTGCGAAACATTTTATTAATTTCGCCGAAACTTAATACAAGCACCTTTACAATACGTATGTACGTGTATATATGTAAATTTGGTGAAAAAAACATTTTTAAATCAGCCATTTCAGTTTCCCTCATTTTACTTAAAAAGTTGAATGCAATATTGCAGCTTGAAAGTATAATTCAGTTGAATTTATTTTAATACATTGAATTAAGAACCGTACAATTATAATGAATAATGTAAAATACAAGTAAATGAAAAAAAATAATGCAAATCAAACAATTAAATATTAAGAAAAATTTTTTGCATCAAAAACTTTTCGTGTATTAAAAAATTTTAAAATTAACTATTGTGACCACTTACTGTTAAATATTTTAACACATTTTATTTATTTTACTGCATTTATTAGTTTCTAGAACAATAATATTTATTTAGTATTTGCATATGTAAAGCGTTCACTTGTTTTCAGCCCAAGGCTGATTGTGCTCTGAAGTATGCTGTATACTCAACATTATTGAAGGTACTTTTAAAGAAAATAATAAATTGAATGGTTCACCCATTTCATAGCATATAAATTTGACAAGTATAAGGTTAGCGACCTTTTGCAATATAACAACCGAAACCGAAGAAATTTTGCAACTACAACAGTAATTTCATATGCTCGCCTTTCCCCAACCCAGGTCCAGTTGTAGTAAGCGCTTCATACTAGTATATACATAAGTTGGGCTAATACGAAGTCCACTTTTGATAACAAATTCCAACAATACTAATAACAGAAAGTTAAGTTTAGTGAATAAATTGTAAAACTTCATATCTATTTCCAGATATCTTTACATATTTATATAAATAGCCAGGAATAATGTTTAAGGTGAGTTAAGAATTGTGAGCCATAAAATTTGAAGATAATACAAAATACTACAGGACATTGGCCAAAAGATTGCCAAGCATAAAAATGTTCTTGCCACAAAAGCCTATTCACCCACATAAAATGTCAGTTATAGCATCTCTGCCGACGACAGCACTGACCAGCAATACACCAAATTAGATAGATGAAAGGTAACCTAAATTGTAGGTGGAGCGTTAAAGTCATTCCAATTATCGTTTTCATAATAAGTGAAAATTTGTACGGTCATTCGACTAGTGATCGTGAAGTTCCGAGGATTAATTAACGACTAACTTTATTCAAACAAGCTAACGTATTACAAACAATGAATATGAAGGAATGCGTAAAGTATACATGGTTGCATAGATACAGGGATGTAATATTAAGTACATATTTATTTAATACTATTGACTACGGACTACTTCGCCTCCTCAACACCTCCTCTCGAAGTAGGGAGATTATTCTTCTGAACTGCGTTGAATAAGACCCAATTTTAATGAACAATTATTGTGTTTGACTTGCGTAAGCCCCTTTGTGAATATGTCCGCTGGCATTTGCTGCGTTGACATATATTCCAATGTGATCATTTTGTTTTGCACGCAGTCGCGAATGAAGTGATAACGAAGGTCAATGTGTTTTGTGCGAGGGTGGAAACTCTTAGATACTGCCAATTTTTGTGCGTTCTGGTTTTCATTAAATAATTTAACATCGGCAAAATCAACACTCACTTCATTCAATGCAGCTTTCAAATACAACGCTTCTTTAGCCGCCTCTATGATCGCGACATATTCTGCTTCAGTACTTGAAAGCGAAACAGTACGTTGTTTTCGCGCTTTCCAACTTATAGACGACCCAGCATATAAAAACGCAAAACCTGAGTACGATCGTCTATCTGCTGAATTTGCACCCCAATCGGCATCGACTACACCGTACAAATTTGAACCCGTTTTCTTGTACAGTAAACCATGATGTAATGTACCCTTGATGTACCGTAAAATTCTTTTTGCTGTTTTCCAGTGCTCCTCTGTATAGTTAGTGTTGAACTGACTCATAAAATTTACTGCATACGCTATATCTGGTCTCGTAGATACAGCCAAGTACATCAAAGCGCCGATCAAACTTTGATAAGGAAATCTCGCCATAACGGCCTCATTTTTCGTTTCTGGTCTAGTAAGCTTGCAATTCGCTTCAATTGGTGTTTTCGAAGGATTGCACTCTAACATATGAAATCGCTCCAACACTGATTCTGCATACGATTACTGTGATAAGAATATTTCGCTCTTCTCCAGATTTTGATGAAAATCTATACCAAGGCACCTTTTAACCTTACCGATTTCTTTCATATCGAAATTTTGAGAAAGCATTTTCTTCGTTGATTTTAACCAACTGTCGTTGTTCGATGCCAACAGCAAATCATCTACATATATGATGACTAATATTATGTTTTCGCCTTCACGTCGCACGTAGAAACACGGGTCAAACTTTGTTGCTTTTAACCCAATTTTGCTCAAAGTTAATGATAACTTGTGATACCACATTAACCCTGACTGACGCAAACCATACAGTGCTTTCTTAACTATGCACGCAGGGTTGCCTTGTTGAAGCGACGTTCGCCATTCTTCCGCTTTTCGTTGAATTTCGTCGGTAAGCTTTGTCGAGCCTTTTAAGCCGACTGGTTGACCTCTTTGAATCTTCTTCAAAACACTGCCAAATAGATCTGGAACGTCCATGTAGACATTCTGGTCCAGATCACCATTTAAATACGCCGTCATAACATCCATCTGATGTATCTGTAGATTCAATTCTGCGGCCAATGCCGTGAAAAGCCGTACTGAAGTTGACCGCACCACCGGAGAGGAAACCTCATGAAAATCTTCCCCAGGACGTTGAGCGTAGCCCTTTGCTACTAATCGAACCTTCCTCAGATTCGTATCTTTAGTACGAAATACGAATTTTTACCAATAGCCCTACGATCGGAAGGCTTTTCAACTATCTCCCAAGTTTTGTTTCGCACATGCGCCAGAAATTCGTCTTCTAGCGCTTTTAACCACATAGATGAATCTTCTGATTGTAATGCTTCCGCTAAAGTTTGCGGATCTTCAGTGACAAGATTCGCTGACATGTCTTCGCTGCACTCGTGAAAATCTTCTGATTCTTCAGCATCCTCCTCTGAATCTGCGCCGTCGACTATATGATGATACACTTTTCGTGGTCTACCCCGCTGACCAGTACGCACAAACGTTGGTCGACCTCTACCGCGCCGAGAATTACCCGCACCCGTTTCAACTGTTGGTACGTCTAGCGATTCTTCATCGCTGGAGGAAACTACACTGTCTTTGTTTTCGAACATCACATCTATTTTCATTTTCTCGATCGTTTACACTCTCAAAGTCCTCAAATGTATCTTCGAACCCCGCTTTATCTATAAACCTTACATCTCGGCTAATTATTACACGCTTTTTAATATTCGAATAAAGTCTGTATCCTTTCGATTCGTCTGAATAGCCAACTAATATGCATGGCTTTGCGCGCGATTCAAATTTATCTCTCGAAGGGTTTTTATTAAGCACAAACGCTTTCGTACCAAATATCTTCATATACGCTACTGTCGGATTTCGCTTTACCCACACACGATATGGTATTTCACCAGTCATTCTCGTCACGCAACGATTTCGAATATAACACGCCGTATTCACTGCTTCGGCCCAAAACGACGGAGGTGCATCTGCTTGTTTCATCATGCACCTGGCCATTTCAACGAGAGTTCTATTCTTACGCTCCGCCATACCATTTTGCTGCGGAGTATACGGTGCCGTAAGACGACGTTTGATTCCGCACTCACTTAAGAAATTGTTAAATTGTTCATTACAATATTCGCGGCCGTTGTCGGTTTGGAGTGCTTTAATTTTCTCGCCCGTAAATGTTTCAACTTTGGCTTTATACTGCTTGAAAACATTTAACACTTCCGACTTGTTCTTTATGAAAAATATTTCACACCACCTTGACTTTTCGTCGATAAAAGTTACAAAATATTTTGCGCCACCGTTCGACGCATGTCTCATTGGCCCACATAAGTCGCGATGTACAATTTCGAGTAATTTGGTTACTCTGAGCGCATCTGATTTTGGAAAAGCCGCACGCACTTGTTTTTCGCTAGCGCAAATTTCACAGTCAGATAATTTATCCTTTTCATTAAATTTTAAACCGTACACTGAACCTTTTGCCATTGATTTCAAATCGCGCTCGTTAACGTGTCCCATTCTATAATGCCACAAATCTATAGCCTTTTCACTGTTTACCAGATTCGCGACGGTTTTATTTGTTTTAAAAAAATACAAATTGCCAATTCTCTCCGCTTCCAACACTACTGTATTGTCGTTGTTTATTATCATCGCTTCATTCTTTTCGAATTTCACGACATAACCCCTGTCGGTAATTTTCGCCACTGACATCAAATTCGTACGCAAGTCAGCCACATGTAACACATTTTCTAGGTCTAATTAGATTGGTTTTCCACGCAAATCTACTTTTGCGCTCACTTTACCTATGCCGCTTATTTTTGTTGAACAGTTATTTGCTAAATTTAGTTCGTCATTGATTTGCTTGACATTTTCAAAAATACTTGCATTCGCACTCATATGAGATGTACAACCACTATCAAGGCACCATCTCATATTTTCTACAGGGACCGCAAATGCCTTTTCTACCGTATTCAATGTCACTTTCGCTTTTTCGTTTGCTTCTTCACTCACATGCGTGTTTTGCTTTTGACTTTTGCTCGTACAATTTCTCGCGAAATGACCCGGCTTGCCGCACCAAAAACATTTTTTTTTGCTTATGTTTTGACGAATTTCGATCACTGCCCGATTGGTTTTGATTTTTCTTTACGTGCAGTACATCATTATTCACTTTGCTTTCTTTTGTCTTTCGCGACTCCTCCTCTTCGATTATTTTCACGCGAAGAACTTCTGGCTTCGGCAATTCGTCTCGCGTTTCCACTGCGCATCTAAACGTTTCATATGACGCCGGCAGACTGTACAACAACAAAATAGTAAGCAACTCGTCGCCAATTGCGACACCTATTTTTTTTAATTTCGTGACTGCATCGAAAGATGCGTTGAGATGATCTCGAACTTTCTCATCTTCAGTCATGCGCGACAAAGCTACACGTTTAAGCAATGTCGCTTTTCTAGCTGGCCCTTTCGATTGAAAAGTAGACTCCAATCTCAGCCATATTTCACGTGCACTGCTGCACTCCGCAATGAGCCCTAGCTCCGCTGGTGATATCGCCAACGTAATGTCCGCTGATGCCTTCTGATCCAGGAGTCTCCATTCGACGAGTCTTTCAGCTTCGTCAGGCTTTACAATGGACCCATCTGCATATCCCCACAAATCATTTTTTATTAAAATTGCCCGCATCTGTAGTTTCCACGAATCATAGTTCTCCGCGTTTAGCGGTTCGATTCGCACAACACCAGCCATACTCAAATATAATTTTATTTTATTTTTCAACACACACTAACCGTTCGCAGTCGCTTGGCGCTGGGGCCATAACCTGAAGTTCCGAGGATTAATTAACGACTAACTTTATTCAAACAAGCAAACGTATTACAAACAATGAATATAAAGGAATGCGAAAAGTATACATGGTTGCATAGATACAGGGATGTAATATTAAGTACATATTTATTTAATACTATTGACTACGAACTACTTCGCCTCCTCAACAGATCGCTTAATACAGTTAAATTGAGCATGGGAAGTGCTTTGAGTGAGACAATTTTCTTTATCAGAACGAATTTTAAGAGACAAAAAAAAATGTTAAAATATGAAAAAGCAATATAAACTGTGTACCCTCAACTAACTATGCTTGCAAATAGCACAAGGAAAGAAACAATTATTATTTAATTATTAATTTAATTCATTTTAATTTTATTTATATTATTTTATACATTTTTATTTTTATTCATTTTTTATCTTTTTTTTGTATTTTATATTATTTTACTTTTTGTTCCTTTTAATTTATACAAATTAATTGTATATTATTTTATTTTAAAGGAATATAGAACTTACTAAAAAATATTTTGTTTTTAATATGCAGCATATTTAGATAAAAATTTCATTAACTCCATATTATACTCAAGGGTACCGAAATTCTACAAGAAAAGAAATACAATAGTTTGCTAAAAGCATTGAGTTTTTAACTTATACCAACCTTCAACTGAACATACACAACAATTATATACATAAATATACACCGAAGGTATTGAGTGGAACTATTTCTGTATATTTACAAAGCTTGAGTGTACTCAAGGGCTGCTAATATTTTCCCAACGGCCACCCTTTTGTTCAGCAGGGAAATTATGATTTCAAATTCACTTAGAAATATATATATATATATAAATGTGTATAAAATGGCAATTCTTCATTCATTCAGGTGTCAATAAATAATGCTTTTCAGGCATAACTTTTTATCCTACTTAAGAACCTAGTTACATACAATAGCAAACAAAAGCATTGCCAAAGTAATCGCCTTAATGATAGTAGAGTGCTGAGCTTTAAATAATAGAAATCGAATGTTTATTAAAGGGGAAAATTCTATTATTTCTATACATAAATATATATAAGTATTTAAAAATATAAAAATTATATCTAGATTTATTTGCTTTTTTTTATAAAATTATATATTTGCGGATGTAATTACTTACTTTGGTTTGGCATGGCTGGCATAAAATCGCAGGAAAATCTCTGTACTATGACAATACTGTTAGCTTTGCCACATCCTCACCGCTTTGAATGATGGTCAACGCATTAGCAGCATCTAGTTGCTTCTCATGGTTTCACCGCAGTACAAATAAGTCAACGCCAAGAATACGAGCTATATAAATGTATGTATGTATGTCATAAAAGTATGTAACTGTGCCTTGTACAATAGGAAGGGTGCTGAAATTTACTTTTCGTTAAATTATTTGTTAGCACAGTTTAAGCATATTGAAATATTTACGCATTTACAGAGCAAACATTCGGTGATAAATATGAATAGTTATTTTTGGAAAGGCAAACTAAGATGGATAAAATATTTAACTGCCGTAAAATAGTTTTGATACCGCTGGGTTTAGCAAAACACTCACAAAAACCAGCATTTTTAGCACCAGTAAAAAGGCAACTTAAAGAGTACGAAAATTCAAAAATAGCAAAAAAGATATTAACAAATTATAAAAATTAAAGAAAATAAAACAAAATAATATAAAATAAGATTTAAAAAATTAAAAAAAAGAAAAATAAAGAATAACAAAATGAAATGTTATAAAATATAAAGCAATAAAATAAAATAAAACAAATTTAAATAAATTAAACAAAAATATGAAAAGAAACACTTATTATTTCAAAACACACAACAACGGTAAACAGTTGAATCAGTAGTTGATGCAATAACCAAAACCGGCGGCAAAGTTTTAATGGGTGGTTGAAAAGTTTCAGTACTTCGAGAGACAGGCATACGGATAAAAAAATAAATAAAAACTACGTGAAAACAGGACACAGAGATAATTTGTAATTGTATAATATTATGGGGCATAGATGGGAAATAGTTGTAGGAAATACGAAATTGTGCAATAATAATATAAGTTGCGTGTGATATTTAGCGATTGTAGTGAAAGTCGTTAAAGTTTCCTAATAAAATAAAGGAAAATGGAATTTCAATTCTTTACTTTGAGTTTTTAAAATAAGTGGATTATAAATAGTGTATTAACTGTGCAAGTTAATTGAGAGCTAATTTTAATGGTATTGTGAGACAATTCTAATTGGCATTTAATATGAAAAGTTCCGGTGATTCATTATTTTTTGTCTGGTATTAATTAGCTTTTTTGCGGGTTGAAAAACTTAACACCAATCTAGCTACTCGGATAATATCATAAAAATCAATTTAGCTAAATATACATATGGATAAGAATGTATAAAAAATATTTGGATTATTTTTAAATGATTACGTTTTATTATTAAAAATGAGATTTTTTGTTTGTTTATTTAGTATACTTACATATTCATAAAATGTTATGGAAAATTATTTAAATCAGTATTTGAATTATGTAATTTATATTGAAATCCTTATTTGAATTTGTAAAAAGAAATATTTAGGAAAGCTGAGTTTTTAGTCCAAGAAATTGGATTTTTATAAATAATTATATATATATATGAATGTAAATAAGATTACAAATCATTTTAAAGAGAATGACCCTGCTCTCGCCTATTGTGAGTATGTAATTTGATGTCTGTAAATTCAATATATCACGAAATCACACATTTACATTTTAATGCGAAAAACAGAACCTTTTTACCAATGTCACAATATTAACAGTTATCTGTTCTGAAACCTATATTTCTAATCTTAAGTACATGCTGAAGTCATATAGCCGAAATAGTCGTTTAAGTCATCGTGAATATTTGATTAAATTTCTAATTTTAATCTGTCACGCGATAAGTGATAAAATGTTTTCAAATTACTTATTAAAAATATAAAAATTGAAAATAAATATTTTGCTGAAGTATATAACTATGTCAACCGTGCAATGCATTCAATTATGACACCCTTCTAGATGTCAGAGCGTACTTTTTGAATATTCCGTGGTAGTTTATGTTACTGAATCGTATTTATGTACATATTCAAAATGGTATGATAAAATCCTTCTTAATCAAAATCTTTCTGTCTTCTTATGCAATCAAATAAATACATTGAGCCCAGAAATATAGTGGGAATGAATTTGAAGGTCGGTTATCGCATTTTGAATCGGTATAGCGGTACTCTTGAGAAATATAACAAAACTGATAGAAGAGTAAAAAATCTGTTATGGCTTGGTAACATATTTTTTATTTTTTATTTGTTCAATGATTTCTGTGTTAAAGTAAACTATCAATCAATTTTATTTTAATATTAAACAATTATTTTCAGCACCGGATCTCGTTCCATTATTTCTAAAACATATCATGATTTTTTGTGTGATGGTCTTAAATATGGCTAAAATTTGCTATATAGTTTACTTTTATGCTAATGCTGTATCAACCCGTCATATATTTAAAACCTTTTTCTGGAAGTTGTGGGCGGCGCAAACACAGGGAAATTTCAGAAGGTTGCCCCATAAAGGAAGCCATAAGTTGGTTATAACTTAACCGATTTAATAAATTTTGTATTACTGGAAAGCTAATGGATTGAACTATACATTTTCTATATCAAATTCAAGAATACAAAATACATTTTTTTCTTCAAATGTTTTATTTATTCATAATCCAATTATTTTGTTTTAGTTAATAAAGTACAAAGAAAAAATGAATAAATTACCTGATTTGGTGACTGTAATTCACAGCTAAAAAAATATAAACTCTTCATAAAAATCCATCAGCCGTTCGGAGGCGGCTTAGAATAAACTGTAGGTCCCTTCATTTGTTGGTAATGAGGGGACCATTTGTTGGTAAAAACATCAAGACGCAAAACCACAAATTGGAGCAGGAGTTCGGCCGAAAATCGCTTCAGCGGTTACAAAGCGCCAAATTTTAGTTTTAAAACTTTACTCAAAAAATGTAGGCAAAATACCAATTACTAATATTTCATGCACTTTGCTAGGCAACAAGCAAGCAATTAACAGTAACATAGCTCGGAATAACGTTATAACTTCATATTCTTAAAACATCAAATGTTCAAACAAAAATGTTAAGACTATATATAAAAAAATGTCTATTAAAACTCACGTTTTTTTTTTTTGCGTATTGAGTTTTGGCCCTCAGAACATCCAAACAAAGCTATTATGAAAGCATGAAAGTCAAATTATGTTATCATATAACCTCTGTACTTAGTTTCTATCCAATAATCGAAATCGAATACCACTAATCAGAACCTTGATATGTTTAATATGAAATTTCCAAATATGTATAGTGCAATAATTATTTTAATTTTCAATTTGTAAAGAGATTTCAGGTTTGTTAAAAATGTTAACTTCTATCAGTCTTATGCAGTCAAAATATATTTCTTGGCAATTATCTCTAAGATTACCATAATTAGTAGGTACCATATTTTCTATTTAATTAATTTAATTTATTAGATATGAGTTCGCAGGGACAACAGAGTACTCTAAAACCAAACATAATGCATACACAAAATATGGTCTTTTTAACATTGCGATGTCCTGGAGCTAGATCATATACTCCTCATCTGCATAACTCCATAAAATACCTACATTAAATTAGTTTTGAAAATACTCAACGAAGATACTCCATAGAATACTTACAGGGGATTACGATATTGAAGAAGAGTAAAACATATTATACTAATAAGTACAAAAATATATATAAAATATTTAACCTTGCGAATTTTTTTAATTTTATTATTATATTCTTATTATTATATTGAAAGGTAATATGAATAGCTTCAACTACCGTGCTTACTATCCAAAGATTGCTAGATACGAAACTCCTAATTTTGTAGAAAAATACGTTTTTACTAAAAAGAACTACTAACTAAAAACTAAAAATTAAAACTGCAGTAAATTATTTAATATTTTCTGCTGATTCGAAAACATTGGAATTTTTAATTAACCTAGTAGTACTGGTGTCTTTTGCACATCAGCTGTTGAATGCTCCCCGATATAATTGATCAGATGATGAATGAACTTTTTTAGTTCTCGACCCTAAACAAACCTCTTCTCATCGTGACTCGGCATTAATGAAAAGTAAAACAAGTTCCGTATGCCATGCGGACAGCGCTCCTCGTGCGGATGGGCGGGAGGTGGGTAAACCGTTGGGATTAATAATAATAAGACACTGAGAATGTGAGATTTGAGAATGCTTTCAGCTGCAATATTAGCGAATTTGAGTAAGTTTCTTATGTAGCCATTTTTGGTACCAGCAAATCTCACCAATGAAACGAAAATAACTCAATCTAAGTTTCATACCTTTTCTGTATACGAGTATAAAATATATGATACCTAAATTTTTGCAGAGTACCACAAGATATTTAAATGCTTAACAAAACATATAGATACAATAGAACCGTCACTTTTGAGTTGAAACCTGGATTGAAAAGGTAACAATACTGTCTGTGTTGCAATTATAAAGCCGTCACTGCTCTTTAGCTGTTGTTGTCTTGCATTTTGAACCAAATATTGTCGTCAATTTCGTTATTGTTTGTTTTGTTATTTTTAACAATGTTTGCAATTGACGCAGTTTTCACATGTTTTTCATCCCGATGCTGCACGGTGTTGGTGGCTTAGTAGGCAATGGTTATGATCTTGTTGTTATGCTGTTGTATTGTTAAAAGTATTTTAATTTTTTTCCGTTGATACCTTATATTTTATCTCGCTTATGCTCAATTTGGATGATCTAGTTATTACCCCTTAATAAATCCATATATTTTTGGACGGGTAGCGCAAAAATTCAAACTAGTTGAAATCTAGTTAAAAAATAGTATTTTTCCCTGCAGAGAAAATGTAACTTCAATGACACACGCATATAATTAGACACATATTGAGAAGCACGCCCTTGAATACGACTAGTTTTCCGTCGCAAACAAAAATTCTTAAATAAATTTGACACATCTTACTTGTGTGCCAATGTGGTATATATGTATGTAAGTATGTGGTATATTTTAGCTAAATTAATAAGTGACATGCAAATCTCGAAATGCTCTTAGCTCATTCACGAACTTACGCACTTACTTTCTAGTGCATTTGCGTACTCACTCGTTGGTTTTTAGATCAATTTGGTTCATAATATTTTTAGCAAAGCGTTTTTATCAAGAACCAGGTTGGGTGTTTGTGTGTTGCGCTAATGAATTCTCTTGGTAATTAATTACCACTGCAACAAACCAAACGAATATTTAAGTGTCAAGTCGTCAAAAACTTAGGACCCCATTGTGACTCGACGTAAATGTCATTCCAGCGTTTCAACATTAGCTGGTGCGCTTGACATTGTCGCATTGCCGTTAAACAAGAAACACGAGTAGGCACGCGTCACTGCTGTGTTTTTTTTTTTCAATTAGAAGTCAACCGAAGACCGCTGTGTTTAACAATGACCTCTTTGGAATCATATAGGAACTGCACCGGTAATGGAATAGGATTGAAGTGGAATACTTTTGCCAAGTCACAGCTCTAGTAGGTTTGTTGCCCTGTTGGGTGAAGGGATGAATGAGTCGTTGAGAATGCAAGAATGCGTGAATGTATTCAAGAGAAAAGGACAAGTCTCAGCCTGCGTCGAAGTAAGCGGCAACCTGTTATGGACTTGCGTTTTCCACAAAAGACTTGCATGCTGAATGTGCATTACAAGCGCAAAGGATAAAATAAATACAAAACCGACAAAATTGTAAATTCCACAAAGTGTGAAATGTTACGCAGCAAATGCCATTTAAATCACTCAAATTCACGTCTGACAATTTACATATGCTTGTATGTATGCAGTTATGCTAGTCAAAAGGAATAACAAAAGAAAAAACGCATGAAAATTGATGTCATAAAGAGTCTCGATTACAAACACTTTTGCTGTTATATTTGTGCATTTATTTATACATATTTATATATATGTGTGCCTGCATGCATTTTTGTGCATCTGCGTTACGTTAATATGCAAATCCCAGTATGAAAAATGGTTTTAATAAGACAATCATCCGCAGAAATTGAGTGAGCAATGCTGACAACCAAATAATTGCCACAATTTGTAGAAAAGGTAGTTCAGAAGAATATTTCGTAATGAGTTTTAATAATGCTTTTAAGATCTTTTGTGTAATATTATATACATTTTTATTCTTCCTATCATAGGTTTTTATGTCGAGCTTTTATTTCATGTCAGAGATATACTCGGAGTGCTTGGCGTACCATGCCAAGGGACGGCCGCATTAGAAAAAATAATTTCCTATAATTTTAAATGTTTTACCGAACTTAGACTCGAACCCACGCCTTTCGAAATATAGTACGCTCCTACTTACTTATAATTAGTATTTATTTTAATTATTCATTAAAAATTTATTTTACTTAATTTTATTTTACGTCGAAAAGAACCTTACTTGTTTTTCTTTTAAAAATAATAATTAATTTTTATTTAAATATTTTTAGTCAGAGAATATTGTAGTTTTTTTTTTGCATGCAAAAAAATTCCTAATTCTATTTTGCATCATATATTAAACTTTATGTAATTTTCTTTTTAAAAGCAATTGTAAGTTATTACTTTCTTTATAAAGGAAATTAAAATAAATAAAAAATTAAAATTAATAACAATATAATTTCAAATTATTATTTGTATAAACTATTTTTAATTAAATTGGTCATGCGATTAACCTGAAATGGTAAGGCTTGTTACTCACTTGGCAATTTACGTACTTAAAAACATGGCGTTGACTGACAATCGTGCGGAAATGGCTTGAACGGTAAGGTGCAGTTGACATTTTACACTTCGTCGCGCCCATGCTGGCATTGAAGAGCAAAAGGTATAAAAATATGTATGCCTGTAAAACAAAACAAAGAGTCATTTTTCGTATTAAATGCATGTACCTACATATATGTATATATATTAATATACTTATGTAAATTAACGTAAGGTACGACTCAAACTCACGCAATGCAATTCTAAAACGCCTGTGAAAATGTACAGTAGCTCACAGCTATTTTATGCAAGTTCAATTATAAAATTTAAAATGCTATATATTGACAAAAAAAAAATACATATCGAAATGCTTCAAACTCCCAGTTTGTATGAATGTGTGGTTTATAAATGATAACCCATTTTTAATATTTTAATTATTAACTAACAGCTTATAAACAAAAAACTAGAAACATTAAATAATTTTATCACACAGCTTATTCCATGCAATGTCCTGCTTTTCGTACAGCTTTTAGTCCAGCTGGCATGGACTCAACTGGTCTTTTGCACTTTCCATTCAGATTTTGTTCTTCCAAAATTGAACTGTTTAGTTTTTCCTTTTTACTTATGCGGTGCCATTCAATCCGATCCGAGAAGGTCGTTTCATCAGCAAAATTACTGTGTTCCAGAAGCCAAAATCCTTGGATGAAGGGCTTCTTTCAGGATACTCGGCCATTGAAGTCATGCGCACGTAGTAGCCAAGGAACAGTTCCAGCACAAAATGATTTACCTAGTTCCACCTGAACTACTGGGGTTATTTTTGGGGATGACAGTCTTAGATTTTCCTTAATTTTTCATACAAAATTTGTATACGATTATATTTTGCACTCTCACACTACTTAACTTAACTGTTTTAGCAATTTTTCGCAGCGATTTCCTATTTTTGAAAGAGCTTATGAGAAATTTTCGCTACTGGATTGCTGTACGGCGGCCCAATTCACTGAAATTAGTACGCTAATAACGCGAAACTCAAAAACACACTAAAACTATTACCGAATGTCAGTTGTAAGAATTAGAAAAGCATATTATAGTTAGCGTGCATGAAATAGGCTGTGAGCTGAATTCCCGGGACTCAGCCGCATTTCATGCCTTTTGTAGACGTTAGACTGTACTTGATTTATTAGTTAAGCATTGCGGGATATATACATATGCATCAACTTTTTTTAAATTTTAATTATTTCCCATTTTATGGCAATATAAACTAACAAGTTAAATCTGTATGAAATTAGCTGAGAACTAACTTTGTATACAACTGTAAATATTTACGCGTCTAAAGGATTTTCCGCATGCAAGAAATTACTTACTACTTGTCAAGTTATATACAAAAATTCAATTACGTATGTAGGTTTGAAACTTTTTAAATTTATATGTAATTTCGCAATTTACGCAAATTTATGAAAAATTCAAATTAAAAATGCATTAAAATGTAAATTAAGAAATAAACAAACTCCGACTCACACGTCAGTAGTGAGTTTTCGCTAATTCAGAAGCATGCCTAATTTTCCATGTGTTTGCATACATATGAGCATGCAATGTAATGCCTATATGCGAAGTGTGCATTCAAGTGTGTGTGTGAACTAAACTACGCCTACCCCGTTGTGAATAATATCAACACGTTGTCAACACGCATTTGTGTGGGCCATCTGCTCATTTCCGTTGCATGTCGTTTCGGTGAGTGGCTGTAATTAATTTGCTTATGTCAGTATCTAAAAATATTTATAAATAATTTTAGAAGAAGAGGTTTAAATATTGAATTGAAATGTGGTATACGAGTTTTAGAAATGATTATTTTTTTGCAATTTAATCTTCCAAAATATTATATTTTTTTAAATAAAAAACGTAAGATACAACTTTGAATAAATAAAATCATTTACGAAAATTATCTGATAATCAGTCAGTTTCTATTCAAATTTAACTTGAATTATTAATTATTTTTATTTTATTTCAGTTAATTTAATTTTATTATTTTATTTTTATTTCTTTTATTTAAATTTTATATTTACTTTTATTATTTTAATTTAATTAAATTTTTTTAATTATTATTATTTTATTGTTTTAAAGTTTATTTTTCCAGTAGATATATATTTTAAGTCTGAGGGAGCCACCCTAATGAACACACATGCCCACCGATTACTGTAGTAATATTTTGTTTGGAAACAATTACTGTGTTTATAATTAGCGCCGCATTTAACAGCTCGAACGCAAAATTAAATTCGTGGTAGACTGAGTTTACACACGAATACTCCTGTCGCCTTTTATCGGCAGTTTTGATTTTGTTATTTCCCTTCACACGGGGAAACTTTATTCATGACAATTTTCTGCCATTCCATTTCATTTCATTTTCGCAATTTGCTACGCACTCCACCCCTTTACAAGTTTTTACATATTTTTCAATATAATGCGTTACCATATGTATTCAACCGTATAACATAACAGCAACCATTCAGAGAATGTAAATATAAGTAAATGTGTAAAGGAATGACAAATTTTACAGCGAGGAATAAGATAACAAAGTGTGTCAACCGAGCACAACAGTGTCGGTACGCTGCTCTCTTCGTCGTCACCCTCTCCTCCACAAACTAAGAGTCGCTTAGACAAAAGTATTCGTGCGTAAACTCAGTCGTACGAGCCAAAAATAAATTTGAACTTATGTTCTCATAAAATTTAGATATGTACATATAAAGGGTGTTTTTTTATAGAGGTATAGAACTCTAAGTTGCAAAAAAACAACGATGGATTATTCGATTGACATGAATTTTATTTATCCGAAAGATAATCTTGTGGCATTACATTTTAAATATGATTCCTGCCATATGACCGCCACGGCTGGCGTAAATGTAGTCCAATCTGGACGTCCAATTTTCGATGACTTTTTCCAATATTTGTGGCCGTATATCGGCAATAACACGGCGAATGTTGTCTTCCAAATGGTCAAGCGTTTTTGGCTTATCGCATAGACCAATGACTTTGCATAGCCCCACAGAAAGTAGTGTAGCGGTGTTAAATCACAAGATCTTGGAGTCCAATTCACAGGTCCAAAACGTGAAATTAGGCGGTCACCAAACGTGTTTTTCGTCTTGTTCACCACCAAACCACATCTCCTGGACATCATGGTTATTCAATTCAGGAATGAAAAAGTTAGTAATCATGGCTCTATACCGATCACCAGTGACTGATCAAGAAATGTTTAACCACACGAGTAACGTTCTGGTCACCATCGTTTTTGAAAAAGAACGGACCAATGATTCCACCAGCCCATAAAGCGCACCAAACAATCAGTTTTTCTGGATGTTTTTTGACGTAGCCATTCAACCAGAAGTGCGCTTCATCGCTAAATAAAATTCGCTTATGAAAATCGGGAACAACGGTAATCTCGTTTTGGGCCCATTCGACGAATCTACGCAAGCGTTGTTCAGGCGTGAGTCTATTCATGATGAATTGTCAAGCCAAACTGAGAATAAATCACTTGACAGCTGTTAAATCGGTCGCCATCTTGAAAAGTAATGCCAACTTAAAGTTCTATACCTCTATAAAAAACACCCTTTACATATATATAAATTTACCGCAATATGGCTAAACGACGCATATTTCATATGAACGTCAAATGTTGACAATTATGAATATACAATTTGTGCTCATTAATAAACACACAATATACAAGTCTGATAGAATGAAATAAATATTGAAATTGTTCGACATGATATACATATGTATGTTAACGAAAATTTATTCTAAAATATTTCTGTTTCAATTACCATTTACGCATTTTTTCTTCTTTTAATAATTCAAAATCTTAACCATATGGTAATGGATAAAAAAAAATTGCTTTACTGCTGAAGTCGATAACTGGGCGTCTTGAGTGGAATTTATACGAGCAAGCCGCGGCAATCACTTGCTCAAATTCATTATTGGAACATAGTGGCAAACACTTATCTTTATAATGAATCTAAATTCTTGGCCCTAACATTAAAGTATATGCTATTTCTTCCAAAAAATCACCTGCCTACCAAAACACTCTTTACGTACATATGCATATGCTAATTTTAATAAAAATTCAAGCTATTTTCAAATATATTTTTATATAATTGTAATTTTGTTTGTGTTATATATTGATCTATAAAAGATACATAAATAACATTAATCATAAAATTTCTAAAGTTTTAACCACATATTCATAAATTTCGGAATAGTTTACCTGTTTGACCAAATAAATTAGAATTTCTCTGTGGTTTGTTGATGAGGTTATAATAACCATAATTTGCAAAACGAATGTACATATGTTTTAGAAAAATTAAAATTATATCTGTCTACTGACCTTAATATCAAAAGTAGTTTAGGTGGTTTATACACAAAAAATGTTTAATAACATCTCTAACATTTTCGTTTAATAAGTGCTATTAAAATTTCGTAATTCCTTTCGGAAATTTCGCCTAAAACCAGGATTTTCAATATTGCTGAAAAAAAAAACATGCAAATGAAAATAACAGTTTCACTAAAGTGGTCCCAACACATACACTTGAACATTTACAAATTCACAAAAAATTGTCAAATAGAATATGAGAGTGAGTTAGAGGAAGTGTGGGAGCGAGCGAATAGGACGAACAAAAAAATTGTAAACAGTGTTACATTTGCGTCTATCACGATGGAAGCAAGCGCAAAAAGTCATAAAGAATCGACAAAACTGCAAGGGTACTTCGTAGTGAGTTATTGTTATATGCTGTTATATGTATAGACTACATCGCTAACTCGCTGGCTCGCCTCTGTTCCCAAAAAAAAGCAAATAATTTATGAGCGTGGTGTGTGGTACAGTGTTTGCCTCTTATGCGAACTATGTGTGCAGGAATGAACTATATGTGTGAAAACATATACAAAATATGAACAAGCATACACACGGAAATAAGTAAGACTTTATGGAACATTTATTGCGCCCTGGATAATTATACCCTAAACCGAATCAGAGGTTGAAAGGAAGGAAGGTTGACTAAAACAATAATGCTTGCTGGGTTAGCCGTTGGAAAGCTTTTAGCGTCGGATAATTATATCATAAGTTCATACTTATATACGTATGTGTTGGTATGATTGTCGTTTCTTAATGGAAAGAAGAGAAAACTATTTAAACACATGCAGAGCCTGTGCACTTACTCTTCGAACAACTTGTTTACTCCATGTACGCAATAGAGTACTCCAAAACTAACCACAAACCAAAAAATACCAAAAGAATGTAATGTGGGTGATTCCGATCGGTAAAATACGAAGAATGATCATACTGGTATAAATACACGAGTTGGTTTAATAGTAAACTACCAAGGAATATATTTGTAGATACTCCAATGGGCCAAAAATTTTTGCAGGGCACATATTTAGCAAAATATTGGTACATATGTATATAAAAGTTAAAATTTCTTGCTCTGACAAAACTTTGATTAATCATATGACAATAAAACAGGTGTCAAATATACAAAGTTTATATGTACTATGTGATGATTTTGGGTAGACTATGTTATATCCACAGCCGGAGAAGCGTTATTTTTTATGAGAATATTAAATATAAAAAAGTATTAATTCGAAATAGTGTGATGAGCTTTCATAGGTATTACAAAATTTTAAATTAAATAAATAAGGTGAAGTTAAATTCATTACGTTTAAATTTGTTTCTCACAGAAATTTGTTGTTTTCCGTGCCAAAGTATTTTGTTGTTACCAAATTAAATGTGCAAGCTCTAAATGAAGTACTCAAATTGTTACTTAGCCACATATGTCACATGCCAAGAAAATTGTAGGCGCGAGGAGCAATAATTTATGTGCATGGTATATTCATACTTATATACTTGCACGTTTTCGGCAGGGACAAACAGTTTGCTAAAAGTACGAATTTTCCGCCAAAAATTTGGTATTTAAAATCAAACTAGACCGAAAAATACTGCGACCAGTTACAAATTTAGTGTTTAATGACTCATTTCTTTTATTTTCTCACTTTTACAATTTATATTATTGTTATTGTGTTTCTTTTATTTTATGAGACCGAACGGGTTAATATAAATTGCAATTATTTATTTTTATGAAAATTAAGATGAATGTTTAAATTTTTCTTAAATATTTCACACTGTTTGTAGTTAAAAGTGAAACTGGTTACAAAACGTACTGATGAAATTTAGTAGGATCTGAATTGGTGGCATTTTTACGTACTTGAAACTAATATGATATGAATACCTCTTTTCTTTGTAGTTCTGATCCAACATTGAAATAATATTTTTTTGTCCATATTTTAATTAGTATCAAACTAGTAAATTTTTAAGCCAAATCTGACCATTACGGGTTTACGGAATATGAAATTCCCGTTGCTTAATATATAATATATATTTTCAGTTTAGTTTAGTTCTACTTAATTTACATGCTTGTCTCAAAGTAGCTGTTAACTAGTTTATTTAGCTTTTATGCAGTACACTTTTGGCGGCAAAAAAAGTAAGCGCTAGTTAAATTTGAAGCGCATGAATGCAGTTGATCAAGAAATGTTTAACCACACGAGTATGTTTCCTTTTTATTTGTTATGCTCCATTTATTTATTTAAATTGTACACATATACTACATAAACACGTGTAATGCTTGTGTAATAAAAAAAATATATAATTGCATGCTTCACCATTTAAAATCCTGTATATTTATATACAAATTATTCACCATTTTAGATGCATATGCGTTGTAATACATGACCAGAAATTAAGTGAATAAAAATTTATTTAAATTGTCGCAGTCAGCTGTATGAGCTGGTTGAATATTTCACACGATTAAATTTTTTATTCCTTTACTGCATGTTCTTTTTTTTTTTACAATTGGTTTTTGAAAATATTTTTAAAGTTTTGAAACCAAGAAGAACCGAGCAAAAATTTATACTCTCATTATAAACTAGAGCTCCAGATACGCGCATTGCTCGGAAGCTCGATTCTTGCTCGATACTCGCTCATTGCTCAAATGCTCAGCAGAAAAAAAATTTAAATATTGTTTGACAAAATTTCTTTGGCATTTCAATGTTTTTTACAATTTTCATAAACAATTCTGATAATTTCTAAATTAATAAAAAAGTTCTGAGAAAAAAGTAAAAGTTTTGAAAAAAACACAAAAATCTCATGCTCGAAAAGTTTCGAGTAATGAGCAATGAAAAAGTGTTCCAGTGCTCGTTACTCAAGTGTTCGCACTACTCGAAATTGTTTGAGCAGAATCGGGAGCTCTATTATTAAGCAACTTTGAGAAGAGAATAATTTATATTTTAAATTTTTTATATTGTTTTCTTTTTTAGTCTAAATACTTTAATTTATTAATTTTAGTTCATTTTAATTAGTTAATTTTATTTAATTTAAATTTTAACTCTAATTTAAATTTTACTTTTAATATTAATTTAGTTATATACTTTTATTTATTTTTATTAAATTTATTTTTAATATAAATTAATTTAATTTAATCTTACATTACTATTCTATTTTTTTTTTTTTAAATCTTAAAAATATGTAAGAAGATATCTAAAAGTGTTAGTAAGGATTCGCAATATACGAGCCGTTAGCGTTGAGTACTGCATTTTGGAAGGCCTCGGTTCGACTCCAGGCTCGAGCAAAATCCAAAATTAAAGAAAGTTGATTATTATAATTACGGTCAGCTCCCGGCAGGAAATGTCAAACCCTTCGAATGTATTTTTGACATGAAATAAAAAGCTTCATCATAAAAATGCATTGTCCGTTCGGAGGCGGGTTAGAATAAACTCTTGACCATTTGTTGGTAATAACATCAAGAAGCAAAACCATAACTTTGAGGAGGAGCTTGGTCGCAACGCGCTTCAGCGGTTACAAAGCGCCAAACAAATAAGTAGGAGTTTATATTCCAACTTGTTGGCCGCAAGTTCTCGCTAATTCACAAGAGTGCATAATTTTTTATGTATTTCCAAGCATGTATGTACATACATACATTTATACACATGCATTCTAATTTCTATGTCCGAAGTGGGCACTCGGAGTGCACTCCTACATATTTGTGCATAATATCAACGCGTTAATACATTTGTGTGGGCATTTCCCGTTCGTGTGGGCCGAATGCTCACTTCCGTTGCATACCGCTACGGTGAGTGCTCTTGATTAATTTATCTTTAATTTTTGTTTATCTTGTTTTATTTTGTTATATTGTATTGTATATATAACCCTGCAAATATTTATGGACCATATGGTCCATTGGAGTACCTAGAAATATACTCCTCCGTGGCAAATTTTTGATCAACTAATTTTTTTACACGAACTTTGTGCGTCACGACCATTCTTCGTGTTATACCGATCGTAATAACTACACGAAGTTACAATTGCGCAATAAGTTCTATACCCGTATACAGAAAATGTGTGGAAATGAAACTGAGTCAGTTTCATTTCGCTGGTGAGCTCTGCTGGTACCAAAAAGACGTGCAGAATTTGAACAATTATATTTCAATGCTTATGTAAAGGGTGTTTTTTTTTATAGAGGTATAGAACTTTAAGTTGCAATAAAACAACGACAATAAGTTCTATACCCGTATAAGAAAATGTGTGGAAATGAAACTGAGTCAGCTTCATTTCGCTGGTGAGCTCTGCTGGTACCTAAAAGACGTGCAGAATTTGAACAATTATATTCCAGTGCTTATGTCAAGGGTATTTTTTTATAGAGATATAGAACTCTAAGTTGCAAAAAAACAACGATGGATTATTCGATTGACATGAATTTTATTTATCCGAAAGATAATCTTGTGGCATTACATTTTAAATATGATTTCTGGCATATGACCGCCACGGCTGGCGCAGATGTAGTCCAATCTGGACGTCCGATGACTTTTTCCAACATTTTTGGCCGTATATCGGCAATAACACGGCGAATGTTGTCTTCCAAATGGTCAAGCGTTTGTGGCTTATCGCATAGACCAATGACTTTACATAGCCCCACAGAAAGTAGTGTAGCGGTGTTAAATCACAAGATCTTGGAGGCCAATTCCAAGGTCCAAAACGTGAAATTAGGCGGTCACCAAACGTGTCTTTCAATAAATCTATTGTGGCACGAGCTGTGTGACATGTTGCGCCGTCTTGTTCACCACCAAACCACATCTCCTGGACATCATGGTTATTCAATTCAGGAATGAAAAAGTTAGTAATCATGGCTCTATACCGATCACCATTGACTGTAACGTTTGAAAAAGTACGGACCAATGATTCCACCAGCCCATAAAGCGCACCAAACAGTCAGTTTTTCTGGATGTACCGGTGTTTCAACATACACTTGAGGATTACCTTCACTCCAAATGTGGCAGTTTTGTTTGTTGACGTAGCCATTCAACCAGCACTTCATCGCTAAACAAAATTCGCTTATGAAAATCGGGAACAACGGTAATCTCGTTTTGGGCCCATTCGACGAATCTACGCAAGCGTTGTTCAGGCGTGAGTCTATTCATCATGAATTGCCAAGCCAAACTGAGAATAAATCACTTGACAGCTGTTAAATCGGTCACCATCTTGAAAAGTAATGCTAACTTAAAGTTCTATACCTCTTTAAAAAACACCCTATAGTAGTACGGTTGTGACATGTCCAGTTTTTCCAAAAAAAAACAGGCAACCATTTGCTTGGAAGTGCTTCGTGCACGAGTAATTTTTATTGGATTGGAGTCATTTTGAAACACTCATACACTTGACTCCTTATTTATTTTCGGACACATGCACGTAACGATGTCATAGAATTGTTGCAAAGCTATCGTATTTTTTAAATTTCTCTCTACCAATCGACACGATCCTTTTTTTTAACGATTGACAAAGTATGTGGGACCAAAGTGAACAAGTTGTTTTTACAATAACTTTTGTATTATTTAATGTTTTCTGGTACCACTAATGCCTATAATTATCTCAATTTCACGATAGGTCACATAAAGATCTTGCAATATTCGTTTGCACGCAGCATCAATAGTTTCCGGAACAACAACTGTCTTTGGGCGACCTTCATGAAATTCGTATTGGAGTAATTTACGACCTCGATTTACCATGCCATTGATAAACACAGGTGCTTGATGCAGTTTCATGGCCAAAAATTGACCTAGGTACATTGATGCACTATTGCTGAGTTTATCCACGTCGAAAGTTGTAAAAATTAAGCGTCTTAATTCCACTTTTTGGCAGAGATGAATATTTTAAGTATACATGTCCTTGTAGTCTCTGACCTTTTGTAAGGACAAATGTTTTCCAGCTTCTTTAATTTTATTTTTGATTTCTTCTTATTATCCTACGGTTGGATCAAGTTGTCGCAAATCGCTTTTGTAAAATCCGAATTGAATTGAACTTTTGGTAAATGGCAATTGCTGCTTGCACTCCATGAAACTGCTGCCATCACTTGTTAGGCTTCTATGACAGTTCGACATGACTTTCAAGAACATGCTGTTTGAACTTTGAAGAGGATTGAATGGTAATTGATAGGCATACTCATACACGTATAAACAAATATATATTAAAGTGCATTTGAAAGTACTCTGCATTTTAAATACCTTTTTGAGTAGACAATGATGCATACATATGTGCATACGAAGATCCGACGTTTAAAGGAATGAATATTTGAAAAACGTGCAAAAAAAAATTTCGAGTACTTTCATATGTACATATTTAAGAACATTCGCCTATTTTTCAACTGCATTATTTCATCCTTCGGCGCTGCTTAAGAATGGCTAGCTCACATCTGTCTTTGGCTTTTGGATTTGCAGCACATATAATATTTTTGATATTGTTTTTCGGCTCAATGCGCTTTCAGCATTTTGTGCCTGTTTCGTGGTTAACTTTTTCGCTGCTTCTTTTGCGCACTTTCTATAATGGAAAATGTCAGAGACACAAAGTGCTTGTCACTCTTCTGTTTGAAGCGAAATGGCTTAAAATAAGTTTATTTATATTTAGGTTTATTTTTCTATTTGCCCTTTGTTTAAAAAATTGCATATAAGAAAAATTTGATTCGTGTTTGTATCACACAGACCAAAATATTATTTTTCTTATTTATTTACTTATATAATTATTTATTAAATTTATTTATTTTGTTGGCATAATATTCTACACAATTAATAGATATTGCATGCTATCGCCATAGAAATTTGTCTAATTTAATACCATGCGCCCGCTTCGCGGCGCCAAAACGATTTTATTAAAATCGTTAAGCAGTCCATTAGCGTGTCATAAAGGCACCATAACAAATGATCCAAATCGTGAGAAAATTGGTCTCCAACCACAAAAATAAAAGAAAAATCCAAACACGTTGCCATTTTTATTTCCATTTTAAATTTAAATTAATACAATACATATTGATCATCGCATAAAAGAAGAGAAATGTAGCAGACGCTTGTACCTATGTGTACATGTGCGCTTATACATAGATATAAGTTTGCCTATATATACACTCAATATATATTCCACGTGATATATTTTTCGAGGAAATAAATGCACAGTAGGAACACTTACATTTTTAAGTTTAAAATAAAAAAAATAAATTTCTGTAAACTAATTACAAATAAAATAAATTGTAATAAAATATATTAAATTAAATTCAATTAGGTAAAATGAAAATAGCTAAAATTAAATTAAATTAACTATAATAAAACAAAACACGGTCATGTTGAAGTCTTCTTGAACATATGAAATTTATAGCAAAATGAAACATTAGATTTCGGTAACTTTCTGTGCCAACATTTATTTGAATTTATGTGAGTAGCATACTAAATTGCACATATGTATGCGTTTTTGGCGGATTTTCGGCCTAGGACTTAATATCTGAACGTATCGGTTATGTGGGGGCTATATGTTATTGTTTTCTGATTTCTTAGAATCAAAGTCTAATTCATTTTATGTGTGTAGAACACCAAATTTTATGTTCTTAGATTCTTGTCTGGAAGTATTTATTACAAAAAATACATATCTGATTAAATCGGTTTATGCGAGCTATATGATACGGTCTACCGCTCTAGCCAGTTCCCACAAATGATCAATACATTACAAAAATATACCACCACATTAAGTTTAGTTGAAATATCTCTAAATATAAGTGTCTTGTATACGTGCAAACGGACGGACCGACAAATGGACAGTCGGACATAGCTAAATCAACTCAATTGCCATTCTAATACGATCGATATAAATTTTGTTGAGTCCAACTTTTCTGTTTCTGGTACTTACATACTTCGGATCAAAGTTAATATTAACATAACATTTCATGTTCTGCATGCAAGGTATATAAATTACAATAAAAATAAAAAATAAATAAAAAATAAAATTAAATTAATTAAAAAAAAGTAATAAAAAAAATCAAATTTATTAAAATAAAATAAAAATATTAAAATAAAATTAAATTAACAAAAAAAAATTAAAATCAAATAAAATAAAATATAACAAAATAAAACAAAATAAATAAAACAAAAGAAAATAGAAAAATAAAATTAAAAATTTATTAAAATAAATTAAATCAAATTATAAAAAATAAAATTAAATTTTATTAAATAAAACTAAAAAAATAAGATAAATATCAAATTGAGCTACTTTGTAGCAAATTAAATTATATTAAAGAAAGTAAAATTAATTTGATTTATTAAAATATATTAATTAAATAGATAATTTGACTTAGAATGAGACTTGCAAGGTTTTAATATAATTATATATAAATTACTATATTAAAAATAATATTATTTTAGTACCAAAATTGTTTCTGGAAATGACGCTATGAAGTATACGTTTACTCATTACCAAGTGAATATTTAATACATTATTCTCCATATTATGTTAGTCCGCCATACCTGTCTGAGTAATGTGGAAAGGAGCTGAGAATACTTACATATTATATTTCATACTAAGCCCACATTTATATCTAAATTTATAATATGTTTAGCCAATAATAACAGTACATATTTTTATATTTATCTTTCTTCTTGAAAATTATTACAAATTTTCTGTAAGAAACTCGGTTATTAGGTAAAGGTAAGTTCATCTTAATATATAAAAATCCAGTGTCATAATGTATGTTCCCAGTGAATTCTTTACCAACTCAACCGATATTGATGAAAACTATTAATAGGATAGTTTTTATTTCCATTAATGGCATCAATAATTTATAAATAACAATAAACGGATTATCAAAGTTGCTAGTTGTTATTAATCGTAGTTTCGTAAATCTCGAACGTATCAAGAGGTATGTCGTGAGTTGCAGTTTTTAGACGATGACGATCACTGGGATTTGACACCTGCTAATGCTGCTTTAACGTCCTCGCCAAGATATATTCGTCAACTACTAGCCATTATTTTGGCGACATTTTTTCCAACGCAGTCATCTTTACTGTGGGAAAATATAAAAACTACATGACTGAGGATATGATGTAGAGACTCAAACAAACAAACCAAATCTAGATTTCACACCAGATATATATAATGAAGAATTGATATTGATTGAAAACTAATGTATTATCATCTCAAATTCATCACTTATTCATTATGGTATGCTATCTCCTAATCACCCAGCTACAGACTTAGTGAACAGTGATTTGCAGTGCAGAATTTAATAATCTTCATTTAGCTACAATTGTTGCTAATAATGAACCATTACTAACTGAACAGAACATTCTGCTTTTAAGTTACCACTAGATATCCATAATAATCCAAATGCAATGTGTAACATTAAGAAAGGAAGCGGAAAGGCTGCAGTGTTACGGAAGATTTCAATCATAATTTGGGAAGAGCGAATCATGGCTCATAAGCATTCGCTAGAAGCACTAAATATAACTTTATAGGATTTGAACAGTAATGACAGACTTTTTGGTGGTGCTATTTTACTATTATGTGGTGATTTCCAATCCGGAAATGTTCTTGTTCTATTGCCATGCATTCCAATGATACCGCCATATTTTCCAATACCATTCAAAAGACTTAAATTTCCCATTCGCTTAGCTCTCGCGATGGCTATAAATAAGTCACAAGTACTTATAAATTAAATTAAATTGCAAATTTTCTGTTAATTTGTGTTAAATTTTATCTTTTAAATCCTTTCCAAATCACTCAGCCACAGCAACGCGTAGCCGGCTCTGCTTGTAGTAATATAATTTTTTTCTTTTTGTATAAAAAAAACTTACAATTTCTTTACGTTATTTTATATTTTATACAAACCTCGTTTTACCATATAAAGCGGCAAAATTATGTTGAGTTAACACAAATTTAAATTACGTTTAAAATGAAAAACAAAAATACCAATCCTTCCCCTTCTTACTGAAATTTTATAAATGAAACTATTTGGTTTGTGTATACATATGTTTGATTATTTTATTTATTATCTTTTAATTAAGGCGGACCAATGATTCCACCAGCCCATAAAGCGCACCAAACAATCAGTTTTTCTGGATGTTTTTTGACATAGCCATTCAACCAGAAGTGCGCTTCATCGCTAAACAAAATTCGCTTATTATGATTATGAAAATCGGGAACAACGGTAATCTCGTTTTGGGCCCATTCGACGAATCTACGCAAGCGTTGTTCAGGCGTGAGTCTATTCATGATGAATTGCCAAACCAAACTGAGAATAAATCACTTGACAGCTGTTAAATCGGTCGCCATCTTGAAAACTAATGCCAACTTAAAGTTCTATACCTCTATAAAAAACACGCTTTATTTCCACAAATGCACAAAATAAAATATGTTATATATTTATTAACAACAAATTATTAATATTAATAAAATAGTATGTTTAATAGCTTTTCACCAAAGCAGATGGTATTCGAAACTAAAAAGTATGTTCGAATGTAATTTTTCGTATATACTCCAAAATATAATCCCCTGTAGGTATTCCATGGAGTACTCGGGTGTTATGAAGAGATGGATTATATTGTTCAGCCCTTGGACATCACAATATTAATTGAACCATATTTTTTGTATGGATTGTGGCAGGCTATTGTCCGCGTGGATTATATATTTCACGCGTGCATGGAGTACTCGCCTTGTTTGCAGGGAAATTACTTTAAGTCTGTGAAAATCACCCTAATAAACACACACGCACACCGATTTCTGTAGTAAAATTTTGTTTGTAAACAATTACCGTGTTTTAATTATCGCTGCATTTAACAACTCGAATGCGAAATTACATTCGGGGTACGAGAAAAAATTAATTTCAACACATGTTGTTATAAAATTAATATAGACATAATATGTACATATTTACCGCTATATTGTTAAACACTACATATTTCATATGAACGTCAATTTTTTTAATTCTTAAATATAAAATCTTCGCATATTGATAAACATCCAATTTGTTGATGTTTATGTTATATTGCCAAGTTAAGCATTTATGGTTTGAAAATTTATTGAATGAAATAAATAATGAAACTGTGAAATGTGCTTAATTTAACGGGTCATCCACTTCGAAATTCCCTGCTTTTTTAAAGAAAAAAACACAGAAAGTTCAGATTTAAGGAGACATTTTCGAAACTAAATTTTTTTCTTGATTTCCCAATAAAAATAAAAGTGTTTAATGGAAACTCAGAAACTACACTTAAATTCAACACGGAACACAACGCTCATTCAAGTAGTGTAAGAAGTTGAAGTAAGCGAAGAGGTAAACGAAATATTGAACGATGAAAGTGAAGCACAAATGAAAAAGAGAATGGGAAATATATATAAATTGTCAGCGCATAAGAGGTGCTGGAAATAGTTTGAGTTTGGGTTAGTTAGTAAATAGATTTTATTTTAATTTACTTCTTCTTTTTTTTTTTGTATAGATGTTAGTATGAATAAATATATAAATTTTAATCATATAAAAACTAAATCATTAAATCAAGTTCTTAGTCTAATGAAAATATTTTTCTTTTTCAGGTAAGTTTTTTTTTATTAAGTTTATAACGTCTCCAAATTTTAAGTATGATAGTTCAACTAATAGTTTCTTTTAAACCAAAAAAAAGGTGTTAACATCTACTAATGACTTAACAGCATTGAAATTCTATTACAGTGCATTAGTCTATTATACTCGTATTTATTTATATACAAGTAAATGCGTGTGTTATATGTATATATGCACTTTTTTACTTTTATTTTTATGTCTGTTTTGTGAGGCTCTAACCCATTGCACTGTAGCTCCTGGTATTACATTTCAGCATAAATTCGTACGGAGGTCGTTTGATAACGAGTCATAGCTTCTAGCCTGTACGTAGGCTGGATCTTTATGGAGCCGCATATCTTTCGTACTATATAACATATGTGCGAGAGTGACTACTTTTATTAGTTTTTCGGCAACCGTCTCCTCCGTACCTGGGATGTCTATGACTTATTCAAAAAGCTTTTCGTCAAAGGTTTCAACATTCCACTCACAATTATCATTGCAATGTGGTGATCGCTATGTGTGAATTTACTGATGCCCCAGCTAGTGCGTATAATAAGACATTTGATGGTATATGTTATGTCATAGACTGAATTATCTCCATTCTTACTAAACGTTTGTGTTGTACCGGTGTTCAGTAAGACTACGTTTAGCGATGTTAGAATGTCCGTTAGTGCCATTCTATTTGGGCTCGTTTCTTTACAACCGTATTCAAAAGCCCAATCGTTGAAATCGCCCGCTACTAGTAGTATAAGTTTGGTGGAATGTAGCAACTGTAAATAAAGATACCGCTAACGTCCGCACATGCAAAAACCATCGAAATCCGCACATATATTTATGAGGATCGCATTTGCACTGCAATTTCTTATCCAGTATGCGTCTTCATTGCTTTTGTTCCTTTCGCTCAATATAGCCAAATCTACTTTTAGTTCAAATGGGAAGTAGCACAATCAACGCACTCTAGGATCATTACCCTATATTTATAGATTTATTCGTATCTTTAAATATATTTCAAGATAAAAAGATTCCTAGATTTGAACTCAAACTTGCTAACTGGCCTAAATTTAATAAACTGGGAGAAAACCTACATTTTGAAAAGCCGATAAGTTCTAATATTAATAAGGAATGCGCTAATATACATAGGATAATTTTGACAGCTGCTAACCAAGCGATTCCACAAACAAGTTCCAAAAATAAACGTTATATTCCCTGGTGGAATGAAAATTTAAGTAAACTTAAAAAGGAAAGAAATAAATTTTTTAATACTTTGAAATGCAACATTTCTCAGGAAAATTTACTAGCTTATAAAAGGTCAAATTCACTGTATAAAAGAGAAATTAAATTAGCAAAGAAGAAGTCCTTAGAAGAGTTTACTGGTCAAATAACTCCATCAAATTCAAAAACGCAAATTTGGTCCAACATTAGAACGTTTTGTGGTCTACATAAATTTAAAGGTATTCATTGTTTAAAGCCAGTTAATTCTCACCATTCAAATATTTTAGATAAGTTTCTCATTGTACAAGAATTCGGAAAATTTTGGTCTGATGAAGCGTTGGACGAAAAGTTTTCCGATTCCTTTAGTAGGGCAAAAAGACCTTCATTTCATCTAGATTGTATAAGCTCTAGCAACGAAGCAAATTTTATAGAAATAAAAATTACATTTATTGAATTTGAAATTACACTGAAGAAGCTAAAAGGAACCACTCCTAGACAAGACCGAATTTCATGTCCAATGATAACCAATCTTTCAAATAAAGTTAAAAACCGAATCATAAACTTATTTAACAACATTTTTGGTAGCTATTCCCCACATATGTTCAGAAAAAGTACAGTAATACCAATTTTAAAACCCAATTCCAATAAGACAGATATAAACTCATATAGACTTAAATTCATGTATTTCTAAAGTAATGGATAAAATCATTGCAAATAGATTATGATGGTATTTAAATAAAAATAAATTTTTAAATAAATATCCAATAGGGTTCAAAAGAGGACATTCAGTTTCACATAATCTTTTATACATTGACTACCTAGTTACCAAATCTCCTTCTACACACAGTCACATTTCCATTTTATCTTTGGATTTTAGAAAAGCTTTTGACAGAATTGGTATACATGCTATAATTGATCAATTAATAGAATGCAAAGTAGGAACTAAAATTATAAATTATATTAAACATTTTATGACAAACAGAAAAATTAGAGTATGTGTTGATTCTACATATTCTCAATTGTTTGATATTAATAACGGTATTCCACAAGGATCACTCCTATCTGTTGTTCTCTTTTTAATAGCCTATAATAAACTCTGTGACATAATTACAGTCTACAAACAAATCATTAAACCCAACAAAAATAAAAATTAGTCAATAGATATTAATACACTATTCAATGAAATAAATATTTGCAGTGATTACTCTGGCGCTCAATAATTTACACAAAAATTTTAAAAAGATTCATATTTGTAGAAAGAAAAATTGTAATGTAAAGATCACGGTTGATAATTCCGAAATTCCGGATGTTAATGAATTAAAAATATTGAGCTTATACTTTAACAAGAAGTATAACTGGAAAAATCATATAAATCAATTAAAAGCATCTCTTAACAATCGTTTAAATATAATATAATGTCTTTCAAGTAATAATTATAACTGCAATCCTTTAATTCATTTACAAATAATTAATAATGTCAAAAATTGATTATGGGCTATTTTTGTACGGACAGGAATCATACTCATTATTAAAATATTTGAAATCGATATATAATTCAGCCATCCGTTTAGCAATGGGTGCATATTGTACTACAAATATAAACAACTTATTATTCGAATCAAAAATACTGCCATTAAAAAATCGAAATGTGTGGTCTATCATAAAAATATTTAAATATATAATTCAAGAAAATAATATATTATCAAATATCATAAATAAAATCATTTTATCGAAAAGAATACCTAAATATAAATCTACAATACAAAAATGTATCGAATTATGCAAGATAAAAGATATACCTCACAAACCTTTCAAAACTTCTCCTGAAAAATTTCTAACTTGGTTCCTATAAAGTTATTGTATTGATATCAGGCTTAGCCAACTGAAAAAAACTCATACCTCTCCAGAAATGTACCGAAATAAATTTAGTTTTATTCGGAATAGATACAAGGACTACACATTCATATTCACAGACGGTTCCAAATTAAATGAAAATACATCGTTCAGTGTAGCAACACAAAATTATATTTTAAAAGTTGGAATGCTTCCTAATTATAGCTCTGTATTTACAGAGGAATTAATAACCATTTTGGAGGCATTGTAGCTAATTAAGCATAGAGCTCGAATATTTGTTATTTGCACTGATTCTCTTGCTGCAATTAATTCGGTTAAAAATTTAAATAACTATAGCATTTACCCTAAACTAATAAGAAATTTACTAATCAATTTCTTCCCAAAGATTAAGTTACTTTGGGTACCTAGTCATGTGAATATAAAAGGTAATGAGTATGCTGACAAAGCGGCAAAAGAAGCGCACATGTTACCACTTCTAACAACTAACAATAATAAAATACAGATATTATAAAACTTATCAAAACACATTGTGCTAGCGATTACAAAAATATTTTTATTAGAACCTCTCCTTGGTATCAAAGAAGTAATTGTAATCAAAATAGCATTAATATTAACATTGACCCATCAACATTTGTTGGACAGCTCATATTCAAAATTTTGCAGTTTTTGTAATTATTCTCAGATAGCCTCAGTTTTCTCTTTAATTGTCATAAATTTTCTAATATAAGACAAAATATTTTCAACAATAAAAATCCTTTAAATTTAATATCTGAACCTAGTAACGAAAATATCAAATGTATAATTAAATTTCTTAAGCTAAGTAAACTTTACTATAACATTTAAATGTTTCTAGTTAATTTTATTTATCGAAGTTTAGTATATTTAGTATTAAGAAAACTTGAAATTTGCATAAATTATTTTATAAACAATGAAGTATTTTAAGAAACATATCGGTTTATTTTAAATTTTATAAAAATTTTAATTTTTATTGTACTCAGCCTGAGGCCTATTGTTGCTATGGCTACTTAGCTAAATTATAATTTTATATTGTAATATTAGCTTTTAAATAAATAAATAAAATAAATACTTTTAGTTCATACTCCGTGTGCAAGCTGATATGTAAGCATGTTTTTTTTTTTTCTTTTTTTTTTTTTTCTTTTATTTGTTATGACGCTCGTGAATAGGACTCTCATGCGTGCTGCTACACCATCGTAACAGTATGTACGATTTTCACTGCCTCTAGAACATTGTACAGGTCTACAAGTAACAAAACTAATAATTTTCACACATACATTCTCTGGTTTTAACCCATACATGTTTAACAGAATGCTGTGTGTAGAACAGAAATTGCAATAAGAATATAATGGAATGAAAAAGCGAATTTGGGGAATAGGCACCAACCGCAGGCACGAGCTGCGGGTTGCCTATCAACTATTTTGCTATATTTCCCTGAATTTTGAGCAAAACCGTTAGTTTTTAGTCGAGTGTGTTGCCGTGCTAAATATGTCTTCCATAAAAGTTTTGAATTTGTTTACAGAGTTTACCTTAAGTTTTAGAAGATTAAGAAAACAAACGAATTTATTGATGGACATGTAATGTATATATTAGCTTTATTACTACAGCATGTATAAATTAAATATTTATGAACGTTTTAGATATTTATATATGACTTAGTAGTTTGTGTAGAATGCATGTATGTATCTGAATTATGTGATATATTTCAAAATGATTTGGTTTTTATAGAGTTTTATTTTTATTTAACTTTTTTGGTAATTGTTTTCGTTTTGCTACTTTTTGAGTCGTGCTATTTAGTTTAAGTTGTAAATTTATTATTCATTTCAGTCATATTTATTACATCCCTGAGTGAAAAAGTGGACTATTTCGATCAGGTGATCTCAGCTGTTTTTTGACCATATGATAGTTTGTCTACTTGTAGGGCTGTACGATGCTCTAGAATATGAGGTATTTATTTGTTTGCGAATTTCATAGAGTGACATCTATAATGTTTACCAAATTGAAGTGTTTGCACAATTCCTTATAAATTCGTATAAGCATGCGTGTTTGTATGTTTGTGACCCTTTCATTATGCTTGCACTGGAACAGCTGAGTGTCGAAGTGTCTCTGGCATGCGTGTTTGTATGTTTGTAACCCTTTCATTATGCTTGTACTGGAACAGCTGAGTTTCGAAGTGTCTCTGGCGTCTAATTTGGATTTATCTGGAACATGGAGACAAACATACAACCACTTCCGCTTTCATCTAATAATATGTCTAATGCGCCACACTTGGAATTACAAGCATGATATGTGTGAGTCGTGCTTAGTCTGCATCAGGATATGCAGAAGGAAAATAAAACAAATGAGATTTATATATAAAAACATTAAACAATAATCAACATAGATGCGAATAGTAAATTTCTACAAAAATTGTTAGAAATGGTACATAGTTGGTGCAAAAAGAAAGAAACAAGAAACACTTGATTTTTAAATTTTATGTAATTTGTACATACGTAAATTTTTGGTCACATTTTTATGACAGAAATAATAGAATAACAGAAGTTAAATTTCCTAAAAAAAATAATCTTAAAAAATTTTATTACATATATATTATTTATACATACTAATATGAATTTCGGATATCAGATTCTTTTTCATTTGATTAACCAACAACTTTTTAATGCTAGAACATGTTTTCGTTGTTGTTGATTTGAAAATAATATTTTTTAATATTATTTTACTAGAAAGTCTCATTCAAATTATTACATAAAAAAATTAAAATATATTTTTGTGGCAGAGATCTTTCTCTAGTCTTTCTAGCTTAGTTTTTATGACATACTAAATCTGAAAATCTTATATAAAAAAATTTATAAAAAAATGGCGACATTTCTCAAACAAATTTCATGCAATTCTTTCTTCTTATGGTCTTAATCATAAAGAGTGAATTTTTCATAAACTTAAAAAAAAATTAAATTTTAAAAAGCTGACAGCGTTCCTAAACGATTTTTTCTTTTCATAATCGTTTCTTAAATATGTTTAATTTATTTAATGGCAACCTTCAAAGTTGCTTTTCCTTCTGTAACTTTCTGTGACTTTTAAAACATTTAAACATAGCAGTCAATTGCTTTCAATTCCCCTTTTCACACTAACTTAAACTAACGGTAAATTGTGCGAAATTAAAATCGGAATAAGTTGACCATCTCACAGTGGAAATATTTATGCCATGTAACAATGTGTCACAAAAATTGCAATAAAATGTGATGCTTAAAACAGAGTTAATGCAGACGATGTGCCAGTTGAATAGAAAAATAAACTTGCGAGTTAGCATGTCAAATGTAAAATTTGGGAAAAAAAAATTTAAATTTAAACTTACACATACTTGACAACCAGCCCACCAGTGACAACTTCGCAGCGCAAAAATGTCGTTTTGGTCATAATTCCGACAGCTAAGATTAGTTGAATTGAGTTGGTTTGTATTTTCCATTAGAATTTTAACTTTTTTTTAAATTTCGTTCGCGATTGCCACGCACAGTATTTTTGTAGCCTGTACTATCGCAATATGTTGCGCATTTATGACTGCGAAAGCAAATGCAATACTGTCTTTGATAGTAACTGAAATGTTCTTCTTTGGGTTGGCAGATGTACATACAGACAAGCATACATAAAAAACTAGGCACTGTTCAAAGCACGAAAGGCATGATTTTTGGCTAAAATATTTTATTAACAGAAATATTTTTTTATTTTTTATACTAGTTTTATTATTAATTATTTTAATCTCATTTTCCTCAGATTGAAATTCAAAAATTATTATTAATAATTTCATTTTAATTAAGAAGTAATTTTATATCGTATATGTGTTATTCTTTTAAAATTTTTAGTTTTTACACTTAGCCGATCGGACAACTAGACATTTTTTAGTAACGGCGCAATATCTCCAAACCGCAAACCAGTTTTCATACATACATACACACCCTTCAGTATTTTGTTGCAAACGGTGCAAATGCAAAACCAACGTCCCCGAAATGTGCATAATCTAGTGCCTCAAAATCGTCAAAATGCCTATGGTTCCGTCAATCGCACTTGGGCGGCGGTGATGCTAGCCTTTAGTCTTTAGGACATCAACTAGCTGTGCAGCAGCAGGACTTAATTGAAGTACAGACAGTTGGTACTTGCGACAGAGAGCCTAGATCTTTTTCTCGAATCAATAATATAAATTTTAAGATAAATCACTCTGTAACAGTCTTATAGAGCTTGCTATCATTCTCATCCACTCAGGGAAAAACTTCGATTTTAACTGCTTGCATTATTTTTGTGCCAAGCGAAAAATCTAACCAACAAATCGGCATGAAATATTTCAAGAAGAGACAAATGTAAAATTTTGCACAATTATTGTAAATTAATGTAAATTATTTTTGTGGCTCGCTACCATTGTAGGTTCTACTTTTCATCGAAAGGATCTTTTAAGATGCTGCATTTTGTTTGAATATGAGCTGTAGAACAATATTCACTAGTGGACAGTGCCCAGCACGTTCTTTGCAATGCAAATATTCTGTTTGTCCAACAGGTCCGTTCATATACAGTCCTGTCTACTTAATCGAATTGCGTGTGCATATATGGATGTGTATGAGTGTGTGTTTGGTGAACGTATTCATTTGATTTGTACATTTATGAATATTGTGGTTCATATATTTGAGTACAAATTGTTTACAAACTGCAAGCAACATTAAAAATTGTCAGGCTTTCGATGTTAAATTTGAACTTACAACAACAACTACAATAATTTATGACAATGATAAAGAGAGCTGAAAGAAAATATAAAATAAATTCTCTATTCCACTTTCTATTCGAAGCTGACAAAATGCGAATAACAATAAAAACTTTTTTTGGGTGCCAGAAGCGAGACACTAAAGCAAATTTCAGTATTTTAGTATTATTTCTATTTAGATTTGTATTTTTGCGAAAAATATTCGTATTGCAAGCACTTATGAACATCTTATATGCAAGACACACTTACTTATATACGTTTATACATGTATATTTATTTGCACGTCCGAGAATGTGACTTTAACACTAAAGCAAAAAGATTTCCTCAATACTCACAGTTCGATGTGTGTGCTTACAAAAATATCGGTTGAGTGAGTAAGAATGTACCCATGATTGTATGTGTGTTATATATCTAAACAAATTGATTTTACATTTGAAGTGCACCAAAATGATATTAACATTTGCAATGGCAACGTGGCATCAGGAAGCTTCTCAGCAATTGAGTGTGCATGATTTGTATGCTGAAAGGGTGAACGGTTGGCAGGATGAACGCGTGATGACAATATAGCTTCTGGCTGTGTGCTTGAAAGGCTTTATGCTCATCATCATCATCCAAAACACATTGTAAAGAAGCACTTAGCTTACCCATAATGTAGGTGTTAATGTGAGTGCACGTGTGTGTATAGCCATGGGGCAGGCATTTGACTAAGCGGAAATTTTATCAGTCCTTATTCACTATGCTCTGCTCTGAGATTTTATATTTTTTACAGTTCATTTTTAATGCTTTTATAATACTTTAAAATATTTAAATCACTCAATTATCTCATTTGAGTTAGAAACAACAGATATTCAATATTAAACAAATTGTAACAAATACATTGAATAGCTTAAAGCGATCAGTTCTTATAAATTTTTTATTCCCAATGAACATAATCATTCTACTTCTGAGTGAATTGTTTGATTTTCATATGAAGTTTGTCCCACAGTTTTAGAGATATTTCTATCAAAGTTGGTACACAGATGTATTTATATATATGGCCTATTTTTCTGATTTGAAACATTTGTCATATGAAAAAGCATCTGTGTTAATAGTATGAAACTTCTTATTCTGCATACTTGAGTTCAAATCAATAATGACACCGCAAATCATCGAAATCTAAAGACTATAGCATATAGCCTGATATTACCGATTTTTATAATACGGGGTTTCCATCAAAAAAAAAAAAACCGTCAAAAATTGGAGCGTGAAATTTGATATTATTCAGACGTGAATTCAAATTAATATTGATGGATAAAATCATCAAAATCGAATTATGCAATTTAAAATGAACTGATATGTTCATGAAAAAACAACTTCGATATAGCCAAGACAAAATTTTTTAATTGTTTTATTCTTTTATTCTCCACATTTTCAATTTTTTTATCTATTTCTTTCTTTAATGAAACTTGGCTCACACATTTTTGTGTCAGAAGTAAAGAAATACTGTCTTCGTACAGGCAGTAGGTTTGCCAGGCGGAGTTCCCACATGTATATTGAGTGCAATCTTCCCACATGTACGTTGTCTGTGTGTGCAATTGTTCCTATTATGTAATTGATAATATTTAATTTGACAATAAATGGTAACTTTAAATAATAATATATTTTTTCGTAAATGTATTCCATATTTAAATATATTTTATATATACATATTTTAGGCGGTCATAATGCCTATAACATGGAAATATTTTAAATGTAAATTTATATTTTTGCTTAATTTATTAGCCAAAGACCGAGTGTCGCCCATAAAAAAGCATTCATTATAAAATAAAGAAGATTCACGCATGCATACGTTAAATTATGAATATTTTGTAATATATGCATATAGAAACAGTCTCAAGCACAAACTTTTGGCATGAATAAGACAATGAAATATGTATATATTTGTCTATTTATACAATTGCAATGGTCATTTTTGCCCACTCGACTCGCAGTTACTCATACACCGCAGCAAAAATATACGAATACTCATCTAATGTGTTGAAGCATGAGTAGGCAATATTATGTAAAGTGATATAATTTAGTCTATACTCTTTTACTTGCATCTCTCTCACTCCCCGATTTGTATACGTTGGTCACATAGATCAAAAAATATGAAAAATATCTCATTTATTACTGGAATTTGTGAAATTTCAATTCGTTCGCTAAAACCAATTCAACCTTTATCTAAGACAATGCAAAAATGACAAATGACACAATTACACTTTGTAATTTATATATTTTACAAAAAACAAATTTTGATTAGGTAGCAAAATTGTAAAAGAAAAATATTTTTTCTTTTTGATCCAAATTGAGCAAATTGTATTAGGTTTCACTTCACAGATATATCGTTAGGCGAAAATTTTATATTTGAAACTTTTTTTCCATCTTCTGTTTGGGTAGCTTTGGATTTGGTCAAAAATCGAAATCAAATCCATTGTCAAACAGCAAGAACAGAAACAAAAACAAGAATGGCAGAGGCATTATAAATACGAAAAATGATTTGAAAATGGAATATGCGTTAATACGTGCAATATTTATTACAGTTTTCGAAAAATATCTTATTTTTTACCACGTCAAGAAATTTCTATTGAAGATTTCACAAAAAAGTGAAGTTACATTGGTAATACTTGAAATTTCAATTTGCGCATGTTACGATTCAGGCATAATTTTGAAAGAATATTTTTTTTACAGCACGCCAGATTAAAAACAAATAACAAATTTTAATTACTCAAAAACAAAACATATGTTTCTTGCCTAATATTCATTTAAGAAAAATTATTGAAACTTCTTTACAGAGGCAGACAAAAGTCTACATACACCCCTTGCTGTCGTTAAATTGCAAGTCCAAAAGGTTTATTGGAAGATTTAACGATACAATTTATTTAAACTATTTCCCTTATGATAAAAAAACATAAAAAAATCATTTTTTTACATAAAATAGTAAACCTATGACAAAAAAAAAAAAAAACGTAAATCCAACATTGATAAAAGCCTATTTATTTAGGTGGTTCACCGTTTGCATCAATAACAGCTTGAAGCCACCGTGGTATCGAAGCTACTAAATTTGTCAATTCGGAGGGCGCGATACTGTTCAAAGCTTCAATTAGACGTTATTTGAGCTTTAATTCTGATTTTTTTAATTTTTTGGCTCAAAAATCTCCCATACATATTCAATTACATTCAACCTTGTATACAGTGTACTTAAGCATAATAAAGCAACCGATCATTAACAATAAAGGGTCGGGTGCTTTGGATCGTTATCCTGTTGAAAGATTCGGCCTGCGCCAGGCTTCAAACTGTCCACCGAAGGCTTCAGATTAGTTCCGACAATGATTTATATTTGAACCGATCCATATTACCTTCAATAAAAACAAGCTTTCCAACTACATATACCGCAACTGGTCCCAAAACCATTACGTTGCCACACCATGCTTCACTGTTGCTACTATACTGTTGGCGTTCAGTGCATTTTTTTTTTTCCTCCAAACTATTGACCTTTCATCGCTGCCGAATATATTGAACTTCGACTCGGCTGTAAACAAGAATTTTTGCCAAAAATCCATTCCCTCATCTAAATGTGCTTTAGCGGACTCCAAGTGAATTTTACGATTTTTTTCAGAAACAAAAATTTTTTGCGTGGCATTCTACTGAGGAAGCCGTTATCGTTCACAACTCTTCGAATTGTTCTTTAATAGACAGACTTTCTTGATGAGTTTTCGATGTTTTTGGATAATTTTGGAGCAGTAACTTTAGAATTATCATTCACTTCCTTCAGAATAAAGCTGATGCCTCTTCAAGTTAGCTTCTTCAGGTGGCCCACACGCGGCGTTTTTTCGGTGGATCCATTTTTTTCCAAGTTTTTTACAATGGTCTGTACCTTTGGCGGACATAAGAATAACCAAATTTCTTACATCGATAGATTTTTTTTTGCGGTACCATTGTTGATGCTAATGCGTTTAAACCACAACTAAATTCAATACTAGCAAATTAGAAAACGTAATTTAAAAAAATAGTGGTACCTAACCGGCTCAACAACGCAGAATATCGACTGCTAGTAAACCCGTGGTGTATGTAGACCCTTGGCAAGGATATTTTTGCGTTTTTTCACCATAAACGTGTTTTATTTTATATTAGAGAATGAAAAGGATTTAAAATAAAACTGTATGCCTAAATTTTTCAGTAAAGCGATAGAACTTTCTACACAACGAATACAGGCGTTATATGTAGACTTTTGTCCGCCACTGTATATTTATACAAATTAATTTTAAGCATCAGATATTTCGACCAAACTTGGTTCGCATATGAATTTTTACATTAATATTGTGTATGCGGTCAGATCGGATCACTATAACATTCAATGAAAGATTTTTGGGATTCAGATTCAGATTTTAGAACGTGAAATTTAATGATAACGCGGTAATGTAATCTAGTATATCTCACCCGTCCTCTTTACTTTAATCACTAATAATCATCACTTAAATGATGCCTGCAAATAAATTATAATTCCTAGACTGCAAACTCTCTACTGCTGGAGTGTTAATCGTTATTACGTCAGTCTCCTTCTCTGTTACCACCTCACTTAAAAATATATGGAAAACAAAAAATTTCAAATTTAATATCTATTATAAAATATTTATGACTTTAAAACAAACAATCACAAATTTTTTGTGCATATAATTTAAGTTTGTGAATCGGCCAACATCTACTTTTCACATTGGAAAGTGTATAACCGAAAAAATCGTTTTTATAGTTTTTTACCTGAAATCATATTCTTCCAAGAAGTGGAATAAAAAATATATACATTAGTTTAGAATTACTTACTTCGAGACATTCATATTGACATTTGCGTGATACTTTGAGTAGCGAATAAGCGATCAATAATAATAGATCAATAATTTAATAAACAAATTAATATGTTTCGTTATATGATGGTTGTTTACGACTTTTTATCATTATTTGTAATAAAAATTAGAATAAAAATTGAACAAAATACAGAAAATATCCACAAAAAGTGACCGATCGGATAGTATTTTGATAAAAGCTTTAAAACTTAGACAACAAGATATTCTAAAATTACATTTGAATTAGCGTTTTTAAACTTTGAATTTTATTTATAAATTTATGTCTAAGGAAAGAGCTTGTGGTGTGGAGCTTTAAAAGAGTTTTACTGAACTTTGTAAATAAAATTTATCTGTTATGAATATTATAAACAAAATAATATGGTAAAAGTTATCAGTTAACTCAAGTTATCTTAATGTTTTCATCATTGCTCCTTTGTGCAATGCTATAGACCTTGCAAAAGCTTTGCTAGCATGCTTGTTGTGCACCACAATAACAACAAAGTGGAAGCCACTTAAAGAGAAATTAATTTCGTCCCAGAAAAGCAAAACCAAAATTATGATAATGAAGAAAAAAGGAATAAAAAACCGGAAATCTGGTGATAGGCGACACAATTTGATGCATTAAACAGCCGAGCCGTTTAGTACAGAAGTAAGAAAAATACGCTGATCTCAAAGCAACACCGCAAAGGAAGCAAAATTTCAACAGAGACTTCGCTGTTGGCACAAGTAGACATGGAGTTACACCATACAACGTATACAAAAAAGGTTAGAAACACAAGCTTGAGTGTATGTGAATTTATGTAATTGTAATATTGAGAGAATAGCTTGAGTTTTACAACAATAAAATTCAATTAACCGCTTTAAATTTGCACCGAATTAATATCAACGAAAAAGAAATAGCAAATTTTACATACTGTCCTTTATGCTTTTTTCTATATACATTATATTCTACCTACTATTTCATTTTATCGAATTTTATTAAGTATACTCTTACATATACATACATCTACACTTATATTCCTCTATAGCAATCTATTTTTATTTTCACTCGCCACTATACTGCCACTAGAAGTTATTGCCAACAATACAGATGTAATGTTTCTTGTAATTTTGCTGTTCAACTAACTGAAGCGCCATCGTGAGATTGCTAATGGTAACAAGAGGGTTGCAATTGGTGCTGTCTGAGAACGCAAGTGAGTATTAAGCGCGTTAAAGGACGAAAGCAAATGCAGAAACAACACGATAGGCACTTTAATTGTTGCTAGTGATGTCAGCACTGATTAGCTTTTCCACCACAAGGCAACTTTACTTTTCTTCATGTTGGCACAACACTGCGTATGAGTAAAATTTAGCATTGCTACAACTAGTACAAGCAAAAACTGCAAAGCAAATCAAAAAAATAAATGTTGAATAAAATGTTTTCTCTTTGACTAGTTTAAACAGTTGCAACAGAAAATTAAAATCATGAATAGTAATATTGAAAAAGTAAAATAATGGAAGAAGCGTCAATGTTTGAGCAAAGGTTTGTACAAAAAAAAAAAAAAAAAAAAAAAAAAAAATTGTTTTCCCTTTTCAATTTTTTTGCTTCCTTGCTCATACAATCAGTATTATTGGCAAGTATTATTTAAGCAATATGTTAACAGTGCAATGTTTCCTGCTGAATTAGTCATCTGCTTATATTTGGATTATTGACCATATTCTCTGGAACTTTCATTCTAAACCTGAATTATTTACCACTGACGCTTTCAATCAATTACATACTTTGCAATACTAACTGACTTCAATTAGATTTGTTATTGATGAAAAGGACAATCTATCATTCAAATCAATTTATTTAAACTTAATTTATTAATTATGCTAAAGCTTTGTTTATAAGTCTTTCCATTCTATCATCATTCTATCATTCTACTGACCATTGAGTGATTATTCTGATTATAACAAAAATTCATTATTGTGCTTATATGTGTGGTTTTATATTCATATGACTGTATTGAAACACTATTCTTTTTTTTCGAGTTTTATTCTGACCAGTTGAGTAAATGATAAAAATATTATTTGACATGTGGAGTATGAACTATATTTCTTCAGGAAATAGGTATTTGTAAAAGTAGAGCCATAAAACTATTTGAAATAATTCGAAATGGGAAGAGAGCCATTTTCAGTTATTTAAATTAATGTTTTTAATATTTTTTTCTATCCACACATAAAAAGATTAATGTGGGCTATGTTGGGAATAGTTTTCTGAGCTAACAGCCTACATTAAATAGCAGAATTTAACATATGACTAGGCAATGTAAGCTTTGTACAGGATTAAGAAACTGACAGAAAAGATTATGAAATATGAATTAAAAAAATATAAGATGCATATTTCACTTCTCAAAACTTTTCTTTAGTATTTTCACACATTAATCCACTTTACCCGAATAGCTTAGCTCACTTTAACCGCCAGTTTTTTATTAACCAACTTTTTAAGACACATCAATTTTTTTATTTTGCGAGACGAAAAAATTACGTCAAAAATTATTCTTTCTTGGAATAAATTGATAACATAATTAATTGTGTTGTATGAGAAAAATAATACTACGGTTCCATTGCTGTTAATTTGGCACTAAATGAGGTCGAAGTAAGATTGTGCCCACAATAGCCGAAAATACACTGCGCAAAGTTATATGAAAATTGCTTAAAAATGATAATCCTGAAAGTAGGAAATGGTTAAAAAGCTCAACCTTAGTGAAGCAATTTGCAAATGTTTGGATTATGCGAGTACGTGGGAACTGCAATGAATTCACCAGATTTGACCCCCACCTTTAAATTTGAGGACACCCATACCAGGACGTATAATTGAGAGGGGGAAAAAACAAAAACACATTAGCCAAATGCATTACAACTGACGGACGTAATTTTCAAAATAAAAATAAAAAATAGAAATTCTTGAATAAATAAAATTTCATTAAAAACTAAATTTGAATAGACTATGAGCATACTAATATACATATATTTTTTTTTTTACTTTTTCAGCGTTAACGTTTATCGTATTTTTATAGAAATAGATATTTTTAAATTCAATTAAAAAAATGTTTTCCTTCCAAAAATATCGTGTTAAATATTGAATTAGCTACCTTATTTTTTATTCTGAATAGTAGTTCTGCCTTATTTAGAACTAAAATGATGCTTGCGTGAACTTAATTACTCGTCAAACGTATGCGTGTGTGCTTGCAGCGCCATCATAACTTTTCAGTCACCCCTAATTGACTTAGTAAATGTGTATACAATAGATATGCATGTATGTGCGAGTTTGTTAAAAGTATAATAAATGACACAATTTTCATGATTAGCGTTTTGTATTCATAATTCATTTCCATAAACATAATGTGAAAACTGCTAATTTTTCAGTCACCCACAACACAGTGTATAATATTTATAATTTTTTTTTATATGAATATTTGTGAATGCAATAATATGCTTTATAAATACATTGTTCATGTATATAGATATTAAATATAATCTAATTTTACACAATTTCCATCTACTAATGAGCTATTTCTATAAAATAAATGAATGCTGTCTCTACGAACATCAATCTGAATTAAATTTATGTTAGTGCTCGACTTCCATGTTTTTTTTTTGTTATACTGTAAAAAAAAAAATATTTTTCTATTGCATATTATTTTTGTATAATCTGGTTATTCTGTTTTTTTATTTACTTTTTGGTAGTTTTTTCATATCCCTGCTCTTTTTAAAAATACGAGATTACGCAACATCGATTTTAGAATTAAAGAAAATAAATATATAATTAAAATTAAAAATTAAAAAAAAATATATAAATAGCCGTATCATCAAAATTATAATGATATTATTTCTATTAGATTTTCCAAAATAGTTAAGTACTAAATTTCTCTCATAGAAATATTTGTTTTTTATTTCAAACCTGAACTTCATATTTCCCGCGAAATAAGTGCCACAATCCTTAATTTCGTTTGGTAATAAAGCAATTATTTATAATTTTTCAAATAGCCCAACAGCATATATCTACAATTTTCAATAATGAATTGAGTTTGGCAGTCACACATGAGAAATATTTATGTATATACATACAATTGCATATATACATATATGCAATGTTTTAAATAGTGGATTTTATTAACGAAATTTTGAGAATGACATAAGCTGAAATGTAGTCATTTGCAGTTTAAGCGTATATATTTAATAGTTTAATTTAATTTTATTGATATTTTACTGCTAGTTTAGTACGTTACTATAGAAGAGAATAACATACATATCTACAATTATTCAATAAAATGGAATTTGCATTCTAAACAGAGATCTGTCCATGTATTTGTATAGAATTTCGCCTCGCAGGCTTTAAATATTTGAAATGTATTTCAAATTGGTTTTGTTTTTGTATTTCGTTGACCATTGAATACAGTTGGAAAATATTCAACACTTTGACACTCTGTTAGCTTAAAAATGTCACATAAATAATTTACAATTGCAATATTGTGGCTTTATTTGATTATTTTTGGCAAAATCGTAGGTATGTTTGTATTAGGGTCGCCAAAATTGAAAATTGAATTGTAAGTGAGAAAAAAGCGAACTAATAAAATTTATTGAAATTATTTTAAAAGTTATTTTTTATTGAATTTCGTTGTAATTTTTATCGTCAAAAAACCTGTAAGGTTTGCAAGTGAAAGAACCGAAGGTTATGAGTTCTGTTTCAAGACTGGATTTATTTGATAAATGTACATCTTATGATATAAACAGCTATAATAAAGTATATAAAGAAATACATAAGAGAGAGAGACATGTATGTATGTATTTATAAGAGAGCATTATTCAACACTACCTTGTAAGCATTGCTTGGAATTAAAAGCAATTTAAGTGATAAAATATTTCTGAGAGCAAGAGAATAAGAGAATATTAATGAGTATGGACGCCACAAGTGTCCTATTAAATGGCAACCACTGGTTTATATGTAAGTTAACACCGCCGCCTATTGACTAATTTTATCGTTCCCATAGTAAACGGTTATACGTGTCGCAGCGTCAGCAGATTTGCAAATGGCGCCCATGCGAAATCAAGGCCAATTCTACTCACACTTGGGCAACGAGCGCATCTTTACACAGGTTGGCAGCAGCGAATACTTTAAGAAGCGGCGATGTTAGGAGTTGCGGCAGTTCAGTTGAGTTGTTACTCTGTCCATACAATAATTTATCATAATTTGTATAAATAAGAAAGTAAGTCTTCCCTGTTTTAATATTGGGTAGTTGGCCTTTATATTTTTTTTTTTGATTCGAGCAAAACTTAAAATCGTTAACTTGTATGTTATATGTATAAACAAATGTACTTTATATTGTCTATTGTGGTTTATTTTATCTTATAAAAAAATACAGATTATTTATACGCCTTAATTAAAAGAACTAATGGTATTTTACTAATAAGATAATTATTAAAATATAATGTATAAACTTTTCATCAAAGAAAGTTTCTTATATTTTATTCTTTCGAAATGTTTAACAAAGAAGTGAAATAATAATTTAAAGTTTTACTGCATTAATGATTTAATGCACATGCTTGATGCACTACTTGAAATGTTAAACAGAACAAATATATAAATGATATAATATAATAGTTAACAAGTTTCGACTACTAGCACTCAGAATTAAAAGAAAAAGTTAATGAATTTTCAAAATGAATTAAAAATTTATTTCTAATGTATTGAAATAAAAAAAATAAATAGATTTAATGCAATTTTATTTAGGTAATATAATTGCTATCCTTTGCCAACCACTGCTGTCAAAAAAATATTGTTCGATTTTGTCTTAGGCTGCTCATACTCACCTAAGCCATTGACGAACTTTTTAAACGTCATTGTCCATTACTGATTACATATCTCATATAAAGAAAATTTATGTATCGTCATTTGTGTGTCATTACATATGTATAACAAAACATTTTCATTTGAATTAAATGAATTTTGAATTTTATGTGACTATAATTCGTATGAGTGCACATAACATAAAAAAAAATGAAAGACCATCCACATGTCATAGTAACGACACCAATACATGATATTAGGTAATTATAAATAAATTATACCTTACATATTTATATAAATACGAAGCTAAATGCATCAATGATGGTAAACATACCTTCAAAGTACAACAGTTGTATTTAGAGTGAAATTAAAGTTACGTGACTTTAATGAGGATATATCACATTCCGAGAGCCCTTTATTATTTTTCATTTAATTTTCTAGGAAATTACTAAAACTTAATGGATATGCGAACTATTAATAGAATATGCTAAATAAATGAAACTGTGTTAGGTGAAAAGGTTGTGACTAAATTCAATCATTTCAATCCCAGTATTGTAAGCTTTCACATCTCATGTCAAATAAAAAACCAATTTGTAGCTTTCGTAAAACAGGCAGATGCATTTTCAGTCGGACAGCCCTACTTAACATCCGATGGCTGCTTATTAAAAAAATAATCCCATATATTTTGGAAGTTGGGAAAAGCTTCGTGGGTACCCTAATTTATAGTCCTAATAGTAGCTGAATTAACAATTTTACATTGCATCCTTATATAGCAGGGAGCAATCAATTGAATCAGTTTTACGCAAAAAATCAAATCGGCGCTTGTTGCCATGGTACAATTAAATTTTCGAATATGTTTATAGGTGACAATCACAAATAAAAAGATGTATATGATTATTTCATTGTTATACTTTAATTCTCCAGTATACTTATGTATTATATTTTTGATATGAAAATTTAAAAATCTTCATGAGTTTTCGAGTAAAATTTATTTTGTCTCACAAAAATTACCTTCTTATCTGGAAGAATCCTTCCTTCTATTTCTAGTCTTGGATTTAATTATGTTATTTAATTAAAAGATATTTTAAAATATTTAAAATATTACATTGCGGTCATGAATATACAAATATTATAAAGGGTGATCCATTTTGAGGTTCCCTTCTTAAAAAAAAACGCAGAAAGTTCAAATTTATTGGGGAATGTTTATTATCATTCGAAAGAACATTCTTTGGTATATATTCCTTGAAGGTTATCTCTTTCAAATGTCAGCCGCGGTTACGTCTGTTGAGTTAAATTTTCGATGACTCGTTCGAGCATTTCGACTGGAAACTAGCGAATGACACGCGTGATGTTTTGCTCCAAGGCTTGAATCGAAGCGGAATCGTCCGCATAGACTTAAGATTTTACATATACCCACAGAAAATGGTCTAACGGTGTGATATCACACGATCTTGGTGGCCAATCGACCGGATCAAAATGTGAAATTATCTGCTCACCGAAGCGTTCTCTCAATAAATTCATTGATTGATGCGATGTGTGGGAACCGCCGCTGTTTTGTTGAAACGAAATGTCGCGGAGATCACGAGCTTCAGGTATTTCAGGTATCAAGTAGTCAGTTACCATTGACGGTTAAGTTCCCACCTGCATCAAACCGAAAATTTTCCTTGTTTACATACCCATTGGGCCAGAAATGGCCCTCATCGCTGAACAAAATTTGGCTCGAAAACGTTGGATCTTCTTGGGATTTTTCAAGACTCCATAGAGCGAAGCGATGCCGCTTCGGAAGGTCGATTGGCTTCAGTTCTTGCACAAGCTGCATTTTGTATGCTTTGAATTTAAGATTTCGACGTAAAATGCGCCAAGTCGTTCCATATGTCAGTCTGAGTTGCTGCAAACGGCGCCGAATCGACTCTTCACGGTCTTCGTGTACACTCTCAGCTACGGCCGCTTTACTTTCTTCACTGCGTGCTGGACGTGGTCAATTCGGTCGAATAGTATCCCGTAATGAATGCTGGGTTTCAAGATGGGTGATGGTGTTGCGAATAGTAGGCTCAGTAGGCCGATTATGTTGGCAATAAGTTGAGCAAAACGCACGAAACACTTTCTTTACATAACGTGAATTTTCGTAATAAAATTGATTAATAATAATAGATATAGATATTTGAGGTTTTGTAACTATTTAATCAGTTTTTGACCATTTATTCTAAACCGCCTTCAAACGGGCGATGGACTTTTATAAGAAGCATTTATTTCATGTCAGAAATACATTCTGGCGGCTTGATATTCACTGCCGAGAGGCGACTTCAATTAGAAGAATTTATTTTCTATAATTCTATTTTCAGACATACTTATTTTTTATTTTATGGTTTTTTATTTTAGTTGACAGAAGGCATTTAATAATTTAGTTTTATTTAGAATACTGCAATTTATGTCAGAAGATGCTAGTGTTTAAGTTAAATGTTTTAGACTAATTTGACAATGCGCGAATATTTTTCATGCTCTCAACCATTTCAAGCATACTACTGATTAAACCATAGCACATTTGTGACCATTTATTATATATACCTACATAGAAGAACATGAAGACTCAATTCAGGCTGCTAATGGCGTGAGTAAACGGCTACTAGATAATTAATTTTATTGTAAATAAGTAAATACATATAAGTGTTTGCGTAAATTATCACGCAGATATTTAAATTGAAGTTATTTTTCCCCAACAAGTGAGAGGCAACTTTAATTTTAGCCCCGCTGTTGATGATTAACACTTCTCATTTACGGTAAGTAGGTGTAACATAAAAGTCTTGTATACAACAATGTACAGTGGTGATATCGCTTCGAAGCTAGCTGAGGGAACGAGTGTGACTTGAGTGTTTTAATTCATTTTTTTGAACAAAAACCCTGCAAGAAATCGAAGTGTTGCAAAATAGTTTTTATTTAATCAAATTTTCAATGACGGGAAAAAAGTTGCTTTAAGAAATTTCTTTTTGTTTTATGCTGGTAAAGTATAAGTAAGTTTCTCCAACTATGAAGTCAGCTAAATAACTTATGCTTCTCGCTTGGTTGGTCAACAAATGAGGGACTTTCACGGTTCACATTTGATGGAAATAGAAATATGCATAAATATGTTAATTTATTAAATATATTTACAATTCATTTATAAATATGTATATTTCGATCTTCTGATACAATATTAAAAAAAATATTAAAATATACATCATTTCTATATTTTTGCTTAATAAACATAATTCTCAGTGTTGCCACAAAATTTGGCAGAAGTGATTTGTCATTGATGTTTTTCTGAAAACGTGAATTATGTTGCGGTCGCCCACTTTATGCTTCCACACTAAATATTCCTTCCAAATAATTTTTATATTCACTTAGTGTTGGTTTCTTGTATTCTTTGATGTTTGTTTAATTATGAAAAATGTATACTTTGTCGATGCCTTTAAAACCGCTTGTTCGACTTAACTTTCAGCGTTTTTCTTTAAATGTCATATAATTTATGGCGTGTTTGTTCATATGTGCTTTTATTAGTTTCCACACAATATTTTGATAGCTAATTGCTTTATTAGCACTTAAATTATGTGTTTTATATATATTCTTTATCAAAGGAGCTTCAAAGCATCTGTAGATCTTACCGAGGCAGACACGATTACTACAATTTAACTTGAATAAAGAAAAAAAATTTAAAATATAGTTGAATACGTAAATTAGAAATAGCTGCCGTTGAAGAAATAAAAGCAAACAGTTCCACATATCTTCTAAAGAACGTCACATACAAAGATATCGAGTTTATAAAAGTACGCTACATACTCATACATGAAAATTTCACAAAGTCCCTAACTTTCATTGCGATTATGGCATATTTTTACACTTATCTCCCCATCCGTTGTTTTATTTTTCATTATAAATTTAAACAGGCAATACTAAAAAAAAAAAGAAGGAAATTTTAAACCACCATAGCTATTTAAAGGCAATAAGATATCAATTAAACACGAATACTGATGTTGCAAAAAAGGTTTTGGTTACTTGGTTCGCTGTCCAGCCCGCCTGCAAGTTGGTGTGGGAGAATTGAGGAAATGAATAAATCATCATGGAACAAATGAGTCCAACTGCAACGGTAAAGTAGACTAGTTGACAATAAGTTTATATAGATCTATATGTGTGTGCTGCTACCGAGGCCTCACTGCTGCCGAAACTGAAAATTTACTCATATGCAGAGCATGCCCGCCGATGCTCGTTCATAGAGCTACTGTCATGGCAAATTGGTTGGTTTTAACGATATAAAATTCAAGTGAAAACTTATATAGCTTATGCTTGATTATTTAGTTACATGTGTACATACATTTATACATACATACAATACATCAACATTTATGTATTCTTATTCAGTGACAAAAATCAATATGAACATAAAATAAGTTTAATGCATTAATAGCGGATAAAATCTATTATGGGGAGTGTTCTTAAGAGTATATATGCATGGTTTTCTGGAACTTAATCATCGTTAAGTACAAATTATATTGAAATGCATTTAACAGCAATTTCTTTATGTACAAGTAGAAATATTCATTGTTTCATCTCGTTAGCCTAGCTAAAATGGCTTTACTTATCAATACTTAAAAGCAAGGAAGACCACAATAACTGTAAATTAAATTAAATTATGCTTTAACGTTGCTTGTAGAAGGATTGTGTTCAAAATTGATAAAAAAAAGTACAAAGAGTTATAATATTGTACATTAAATTTCAAATACAACTTTTATTTCTTGCTGTTTTAATAAAATATTTATTTTTTATAAAAAGTTATTATTTTCATAAAAAAAAAAACAAATTTTTGTTTCCCAAAATTTGTGAGATGTCCAAATATTAAACGCAAGATTTTGTAATTTTTTCTTTATAAGTACGTATATTAGTTTATTTCTAATATTTCCTGAATTTATATTTTATTGTTCCTAAATATACCTTTATTGTACATGACATTGCATGTTAACTTTGGTCTCAGTACCAGAAGGCATAGAGATACCGATTGTATCAAAATAAAGAGCTGAGTTGAGTTAGCCATGTCCGTCCGTCCGCCTGTTTGAATGCAAACTCAAAAAATTATGTTAGAGTGTGTAATTTGGTATTATTTTCACAGAAAAATATTGGTATGCATATGTTAAATTTTATAGTTTATATGAAACCAACTTTTTTGAAATTTTTTTGGTTCTAAAAAATGATTACAGTTAAAAAAAAATTTATTTTATTTAAAAAAATAAAAAATTAATTAGGACATATCTGTGGAAAATAAAACATATACAACCCACTTGAATAAAATTAAAAATGTATCTATTAAGAGCAGATCAATGCGGCATGAGTTACTTGTATTTACGTCGTCCGCCTATTTACGACATCTGTCGGTCATTTTACACTCAGTAATTATTTAATTTATTATGAAAAATTCATCTACCAGAATTGTTTTTAATATTTAATATATATTTATTATTGTTTGTATACTTGTTTAGTCCTTGTAAAAAATAGATATACTGCATATTTATATAAATATGTTCTTAAGTGGCTCTATTGAATTACTTCTCTTCTCTTTTCAGGTAAGTTTCATTCGGCAGTCGTCTTGGTTGGATATTTATTTTATTTGGTCTGTACTGAACTTGTTATTAATTTAATCTCACTGTCAAAGAGATGAATGTTTAAAAATAATTAACTTTATTGATGACCTTTGATAAAAAATAAGTTTTTACATAAGAATCTTCAAAACTGTGTATCATTTTATATATTTGTATTTAAATAAAGGTTGACACATTCAAACGTATATTTCAGAGATTTATATTTCTTTATGGTTTATAACCATTACAGCTTCGTACTTAATACAGATATCGAATTACTTTATCTTGAATACTTTAAACATAAATAAATAGTTTTGTAAAGCTGCCACGTCCACAATATATTTAGTGAAAATTAAATTAAATTAATATATAATAATATTTATTAAAATTAAATTATTTAGAAGGCAAAGTCACTCCATGAAAATAAATGTTTGGCTTTAAGCAATTTATTAAATAAAAGTTTACTTTAAAATCAGAAGTTGGCTAAAATGGCATGACAAGGATAGCTTTCAAGAAACCTGGATCCACAATTCTAATCCTTATTAAAGGAGAAAAGGATTTGACACCGAAATAATTATTTTAAAGTACCACATTTAATTATATAAAGCACTCAAATGGAAAGAAATTATATTCGAAATTTCCGTATTTTAGATTAAATTTCTTTCTAAATTTGAGTGGGTTATAACCCTAAATTCGTAAACTTTTTTTATAAAAATTAAAAAAAAACCGACCTTTCGATAATATTATTAGTTTTAAGACATCATAAAATCGTTACGACTAATTATGGTATTGCATTTTTTTGGTACTCTAGAGCTTCGTTTACCTATCATCTCCAAACAGCATATATAGTCCTCACATTGTTTCTCTGGAAACATTCAAATAGGAATATTATAAAATTTAAAACACAATATGTTTACATTGATGGTATTTTGAATTTAATTATGACTTATTGTTAGAAATTAATTTCTGCATGAATATATTTTTGATTTAAAATTTTAATGGCAAAAATGGCAGCCAATTTTTTTTTAATTAATGCATATTAATATATACATACCAGCTGATTCGGCCGCACGTTGTTGTGGCTTTCTATATCTTTTCCAATTTTTATTCTAATTGGTGTTGCAAAGGATCATTAAAGTATCAATTAAGCATTTTCCAAATTAAAATTTTTATTTTTTTTTATTTCGTACAACTTGATCTAACTACATATTTGTAAGTGCGTTTCGCTATTTTACTACTTAAAGTCTTTCACGAAAATGTCAATATAAATGCTTCGAAGTAAACTAAACGCAGCCTTCGGTCACAGAAACATTAAATGAGCGGAAAAAATACGCACGCACCTATGCTTACATCCAAATTGTCCAAATTTTTGTCTGTCTGTCGGTGATTCCTTACCCGTAAAGAAATATTTGGAGAGAATTTAACTAAAAATATTTTTTTTTCTCATTTAAATTGGCTTGGAAATCATAATTCATGTAATTCGAACCATAAATAAGATTTCGCATATGTCGGTCCATGGTCCACTTCTGGGAGAGAAAACGGTATTCCTATTAACAAAGCAAAAATCCACCTTTGTAATAAATTTCAAGCAAATCGAGCCGTAAATACGATTTTTTTTTCGAATAAGACAGTGCCTGATTCACTTCCGGTATGAAAAATAGATAAAAAATAGATAAAATAATATATATACGAAATTTTATTAAAATCGACTGAGCCGTGTTGAAAGAGTTCGAGGACAGACACTTGACAGGAGAATCTTATATACACAGATAAGACTTCGAATAGGTCGGTTAATGACCTACTTCCCAGAGAAAAAAGTAGTGTTCTTACTAAGCTAAGCAAAAAGCTAACTATCTACCTAATTTCAAGTAAATGAAAATAAAAATATGCTTTTTTCGAATAAGTCGGTCCCAGGTCCACCTCCCGCGGATAAGTGACTGATACCAAAAAGAAATAAAAACAATCCTTAATGAGGATTATACATATCTCATACTAAAATTTCAGATCAACCGGTGCAGAACTTTTTGAGTTTTTGAAGCGTACACAAGCCAACATAGCATTTATATATACTTGTATATATATTAAAATTGTGTAGTTACCTGAAAAAAAAAATTCATCTTCAAAACCTTTTAAGTATTACCATATACCTTATTAGTATATTTATTATATTTCTTTACACCAATTTTTTGAAACACTTGGCGATCTTTAGAAATATTTGAAGCATAACTTCAAAACATATTATTTTTGATACTTAAATGAAAAAATATCAGCTGCTATTTTCAAATACATTAAACATGAAAAATGGATTTAATCATCTCAAACCATCCACTTAAGTGGGTATTGCAGAAATAACTTATCATGAGCTCTTTACAATTCCTACTACCACTTGTCTTTTGCACACCTTCAATGATATTTTTATAAGGAGAAGAGGGAGAAGCTTCAAAATAATTTTTGACTGCACAATTACTCAAAAAGCTCAATAACAATGAACGAGTGGCACTCACAAACCATTGGCACAATAAATACACACACCATAAAATAGCAAACAAATCACAATCATAAGCATAACTTTCTTTCAATCACAACATTTTTATTTTATTTTAATTCACCTCAATTATTTATTTTTGCCTACAATTTTACTCAACAATTATAGGAGCTCTTATAAGTTTTTTATAAATAAGTAAGCATATTTGTGTATATTTGTATTATATTTTTCAGCAACCGCTTTGGCAATTATATGTATGTCGCAAGTTTTTGTTTGCTTATGATTTCAAAATTCTATTTGAATACACGGTGGAGCTTTAAGCTTTGACTATTCAAACAATTTTGCAAAACATTAACTGCAGGCGAATAACCAATAAAAATGTAATGCAATAATTGCAAAAAGTGCGATGCGCACCTGAAAATATATATAAATATACAATTTATAAACATATATTTTTGGATGAATGTACAAAGGTCGGTTTAAAATGAAAAATAGCAGCAAGGAGCCGTGCCGTTCGTCGCTTGGCCATTTCTCCTTCAATATTTGTACGTATATTTGTACATATAATAAAGATTGTGCAAATACTACAGTTCAATGGCTTTACCGTTATTTTGACGTATATAGCCTTTACCGCATTGAATGGTGGTTGGGACGACTGGACTGCCCTTTTGGCTTAATGCAAACAGTTACTATTTCAGTTTGCTGCAAAACATATATACTTGTATATATTAAGGTGATCTAATATGAAAATGAGAATTGATCTTTTTAATTTAGCTTCTATTATAATTTTTTCCTTTGATTATTTTATTATAATTATATTATTATTTACTTAATTTTTTTTTTACCAAAGTTTTAAATTTTAACTGTGATCTGGATTATATTTCCAGTTAATTGCGTGTTCAAACTAAACCATTTAACATGTTAAATGAGCTTGAACTCGTGAAATGACAAAAATTAGTTCATAAACAAGTTAAAAAAAGTGCAGTTGGTTTTGTATACTGAACTTTTTAAACCATTTCAAACCAATTCTTTTCAATGTTGTATCAAAAAGTTTTCTTGGAAAACCTATAAAACACAGCCATTTGCTCACAAACGGCTGTCAAATTTTGAACTCAAAGCGATGCCTGGACGATCATTTCAACAAAAGCTATTTTTACTGGAACATGTTAAATGGGACCGGTTTGAATACCTTAAAGAATTTTTTAATTTTATTTGGTTGGTTTTAATCATTAAAGTTTCATACAAAAACGATACGACTCTTTCAAAATGAAGTTTGAACATTACACAAAAGGATCACAGGTTTTATAAAAGCCTTAAATTCTTTTAGATTGAAAAATATCTTAATAATAATAAAACATGTCAAAAATTAAAATTTTTAGTATATATTTAAAAAGCAATAAATTGGCTACATACGTATTAACAAAAAAAAAGTATTAAAAAATAAACTGTAAAATAAAATAATAACTAATTAAATATCAATGTCCGATGGCGCCTTTTTCTGTCTCTTCAATGTATAATAAAAGTCACCAACACATAAAAAAATTGCATTCAACTTGGGGTGGTTAGGATTTCAAAAAGGGAAATATCTCAATCCATTTGCGTCACATTTACACATTATATATTATTATAAGGCTTGTATATATATATATATATATATATATATATATATATATATAAATTTTTTCAGTTAAGTGCAATTTCATTGCAGCCAAAGCTGAATCTAACGGTAACCAAGCCAGCGACAGTTGTGCAAAGTGAAATAAGCGCACTTCATTGCTAAGTTGAGTATTGAATAAATGGGATTTCTGCAGGAAAGCGACTGCATTGAATGTGAAACTACTACTAATATGCTTCGTCAGCTACTAATAAATGTTAGGTGAACTTTTGAAATTTGTTGGAGATATTAGTAGAAAAAGTATAAAAAATTATATAGAAAAATAATTCAGTGCAATTTTAAAACTATTAAAACTTTAAGCATTTGCTGTTATAATATATTTATTTAAAAGGTAAAACAAAAAGAGTGCAAGTTGCAATTAGGAAACTTGCAGTAAAAATTGGAGGACTAAAACAAATGTTATTGAACATAATAAAAAGGGAAAAGCAAAATGAAAATAATTCTATTTACCTTTTATTAAGCCTATTTTAGCGCTTTAGAGTTTAAAAGCACAATAGTAACTATAGGACCACAATAACTTTTTCAAGAGTTCTCAGTTAATGTATGTTCTTTTTCTCCTCTAACTAATTTGCACAAATAGCAAAATTCTTACACACACACAACGCATATACAGTAATGCAAGAAAAGAAAATGTATAAGATGATAATAAAGAAGAAGCAGAAGCAGAATACTTAAAAATGCATCTGTCCAAAAGTGTCTGACCGCAATTGTCCGACAATTACAATGCAATTCCATTGCGAAGACCGCATATTATCTCAAGTGCATGGAAGGGTAGACTATCCCTGCATACAACGCGAGTATTCCATTCACGCGTGAAATATATACTCCACGCGGACAATAGGGTAATCAAAAGCCTGCCACAATCCATACAAAAAATATGATTCAATTAATATTGTGATGTCCTAGGGCTGGACCATATAATCTGCATAACACCCGAGTACTACAAGGAGTACCTACAGGGGATTATAATTGGGAGTATATGCGTAAAATTACTTTCGAACATACTCTTCAGTTTCGAATACCATCTGCTTTGGTGAAAAGTTAGTAAAAAATAATATATATATAATTTATATTAAAACTAATAATTTATTGTTAATAAATATATAATATCTATTATTTTTTCGCGTATCACGTATTTTTTCGACGTATTTTCATTGAAATAATAATAAATTCTGCACGACTTTTGCGTACCAGCAGAGCACAACAGCGACCAGTTTCATTTCCACACACTTTGTGTATACGAGTATAGAACTTATGGGGCAATTGTAACTTCGTATATTGGTTTCGACCGGTATAACGCGAAGAATGTTCGTGCCGCACTAAGTTCATGTAAAAACATTAGTTGGTTCAATAGTTCACACAGAGGAGTATATTTGTAGGTACTTCAATGGACAATATGGTCCACAAATATTTGCAGGGTACATTCAACAGTCACTTATGTATTTACTCCTTATCCCTTTTTTTCAGCTAAACTGAGTCCCATCCTCATTCTCGTCCGCCATGTAGACGCTCAGACTTTAAAATGCATATGCAAACCCTTGAGTGTCGTCTTACAAAAACATTTGTATGCTCTCATAGCTTTACTACTTTGTGAACAAAGCTGACCCGTTCAAGCCAAAATAATGTTGCCTTTGTTAGTTGACTAACCGCAAAATGTGGCGCAACTATTATCTTCTACTGTATCATGCAAGTTCCTTTACCCCTCATCGTTAAGGTCATCGCCCTCATCCTAGTAGTTGTGACGTAATGCGCTTCACTCACAATTTGTCTGCAAGTAGTTGCGGAATTTTCATAAAAATATTCCAAACAGCTAATGGGTACAAGGAAACAACGGCAGGGTAACAAACCGAAAACATATTGTGGCAACGATACAATTTTTTTGGGAAAATAGTGATTTTCAAGTATAGAGTTTTAAGCAAAGGGATCGTTTTTACGCAATTATTGCATATATATAACTTAGTTTAGTTATTTTTTTTGTATTCAACTAACGTGGTAAATGAGTCAGTGTAACAAAAAAAAAATTCTAACCCTATAATAAATTATAATTTTAATGTATACGAAGGTGTTTTGATAAACAAGTTACTTTTAAAATAAAATATTTTTTTTTTCTATAAATAGGCGTTTTATTTCTCAACATACTCTCCCTTCAACTCTATATATATACTCCAATTATTTTCTAATTTTTATAATAATTTCAAATAATAGTTTTATTCAAAGCCCTTATAATATTCGTTTGTTTCTGTGATGACCTTTTCATTCGACCTGAATCTCTTACCGGCTAGCCGTTTCTTCAAGCGTGTAAACGTGAAATAGTCGCAGGAAGCTAAAATATGCTGGATGGGGTAGCGGTTCGTAGCCCAATTTATGAATTTCATGAGGGTGAGTACACACGTGGCACCCCTATATTTTCCTTAAAGGACGGTGCTATTTTTGCTCTATATGTGGCCGTTTTTGCTTCAAATCAATGTCGGATCTGTCCAAATCTATGAATAATATTTTACGGTGATCGTTTTACCCTACTCAAGGTAATCGATGTGAAAGCACCTCGAGTATCCCAAGAAACTGCGATCATGACCTTGTTGGTCGACACACCAATATGTTCAACCGGAGAAACCCACTGGTTTGGTTGTTCTTTAGTCTCTGGTGTGGTGTGGTGGACCCACGGTATGAAAACGTTGGTATTGAGCATCACCAAATACTCTTTTGAAGTGATTATACGTGTGTGATCAATCGCGGTACCTATCATCTTAATAGCTTTTTCATTACCATATATTCATATAAAATTTTATATACCCGTTCTGCTGAGATGCATGCAGCTTCAGCTAAGTACTTTTATCCTCCGACCTTCCAATATTATTCCATGGATTTAATTGACGATTTCTGGTGTGAATATCTCTTTTGAGTGACCTGAATGTTTGACGTCATTTGTACTGGTACCACCACAACGGAGCACAGCAAACTACTTCTTAACCATTGAGATTGTTGGGGCAGAGTCCTCATATTATTTACCAAGTTTTTTCTTGGTTTTGGTGATAATGTTTTTATGCAAAGAATATTAATCGGTCACGTCTGCTTTCAGTGGCTTTCACCTAAATGGCACAAATTGCTCAAAATTTTACATCAGCCTAGTAATCGATAACAGTTAACGGGAGCGGTATTGCACTTACAGTATCTGCTTATAAAATTAAAGAAGTCACCGATTTATCAAAAAACCCTCGTATTTACAGTTCATTTGCTCATATGTTTCATGTCTTCTCAAGTTTCTTTAATTAATTTAATTAATTAATTAATGTGCCACGCATAATAATTGCTAAATTAAAATCTCTTGTAGGCGCAAGTGATAATAATAAAATAAATAAATTAAATATGTAAACAAATGTATGCGATCATGTAGACACTAACGGGAGTTTTATTTGAAAAAAAAAAAAAAGAAATGTTCTTACGGCCGTGGACTTCCAGTCACGGTGCGCTTGAAAAATCTTCGGAAGTTGAGACTTTCACTGACTGTGCTTACAGCAAGCGGTACTTACGGTTCCAGTTACGTAAATTATATATCGCTAATCAACGGAAAAGTTGCTTTCCGGCGATCAAACACACAAAATACTTATCACATCATTCTAGACAAAAAAAAAGCGCAAAATTGTAGTGTATGTCGAAAGTTTTTCTGTGGTATAACCAATTTTAGAAAATAAGTTTATTTTGGGTTTCAAGATAACACTTATAAAATTATTATGTGAAAGAAATGAACAAATTTGAAAAGTTTAAAGCTTATTATTGAACATATCTGTGCAAATACCTTCATAAAATAATTAAAACATTTTTTAAGAAAAAAATTTTCATTTTTTTTAAGAAAAAAAAGTTATTAAAAGTAATGCATTGAAGAGTCGTATCATCAATCAAACTGATTGTCGAAATATTATATATTGTTATTATAAGCACCATTTTGTTTTTTAAAAATTTATAATTTTCATTTTTGTGTGATTTTCTTGTTTTCACTTTATTTTTAACTTTTCACATATTTGCTGCTTGTGACACTACATAAACGCATATTTAGGCGATCATATGAATGTTATTTTTTAAATATTTTTTATACCTTTCATGTACATTAGATGTTATATGAAGTTTGGTCCGAAGTAGTATGTAAGTACCAGAAGGAGAATCATGAGCTGAGTTATTTAGCCATGTCCGTCTATCTGTTTGAACGCAAACTAGTCCTTCAGTTTTTGATATATTTCAACCAAACTTGTTAGGAAGATGCACCTATACGTGTAAACGATAATTTGTCGGAACCGACCAGCTTGGATCCTATAGCATATATACGAACGATTTTTCAGATTTGAAATTTTGAGTCATAAATTCGTCAAAAAGGTACAAAAAAAAAGTGAAATTTGGTTTGGTATACATTCATAATGAATTGCAAATTGTTTCTGAAAATCATCGAAATCGGACTGCTATGTCATATAGTCCCCAAATAACCGATTCGTTCAGATATGAGGTTTAAGGTAAAAAAATTCGCTAAAAAAATCATATAGGAGCGTGAAGTTTGGTATAATGCACACATATTATAAATTTCTTATTGATAGTGAAAATCATCAACGTCGAAATAATATATCATATAGCCTACATACAACCGATTTGTTCAGATAATAGGTTATGTATCAAAACCGCCAAAAAGCAACTAAGAGCGTTTATATTCGTAATCTATACACGTAGGTTTAATTTCATATTGGCATGGTTTATGAAAGGTACAAAAACTTCGGTATGGCCGAATACATTCGTTCTTTTTTGTTTTATTTTATTTTTGCAACTTTTATTTTCCTTACATAAGCTTTTTGAACTGTTTCTACATTTTTCATAGAAATAATTGCACAGCAATAAATTCGTTAACATTTAAATTCTTTTTAACATATATACTTATGCACATAAATGAATATGCATGTGTGAGTGCGTCCTTTAAATGTTGTCGGGCAGATTTCAATTAGTAAAACGTGTGTACACATATGTACGAGTATGTATAGCAAGCACCCAACATTGTGTATATACCCTGCAGGGAAAAAATACTAGTTGTGAGCTAGAATTTAACATGATCGCATTTTTGCACCAGCTAGTTCATCTTCCATCTATATCCCATATACGCAACTGATATTTTTAACAAGGCAATGTCCTAAAAACTGTCAATTAAAAGTATGTGTTGAATTTCACCATAAATGAAATGGAAATAAAAATGAGTTTGCCTGCAGAGAGAATCCAACCGCGAACTTTTCGCACCGCAGTAATACGCTCTAGCCACTCGGACATCGTGACAATGTAAGTAACGACGACATAATGCGCAATTCAACAGAAATTATTAGGAAATGGCACTCAGTCGTGCCTTTCTTGAAAAAAGAACAACATACGAATGGTGTGATGGTGACAATTGTAAATACTAGTATTTGACTAGAATTTTTTCATACTAGTTTATCTTTTCACTGCAATGTATGTATATCCTTACAAAGAGTATTGCAAAAACCTTTATTCGCATTATCCAATTTTACCTTTTGGAAGCTGCTGGACACAACGCAGTTCAGAAGTCGGTGCTCGGTGTTTGGTGGCCTCCGTCCGTTTTTTCCTACCCAAACATTATTTGTTGCAAATGAAAATTCGGTTAGCATTTTATTGCGGCTGCTATTTACGACAATTTATATGTGTATGTTGAGCATGCAGGTTGGATTTGCATTAAACGCCGCAATCCTCATAATTAGAGTAGGAAAACATATTTAAAAAAAATTGTATGTTAACTTTTTACTTAATTTAAAAATAATTTAAAAGAAGCCAAGAAATTCTAAATCAAAACAGATAGTTCAATTGGTTCTAATAGAACCTGGTCTATTTTACAACTTGAATTTTGCACTTTGGATTTCTGCTTTGCTTAACTAAAGAGGAAATCATTTGAAATAAAATATTTTGAAATAAATGATAATTAATTAACTTAGTTGCAGTGTGAATAGCGGTTCAATTCTACCAAGTTTAATACTAAGATTACGGTTTTCTATCGGATTTCTCTCGGATGGTTAAAAGAACAATTTTAATCTATTTTCCTACGTAACAAAAACAAATGCAATAAAAAGCATTTCAAAATTATTATTTTCTGACTATTATATATTAATCGAATATTAATTACTACCACACATTACTTATGTCTCTTTTATCAATTACGAAATCTAAATATTAATACTAGTCTACAACAGGTTATTTGTTTTAATAATGGGATAGTATTCCTCCCCATTGTATTAATTTATTTGATGAAGTGACAAGAAAAAATTACCAGTGGTCGTCTCATTCTGCTTGTTATATTTAAGTGATAGGTATATATTCAACAAATGAATTATATATATGTTTGAAGACCTCAATGTAACTAAATACTTAAGCACAATATTCGTTCACTATTCTTCCCAACAACGGTAATGTGCTAAGTGAAGTAAATTTGACTGTCAATATGGGGAAATGAGAGAAAAAAGCAAAAATAATGACCAAAATAAAATAAAATAAAATAAAAGAGAAAAGTAACCAAAGGTAAACCATATGCACATGAAAATCTTTATTGTTGTTGTTGTTATTAATGATCTGTGGATTTTTGGTAGCCATAGAAGTGACACATAAATGTAAATGTTTCCACTTCAATTAAGCATGCCGTAGATGTCACATTCAGGTTTGCGAGGATGAATATGTGTCGAGGTTTAACATAAGCGCACATGCAGAGATATGTATAAATATATGTCATTAACCTGCAGTGAATGCGTAAACTAGTATGCAAAATACTAGTTAAATACTGGAATGAACGAGGAAGAAATGAAAACAGTTCCTACTATAATGGTTCACCAGTAACGGGAATAATAATATTTTTCACCACCGCGCTATTCACATGTAGTTGTTATTTCTAGAACGCCACGACTGAGTTCCATTTCCTAAAAAGCTCTGTTGGAGTGCGCAGTTAGTCGTGTCTCCTTACATCACAACGATAGCCGAACGGTTAGGGGTTGCTATTGTAGCGCGTGAAGTTATCGGTTCGATTCTCGGTGTAGGCGGCAAATTCATATTAATTTTTATTTTTATTTTTGGTGAATTAAAAAATTCAACACATACTTATATATGACATTTCGCTGCATATCGCGATGTTAAAAATACCAGTTGCCTATATTGGAAATAGATGGAAAATGAACTAGTTAGTTCAAAAGTGCAAACTAATGAGATACTAGTGCACGACTAGTATTTGTCCCTGCAGGTACTTATACGTATACATATATGTATATACAAACAATGCTATAAGTGAGCAAAAATTGAGCGTATTTCATAAGCATTTTTTTGTACATATTTACAATTTAAAATATTTAAAAATTATTCTTACTTGAATACCAAATCCAGTTATTGCAACAACCAAAAGTACCTAAGTGGCTTTTGATTATACGTATTTATGTATTGCAAAATACATATTTGCTTACGTTCATGGGAAGATTGTAAGTGAATGAAATTATTAAGTTTGTATATATGTATGTAGAACTAGAAAAAAAGACCCAGAAAAAACAAATGGGAGATAATTAAAATGTTTAAACTACAAAATTGTACTCACATATTTTTCAAACTGACCACTCGGTTGAAAACAGTATTCATAAAATATTAAATATTATTATTAAAAATATAACAATTAATTTCGGTAGCGATGCTCATAAAGATTTACTTGATCCTTAACTTCTACAAATATGCAAAAAAGTTTCATTTTAAAAATGTTTTTGATTAAATTTAAAAAAAAGCCCGAAAAAATTGATAACATTCTTCTTCGCTTTTAATGATCTTCAAGGCCAATGTGCACATGAAATGCAAAAAGATCTGAGTTTATTCATGACTGGGTGTAGCCATGCAATGACTCAGTTTAATAACGATAATTTGCTGACTCGCTTTTCGGGTATTTTCTGGGTGGCAATAATATATTTTCACAACAATGAATATGTTTGATAAAACAAAATATTAATAAAATAAGAGAAATTTATCCATTTCTTAACTAATTTACATAACTGTCTCACGGAAAATAAGACTGCTCAGAACAGTTTCTTTAATTTGCTAATTTAAGTCGAAACCAATATCAACTAAATTATCAGATGAGTTTTCGAAGCCAACCGCATTTGTCATCTTTAAAACAAGTAGGCTGTTTTCAGAACAAGTATTTTTCTCGACATGTGTATTGCTTTAACAACATTTTCTGAGTACTCAGTACTTCTGACCCTTAAACCGCAAATATAATTCTGAGTTATGTCATAAAACTGACTTATAATCGAATTGAAATTTTTTATTTTTTATTGTAAAATTGGAAAGAGCCCTTAGGTATAGATAAGTTTCATGTTTTAGACTCCGATATAAATCTTAAATAAATTCCGGTGTCAGTGTGTTGTGCCCTTCCGGAAAAGGTAACACCTTGTTTTGCCTCTGATTTAAGCTCTTACTCGGGTAGTTAGTTAATGCATGTACGGTCCTTGGTGATAAGAATATTGGAAAGGTGAAAAAAGCCTCTTTCTCGCTTTCCGATATGCTTACACCATTTAGAGCGCATTCTAAAAGGTAGTGGAGGTAAATATTTCCGTGAAAGCGATATCGAGCCGCAGTGAGAACTGGGTAGTAGTTGTGGTAGTGCTTTACCGACTTCTCTTCGTCTATATCCCAACAGCTGCGACAGAATTCATAAGAGAGGTTGGAATTCTTCCTAATGTGTGTCCTTGTCAGTTATTGTTCGTTTATTATGGCAGTTTGCAATGCTAATGGAGGTAGGGTTTTGAAGGAATAGAGATTTTATAGTTTTATCCGGCAGTTATGCAGTTATGTAAAATTTCTCTGTGTCTGGTAATCTAAACCTCGGAGGTCTTGTATACAGTTAAGAGCTGGTTTAATATTTTCCTACATGTTATTGCAACTTTAGGCGTGATGCAATTCCTTAATAAAAACCTAAAGGCAGTTTGTCTGTGTTTACAAATAATTGAGTAACCACTAGCCCACTTGCTGGAGTTAGTTTACTTGAAATAGTTCGCTCTGAAAACTTGACTCTCATCAAACCGGGACTCCGTTGAAAAAAATGGGTTTTATTAAAGTTCTCATTTTGGTTCCAAATGAGTTCACTATTTAAGACGATTTATACATGTTCTGCCAAATTCTGATTACTGTGCAAACTCTTTTATATTGCATAAAGATATAATTTCCACTTTACACTTTGCTGAAGCGATTTTCAGCCCAGCTGCTACTTCAATTTGTGGTCTGCGTCTAAAAGCTTTCCCAACAAATGTAGGAACATACAGTTTATTCTAATTGCCTAAGAGAAAATAAATTTTAATTAAAGCTCATCAGCTTTAATTTATTCTAAGAACAAAGTATTCCAAAATATGTGTAATGATATTATGTAGATTTTTATAGAAAATATTTGAACTTAGATAAAAGCTTGTATATGCATATATTCAAACTAATGAAATATTTAATTTTACAGAAGGTTGTGTGCGAATTCAATGCAATTTTACGAATAATCTTTTTAGTTAAGTAGAAAATCACCAAATTTACTTACTGCTTTTGAGCATAAATTAGCATTATAAAGACTGGAGATGCTAGTCATCGACTTCTTATTGCCAGATGTCAGCAAACACAAGTGCATATATATACGAACTTATATGTGTACGATTGTATATGTACTTAGAAGGGACATAAATACTGTTACACACATTTTATGCTATGAAATAAAAAATAATGAATGTTTTTGGACCAATTTTTTTTACATATTTATTGATATATGTTTTATACGAAAAAGCAGTATTCATTCGAAATGCCCGCCTTGGCCTTCACGTACGCCTTAAGTCGGACTGGCCAATCATCAATAGCCGCACGCACCTCCTCCATTGGGAAATTGGCCCCAGCACGAATCAAAGCTGTCTTAAGAGAATCAATGTTGGGGTATCTTTTGTGGCAAACCATGTCCTCTAAAACTGTTCACAATTTGTAATCCAGCGGGTTCAAATCAGGACTGCCAGAGGGCCACTCTTCAGAGGAAATGAATGCTGGTAAATTTTTTTGGAGCCAGATTTGGGTCGTTTTAGCTTTATGGGCCGGAGCAGAGTCTTGCTGAAAGGTCCATGATTGGTTTTGGAACATGGAATGGTTAAGTAGTCTTACAACAGCTTCCAAAACGGTTTTTGGTAAACTTTGGCCGATGTTTTAACCCCTTGTTCGCAAAAATGCAAGTCAGTTGCCCCATCATAAGAGACACCGCACCAAACCATGACTGAAGCTGGGTCATGACATTCTTCGACCGGTGGAATCAGTTCAGATGCTTCCTTATATGACCGTGCATACACCCTATCATTTTGTTTATTAAATTTTTCCTGCACGGTAAAAATTTTTTCATCGGTAAACAAGATTTTTCTGTGCAAGTTATCAGCGTGCTTCACCAAAAGACGTTTGCATTTTACCTCCCTATTTTTTTTCAAAGCTGCAGTCAACAAATGTCCGGTACGGCGTTTGAAAGCCCCAAGTCCCAAGTCTTTTTTAATAATTCGTCTCATGGACTTTTGCGAAACATTCATCTCCCGGGCCATGATTTTCTGTTTTCGGAGCGGATTTCGCAGAATTCTTGATTTGACAGCTTTGATGACTTGCGGCGTTCGAACTGTGCATGGACGGCCCGACCGGTGGCGGTCTTTAACATCCCAAGTCTCCTAAAACAGTTTTATGCACCGGTAGACGAGCATGCGACTAATGCCGAGCGGACGTAGTGTTTTGAAAATATCACCTTTTTCATTTCACACTTAAAAATCGCTATAACAGCGATACGGTTTTCATTATCTGATCATTCCATGTTGAAAACTCACACAATTTAGAATTCCCGATACAGCCTAACGCTTTACAGGTTATATTTTATAAATCATATGGGAATTATGTGGTATGCTCAATTCTTCTATTGAAATGCGTGTGTTTAATGTTGTAACAGTATTTATGTCCTACTAAGTATATCGGTGAAAGAGGGAGTAAATCAAAGTCAAAAATTCCAGAAAGTACTCCAAATATCTACTATAACAAAGATGTATATATATACTTGTAGAAAAACGCATGATTGCTGGGTAAACGTTAATTTAATGCAGAAACGTGCAACATTTCAGAACCATCATATTACATTGTATGTATATTGATATAATAGTATGATAATACCTACATGTACTCGAATATATATGTATACATATGTACAGCGTGTGAAAAAGCACAACGGCATGGATTAAATCGGCAAATGAAGCATGTCACGAACGTTTGGAATAAAGCAAAGCGGATTGTGCTGCAACATTTTTGACAAAGTTGTGGCATTGGGTAATGGTGGCAAAAATCAGCTCAGCTCAATTAAAATTTATATTCACATATTGGGTGATGGAAAGTTAAGTGTGGATTAATTCGGAAAGGCTGAAATAAAAATTTAACGAAAAATATACAAATGTATATTGCTAAAGAGTATTTCTTTCAATATTCTAGTACTAGTTTTCTGCTTTAAGTTTTTTCCTATTAATATTTTTATATATATTTTTTTTAATTTCGGACGTTTAATATCATTTTTTTTAGAAAGTTTGTTTCCTTTATAAAGATATGTGCACTGATGTATAAAAATAAAAGTTTTTTGTACTATCTCACAACATAAACATAGCATATGAGCTGATGTCATATGTTGCTAGTGATGTATTCAATTGTTTAGGCTAATTTAATATCCTAAAAAATATACAAAAAATTAAAAATATACATAACATATTTGTGCTGTTATTTAGATGTTTTATGTGAAGTTTACTATTATGAAAAAACAACGTTGGACCTCTATTTTCATAAATAAATATAATTCAACACCTTTGTTGTTATCTTATAACTCGAGAACAGCTTCACCGAATCCAAAAAAATTTATACAGGATAGGGCTAATATATATACATGACACTACTCACAGTGTCACTTCTTATGTAATGGGTTATTTCTCATGTATGTAAGTGCTTTATATGCACATTTATATATGTATGGATATGTGTGTGCGTATTCCACTTCTTAATGTAAAGGCATGCTTGCAAATTTCGCTGAAAGTTTTTGGAGATTTTCGTTGAGCTGCCACGACAACGCAATTTTGATTTTCAAATAAAACGAAAGAAGAGATTCAATACAAAAATTTTTACTAACACATGCTAAGATATTGTACATATATATAGTACATCTACCAGCGCCAACATATAGAGCGAATTGTATGCATAAGTGATGTTGGCTTCTAAAGTCATTCACTTGGTAAGTTCTTCTTTAATCCCTCTTTGGCATATCGAAAAGAGTGAATTATTTCTTAGTAGCTTCTTTTATGATTTTCTTTTTTCTTTGCAAAGTATCTTAGCCACTACTTAAAATAAATATTTAACTATAAATAAGTTCCTTGATAAATTTTTATATATATTTTAATATTACTATTTCCTTTGTGTTAAAGTTAGAGATTGACACTAATTAAAAAAATTAAAATATTTATAAGTTTACATATGAAACAGGAGTTCAACACATGTATACGAGGAATATACTTAGTAATAATTTTAGTTGATTTATTAGTTCAAGTTTTTCATCATATTTTAAGTTTAATTTAATATAATATATATAATTATTTTGAAATATTTTATTTTTTATTTCATTTGATTTCATTTTAGTTATTAATTTTATTTACTATTTCTAAATTTTATTTAGTGAATTAATGTACCACTTTAAACCAGCAAGAAATTTTGCTCTATAAGTAGTTTAAGATAAAGTTAGGAAGCAAGTGATTAAATCTTATGACAATTTTTATAGAATTTTTAGATTTATATCAATCTCTAAAACTCTTCTTTTGTTATTTTTATAAGAACACCTTTAAAGAAAATACTATATTTGTAACCTCATTAATTAAGTCAAAAAAAAAAAAAAAAAATTAATTGAACTACATAACTGTCGATGCATTTTAAGATTCCCTTTTTTTAAAGAAAAAAAAAACACAGAGACTGCAAATCTAATGGGGAATATTTATTATCATTCGGAAGAAGATTCTGTGGCATTTACTTTTTGAAGATGATCTCTTTCAAATGTTGTCCACGGCAACGTCTCAGATTTTCCATCCGTTGAGTCCAATTTTCGATGGCTCGCTCGAGCATTTCGACTGGTAACTGGCGAACGACACATGAATGAATGTTTTGCTCCAAGACCTGAATCAAAACAGGATTGCCCGCATAGTCTTTAGACTTTACATATCCGAACAGTAAAAAGTCGACTGGCTCAAAACGTGAAATTATCTGCTCACCGAAGTGTTCTCTCATTAAATCCATTGACTGATGCGATGTGTTTGGGAAGTGGCGCCGTCTTGTTGAAACCAAATGTCCCGGGAATCACGAGCTTCAATTTCAGAAATCAAATAGTCGGTTATCATGGCGCGATAACAGTCGCCATTGGCGGTTACGTTCTCACCGACATCATTTTTGAAGAAATATGTACAGATGATTCCACCGGCCCACAAACCCCACCAAACCGTTCTTTTTTCTAGATGAGATGACAACTCTTGAATCTCTTCAGGTTGCTCTTCGTCCCAAATGCGGTGATTTTGCTTGTTTACAAACCCGTTGAGCCAGAAATGGGATCTGGGAACGTCGGATCTTCTTGGAGCTTTTCGAGAGCCCATGGAGTGAAGTGATGTCGCTTGGGAAAGTCGAGCGGCTTCAGTTATTGTGTGTATTTTGTACGCTTTCAATTTAAGATATCGACGTAAAATACGCCAAGTTGTTCCATACGTCAGTCCGAGGTGCTGCGAACGGCATCAAATCAACTCATCACGGTCTTCGTGTGCAAGTAGTCTATTCGGTCGAATAGTATCCCGTAATGAATGCTGGGTTTCAAGATGAGTGATGGTGTTGCAAATAGTACGCTCCGTAAGTCGATTATGTTGACCGTCAGTTGAATTTGAATTTTCGTGAATTTTCATAATAAAGTTAAATGATTTGTAAGCGTTGTTCAAGCGTAAGTCTTTCCATGATGAAATGCCAAACAATAAAAAAAATAACATGACAGCTTGACACGACTGTCAAAGAGAGGCTATTGAAATAAGTACCTGTAATTGGATCACCTTTACATACAAGCAAAGGCATTAAATTTTTCATAAGACTGCCAAATTTTAAACCAAGCTTTCATTTAAGCCACAGCACATTTATTTTTATCAGAATTTTAGTACAAATTAGTTTCTAATTTTGAGAAATTTCGAAAACAGCATCTACAGAATAACACCTTGTGATCAATATCTTTTTAACTTGCAAACATAATCGCATAAGAAATTTTCGTTGATAAGAATGTTTAATTAAAACTTAAATTTCGTTTAAAAATTGCTGATGTAATTTCCGAAAAGAAAAAAAAAATTATTATAAAGCAAGAAAAAGCAATAATAAAACAATTTATTTTCAGCAAATATCTGGTACACAAAAGCACTAATCAAATAAGGAGAAAAGTTAAATTCGTTTGAATTTAGTTATTTTCATTATTATTGTTGTTTTTCTTGTTCTTGTAGTCCTTGAGATTTGTATATACGTTTTATGATTATGTTTTAAAGGCATAAATTAAAATGTTCTTCTGCCTTTTGCCTGTTCACTGATAAAAATCATTTTTTTACTTCAACATTTCCTTAAAAGCGCACAAACGCGCCCATACATAGAAAGCAAGTATTCTCATATTTTCTTCATAAAATATTTAATATTTTGCTATGAAGGCAGTAAATTTGCATTTGATAAGTAATGAAATCTATTCGGCCAGCAATGCAATGCCTTTTATACCGTTCATGTACATGAAGTGTTATATTAACTTTGGTCCGTATGCGGATACGAAGTGAAGTAGTGATAGACCCGCCAAAATTTATGCCGGTCATATAAAAATGACAAACTCAGTTGATTTAGGCATGCCCGTCCGTCCGTCCATTTGTTTGGACGCAACCTAGTCCTCAGGCTTTGAGCTATATCAAAGAAACTTGGTAGGCAGGTACACTGGTATATTTTTACGAACATTTGTCGGAAACAGACTGCTCGGACGACTATAGAATATATAACACCGATGTTTCAGATTTGAAACTTTGTACAATAAATTCATCAAAAATGCATCCAAGAGGCTGAAATTTGGTATGCTAGCCATATATAATGGATTACACGTTGGTACTGAAAATCATCGAAATCGGATGACTATATCTTGTAGCCCCCTATATAAATCATTTGTAGCCCCCTATATAAATCAGATGTTCTAAAATCCGTCAAAAAAAAATCTAGAAGCTTGAGATAAACCTAAATTTTGCATTATGCAGAATGATAAATTTGATATGGATATCAAAGGTATAAAGACTTCCGCATTGCCGAAGGCAGCCTTTTTTGTTGTTTATATCTAATATATATAAAATGTGCTCTATTCACAGGTAAGTGAAGACATTATAAATTTTTGCACAACTAATCAATTATTCAGTTTCATATTTACAGCAAGCTATAAGATTTATTACAAATTTTTTTTTTTTAATTGTAAACAAATACGAGTGGGTACTTTCTTTGAGAGGTCGTTTTCGGTCATATAAAGTTACATCATCATGGCAAATTTTTATTAAAAGCAAGTGTATTTAACTTAATATAAAAAATGCCATTCAACTACAACAAAAAAATATTTTTTTTTGTTTTTGCCAGTAAAAATCTAGATGTCCCATGTGACAAAAACAAGTTTCTATTAACTAGTAAAATATTTACAGAAAGGTAATTTCTTATTGAGATTTCTATGTCATATTTTAATACTAGCAATTTTTTTGGAAAAATTTAGACTTTAGTTTTAGTATTTAAGAAAATTAATACGGAGCGATTCGATTGTGATAAATTTTTATATGCCAAAGATTTTTTCTTACCAAATTATTAAATTATATATAATTGTTTGTAACCTGGTACGTTTCGTTACACCAAAACAAATACTGAAAAGTGAAAAATACATGTATTTTATGTTAATATTTCTATTATTTGTACTACTTCAAAAATTTTGTTAATTTTTTATGAAATGCTTCTACAAAATCTCTTTTACAATACATTCCCATCTGGTTGAACACTTCTACGAGAATCTCTGTCAGGAATCCTCAAACGATTTTTATGTGACATTATGTATTCACCCAAAACAATTATGATCTTTTTAGAATTCCTGGTATCTGCATTTAGACAGCTTTAGATCCGTATTTGCAGTGTTACCTCCTGTTCGGAAATTAATTTTATCAAATATATGACAAGGATAATCAAAAATATGTTTCACAGAGAGGCTTCACGGGTCATCTGTATTGAAATTCCTGCTATATTGGCTATATTTAATTTATGAAATCAGTCTTTTAAATTAAGACTTTCAGACCGGTGGGAACCCTTTCGGTTATGGTTTCATATGATATCACTTTCTATTTTATAAATTTATTGTATATAAAATGATGACATCCTTAAATGAATATTTGCATACGGAAATATCTACTGATTTATATAATGTAGGAATAACATGATTCTTTGCAAAATAATTATTTCAATCGAACTTTGCAGTAGCCTTTCGTTACTTAGCCCTCTATTAGAGATCTCATTCAAATTGCTGGACTACTCAAGAAAAGAAATTCGGATGTCAGTGACAGTCAGCCTGTATTAAAAGCCTGATTAGAGCAATATCCAAAAATTATTGAAAATTAATTTTTCAAATTGCGTTCGCCCCTCGGGATATGATATATAAGCTCTTCATAAAACCAATCCGTCGGCCATTCGGAGGTGGCTTAGAATAAACTGTAGGCCTCTCCATTTGTTAGTAAAAACATTGAAACGCAAAACCACAAAGCGCCAAAGTGATATATATATGTTATGTCGATGTTCCTAAATAGGGAATCATTTACATATATTATATTTCAACCTGTGCTATACATAATTTAAAATGCTATTAGTATGCCACAGAATACTATTATTTTCAAAATAATAATAATTTTTCGATTTTTCCAATCCCGTGTTTGTTCCGAATTGACCAAAATAAAATTATTTCATCACCCTTAATATTTCTCGAAGCATTTTTTTTACATTTATTTGATCCCAAAGAACATTAGAGCGTTGATCATAGTTTGGAAAATATAGCAAATAAACAGTGACACACAGAGAAGGCTTTCGAAAACTTCTGCTGAGAATCAGCAATACACAAGAAAAATGATTTAAATGCAAGTAACAAAATATATTGTAGTAAAAAATATGAAATAATATGCCATAAGAGCACGGATGACATATGCGATTCAATTCAAGGGCAAACCAGCAGGACGGTTCATCGCTTGCGCCTCTTTTCTTCTCAAACACCACCTAACTTTGCTCTTTAAGCACAACTTATTCATGCCCAAAAAGTAACCGAAAGTTGGTGACGTGCGCTACTGTCCTAACGCAATAAAAGCGTGAGAGCTGACAGGCTGCTTGTCTACGTTTTTTGCGTTGAATATTTGTTGAATATATTTGTATGGCAGACTGACCGGAAGGCTGATGAACTCATTACACGCGCCGCTCATTGCTCATGGCTTGTCCATTGTGGCATATCGCTTGACTGTGTGCTGCTTCAAGCTGGCAGTTCTATTGAGTTCCACAGCATATTGTTGCTGCCCGCTAACAACAAGACTATCAGAAATTCTCTCTACCACCTCCGTGGATTCTTCTTGCCTACGCGCGTCCGCTTTGCTCGCCATCTTCGTAAACTGTCGCATCTGGATCTCATTTTGGTTTCTTGCTGGCTTTTCGCGTTTTGAAAACGGACGACCGGACAGCCGGTTAGCTGCTGGCTTGGCTACTTTTGGATTTTTATGATATTATCCTGCGTAAATGTTGAATCTTTTTCTTTATTTTCCACATAATTCTCTTTGCATGGCAGCCTTCATAATTCTTTATCTTTGGTGAGATGGTGTCGCTTTGTAACTTAATTTGTGCAGCGCATATTTGTTTTTGCTATTGTCGCTTTCATATTTCTCATTCTTTTTTACATTTTGCCACCGATTCATTTAGGTTTGTAAAGAACGTGAGGGAATTATGATAATTTTTTTAACAACGATCAAAATCAACTGGTAGTTGTTGCGTATAAAGCAGGTTAGGCTAGGCTAACTGATAGCTGATGGAATAGTTGGAATATAAGTTGTTATCCTTGTTCCACCTCCTCATCACTGTCATTGTGGCAAACTTGATTGATTTACATTCCTGTCTAAATATGAATAGCGACTTTGCATAATAATCATCTGTGCGAATTATTCACAAACTGTTTGTGGTGTCATTTGTTTATGTTCGTACACTTAGTTAATTTTCGAAAATTTATAAATATTATATGTATTTTATAATGGCATGGCATGATGAGAATGCAATTGAGTATTTATGAGTTCGCAAATTATCCCTCCAAATAGACAATGTGATATACTTTGATTACTGTATAATATCACCATGGGAATCAAAGAATTTTATTGGCAGTTAGTCAACATGCTGCTAGATAAATTGCTAAATAAATGGAATTTTGAATTAAAATTTTTTTAAATCTATTTTGCTTTTAGACTTGACTAACTAATACTAATATAAGGCAAATTAAAGGGGGACATATTTGACATATTTGATTTAAGCTGATTAGCTACACAAGGTGCGTATAAAGTGATATTCGTTTGTGATATAGCATAACATCATAAAAATTCAGTACAGCCTCAATAGAGCAAGAAAGGCATTTAATTAGCACACCTTAGCAGCCAACAGAAAATAAAATGAATTACAAAAAGATAATAAAAAAAATACAAAATTTTGTACAAAAAAAGCGAAATTAATTAAAATTAAATTAGCAAAAGTAAGCAAAAAAAGGAAGAAAGAAATTTTTTTCTCACTTTCATTTACTAGCGAAACGATATTTGAAAGTTAAAAGAAAATACAAACTGAATAATAAGTGAAAGAAGGAAAAAAATACAAAAAAACAAAAATAATTCGCTTAACAAAAGTTGCAGAATCGACGCGGAGCCTACCAATTACCGAATGCGAGGAATGCCGTTACGAACTCACGGCGAAGTAATACAAATAAACACAGCGCTTTGCTCATGGAAGAATATTAATTTTCGTGTGGTGCTGAAGCGTTAAGCGGATGCCACTTAGGCACTTACAAGAAATAATTGCATGCACACAGGCTCATAAAAGTTCACATATACATATAAAATTGTCTTTAAACATTTTCTTGTGTGTGGGATGAAGTGACTTTGTGCTCATCTCTGCTAACCCGAACTGCAACGTTGCTTTTGACAATTCTGGAGTATAACGCGAGACAAAAGAGCGACACTCTGAATATTGAAACAAAGCAAATTAAATAAGTTAGAAAGCAATGAAAATTGTTTCGAAAGTTGTTGTGTTGTGTGAGTGTGTTTGTGAGTTGTGTCCATTGTTTTGTTTAGCTAATTTATATGAAAAAATTGCAGCTCTCCTTCATCGTTTTTACTTTTCTTCTTGACTGTGAGCTGTCAACAGATTGCTCAATTTCAATCGCATACTAAATCGCTAAATTACTAAAAATATACTAATGATTGTACTTTGCATTGAATTTTATTTTAAATATAATTTTGAGATTTTTCCCCAAAACTAATTTAACCGGAACTAAATATTTCGTTATGTTTAATAAACTCACCGCGAATTCGAAATAAGTTCCAATTTTTTTTTTTTGATAAAGTCTACTTACGGGGACAGGTCTTTATTTCAATATACTGTTACCCTCGCCTTTTAAGTTTATTGAATAATTAAATAAATATATCTGCAAATACTAAGGTATGACTTTTTTCCATGCACTTCACACTGATAAATACTGGCATTAAAATATAATTATATGTCTTTGCAATCAATTTGTTTATATTATATGTACTTTTTAGTAGAAGACCAGGAATATAAAACATGTGATCGCTGGTACAGCACTACGTATATGTAATTTACTTGTAACTCAGTGTAGCATTTTAGTCACTTTCAAATTTTTTTCCAAACTCTCGTATGCCTGAACCTGAACTGAATCTGCGGTTTTCATATTAAAACTCATTTTTGTAATATAAATGTTATGAAGCTTTTTTTTTACTTTAAAAAGAAAAATTAAGCACGAAAAGTTTGTAATTTTTCTTTTGGAATTTTCCATTGATATGATTTTGCGAACCACTGCATGTTCATACTTTTATTATTTACACTTACTTAAAATAACTAAGGACTATATATGTAAATGCCAAGGTAATTCACAATATATACCTGTCTTACACGAATGTAGTGAATAAAAACTTACCTTGTTTTCCCCTTTAAAACATTTCACTGTTTACTTAAATGTATTGCTTTGGCTACCCACATATATGCATATCATGTTTACATGAGTATGATCTCACGTCCATAGAAATGTTATACTTCCATGCGTGTATGCAGCATCGAAAACTTTCAAAGATTTCTTCCGTTCGGACGGTGAACTATGTCAATGTTGTCATATAACTCGTACAGCTCATATTTCCATCGTCTACAGTCTTCGCCCTTGCCTGTGGGCAAAAAAATCATAAATCTTCCGCAAAATATTTCTATCGAAAACTCCTATTGCCATCTCATTGGGCAGATCGCACTTAGGTTCCAATCGTCGGATATGCAGTCGCCCTACTGTATTCTTCAAATAAGCTGCTAATAATGCTTATAATAAACCAAAAGAAATTCTCAAAAGCGACAGTAAAATTAAAAAAAAAAAAACTTAATAAAAAATAAGCTCTTTGGTATTCTTAAAAATAAAATTTCTTTAGAAATGTATTTTTTAGAAATACATTACTTTCTCATGCTGCCATAATAAGACAAAACGACATCAGTTTTAATCATTCGAATTTAGCGCAACCATCTCTTGTCAGTCAGCGCTCTTGACAGAAATAACTTTTAAGTCATGAGGAATGTTATCTATTTATTGGCAACGGATACTCTTTGGACTGAGTATACACCTGAAAAGTGAAGTACTCTCTCTTCAAAAAAAGAGCACAATCTACAAGTTGTTCATAATTGCCGTCGTACTTCATGACGAAGGAACGTGGTTGAATGCCAACGAGTCAGCATCCAATGAAGGAAGGTTTTGCGAACGATTCATAGGTCTTTGCGCATTAGCGCCGGCGAATACCGCAGACAATGGGAGAATGATATGTATGAGATATACGGTGGCATCGAAATATTTCAACAAATGAAGTGTGTCAAGTTTTTTAAAATAAGCAAGACTTCATCTTAAATATTATGTAACACTGTGGAGCTAAATTACATTAGACGAGTCCTTAGGGTAAATTTGAAAAATGAAATGGCGAAGTAAACTACTTTTTGTTCTTCTCTTTCTCTGTCAAAAAAACATTTTTTTGGAACTCGCTGGGGTTTAGTTTTATGATTTTTTTATATGCTGTTTTTGCTTTAATTTCAAAACCGCAAGATGACTAAATTAATAGTGACACATCCAGTGACTAGAGTACACTTGCACTGCGTGATCATTACAGTGCTTCTTCTTAAAACGTACATATATATTTACAGTAATATATATACATTCACCCATATATACTAACAAGTGCATATTCATAATATGCTGATGTGACAGTTCCCTGGCTGCAGCTGCGTAGAGAAGAAAGAGTAGGCGTAGAAGAAGCAAGGCAACAGCAATTCTCGGGCAAAGAGAGCAGAACAAATAAATGATGCCAAACGCTATCACGCTGGGACTTTATAAATGCACACATATACTTACATACATATACACATATAATGGCATGAAAAAGCGTTTTACCAAATCTCCGGTAATTTTTCACTAGCTGCTGGTGTATGGCCGTGTGTGCGCACATGTATGGCTGAGCTTGTGTGAGGTGGTTACATTCATCCGACCTTCTGCGTGGCTATTTCCGTTTGCCCTACATTCTACGATTTGCACTTTCATATGCATACATATACGCACACATACAAATGCATAAGTAAAGAAACTACTGTGTTGAGTTACCACATCGTTTGTTCCACCTTCCCAAGGCTAGTAATTAGTGTCTATTGTTGGCCATTTATATTGGCGCTCAAACACACTTCAACAACAGTAACAACAACAAGGAAAAATCTGAATAAAATGTAAACGGTGGAGAAGTTGAATGAAGTGAGCAAAACTCGACGGAAAGGAAATAAAGAAGAAAAAGTAATTTACTCAAGGCATTAAATAAGAAAATTGAAAATCCCTATTTTGTTCACATTCTAATGTTGACACGTAACAAGCTTTGCATTTGTACTAGAAAAACTTTTTTGTTAGGATCACCACCTGCCATTCCGGCAGCCTCTGCCACTTACATGCATACGTACATGCAATGTACGTTATTTTGCTACCAAAATATATAAATATTTTTTTTTTTTTACTTTCGCGCTCTCATCCACTCCCTTCAGCCTAAGCTTCTAAAAACGGCAACAAAAACTACCTGAAAACTTTCCTTTTGTACTGAATTTTCGGCTTTATGCACTCCTACAATTCGGATAAATTATGTCATTATTTCTAATTATAACTCCGTTATTTTATATTTATTACAAATCCCGTTTTATTAATATCTTTATTTTTTCACACAATTGTTTTAACTAAGCTTTCACGTATTTAATTACAAGTGTTAGACATTTGTATATTAATCGCTTTTTGGGTGAGTGTTAATCACTTAAATCGAACTTAATAAAATAAATGTATTAAGAAAAAGTAAAATAATAATCAAGTAAATACTGGTCGCAACAGCCGAGTAGTTATCATTGCGTAATATCATTCGGAAGGCCACGGTTCGAGTCCTGGTTCGAATAACATCCAAAAGAAAAATCCGCAAAAAGTAACAGTAACCGACCTATTCGAAAAAATAGGCTCGATTTTCTTGAAACTTAGTAAGTAGATAGCTTAACGCTTGGTTTGAAACGAACACTACTTTCTCTTCAGGGGAATGGGCCTGAGGCCGATCTATTCCATAAATCATATTTATAGTTCGATTTTTCTAGGACTGGTCTCCGGTAAAACAAGAAGAATATCAAGAAAAAAGTTGGAAGTTATCGATATGTCTAGTTATATTTATATAGGATTTTTCTATACCTTGAATGGGCCAGGATCTATTTGGTAGAAATTAAGTACGTGCATACAAATGCGTAGCTAGATCAATAGTTCAATGGCAAATTTCATATTCTATATGATTTTCGAGTTTCTAGGGGTTGAAATCCTTTCAGATTATTAACTTTAAAGTTTTGTTGCCTTCTTAAAGTATTTTTTCCAATTTAGTTTAATTTAGTTTAATTTAATTTAATTTAATTAAGTTTAATTCAATTTTATTATATTCTATATAATAAAATATATAGTTTAATTCGATTAAAATTAACTTAAATTAATTTAGTTAATTTGTATATATATTTGATTTGAGCTTTGTGATTTCTGTTTCATTTAATTTTTTAAATGTAATCTAGATTTATACTTGTATTTAATTTTGTTTTATATGGTATGATCTTGTTTAGCTATATTTACTTTATGTTTATTTCTTTTATTTTTATTTTTAATATACCTTTCATCCACAATGGTATATTCACATTAGTTCGAAGTATGTAAGTACTAGAAGAAGAGATACCCATAAATTTTTTTAACGAAATGATGACTGGTCTCTCAGTTTTTGAGATATTTGAATGAAACCATGAATACGGATGTATGTTTATAATAACGCTCCAGATAGATCAACTATAGTATATAACCTATTTGTTTAGATATGTGATTTTAGGTTATAAATACTTCAATAAAACATCAAATATCATAAAAATAGCTATGTTAGAAATTAAGTTAAATAATGAAAACGGACCACTATATCACATAGGCCATATATGGCCGATTTGTTCAGATATTATTTTGTGAGCCAAAAATCCGCCAAAAAGCATATAAGAGCATTAAATTTGGTATCTTTTGCTAGCAAAATAAAGTAAACACTCATCGAAATCGCAATACTATATCATACGCCCAACTTACTACCAATTCGTTCAAATATGAAGTTTTAATAAAAAATTCGTCAAAAAATATCCAAAGACTCAAATAATTGTTGATACTGAAAACCCTGGAAACTAAAATCTTCATTTTGCAATAAGTATTATATGTTTATGAAAGGTGCAATATCTTCGATAGCAATTCTTTCTTTTTTTATCCACAAATTAAATTTTGCTTCAGTTTGATTAAAGAATTTAATTATTCTTCCAAATTTGTCTTTCAAAATTGTTTTATTTTTTATTTTCACTCTTTCAAATATTAAATGTTTTTGTTTTGTAAAATAAGATGTGCAGTTTACATTCAATTAACTATTCTATCGTAAAGGAGTATCATCGGTAAAAAAAAAAAATTGTATGACTGCTCGTTGTGGGCGCAGGCTGCCTCCTACGAACGTTACATAGCCATCAGGTAATTAACTTTTTCAACGCTTTGCGAATATGACAGATACCATCAGGCTTATTTCTTAGCAATTATCCTGCTTGCAGCACAATAAATTTTTTAATTACAAACGCGCTCTGGTGCCTTTTTAAGATTTCATTAAGCTATCGCTGTTAACACTAAACATAATTTTTTTCCTTTCTTTGTGCTGTATTTTCTTTCAGTAAAGCAAACGTATTGCTAATGAAAAATAAGACTTTTTAAATGGGCGAAGATCACAAAGATATGAAGCAATTTTTTTTTAAGTTAAGTATGTGCAAGATACCCTGATTAGGGAAAGAAAGGAAAAATAATATAATTAAATAGAAAAATTGAAGTAGGTATGGTGAGGAAGGGAAAGAAAAGGAAATTATGATTAAGAAAAGTGAATAATGAGCTGCTGCCCACACAGCGACCGCGAGCTCTAAAGTGTAACGAGTACCAAAGAGGTCGTTTTTCATATGTTTTTTACAAATTAAAATAAAGAATGCGATAATTGATTTCAAGCGCCACACTTTTTGGTTTAATACCGACATTTGACTTCATTCTAATTCATTTCGTTAAAATTACCGTCATATAAATTACCAGGTGAGTTGCAGTTCTGGGCCAAAAATAATAGTGCAGCTAGAACAAAAGTGGCTAACACCGGCACCGCCTGCCATTTAACAACATAACAAGTAACTTAGCTTGTTCAAATTAAACAAAAAACACCAACAACAATAATTCACCAAAAACCTTCAATGAAGGAAGAGAGGCAGCGTTGAAGCCAGAGGGAAATTAAACTAAAGCCAGAGCCAACTAAGTGGTTGAGTGGCTATGCGGGAGTAAGCAGCGGATGAACACTAGCTCTCCGCCTGTCGAACCCTCAAAAAGGAACTCATGTGCTATAGTGGTAACTGCATTGCTGTGAGCTTCGTAGTCGCTGTCTGCTAGTTGACTAATTATTAGGGGGATTAACTATGTCTAGGAAATGCATACTGTGCAAATACTTCCTATTTAATTGTGCTTGAGATCGATCGGGGTTACTGTTGTAAAATTGTGACATATTCAAGTGACACACCACATAGTTACAGGGTTATTTTTCCCTTCACAGGGTTGCTTTTTCTTTCTTGATAACTGTGGGAAATAAACATACATAGGTTTTGGTGTAGGATATTTTCCTATTGTAGCCTATTTTTTTGCATGTTTTGTTGTTGTGCCATTGCACGAATAGGAAAAATTTCCTATCCGTGCCCGTGGCATACATTTCCTAGATTTAGATAATACCACTATTGTGTTTGCATATATATATGCACACATGCACATGGACATATACATATCTACTACAATGGCTATGCTCGCACCGAAATTTTCTCGATTTTCTGTTTGAAAACCTTTTCCGGAATATAAATTTGCTTACGCAATCCAACGAACTATTGTATAAGGAAACGTGGAAATAAATGGTCGCACAAGCTCAAAAGCTAACCGACAATACACATGTGCAGCGGACAAAGTAGGTTTCTTTAAACCTTGCATTTACATTATTGACAAACCATATATATATATATATATATATATATATATATATATATATATATATATATATATATATATATATATAATCAATAACGATATTAAAACCTTAATTTACTCAGATAACGTACCTTGATTAATTATCGCGAAATGAAAATGAAGAAAAAAATTATTAAGAAAACAATTAATTAAACAAATTCTCTTAGAAACTGAAAAAATAAATATCAAAACTATTTTAAGATTCAAAATTTCCTTAATATGGGGTAAGATTCCGGAGATGCCTAACACTTAAATCAGTTCGATTATCATATTTTTAAGCAAACTATGCAAACTTTCTACGAGTGAGCCCGAAGACATTGAGTTTTCTTGAGAGATGTACAATTCCTCTTTTTAATAATATAAAGCTATAGTAAAAATATACAGAACAAAACTGTTCTGTGCAAAGTTTATTTTTAATTTCGCCCAATTTTTTAATAGGATTAATGAATTTTTAGTCTTTACGGCCTTGACCCAAAGAGCTTACCATGCAATACGCGTACTCAAGCTCATCATGCGGAAAGTTCAACCAACCATATAACTTAAATTTTCAAGCAATTGAAATTTTTCAATCGCTTGAGGTATGCCTAATGAGTTTGATTCCTAATAAGTGCTTGTAACTTGCTTTGTATTCTCGCTTCTTGGAATTTGTTTTCTCACTCGTCAGAAGCTAAAAAACAGCGTTTTTACAGTGGAAACGATTTGAAACGTGCTTCTGAGCACAATTAGCTAAAGGAAGTAAACTTGAACTTTGCTGATAGCTAAAAATTTAATATGTGTAAATGTACGGAGAAATACACTCCTTGCTTTTTTTCTGCATCCAGCGCTGACCTTTTTCAGTCGACTCGAACAATTGTTTGTTTGAGAGGCATAACATAAAGAGTGCGAGCTCTGCGATTTTCTGCTGTCGAAAAAATAGGTAAAATATTTTGCGTAAAATCATATCGGAGTAAAAATAACAGAATTTTAAGTTTAAGCTTTAAGTTTAACAAAAACGCTTAGAATAGTGTATTTTATTTCTAAAAGGACTACTGTAACATAAGTTTGCTTATTGGAAATGAAAAAAAAGAGAGCAGCTGCAGAAAAACAACAACTCGATGCAGAAACTTACGAAAAATAATATATTCTGGTCGCGATTTCGATTTATGAATGGATTAAGAAAAAAATGCAATAAATATTTCCCTTATCCATTTCTTCTATTGGCCGGTTTGTTTAAAGTTTTAACACCATTTCGAATGGAAAGTATCTTTAAGTGGGTACTGCATCGAATAGGTTCAAAGCCAACGAGTTTTAAGCTATTCGGACGGCATACACCCTCGCCTTTTTCCCTCAACATTATAAATGCTGCCGTACATCTCGTACAGCTTTTTTTCATTGTACTTTCTTTCGTAAATTCCTTAAGACGACTCTTAGGAAGTTGTCACCATCCAGGATTCCGCATCATACAAAAAGTTGGGAGAGCTGATCCATTTTTAGAACTTTTTTTATTCGTCAAGAGAAGACTTTAGTTGCCGGCTCAGTATAAAGTAGCACTTCGTAGCAAGAGTGATTCTGTGTTTGTTCCAAACAATGTTTGGGATAAGAAGTTATTGAGGGCCAAATGATTAGAAACTGAAAAAGGAAGAGGAAATGAAAATTTAGAAATTAAACACTTATTCACTTTAATAAATATTTTTGTGTTAAAAAAGTAAGTCATTGATTTATCAAGCTAGCGTTGTTTTTCTAAAATAAATTAATATGTTATAATTGATGTCAATGGGCGCGTATTAATTAAAGTGTCATTCTACTATATCATATATATTTTTATTTTACTGTTTAAAATATTAAGTAAGAGTTTAAAATTTTTTAAATTTAAGTTAGTATAAATTGTCCACTACTTTTGCTTTTTTGAGTGAAATTATGGAATTAAAATATGGCCCTATCCATATACACACACTGATGCTAAGTAAATACAAAAAAACTGCTTTATATTTTCGAACGTCATAATCGTCGCATTGCACTGCGCTGAAAATACAACAGCAACAAATAACTATTAAAATATATAAATAAAAATGAATATATGTATGTTGTGAGGAAACAAGAGCGATTTTGAAAAAAAATATATATATTTAAATATAATTGCTAAAATGTGCTTTCTATTGGATTATTTTTATATTGTTACGATTTTGCTGAATCAACCTCGATGATTTCCCCAACTCCATCGGCGGCTTAGAATAAACTATAGGCCCCTTCATTTTTTGGTAAAAACATCAAGACGCAAAACCACAAATTGGAGGAGGAGCTCGGCCGAAAATCACTTCAGCGGGTACAAAGCGCCAAATATATATATATATATATATATATATATAAGAGAATGTATAAAAACTCTGCAACTATTAAGACTATCTTGTTACAATTTTCAGTATAGCTTAGTTGAAATCCGTAAAGTATTTCTGTGAAGTTTAGATATTTTTGAAAAAGTTGCCATCTGTCATGGAAATGAAATTCAGTTAAACACTTACAAATAATTTATCATTTGAGAACAGTTAGATCGAATTCTCTCTTTTTTTCCTGAATTTTTTTTTATAAAAGTAAGAGAAGATTTTGATTGAACAATATTTTATTCTCCTAAGGTCCCCTTTATTCTGGGAAGGGGACGGGGGAACTATGATTCTGAAAAAAATATTATTTATTATAGCTTTATACCTAAATTAAAATGTGGACAACCTCTTTTCCTGGAAGTGGACCTTAGGCTGATATACTGAATAACTCGAGCTTTTCGATCGATTTGCTTGAAAATTAGTTCTTTCAGAATGTGAACCAGATATATCTTATTGAGACAAATATTTTTGTGCGAAGCAATTTTTTTGGTATCCGGTGAAAAGGACCAGGGGGCAGGTCCGATTTGCTTGAAATTTAGTACATTAGTGGGGCTTTTACTAATTTAACATATTCTATATTATCTTTCTGAGAAGGAGATCGTAGATCAACTGATCGATTTAAAGGCAGTCGTGCTGTAATATCTGAGTAGCAATAAATTTCTGATTATATTTCCTTTAGTTGTTAAAAAAGGGCCGAACGCCGAACGTAGTACGAACTGATGATCATTCTTTAGCTAACACCTACATTAAATTCATAAATTGAACAAAACATATTTCTAGTACTAACATAAACAACAGAAGTTATATTCAGTTTTATTCAATGAAGTTGAGTAACCAGCTTTAGTTAGAATAAAATTCGTAAATATTCAGTTTGACCAAGAGCTATTGGAACTGATTAAATAATGGTGAATGTTTGATTTCTGTCAATACAATCTAATATATATATTTGTTTGGCGAAGCTTCGCTTCTTTATCTTATCTAGAAAGATAGGGAATAAATGAGGAGGTTTTCAGACTAATAATAACATTATCATCAGCCGATGCCAGTAGTTGTGTGCTCTTGCATAAGAAGGGACTACTCAAGTATGTGTTGAAGAAGTCACACGGTGAGGTCCACCATATCTAAAACATCGTTGAGTGCTGAATAGATCGAAAAGGTCCCGGAATTCAAAATAATGGCACGGAGGCAGTTACATTTAGTGCTGACAAATGCCAAAATCAAAGAAGGGGTGATATGTTTCATTCCTTTTCTCTCACGTGCTTTCCAAAACTTGAGACAGATTTATTTATCCATTGATAATTGGCGCAGACTGTATGGTCTCCCTTCATAGTGATTGGATAAATCTCACTTTGACTCCAAACGTAGGACATGGTTTTGTCCTAAACTTTTCTACCAAAATGATTCTTGAACTTTATAAATAATCCCTCCATGAATTCAGTATACTTTGGACATATGTCACCACATCGTCTTTCTCGTAGCTACATAAGCATGCTAAGACCTTAAAACATTCTATAAGTCATGTAATTTTAAAGTATACCCCTCTCTAGGATTTGCAACTTTACGGGTTGACTGTGTTATTTATCTTCACTTCAATTCGAAATTTCTCACTGAAGTAGAAAATATATATATAAAGTTTTTTGTATAGCAGCTGTAACTACTCTTGAACTTACGTATTTTTGGATTAAAATTGAGTCAGCCAGAAAATCACAAAAGGAAAACTACTCAATAGAATATAGAAAATAAATACTTAAAAAGTCCCAAGTGTTTTAAAAACATAATTTTTCAAGTAAAAAAATTTAACCAAATGATTAAAAAAATTTATTGATTCTAAAAATTGCTAAAAATATAAATATATTGCAAATACATTAAAGAATTGTTTGTATTTGCGTAATTGATTACAAGGATTGAAAAAAGGAAGTTTGATAAACATTTTAATGTATTTTCTACAAACACTTAATTCATTTTATTCGACTAACTTCTTTGTTTCAAACTCTTAATGTACAACTTTGTTTTTTGTTGTTTTTATAAACACCAAATTGAACAGTCTCACATACGAAGGAATGTATGTCTTTTGATATTTATGCATATACAAATGTTTTTTATTTGATTATTCAGTAAATATAGTGAATTTTTTTCTACTTTTTAAAAGTCACTGAGCGTATGTTGCCAGCTCTGGCCTAAATATCGGCGCTCAGACTTATAATTTCAAGGTTATTTACATATATGTAGATACATTCATATACATATACAGACTTTTTATTTATTTCTGTTTATTTTCCAGCTCAAGTGCTAGCATTCGCCAAGTGTGCATGTGTGGATGTATGAATTTCCATTCAATAATTCAAAACAATTTTCGCTGACTTAGTAATGTGTGCACATGCACATCCATATATAGATTTATGCTGCCGACTAACACTACTGTATTACTTCGTTTTAGTGTGCTTTCAATTTTATTTTAATTTTTTTATTTTAATTCATAACAACCTTCGCTTAAGCTCATTCATCTCTTTATATTTTGCCTTCTAATTTTTTCGCGTTCCTTACATTTGCTTTTCAATTTTTCCATATTTCTTGGCACCTTTTTTGAATGCATTTTGCAATGCAGTTGTCTTCAAAAGGTCAACAAATATGCTTGAACGTTCCTTCTTCTTTGGTGCTCTTCCAAATGCGTTTGAGTTTCAAGTATTTGCATTTCTGTTGCCTCCTTTTTGAACTCTATAGACATTATTCTGGTTTGAAGCAAAAAGACGCCTACAACATGAATATGGATATTATGTGTTTGAATGATAACGAAAAATGAAGTTTTAGGTCATATCGAGATATATTTTTATATCACATAGGTGCTTTACTTAAACGGCTGCGTTCTTCAAAAGATTGTTTTTCTGCAAAATATATAAACCATTATTTTATCTATATGTTAGGCTGAGAGTGATTGCGTACATTCATGTTTCTTCATTTTTCTTTACATAGTTTTTTAATTTTCTCAGAACAGATTTCCCCTAACCCTTTCTTTCCATTCATTTAAATTCAAGTAATTTATTTTATCTTTGAGAGTTGTAGTACTGATTATAATACTCTTGGCTATGTGTGTAAGATAAAGAAATTTCAGAAAGCCAGCATATTCATAACGATTGAGGTGTTTGAATGCTTGTTATTCATAAAATGTCTAATTATTGGATTTATTTTCCTTAGCATTGACTGAAACTCGGCATCAGTTTGCTTATTGACCTGTACGCTAAGGCTTTAGTGGATTTCAAGGTATTATATGTTGGTAATTCAGTACAACAACACAACTGCAATGAAAGCAGGTCACGTACAATTTGGTAGGCTAAAGAGACTCTACATGTAACTGTGTATGATTACAGATATACTGGCAATGGTTGGTCTCTATGGAAGAGTAGACAAAAGTAAAAGTAGCGACAAATTACGCCACACAATTGGCAGAACAACTACCAAAAGAGAAAAGCAAACTTTCCGGAAAAAAATGTCGCGTGGGAGCTGTGCAACATTTTTTCGTAGAATTATCCATTTTCTCTGCCGCTATAAGCCGATAGTTGACCCAAAAAGAAAGAAAACAGTTAAGCGTAGAGGCAAGCGGAGCGCAGAGATTTAGACTTAGTGCGAAAAGACAAAAAGGAATTAGATTGTTCAAAACGACACCTCTGAGAATACCTATTAAACGGATTATAATATTTATTGACGACCCAAAGGCTTGGGAGGGTTTTTTTTTATTATTTGGGGGTTTTCAACTTTCTTTCTTTACATATTTAGATAATTAAAGTGAGAGGGTTCTGATTTTGCGAACATGTTTTGCGCGTTTTGCATAAATATATCGACTTCCTTTTTTGAATTTGTGTTTCTCAGAAAATGAATACTCTTCTGAAAATGCTGAGCAGAGAAATTAACGCTTTAGTTTTTTTTTTTTTATAATATTTTTTTAATAATATATACGAGAAACACCTGAAAACTTCAGAAAATTTGACATCTTTAGTAACAGGAAATTAAAAAGTATATACAAATATTATAAAATAAATATAATTTCTTAGAATGAAATAAAATGACACACACTAAATTGATCTAAGATGTACTTTAACTAAATATATTGAATTGAAATAAAATAAAAAAGCATAAAACAAAATAAAATGAAATCAAATAAAACAGAGTAAAATAAAACAATATAAAATAAAATTAAATTAAATTTGAAAAAAATCAAACCAAATAACATAAAAAAAAATGATTTAAAACCATATAAAATTAAATAATATGAAATAAAGTAAAATATATAGTTGGATTGCCACTTTGTAACCGATTAAGCGAATTTCGGACAAGCCCTTGTTTGATTAGTATTGTGAACATTCAGGTTTTCAAATAAACGGAATGAAAAGAACATATTGCATGGGTTATAAGAAACAAAATTTTTATGAAACACAATGATGAAGGCAAATATTTTAAAAATTCCTTTTAGAGATAAGAACATACTTTATAATTTTACAAAGAAATCTCCAATCCAAAAAAGTTGTGTCATCATCACCTAACAAAATTTTATATTTTCCAATGAAAAAATGTTCTTTCGGTATGTTTAATGTATAATTTTTTGAGCGAAAAATAATTGAGGTATAAAACCAGACAAAGAATAAAAATGTTTCAGAAAAACGTAAGATTTTTTATACTTTGTTTGAATTTTTTGTCGGGATTTCTCACTTGGATATTCTTTTGTGTAGGGATTTCATTATAAGCCCGATTCATTAAAGTCGTGAATAATTACTTACCTTCACCTCTAATCTGGGAGGTTTACTTTTTGAAGATTTGTTTTGATTTATTTTATTTATTTTTTAATATAAAGAAAATTTTGTATTACAATACAATACAAACTTACAAGGCTTTCTTAGTAAGAAAAGTTTAAAAAGAAGAAACTAAGGAAGGCACACACTACTTTTAAATTTATTCTTCAATCAATTCAGTTTTTTAAGGCGTATAAGTGTTCTAAGTGACAATGACAATGACTATGTTTTTGGTTAGGAAGGTGAAAGGAAAATATAAGAATGTCTGCTTAAAAAGGTTTTTGAGGGGGTTTTCTGGTCCAAAAATTTGTAAAAAATTGGCTTTTTTCACATTTTCATAGTATAACCCTTTAAGAATATTTTCCTAAAAGGATATTTCGAATATAAAATTATTTTCGGAGATAAAGCTTTCTTCTGGCGCATCATCCGAACTAGCTCGGACGGAACTCTAACTGAAACTTTAAACACATATTTCTCGAAATTCTTTCAAACGATTTTCAAGTTCTACTGGATTTTTTTTTATCGAATAAACTACGCTTGGCACAAAATTAGTATATATACAATTTTTAAAAAAAGGGGTAAAAAATTGGTTGTTTTTTCAAATAGCAGCCAATTTGTAATTTTTTTTTTAACTATTTTTTAGTTCATACGATAGAGACAATAGCGCATTCCAATGCAACAAAATAAAAACACATTTTTTAAACTACTAAAATATAAGAATATTTCGTGATAAAAAAAAGTTTTGACAAATTTTTATTTGAAACAATTTAAATTTTTAATTAAAAATTAAAAATGTTTGAACTTGTTGTTTTTGTATTTAAAAAAAAAAACTAAACAACAAATTTTAAAATCAAAAAAAAAATTTTTTTTTTACTTTTATGACCTTATTTGCTTTTAGAGAATTGAGTCGACAAAAGCAAAAGCACTAAGGTGCTTACATCTTCTACTAATCGCTCGCTTACCCAAAAACCAGTTTCAGTTTTTTATTCTAATTTTAGGCAAGATTTACAATTTTTCCGTACCCAATCCCCATAACCTACTGCTACAACTACTACTAATATTGAGAGAAAACACCGTACAGTTACTTTACTACTTTCCTACTTCGATTTAATCGTTTTCCAACTTTCGACAACATTTTCACATATAGTAACACTGACTCACATATACAAACAATCAGGCACGCAAAATCAAACATCCGCTATTTCTATATTGCTTCCCTTTTTCCCACAACTCATGGAAGACACTTGTGTCCAAGTTTGTCGATTTTCTTATTGACTATGCAGCTTTTGCCACTTTGACACTGCGGTATGTAATTTCGTCCAACACTTGAACGTGTGTATGTTTGTTTGTGGTGTGATGTGTTTTATTTGAACTGTCACCCAACTTTTGCTGTACAACTATTTATTCCTAGCAGTCCCTGTTAATTCTTTTTTTAATGAAATTCTGTTATTTCTGTACTTTTTTGTAAGAATGGTGCTGGCAATTTAATGCCCATTTTTCTCGAGGTTTGTACACTGTTCAGCCCTTTCAATGTAACTGCGCTTTTTGTTTAATGAAAATATGTGTGCTTTTTGTTATATCAAAGGTAAAGCATTTCAGATTATCAAAAAAAAGTGAGAAATTGCCAGTTCAAAGAGATGATTAAATGTGGGTGCCAAGCAATGCAGAATACAATTTTTATGTATTTTTAAAAAGGATTTGAAAGCGCAAAAAATTAAAAAGTTCTGAGAAGATATCGTTAAAGCTCACTTTTACTATTATATGTATGTCATAATAAATATGTACATTTTGTGCCTCAATTTAAAGATTTACTGAAAATATGAAAAAAAAATTAAATCAGATATTTTTAGCGGAAAATTTATAGATTGCCTGCAATACTAATTCTTTCGAAAATCACAACATCTTTTAATCGTAAATATATAAACTGGGTATCATACCGAACTTTTTTTCACCGTCTCCAGGCACCTAATCTATGTGCTGTTGAATCCTCGCATTTAATTGATACCTAAATAGAGAGTAGTACGTTACCATTTGTACATAAGCTACCCGTCTTTTCATCTGTCGACACACGGCTCTTATCTTTTTGTTCGGCGACTGGTATTTTGTACAAGTTTTCCAGCAGTGAATAGTTAGTTTTTTTTTTTTAGTATATCATTGCTATAGCGATATGAAATAATATGGTGACGTGATGTTATCAGTTGATGTTTTCATTGTACGAGCTTCAAAGCACTGGCTTTCGGTTTTGTGTTTTTTTTTTTAAACTAATTTAATTTTTTTTTTTGGTTATAAGTAATGAGCTGTATTCAAAGGCCTATTTTTATTAGAAACATTATTTTGTTCATTGAATATTGTAATGGATATAAAGTATATATATAACATGAAAAAAGGAAGAATAGGAAAATCAAGGCTCAAAGCAGGAAATATTTATTATGAGTAATCCAATGGTCCTTTGATTATACACAACTGAACTAAATTTGTATACTTCACAACCCCAACCAATTTTCTTTGTTTGCGTTATTATTATTAAGATCGGCGGTAGCCTTCTGAGCATTCGAAAAAATCGAAAGACAACTCAACAAACAATTTAGTTGCCAATCATTATAAGGGCATAAGTAAAAAAAATTTAACGGTATTAAATTCATAAATTAAATACTGTTATATATTACAATATAAACAACAATCTTTACATAATGAAGGAACCAATACACTTTTAAGAAGTTGCAACCGTTTAAACCTTTCATTGAAAGCGTGTAAATAAGATATAGAAATGTTAATGGCTGTAAAATAAATTGAAGCGTTGTTATTTAAATAGCACTAGAGGACATATCCTTAAGTTGTTCTATATTTTTATATTAGGGGTATTCTCTTTGTCTAGGAAGTGCATACTATGCAAATATTTCCTATGGAATTGTGCTAGAGATCGAGAGCACCCCGTTGCAAAATTTTGACATATTCAAGTGAAAATATAATAACCACACAGGCACAGGGTTACTTTTCCTTCGCAGGGATGCATTTTCCTTCTTGCTAGCTGTGGAAAAGAAATATATATAGGTTTTGGTATATGATATTTTTCCTATCGTACCATATATTTTTTGCATGTGTTTTATTGTTGTGCCGTTGCACGAGTAGGAAAAATTTCCTATCCGTGCACCGTAGCATGCATTTCCTAGACAAAGAGAATACCCCTATTTTGTTCAATTTTATACTAGTTGGTATTGCAAATAATGATTTAGCTCATATAATACAAAATATTTATTTTTATTACTATATTATTGATCTAGCTGCGCATTTGTATGTGTGAGTGGCACATTCGCTAGCCAAAGTCTTTCATGTACTAAACTTCATTACACTTTAAAATATATTCAAAATATTGTGAAATTAAATTCAAAATGATCGAAAATATTAGTTTATTATAAAGAAAGGAGTATTTTTGTATTACGAGAGTGGAAAAACAACCTTTCGCTTTTAAATTATGTTAATTAGCTTCACTGTCTTTTATTAAAAAAAAAAGGTTCATTAAGCAACTTCTGGCTTTCTTGAAATCAAAATTTTAGATTTAACATTAGAACAATTTAAAAATTTAATATTTTAAGAAAATTCGCTTTATAGCCAAATAAATATTAAAAAAAATATTATACAAAATTATGCAAATGCTAATGAATATATGCACAGAGGGAAATATTTAACTACAACTGTAAACTGCTAACGACACTACAGTGACTATTCATTACACATATACACACACATGTAAACGCATATATTAGGGTTTGGACTCAAAGGCGTGCCGCGAACATGCAAACAACGCATTGAGGCTGTTATCACAGATGTTTGGCCCAAATAAGGGCGAGGAAAGCTGTTCTGAAATGTGAGTATGTAAAATATTTACAAAGATATTCACATCCAAAAGGCAACCGGCGCTCGTGTTGAACATTACAACAACATGAATTAGGTGCAGGCTTTCCAAGTAAACCAACTCGAGTTCTTAATGAACCGAGATACCTACATACACACACATACTCGTACTTGTTGTTCATTTTATCCCTGCAAAGAAAATAACAGTGTTTTTACTAAGTACTTATAGTTCAACTCCTATCATTTTCCCTTAGAAACAACTAGTATTTTTAGGAATTTCAAAAATTTTTTAGGCATAAAGCAGTATTATGCTTTTTATTTCAAACGAGTTAATTTTTCAGAAGTAAGCTTTCTTTCTTATACACTTTATATGTATATATGTATATATACAATATACATATATAAAATATATATATATACAATGTTATGTATTTATACTAGATCATTTATGCAATTTCAATGTCTACGTTGAAATAAAAACACAAATAAATTAGCCTGAAATGAGAATTGGACAGTTAGTATTAAGCATGACAGTGACAACTAATAATTACTCGGCTATCGTGGCGATATAGTTACGACATATTGCGAGCTTCATTAGAACGAATCGGAAAATAAACTGCAGGGATGTCACCCAAGCATACGAAATATTCATAGGTGTTGTGGGTACACTATGTCTTCAGTACTAAAAAGTGCTCTTGGCAACGTCCCATCTTGATATCAAAACATATTTGCTACAATATATTCGTCGCAGTCAGTCTAGGCTTTCACTCAACAGTAATTTAATAGCTGTCATAAAACTAATTAATAAATTTAAAAACCTGCACCAATTACGGGACTCAGACTCAAAACTGAACTGGTCATTTAGGCCCTTATCGGTAATTATTATAATAACTTTATTCTTTTGACTTTTCAAGAGCAGCTTCTTGACCAGCACTTAACCAAAGGGCACTACACAACGCACCTTCAACTAACTGTATAGAGAATTGAAAGGCCTTGAATAAAAGATTCCATTTGATAATTAACGGTATAACTACAATATAATTTAATAATAAGGAGATGTGCAGCTTTCCAAACATTCTAGCACACGCTTATTGATATATTTGAGCCTCCAAAACAATTTCAGAAGTTCTGAAATCACATATGGATGACAATTATGTAAAATTGGCGAGTACTGGTGAATCACCGTAGGTAGAGACAAACCATGAAGAAAGAAGAGAGAAGTTGCATCTTAATTATTTGAAGAAATGCATAAGTAAATAATTGAGCGTGTTTATAACGAATCACATATGACGACACTTACGTAACAACACACGCACTTATAAATATGTGTGTCAGTATCAACACTCATCACCCAAGAGTTTGATATTAGACAAAGACATATTGAATCGTGCAAACCAGGAAGGTATCAGTTTTTAAATCATAAAATGCCACAAATTCGACAAATACTCTTTACACGTGTGGAGATACCACAAACGATTGACTGTGTGCAGTGATGACGGGATGGGAATTTTGATGAGCTATGGAAAGGAAACACATTGGTGCTATGGTGAATTGAATTTAAGATTCGCTAACGGAGTTCACTAAAATTCCAGCTTATGCTTTGTTATTTGTTGGTATATGTAAATATGTATATCCATGCGATAGCAGGCTTAGTTTAAAGGTAATTTGGTAAGAATTTTGAAATTAAAAATATAATCTTTAAATTATTATTGGAACATGAAAATTTCAACATGATATCAAAAACTCAAAATGATAGCATTTTGAACTCTTCTTAAATATATCTTAAGAAGAAAATAGTGCTTGCTTAAATTTGAAAAGAAACAATTTTTTTGCCGAAACCGAATCAGATATAATGAAAGTTTTTATTAAGTAAAATATGTATTTACTCATTCATCTATTTGGATTTTATCGCTGACTTCAGTCCCTACGAAAGTGCGACGCGCTTTTTTTTTTTTTTACTACTGTAAAACGACGTCCCTTTATGTTTTTTTCGTTCCTTTTTTGAAATAGAAAAAAGGCACACAAAGCTTTGACTGTCGAATATGAAGGCTGTTTTTTGACAAAAACTTGCCGAACGAGCAATTATTTTGAACAAGTAGAAAGAGTTGTTATTTTTTTTTTGTGTGGACTTTTTGAATATATATATCGTTGTCATAATTTCATTGATTGTTATTTTTAAACAAGTCACAACATTTCACACAAAAAAAATTTTAATTGTAATTTTTTCGACTCTACGGTATCTTATATTCATTTCTTACTTACATATACTATCTTTTATAATTTGTTTAAATAAAAATGTGAAATAAATTATAACGCGGAAAATATTAAAGTCAAATATATTTGTTTTTAACCCTCATTAGTTTGATATTTATATTGTAAAAATGTTTGAGCTTTTTGTTTGTGTGAACATTTTGTCAGATAACTTTCAAGCAGTGGCAACCTTTTTTGTTTCTTCATACTATCCGTGAATGTATTGAACACAGAAAATAGTTCGAGGTAATATTTTTGGCCACTTCTACTCCGTTACAGATTTGGTAGGACATACTTTACAATTAATCCTCAACCCTAATTCAAAAATCTTTTTAAATTGACATGACAGTGAAAGATTATGGTTTACATATGTAAACGCTGGCATTTCCAATGACAACAATGATACTGGTAATAATTGTCTTATACCTAAACAACGTATATGCCAATACCTATTTAGCTATAACTAGTAAAATATACCTGTATGTAACAGTTAGATATCACAATTTTTAATATCAAAGAAAATGTTGATAGTGATTGCAAATTCATCAACCGTGACTATAATTACATTTAGTTCATTGCTACAAAATTGCCTATTAAGTTGACGTGGGTCAAAGCTCACTATATCTGATTTTTCGATTTTTTTCTAAATTTTGTAGCAATTTTTGGTTTTATAATAAAATTGCTTAGACGGAAATCTTAAATTAGATACTTACATATTAAAATTGTCCATCCGTCTCGGAGCGATCTGTCGCCAAATATTTGACAAATTTAATGCTGATGAAGCTTGTACTGCTGTCAAAAGTATGATAGAGGACATTGTACAATATTTGTACATTTATATTTGTATCTATGTATGTGCTTATGAACGCATGCGAAAATATCTGTGATTTCAGAGCTTTAGTCTATATTCTAAAATTTATGTCAGTTGGCTTCAAAGTTTCTTTGCTTAGAATGGATTGCGAGCGAGTCACTGCTTTAAGCAAACAAATTAAATAAGCATTTCGAATATACTTAATAATAAAAAATTTCAGCTAATAAATGCAAAATTATTTTTATATGATCGATATACTTTCTATAGACCTTTAAATTTATTAGCCTTCATGTAAGTGAAATGGTATACTAACTTAGGTCCGAATGGCGAGATGAGTTGATTTAGTCATGTGTGTCTGTTTCAATGAAAATTAATCCTTCAGATTTTAAGAAATCTAAACCAAACTCAGTATGCAGGTGCACTGGTACATTTATACACTGGTCGGAACATGTACTTGTACATAGAAAGTTTAGAGACTTTGGCATGACCTTTGGCTTTTATTTTTCTCTTCATCTATTTGGGATAATAATTTGTTTCGAATTTAAAGGATTTCTTCATCATTGTTTAGGATTATTTGATTATTTTATTATTTTATAATTTTTTTTAATGTAATTTTACGTTATGTGAAATTTAAAAAAAATAAGAATTATATTCTGAGAGAAAATGTATTTAAGGAATATTATAGAATTTAATGCTTTAATCTAATATATAGTTATGTAAAACTATATTATAACGCAATTTTAACCTTTTCTGTTTTCAGAATTTCAAATTTTTTTATTGTTTTATTATTATTATTAAATTATGTCTAATTATTTATTATTTAATTATGTCTAATTTTTTTTTTTGCCCATTATATAAGAAAAAACTCCCAAAAAGGTTATTAAAAATTAAAATTAGTATTTAATCATCGGCGATGTAATAAATGATGAAGTAACATTTTTTAATTACAAGTAATTAAAGTATAATATAAAGAAGGGAAATAACATATAGAAGCATCAGCGTATATTAATTCCACTTGTAGAAAAATATAATACAAATAAATAATTACTTGCTTTTTTACGACTGCTAAAATATTTTACACATATTTATACACACGAATTTACAGTTTTTTTTTTAATTATAAACTGATAGTTCTTGGCAAAAGGAATGAATGTAATCAGCCCTATCTTAATTCAATGTAAATTTGAAAAAATAGTTTTGTTGAAACGATTTACCAATAAATCGTTTAATCATTGAAAACAACATTTCCTAACATCAAAAAACTATTAGCAATAACAAATGCATATTTTCTCGCACTTTATTGAATAACCAACAAACGATAAAAAATTTTTTACTAATTTTTTTTTCGTATGCAGGTCTTTTAAAATAATTCCTTTTTTAAGGACTTATGATTTATTCGATGACACGAACATTTTTGCCGCGGGCGGGTTAATATTTTTTTAAAAAGAAAAAAATTGAGATTTATATACAAATACGTAAACATGTTTGCGATAAAATTTTAAAAGAATAGACCATTTATGTACATGTTTATTAGAAAAAACGACATTGATAATAATATTATTCGAAAGATGAAATATTTAGATAGTATTGCATTTGTGGTAGTGGTAATTTGCAATGCAATGATAATAAAAGAAATATATGTCAAAAATTATTAAGAATTAAAAAAATGTACTTTTGATTATAAATAAAAAGTAAATGAATATATGATACGAAAAATATCTACCTCAGCATATTATAATTAATTTATTATACACTTTTATAAATACATTTTCAATTATGTTCGCAAATACATATTAACTTGTATGTGAAAAAACTAGGACTAAAATAATGAAATTGATGTCGAATGCCGAACAATTTTGCTTTATTTTATAAAAGCTTAATTTATTTAATTAAGTTTAATTTAATTTTTATACCTTTCATGCCAAGAAAATGGTGTATTAACTTTGGTCCGAAGTATATTAGTACCAGAAGAAGAAGAGATAGATCCATCAAAATTTATGCCGATCGTATTAGAACTACAAGCTGAGTTGATATAGCCATGTCCGTCTTTCCGATGTCTTTCCTATGTGAATGTAAATCTGTTTCTCAGTTTTTAAATATTTCAACCAAAAATGGTGGGCAGAGAGAGGCACTTGATTTTTAAGATTTAAAAATTTGTGCCATTAACTCGTCAAAAACATAGTATATCTTTATATAACCGATTTGTTCAGATTAAAGATTTTGAGGCTTTGCGAGAGAACTGAAGTTAATATTTACTCTAAAAATCACTGAAATAATTTTGAAATTTATAATAATTTTGAAATGTACATGAGGGGTGGTATAAAGGCTTCGGTATAGCCGAAGACAACGCTTTTCTCTTGTTCTATATTAATTTATATATAATTTTATTTTATTTTGTTGAATTTTTTGTTTTACTTCTTTTTTTATTTTTATATTTTTATTTTAATTTGAGTATATTTAATTGTAATGTTTTTAATATATATACTCATATAATCACATAAAATTCTTTTTCTAATAATTTTTTTCTCTTTTCTTTTTCAGGTAAGTTTCTCCAATTTGGTTCAAACCCTCAGGAAATCGGTTATCTGATTGTGTATAAAAATGTTTATCATATTTTAAAATAATTTAATAATAGTTATATTTCTTTTGTCAAAAGTTGCTATATTCAAATAGATTTTGTGTCCCTCTCTGTCGCCTCAAAAAACGTGTCACCTTCAGAATATAAATTACCACTGACTCTTTTGCAAAAAAATTAAACTCAAACAAGGACACAAAGTGCAACAAAATATTTTATAAATATTAAGAACAATCTCCACACTGACCGCTGCGGCTGTGTCCTCTACAACCCTCTACTTCGCCGTACGATGTCTCCTCAAAAAAGAGTCAAATTTAATTTTGCCACAATTGATCGAGTTATGCTTTGTTCAGTTCATGGCAAAACACTTGTAATTTCATGTTTGTCAGCTGCTATCAAAATTTATTTAGTCCTTATTTTTTACATTCTCTTATTTGTTTGTTTTCAGAAATCGTTGATAGCTTAAGAGATTACATTTGCACCATTTAATGCGTTGTGTGGTCAAATTGCTCAAACGACATATTTTAAATTTGAATTGTGTTAACTTTCTGAGCATTCTGTAGCAGCTCTTCACTCTTCACTACTTTTCAGCTGAAAAGCCGAAAAAGGCCAATCAAGTGAAGTGAAGATTACTTTCTCCAGCCGTTAGTAAATATTTACATTAATAAATATAATAATGTGCACTGAAATGGCGATTTTTCACAGATGGAAATCAGAAGATAGATTTTACTGTGATTCAATAAATTGAAATGAATTTTTGGTGTTTCTAAATGTTAATGGTTATGTAAAATATTTTTATTTTGAGATTTTTTTGTAAAACAAAATAGAACACCTGAATAATTTAAAAGAGTAATTTTCTATAAAATTTTTTTATAATAATTTTAATTAATATCTGGTTGAGAAAGTAGTGTAAAGCTCATAGCAAGTATTTTTAATCCAAAATTTTTAGTTTAAAAAATATATATTTGACTATATGCATAAGATGCTATCTCCTTTGAGAGTTTTACAAATGAATTAATTTCAGTGGGGTTTTAGAGTATATTCATAGAAGAAATATTCGAAAAAATTAAAAGACTTATTTTAAAGCTATAAGAGAGCGTCAGTTAAAAAAAAAGGCGCGAATAAAATAAATAATTTTTCCAACATACATCTTACTGCATGTTTTAATTAATATAAGTGAATTTGTATTATTAATATTTTAGATATACGCAGGGTGGTACTAAAATTAACTTCATTATTCGAATTTTTTACCTTTAATATTGTTTAATTTGCTGTTAAATTTTTCTGTTGTTTATATGAAGGAATATTTTTTGTTTTTTGCAAATGTTTACCTTCCATATCTATTCTTTTATTTTATTTCTTAAATTTGTAAATATGAGTAATGCCTTAGAGCAACAGTTGTAGTCAAAGACGATTTCTTCATATTTTTTAATTTTTTTTAAATTATTTATTAATAAATTTGCTAAATGTTTGCCATTATTTTATTTTATGTTTTCGTGTGGATTTTTTAATGCAAGTAAATTTTATGGTAACAACAACGTTCCACTGCCTTTTTTGTGTATAGTTCTATATTTTTTTTGCTTAAAATATATGATTTAGTGTCTAACAGGAATATTAAAAATAAAAACGCTGCCGGAAAGGGCAAATTTTATTGTTGTTATGTTATGTAATATTTAAATATATTTTCAAGTTTTAATAGAATTTATTTATTTGATTTCTTAAAATCAAAAATATGTTTAATACATTAAATGGAATATTGAATTTTTTTATAAAAACGAATTTTTATAGCTGTAATTTGAGTTTTTTTATCAAATAACTAACCAAAAATGCATAACGCTTTTTGATAGACATCATACACAATATTTCCTTAAACAGCTCACTTCGAAAAGGAAATGTATCGTATTGTATAAAATAAGCTAGCGATATTCCGTTAACGCATTACAGAGTACATATCCTTAACACGGCACATGTCCAAATAATTAAGGTATCAAGAATGGAACATTACTCTCTACATTACTCTTTCCTGTATTACCTATTTGATAACAGTGGCATTGATATTTTCGTATATATTATAATTTTTTCCTCCTAAAAAAACGTAATGTAATATCCATTTTCCAACGGTAAAATATCAAAACACATTACATATCTATGTATGTACACTTAATGGTTAACCTTACGGAATATTAATTTAAAACAAAGGTGCAAACCACATTCAAAGTGTGATCTGTGTTTGATGAAATATACAAAAAAGTTAGTTGCCGCAAAATATGCGTTACTTACTTTATCACTTTATGTACATTTCATGGAAAGTTGAAGAAACTGATTTTATTTGCCCTTACACAAGCAGTGAACATTAGTTCTATTCATATTTTCTCATATATATAAGAGTATAAATATAACAATAAACTTCCCATAGAATTTCCATAATTTCATTACAAATAAAACGTGAACCCAAATGGCCTCAATTCCAGCTTGTTAATGGCGTATAAATCAGCGGGTTGGCGATGATGAAAAATAAGATTGGAAATCCTTTTGTATGCTCGTTGCATTAAAATCAAATGGACTCACTCCCTTATATAAAGGGGTTTTCAAATAAGAGTGATATGATTTCTTTAAAAAAAAAAACACACACACACACTAATTGTTAAGGAAATTCAAATGTTCTTTTATTTAATGTGAAGTACAATCGATACAATTAAGTTCTGAATATCAAATTGCTTTCACGATTTCTTTTGCAGGAACGAATTCGATGAACCCAATTTTTGAGCAATATTCCACTAAATCAAGTCGTATGTCATGAATAGGATGTTCAATATTGTTTTTTAAAGCTTAAAGAGAGTCTGGTTTATTGTTAAAGGCCAATGACTTCAAATAAACCCACAAGAAGTAGTCTAATGGTGTTAAATCAAAACTTCTTGGTGGCCATTGGATGTCACAATTTCTTGAAATAATCGAATCTCCAAACATTTCTCGTAATAATTCGGTTGTTGCACGTACTGAGTGACACGTAGCCCCATCTTATTGGAACCAGATTTTGTTAGGATCAACTTCTTCCAGTTGCGGCCATAAAAAGTTGGTTATTATCGATCTACACCGTTCCCCATTGACAGTAATGGTGCTACCAGGTTCATTTCGAAAGAAGTACGGACCGATGATTCCACCAGACCAAAAACCACACCAATTAGGTGAATGTAATGGATGTTCATGAATAATTTGTGGATTTTCTTCGCGCCAGAATCGACAGTTTTGTTTAGTTACCGCACCACTCAGATGAAAGTGAGCCTCATCGGAGAAGTTGATTTTCTCAAAAAAATCGGTATCATTTTCAAATTGTTCCAAAGCAATATCAGCAAATTCACGACGTTTATTTTAGTTCATGAATGAAATTGTAAATATTAGTGAATACAATGGGGAAAAAATGACAGATCATGACATATTAAAAATGGCCAAAACGACACCTGGAAATCATAACATCCATTGAAAAACCCTTTATATGTATATGTATGTACGTCGACACGTATTTAAATGTGTAACAGTTATCTGTAGAGCCTTGTATGACAATTTCCTGAAGCAGAAATTTTGTTCTTGAATGCACTCAATTCTTCCTGTTTATTGACATTTCTTCACATTTAATTGCTATTCAATTTTAATGTGAATTTCTTCAATAAAATAAATATATTGAAAGTTGCAAAAAAATATTTCAGTTTAATGTAAGTATGCAAATTTTTGCCGAAGTCGTTTTATATTGACTACTCATATAATCCTTTAACCGCAAATAAACGTCCGTCTCTGCTTTATGGTTGTACTATTTTAACAACTTATATAAATTTAGTTATGGTTTTTCCTTTGTTGTTCGCTGCGCGGTAACACGAAGCTAAAATTTAATACAAACTTTCAATTTTCGTTTATATTTCTGTTATTGAAATACTGTTCTGTTTAATAGCGCCAATTTTTATTTAGTAATATTTTTTCGTTGCATTTTTTGTTTGTGTTTGAGAAAAGTTTTAATTTAACTGAATTGTTTGACAAATCAGCGCAATGTATTCGATTGCCGCTTAGTATCGGAATAATAATGACAAAACCCAACAACTGAGTTTTTGATTTTCTGTTTACCTGTTTGATTTGAAAAAATTTGAATTAATAAAAAGGAATCGGTATGTACTCACGTTTACTCTCAGTTCTATATCCTCATCAGAGCTCTTATGGAAGTGATCGAATCAATTGGTACTAATTTTACATGTGAGAGCTTCAGCACAGCGCTAACATCAGTCAAGTAATGTGTTGTTGTAATATTAAATTCATTACTAACATACAATTATTAAATATGCCATATTTTAGCTGCTATATTTGCTAAATAGTAGGTTAGGGTTAAATCCTGTGAAGCGCAAATATGTATAATACGAAATTTAAGATAAATAACTCGAAAGGTAAAAAAAAAAATTTGGAACAAATTATTTTCAAAAAACTTACAAATTAATTTAAAAAAAAACGCTTAGTAAAATGTAGTTTTTAGTATATTTTATCATACATCCACATAAGTCACAAAAACTATCTTAGTAAATTTAAAAACAAATTTTTGTATTTACTTTTTATTTTTTAAATCTTTGCATTTATTATATTTATGACATCACTATTTTATATGTTTTTTGCTTTATTATTAATTTAAATTGAATTCTATACTGAAACAACTGTTTTATCGATTCGTGGGGTGTACCTTAACATCGGCATGCGCATCCATTGGCGATGATTTTGGCTCTCGTGTGGCAGTTAGAACTGCTTAGTTTATCACCGTGCAGACGATGAGAATTGAGACTGGCGATACCAGAGCTGACTGTATATTTTTTTTATGCAGCAATACATCAGGTGTGCGGTTGTAGGCGTAACGCCACACCGTCCATCAACAGCTGTCATATTGTTATACTGCAACAATTTATATACAAGCAGTGACAATAACATACTGTGTAAACTCGGTAATGGTTGTTGTACACAGTGTGGTCGTTATTGCTGATTGTACAGCTGGACTGGTTTTGATTTGTGATTACTGCTAGACCTATTGATGAAATAGCATCTTAATGTTGAATATATTTGCTTTGCAATAAAACGAATGCATCAAGCATTGTGCTGATTAGCTTGGGTGGTTAGAGCCAGCGCTATGTCAAGTGGTAGGTGTTTAATTCGTTTGCATTATTTCTGATCGCTCACCTGTGAAAATAAAAGTGAAAATTTTGTAAATCGTTGATTTGAGAAATAGTCTGGTGGCAATGTGATAAAAAGTATAAATTTAAAGTAAATACATAAACACAGAGAAAAATAATATAAAATTAAAATACTTCATTTTAGTGTATTTTTATTTTATATTATTTTTCACTAAATAAAATTCAAATAAATTAAAGTAAAATAAATTAAAATAACTAGAATAAAACAAAGCACACTCACATACCAGCTAAATCTGTTTTCAATTGATAGCATGATCATTTGTCAGATTCCTCTAACTGCTAATTTACTTATTAGTTAAATTTATTTCGTTTCTACTGATTTACTAGTTTTGATTTTAAGCCGATCACTAGATGTTTCATCCACAAGAATCAGTAAACCAAAAATAAGAAGTAGATATTTCATTATTAAATTATATGTAATACACTATATACTTAAAAAATTTTCTTTTAAAACTTACAATACATTTTCAAATTTACTTATCTATTTCAAATCATCAAGATTATACAAATTTTAACTTCATTACCTAAAATAAAATATGTCTCTGAATATGTATCGCTATGATTTACATTTTATTCTATCGTAAAATAAGAGAAATTCAGTTTCAAAACATAAACTTAACAATTTTCCCTCGTAGATCATTATCTTTAAAGATTGTGTATAATTCGCTTTAGCAACTTAAAATCTTAAGAATCATTTCCGCATTTCCATTTTGTGCCATTTAATTCTTTTTTTTTTAATATCCCACATTCGAAAATTGCTACCTCATTTTCATAGTAGGAAATGTCTTAACGTATCATGCACACATTGTACATGTAACACAAGCCTTTTCGTTGCTTATTTATTTTTAATATTATCGTTTCACTTCTCAATTCCTTTTCACGTTGCCGTTAATCCTTTATTTATTCTGTTACGTTGCGATCAGTTTGAAAAGCAGATTTTCTTGATTTTTATGCTCGCAGTTTACACAACCCCATGCGATCTTTTTGTATTGTATGTTGCAATTGCCCAAGTCTTGAGCAAGGAGGCGTTGCCCCATATCAATAGCCATTTGCTGATAATACAATTTTAAACGAAAACGACGAATTTCTTGTATTATTCTTTTTTGTTTTTGTTTGTTTGGCGAAAGTTTGCCTTAGTTTGATAGAGTGCATAGGCATGCAAATATATTTACACGTATGCGACATGCACCACTCCAAGCAATGTGCCCGCCATTGAGCCCGCTTTTTTCGGCTCGATAACAAATGAATCGAGTTGAGTGTATATGTATGTCTCATACGATGTTCAGCAAAAAATTATTGCTATAAAAGTTTTAAAAACTGGTAACTTGTTTCTTCCCACCCGCCTCATCGCTCGCCTGCTACAGGTGTTGACTAGTCAGTCTTTTCTTTGAGTTATAAAAATTTATTTCAGCTGTTGCGGTACTTGAATTGGATATTTTATTGAAAATTATTATTTTGGTAGCGTGCCAACATGACAACTATGCTCTGTGCTTGGGAAAGTATGTGTGATTCACTAGACTCATAGTTTTGGCAATGTGTTCTACCTCAGTTTGGAGACTAAATTCCTTAATAAACTTCTATTCTCATTTGTTTTTAACGAGAATACTGATATTGGTTGCGCATTAATTCTTAAATAAAATCTGTTGTTTTTTGAAATGTCAACATCTTTGCTTTTGATGTTTTAAGAGTCACGGTGTAGTGCTATTCGGAAGCAGAGCTTTAATTTGATATGTGCTGTTAGATAATATTAATATTACTAGTAAATGTAAACCCTTTATTTCACTAGTTCCATTAATAAACAAGCCAAAGGAGAAGGCTACCAATGAAAACAAACAACAACTTACTCATGATGTAACTAAAAAGCTATTGAAATTTTTAAATGCTGTCCACTATTTACAAAGTCTAAAAAAGTCGGTGATATTTTGAGTAACGTTGCAGAAGGAAAAAAATTGCTTAAAAATTACTCATTAAGCTTGTCTAATTTTGAGCTAATTTTGTGTGCTTGGTGTCCCTAATAATATCTGTATATATAACCATATTATTTTTTAAAGAAAAGAACTATTACTATTAATTTTAGTTGTCAAATTAGCTGTCAAAGGAAGCCTAATACAAAAATATTTTTAATGAGGGTTGCCACTTCTTTTGGAAATCATTTGAATTTGTTTTGAAGGGCATATAGTTATATAATGACTAGTAATATATTTGCAGCGGCTATTTAACCAAAAAAACATAATTTTTACAAACTATTCTCATATATAGTATATATGTAAGTATAAAGTATGTAAATCAAAACTCATTAAATGTTCAACTTTTCTTGATGATACCACGCAACTTTTCTTGATGATACCACGTATTCATACATATATCGGTGGCTCGGGACTGAACTTTATTACACATCTTAACCCTTATCCGCACATAAATTGGGTCCACCCAATTTACTTGCTGTAGGCACAGATGTCATTGTAGTGCAGGAACGTACGATAAGAGAACCATAAAAGCGACCGAAAGGAAATATTGAAAAAAGGAAGGATTTATAATAGAAAACATAACCTTAAACACATGTTTTAGTAGGTATTTAAGCGTACATAGTCAGTAAGCATTACTTCCGCTTGTACTTATGTACATATATAAGTCGATCATGCAGCTGAACGTTGCATGGGTTTGTTAGTAGTGAATTTTAGTAAAGCAATTATAACAACAAAAATTACAGAACATGTTTAGTAGAGTAATCATCTTCGGAATTATAACAGTAATAACAAATAGAATGAATCGATAATATGTATGTGTATAAAGTCGAACAGCATATGAGCATATGTTTTATGAAACTTTATGAAGCAGCTGTCTGCCGCTACACGTATAAGTATTTGTGTATTTATATCTAAATTTAAACAAAAAATGTACGAGAGTAGTGCCAGTTATATTACAAGGGTATTACAGTGGACTTACATGCAGCATTTTCCCAAATTATTTATGATATTTTCTTAAACTAGTGTACCCAATAAATTACAAAAAGGATGACTGTATTCTATAATAAACATTAATCGTATTTATAAGTCAATTTCAAGTAAAGTTCATATATTAAAAACTTTTATTCACTAAATTGTGACCGAGAAAGCTATTAAACTATTAATTATAAGTGTTTTATAGACCACTAAATGCCATATTCATCACCGTTATAAATATGATAATCTGATTTTAATCGCCTTGCAATTAACTTATTAGATACCAAATATACTTAACATTTACTCTTACAATCAATAAAAAGGTGACTTCACAATTTTATGGTAAGAGATAGTTTAATGCCGATTGTCCCAATCAGCCACACATATTCATTGTGACAAATGTACAATAGAGGATTTTTATAGTATGGGAGTACATCCGTGGTCTATTTATTGTTTATACTCGTAAAATTTGTCGTCCTAAATGCTTAACAGATGAACGCAGATGAAGCTATTGATCATAGAGACCTGAATCTTGGAGGGTATGCTCTGTGTATATCGTAAATATCCGATAAGAAAGGATTTTACAAAATTCTATTGGGAAAATGGCAAAACGGGCGCAAAGTTTATATAAGATAACAATATTGAATTTAGTTATCTGATTTTAATAAAATTTCGTATTCGCCAGTAATTTCACCCAACATGACTGACATACGACTTTTTCCAGGAAATGACGATGGACTTTTCTATTCGAAAAAAATCGTTTTATTTACATATTTCTTTTAAATTTATAACATAAGTGGCTCGTTGCCAAGTTTAATATAAAAAATATTATTTGAACGACGTTTAAATTCAAGGGCGTAATCATGCCGAAGGCTATAGGTAATAATGATAATAACACAAACAAAAAATTAATAATAATATAAACAAGATGAATCAAATGGGTTACACAAATAATGAATTAATTGTTTCTTAAATTTTAATTTTTTCTTTTGTTAACAAAGAGTACTGCAAACTATTTTAGTGTTACTGTTATTAAGTAGTAATAAAACTAGTAGCATAATCAATATTATTTCTAATTGTTAGTTCGACGTCCATTAACGCTAAGTTAATAACATTTAGATCATTTGTGATAAATTAATACACACCGTTATCTAGTCATTATTATTACATAATATAATTTATGTGAATATAGAATTGCGGTCAGATATTTATTGCCCACCGATAGGTGTTTAATTCGCTCTGAGTATTATTTTACCATATGTGGTAGAAAATAACACAATAGGAAATTGGGGTTTGATAGAAAAACCACAAATTTCGTGAAACCAGAGAACGACCGTAACAGGCTAAAAACTTATGTATAGATTTTTATTTGAATTTTCAGGTGTGATAACAACATGGTAAATATAAAATTAAAAAATATAATGTTGCCACAAACTTCAATTTTTTTTTGAATATATATTATAAAGGTTTTCATGTAAAGGGTTGCCAAATTATATTGAACAAAATTTGAAGGGCCTGCAGCGTAAGTGAGCTACCATCTTTTTCATTTAATTTAATTTTATTTTGAGATAAAATCATTATTATGAATAGCTGCGAAATTGATCGATCTTACCTTTTGGATATTGAAAAAAAAAATTTATAGCTTTTTATTGTAATAAAATGATGATGAAAATACCATATTTCAGGATTTAAATTAAATTTACTTAATATTCTTACAAAATAAAATAAATTCCAAATCAAAGATTTTTTTTAAGTAAACTTACACCTATTCTGGTTTAAATAGATTAATACATACATAGATAATGTTGCGTTATTTATTTTTCTTAAAAAAAGGCGTTACCCATTAACTTATGGGCAGTTTTCTTGTACGTGTATATTTATTTATTACGATTTCCAACTTGATTTTTCCTCTTTACATGCAATGTATATGTATGTATATACATACATATGTTTAAATATTATTTACAAGTAATTTATTTACCCTGTATTCTTCCTCATCAAAACCAACAGAAGTTGGATAATTTTAAATTTACATAAATATATTTTGTAGTTAAACTTCGTGTTTGTAGCTGCTAATAGTTGTAGATACGCAACAAAATTCATAGTTTTGCGCTACTAACAGATAAATTGATTGTTGCCAATAAAAATAAGTAATAGTTGATGGTAGGAAACGGATATGAACTAGTTTTGTGGCATATCAGTTGCCAAGCAATTGAATTGAGTTGTTGTTTGATTAAATGCACAACGAAATCCTGTATACATACATAAGTTACTACTTATTTTGTTTAGAGTAACCCAGTAATAAGCCATTTTAATTAAAAATTATTCTAAAAAAATTCTTAGTTAAAATATATGTTTCGAGAAAAGAAAATAATCTCAAGTATAGCCATTTAGTAATGACAATAAGGAGCAAAAAATATTTAATTGTGTTACATTTAAGTATTTACAAAAATTTATATATAAATTTTGAATAAACATTTTGATAATAGCTTTTAATCTTTTTTAATTTTGAAATTATTTCTGAATTAAAAGAATATATACTCCTATTATGACTTGATTCATTTGTTATTTAGAAAACTTTTTTATCGATGTGTTTATGATTTCTCAGTTCATAGGAATATAAATGAAATAAATATGGAAAACTTTTCAAAATATTTATTTATAATTTTTAGCTAAATAAGAGAAATTTGAACCAAAAAATACACAAAAATTTTCTACATATTAAATTTTATATTTCCCAAATTGGAAAATTTCAAATATTTATAAATTTTTCTGAATAGCTGAAAATGTTTATACAATAGAGAACAACAAATATTGTGCTGTAACTGTAACTGTAACTGCTCAAAAACAACGGCCGTAAAAAACTTGTGAAAAAGAGTTGTAACTTTTTGCTGTTTGCTGTAGGGCGGAAACACAATTTCCACTAAAAGAAAAAGAAAGAAATTAAACAGCAGAGCAAAGACGCCTTTAACTTCCATGCGATTTACAAATAGCCAAAGAGCTTTTATTTTGTATATGTATGTGTGTTTATTGCTATTCTCTGCGAACCAAAATGTAAAGTTGGCAGAACATTTGCAGTTATCACAATTTTAGGTTTTTGCTTGGGAAGGCACTTTTTGCATGCTCAGAGGCAACACTTATCTTTAGCGAAATCTCTCGGAATGTGTTTGCGTCTATGTGTGACTCTTTTGGTATCTTTCATGAACAAAGTATATAAGTATTGGAAGGAAAAAAGATAGACCCACCAAAATCAACACCGATGACTTCAGAACGACGAGCTGACTTGATTTAGCCATGTCCGTCTGCCTGTTATGAGTACTATTTTCTTCTCCTTTTTATTTGGAAACTTACAGTAAAGGCAATATTAAGTGGAATTAATTGCATTAAAGAAAAATCTTCTTAAGCATAAATTTACAATAAATGTATTTATAAACATTTTTGAATTGGTCAACCGCGTGTTGAAGCGGTGATCAGCGGAGATGATTACTGCGTCTAGTGATTTTGCTATAATATCCATTGGTGAATACGTTAATGTTGATCTAAGCGAAATTCAAGGACTTAATCTGGCATAACCAAGTTTTGAGAGCATGACTGAAATGCATGACGAAATATTGAATTTGACAAAAATAAGTTCCCTCTATACATTCAAGGCAGTATTATAAAATTATTAATTTCTTCTTCCAATTATTACTTCTTAGAGGTGATGCCACGCTTGGGCGCCGTTCTACGTTCTTTAAAAGTTTCTTTTTCGAATACATTGCTGTAATATGTAGCAGAGATCGCATCCATCAAGAAAAAGATAGACCGAGCGGTACATGATTTTTTATGAGCAGCTTTTATTTGATGTCAGAAATACATTCGAAGGACTTATTTGACATTATTTGCCGAGGAGCATATATCTATAATTCTAGATGTTGGTAGGACTTGACTCGAGCCCTGACCTTCCGAATTGGAGTACTTTTCAAAACTTTACACAATATTAAGGTTTCACACAAGAACCAATAACACAATATTACCTTAAAAAAAAAGGTATTTAATTGAACAACGAAGCTTTACGGGAGCTATAGAATTATGTCAACTAGAAGTATTTTCTGCAATACCTGCTGACGTATAGATTAAACCATGATATCATGGAACAACATTTGGTATGATTCGCGGTCTAGGTAGAGTGCATTAAAACCTCTGTCGTAATTAGTTCAAGTCGATTGAGCAAACACTTGACGGGCAATTGTTATGGTCGCTTACATTTGTATGAAGATTTTTATGTTAAGAGTTTGTGTGATTATTATTAGCAAGAATAACATAGTCTTACCTCTCAAAATTTTAACGGAACCAAATCAAGTAGACGGCCGCGATAGCCGAGTGGTTAGCATTGCGTACTGACATTCGGAAGGCCTGGGTTCGAGCCCAGTTCCGGGCAACATCCAAAATGATAGAAAATTTTTTTTTCTAATTGCGGTCGCCCCTCGGCAGGGAATGTCAAGCCCTCCGAGTGTATTTCTGGCATGAAATATAAGCTCCTCATAAAAATCCATCAGCCGTTCGGAGGCGGCTTAGAATGAACTGTAGGTCCCTCCATTTGTTGGTAAAAACATCAAGACGCAAAACCACAAATTCGAGGAGGAGCTCGACGAAAATCGCTTCAGTGGTTACAAAGCGCCAAATATATGTATATATATAAATCAAGTAGAACTGAACGGGCTTAAGCCTGTATTTTTTCAATTCAAAAGGTAATCTAATTTGTCCAATATATTTAGTGAAAATAAAATAATTTAATTCCTGCCTATGTCATGTATATAATACTATTTGTTTTCACTTGGACAATGTTAAGCGCTAATGAAATATAATTGTTGACGGTTGCTAATGTGTTCTTTGAATTTAAGATAGAGTTTTAAAAGAACAACATTAAGTTTGTATACACATACGCGTATAATTTAAAAAAATTAAAAGTTAAATTTTAGGTTTAAGTACTTCTTTTTGATTTTCTTATTTTTCAGTAATTCATACAGTTTCTTCCATTTATCTCAAGTTCAAGTGTAATGGCAAACATTTCATCAACCCAAATATAAATTTCCTACATTTGTTACTTCCAATTCGCTTAACACTGCATTAATGTTGTTGCAGTGAGTATTGAGAATTAGCATTTGATTCAACATTACTCATATTACCCGGACGGCTGTGTGCTAACCATAGGGTGTATTATCTTTGTACTTGTGCATCCATTTCTCTTTCTCCTTCCCAGCTTAGCATTCGTTATGAACACGGAGTATAACTGTAATCATAGTATAGCCATTATTTCCCCTAAGGAAATGAGCCTAATTAGATGTTAATTTGCTGTCAACTAACCATTGATGCACCCACATATACATATATATCATAATGTGCACTTGTATTAAGCAGCATATTCCTGCCACCTGTTGTAGCAATCATCCACAGAAATGAACAGAATGAGCAGAGTGTATGATAACAACAATAAAAAATACAACTAAATGCTTAATAGTTGTAGTTGTGGTTCTACTGCAGCACATTTTCATATTCATAATTAATGTTTGCTTTACAACTGACATCATCACCTATAACGCCATCTAATGATGCTGGCTTTAGGATGATTCAAAAGCTGCATATCAATTTTCAAACTTTGTCCTGCAACTGAATGCATTTATTGCGAATAGCATATATATATAGCAACTAATATATACATAAGTAAGTATGTATAGAAAAATTTACATTTGCATGCATTTAGCTTTGTACTATATTTTTTGCGCTGTTATTAGTTTACAACATTTCAATATTTTATTTTAGTTCTTTACAAGTGTAAAAAGATTTAGTTTTAGTTTTGAGTTTGAGCGATAAATTAAATATAAATTATTTCTGCATTGTTTCTGCATTTTATTTTTGGTGGTATGTTAATTAGTTATATATTTTATATTGGTAATTAAAAGTTATTGAGTGGAATGCTCATTGACAGCTAGCTTCGTGATGGAGAGCATATCAATACGTAATTACTCTGAATTGTATTTTTAGGGAATGTAATGGTTTTACTTTCAGCTAATGCCACGATGGGAGCGAAATATCAACAAATATACAAAATACTATAATTTTTCGGAAAGCAAATTTTTATTTCGGTAACAAAACATTATGTTTTCTTTCAATAAAAGAAATCAAAATTGTTTATTGTGGCCTGTAACTGGTTGCGGTTATAAGAGACTGAAAAGGCCTGTTTGTTAGTTTCGTTTTGCTGATGAGCTCTGCTAGTACACAAAAGACATGAAGAGTTTATTATTATTTCAATGCAAATAATAAAACAAAAGCGCAAACTAATATATGTTATGTATTTATTACTCTATTGTCCGCGTGGAGTATATATTTCACGCGCGCATGGAGTACTCGCCATATTTGCAGAGGTACATGCGTACATATACACGCAAGTAAAAATGCCGTTGTAATGCTTAGGAAGCGTTACTCAAATTGAAATTGAGTCGACAGTTGCTATTAGTGCTCTATAATCGCACTTGCTCACATACGAACATTATATATATATATATTGAAATATTCCCTGCCAACCAGCACTAGGTAAAAAACTAGATAATTTGAGCAATCATTTGTTGAAGACTGGATAAAAAACTGGGTAACAGCATAGGCATTTTATTACTTTTTCCGTGAACATATGATCTTGCTGTCTTGTTTCACTTATTCAGTTTACCCCATAAAGAAAACATATAACTGTCCTTTTCTAATTTCTGTCGTCAGATGCATACAGGGTTGCATTTTTAAGGCGAATTCGCTCCTTGAATTCTGCGGTAAGCAAATCTGCAATGAAAGAAAAATTGTATATGAGCATAAATTATTGTCATTAAGATCACAGTTTTTATAATAATACTTACTTGTGTTGGCTTCTGTATAAATTTCGAACGCCTGGGAAATCTGCAATGAAAATGATATTAATAATTTAAATAATTTCTTTCAATTTCTTACCACTTACTTCAGCACAGCACAATGGTATGCATTCGCTGTGTAAAGGAAAATCCCCGTCGTTAAGGATAAAGGAGCGGCAGCAGCTACTGCAGGCAAACGAATAATCAGCATATTCTTGAGCGCGTGAACAAAGTGTTTGGGTCATCTTCAGGTACAAAAAGAGCGGCAGTCGCTATGTTCTCGATTCACGCTCTAGATAATTTCAGTTATCGATTTTTCTCTTTTATCTGACATTCGCTTCGCATTTCCGCCACAATATACAATTCTGCATTTTAAATAGTAAGTTTATTTGGATTTGTGAGATTCATATAATTTTATGTACAAACTTATATGAAGCTAAGTCGAGAAAATTCGATTTTAAAATATTGCAATTATTTATAGAAAAAATTTTCAGTGTTTTTGCTAGAGTAATTAAGAAAGAGTGATAAGTCTTTAAAATTTGACATTAACAGATGTTTACTAAATACACCATATTAAAAATTAAATTGGTACAAGATAGTTCGAGCGGCAACCATGGCTGTGAGAATGAATTCGCTTCATGTGAGAACTTTGAAAAATCCTATGTTTATTCTTTGCTTTCTCTAACACACGCAGTTCTTAATAGAATACAAATTATTATTAGATTCGCTGTTCTAGCAAGACTAAGTTAAGGAAATTTATTTCTCTATTCGATCACAAAATTTGTAAATGTGTTCGTGAGAAGCTAAAAATGCTTGAATGTGCGTGGGAAAGTGGGTAGTCGTGGTTGGCAGGGTAGCATCTGCGTATGTGTTGGTACATGAGCAAATATTATTTCGCTAATGCTTAAGGCAGGTCATAAGCATAAATATATCAAAGCTGTATTCTGCATATGCTTTACAAAACGTTGTATAGTTGCAACTTCAACTAACTTCAACCAAGTCAAAACAAATATGCAGTAAACTTCTTCTTCTTCTTCTTTTTCTTGTCACACAACTATGTTATGGTTAAAACTGTAGCAGCTTCTTCCGTTATCTTTTCTTCGCTTACAATTTTTGCTTTCCTCAAGCTAGTTAGGTATGTATTATGTACGGGTAATAAATATTAGCCTAATTTGTATATTAGAAGTGGCAACAGCTGTGTACCAATGGCAGTCAATTGCAACATACTACATACCACACATGCCACATCCGCACTTATCATACTTATGTTCATGTTCATGCTCAACGATAAGTGTTGCGAGTACATTTATTTATACAAAGTGTGTCCCTTAGAAAATGAGACTAACTAAAAGCTTAATAATATTATTTTGAGTGAAATATTTTTCTTCTATATTTTATTGGTTTCGTTTTCCTTGAAACATACCTTTCAGACACAAGTGCCTAGTGCACTAGAAACAAACTTATCAGCGACTATATACAGTTTTCGCAGAAAAATATTCTGTAAATAAATGTTTGTGGTAGGCAGTTAAGCGAAATTGTTTCGCGTCTCACGAGTAGTTAGTTTCTCGTCTTTTAGACGTTGAATTGCTAATAATTCTTAGAGTTTTAGTGAGTAAGCGCAACTGCAGCTGTTAACTTTAAAACTATTTAAGTACGCTTCTAAAACAGGAAGAGAAGAAGAGTTATGTAACCCAACCTTGCTACGGTATGTATGTGCCTAAACATGTCCGCAAGCCCATCATTGATGGACTGGTAAATACGATCGGAGTTTTTATAAAATGTAGTGGTAGTAGTAGTATTGCTGTAACATATCGCTCGTCTTATCGTCGAAAGTGGCTAAGTAAAGAATACAGAAAACAAAAATACTAGAATAAAATAACAAAGCAAAAGTACAATATGATGAACATAAAGTGAATGGCTTAGTAATAATTATTATGATGATAATGGTGATAGAAATTTCAGATTTTGGTGAATGTAGCTTTAAATTTTCTTGTTGGAATAAAATAAAATAAAAAATAAAAAAGGTGCATTACCTTAAATAAGGAATATAAATATATAATTATACACTTTATTAACAATAAGTAAATATTGAACAGATTGGGAATAAATTTCAGAAAATTTTACACAACAAAGAAAAGGAGAAATTAGTGAGCTAAAGTATATTTGATTTCTAAGCAAAAGATTTAGAGCTATATCGGTCAAAATATTCTTAAAAGAAAAAAAACGTAGCTACCTTCAAAGTTGTCGAAAGAACTTCGGGATTCTGGCACAATCTTAAAAACATATCTTTATAATTCCTCATTAGACTTAGGGGTTTTTAGGAAAAAAATTTAAACTTAGTTTTTTTGTACATGAATCGATTTATTTTTATAATTTCACCGTTGAACTAACAAAATTCGGAGTTTATTTGATTACTTTATCTAAGCAAACAGAACGCAGAAAAAGATCGATTTTATTTTAATTTTTCAAAATTTTCAAATTTTTAATCATAGAATTCAATTAAAATAAAAGAAAATCCAAAAATTGTAAAGCTCAATATAGGCAGTGCCTCTCATAATATAGGTGGAAGTGATTAAATATTTTTCTTGGACTGCTTGGTATAATAAACGGTTATTTATATAACAACAAGAGTACATCTTTCAAAAGAACTTACAATTTATCAAATGCCGCCCGTCTAACATCGATCAGAACTTACCGGCCTGGTAGAGGCATATAAGCTATTTCCTACTAAGTGTAGTTGGAGGTGTTTAAATTAAAAATGACAACAGCAGCAGTACAGAATGTAATAATAGTTTGATGCATGGATGATCTTATATATATATATATATATATATATATATATATACAGTACAGAATGTAATAATAGTTTGATGCGTGGATGATCTTATATATATACCATGTATCAAATATATATCAATATATCTTATATATATATATATATTTGGCACTTAATAACCGCTGAAGCGAAGCACGGTCAACAAATGGAGGGACCTACAGTTTATTCTAAGCCGCCTACGAATGGCTGATGGATTTTTATGAGGAGCTTTTTCATGTCAGAAATACACTCGGAGTGCTTGACATTTCCTGCCCAAGGGCAACCGCAATTAGAAAAATTTTGGATGTTGCTAATGCCTGGGATCTAACCAAGGCCTTCCGAATAGTAGTACGCAATGTTAACCACCCTGCTATTGTGGCCGCGGCTTGGATGATCTTACCATCCTATATTTGAGACCATATGTCAGTAATATATCACGGGTAATATAGCGTACTCTTGAAGCCTCAGCACTAAACACAGCAAAACTGGAGTTCTGCCTGTTCACGACTAATACGGAAATATATCAACATAACCATATTACACATGAACTCTCTCAAGGATCTCTGCGTAATTCTTCATATTAAGCTTTGCTAGAGGGAATATATTTTAGTCAATTTAGAGTTCCCACAGAAAAGTGTTCCTTTAGACGCAAGAAAAATATGTGAACAAATTTGTGTTTATTTATTTGGACCATTGTGTCTACTTATTAATAGAAGGGAGCTGTATCACAAATCCAGAAATGAAAACTTAAAATTATTTATATAAATCCTCTTCAAGAAGGATGATCATTTAAAAATTTATTTTAATGCTTGAAAGTGGGTAAAAAATCAAATATGTCAGAGAAGAAGCCAATCAAAGCATTTTTCGTATTTTATAAATTAATTATATTTTTTATTTAATTATTAAACAACTAAAATTTAGAACAATTTCAAGTAAAATGATGGTGTAGAAACATCATTACTTACTGCAAATATAAAAATTCATTTAAAATTCATTTTCTTTAATTTTTCGAGTTGCTATTAGCGTTTTGCTACAATGTCAATCAGACTTCGTTGCAATATTTGTAAACGACTTGACCATTTGAGCTGAGAATACTCCTTTTTCAAAGTTCATTTCTTGAAAATTTACCAACAGAAAAAGCATCAGGCGAGTATCGAATTGTTTGATCTAGATTTCTATGTGCTATGCATTTGCCGGCAAGAATGCGACTTTTAAGTCATAAAAACAAACGTTATGTGAAATGCAGTAACGGTAAAATGGTAAAAGAGTGAGCGCGGAGATTTTAACTACGATTTACTGTTAAAATACATAGGAAATAAAACTGAAATTAAGTATTTCTAACTGTAATATCGCAGAATCTTTGATTGCAACGTGAATGCTCTTGAATGAATAACCGTAAAACTATCACTTCACCACCTGCAACCTTCTGTAGAATGGTGTTGTTGCTGTAAATGTGGTAGACACTTTAAAGAAGAAACTAATGAACTTCCTTACATATACATATGTTACATGTGTATTTATACACCTATGTGTGTTTATGTTTCCCACCTTTTTTTATTGCAACTGTATTTTTTTTAAAGAACTTCCCTTTTTCATTTGCAAAACTTTATGCAGAAAATATTACAATGGAACTCATTACCATAGCAAATAACATTTTCCACAAGTATTTACTTGCTGTTTGTATGTCAGAGCACATACATATATAAATTTATACCACATAAACATGTTGATGGTACGTGAAAACGCATATACCTATATGTGTGTACTTAAGAATTCTTACTTTTAGCGAAATTTACATTCATTCAACATAACTTATTGTGTTTATTTGTTGTTGTTGCCATTTTAGTCATATTTTGTTTGTACTTTTGTAGTTGTTGTTGGAGTTTTTACACAATATCCTTCCAAACAGTTGATGCTATTGTTGGAAGAACAAAATATTTGCGCTATTTACTTGTTCACACTTATAAAGTTAAGTATATGTAAATCCGGCATACTGTGGATGAAATTGTGAAATGCAACAATTCGGTTTTCTTTTAAATTTGGAAAATTTTTAAATTTTACATATATTTTAATTTTTTTTGGAAAATTAAGTAAAAATAATTAGTTAAAAGGTTATAGTTTCTCATTTAATTTTTTTTATAATTTGATTAAAATATTTTTTTTTTTAAATTTGACATAGATAAATTACAAAATAATATAGAATGCATGTGCTTTTTGATTTTGCTTTATGAAATTAATTATTTTTAAATAATTAAATATAAATATAGTTACTAAAATAATAATAATTACAGTATTAGAATGGCGAGTTGAGTTGACTTAGCCATGCCCGTCTGCTTGCTTCTGACCTTCTGTCCGTCTGTATATCTCTTTGAATGAAAACTAGTCTCTCATTTTTTGAGATATTTCAACGAATTTTAGTATGTATGTGTGCATGTGTAGGTATTTTGTGTGCCCGCACATTCTAACAAGGTACTTTTACTTTAGGTAGATCCTGGAGTTATTTTAATAACTTAGCTCTATGCAGTTAAATTTTGCAATAGAGATTGCACCAATAAGCAAGCGTTAGTTATTTATTATGGAGACGTCGAATAACATACTAATTGAAGTGCTCGATAACAGGCATAATTATTTTAAAATCGGCTGTATGATGAATTTTGTGACAGTTGTTAAAATAGAACCAGCTTTTTACATCAATAGTACTCTCAAAAATTAAATATTAAATTTTCAAAAGGTTTTTAATATTTTTTTTTTCAATAAATTACATAATCCAATTTTATTTTACAATTTTTTGATTTTTTTATTATATTTTTTTAAAAATAGGAAAATTCTCCTTTTTACAAAAAAAAAACATATTTCGAAATGAAACTAATTGTATAATAACTGTACAAATATTTTGAACACAATTATTTATCAACTGATTTTTTGATTTTGTTTTTATCATTTTATTTGCTTTGAAGAAATCCGAAAACATTTTTAATGTTGGATGAGCATTATTCTTTTTTTTTCACAAAAACTAGGATATTTTTTTGGATTTTAGGAAATGGTACACAGTGCGTTTGTGCCTAAATGAATAATTCAAACTTTAAAGAAAAAAAAAAAAAAAAAAATCGAGACAAGAAAGTTCGGGAAAATACATAATACTTTCGCATGTACGTTTAAAAAACTGTGTTTTCCACAAAAGCTAAGCAGCTAATGCATGAGGATGACACGGTATTTATGAAGAAATTTGCATTCTTCATCACAATATGTATACATATCTTATATATAAATTACATGTGTAATATTATATTTAACAGTTTCGTGTTGCTTACAAAAACTTGGCGAACTTTTTTTCTTCAAAAATTTTACTCAAAATGTCGCTTGTTAAGAAAGAAAAAAGTTAAGCTAACCATCAGTGACACCGGACCTTTAAAAGTTGTCCTTGTCTTCCGCTGTGATTAGTAAGAATAATTTAAATTTTTTACTGAAAAGTATTAAGAAATTAAACAGAAAACGCAGATTTGCTGAAATTAAAAAATCTCTGAATGTAGATAACTGTTAATAATATTTTATTCCAGTGTTCTAAATATATTGTCTGGGAGTTGTGAAAAATATTGAAAAAAAAGCAAATTAAAAATTCTTATAATAGAAATTATAATTTTAGAAATAATTGGTATACTGATAGAATTTTGTGTTATTCATATTCAATTTTGAAAAAAAAAAAAATGTATCTATATTTTCTAAGAAAAATGGAAATTTTTATTTAGCAGGATCAAATTTTTCTGCGTGAAGTGCTAAAATGTAGGCAACAATCTATGAATATTTTTCTATTTCTCACATATTTATTTGAAACATAGTCTAAATCTGAGTTGATCAGGAAAAAGTATCTAAGAAATTACTAGAGCTCCAGATTTTGCCCAAAAATTTTCGAGCAGTGCGAGCATTTGAGCAATGAGCACCAGCACACCTGCTCATTGCTCGTTACTCGCAATATTTTCGAGTCGAGCACGACCATTTCGAGTATTTTGACAAACACTTTGAATTTTTTCAAAAAACATTTTTTATTAATTTAAATTTATTCATACAAAGTGTAAAAATCATTGCAACGCCAAAGAAACTTTGACAATCAAAACTATTTTTTTTTGTTCTGCTGAGCAGTTGAGCAATGAGCGAGTACCGAACGAGCATCGAGCTGCTAGCAATGCTTGATAGCCGGGTATCTAGAACTCTAGAAATTATAGAACTTTCTGTTGAACAATTTTCTTTCGATTGAGAATTAATTTCAACGGTGCAGAAAATCGAAAATCAAATTTAATTTTTATTACTTATGGGTAAGATAAAAGTAAATTAAATAATAATTTAGTGGGTTTGTTTATTAAAAAGAGCTGATTAAGAACTTAACCGCGGGCGGCTGTACTCAAGCCATTGAATAGACTCATTGTGCTCTATATTGAGCTTAACCTACTTTCCTTTGGTGAGCTCACGGAAAACGCAGCTTCTATGCTTGCCTGATATATAGACCCAGTAGTATAAATAAATACCTTCATAAATACCAATCAGTCTTTGTTTTTAGGCAAATATACTTTAACCACATAGTTATATATCAAAAAAATAAATTTTAAAACTTATTTATCATTCTTAAAATTCACGAATTTTTGCAATGAAAACCTCTTTATATGTACAAATTTGCAAGAAAAACTTTAATATGCACGCATACAAACAATTATTTATATGAACACTCAACAGCAGTGCATTAAAGAAAAAGAAAACAAATTTGCTCACCTTTTTCGCACACTACAAGCAGACAAGCAAGGTAAGGCTGGCTCTAAAGCAGCTTGCATCCTAAAGCATCTCGCAGAGGCGACGAAGTCTGAGGCTGAATATGAGCAATGCAGCTGTTGGCCTGCCACCGATATACACAATAGAAACCCCTCGTGCTGTTGGTCCAGGCCGTAAACGTTGCATGCCAAAAGGCTTAAAATACAAGTGCCGCACTTTATATCACATCATAAATCTTATGCATCATTCGCGGGCACTTGGCGTTGCTGCTCTCTTGATGAAGTTGCAGGTATTGGTGGAGCCACATTTCTCGGGTGCTCGAACTCTCACACAAGTGGTTGCCGTGTACAGCGAAAACAGGAAATTCTATGTGAAAGGGGAGAAGCGGCAATACGAAAAGGTGTCGCATGCCTTAAGATACACGATACAATTGTTAGCATGTATTTTAGATGAGTGTGAAAGGAAATGGAGAAAAAATTACACTTAAGTCTCATCAACTGCTCAGGACGCTGTGCGGACGCATTTCGAATTTGAGAGATACTAGAGAGTTTGAGAGTTTTAAAGTGGAAGAGTCCAAATTTTATTGTATCTTTTGTTAAGGCTCGCAATTTTTTCATAATATGGTATGAGAATTTATGCAATCTTTGAAATTCCGGAAATTTTTATCTACTGCAGGCACCTTTAGCTTTGCTTAGCAGATAAATGATCAGTCACTTATATTCTAAAATTCCAGGTATTCATTATTTCACAATAAATAAAAAATAAATAAATAAATATATAAACAAATAAAGAAATAAATAAATTAATAAATTAATTAATAAATATCTGTTACTATATATATATCCATTTCGAGGTTCCCTACCTTTTTAAGGAAAAAAACAGAAAATTCAAATTTAATGAGGAATATTTATTATCATTAAAATGAAAATTTCTCGGCATTTATTTTTTGATGATTATCTCTTTAAAATGTTAGCCGCTGCTACATCTCAGATGGTTCATCCGTTGAATTCAATTTTCGATGAATTGTTCGAGCATTTCGATTTGTATACGGCGAGTGACACGCATAATGTTTTGCTCCAAGGTCTCAATCGAAGCAGAATTGTCCGCATAGACTTTAGATTTTACATATCCCTACAGGAAAAAGTCTAACGGTGTGATATCACACGATCTTGGTGGCCAATCGACAAACCTAAAACGTGAAATTTTCTGCTCACCGAAGTGTTCTCTCAGAAAATCCATTGATTGATGCGATGTGTGGGTAGTGTCGCCGTCTTGTTGAAATCAAATGTCGCCGAGATCACGAGCTTCAATTTCAGGTAACAAATAGCCGGTTATCAGGCGCGATATCGGTCGCCATTGATGGTTACATTCTCAAGAGCCCATAGAGCGAAGCGATGTTGCTTGGGAAGGTCGAGCGGCTTCATTTTTGTACGTATTTTGTACGTTTTCAATTTAAGATCTCGAAGTAAAGTGCACCAAGTCGTTCCATACGTCAGTCCTAACTGCTGCGTATTTTGTACGTTTTCAATTTAAGATCTCGAAGTAAAGTGCACCAAGTCGTTCCATAAGTCAGTCCTAACTGCTGCGTATTTTGTACGTTTTCAATTTAAGATCTCGAAGTAAAGTGCACCAAGTCGTTCCATACAAGTCCTAACTGCTGCGAACTGCGCCGAATCGACTCTCCACGGTCTTCGTGTACACTCTCAGCTACGACCGCTATATTTTCTTCAATGGTGCTGGACATGACCTATTTGGTCGAATATTATCCAATAATTAATACTGGGTCTCAAGATGGGTGATGGTGCTGCGAATAGTACGCTCAGTGGGCCGATTATGTTGACCATAAATTGAGTGAAGCTCGCGAACACACATTCTTTACAGATCGTGAATTTTCGTAGTAAAATTTAATGATTTGTAAACGTTGTTCAGGCGTAAGTCTTTCCATGATGAAATGCATGTATTGTTTTACTGAACAAAAAGAACATGGCAGCTCGACACGACTCGCGCGTGATCTGACAAAAAAAAAAGGCTATCGAAAAAAGTACCCATACTTAGATCACCCTTTATATTAATAAAGAAATAAAAAAATTTAATCACTTAATAAATGAAATAATTAAGACTTAAAAAAAGACAATACGTGAAAACTAACAAAAAAAAAAAAATTAACTGGAAATAAAAGAACAATTAAGTAAATAATTAAGTGAATCAAAATTTTAAGTCATTGTATAAATACAAATTAAAAAGAAAGAAACCTTTCTATAAAAACTAATAACTTAATAACATAATAAACAAAATTTAAAAAAATAGTTCCATATATGAATAATTAATTATAAAAATTTTAAGATAATTATAACAAATCAAAAAAGAATACTTAAAAAGTAAGTTAATATGTTAATTAAAAAGTAAATAACTATTTAAATTAAGTGATATATAAATATAATAATAAAAAATAAAAAATAAATAAATAAGAAAAAAATAAACAAATAAATAAATTCTCAATTGAATATTAATAATTATATACAAAACAACGAAATAGTTGTATTAAAAAATTTAAAATAACATAAACTAATTAACAAATTAATTTAAAAACACCATCAATAAAAAGCAAATATGTAAATAATTTCTTGGAGAGTCAGGCTAATTTAAGAATCTAGTTTTCTAATCTCACGAAACCGTTTGTTGTAGCTGATTGTATGAAATGCAGACGAAATCATAGCTGTGACTCCGGGTGTGTTCCAAAAAGTTTCATTTATACTTTATTTTGTTAACTATATTATCATTATTATTATCATTTTGAGTAAAATTTTACTTGATCTTTCTTTATATATATATATATATTTTAATTCTATAGTTTCAGCTTTGGGTAATTTTGTAGCAGTGAAATTTAATAATTTTTTTACAGTATTTGTCATTATAGCTAAATATGATTATGAAAAATATAATATATGGTGTTGTTGCATATTTTAAAGCATTACACACATTTAGGTTTATATTTTAATACCCAAACCCCACCATTTTTGTTTAGAATCCCTTGAAAAACTTTCAAACCATCCATCTCGCGTGATGACACTTATTTTACACTTGCTCTTTTGCTAATAACCTCAACTACGAATATTTCTTATTTGGACGGGTTGTTGTTTAATTTCTAATCTTTTTAGTTGTTCAGTTGGCATTCACTTTGCAATTGTTACATATTTTTCTTTACTTTTTTTCCTCTTCTCTACTGTATTGCAATTTGAATTTTTATGCCTTCCCTCGGCTGACAGGTGAAATATTGTCGTTTTGTTTTTTTGGCATGCCACGTGCAACACGATTTCTCAGTAACAACAGCAAAAAACAGAAATTTTCTCGCTCATTCTTGGTCACTGCAAGTTGGAAATTACTTAACGATTGCAATAAATAGAACTCTAAGTGCGTGATTTGGCAGCGTTGGTTCGATGGCAGCGTTGATTAATTTATCCATGTTTGGCAGCGTTGGTTCATTTCTCCTTGTTTCTATCGGCTGGTGCACACAAGTGTCTAAACTTTTTCGTTATTGTGTTTACCGGTCGAATAGATTTTTTGTTGTGATTTTTTTTTAAATGTGACAATGTAATTTATTGTGTTTTTATATTTGACCATGCGTTTTAAGTCGCAATATTGCGTGTGGAGATTTGTGATTTTTTATAATTTCAATGTTCTTCCTTAGCAAGGTAGTCCTGGGTGGACCAATATTTTCACTTTATTACACAGGATCAATTGTCAAATGGTACATCATTTTCCTTTTTTGATGTGATTGATTCTTAATCATATGTAGGTAAAAGTGAGACGAAATAATGCTATTAATTTGATGATATAGACAAAACTCAAACTAATATTTCACTTATCCATTTTTAAAAACGTTTTGTAAATGCTTGAGGCATGCAACAACCTCGGATCGTTATTGAAATTTTGCTCATCATTTATATGTAATCCTGTACGTAGTAGATATCAAAAAAATTTTTTAATTAGTTAAGTTATTTTCAAACATGTTTAACTAAAGGAAATAAATTAAAAAGTCAGCTGGTAAAAGAGAGCAGTGCAAAAAAAAATCTGAAAGGTAAATTAAATGCAAATAGAAAAACTTAAAAAAGTGTAATATATATATATTTGCAGGAATAGAGAAACACGGTCAGTTGTTTAAAAAATTTGAATTCATTCTTTGAGTTTTCCGTAAAAGTTTTAACTAAAGTAGATTTGAACGCTGCATATACATATATATGAAAGTGAGGTAGTTATATTTTCATTTACATACGTATGTATGTTAAGCTTTTCGGTACAACTATGACTGTGCATAGAATTTTTGGATTATTTTGATTAGTTTGTTCAAAAGGATTCGGGCAATTTTATCAAATTAAAATGTGACAAAAACCTTTAACAACCAACCCAATTTTATATAAAGGGTTATCCATTTAGTGGTTCGAAAATGCAGGACTGTATTTTTACATCTACCAAACTTAACTGTTGAATCAAACATGTTTTATTTTTAGTTAAAAGTCAGCCATTTATGAAAATGGATCGCTTAACAACCGCACAAAGTGTTAAAATTATTAAAAGCTTCTTCAAAAATGGTGATTCACTCGTGGCCACGTCTCGTTTTTTAAGAGGAGATTGTGGTGCACATAATCGTCCAACTATTTAAGCAATTGGTAAAATTTGAAGAAACTGGATCGGTGACCGATACTGTAAGGCCTGCACATAACCGTTTCAGTCCTTCCACCTCAAACATCACTGCTGTAAATTGAAGGAGTAACCGAAAACCCGAATGCTTCTATTTCTCGACGTTCTCAAGAGCTGGGACTTTCTTATGACTTTCAAATAAAGCCCAGCTCACACAACAACTGAGGACATCTGATCATTCACAACGCCGTGGTTACGTCAATTGCGTGCTTGAACAATAAGCTGTGGACCGCGAACCAACCGCGACCAACAAAATTTTTTTCTGTGACGAAGCACATTTCTCACTCGTTGGAAACGGTAAATAAGCAAAATTGTTGTACTTGGTGCTACAAGAATCCTCAAATAATTAAAGCTAGGCCGTTACACCCAAATAAACTTAATGTCTGGTGTACTCTTTTGCCCGAAATTGTGATTGGACCTTACTTATTTCAAACACGATAAAGGCGAGGCTGACACTGTCAACTGGGAACATTATGATCTTATGATAACCGAAAATTGGTCGAAACGTACCTCAAATGAATTGAAATTTGCAAAATTCACGAGTCGGTCATTTGTGTGATGAAGTGTTTCACATATAATGCCAAGGTGCAAACGTTACAATAAAAAAGAAAATTCGTGAAAAAAAAATTATTTCAAATGCATTTTATATATTTTTATGTTGTAAACCGCAAAATGAATGGCCCTCTAGTTTTGTATTAATAATAGTAAAAGTGTGTGATCAAAAAATAATAAATAAGGCGCAACATAAACCAAGAGTAAACCTTTTTTACCGTCACTTATTTGATGCTAAAATTGAGAAAAGTGAATTTTAACACTTCAATTTTGATGAATAGACACACATAAAAATTAAATTAATTTTAAATGTAAAAATTATTTAAAGGCTTTCTGTTCTAGAGAGTTTACCTTACTAAATCAAAAAAATAAAAATCAATTAAAGGGTGTTTTTTATAGAGGTATAGAACTTTAAGTTGGCATTACTTTTCAAGATGGCTACCGATTTAACAGCTTTCAAATGATTTATTCTCAGTTTGGTTTGTCAATTCATCATGAATAGACCCACGCCTGAACAACTCTTGCAAATAGTGCAATTTTATTTCGAAAATAATGGTTCTGTGCGGAAAAAGTATCGCGCACTACGTCCATTTTATTTTGTTTAGCGATGAAGCGCACTTCTGGTTGAATGGCTACGTCAACAAACAAAACTGCCGCATTTGGAGTGAAGGTAATCCTCATGTGTATGTTGAAACACCGTTACATCCAGAAAACCTGACTGTTTGGTGCGCTTTATGGGCTGGTGGAATCATTGGTCCCTACTTTTTCAAAAACGATGGTGGCCAGAACGTTAATAACCATGATGTCCAGGAGGTGTGGTTTCAACAAGACGGCGCAACATGTCACACAGCTCGTGCCACAATATATTTATTGAAAGTCACGTTTGGTGACCGCCTAATTTCACGTTTTGTACCTGTGAATTGGCCTCCAAGATCTTGTGATTTAACACCGCTAGACTACTTTCTGTGGGGCTATGTAAAGTCATTGGTCTATGCGGATAAGCCACAAACGCTTGACCATTTGGAAGACAACATTCGCCGTATTATTGCCGATATACGGCCACAAATGTTGGAAGAACTCATCGAAAATTGGACTTCCAGATTGGACTACATCCGCGCCAGACGTGGCGGTCATATGCCAGAAGTCATATTTAAAATGTAATGCCACAAGATTATCTTTCGGATAAATAAAATTCATGTCAATCGAATAATCCATCGTTGTTTTATTGCAACTTAAATTTCTATACCCCTATAAAAAATACCCTTTATATAGTCCGGTCAATTTAGACATTCGAAACTACCTAAATTCCATCAAAGCTGGAAATCGGTAAGATTGTTTAATATATAATTAAGGCAAAAACAGCAAAACGGTAAGTTTTATCATAAAAACACTTCGTAAAAAAATTTTAGACCATAAAATTATCTATAAGAAATTTATCAATACTTAGTTTCCTACGAGTCACCGTTTTTGAGATGTAGCGATTAAAAATGTTGTAAAATGTGTGATCGTCATAATATGCACAAGTTTGAGGTAGTTTACGTCGCGCGCTTTTTTTTACGTGGTTTCCCCAGTAGGCTCTTTCACGGGTGACTTGTTACTTGTTTAATTTGAAACTATTGCAAAATAATGGATATTAGCAGAGATTGAAAAGATAAAAACAATTTAAGTTAAAAAGGTAGTGAAATTTAATCGTCCGAGTCGTAACTTTCGCATTCTTCTTATTGTTCTTCTCCTTGATTTTCTTGTTCGCCTTTGTCCTTTTTCATTTTTTGACATTTGATCTTGAATAGCATTTTTTTCCTACAAGGGAAAGATGGAAAACTCTCAAATTTTATTTTTAATTGTATTTTAAACAATCCTACCGATTTTCAGTTTGCTGGGAATTTAGGTAGTTTTACACTTATTTTTTGGTCTAATTTGACCGGGCTGAAACGACGTTCGGACGAGTTATAAGAATCTATAATTTTTTCTAAGCCACACTAACCAGAGTTCGAACCTATCACTCTCCATATGGTAGTTCGCACTGCTAATCACTAATCTTATGAGGCCGAAATTCAAGTAAGTTGAGTTTTACAAAAAAAATAGTTTGAAATTTTCATCACCAGACGACTAACTGCTTTCTTTGCTGCCATATTTCAGCACTTCCTTATCATATATAATTTATGTATAAAGTATTTTTTTATTCGTTAATTGGAACGTATATAACAGTTAAACACAAAAGATTTTCTGCAAGCATAAATTCAATTGTAAACATACTCGTAAATATTTATGTAAGCAACCTAAGACTTTCCCATAGATATCGTATTGCAAATACTAATGATTTCAATATTCGAAAATTTAATTTTAGTTATGAAAGAAACATATCGTCATTCAAAATTGATGTTTCTGTTGATACGTTTGAGATTATTTTAAATAGTTCGTTCTAGCCCCCTGGAGCTGTTGTACGTGAATTTGAACATCAAGTTATTAAGAAAATTGATAGGAATATTGCTCGAATTCCACGACCAAACGAGGGACCAAAAAACTAATAAGTAATCTTTCGCTGCGTATTTATTATCATGTTATCAATGTCAGAGGCCTGAATACCAAGTTGACTGATCTTTATTTAAGCAGTATTCATTGCAACTTCAACGTAATTTCATTTACAGAAACGTGGCTAAAACCTCACGTTTTTGATAATGAGATTTTGTGCAGCGAGTATTAAATCTATAGAAGTGATCGCTTGAAAAGAATCGGAGGTCGAGTTCTCCTTGCGGTTCATTCATCTTTACCCTCAGAAGAAGTTTGTACTTCTCTCATAGATTCCGCGTTCGTACTGGTAAGGACTTTATTTATATAATTTTATCTTACATACCTCCCCAGTCTGACACATCGGTATATCTTCAACTTATTAGATCAATTGAAAGTATTATTTCATTGATGAACGATTCTGACTCCATTATGGTCTTGGGAGACTTAAATTTGTCTTTTATATCATGGAAACAAATCGATGATAACATCACTCCCGTTTGAACTCGATCATGTTTTACCGAGCTCTTAGAGAAAATGTCTGAGCTTTGCGTTAACCAAATTAATTTATTACCAAATAAATTTCATAAAATCCTGGATTTAGTGTATGTTGACAACATTTCAAAATTTTTTGTGATTCGATGCGATTCTTTTGTTTTACCAGAGGATACCTATCATCCTGCTTTGGAGATAACTTTTGAAGTCATGGAGAGCATACGGGTTGATAACGCGGCATCTCTATTTGGTTCTAGTTCTTGCTTTAATTTTGCAAAAGCTACTTAAAAAAGTTAAATCAGGAACTATCCACATTGATTTCGCCTGCCTATAAAGGTAATATTGAGGAAAGTGTTCTTCATTTTAATAATACAATTCTAAAATTGCTTGGAAATTTTGTACTAAAACGTGCTTGTGCTTTAACTAAATGTACCAATTTATGGTTTACAAAAAATTTTAATTTGTTAAAAAACAGAAAATCTCGCACCTTTAAACAGTATAAAATAACAAGCTTGCCTACAGACTATGTAAAATACTCAAAGCTACGTCGTAAGTACTTTGAACTTAGCAAAATATGTTACAACAACTACATAACTAAGGTTGAAAGGAACATTGTACGCAATTCTAAGATGTTTTATGATTTCGTTAACTCCAAACGCAGAGTCTCTTTGTCTCCATCCGCCTTGACATATAAATCTACTACATCAAATGACTTTCTGCATATCTCTAATATGTTCGCACGATTTTTCACGTCTAATTACTCTATCAATTAAACTGGAAATAATTTTGTTCGTCAAGAGAATTTTTATCCTCAAAGCTCAATTAACACCCGAATTGTTTCTTCCGAAGATGTGTTATGCCAGTTAAAGGCTTTAAAGAGCTCTTTCAGTTACGACCATGACATGATTCCAACATGCTTTTTTAAATATAGTGCTGAAAATTTGTACCGGCCTTTGACAAACCTCTTTAATGCATCCCTAAAACAAGGCATATCCCCTTTGACATGGAAAAACTCATTTACAATACCCTTGCATAAGAATGGTAGTAGATCTTCCATTGAAAATTATATAGGGATAGCAAAGATATCTGCTATACCTAAACTTTTTGAAGCCATAATTACTGCCCAATTAACTTTTTCCATATTTCCTTTAATTTACAGTTCCCAGCTTGGATTTTGCAAAGGGAAATCTACTATTACTGGAATTTGTTACTCACGTTTCAAATGGATTTAGGAAAAACAAGGTTACTGATGTTATATATACTATCTTCAGTAAAGCATACGACAGAGTAAATCATACAATACTTATTAAAAAACTAGATCTTCTTGGATTTCAACCAAGCCTTCTCCAATGGATATTTTCCTATCTCTGCAACAGGACTCAAAGAGTATTATTTAATGATAACTTTTCTGACATAATTGTTGTAACATCTGGTGTTCCGCAAGGTAGTCACCCGGGGCCGATTCTGTCCTTGTTATTTATTAACGATTTGTCTTCAGTTATAAAATATTCAAATTTTATTATATGCCGATGATGTAAAGCTTTTCCAATCTTATATCTCAATTAATGAAAAATGTTTTTTACAAGCTGATTTGCAGAATTTAGTAAATTGGTGAAATAACAATGATATACCTCTTAACCTTAATAAATGAAAAACTATGTTACTTAGACGAAAATATGTTCAACAAGATGATAAACAACTATAGTATAGAACAAGTATGTAATTTTGTTGATTTGGGTGTAACAATGGATACCAAACTCAACTTCAATCTTCATATTAATACAACTGTGTTGAAAGCTAAAGGTGTCCTTGCCTTTATAAAACGGTGGTCTAAAGAATTCAGAGACCCTTATATTACGAAAATACTTTTTACGTCATTAGTAAGACGAATATTGGAGTACGGTTCGGTTGTGTGGAATCCTAATTATAAAATCCATTCTGATAAAATTGAATCCGCTCAAAAACAGTTTTTTGTTGTTTTCTTTGCGTAATTTGCACTGAGATTCCCGTCAAAATCTTCCTCCGTACACTAGTCGCTTAAAACTTATAAATTTACCCACACTTTCTACTCGTAGAGAAATGTTAGGAATAATTTTTTCAGTCAAGCTTCTAAATGGACTGATTTTCAGTTCATTTCTCTTAGGTGAATAAATTTTATTGTACCCATCCAATTATCGCGATAATTTAGACCACTATTCTTAAAATCTTGTAAAATAAATTTTGAACTATAGCAATCGTTTCGCCGTTTATGTCAGGATTTTAATTGTTATTCCAGCATACTCGATATGTTAGACTCACTTTTCGAAACGAAAAGATTTATACTAATTTCTCTTAACAAGTAACTCACTAATTTTCTATTGTAGTATAAATAATCTTATATTTCAGCTGATGAATTTGTTTTCTCTAACTGAGCAGTTTTAAATCTCGAAGCTTAACAGACTCTTCCTTTATTGACTTGGCACATTTCGTACGTTATGCGGATGACGCCCTCGTGTCAGTTGGGCGGGAGGAGGGTACCCGTTGGGCTTAATTAATTAATTAACATATTTGGTAATCAAATTATACTAAACTTAAACATAAAGCTAATATTTTTATATAAGCAAGGGAGTCGAGGTAGTGTATACCTGCATATATTTAAAAATAAAAAAGCATCTTTATTTGTATGTAGTTAATGCATGCATGCATATATTACCCAAACGTTTGGCAGATAACACGAATATGCTAATTTGCCAACCAGTGATATAATACCCTTTAGCATTGTCAAGTCAAAAAGTGGTTTATTCCAACAGTGTTCATGGGGATATTAAGTGGTGGTAATTGTGTAAGTTATTATGGTTGTTGTTGTTTACCAAAAGTCGTTGATAACACATTTTCAGATCTGAAGGTACAAGGACAAGATGAAATTTAGCCAATCATCATATAAAGAGTCGCTGCACTCGCCACCCGATTCCCATGTCGCAGTTGGCAGTCAAAACTTCGAAGATATTTTCGTTTATCTACAAATCAGCATTAATAACACCACCAACGGGTGCTACTTTGGATTGAGAAGGCAATTGAAAAGTGAAGTCCTTTTTCAACAAAAGAAAAGTTTTGCGGAATATTTATGGTCCTTTTTGCGTTGGCAACGACGAATAGCGCAAACGGTGGAATGATGAGCTGTACGAGTTATACGGCGATATTGGCTTCAGCCTTGAAGGTTTTCGATAGAGCACCCGCCGGTGGAAGCAGAGGAAGAGGATGCGCTGCACGCGGTTGGAAGGATCAGTTGGAAAGCGTCCTGTTTTCATTTAGCATTTCCGACTGGCGTCAAACAGCGAAGATAAGGAAGGAGTAAGCGGTGCCTATGCCGAAGAAGAATAAAAAGGTTATGATATATATAGTAAATAAACTTACTAAGAAAATAATACTTGCTAATTAATCAAATGAATATTGGAGCTTGGGTATTATATTTAACTTTAAAATGTAAGGTTAAAATTAGAACTGTTGTTTAAAAAGGATAGTTATTATAAAATTTTCATTGTATGCAACAAATGTTTTGCGAACAAAAAAATAAAAAATAATAAAAGTTTAAGTCACTAGATGGAGTTGATGGAGTTGTTTTTTTTACCATTTATTAAAACTAGATTTAAAAAATGTTATTTACTCATTAGTTTTTATAATATGCAGAAAAATAGCAGCTACACGTATTTGTTTATATACATATAAATAAATGTTTGAAGTTATGTTAATTCATTCAAAGAAAATATGTACTGTATATTTGTATACACAAGTGGCTCTTTTAAAAATATATATATTTTCTTTCTTTTCTCTTTTCAGGTAAGTTTCATTCAACTGTCGATTTGGTTGCTCCAGCTGCTGTAAGAATTCTATTACATATTTATTTCCAAATCTTGTCATGTATTTGTTTTTAATCGCATCTCATTTTAATTAAGATTAATGTTCAAAAATAATTGGATTTATTAATGACCTTTCATCACAAAAATAAAATGATTCCATTTTATTTAAAAGTTTCAAGTATGTGGATCATTTTATAAGAATTATTAAAACAGATCGTTCCATGTTGTATTAAAAGACAAAAGTCTACAAACACCTCCTGTTTTCGTTGAATTGAAAGTCCAAAAGGTTTATTGGAAAATGTAATGATACAGTTTATTTCAATTACTTTCCTTTATCATAAAAAACCAACAAAAATAATTTGTTAATATAAAATAGTAACGCTATGACAAAAAATCGTATATCCAACAACGACCAAAGTCTACAAAATTACATACATAACATATCTTAGCGCAACAACTGTGATTAATATCAGGTAACCTGATCCTTTAGTATTTAGCTGGTTCACCATTTGCATAAATAACAGCTTGAAGCCGTCGTTACATCGAAGCTACTAAGTTTATCAATTCTGAGGGAGTAATACTGTCCCAAGCTTCAATAAGACGTTCTGTGAGTAATGCTGGGCTGGAAATCTGATTTTTTTCAAATTTTTCGCTGAGCTTTAAGGTTGTGTGTGCGTGCCTTGGAGCATGATAAAGCAACCAATCCTTAACAATATGGACCGTGTACTTTGGATCGTTATCCTGTCCAAAGATCCAGCCTGTGCCAAGCTTCTAACTGTCCACCGAAGGCTTCAGAATAGCTTCCAATAATGACTGATATTTAAACCGATCCATATTACCCTCAATAAAGACAAGGTTTCCAACTCCAGTTGCGGCAAGCGCTCCCCAAACCACTAGTTGCCGCAACCATGCTTCACTGTTGCTACTATATTTTTGGAGCTAAGTGCAGTGTTTTCTTTTCTCCAAATTTTTGCTCTTCCACCACTGCCGAATACTTCGAACTTCGATTCGTCTGTAAACAAGAACTTTTTTCCAAAAATCCATTTCCTTCTCTAAATGTGCCTTAGCGAGCTCCATGCGAATCTTACTATTTTTTTTTTTCAGATATAAGAAGCTTTTTATATGGCATTTTACTGTGGAAGCAGTTATCGTTCAGAGCTCTACGAATTGTTCTTAAATGGACACACTTTCTTGATAAGTTTGCGATGTTATCGACTAATTTTTGAGCAGTAACTTTGGGATCATCATTCACTTCCTTCAGAATAAAGCTGATATCTCTCAAAGTTAGCTCCTTCGGGTGGCCAACACGCGACTATTTTTCGGTGGATCTATTTTTTTCAAATTTTTTTACAAAGGCCTGAAAATTTGTTGGACTTAGGATTAAAATTTTTAAATTCCACCATGCGATTTCTTCTGTTTTCTGTGCTGAATACGTACGTCTATTCATGATTAATTGCCAAACTAAACTGAGAATAAATCACTTGACAGCTGTTAAATCGGTCGCCATCTTGAAAAGTAATTCCAGCTTAAAGTTCTATATCTCTATAAAAAACACCCTATATTTTACAGTATATCTTTTTTATGAGTTCGTTATATTAAGATGATAAATTTATTTTACATTTCGAATTTTTAAAAACATACATAAAAAACGTATGTCTTGAAATTGAAATTCTTATTATAAATGAAATTTTAAACCAAAGACAACTATATTCGCCAAATATTTTTATTCTCCGTTTCTTAAATCCGTTCAATGAAATGCCCATATTTTCGACTATTTTACGAATTTAAAGAAATTAAATTTTTAAAGCATTCTCATAGAAAAGTCTTTAATTTTTATGGTACCCATATTACAGTTAGCGATTTACAGCTTAGATTTTTGGAACCGGTGCCAAATAATATATTCCCCATGATTTTCTCCAAGCTCTTGTGAATTGCAACACACTATCGCTTATTTGGTCTATTCATTACATTGAAAACTATTAAAAAGATGATAATTCTTAAATACTAACTTTATACATTTCATAACATCCATTTAATTTTTATTATAAATATTCTAAACAAACGACAAAAAAGTGTTGAGCTTAAACTATTTTTGACGTAAATTTTTTCTAGAGCTGTTACTTTCCATCGTTTCGTAATTTTTTTTTTACAAAAATATATCCAAATTGATTCAGCTTTCAAGAAGCTTTACTTTATTATTATTATTTTTATTAAATGTAATTAAATATTATATTTTTTTTGTGAATATTTTTTTTGCTCCTTCCTAAAACCAACCCACTTCACTTAAATAACATTTCGCTGAGAACTTCATTAGCGAAATACACAAAGACTCTGCACCCGCCCTGTCAAATTAATTTTCATTATATCTTTTATTGTACGTGTATATGTGTGTATGAATGTAAATTTATGTTTCTATTTCGTTTAATGTCAAGAATGACATTTACAATTACGCTAATAAAATGTTGACAGACAACAACGATACGTTCATCTTCCTTAAATTAATTGAATCTCATATCAACACTAACATCAGCTTCAGAAATAATCGAACAGACTCTGAGTCATTTGTCAATAAATTGTCTGTTCTTTATTTATATCTTCTTTCTGCTTTGTTTCACTGAGAAGGTTTCCCAGATATTTGTTTGGCCTGTTGATTAAAGACTTTTCGGCTGAGCGCTTGAAGCAAGGTGCAAAAGATAGATAAGATGAACATGGAATTGAATTATAATTTAATTTTCTTCTTACATACATACATATATTTGTTTCTGTATTGCATTAACGGTGCGTTTGCTAATAAAGCTGTTAATTGATTTAATTGACAGATGTTCCTTAATATATGTATATCATTAAGTGCGTGTATATATGTATGTATGGTTAATATATTTAAATCGAATTCAATATGTTTACAAATTTGTGCGTATTTGCTGATTGTTTGCTTGTCAGAGGGAATTGAAATCGAAACTTTGTGCTCCTTCTTTTGTTTAAATTGATAGCACTCTTGAGATGCGGCGGAAATTATTGCATATATACACATGTTATGTATGTTATGTCTGTAGGTATTCAAATATCCAAAAATTGGGTGAATGTATATTAATTAAATTTTCTCACTCGTTTTATTTTTAAATAAATTTTTTGCTTTTATATATCAGGGTGGAGTTATATACATAAAAATAAAATAAAATTTTTTTTTATTATGTTTTATATCATTAACAATTTAAAAAATAAGATATATGAAATTTCAATATATCATAATGTGGTATTAAAATATTCGTTAAAATATCTACATATACTTTTGTAAATATATATGTATGTGCAAAAATAGTTATAGTATTCCCAGCATCTACAACTTTCATTTTCCTATTAACTTTCTCAATATTTATTTAAAAACAATCAATGATACGAGTACCAGCAGTATTTGAAAAGCAGATAATTTGTAGAGCACCTGTAGTTCACGGTCTTATGCATAGCAGTATCAAGCACATGAGCTGAAAGTATACATTTATATTTGTTAGTTACACAAACAATTTTATAACAGAAAAATTATGTATACTTATTGTTTGTGCATTCATCCTTTCTCGGTGTAATTTACACTACATGCATTACGAGTAGATGTACATTGATTCACATAAACATTGTAAGGATATGCATGTAGGCGTGAGTTTAAGTAAAGTATGTATAATCGCGACACGCAATGCTGCTCTAAATTTCAATCAAATTTCAATTTATAAATTTGCTTGTATGGTCGTAGTAAGGAATTAGAAAAGAAAGACTGTCTTCGGCCATATCGAAGTCTTTCTACCTTTCATGAACAAATCAAATTTGTTGCAAAATGCGAAATTCGATTTTGATAATTTTCAGTGTTAATATTAACTTGAGTCCACGTCGGTGGAATGCCCAATTTTATGCTCATAGGTACTTCTTGACGGATTTTTAATGAATTTTTTTAATATGAACAAATCGGTTATATAGGTGCAACTCATTACATATATATAGAATATATGTTTTTTGAATGAATTTTTTTATGTAAGTATGTCACTTGTAGACTCAGAACCCACTCATCTGATTTTTTTCAACAGTTAAGAATTACTTCATTTGAGTTAGGAGAGTTTTCCAGTAAAGGTTGTTTTCCAGCAAGTCTACCTATCCCAAAAAACTTTTTTATCATTCGCTTTACTTGAAATTTGGTACACAAATAGCTTTATAAAATAACCAGTTTTACTTCCTTCTTTGCCAATTTTAATATCTAATTTCAACAAGATAGTAATGAGCCACAACAATTCTATTAATCTTCACAATATTCCTCTTCTTCTTCTTCTTCTTTGGTGTAGGTACCGCGATTATAGCCGCATCAGCAATAGCGCACCATTCTTTCCTTCCCTCAGCTTATGATTGTGATTGAACTATATTAATGTCATCGTATAACTCCTACAACTGATTGTTGTGTTATCTGTAGTGATTTCTGCACCATATATCAGGACGGAAATGATGAGGACCTGTAGAGTTTAGCTTTGGTTCGAGATGGGACTTTACTTTTCAATTGCTTACCCAGTTCAATGCAGAACCTGTTGGCAGGAGAGAAATGCGTTGGATTTTCATGCTCTTGTTAATGCTGGCTCCTTGATAAACGAAATCATTTATGAGTTCAAAGTTATGATGACCAACAGTAACATAGGACTGCGAACACTGTTATGAAACATGAAGAAATGATGCATAAAATGTTAAAAACAGTAGTGACGCCTTGATTAAATTTTGTGTTGATTTAATGAAAAATGAGTAAAGTTTTTACAATTATTTATATTTTCATTATTAAATTTTTTTATACAATTATTATTTTTTAATTTTATTTTTTTTAATGAAGAAAATCAAAATCTTTTGAATTCACTTAGATATTTTTTGGCAATGTCATAAGATCATTGAACAACTCAAAACTCCATATCATTCTCCCGCTATCCATATCTCCACTAACTACCTGGGTTGCAGACTTACTTCATGGAAAAAAGTATACGTGCATCGACGTAATTTGAAATAAAACAGCAGAAAACACCTTTTGACTATTTAAATTTATTTCATTTTATAGTTATTTTTAGTATTAACAATAACAAAAGCAACCAATTTCAATATATTTTTTTAAATAATATGAAAATTCTAACCATTTGCACTTTTTAGGCATTAAGTATATGTGTACAAAGATATATAATAAGTTAACTTAGTTAAAATTCTTTTTATACTTTTTAAATAATTGATATGCTTTCTTCTTTTTAGAAAAAATTAATTATTTCCATTTTTGTGGAATCAACCAACTATTTTCACAACAACTGAGTTGTTTAATGGTCTCAAACTGTCACCGATTCCTCTAAAATCTGTTTGAAAGTGTCCCCTACAAATCTTAAATAGGTTAAGTTCTGGGCTTATTGCTGGCCAATCCAAAAGTTATATATTTTTTAATGAAAGGAAGTCGTTAGTCATGCGCGCAGTATAGATTGGTACATTTCTTGCTGGAATGTCCAAAAGTTACCATAAAGATTCCCAGAAAACTATCAATAGCATAATATATATTTCTGCATTCGGCTTGGTGGGTACGAAACCCAGCTGCGACTTTCCATCATATCCAAAGGTTGCCAAATCATCAGTGAACCTCCATCATGATTTCGCTTATAGCGAGTATGGCAAGGCTGCTGTATATCATGCTAATAATTATGGCAGCCATCAGGACCGTCAGAAAAAATAACCATTTTGAAAAATGTTAATTTTTCAGCCAGATGTGTTCGTATATGTCGACTACGCAGCTTGGGTACAGTCTCCAGAGACTCAAGATTTGGTGCAATCTTCTTCTTCATACACCTAGATTTAAGTACGTCTTGACAGGCAAGTGAGAAATGCTTTTCTGCGTTGCTATCCACGTTTACATCTGTCATCGATTTAAGTCGTTCTTCCACAGGGCTTAATTGTCCCATAACTTACTTAATCGCCTTTGAAAAATGCTAGATCACATTTCCAATAACAGTAATACAGATCAAGTTTAAAGAAGATTTTTGTACATCTAAATATATCAGAGAATATAAGAAAAACAACTTGTATACCTAAAAAATAAATACTGTTATTAAGAGAGAAGAAATCATTGTGAGCAAAAATGAACATATACTTTTTTTCCTTGAGGTGGGTCCTTGATATCGTTCCTTTCATCCCCTTTTCAAGTGAAACATGCAAAGCATTACTCTGAAAATACTTTTCTGAAATGTTGAATTACTCATTTCCGTCAAACTACTTAAAAAAAAATAAACAAATCGAAAAATTAGATAAATAAAAAATCTGGAATGTAGAAAAAAGTTATTATAATTATTATTATTATTATTATTATTATTATGACAATAAAAGAAAAAAATTATCAAATAAACATAAAGGAAATGAACTGAGTGCAGGAGGAAAAGAAAAAACTAAGTTAAGTATTTAATCGTAAAAATTCAAAATTTCTTTCAATGGTGGCATTACCCGCATCTTGCTCATTCATTCATAACACTGTGCAACAAGATTCAACGTAATTATTAATTATTGGCATTGTATTTGTGCAAATCTCTCTGAATAAATTAAATGGAATATCTCGTTCACCGTTATGACAACTGTTATCAGTTTAAGTATTCCCAATAGAGAGTGACTAGCAGGCTTGCTTTGAAACCGACCGGATTTTTTTAAGTATGTCTCAAGTGCAGATTTATTTGCAGCTTAAATACTCAAACACCTTCCTAGCGATGCGAACTCAGTCTATTGTGATATGAATAAATATATTGTTTTATGAGTAATTGAAAAAAGTAAGGAATAATAAAAGGTATTCAAAATTGAAATGATGTGTCATTCTCTGTAATTAAATGGTGGTGAAAATTTTTTTAATTTTAAGTTGCAACATGTTTGAAATTTCAATTTAATAAAATTTACAATAAATTAATGCTAAAGGATTCTAAAACCAAATATTGAGTTATCATCATTTCAGGCTTTCTTGTAATAATTAATATCACACAAAAGGGCATCGAATTTTTTTTTTTTTTTGAAAGTTAATTACAAAAAACTGTTTACAAGAGTTTCCACAAGTTTAATTTTGACCATAAAATTGATGAAGAAACATGGCGTCTGGAATTCGACAAAGATGTTCTCTTATATTATTTGAAGATACTCGAGGTCCCAAATGCGACAATTTTGCTTATTTACGTATCCATCGAGTGAGTCTCTGAAGAAAATTGTGTTGAAAATATCGCGGTCCATTGTTTATTGTTCAAGCACCAAATTGATGTAACTATGGCGTTGTGAATGGCCACATGGCATCAGTTATTGTGTGAGGTGAACTTTATGTGGATGTAGATGTAAGTCCAAGTGCAAAATACTACATAATATGCCGTAAGGAAGTTCCAACTGTTGAGATCGTCGAGAAATAGATGCATTAGAATGAGCAAAACGATGATCTACAGCACGAAGCTTGGTCACGTTAGAAACACCATTTTTGTAGTAGGTTTCAAACCTTTTAACACGTTGCGCGGTTGTCAAATGATCAATTTTCACAAATAACTGACTTTTAACTAAAACAAAACATGTTTGATTCGACAGTTAAGTTTGGAAGATTGACCTAAATAATGTGATAAGGTGGTGTGATGTGAACTATATGTCAGTAAATTTAAAAAAGTGTAAATATCTGTCCTACTTTAGAAAATCTTTGCAATCCTTGCCTATATGATTTAAAATCACAATGTTGAACAAGTTACTGACGTCATTGACTTTGATGTCATGATAGATTTTAGAAATCATATAAATTCTTGTAGTAATAAAGGTAAAGGAGTCCGAGCTTTCATTAAACTGTGCGCTAAGGAGTTCAATTATCTACAATAACAAATTACTTTACACTTCAATTGTTAGGTCCATTTTGGAATATGGTACCGTTGTATGGAATCCACACTATTAATTACGTAGTCATCAATTACAATCTGTACAAAAAAATCTTATTATTTGCATTAAGGAACTTTCATTGGTATGGGAATAAAAATCTCCCTCTTTAACTTTATTTTTAACTAAGCTGATAAGAGGTGTTATCAATAGTCCTTTCCTACTTAGCGAGATTAGTTTTAGTATCTCTTTAAGATCATCTAGATACTTAAGGCCCTTTTCATTGCGTTTATGCAAAACAAGCTTTGAAATACACGACTCATTCAGATGTTTGCGTAACGTTTTTTTTTTCATTCCATCGAATTCTTCTGACTAATTTTTTGTATAGAGAAATACTTACTGAGAGTTTTAAACTTTTAAATAATCTCTTTATTCTCAACGTTTATTAATCTCAAATTACTTTATATAAGCTAATGAGCAGATCTGTAGCTGCTCAGTGTAAAAGGTAAGTGTAGTAGCCGTCGGTCGGTTGGGCGGGAGGTTGGGCTACCCCTAGTTCGTCGTCGTCAAAAAAAAAAAAAAAAACCTAAGATTACCTTAAAAAAATTAAAATATATTAAAATAAATGCTGTTCTCTTAGTAAAAAAAATTATTTACAGTACGACGTTATTGATTTTATGCCTGCTTACTGTCATTATTTCTCGATAATATCTGTTTGCATAAATAAAACACACAATTGCTTTAAGGTGTATTTTGCTTAATAAAAACTATCATTTTTTGCAATGAACAGAGTGGCAAATAAATTTAAAGATAACTGAAATTAAACTTATGTTTTAGGTAAGAGCTCAAATATATCAATCTGCTCTCTCTCTCTCTATGACGCAACTATTCGTTTGTATATATGATCGTTTATTTTGCTTTTATCTTTTTAAATTAAGTTTCTACTGTACTGGCACTCAATAACCTTTGCCTTTCAATTTTTAAATTAGCTTTTAAGCTTCCGGTTGTTCATTGTATGTAGTTTGTTTAACTATTTTAATTACTTTGCTAATTAAGCTGCAGGTTCTGCAATTACATAATACTGCACATTAATGAAAAATTTAGTTAAATTAATTTATATACATTTAACTGAAATTCAGAAAGAATTTCGGTATTAACTGCTTTAATTATCAGCAATACAAATAAATATCTTTACATAAATTGAAAGAAAAAATTTAAATCAAATAAATAAATGAGAAGACACATTTTTTTGGACTTTTCAAGCACTAGAACTTAAAACATAAAGCTTTTGCAGCTGTTTACTATCACTTATTTTCCGTTATCATCCAAAAAGTTTATAACACAATTACAATACCGTTATACTACAGCAATAACTTACACTATTTATTGGTATATGATAATCGTTTCACTTCCTTCATCCAAAAGCCGTTTCTAGTGTGCAGTATAGCGTACACTTAACATTATTTGAGACATTTTTGTAGAAAATAATAAAATGAATGGTGCGCCTGCTAATAGCGTATAACATTGAAGTGTGAAGTGAGTGATTTTCTGCATTATAAAAATCGAAAATAGTTAGCTGCGAACTTATGTTACAACTTATTTTACAACTATGCATATATTTTAATTCCTCTTTGCCTGTCACAGTTGAAGTAAGTGCTTTATAAGTATTTAAGTTGGGTTAATACGCTGTCAACTTGCGATAAGCTTCAGTAGTGCCATTAACAGGAAATTCACTCCACCGAATAAAATGTACTTATTTTCAGATATATGTAAAAATATTAATCCCAAGTAAGGTATCTAGAAAGGTAAGAACTATGTAGAGTGCTAGCCATAAAAAGTAAGGTAACCCAAAGCTGAATTACCTACATAAGCCGAAATGTAAAGGACATTCACCAACAGATTGGCAAATATGGAGATGTTACCGTTTATAATAAGCAGTCGCCGGTGTCGTGGCTGCTGTCAGAATAATTGCGTAATGACACAAAAGCCTATTGGCCCACATAAAATGTCCGTAATGGTGTCTCTGTCATTTAGACTTTGAGCATTGACCTGCAACACAGCAAACGAAGATAGCTGAGTGCCAGCCTAAATTGTGGGTGGAGCGTTAAAGTCAGTACATTAATCATTTACTTAAGTAAGTGAAATTTTTACGGTCATCCAGCTCGTGACTGCTTTATACATTAAAATTGAGTGTGAGAAATTCTTTGAATTAAAATATTTAATTTTTAGTACGAAAATAACTATATTTCCAAATAGCAAAAGTCTCGAAAGAAATTTTATTTTATTATTTATTCAATTGAATTTTTTACATATATTTTGTTATATTTTATATTATATTTTTTTCATACAATTTTAATTTTTTAACTTTTATATATTATATTTTATTTATTATTGTTTTACTTTAACAGAATATAGAATATAATAATATATTTTTATTTTTGTGAAATGAGCTGTTTTTTTTTTGTTAATAATGTACACCAGGTTTTTTAAATAAATATTATACTCAGAAGTATTGAAATTCTATAATAAAAGACAACTTACAATAGTTTGCATAAGTCGTTGAATATATCAACCATAAATATTTCAAGCATACCTTTATGTTACAGTTACTAACAAAAACATATGTATATAATTGACGATTTATAACCGCTGAGGCTATTTTCGGCCGAGGTTCTCCGGCTATTTTCGGTTTTCCAATAAATGCAGAAACCTACAGTTTATTCCAAGCCGCGTCCGAAGGGCCGGTGGGTTATCAACTTCTGTTTCATATTAGAAATGCTTTCGTAGAACTGACATTCACTACAGAGGTAGGATCACCATATATTTGATAGCCAAAAATTTAGATAAATTAAGTGATTTAGTTATTAATTAATTGTTAGTTTATATTTTTTTAAATTATATTTAGCTTAAGGGTAAAGTTGTTCGCATTACATTATTTGAAATTTGGTTCCCTACATTTGCCAGATGAGTAAAAAAAAATGTCTGATACTTTCATCTGATATTTTCTTAATCAATTTCTACAAGAAATCTTAACGTGGCTGCTAATTTCAGCTCAACAACAGAAATGAATCTGTAAATAATCAGATGTCGTACGTTTACGTTGGGCCTACCAGCTTTATACGTATGTATATATATATGCAGTTGCACCGCCTCTGGAATATATAAAGTAGAGCTCCAGATTTTGCTCAAACATTTCCGAGCAGTGCGAGGATTTGAGCAACGAGCACTCGCACACCTGCTCATTGCTCATCACTCGAACATTTTCGAGCCGAGCTCGACAGTTTTTGTTTATTTATTTTAAATTTATTTATGCAAAGTGTAAAAATCATTGAAACGCCAAAAAATAAAAATTGACAAACAAAACTAAAATTTTTTTGTTCTGCTGAGCAGTTCAGCAATGAGCGAGTATCGAGCGAGCATTGAGCTGCTCGTAATGCTCAATACCCGGGTATCTAGAGCTGTAATATAAAGTAATGTAGCGATCTCTTAAAATCCGTCGGGTAACTTTCGGATAGCTTTTCATATCATATCAGTATATTTTATAAGCAGAAACAGTTAAATAGCTCATATTCATAAAAAAAAATTATACAAAAATGTTATGGAATGTCACTTGTTTGACTATATGTATGTCATTAATTCTTTCGAATTTAAGTTCAAAACTTAATAAAATTTAGTGAATTTCATCACAGCTCAAAATAATTCATGCGATTTCCAATTTCGGTACCGAAATAAAATCGGGAGATTTCCATCACATATCTATAAAACTAAACTTGCGCAAAAATATTTCGGTTTGGCGAGGCTGGCAATAAATCGCTTCGCACACAATCACCGCTTTGAATAATGGCCAACGCATTAGAAGCATAGAATTGTTTCTCTGGGTTTCACTGCTTTTTATAACACATATAAATTAACGTCAAGAATTCGACCTGTATGTATGTCGTACGTGTAAAGAATTCAAAACAGTGATTACAAAGTATACCATTGTTGCCGTTTGAAGGGTGTCGAAATTTCCTTGTTGTTGAATTAATTGTCAGACATTTGTTGGCAAATTTGATAGGAATGAAATATGTATACATTTACCCTTTTGGGGAGAATTTTGAATAGTTCTTCTTAGAGAAATAATTTGTATAGCAAATTGAGATGGATGAAATATGTAAATAACGTAAGTTGGTTTTGATGCCGCTATGTTTTGCGAAAAAAAACACGTTTTTCGAATAAATGTGAAAGGATAATAAAAATGTTTTATATTTACAGAAAAACCTTCAAAAACATGAAACAACAAATATATAAATCCTAATTTAAACTAAATAAATTGAGTTGAATTATAAAAAAAAAAGTATAAAAAAAAATTATATGATTAGGAATTTAAAAAAATTATAATTTAAAAAAAATATATATTAGTTTCAAGAAAATATTAAAAATGCACACACACCTATCGCCAATTATTGAGAAGTACACCTTTGTATACGACTAGTTTTCCATCGATAACTAAAGTGGCATAAATAAATTTGACATATCCGTTTTGTACGCTAATGCGGTATGTGCATATCCTTGTGATATCTTTCATCAAAACTAAAATGGGACACGCAATTTTCGAAAACTTTTAACTCACTCATAAGCTCATGCTTTGCGCATTTGCCTACTCACTCACTCGTTGTTAGCGCTGCTTGGATCAGCATATTCTTAGCCATTCATTTTTATTGACGACCTCGTGGTATGTGCGTGTGTCTGTGTTTTGTTGTGCTGATGTATTTTCTTGGTAATTAATTACGGCTGCACCCAATTTTTAAGTGTCAAGTTGTAAACATCTCCGTAGCCCAATGTGACCTGAAGTAAGTGCTATTTCAGCGATTGAACGCCGTTGGTTTGCTTGATATTCTGCTATTATTTTTTCTCAATTCGAAAGCGACCAACAATGAGTCAGTAAGAGTCATAGGACAAAAACATAGTTCACATGAGTTGGTTGGTCTGTTGGGTGAACGATTGAATGAGTCGTTGAGAATGCATCAATCCGTGAAATGGAGGCATATGGGAATTGACAAGTCTCCGCCCGCGGGGAAGTAAGCGGTGATCTTGGTGTGGGACTTGAGGCGTCCGCTATAAATTTCATATTGAATGTGAATTCCAAGTGCAATAAATTGAATAAATACAAAACAGCAAACTGGTAAAATGGAAATTTCACAAAATGTGAATGATATACAGCAAATGTCATTTTAAATATTCAATTTCACAAATGACAACTGTCATATGTGCGTATGTATTAGTTATGTCAGTCAAAAAATTTATAAGAATATTTGCGCATTCATGTATATATTTATGTGGTATTAATGTGCCAATCCCAGTGCGATAAAGGACTCTAAGGAAACAAGCGCCCGCAGGAATTTAATTAGCAATGCTGACAACATTGATGATTGCCACAAATCGCAGTTAAGGTAGTGCAGAATAATATTTTTGAATGAACTTTATTAATTTTTCTGCAGTTTTTTTATGTATGTAAAAGGAAACATATTTAAATATGTCCAAACAATTAAAAAAATTTTATTCAAATTATTATCTAAAATGTAATTATTAGTTACAATTCGAGTAAACTTATTAAAAAAACTATAAAAAAGAAGCTCTACATAATCATCAAATGAAACAGTGGATCTTCACCTACATCTTCCAGTCCTACAACTATACTGAAATAATTACGAAATGTTCCAATATATATATAATTGGCGCTTTGTACCAGCTAAAATGGCTTTCGGACGAGCTCTTTCTCTGATTTTTGGCTTTAGCGTCCTGATGATTTTACCATAAGTGATGGGATCTACAATTTTACCCTAACCGCATTTAAACGTGCGATGGATTTTTATGATGTGATTTTATTTCATGTCATAAGTACACTTGGATGACTTGAAATGACTTGCCGAGAAATTATAAAAATTAATTTTGGATGAAAGTCAGACCAGGTCTCAAAGTACATATTTAATTGATGTTTATTATCGCTGAAGCGATTTTCGAAGGCGGTTAGGTACCTTTTTTTACTATTTTTTTTTTCCTCATTTTCTAGTATTGAAATTAGTTGTGATTTAACACATAAACATCAACAATGGCTACGTGAAAAGAAATATCCATTGACGTAAGAAACTTGGTTATTCAGCACAAAAATGAGAAGAAATCGTACAGTGAAATGTAAAAATTTTTAAACTTGAGTACATCAAAGGTACAGACCATTGTAAAAAACTCAAAAAAAAAAAACTGGATCAACGGTAAATTATTCGAGTGTTGCCCGCCCGAAGAAACTAACTCGAAGAAACATCAGCTTTATTCTGAAGGAAGGGAATGATGATTCTAGAGTTACTGCTCCAAAATTAGCCGAAAACATCGCAAACTCATCAAGAAAGTGTGTCCATTTCAGAACAATTCCAAGAGCTCTGAATGATAACGGATTTCAAAGTAAAACGCCACGTAGAAAGCCTCTTTTTTATGAAAAATCTCGTAAACTTCTATTGGAGTTCGCTAAAACATATTTAGACAAGGGAATAGATTTCTGGCAAAGTCTTGCTTACAGATGAATCGAAGTTCAATGTATTTGGCAGCGATTCAACCAATAGTACCAATAGTGAAGCATGGTGGCGGTAACGTAATGGTTTGGGAAGCAGTTGCGGCATCTGAAGCCTTCGGTGGACAGTTAGGATCTTGGCGCAGGTTAGATCTTTCAACAGGATAACGATCCAAAGCACACGGTCCATATTGTTAAGGATTAGTTGCTTTATCATGCTCTAAAGTAACTACACACACCATCTCAAAGCCCAGATTTGAATGTTATTGAACATGTCTGGGAGATTTTTGAGTGAAAAATTAGAAAAAATCAGATTCCCAGCTCAGCATTACTCAAAGAACCTCGAATTGAAGCTTGAGACAGTATTACTCCCTCAGAATTGCCAAATTGAGTAGCTTCGATGCCATGGGGGCTTTAATCTCTTACTCACGCGAACGGTTGGCTATAATATTATAATATTAAAAGTATTGTTTTGTTATTGGATGTCGAAAAAGTGAATGATTATTTCTTTATTCAAATTCTTTCTTTTATACAATTTTTTGGTTATATACATTCTTATTTACTATATTACATTTAATACTATATATTAAGTATATGTAGATATATAAACGCATTATGTATATATGTAAGCGCATTCGAATTCAATTGGTCGCTCACACATATACATATATAATAAGTATGTAAAAATGCGTTCTCAGCATAAACACTTCAAGTGGAATTATTATTGCTGCGTTTGATTATTTGTTTATATTATTATATATCTACATTGTTAAAAAGTGTGGGAAAAGAATTTATTCAAAAGCAATTACATAATTAGTGCTTGATATATTACATGGCCAACTAAATGATAAAAAGATCATGTTACCTGATATTAACCACAGTTTTTGCGCTAAGATAATTTATGTATGTACTGTATGTAGACTTTTGTCAATGGATTTACCTTTTTTACTTCATATCTTCACTATTTTATGCTAAAAAAACAAACTGTTAACATTAAATTTTCCAATAAACGTTTTAGACTTTCAATTCAACGAAAACAGGGGGTGTATGTAGACTTTTGTCCAACACAGTATACTTGTATGTATAAATTTTAATTTTTATATGTGAAGTGGGTACTCGAGTGTGTGTTGAACTAAATTATGCCCAGTTTTATTCTGAGAGAACCACCCTAATGATTACACATGCCCATTAATTCTGTAGTAAAATTTTGTTTGTAAACAATTACTGTGTTTATAATTATCGCTACATTTAACAGCTCGAAGGCGAAATTACATTCTCGTCATAGAGCAATAAAAAAATTTCAACATATGTTGTCATAAAATTAAGATAAATATACCCAATTTATAGCAATATTGCTAAACATGGCACATTTCAAATAACAAGTTGGCAAGTTGAACATATGTATATAATGTATGATTTTAAAATATGGAAGACCAGACTGTAAGAGGAATATGTTGTCAATAGTAATAGACGTTGCTTGCAACGACGTGATGGTACCAGCTGTCAGTATACAGGTATAACACCACAAACAAATTCATAATTTTCTCCAACAAATTTCAGAATTTACATGTTCGAATATAAACACCAATGTAATAAACATCAACAATATTTTAACAAATAATTAATTGCGATTTTAGTATTGAATTTCTATTGAAAAAAGTGAAGTTTCTCAGTTTATCTAAAATTTATTTATAAAGGTCAATGTATTCAATGGAAACATTGTATAACGCCGAGCATTCATCTGAGTCTGTTTTACGGAAAAATCAAATCGCTTGTTTCTATGTATTGTATCGTCAAGCGGTGATAATTTTTCTGTTGCATTGCGCTTCATATGATAGGTTTTGATAGCTGAGTCGTTATGTTTTTGGCTAGCTACAGCATTATTTTATCGAATATTTAAATTTGGCCATCCTGAGTCTTTATATTTACCTTTCATGAAAATGTAAAATTTCTTGCAAAATGCAAATGCTTCTCTGACTTCATTTTTGCCCAAACCGTCTTATCTGAACAATTCGGTTGCATGAGGGTTATATGATAAATGTTAGTAATCTCATTTCGATGACTTTCTGTACCAATGATTAATTCATTATATGTGTGTATAATATCAAATTTTATGTTCTAAGATTCTTTATTGATTTATTTATTACACAAAATCACCTATGTTAACAAATCGTTTGTATGGGATCTATATGACATTGTATACCGATTCGGTCAGTTCCGGCAAATTTATACCTTAAATACATAACAAAAATATAGCCGCATAATAAGTTTCGTTAATATATCTCAAACACTGAGAGACTAGCTTGTATTCAAACAGACGGACGAACATGGCTAATCAACTCAGCTCATCATTCTCATACTTACATATTTCGGACCAAAGTTAATATACTAGTTTATGCATGTGCATGTAAGTTATAATAATTCTAAAATATTTTCGTTTAAATTTCAATTTTCATGCTTTTTTTTTGTAAAATTTTAAAGTCATAACTATCAGCTTTTGATATTAAAAATTGCTGTTTATAAAAAAATCATGTAATAAAAATACTTTAATTATTTGTTGGTTTCTATGAAAAATATTGTTTCGATTTTGCTGTATTAAACTCGATGATTTGCCAAATATTCCGAGTCCGATCACTTGATTGTTGAATAAAAGTATCCAACTATATTTGCAGTTTCTTATTTTATAAATAATTTATTCAATGTCTTTTTATTACTCAGTAACTAACAATTCAATTCACAATTCACTTCACTATTTACAAGCACTTGTATTAAAAATTTCACAATGTACTATTTCTTATGAAATCACTCTAGTATAATCACCAATGCGTTTTCTTTGTAACTGATTAGCTTTGCAGCTTAATGCTGCCCTTATATACTAGTCGACAGTTAGAACCGAAAGCCTGGAATAATAGAATTGTTCTCGATAACGAATGTTCTCGTTTTACGCTCTAGAACATGCCAGTTATTGGCTTCTCTCTTTCATCTGACATTCGCTACAATATTGATTAATAATTTTATTACAAAATTCAATGACGCTGCCGCATAATCTCCGAGTTGAGTTAGTTTCATTTTTTGGTTTTTAATCATCGCCACTTCTATTTCTAAAATGTTTTAATTTACAACACATTTATTTTTCATTTACCAAATTGTGTTGTATTTGGAAAATTGAGCTGGATATGACTATGCCTGTCAACTCATATTTTAGCAAATCTTATAACAGATTTTGTCGGCTTTTCAAAGCGAAGATTAAACTTTAAAACCTTTCTCAGTTTACAGGGGTTTTCGCTTCAGGATTTTGTAACTTGTGCTCCGTCAATGCTGAGCCGAAGTGAATAACAAAAAACTATGCTTTAATTATTTTTTTATAAATAAAAGTTTTTTTTTAATTAATTCCAAAAATGAATTTTTGGAATATAAATAAAAAATTCTGCTTTTCGCTTTGAAGCGTCGATATCCTTCTAACTATGATTAGTTTTTCATAGTTGGCTTATAAGCAAGGATACAAATTTAATAATAAGTTTGAATACAAGGAGTATTTATTCAAAACATATTTGTATAGGGTGTTTTTAATAGAGGTATAGAACTTTAAGTTGGCATTACTTTTCAAGATGGAGACCGATTTAAATGCTGTCAAGTGATTTATTCTCAGTTTGGTTTGGCAATTCATCATAACTAGACTCACGCCTGAACAACGCTTGCAAATAGTGCAATTTTATTCCAAAAATAATCGTTCTGTGCGGAAAACGTATCGCGCACTACGTCCAATGATACGGACCAGTGATTCCACCAGCCCATAGAGCGCACCAAACACTCAGTTTTTCCGGATGTAACGGTGTTTCAACATACACTTGAGGATTACCTTCACTCCAAATGCGGCAGTTTTGTTTGTTGACGTAGCCATTCAACCAGAAGTGCGCTTCATCGCTAAACATCGCTAAAATGGACGTAGTGCGCGATACGTTTTCCGCACAGAACCATTATTCTCGAAATAAAATTGCACTATTTGCAAGTGTTGTTCAGGCGTGAGTCTACTCACGATGAATTGACAAACCAAACTGAGAATAAATCACTTGGCAGCTGTTAAATCCGTCGCCATCTTGAAATGTAATGCCAACTTAAAGTTCTATACCTCTATAAAAAAACAACCTTTATTTTATTATCTAAACAAAAATCATATAAAAATTTAATTAATAATCAATGGAGAAAAGATCATTTTAAATTTTTATTATAATTTTTATATTGTTTAAATAATAATTAAACTTTAAGAATTGTATTCTAGGTTTTACAAAAAGAAAAATAAAATAAAATAAAATAAAATACGATAGAATAAAATAAAATTAAATTAAATTAAACTCATTCTTAAGTTAATTAAATAATAAAAGATAAATAAATAACAAATTTTCATTAAAATTTTATATATATTTTGCATACATATATTACCGTTTATACCATTCATACTAAAAGTAATCAATTTAGAATGTTCTGACATGGTACGTGGTCACTTTAACATTTCTCTATTCGTCACCGTTTAGTGAATTCAAAAATATGGAAAGTTCCTATACACAGGTAAATATTACTGGCATTGAAGCGAATAGTAATTCCGTTGTATCACATGGAGCTCAATGAATTTTTATAAGCGTGTAATTTACTGTATTGTGTTTAAACAATTGCCGCAAAATTGGATTAACTGCAGCGCACAATCAACATTGGTTAACTTGGCGCATATGCACACATATACAGATATGCATAAATACAACCAGAAAGTCAACCCAGAAAAAATTAAAATAACCACACGACAGCATGGTTGTGAAGTTTTCAAGAAAATTTCCGCCAAAAAAATATGTAAATATATAAACAAGTGAAGAAAAAATGCCGTTCGCAATAAATGAATGTTTGAATAGAATTAAAGGAGTGCATAGCAAAGCCATATAAAACCACATGAAGTCAGAGCTCAATTGAAAAACTCAAAGTGAAGAAAAAATTTGATAAACCCATAAGCGAACGAAAAAATTAATAAGGGCAAAAATATGTAGCGACACATTTTCATATCCCAACATGTGGGATGTCGCTGGCAGTTAAGGCATTTGCCCATGTGTAAATAAAAATTTATGTATTTTACACAAACAAACACCATACAAACATATCTACATATGTATCTCACAGAAATTAATGAAACGTAATTTTAGAGTTCTTATATTTAAAAATAAACTATTTTCTATTGAATTAGGAATTTTACAGATTTTAAAATGACTAGTCCCATTTTGCTACCTTCCGCCTTTAAAAATGCCATTAGTCTCTATTTATACGCGAACCGGATTAAAAGGGTACAATTACTCTCACCGCATGTTCGAACTCAAATAAAAGAGAAGTGTTCATTTTATATAAAAATATTAAAAATTGTATTAGTCGCATGTTACAGGCCTTACCCCAGGCTTATATTTTATCATTTATTGGGCAATACAATTTCCAACTACTTAACAGATTCTTAGGTTAGTTTAAGTTTAAACTGCTTCGATAAGTTGAGAACATTCTGAACATTCAGTTGGACATCGACAGCAGTCCAGCACAATTTTAAGATTACCGTAATTGAGACAGGCCTTTTATCGATATATGATGCCGTTAATAAGGAAAAGTTGATCATTAAAAATGGCTAAGCAAGTCAATGTTCCATGATAGCAAGGATCTTTGTCAGGGAGTTTCTTGGTGTAATTTTAGGAGAAGACAATGGGGTTGGCTTTTAAGCAAGAAGACTGGTCTAAGCCTTAACAACAAGGTCCTTCTATGTAATGCTACAAGAATACAGATGGAATACACCTATGAGGTACAGCTTTTTCGATGAATATTGACATAATATTAACACTCAAATCCCATTAAAAGAAATTAAGTTAGTATATTTCATAATTTAATTTAAGATTTTATTGCTTATTGTGAGGCTCTCGATGTCAACGGAGATCCAATAAATAAATTAAAATGTAAAAATAAAAATTATAAAATTAAAAGTAGTTCTGTTTGTATATATAGAAGTTTTTTGTTTCGATGTCATTCGGGACAGGACAACCAGGATTTTAAACAGTCCCTAAAAAACATACAATCCTACGGTTCCTGTAGTAACCTAGTAATACCTATTTAATTGAGTGCCTGTCGAGATTTTTCTAGATACACCTCAGGCGTAAAATGCTCAACATGAAAAAATCTAACTTGCAACTAAAAAAAAAAATATACATACATTAAAATAATAACACCAACAACACCCACGAGTACAAGAATTGTGCATGGAAATGGAAATGAAAGTTTTACTAAAGCGGTCCCAGTGCCGACACTTTTATAGTTAAAAATTCACGAAAAATGTTAAAGAGAATTAGAAAGTGAGTTAGACGTAGGTGGAGTGATAGAGCAAAAGTGAGCATGAAGTACAAAAAAGGGCAAATAACAGTGTTGCATTGGCGGCTTTACCGATAAAAGAAACGCGCAGGAAGACATCAAGAATCAAAAAAGGACAACGATACTTCAGAGTAGTGAATTATCATTATATGCCGTTTTATGCATAGTGTGTAGAATAAGTGTGTAGTACTTAGCTTGTTCGCTGGCGGGCTAACTTACTACCAACTCGCAATTTGGACTTTGGAGTCCAACAACCTTCGTAGTGACTGTGACAGCAAAAACCTGCTGAAGGATAAACGTTGGCCTCTCATAGTGAAGCACACGAGTATGTATATACATGTAAGTGTAATCAAGTGTGTTAGAAAGTTCTGTTCACAAAAAAAAAAATACTTGTCACATGCAAGGCTCTATTTATGTCTACGAAGGTGGTTCGATAAGTGATGAGATTGAAAATATAATATTTGATATAAGAATTTAGTGTATATGTAAAAAAATATAAATTTTAACTTGATTTGATAAAATCTCATTGGATTTTGAAATTAAAAAAAAAAAAAATTATTAAAAAAAAAACCTAAATTTGAGTTTTCAAATAATCAAATTGATTTGAAAAGACACTGAATTTGATATAACATTGAATCAAAAAGACTTCAAAAAGCATCAATTGTAAAATTAGTGTTTCAAAATTGTTTTTTAGATGTCTGCATTTGTCGCCTGCTTTTTTCGGACTCTATTCCCAAAAGACCTAAATAATTTATAAGCGTTATAAGTTTATAACCGTTGGGTGTGGCACAGTGTATTCATAATATGCAGGCTAAGTATGCAGGAATGCAGTACATGTGTAAATAAATATATAAAACATGTTTATGGTATATAACATAACTTTTTATACAATAAACACTGTAAAAGTTAAAATTTTGTATGTCTTATGCAATATTTTATTTTGCCCTTGATAATTATAACCTAAACCGAGCAAGCACTATGGTGAGTGGTGAGTAGGAGGTAAATTTTGCTAGGTTGGCCATTGGCAGGCTTGTATCGATAAATATGTATGTGTGTGTTTGTATGTCAGTTGTTGCTTATTGGAAAGCAGTGAAATCTTTTTAAGCACGTGCATAGCCTCTACTTATTTTACTATGTACCTAAATACGAGTACATGTAAGCATGAAGCTTTGTGGCTTTATAATAAATTGATCATGTGAAAATATACATATATATATGAAATATGAGTATGTGTCGCTCTCTCAAAGCTTTGATTAGTCTAATGACAATAAAGCGGCTGTCACACAAACATTACTTCCAAGTGAGAGAGCGGGCTATAGTTGTGTGACGATTATATTTTGGGAATTATAGGCAAAGGGAAGGTTTTCTCTTTTTTAGAGATAAGCTGCAAGGGGCTTAACCCAAAATTTGGCACAAAGTTTATGACAATATTTATTGAAAAAATATAATTTTAAATAGGATACCGAATTCTTATAGGTGTTAAATAATTTTAAAATAAACAAATATTGTAAAAAATAATTACATATTTTTTTTCACAGAAATATTTTATTTTCCTTAGCAAAATATTTTGTTACTTCTTATTTAAAAGAGCGATTCCCTTACTTTCCTCGGATCCACTTTCCTAAAATGTTAACAAATTAATTATAAATGCCGTTTATGTAACTGTACTCGAAACTGTAGAAATTGACGAGGAGAAGCGAAAAAATTCTACATGCTTTGCATTTTTCCGCAAAATCGAACTGCTCGTTAAAATCGGACTAGTACAAAAAATTTCAAACTGTAATTAGTTACATAATTATTGGTTAGTGATTTATTTCATTAGTTTTGTTCTTATTATTTTATTTTCAAAATAAATTTTTTTTTTATAAGACTTAAATATTCTACAATCTCTGCAATGAAAATAAAGATGAATGCTTAGAAAATGATATGGAGAAATTTTTATCCACTTGCAACTAGTTCGGCAAAAAACAATCAACAATTTGTACCTAAGTCTGTAAGTTGTCATCGGTTCGATATTAAGAGTACTTGTAAGTTTTGATTCAAAGCTCAGAAAATTTGTTAATATGTTTACTACTGCTCGTATTAAGCTTTATTCATTTATCTAAATTGTATACATTAAATAAGCATACAATATAAATATATGTGTGTACATATATATTGTAAGCCTTTTTAATTATTTTAAAAGTTAAATGTCTTAACATTTAAAGTCCTGTTCATTTATATGTGAATTTATATAATTAATTAGTTGTATTTGCGTTATAGTACATGACCAGAAATTAGGTTTTGGAAGTGGCGACGTGAAAATGTAACTTAAATGTTGCAGTCCTTATATTTTTTTATTTTTGTTTATTTTTTATTTATTTTACTGTTTCTATTTAATTTAAAAAAAAAATTTTTTTCCCAATATCTAATATTTTTTTTTAAATCTTAAACATAAGTAAAAATATATCTGAAGGTTTTAGTAAGGATTTAATTTGGAGCAGTAGTCTCAATTTGAGTTAAATTTGGATTTTCCTACATATTTTTGGATCAATTTGATATTTATACAGGAGTATACAGCTTTTTTCATGCACTAGAAATGCTATCCTCCTATATATTTGTTATGCAAAATTTTGAAATAGCTTCCTTCACAACTACCGTATCACCTTCGCTTTTTTTAACGAAAGAAAATAAAAAGTTGCTGTCAGAATGTTTAAAAAATTTTAATAATTATAATATTTTACCTCTAAGATATAAATTTATTTTTCTTAAAAGTTAATGCTGTTAAGTTAAACCTTTATTTAGAAAAAAAGGCCAAAAGGACTCTCTGAAAATGGCGCCGAAATGAAAATATATGTTATATATTAAATTATAGAATTGTCAAACAGACACTTCATGGAAAAACGTATGATTATTTTTGTTTTTAAACCTATTTTTTATATACAATTAGCGGACCCCAGCGTGCTTTGCTACACTTATAAAAAAAATCAAGAAATTCTAACTGAAATTTAGAATTTTCGATTTTTTTTTGGAAAGGAAACGAAAAAAATTGATTTAAAAATTTTTTTTTCAAACTTTTTTCTATTATTTTTTATTTTTTTAATTTTTTATTCATTTTAATTTTTTTTACTCTTTCTCTCTATCTTTCACACCACATACAACGTAATATACGCGTATTTTGGAATTTTACATGTATTTGTTGTTGTTGCATGTATTTTGTATTGGTAGCGACCAAAGTTTATTTAAATGGTCATATCTCTGGAACGACTGCGCAAGTCTGATGAAAACTCACTCCTTAACCTTCTCCTAATATTCCTTTATAACCCTTAAAAATTTGGTGCAATTTGATCTAGTGGTTCTCAAGTTATAGACGTTCATCAAAATTTGCATTGATTTTTATATACTTGTATATACATATATGTATACAATTCTCTAGTTTGTGAAGACTTTGTTTATATAATAATATCAATAGGGTATTACAAATAAATGAAACATTCGAGGGAAATATGTCCCATCAGAGGCACTAGAGAAATTTCAATCTATATCTCTCTCTAAGAATACTGACTCGAATCCCTGTGAATAATTTATTCGAAGTTTATTCATACAACATTTGAGATGACTATGAATCAATTTCGAAAACATACTAATTAGCTCAATTCAAAAGCGAGCGAGTAGCAAACGTCCATAGAAAATTTATAACCAACAATACATATATCTAAAGCAAAATTAATCTTCTTTTGATTAACATAAATGTGTTATCTGCAAATAAAAAAAAAATATAAAGAACAAGATAGATAGATCCACGGCTACTAATAGGCACATTTGCACTTAAAATGACGTGTTATTTTCGCCCTTTTCTTTCATAACTCTAGCCACGTATTTGCACTTCATTAAACTTTTAAAATTCATTCAGAAAATGTAGTAGTCATGTTAGTAGATTCCACGAGTGTGCATCTATTTGAGTAATGGCATAACAATCCAGTAATGCAATATTAAATTGGTTAAAAAATATATTGGTTAATTACTAGTAGTTGCTGACTATAATTTTACCACTCCGAAAAATACCAAATTGGTGCAAATTATAAACGTTTGAAAAATATTTTCATTCAATTTATTTCGTAATTAATAAGCTGGGAAATATATGAGCTGTATGATGTACATTTTTTCTTTTCTTTATTTAGAACTAGTAAAAGTCTAGTATAATTCTTATTATGATAGTTATCAACTCGTAGAATACATCTATATCTACTAGGCGTTTTGTAACCGCTGAAAGGATTTCCGATCGAGCTCCTCTTCCAATTTTTGGTGTTCGTCTTGATGTTTTTGTATATTTGTTTTAATAGAAGAAAAATCAGCAGTCAGCCAGTTGTGTTTGACATATTATTTTTCAAATAGTTTTTAACTAGTTCATTTGACTTCAGGTATGTTGTTTATACATGTTTGTATGTATGTATTTGCATGTTAATTATTTATGCAAATGATTTTACTAAAATATCACATCGGAAGGAAGGAAATGGGAGTAAGAGCCACTTCATATTATTAGATTTTAATAAATATTAGTTTACAATATAACAAAAATTATAAATATGTTCAGTTTTTAACAAATTCAACAAATTTTCATTTTTGCTTTAATTCAACTGAATTTTGGGTAAGTAGTAAAAATATTTATAAAAAGTTTATATTTAATAAATTCTTCCTATTAATTTTTTTTTATAAAAAAGTAATTATTCCAAGAAGTCCAAGAAGTCTACAATGTACCCAAAGAAATATTTGGAATTAAATGTTTTCAAATAGAAACATATGCAAAAAAAAAAAAACCTGACTAGATTAATCGTCATCGTTATTACAACATTCATTTCTATTTCAGTGCACTTGGCTATTCTCATGATTTAATGATTTAATATGTACTTATGTATGTACATAAACTAAGAATTAGTTGCTCTAGAATATAGACATATTTGCGAGATAGATGGTGCTAGGCAATTATTCTTATTCCTACAAAACTAATTTAATCATATATTTATGTATGGTTATTTTATTTTTTGGGAGAGCAGTCTCATTTTAATTTATTTACTTGTTTATAAATTGTTGTACTCATATATTTTATCAAAAAGTATTAAAAAAAAAAAATAGAAAACGATAGCAGCGAACATGATTTCAATAGTTTCTGGTTTTTCTTCGCATCTAGATTTTTTTTTTTTTTTTTTTAAATAAATATCTCACCATATTACAGCTGTTAATTTTTCAAGAAATCATATGCTTAAAAAAATTATATTTATTTTTTAACTGAAAAAAGAGATTGAAAAAAGGTCTATCAAAAAATTTATGTCTATATTGTGAAAATTATAATACCGAATTATGTTCAAATATAGAAATTTTTCTATTGTCTACTGAATACAGACAATCGAAATAGAGCCCAGGGGACATATCGCTAGTAACAATTGTTTATTTAAACTAAACAAAGAAAAAGTAAAATGTAAAAAAATAATGTTTCCGTTCTTGGTGTCGGCCTTTATAAGTAACTTCAAGAATTAGGTAAGTTAAGTCCATTGTTGTAGAGTGACCTACACTTTATTCCAAACGGCCGCTGGATTTTTGTGAAGAGCTTTTACTTGGATCATGCTCGGACTAGGGATCGCCTGGTTTAAAAATTCCAAAAGATCTTCACAAGTATATATATATATATATATATATACTTCTAAATATTTATGTCACAAAACTTCAAAGTTTTAATTTAAAACTTAAATTGAATTTATATAAAATTTTATAAAATGAAATAAAATAATAAAATTTGATAAAGTAAAAAATTTCGATTACTTTCACCATAAGTGTGCAATTCACTGTATACGTAAATGTAAATTTCACGCTCTTAGGTGCGCCCAAAATTTCAAATCTGCAAAATATATAAAATATATGCTATGTATGAAATATCTGAAAAACTTAGGAAGTAGTTTGCGTTCAAATAGACGGACATACATGATTCAGATCGTATAAACTTTGGTGTGTATATCGCTTCACCCTCTTGGACTTACATACTTCGGACCAAAGTCAATATACAATTTCATGTGCAAGAAAGTTAAAATAAAATAAAAACTAAGTAAAATAAAAAAAGTGAAATAAAATAAAATAAAATGAAATGAATTATATAATATATAAATAAAAAAAAATAAAAAAATTAAAATAAATAAAATTTTAGTTAAAAAAAAATTTAAATAAAACTAAATAAAAACAAATTGTAAAAAACATAATAAAATAAAATAAAATAAAGTAGAGTAAAATAAAATAAATGAATTGAAAATTAGGTAAAATAATTAATTTTAAAATATAATTATTATTTTCTGGAATTTTAAAGCGTCAAAGCTTGGAACATTCATAAGCTTGACTTATTCTTTCACTTTTTATTAATTATTTTCCTACCTCTTTATCTTAGTACACGTCTTCGAACAAGAAAATGGGAATGATAAATATTGCTACCCGGTCAATTAAGACATTCGAAGCTACATAAATTCCCAAAAAGCTGATTATCGGTAGGATTGTTTAAAATACAATTAAAATAAAATTTGAAAGTTTTCCATCTTTCCCCTGTAAGGAAAACATTTTACTCAAGGTCAAAGGTCATAAAATTAGTTTTTTTGCGTATAAATACATTTTTTGTAGATAATTTCATGATCTGCAATTTTTGTCAGAGATAATTTTATGATAAAACTTACCGTTTTGCTGAAAATCGTGAAAAACTCATTTTTTTGATCTTTGACCTTGAATAACTTTAAAATTTTTTATTTATTTATTTTCTTATCCAAATTGACCGGACTATAAAACATAATAATACAGGCGAGGTATACAGGTTTCTAAAATAAAAAGCAACCAAGTGGCTCAAGTAAATGTAGCTAAGTGCAACAACAATAAAAATATATCATTTTCAAACATAACATTTATATATGAATCGTGACGCCTTTTAGTGGCCATATTTTAAAAGTTGCTCAACAACGAAAGTGCAACGTTTTTAAAATTCTGCTTTAAATATCTACATCATACATAATTGAGAAAATAATAGCCTTTTGCCGTTTATGGAAAATACAAAATAATATAATAGCACTTAAAAGTCCTTTTACTAACATTTTTCATGAAAATTAAATAAAAAGCTTCCTTCCTTTCAGTAATCTCTTTGCACAAACGAACTTTAATTTTTTTTTAAGTTACTTACGTCACGAAAATGACTCCACAAAAACACCTATAATTGCATCCTTTACTCTCTGTGCAAGTATACGTTAAGAAAGAGTCTGAAGAATATTGCATGTACACACCACGCCAAATGAATGCGGAATGCGTGTCTGTATGTGAGAGGGCGTGTCGATTGCTGCATCCAGCACACAGCGGACAGATTTCTGAAAGTTTCTTTTTGCTTGATTCCACTAATAAAATAAAAACTTTTAATGAAAACTCAAAAAGTACACTTAAATCTGATTGAGAAGGCTTGCTCTTAAGAAAATGGGCAAACCACACTTTTATATGAACATACACACTGAACATTCCCATACACATTCCAGTAGTGCAAGGAATTGAAGTAGTAAAGCAATTGAAGTTTACCACAAAAATCCTCATCGACAAAAGTAAAGCGCAAATGAAAATAAAAATACAATAAAAATACATATACATTCTCACGCCAGCAATGGTAACAATTTCGGAATCAAATAGATAGATTATAAAGTAGAAAATAATAATATACATCTACAATGATTCTAAGAGTTATTTTAATATGAAATTATATAATATATAATAATTATAATTTACAAATTACTAAAAAAAATTTATTTAAAATTTATAATTTTTCAATTTATTTATGATTTAAATTTCGAATATAGTAAGTACGTGACTTGCAAAATAAAAAAAAATTTAATAAAATTTGACAAATAATTTAATATAGAAAAATTTTCAAGTTCATAATTAAAAAAACAGTTCTTTTATAGCCACTGCCTCAAAAACTTTGAAAAGAAATTTGAGTTTTTGTTAACTAAATAACGATTAATTGGTAAAAATTTTTGCCCAAATTGTTTAAAAATATATATACTTAATTTTTATTTTTTATTTTTTTATAATACTTTGCTATTAGTGTTATTACTATACATTTATAATCATCATTTGTTATATATTATAAATATCATATTTTTAAACAAGGTGTTAAGAATTGTAAATAACAATAACTAAAAGTTAAAAAAAATATAGTTTAAAACTATTTGTTCTAATTCTTCTATTAAATTTGATATAACTTTTTTTATTTAATTTTAGTAAATATATTTTTCTTCATATTTTATTATTCAAGATTAATTTTAATTTAATTTTTATTATTTAATTTATCCTTTCTATCATCCTTTACCAGTTTTAAAGCAACAATTATATATATATATATTTATATATATATATATATATATTATATATATTTAAATGAATAGAAGAAAACTCTATCAAAAATTGATTATCTTTTAAGTCCAGCTGAATAAATTAATTCTACCAGTTATTGTTGAACATCAACATGAATCTAACAAACTAATTGTCACACTATCCTAGCGCACCATTACTTATCAAAGCCGATGACAGGTATTTTTCGCGTGTATTTTCTTATTTCGTACCTTCCGTGAGAAATGCACAACAAAATTTGATGTCTTGCATATAAATACAATAACAAAATTTATTCGTACGGTTTGGAGTTTTCGCATAATTGAGTACTTTCGACAGTATATTTATACCTACTTAAAGACAATGGGGTATATATGTATATGTACATACAAGGTATTTGTATAAATATATATAAAACTTAATAATTTTTTTATTATTTTGAGCATAAGTGGCGATCGATCAAATTTTAAAAACAATACCGAAGAAGAAAATGAAAGCGGAAACAAATCATATCCATATACACCAAATATGCAAGCAATTTCGTAAATAGCGAAAAAAACGGTTTCCATGGCCACTTGTGCATACATCCTCATAAATCCAAGTTCAGTCTGCATTTGTTTCCACCTGGTCGCAAATTAAATTTTTCAAACATGTTGTAAGAATAATGGGAAATATGTCTCAATCAGTAAGCCCATGAGCGATATACATTAAAAAAAAATTCTGAAATCTCTCTATTTTGATAAAATTAAAAATTTAAATTTAAAAATTTCAAACAACTTTTGAAAATTTATTTTCACATAACTTATCCAGACTTCATCATTTATTATCTTAAAAATTTGATTGTATTTAATGTTGAAACGATGAAACTATGGTAACTCTCATTGAAAGTTTCTCACACATTAAGCTTAAGTGAATGAGCTTTATTCGAAAGGCCTATTTATTAGTATTTTGAATTAAATACCTTTTTCTACAACAAAAACAAAATGGGAGACGTTAGAATGTGGAGCGCTTTACGATTTTGTGTGTCATCACTTCGTTTCGATATATTTTATGTATTCTTATATAATAAATTTTTAAACAGATTGCAACGCTGCTCAAACATTTTTCTTCATTAAGCATTTCTGTAATATCTTCAGTTCGGATATTTTCAGCCATGCCGAAGTCTTTATACCTTTCATGAACTATCAAATTTTTGCAAATTTCAAAATTCGATTTCTATGATTTCCATTGTCAATATAAACTTTCATTTACGTCCGCAGAATACCAATTTCACACGCTTATATGATTGTTTGGTGGTTTTTGGAAACAAAACCTCATATCTCAGCAAATCATTTGTATGGGGGCTATACTATATAATATTCCGATTTCGATGATTTTCGCTACCAATATGCAATATTTGTGAATAATACCAAATTTCATGATGCTAAATGCTTTCTGACTGTTCTTTGACCAAAACCTCACATCTGAAAATATCGGTGTATGGGAGCTATATGTTATATTCGACCGATTTCGATGACTTTCAGAACTAATGTGCAATTCATTATCTACGTGTAGTAAACCAAATTCACGTACTTTTTTGATGGATTTATGATCCAAAATTTTAAATCAGAAAAATCGGTCTTATATATGCTATAGAAGTCCAATCCGTTTCGATAAATGATCGTTAGAGTATATAGCTGCCTCTTACTACCAAGTTTGATTCAAATATGTCAAAAATTGAGCGACTATTTTGCGTTCAAGCAGAAAGACGGACAGAACGATAGACAGACATGGCTAAATCAATTCCACTCGTGATTCTGGTACGCTCGGTATAAATTTCGGTAAGTTTATCTCTTCTCCTTCTGGTACTAACATACTTCGGACTAAAGTTAATATACCATTTCCTGTCCATGAAAGGTATAAAAATTTTCAAATTCTGTAAAAAATAATAGCTCAGTCAATTTTTTTATTTTGCGGAACAATTTTATAAATTTTATTGTATTATTTAATAATTTCCTAGCGTGCAGTTTTAAGTTCTTTATTAATATATTTATTAAAATGCACACGCATGTACAAATTTACACTCCCTCTGCGAAAATTAAAAGCACAAGATACTGCCAAGCTGACTCAGCGCTGCATTATGGATAAATTTTCTTTCGCTTATAACTGATTTATTGCCGATTTTCGCTTCATTGCATTAAAAGAAATTTTCAGCTTTTAATTGATTTTATTGTTTATTTACATCCATTTTATTGTGCTATTGTGTAACTTTCTTATTTTTTTATATGTGCGTTTCTTCATTTTGCAGAGAATAACAATGCTCAACAATAATGGTAAAATACAATAAATAACGATTAAACAGAGATAATTTTTTTATAGGACCGAAAAATGTGTCGAATGAAAACGATTTATAAAATTTCAAAGGATTTTATGGGTTTTCTCCATACGTTCTTGCGAGTGTTTGTGCAGACATAATTAATTGTGTCCGTATGCGTGAGTGGGCTGTTGCAAGATTTTTTTGATCTTTCTCGACACATTTTTAAAATTCTCCGAATTTGAAGGCAGTTAGTTGTGAGAAAGGAATGACATTAATGGATTTAATATTACAGAGCGAGCAAGTTGTAATATTATCAGAAAATCCCAATGGATTTTGGATAAATTTTGGTGATTCCAGTACAACTTTAAAAATAATTAATTATTATTTCTTTAATAAAAGAATTATTCTACATTTATTCGAATCAACCTAGTGAGAATATTTTTGATAAAAGCTTCCATTTTAGCAATATTTTAATTCTTGTGATATTAATGAATTCTGGAAATGCAGAAATAATATTTTCACATTTTAATTATTTAAATAATAAATAGATGGTGTTTTAATGGTGCTTTGCTGAAGTTTTTTGTGGAAGTACTTCTGCTCCTTACTGCTTATTCTAAACGAACGACTATAGTTTTTAGATATTAATCGGGTAGTGTCTCGAACCATGGCCTTCTATTATTCATTATTTGAATCACTTATCGCAAATCATTTGACTCATTCAATCTCATCATTTATATCACATTCCCAACATGAATTTGTTAAAGGAAAATCTACAACCACCAATTTACTTGAGTTAACTTCTTATATCATCGATGCGTTCAGAAAGAACAGCAGCGTCGCCGAAATATATACTGACTTCAGCAAAGCTTTTGATAAAGTGTATCACTCGTGCTAATCAAAAAACTTTACTTACTGGGTTTCCAACCAAAATTTTACAATGGTTCTCTGCATACATTTATGATCGAACTCAAAGAGTAATGTTTAAAAATTCCATTTCAAATACCGTTAATGTTTATTCAGGAGTACCTCAGGGTAGCCATCTAGGCCCTATTCCGTTTTCACTATTTACAAACGATATATCTTCTCCGATAACATTTTCAAAACTTCCAATGTATGCAGATGATGTAAAACTTTATAAATCTTACACTTGTGCAAATGAAGGTATCTTACTGCAAACAGACATAAACAGCATGATTGAATGGTGTATCCCTAAATCTTAAAAAATTTGAAGTTATATGTTTCTCCCAAAGATCCACACAGACCATTACTTACACTATAGATAACAACAATTTGGAACAGATTCACACAGGTTATTGACCTGGAGATAACTATGGACCCTAAATTTATCTTCACACATCACACTGATGTGATAATCAAGAAAGACATCTTGGCTTTTGTAAAATGTTGGTCAAAAGAATTTAATGAACCTTATGTTACTAAAGCTTTTTATATAACATTAGTAAGTCCTATTCTTGAATATGGCTCGGCGATTTGGACGCCGAGGTATCAAATCTACTCTGACAGGATAGAGTCATTTCAAAAACAGTTCCTCCTATTTGCCTTAAGAAATTCACACTGGGACTCTCACTACAATCTTCCTTCTTATACTAGTCATCTGAAACTTATGAATCTCCCTACTTTCGCCAGTTGCCGGGAAATGCTTGGTGTAATTTTCATTGTTAAATTAATAACAGGCTCAATTTCAAACCCCCTCATTCTTTCATGCAATAAAATTTTATATTCCGTTCAGAATGTCCAGACATTTTTGTCCCATTTTTCTGAAAACTTATAAAACGAATTTTGAATTTCACGAGCCTTTGCATTGTTTGTGTCTTGATTTCAACTCTCATTCAAGCACATTTGACATATCTGACTCGCTTTTGCATATTAAGAAAACTATTTTGTCGACTCTCAACAAATCGTTACATTACATTTTATATTTGAAATAATTCTTAAAAATCAGCTGATGAATTTTGCTCTGTAGCTGAACTCTCTCCTCATCGTGACTCGGCATTGATGAAAAATAAAACAAGTTCCGTACGTCATGCGGACAGCGCCCTCATGCGGATGGGAGGGAGGTGAGTAAACCGTTGGGGTTAATAATAATAATAACAAATATAGTGCGCACTGCTAACCACGCTGCTATTGAGGGTACTAGAATAATTAAGTTATGTATATATTTTTACTTTATTTTATCAGTCTTTTACCATATTATGTTTTCATATTTTATTCTAATTAATTTTTATTTCTATTTTATTTTGTTTTTATTATTTTATGTTTAATATCTTCTTCTTTGTATTTGGTTTTACATTTTAATCATAAGGAAACAATTAAGCTAGAAAATCTTTGTCCAATATTTTATATTTTTATTTTCAGGTAAGTGCCTTTATAATTGGTTTAGTACCTCACCATATTGTAAGTACGCAGTCCTTCGCAAACTATATGTTCTATGTTGTGCTATCTTAAACTAAAAATTAGCTGTTGAACTTCAAATGTAAATTAATGCAAGCGCATTTACTCAAGTGAGCTGATTTAACAGCCTTGACATTATTATTCTATTACAGCTTATACTTGTGTAAGCTTCCTGTATCTCTGCAAACAATGCGAGTACTCCATGTACGCGTGAAATATCTACCCCGCGCGGACACTAGAGTAATCCAAAACCAACCACAATCCATACGAACCATATGGTCAATTAACATTGTGATATCCCAGGACTGGACCCCATACTCCACTCCACCTCTGTGTTTGTTTGTTTGCGTATTTTCATGAGTGCCATTCATATTATTTACCAAATTAAAGTGTTTGCCCAATTACTTTTTTGCCCACGCTAAAATACACGTATACATACATTATGTCCCAACTATGTAACAGTGGAGTGCTGGAGTGTCGCAGGCGCCCCATTTTCCTTTTGGATTTATCTGAAATATAGAAACCAACATGTAACAATGAATCACAAAAATTGTATTGAAATATAATGCATAAAGCAGAGTATTGTATCCACTAGATCTGCTTCAAGCATTATTAGTGTCAGTGAACTAGAAAAAGACCTCTGCTTCCTAGAAAAATTTATATATAAATCGGCAGGTGCAGGAAGATGCTTTGCACCCTCTTTGCTTGTAATAACGTGTAACTATTCTCATGATGCTAATATCACATGAAAGGTGAACGAAAGGAGCTGAAGTTTTCACTTTTCCTTTCTTATAGTACAAATTACTAATATTTATAATTGTAAAGTTTGGAGGTATCGGGGGCGAATTTTAGTCAAATAAATTAAATTTTTAATCAAATTGTTAAATTTTTTTATACCCCGTGATTCTGACTTAAATGCTGTCAAAATATTACAGCCGTACGTAAGCCTATTTTAAAACAAAAACTTTTTAAATATTAATCATTCAACTATGTTATTTCATTTGTTTTTAATAAATTTCAGGGTATGTTAAAAATTAACACTTTTTTCTTTAAAACAGAAATGTGGTCGAATTTTGACAAAGAGTAATCCCTTGTAGATATGTGAATTAGACAAAGTTTGCAAGGCAAATGGAAATATTCGAAAGAAAATTGGAAAAGAAATACAGTTGGTCATGGTGAACGGGAGTCACGTCAGCGGGTAGAGTCGAAGGCGTTCTCCAAATAGCATACGTGACAACTGTCGTCACCTCCGCAACCATCCTGTGACACCAACATTCGGTTATGATACCCGATATATGATTCAGTTGAGTTGAATTGAGTTGGTTTGCGTTTGCGGCTTGAATCTATATTTTCTTTGGAATTTCGGGTAGCGACGAGACGTGTCCTCACGTCACGCGCTGTTGCAATATATTGCGCATGTGTGGTTTCGAAAGCAATTACCATACTGTTATTTATAGTTACCAAGATGCTGATCGTTATTTCAGCTCAGTCACCTCAATATATATAGTGATTTAAACTAAAGGCATGATTTTTGGTTAAAATGTTTTTTAAACCAAATATGAGGTTTTGGGTCCAAAATCTGCCAAATAGTCATCTAAGAGCGTGAAATTTGGTATTCTACAGAAGTAAATTAAAAGCTATACAGATCTTCTTCCTTCCTTTTTATTGTTCAAATTGCAGCGTACAGCCAATTTTCAATTATAATATTAATCAAAACTGAATTTTTGTGAAGTTCATTGAAAATATCTTAAAATTTTGGAAATTTTGCATCTCAAATATTACACGTGACCAAATAACAACACAGAAAATTTTTATAACTTTTCTCAAGCTTAAATATATTTTCTTAACATAAAACAATTTTGTTTTGTATTAGAGCCATTCTAAGCACGAAGATAACAAATTTTATTTTCCGTGTAGCATGTATCATCTAAATACAAAAAATTAATGCAAAGCAAACAATAAAATTTGGCCAGCTGAATTTGCAATGTTTATTACGGCTTTCAAGCGGAGTGAATTCTGATGTCAACCATTTCCTTATTTTAATCAGGTTTGCCAAAATTTGAAGAAGATAAAGATGGTAAAAATTACAACATCGACAGCGAATCATAATTTACTTAGCTACTCTAATAAGAGGGGTGTCAATTTTCTCTATTATATATGTATTGTATCTATTATATATTAAAAAGGGCTCTCACCTATTTCTAATTAATTTAAATTTATAAAGTTAATTATTTCCAATGTGTTTCAAACCGAAAAACAAAATCTGGATGTAGTACATATAAGAAAAAAGCAAGTTATACATTTATACACTGAGTACGCTCAATCGCAAATTCGTAGCATGTGCTGAGGTGTATGTGTGCTATAAACTGATAAATTGATTTCAGTTTTGCCATTACTATTGTTGTTCTAGAAGCTTTTGTTGTTGAACATGATTCATAGTTAATTGCTTGAGTAATGACTGTTGACTTTAATGTAAGTGATTCGTTCTCATTCATTTTACTTATGTTGTTATCAGGCCCACAAATTGAGTTGCATAGCTGCCAACAACACTTTGGTATTGCTTACTATATAGTATTTGCTACCTGAGTGTGGTGTATATTATTTAAGCAGTTTGTGGGGCTAATATTTTCCTGTGAGTCAATTCCGAATTTTTATGTTTGTTGCATATTTGCTTTTTGCATCTGAAGTGCAATTCACTACGTTTTGGCAGCGAACTAGAGGGCGATTAATTTATTTTATTTTATTTTTATTTGTTTATGTGCGAAAGCTTTCACTCGACCAGCATATTGACTGAAGATAATGTGTTTTCGTTTCAACAAAGCTGTTTAATCATCTCCAGCGCCATAACGGAGGAAAAAAATAAAAACCATTAGAGAAAAAAGGTTTGTTTTTTTAAAGAAAACTTGCAAAAAGAAGCCGTTCTATTTATATATGTATTTAGATCTTTCGTATGTATTTCTCTGTGCAAAACATCTGCCTTTTTGTAAATACTTAATGCATTTCACTCAGTGCAGTGGATACAGTTCAGAGTGGCTTAGCTTCTTCCAGTGGGATTTGCATAATCTAATGGATTACTGTATGGGATTTGTAAAATTGCATATTAAGGTCATCTTTGCGACAATTGTTCCAGCTTCAACACTGACTTGGTTATATCTACAAATCAATACATATATGCGTACACACACATGCACCCACACAGCCATATAAACGTATTTGGTTTTACTTCATCGAAGACACTGTCACCAGCATCCGAATTGACGATGCAATAACAATGATTGAGGTCACGTGTTGGCAACACATAATCTCAAGGGTCAGTCAGTTAGTCCATTGGTAATGCCGAGGCGTTGGACAGGCAAGAATTTTGAAGGAATAAATAAACAAATAAGAAAATCGTTTTAAGTAAAAGCTATTACGCTGCGCAGAAATTTTTTGTTTTCTTCGCTTATCTGCACTCACTGTTTATACCTCACAAGTCATCACTTCCGAGATCTCCGTTCGCACCCTCCACCATCCTCCGCTTCTTGCGCTTTTGGCACAATATACTTTTTCAGTTTTTACTTTGTTCTTGGTTTTTTGTTATTTTTCTAATATTAACATAAAAAATTTAATATTTTAGAACGGTTTACATTTTTTATGTCTTGTTATTGAACGAATATTGAAGAAGCTTATAATAAATAAAATTTCGTACATAAATTAAAGCAGAAAGAAATTTATTTATGGAAATATAGTTCGAAGAGCTCATAAAATCAGAAACGGTGTATTCAGAGCAGTTAAAGATATTTAAGTATATTCTTGGAAAAGTAATGAACACTTTTCTTTATGGATATAATTTGCTCAAAAATCAAAGAACCGACTGTAATCAATGTAAGATAATACTAAGGATGGTTTCGTAAGAGATGGAAACGATTAACGTTCGCTAGGTGGCACAAGAGTTTAGAAATTCACGTGTAGAGTGGCTACTACGGTACTTTTTGCTGCATAATAGATGGACCAACCAATTGGTACTGGTGACGAATTGTTGTACATTAAATGCGGAACAACTGTACAGAAAAGTGCAAAAATATGTGTCTGCCGAATGATATAAAAATTACTGGTATGAGTGATTTCTAAATATTTAAGTGATATGCTTATAAAAAAAATACATGAATATGTAAAAACGGAATCAATAACATTTTTTGTACCACAACTTTAATAATTTTAAATCATAATAATAAAGTTTATATTATATTTTTGTTTTTTAAATAATTTTGATTTCTTAAAAATTATATAATTTTATTTTACTTTATTCCATTTTAAATTATTTTATTTTATTTTATTTATTTGACTTCATTTTGTTTATATTTTTATTTAAAGCATTTTATTTTTCTTCTTAATGTACTTCATAAATAGTTTTTTTTTTAGATTACATGCTCATTGGTACATTATTGCGTACCTATGTTTGTTTATGTATAAAAACGGCATAATAGCTTTAAATCAATATTTAAGCAACATTTCTATTCATTATATATCAACGCCAGCCAAAGAGAACTTTTAACATTACGTTATATGTCGCAATCTGTAGGTGTGCATGTATGAATTCCTTTTATAAACGTTAACTTTTTGATATACATTATTCACATATATGAATGAGTATGTGTTTTCATATATACCCCGCAGGGAAAACTACTAGTTGTTAAATATAATCATACTAGTCCGCATTTATGCACTAACTAGTTCATCTTCCATATATTTCCCATGTTAGCAGCTGATATTTTTAATAGGACGATGTCCTACGAACTGTCGTATATAAGTATGTGTTGAATTTTTAATTCACCAAAAATAATAATTTAAATGAAAATAAAAATGAACTTGCCTGCTGCGATCGAACCGAGAACTTCGCGCGTTACAGTGATTTGTTCTAACCCTTCGGTGACCGTTGTGATATAAAGAGCAACGACCAGCACTTCAACAGAGCTTAATAGGAAATGAAACTCAGTCGTTGTATTCTAATAACAACAACATGCGAATGAAGTGATGACAATTGTTATTATTTAATTTACTGGTGAACTGCTATACAAATAACGAGCTGGCTTTATTTCAACCTATTTAATACTAGTATTTAATTAGAATTTTTCCGTACTAGACTACGTATTCACTGCACAATATGTTTAGCATATGGATATTACTCTTACAATATAAGTGTGTTCGGCCGGGAGGCCAAACAGCAATTCCAACTTGTCAGTTCGCTAACACAATAATAATCCTATCATATTCTATCATATACACTATCTGCAGCGCCATCAGGCCAATAACCCGACTCGCATGCGGCAGTCATTGTTGGCATGTGAAATTATTATGCTTTGGCATATTGGCAGCAGCAGTTGACACGTTCATGGCATTATGGTAATGATTGTGGGTAGAGTGGAAGTTTAGCTGACTTGAGTTGAGTGTATGTGTGAGTCGCTGAGTGAAAATGGCGTTTAAATCGCTGATAATATACTTAGCGCACATACAGACAAATATATGTGAGATACAAGCAATATAAGTGGAAGCAAATAAAAACTATAGACAAAAATATCAAGCCAAGGCTTTTTGTTGATGTATTTATTGTACTGCACATATACCCAGAAATCAAAATAATGGTTATTGTTTTTATATAAAGTTATATAAAGTTAATAACAGCAACAATAGGAATGCAAACATCACATTCAACTAGCACAAACAGAACTAGATAAGATTGACTCAGTATTAAGACTCTCCTTCTTCTTTACTGGCGTAGACACCGCTTATGCAATAATAGCCTCGTCAACAATAGCGCGCCATTCCTTCCTTATTTTTGTTGCTTGGAGTCAATTAGATAAACCAAATGTAGCCTAGTTTTTCTCCACCTAATCTTTCCAATGGAGTGGAGTTCTTCCTCTTCTTCTGATTCCATAAAAGTGTATAGCATCGTAAACTTTCAAAGATGGAGTGTTCTCATCCATATAAAACACATGACCTAGCCAGCTTAGCCGTATATCTCATTCAGCTTATCGTTCCATCGGCTGCGGTGTTTGTCTTTGTCAATTCACAAAGAACTAAAAACTTACGCAAAACCTTTCTTTCGAAAACATCTAACGCCGACTCATAAGTGTTATCATCGTTCATACCATCATATTGCAGAACGGGACTGCTCAGTGATTTGTAGAGTTTGATCCTTGTTCTTTGAGAGATGACTTTATTTTCAATACCTACTCAGTCGAAAGTAGCATCTGTTTGGAAAAATGGTTCTGCGTTGGAGGCTGACAAAATTATCTGCAGCTTCAAGCTTCAAAGATAAGGCTGTCAACAGTGACGTGGGAACCAAGACGGGAATGTGCTAAGTCTTTCTTTAATGACAGCAGATATTTCGTCTAGTCCTCGTTCGCTACCAGGCCCTTCACTTCGCAGAAAAGCAGAGTTCACGGCGAGGTTATTCAGGCTAAGAAATCAATATCATCGATGAACGCCAGCATCTGTACACTTCTGTAGAACATTGTACCTTCTCTATTTAGCTTTGTAGATCTTATTATTTTCTCCAGCGATATATTAAAGACATCACACGATGAGGAGTTTGGTTCAGAGGGGTCCTTCCCGATATTTGGGCCCTACAAGAGTATGAGCGCAAGTCGAATAGGAAACCGTTCGGGCAATCTTTGCTGCACAAGGACGAGTGCGTAGTTTTGCTTTTACAAGATGGAGGTCAGGGTCGATGACGCACGAACGTCAAGACCATGACTGATATCGTACCTTAATTAATTTTTTTATGTTAGATATTAATACTAAATGATTCATCTCCCGGAAAAGTCGATTGGCCTCCACCCATTTTAAAAAATTGTCATGGATGCTGAATTTTTCACATTTGTGCCCGCCCTGGACTTAAAATCGCTAAACACAACTTTAGCATCGTGGTTCGGTGGGAATAAGGGGCCATAAAGAGCGTTCTTGGTGACACCGTACTCACAGTTGGTACTTGCGACAAATGGTAGTCACTCCGCAGTACTGCGATGAATTTTGCTGTCATTTGCATTCTCTGAAAAAAACTCCGAAAACTTTAATTTCCAGTTGCTCGCAGAATCTATCCAATTGTTTGCTGGGCATAAATCTACAAATACTCTGGCATAATTTCTGTGCCAAGCGAAAAATACAACCAAAAAATTGGCATAGAGTAGACAAATGCAAAAGTTTGCACAATCTTTGCAAAGTAAGGTGGGTCGTTTGCACATGCTTTTCAACTTTTATTAAAAGAAACTGAAGAGTAGCATTTAATTTGAATATGGGCTGTGCACGGAATGTTGTCAATCATTCTTCACTCATCATATATGCTAAGGAATATAAGTACATGTACATTTGTAAGTGGAAAACATAGCAAATATACCGTAAAAATTGGTGTGCACTAGTGGACGATTCCCGTTGCAAGGTAAAGATTCTGTTTTTCCATCGAGTGTCCTAGAGGAATGTGCATGACTGCACTTACATACAGCCCTGTCTACTTAACTGACATATGTGGGGATGTGCGGATGTGTATGTGTGTTTGACGAACTTTTCTATGTAATTTGTATATTTCAGGTTATTGTAGTTCCTACATTTGAGTACAAATTGTTTACAAACTGCAAGCAAGGTTAAAACTACAGGCTTTCAGTCATAAATTTGGACTTGCAACAACAATAGCAATAATTTATGACAATGAGGTAATGTAAAAGAAAGTTGAGGAAAATAAATTCTCTACTTCACTTTCAATTCGGAGCTGACAAAATCTGAATAAACATAAAAACCTTTTTGAGAGCCCCAAGCGACGCACTAAGACAAATTTCATAATTTCATTATTATTTCTATTTAGATTTGTATGTTTTTGAAAAATATTCGAATTGGAAGGAATTGTGCAATATCACTCATGCAAACACATATCCTCAGTTACATGCATATATATATATATATATGTTTATCTACACGTCCGGGAATGTGACTTAACACTAAAGTAATACGATATTCTTAGGACTCACAATCTGACCATATAACGGTTGTATGCAATGCATGTTTATTTTTATGTCTAAACAAATTGATTTTACATTTGAAGTGCACCAAAATGGTATTAATATTTGCAATAGCAATTTGGCATCACGAAACTCTACACAACTTTAGTGTGCATGATTTGAATGCTGAAAGGATGAGCGGTTGGCAGTATGAATGCATGATGACAATAAATCTTCTTACAACACATTGTAAAAAAGCACTTGGTTTGCCAGCAACGTACGTACGTCTGACTGCATGTCATTTACTTCAGTGGGAATTTTATAATTTTATACAAACCGTGCTGCTATATGAGGTTTTCTATTTTAACAGTTCATTTGTAATGATCTTATAATACTTTGGAATATTTAAAACAATCAGTTATTTAATTTGAGTGAGACACATAAAACTACATATTAAAAATTTAACTAATTAAAACAAATAAATCTTTCTATTGCTTTAAATCAGTAGTTCTTGTAATTTTATTTTATCCAAATTTAATTTAAACATAATCAGACGGCTTGTGTGTGAGTAGAAATGTGGAGTACTTGCACAATTATTTGTGGCTTAGATGAAACTAGTACTTCAGTTTGCAAGATATTTCAGCCAAACTTGGTAGGTAGACGTACTTTGACATTTCTATGATCGTTGGTCGGAACCGACCAGATCAGACTACTATGACATATGTACCACCGCTTTTTCAGATTTCGGATTTGGAGTCATCAAGTTTTTTATTTATTTTCTTCCCGCCATTTTTAGTTTGTTTGAGTTTTCGTGTTCTGCTGTGTTATTTACACAGATTTAATATTTGGTTTTTTAAACTAACGACGAGTTGAATCGATTTAGGTATGTCTATCTGTTCGGCCGTCTGTGCGTCTAAGTTCACGGTAACACTTGTAAGAATTTTGATGAAATTTAGTTATCATATTCCATGGGTTACATATAAGGATGTATTTCAAATAAGTGAAAATCAAGTTCAACACATAGCGGTAATTTTGACAAATTGAAAATAGAAGTTATTCTGTAATTAAATTCACAATTAAAATCATACTTGTTAGGGACGATCGCATTAAATGAGAATATATGAAGGGTGAACACGAATTGAAAATAAACACCATTGTGCAACAAATACACCTCTATATAACGGACAATTTACTTTAAGGGCGTATATTTAAGACATTAAGTAATAGAATTTGCCTTAACTGGGTAGCTATTCTTGCTTTGATAGGGATCTACCCAAAATTGCTGACATGTATAGACCTATCTATCATAAAACAAACTTCATATTTATTGTGCTAAAAATATCTACAAAAAAATAATAACATGGGTCCACAAACAACCTAATTATTCAAATAAGTGGTATTTAGCCCTTATGTGAAGGTCATATAAACTGCCTGAAGTTTGATATAAAGGTCATTAGATAATCTATAATATTCGATTCTACCCAAATTTACTTATTCAAAGATTATATCTTTTAAATTGCCAACATAACTCTGATCATAAAAATTATTATAAATATATAAAAATATTATATTATATAAATGTTCATTTATTAGCTTTTAATTAAAATAAACTTAAGTTTATACTTAGCATTCATTACGAGTAGTTTATGCGTAAATATTTCAAATGTTAATAGACATTTTGCATAATTTATTAGCCAAAGTCCGAGTGTCGCCCATAAAAAAGCATTCATCATAAAATAAAGAAGATTCACATAAACATACATTAATTTATGAATATTTTGTGATATATGCAAATAAGAGCAGTCTTAGTCATACACTTTGGCAATGAAACATGTATATATTTGTCTATTTGTACAATTGCAATCGCCATTTTCGCCCACTCGAATCGCAGTTACTCATACGCCATAGCAAACACAGCGTCGCACAAACAACACATATGAACACTCATCGGTTGTGGTGAGGCATGAATAGGCAATATATAGCAAAGTACCATAATGTAGACTATACTCTTTTACTGGCCTCACTCTTACTCTCCTCTTCGTGTTCGTGGGTCAAAAAGTGTGAAATATATTCGTATCTGATTTATTGTTTGAATTTGTGAAATTTCATTTCGTTCGCTAAAACCTATTCAGCAGTTATTTAAGACAATTCAAAAATGACAAATGGCAAAAAGTGGGAGAAGAATTATGTGGCATATGTGAAGTAAAATCGAAGAACACAAAATTTTTTTAAGCTTTATGTTAAACAAAGTATGATTTGAGTGAGTAGTAGGTATTCACTCTCTGCTGGAAGTATATTCATTTGGCGCAAAATCTTAACAAATCAACCACAAGGCATGTTTGCCACATAATGTACATTCAATTTTTAAGTGCATATTTTGGCAACGGTACAAAAAAGGTACACATTGTAATTTATATATTGTACAAGGTATAATTATTTAGTAATATTGTACAATAAAAATATTTTCCTCCTATTTGATCCAAATTGAGCACTATGTACTAAATTTCACTTACTGTAATTTCCAACATACAAATAGACATTTGTTAATGCGAATGAGAATGTAGTAAATACATATATATCGTTTGGCAAATACGATATGTTTGGAACGTGTTTGTCATCTTCTGGTTACGTTTTTATGACTGAAGCCAAAATTCGATATCAAATACAAAACATTGTCAAAATATTCTCAAATAATAAAGAACATAAACAAAAAAAAGAATGGCAGAGACATTATAAATGGGAAAATTTTTTTGAAAATGGAATACGCGTTAGTACAAAGCTATAGAAGAACATTTATTTTAAAAGTCTGAAATAAAATGAAAGAAGCTTAAACAGTTTTTTTTTATATTACCGAGCAATATTATGGGCGGATGATTTGATTTGGATGAGATAATTTTGAAACGAGGTTCCTGTTCAACTCTATATTTATTGAAATTTCGAGTATTACTCATTAAAAATTATATTAAGCTAACATTTTAGAAATACAATTAGAAAGGCTGAAAAACGATAACTTCAGAAGCGTCAAAAGTGCAAGTTTAAGATCCCTATTTATTTTAAAAATTTCACAACATCAAGAAAAATTTTAGGAAATATAAATTAAGAGCTACATTGTATTAAAAAAACGAATTAAGTTCATTTTTTATTTTTTTTCCAAGCATTTAAACAAACTTTGATTCAGTTTTTTGTTTTTATTTACTAAAAAATAAGAAATTATATTGCTGACCCTAATATATATTTTTTAATATTTGTTGAAACTTATTTATTAAGATAATTGTATTTTAGATTACGTTATAAAAATTTTAAAATAAGAGAAATTAATTTTTATGGAGTAGTTAACAATTTTTTGTCATAAAGGTAAATAATTTTTTAATATATTTTATGGTGAATATTAAATTATTAATAGTTAAAAATTTCTTTACTTTTGAAAAATAAAAAAGATAACTTTCATATACCTGAAATGGTGTATTGACTTTGGTCCGAAATATATAAGTACGAGAAGAAGAAGAGATAAACTCACCAAAATTTATTCCCATCCTACCACATTGACGAGCTGACTTTATATAGCCATGTCTGTCTGTCCATCTGTCCGTCTGACTGATTTTTGAGATATTTCAACCAAATTTAGGGAGACGCACAGATGTACGTTTAAACGATCATTTATCGGAGCCGGCTAGATCGGACCATTATAGCAATTAGAAAAATTAATTTTCCACAATTTTGGATGTTGGTCAAACCCTGGTCTTCCAAATTGTAGTACGCAGTGCTAACCACAAAAACAGATTTCATAATTTATTATAGTTCCAATAGATATTTGTGGCCGGTATTGTTGTTGTCAGTAATCATTTGTGCGATGCTATGAAACTGACAAACTGCTGCTAATATATACATACATAACAACAAAAACAACCATAACGGAAAAACCTACGCCACTACAAAGCTACCTTCAGTTAAATTTCCGCGTTCATTTAACTGAAGGTAGCTTTTTAGTGGTCGCAAAGAAGAATAGGAACAAAAAAAACCACCAATCAGACAAATGGATGTGCACACGCCGAGATCACTTTGCTGTTGAAAAGGTTGCTGCAAGTAAATATATAACACAATTTGAAGCACTGAACAGCCGAATACGAGATTTCAGTATAGGAGTGGGGAAACGACGGAGAAAGAGCTAAAACATACATACATACATAAAGGTAGGAACTCGTTCTAGCATGTGAATGTGTTTATGATTTTGGAACATTGAGAAAATTGCTTAAGAACAAAAAATGCAATTAACTGCTTTTAATTAGCACTGAATTAAGATCAACGCTATTTCGGGAAGCTAGGAGGGGATAACGATGCAGAAAAAACTTCAGCGGGTGCGCAGGACAGCAGGGTTTTGAAGTATAGCAAACATATGTCTTGTAAACCAAATTAAATGAATGACATTGTTCCTGAAATTTTTGTTGTGTTCTTTCTTTTTTATCAGCATATATTGTATTGTATCTACTATTTCATTTAACCAGTTTCATTATGTACACACTTACATTCCTCTATAGCTATCTGTTTTTCTTGTTTCCCCGTAGAAATGCCAATAGCAATCAATGCCAACAACAAAGACATAATGTTTTTAGTAATTTTGCTGTTCAACTAAGTGCCGTTGTAAGATTGCTAATGGTAGCAAAATGACTGCAGTTGGTACTGTCTAAGAGAGGAAGTGAGAATTAAAAGCGTTTAAGCACGAAAGCAACACCAACAGCAGTAAAGGTCACTTTAATTGTTGCCGATGATTGCTTTTCTTCAATAATGGCACAACGCTGCGTATAAGTAGCATTTTGTACTTGCAAAAAGAACAGATTAGCAAATGGAAGCATTCAGCAATAAATGCAAGTGAAATGAAAGTTTTTCCTCTTGAATAGCTTAAGCTGTAGCAACAGCAATAAAAGAAAGCAAACAATGTAAGAAGCGCCCAACAATAGTTTGTGCAAAAATAAAATTAAACTTTTTTATTTATTTAAATGTTTTTAATATTTCGATCGCACAATAAGTATTACTGGCGAGCATTATTAAAGCAATATATTAGCGGCTTTCTGGGTAGAATGCTGCTTTCTGAATTCAGCAGTTGCTTATGGCTGGAATTTTCACTCTAAACACTAAATATTTATCAATGAATCTCTTAGACGTAACATTAGTAACTTATTTTAAAAATAATCTCCTTATGCACTTTTCTCCCATTATTATTATTGTAATAAAATTTTTATTTGCTCATCCTCTCTTGAGACTGGCACCTTTATTTATATATACCAAATGCAAAAGCACTAATTGCATATTTCGCAATGTTTACTGACATAAATTAGTTTCGTTCTAAACTTGATTAAAAGGGCAATCTTTCTCTGAAACGAAGTTTTAATGAGTTACTCAAGAAAAGTTTTGCTGAAAATGAGTTATAAGGTTATTTTTTCTAAAATGGTAATGAGTAATGTAACAAAATTGCTGTAAGAAAATGTTGAACACTTATAATAAAATGATCTTTCTGTCAACTGTTGCCTCTTTCATAGAAATTTATGATAATATAAATTTTTGAAGATTTTCGATTTATTAAAGATTTTATTGATTATTGATTTTATTTAAGAGCTATTAGAGTGTTGTAACCAAATTTTTCATCGACGAAAATTTCTTTCCAGTGAGCATTCTTTGTGAAGCAGCACTTTCTTTTTCTTCAAATGTAGCCGTTTTGCGGCGAGTTCATCCTTCAAACGATCCAATAACGCTATGTAATAGTCGCTGTTGACTGTCCATTCTTTTTACCAGGTAGTCAATGAAAATTAAGCATGCATATCCCAAAATACATACGCCATAACCTTGTCAGGCGACTGTTGTGTTTTTCCACGTTTTGGAGCAGTTTTCTCATCTTCTGTCCACTAGAATGACTGTCGGTTGGACTTTGGAGTAAAATAATAGAGCTACGTTTAATCAATTTTCACAAATAGATGCAAAAATTCCGCTTTATTGCGTTTGAATATCTCCAAACTTGTCGTCGTTTTTGGTCAAAAGTGAGCTCGAGTGGCACACGCTTTGCACAGAGCTTTCTAATAGCCAAATATTCGTTAATGATATGATGTACATGTTCAACTGATATCTTCGAAGTACCTACCATTTCATTCAATTTTCATTTAGGGTCACTAAAAATCATTTTGTGGATATTTTTTTATGTTTTTATTGGTAACAACCTCTTTTGGGCGTCCTCTGTGTTCAATGTCTTCGGTGCTCATTTCACCACGTCTAAACTTAGCATATCAACCCGATTGTTAATTTTCCTATGCCAAACTCGTAGAAACTCGTAGTCAAGCCAAGTTTTTGCTTCGACTTTATTTCTTTCCCTTCAAAAGGCAATATTTCATCAACACGCGAAATTCATTTTTATTATTTTTTTTCATCACAAAAAAAGTTGACAGCTGTCAAATTTATATACGCGTATTTTGAACATTAGGGATAACTAAAAACTAAAAATGGATTTGATTGTAGTAGCGCTATCTATGTATTAAGCCTTCAGACTTTTCAATTGTCCTGTTATGTCCGTTTTGCACACCCTTTAGCTTGCAATGTTTTCCTTCTATCCATGTATTTTTCCATAAACTGAAAATATTATCAAAATACCAATCAGCTGTTCACTAAATTCACTAACACCAATTGCTGCTGCCACTTAAGATCTTTGCATTGCCGCAATTTTTTTTATATCATTGGCGCTGTGTAAAATATACAAATTCTCAAGTATCTACGATCTTTATTCACTCAGGAAAATAGGAAATCGTGCAAAGTAAAAAATTAAGCACATTTGAATAATAAAGCAGGGGGCAATAAGTGGTAAGGTGAAGAGAAAAAAAAATTCACTCTACTCATAACTCGAACACTCCGCACTTCAATATATGAGAAATATTAAGTCATCAATGCCGTCAATCAAAGTAACACACATTCATATTTAAACAGCATTTGATTTTTGTACACAAAACATATATATATATATACTTCATATATATTTGACATACGTGTCAATATACTTATTTTTATTACACATGCATGAAAGTAAAAGTTATTCATTCTATCCCAAATCAAATTAAAAGCAACACGGTAAGCCAGTCATGTATTGGTTTTATTATCTAACAAAATAAGCGTGTAAATGAGCTCCGAAAAAAATACTAGCAAAAGTGCAAAATATTCATATGGGAAATTTATTTTAATAGACTTTCTTGCGGTTAAATGATTTTGTTGCTCATCATATGTGTGCAGGATGTGCGAAATTGAATAGAATAACGTGACAGCTTGATAAAATTATTTACCAAGCAGTAGTAAAGTTATATTGGCAGCACTATATACTAAAATTCATATATGTATTAGTGAAACAAACCTAACATGTAATAGGAAAGCAGTAGAAAACGCAATAATAATGGAAAAAACAATTGTGGAACTCACAAGATGGCATAAAGCACTGTAAAATCATAGTCTTAACCTTTTGTACTCATTTAAAATATTTGTTATCGGTTGTTATTAAATAAGTTAACATAAATACAATTCCGATCACTATTTGTTCGGTTCATTATAACTTCCATTCGTTTGCAATTGCTTCGGCTGGTTTATCACAACAATATATTAATTAACTTGATTATATGAACACCCCCAATATACACAAGTAAATGAATGATTTTTAAAATGCGTTAAATTTTGAGTACTAATAAAAAATTGTGTCTAGAATAATGTCATAACTATCAACTCAAAAATAACATTAATTTAGTCCCAACAAAACAAGTTCCTAAACGGATCATAAAACGAGGAATATAAAGGGGGGGGGGGGGGTGTGTGTGTGTTAGTGCATAACTCATATCATTAAAATATTCTAATTGCGGTCTTTAATGTTTTTTTTTTTGTTATAATTTAATGAGCTTTTTTTGTATTTGCTTGCTTTCGAATTGAATACTTTGTTATATATAGCAAACAAAAATTTTTATTTTTATTATTTTTTATCTTATTTCGTTTATTGTATTCTATTTTAGTTTTGTTAATTTTTTTCTTTTATGTTTTTTAATTAATTTTTTTTTTATACAATTTTATCTATTTTGTATGTATTTCATATGAATAAATTTTAAGATTTTATGTTTTAAAAATTAGTTCATTTCATGAAATTCTATTTTACTTTCTATTTTTATTTTGTTTAATTTATTTTAATGATTTTTATTATTTTTATTATATATAACTTATTAAAATTTATTTTTACTTTCCTATGATTTTTAATTTTATTTTTTTAATTCGCATATGCAGAGAAGAATTAATCAGTATGAAGTTCTTCGAATGGAACATTTTCTATGACGATGATATCAGAAGTAACAAACATGCATGTATGTATAAACAGTCACATGTTTGGTTACCGAAGACTCTCTAATATTACTTTTTTTTTTTGAGTTTATATATGCAATAAAACTTCTTTTATTATTATTTCTAAACTGTTTAAAAGCATTTAGTTATTTATTGTCAATATTTAAGGATTTTCTCAACCAAAAAAGCAATAGTGTTCTAAGGAATATATATATATATACAGGTGACATAATTTAACATTTACTACATGCTGAGAAAATTGAAATAAGTTCGGCAAGGTATAAACACCAAAGAGCAAAAAGACATCTTATACGAGTATATCGAAAAAGTATGTGCTTTAAAAATAAAAATAATTATATATTTATTAAGGTTTGTTACAAAAATGATATAAGTTTATCCACCATGAATCTTTAATGTAATGGAATTGAAAATTTACCTTCCTTGAAGAAAAATACAACCTTATTAAATTTAACTATATAAATTTGGAAACTATAGCTTATCTATATATGTTTGCTATTCAAAATGACATACATCCATATCTATAAATATGGAGTGTAAAGCAAAACTCTTGCATATATACTGATGTATATATAAGTATGTATCTCTATATATGTCTTAAATTTGTTAGACATATATTGATTGAAAACATCAATAATGCCGTTTTTTGACCCATATCAACAATAATTAGTCTCACAGATACCATCATACACATACGTTTATACATATAAATGTAGTACATCAAAGGATGTGTGCACTTGAATATGTAATATAAGCTCTGTAAGTAAATAAGTAAGTATGTTCATCTACGCAACCATTTGTACATACATACAATGTTTTCCTATATTTGTAATCATATGTGTTCCCGATTATCTACTTACTTGACAAACAGGCGGCGCTGCTGGACAAAACTGAAAACTCTCGAGTAGATCATGTAGTAGATTTACGTATATGCTCGTATATATTTATATACATATCCCAGTAGTTCGGCTCCCCCGGTTGCAGCATTAACGATTTCACCAACTCTCAGTAATGTGAACCGGTCGTAAGCTATAAGGAACACTCATTGGTTTATTTAACAAATTTAACATGGTGATGTTATTGCAACGTGCCGTTAGGTATCACATTGCATTATCTTGCGCTAGCGATTTATATTATGGGAAGAGGTGGGTCATTTCGCTAGCTGAATTGAGCGAGCGACACCGTTTATTAGGCAGGAACTACCGATCTGCCAAGCGAAAAGCAGTTTGTTATTTCGCTAATAAAGTTTTAACTATATCGTTATTAAATAAACGGAAAACGGTTCTTTCATGATTTAATTTGTTTTAATAAACGCTAAAAAAACAATTTGGCCTTCTTGTTATTAAATAGAAATATAGCAACTTACATTAGACACTTTCTCACCGTCCTTATCGACTTGTTCTACTTCTTCGATAAGTTCCCCGTTATTTGAAATACTCTGTTATATTCAAATTTCCTGTATCTGTTGCATTCAAATTACCTGTATCTGGATAATACATTATAATAATAATGTAGCTCGATAAATCTTAAAAATTTAATTTCTACTTAAAGAGTTGTATTTTGACATCTATCAAACTTAACTGTCAAACTAATCATATTTTGTTTTTGTTTAAAGTCTGGCATTTATGAAAATTGATCACTTTACAATCACTCGACGCGTTAAAATTTTTGAAACCATCTATAAAAATAGTGATTGAAATGTTGCCACGTTTCACGCTTTAATAGAAGAATATGGTGCACATAATTCCCCAACTACTCAAGAAATTCGAAAAAAAATTTATGAAATTTTAATAGACTGGATCGGTTACTGATATTGCAAGACCTGTGAGTTTCTCTGGTTTCACGAAATCGGATGTATCTATATCTCGACGTTCTCAAGATCTTGGACAAAACACTTATTGTCTGGTGCGCTCTTTGGTCTGGAAGTGTGATAGGACCTTACTTCTTTGAAAATGATACCGGCGAGACTGTCACTGTTAATTAGAAGCGTTGTAGTCGTATGATAACCAAATTTCTTTGCCGTGCAATTGAAGAATACGACTTGGACGATGTCAATTGGCCACTGAGTTCGTGAGATTTGACACCGTCGGACATTTTATGTGGGGCTAAGCGATAGACCGAGTTTATTTGGATAAACCTTTAACTCTTGAGCACTTGAAAACCAACGTTCGTCAATTTGTGGCTAATATACCGCCCAATATGTGCCAAAAAAGTGGTCGAAAACTACTTCCAATGGATTGAAGTTTGCAATGATATAATGCTTCATATATAATGCTCAGGTTCAAACTTTATAACTAAAAAGGAATTTCATGAAAAAAGAAAAAATATTTTAAATGCATTTTATTTTTGTATCGAGTGGTTATTACATCGGAATTAATCCACAAACGCCGCACGACCGTTCGTTAGCGAACTATACATTATTAATATTAGTTCGTTGTTTGACACCGTCCAAACTACTGGGATGTGAAGTAAACGTATGTGAGTTTTTATGTGTACATTAGAGTATGCGGTTCTGCGGTATTGGTCAGTTGTTGTTTGCTCGTTCATCCGTTGCTTCAGAAGAGCATTGGGATGAACTCAACAGTAACCGTGGACTTGTTGTCAACAATCGGGTTATTCACTCCAAGGAACACAAACATATACGCTCGTAAACTAGACATGATTGCTCAGTCCAGCATTACAATATATGTGCATACAGTGTATGTATGTATATACTTCAGCTCGCAAACAACTCGTAAGTTCTATTTTCCGTTACAGCTGACCTATTTTACAAGAAAAAATTAAATTAAAAGTGCACTGTGCACTATGTTGGGAAAAATTTAAAATTAAAACATTTTTTAATTGTTTAATGCGGCCTGTAATTGTTTTTGGTTATAAGTAAATGAGCTGTATTTAAAGGCCTGTTTTTGTTAGAAAAATTATTTTTAATTGAATATTTTGTTATACAACAAAGAAAAATTGGTAGAAGTGACAGCTGTTTCGGAGATCACCACATGTCCTCCTCAGACTTCTTTTGCAAGGAGTCGAGCCGACGGATTCTGGCATCACAGGCAAGTGCTCTACCAACTGAGCCAACGTCTTCCATGTAATCTGTTGTTGTATTATTAAATTTTTTACTTACCAACAACTATTATGTGCGCTAATATTTAGCCGCTATTTTTAAATAATGTTGCTCAGTCTACTTTTTGTTGCTTAATCTACTTTTTAAATCAATTAGGACTTTTTCCTGTTCACGAAGATTGCAGAGACCCACGAAGGCAGGTGTATTACATCGAAAATAAGTATTTAAAAAAAAACTTCATTTTTTAAATACATGAATATAGATTAAGACAAATAAAACTGCACCAAACTATGTAAGAATGTCTCGGTAAGCCTTGAAACATTCTAGAAAGAAAATATGTATCTAAAATTTGATTGGGGCGAACTTTTTATTCCTTAAATTTCTCTGAATAATTTTCATAAACACATAAACAACGACGCTTTCCAATTTTTTAAATTAATATTTTTAGATAAATTAAAAAAAAAATTGCGTACCAAAAATGTCGTGCCTTAGATATTTCACCTGCCTCATTTAGAATTAAAACAAATTACCTGCGTGAGCTTCTTACATGTGTGCCATTTATGTTTAAGTATATTACTCAGTATGCGTGTGGGTGTGTGTGTGCAGCGTCATCATCACTTTTCAACGTCAACCCTAATTGACTTGATAAATGTGTGTAAAATAGCTTCATATGTTGGTATGCATGTATATGTGTGCATACCAAAAGCGTAATAACCCTGCAGGGAAAATTACTGGTTGTTAATTAGAATACAACTAGTAATAATCTTTCCCATGGAAGCAACTGGTATTTTTAACATGGCGATGTCCTACGAACTCTGATATATGTACTTATATATAAGTATGCTTGAACCTCATGAAATACAGTGTTAGCCTCTCACCACCCGGCTATCGTGACGTTGTAGCGAGCAACGACATACTGTGCTCTACAACAGAGCTCCTTAAGAAATAAATTTCGAAAATGACAACAACATACGAATATCATGATTGTGAAAATTATTGTTATTCCCTTTACTGATATTTTTAACTGATGAACTGTTCTATGCAAATGGTATGATTTCACCCTATTTCATACTAGTATTTAACTAAAATATTCGTATATTAGTATACGTTTTCACTGCAGGGAAATTACAAAAATTGTGTTTACAATCCATTTTCATAAACATAATGTGAAAACTGCTAATTTTTCAGTCGCCTACAGCGCAGCACATAATATATATAGAAAATATCTTTGAACAGACCTGCATACATATATATATAAGTAAGCGCACAACAGATCTGCATTATAAATACATACCTATGTATGTATATTTGAAATAAACTCATTTTGTGCACATTACAACCACTAATTATTAATTTCTATAACGTAAACGTATGTGTTCTATATGTACATGAATTTGAATTGAATTTATTAATCATACATCTTTAGAAATGTATGTATGCACACACATTACGTGTATTTATTTATTTTATTACAGATAGGTAAAATATTAAAAAATTTAAACTAACATGTTTTGATAATTATATTAATTTTTTTTTTATTATTTGATAGTATGTTTTTTTTAATGCATAGTAAATTCAATACATCAGATTTCGAAATAAAAGAATACAAATAGATTTAAATTTTTTTAAATATAATTTGAATATTTAAATAATTGAAACACTTCTTTATTTGTTAGTAAATTTACTAATAATTTTTTTTATATCTGATGGCTTTTCTTTTAGAACACACGATTTCATTTCATCGATTTTATATTTAAAACACATTTTTATATGATAAGAATTATTTATGAACTGTTATTATTGTTTTAATATAAAATATTAATAGACAATTCAAAAATAAATAATAAATTGAAATGTATAAGTTCGTTTCAATTCAAATACTTTTAATTAAATTTAATTAAAATTAAAATTTTTTTTTAAATTTTATCTGGGCAAGTATATGTAATTACAAAAAAAAACATTTAAAAATTGCTTAAGTACTAAATTCCTCTATAAAGAAACTATTAATTTTTCATTATGAAATATAAGTTTAAATTTTCAACAACAATATTTTATCAATACGATTTGTCGAGTTGTTAACTAACGAATTTTTTTGCTTTCACTAACGATTGGGTGATTACATAACTCAATTATAATGATTTTTGTTAGCTGATATTTCTTTTTTTATTAAAAAGTTAGCATCACAGCTTAACAACATTAAAGAGTTGCAATCGATTACAATGTTAAAAAAAAAAAAATTATGGTTCCACATTCCAAATTGAGCTGGATGACCTTTCGCACTGTAGAGCAGCCCCAAATGAATAAATCGTGCCGTGCCCCTTGGTATTAAGCATTTACCGCCAAAGTCTTGAGATTACGATCACATATCTATGCAAAAAATGCACATATTGAACTATGTTATTCAACAATTAAAAAAGAAATCCTCTTGCCATTTTCACATTAATAGAATGGTATCCATGAAGCTTTGTCTATTCATGATTTTTGGAGCTCATGAATAAGACATGAGTGCAATCGATAGCTCCAATAGTACCTCCAACAAATTGTGAGTTTGAATATGCGAAAATTTCCTTTGTAGTATGCCACTCTATTTGAGTCATAGGAAATCTAACCTCTGGGAAAAACACCAAGCGATTTATATCTTCTGTTACTTTATGTATACATCGGCATGCAGACGACTGGCTCCCGCTGCTCTCTAACAGGAAACTGAGAGCATCCAGTTGCGAAGAATCGTAAAGGGTTTAGAAGCTGGAAGAAATTTAATAAAGTTAATAACTGAAAAACAGTTGAAAGTTGCATTATTTACCTTTTTGTGTGTGTAGATATCGCCGTTATCCTCCTGCCTTTTAGTTGGCTAGCAAGTTGAGAAATAATTTCTTCAACTAAATTATGTTTCACTCATGTTGAAAACTTCTTCCACTTTTCAACAGATATTGTAATTTATTTTCGTTTATTTTTTTTTTTTTTTTTTTTTTTTTTGGTAATTTCCATAATTGTATTGTATTATTTTAACTTCTATACTATTTAGTTCTATCTAACTAAATTATTAAATCTTATATCGATGGCGCTAACAAGTGGAAAATTTTTGTCATTTAACATTAACAACTAATCGTTAAAATTTACACTAAGTATTTTTAATGATCCGAAAATCGTTACAATAGCATACTTAGTTCCAACACTAGAAGTGCAAAATTTGAATAATGAATTGAATTTGGCAGCCACACATATGTGAATATATATGTAAGTAATTTAATTCAAGCGATTAGGTATTTGTTACTGAATATAATGGTACTTGTGTATATGCACATATATATACCTGTACGTAAACTGTATGTGCATAAATGCACGTGGAATTTCGAGAATGCCAAAAGTCGAATTGTAATCGTTTACAGTTTTAAAATATATATTGAGAGTGTAACTATATAATACAAATACATATACATATGTATAATTCAAAAATATGTATAAGCTTTTAAAACACAGTTTATCCTTGTATTTGTATAGAATTTCGCTATGAAAGTTCATAATTTTAATTTGCTGGTTTTAAAAATTATATTTCAATAATATAATGTAGTGGTAATTCATGGGCTTTGTGATTGTGTTTCGTTTACAATTGAAAAAAGTTGGAGAATATGCAATATATCGACACACGGTTAGCGCGAAAGTGGCGAAATTTTATGGTTTCACTCCATTACTTTTGGCAACGAATGTAGGTATATATACCAATACATGTTATATCAAAAAGAGAATACCAAATATTTAAAAGAGAAAATAATTTTGCAACAGAGAAAATTACATTTTGGCTGCTCTAAAATTGAGTTCAATTTATTATTTCAATATCATTGTACACATTGTATTGTAAACCCGTTAAACAATTATTATTTTTTTATTGACATTTCGAAACATTTAGTTATTCGCATTGCAGGATTTATGGAGTCACCTGTTTTTTGAGTTATTTTTTCTAATAGAATAAAATACCAATTTGAATAAAAGTAAATTAAAATAAAATATTATTTTTAGATTTTTCTGAAAACAACGTGGTGAAGTAGGCACTTAATATTTAAATGCATTAGGACTTAATGCAAATAATTATGAAGTATGAAAACAAAATTTAAAACCTAAAACTAAGTGGAGAAATAATGCATTAAAAATTTAATATATTAAAACTTGAATATAATAATTTTTTAATTTTAGTGCACTAGAGAAATACAAATATATTTTCTTTATTATATTATATTAACAATCGTTCTTGTGGATAATTTCAATGCCTTAGTATTTTACGCTTAATGCATTAACAGAAGGCATAAATTGAAGAACTTTCCAATTGGAGTTATACATTTTTTTATCTTAGATTTTTTTAATCTAAACTATGAAATAAACTTAATAAAAACTAAGATTTATTAAATAAGAAATTATGAAAATATTCAAATATTAATAAATTAATAATTTAATAAAAAACGCAAAGAGCCTCAGGTGCTCAACCTCCTTTTATAAATTAGAAAATAGAAAATCTATCCAGTGTACAACGAAATTTTAACATAGTAACCTTAACTAAAATTTATTTGCAATAAACAAATATATTTTCAAAGTTGTTAGATGCAAAATTTTAAATCCAGTGATAAATAAAATTCTGATGCGATTTCAGCGCACAATTTTCTATAATTTAATACAGCAGTAATTGACATAGCAATAGTTATTTTACTAAGTAATACTTCTAAGTTAATTTTATAACAGAAATGCATTAATTTTTGTGTTCAAAAACTATATATTTTTCTTTCCGTTTTCGGAATCTTTAGCATTAACGCATTAAATTTTTACTGTATTTCATTACTCTACTAATTATGATTGATTTTATTTAATATTTATCTTTTTATTTATGGAACAAAATACAATTGTTGTACCGTACTACCCCTATTGTTATTGGCATCGTCGACGTCGTCATCGTTTTTCAATCGAGTCACCGTCTCGTCACGTCGACGCAAAATAGCTGTTGCCGACAAGTGTATAGACGACGGGACTATTTATCGATCAAGTAAAATTCATTTATCATTTTTGCGGCAGCTTTTTCGTTTTTCTCACAATTTCGATTGCCAGATGACAAGTAATGATAGCCATAATAGGGTAGATTTTTTAATATTTTTTTTGCTATATTTCCTTTATCTTTTTATTTTTAAAATAGAAAAATTTATTTTAAATCTGCACAGGTATTTTGTTTAATAGTCTATTATTATTTTTTATTATTTAATAAATATTTAAATTTGCATGCTATAAATTAATAAATTTGAATAATTGTTCTTTATATATCCATTTATCTGCATTATATATGCAATTATTTGTTACTTTTCACATTATAAGAGCATTATATAGGCATGTATACTTTTCAAAAAAATTTATTACGGAAATTTTCATTTCTGTGAAAATAAAGATAATGTAACCCACTGAAATAAAAATTAAAATGTATGTTCGACGGGCATCAGTGAAATGTACGTTGTCCGCCTATTCGCGATAGCTGTCAGGCACTTTATACTCAGTAATTATTTAATATAATATGGAGTTTCATTTACTAGAATTGCTTTTTAATGTGCCTTAATTACTTAATATTGCGCAAAAGTACACAAAGTGCCCAGATGAAATTATATTAATGCTTGTTTGTATGTATATTCATATTATGAAGATATATACTTCATATTTACATAAGCAAATATAACATTGACAATTTCACAATTATAATAATTTTCTTCTTTTTATTCTCTTTCCAGGTAAGTTTCATTCGACAGTCGAGTAGGTTGCTTCAGTTGCTGTAAGGACTCTTATTACATTTGGTTTGTCTTCAAATTGTTTTTAGTTAATGATATTCATGCCAGGAAGTTGAATATTCAAAAGTAATTGATTTTAGCGATGACCTTTGAGCACAAAAGAAAATTTAAGAATTTTCAAAATGTTCATTGTTGGAATCACGATGTTATTAAGATCAACTTCTTTCAATTGTGGCCATAAAAAGTTGGTTATCGTCGATCTATACCGCTCTCCACTGGTAGTAACGGTGCTACCAGCTTCTTTTCGAAAGAAGTATGCACCGATGATCCACCAGACCAAAAACTCATCAAACTGTCAATTAAGGTGAATGTAATGGGTGTTCATCAATAATTTGTAGATTTTCTTCGCACCAGAATCAAAGTTTTGTTTATTTACGGCACCACTCAGATGAAATTGAGTCTCGTCTTAGAAGATGATTTAAAATTGAGTTCATAGAATTCGTTCCTGTAAAAGAAGTCGTGGAAGCCATTTGAATGATGATATATTCAGAACTTAGTTTTATCGATCGTACTTCACATTAAATAAAAAACATTTGAATTTCCTTAACAATTAGTGTGTTTTTTTTAAAGAAATCAAATCAGTCTTATTGAAAAATCCTTTACTTAACATGTGTACATATGTTCATGTTTGTAGGAGACAGTTAGGCGTTTTGGCTGTTTCAAGTTTAATATTCTGTTGTAATTTGTTTTTTTTTCCAGCGCTAGCTTCTGTTTGTTTGTATTCTCAAATCAATATTTGAATGCAACACTCAACTGCCCCAACTTGCAATCAACTTAGAAAACGACATCAACTTTTTTGAGAATTCCGAGCAAATTAATGTTATTTTACAATTCTAACAAAGTTACACAAGAAGCGATATTTTCAAACACATACCACATAACACATATAGAAATACAACGGAAACAAAGTTACAAAATTACGAAGAAGAAGATAAATACATAAAAAAGTAACTTTCCAAAAGCGTCTTACCACAATTGTTCAACAATTACAGTGCAATTCAATTACGAGGATCAAAATATTATCTCGTTTGCAAGCCAACTTTTTTTATGTCTTTCTTTCATTTTGTGCGCACATCCTACCACCACTTCACTTCAACTAAAGTGTGTCACTTCCCAAAAATATTTCCCTCCCCTTCGGCATGTAAACTCGTAGACATTAAAATCCAAATGCCCCAGTGTCATACAAAACAATAATTGTATACCGCCATACCTAAACTGCTTTGTCAGCAAAGCTGACCCATTCATGCCAACATAATGTCATCATTTTTAGTTGGCTAACCGCTAAATGTGACACAACTATTCTCTGCTGTGGTGCAATGCGCTTCACTCACAACTCGTCTGCAGACAGTAGCGGGATTTTCATTAAGGTTTATCAAGCAGCTAATGGGTACAATCGAATAACGGCAGGATAACAAAGCGAAAACATACTGTGCCGACAATGAAAATTGTATGGGAAAATAGTATATTTTTATGTGGGAAAATATAAGAAATGATATCGGAATATATAAATGTGTTTTCGCAATTTTATTAAATATTTAAAAATTTGTATAAAAAATGAGAAATAAAATATATTTAACAAATAAAATTGTTCAGTTAAAATATAAAAAACATAAGTACATATATACATATGTTATATATTAACAACCTAAATTTGAATTTTATCGCAATTATCATCTACTCTCTGTTGTGATATTTATAAACTTATGCTTACCTAAGTTTTTCACAAATTCACAATTTTTTTTTAACAGTTAAATAAATAAATATATTACGTAAAGAAAAATGAAGTAGATACTCGTGTGCGTTTTATTTTATAAATAAAACATTTGTTCTTACGACAGTGGGCTGGCTTCCGGTACCTCTAACATTAATACCTTACTGCCCTATGCATATCGAAGTTCCCTAATTTTTTAAAGACAAAAATATTAGGAAAATTACATTCACTCCACAAATGGCACTTTTTTTTTTTTTGAGGATTATCTCTTTCAAATATTGAACTTGGCTACGACTCAGATGGTCCATCCGTCGAGTTCAATCTTCTATAATTCGTTCGAGCATTTCGACTGGTAACCGGAGAATTACACGCGTGATGTTCTGCTCCAAGGTCTGAATTGATGCGGGATTGTCCGCATAGATTTCAGGCTACATATCTCCACAGGAAAGATATAGCGGTGTGATATCACACGATCCTGGTGGCCAAACGTCCTGCCCAAAACGTCAAATTATCTGCTCAATAAATTAACCTCTCAATAAATCCATTGATTGATGCGATGTATGGGAAGTGACGCCATCTTGTTGAAACCAAATTTCGCGGAGATCACGAGCTTCAATTTTAGGCATCAAATAGTCGATTATTATGGCACGATAATGATTGCTATTGACGATTACGTTCTCAATGGCATCGTTTTTGAAGAAGCATGGACCGATGATCCCACCGGCCCACAAACCACACCGAACCGTTGTTTTTTCTATATGAATTAGCAGCTCTTGAATCAATTCAAGTTGTTCTTCTTACAAAATGCGACATTTTTTCTTGTTTTCATACCCATTGAGCCAGAACTAGGACTCATCGCTGAACAAAATTTGGATCGAAAGCATCGGATCTTTTTGGAACTTTTCAAGAGCCCATAGAGCGAAGCGATGTCGCTTGGGAAGGTCGAGCGGCTTCCGTAGCTGTATCTTTTACGCTTTCAATTTAAGATCTCGACGTTAAATGCGCTAAGACCTTCCATACGTCAGTCCGAGTTGTTGCACACGGCGCCGAATCGATTCTCCACGGTCTTCGTGTACACTCTCAGCTACGGCTGCTATATTTTCTTCACTGCATGCTGGACGTGGTATGTTCTATAATGAATGCTGGGTTTCAAGATGGGTGTTGAGAATAGTATGCTCAGTAGGCCGATTATGTTGACCATAAGTTAAGGGAAGTGCACGAAATACATTCTATACAGAGCGTCAAATGTCGTAACAAAGTTGAATGCTTTGAAAACCTTATTTGGACGTAAGTCTTTCCATGATGAAATGCCAACAATACTAAATAACCATAATGTGACAGCTTGATACGACTCACGCGTGATCTTTCAAAAAAAAAAAAAAAGGCTATTGAAAAAACTACCTCTATTTGTACCATACTTTGCAAGAAAGTTCGGAAGCTAAGGTTTCCACTCGCAATACTCACAAGTAGCGTACTGAACTGTGATGAAAATTATCGGCATATCGTGAATAAATATTGCGCCCCGGAGGTCAAAAGCACAAATTATTTATATTATCATTTTAGACACCAAGAGCACAAAATTTTAGTATGTACCTAAGTAAATTTATAGTAAATATAACATATTTTAGAAACAAACATTATCCTAATACTAAGTAAGAAATTTTAGTCATAAAATAGAAACAAATAATTTTCCTACATTTGAATGTATATTTGATTCTTATCGGAGATTCTCACCGAAAAAGTTATTAAATGAAAATAAATTAAAGTAGTTGAGTTAATTTTAAAACCAATTTTATGTTATTTTTTAATTAAGATTCAAATAAATATGCCTTGAACATTTTTAAATATTTCTTGGGCTATGTCCACCTGAATCTGCTCTTAAACCATATCCAATTTAATTAAAATTTACATAGCGTACCAATGATAAAATGATAATAGTAAGGAACGTAATTAAACAAGGAGGAAAAGCATCGAATAGATAGTTAGAAGAATGCAAATCCTTTTGCATTAGTAACACAAGCATACACGTATGAACTGATCGAAATGAGAGCTATTTAAAGATTTAACTATTCAATAAGGACATTAGGTTGAATCAAAAATAGCATACCTAACAATTTTGTTTGAATTCTGTTTAGGTATATCATATTTCACTAATTGGGTATAATTATTACTAATTAGTAATGATTGATTGTGATAAAAATAATAATTAAAATCCTAATTAAATCTCATGAAAAAAATTGTTATATACCAATAAATAATTAACACTAAATAAATTAATTCAGATTTTACTTGGACATTTTATATATTTTATAAAAAATTTTGTTATAAAAATGTGTCAAAACATATTATTTTCTTTCAATACGCACTTGCGTAATTTTTTCTCAAGACAGTCCATGTATGTGAGTCTATATCCTGCCAGTATCTGCTGAATGTTTTAAGTAGTTCGTTATGCAAGTGTTTATACATATCTACGTATCATACATATCCACGTTTTTTTATATCCACAAATTTATTTTAAGAAAACTAGACTAATAAGCACACTAAAATAGTTTTTCCAAACCATTTGTCGAAAAAAACTTAAATTTTATACGAATACTCTATTAATCGCACATAAATGGGTTCAAAAAGCACATATAAGTCATTGTGCTAACAGGAATATCCACTTTTTTTACTTTTAATGTACATAAAATGGCATTAACATTGGTCCGAAATACCTAAGTATCAATTTGATAAGAGTTGGTCACACCAAGATTTATGAGATTTGAAATATTGTGCTATAAATCCGTTAAAAAAGCATCTGAGCATGAAATTTGGTATTCTACGCACATATAATTGATTGTGAATTACTACTGAAATTCCTGGAAATGGGATGACTATTACATATTGCTATATACACCGATTTGTCCAGATATGAGGCTTCAGTTAAAACTTCGGCAAAATGCAAGTTCTACAAATATGAAACCAAACTAATATTGATACTGATAATCCAAATCGAATTTTATAATTTACAATAAATTTAAAGGTTACTCCGGTATGGCAGGTTTTGTAATTTTTTTTTTTTTTTGGAATTGGGCGTTTTCATTTATGTATTGTTTTTATTTTGTCTTTGAGTTTTTTACATAATTCCTGCTTATGTCACCACATAAACGCATATCTAGGCGAACATGTAAATGTCATTTCTAATTATTTCAATTTTCTATTTTATTAATTTTTTTCTTGCATAAACTATTTATTGAAATACGTGCACAGCAATACATTCCTTACATTTAAATTAATTTTAACATAGGCACTTACAGATTTTCTTATGTACATAAATGTATATATTTGTCTCAGTGAGTCTTTTAAATGTTGTCGGGCAGATTTCAATTAGTAAAACGTGTATATACATATGTATGTAAGCAGGTACTTAACATTGTATATATATATTTATCCACATGAAGAGTATCGCAAAAACCAACGAATTTTTTCCATTTTCACCTTTTGGTAGTTGCTGAACGCAACGCAACGCAGTTCAGTGGTTGGGGGCCCCCTACTTGGTGGCCTTCGTCTGCTTTGTGCTTTAATTTGGCTCTTACCTGTTTATTCCCTTTTGCAATTTCCTCAAATAAGAATTGGGTTAGCAAATAAGAATTGGTTAGCATTTTACTTATCCATTGCATTACTGCTGGTTGCTGTTGAAACCAATTCATATGTGGACGTGTGCTTGCTTGTGGAGGGCGTGGATAATTCGAAGTTGGCTGGTTGGGGTAAATTTTCGCATTTAACACCACAATGCACGCAATTAGAGTGGAAAAACAAGTATTTAGTATGTATGAGAGTAAGTGTGAATATGTTAGAAGAAATGTGTATAAATGAATTTAATGCCAATTTTAAATAATAAATTCATAATTTACTTTCATATAGAATAACATTTTATTTTATCTAATTTAAATTTTTTTTTGTGTTTTACTTTATTTTATATTATTTTATTTTAATGCTTTTATTTATTTTAATCTTTTTATTTTAGTAATTTTATTTCAAATTATTTTGTTTGGATATTACGTTAACGGACAATTTTTTTAACTCTGACTGAGCTGAGTATTCTATAGCCGCAACAAAATTTTGACAGAATTTTTGAAAATAATTTCCACTCTTCAAATAATGTAAGTTTTTCTCTAATTGAGTCTGTTTCAATTGCGGACAAAAAACGGATCATGGTTGTCGAATGAAATCGAGTTCTATATCAATTTCACTTTCATTTATAAGTAAACAAATACATGGCTTATTCTGATTGCTATTCTTTCTGGCTGTTATTTCTGTCTGCCGCCTCAGAGCGGACGATACATATTTATGAGGAGTTTTTATTTTATGCCGGAAATACACTCGGAGGGCTTGACATTTCATGCCGAGGAGTGACCGGAAAGAAAAATTAGTTTTCTAAAATTTTGGATGTTGCTCGAATCTGGACTCGAATTCAGGCTTTCCGAATGATAGCACGCTATTCTAACCATTCAGCTATTGCAAACGCCATTTTATACCTCTGAAAATATTGCAATTTACTGGTGGCTAAATTGACGAACAGAGGTTCAAAAATAATTATTTTTTGTTTATTTCAAAGCTAAAAATTTTACGTTTTATATCCATTCAAGCTCGTTCAATTTGTGGTGTCGGTTTGATGGGCTATTGTGGCTGCCACAGAAAATACGCCAAGTAGATAATTTTGTTGTCAAACGATATTCTGTATTTAAATTAAATGTGGTATCCAACTAAATACTTGCATGTTGTGTATATATGTAGATTATATTTATTTATATTCTAAGAAATACAAAATGCATATTTAATTAGAAATATATATATCTGCATACATATTTAAGTAATTCCATTAAGTTTATTATAAGAAAAGCTCAAATTTATAAACCAAATATAAACCAAAAGTTCAAAAAATCGCAATTATATTGCTTCAAAACAAATAGCTTAATCACCCACATGTAGGTGCTTAAATGCTTAGAGTACAATTTAAAGTATCAACATTTATATATATTATCTACAAATGTATATAAATTTAAAACCTCTCAAGCAGAGAAATAGATCCGGATCAAAGATTTTCTATAAGTATTTGTAAGAATTTTATAAGTATTTTTAGAATTTTGATTTATAGCTATAATAAATAGCCAAAATATATTGCGTTATATAAGATAAACTAAGTCCGGTTCAATTTCGGATGAAGAAATTTAAATATATATATGTTTTAATGATTTGAGTTATTTCAGTTATAATATAACTGAAAAAAGTATATATGTAGAGAAACACTTGTATTTATTAAAATAAAAATATAAATTTAAACATCGTAAACTGTATAAACAACAATTACAACCAAGAAATCCTATCTGGAAATAAATAAAAATGTTTTAAGCGTATCTTCAGACATTTGCAAATATTTATTGAAACTACGCGGTTTCGTGAGCAACTGTACGTAAATTTGTAGTTAATTTGTTTTAATTACCTGCCAGTTGTTGGAGTTTTTAATAAATTATTATTTTTTCTTTATAGAGCTTCAATTATTTTATTGCTATTAATTAGCTTATTGAGCCGCTGTGAAAAGCGATTATATCACACACCACTTATTGCTTTTTACAGAGTAACAATAATCATAAATAAATACTTCTTGTTAATATTTGATTCCTTTGAATAGTATCCCTATAAAATTTATGCCTATTTGATTAAGATATTTATTGAAGGACTGAGTTTATTAAAAAACTACTTCTTCTTCCACATAAATTAATTGTTTGGCATATATTCAGCTATGAACGGAAAAAAATAAATGCATATGTACACCTCAATATAACCATATCTACGAGTGTCAAGTTTGTACATATAGTTTATTTTTTTTTTGTCACATAATTTAACTGACAAAATGAGGAAAGGAAAAAAAAGCAAAAATAATACCGAAAGTAATATAAAATAAATCGAAATCGAAAAGTAATAAAAGTTAAGCCTAATTTCCATAAGAACCTCTATTGTTGTTATTGTTATTATTGTGTTGTTATTTTTTTATTGCCATAGAAGTGCCAAAAGCACATAATGACACATTCATATAAATGATTCCGCATTAATCTGAGCCTGTCGGATATATCTCATTCAAGTGAACTTGAATGAATATGTATCGATATATAGGCCCACATGCAGAGATATAAGTACATATAAGTGATTACTTAGTAACATACATATATATTTTCCATGAATTGAATATCATAAGCATTTTTTGTACATAATCGTGTACAATTTTCCCTTACTTAAATGACAAAGGAAGGAACTCTATAAATGACTTAGTGGCATTTGATTATAAGTATATAAGTATTATAACATATGCAGGAGGCTTGTTTACTCACTTTGAAGCAAAAGTTGGTAAGAAAATAATGACAGTATATACAGATGAAAGAACTAGACAAAAGAACTCAACATAAAATTACGGAAAAAAACTAAAATGTTTAAAATGCAACATTTTTACGCAAATATATACTTTTTTAACACTCGATTGAAAATAGTTTTAATAAGAAAATAAAAATAAAAACATTAGTATTTCAAATCTTTACCTAAGGAAAAGCAGAAAGAAATTTAAATTACATATAATTTTCTACTAAAAGTAATCTAATATTACTGAATGGAAATCCGTTATTTTAAATAGCAAAGATAAGCAACGTACAAAAATTTTCTTATCTGCTAATGCCATGCTTTAATATTTATATAAAAAATTAATGCTATTAGATATCATACAATATTTAAGCACTTCTTTTTTATCTGCGCAGAAATTGGCACATCACTTAAATTTCTCAAGCGGCACCCTTTTCATGACCTCGAAGGACAATTTGTTAATATTATAAGTAAACCATCATGGTCCAATTAACATTGTTATGTCCTAGGGCTGGACCTTCTAATCCACCTCTACATAATACCGAGTACTCCATGGAATATCTAAAGGCGATTCATTTTTGGAATATATGCTAAAAATTACATTCTAACATGCTTTTTAGTTTCTAATAACCTTTGCTTAGGTGAAAAGTTAGTAAAAGATAATAAACATATAAATTTATATTAATATTAATAGAGATTATTGTTAATAAATATATAATATCTATTATTTTGGATATTTGTTCTACGTATTTTCATTGAACTAATAATAAATTCTGCACCTCTTTTGTGTACCACCAAAGCTTAACAGCGAAACGAAACTAACTCAGTTTCATTCCACACATTTTTTATACGAGTATATAACTTATTACGCAATTGTAACTTCGTAGACTGATTGGTGATCGGTGTAACACGAAGAATGGTCGTACCGCTATGAGCTGATATATAAACTTGAGTTGGTCCAATAGATTGCACAGAGAAGTATATTTATAGGTACTTCAATAGACCATATGGTCCACAAATATTTTCAGGGTTTTTGTATACAAGTATGTATCGTAGCAGCGATATCTAGCCGTAGTGAGGTTTGAATAGTGGAAGAAGTAGAACTTTACCGACTGATCCTCATCTATATCCCTACAACTGCACCAAGAGTTATTAGAGATGTTAGTCATTCTCCTAATGTGAGACCTCATCCTTGTAACACTGATAGAGGCTTAGAAGGAATATTGTCTCCGGCGGATCAAGTATTTTTCCGAGTAAAAATGTATATCGTTTGCCTTTCAGTTTCCTTTCTATCTAAGTTTTCGGATTGAGAGTTCACTTTGAAAGAGTATCGCCCGCCAAACTGCAACTTTGTAGACAAGGTGGGTTTTATTATTGCCTGGTATAGTATGGTCACAATATAACCATATTTTTTCTACTCATTTCTACTGCATTCCGATTCCAGGTTAGTTCGCAATTTAGGATTACATTATTTGCGCAATATACCCGGAAATAAAACAAGATTATTTTTATATATATATTTTATATTATATATATACCGCAAAAGACAAATAAATATGTAAATTATTGAAGTAAGAGTTACAGTTATGTGTATCATTTAGCAATGAGCAGTGATTACTAATTATTTTCGTACAAAAATTAAACAGTTCAAACTAGTTAACATTTATTCTGCAACAGAGGGATATACAGTTTCTTCAAACTACTTGAGAGATTAGAAATTTTAAACTACTGATAATGACGCAAAAAGTAATCTAAAATATTCATGCAAATATTATGCAGATTAGTTAAGCATAATTTTTAGTTTAGATAAATCTTTTTATCTACATATATTCAAACTAAAGAAGGCTTCACTTTTTCACAGGACAGTGTTGTAATCCTATAGCTCAGAAAGTAGCAAATCAATAGATTCATTTAGTGCCTTTGAGCATAAATTAGCATTATAAAGGCTGTATAAATTGTTACTGATTGATTTCTTATTGTTAGATACACCTTTGTATGTATGTACGAATGTATATGTATATCGTAGAAAGAGGGAATAACTCAAAATCTAAAGTTCCAAAAAGTACTGCAAATATATGTATATATATATATATGTATATATATATATATATATATGTGTGCTTGTAGCTAAACGAACGAATTGATTGGCTAAACGTGATTTTAATGCACAAACGTGCAACATTCCAGAGTCACCATATTACATTGTATGCATATTAATATAAAAATACCTACATGTGCTTATATATAGCTTGCAAAAAAATACAACGGCATGGATTAAATCCGCAAATGAAGCATGTCACGAACGTTTTGAATAAAGCATAGCGGATTTTGCTGCAACATTTATAACTAAGTTGTGATAATGGGTACTTGTGGCGGATTTTAGCTCAGCTCAATTCCAATTTACATGCACATATAGGGTGATGGAAATTTACGAGTAGAATAATATGGGAAATTTATATTAAAAATGTACCGAAATAATTGAACTTTGTTGTCATTCCTAATTTCTACTTCAATATTGCTTAAGATCTTTTCTTTATAAACTTTTTAACCAACATTTCTTTCACTTTTCAAAATTCTTGCATATAGTTTAAATTGTGTAACAATTTTTCAGCTATAATTAGTATCACAATTATTTTTTAATTCTAATTTTTCTAGTTTTTTCTTTAATGTTGTTACATTTTTCTACTTATATTTTGGGATCAAGGCTTTTACTACTATTTTCTCTTCTGCTATATTTTCCACAATTAACCATTTGTTATTATATTCGTAGCTCCATTTATGTATTACATTTAACTATTAGTTAAGACTTACTTATTCTGCAAAATGCATTACCGCGGATATTAAAAAATTTAAAATTATGCCAAAAAACCAAGAAAACTTCAATAAAAATGAATTCCAATACTGTGTATTGTGTACAAAAAATGGGCTGCAATACCGCGTATACTTTAGCTTTGATTTTTTATTGATCTGTACAAAATTTATGAAAAAATGCCAATGAGTTTTCTCAGTCAATTCTGTTAAGAAATGTATTTGTTCTGTTTTATTTCTGGGAACTTCAAACCAAAAACATGTCGAGGAAACTTCTGTTGGTCTCAAAAAAAAAATGGCCGAAAATGTATTATCCTAATTGAACTTACAAATTCTGCAAGGACAAATGTAAAGAGATAAAGTTGTTAAAAGCATGTGTTCTGAAATATTCGTAAGAAATAAAATAAATAAAATAAGGAAAAAAATAAATAAACTTCATATACTTAAAAAATCGCAACAGTCTTGCTAAAAAATAGTTTTTCGTTGTCATATAAAATTTAACGAGCGTCATATACGCGGTATTTCACACTAAGCCACGATATACATACAAGTATATATATGAGGATTTCACAGTGTCACCCTTTATTAAATATATGTAAATACTTTAGACTCATATGTATATTTATATTTGAATGTGTATGAGTTGGTGTATTCAACTTCTTTATGTAAATTTCGTTGAAAGTTTTTGGCGATTTTCGTTGAACTGAAACGACAACGGAATTTTAATTTGCACTCAAATACATCGAAACATCGAGTTACTATCCAATACAAATTTTTTACTAACGTATGCTACACACATTCATTTACAAGAACCAACACATAGAGGGGATTATATGTTTGGTAAGTGATGTTGGCGTCTAAAGTCAATCGTTTTGGCAAGTTCTTTTTTTTTTTGATATATCTGAAAGACTGAATTATGCATTTTTATTCCATATTAACTTCTCTTATGAATTCTCTCTCTGTTTCTTTGAAAATTATCTTAATTGCTTTGGAGAAATTGAAGTATGTAATTGACGTATGCATGTAGGTTGGGTTGGTAGCTCCCAATATTTTTCGGAGAACCTATAGTTATTCGAGCAGAATTAGCTTTTTATCTTAGTGCAAGACTAGTGTAGGAGGAAGAATTTCTGGTATTTATTCAAATTTGTATTTAATAAATATCTTACTTTGTGCTTATAGGATATAAACAAAAATTATGAGGGAAATGTAAAACAAATAACAAAACATTTTAGAAACTTCTTTGGTATACAGTCGGGCTAAAAAAATTTATTTCTTTGAAAACAAATTAAACTACATATTATTATTACAAAATAAAAGTTTTCTTTATAAATTTCTTAAAATGTTGTATAAATTCAAAGAATGAGAAAATAAATATTCCACAAACAACAATTTAAGGTAAATATTTCATATACATATGCATATGTATGCAAATTAATACTTATATACGTAATACGTAGTAAAATTAAAATATATTTTTATCAGAATTTTAATAGAATTTTCACTTGTGGAAATTAGTTTTTTGAAGAATTAAAGAAAAGTCAAAAGCTTTTTACAGAACAGTGAGAAAAATCTTTTCAACTTGCACACATAATCGCATACGCAATTTTCGTTGATAAAACTTTGTAATTTAAATTTAAATTACATTGCAAGTTGTGATGAAATTAACATACAAAGAAGAGAAAAAACTAAGAATAAAAGTAAAAAATAAAAATTTATAAAGCAAAAAATCAGCAATGATACAATTTTTTTTCGGGCAGCAACGTTGTGGCGATCTAATTAATTTAAAAGAAAATCTGCCTTTCGTTGACTTTAATTAATTCCTTCATTGTAGTTGTTTTACTTATTCTTTTAGTCCTTAAGATTTGTATATATATTTCATGAATCTGTTTTAGTGTCATAAATTAAAATGTTTCTGATTTTTGCCTGTTGAGTGATAAAAATCATTTTCTTGTTTCAACATTTCCTTAAACGAAAAACGTGGATAAAACTTATTGTTATATACACACGGGCACATAAATACAAAGAAAAATATCCTCATATTTTCTTCATAAAATATTTAATATTTTACAATGAAGGCAGTAAATTTGCATTTGAATAAGTAATGAAATCTGCTCAGCCGACAATACAATGCTTTTTATATCGAATATAATATACATATGATGTGCTCCTTCCATTTTTTTTAAGTGAAAGCAATATAAAATATATCACAACTAATGAATTATACAATTTCATGTTGATAGCACGCAATAATATTTATTTAAAAATATAAAATAATAATATTAACTAAAATATCTGTGGGTATTTTTGTTGAAAGGTCTCTTTTAGTAATATAAAGTTACACCATTTTGACACATTTTAAATAGAAAAAAAATAAGTGAATCTAAATCAATATTAAAAATACTATTTAACTAAATAAACATTAACTTCTAGTTTTTTCTATCTCGAATCTAGATGTCCCACGCGACAGCAAAAATAAACTTCCTAGTAAAGAGTGAAATGTATAAGGAAATATCACTACTGATGAGAAAATTAGTCCCATACGACATCGCTTTTTATAAATATTTGTATTTTAAAGATCTTGCTCAACAAAAAGCTAAATTATATTAAATATTAAAATAAGGAGTGAACATTTTATAAGCTGATATAAATTTTTTTCTAAGACTAGTGGTTATACAAGCATGTTATTTGTGGAAAAATTGATCTTATAGTTGCCCGATTTTATTATTTTCAAAAGTAATATTCTAATGATTTTATGTGACTTTAATAATGAGAAATATTCTACAAAAGAGCAAAAGAAATAAAATAAGCAACTTAATAGAATGGTCAATATAAATATTAATTCCGATTTGAATAGCAATTGTTGGTTCTTTTCGTGATTAGAACGTTCCTTTGTGAAAAACTTATTCAAAATCTGCCTTTGTAATAACCTTTCATTGCATAGTCCTACATTGGAGCTATCGTTGACTGAGAAACCATAAACTCCAAAGTCGTGCTGAACATATTATCTACTATTTGGAACTACGGGGTAGATGAACTTGTTAAGAGAGATGCGACTAAGCAAATACTTCCAGATAAAGAACACATTAGCACGCTTCTCGTCCTACGCAATACGCTCGTCAAAAAATTCATAAAAACATGCCATGTCAAGGTGGTAGCGGAACATTTGTTGTCAAAGTTCCAGAAAAACTTGTGCGAAAAAAGTACAATACCTTAAGTTCTCTAAAAATTGACATTTCAAAGGTGATTGGGATCAATACAGCACCCCGTTCCTTTATTAGATAGGCTGTGGCCCCTTTAAGAAGATTCTTCAGTAGCTATAAATATGATAAATTAGAAGAGACTATTTTTGATCTGTTATCTAAAGCCTGGGCTCGAGTCCAGGTTCAAGCAACATCCAAATTTATTGAAAATTCATTTTTCTAATTGCGGTCGACCCTTGGTAAGAAATTTCAATCCCTCCGATTTCTGAGACTTCATTAAAATCCGACATCCATTCGGAGGAGGCCTAGTATAAATTTTATGTCCATTCTTTTCTTGGTAAAACCATCAAGAGAGAGTCCAAGAAAAGCAATGTATCATAAAGTAAAGTTATTCTTCCTGGTGTCACAATGAGTATATGTTGATTTGTATGTAGCGATGTTCCCAAATCCGCAACCATTTCAATGACTTTATAAAATCTACTCATCGTCAGCAGCATTTGCTAAAACAATTTATTTGATTCCTGAGCGATAGCGAGATTGTTTAGAATCAAATAGCCAAAGCAACATAAATGAATTAAATATCCATTGATGTGGCGGACTTAACATAATATCCCCGGTGTGTATATAAGAGCTACAAAATAGGCAAGCAACAACTGTAACAAAATGTAAAAAAAAATATGAAGTACGCTTACGGCACTGTATACATCTCTCCTTTTTTATTTATTTCATTCCCCTGTCTTTTAGCGTTACTTATTCATGCGCAAAAAGTCGCCAGCAGTTCGTGATGTGATGAGCCATTGTCTATGCGTTTTGCTCATGTTTGGTGGCTAACTGGTCAGCAGGCTTTTGGGCTCATTACGCGCGCCACTAAGTGCTCATTGCTTGTCTATTGTGGCCTCTAGATTGACTCTTTATGGCTTCTAGCTGGTAGTTAATTTTAGTTTGTCCTCGGTTGTTCGCGTTTTAATTGCAGTCGACCGACTAACCAGCTGGTAAGCTGCTGGATGGGGTCATTATCCTGTTAAAATGTTGAATCTTTCCCTTTATTGTCTACATATTTCTCCTTGCGTCGCTATCTTCATATATTTTATCTTTGGCGACATGGTGTCACTTGGTGGCTTAATTTGTGCTGAGCATATATGTTTTTACCATTGTCGCTTTCATCCTTCTCACTTTTTTCCACATTTTCGTACCGATTCATTTAGGCTTGTACAGGACGTAAAGGAGTTATCATAAATTTTATTAGCAACGACCAAAGTCAATTGTAAATTGTAGCTTACGAAGGCGAACAAGTTAGAATGGGATAACTAAGAGCTGAGGAGTTAGTGAGCAAATAAATAAATTGTTATCCTTCTTCCACCTCATCGTCATTGTAGCGAACTTGATTGCAGTCAAATTTGTTTGTCTGTGGTCCCTTCAAACATAAATTAACCTTTCATTTTGAGTTTCATTAAAATTTTTTAATGAGACTTATTTTCTTAAGCTATTAAGTTGTCGTAAGGATATTTCCAGCAGAGTTTAGGTCTTCCTCTTCCTCTGATTTCACTAGCCAATACTGCTCGAATAATTTCAAAGCTGTAATATTTTTCATTATTTTATTTTTATTTTTGAGAAAACATTTTCAAAAATTATGGCGCTATGACCTAGACATTTACAACATTCATTGTTCTATCGACTATTTTATTTACCGTCACGTATACTTAGAGAACAATACATCTTCGGCAAAATTTTAATCTTAAATCATTTCATCGGATGTAGTGAATAGATCACATGTTTATGTATGCAAAAGTTGAAGCAAATGAGCCTTAAAGCCAATTTTTTCTGGCAGGTTTTAAACCTATTACAACAGATATGTTGCTTAAATTTCCTATGATAAAAATTTACTGCTTATTCAAATTTAATTTAATTTTGGCTTAAATTTTTGTGTTAATTTCTTTGATAAACTGGATGCATCGAAAAAAAGCCGTGTGTTGGCCGCCCGCAGAAGCTAACTTAAAGAGACACCTGCTTTATTCTGAAGGAAGTGAATGATGATTCTAAAGTTACTGCTCAAAAATTAATCGAAAACAACGCAAACTGATCAAGAAAGTGTGTCCATTTAACAATAATTCGAAGAGTTCTGAATGATAACAAGGTTTTTATTTCAGAAAAAAATTGGTAAACTTCGTTTAGACTTCCCTAAAGCACATTTAGATAAGGGAATGAATTTTTGGCAAAAAGTCTTGTTTACAGACAAATCGAAGTTCAATAATTTGGCAGCCATGGAAGAGCAAAAATTTGGAGAAAAGAAAACACTGCACTCCAAAAATATAGTGCCAACAGCGAAGCATGGTGGCGGCAACGTAATAGTTTGAAATATAAGACATTGTCGGAAGCTATGCTGAGGCCTTCGGTGGACAGTTAGGAGCTTGGCGCAGGTTGGATCTTTCAACAAGATAACGATCCAAAACACACGACCAATGTTGTTAAGGATTGGTTGCTTTATGATGTTCCAAGCAACTTCACACACCACCTCAAAGCCCAACTTTGAATGTTATTAAACATGTCTGGAAGATTTTGAGCGAAAAATTAGTAAAAAACAGATTTCCAGCCCAGTATTACTCAAAGAACGTCTTATGGAAGCTTGTGACAGTATTACTCCCTCAGAACTGAGAAATTTAGTAGTTTCGGTGGACCAACTAAGTACTAAAAAGATCAGCTTATCTGATATTAATCAAAGTTTTAAGATAAGTTATGTATGTACTGTTTGTAGGCTTTTGTCATTGTTGGATTTACGATTTTTTTGTCATAGCTTTTCTCTTTTATGTGAAAAAATTATTTTTGTTGGTTTCTTATGATAAGGTGATAAAATAATTGAAATAAACTGTGTCGTTAAATTTTACAATAAACCTTTTGGATTTTCAATTCAACGAACACAGTATGTGTTTGTAAACTTTTGTCCGCCACTGTATTTCAATGCTTAAATGTATAATTCCCGGCAGGGAAGAAAGTGTTATATAAGAAAAGCAAAATGATAATATTTGCGAAGAAAATTAACTCAAACTTAAACAGAAAGTTAATTAGAATTCCTCAAAATGTAAACAAGTGTACGTGTAATCCTAAAAAAATAAAAATGTAAGCACAAAACACAATAAGGAGTGGGAAGTAAGAATAAGTAGTTTGACATACTTTGTTTATATAAATTGGAGCGGGGAAGTTAGGGCAGATAAACAAGAAAAAAGCATAATTCGAAATAGTAATTTTGTTTGATTTTGTGTTTTTCTTTGTTGGCGCAACAAGCTAAATGAAAAGAGTCAACATAGTTGTTTTTATTTTGTGGTAATTGTATTTTAAATAGTATATATGTAAATATGCGGGTTTGTCACAATATGTGTGTCGGTATTTGAAGCGCTTCCCTGCCAACCGGCACTGGGTAAAAAACTAGATAATTTGAACAAGCATTTGCTGAATAGTGGATAAAAAACTGGGGAACAGCATAGGCATTTTATTAAAGAGAGTGCAGATTTTACCCACTTTTTCCGTGTACATGTGATCTTGCTGTCCTGTTTCACCCATTCAGTTTAGCCCATAAAGAAACCACATAACTGTCCTTTTCTAATTTCTCTCGTCAGATGGACACAGGGTTGCATCTTTTTTAAAAGGCGAATTCATACTTACATATAATTCGCTTTCATATTTGTTTGCTATTTTAAAAAAAAATTATTTATAAATTTATTTATTTTAAAAATATGATTACATATATTTAAATATCTAATTAACAATTATATATTTTAATCCATTTATATCTAAAATTTTACAATTTATTATTATAACAAATTATTTGTATTAAAAAATTACAATATCGAAATTTTAAATTAACTTAAATTCTAAATTCCGCAAACATAACCTGAAAATATAAAAAAATGAGATATTAGAAAATAATGTAACATTAAAAAATCATAAAATAATAATAATAGAAATTAAGAATTTAGTTACAGCGTAAAATTTGGTTATAGGAATTTGAAAACTGAAAAACTTTTTAAGAAAAAGTTTTTACAATTTTACAATTTCATAACCAAAAGAAAGATAATCGTATTATCTTTACTTTGATATATATTAAAATTTATTTCAACACTGAAAAAAGGAGTGTATTATACCAAGAAACTTGCACTTTTTAGTTTAAATTTACTTACACAGTGCATTTATTTACCTGGAAATAAATTTAGTAATTATGAATAGCAGCGGCTTTTGTTTAAAATTACTCAAAATATTTGGAGTTTCTTTCCAAAATAAGTGTAATTGATGTGTATTTCATTGATAGTTGCTGTGCTTTAAAAAAAATGGCTCTGGGCCAGACCAACATCGATTTTGACTTGCATAGTATATTCACGCAACATTATATAATTTGCTTGCATGTTTATTGTTATTTTAAAGATTATTTCACGAAGCACGATAAAGCCAAGCATTTGTAGTTTGTCTGTTGGCAATATACGGGAGGACTTCCTGTGCATATATGTATATGAAAAAGTACAACTTTAAACATTAATAACTTTTCAACTGTTTTGAAAAAAATGCACATCATATTATTTAAACAAAAGCCACTGTTCTCATTGTCACCGTCACATAATAATAATTTTGAAAAACAACTACTCACTGTATATGCGTAATTGAAAATCCTCGAATTCTGCGGTAAGCAAATCTGCAATGAAAGAAAAATTGTATATGAGCATAAATTATTGCCATTAAGATCACAGTTGTTATAATAATACTTCCTTTTGTTTGCTTCTCTATGGATTTGGAATGCCTGGGAAATCTGAAATGAAAATGATATTAATAATTTAAATAATTTTAATAATTTCGTTTAATTTCTTGCTTACTTCAGCACAGCACAATGGTATGTATTCGTTTGAAGTGATACCATTTCATGCGAATTTTCAAGATGGTTGTGATCATTGCCACTCACGCATCGAAAATGCACCAAAATTATTACATATTTGCTCCTAAAAATATACAGACTGTGACGGAAATCCCAAATACGAAGGACAGGCATAAGAAGTGGCAGTAAGATGAAAATTACCCTTACCAAGGACAAACAAAAGGGTACACAGTGTAAAGAAAATTCCACGTCGTTAAGGATAAACCAAGTAGCTGCAGCAACCGCAGGCAAACGAATAATCAGCCTATCCTTAAGCACGTGAACAGAATGTTTTGGTCATCCTCAGTCGCTATGTTCTTGATTCACGCTCTAGATAATTGCAGTTATGGGCTTTTCTCTTTTATCTGACATTCGCTTCGCATATCCGCCACAATATGCAATTTTGCATTTAAAATAGTAAGTTTATTTGGATTTGTGAGATTCATATAATATTACATACACAATTATATGAAACTAAGACGAGAAAATTCGATTTTAAAATACTGCAATTATTTGTAGAAAAATTCTTCAGTTTTTTGCTAGAGTAATTAAGAAACAGTGATAAGTCTTTAAAATTTTGTATCAACAGATGTTTACTAAATACACCATATTAAAAATTAAATCGGTACATGATAGTTCGAACGGCAACCATGACTGTGAGAATGAATTCGCCTCATGTGAGAACTTTGAAAAATCCTATGTTTATTCTTTGCTTTCTCTAACACGCGCAGGTCCTAATAGAATACAAATTATTATTAGATTCGCTGTTCTAGCAAGACTAAGTTAAGGAAATTTATTTCTCTATTCGATCACAAAATTTTTAAATGTGTTCCTGAGAAGATAAAAATGTGTGAATGTGTGGGTGAAAGTGGTTAGTCGTGGTTGGAAGGGTTGTCATTTGACAAATTGTATTGCCGACATGTTTACGTATTTATGCTCACTTGACGGTGTAAAAGGGAAGTTGCATATATATTGAACGCTGTACCCAATTGTTAATACAAATAAATCATATGACATGATAATTTCAAAAAATCCATATAACTACATATACGCAGATATGCAAATGTGTGTAGCTATGTCAGTTGTGCTTTTAAATATCGTGCGCAATATTATTTAATTTTATATATATAGATAACATACATATATAAGTTTTTACGTATCTGTGCAGAAATTTAGTAGAGAGCAGGTTTAGTGTGCATATAAGTGTTAATTATTGGGTACATGCAACTTTTTTTGCACATTTTGCCACAGAATGATGCCACGAGCATGTCACAAAAACAGCTATATATACGAACATATATAAGCCAAAGTTAAAATAATAATAAAATAAAGTCCAATTAAAATCCAACAATCAGTTAAGCAAATTGTTTTCATACATGATGGAAATTGCGTTTTTCCGTCATTGGCCTGAATTCCGAATTCGAATGAGAGACGCCTACAGCAATGGATGTACTATGGCCGGGTTTTGGAGTTTGGGCGTTTTGATTTTAATTTTTTATTTTTGCTATCGTTTTTATTTAATTTTTTGTTTCCAAGAATTTAAAAATTGTTTTATTGTATTACTCAGTACGCTTTTCAGCCAGTCATTATTTGCCAAATATGCGCACATAAAAACGAAATATAATTAAAATAAATTTTATAAATATGGGAAATTTTATTGAACTCAAGACACAGTGGCATTTAATATGAATTTGAAGTGAACAAAATACAAAAAGAGAATAATTGAGAACTCTTTCCCATGGACTTAGTTGTTAGATTTTTATTTTAGTATGATACAGAGTAGTCAAATTGAAGTGCATATCTAACATTTTTTAACAATTAAAATTCAATAAATTTAAAAAAGACAATTTCTTCATAAAAAATCATGCAAATATGATTAAGTCTATGGAAAACATTTTCTTTTTACAAAAAGAGAGACCTAAAACGGCTGTTCTGTTCTTACGATATCAGAATAATATATAAGGACAGGAAAAAATAAATTAATTGTGGAGATATACAGATTAATTAATGAAGATTTCATATATCAGAATAATATCAACTTAAATTTTCTTCAGTAGTCAACAGAAATTTAATGTGCATTTTGAAACTTTTTAAATGTTTTTTCTTTAATCTGCTTCACCATTTTGCAAAATAGATTTCCGACTTCTGAATTACAGTTTTTTTAAAGCAACGCTTTACAAAATCACTTCCCTGAATACTATTGGTTTTCTACTATAAAGCTCATCTTATGTTTTTAAAATTAAACTAAACTGTATTAAAATCCCTTTGATATTTCCTTAATTCAATTCAAATCTAATCTTTCAAAATTCCTTATGTTTTTTAAATCTCCGTTGGAAGTAATACTGTATATCATTATAATATTAGAATTTTTTTTAACCACTTTCATAAGTGATCAATTATATTATTTCTACTTGTCTTTGTTCTTCACATAATTAATGAAGGTTTTTTTTCGATTTTTTCGGAGGATAAAAAATTCTGCGCTCGAAGAGCAAACGACTGGGTCAACTCATTTTTTTAAAAGGAGGGAAGCAAATGGTAGTCTAATGGTAGAATCTGGCATCAGGTCCAAATGGAGATCTGTTACTTTTCTGAGAAGTGTGAGTTCTGACGTGATAATGGTGGAACATCACACCTTTTTAATTAACCAATTGATTTTTTTAGTTCACGATGGTAGATATTCGAATCAATAGTTTTATTTTAACACACCGTAACCATATCATTCTTTTAGTGATTTTTTAATTGTGATATATTATAATGAGCGGTTAATGGTTAATTCCGTCTAAAACAGAAGCAAGATATTCCTATAGAAATGTGCATAAAATTTCATTATCCACTAAACTAAAAAAAATGTAAGACTTAATCATACAAAGGAATATATTTTCGTATAGCTTTAAATCCTTTAAAATTCTTAATTTAGATATTTCATTAGAGAGTATACATATAATATTCACTTTTCCCCTCAGATATTTGCACTATATAAGCATTTATATAATTTTATTAATTTATAATTATATAACCATATCAAAATTCTCTTCTTCTCCCTCTTTGGCGTAGGCACCGCTTACGCAATTATAGCCTCGTCAACAATAGCGAGCCACTTGTTTGTTCGTTTTGCTTTTTGGCGCCGGTTCGAAATACCAAGTGATACCAGGTCGCTCTCCACCTGATCTTTCCAACGGAGTGGAGGTCTTCCTCTTCCTCTGACTACGCCAGCGGGTACTCTATCGAATACTTTCAAAGCTGGAGCGCTTTCATCCATTCTTACGACATGATCTAGCCAGCGTAGCCACTGTCTCTTGATTCGCTGAACTATGTCAATGTCGTCTTATAGTTCGTACAGTTAATCGTTCCATCGTCTGCGGTATTCGCCGTTGCCGACGCGCAAAGAACCATAAATCTCTGCAAAACTTTTCTCTCGTAAACTCCTAAAGCCGACTCATCGGATGTAGACATCGTCCAGGCTTCTGCACCATATGTCAGGACGGAAATGATGAGCGACTTGTAGAGTTTGGTTTTGGTTCATCGAGAGGACTTTACTTTTCAAATGCCTGCTCAGTCCAAAGTAGCACCTGTTGGCAAGTTGCACCTTTTGGCAAATTAAAGAAATCACACGATAAAGAGTCTACTTGTCTGAAACCTCGTTTGGTATCGAATGGCTCGGAGAGGTCCTTCCCAATTCTGACTGCGCTTCTGGTATTATCCAGGGCGAGTTTAAAAAGCTGTATGAGTTTTGTGGGGATATATACTTCAGATATAGCGGCGTACAGGCAGTTCCTTATCGTGCTTTTGAAGGCTGCCTTAAAATCGATAAAAAGGCGGTGTGTATCGATTCTTTTCTCACGGGTCTGCTCCAAGATTTGGCGCATGGTGAATATCTGGTCAATAATGGATTTGCTAGGTCTAAAGCCACACTGATAAGGTTCGATCAGTTTGGTGGCGGTGGGCTTCAGTCTTTCACACAATACGCTAGATAGGACTTTATATGCGATATTAAGGAGACTTATCCCACGATTTTTGGATTGGGCTGAACACAATTAGTTTCCATTCGTCAGGCATGCTTTCGTAAGACCATATTCTGCAAAGAAGCTGATGCATGCTCATTGTCAGCTCTTCGCCGCCGAAGTTGAACAGTTCTGCCGGTAAGCCATCGGCTCCGCCGCTTTGTTATTTTTTAAGCGGGAAATCGCTATTCGAACTTCTTCATAGTTGGGTGGTGGCACTTCTATACCATCGCCATCGATTGGGGTTTATCTTTATACAAAATATAAATGTAATTCGAAGAAACACAATTATCAACCACATATGCATATAGAACTATAACTATTATGCAGTGAAAAGTAGACTAGTTGGCAAAGCCCTAGTTTCGTGAAAGTATTTAAAAAAATAAATCATACCATGTCGTTATTTATATAGCAGTTCAGCAGCAATGGGAATAATATTAATTATCACCATAACGCTACTCTTATTTAGCTGTTTTTTCTGTTACACGGCTTAGCAACCAGTATATTTTCCTTGAAGGCATGCTAAAGCCGCGTAATTGTATTTATATTGTATAATTAGTATATTACAACTTTTGCAGCTTCTATTATTATTGTAGTAACATTAGGCAATGCAAATTAAAGGTGTGTATGAAGCGATACACAATTTTGACATGACACATATGAGACTTTAATACAGCCCCAGCAGAGCAGTAACTAAAAAAACATTGGATGGTCAAGTGAGGACGAGTGGCCTTCTTATAAAGAAACTCGATTACCGCACCACAACAGCCAACTAAAAAAAAAACTTAAAAATAACAAAAAAACAAAAAACAAAAAATCCTTTATAGACCTTTTTAAAAAGAACGTCAAATAAATTAAAATCAAATTAAAATAACTATTTTACATTAATTTATTTGCGAAAAGACATTTGAAGAAAATAAAAAACATACAAAAATACATCTAAAATTCTTCATCAACTAAATGTATGCAAGGTGAAAGAAAAAAAATTTGCAATACAACAAATGTCCACAATACGCAATCGACGCGACGATTTAACGCCTAACAACAACTAAGTACGACGATTGTTGCTTAGAGTTAGCGGTGAAAAAACAATTAAAAACAGAGGTTCTGCTCATGCAATAATATTAATTTTCGTGTGGTGCTGAAGCGTTAAGCGACTGTCATTTTCACAGCCACTTACAAGAAGTAAGTGCATACACATGGGCATCAGGCCCATAAACGTTAACATATATACTCGTACAATACAAGAGAAATTGTCTCTACACATTTGCTTGTTTGTATGCGGATGGGTGACCTTGTGTCATCTCTGTTAGCTATTCATTGTCACCGCCCGCCTTTGCTACGTCGCTTTTGACAATCAAAGCTTTAGCTGGCGTATCTTGTGAGAAAAATAAAAACAGCGACAATGAATATTGAGACAAAGCAACTCAATAAACAGCAAGGCAGTTCTTTTTAATTATTGTTATACGAGTATAGTGTGAGTGTGCATGTTAGTTATGCCCGTTGCTTCGTTAAGTATATTTTTAAAACAGAATGTCAGTCGTTTTATTCTTTTCTTTCTCAGCGACTGTCAGCTGTCAACAGTGCGCTCAAGTGAAAGTGAATAAGTGTATGCATACTAGTAAATATGCACAACGAGTTCGCTTCAATTTCGTTTTTTTTTTAGTTTCATAATCTATATCTGTACGAACGGAGTGTTAGTTAATTTATATATAGGTATACATATATATTAGTCGAAATCATAGACAAGTATTCAAGAAGCTCAGTAGGGAGTTGCTTAGCGGAGGAAAAAACAATAATATAATAATTTCGCTCTCATTTGCCTAATGAAATAATCACAAGCACATCACTACGTATGAGTAACTTATTTTTAACAGAATAACACCTTCTGCGGGTGAATTTTATATAACTATTTATGACTTTCTAAATTTATGTTTTTCATATCAAATACCTCAAAAAAAGTCTAATGAAAAAATGCTAAAAATTAAAAACACCTTCACATTTTCTGATTTTTAAATATAATATCTGACACTTGTATAATTTTTTTCTTAAATTTTTTTTAAATAAATGAGGTTAAAAAAACTATTTAATTTTTTTTTTAAACTTACGAATGACATATTTTTGTACCCCACTGTGTAGCTTTACTTATATTACCTGAATTTTTCAATACACCTGATTATTCAAACAAAAACACCATTATATCAGCTTAAAGTGCATATATATTGCATATACCTGCCCACATACTTTTATATATGCCAAGTTAATCAACCATTTACGCCGGTCAGAACATGTATGTACATGAATAAAAACTCACCTTGTTTTCGCCTTTAATACATTATTAATTTATTCAATTGCTTTGGCTACGAACATACACATATATCATAGTAATACGAGAATAATCATACGTAAATTCGAAGGGTTTGCTTACTTTATAATTAAATTTCACTTAGAGCTTACAAATCTTGATAAGAGAGTTTATACTTTTGCACAGGAAAATTAAAAAAAAGTATCCGAATAGATTTATCAGTATTGAAGTCACCAGAAATATTTCAGAAATACAAAATTTCGACCAATTCCGAAAAAATTAATTACATTTTCTCTCCTTATTATAACAATTATAAAGGGTGTTTTTTATAGAGGTATAGAATTTTAAGTCGGCATTACTTTTCAAGATGGCGACCGATTTAACAGCTGTCAAGTGATTTATTCTCAGTTTGGTTTGGCAATTCATCATGAATAGACTCACGCCTGAACAAGGCTCGCAAATAGTGCAATTTTATTTCGAAAATAATGGTTCTGTGCGGAAAACTTTTCGCGCCATCTTGAAAAGTAATGCCAACTTAAAGTTCTATACCTCTGTAAAAAACACCCTATATAAATAATAAATAATAAATTAAATAAAATAAGTAAATAATTAAAAAAAAATTCTCAGAATATATTAATTTTGTTTAAAATAAAGTTCCAAATTTTTAGGCGACTTGTAAAAAAATCATCAAAAATCGTTAATAACATCTTTAGTTTTGAAGATTAATAAGCGCAATGACTAACAAATTTCAGCTGCCAAACCATTTTATATTAATTTTAACCCTACTAAAACAATAAAAAAAATTTCTAAAATAATACTTTATATATATATAGACCCTCAAATGCGAGTTACATAATAATTATAATCAATTGTTTTAAGCTAACATGAGCTACGATGACTTTATTAAAATCAGACTATGAATCTTAATACAGACTTTCTAATGCCACCAAAAACGAGACTGTATCAAATATGCGACCTTAGCTCCACCTGTATATCCCATCTCCTGTCATCAAACAAACAATTCACACATTCTCGTCTTGGCTTCCAGATTTTCGTACATCTAGGGAGCAGGATCCATGCCAACAACCAATGTATCACCCTAATCAACACATATTCTTTGTACTGTGTGGACAATTTATAAGTAAAGCTGTATTATCTTAATAAACAAAGACCAAAGCCGACAAGCAGTTCATCATTCCCGTCCTACTTTACGGTGAAGAAGCATGGTCAATAATGACGTTACATAAAAATAACTCATAAACTTAAGACTTATCTAAGACAGATAAGTGTTACGGAAGATTTTATGTTCTTTTTGCACTGGCCACGTCGAATTAAGAGATCATGGTTGCGCTGTGTAAAGAGGGAGGAAGAGTGAAGATCTTAAGCAATAGCGGCTGGAGAAGTTTTACTTGCTGTATATTGTGACCTCGGCTATATACATATATAAATACGTTACCGGAGAGCACTACGACTGGCACGTTCGTAAACTTGCAAAGTCGTAGAGTATTTATTCTTCTTCTAGCTCTCCCTCTGTGATCTCATACACCTGTTTTTGTTTTTTTAAATAATTTTTAACATAATTTCACTATTGCAAGATGACTAAATCCACGCACATACTTTCGACTGGAGGAAATGAGTGCACTTACACTGCGGCATCATTATAATATATTCTCTTAGCACACATATATGTAAAACAATTTAAGCACATTCCTTACAATAAATGCTGATGTGGCTGGTCGCTGACTGCAGATGCGTAGTTGTTGGTTTCTATCAAAAGCTCTTAACGCTTTATTATATTATTATATTATTATATTATTATATTATTTTATTTTTTTATATTACTTTATTTTATTTTATTTTGTTAGATTTATATTATTTCCCTGTAGTTAAATAAATTCAATTTTATCAATTTAGATTATTTGGCTCATTTAATTTCCGTTAATAAAATTTAGATTGTTTATTTTTTATTTTAATTATGTTTAGTATAATTTTTTTTAAGATTTATAAATTTTATTTTTTATTTATATATTATTGTTTTATTTTTCATGAACAGTGGTATTTTAATTTTGATTCGAAGTATGTAAGTACTAGAAGGAGAGGAGACAAAGCCAAACAATATTTTACCGATCGTATCAGAATGATGAGCTGAGTGTATTTAGCCATGACCTTCTGTCCAACGTCTGTTTAGACACAAACTTGTACCTCAGTTTTTGGAATATTCGAATGAAACTGAGTAAGCGAGTGTATTTTACTTTTATAATCTATTTATCGTTTCCCGGAATGAGCCAGATTGGTCAAATACAAAATAATCTCCAAATAAAGCTGAGTTTCCCTACACAAATGCATTTAATGAAGTAAATATTGGCACTGAAAATTCAAATAAATATCGGTACAGAAAATAATTAATATCAGAAGACTATATTGTTTAGACCGCATATAATCGATTCGTTGAGATATGACGCTTTGAGCAAAAAATTATTTTAAACAAATCATATACTCATATGAAATTTGGTACAGAAGAAGATTATATAATATACCGATTCTTTTAAATATGAGGTTTTGAATCAAAAGTTCACCAAAAAGGTATGGTGTGGAATTCGGTATTCTACCCACGCAAATTCAAATAAGTATTGATACTGAAAATCAAAAAATACTTTTTTTCATTTCGCAATAAATTTGATATATTTCTGAAAGGCATGAAGACTTCGCCTGAACTTTCTTCTTTCTTTATATTTTTACTCTTTAATCAGACTACTATAGCATGAAAAGTGTCCTTTTAAAACTCGTCATTGCCATTTGAATTCTTTACTTTCACTATATCAAATTTTTAATGTTTGAATTCAATTATATTTCTATCGTAAAAAAGTAGGATACGTCTGCTTGCATATACTCGGAGTGGGCGCAGGCTTCCGCCTCTGGCCGTAACATCACCATAAGCTAACTATCTTTTACACCACTTTGCGAACATGACAGATACCTCAAGCTAATCTCTTAATAAGCTTCCTGCTCGCAGCGCTATAAATTTTCTTAGTTGTAAATGCGCTTTGGTAATTTTTAAGATTTTATTAAGCTATCGCTGTTAACGATAAACATACATTTTTTTTTGATTCCTTTTGTTGTTTTGATCTTCCGACAGGGTGGTAAGTTGTTTTAAAATGGAACGATTTTCCGTCATTCCTTGTCAATTTTGGTTTTTCGATAAACCGGTTTCGGCGTTCCGCCATCTTCTATGCCTAGTTTCGTTCTCCTTTTTTTTCTTTGTTTGTGCTACATTTTCTCTTAGTAAAACAAACGTGCTAATGAAAGTTAAGGCTACATGTAAAAATGGGCGATGATCACAAAGATATGAAGCTACTTTTTTTTTAATGTGAAGTATGTGCAAGATACCGTTATTAGGGAAAGAAAAAAAAGTAATATAATTAAAGAGAAAAAAATTAAGTAAATATGGTGAGGAAGGGAAAGAAAAGGAAATTTAATATTAAGAAAAGTGAAAATGAGCTGCAACCCACACGGCGACCGGGAGCTCTAAAACATAGCGATTACCAAGGAGTCCATTGCTCACAAGTTTTTACAAATAAAAATAAAAATGCTAAAATTGAATTCATTTGCCACAGCGTTAAGTTAAAGATTGACATTTGACTTCTTTCTAATTAATTTCGTTAAAATTATCTTCTTGCAAATTATCAGGTGAGTTTCTATGCTGCCCCAAAAATAATAGTGCAGCTTGGTCAAAAGTAGCAAACACGGCACTGCCTGCCATTTAACAACATAACAAGCAACTTGACTTGTCGAAATGTAGCAACAGCAGCAATTCACCAACAACCTTCAATAAAGGAAGTAAGGCAGCATTGAGGCCAGAGGCAACTAAGAGGTCGACCGGCTATGCGAGAGTAAGCAGCTGGCGAACACTGTCTAGCTCTGCACCGGCTGCCCTTGACTGCATTGCTGTGGGCTTCCCAGTTACTGGCTGCCTGGTTGGCTACTTATTGTGTTTACACATAAACACATATACACTTGAACACATACATATGTACTACATATCAAATGGCTATGCTCGCTCCGAGTTTTAAAATTTTCTGCTTGAGAGCTTTTTCCGGAATTTAAATTTGCTCACTTAACGTGTACAATAGTAAGCGGACGAATATAATCCAACGAACTGTTCTATAATCAAGGGTACAAATGAATGTTAACACACCCAAAGACACCAAACAGATACCCGACGAACATACATGCGTGGCGAGCAAATTAGGCAAGCAAATCTAAAAATGCTTTGACGAGCATGATCGGGCTTCTTTAAGCTTCGTCGCTGTGTTTCCACTTATGCATTTTAGTTCTGCAGTATACCTGTTATTTTTGCTTACTGCAGTGTTGCTGCTATTTTCGCACTGATTGTTGGTTTACGCTTGCAGGTGGCGGTGATTTAAGCTTAAGAAGGTGATAAATTTTATTAAAATAATCGCACATAGACGTAAGAATAAACAAAGGGTAAAAGTCAAAGAATGGCAAAAAAGCGTGGATCAGGACCAAGTGTGCGTGCGTTTGTGGTGAAAGAACACACAAAGATTACTTCTCCTAAAAATTTCTGTTGGTAACGAGAAAGGTGTTATATGTTATTCGCATGCCTTAGCCTTAAGAGTTTTGGGTTTTATTTAGTTCGAATGGCTGATTTTAGAGAATTTCTAAAATATGTGTATATGTGCATAATTTTCACGAAAATGCAAAATTTTTATATTATTTAATTTTATCCAAAAACTAGAACACATGTTAGGGTGGTTCAAAAAAGTAACAGCATATCTAAAAAAATAAAACTATGTTCTCACATTTTACAATCAATTTGCTAATTGCGTAAATTTTTTAAAAGAAATCTCCTGACTACAAAAATAAAAGTCTTACAAAAAATGCAATACAGAGACCAAATTTCAGTACGAAAAATTATGTCATGAATGCAAAATCTTAAAGTATAGGAAAAAAATTGCTGAATAAAATTAAACGATGAACCTTTATACAAAACAAAAACACCAAATATATTGGACTTAAATGAATATGTATGAACCCCTAATTTTTGAAATTTTAATCTAAATTAACTCAACAGAAATACTTATCGAACAATCATTGATTGTTTATGTCGAAATACAAATTAATAATTATCTAAAATATCTTTTGTTTCAAATTTTTGGTTAATTAATCAAGTTCTCTCAGAATAAAAATAAAAAATAAAAAAAAAATTTAAAAATCATTTCGACTGAGTAAGATTCCAGAGATACCTACACTAAAAAAAATGATTATCACAATTTTTAGGTAAACTTTGCTAACCTTATATGGTTGTTCTGCATTGAATTCGCTAATAGAAAATCCTCCTTACAATAATTTAAAACCACAATAAAAATATACAGAACAAAAATATTCCTAGTTCATATAATTTTTTTTTTTTAATTTTCCCACAACTCTTTTTATGGGTTATTTGAACTTTAAAACCTTGACTCAAACAGTTTACAACGCAGATTTCAAACATTTAACGTAGAAAGTTCAATCATCCGCAACACAAATATTTTCAAACAATTAAAATTCGTCAATCGCTTGTTTAGGCGTACCGCAAATGACTTTGATTCCAAATAAGTGTTTTGTGTCTTTTTTCTTTTGCTCTCATTTTTTTTTTTTGTTTTGTTTGTTTGTTATTCATCAAAGCAAAGACACAGCGCTATTACATTGAAAACGATTTCGAACGTGCTGCCAGGCAACTTAGCTAAATGAAGCGAACGTGAAATTTGCTGACAAATTAACATTGTAGATATGTATAAGTACGAGTACGTACATTTCTTCATTTTCTCTATTGCCTGCTTCCAGCGCTGAACTTTTTACGGCAGGATCCCACAGACAGTTCGTTCATTTGCTTGCATTACCTTGTTTTTAGAACTTATTGTTTCTTACTTCTGTTTTAAGTTCTTTGCACTTTTTGGGGTTTTGTCATTGCGTGTTATACTTCAAATATTCTTTCCATTCTCATGCTACATTCTTTTTGCCTTAGCTGTTTTTGAATGAACTTGGAGGGAGCAAGGACAGAATGATTCGAAGCGGAGTGAAAGAAGGATGATTAAGGAAGTTGGAGTGGTGGGGGGTGTGGGGCTTGAAATGATTATAAATATATACGAGTATTTTGTCTTGAAGAAATTGTTAAAGCATATTTTTAAAGAGCTACTATATTTTTATAAATTCTAATGATTTTATAAATCAAATATCTGTAATACTTCCACAACTTTAAAATCCGACATTTTTCGTTCAAAGAATTTTAGTTTAGGGTACCGGCGGTAGCTCTAGTTGTACTTAAAGTTTTTGCGTATTCAATTTCCTTTTGCTATACTACATGAACATCAATTAATTACTTTTATCTCTGTGCACTTATCCAAATACTCATAGCATATATATATAAGAAATATGTAAATAAAATAAAATAAAATAAAATAAAACAAGCGTAATAATAAAATTCAATTTATCTAAAATACAAATAAAAAATTAAATTAAACAGTATAACAAAATAAAGTATTTAAATTAAATTAAGTAAAAGATCCTTAAATTATAAGTTCAGTAAATACTTATATGTAAATTTTTCGCAAAGTTTTGTCCGCCTCTCTATAGCTAGTACTGTCGCAGTGAGAGGAGGAGAAGAAGAAGTAGAGAGCATTAAAGTAATAGATTAATAGATGAAGAGAAAAGGCAGTAACATTATTATTAGAATTTTTAGTGAACAAGAAGCTAAAAATGTTGAAGAAATTGACTGAAGGTCGGCATCGTTTTAATTACTGACCCGTACGCTAAGGACTTTATTGGATATGTAGGTATTATATGTTGGTTAAACAGAGAAAAAAATAAGAAATAAATGCAATTAAAACAGCCCACCTGCAAATTTGTAGACCGCCCTCTTTCCATGCGTGTGTGTGGATATGCCAGCAATGGTCGGTCCCTATGGATGCCATGAAGAGTAGACAAAATTAAAGTAACGCAAAATTACGGCAGCAATGGTAGAACACAAACAGTGGGTTTACAAAGTATATTTGCTTTTGAAAACGGATGTCACGTGGGTGCCGTGCAGAGATTACTTTGTAATTTTTTTTATTTTTTACAGCCACTAAAAGCCGATAGTAGGCCGAATCAAAAAGAAGGAAGACTTGGCGAGGAAGTTAAGCGAAGAGGCAAGCGGAGATATCGGAAAAAATTGGAGCGCTCAAAAGGACTATTCTGAGAATAGAAATTAAACAGATTATTTAATTTTTCTGAGTTCTTATACACACGACAATATTTTTTTTAAATTTTTCTTAATTTCTTCTCTCGAATGAAATAAAAAAGATGCAAAAAAAAATATTTACATATTTCGATTATTTTAGTCGAAGTTTGTTCATTTTGTGAATAGGTTGTGTGCGTTTAGTTTAAGCAATGAAAGGTAGTAGCAAAATTCGGCTAGAAAATATAATTTCCATTTGAATAAGTAAGGATTTTAATTATAACTTCAAATGTTCTTTTTTTTTGTCATAGAAGTATTGTTTTCTTTCAAATGCCACCAAACTTTTACAGAAAAATTCTCTTCTAGTGTTTACTTTCTTAAATTTCTTGTGAACTCTTTTTTTATGGAACTCTGATATTTTTTGGAAATAACTCTACGCTTTTGTATGTGTGATGCAGGTTGTTTAATGCTTTTTTTCGTCATGTTGCCATCTTTGTGAAATTCCGCTAAACCCTTTCAATATAGCTAAGTTTTCTATTTAATGTAAATGTGAAAGCTTTTGTTAGTTCAAATGTTAAGCCCTTCAGTATACCTAAAAAACAAAAACAATTTTCAGTTCAAAGAGATGATTATATGTGGGTGTCAAGCAAAAAAGAATAAAATTTTGTGCATTTTTGAAAAGGGATTTCGAAAACGCAAGACAAAATTTATAAAAAGTGAAGATATAGTTAAGGCTCAAAAAAAAAAATATATATATATGTATGCAAAGATTTAATAGTGTTTTTCTGCTTAAACTAGTAAGACGAATTCGAGTCAATTATTTGGAGAACAAAAATATATAAATTGAGCTATGAAGATCACAACTTTTAAAACCTGTATAAGCTTCAAAACACATACTTTTTGTGTATTCAGGATTGCAAAATCTCACTAATCCAACATCAAGTAAAATAGCGGCTAAATATTAGCGCACTAGGCATTACATGTGAAACACTACATCTTTCAAATAGTTCGTGAATTTTTGCAAACTTCAATCCGTTTGAGGTAATCTTCGACCATTTTTTGACACATATTGGGCGGTTTCTCTGCCATAACCTGACGGTTTGATTCGGACGGTTGGTTTTCAAGTGCTCAAGAGTTAAAGGATTATCCGCCTTGTATACGATATTTCGCGTAGTCCCACAAAAAAAAGTCCAACTGTATCAAATCGCACGATCTCTGAAGCCAATTGACATCGCAAAGACGAGAGATTACGCGGCCAGGAAATTTCTCTCACAATAAAGCCATATTCGCTCGTGTTGTATGGAATGTAGTACATATTGCTGGAGTCACATATTGCCCAAGTCGTGTTCTTCAATTTCAACCCAAAAAAGGTCAGATAATAATGCTCCAAATCGACAGTGACTGTCGTTCTGTTATTGTTTTAAAAAAAGTAAGGTCACACCGCCGATACCGAGGAGCGTACCAGACAGTAAGTTTCTTGAGTGTAGTGGTTCGTGAGAAGGCCTATAAATAGACACATTCGGGTCTTCGGCTACACTTTCACTCACAGCTGCGATATTTGAGATGGAACGAGCAAAACGTTGACCTTACAATATCTGTAAAAGATCCAGCCTCTTCAAATTTATTTAAAATTTTACTAATTGCTTGAAAAGTTTTTCACCACCATGATTTCCTCTTAAAGCACAGATTGAATCACCATTTTTTAGAAGTAATTTTACCGCATTTTGCGGTTGTTAAGTGATCCCTTTTCATAAATGCCTTACTTTTGACAGATGTCAAAATACAGCTCTGCACTTTCTAAACCACTAAATTTATGGGTATTTAAGCATTACTACATAAATTTTAAGAACTGATTTAGATATTCTAAAATTATTTTCAAGCTTTACTGAAATTTGTAAGCTTTGATGTAAACTGGGAAAAGAACTGGGCTCTTTTACGCGTACCAATTTTTAAGGTCAGCGGGTAATATAACGTAATATTATAACAAAAATTGCTTACATCGCAACATTAACCTTATTATATATGATATTCTCATTATATAAATAGCAAAAATAAGCCTCCTTCCATTTGTAAGTCCTAATGCCGTTATTCAGCAAAATCTAAAAGTTTGTAACCATCTTCGAGGGATTATCGTAGATTCACCTAAACAAATGACCTACCCTGGCATATATGCTATCAGTAAGCAATACCGCAAGCACAAGCACATTGAAATTCGCTTTCGCTTTTTCACAACATGAGTGTATGAATGTTTGTATTGTATAAAGTTTGAAACGTTTAAAACTCCCATAGGGAAATATGAAACTTTTTCGTAGACCTTAGCCCACCTCCCTATAAGTAGCTAGTACTATCGAAGTGAGAGAGGAAGAAGTGCAAAATGATATTCCCTGTTAATAGAATTTTTAGTCAATAAGCAACCAGTTTGTTTACTGACAAAAAAAGAAATGCAATTAAAGCAGTCCACCTGCAAATTGGTAGACCGCCCTCAATCCATGCGTGTGTGTGGGTATGCCAGCAATGGTCGGTCTCTATGGATGCCATGAAGAGTAGACAAAATTAAAGTAGCGAAAAATTACGGAACACCAACGGTAGAACAATAAAAATGTGTTTAAAATGCAAACTTTGATTTGCAAGGATGCGAAGACGGATATCGCGTTGGTGGCGTTCAGAGATTATTTCGTAAATTTTTTTACAGCCATTTAATGCCGATAGCAGACCCAAGAAGAAGGAAGGCATGTGGGAAAAGTAAAGCGAAGAGGCAAGCAAGTAAAAATACTTTTTTTTTGAAAAGCTCAAAACAACTATCCTGACAATATATATTAAACAGATAATTATATTTAATGACCAACGATTTTAAAATTTTTATGTGTGGTAAATGTAAAAGTTAAATTCTAACTTGAAGTAAATTTGATTTATTTGATTTAAATATAAGCACTCCTGAAGTTTTTTTTTGTACTCAAAGAAATCAAAAACTTTTTTTAATTATTAAAATAAATTTTCTAGAATTTTTAAATAAGTAAATATAAAATAAAAAACAAAATAAAATGAAATGAAACAAAATTAAATAAATTTAATCAGATTTAATCAAAATAAAATAGAATAAAATAAAATATAGTAACATAAAATTATAAGAAATTAAAAAAAAATTAATTAAAAAAATTTAATAAAGATTACACAAAATTAAGTGATATAAAAAAATTAAATTAATTTAAATAAATTTATATTAAATAAAATAAAATATTATTAAATTAAATTTGAAGAAATATAAAATAAAATAAATTTAAAAAAAACAAGAATAAATAAAATAATTTAAATAAAAACTAGTAAAATAATTAAATGAAATAAAGAAAATGTATAAATAGTATATGAGATCAAACAAAAAATATTTAAAAACAATTGAATAAAATAAAATCATTTAAAATAACTGAAAAATACGAAGAAATATAAAAAAAATTAAAAATATAAATGAAATGAAATAAATTTTAATTATATTAATTTAATTGAAATATAAAAAAAACTCGGTATTTAAATAAAAAGCTGAAAATAAGTGAGAATTTAATACGCTAGGATATTTCACTTTCGAAAAGGGTGGCACATTTACAGCAGAAGCATGGCCTCGTTAGATCTTCATTATTCTTAATTTAGTTTTTTTTTTATTCATATTATATTATTTTAATTCATTTTTTTTATTTTGGTTTATTTTATTTTATTACATCATTTAAATTTTAATATAATTTTCAGCTATAGCTAGATGTGTCACGCAGCTGATTGAAATAAGTTGATTGTAAAATAAATGAAAAAGTATGTATACTAAGGGAAACGTCAGTCAAAGTCAGATAAACACAAATATTTTTGTGACACTTCAATAAAATTTAATAATACATTTGTCTTTACCTCAAACCTGAGGATATATATTTGTGAAAGTTTTTTTTAATTTATATTATATTACGAATTTTTTTTTTTTTAATTATAAGTGATGTATTCACACACATATTCATCCCCGTAAATATATGCAAAGCTATTTTGTAAAGAAAAAGAAGGAAACAGAGATTAAGCTAAGGCAAATACTATTTTTAAATTTATTCTTTCACCCATGTAGTTTATTTTAAGGCTTTTAAGTCTTTGAGTAGAAAAGGCTATTTTCACTGTTTGTTTGTACAATAAAAGTAAAATAAAAGCATTTATGGCAAGAATCGACTATTGATATTAGCTCTGCTAGTTGGTAGTAGGAGCGTGGCACATACATGCGTGTAATAGGGTTGCTGATAATCACATGTCAATGCAATAGGAAAAAATATCAATTAAATAAAAAATGTTGTTGTTTAATTTAAATTAACCTAAATTTGAGTTTTCTTGTTTCAAGAAAATAATAATTTTTTTAAGTATTTAATTGTAATTTTACACCACCTTATGTCAAATAACTAAAATTTAAAACTCTCAGTCCATTTATCTGACACTTTCTTTTAATCACACTAATATAAAACTTGCAGGCTCCTGCTAATGGATATCTTTGCTTGTAGGAAATTGTGTAGACAAAAGTAAAAAAGTTTGAGGAGCTTATGCCGTCTACTAGCCGCCCACTTACTCTAACAAGAGTTAAAGTTTTTATACATTTTTAATGCAAGATTTAGTATTTTTTCGTATCTACTCCTTATGACCTATTGCTACTACTACTGTTAATTTATAGAGAAAATGCTGCACAGTTGTATTCCATACGCAAGAAGGCATAGAAATTCAAATATCTCAGCAATTTAAAATATATCTAATTTTTTTTATTATTACTTCACTGCATATATTTTTTCCCACAACTTTTCGAAGGCACTTCTGTCCAAGCTTGACGCTGTCTTCGTTGACTATGCAGTCTTTGCCAATTTAACACTGCGGTATGTACTTTCGGTCAAAATATGAGGGGGTGTATATATATCAACGGTGCTACGTGTTTTCGTTCAAATGTGAATTTCTGATTGAATGAAAAATTTTCTTTTGGTGTTTACTTTCTTAGTTTTCTTGTGAATTCTTTTTTGATGAATTTCTGATATTTTTTGGAAATAACTCTACATTTTGTAAGGTGATACAGGTAGTTTAATGCTTTTTTTTCTCAATGTTGTTACCTTTCTGAAATTCTGTTCAACCCTTTCAATGTAGCTACATTTTTTGTTAAAAGCATTTGTTAGTTCAAAGGTGAAGCACTTCAATGTATCACAAAAAAAGTGAAAATTTGCCAGTTCAAAAAGATTAAATGTGGGTGTCAAGCAAAGTAGAAAAAGAAAATTTGTGTATTTTTGAAAAAGGATTTTGAAAACGTAAGGAAGAAATGTATGAAAAGTTTGATGAAGATATAGTTAAAGTTCAAAATTACTATTACATGTATGCAATGATTAAATAGATTTTTCCGCTTATAAACTAGTAAGACAAATTTTGGGTGAAATGTTTGAAGAGAAAAAATTATAAACTGAGTTTCGAAGATACAACATTTGTTAACAACTATTGTATCATACCGAAAGTTGTTTTCTTCCACCGCCTCTAAACTCGTGATCTATTTTTTTTTAATTTAATTCTCACCTATATGTGATACCTAAAATAGAGAGTAGTACCTCAACCATTAGTGCAGAAGCTACCTCTCTTTACAGCTGCCGACTCACAGCTCTTATCTTCTTGGTCAGTGGCTAGTATTATAAACAAGTCTCCTAGCCGCGAACAGTTTGTTCATGTGAATCGGTTTTTATATTTGTATGTATATTTTAAATTACCGCTACGTCATATATACGTCATATATATTATGGCGATACAAGTATGGTATGAAATGATGACGTGATGTTTTATTTAAATTCAAAACTATTTAAAAAATTTTTTTCATTAAACTTCTATAATTTTTATTGTTGTACTTCCTCCGTTCTGTGGTGAATAATGCTGATCACTCGGCCAAAGCAGTCGTCTCCAATTATTTAACTAAACTTATACATTGTAACTGATAACTGCACCAAAGCGTGTAACTCTCTGATCGATATTTTTTTGTGTTTTTACACTATTAGTAAGATGGATATAAAGTTAAAGAAACAAAGGTAATGTACTGTATAATGCAAAAAAAATTTTTTTTTCTTTGTAATTCAAAAAGATACTGCTGCCACCTGTAAATTCTAATAAATTTTTATTTAATTCAAGTAAATCAGCTACTAAACATTATTACATTTTCAAAATATTACCCTAATTGATAGAAAAAAAGATTCATTATAAATTTATTTATAAGTCTACTATAAATAAATGAGTTTAATAATATTTGTATTCGCTTTATAGCCATAAATATATTAAACAAAAAAAGAGTAAAAAAACTATGCAAACGCTAATGAATATCTGCTCATAGAGACATATTTTAATACACTTGTAAACTGCTAACGACACCCAGTGGCTATTTATCACACATATGCACACACACGTAAATACAGATAAAAGAGCGGGTGGGTTCAAAGGCGTACCGCGAACATGCAAACAACGCATTGGGACAGTTATCACAGATTTTTAATCAGAATAAGGCGAGCAAAGCAGCTCAGAAGGCGAAATTAGTTTGCTTTGTGCTGATACCTGTGATAAACGCAATTAATGTTTTCAGTCATTCAATCACACGTATATGCTTTGTAAATGTAAGTATGCAAAATATTTGTATAGAACTCTCACCCCAAAAATCAGCTGGCACTCGAGCTGAACGTTATGACGTCAACAATTTATTTTACGCGTTCCAAGCAAAGTACCTCGAGTCTTTCATGAGCCGACAGCTAACTAAACATTCATATATACACACCTATATACGTTTTCGTCACTTGAGTCCTGCGGAAAACATGAATACTCCATTTTCGCGCGAAATAGACAATAGAGTAATCCAAAACTCACCACAATTTATTCAAAAAATATGGTCCAATTAACATTGTGATGTCATAAGGTTACACCATATCAGCCACCTCTGTTGCGGTCATATAACATTTTCAATTAATATTAAGCCACATAATTAAAAGTTAGTGTTGTGGGTGATTATATGGCACATGCTTTCTCACTTATTTACTTTTTCACACACGAACACAAACAAACACACACATAGATATTTTATTAAATCCTAAAATAAAAGTACAAATACTCTTATACTCCTAAAATTATTTGTTCTTACTCTATTATTACTTGCTATCACATTCATGTATGTATATGTAGTGTAGAAATTTTCTCTGTTAGTTCGCTTTCGCTTTTTCACAGCATGTACGAGATATGTAAGGAAAGCCTTTCACAGTATTTCTTGCGCAGCTGTCACTCTGTGGCGGTTGTATTATTTTTCGGACGTTTCTACTTGTAAGTACTTATATATACCGGTGGTCCTCGTCCTGGAAAGACAAAAACCGTTTCTGTACTAGTTTTCGAAACATATTCGCCACAATATATTTACCATATTCGAACTTATTCGAGATACAAAGTCTCTGCTTTTCTTTTAGTCTTTTATTAGTTCAAAAACCTGCCAAACGGAAGTACGCGTCTTTTTTTTAAAGCCCGTTGGGTGATAAGCATAGTGAATAGACCGCTGAATTGTATTTTGGTCACCATTTCAGGATATGTTGGTAACAATAAGATACTTCGATGCTGCAAGTTTTATATTTCTATCAACTACCGATTTTGAATAAATAAATAAAAACTGAAAATCATGAAAACTATATTTTCAGCGCCTTGTTAATCGATTGATCTAAATACTCGATGTGCTTAAAGTGATAATAATAGCTTGTAGGAAAAAAAATATAGAGCTATACCAGTTCCCCGTACCGAATTTTAGTTTTATCATAAAATTATTTAAACGAAAATGTTAGATTAGACATTACCTATTAAAAATATCCACCAATCTTGCAGCGGTCTGTCGGGGGATGATCGGCCATCGTTTCATTTATTTAAATATTCGTGTTTTTGTTACGTGCGTATCGGCCACATACATGACACTTTAAGTGCTATTGAAGATTTTACTACTGTCAAAAGGAATGACAGAGGGTTTTATACAATATGTACATATGTACAATTGTATCTAGGTTAGTTAGTGCTTATAAACGCATGCATAAATATCTGAGATTTTAAAGCTTTATTTCTTCAGTTTCAGTTCAGGATAGATGAAAGAACAATCATAGTCATACACATAGTATGTGATAGTTTTTCAATATGTGAGTGACCCGAAGTAAAAACCCGTTAATGTTAACACCTTAGGGTAAAATTTGTTTCAGTTGGCTTAAATTTTATATTTTGCTTTCACTCAAATTAATTAGTTACACTCAAATCACGACATTGTTTCTTGTTGTTTGCGCTATCGTTATAAAGTTATCGCACAAAGCAACTAAAACAACAACACAAACACCGCTGGTACAATTTCCATTGATTGGTCAAATGGGTCATTCCAGAAGAGAGCGCAAAAACTGAGAAAGGCAGGCAGAGGGTTTCGAAGGTATGTATGTTTTTAAATGTTTTATTTCACACAGTTAGATTGGAATATGAGTGAGGCATTCAATGCTTCAGGAAATAATTAAATAAAACATTTCGAATGTATTTAATTTAATTTAATTAAAAAATGTGTGTTTTTCAAATGTATTACTTTAATTAGGATACTGTTTTATTTTCAATAGATTTTTAAATTTTTATTTTATTTTATATATATTTATATGTAAAAAATGTTTTAATAAGTTTTGGTGAAAGTTATATACTATTTTTATAGAAGGAAACCTGTATATTTAAATGATATATTTTATTTTTTGTTCCATCCTTTTGAAAAACATTCTGGCGAAAAAGCAAAGCGAATGACAGATGAAAGAGGGAAGCCGATAGGTGGCATGTTCTATAGCGAAAAACGAGAACATTCATTAGCGAAAACGCTTAGATTATTCGTTAGCGAGAACGCCTCGATTATTCTAGACGGTTGGTTGCGAGCGGCCGACTACTATATAAGAGCGACATTCAGCTGCCAAATCATTCAGTCGTAAAGTAAACGCGTTGAAGATTACATTACAGTAAAGTAATAAACAGTACATTGTGATTGTAAATAGTGAAGTAAATTGTATTGAATTGTGAATTACTGATAAATAAAAGGACATCAAATAAAGACTATATAAATAAAGAGACTGCAAATTAAGTTGGCGATTTTTTATTTAACAATCCAGAGATCGTACTCGAAGGATTTTGGGAAATCATCGAGGTTGATTCAGCAAGATCGTAACAATATAATTCATTTATAATATCTTAAAAAAAAAATTGTATTGTTTCTTATGAGTTTTAATAAAGAAATTTTTGTTATTTATTTTGGAAAATCTAATAGTTATCTATTTCGACTTCTCATTATGATTGGCATATTAAATAATTTCACCCTCTTAAATTTTTTTATGCTTTCAGAATGTTTTTCTTAAATAATCTTCATTACATATTGCTTTAAACTCTTGTATTTTATGAAAATTAATCAATTTTGTCTTAAAAAGTGTAGTTAAAAAAACACATTACAAACCTGGAAATTTGTATTGAAATAAGATTGATTTTTAAAAGAAATTTTAATGTCATAATTTTTCATAAATTCGTTGAATTTTTTTTACTATTTTCTTCAGAGCATTGTTTCAATTTTTCGAATTTGTTCCCTGTTTTATAATTTTAACTGTTTAAAAAAAAATGAAAAAAATGTGATAACTGGGTCGTACATAAGCTATAAGGAGTGATCTGGCCGGTTTCGAAATTAACGTTTATATGTACAAATGCATCGGCCTACCAAGTTTGCCTGAATTATCTCACAAAATTGAGGGACTACTTTGCGTTCGAGCAGACAGACGGACATGGCTAAACCATAAAAGGTCGTCATTCTGGTACTAGGAGTATAAGTTTTGCTACTTACATTCTTTGGACCAAAGTTAATTTACCATTTCATTTACATTAAAGGTATAAAATTATATATCAATAAAATTATGAGTGAATCGTTTAATCGTCAAAGTCAATAAAAAAAAACTATGAGCTATTTCTGGCACTTCATTATGATAACATTGTTGGCGACAAAATTTTTTCTCTGTTGGCCGTTTATGACAATTAATCTTTTATTGACTTCTGATTTATTTTCTGATACATGCATTTGTTTACGCAGTCATTATATTGAAAAATTTTCAAAGAAATCATTGACATTTATATACAAATCCATATTAGTTTTTGCCGTAAATTAAAAAAAAATTGGTAATTTATGTTTATAATTATTTGAAAACTAGTTCTGATAATTGTGTTATTGGAAAACTTAGCTTGCAATTATTCAATTGTTTTACTACATTCATATGGATTTTGTTTATACAAGAAGAAATAAAGGTAATGGCTTTATACAATGAAAAACAATTTCAATTAATAGCTATTTTATGGTTATATGATTTGATGATAAAACTGAATATTACAAAGAAATTAAGAGAATATAAATTTATGAACAAATATAACAAAAAATATAAAATATTTATCTAAAAGTCAAAATATTAGTAATAAAAATTATCTTCAATATTAATTTATTATGTACTTTTATAAATATATTTTCATTCATAAGTAATTGAATGAAGTTAAGGATCGAGCATGCTTTACTTTGCTTTATTTTAATGTATACTATTTTATTTTATTTTGTATTTATTATTATTATATATATATATAGTTTTTTACTTAACTTCATTAATTATATCATATTCATTAAATCAGCTTCTTCTTTATTTAAAAATCATATAATCACATAAAATTCGTTAACTAATGAATATCCCTTTCCTTTTCAGGTAAGTGCCTTTAAAAGTTCAAACTCTAATGAAAGCGTAAGTTTGATAATTTTTAAATATTGGTAAGTGCATTAACAGCCCCAAAAATAACAAACTCCTCCACTGGTTTCAAATGGCATATATATATGTATAATATATTTATAAACATCAATAGCCATTCGTTTCAATATTCATTTTATTATTTGTTTCGACTTAAGAAATGTGTAAATTTCAGAATATAAATGACCACTTTCTGTCAAAAAAAAAAAAAAAATTTAAAAAAAAATTATCAAACAAGCGCACAAAGTGAAATAAAAAGATTTTATACAAAATGAAGAAAAATGTGTCTATTTACACAAACGTTAACAATGTCATCACTGACCGTTGCGGCTGTGTCCTCTACAACCCTCTGCCTCACCGTGCGTCGCCTCCTAAAAAAGGGTCAAATTTAATTTTGCCACATTTGATCGATTTATGCTTTGTTCAATTCATGGCATCTATCGTTTATAATCCTCAATTTTTCCCATCCACCTATTTGTTTGGCTTTTAAAGTGTTGTTGTGTTGTTGGCCCCATTTAAAACATTGTATGCTTAAGCGTCAGATTTGAAATAAATATTGAGTTAGCTTCTATTTCTTGGGACGTTTCTTTTTTAAGTAGCACTTGTATTGTCTTTTTTGGTTTTCAAGCTGAAGGGTAGTGTAATTTTTCTTTTCTATAAAGACGTGCTCAAAAGTGGCGATAAATCACAGATGGCGATCAGAAGTGACAGTTTTTCGTGTGATTCCATAAATTAAAATAAATGAAATTTTTGGTATTTTCAAACGAAAATTTAGTAATAAATATTAATCATTCGCATAATATTTTGTTATAATAATATTAAATTTAAAAAAAAATACCAACTCTTTGAAATTCTTTCTTTCTTAAAATACAACAAATAGAAAAGCTTAGAAGAAAAATCTAGTTAAGCACATAGAAATAATTATTACTGAAAAGCTTATAAAAGGGAGTAACTTCAGTAGGTTTGACTGTAGTTTTGAATTTTTAATAAAATTTAAAATAAATGAAATATCGCAAGTGTGATTTTGAGAAAAGTTCTCCTTCCATTAATAAAAAATTTAATTTAAGCAAAATTAAAATATTAATATTTACACAAAAAATATTATACAAGATACCCATTCAAAAGTTGAGAATATGGAAAGCTCTCACTGCTCAAAACTGATCGCGTTGCTTTCATAAATACTTGAACATTGGAAAAAAATTTATGGTCAAAAATGAATTTTGCCATCATAACTTTTGTTATTTTTTTTTAATAATTTCTGAAAATTTCCAAAAAAAATCGTTATTTATATCTAGCTTTTTGTGGGCTTTCTAGTATAAGTAAGTGCGCATATGTAGTATAGTAAAAAAAAATATCATATATATTACAAAAAATATTATTTTTCTAACACATTATTTTATTTCCTTATTTTTTAAACTGAAAGGAATGATTTTTATGGGAATATTGAAAATAATAAATTTTTTTTTTCGTAATTTTATGTATATTTTAAAATTTTTCATTAATTTTTTTTTATATACATAATTTAAATTATTTATTTCCCAAATTAAAAAAAAACTTGTTTCTGATGTAATCGAAGAGTATTGAAATACGCCACCATATGCGAGTTACTTTTGCTGTTAGTTTTTGGGTGCCTTTAATAATATAGTAATAAATTCGCAGAATTTTTTATCAAATAACCAATAAAATATGTATAAAGCGTTTTGGTAGGCAGCATGAACAGTATTTCTAAAAGCCAATATCTAAATGCATACGCATGTACACTTTATGTCTATTCTTTTATTTATCCTACACATAGGTAATAAACTCTTCGTCATTACACATAATAAAATAAGATCTGTAATTTTTATGGCAACCTCACGCCACGCCCTGACCCAATATAACAAGAGCACCTGCAAACAATCAGCAATCAATCATAATATATACATACATATATATATAAATATCGCCTGACACAAGTGGGCATAACTCATATGGAGTATGCACTGTTTGTGATGGAACATACAAAAACATTAAATGCTGCAAAACTTCATCACTTTAAGTACATTTGATGGAAAGTTAAAGCAAACAATTTTGCTTGCGTTGAATAATAAAAGGCTGCTCGCTTTTCCTTTGCTTTAACCCTTATACAAACGATAAGAAGTGACCAACATTAGCTCTATACATATTTCATATAAATATATACGAAAAAAATATAACAATAAGCTTCACACAAAATTTCCATAATTTTGCCACAAATAAAGTGTGAACGCAAATGGCCTCAGCTCCCAGTTGTAAATAGCGTATAAATCAGGGGACTGCCGATAAAGCGAAAAGACGACATTCATAATTCTTTTATGATCGTTTCATTACAAAAGACACTTCAACAAAGTCACTAACACATGCACATAAAAAGATATATGTATTTTGCCAAGTAGTTAAATGTATAGCGGCTATCTGTCGAGACTTTTATGACATTTAGCTGAAGCAGAAAATTTGTTCTTGAATTTTTTTTGTCTCGACGGAAACAAAAATTTTAGAATTTTCTTTTTATTATACTTTTTATGATTTTTTTAAATTTTATTTCATTTCCTTTTATTCTATCCTTTAATATTTCTTCCTGGCTCATTTCGAAAAGTTGGCCTTCCTGTGTAAGCATATAATGACGAGCAATCTTTAAAGTATATATATATAAGTACATACTCTTAAAGCGCTTCCTGTTTATTTACATTTCTTCACATTTTATTGCTACTCAATTGAAAAGGATGTGCATTGTTCCAATAAAAGAAAAAAGTTAAAGTTAAAAAAAAAACATATATTTTGTTTTATTGTATTTGCTATGTAGGTATTCTAATTTTCCCCAAAGTCGTGTCGGAACAACTTTGCGATTTTTATTGTCAACATTTTTAAACCTTTATCAATTTGTCTTATCCTTCAATAAAAGTCTGTTTGTTTCTGCTTTGTGGTTGGGCTATTGTGATAACTTATATAAATTTACTTATCGTTTTTCCTTTACTGCTCGCTGCCAGGCTCACTGAGATAAAGTAATATAAAAATATAAAGAATAAAAAAAATATGTAGTATCTAAAAATTTAATTTGCCTTTTCTACCATACATATTATTGCGCTTATATTACATTCATTTTCTGAAAGTTTTTACACAAAGTTAAAATTAATATAAAGTTTCTATTTTCGTTTATATTCCGCTTTATTGAAATTCTACGTTGTTTAAAGGCTTAAATTTTTGTTTAACTTTACTTAACAACACTTTTTCCATTGCGGTTTTGTGGTTGATAAAAGTTTTAATTTCACTCAATTGTTTGTCGAAGCAGTGCAATCAAATCGATTGCAGCTCAGCATGAACAGTTTTATAGGAATTTTTTGTAAAAAATAACTGATTTTAATAATCTTTCGATTTTTCTGTTTGTCTTCAATTGATTGGGTGCATTGATGTAATTTATGAAATCAATGCCCGGGAAAATGATAAAATTTTACTTAACATTTTTGTTATATATTTACATTTACCTTATTAAAAAAATTTTTGGAAATTTTTTATAGGTGCGGACATTATTCTCATATAACCAAAACAAATAAAAAGATATTAATATTTTCTTATTCCTTCTTACTTCTTATTAAAAACATTTATTCTGTTGTATGTGAATCTATATATATAAAAAAATGCAAATTTTGATGAATTCCTATAACCACCAGATTAAATTGCTCCAAATTTTTAGAAGTTGTAAAGAGATATTAGAAGAAGGTTAGTGTGTAAGTTTTCATGAGATTGGCGTAGCCGTTCGAGAAATATGACCATTCCAGTGAAAATTGGTCGCTAAATTTAAAACTAAAAATTGAAATTAATTGATAGAAAATTTTTGGAAAAAATTTTAAAATCAATTTTTTTCGTTTGAAAATTAAAAATTTCGTTAGATTTCCTTGATTTTTTTATAGGTGTAGCAAAGCACGCTGGGAACATGATACATTTTTTATCTTTAAGAAATTTATTTATCGGATCTGCTTAAATAAAGCCTTACAATAAGTTTTAGAATCCTAATAACTAGTAGATTTAAGAATTAGAAGACAGGTAATATGTTGCTCTTCAAATTAAAAAATTCTCAAAATTAATTAAGATTATTTTGGGAATAACCTTCTTTGAAAAGCGCTACTATTGATTAATAAGGTATTAAGAAAATATATTTTTTCTTGATTTTGAAATTATATCTTGCAACATAAACAATTTTGTTGTTATCCTGATGTGATATGCCCTATACTTTTCATTCTACGAATTTAGCTATTAAATTACTGACATTTCAGTCTATTTTTATACGTATTTTATGTGTTTTTCTTTCACTAAAATTAATAGTTACTATATTGTTTCTGCTCTGGTAACTCTTTATGTACTATGTTTATATACATTTTCACGTAAAAATGAGCACTTTGAAATTAGTTGAAAAAAGTTTTATAAAAATTTCTCTACTTGAATTCTTTAGTGCCCTCAGCGGTCTGTCAGCACTTTTCTCAGTCATCTTTACGAGTATGTACAATACAAACATACAAACACACATACAAAAAGCAACGTTGGTTTGTATAGAAGGGGAGAAAACAGACGCGTACTCGTTTTGTGCGATAATTGTAATCACTCGAGTTATCGACGTTGGTTTGAACACTACTTGCATACATACACTGCCCATCAGGCACATTATGCCATATATAAACTATAGGTTATTAATTAAAATATTTTGCGTTATTTTTTATATATATATTATATTCTATTTAATGCTGGTTCCAATATAGACGAAATTATCTACAACTTCAATTTTATAAGTTTTTGATGACAATCGTATTAGTTTTTTTCGACAAGATAGTGGCCACGGTCGATATTAAGTCCTCTGAGCATACGATCGTCAAGAACATTGGATACATGTCATCCGCCTATTTCAACATAATCACTCTGATTACGAGTTTTTCGATCTTGAGAGTATGGTACTATAGAGAACCATATTTCAGATCCTGACGAATTCGATAAGCCTCTACCTAATTGGGTATTTTTACTCATGAAGTATGAAATTTTCGACGGTTGTGCCGTCGCCTAGGCAAAGTTTGACATAGTGACGGGGGCGCTCCTTTATTGGCCGCTGTAATAAGTCTCACACGAATTTAGTCCTTAATACGCCCGCAATGACAGTTATCAAAAGTGGGAACTTTCAATGGCAATGTTTTCTATCTGACACGTGGCGGGTCCCAAATTTAGCGCACAACCTTCATACGAGAGCAATTTTTTATTCTGCTTTACAGTAATAAATTAAATTACATTTTTGTTTTAAGTTTTTTAATAATTTTTCTTTTCATTGTATTTATATATTTCTCATTTATGGGCTTTCGTAGATGATATTTTCAGTTTTATATCTAGATCCACAATTTGAGAGTATGTATGTGTGTTATTTTTGTATGATTTCGCCGTGGAATAAATTAAATTCAATTTTCACACAAAATTTTTTTATTTCTTTCAATTTGAAAAATCATCTATCTATAAGGTTGAGCATATCGAGTATTTTCCGTTTTTATATATATTAAGTTTCAATTTTACAAATCGACAGAGCGCTTCTTCTTTCCATAGTAAAAAAAATTCCCTTACTTATCAGAACTGGTACGCACATATTCATGCGCGACAGCGCCAGCTTTTTGTCGCTTTCTTTATTTTATTGTTTTCGTTTTATTTGTACGCTCCCTTTTTATCATTCAATACTTAATTTTTTGTTTATTTTTAAATTCTCGTTCCACGTATAGGCAGCGCATTACAGCACAAAGCACATATGATACGATCAGCTTGTAAACTAGATTTCCCAGATCTTTAGCTTACAGCTTACCTGCTCCCTCTCTCTTACCAACTGACATTTTGAATTACTTCACCGCTTCACATTGCATGTGGCACGCTCGTTAAATCCGAGGCACGCTGCAGGCACTCAGCAGTGGTCGTGTGTCCTGAGCATGAAGGCGTTGCCGAGCATCAATTGCCACGCTGCTGCTAATACAATTTTAAACGAAAATGAATAAGAAAATTAAAAAGAAAATCACCGCCAGCGCTCAGACGACGAATTTTCTTGTGTTCGTTCTTTGTTTGGCGGAAGTGGGCGTTAGTTTGGTGAAGTAGAAATACAAGTGAAAATATTTACTTGTATGCATGCATGTATGTATGTACAATATTTTGCGACATGCACCACTCCAACCACAGTACCCGCCTTTGAATCCGAGTGTCGCCCATTGTAGGTTCACTCTCATTGCATGTTTTTATATACCCTTTCGGGGCGACAAATGAACCGTATTTATGGCTGTGTGCATATGTGCATGTTCGGTAAAAAATTACCGTCATAAAAGCTCTAAAACTCATTATTTGTTTGTTCCCCCGCAACTAAGCGTGGCACAGCACTGCAACGCTCCTCTGCCACGGGTGTTTTCTTTGGGTCATAACGGTTTATTTTAGCTGCCTATTAGCATTGTGGTAGTTGAACTCGATAATTTACTAGTAAAATTTTATTTTGGTAGTGTGCCAACATCAAAATTGTTCTCCATGCGTGTGAATGGCTATGTTAGCGTGTGAGTTCATATTTTTGGGAAATACTTTACTAAGAACTCCATAATTAACTTCTGCTCTCATTGTTTTCAACGAAAATACGCGTTAATTTTGAAATAACCATATTTTCAATGTAAAAATATTTGCTTCTGAGGTTTTAAGATTCACAGTATAGTGATAGTAGTGGGTGGTAGAATATTAATCTTATATGTACAGGCCAATCGGGTTTGTTTGTTACTAGCTAATTTACTTTTTTTCGGAGATAATTATATTATTAAAAGGTAGAGTTTTTCCAAAAAAAATATAATGGAATATATTACATGCAATATGGCAGAACACGATAAGTTAAACCGGAAAAAATAGCTGCCACGCAAACCATTGTGCAAGGCTGCGAGGCATTTCTATACAAATTAAAATTTAATACCACAAAAAAGATATTTTAATTTATTTAATATTTTCAAAAAAATATTACTAAACAAATGATGCTTATGCAACTATTTTCAAATTTAAACAAATTTTTAAAATGAGGTCAAAATTAAATTTTACAAATGCAAATTATAATACTATTTACTAAAAATGCCATCTATTCCAAATTGAAATTAATATGAAATGCCGTCAGGCAGAAGTCTGTTAAAATTCTTTCTCAAAATTTGGAAAAATTCCGGTATAAACTTTGTTTATTTTTATTATATAAATATAAAAAAAATATCAAATAGGTTTTGGAATTTGTACCTGAAGTTTTATAAAATTAAAAGTTAGGGCAAAAGTTCAACTTCAACATTATTTTGAAGATTTGTTTTTGTCGAAAAGGTAGGTTGGTTCATTTTACAACACGAATAGTTCGTCCGAAATAATACAACTCTGCTTAAGTTTACCTTTATGATATATTTCACTTTCTGTACATTTTACAGTTCAGTCTTTGAATAAACGCCATTGTATCAAAACATGTTCTACTTGATTTACGATTCTCGGCTCTGCCGAGTATTGTGTTTTGTGTTTAAATATCTAAAATTTTGAATTTTTGTTATAATTATTTGATGAAGAAGTAGTCGGTTCAAGTTATAACACGAGTTGACCATACTAAATAATACAACTCTGCATAAGTTTCCTTTTTTCGTATATTTCCACTTTATGTACATTTAGAACTTCAGTCTTTGAATAATCGCCATTATATCAAAACGTGTTCTTCTTGATTTACAATTCTTGCTCTGCCCCAAAAACTATTATTATTTTTATTAAAAAGATATTATCAAATACTATGACACAAAACGTGTGTCAGTGGCCTGGGACTAAACTTTTTTACAAATTTCAAATTAATTTTGTTACCACTATTGCATACAAGTCGGGTCAAATGAATGTACTTGCATACTGTTATAGTTGAGACAATGATAAAAGTGACCGACACGAAATACCAAGAATATGTAAGAAAATTTAAGTTCGAAAACATACCGTTAAATATACATTTGCAAATATTTCAGTAGGCATTAAGATGTACATAGACAACAAGCCTCTAAAGTTCACCAGATAAGGGAATTTACAAGTACACAAATGTTCACATATACACATTTATATATATGTTTGTATAGACAACCAAACGAAGAATCGGTATATTAGTAGACAATTAGAGCAGTTATAGCAACAGCAATTTCAAATTATATTTAGTAGAGTTATGCGCACAGGAATTGCAACAGCAACAACACTAAAGTAACGATTATCTGTATTGGATGGAATGGTATCAGCGCTTTACATGTATAATCAAATAGAGTAAGCAGAGCATACATATGATTTAGATAAGTTTATGAAGCAATTGTCCGCTGTTGTTACATAGATAAGTATTTTATTTATTTCGAAAACTTTTTTTTTCGATTTTGTTTAAGCAGTTACGTAACTGTGAACGATATATCGTATAATTTTTTTGCTTGTTTAAAACTTTCTTTTTATTTTTATTTTTAATTAATATGTTTTTTTTTTAAATATACAATTGAAAATAATAATAAGAATTCTTTGTGTGATCTACTTGATAAAATTTCTTTGAGGTGAAATCAACATTTTTATTTTTAAATTTATGTGGAAAAGGTATGAACCAGTATTGTCCATTTAATATAGATGTGAAATTAATATAAAAAAGATAGAAGGGATGCCTACGGTTATGCCGAGGTACTCATATCTTTCATGAACATACCAAATATATTCCAACTAAGAAAAATTCGAGAATCTGGTACTACAGACACTACTTCGGGCGAGCTGATACGATAGGCGAGATAGGTAAGTTTTAGGCGCTCACATAAAGCATTTTTGGTCACATCGTTCTTCCCTTCCGTCGGGGTGTGAGCGCAAATCAGACATATGTCGAAGAACTTTCCTTTTATAAAAACAAATTTGCTTTCTTTTCTATGGCCGTCGTCACCTCTATCGCCATATAATGTTGAGCAATTTTCAAAATTTTTCATGCGACTGACTGCATTTTTTACTGCATTAATTGTGAATATTGTTAAAATAACTATATAAGTATAATAATATTTTAGATGCAAAAAAAATTATCACTGATGATGAAGTCAGGGAAACAGTTTCAGAGTAAATTGAAGGTAAAGAGATCATTTTTTATGAGAGAAAAAAGAGCTTAAGAATGTATCCATCTTAGAAATTAGTGTATTGAAAGGAAAAAATAACTTGGTTTTTTATTTCCAGCCCTTATCCCCAATTCCGTGAACATAAATGTTATACCAAGTATATGATTTAGAATAGAGCTTCTTTTGCTCTGCTTGTATGTGTATGTTTGTGTGCGTGTACCGAAAGTATAGTAATCTTCTTTTTCGTTTACCGGTTTTGCTTTCCTTAAGTTAGCTAAGTAAGCATTATATGCAAGTAATAAATATTAGCGCAATTTTTATATTAGTTGTGGAAACTGTGGTGGGACAACGACAGTCCATTACAAAATGCAACATGAAACACATGCTACATATGTGCACATCATATCTGCTCCTGTTCATTTTAATACTCGGTGATAACATGAGTGTTGCAAACACTAGACACAGATGTATCAGTGACCCAAATCTCCATGTATAGTTTTCGCCGAAAAATTTTCTGGAAATAAATTTTTGGTGCAGGCGGTTAAGCGAAATTGTTTCGTGTCTTACAGCCGGTTAGTTTCTCGACTTTTTGACGTTGAATTGCTAATAATTCTTAAAGTGTTATTAAGTAATCTCGACTGCAGCTGTTAACTTTAAAACTATGTAGGTACGCTCCTAAAATAGGAAGAAGAGAATAGTTATACCAACCAACTCACCATCCCCACCTTGCTGCGTTTTGCATATGTCCAAACATGCACGCAAACGCATCATCGCCGAGCAGGTAAATACTATCGGAGCTTATATAAAAATCACCATCTCTGTAGTATTGCTGCAACATAATGCTCGTCTCATCATCTTGGTGTCTAGATAAAGAGTAAAGAAAATAAAAATACAAAATAGAATAAACAAAGTTAACGTTTAATATGATGATTATATGGTAAGTGGTTCAGTAATGGTTATGATGATGATTATGGTAATGAGAAAGTTGAGTTGATGTTTAAAGTACATTTTTCTGTTTTCGTTAGAGTAAAATTAACTATTCAGAGATATATTACTTTTACGTGAACCGAAGTGAAAAGTAAACGAAATATATAATTGGCGGTTTATAACCGCAGAAGCGATTTTCGGACGAACTCTCTCCAATTTGTGAAGTGCGTCTTTAATATTTTTTCTAACGAATGACGGGGAATACAGTTAATTATACAACAGCTTCTGAAAGGCTGCTGAATTTTTTAATGAGGTTGAATTTCCTGCCGCGGAACGCAATTAAACTTTGTTTTATATTTAAATTAAATTTTAGAGTCGACTTAATCTATACATGTATACAATAAATATAAAAAATATAAGGAAATAAATTTAAAATTTTCCTCAATAAATAAAAATCGAAACTATAAGTAATAATTTTAGAAATTTCTACACAACAATAAAATTCACCCGAATTAGGGAGCTAAGGTATAAAATTAATTTCATGTTTAAAGCAACAATTTCAATTTTAAGTCTTTTCAAGCATTTTGAAAAAAAATAAATTAAATTTTATATCACCATTGAATGGGAAATCCATTTTGTCAAATAAAATCTTTTTTTGCTTTGCGAAATGTTTGAAAGTTCCACACATGGACGACGACCTCATTGAGTTATGAGCCACAAATATGAATAAATCACAAACATATCCCTTTTCTTAGTATGCTCTCCTGGAAGTTAAAAAATGATTTAAATGCACTTTACATCTGGTTATGTGCTAATCGTCTTAAAATTAAAATCGAAAAAACTAAATACATGCTAATAACAAGAAAAAATATTGGTAATATAGAAACTATTAAAATAAATAACGTAGAAATTAAAAACATACAGAGGATTAAATACCTTGGTATTATTATAGATTGCAAATTAAAATTTGATGCCCATATTGATTACACGACAAATAAGTTAGCTACAAAATTATGGTTCATTCAAAGAACGTGTAAAAGCTTGAATAATAGTTACAAAATAAAAGTATACAGATCTATAGTTGAGCCGTACTTTATATATTGCTCTACTATTTTTTTCATAATGAAAGATTCACAAATTGAAAAATTACAAAAAATGCAGAATAAAGCTATGCGCTTTATCCTACGCAAACGTTATGATACTCCCATAAAGGATATGCTGCTTAATTTAAATTGGATGAGTGTAAAACAACAGATATATTATCATTCTATGAAGTTTATTTATAATATAAAAAACGGTAATCTGCCTGATTATCTAAGATCAAGCGTGAAATTTAACTATGAAGTTCACAACAGAAATACGAGAAGGAGAAATGATTTTAAACTACCCAATTATAAAACTGAATCTGAAAAAAATAGCCTTTTCTATAGTTTCAATGAACTACCGAAAAACGGTTAAAAATTGTGATAATAATTTATTCAAAAGAAGGTTATATGATTATGCAAAATCTATGAATATAAAATAGATTCTCTGATTGGAATGGTTTTGTGGTGCATGTTTCAATTAAATTCGATTCAACCCCATTCAACATATTTTAATTTTAATTTAAATACGTAAGGCAACAGCTAGCAATCTAAAGAATGTGTTACTGTTAATTGCTATATATTTTATTGCAGTAATTTAAATTATTTTGTTTTCTTATTTTTTTCTTTTTATTATTTTATTACTTTTTCTTTTGTTATTATACTTTTATGTGTGAACTAGGCTCTAAGAGTCGTAATAAATAAATAAATAAATAAAAACCCTACTGCCGTTAATCCTAAAATGGCATGCAGTGTAAAAAATATTAAATATACAAAAAGTACTTGTAAATTGTTTTAATTAATTTAAATTAAAAATAAATTTTTTCACAAAAGTGAAAAAGTATATATATATATATATATATATATATATATATATATATATATATATTTGGCGCTTTGTAACCGCTGAAGCGTTTTTTGGCCGAGCTCCTCCTCCAATTTGTGGTTTTGCGTCTTGAGGTTTTTACCAACAAATGGAGGGACCTAAAGTTTATTCTAACCGCCTCCGAACGGCTGATGGATTTTTATGAGGAGCTTTATTTCATGCCAGAAATACACTCGGAGGGCTTAACATTCCCTGCCGAGGGGCGATCGCAATTTGAAAAATTTATTTTCTATAATTTTTGATGTTGCTCGAACCTGGGCTCGAAACCAGGCCTTCCGAATGGCAGTACGCAATGCTAACCACTCGGCTATCGCGGCCGAAAAATTATACAATTTCAAATTAACATTGAGCACTAGGCTCGCTTAGAAAAAACACGGTTTTTAATCCAATACAATCAAAGGTACCTGAAGCTGCGCAGACGTTAATCACAATCGCTCAAAAGAGCCAAAATGGGAAAATGTTAAAAACAGATCAGATAATAAAATATCTGACCCAGACTTTTGGATGAGGATTTCCATTGCACACAATAAGCGCTTCAACCGTATCACTTTATTGATCACTTGAGAGTTGCATTCTTGCATATATGCATGAATGTAAATATTTACATACACATAAGCCAAAATGCAAAAAAAATCAAATGGTTGAAAGCAATTAGCCAATATCTAAAGTTATGCAAGGATTTACGCTCCACGTGCTAATAAAACATTTTAGCAATTGAGCAATAAATGAGTTGTTCGAAACACGGTATCTAGATCTTTATTTTGTAAATAAGTTGTCTGAACTCCTCTGACATTTAAGTCGGGTATACAAGGACCACGGAAAACGAGATTTTAACTAAAATTTTAATTAAAATATATTAACTTTTTAAAGCACAAGCTTTAATTAGTGCTGAAGAGCATTAAAATTAAAATATATTCATTTGATTGATATTGATAAATTCAACAATGGTTCATGAAAATGCATTTAAACAGTTTTATAGCAGATTTATCTGCTTTTCACCGTTTTGTGTGTACAACATAAAATTATTTTCGCTCTTACTTTTTACATAGGAATATTAAAAACTTCGCCCGTTGAAAGCATACGCAAAGTGAAATAAACCAATGGTAAAATCTTAGAAGTGCTAAAAATTGAGTTGTATATACTTCTCTAATTGAAATTAAGTCATTCTAAATGTAATGCTGCAGACTTTTTGATTGCAATATAAAAGCTCTTAAATGAAGAACAATCAATAATTTCAACAGAAACTTTATTAAAATGGAGTTGTTGCTGTAAATTTAGTAGACACTTTGAAGAAGAAACTAACACACTTACATACAAATATTCATAGGTAACATACACCTACCACATTTTTATTTACACAACTATGCGTACTTGTATTTGCCACTTAATTTGCGACTGCTGCTGTAATTTTTTAAAGAGTTTATTCTCCTTTTCATTTGCAAAAATTTATGCAGAAAATATTACAATTGCACTCATTACCATAACAAATAAAATTTTCCTTCCTGTTTATATGTCAGAGTATATATATATATTTGTATCACATAAAAATGTTCTTTGTGCATAAGATTCTTTACTTGTAGCGACCTAACGGTTGATGCTAAATATCCGCTATTCTACTTACACACTTATATGGGTATATATATTTAAATGTGACATACTATAGATGAAATGTGCAAATGCAATAACTCAGTCTTTTAATTTGGAAAATTTTGAAAACTCACATCAAAATAATTTTTTTTAATTAACAAAAAAAAAATTTGACAAATTTATAGTTTTTAACAAATCTTTTATTATTTTTATTTTTAATACATGGCGGTTTTGCTTTATGAAATTTAATATTTAAGAAAATTTAAGGTAAATATGGCGCTAAAAAAATTGCATTTGCTCATTTATTTTTACTAAAATTGTTTTATTTCATCTTAGAAAATTTAAATGTACAAAATTAAATTTTTTCTGCTTTTAATAAACTTAATATTCAAATACATACATATTTCATACTTATAATTTTCCTTTATTTACAGTTTCCTTATAGTCGATTGAAGTTTTCATTCACATACATACATAGTGTTTTTTATGCTGAATGAAAAGTGGTGATTAAAAGCCTTTCATTATCGCGTATACAAAATAACTAATTGTTGGGTGTTTTTGCGAATGAGTTGTCGTTTGCGAAGAGAGAGAAAAAAAAAACAAGGATAGTAATTAGTGGAAGACCTACAGAAATCATATCCATTTTTCTTTGGGGTAATAATTTGGGAGTGGTGAGAATAAATAATATTTTTGACTAGAAACAATCAGCAATATCCAAATAAGATGGCTAAAAATTTCATTCTGAGATAGATATTTTAGTGGCGAATATAAGATTCAAAGAATTTTTTAATAGCTCATATATGGATCATTTATTCTAAATGCTGTGAGTATATTTTTCTATACAGCAATTTTTTTAAATATTGCACAATAATAATGATGGTATAAAAAGGATATTTGAAAACCATAAGCACTCCTGAAACAAATTAAAGAGTTATATGGATTTTACGACTAGCTAATTGAAATTTAGAAACTATAAATAACCAAAAAATTGGCGTAATGGCCTTCAGAAATCAACATTAAGATTTTAGAATACTGATTTTGTTTCAGAATTTCAGCGCGTATTAAACTTTCAAATAAGTAAAATATATCTAAGTTATGTTGCCAGATACCACAATACCACCCAATGGCGCACCATTTTAGCACATTGCCCTACACGTGACTTCACTGCTCCAATTAAAGTTCACAGAAGAACTTTCGCTGACGCGACACACGCGCAAGCGATCAATTACATATCCAATGTATGGGAAATGCAACGCAAGCAATACCGATCAACACGCGCAACTCAACGATTGCGAAATACTGGACAGTGGTGGGAACTGCAACGTTAGCAGTTAACTTAGGCTAAGAAGTTAGGTGGTAAGAAAATAAACTGATAGTAGTTAGTCTTGAATTGTACCGCGACAAGTGCGGAATAAAATCTTTTGTGTTTAATATTTTAAATAGTGTGTTTTATTGCAATTGGTGAGCAGTTGGGCCACCACAACTTTAATTTTTTTAATAACTCATTGTCGGTGACTTTAAGTTCTATATAAGGAAATACTCCAATTAAGAGCATAAATTTGAAATAACTTATTTAAAATTTCATTTTAAGTTATTTTTGCAATCCCTACATTAATCATTTACTACACATATCTTAACAGCTATTTACCAAAAATATTTAGATTAATGGAAAATCTTCGCACTTGTTGTATATATATTTGGCATCACGTTCTTGTTTATATTTGTAGGACGCGAAAACCTATCCTGGCAATTTGAAATGTGAATGCAGAAAAGAGAAAAAAGAAACAATATTTGTGTAATTGAGCGAAAGCGATGGAATCGCCCATGGAGAAAATATGAAATCAGTCATTCAGTTAATGATTGGGTTTTTGGGTGTATAAATAAGCAGAATAAATAAAACAGATAAATTAGTGAGAGGAGAATTATGTCCTCTTCTTGTGGATATATATTTATACTAATGTTCTAATGAATAGCTCTTAAATGATAAAAGAAACTGTTGGAGCATTTGCGTAAATTTTTATTTTTGTTTAATTTTTGATGGGATTAGATATTTTTACCGCTTATGTTGCCTTATTTTTATTTTAGTATTCCAAAATTACATTTTTAAGTCACCAATATTATGCCTTAAATATACCACTTTATGTCTTCCCACCCACAAATCGTATAATTGCCAAGAATCGCAACCCAATTACAAGACGACAGCAACTTTTTTTGAGAACTTTGAACAAATTAATGTTTTTGCAACGTTGAATGAGTATATATACATCCAGAAAATGTATAAGAAGACGATAATGAAGAGGAAGAAAAAGATTATATAAAATGTCCGAAAGTGTCTCACCGCAATTGCCCTACAATTACAATGCGATTGCATTGCAAAACATTTTCACGATTTTGGCTACACACCAATACATTCAGCAACTTTGCTTTTGTGTGCATTCTTCAACAGCCACTTCCTCTTCCTCTTCCTATGGCAATTAAGTTGACGATTATTTGATTCAAATTCAGTTTTTAAACTAATAATAATAATAATTTTATCTTACGACAGCAGTCTACCAGTCACTCTAGCATAAATACACTGGTGCACTAAAATAAGCTTAGGAAAAATAAAGCTTTCACTGACAATGCTCACCAGTTGCGTTCTCTTCACAGTTCTTTGCCCTCTTTAGACGGCGAAGAAAATTTGCACTCTCAATCCCATAGCATTCAATACCATTATTTCACTACTACTGGAATGTTGTGGTTTCATTTACGCAAATTATTTATCGTTCTTAACGAAAAAGTTGCTCTTCGCTGATCAAAAACACAAATTATCATATCACAATAGACACAAAAGGCAAAAAATTCTAATCAAAGACTATGCAAATTTAATAATAAATTTTTTTTCCTATATAAGGATATAAATAAAAAATAAAAAATTGGTTATTGTTTTATCAATTTAAGTGTAATCTTCCTCAAAACTTCTTATATAAAAAATAAAAAAATCGAAAATTTAAATTACTCAAAGGCGTATTAATATTTTACTTAATATAACTATAACTAATACATTTTCAGCGGAAATTCATTAGCCGTAAGCTAAGAGCTTACAGGTTTTGGCAAAATTTTTTTAAATGCAATAAATTCCAAAACCAGAAAGATTAGAACACTTTCACTGACCTGCTTAGAAGTGGTTACGAAAATCGCGTTTGTTATAGTGAAAGTTTATGTAATGTTTTCCCCAAAAGATCTATTGCAGGAGCACATTAATTCACATGGGTATATATTGTACATTATGTGCATTCTTCTGCTCAGTTTATTTACTAGCTACATGCATGCGTTTTATACCTTTAATGCAAATCAAATGGTATTACATCGAAGTATATAAGTAACAGCAGGAGAAGAGATAGACCCACCAAAGTTTAGCTGTGTTCATCTGTCCGTCCGTCTGTTTGAGATGTTTAAACAAAACTTGGCTGGCAGGTGCATTTCTATATTTTATCGATCGTTTGCTGAAACCGACCGATTTTTCAGATTTTTAATTTTGGGTTATAAATCCGTCAAGAAAGTGCAAAAACCGTGACAGGTATTCTACACATACATAACGACTTGCACATTGGTACTGAAAATCACCGAAAACGGCCTAGTATAGCCCCCATACACCGATTTGTTCAGATGTGAGGCTTTGGTTGAAATTTAATCAAAAAAAATATTTAGGAATGTAATATTTAGTACTCTACAGACGTGAGCTCAAGTTAGTATAGCCACTGAAAATCATCGAAATAGAATTTTGCTATTTGAATTAAATTTGAAAGGTTCATGAAAGGTATAAAACTTCGGCATGGCCACAGAAAGCCCTCCTTTCTAGTTTCCTAAAGTGTGATTGTCGAACTATAAATATGTATGTTTGTACATGTGTACGTAATTTGTGTACCCATATCCTCTTGCAGGGTACTTTTATATTAGGTAGGGCCTATTTTTTTTCTAAAAATTTATTTGAGAGCTGACATACTGTTTAAACTTGTTAAAAGCTGTATAAACTTGTTAAAAGTGAATAAACTTGTTAAGTGTAATAAACCATATGCAAAGATCTATAGATATATAACTAGTTCGATGTAAATTTCGATTGAGCATAATTTCAGGGCAAAAATTTTTAAGTGGCTGTAAAATAAATTTTATGAGAGTCGCTTATAATACAATCAAAAATTAAATATCAAATATATAAATTTTTAATTTTTTTTGAATATAAATTTAATTCATTAAAAAGTTTTGAATATTACAGCAAAAATTTTAACAAAATTATTGACTTACTAAATTTTTTGATTTCGTTTTGCTAATTTCACTGACCTGGTAAATTCCGAAAGCATTTTTATATCATGTCCGTCTCTATAAAACTGCAAAATGCATTATCATTACTTCATGGGCAAATTTAGGATTTGCGCCTCAATGTAGAAAACAATTTGCTTTTAACATTTATTCTACGATGTAAAGTTACGGAAAAAGATACTTTGATATCAGTTGATATCTTATTTAAAATTTTTATATTCTCAAATCCGAAGCAACCTAATGTTCAATGTATGTTATTTTATATCTTCAGAAAATCTACTACACTTAGCTAATGCATCGAGTGTAAATCTCATATATAATGTGTTAGCTATTTGGACAATTATTTACAACCCAAAATGTTTCTGGAACAAACTAAGATATATATGAACAACTATGTAAACGGCCGGATCTCGGTTCAACGGTTACAAAGCGCATAAGATTAATTATTCAAGTACGCAATTATATATTATCACAATGTATATAGTAAAAAACCATACATATACTATATGTGTTGGTCAATTTCTATTCCTAGTTCAGCATTTTCGCTTAGCAGGTTTTAAATACATTAAATTGCATGTTCGATAGAGCATTCTCAAAGCATTAAATTTTCATAATATTCGAAACCACAAGACACTGACCATTATGTGTAGTACTGGAATTAAATAATAATTCATGCCCTTTTTTTGCCAAAATTTACAAAAGTAGATGATAATTGAATTTAAGAAGTTATCTAAATTGATTTAATTTTGATTAAAAATACATGAAACATAATTAGTAGGAGAAATTTAAATTTTTTATACAAATATATTAATTCTAATATTGCCAATCGGTTTAAACATATATAATACTAAATTCAGATGTAGTCGTAGATGCGACTAAGGAAGAAGTTTTTATGTTTTTTCCACAAAATCTAAAATATTTATTTTTATTTTATGAAATAGTGCACTGCGCGATAGTTATCGGTACAAAATTAAAAACACAAAAACAAATTTTCGACATTAGAAACTTTTTACAAATCACTACTAGTATAAGAAGTCTAATTGAAAGTCACAGTGCAAATTTCCTAAGAGAAAAGAAAGGAACTGTTTTGGAATATATTTTATCTTATCAGAGTAGTTTTAATACCCCGGGTTTCAAATTGCCGAAACGTATTCCGAAGTAGGTATACATGCACACATCTATTTATGACAACACGTTTGATCACTCTTTTCGTGCACTACAAGCATACAAACTAGCTGGAGCGGGCAATAGAGCAGCTTGCAGCCTTAAGCATCATGCAGTGCTGCTGTTAGCCAACCAGAGATGCACACAATACAGACACACTCGTGTATTTGGTTCCGGCCGTGACCGTTGCACGCCACAAGGCTTAAAACACAAGTGCCGCACTTTATGTCCCTTCATAAATATTATGCATCATTCTTGTGTACTTGGCGTTGCTCTCTCTCGCTGATATTGATTGCAAGCGTTGGTGGCGCTGCATTTCTCAAGTGCACGAACTACTCATACTTGCACGTAAACGTTTGTCGCGTGCAAAGTTGCTAACAGGGAATGCTAGCTGGAAGGGGATATAGTTGCTGGATATGCCAGTACTGAGGCTATAAAACTGTGCCGCAAGGAGGCTATGAGATATATGAATTGTTTGCTGCTCAGCGCGCTGTAGTATAGTCAGGGGCGAGCCAATTTCGAATTTGAAAGGTGTTAAAGAAATCGAGAAGTATGCAGTGGTAGGTCTAAATTTTATTGCTTCTTTAGTTAAGGAACTAAAAGGTTTGAAAAAATTTTCATAATATTGTGTGATAATTTATGTCATTATGAAATGCACCAATCAATGCTTCCGCAAAAAATAAACAAATAAAAAACATTAAGTGAATAAATAGATGAAAAATACATTGTTGGTTCTACCAGTTTTATCAGTGCGTGAAACGACTTTAAAAACTTTATTTCAAAAAAGAGTTACAATTAGAATTATATTTAAAAATTCATTATTAAATTTAAGTATACTCACATTTGGTTTTCCCAACCGCACGTTTTTCCGAAAGAGATCAAATTTTACAAAAAAGAAGTAATATGTAGAAGGAAGCAAAAATAGGGTTACCTAGTTGCGCTTAAACAAACAAAGTTACAGCGTTGCCTGATAGGCTTATTGTGCGGCCTGAAAACCAAGTATGAGTTTACGCGAAGAGATTAGCCAGTGACGGTGTTTCCAACATTCTCCCCCCGGTATCTCCCTCATAAGGGAATACCCCTGTACATTTAAACGCCGACATGAGCTACGTCCAGTACGGCTAATTTCGTCGCTGGCCGCTGATACTGCCCTTGCGTAGTACGAACGATGGCACTTCTGACCTGGCCATCATTCCCTGGTATTGTAGATACGACGACGCCTTTTGGCCAGGAATACCGTGGAGAGTTTGGGTCGACAATGACGACTACGTTCCCAACTTCTATCGGCTTGGCTTTTTCAAACCAGTTGGTTCTCCGAGTTAGCATAGGTAAAACTTCTGCCACCCATCTCTTCCAAAACATTTCTGCGAGGTACTGAGAGTGTCGCCACGAGACACGAGCAAATTGATCTGCACTTTCAAAATCCCCAACTGGTTTGAGACCCGACGATGAGCCCAGCAGGAAATGGTTGGGTGTCAATGCCTCTTGGTCAGCAGTGTCGAGAGCCAGATACGTTAAAGGTCGACTGTTCACTATTTGTTCCACCTCGAGGAACAAGTTGTGGAGCTTTTCATCAGACAATCTTGTTGTAGGCGTCACAATTTGGTACATAACCATCTTTATCGAGCGCACCATGCGCTCCCATGCCCCTCCCATATGAGGCGATGCGGGTGGAATGAATGTCCATTTTGTGTACGGGCTGGTAAACTCAGCTTCTAAGCCTGCAAAGTCAACTTGCGATAGCGATTCTCGCAGCTCTTTTTCCGTTGCTCTCAGATTTGTTCCGTTGTCGCTAAAGAACTGCCTCGGAGTTCCTCTACGTGCGATGAAGTTGCGCACAACAATACAACAGGAGCTGGTGGTCAGGCTGTATGCCATTTCGACGTGCACCGCGCGGCACGTCATGCATGTAAACACTACACCATAGCGCTTTTCACTGCGTCTTCCGATGGTAACCAAAAAGGGTCCAAAAAAATCCACCCCTACATGGGTGAATGGTCGCGTGTAGGGTGATAACCGTGCTTCAGGCAGGTCGGCCATTTCGGGTGAGTGCGGACGAGCCTCGTTAATCTTGCAGAATTGACAAGATTTTCGCACAGACCGTAATAACGTTCTCAACCCAGGTATGTAGAACTTCTGAAACAGCTCATTGATTACGGTCTCATGATTCGAATGTTTCCACTTTCTATGATACCAGTCGACTATCAGTCTAGTGATCACATGTTCTTTTGGCAGTATGATTGGGTTTTTCATATCATCATTTATAAAATCTGCTCTTTCTAATCGACTGCGCATTCTTACTGTCATTTTCTGGTCTAAGAACGGCGATAGTTTACGTATAGGGCTTGTTTTGGGCATGGAGCATGCTGGGTTCTGACGCAGCATTTTAATTTCTTTATGAAAGGCTTGGGTTTGGGCAAGGCGATATAAATAGTTCTCGCTCCAGACTAACTCGTCGGTACTAAGGCTACCTCTAATAGGTGTGCCACCTAACTTATTTACAAATCGCTTAACGTACGCCATACATCGCTGTAGGCGCTCCCATTTCGAAAAACGGCTAAGATCTATCAAAGGCAGTTCTTCTACTACATGAACTGAGACTAGTTCTGGACGTAGTTCCCCGTGATCGTGCTGTGGGCCTTCTTGTTGCTTGCTTTCGAAGCTTGGCCAATTCTCAACTGACTGACGGAGGAATGTAGGTCCGGAGATCCATTGTCCGGTCATTGAAAAATCTGGTACTGAGGTCGACTTCGTTCCTAAGTCGTCGACGTTCAATTTCGAAGGCACATAGCTCCACTGTGCGATATCGGTAGTCTCCTGCACTTCTCCCACTCGAAACATAACGAATTGCTTATATCCTCTAGGATCGGAGCGCAACCACGATAGAACAGTTTTGGAGTCCGTCCAGTAATGCACACGATCGATTTTGCAGTCGAGCGCTTTTACCACCGCATTTCCTAGCCTCGCACCCATCACCGCAGCGAGCAGCTCCATTCGTGGTATAGATACAGGGCGCAATGGTGCAACCTTAGATTTGGAGCACACCAACGATACTTCGACATCCTCACCTGTCTCGATCCTCAGATAGGCTACCACAGCGTATGCGTTTTCACCGGCGTCTACGAATACATGCAGCTCGATATTGCTTGCTTGGCTGCTTGCTACACTGAAATAGCATCTAGGCACCTTCATGTTTTGGACTTGCGGAAGGAAGGATAGCCACCTCATCCACTCACCTGACAACTGCTCCGGTATAGAGTCGTCCCATCCAATACCGCTTCTCCAGACTTTCTGGAGCATAATTTTTGCGTCGATTAAGAAAAACGTTAGTAACCCCAATGGGTCAAATATAGACATCAGCAGTCTTAACAGCTCCCTCTTTGTTGGAAGCTTAGCTCCTCGGAGAATCTCATCTTTGGCCTTCGTAAATTTCAAATTATATGTGAAAGTATCATCAGACGTCTGCCACCACATGCCTAGCACTTTACTAGCTTCAACTACCTGATCTACTCGCTTGGCAGCGCCACAAAATTCGCGTACATCTCCTGCTTCTCCCAAAGCTTCGACAACCTCTCTGGAGTTGGATAGCCAACCTCGAATATGAAAATTTGCATGCTTATGGATTGTACGAACACTCGTAGCCAATTGAACCGCTTCTTCAATAGTATCGACGCTGTCAAGCATATCATCGACATAATGCCTTTCCAAAATACATTTAGCTGCTCTTGGGTGCGTATCGGCGAACTCCATAGCGTTTTGATTCTTTACAACTTGAGCTAAAGATGGCGAACAGCTTGCCCCAAAGCTCATTACTAACAACATGAAAACATCTGGTGGGCGAGCCACCTCACAGCTTCTCCACAGAAAACGCTGCGAGTGCTGATCTTCTTCATCGATGTACACCCTGTGAAACATTTCGCTGATATCGCCACACAACCCTATTTTCCCTATCCGAAATTTCAGTAAAACATCAAAGAGAGAGGTTAATAAGTCTGGACCCTTGTCCAAGCATGAATTCAAGGAGAGGCCTTTATATTCCGCAGCAGCATCCCACACTATTCTGACCTTCTGTGGTTTATTTGGGTTTCGTACCGCAAATATCGGCAAATACCACTTCCGAGGATGATACGCGGCGATCTCACTTTTGTTTAATTTGCGAATATATCCCTTTTGCTCCATTGAGCGAATATGATCGTTTACAAGTATCCTAAGATCAGGAGACGATTCTAATTTTTTCTCAAAGCATATGAGTCTACGCAAAGCCAGGGGATAGTTGTCTGGCATAGTAGTGCCCCCCGACTTCCATAGCAGTTTTGCTACGAAATGTTCTTCCTTACGTTCAACGTTACCTTGCATATCATTTAACTCTGTATTGTGTAGCTGACTATTTTTGCCTGCATCACAATTTTTCTCCAGAGACATTTACTCTGTAACTAACTTTTGCAAGGCTACGTCGTCATCGCACTCACAAACATGTAGCTGCATGTTATCAACGTTCGGTTGTACGTCGTTATTTACGACACCATACACAGTCCACCCAAGGCGGGTTTTGGTTGCAGCTGGTTCATGCGCTTTACCTTCTCGAAACTTTAGTGGCATCATTACATTTTTGTTGCTTAATCCAATTATCAATTGTGGGACAACGTTGCGGTATGATTTAACTGGAATTCCCCTTAGATGTTTATGTACTCTTGCAAGCTCCGTAATATCCATTGTTTGAAGTGGAAGATCAAGCGCATCCACGGAGCGTACGTTACGCAGAGTAAGTCTCTTTTGCTTCCCACGCGGCGATACATCTAAATCTATTTTATCGGAGTCCCGCTGTACACGTACCGTTCCGTCTGTCCATTTAAGACATAGATCAGCTTTACCACCTTGCACCTGCAAACGTTGCAACACACTTTTCTCAATTAGGGTTGGCCCGGATCCATCGTCCAAAAGAGCATAAACATCGCATGAAGTGCCTCTTCCGTAAATCGTTATCGGTACCACACGGTAAAGCGTGCTACATACTTCTTTGTGATGAGCCACAACCGCTGTTTGAACATCGAAGGTTTTGTGTAAAACCGGGTGATGCTTGTAGGTGCAACCGTTCACGCCGCATGCTTTTCTCTCACGACAGCTTCTCGCATCGTGCTTTCGTAAACATAACCTACAAAGCTGCAACCTACGCACCTCATTCCATCTTTCATCGTAAATTAAGTTTTTGAACTTATCGCATTTTAAAATTACATGAGCTTCATTGCATAAATAGCATGCTAATTTGGGTTTAACCCGTTCTGCGAATTCTCTGATAGCATTCTTCTCCTCAGCATGAACACTTACCCGATGAGTTTTGCGTTTCTCCGACTCAGGATTGCTAGCAGAAACTACCGATGTAACGTTGCTGGCAGCGTCTGCCAAGTCGAAAAGCCAATCACTAAACGCATTCAGAGTAGCGTCTGAAGATGGTCTAGAAAACATTGCCCATTGTAAGCTGCTCAGAAACAGAGGCCACTCCTCCGCTTTGCCACTAAACACAGGGAGATCTTTTGGCACCACGTGTCGCGAACTAATTTGCTGTGCATTCAAGCCTCCAGCGTTTGCGTCTGACGTTGTGCGTGCCTGCATTTGCGCCTCGTTGCGCCCTCTGCCTATGACTACCCTATCGTGCCTAGCACCTGTTCCAAGCTGCCCTTCATTAGCCCTACCTACATCGCCCTGACCCTTGCCATTCGCCCATTCAGTGGTGCGATGCACTTTCAGCGCATCCAGATTAATGTCGTCGTCTGATTCTTCTGAGCTTTCATATCTCCTCATAATTTCATATTTTCGCTCTAAGTATAATAGTTCTGCCTTTTTTCGCTCCTCTAAAAGAGCTAATTCAAAATTCATACTGCGTTTCGATTTCGCAGAGCCCTGCTTACTTGCCCTATCACCCGTTCCACCTACCTTATCGTGGTCTTGCTTTCCATGGTCGCTTAATTGCTCGTTTGGTGTAGTGTGTATTTTTGATGCGTTTGACGTTGCTGCCGCAGCACACTTTTTGCAACTCCATTCTTTGTCCGCAATATCTTGAGAGACTCCTGCACAGATGAAATGTGTCCACTCATCGCACACGACGCACTGGACCATTTCTTCGTTCTCCGGCTCATGACATACAGCACAATTTACTGATCTTACTATCGTGCGCACCATACTTGATGGACTTTATTGCAGTAGGAAAACAGGTGTTTCTAACCTCAATTTCGGCAAATCGTACGACAAATTTTTTAAAGATTGTTGGTTCTACCAGTTTTATCAGTGCGTGAAACGACTTTAAAAACTTTATTTCAAAAAAGAGTTACAATTAGAATTATATTTAAAAATTCATTATTAAATTTAAGTATACTCACATTTGGTTTTCCCAACCGCACGTTTTTCCGAAAGAGATCAAATTTTACAAAAAAGAAGTAATATGTAGAAGGAAGCAAAAATAGGGTTACCTAGTTGCGCTTAAACAAACAAAGTTACAGCGTTGCCTGATAGGCTTATTGTGCGGCCTGAAAACCAAGTATGAGTTTACGCGAAGAGATTAGCCAGTGACGGTGTTTCCAACATACATAATGATATAAATTAATAAAAATATAAAATAGCTTAATAAATATATATAATATAACCCATTAAATAAATAAACATATGGAAATGAATGAAAAAATAGCTGAATAAAAATCCAGGGATCTAATAAATAAAACAATAAATATTTAAGAAGGAACAATATATAAAAAAACTAACAGGAAATAATTAAAAGATAAATAAATAAATATTTAGCTAGAAATAAAGAAACAACTCAATGAATAAGTAAATGAAAAAAATAAAAATAAAAAAAACATTGTAGAGGAAAAGATAACACAAATGAATAATTAAAATTAGTAAATACTATAAATAAGAAACAAATATGTAAATAATTTTTTGGAGATTCAAGCTGATTTAAGAATTTAATTTTGTCATCTCATGAGTTCTCATCTCGTTATTTGTAGCTGGTCGCATGAAATGCAATTGAGTAAAGCTTTACTTCCAGGTGTGTTGTAAAAACATTTTAAGTTTCTGTTTTACTTACTTTCTTGAATAATATTTTTATTGAGTAAATTCATTTATTACATAAATTCGATTTGGTTACGTAGGTTTAGGTTTTGTCAATTTTGTAGTATTGAAACCTAATCACTTGTTGAAGTCTTTGGCATAGAAGCTTAGCTTAAATATGGAAAAAGTTAATATATGGTGTTGTTCCGTATTTTTTATTCTATTTTAACTCACTGTGACTTATTTTTATTCAAATAAATATTATTTATTTATTTTTTAGTTTATCCCACCATCTAGAATTTTTTTTTCGACGGCGCCTCTTTTACTTAGAATACTATGAGCATAATTCAAACCCACCCCCTCCCGTGGTGACACTTATGTTACACTTTTTCTTTTGCTAATAGCCTCAAGTACGAACATTTCTTACTTGGACAGGTTGTTGTTTGTTGTAACAATTAAAAGTTTTTGCCCTAAGTTTTAATTCTTTTTTTTTTTTGTTATACGCACGTTTAGTTGACTTTGCATTTGTTATATATTTTGACATTCCTTTTTTCGTCTTTTTCTCTATTGTATTGCAATTTGGATTTTCGCCTGACAGGTGAAAATTGTCGTTTTGTTTTTTGGCATGCAACATGGCGCACGATTTCTCAATAACAACAACAAACTGACAGACATGACCTCGCTCTTTCTCAGTCTTTGGAAGTTAGAAGTAACGTAATGTTTGCAACAAATGGGACCAGAAGCGCGTGACAGCATAGGTCCGCTGTGATTTCCTCACGTTTTCATCAGCTGGCGCACACAAGTTATTCCGTTATGGCATTGACCGGTCGTTTTGTAGAACTCTTTTTATTGATTTTAATGTAATAATTGTAATTTATTGTATTTTTAGCGTTGACCATGAGTTTAAGGTCAGGAAATTGGAGTGGAGTTTTGTGAAATTTTTGGTCATATAGATAAAAAATTTCCTTACCTATTCTGATGATAATCACAAAATTCTTAACCTAACATTGCAAAGAAATTATGCACACAAAATTATGTCTCAATATTTTTATTTTCATGAAACCAAAACGTATGAGAAGGCTTTAACAAGCGGTATTTTATTCCCTTTCAAAAGTTTTTATGAATGCCTGAGGCATTTATTTTATGTATTCACACAATAAACTTTAAAAATATATATGCTATTTAATGTAAATACCTTCCAAAAGTTACGTACGAGGTATATTCAAAGGAAAAGGTAAACATTGATTTTTCGCGGGCTGTGTACATTCGATTATCGAAATTTTATTTTTGTTATAATCGGTTACATATGTTTATCATGTGCTTGATTTAGGAGCTAATTTCGATTAGTAGTTTGTTTTTGACAACAGAAAAGGTTAGTCAAGTTAGTTTTTGTGTGCTCTTCAATTTTTGATGTTGAAAAAAAATGGGTCAAAGAAAATGTATTAAATTTTGCGTTAAAAATGGAATAAATTGATCCAAGGCACTTGAAATGTTGACTGTGGCATTCGGTGAGTCCTTTTTTATCTTAAAAAGGTGTTTTTAAGTGGTACAAGCGCTTTACAGAAGGCCAAGAAGATTTTGATGACGATGAGCGTCATGGACCACGATGAGGGTTCGACCACGTCAACAAGCGAAAAAAACATCAAAGAGTGAAAAAAATTGTTCTCGAAAATCATCGAAACAATATTAGTAAAGTTTCAATTTTCTCGAATGTTTTTGACATGAAACGTGTGGCAGCGAAATTTGTTCCGAAATTGTTAAATTTTAAGCAAAAACTAAGTCGCATCAGTATCGCTTAGGAGTTGTTGAATGACATTAACTACGATCCGGGATAGCTCAAACGTGCCATAACTGGTCCCGAAACGTGGGCATATGGTTATGACGATAAATACACCCCAAGTACGATCAAATGTGAAGGTTTTTCTCACTGTTTTCTTTGATTACAATGGTGTTGGACATTTTGAGTTCCTGCCAAAAGGTCGTATAGTTAATAAGGAATATTAAAAGGAAGTTATACAACGTTTGCGTGAAGCAATACCACTGAAACGATCGAATTGTGTAAAAACAAGTCGTGGATTCAGGAAAAGCGCATTCCAGAAGTGCTTTGAGAATAGGAGAGAGCTTTGTCACAAGTGCATTATATCCGAGGGGATTACTTTGAAGGGGACAAAATAGATATTGATGAATAAATAAGTGCTTTTAAAAAAATTCAAAATTCACCATTTTCTTCAAACACACCCGCATAGAGTATCCACATCTTTCATTTTCAGTATCGATAAGTGACTATAAAAAAGATTTACGGTTGGTTTAAGTTTAGCTTTATTTTATTATTATCCTTTACTTCACACTTTTATTGCTATTCACATCAAAGTAAATAGACACAATTATTTCGTTGGTTGAAGTTCTTGCTCACTTTTTAATTTGAGTAAATTGGCTCGGTCCTTTTTGGCTTAGGGTACATATCAACAACACTGAAGAAACTAATCAAAATTAAACAAAATTTATATGCACACCCGCACACAAGCAAACTTATAGTACACAAATTAAAATACTAACTTCCTTACCTTCAAACCTATATAAGCACATTGTGCATACTTAACACGATTACCACTAGAATCGGCTTGAGTTACAACTTTTTCGGAAAACTAAAAAAATTTCAGAAATGTTTACAGAATTATTTATTGTTGTTGTCGCTGTTGCTTTTTCCTGCAAAAATTATAAATATCACAAGTCCTGTTGCCTTTTTAGCCTATCCTATTCGCATTTAATCAACCTTTCAGATTTCTTGTTTTCCACTGCTTTTTTACCAGCTGACGTTTTAATTTATTCTGGTAAGTTAAACATATTTGAAAATACTCAAACCAATTTTAAATTAATTTTGGTTTTCTCCACTTAGAGGATTACATATATAATTATGAGCCAAATTTATATAAGTAAGTTTCTCCTAATCCGGGTTACTTTATACTCTTATTTAAATGAAAATATGAATTTATATGCAGATTTTGTTTTAACAAAAAAATATAATTAACTTAAATAAAGCAAGAAATACCATTTTCGGCCAAGGTTTTACACCTTTGATTTATAATGGAACGATTTTCCGTCATTCCTTCTCAATTTTGGAAAATCGTTCCATTATAAATCAACTTACCACTCTGTCGGAAGATCAACACAACAAAAGGAATTTTATACCTTTCATAAACATATGCAATCAAAATTCGATTTCGTGTAGAATACCAAATTATGTGTTTTTTGACGATTTTAAGACCCAAAATTTAACATCTGGAAATTAGTCGTATGTAAGATGTGATTTGATCTGGCCGGCACCGACAAATGTTCTTTTGATGTGTGTATTTCCTTATCGTTGATGGAATATAGTACGATATTTTCGCTATGCATTAACGATATTCGCTTTCGCTTGATCAGCTGTTGTCGTTAACCATTCGATAAGTTGTTAATTAGACGACAAAAATCTTCAAGTTGTTAGCGCCATCGGCAAAGGATTTCATATATTATTTGGGTTAAAATATATAGTATGATAGTTCAAATGAAGATATCATTGCTCAGATTGATATCCAACTAAAAGGCAGAATAATAACGACGATATCTGCAGAAAAACAGGTAAATATTGTAACTTTCATGTGTTTTCCAAATTTTTCACTCCTTTAAATTGCTTGTAAGTTCCACATTGCGATTCTTCGCAACTGAATGCTATCAACGTCCAGTGAAGGATAGCCAGCCGTTGTCTAAATAGGGTAATTGACGCAATCAATCCTTCAATATTTTTCGTCAAGGTTAGATTTCCCTCCACCAATTTTTGGAGGCACTATTGGGGCTATCGATTGCACCCATATGTCCATCAAGAGCACCAGAAATCATGAAGAAGCCTATGTCAACCACCATGGATACCATTATATCAATGAGCAAATGGAAGAGTAAAAATTTTTTTATAGTTAAGTAACACAATTCAATATATTTATCTTTTTCATAGATATGGGATCCTAAGCTCAAGATTTTTGGGATAATGCTAAATACCCAAGAGCGTGTCTCGATTAATTTATTTGGTTCTCCTCTACAGTACCTAGGGTCATACACCATAGTTTGGAAAGTGGTAAACTTTGTAATTGATTGCAACTAATTTATTAAAAATAATTGCTATTACGAATTTTTTTGTTTTCCTGATTCTTCATAGTGCTTTTGGCATATATTGACAGTTTTTAAGCTGTGGTTAATAAAAAGGAAATGTCAGCTAACAACTATCGTTATAAACTAGTTAGAGATCCACGCAATCGTTAGTTAACAACTTCACAAATCGTATCGACAAAAGCTACAGAATTCTCACAATGGGAAATGGTTAAATCAGCTCCGCTCGTGATTCTGATACGATCGGTATAAATTTCGGTGGGTCTATCTCTTCTCATTTTGGTACTTACATACTTCGGACCAAATTTATTGTATAATTAAAAATATATATATGTATATATATATATATTTTTATTTATTTACTATTATCATTATTGATGATTCTTATCTTTTGAAATGATTTCCGGACGGTTTCCTACTTGAAATTTTCGTCCGCATTGATGTTTCTCGAAAAATGTAGGGATCCATAATTTATTTTGCGTTGCCTTTGAGTTAAAGTGTTTATAACTCAGTAGCAACATTGTAAGCAAACGTAACGGTTTTTGTTTGTTTTCAAGCCTTAACTCTTTCCGGGGCGCTGGTATGAAAACTGTACCACTTATTTAAATAATTTACCTATATTTTGTGAGCGATGGTATTGCTCTCATACCAATTTTATAAGCAAATTTAAAGGTATATTTTCCACACAAAAAATTATATCAAGTGTGAAAAGGAGATGAGTATATATTTTTCTTATGCATAAAAAGTGTAAAAATAGGACTTGTCGGGAGTGTTCCTCGAAATTTATCATATTTTGTGAAAGGCGCCAATTGCGGCGTCAGTCTGCTGTACTTTTCAATAAATAAGGTTTAGGTGAACTTATTTCTAACTCGATGAAATAAAAACAAAAACAGTTATTGATTTGGTAAGTATTTAAAGTCCATGGTATATAAATTTTACCACTGCGCATGCTACATACGTATGTATATATGCATCCACAGAAATGGCTAATAAACTTAAGGACAGTGATATCTTCTATATATTGGAAACCATCGATGATGAAATTGATTTCGCAGAAATTCCATCAGACGCTGAGTCAATCGTATCAGAAAATATTTGATAGCATCGTTGCGGAAGAAAATGAGGAAGAAGGCATTGTTGAAGGCAATTAGCTTAGGTGTAACAGAGCGCATAGTTCTCAAGAAGTTTATGATACCGAAGACGAGGTACCTTTAGCTGCTCTAATAAATATCGAAGAACAGTTTGTCCCACCCAAGTGGAATAAGCAGAATTCTACGGAGTCAACGCAAGTATTTATTGGCGGGAAGCAGGGACTTACTAACATTATCGAAAGCATGTCTTCCCACAACAATTTCGCAATTTTTGAATCGATAATAACGTCGGAAATTATTGAACATATAGTTTTCCAAACGAATTTGTATGCCCAACAATCTGGCAAGTCATACATTCCGATAAATGCGTCCGAAATTCGTGTATTTTGTGGAATAAACTTTTTGATGGGAATAAAACCCCGGAGCAGTTACCGAGACTATTGGTCATCGCGTCCAGAATGGAACCACAGTTATATATCTAAACTAATGCCTGTAAAAAGGTTTGACTGGATTTTAAGCAATTTACATTTGAACGATACTTCTATTATGCCAAAAAGAGGATCACCGGAGTTCAACAAACTCTACAAAGTTCAACCGTTTTTGGATATGGTGCAAGAAAGGTTCAAACTGTGCTTCAATACGGGCGAGTATCTTGCAGTAGATGAATCAATAATGAGATTCAAAGGTACTTTCGAAGATACAATGATATATATAGGCAAATTTATTTTCTATAGGATTTTAAACATTTATAGGTCGTTCAACTCTTATACAGTATATGCCAAAGAAACCCATAAAAATGGGATTCAAAATCTAGTCGAAAAAAACTTGGAGAGCGGGTTGTCCTTGGCCTAGCATCAGATTTTGGAGGAAAATACCATAAGGTTTTGTTCGATAATTTTTTTACCTCATGCACCTTAGTTCTAGAACTAAAAAAACGGATGATAAATAGCTGCGGAACAGTGCGACATACACGAAAATTCCTCCCTACTGATATCAAGCCTGATAAACAATTAAAAAGAGGGGAATATGATTGGCAAATCAGCGATTCCGGTTTATTGTTTAAGAAGTGGATTGACAAAAGAGCGGTTACAGCTTTATCTAACTTCCATGATCCAAATAAATTTGTCAAGGTGAACCAACGCCAAAGTGATGGTTCTCTAAAAGAGATCGAAAAACCCGATATTATACACGATTATAATATATATAAAAATACTACGAGCTAAAGAGAAAAAGGCGCAAATGGTGGCACCGAGTATTTTTTCACTTTCTTGATGTCGCCTTTATTATCGCGAAAAACACAGGATACCAATCACCACTCAAGGACTTCAAACTTGATTTAGTTTCAAGCCTTTGTTCATTCAAAGGCCCAAAGTCAACTAAAAAGCAACCTAAGGTTCGCATAAAAAAATAAGCCGTTTGTAGATCCAAGCATACGATCCTCATCATCCCACCAACCAGTCAGAACCACTTTACATAGATGAGCACACTGCAGCAAAACAGGACACCAAAGAAGGACTCAATGGATGTGCTCTACTTGCAATGTGCCACATTGTCTCAGCAAAACAAAAACCTGTTTCAATGAGTTCCATAAATAAACCGTGCACACCATGCGCGGTGGTAAACAAATTGTACCACATCCTTGAACAGAATCCTGCAAGGATAAAATTTTTCTTTTTATATTTTCTTAAATAAATAACTCAAATGAATGAAATAAAATAAAATTTGTAATTAATTTTTAAGAATTTCTTGTAGTGCGCCGGAAAGAGTTAAGATAAATTAGGCAGTATATTCGTGAACACAACACAAGCCTAAGGCTATTACTTGTAGAGTGAGTCGTTATGTATATATGTACGTACGTACCTATATATGTTTTACCTTATGCATGGTATTGTAACATATTGTGCTTATCATGTTTCCATTAATATTTTTGTTGTTGTTTTAAGTCACGGTGTCATGTAAATGTTATTATGTTTGTATGCTTGTGTTCGAAATATGTGATATTTTATGCACAAGTCCTACTTAGTACACATGTCTTATTCAAAATATAACGATCGTTTCATAAGTAAAATATTTTCAATAACATTAAATAAATTTCATTCAATTCATTTCAAATATGCCCAAGAAGCTGTGTTGTACTTTAACAAAATAATAAATATTACATAACTACATATTTTAATTGTTTAAGCAAAAAAGTAGTAAAGGCATAAAAAATGGTAAGGTGATCTGTCTTTTCAAAAAAGCTCTAACCTATGTGATTGCTTTTATATATATGCTAATGAATGTAAATCATACAATGCTATCACATAAGTTAGAAAAAATACTGATATTAGCAAAATATATAACATATATACAAATATAAATATTTAGGGGATAGGCGGGAATTAATTCTTAATATTTTCTTTCTGTAGCTATATTGAGTGCACATTAACAAAATTCACTCGCTTAGTAAGAAGTACAAATTAAATAAATACTTCTTGTATGTCTCTATCTAGCTTCATGAAGTTTAATAAAAATCCGAATAATCTAATTCAATAATTGATTGTGTTTATGTGCTCCTAGACAAGTTACTATTTTTATGCACAATATACATATGTATAAATATGTGCGTATGAAGCGTTCAAGGGACTTCAAACTATTTGCTCAGATAGTTCTAAGGAACATCACGTAATAACCAAAATGCTCTAAAAACAAACAAACAAGCAAACGTACATTGATTTATGTACGTGCGGATGTGATTTCACTTGATTGCAAACATCTTTGCTTATATGTATTTTAGAAACTCCTGTGACACAACGGAATCAAAATCAATTAATATTTGAGCATGTGCGTCATTGAAATTGCCAACATTCTATTTAAACCAAAACGGATAACAGTTGGCCAGATTTTATTAGTTGGTCAGTGTTTATTAGTTGCTGATTTATTTTCATAAAGTTTTCAGGATTGCTCAAAAACGTTCGAATTTACTAAACGAGAAGTCAAAAAGTGTTTGTATATAAGAGTATATTTATTAAGAAACTAAGAATGTACATATTTGAATAGTTTGAATGGTTTCAAATTTACAATAATCCTTAGAAAATAAAATAAACAAAATTAAACTTAAAATTTGTTTATTGAAATTTGCAGAATATTTAAACATTTTAAATTAAATTATATAATAATGAGGCGAAAATGCGAAACGAATGACAGATGAAAGAGAGAAGTCGATAACTGGCATGTTCTAAAAGGAATTCGAGAACATTCGTAAAGAGAGAGATTCCGGGAGTTGTATATAAGGGCGACACACGACTGCAGAGTAGTCAATAAGTAATCAGTCGTAAAGTAAACGCGTTGCAGTAAAGTAATAAACAGTACATTGTGAAAGTTGTATACAAGTGATTGTAAATAGTAAAGTAAATTGTAATTGAATTGTGAATTACTGAGTAATAAAAGGACATTATATAAAGTCTTTATAAATAAAGAGACTGCAAATTAAGTGGGCGATTTTTATTTAACAATCCAGAGATCGTACCCGAAGGATTTGGGAAATCATCGAGGTTGATTCAGCAAGATCGTAACAATAATAGTATTAATTGAGATCATTATTTTTTATTAATTAGTCGATAACAAAAATGTAAACAAATTCTAATACACATTTTGAATTCGGATTTAATATTTAAATTATTTGTATATTGAAAAAAAAAATATACATTGTGTAATATAATAAAGAATAGTTTATTTTTTATTCAAATAATTTAATTAAAATAAGTATTAAAAAAAATTCAATTCCAATTTTTACTTCAAAATTTACTTAAATTTTCTATGTAGACAATAAATTTAAAATAAATATTTACTTGCAATAAAATATATAACTTAAATAAAATCTATTTTTTTTAATTACGTTTCTAGCCTAAAAACCTAAAATTTCCTTTCAACTCCTTGTATATTTGAAACTAAGGTCCACCTTTTATTCATTGCCACAGCTACTCAGAGACATTATAGCAAAAAATTGCAAAGTACGGGATAATGAAATCACTGGATTGAGAAATATATATTATATAAATAAAAACCAATTCTGCTCAAGATTTCAATTGACTGAAAAGGTAGCTAAAGATGCAGTAAACTACAAAATTACATTAAAAGGTAAAAACAAATACAAACACATAATACAAAGTCAATGAATGTAAGAAAAATAAACAAACAATAAAAATTGCACAAATATTTATCTATCTTAACTGAGAATAATTTAATCCCTTTATAGTAAGGAAAATAGTGTAGAAAATTCGTGTAGAAAAATATGCTGAATTGCAGAAATTTTGCAGAAAAATTTATTTGGCTATTAGTTTTTGTAAATTTGTGGCGTTAAAAATTACAACAGCAAAGTCGTTGTAGGGATCTGGAGGGAGTCTCACAGTACCACAGTGTGTACCAGTCAAATATTTTTAACAGCCTCACCTAACACGGTGAACAGATGCTGAACAGGAAGCCGGCCAATGTGGATCCGACGTGCCTGGATTTTTGTACTGCCTTTTCATTTCTATGAGGCGGCGTCCATTATTATCCCTTATCACAGTCACAGTAGCTTCAACGAATCTGCGAGCTTTTATATCGCATCCTCAAATTACCGTTAAATTTATAGACTTTTGCATACAAAGTTTTTTCCACAGTATCCTTGTTGGCAAGTCAGCTCATAATATGGGAGTTCCCAGTCATAGTAATATCGCCGGCAACGACAATGTTAACGAGTGGTTCAAGTCGTTAGCTTCTCTTCACAAATCCGACAAAGCGGAGTCATAACTAAAGGGAGGTTTAGTTAGAATTTTAACCAATAACTCAGAAAAGATGAAAATTCTTATATAATTGAAAGACAACGAAGCAGAGTTATATAAAATATAAATATGTTAAGAACCAGCCACATTAAGGGGTCTTTCTTTGGAGAGAATCTACATAAAGGTACAATATTTCTCCAGCGTATGCCGTTAGTTTGCTGTTTTTTTTTTTTTTTTGTTCTAGTTTATGCATGAGTTCTTGGTTACTTGAAGGTGCGCTCATAATTTACAAAATGACTTGTTTTCATTCTGGATTACTATCAATACCATTTTTAATGCCTCTTCGCTTTTTTGCACTCTCCTTTTTGTTTGTTTAAAGTTTAAATTATTGTTTTATACCTTTTTATCTTAAATAAGAAAAATATTTTTTAAATCAAACGCCAAATATAAGAAATACAATATTTTTTTTTATTTTCTGAAAACATTTGAAAATAGTTTTAAAGGTATTAATTGAAATGCAAAAGTTTTTTCAACATTTTCAAGATTTAAAAAAAAAATTATAACAAAGTTAAACTTGTAAATATATAAAAGCAATTCAAAAATTTACAAACAATTTATATAAAATCATAAATTCCCAAGAAACTTATCTATGTGCAGAAAAATATCTTACACATACACAAATGAGTGCAGAAAAATATCAAAATAAAGAGGCACAGTTATATAAATGTTCTAACGCATTTGTCTCTATGTCTTCATATGTGCGAATGTGGGCGTCCCATTTAAAGCAAAAATCTCATTTTCCTCCTCTTTGGATGCTTCCTGCAGGGAAAAATACTAGTTGTTAACTGGGATTAAACTAGTTTGCAATTTTATATTAACAAGGTTATCCCCTATTGATTTTTTCTTTAAGCCGGTTTTTTAACATGACGATGTCCTACGAACCGTTAATTGTCCACTTCTGCATCAGCTGCATACCAGTTAAATACTGTTCCATTTATGTATGTCGAATTAATTAATTTTCTTGCCGAGAGGATAGAAGCGTAAACCTCACGTGCTATAGTGATTAACTCTAGATACTCGACTTTCATTGTGATATAAAGATCAATGACATAAATGAAATAAAACTCAGCTGTGATGTACTAGAAATAACAACAACAAACTAGTGTCATGATCGTTGAAATTATTATTCTTCACGTTACTGGTGAACTTTTATACGAATAAAGAACTGGTATGATTTCATGTTATACCTTTATTAAACTAAAAACATTTAATAGTAGTCTACCTTTTAACTGCAAGGATTTTCCCATTTCAATAAACAAACGAAGAAATAAACTCAAATTTTCTCTGTCTATGTGTAAGTTTTAGGGTCTAGCTCAAAGAGCATCATGCTGTTCTTCCATGTTATGTTTTATTATTTCAAATACATTTTCTTGCCTCAAATATTCCAACGCAAATTGAAAGTGGAACAGAAAAATCCAACGCTCGATTATTTGGTAATTATGTATGCGCAGTAGAGAAGTAGCCATATGCAAAAGCAGCTACAGTAATACGTATGTAAAATGTTAAAAAAAAAATTCGGAAAAGTAAAAATTTCTGTCAGTCAAATCAGTGCCACTTGACACGTTTCCGTAACGAAATTGCGTTTTTTGTTTACTTTGTTGTAACCTCATTTCACTTTATTATTTAAAACATTTTTCTACATTTTACCATTAATCTTTTGTCTTTCTTTTCGTGCTCCCGACAAGTATCTTTGATGTTAAGAGATGTCTGTGCCTTTTACGAGAGTCACAACCTGTTGCGACTTCTAATTTGTAGAGCGTGACACAAACGCATTTTGTCTGCAAGGGAAATCATACGGCAATATGTCCAATTTGATTTATTGCCTTTTGATATATTATAAACATATATTGTAGATGATAGGAATTATATGCACGAATGACTTGAGCGACTGTCTTTTGTGTATTTTACGATCGTGAATATCACGTTTTCTTAAATTTTCGTAAGGATTAAATATATAATAGATAAGGAAATCGAGGAATAATACTAATTATTTCTCATCTAATTTATTCTAACTTTATTAATTTCTTATTTTAGAATTTTTTGTTTGCACAGAAAACTATCCTAACCACAAAAAATAAAGGTTGTGTTCGCCATGCCGAAATTTTTATACCTTTCATGAACATATGAAATTTATTGCGATTTTCAAAATTCTATTTTCGATTATTTTCCATGTCGATATTAACTTTATTTTTGACGATACTCTTCGTATCGGTTATATGAAGGCTATATGTTATAGTCCTCCGAATTGGATAATTTTCGGCACCAATATTTTGTTGAAGTTATTATGTGCGTAGAATATCAACGAATTTCCGTTTCTCTTTTGACGGAATTTTGACAAATGCCTCATATCTGAATAATTGGTGTATGGGAGCTACACTTTGTAATTATCCGATCGCAATGATTTTCAGTAGAAATATTTAATTTGCTATATATAGCTAGAATACTGAATATCATGCACTTTTTTGACGTATGTATGGCTAAAGTTTCAAAGAAGAAAAATCGGTCATATATTCATTTTTATAGTTGCCTGATCTCGCCAGTTCCGAAAAATGTACGTATAAATGTACCACATTATCTGCCGACTAGGTGTGTTTAAAATATCTCAAAAGCTGAGGAGCTAGTTTTCGTTCAAACATACTGACAGACGGGCATGTCTACATTAACTCAGCTAATCAATCTGATACAATCGTTATATATTTTAGTTGATCTATCTCCTTTTGGTACTCACATACTGCGGACCAAAATAAAAAATTATTTCATTCACATAAATGCCATAAATATATATATTATAAACATATATTTTGAAATAAGAAAATTGTTATATTGGGCATAAAAATCTGTTATAGCTATAGGTATTTTTTAATGAACAAGCAAGATGGTTGGGACATATATGTCTTCTCAGCCGAACATGCTACTATTTTTTGGCGGAATTCGTAAGATTTTGCGGCCACTCCCCGGTGAATGGCAGTCAAAGGTTTTCCACCCTTGCGTGAACTTCTTCACATAGCTTCATGAAAGATACTAGATTTACTTTTTTGAATGTACCAAACGGCTGAGAGGGCGAGAATGAGCGAGAGTTGTAATTATGCCTTATGATCCTTAGACGGATCATTTTTTGAGCAGAGATATGTACCGTTAGATGGCCAATGGTAATGACTCAGTACTAGTAAGGGACGATCAAGATATTCCTTTTCACAACTAGTGGAGATTAGTGACTACTAATTAGCTACTACTGGGAACTACTGAGGACAATTTTTGAATTTCGAGAGAACAGACGAAATCGCTGATCTATGAGCAAAACCTATGAAACTTTTACTTAAATTATACAAAAAGTTCTGTTATATACGTGAAAGCCTCAGCTTTCCATTTCACGACGTCACACGTTGATAATAACAACTCCATATATACCGATTGCGTGGCATGATACTAAGCTAAACAGCAGGTATAATATTGTATTTTCAATTCCTTCTTTCCACAAATTAAGGATCCTTCTTGCGCTCGAAAGAAAAAGGCTCAAACAATTAATCAAATTATTTTCACTTGTATTAAGCATATATGCATATATAATTAATACATACATGTTTCCTACATAAATTTCAGTATTGAAATGCAAAATCTTTGTTGAGTCACGTGTCCTATAAAACAAAGATTTGCTTAACTAAACACAAACATAACATTTACAAAACAAAAAAAAAAATGAATAGCATCAAGGAATATATTTTCAAATTGAATTCGTTATTGTGTCAAGTAATCAAATACCCAAGAAAATACACACACGCACACATTTACACATACACTAATATACCTTGAACTCAACTCCAATTAACATTTATACGGTGACAGCGCAATTAACATAGTTGTGATGCGTAAGTCGTCTCGCCGCCAAATGCCATACCGACATTGTATAACTTTTCTTTTTCTACTTTTACCTTCTACAGCAATAACAATAAAAACCACAGCGTTATTATTTTATTATTTAGACTTGGGAGATAACGTCTTATCTACCCTGCCCACCGTCATCAAGTGATTAAATTAGATTATTTTGTATGTTTGTTTAGTTAAGACTATTGTTAAGACTTACCTGACAATCAAAAAGGCAAATAACATTTAGTCAACATATGAAGTTGTGGCAGGGGCGATAGTGAATTTGGAAAGAGTAGGTACTTGAGTGTTAAGGATTTCAGCCGATTTAAGAGCTAACTATTGTTGGGTGTGCGTCATGAGAGGTACAGATATCAATTATTTGTTTGCTTGTAAATAAATTATAGTTCATTTTTGGATTTCTGAGGAAATTTTGTACACAATATTTCCAAAAAATACTATGTAAAGTTATAGCCTAAGAACTTGATCTTTAGAGCTGAAGTAAGAGAAATGGGAGGAAGAAAGAGAGAGTGAGTGGATTAATAACAATATTCTTCTGGCTTTGAACGAGGAGGTGGAGTGAATAAATTCCCACCTGTGGGAGGATATTTTATTCCACCAATGGAAATAGTTTTATGAGTCTGGAGACAATGAATTTTATTAAAAATGAAAGCATAGAAATTGGCTAAGAATAGCAACGTATCCATCTTATTTTCTATTTCATTGGCGAAGACACCGCTTACGCGATTTTAGTCGAATCAACAATTGTAACTTCCTAACGGACTGGAGTTCTTCCTCTTTTTTTGCTTCTACAGGCGTATACTACATAGAATATTTACAAAGCTAGAGTGTTCTGCCGCTGTCCCTCTATTTGCTGAAGCTCACCGTTGGGAGTGCGCAAGCCTTTCCTGTCGGAAACTCCTAACGCCGACTCATCAGATCTAGTAATCGAGTTTTCCTCAGCACTATACAGTATGGCAGGAATGATGAGAGATTTGTCGAGTTCGGTCTTCGTTCGTCGAGAAAGGACTTAGCTTTTTAATTGCCTATTCAGTCAGCTTTTTAATTGCCTATTCAAAGCTATAAAAGTTTTTCAATTTAATTAATTTAATTTAATTTTTTTTATTTATTTATTTACGAAAACTTTATATTACTTTTTTTTACTTCTCTGTGAAAAGTTTTTTTATTATTCTTGGTATTAAATGTTATAATATTATGATCACAATAAAAAAAAATTTAAACAGTTTACAGAAAAATTGAATTTACTATAGTATAGGTTTTGCAATTTTTTATAATAAAGTATATATAAATATTATATATTCGCCTCTTTGCGACAGTAGTCAGCCACTTTTACTCCGTAATTATTTAAGTGTGTTTGATATTCTCGTAATATTTTTAATACCCCTTATTTACATAATATACCTAGCAGGACAGAAGGTGCACACATACATACGCATATGTACATATATTAAGGTTTGATGTGTGTTTATTTATGTAATGAAAATATAACTTTGAGGTTTACATAAATATTTGCTCAAGTGGCTCTTTTAAATATATACTTTTCTATTTCTTCTCTTTGCAGGTAAGTTTCATTCTACAGTCGAATTGGTTGCTCCAGCTACTGTAAGGACTCCTATTATATATGGTTTCATTAATTGTGCTGCACTTGTTTTTAATCGAATCAGTTTCAAATATGTGAGTTACTTAAAAAAGTATTTATGGGTTGGTGTTATACGATTGCTAATGGTTCGTAGTAAATAATAAAAGTAATAAAACTTTAAAATATGAATATCGAATTGATTTTATCCCAATTACCTTCATTAAAAATATTTTTGTGAATATGGCTGACATTTCCCTAATATTAGTATATAAAATTAAAGGTAAAACTTCTCACAGCAATAATTTGTGGACATGGTAGTTGTTATCACTTGAATCATTTTTTGAATTGCCACTGTTGTGGCTTTGCCTAATTTGTCTAAAATCAAGAAAAAATAGTAGCAGTGTATTTAGTAGAAAGCTAATGACGATAACTTAAAATGAATATTAAAAAATTCAATATTTGAACACGACTTCGATTCCTTACTGGAGCTTTTCAGGACTTTTTAAGAAAATATCTAAGCAAATTTTAGCAGAAATTTTAATACAAACCAATTTTTTATATGTTTGAAAATATTGATTTTTCAAAAATTCATCGGATTTATGGCACTTTGTAATTTTTAAGCAGGTTATCGCTATAAGAACTACATGATAGTGAGTGATAGAACATCTAAAAATTCATCATTGATTGTGATTAATGATATAAATTTCCAGTTGCTTCATTTTCAGTACCATTCAGCAGGCTGGAAAGTGTTTCCTCAATATTCCAAGTATGCTCTGGACATCGGTCTAAAGATTTTCTCCTTGTCTCCGAGATGAGTATGCTTCGGCTTTGAAAATTCTATAAGTCGCCGAATTTTTTGTAGAATTTTAGAGCATTAATCTTGTCGGCAATGCCTCTCAAGCTCTGCATACTCATGTATTTTGGTATCTTGCCTGCAAATACGTCTCCCTTTCCTGTTAAGCGCTCAGTATCTTTACCGCAACGTTGCAGCCCCACATTCCTCATATTATTAGTTATTTTTTTTATACTGTTACAAACCAATTATTTCTGTACCAGAAGTACGTAAGGAGCTTTTTATTCCATTCCACAGTTCTTTATATAGAGTTGCAGATGAGTTCTCTCAAGTAGCAAGCGTGTAAGTCGAGCTGATCACTTGTTATATTCGTTAAAAAATATGTATACGTTTATATACAAGGGTGAAACTATAGACTTGTTTGCACAATAAATTTAATATTATTCATTTTTAATTCAAGAGAGACAAGAAAAATTTAAAAAAAATAAAACTAAGTTCTGCTGCATTGCAAGTTAAAATCTCCACATATACTTTTGCTACAATATGTGCGGGAATATAAATATAATAAACCCAACAGTTATCTTTCACTTTCTGTTTAATATTCTCCATAAAATACAATCGAAAATGTCGGCATATGAAGCAGAAATATAGCAAATCTGTAGAGCACCTGTAGTGCAGGGATTTATTCATAGCAACGACAAGCATATGAGCAGAAAAGTATTATGCAGAAAAGTTATATGTATATCCCTGCAAACAAGGCGAGTACTCCATACACGCGTGAAATATATAATCCACGCGGACAATAGAGTAATCCAAAACCTGCCACAATACATACAACAAATATGGTCCAATTAACATTGTGATGTCCTAAGACTGGACCATATAATCCATCTCTGCATAACAACCGCGTACTACATGGAATACCTACAGGGGATTATATTTTGGAGTATATGCGAAAAATTACATTCGAACATACTCTTTAGTTTCGAATAGCATTTTCTATGGTGAAAGTTAGTAAAATATAATATTTTTTATATAAATATATATTAATATTAATAGATTATTGTTAATCAATATATAATATCTATTAGTTTGCGTATTTGTTCTACGTATTTTCATTGAAATAATAATAAATTCTGCATGCCTTTTGCGTACCAGCAGAGCTCAACAACGAAACGAAACTGACTCAGTTTCATTTCCACACATTTTCTGTATACGAGTATAGAACTTATTGCACAATTGTAACTTCGTGTTGTGATTGCGATCTGTATAACATGAAGAATGGTCGTGACGCACAAAGTTAGTGTAAACACATGAGTTGGTCCAAAATTTGCCACATAGGAGTGTATGTATAGACACTCCAATGGACCACATGGTCCATAAATATTTGCAGGGATATGCTATACGCATACAAACATCTTATAACAGTATGGTTGTTCATACTTATTGCTTGTGCACTCCTTTCTTCTTAGTGTAATCGCTAGCACGTGCACATGAGAGTAGATATACACATATGAACTAACATATATTATATATATTAACTCACATAAACATTATCGGGATATGTATGTGGGCTTGAGTAGAAGTAAGGGGGTGTGTTTAATCGTGTTGAGCAAAGCTGATCTAAATTTCAATTAAATTGCGGTTTATGACATCGCCTGGCAGACCGTAGAGGAAAAAATAGTATCTATACATACGTCATTTGTATTTGTAATAACTGCACTATTACATAATTCACAAAGCGTTCATACAGTTACTTTAGCAGACGTGTTTTCAACTACCTGATGCTTACTTTTATTCTAACGACTCCGGGTTATATGACGTATATACTTTGGCGAAGGAAAAAGTGAGCAGCAGTAACAGCAGCTGTTACAGGTTGACAAGATTGGGATAAATATTAAAATTGTGGGCAAAATATATTTCTACAATTCAGTAAAGATATACGAATACATAAAAATAAAATGCTTAACATAATAGAGTCGAAGTTAAGTAAATTTGCTTCCATTTAATGCGAAATGAGCTGTTTTTATATTTATTTATATTTTAATTATTACATTTCATATGTTATATTTTATAAAGAAGAAAGCCAAAAAATGTTTCTTTTATATATTTTTGGGAAATTTCATCAGATCATGGAACAAATTTAAAACGCATCTCATTCCCCCACTAGCCATATCTCTACCAACTCCCCAGGTTGCACACTAAAATTCTTGATACCTTTCATTCCATTACCTCTTTATTACATAAATGAAAAATCTAGAATGAAAAAAATCTGCGGATGATAATATAAGAAAATAATTTACAAAGCGACATTAAGGAAATGAAATGAAAGTGCAAGAGAAAAAGAAAAACATCTATGTACATAATTGTAGAAAAAAAAATTCAAGAGTATTTTAATGGTGCTTTTTATAAACGTATCTTGCTCATTCAGAACAAAATTATATGTAGAAGCCAAAGGTAAGAGGTTAATCAGACGCTTCACATTACAGAAATGGAAGTGTAATTTGCAAATTTTCGCCCACTACATATTTTCGCGGCAAACGCACTTAGGCATTGTATTTGGCAAGGCTCTCTGAAATGAAATATTTCGTTAATCGTTATGACAACTGTCAACAGTGTTTAAGTATTCCCAACGGAGAGTGTCTGAAAAAGGAATGTTGCATTCAAACCAACCGGATATTGTATAAGTGGGTTCCAAGTGCAGCCTCAGCCTCTTGTTTCATCAATAAACGAGTTGTCTAATGCCTGACATATCCTAAATAATAATAATAATAAAAAGGACTAGAAATCAAAATTGTCTTTTTAATATTTTTTTTTTGTGACCAACTAACTAGTGTTGTGTTAATTACGTTAGGCTAGAGAGCATAATAATATATTGAACATATTTTTATTTCAACTTTTTTACGCAGTATCCAAATAATTTAAAATAGAGAAGGATTGCGACATATTTGAAAATTTAATTTAACAAATTGTTAACAAAATTAATAATAGTTTTCACAAAATGGTTAATGAACTATAAATTTCATAAAATGAAAATATTGTAGGAAGAGGAGTAGGAGAGGAGATAGACACATGAAATGTTTACCAATCGCATCATTATATTGAGGAAAGTTGATTTAGCCATGTCCGTCCGGTTTTCCCTCCGTTGGTAAGGGTCTCTGTTACTAGAATAATTATGAATTAACTCATTCTTTTATCAGACTTCTAAAAAAAATTTTGAGAATATGCCTGCATTTTGGTTTTAAAAATCACAGTAAAATTTTTTACTGAAATGTAAGAATTTATAAAAAGTGTTGGAATTTCTTATTTTTTCAACATTTTAATAAAAAATAATTATAAAAAATAAATAATAATCAAATAGGTATTATATTACTTTGAATTTTTTTTTTTTTGCAATTTTGAAAAACTCTGATTATCCTCAACTAAATTAAGGTTTTACAATTCATTTGCCACTTCATATTCAAAATAAATACAACCCCTACAAAGTTGAGTTTTATATTCATACACATTTACTTAGGCCATTGTTTTCTGTCATGTTTTTCTTTTATTGCTTTACTATGTATGTATGTCCTTGCAGTTCCTAATCTTTGACACGTCTTCCACCTTTTGGTAATTCGTTTGTGCAAAAATGGAAAATGGCTTGCTCTTTGCTCTCCATAAAACTGTTCCGTTCACTTGGTAGTTGTCCATAAGATTTCGGCAAGACTATGATTATATGGTGCTTGAATTTAAAAAAATATTGAATTTCAATTCGAGTACGAGTATTTGCAGGAATAAATATTTAAAAACAACAAAACTTACTTCATGTTTTTGAAGCAAATATGTATGTAAGCATATATGAGGTATGTTCAAAGGAAAAGGTGAAGGTTCTATTTACTATTTTCTTCGATTACAATGATGTAGTGCATCATCAGTTCCTACCAGAAGGTCGTTATGCAACGTTTGCGTGAAGCAAAACGTCTCAAACGATCAATGCTTATTCGTGACTTTTTTTACAGAAACAAAACCGTAATCATGGCCAAACCACCATACTCATCAGATTTGGCTCCTTGCGACTTTCTCCTATTCCCATAACTAAAGAAACCAATGAAAGGAAAGCGTTTTGCCACAATTGATGAGATCAAGTCAGAATCGAAGAAAGAGCTGATTGCCATACCGAAAAGCACATTTCAGAAGTGCTTCGAGGATTGGAAAAAGCGTTGGCTCAAGTGTATTATATCCGATGGGGATTATTTTGAAGGGGACAAAATAGATATTGATGAATAAATAAGTACTTTTCAAAAAAAGTTCAAAATTCCCCATTTCCATTCTACACACCTCGTATGTTTTATTTTTGCTTCATTAATCCATTCTTCAATGCTGCTAAAAAATTATTTACTAGCTTCTGTATTTGCTTTTGAAATTAACTTTTTTTTCAGTGGAATAAGCTGAGTCAGCAGCGGATATAATTTTTTAAGTTGTTTACTTTATTTTGAGCTTTAAAATATTTTAAAATTTTGTGATCAACAAAAACTCATTAAGCCGCTAAGAATTTTTTTCTTTACATTTTCCATTCTTTTGGTATGCCAAGTTCTCATACATTTAAGTATGATCTACATCTTGGAAATAAATAAAACCGTAGGTACATATTATTATTTTATCAAGAGAAATAGAGAAATTTTAATTTTATATTCTTCTAACAGTGCTGATTCAATCTCCTGTCAATAATTTATTCGAACCTTTCTCGTATAACAGTTGATATGCCTATGAATTTATTTTTAACAAATACTAATTAACTACCCCTGAGGTCACTCCAAGGCAAGCGCATAGCAATACTTCATAAAAAGTGTAAAACCAACTATTCATAAATGTATTAGTAAAGATAATTACCCATTGATAAACGGAAGTATGTATAATATCTTCAAACATGAAAAATAAAATAAAAACAAGATAAGAGGTTATTACACGTGTTACACAAGAACTTATCATAAGTGCATACTCTCGTTTAGAACCGCGTTTCATCCCCGTTTATTTCTTTCATAACTCCAGCCATGTATTTCCGCTTCATTAAACTTTTATATTTCATTCAGGCAATGTAGAGTAGCAGATGCAACGAGTATGCATGTATGGGTACAGCAATGCGGCAGGAAAATATTAATTTGGTTAGAAAGCGCAATAGCTTAAAACTGGTGTATTTTAGTTGAAGTCGAACTAGTTCAAAAATATAAAGCTGTCATCAATTATAAAATTGCATTAATTTAATTTATTTCGTACTTCATAAGCTTTTATGTGTGAAAACCTGAGTAAATTAGCTTTTATCGGAGTTTTAACATGGGATGAGTGTATTAAATAATTAAATTATTTTATTGAATCTTTGTAAAATATTTTTATTTTTCTTTACTCAATGTTTTTTTAAGCATAAAAACGACTAATTTTGTTCAAAAACGAAAGTAATAAAATTTACTTTCACTTATGTATTCATTTGCATGATAATGATTTAGAAGGATATTGCTTGATATTTCCAATTGGTGCTAAACTGAGAAAAGAAGAATAGACTTTTTATTTAAAACAATTTTCTGAGATATCGAATAGGTAGAAAAGAAATGGCTTGCTATAGCGAGTGACTTAGTCTTTTTATAATATACGCACAAACACCTATGAACATTAACATTGTTCCGAACTATTTTGTATTTAGTATTTTCATGCAAATATAATTTATGTTGTAACATAGATTCATAAGTATATATTACTAGTTTTTTTTTAAAGTTCATCAAAATATCATTCCAATTTTACTTTTTTCAATGGTAATATTAAGTAAATTTTTAGTATGTAGCAAAATATTTTTTAGAAATTTGACTCTTAACATTTATTTTAATAACAGCCTAAACTACCTACATTATGCTAAATAAAGATACTATTTTTGCAAGTAAACACTTGTATTCATATTTACATGTATGTACATAAACTAAAAAATACTAAATTTCACTAATAGAGTTAGCACAGAAAAAAATATTTGTGCAAATTTTTCATTTTATTTCATTTGTTAAATTGAGTCTATGGTTGCAATAACTAACTTACAGATCAAATGTGCAAACAAGCAAACGAAAAGATACTTCAGAATAATGACGTTCTAATATGCATAGAAAAACATTTATTAACATGAGAAGATCCAGATCAAGAGTTTTGTAAATAATGTTCAACTCAGTGAGTGCACGAGTAATTGAGACCAGGTTAAAATAATTTGGTTTAGCAGTCTTGAAATTAAAATGATAGTTAGAACGAAGGTTTTCTGAAATATTGAAACTAAGTTGTTGAAAAATTCCAGAGTATTCAATAGAGCAAGTAGATGGGTAATAAACATATACTATAGACTGCATAGTGCGTCGATGGATAAGAAACTTCAGTGATATAAATCTATATCGTGCACTGTATTGTTTTATCTGTCAGAAAAGTGCAGTGATTGTAGGGAAAATAGATATTTTTTTTTAAAGTAACATGAAAGCATTTAATAATATTAGGAGAGAGTTTGTTCTTGATTCTCCAAGAATTTAGGTTATTGAGATCATGTTGCATTGAATAAACATCATACGCACAAGTAAATTATTTGAACAGCTTTAAGTCATTGGCATAAATTAAAAGTTTTGAGTGTTCGAAGCAAATCTTAGTGTCATTAATAAATAGGAATATAGTTCTCAGAATACTCCCGTGAGGAAAGCCTAGGACTTACTTCCTTAAATTTTTACAAAAGAAATTTCATTTTAAAAATAATATCTCAACCAAGAAAGAAAAACTGAGTGAAGCTCTAGGCACTCGAGTTTCAGCAACATAATATTATGTGAAACAATGTCAAATGCTTCAGAATAATAGCACTGGCAGTAGAACGGTCACATACTAACCCATACTGGTATGAGTCTAAAATACTTTTAATGGCAAATAACAATCCATTTTGTTATATTTCCTTTTGATGCGATTTTTGGCCGATTAGTACAAGCATATATTTGTAAGCATATATGAGCCTTGTTGGGTATAAGAAACTCATTTTAATTTATTTACTTGTTTATAAACTCATACAGTTTTTTCTATCTGTGGCTTAAGCATCTTCGGATGAGTAATTGCTTGTAGAAATGTATATATGTACATACAGACGATATTCTTGTAAATCTTTATTTACAAGACAGAGAATATTTTGTAGGTAGTTACAATTTGTTCAAAAATAAATAACTTAAATACAGTAAGTAAAATTAAATATAAAACATAAAATAATATAAATAAAACTAAATAGAGTAAAGTAAAATTTAATAAGATAATAATAAATATTTCAGGTATATAATTATTATTTTTGGATATTCCAATGCGTGAAAATTGAGTGAATACCCAAATCAGATTTTCTCTTTTGCGAGTATATCTTATTAATTATTTCTCTCTCCGCTTATAATTGTACACGTCTGCTTACAGGAAAATCAGACTTAAAATACAGCTTATGTACTCATGTAGGTACATATATAAGCACAGACGAACGCCTACGAGAATACAAGCTACTAGATCAAAGAAAAGTGACCATATTGTTAAAGTTGCTTAACCACAAGAGCGCAAAATTTATGAAAATCAGCTTTTAATATATACATCATACATAATCGAGAAAATAATAGCCTTTTCGGCATTTATAAAAAATATAATAGTTAGCACAAAGTAGCACTTAAAAGTCATTTTACTAAACTTCTTAATGAAAATAAAATAATGAGCTTCCTTCCTTTCAGTAATCTATTTGCGCAAAGCAATTTTGCACTTTCAAATCCAATTACGACACAAAAATGGCTTCACAAAAGCACTAATAATTGCATCGTTTGCTCAAGTGCAAGTACACGATAAGAAAAAGTCTGGAAAATATTGCATGTACTTCACACCAAATCAGTACGACATGCGTGTCTGTGTGTAAGAGAGCTGCATTCAGGCAAACAAAAAATCATAATTCTCAAAACTTATTTTCGCTTGATTCCATAATAAAAATAAAAACTTTTAATGAAAATACAAAAAGTGCACTTAAATCTGAGCCAGACGGTATGATCTTATAAAAGAGGCGGAAGCATATTTATAAATGAACCTTAACATTCACATACTCTTTCGAGTATTGCAAGAAGTTAAAGTAAACGAATGAAAGTGAAGAGCAAATGAAATCGCATAAAAGGTGATGGAAATAGTTTGAGGATACAGAGGGAGCGAAAAGACCATCCAGAAAACCATTAGCGGAGTTCTTGATTGTATTCCCAAGTATGTACTGGCACCATTTTCGGTATGAATTATTAAGATTTTTTGTGTGAGAGCAAGTGACTACGTGAATTAAGGTAGTCCAACAATACAAACGAAAAGCAAAATTTTTAATTTTTTCAAACTTTTGCAACGATTCTTTTTATTCTAAAAAAAAGAAAAAGAAAAAAAAAAAAGATGGGCTGTTTTTGATCATGATAAAGTCTTCATAACTTTCAAGAACGTATAATTTTTTTTTTTGCAAATTACAAACTTTCATTTCATTGATTTCCAGTGTCCATATTAACTTAAGTTCATGTCTGTTGAACAACAAATTTCAAATTTTTATACGAATTTTTAACGCAAAATTTCATATCTGAACAAATCGGTTATATGGTGGCTATGTGACACAGTCTTCCGATTTAAATTTTCAGTTAAAATAGTTGTATGAAGACATGTGTACGGAATCCTAAATTTCACGCTCTTAGATGCCTTTTTGACGGATCAAATCTGAAGAATCGAAAAAATTGGCGCGCCGCCACGATTCCAACACTTCTAGTAATATGAAAAAAAGAAAAAGATCATTAATCTAGAAGAATATCGCTATGGCACCTGTTTGAAAAAAAAAATTTTTTCCACTCTTTTTGAGTTTTCCGAATTTTTTGAAATTAACAAATATTAAAATTTTTATAAGTAATTTAGAAGTCTATAAAGAAGACTTAAATCTAATTTAAAGTAATTCGGTACAGTATAACTTGAGAAATGGTGGTTATAGTTTTAAAAAAGATAGTTTCGATTAAAACGGGTTGAAAGTTTCGAATAAGAGTCAAGCAGGTTTAGATGTCATGTCATCAAAACACTACATCTCCGAAATAAATTTAAATTTCGAAAAATTCTTTTAGGGACATTTTCTTAAAGGGTTATACTATGATATTACGATTTTTTTTTCCAAATTTCTAGAATAGAATACGCCCTTTAAAGTGCTAGTTTCATATATAACAATTATAAAAGAGTAAGTTTCTTTGTATTAGATTCAAAACCTCTCCAAATTGTATGTACGACATTTTACCGTACGCGGTTTTTACCAACCAAACTATTGGTTGTATTTTTATTTAAACCAAAAATTAGCTTTTAGACTTCAAAAGTAAATTAATGCATTCTCATTTACTATATGCATGCGCTACACATCACTCAAACTCTGCTTACAGCTGTCAATGACTTAATAACCTTGTAACCATGATTCTATAACAGCGCATACTTGAATAAGTCACTTGTGTTTTCCGTAAACGAAAGCAAATGTGGGTATTTGGTTGCTGGTGAACTTCCTCGAGCACATTTATAGTGTTTACTAAATTGAAATGTTTGCCAAACTACTTATCAACGCATGGCAAAATATGTATATACATAACATATGCATGCTTGAGTGTCTGTCTTTATACCCTTCATTATCTCTCTACTGGAACAACAAAGTGTTTGAGTGTTGCTGGCGTCTAATTTCCGCTTTGGATTTATCTGAAACATGGAGACAAACATGCACCCACTTCCGCTATAATCTAGTAGTACGTCTAGTACACCACGTCCGCACTCACTCGTACGAGTCGATGGCATGTGTGTGAAAATGCTGAATCGTGTTTATTCTGCATCAGGATATGAAGAAGGAAGACTAAATAAATTACAATTATGTGTAAAAAGTTTGAGCATCGAGCAGCTTGTAGACGAGCAGAAAATGTCTTCAAGTACTGTAAGGCAGAGCATATGGCTGGTGTAAAAATAAAGAAAAAGCAGTTGTTTTTTAAATTTTTTATAATTTGTGGATAGAAATTTATATAATTTGTGGATTAGAAATTTTTTATGACTATGATTTAAGGATAACAGGAGCAGCGTTTATTGAGAGATGAAAACAAATATTCTTCGAAACAAATTTTAATATATATATTGTATACAATTAGGACTGCCGGCTTAACGGGATTTAGCCCGACTGTTTAGATATTTCGTTTTGTATCCGGAGTATTGATTTTCAAAAGTGTTTCCAGATAAAAATAAAAAACAAAAATAATAAAATTGTAAAATGAAAATCGTTACAATATTTAAATCAACGAAATATGAAAGTGTAAATGGTAGGCATCGAAAAAGTATTTTAACGGCATTAAACCGTAAAAAGCGCCGCTAGAAATCAGCTGACTATATTAACATTGTAAGAAAATTAGCAAGAACAGTGACATTAATTGAATATTTGAAACATATTTTCTAGTATGTTTGGTTATTATTATTTTAAATGAATAAATTTTAGACTATTAGTTTCTTTCTACAGCACAAAATTTGACGGACTATCCTGGTCCGTCGGAAAAAAATTTCAATTTTTTCTGGAAAATTGTCCTAATTATTAAGGCTGGGCAAAGAGAAAATACGAATAGAACGTCACAAGACAAGCCAATATTTTGGCACTCAGATTTTGAAATAGCATACCAAAATAACATCAGCAAATAGAGTCGTCCCAAAAATAAGCTGGCTGCCTGAAGGGTTTTTTTTTTGTCTAGGACCAGGAAATGTCTAAATTAGAGTTTCACTTTTGAGTATTAATATTATAAACTTATGAGTGAACTTTTGTTGGTGATGATGCGGTTATTCGATAGCTATTAAACAGTTTTAAAACTTGAATTATAGATACGCTCCATGAAACTATATATCGACATATATTTAAAATAAAATCCAAAAGCTAGAATGTAATGATTTTTAAACTGAAGGCGCAAATTATTTAGACAACTCTGTAAAATAATAAGAAACTCATCATAACTATAGTGAAAATTCCATTAAAAAGCTGCTGCATTTGTTTTCCCTGAAATCCAAATAGCACAGACGTTATGTTTTGGTTTAAAATAACGGGTTATCCATTTAAACAAATAAAATGCATTTAAAATAATCCAAGTGGAAAATATGCCAAAATGTGCAGTAAGAAAGTCTCAGCTCTTTTGAGAACGTCGAGAAATAGACACATTCGGGTTTTCGGCTACACTTTCACTTAGACTTACAATATCTGTAACCGATCCTGTCTCTTCAAATTACTGTAAAATTTTTCCAATTTCTTGAATAGTTGGACTATTAAGTGCACCATACGAAATTTTGGCACTTTTGAATCACCACTTTTGTGGTAGTTGTGAAGTGATCCATTTTCATAAATGCCTACTGACCTTTAACTAAAATAAAACATTTTTGGTCTGGCAGTTAAGTTCGACAGATGTCAAAATAAGCCCCTGCATTTTCGAAACCATTTAATGGATAACCATATACCAAATCAATTTTGACAATTTACATACAGAATACTGTGATTTACGTACTATGTGATTATCTACAGAAAGCAAAACCAAACGACAAAATATGGTCAACTTTTTTACCAAGTCCATGACTGATGAAATGTAAAATTAGAAAAAATTTAACACAATTTTTTTTTCGATACCAATTAGCAATGCTTATTTAGAGAAGGAATATAGCCTATTGAGTAACCTTTATACGAAGGAAAGAAATCGTATGCTGTTAGATCCAATAAAATCAAAACTTATTAAAGGACTAAATTTTGAAAATAATTGTAGCTCGTTTTATTGTGGTAAAAATATATGTTCTACTCTATGATAGCAATAACAAATAAAGGTTATTTTTTATACATGTGGTTTCCAAGAGAAAAAAAACGTATATAATTTTATGATATGGTCAAGTATTTAACTTTATTATAAAGATAAGGGGTTTTATATTAAAAATTATTTCGAAAAAATGATCACCGCGTTTGGCTTGATAAACCAAACTGAGTATAAATCGAGCAACAGCTGTTAAAGAAACCAAACAAGATTTGCCTCATTTAAACTTTTCAAAAGTTATGTTGAGTTCCAAACCTCTAACAAAATCAAGTGTTTGTGTAGTGACAATGGCACTGAATACAGGAACCATATTTGAAAACTTTTTTAAATAATTGTGGCATTAAAAGGTAGATCGAAATTGCGGAGCGCGGCAACCGCACCATAGTCGAAATGGCAAACACTTTATTAATTCATGCCAAATTTGAGGAGTTTATGTGTGCTGATGTGTGATGATGATGATAGATGTTTGTCTGCGCAACAGATGTGCTACAACAGATGTGCTACAAATGGTTGCACACCATTTCAAAAGTCGTAAAGCATAGGTAAAGCTTTCGTGCTTTGAGTAAAAAGTAAATAATATATTTCGTTGGCTACTCATCAATAGCAATAACTTATCACCTTTACGATCGCAAAAAACGTTTGGTAATAGAGCACAGGGAAGCCAAATTTATTGAAGAAGACAGATTGAAAACATCTATTTAAATTGTTCGTAACGTTAAGTAGGGTGTTGGTAATAAACCAAATTGTAATAAATACAACGGCAAATGTGGAAACTCTGACGAAGTGGAGGAGGAGTTTGTCAGCGCGCGCGATGATGATGCAGAAAATGTTGAGAGTTGGGGTGCTGGGCGAACTAAAGCTCTACGTACGGGTCAACCACGTAGGCCCAAAAAAGTTTACAAAGTATTAAATAACATAAACACTATAGACGATATTAAAACACAACAAACAGTTGCAGAGGCATTACAAGGCGAATATGCACACAATTCGAAAGATTCAATGCATTTGGAACTTCTATCGAACAATACTTGGAGTTTGATTGATATGCCTGCTGGAGCAAAAGTGAGTGACTATAGGTGCAGAAAATTAGTTAAATATGTATTAAGTCTATATTTCAAATACATATACGAACAGTAGCTTTGACGAAGAAGTATACATGAAGAAGCCACAAAAAAAAGCTACATATGGGCAAACCGGTCGTATGTGGAACAATACGTTGTGAAAATAAAAGCAGTTTTAAAGTAAAGACAACAAACTGTCAATCATTAATCGATTCTTTAGTATACTTGGAAATTTTGAGCCGGCCTGAGATTCTACACGCAGTTAGTAAATTTTCGCAAAGTAACACATATCAACACATCTTTCGATATCCTTATGGCACCATAATCTGGCAATCATGTACCGTAAAACGGGTAAACCAAAGGTTGGTTTCGTAGACGCCGATTGTGATAATGATCAGCTAAGCAGAAAATCTTGCAATCATAATTTAATAGAGTATATCTATATAAAAAATGACAAACCTTCTCAAATATGCACAAAATATACAAAAAAGGTTTCAAAGATTTTAAGTTTCATTTATAAAATATGTAAATTATCCCTTGTGTAACTCAATAAAATAAACATATTTATAAAAAGACGGATATTTTTGGAAATATTTCTTTGGCTAGAACATTTCTTAAATCTATTAAGTTTATTGTTATATTTTATTAATTTATTCTATATATTGGCTCAGCGTAAGCGAATTTCAGCCGAGCTCCGCCTCCAATTCTGCTATCCGCCTTAATTTATGCAGAGTCTTAATTTCCAATTTTTAAAATATCAATTACGGCATTTCTTTTATACATATAAATTATATTTCAAGTTTTATATTTACTTCTTGCTTACTATTAGTTTAAAAAATATTTTCAGCATTTTCCACCACTCTTCAAGCTTTTAACCGCAGCTTACTGCATTGGTTTGAATCCAGTCATGAGCATAAAATGATAATATCAAAAATACGCACAAAGCAGACGAAATATGGTTGTAGCCACAATTGATTCAAAACGTTCCAGTTAAAAGGCCTTAAAAAAAGGAATATAAACGGAGTATTCACTAGTAGTCAATTCCTCTTTTCTGTTTGGCAAAACATTTGTGAATGAAACACACAAAAAAGAAAAAGAAAAGGTCAAAAAGTAGTATATAAGATTTACGAAGTAAAAAAAGTTAAAAAAAAAAACACAACTCAACGTCCAACTGTAGCGGCACCAAGCACTGTGATTTTTAGCGGCAACTGGGTAGCAATAACCACAGCGGTTGTGGTCATGAAGGTCGTGGGGATAATGGTGCCTAATCGGATTTCTATATGCAGTAGCAGCCCACTAACTTAAGTAGATGAGCTCACGTTGAAATACGTTTCACAGGTTATAACTGCGAGACGCTTGAAGCAGAAAATTTGTCAGTGGAATAGAAAAAAAAACATCTACTTTCTCGAAAAAATATCTGTAAATGTGGTGAAGCAGAAAAAGTTAGCACGGCAAGAGAAAATGAAAAAGATTTAAAAAATTATATTCACTCGCAACGGAGAAAGTGTAAAGTAATAATATTAGTTGCGCTGAAAGTCAGTCATGTCAGCGTGTAGAGTCAATACCGGTCAACGGGACGGATACGTGAAAATTATTCTGTGCAATGAACGATTTTACACTCACCTCTACAGTCCATCGGTGATATTTTCGCAGCGCAAACATAAAATTGTGGTCTCAAGTTGCGTTCAATGGGATATGGTTGGTTTACTTGAATTTTCAATTTCTTTTACAATTTCGTTACGTTCCTGGTCGCCACTCACGATATTCTTTCGTCGCGCGCTCTCGCAGTATGTTACGCATTTATGGCTGTGAAGGTAATTGCAACGTTGTTATTGATAGTGACTAAAATGTGTGCAGTCGCCTCAATATTGTAATTTGGAAATATATGGGTTGGTAGATAAACATGCAGTCATACATAACATACATAAAAACCAAAGCCCTGCATTGTAGACCAACAAAATTGATTTTTGATAAACAAAATTTTATTCAACTAAATATGAACATCAATTAAACTTAATTTTTCTCACATTTTTATTGATTATATTTTCTTCTTCTTCTTCTTCTTTGGCGTAGGCACCGCTTACGCGATTATAGCCTCGTCAATAATAGCGCGCCACTCGTTTCTTCTTTTTGCTGTTTGGCGCCAGTTAGAAATACCAAGTGACACCAGGTCGCTCTCCACCTGATCTTTCCAACGGAGTGGAGGTCTCCTGCTTCCACCAGCGGGTACTCCATCGAATACTTTCAAAGCTGGAACGCTTTCATCCATTCGGACGACATGACCTAGCCAGCGTAGCCGCTGTATCTTGATTCGCTGAGCTATGTCAATGTCGTCTTATAGTTCGTACAGCTCATCGTTCCATCGTCTGCGGTATTCGCCGTTGCCAACGCGCAAAGGACCATAAATCTTCCGCAAAACTTTTCTCTCGAAAACTCCTAAAGCCGACTCATCGGATGTAGACATCGTCCAGGCTTCTGCACCATATGTCAGGACGGGGATGATGAGCGACTTGTAGAGTTTGGTTTTAGTTCGTCGAGAGAGGACTTTACTTTGCAATTGTCTACTCAGTCCAAAGTAGCACCTGTTAGCAAGAGTGATTCTGCGTTGGATTTCAAGGCAGACATTGTTGGTGTTGTTAATGCTAGTTCCCAGATACACGAAATTATCTACGACTTCGAAGTTTTGACTGTCAACAGTGACGTGGGAGCCAAGTCGCGAATGCGATGACTGTTTATTTGATGACAGGAGATATTTCGTCTTGCCCTCGTTCACTACCAGACCCATTCGCTTCGCTTCTTTGTCTAGCATGGAGAACGCAGAACTTACATTGCGGGTGTTATGACCAATTATATCAATATCATCGGCATACGCCAACAATTGCACACTCTTGTAGAATATTGTGCCTGGTCTGTTTAGCTCTGCAGCTCGTATTATTTTCTCCAGCATCAAATTAAAGAAATCACACGATAAAGAGTCTCCTTGTCTGAAACCTCGTTTGGTATCGAATGGCTCGGAGAGGTCCTTCCCAATTCTGACCGCACTTCTGGTATTATCCAGGGTCAGTTTACAAAGCCGTATGAGTTTCGTGGGGATATCAAATTCAGACATAGCGGCGTAGAGGCATTTCCTTATCGTGATGTCGAAGGCAGCTTTAAAATCAATAAAAAGGTGGTGTGTATCGATTCTTTTCTCTCGGGTCTTTTCCAAGATTTGGCGCATGGTAAATATCTGGTCAATGGTGGATTTGCCAGGTCTAAAGCCGCACTGATAAGGTCCAATCAGTTTGTTGACGGTGGGCTTTAGTCTTTCACACAATACGCTAGATAAGACCTTATATGCGATATTAAGGAGACTTATCCCACGATAATTGGCGCAGACCGTGGGGTCTCCCTTTTTTTTGGATTTGGCAGAGCACACTTAGGTTCCATTCGTCAGGCATGCTTTCTTCCGATAAATTTTTGCTAAGAAGCTGATGCATGCTCCTTGTCAGCTCTTCGCCGCCGTATTTGAAAAGTTCTGCCGGTAAGCCATCGGCTCCCGCCGCTTCGTTATTTTTTAAGCGGGCAATCGCTATCCGAACTTCTTCATAGTCGGGTGATGGCACCTCTATACCATCGTCATCGATTGGGGTTTCGGGTTCGCCATCTCCGGGTCTTTCAGTTTCACTGCCATTGAGCAGGTTAGAGAAGTTTTCCCTCCATACACTAAGTATACTCCGGACATCTGTCACCAGATTACCTCTATTGTCCCTACATGAGTTTGTTCCGGTCTTGAAACCTTCTGTAAGTCGCCGCATCTTCTCATAGAATTTTCGAGCATTACCCTTGTCGGCCAGCTTCTCAAGCTCTTCATACTCACGCATTTCGGCCTCTTTCTTTTTTCGTCTGCAAATGCATCTCGCTTCCCTCTTCAGCTCTCGGTATCTATCCCACCCCGCACGTGTTGTGGTCGATCGCAAAGTTGCGAGGTAGGCAGTCTGTTTTCTCTCCACTGCAGTTCGACATTCCTCATCGTACCAGTTGTTTTTCTGGTATTGCCGAAAACCAATTGTTTCCGAAGCAGCGGTACGCAAGGAATTTAATATTTCGTTCCATAGCTCCCTTATACCAAGTCGCTGATGAGTGCTCCCAGAGAGCAGGTGTGCAAGTCGAGCAGAAAACTTGCTGGCTGTCTGCTGTGATTGCAGCTTTTCGACGGCAAACCTTCCTTGTGTTTGTTGACGGGCGTTCTTTGCCACACAGAGGCGAGTGCGTATTTTTGCTGCTACAAGATAATGATCCGAGTCGATATTTGGCCCTCGGAACGTACGCACGTCTAGAACACTGGATACATGTCTTCCGTCTATCACAACGTGATCGATTTGGTTGCGTGTTTTACGATCTGGCGACAGCCATGTTGCTTGATGAATTTTCGTATGCTGGAATCTGGTACTACAGACAACCATATTTCGGGCCCCGGCAAAGTCAATCAGCCTCAGCCCGTTTGGGGATGTTTCGTCGTGGAGGCTGAATTTTCCGATTGTTGCGCCAAAAATGCCTTCTTTGCCCACCCTGGCGTTGAAATCGCCTAGCACAATTTTGACATCGTGGCGGGGGCAGCGCTCATAAGCACGTTCTAGGCTCTCATAGAAAGCATCTTTGGTCACATCATCCTTCTCTTCTGTCGGGGCGTGGGCGCAAATCAACGATATGTTAAAGAATTTCGCTTTGATGCGAATTGCGGCTAGACGTTCATCCACCGGGGTGAATGCCAGGACTCGGCGACGGAGCCTCTCTCCCACCACAAACCCAACACCAAATTTGCGCTCCTTTAAATGGCCGCTGTAGTAGATTTCACAAGGACCCACCTTTTTCCGTCCTTGTCCCATCCATCGCATTTCTTGGACGGCGGTGATGTCAGCCTTTAGTCTTACGAGGACATCAACGAGCTGGGCAGCGGCACCTTCCCAATTAAGGGACCGGACATTCCAGGTGCATGCCCTCAAATCATGATCCTTAAAATGTTTGCGGGGGTCATCAACAAAATGGGGTTCTCTCGTCCGAGGCAATTGCTGATTTTTCATTGGAGTATAGTTTTTATGTGGTGGGTTCCAAACCCTACGCACAACCGCAAGGGATTCGCCTTCTCACTTTAGCTCGCCTCCAAACGGATGTTTGTTGGCTACCCAGAGGATACTTGGTCTAGAACCGGAAGTCGTGAGCTGCTTGAGCCATATGTAAAAGAATCGTTTCTGGCCACTCCCAGGTGAATGGCAGTCAGAAACTTTTCTCACTTGCGTGAACTTCTACACATGGCCCCATCCTCCTTGATTATATTTTACGTATGTATTATGCAGCGGAGATAGCAAAGTGGTTAGCATTGCGTATTACCATTCGAAACGAGTGGGGTCGAGCCCATGTTCGACCAACATTCAAAATTCTTGAAAATTAGTTTTTCTAATTGCGGTCGCCCCTCGGCAAGGAATGTCAAACCCTCCGAGTATATTTCTGACATAAAATAAATAAAAAATTTTGGCTGAGCTCCTCTTCCAATTTGTGGTTTTGCGTCGTGATATTTTTTTCAACAAATGGAGGGACCTACAGTTTATTGGAAGCCGCCTCCAAACGGCCGATGGATTTTTATGAGGAGCTTTTATTCACTGAAGGACAGAGTTTCTCACAAAAAGAACTTGTTCAATTTATACAGTGCCACCTTCACCCAAATACGAGGAGCGTAACAGGTAGTGGAGTTGATACAGTGCATAGCGGTTTACCTTGTACTTGTGGGACTTGCATAATATAACGGACCATTGTCACAGGATTTATAAAATTGCATATTAAGGACAACTTTATTTCGATTGACCCGGCTTCTACGCTGGCTTGACTAGATTTACGTATAAATACATATACATGCGACCACACGCACACACACTCTCAGAGGCATTTAGACGTATTTTGTTTTACTTCATCAATGACTGTCCAAAATAGTCCAGTTTGTCGATGCAAATCTGTACGTTTTTTAGTACTGCCAAACCGGTGAAGAAGCTAAAGTTTTGAAGGAATAAGAAAAATTATTTAAAAAAAAAATCCAGTTTGCGAGCCAAAATTTTGTTTTTTGCTGTTAGCACAAAATTGGTTTTTCTGTTTTTTCTGCTATTTTTTTCACATTTTACCAGAAAACTTAATAATTTTCAGTCGGTTCGAATTTCGCAATGTCCTGTTATTGAAGGATTTATTGAAGTTTCAATGTGAAAGGGTTACTAGTGCAATGTTTTTTGTTTTACAAAATTAGTGTTAAAGTAAAGTGTTAAAAAACTTTCATACATAAATATAACTATAATAAAAAGAAATTTTTTCATGAAAAAAAAAATATTCGAAGAGATTAAGACATGAAAAGTCTCAAATGGACTATAATTTTCGTAATCCCTTTTTCTCCTTGCGACTGTACAAAAATGAAAAATTTTTGTATTCAATTTGCTTAAAAGCAATTAAAAGAATTTAAAAAAATTCAGTTATAGATAAGGATAGTTTGGTAAGGCAAGGATAATATTATAGTCCGCTAGGTGGCATAAAGGTCGGAAAATCAGTGCGGCAGAAATGATATATATTCACATATAATTATTGGTCTCGCTAATTGATAGAGCTTTAAAAAGCTTTAAACATATTTTTGTATAATTTAAAAGCCTTTATCTAATTTATATTATTTTTTAAATACACTTTTTTTATTAATTTTGTTTTATTTATAATACCTTATATATTCTTAAAGAGATATATTAACTTTGGTCCGAAGTACGTAAATACCAGAAGAAAATGATATAGACCCATTAAAATGTATACCGATGGTATCAGAATGACGAACTGTGTTCCTTTATCCATATCCGTTTGTCCATCTCTCCGTCAATTTTAATGTAAACTAAGCCATCAGTTTTATTGATATTTCAACCACACTTGGCAGGGAGATGAACTTATACTAATAACCGATTATTTTTCGGAACCGGCCACTATAGCATATATACTATCAATTTTTCAAAATCGAAATTTGGGGTCATAAATTCGTCAGAAAATTAAATAGAACAGTGAAATTTGGTATGGTACACAAACATTACGAATTGCATATTGGTTGGAAAAATCATCGAAATCGCAAAACTTTATCATAACTATAGCATCCAAGCAACTGATATGTTTAGATATTAAATTTTACGTAGAAAATCCGTCGAATTTAATATCTAAACAAAAATGTGAATTTTAGTATTTTACAGATATGAGTTCAAGTTAATATTGACCCCAAAAATCAGCGAAATCGAATTTTGCAAATTGCAATAAATTTGATGTATTCGTGAAGAGTATGAAGTCTTCAGCAAAGCCGAATTCAGCTCTTCCGATAGTATTTCTACTAGCTTCTTTAAAATTGGACTTTAAAAGTATGCTAAGTAAATTACTTTATGAGAATGGAAATTTATTTCCAATTTTTTTTTACAAATATGCCAAATAATAATTTCTCCGAGTAGCATCATTGGTAAACGTTAAAAAATGAAAATTTGTCGACGCTCTTACAAGATAAAAAGTTTCGTATCATATTTTATATTTGACGAAACTGAGTAAATTTCAGTTCCCTATATTTTCAGTATACGAGTATAAAACTTATTCCGCTATGCCAACTTCGTGTAGAAATTACGATCGTTAATACACGAGCAATGAACCGCTAACAACAAACTGGTTACGTAAGTTGGTCCAAAGCATAATATGGGTTACACCAATAGGTACTCCAAGCATATGTGTCTGTTCATTTTTTTGCGCATTTAATTTAGTGAGATTAATATTTTTTAATAAATTAAAGTGATGGTACAAATATTTTTGTATGTTTGTATGTCTTCATTACGTATTTACTGAAATAGCTGAGTATTCTAGTATCGCTGGCGTCTAATTTCCCGTTTGGATTTATCAGAAATATGGAGACAAATATGTAAACACTTCAGCCATCATCTAGTAAAATTTCTAGTACGCCACGTTCGTACTCGTACTCGTACGAGTCGATGGCAGGTGTGGGAAAATGTTGAGTCGTGCTTACTCTGTATCAGCATATGAAAAAAGGCATTTGAAATATGTAAATTGAATTTATATATGAACCGCAGTCAATATAGATGCGAACGGCAAATTTCTACAAAGATTATAAGGATGGTTACAAACTTAGGGCAAAAAGGAAGGAACTTGATTTTTTAATTTTCTATAATCCGTACATATGTAGATTTTTTGTCACATTTTTATGACTGAGGTAAAACAACAACAGAAATAGAGTTTTTTTTTATATTATATTAAAAAAAAAATTATTTTAATATGTTTCCTATAAAGCTCTGATATATATTATACATATAAGCATTCAGTTATTTATTTTGTATATCAGATTTTTTCTCACCTAATTAACCAATAGGTTTTTATATTTGCACATATTTTTTGTTGTTAGTTTGATCCACATATTCACTTGAAATTTTAGATTTAAAAGAAAAATTTAAAGTAATTTTTTCTAATTAATATTTTTTACTCGAAAGTCCCATTCAAAATTATTAATATAGTTAGAGTGAGTTAATTTATGAATATTCCGTATTGCTAAATATTATTCGATATATTAAAATAATAAAAATTATAAATTTTTCTTGAAAGTGATCTTTTTTTAGTCTTTCTAGTTTATTTTAAATAATAAAGTATATTCTGTAAATCTAATAAAATAAAATTGGACACAATTTTTTCCTGAATTTATTCATTTTATTGTTTTAATTGCAAGAAGTGAATTTTTTATTTAAATTAAAACAAATTTTTTGTAAGATGAAACATTTAAATCTATTCAGTTTATTGTCTGTATCATAATTTTTGATTTCATTTATAATTTTAATAGAATAATATGTCTTAAAAAGATGACCGCTCTTCTTAAAGATATTTTATTCCATCATTATTATTTCATAAATCTTATTAGTTTTATTGTTAACAGTCTATAAAGTACTTTTTCTATTTAATTATGATTAACTAATAAAGGCGGCAACTTCTTAAAATTGCTTTTGCTTTACTATTTTAGGATTTCTATAGATTGGGTCGAATATAAATATCTGTATCTAAATAATATTAGTGATCAACTCATTTAACTAATTCTATTTTTTTCTTTTCATATTATAAACATTGAAATCAATTCGACTGTGACTATCGCAAACTAATCGCTTACAATTAACATAAATATCTCCAGCATTTTCAGTCGCTCTTGAAGTCTTTAAACACAGCAGACTGCATTGAATTGTCCCCACTAATAAGCTTAAAAGTGAAAATATAAAAAGTTGCCACAAAAACAAGGGAAATATTGTTGTATTCACAAATGATGCGAAGCACTCTCCTCCATTAACACCGTAAAAGGTAATAAAAATAATAAAGTTAAAAAAAACGGAGTCCTTAGGAGCTGTAATTTCTTTAAATTCCATTTTTCCGTTTTGCACGACCTTTACGAATGAACCAAAAAACAAAAAGAAGAAAAGACGAAAAAGTAACAAAACAAATAAAAACCATAAATGACACAACGGCAGCGACAGTTTTACCAAAGAAAGAGATTAGCAGCGGTAACGGGACAGCAGTAGCGGCAGCGGTTGTAGTTGAGGAGGTTGTGGTGATAATGGTGCCTAATCGGAATTATACATGCGGGAGCAGCCCACTAACATAAGTAGGTGAGCTCACGTTGAATTACATTTCACGGCGTGTAACAGTCAGACACAAAAAATGCGTTGGAACATAACGCTTGAAGCAAACAGTGTATCAGTGGAATAAAAAAAACATCTACTTTCTCGCAAAGCTATTTGTAAATGTGGTGAAGCAGAAAAAGTTAGTATGGCAAGAGAAAATGAAAAAAAAAAATCAAATGAAATCAGTCCCAACAGAGACAGTTGAAAGTAATACAGTTAGTTGCGTTGAAAGTCAGTCATGTCAACGTGTAGAGTCAAAACCGGTCAACATAGCGGATACTTGACAACTATTGTGCGCTTTGCCCGATTCTATATTCACCACCCACATCCATCGCAGAGAAAAAATAACATTTCAAACTTGATATCCGATAGATGAGTTGAGTTCAGTTGAATTTGGTTAGTTTGCGTGAATTTTCCTTTTCTTTTAAAATTTCGTTATTTTCGCGGTCGCCACACACCATGTTCATCCGTCGCGCATTGTAATATGCTACGCATCTTTGGCTGTGAAGGCAATTTCAATGCTGTTATTGATAGTGACTAAAATGTTCTTCCTTATTGGAGCTCAGTCACCTCAATATAGTTATTTAGATTTATATGGCTTGGCATATAGACAAACATACATTAAAACTTGGCACTGTGCAATGGACTTAAGGCATGATTTTTCGTATGTACTATTGTATTAAATATATGTTCATTGAAAATTGAATTTTCTCGCTTTTGCATTGGTTGCATATATTCATTGTGATATTTAATTCGTTAAAGTTTTTATTTTTAATGTTTTATTTTAAGTATAGACCACAGCTAATTATCGATTATATATATTAGTTTTATTTTTAATTATTTTAATCTTGCTTATCTTTATCTATAAATTTTAGAATAACTGAAAGCATTATTTGAGTAAATATTAAATTGGAAACTAGTTAAATTAATGTGTGACTCAAAGTTCATTCGTTTTAACTAATTTTTGTAACAAATAGTGCTATGGAGAATTTTAAATTGTTTGAGACTTCGCACTTCAAATATTTCAAGGATCCAAATATCTACATATCAATTTTTATAAATTTCCCTAATGCCTTCTTAATAAGGCCGTCAACTTTCAAATTATATGTCTATTTTATATAAGAAAACGTTGTCTATTTTTAATTTATTTAAGTTTATAAAGTTAAATATTTCCAATGTGTGTCAAACATTAAAAACATCTGGAATTTATTTCTCTTTCTATAAAGTAAAGTAAAGTTGTGTGAAAAAATTAATAATTTAATTGTAATGAAAAATTCATTTTATATATATTTTTATAATGCATTTTTTACAGTTACATCGAACAACGATCGCAATATTGCAGTAACACACTACCTTCAAACCAGCTGGCAAGTTGCAGAGATACACCACCATTTTCATCTCATCTCAAACTTTTATTTCAATCGGTATTAACACATTGAGTGCCATGGCTACAAGTTTTCGTGCGACACCAAAAACTTCCTGGGGTGCCACGTCGTACGAAAACGTGCGACAGGCATTGTCTGGGTTTAGATATTGTCGTGCGTTTCTGTTTGACTCTACAGGGTCTAGTAGCCTAATGTTTGCCCTAAATTTTGGTCCAAGTTTCATAGAGATATCTTAATTTTTGCGGTTTTTATGATAAAAACTCGGAGGTTCCTTTCAATTTTGAAAATTTATTGGAATTCATTCGAAAAAAGTATAAAAAAGATAGAAAAATATTAAAATTAGGATATGATAATTTCAATTAACAGTAATTTTTTAGATGTGCATATTTTGGAAAGCAATCAATGCACAATTGGGGAGTGTTGGGGCATTGCGGACAGCACGTAGTTGCCTTTTGATATTCTTTTTTGCTTCAGCGTAGCATAAAACGCAAGCACGTCGGATAGTTTTATTATTTTCATCTACTCTTTTTGTGATAATATGTGTTGATTGCGATACAGGCTGCGGGGATGTGAGACATAGTAGGTCCTTAGCAACGCGTTCACGGAATGTTCGTATATTAATGTTTTTATTATTCGTAGCTGCTTTATACACAGTAAAGGCATTTACCACGGAAAGTCCGAGTAAAAGTTCAATTCCCAGCTTTCGATACCATTTTAACCCTTTGCGAAGGGTATTTAAGTAAGAAGCCATTTGGTCGGAAAGATAAATGCCTGCTTTACCCTTATTATATTCTACCACAGCCAATGGCTTTTCTCTTGCTCGTCTTTTACGTCTCTCTCCTCGACTAGTTGAAGGCTCTTCAGGATTACGTGCTCCATCTGTTGGGGATACCATTATCGGGGCATGTTTCGTAGATAGCATTCTGACGTCGCGTTTATCTTTCCACTTCAGAATCACTATACCATTGGGATCTTCTCTAGCCACTACTTCGCCTTTCTTTATAGGAGCAACCATAACTTCTTTTGGGAAATGTTGCATACATACAGCACCATTTTCATCTCATCTCAAACTTTTATTTCAATCGGTATTAACGTGTTTAGAGGTGCCCTGCAAAAGTGTTTGTGTATGTTGAAATAGCGGTAAAAGAAATCCATAATGATGGATTTGCGGTCTAGTAGCACTTATTATATACCGATTTCAGCTAATATTCTAATGTTTTGTTGATTTTAGTGTTAACGTTATAATTGTTATTCTAAAAGTTTTTTTGTTTATTGCAGAACATGATTCATAGTGAATTGCTTGAGTGATAGCTGTTGATGTTAATGTACGTAATTCATTCACCGCAAATTATGTTACCGCAGCTGCCAACAAAACTTTAGTATTGCTTACTAATGTTTGCTACCTGATTGGGGTGTATGCTATTTAAGCAGTTTGTGGAGTTAATATTTTCTTGCGAGGCAATTTCGAATTTTTATGTTTGTTGCATATTTGCTATCTACACCTGAAGTGCAATTTACGTTCAGCAGTGAAGTGCGAGAGTGTCGATTAATGTATTTAATTTATTTTTATATATTTATTTTATAAACATGTATATACTTATTTATTATATTATAGTTCATTTTTGTCTATTTAATTTAAATTAATTTTATTTAATTTTGTTATTTTGTTTTATTTTATTCTTTTTATTTATTATTTTAATATTTCATATAAGCACTAGTTTTTTTAATAAATTACGTTTTTCTATAAGTTCTTTTCGAGAAAAGTCTTTCGACGAAAAACAACATGTGGAAAAGCTTTCACTTGGCTAGAATGTTGACCGAAGATAATGTGTTTTCCGATTCAATAAAGTTGTGTAACTATCTCAAGCGTCATAACGGAGAAAATAAAATAAAACCATTATAGGAGACAGTATTGTGCTAAAAGCAAACTTGCAAAAAGAAACTGTTTTATTTATATATATATGTAGATCTTTCCTATATATTGCTCTCAGCAAAACAACCGCATTTCTGCAAATACTTAATGCAATTCATTCAGTGCAGTGAATACAGTGCAGAGTGGCTTAACTTCTACTAGTGGGATTTGCATAATGTAGCTGGTTATTGTTACAGGATTTGTAAAATTGCATATTAAGGTCATCTTTACGACAATTCTTCCGTCTACAAAGCTGACTTGTGTACAACTACATATATATATACATATATACATATATATATGCATACACACATACACAAGCAAAGCTATATAAACGTATTTTGTTTTACTTCATCGAAGACTGTCGCCAGCATTCGAATTGTCGATGCAATAAATATGATCGAAGTCACTTGCTGCCGACACATAAACTCAAAGCCGGTCAGTTAGTCCGTCTGTTGGTACTGCCAAGGCGCCGGAGAGGCCAAGTGTTGCAAGAATAAGAATAATAAAAATAAAAAAATACAAGAAAATCTCAGTTTGCAACAGAGAAAATACTCGTCTTAAGTAAAAGTTATCACGCAGTGCAGCAATATTTTGTTTTCTTCACTTATCTGCACTCACTGTTTACACCGCACTACTCACCACTTCCGAGAGCTCAGTTTGCACTCTCCTTCCATCTACATCCTCCGCTGCTTCCTCTGTTGACACAACATATTTTTTCAGGTTTTACTTTACTCTTGGTTTTTTTTTTTTTTTATTAACAGAAAACTTAATATTTTAAAACGGTTTGCATTTTTTCCATGTCCTGTTATTGAAGGGTTTTTTGATGTTTCAATGTGAAAGCATTAGCAATGAAAAATGTTTTGTTTTAGAAAATGAGTGAAAATATTGAGAAAGCTAGTTTTCGATAAAATTTCGTACATAAATATGAGCTGAGTAACAATTTATTTATGGAAATATCATTCGAAATATCATGAAAATAGTGTGTTAAGCGCAGGAAAAAATCTGTAGTTTAAAATTTTTAAGTATTTTCTTAGAAATCTCAAAAACGCTTTGATTTCTTTTATAAAACTCAAACACACTTTGATATTCTGCATCCGTTTTCTCTTTATTACTGAATAAAGACTGAATAAATAAAAATAAAAAGTTTTTGTTCTTAGTTTGCTCAAAAACCAATAAACCGACTGTAATCAAAGATGGTTTCATGAGATATCGAAATAGCTGCATAAAAAAGTTCTGTTCTTTATAAAAGCTCTGAAATGTATGTCTACCGAATGTTAAATAAAGTATGAGTGTAAAAATTTAAGTGGAATTCTTATAAAAAATAAGTCATAGAAAATAGGATCAATAATAAAAATGGTAGAAGTGACAGCTTTTTCGGAGATCATCACATTTCCTGATCATACCTCTTTAGCCAGGGATCAAACCAACGGAATTTGACTTCACAGACGAGTAATCTACCACTGAAACAACGTCAACTATGTAATCTGTTGTATTATTGTATTAATAGTTTTACTTTATTATAATTTATTTTATATCATTTAACATTGTTATATTTAATTTTAAAATTTTTTTTTTGCTTTTTTTACATTTTTTTAGAACATACAATTATTGGCACATGGTAGTGTACCTATGTTTATTTATATATGAAAATGGCAACAAAGTAGAAAATTCAGCCCACATTTTCATTTATTTCAAATCAACAAGCCAGCGGGAACTTTTAGAATTTAATTTATATGTCGCAATCTGTATGTAGGTTATGAATGCTTGGAGTTCTTTTAAATACATTAACTTTCTGATACACATAATACAGTATATGAATGAATGTGTTTTCATATATATTTTTTGAACATGGATATTATTATTTCAACATAGATGTGTTCAGCCGCGAAGGCAAACAGCAATTCCAACTTGTCAGTTCTCCAACACAATAATAATCCTATCAAATACTATTCTATACATTATCCGCAGCGCTATCAGGTCAATGACCTATGTACCTCGCATGCGGCAGTCAATGTTGGCATGTGAAATTATTACGCTTTGGCATATTGGCAGTAGCAGTTGACGCATTCATAGCATTATGATGATGGTATTGGTTAGAGTGGTAGTTCAGCTGAGTTGAGTTGAGTGTATGTGTCAGTCGCTGAGTGAGAATGGCGTTTAAATCGCTGATAATATATCTAGCGTATATTATCATGCACGTACATATATATCTACAAATATACTCGCACAAGCAATACCATTGGGTGGAGATAAAAACGAGAGACAATATCAATTCAAGCCTTTTTCATGCTGTAATTTATTGTTAAGCACATGTACCCAGTCATCGAAAGTTGCCTTCAGGCTACAGGATGAAGAGCGCAGTGGAAAAATAGTGAAACAATTTAAATTATTCCTTGGGTTTCATCATTCCCTTCGAACAAGTAAAGGACTATTACTTACTAAATCGGCTCATGGAACAGAGTTAGTAAAAAGTGGCTCAATATTTCAAACTCGACTGATATGTAGGTGAAGCACGATTTGTTTTACGTCTCATCGTAAGATAACCAATTCCCAAATCGGTTCATTAATTCATAGAGAGCTGGTATAATTTAGGATAATCTTAAATTTAAAAATACTTTCTTTTCGATACTTTTAAAATATTAATCCTGAGAGCTACAAACAATAAATTTGGCAAATATAGTGTCATTTTTAAATATAAAAAAGGAAAGAAAGGGTAAAAAGAATATCTTGCTTTTCTTTTATTAACAAAAATTAACATAAATTAAAGAAAATTGTTAAAATAAAAAACAAACAAAAAATAATATATAAAAAATGATATTCCTTCAGGTTCTATCATTCTCAATGTGACAAAGTCGAGAGAGCGAAAAACTCATTAACCACGCAAAGAAAAAAAAGGCAGCTAAATGAGTGTACTTCTTTGTTGTTGGTTAATAATGCATTGAATAACACATTACATTACAGATGTTGGCTCAGTGGTAGAGCACTTGCCTGTGAAGTCAGAATCCATTGGCTCGATGCCTGGCAAAAGAAGTCTGATGAGGAGATGTGGTGGTCTCAGATACAGCTATTTTTCTTTCCTGTATAACAAATATTCAATTCATATCAAAAGTAAACAGGCCTTTCGCTCACCTTCAATAAAAAAATATATACATTTATGAGTACTCGCTTAATTGCCCTATGTAATGGGTTCAGAATTAGTACTTAAAATAATTTCTTTAACATTACTAATAAGCAAAATACAATGACTACAAATAACCGAATAACATATTGTTCATACTATTATTTCGATTACTATTTAAGAACTCGCTACATGTATTTTACTTATTTTACTTCTTAGGAAAATCGCAAAAATTTACCTCATCCTGCTCTATTCTTTTAAAAAAAACCTTTCCAATCTTACTTTACTGATCGATGTGAAAAAGATAAGAGTTACAGACGAACCACGAACAGAGATGCGAGTAATTGCCCTATAATGAAACGACAGAAGCCTTTTAGTTTACTTCGCCCATATAGGATTAACGTCACGATCACGTGACGTTGCAGTAATTCATTAATTGTGTCGGTTTGGTTATTTAGCAAATTTTTATCCCATCTTACAATAGTCTCTCCTTACGCTACGCTATCTTAAACCCAGAAAGTTCTACCGAAACTATATTTAACTAGTAGCGAATTTCGGGCAATATTCATCTCTCTATGGTCTTTTCTGTAAACGAAGGAATCTACTTGATTCGCCTCCAAATATTTGGTGGGTTGCTATGTAAAGCGATTATTTTCACATCATCAAACTTGATGCTCTGGCTTGTAGCGTCCTACTCACTCAGCTTCGTGGCTGCTACCAGAAAGACACTGCAGTGCTAATATCAAGCTTCTATCGAAACGAGAATAACCTAACTGCTCTTTTGCCTTAAAAGATCCATCTATTCTTGTACACCTGTAGAAGAATAAAAAATATCTTAATTTATGGACTGAATTCCCGACATTATTTCGGTGCAAAGTGAAAAAGACAACTTTGTTAAGCATATAATTTTTAAAAAGAAGCAAATTCAAAATTATGCACAATTATTGCAAATTAAGCTGACTTGCTTGCATCGTCGGTTTTAACTTTCACCAAAAGTTCCTGAGGAATCCATTTCCATTTAATTTGAGTAAATCGACTTATCACATGTAGTAGGGAATATAAGTGCACATACATACGTAAGTGGAAGCCAGTGTAACAGTAATAATAACAACAATTGTGAGGTAATGCCAAATTTCCAAAAAAAGGAAAATAAAAATTAAATTCTCTACTCCACCTTTTTTACCGTGCTGACAAAATGTGAATAAATATAAAAAGATATTTGGGCAGCCGGAAGGAAGACAGAAGAGCATTTCGGTATTATTTCGATTTAGATTTGTGTTTTTGTGAAAAATGTTCGAATTGGATGCACTTATGCAACATCGTACATATATGTATGTATGTTTATCTACATTTCCGGGCATGTGACTTTAATACTAAAGCAACGAAATTTCCTCAATATTCACAATCATATGTGTGCACTTACACAAATAAAGGTTGCATACACCTAGTGAGTTTGCACATGTGTTTGTATATTTAAAGAAATTGATTTTACATTTAAAGCGAACAAAAGAGACAATTGCAATGAAAGTGCGGCATCAAGAAACTTTTCACCACTTGAGTGTACATGATTTAAAATGTGAATGGATGAACGGTTGATAGTATGAATTCATGATGACAATATAGCTTTTGGCACTGTGCTCGCCATGGAGCAGACATTTGGTTGGGCTGAAATTTTATCAGCCTTTATTCTTTACGCTATAATCTATTTTTACAGTTCTTTTGTATTGCTTTTATAATACTTCTGAAAATTACGCATTTACGCATTAATTATATTCGAAATTAATTAATTAAAACAAGTACAGCTAAATAAACGAGTCCTTCGGTTACCACAAATTTCCATTAAAGTAAAAATAATATAATTTGTTGGATTATAAATATTGTACCTTGTACTTATATATCCTCATCGATTGATGATAGGAGATATTTCGTTTTTATCAAAAATTCACCACTAGGACCAGTCGCTTATGTCGTATTTGTGTTACCTGGAGGAAGTAGAAGTTATGGTGCGGTTTTTATGGCCAATTATATCATCGGAATCATTTGTAAAATATTGAACCTTGTCTATTTAGCTCTGCGGCTCTTATTATTTTTTCCCGCCCATCAAATTGAAGAAATCAAATGATAAAAAGCCACCCTGTCTTAAATATCGTGCTGTGGGTCAGGTCTATAGCCATACAAGTTATGCAGGGAGACCAAACTCCGACATAGGGGCTTAGAGACAGCTCTTTTTGTACTATCGAAGACAGCTTTAAAAACCGATAAAGAGATGATGTGTATTGATTCTTTTCTCTCGGATTTTCTCCAAATTTGGCGCATGGTGAATATCTGGTCAATGGCGAACTTACCACGAATAAAGCCACACTTGTAAAGTGACGGTGGACTTTAATCTCTCACACAATACACTCGATAGGATCTTGTATTCGTAATTGAGTAGGCTTACCTGGCGATATTTAGGTCCCACCGTGGGATCCCCTCCATTTTATGGATTGGGCAGAGCACGCTGAGATTCGAATCGTTGGGCATGCGTTCGTCGGACATGCAAAGAAGCTGTTGCATTCAACTTCTCAGCTCTTCGCCGCCGTATTTGATTAGCTCGGCTCGGCTTTATTATCGTATAAAAAGGCTATTGGTTTATTATTGTATAAAAAGACAATTGCTATTTACACATCGTATGTTTATTCCATCATCTTCAATTGGGGATTCGGGTTCACAATCTCCGGGTATCGTATTTTTTCTGCCTTTCCGCAGGTTGAAGAAGTGTTCCCTCCATGAACTCAGTATGCTCTGAAAGTCAGTGACCAGATTATCTCATTGGTTCCTAAATGAGTATGTTTCGATATTGAAACCTTCTGTAAGTCGTCGCAGCTTTTTATAGAATTTACGACCATTACCCTTGTGGGCCAGCTTCTCGAGCTCTTCATACTCACGCATTTCGTCGTCTTTCTTTTTTTATCTGTAAATACGTCTCTGTATCTATTCCACCCCACAGCGCGGAAATTATCATCGTACAGCACTTTCTTTAGCCACTGGCGAGATCCAATTGCTTCTGCAGCAACATTGCGTAGTGAGCTTGAGATACCATTCCACAGTTTCCCTATATCGAAATTTCTAATGAGTGTTATCAGAAAATACGAGAGCAAGTCGAGTAGATAAGGCACAGCTCTCTGTTATGATTGCAGTTTTTTTACGTCGAACCTTCCTTGTAAATATTTGTTGACGTTCATTGCATCACAAAGGAGGGTACGTACCTTCGCTGCTATATATAAGATAGTAATCCGAGTCGATAGTTGGCTCTTAGAATGTACACACTCTTAGAACATTGGATACATGTCTTCCATCTATTACAACGTGATCAATTTGGTTCGCGATTTTAGATCTGTATACAACCATGTTTAATGTATTTTCTTATGCTTGAATCTTGTCCTTCATATTCCAGTCCCCGGCGAATTCGATCAGTTCAGCCCGTTTGCAGACGTTTGTTTGTGCCAATAATACCTGCTATATCTACTCTGGTACTGAAATCTCCGATCACGATTTTGACATCGTAGTGGTAAAATGCTTATATATAAGTATATGTTCTAGGCGCCTATAGGAAGTATTCTTGGTCTCATCGTCCTTATCTGCCGTCAGGTTTGGTCGCGAATCAGTGATATGTTGAAAAATTTCGCTTTTATGTAAATTGTAACTAGATGTTCATCCACGGGGTGAATGCCAGAACTCAGCTATAAAGTCTCTCTCCCACCACAAATCTAACGCCAAATTTGCACTCCTTTATATAACCGCTGTGGTAGAGATCCCAGAAACTCGCCTTTTTCCGTTTTTGTCCCATACATTGCACTTCTTGGACGGCGGTGATGTCAGCCTTTAGTTTTACGAGGACATCAGTCAGCTTGGGAGCAGCACCTTTCCAATTAAGGGACCGGACATTCCAGGCGTATTCCTTCAAATTGTGATTCTTAAAACTTTTAAAGGTTTTATCCTCTCATTCATGGCATTTTTCCATTTTTCATTGGGTTAGAATTTTCATGTGGTGCATCCCAAACTGTATGCCCAGCCGCGGGGGGTTACTATCTCACGTTGGCACCCCTTCAAAAAGATGCTTGTTGGCTATCAAGAGGATAATGGGTCTAATACCGGAATGGAACTGCTTGAAATATATGTAAATTAAACGTTTTTGGCCACTTCCGGATGAATATCATTTAAAAACGTTCCTTACTTTCGTGAACTTCTACATGCCTCCATGGCTAACGGCTCTAGTCCTGTAAAAATGGCTGGCATATGTCCTCAGATAGGCTAACCTCCAATACAAGAGATCTTCTATCTTTGACCGAATTGTGGACAAAGTCTAAGTATTAACTGAGAATATAATATAATGTTTGGTTCCACCCGAACTTTGTTTTCTGTACGTGTTTTATAAAAAAAAAAGGAAAAGAATTTAAAAAATATCAACAATGATTTTTTTCCAATTCTTTAAACCAACATATCTTTACCCAACCGATTAAAATTATTTATAATTATATAATAAAAGCAAATAAAATTATGTTGTAATAAAGTTTTTTATAATTATAATACTTAAGTGGGCTCATTTAACGAAATTTCAATGATTATTTTTTAAGATATAGATATTGTGACGGAAATCCCAAATACGAAGAACAGATTGAACGAGTAGCAGTGTAAAGGCAATTTCCCGAAAAGGACAGAAAATAAAGAACCGGCAGTAAGATGAAAATTACCCTTACCAAGGACAAACAAAAGGGTAGACAGTTTAAAGGAAATTCCACGTCGCTAAGGATAAAGGAGCAGCTGCAGCTACCGCAGGCAAACGAAAAATCAGCGTTTGAACATAGTGTTTGGGTCATTGCTGTGAGCTGTGTGTTTTAGAAACGGATAAGCTTAGTGAAGCAGATAATAATTGTGTATCATAAAGAATTGTAAAATAAGCCATCGGCTATAGTAAAGAATTGTAATTATCAAAGACTTAATAAACGTTGAGTTAATTCCTGACGGTTAAGAGCTCAAACGAACAAATCTTGGGAGTTTTATTTAGCAATCCACTGATCGGACTCGAAGGATTTGGGAAATCATCGAGGTAGCAACGAAAAGCGTTACAATATTTATATATAATGCTTTCCTATGACATCAGTGTTTCAGTGTAGAAAAATCATGCTTGCCAAATAATGTATATTCCATGCATTTACGTACTTATTTTGACACTGCGATAATTATATAGCAATATAAATAACAGATATTTGGATATTTACAGTATAATATTCCTAATTGGAATCGAAAAAGATTTCTATTTTTTGTTCCAAATCGAGCACGATTTATTAAATTCCAATTATATTGTAATTTCGAACTCCCTATATAGAGATATAGAAATATGTTAGGAATGGGAATGTATAAATATGATACGTTTTCTGCAATTTTCAATTTGGATATTTTTGGCTTTATGCAAATAGCAGAAACGTTAAATATACGCAAAGCTGTTTGAAAATGGAATATTCGTTAATAGAAAGCTAAGTCTCTAAAAATATAATTGCAAATACCATAGAACGATAAGTAAAGGGAGAAGGCTCCATCATTTCTCAGAAATAACTTATCGAAATTTTTGTAATTTTTATTTTGGGCGGCTAATGGTTGTTGAGCTTGTGTTTAGTAATAGCTGAAAAATGGGAAGAGACTCAAAAAAAAGTTCGATTTTCAATAGAACGGTACAAATCAAATTGCAGGATTGTAATTCAGAGAGCAATGATAATTTGATATGCGAGGCAACACTATTTTGGTCGCCTCTACAAGTTGGCTAGATATGGAAGAGAGTTGCATAAATACAATCATATGAACATTCACTTATCCATGGATATTGAGCATTTTCATTGAGTGGATAATTATTTTTTCTTTCATCTCTACTTGTTTCATTTACCCAATAATTAGTGATTGGATTACTCGTGTTAACATTTTTTTCAGAATTATTGCAAGAAACCTTGATATGCGGAAAGTAAACAACTCAAATGATTTTTTTGCTCAACAGTTCGCACGTTAGTTTAAGCAGTATTAAAAGTAATTAAAATTTCTGTGTACTTATACATATACATAGATAATCCGATTTGTTTGCGTTTAAAAAATTTTTTAAACAATCGGAGGACCCTACAGTTTATAATAATCTACCTCCGAACGGCTGATGAACTTGTATGAGGAGCTTGTATTTTCATGTCAGAAATACACTCGGAGGGCTTGACATTCCCTGCTCTGATTAAGTAAATAATATTTCCCGTTAATATCTCTTAAAACTGTTTTTACTTTTACTCAATCAATTATTTAAAATATTCGTTAAACTTAATTATTTTTGCCGCATGGAACATTTTTCATTTTAATTTCTTAAATAACTAAAGTAAGTCATTTTTAATTTCGTGGTATTGAGGTCTTGAAAATGAAAAAAGTTCTCCTGCTCAAAATATCTTTATTGGAGTTTTAATTAAAATTTTTAAATTGTCGAAAAATTGTTTCCCCTTAACTTTATTGTTGTTGGAAACTGTCTTCCTACTTTGTTACTCTCGAAATATATAATAATTACTGGAACCAGGTCAAAGTTATCGCAAGCCTGTTTTTCTGAACCAGATAGTTGAGTTGTAAATTTTAAATTTTCTTGAATGACCTTTTTCAATTTTTTTTTAATGTATACTTTTATTATTGTGATTTCATAAAACAGTTTTCGACTCAGTGTTATGTATCCACAAAAAACTCTTTTGAAATAGATCTTCATAAAAATAGAGAAATTTCAATTCGAACCTTATTATAGCAGTATTTGAAAATATGATGTATTCATCTGGCCGTTAATACCTACAACATAAGTTAACCAAGGCTAAATATATGATTTGTATTTCATTATCAAACAGATTATCAAAGAAAACACTTAATATATACATTACGTCCTAACAGCTAAGGATCTATCTCACCTCTAAGGTATACCTGTTTGAGCTTTCAGATATATGTAACTAGTCATCCTCTGATTACAAACAAAACCTATTCTAATCCAGAGAGTATTCTAATCCATGCACATCACATGTCCCTTTTCCGTTGAACGTTTGCCATCAAAAACCGTAGCGATGACAGCTAATAAATTATCTTTCCTAGACTGCATCCTCTTCGTTGCTGTCGCTGATACTACAACTACTGTCTGTTACTATTACTTTAGTGTCTCTCTCTATAATCCTATCACTTAGAAATAAATGCAAAACAAAAAAAAAATTTTCGATGTATTATGACTATGATATTTCATAATATTTTTATAAAAGCTTCACAAATTAGACAAAAATGTATTAAAATGTTTCACGAATTTACTTTTTTATCAATTTTAAACTTTAATAAAATATAATAATAATAATAATAAACTATTCAAGATAACAAGAAACATTTTTTCAGCAAAACATTTTTTAGGTAGATTAGACTTAAAATTTCTTAAAAAATGTTTCCAAATTTATTAAAACTTATAGAAAATAATAGAAAAATTAATTGAATAATTATTATATAACTAAGGGTTCGAAATTTTACAAAATAAAAAAAATGCTGAAAATATTTTATATAAAGTATTATTAAAAGCCAAGACCAATTTATATTTTTTAAACTTCTGGTATAAGCTATATTACATTTAAAAAATATGTAATAGTAGAAATCGTAAGCGCTAAAACTTAGAAAGTATTTTCAATTCTCGTAAATAAATAATTAAATGATTATGTAATATTAAATACAAAAATATATATTTAAATACATGTGTATAAAAAACAATAAATCAAAATAAAAACTGTATATATATGAAATACAACCTTCTATGTGCATAAATATGTGTGTAAATATGTGCACAACGGTTATCATTTATTTTTGCAGGCTGAGCCAGTAGATATTTGTTGACACTATTGTTGTTGTTAGCGATCATTTGTGCAACGACAAAACGTGTTGGTATTCCTGTTATACACAGCAAAAACAACCATAACAGAAAAGCTTACGCCATCAGCCAAGCTGCTTTCAGTTAAAATGGACGCTGGAGGCCACATTGCGGGCAATGAGTTATACCCAAAGAAAATAGCTATAAAAAAATGTTGTGAAGAAAAAAATAACAAAAGACCGTAAGACAGACAAATAGATATGCAGGCGGCTAGGTCACATTGCTGTTGATAGCCGATGCTGCAATAAACATTTAACAAAATCTTAAGCAATACACAGTCATGTGGATCCCTCTCGGTGTGAGAGTGTGAGACTTTCGTTGGTCTGAAGACAGTAACAGGACAATGAGGCAGCGAAATGACAACAGAGCCATTGCTGTTGGCACAAATCTTTGAGCTAAAAACATACACATACACATACGGAGAACTATCGTCCTTATGTGTGTATGTATTTGCTTTATAGCAACGTTGAGGAAATTGTTTAAGTTGTTTAACAAAAAATACAATTATCCGCTTTTAATTAGCACTGCATTGAGATCTAAGCGGTTTGGTGGAGCTAGCTAGCTAGGCGCAGACAAAGTAGCAAACCTTGAGCGCGGGCGAAGTACAGTAGGAGTTCAAAGGGTAGCGAGCATTTTTCTTGGCAGCCAGTCGGAATAAATGGCACTGAGACTGGGATTACAGCAAAAGTTTTTTATTTTATTTTCTTGTTTATCAACGTACATAGCATACCATCTTCTACTTCACTTTATCCAATTCCATTACATACACACTTACATTCCTATATTGATGCTGTACTGTATTATTACCAACAACAAAGACACAATGTTTCTAGTAATTTTGCAGTTCAACCAACTGAAGTGCCATCATGGGATTGCAAGTGGCAACGGGAGGGTAGCAGATGCGATCTCTGAAAGCGGAAATGAAGATTAAGTGCAATAAAGTATGAAAGCAACAGCAGCAACAACAGGATAGATCACTGTAATTGGTGTGCTGTCAGCACTACAAGGCAACAGTAGGACTTTCATAGTGGCACAACACTGCGTTTGAGTAACAGTTTGACTTACAACAATTAAAAGAAAGAGAAAATATATATATATATATAATAAAAATATAAAAATACCAATAGAAACTAAAACATATAAAAAAAATTCATTTCAGAAGAAAGTGTTTCCCCTTGAATAGTTTAAGCACTGTCAACGGCAACTACAGCAACAGTGTTGAAAAAAAAAGATAATAGAAGAATTGTCAATATTTGAACTCGAGCATTATTAAAATTACTTATTTATTTTCAATTTATTTACTTTCTTGCTCGTGCAATCAGCTTTATTAGCAAGATGTAACTGTGCCATGTGTGCAATGTTGCTTGCTAAATTCAGCAGCTGCTGATGATAAGATTGTTGGACATATTCTGAATCTGAAGTTTTCACTATAAACACAAAATATTTATCATTGAAACTTGCAGACGCTTCATTAACAACGTCTTCTCCAGTGTATCTCCCATTGAACTTTCTCTTCTCTTATTTTCTTTTCATCCAGCTTATTTGAAGATTAAACTTTAAACTGTGTATAAGTATAGTGAATGCAAAAAGCACTAACTAATTGCATATTTAGCAATGTTGTCTGACTTCAGTTACTTTCGTTTTTAACTTGATTAAAAATACAATCCGTCCCTCAAAGGAATTTATAATGAGTTATTCAAGAAATTATTTAATAAGACTTTGATTTTATTATTTACGAGTATAAGATTATATTTTCTAAAGTGACAATGATGAATGCAGAAATGTTTTTTATATAAAGAAATTAATGATTATTTGCACAGCATCTGCTGACAATTCAATGTTTGCACTATTAGTAATGTACCAAAATATAAAATATTTATATTAAAAAGCTCAAAAGTGGCTTTTCGTGTCGTAAATATTTAGAAGTTTATTATGTGTATTAAAAATAATATTTTTTTTTTATATTTAAGTATTATGAGTTTTCAACACCCGAATAGCTTTTATAAAATATATATTAGGTTAGAGGATTGTAAAACTAGTAAAAATACAGATCCGACTCGAACAACCAGCAGCCCTAATGTGACGAAAGTGTCAGTCAACTCAAATGGGTTTGAAGTTTACCGTCGTCGCCGAAGATATACGTGAAGTCGAAGTTATTGCTAGTGGGTGTGGTAATAAATATATGTACAAAATATTAAGGAAGCTATAATAATTGAAGTGTATACGGTCGTCTGTATTGATTCATAATTAAATTTTAAACAAATAAAAACATATTTTTAAGAGATAAAATTCTGTGTTTAAAATTTAACATTTAATGACTTTGCACTATTTTCAATAACAGTAATAATAATTTAAAAATACGGAAAGTTTTTAACGGAAACTAGATTTTTAGTTATATTTTAGGACCCGTCCACTTTAATATTTAAAGCGAATACAAAATAATAAAACTTCTTGACAATTTTTTATTTGTTGGAAATTAATATTTTGATAAACTCAATTAATTTCGTTTTTTATCATTTAATTTAATATTTTGAATTTAAGTAATCATATCGAATCTATATTTATATATAATGTTAATACTCCTGCTAATTTTGAAAGCTCCAGGAAAATCAATTTTTATAATGCCAATATTTATAAAATGTGATAATAAAAGGTGTTTTTTATAGAGGTATAGAACTTTAAGTTAGCATTTCTTTTCAAGATGGCGACCGATTTGAAAGCTGTCAAGTGATTTATTCTCAGTTTGGTTTAGCAATTCATCATGAATATACTCACGCCTGTACAACGCTTGCGTAGATTCGTCGAATGGGCCCAAAACGAGATTACCGTTGTTCCCGATTTTCATAAGCGAATTTTGTTTAGCGATGAAGTGCTGGTTGAATGGCTACGTCAACAAACAAAACTGCCGCATTTGGAGTGAAGGTAATCCTCAAGTGTATGTAACACCGTTACATCCAGAAAAACTGACTGTTTGGTGCGCTTTATGGGCTGGTGGAATCATTGGTCCGTACTTTTTCAAAAACGATGGTGGCCAGAAAGTTACAGTCAATGGTGATCGGTATAGAGCCATGATTACTAACTTTTTCATTCCTGAATTGAATAACCATGATGTCCAGGGGATGTGGTTTCAACAAGACGGCGCAACATGTCACACAGCTCGTGCCACAATAGATTTATTGAAAAACACGTTTGGTGCCCGCCTAATTTCACGTTTTGGACCTGTGAATTGGCCTTCAAGATCTTGTGATTTAACACCGCTACACTATTTTCTGTGGGGCTATGTAAAGTCATTGGTCTATGCGGATAAGCCACAAACGCTTGACCATTTGGAATACAACATTCGCCGTGTTATTGCCGATATACGGCCACAAATGTTGGAAAAAGTCATCGAAAATTGGACGTCCAGATTGGACTACATCCGCGCCAGACGTGGCGGTCATATGCCAGAAATCATATTTAAAATGTAATGCCACGAGATTATCTTTCGGATAAATAAAATTCATGTAAATCATATAATCCATCGTTGTTTTATTGCAACTTAAAGTTCTATTCCTCTATAAAAAATACCCTTTATGTAAAACAATAAGGAATAGGCAGTGAACTTGTCTAAATAACTCAATTTTAGATTACATTAATTTATATTTTAATGAAATATTTTCGGTAAACTATTTGTTTATCAACGTGAAAATTATTTCTGTTTCTTTCCGCATTAACTGTGTTTAGTTTTAAAAATATTGGCAGCACTACACAAAATATACGTGTACAATAATGCTGATTGCATCTGAGCTTGATGTACACAATTTTTCTTTATTAAGAAGTGAAGTGATCAACCCTACCTCAAAATTTATTTTAATTTAAAGGTTTAAGGTTTTATTGTTCCTATATATAGCACAATTTATTTTTGAAAGTGCTGGCAAGTCACGGTGACCTATAAGGTTTTCATTGTCCGATAATACATCAGCTTCACTAGCTAGCTAAAATGCTACTTTTTTCCATGAAGAGAATTTATAAAAAAATATTTGTAATGAACTAGAACTTTTACAAACTAGTTAAGCATTTCACTGAAGTTATTAGCATTATACTTATAAATGTTGCCAACTTAGTCATCAAGTAAAAATGGCAACCCTATCAAAACTTTCTTTTAAAGCAATTGTTAACTAAACACCTTGAATATTTGCATGACCAAAAAAAAAATGCATTACATTACTGGTGTGGCTTAGAAAACACAGAATTGCAAGTTTCTATGATTTTGTCATTTTTAGTTAAACTTTTAGTAAAAGAAATATATTCAAGAGAGTGTAAAATTAGTAATATAAGTATTCGTGCAACAAAGCGTATGAAAATGAAAGATGAATATAAGGAACGAAAACTTCATTCCCCTTACCACTTTAACACTTTGCACTTCAATACATCAGAAATATACAGTCATCAATGTCGCCGATGAATATTACACCTGTTCTCATATCTAATATATATATATATATATATATATATTTATTTATTTATCACCACATCATACAAAAACCAGCCACCCAACGCAGTTATTAATTCAGTCCCATCGCATAATAAAAGCAATACAAAAAGCAGGTCATAAAAGGTTAAGTGCATTACTGGTATTATTCTCTAACCGAAAAAGTATGATGATGAGCTTGGAAAAAATACCAATAAAATTGCCAAACACAAAAGATGCATATTAACAATTTATTCGTGTGCGAAATTTATGTTTATAGTTTTTTTTTACGGTTGAGTGATTTTTCTGCCTGTCATATTGATATACAAACTCACCTATCAATGTTTTTAACTTTGTTTGGTGTGTAATTGTATAAAAGGATGTGCGCAATTGAATATATTAACGAAACAGATGAAAAAAAAATGTTTATCAAGCGGAAGTAAAGTTATGTGGGCAGCACTATGACGGATTTAAAAAATTTTTTGTATGTATAACAAACCCAGCAAGAAATAGGAAATAAATAGAAATCGTATTTGAATAAAAAAAACATTATTTACTTAATAAAGGTTTTCGTTATGATTAACTTTTTTCCATTAATTTTTTCAAAATAAAAGAAAATATAAATATTATTCTTTATATTTTTCATTTTTATGCTAATAAAAATTAATTCTTAAATTATGCGATAATTATTACCTTAAAATTGTTAACAATTCTGAAAAGATAAAGCTATTCCTTAAGGGGAATTCAAAGCAAGGAATACAAATAAGTATGTTATTGTATAAATCAAATCAAGCTAATAAAGAATGTTGCACAATTTCGAAATCGAGTATATCTATACATAAAGCGCACCTTTCTGTTTATAAAAAACTGTAAGATTTGCGTGTTTTGTTAAATTATATATAGTTAATGAACACTCTTAAATGTTTTCTTGGAGTTTTTTAACCCAAAACCTCATATCCGAAGAAATCGGTGTTATGGGAGCTATATGTCATAGTTGTCCGATTTCGTTGGTTTTTACAAAATCTGAAAAATCAGCCGTATATGTGATTTAGTGATCTTGTGTGGCCGGTTCCGACAAATGTACATATAAATATACCAGTGCACCTGCCTATCAAGTCTGGTTGGAATATTTGCAAAATTAAGGGAGTAGTTTGCTTTCAATCAGGCCGAAGAATAGACGTCAGCTCGTCATTACAATACGACCGGTTTATCCCTTCTCCTTCTGGTACTTACATAATTCAGGCCTAATTTAATATACCATCTCATGTACATGAAAGCTACACAAAATTCTTGCGAAAGCTAACTTACATGTGTACCATTTGTGCTTAAAAATATTTCTCAGTATGCTCTGCGTGTGTGTATGCAGCGACATCATCACTTTTCAACGTCACACCTAATTGTATGTGTATAATAGATACATGTGTGTATACATATGTATGTATGTTAAAAGTATAATAAATTACAGAATTTACATGAATGTTTCATTGTTTTCCCAATTCATTTCCATAAAAATAATTGCCTCAATTATGATTGGCGTCATCAGCGTCATCGTCGTTTTTCAGTTGACATCATATATTTTCCTCGTCGACGTCGCGTTGACGCAAAATAATTATTTCCGAAAGCCGAGTCGACGACGCCTACAGTTAGTCAATAAAATATTTGTTATTTGCCATTTCCGCGTACGCTGTTTCATTTTGTTCGAAATTTTTAAGTGTAATTTCCTATTCTAGGAGATGTCTAACTATTTAAATTGAATATTTTCACGTAAAAATTTTATTTTTTTTAATGATACATCAAACTTAAGCACCAAAGAGATAAAAAAGGAAATTTTTTCCCCAAGAGTTAGTAACTAAATGGCTTAAGAAAAAATATGTATGTATGCCTACTTAAAATTTTTATATAATCATCTTAAAGACACTTAAAAATAAGAAAAGAAAATACTTGCGAAGTTCTGTACTAGTCGTCAGCAAATTTTGTGTCGATAGGTATTGCGTCGTTTACCGCCGAAGATGATAATGACGACTCCAATGGGAATAGCTAATATATGTCAATAACAGTCAATTGATAAAACCTATGGCAATAGCAATTTTGTCAAACCTACGGCAATAGCAATTTTGTCACGTCATCGTCACTTTGTTGTGGAGATGCCAACAACAATATGGATGAATGTGAAAATTGTTCATTTTTCGGTCACCCTCAGCACATCATATCTATAGGAATTAGGTCTGAATAGAACTGCATATGTATATGAGTTTTTATTTTTATTTTTTTATTAACATTTGATTTATTTACTGAATCTGTTTATAGTTAGGAAGCTTCACAATAAGTAATAAAATCTTATAACTAAACTAAACATAATAACCCATTAATAGGAATGATTTGCTAACTCAATGTTGCTCTTTAGAAGTATGGTTTATCTCTTCTTTTGGGATGAGTTTGACTTGTTTTATAGGCGAAGGTGTTAGAAAAAAGGTTCGGATGATTGTGCAAATTTGTTATGTATTTTTGTGTAAAGGTTCCTAATTCCTCTTTCATGGTGCGTATGTTTAGGTCTTTGTAAATGTTTTCATTACGCATGGTGCACACGTTATAGTCCTAAGAGACTTAGACTGGAATATTTGTATAATACCAATATTTTGCTCACAAACGGAACGCCATAGCTGGGTTCCATATATCCACATCGGCTTTATAATCGCTTTATAGAGGAGCACTTTGTTGTCCAGACTGAGCTCAAATTCTTTGCTCATAAGCCAAGGCAGACTAGTATATTTCAGTTCAAGCAGTATTTTTTCGCCGAGGCTTGTCGCCTCCAGGTTAATGGCCTGTTTAATTGGAACCCTAGATATGTGATTTCGTTTGCTTGTGGGATAGTTACGTTCTTGAGCTTGACAATAGGGCACGTTTTTGGCTATAATGTAAAAGCGATGTATTTACACTTATTTTCATAAACTTTTATGCGCAGTTTAACGTATATAAGTAAACATTGCAGCCAATAGTGAGTTATTTATATTACATACATTTATATTGTTTTCTGCAACAATCAATCAGAATTGAATTTATATAATCATAGATATATATGTATGTAACGCTAAGTCCTTAAATTATTAATAATCAAATTCTAAATTAACATACTCTTTTTAATTATATTGCAAAAAAGTAAAGGGTGTTTTTATAGAGGTATAGAACTTTAAGTTGGCATTACTTTTCAAGATGGCGACCGATTTAACAGTATCAAGTGATTTATTCTCAGTTTGGTTTGGCAACGTATCGCGCACTACGTCCATTTTAGCGATGTTTAGCGATGAAGCGCACTTCTGGTTGAATGGCTACGTCAACAAAAAAAAAACTGCCGCATTTGGAGTGAAGGTAATCCTCAAGTGTATGTTGAAATACCGTTACATCCAGAAAAACTGACTGTTTGGTGCGCTTTATGGGCATGGTAGAATCATTGGTCCGTATCATTGGACGTAGTGCGCCATACGTTTTCCGCACAGAACCATTATTTTCGAAATAAAATTGCACTATTTGCAAGCGTTGTTCAGGCGTGAGTCTATTCATGATGAATTGCCAAACCAAACTGAGAATAAATCACTTGACAGCTGTTAAATCGGTCGCCATCTTGAAAAGTAATGCCAACTTAAAGCTCTATGCCTCTATAAAAAACACCCTATATTATACTTTACTCATTTCTTATTACGTTATTTTTGCATAATCTGGCTATTCTGCGTTCAATGCGATTTTCGAATCGTATAAGATAATTTGATAATTAAATATTAATATTTAAATATTTCGACTACTTTTTTATGTTTTTAAAGTACATAGAAGTTAAAAAACATATAAATAATTAATTACATTTTAATTTGGTTAATTGAATAATTCGCTTAAATGGCTGATCTGCTTTGAATATGAAAAGTCTCTCTGTATCTATATTGGAATTGAAAAAGATAAATATATAATTGAAAAAAAAAAAATTAAATTAAATTCATTTAAATTAATATAATTAATTAATTAATTAATAATTAAATATAAAAAAATTTAAGAACTCTCTATAGAAATGTCTATTTTTCATTTAGAAATTTAACCACATATTTACCTCAAAATAAGTGCCACGAAAGCAAGTAATCGTTTAATAATGAATCAAAAACTTTTAAATTTTTAAATAACCCAATAGCAGTTATCCACAATTTTCTAAAATTAATTGAATTTGGCAAGCGCACATATTATATAATTACATGCATTCATTAGTAAATTAATTTAATCTGTTAAGTTTTTGTTACTGAATATATGTTTAAATAGCAGAATTTTGTTAACAATATTTCGGAAATGACAAAAGCCGTATCGTAGCCGTTTACAGTTTAGAAATGCTTATTTAATAATCCAAATTAGTTTTTATTCAATTTTCATAGCTGGGTTAGAGTGTTACAATAGAACAGAATAAAATACATATCTAAAATTATTCAATAAAATTTCATTTGCATTACAAACAGACATTTTTCCGTGTATTGGTATAGAATTTTGTTTTGAAAGTGCTAACCCTTCTCCTGCAGGCCTTAAATGCTGGTGTATTATTGCATCTGTTTTCATTGTTTTCTTGCTGTATTTCGGTAACTATTGACACAAAATTTAGGATGTATTCAATACTTTGACACGCAGTTAGCTTAAAAATCATACAACCAATTGACATTTGGAATATTGTGGTTTTATTTAATTATTTTTGGCAACTATCACAGGTGTATATACTTACATATACATATATTTTTATAAGTCAGCGCCAAAACCGAAAATGAAAGCGTGTTAGTGCGAGTAGAGCGCATAAATAAAATGTACTAAATTAATTTTAAAATCACTTTTTAATAAATAGTCATCGTAACTTTTTATCTGTTAAAAACAGTTAAAATCATAAAATGTTACTGAGAGCGTAATACTAAGAGAACACGTGTGTGCAATGACGCAACAGTTGTGATATTAAATAGCGACCACTGGTTTATATGTAATATATATATATATATATATATATATATATACATTTTGTATTGTCTGCTGTATTAAACGTTTAATAACTGAACAATTCTGTAATGGAGAAAATTTAATTTTTTTTTGGTCTAAAATTGAAATCAACAAATTATTTAAATTACATAAAAGGTATTGAAATTGTATGCTTAAAATGCTTGTCACTTTCATTAACTTTCCATGGCATTTATTTATTCACAAAGAGAGACTTTGAAGACTTTTATCAGCCTTTCGGACAAAATCATTTACCAAATTTATTGAAATAAAATTGAAATTAAATATTATTTTCAGATTTTTCTAAAAAAAAATGTTTATGAAAATGAGAAATAAAGTTATGAAAAAATTAATTCAGTTTCATTTTATTTAACAATTTGGTTGAATAACATTTTATAAATGACTGGCGGTTTAATGAAACTGCAGACATTTTCGGCCGCGCTTTTTCTGTAATTTATGGTGTGCGTCCTGATATTTTTGTATAATTTTGAATGTTGGTCTCGTCAGAGATCGAAACTATGATAATAATAACTTATAATAACATATCGCATTCCAAGAAATGTTATGTATCACTATTTGGTTATCATTTTAATTGAATGGGTTTTCCATTTTATGTGGATAAACCTCATTAAATGTTGTATATATGTTATTTATTTAGCACAAAAAACATAACGGGCCATCACAATGTCATGGCAATGACATAAATCCATGAGATTAAGCATATATATTACAAAAATAATATATCCACACATATATATATACAAACGTAAATAAGTGCATCAATGAAATTTATTTGACTTTAATGAGTTGATATCGCATTTCGAGAGTCTTTCAATTTCAATATTATTTGAAATTTAATTTCCTAGCAAAAGTCAAGAAAGAATACTTTTATATGATATTTAAAATTTGCTTTTAAGGTTTATTACTCTATAATTTAATGAACTGGTTGAAGGCTAATTTTAAACTACTTTTGAGAAAATAAACTTTTTGAATACTAAAAAGCAAAAAAAAAGGATGCTTTCAGTTGCCTCCCTTGCAACGATATATTATGTAAAAAAAAGTTTACTACTGTAAAATTCAAAATAAAAAATAAAATATGGTGAAAAACAAAAAAAGGTGTATTAAACATTTTGTGCTTCTCGCTTGGCTGCCCCACAACTGAGGTATTTTGCACGCTTTACATTAAATGGACGGAGAAATATGAACAATACTTACATACATATGTTTTATTTAGATATTTTTTTATATATAATACGAAAGAGAAAAATAAAAGTTAAAAGCAACTTCGTCTTACTTAATGTACCTACATTTTCAAAATTCTCTATGCTGCCATATAATTTGGCAAAAGTGATTTGCCGCTGGCGTTTTGTTGAGTGACGTGAATTATGTCTTCCACTAAATATTCCATTGAATTGAGTTTTTCTCCTTTAGTGCTTGTGTCTTGCCTGTTTGCATTCGTACTTGTTTAATTATGTACATTTGTTTATTTGGATTTCGTCAATTTAATTAAAATCTTATTTTCACTCTGAACATTCACTCTAAACACCAACTCAATGTAGAAACATTCAAATATACGATGACGGCGTACTTGCGACGACTGTCAGCCACTTTATACTCATTATTTATTTAATTTATTATGGAGTACCATTTACTGAAATTGTTTTAATAAGCCTTATATGCTTAATGTTGTGTAAAGGAAAATAAATAAATATACATAAGCACATATAGATGTTTTTAATTAATGAATACTATATATTTAGTTAATATGCACAAGTGACTCTTTAAAATTTATTATTTTCTTCTTCTTCTCTTTCTAGGTAAGTTTCTTTCAACAGCCAACTTGGATGCTCCAGCTATTGTAAGGAATTTTATACAATTATAAATTTTTATTTGTCCTGAACTTGCTCTTATTTAAAATATGAATGATGATGTCCTTTGAGCAAAAAAAGGGAAGACATATTTAAGAATTTCAAAAATGTGCATCATTATGTAAATGTGTATATAGATAAAGGTTGATACATACAAACGTAATTTCAGTTATAACAGTTTAATATTTCTTATTGGATTCCTAATAATAAAGATATCGAATCAATGTTGTGTTAAAAAATTTTTAATAAAGATATTTTTATGATTAGGGTTATAACTTCCACAATTAATTCATTGAACTTATTTTAATTACTCATTCCCGATCTCCCGCCCATCCGCACGACACAGTGAACTCTTTTCTTAACTTTTATTAACGCCAAGTTACGATGAGTGGGAGTTTGTTAAGTATCGAGAACTAAGAAAGTTATGCTATAAAATAAATCATCTGTTGATTAATAAGTAACTTAATTCAAATATAAAATGTTATTAATAATAGGTTGAGAGTCGACAAATTTGTTTTCTTAATATGAAAAATCGAGTCAAATATGGCAAATGTGCTGCAGTGAGAGCTGAAAATAAGACATAAACAGTGGGAGGGCTCTTGAAAAGTAAGATTTATTTCACAATTTATAATTTCACAAGTTATCATAAACAATACAATGGTCAAGAGTGCCTGAAGTTATAAACGGAACATTAAATTTATATCTGAAAGAAAGGGATGAAGGGGACTAAAAATTGAACTCATTATTATTTTAACCATGAAAATTATACAAAACATTTCCCAACAAATGGCGAGAGTAAGGAGGTTAATAAATTTCAGACGACCAAATAAGGAAAAAAATGCTTTTGAATAGATTTTATTCGGTCTGAGTAGATTTGAATCTTCGGATTCCAAATTACCGAGCCGTATTCGAGAATAATGTTGTGAATAAAATTTAACATATGGGTCCTTGAATTTTTTTAAGCACCGTTTTACAAGTATCATAATATATTTAGCTTTTTTAAATGTAACACCAATGTGAAAGATGAAACCCGTAGAGTAGAGTAATTTATCGGGTAAGCAGCAATATGAACAGTTTCTAGGAAGAAGCTCATAGCTTTATCATTTTAAAATTTATGATTGAAATATATATAAATGTTGCCTTATACTTATATATATTTCAATCATAAATCTTAAAATGATAAAGTTATGAGCTTCTCCCTACCAACTTCCACATGCTCATTATGAGGATTTAAATTAGGCACAACTTTTCAATTCATCATATATTCAAGAAACTAACTAATATTTTATTTGATATAAAATTTTCTCAATATAAAGCAAAAGTTAATATGTTTTATAATATTCAACGTAAAACATTTTTACGCATAAGTAATGGTAATTAAGAGCAATAAGGGCATCCGATTTATTTCACACCATTAAAATATGCTGTTTAGGTCTGATTGTAGCAAGAGAGGCAAATGATGAAAACAGAATCGGCCCTAGATGGCTACCCTGGGATAAAAGGTATGAAAGTAACTAATGCAAAACTTTTGATTGGAAACTCAGCAAGTCAAGTTTCTTGATGAGAAATGAGTTGTATAATAAAATAATATTTCCATACAAAAAGAAAAATACCTCTTTAAACAATAATTTGAATAAATGAGTCAAAGGTTCATAAATATACTCAGCACTCAACATTTTATCAGGTCTGAATTTACATGACTTCTTATTGACTTGGCTGAAAAAAGTATACATGCTTTACACAATTTTATTAAAAAAGTGCACTCCTCATATGCGAAGCTGACTAAAATGGCATCACAAGGACAACTTTGAAGAAAGTATAATACAAATACTAATATTTATATATAACATTCAATTATATAATATACTTCGCTGGTTGGCAAACATATTCGAAATTGTTTTCGATCGAATTGTATCGATACAATTGGTTTTTAAATTTGTGAAAGTTAGTGACCATAATAAATTCTTTAGTTTTTTAATATTTAATTGAACAAAAAACACTTTCTCGATAATATTTTGAAGTATAAGCCTGTAAGATTTGGCACATTTATTATGATAATGGTTTTAATTTATCATTATTTTGAAAAAAAAAACTACTTAGTGGGTGGAAACCCTCCTCAGTTATATTGTTGGATGTAAAACGTCGCAAAATCCTTAAGATTGGTGATGGTGATTGGTAATGCTTTTGGATTCTAAGTTTTTGCTTACATTATGTCTGCAAAGAGGATGTATATTTTCTATTAATATTAAATTACGAATATTATATTATACGAATATAAATAAATAAAAATATATGTATTTCGGTTTTGTTTTACATTGAAGTGTGCATTATTGTTTGAAAAAAAAAATGTTTTCTAAATATATTTTTGACTTAAAATTTGCCAATAGACAGATCGACTTTCCATAAAATATTTTAAAATTAGCCTAAATTAATTATGTTAAATAAAATAATATTTGATAATATTAATAAAAAATCGAACTAAGGCATCCTTATGAAGAAATTTCTGCAAACTTCAAATTTAAAAACTTTTTCAGTGTTTCGAGTTTTTATAAATAATCTTAGTGTGTTTATTTATATTCTTTCTCTTATATATAAAAAAAATTTTGAAGACATGACATTCTTTAGAAAAATTTGAGACAGCACTTCAAATAAATTTATTTTTGTTTTTCAAGGATAATATACTCTATATATGAACTGAAAGAGAAATAACTGATATTTTGGAAAATAATAAGAAAGAAAAACGTGGTCAGTCATTTCAAACAGCATATTTAGGTATCTTACAAAGTATTTCTTTTTACCAATCTTTCCAATTTGGATTTTCAATTGGCCTTTTGCATGCCTTCAAGACGTTGAAGCAATGAAATAGCTTAAAAATTATTTTTCTAGGCACAATTACTCAAAAAGTGCTATAGCAAAGAATGAGTGGCACTCACAAACCATGGCACAATAAACTCACCGATCAAATAGCAAACAAAGTACAATCATAAGCACAACTTTCTTTCAATCACTACTTTTCATACTTTTTTTCAGTTATTTATTTCTGCAAATTGCAGGCATCGTGCGATGGTGTTATATGTTTTTGATGAATAAATAAGTATATTTGTTTATTTTATTTGTAAGAAATGGCTATTTCATGCATAATATTTGTTGCATTTTGATTTATTTTTCTTCTAACGCTATTTATGTTTGTTTGATGTATTTTCAAAACATTATTTAAGTGCAAGGTGAAGCTTTGACATTTGTTTTGCAATTCAAATAATTTTGCAAAACATTAATAGTAGAAATATTTGGTAATACCTATGCGATTTATAAACCTATATTTTTGGATATATAAAATCGTTTTAAAGTGAAAAGTAGGAGCAATTAGCCGTGTGCCGTTTAGCCAGTTTGTTAGCTTTTTTCTGTTCAATATTTGTTCAATAAATTAGAGTGAATGCATAAATGCACGTTATATATGCTCGTACATATGAGGAAAACTGTGCAATAAATACAGTGAAATTGCTTTATGGTTATTTTGAACTACATTGCCTTTATTGTACTGAATGTTGGTTGGGACGACTGGACTTCCTCTGTGGCTTAATGCAAACAGTTGTGATTTCAGTGGACTATGCATACATATATAGTAAGTATGAATATGTTAAGGTTATCTCAAGTAGAGAATAAAAATCGCTCTTATCAGTTCTGTTTTTATACCTTCATGTAAGTGAAATGGTATATTGAATTTGGGAAGAATTATATAATTCCCAGAAGGGCTGCGTTGATTTAGCCATGTCCATCTGTCTCTCTATCTGTTAGAACTCAAACAAGTCCATCAGTTTTTGAGATATTTCAAACAAATTTGGTCCACAGATGCACCTATACAATTTGTTCATATTTAAGGTTTTAGGTCAAAAATAGAAACATCTAGAAGCATAAAGTTTGGTATTTTACAGACCTAAATACAAATTTATTTTAACCCTGAAGGTCATCGAAATCGAATTTTGTAATTTGCAATAAATTTAATGTGTTCATGAAAGGCATAATGACTTCGCATTGCCGAAGGCAGCCTTTCTTTCTTGCTATTTTTATCTTTATTTTTATATTTTTTAATTCTTTAAATTGAATTGAAACCTTAGACATTTTTGAAGTTAACAGTTTTTTCTTCGGGAAGTAAATGTATTGTTTTCTAATTGTTCTATAATTACGTTTGTAAAAAAAAAATATAGAAATAATATAACCACCATCACCATTTAATGGCTTAAATCTGACGAAATATGATTTATAATTTTCAAAATTTTCGGAAAACTATATGAAAATTGTGTAAAAATGCTCCATTTTTCCTTTATATATATTATTTGAAGAGTCCTGGGACAGCCAAACAATTTAAATTTGATTTTTCAATAAAACCTCTTTAGCGAACCTTGTTGGTGGTTAAGCCAATATTTTTTTTTTACTAATCTATTTTAGTCTAAGGTATGATATGGCGGAGGGTGGTAATTTACTTGCAGATAGTCAAGGCCAAACTACGCGGGGACTAAAGAAGTCATTGAGCTTTTACTCTCTGAAAAGGAAAAAAATTTCAAAGGTTATTGCGGTCCTAACTTAATATTGCATTAAAGAGCCGCATGTAGAAAACATTGAGGCCTCTTTCAGACTATGATTTTTTAGCTGAAGAAGTGAGAGGGAGGAAATAAAAAATATTTATTTTACACTTTTCAAATTGATCAACGTTAAAAACGATTTTAAAATAACTATTTAGAAATTTTATGTTGATTTTTTTTTTGTAATAATATCAACTTTTTAATTTTTTTTTGCAGTTGAAAAAATTTCTAAAAATAAAAAAACTTAAGCATTAAAATTTCACAGTACTCGTATGTGCGAGTATATAAAAAATTATAAAAAGGTTGAAAATAATAATACAAATTTTTGTTTAATTTTTTTCATCCATCACGGTTCTATTAGTGTGACTTTTTCTAACTATCAATGCACTTCATATTGACGACGCTGCGCGAATTAAATATCTTTTAGATTCTCCAAATTTCAGTTGTGTGTTCCACAAGCCATGATCTCCAACTCTTTCCACAAATTATAGTCCAATGAATAATGGAATATTGCTTTTAAGTCACAGCTGGGTGGTTTTTGTATAGTGTACTTTCGTACTTTCTTTACCAAAATAATCTGCCGATACATTTTCACCCCAGTTCCAACTCCTTCTCACAAAAATTAAGAGGTGTAACGCCTTTACAGAGGAAGTGGGGGCCGCGTTGAACCCTTGGAAGAAAACTGTTTGCGTTGTTGGAAGTTTTTGTGAAAATTGTGTCGTTCTGTTTATTAGAAACTAACGGTGAACATTTTCTCATCAGTAAAAACGGCTGCGGTTCTGGACGTGGCCTGATGACACCGATGAAGCCACTTACATCGGCAGAAACAAATTTGCTTCAAGCGCGTTGTCATAAGATGACCAATTGACCGACGGTAGGCTTTCATATGAAGATCGCTTCCTGACGTGTGAATTGCATACAAATTATAATATGAAATAATTGCACTTTTTTCTGCGAATTTAGGCTCGCGTACAAAATATAAAAATTTCATCAAGTTGAGGATGAGAAGATTTAACTGGCAGCCAAAACTTCAGCTAACGCCAGTCAGGGTAGCGACAGTTGTGCAAAGCAAAATAAGAGTACTTTTTTTCAAAGTTGACTATTGAGTTAATGGGATTTTTCGCAGAAAAGTGACTGCATTGACTGTGAAACTACTACTTATATGCTTTATCAGCTCTTGATAAATGTTTGTTGAACTTTTTACAGGACAAATATTTAATATACATACGAGTGCACATATATGTTCAGAAATTTTAATTTTAAACTTTAAAAAACTTTAAGTGTTACTTACTGTTATAATAAGTTTATTTAAAATATAAAAGTAAAATAGTACAAACTTAATATAAATAAATAAAAAATTTAGAAAAAAATTAAAAATTATAAAAATAATAATAACAATAATATTGATAATAATAATATTGCAGCAAGAACCGAAAAAGAAATTATTCTATTCATACAACCTTATTGTGTTTATTTTCGATACCTTAAATTCAAAAACGCAATGACATTGCATTAGTTTTTTAAAATTGTAGTTATATCTCTCCAAGATTATGCGTAAAGTATCAATTTATTAATTCCAATCAACTGAACACATGATTGTTACAAAATCGCAACCCACTTTACAAGATCATACAATATTTTTTGGGAATTCCGAACAAGTTATTGTCCCTTTTTTTTCAAAAAAAGTTGCGCAAGATGTTAAACTTTCAAACACATACCACATAACACATACTGCAATGCAACGAAGAAAATGTAATATGATGATTATGAAGAAGAAAACATAAAAATGCAACTTTTCGAAAGAGTCTGACCGCAATTGTCAGTCAATTACAATACAATTCCATTGCGAAGACCACAATATTAACACGATTGCATGCTAGTGTATTCTAACTACATACACACAAATACATCCCACTGCATTGCTATTGTGTACACACCTTACCACTATTTACTTCAACTAAAGTGAGCCACTTCCTCTTCCTCTCCTATAATATGGACGCTCAAACATTAAAATCCAAATGCATATCCCAGAGTGTCATTTTACAACAATATTTGTATTCCGCCATAGCTTCGCTGCTTTGTCAGCTAAGCAGACGACCCATTCAAGACAACATAATGCCGTCTTTGTTAGTTGGTTTACCGCAAAATGTAGTTTTATCCTCTGCCGTGGTATAAGGCGCTTTACACCCAACTCATCTGCAGGCACTAGCGGGATTTTCATAAAAGTTTATCAAGCAAATAATGGGTACAAGCCAACAACGCAAGGATTACAAAGCGGAAAAATATTGTGACGACGATAAAAATTACTTTTGAAAAAAAGGAATTTTAAATAGAGATGAAAAAAGTAAAATGTACAAAGTACAAATGTACATATTTTTTCGCAGTTATTGCATACAAATAACTTACAAAAGAATATGCGATTATGAGATAAAAAAATATAATAAATATAAATATATATATAATATATTAAACAAATTATGGCAATTAAATACGATTCTTTGGGTCACATTAAGTTTTTAAACTAATAAATAAAATAAAAATAAAATATGACCCAATGATAGTCCAATTCTGAATTTTACTACGAAGAAAAATGTGCATTATCTTTCTGCCCGTATGAGCTTTAATTTCAAATTTCAAATATTAGGGAATGGACTTCCAATCACTCTATTATAAGTACCATGGTGCATTAGAAAAAGCTTAGGAAGTTTAAGCTCTTCCCTTCTCTTCTCCCTTTTTTGGCGACTAAGGACTACTAACGACTACATTCACAATTTAATGAGAAACTTACTCAAAACTATGAAAAGATATTTAGTAATAAAACATAAAAAATCGTTTTCCTACATTGAGGACAATATAATTTTTTTTAACCAAAAATAATACTAAGCACAAATAAATTTAAGTGATTGAATTGGCTTTCAAATCTGACGCAAAACTACTTCAGCCTTGAAATCTATTGCAGAATCCCTTTTTTATCTTTTAACAAATCTTTTGATAATATATTTTTGAAATTAAAAAGTACTATTTTCTATTAGAGTTCAAATTTCTATGAAAAAAGAAATTATCAAAACTCTAGTATGCGCATGGCCATAAGTAGCGACAAAAACACATAATAGATATTTTGTAACAGAAATATTCATTTATTTGAGCAATTGGGCATTTCCTGTTTTTACTTCACTTTCGCCTTTTACATATTTGTTGACTATGTGCCCATATATACGCATATATAGGTTAGCGAAGGATTGTTTTTTTGACTGAACCACCTTAATGTGTGGTGACTTCTTCATACTTTTGCACAAATAGGCAAAACTAACGCTTAAGTCTTATACTAAATAACTATTGAAGTATCGGACGCGATCGTATTAAAAAAATTCCCTTCTTTTAAGATTTCCAGCTGGACACATCAACCATTGCGCCACTTCAGATAATGTTCACTAATTTTTTATATAAATTTTATACGAATTAAAATTTTTTCAAGTTATAAATCGCTTGTATATTAAACAATTTCTTTTTATTATTTTCTTTTGTTTACATGTGAGCGCTCATTTCACAAGACGCTCAGAAGTAAAATAATATTAGCACATACATATGTATTTGAGAAGCTTTTTGCTTCATGCACATAAATGAATTCGTAAACATATAAATCCACTTTAACAAACCAACATAACTTACTTATGCATATACATATGTATAATACATGCATATATTTGTATGGGTGGTTCTTTTAAATGGTGTCCGGAAAATTTAATTAGTAAAATTCATACATACATGAAGAAAGCAAAAATTATTTTCAACAATGCATACGATAAAATATTTATACACATATACATTCACAATTCACAACCAATGGCTTTATTTGCTTTAGCCATTTTTACCTTTCGGAATTTGCTAGAGCCAACTCAGTTCAATAGTAGGTTCCGGTGCTTGGTGACCTTCGCTTGTTTCATTTTTTCTGTATATTTCCTTTGGAATTGTCTCATTTCAAAAAAAAATATTTGCTGCACATAAAGATTTGGTTAGCACATAACTTCTGCATTGGATTGCAACTCATATGGGTAAATGAGACTGTTTGTGTATGTGACTGTTTGTGTAGTGTGGAAATAGTTCGAAGTTAGCTGTCGCGGTAAATATTCGCATTCAACGACACAACTTCGGTAAATAGAGTTGAAAAACATGCAATTAACATTTAAAATATGTGAGAGTAAATGTGAATATGCGAAAAAAAGTTAATACGGAGTACAAAAATCTACTGAGAACTTTAAATAATAAAAGTTCACTTTACTTAAATATTTTACAAAATTTAACTTTATTTATTTAATTTTTTTCACTTCATAAATGCATGAAGTTAATTTGTTTCATTTATTATAATTTTTTATATGACGTTATTAACCGTTTATTTAGCTCTGCATGAGTGAAATATAATGTAGCTGTAACCAAATTTAAAATGTAGTTTTGAATATACTTTTACATCCATAATAGGGTTCTGCCCTAATTAAGTGCCATGCCTAACACTTTGTTGTTCAGGTTGTGGTTGTCAAGTAAACTTATGCTGATCTACAATTTCACTTTCAATTATACATTAGTATGAGTAGTATAATACTTAGGTCGGTTGCTACGTATACGACTAATTTTTATTTTCTTTATTTTTTTATAATTTTAATTTTTATTTTTTATTTCTCATTTCATGAAATCAAATGCACTGAAGTTTAATTATTGTCATTATAATATTTTTGCGGTATAAAATTTTATTATTTTCTGATGACCTCTGATGACAGAGCATCAGATAAAATACCCAGAAAATATTTTTAGCTTGCCAAAAATGCGAAGACTTCAACATAAATTAGAAAAAAGTTGAAACTTCGTGTATGTCGATAATAAAAATTTATGAACAAAGAATATTTGGAAAAAAAAATAAATTTTAAACACTTTTCAATATAGAGCAGATATTTTTTTATCTCTTATTTGAATTCCGAAATTTTTTTAATTTTTTTATATTTAAAAAAATTAAAGAGTTAATTTTAGAACAGCACAGCTAAGTTCTTTTTTAATAATATCTTTAAAATATCCAAAACTCTCTCTATAAAAAAACATTAGTATATATACTGCGTATAAAAAGTCCGATGATACTCAACAGCTTAAGCTTAAGCTTAAGCTTAAAATACTGTCCATTTGGTATGTTATTGCGGCCATCAAGAGTGTCATATGGCTAAATCGTGTGAGAATAACAAAAATTTAATTATTCAATATGACACGAATATTAATTAATGTTTATTGGTACATATTTATAATATAAGTACATATGAAGTATTTGCTCAGACGTATAAAAAAGCGTATGCAAGCATAATTATGATTTTACTAATTTAAGTGTAGAATTTGCGCCAAAAAAAAATTAAATCGAAGAAAATGTTACAGGGATCACAATTGCTTCTCACAGAACCTGACCACTTTACAAATTAAATTTTTCACTTCATTTATATATCACTTACTATTCGTATTATCATTTTAGAGAATAAATCGTGCTGTTTTATACATTGAATTTAAATATTTTTATATAGCCAATACTGAGTAACTGGCCTTAATGGGTGTGAATTTTTGCATTGAAACGAAAGAGAAAATTAATGGACAATTTTTTCATGCATTTCTAAATTTGTGGGACTGATTTTATTTTTATTTATTTTTAACTATATATATGTAATATGGAGTATATTTACTGACTATAAACTCGGAAACCAACCACTCAGCCGATATTGTTAAAATTTTCAATATAGCCTCATCGGAATACATAGAATGTTCCCGTCCATTTAATCTGCAGGTCACAACCGCGGTTACATCTATATGACTACAAACTTTGCCCATTCAATCATTTTTATTGTGCACAGGCGTAGATCAACATAGCGACATTCGGCTAACTCAAATCCATTCATACTTTTTGTCGTGAAAGACTTTGAATAGTGATTAATCTCTGACCATCTCTGGTAATCACTGAGCCGGTGCAATATGCAAATGGCTAATATTTTAAGTACATATATACAAATATATAATTTTCACGCTACACTTTAGTGTACCAATTATAATAACTAAATTCAACAAAATAGAAAAAGAGAACCACCTGAACCTGTAGTTTTATTTAAATTATTAAATTTTTTTGTCCTTTATATATATTTTTTCATTTTATTTTTGCGCTTAGTTGAGCCTTTTTTCTATATAGCTTATTTGATTAAATTCATATTTCATTGTAAATGAAATTTCAGCACTATTCATTAACCAGCACTATTAATTAACCACATAAAATATGTCAATAAAGAATTTTGTTGACAGAAGGTATTATGCATATCATTTGAATTGATATCCAATCAAATACATGAAAATATCCCAAGAAAAACTCTTAGCAAGCAGCATTTAAAACAAACATTTATGCATATTTATCTAGAAATGTATATATATATATATATGTATATATGTATATGTATAATTGGATATATATATATATCTATATATATATATATATATATATATATATATCTATATATATATATATATGTATATCCAAATATATATATTTGTATTTAAACAATACAAGAAAATTTATTAGATGAAAAACTCAAATTTGGAAACGAAATAAAAGCCACAAAATGTCAAATAATTCTGTCAGCAAATCAGAATTGTAAATATTACTCATAAGCAAATAGCTCAATTACTATACTTATATATGGAATAAGTACTTAGAGTACAATTTCAAGTATCAATATATAAAGATAATATTCATCTACAAATATATACAAATTTCGAAAAATCTGAATTTATTTTGAAAATACGAATATAATTTTAAGAATTTTGAATTAAAGGGTGAGATATATTCAGCTTTAATAAATAGATCACATTTATTGAATCATGCAAGATAAACTATGTTCGGTTTCATTTCAGGTAAATAAATTTAAATATAACAAAATCTATGTAGAGAAACACTTTACATATATTCCAGTAAATAATAATAAACTGTTGTTTATATATTTATATAATACGTTTGGATATTTATCATTCAAATATAACGAGGTAATCGTATTCTGCCAGTAAATGAAAATCTTTCAAGCGCATCTCAGGCATTCACAAATATTTATTTAAAATAAAGTTCAACAAAATGAAATCTGTTTGTTTGCCAATTTATTCTAGTTATTATATTTACACCACAAAATGTTTACTTATATATGATATTTTAAATATGAAAATTTTGGCAGCCAAAAGGCAATTTAAGGAGCTTACACACTCAAAGAAAATAAAGATTAAATAAGTTTAAATAATAAAAATTTTGTGAGAAAAGGCTGAGTCTTTATAAGCTTAAATATTTTATATATCAATTAAAGCTTGATTAAAAGTTGGTTTGGATGTTGCAAAGTATTTTGATATAAGTTCTTTTCTTGTGCCTTAACAAAATAAAAAACACTTCAATTACTAACTGCGAGAAAATTGATTCACGTTTCAGAAAAGTAATTTAACATTAGTTAATGGCTCAGTTATTTAAAAGTTTGGCAAATTAGGTGCGTTTCTGAAAAAAGTTTTATTAGTGCTAGAACCAAAATAAAGTTAAACTTAAGATTCAGAAGCAACAAAAAATGTTTCGGTGCCATCCCACTTGGCGTTTTGCGCAGAGACCACTACAACTACCTTTATGGGGCTAAGTTTTAAGGTTGTGATGTATTATAATGTGGCTTAAAAACATCTTCAATATATGAAAAAATTGGTTGGCAATTTTTTTTTTAATTATCGCTAACAGTTGTGAAATAATTTGAATGGCACTTTATTATTCTGGCATTTATTTAAAAATCATTTATTTTTTTTCATTAATTATATTCTACACGGTTGCGTGAGCAATTGTACGACCATTTGTAATCAATTTGTTATTAATTAGCTACTAATTGTTTGAGTTTTTATTAAATTATTGCTTTTTTATATAGTTGTAATCCTGTAATGCTAACAATCAGCTTATTTAGCTGCTGTGTAAAGTGGTTAAATTACTTACAACTTCTTGCTTTTTACAGCGTTATAATGTTCATAAATATAACTAAATAGTCTTCTTAAATATTTTATTCCGCTATTTAATAAAGGTCTGTATTTGATTAAAATATTACCTCTTCTTTCATATAAAAAATAAATGGGAGATATTGACCAATGAATATAAGTAAATCCTAAGGCCATATATTCATATACTACTATTTGAAATAACGACATAGTGTTAAGTGAATTTGAAACGCCAAAAAAATAACTAAAATTAACTAAAAAAAAACAGAAGCGAAAAGTAACGAAATCTAAGTCTCATGACCATGGCAACTCTATTGTGGTTGATGTTGGTAATATTGTTTTGTTGATATTTTTTATTACCTTAGAACTGCCAAAATGATGATGATACATTCATCTAATTGTTTCCGTTAAATCTCTCGGAAATGTGCCATTCAAGTGCAAGTGTATGAATATATTCGACACAAAATCCCAGAGATTTATGTACAAGGAGTACGTGATTAAACAGGAATAATAAAAATAAATGGGAATACTCATTTTTATTTGGATTTTTAATTTTATTTTTGCTAATTTAGAAATTCAACACATACTTATGCAGGTATTAAATTATTTTTATTTTTTAAGATTTTAATATCAACTGTCATCTGTCCTATGTCAAGTACGCGTCCCGTTCATCCGTTGAGCTAGTATTACCTGTGTGCGGTCTAGCAGAGTTTCCTTAGGTGCTGGTTTAATATGTCCGTCCGCTTCGTGTTGCCCGTACGTTATATATGACAGCTCATAGGACATCGCCGTGTCAAATATTTTAGATGCTTATGTGGGAAATATAGTGCAAAAATGCAAACTAAATTAATTCTACTTGACAACTAGTATTTTTACTTGCAGGGATACTACAACATGGCATAAGTGGGTAGAATTTACCTTGAAATGATTTCATAAGCATTTTCTTCTTTACTTAAATGCCAATAGCAGTTATTAGAATAACCGTAAGTGTAAGGGGATATGTTCTAATGTCCTTATTGATTGTTTGTCTACTTTCAGGCGAAGGCTGTTAGTAAACTTAGGTATATTATGTACATACATATATATGTAAGAGCTATACAAAAAATGTAAATATTTTACCCAATTTTTTTTCTCTAAATAATTGATTGAGAATAGATAACAATTTCACACTTATAATTAGACAAGAAATTAGTGCTACATTCTACCCTGCCGAAGCCTTTAAACCTTTCAATATTTATTTAAAATTACGAGTTTATCATATTTTATACCCATATCGCTGAGTGCACTCCTTATCCCGCTCAGTATTTGAGTTTTGGGCTATTTGTAAAAATGTCTATGGACTTATTTAGATCAAAGTATCCACTTCGGCTTGTATGGCAACTTGAATAAAATATAACTAACAAAGGCTGGATCGGTCGTTTTAATATATATTTGAATCTGCGTTTAGTTTTGACGATTTGAATTTATTCCGTGGTAGGGATCCTTTAACAAAATTATTTGAACAAAATACATACTGAAACAGGTGAAATTCATTATCAAATAATAAAAATGTAGAGGAATTTATTTTATGAAAAATCAATGTTATAATTTGTTCTTCACGCTTTTGGGAGAATGCGAATTAAAATTATATTTAATGAGCCCATTTAAGCTAATCGAAGAGCATTCATACGAGTATATATACATATTATAAAGATTAGTATTGCATAATTCTGAACTCAGATAAATGCTGGAATTTATTTGTACAAAGTAAAGAAATCTTTAATCCTTCACCAGCTGATGATTGAATTCAATACATTTAGACGAATAATCCTTATAAGTTCAAGTAGCAAATCAACAAGTTTACTTAGAGCCTTTAAGCATAAATTAGCATTATAAAGACATTTGCACAGTCTACTTCTTATACCGGCATATAAATACACGAGTGCATATATATTAGTATTTATATATTTATGTTTGAATGGAGATGTATATCGGAGGCAAATCAATGTAAAAATTTCCAGAAAGTTCTCCAAATAAATATATATGTACTTGTAAATAAACGCATGATTATTTTGCTAAACGAGAATTTAATGCAGAAACGTGCAACACTTCAGAATCATAATATTACATTGTATGTACATATATGAATATAATAGTATAAGAATACCTAAATGTACTCGTGTATGCATGCACGTATGCGTGTATAGCGTGTGAAAAAAGCCAACGGTATGAAGTAGATCCGCAAATGAAGCATGTCACGAACGTTTTGAATAAAGCAAAGCGGATTGTGCTCCAACATTTTAGACAGAATTGTTGCGGTGGGTACTGGTGGAAGAACTCAGCTTAGGTTAATTCAAATTTATTTGCACATGTAGAGTGATGGACAACTACCGATTAGTACGAAGAAATGGCAATAAAAATTTACCGAAATCCTGAAACATTGATATTTTTCCTTATTTCTAATTGTATATTGTTTTTTTCTTCAACTAGTTTTAAATCAACGCTTGTATTGCTCTATTCTACTCCTATTTTATACTTCCTTTTGCTTAACTTTTTACCATAATCTATTTAACACTATTTTCATCTGTATTACATTTTTCTATTAATATTTTGTCTGATACTATGATTTTAATAATAATATTAATAAACCCGATGATTACCCTCCTCCCACCCAACCGTCATGAGTGGCGCAATCCGCGTAAAGCATTTACCGAATCATGAGAGGCAAGAGTTTGTTAGATGTCGAGATTTAATACTGTTCAGTTACAGAAAAGAATTTATTCAACAGTTGAGATTTAGTAATTCAAAACATTTAGTACTCAGGTATTTAGAGAAGCAATAATAGTTTTTTAATGCTAAAGAGAATTAAAATCATGACATAATCGGCGAAATTATTCATTCAGATCATTCTTCTTTTGACTGGATTTATTAGTAGAGGCTTAAACTTCCTAGAAACATGAGTTGAAACATTGAAGTATATCTCAGACAAAAGCAATGAACTACTTATTGATTCTTTAAGAAGTTTTACAACAGAAAAGATGCCTATCATGTCTCTACGAGTTGCGAGGGTGGATAAATTCAGAAGCTTTAAACGGTTAGTATAAGGAGGAAGATTTAACCTAGAATACCATCGGAAATACCTTAATGCAAAAAGTAAAAATTGATTTTGCACAGATTCTATCTTATTGGAATGAACTTGATAATTAGGACTCTATTATTGGTCTCACCGAAGTTGTATAAAGTGTTTTAGTTACATAAGGGTCTTTAAATTCTTTGGACCATCTTTTCACAAAGGCAAACTAATTTTTGATTTTAAGGCTGTAGTGTTAATACGAAGAGAGAATTTAAGCTTGGAGTCCATCGTAACTTCTAATTAAACAAAGTTAAAGACTTGTTCTAGATTATAGTTATAGAGCATATCGTTCTCATCACACCATATAGCTAAACTGTATAAATCCATCTGCAATAAATATCTTTCGTCGATCGAGATATATGATATATGACATAAAAAGTTTAACATCATCAGCAAATAACAAAATATTTGAATGCAACAGAATCGAACCGAGATGGCCACCTGGAGGAACTGCGGAAGACACATCTATAAATTGAGATAAAGTATATTTAAATATTACACATTGTGTTTTATCACTGAGGCACGAGGAAATACATTGCCGAAGTCTTGGTTGAAACCAAAGAAAGTCTGGTTTACGGATGAGAATTGATTGATTTACCCTATCGAATGCTGTACTGAAGTCGCATTGGAAACAGGAAAGTAATAGGGTGATCGAAAACGTTATTTGTGTAGTAATAATTGCCTCAAAAAGCTAAGGTATAGAGCATGGTTTAGCAATACCTCTACAATTTTCTGTACTAGGCCTAAAACCACTCTTATGCAGATGGAATATATTACAACTAACCATTTGCTCTCCTTATTTTTAATACCATTAAAAGATTTTTATTAATTATATTGTAATTATGTACATACATATGCATATATATGTGAGAATTTCACTATGACACCCTTTATGGAATGTACTTGTACTTATATACTTTATATGCATATTTGTATTTGCATGGAGATGTGTATGTGTATTCAACTTCTCTATGCACAGACATATTTGCAAATTTCGTTGAAAGTTTCTGGTGATTTTCGTTGAGCTGAAACGGCAACGGAATATTAATTTGCAGTCAAATGAGCAAGGAGAGAGCGAGTTAAACACTAATACATAAACTCTTACGAACACAACCTAAAATATGTAATACACATACATATATATACAAGTGATAATACATAGAGCGTATTGAATGCATAAGTGATGTTGGCTGCCAAAGTCAATCGTTCCAATCGCTTCGTAAGTTCTAACATAATCCTTTTCAACGTCTGAAAAAGTGAATTATTATTATTTTTTTAATTCTCCTGCCCACCCGACCGATAGGCGTGCCTGATGGATAAATGTAAATTTTGACAAACCGGTGACCGAAAACCAGGTACAGCCCGGATTGTCCTCGCTACTAGAATTAATTAAGCCCTAACTCCTTTGAGAATTATAGAATTTGAGTGAATAATCTTTTGTTACTGTGAATAAAATGGATGAAAATTGATGATGTTGATAAAATATTGCTTTTTAAAGGAAAAAATACAGTTGAAGCAAAAAACGGTGAACGCAATGTACCCCTAAAGAAGTAATTACCGAAGAAAATATCAAAAAAATCCACAAAATTTAAATTTTGAATGACCGTAAATTGAAACTGAAATGAAATAGTATGAGAAAGTCCAATCGACTTCGATTAATCCGAGTGGACTGCACACGATGAACCCGCTGCAGTGCGTGGAAAACTGCGGAGGTCGGCTGGCAAGATTATTTCGTGAGTATTTTTGGATGTGTATGGAATAATTTTCATTGACTATCTTGAAAAGAAAGGAAATCGCTGAAAAGCCACTGGGCTTCGAATTGCTACCACATTCACTGTATTATCTATATCTGGCCCCCACCGACTATTTCCTGTTCTCGGATCTCATAATAATGTTCGCTGGGAAAAAAAAGTTTCGTCGAATGAAGAGGTGATCGCCGAAACTGACGACTATTTTGAAGCAGGGGACAAATCGTACTACAAAAATGGTGTCTAGTAATTGGAGGATCGCTATAATCAGCATATTACCCTAGAAGGGAATTCTGTTGAATAAAAAAAGGAATTTTACCGTATAAATTTATGTTTATACGGTAAGCTGGAGACTTTTCAATTCACCTGTTACATACACAAGTAGTTATATACAAAGCGGCAGTTATATGCATATTTGTATATACACAGATATGTTGTTCTTTTAAATATCGTATTAAATATTTTTATAGTTATACTATATATAAATATATTTATATGTGTCCGTGCATATGCTAGTTTCGAGTAGGTTTATTGCGCTGACAAATATTAACGTTCATGTAGATTTATTTACACAATTTGACACAAAATGATGCCACGAGCTTATCACGCATACACCTAAATATACTAGCATATATAAGCGAAAGTTAAAATAATAATAAAATAAAGTCCAATTAAAATCTAATCTTAAGCAATCCAATCAATTAAGCAAATTGTTTTAATGCGTGACGGAAATTACATTTTTCCGTCATTGGTCTTAATTCAAAATTCAAATGAGGGAAACCTACAGCTATGTATGCATTATGGTAGCCTTAGGAGCTTTGATTGATTTGGTTTTTATTTTTTTCTTTATTTAAGCACAATTTTATTTTATTAACCTGCGCTATCTGTATTTCCCTTGCAATTACTTCATGGAAAAAAGTATACATGCATGGACGTAATTTAAAATAAAACAGCAGTAGACACCTTTTTACTATTTAAATTCATCTCATTTTATAATTATTGTTAGCAAATTTCATATATGTTTTTTTTTAAATGAAAAATCTCAACATTTGCACTTCTTAGACAATAAGTATATGCGTACAAATCCATATAGTACGTTTAGCTTAAGTAAACATTTTTCCACTTTTTTTTTAGTAAATAATGTGCCCTCCTTATTTTATAAAAATTGTTTTAATGATAAATTATTAATTGTATCCCATGTCATCAATAAGGTCTCCTTAAGTTGTTTAATGGGCTCAAATTGTCTCCCATTTCTATAAACTCTGTTTGAAAGCATCCTCCACGAATCTTCAGTAGGGTTAAGATCTGGACTTATTGCTGACGACTCTTAGAGAGGTATGTTTTTTAATGGAAGGAAATCTTTAGATGCGCGCGCAGTATGGATTGGTGTATTGTCTTGATGAAAAGTCCAAGAATCACCATAAATATTACCAGCAAACTAGATCAGTACTTCATCCAATAACTTAATATATATTTCTGCATTCGTCCTGGTATGAAACGCAGTGGGGATTTTCCATCATATCCAAAGGATGCCCAAATCATCAGCGAACCTCCACCATGATTTCGATAGCGAGTTTGGCGAGGTGGCTGTATATAATGCCAGTAATTATGGCAGCCATCAGGACCATTCAAACTAAATATTTTTTCGTCAGAAAAGTAACAATTTTGAACTCATGTGTCCAAAATTTTAGTTTGCGCCAAGATTTTGTGGAATCTTCTTCTTGATACACCTATTGACTTCCAAGCAAGACATGCTTTTCTGCGTTGCTAGCCGTCGAATTTCACGCTTACATCTGTCATTAGAAAGCCACTGATCTGGAAAAAAATATATACTTTTTTACGGATAAAGTTTAAAGAAGAATTTTTCACATGGAAATATACCAGAGAACAGATCAGAAAAATATTTTTATTTGGATTTACTGGTTAGTAAGATGTTACAAAGAATGTATATTTATTACATTTTCTGTTACGTGTTATATTTATTCAATGACAGTTCACTCTCGGCAATTTTCTTTCCTGATTCATGCCAACCTGAAATCAGTCCACGCTCCTTCTCTGATACATGTGTAGCTCGTGGCTCGTGGATAATATATGTATATCTATATAGTATTTTTTTTTTTTTTTGAATTTGCTCAAGGGTTATGCATTCAAATACACACATAAAACTACGCTTAGCAATTGCACACAAATACGGATTAACAAACACTAATGTATTTATATATCTGCATATACCGAAGTCCCGTAATTGCGTTTATATTTTGTAATTGGTAGATTACAAATAACATGTCTGATTAAAACTAATCCAGTGAAAAGTAAAGAGAGACGTAAAACAAACGTTGAGGTCAAATGAAGAAGAGCGGATATCTAAGGAAGAAATTTAATTAGCACACCACAGTACCCAACAGAAAAAAATATAAAAAAATCACAAAACACAACAACAAACAAAGAATAAGTTTTGTACAAATAAAAGTGAACATTTTTTTCTTTCATTTATTTGCAAAAAGACATTAAAAAAATAAAAAATTAAAAATACAAAAATTTGTTTAAAAAATACTTTAATAATATTAATAACCTTAGTTACTAAATGACTGAGAGGAGAAAGAAGAAAAAATAATTTGATTTTAAACATATTCACACAATTACACAAGCGTCGCTGCAGTTAAGCGACTACCACCGACCAAATGCGATGAATATCGTTTCGAATTGACGGTGAAAAAATAGAAATAAGAACAGATGCTCTGCTCATGCAAGAATATTAATTTTCGTATGATTCTGAAGTGTAAAGCAGCTGCCACTTTTACAAATACTAACGAAAAGTAAATCCGCACACACGGGTACACACACGGGCTCATAAACGTTCACATGTATATTGCAAGTACAATTGTCTCTAAACATTTGTTTGTATAGGCACGTGTTTATCTCTGCTACTTATTGCCACTGTCCGCTTTTGCTACGTTGCTTTTGGCACTCAAAGCTTAAGCTTGCGCATAATGCGAGAAAAAACAGTGATACTGAACATCGAAGAAAAGGAACTAAACAAACAGCAATGGTAATTGTTACTAACTAAGGTTGTATAGTGTGAGTGTGCATGTTAGTTTTGCACGTTGCCTAGTTTTTACTGTAGAATATCAGTTCTTTTTCATTTTCCTCTTCTTTGTGACTTACAGCTGACGGCAGTACGTTCAAGTGCAAGTGGATAAATGTCTGCATGGAAGTAAATATGCATTGCATTACCCAAGAAGCGCAACTAGTTCGCCACGAGCTCGTTTTTCTAATATTTTAGACAATAGCTGCACAAAGTGGAGTCCCCTGGCGTTTGATCACATGATCATTTTTTCGATAAAAATTACGAATTTAAAGTAGAACATTAAAACAAACAAACTGTTTTACTTTGTGAAAAAAAATATTGCAAATATAATGATAATATAATATAGCTATACCCCATACTGAATATAGGTTTTTGTTATCTACTTATAAATAATTTTTTAATGGCAAATACAAATATTGACAAAATATTAGAGTTAGACTTTAAAAATTTTAATGCAACTCATACTGACACCGTGATATCAAACATGTATATTTGTTGTAATATGTATTAACCGAATTCATAGACAAATATTCAAGAATCACAGAAATGAGTTACATAGCAAAACAACTTCGCACTGATTTTCATAATGAAATAATCGCACGTACGACACTGCGTTTGTTTTTCCGAACCTACTTACTGTATGCATTTGCATACACGTACTTTTTTGTACATTTTGACGAAAATCTTTAATATTCAAAAAAGTCGCAAAATTTTCAGAGGTTTAAATAAAAAATATGAAATATATATTTGATTGTTATTATATAAATTTAGAAAAATATTTGAGAAAATAGTGCTATTAATGTGATTGGTGAGATTATAGAAAAAAAGTACAAAAAATTAAGCTAAAAAACTTTTTAAATTTTTATAAGACATACGATGGATATATTGTTATACCCCACTGCGTACCTGTTTTTATTCCCTACATTTTTTTAACATATATACGTAAACAAACTAACCAACCATTATATCAGCTTAGAGTGCATACATAATATATAAACCTGTCCACATACAAATATATATGCCAAGGTAATCAACCATTTACGCCTGTCCGCACATGGTTGTATTGGAATGAACACTCACCATGTTTTCGCCTTTAATACATTATTTACTTAAACGAATTGCTTTGGCTACACTCATATATAAATCTTACATTTAAAATTTACTTATAGCTTAAAAATGATGATAAGAGAAGTAGAAAACTCTCTCTTCTTTAGTAAAGATCAAAAAAAGGCTTAGACAGATTTAATAGTATTGAAGTCACAAGAAAGTTCTCAGATGCAGAAGCTTCCGCTCTAGTTTTAAAATATTTATTAAAAAATTAATTTAGAAATGAATTATACTTTCATCTGGATTAGCGGCTTAGAACAAACTGTTGGCCCCTCCGTTTGTTGAAAGAGGAACTCGGCCAAAAATCGCTCAGGGGTTACATGGCGCTAAATATAAATATATATATATATATATATAGAATACTAACGTAATGACAACCAACTAACCTTTACAACCTCGCTGCATAAATTTTATGAGTTTACTAAAAAAAATTCATCGGAAACAAATTGGCCTACGAAATTTAAAAAATACGCACCTTTCTTATACTGCCAATATTGGACAAAGATTCAATTGTTTTAAAAATTGTACACTTGTGTCACTTAGATATCTCATATCCCATCTCCTGTACACCTCATCGGTGTTACTTTTTTTAAATTTGCATTTGCGGATTATCCATTATGGCAAGAATGACAAGAAAATAAAAGGAAAGTAAATTTAAGACAAAAAAAGTGAATAATGAGCTATTGCCAATTGACGACAGCGATCTTTAGGCCAAAAGAGACATTTTTCACAAGTGTGTACCAATTCAAATAAAAAAAGTCGAATTTATGCGCCACAACGTTTTTTTTTATTTATCGGCTTGCAGTGAGTTATAGTGATGGACCAAAAGTGGGAAAGACTGGCACCGCCTGCCATTTAGCAACATAACAAACAACTTGACTTGTTGAAATACAACAGCAACAATTCAGCAACAACCTTCAATGAAGGAAGTGAGGCGGAATGGAGGCAAATTTAATTACAATTAGAGCCAGCTAAGTGATCGAGTGGCTATGCGAGAGTAAGCAACTGGTGAACACTAGATTACCGGCTGCAAGGCCCTCAAAAAGGAACTCAGGTGGTAAAATGATGACTGCGTTGCTGTGGGCTTGGCAGTCGCTGTCTACCTGGTTGGCTACTTATGGTGTTTATACCTATATATGTGGTGACACCCACATTACATTTTCTATTTTGCTTAAAATATGATTAAACTTCCAATCATTTAAATTTACATTAAGTTAAGATTAAAAACATAATATTGTGAACTTATGTTAATACCAAATTAGTTTATGTGAACTCAACTAAGGGTTAAGTTATTTAACATCCTTCTTTAATTCTATTTTAAGCTATACTAATGCTATCTCGCTTTTACCTAGCAATTAAGCTATTAACACAATACAATGCACTACACATAGAATATGGATCACCTGATGTTCTTTGTGTATTTTGCATATTCACCATTTTCGCAACGTTATTGAAGAGTTGCAAAGTCGAGTTCGCGTCGAGCAGACGCAATTTACTTAATATAAAAATAGAGAAGTTCCATTTTTGCTACATATATACACACATGTACATGAACATATACATATGTGCAACATATCACAATTGCTATGCTTACACCGAAATATCTTGGATTTTCTGCTTGAAAGCTTTTTCCGGGATTTAAATTTGCTTACTTAACAAGCAGATCAATGAGCAGGTGAACACAATCCGCTTTGATTCCACTTATGCGTTTCACTTTTGCTTGTCTTTAAAAATTACAAACCTTTTTGTTGCTTTTGTTTCTTGAAAAAAAAAATTTTTTTTTTTGCTTTTTCCGCCATTTATAATTGCATTGTCACAATAAATGTCACTTACATGCCCACATTATTATCGTATTTTCACTCTGCTCACATTACCGTAATGCTAACTGTTATTTTTTCTAATTGCGCTGTTGTTGTTATTTTTGAACTAGTTTTTGGCAAAGCTTGGAAGCGTATGTTAGCAAGTGCCGGTATTTAAGCTCAGGAAGGTGAAGAGTTTTATTAAGATAGTTAGTTGCTCACGCATACAATACGGTACAGAGTGTGAGAGCGAAAGAAGGACAAATAAAAGACAGAAACAGAGGAGGTACGACAGTTTGTGGTAAAAGAAACACACAAAGCGCTTTTCATACATAAAATTTCTGTTCATGCCCACAAAAAGTGTGCTAAGTTATTCTTATGTTTTTGCGTTAAGAGTTTTGGACTTTATTTTGAATGACAAGATTTAGTAAATTTTGAAAATGTTATCATGTGTGTGGGATTTTCACGAAAATCCAATTACATGGTACCCAAAAATTATAATAAAAGTTAGCGTGGTATAAAACAGCAACAAACGACAATTTAAGAAAAAATTAAAATTCTATTTACACTCACACTTAATATGCTAGTTGTGTGATTTTTTAATAAGTTTTCCAATTGCAAAAATATTAGCCTTATAGAAATTTACCCCTAACTTAAATCTGATGAGATCGGCAAGGTAGGATAAAGATAGCGCTATTTTGTAAGACTAGTAGGTTAGTACATAATGAGGTGATTTCTTGAAATAGATTTCAGGGAAGTTAATTATATAAAAATTATTTTTTTTTTTATTATTTGCTGATTCTGGCAGCGTGCTCTCATTTTTAACTGGTGGTATAATCTACTTTTAAATACTTTAATCTAAACAGAGAAAAAAATTTACAATAAATTTATAAACGACTATTTAGTAAGGTTGCCCTGAAAATTTTGGACACCTTAAGGAAATAAAAAATTAGGGAATACTATATTTAACTGCTTGTAATTTTTTGCCAACTTTTTTTTTTAAATATATCCTGGATCAAGCCTTCTAATTCATTTCCTTTAAGTTTCCATAAAATGTTTAACAAAGAATTTTTCAGCATTAAATTTTTTAGCAGCTGGCAATTTCTTCCTAACATATTACGTTTTTATACATGTCTAAGGAGTTGTAAGCTTTCTTAAGACTCAGATGTTCAATATATGTACATATTTAAGTTTTTTACTGAATGACACACTATTTTTTTTACTTACAATTTTAAAAATTGCCTACAACGCATTTTTAAGAGTTAACTCAACTTTTAGCCTTTATGGCCTTGACCCAAAGAACTTACCACGCATCACTTAAGCACACAAATTGTCAAACAATGAAAATTCTTTCATCGCTTGTGGTACCCTCAGAGAGTTCGATTTCTAATAAGTGTTTGTATCATGTTTCGTATTTTTGCTTCTTTAAATCTATTTCGCCATTCGTCAAAAGCTTGGACGCAGAGCTTTTGCAATAAAAACGGCTTGGAACGTGTTGCTGAGCACACTTAGCTAAATGAAGCAAACTGGAATTCTGCTCACAGCTTAACATGGTTTATTTACTGAACTGGAAGTACCTTCCCTTGCTCTTTCATCAGCATCCAACGGTGACCTTTGTCACGTCAGGATTACTCAGACATAAGTTTTTTTGTTTTTATTTTATTTTTATTTTTGCCAATTTTTTTCCTACCTTTAATTCGAATTCTTTGTACTCTTGTCCTTGTATATGCTTCGTTAAATCTGTTTTTCATTTTACATTATCCTTTTCTTAGCAAATTGAGAATGGGGCGGAATGAAAAGATGCGGAACCAATACGTGGCTTAGAATAAAAATAAATATATTTAAACACATTTGATATTTTGAAAATATTTTTAAAGTACAGAGTTACCTTCATCTATAAAAAACTATATACAATGTTTTGTTTAACAAAATATGTATACTATCTATATCTGCTCACATTTCACAGTATGTTCGGAGAAAAAATATCAATATATATTTTCTTAACTATATTTTGGTTTTCAATTTATGGATTTAATGTCAATGAATACGGTCGCAAAGGCGAGTAGTTAGCACTTCGTACTACAGTTAGGAAGGCCAGGGTTGTACGACCAACATCTTGGGCAGGGAAGCCAAAGATTTCAGAGTGTATATCTGACATGAAATAAAAAAACCCATAAGCCATTCGGAGGCGGCTTAGAATAAACGACAGAACCCTTCAAATTTAAAATTGGCCGAAAATTTATTCGGTTACAAATATATATATATATATATATATATATATATGTATATATATGTAATGTAAAATATAAAGTTGTTTTCAGGTGCGGGTTTTCAAATTACCCGATTGCTTTAATAAAATTTCGTTATGAAATTTGCAGATGTATTTCCCAAGTTCGGTGAGTTTCTGATTAGAAAAGAAGCGTTTTAAATTTTTTATAAAAAAATAATCTTAATGGTGAATAGGATCATATATAAACATATGACGATACACGTCCTGGATGCCCCATTACTTTAACATCCGATTAAAATGGATAGAGACAGAGTAAAAAAAACCTTTTTTTTCGTCAACTTAATATTAGAAGGGCTGATTAGGTTGCCGATGCAACTGTTGTTTAAGTTTTGATATGAAGCTCGTTGTAACTTTTGTTCTAGAGATACTGAAATTTTAGAAAAACAACAGTCGCATGATAACCGCTCAGTTGCAGTTAAATGAAGTCCGCAGTTATCCTGGTAATGTCTTGAGAAGAATTATGGATATACGATTATATTATAAATCAGGGCCAAGCTGTTAAAAGCCGGGAAAAGTTAAAAAAAAACATATCAAACTGGAGGAAATGTCGTAGTCTTCTTTTTTGCTTCCTGCGATTAAAATGGTACAAAGCAGAGCTTTCACCAAAAGGTCCTTTTGTTAGTAAGGTGTATTCTTTTTCTTCATACAGCCTAATTAACAATAGCGTCCCAATCGTTTCTTCCCCTGTTTGACACCAATTGGAAGTATCAAGCTAAGCCAACGCAAACTTTCTCGAATACTTCGAAAGGTGAAGGACTTTCATCCACTCAGACAATATGACCTATTCCTTTCCAAAACTCCTTGGATGTAGTTAATTTCCACTCTTCTGTACCACACAGAGAAAGAATATATAGTTCAACCACAATGTATACCAATCGTATGAGAATGACAAGCTGAGTTCATATAGCCATTTTCTCCGTCCTCAGTGTTTTGTGATATTTCAACCACACTTTATAGGCAGATGCACTTATACGTCCAAATCGGACCACTAAAGCATATATACGACCGATTTTTCAGATATGAAATTTTAAATCATAATTAAAATTTAATGAAAACGGACAACTTTACCATTAACTATCGTACACCGATTTGTTTAAGTATGAATCTTTGTCAAATCTTCGTCAAAATAGTACCTAGAAATTTGAAATTTGCCATTATACACATATATTATAAATTGCACTTTGGTACTGAAAATCATCAAATAAACCGGGAAAATAAATAATATAGCCCTCATATAAGCAATTCGTTAAAACATGAATTTTTTTGTCAAAAATTCGTCAAAAAAGCAGCTGGAAATTTTATATTATACACATATGTATATTTATAATAATATGTACGCTGGTTTTGAAAATCATCGAAATCGGAAGGAGGCTATATACTTGTAATAGCCATGTGTTTTTATGCGTATATGCATCTGCGCTTAAGATTTATATGGAATGCTAAGCGCGCAGTTTTCATGGGCGCAGATAGAATTAGTGCTACCAAGTTTTGTTACATAGTTTTCATTGACTTGTTTTGACAACGGACGAATAATTTTTAAATAAATATTAAAATAAATGTCGATGTGCGTGATTTTTTTTGTTACTTTTAAGCGCATATGTATCTAAAAAACGCGGCTAATTAATTATTTAATTCCCATGAAACTTATAAATTTTTCGGCATTGACATAATTTTCCTTTTTTTTAAATTTATAGTTAAATAACAATTTTAGTTTTTATTTTGTAAAAATTTGGTTCAATGTCAATTAGTAGCAGTATTCAATTTTTTTTTCTATTTCCAACGAAATTATTGAATTGAAATATGATACATATACATATGCCCACATGCCTCTAAATAAATACAAATAATTGCTTTATTTTTTAAAAGGTCATATCAATCAAATAAAATAAAAATGAATAATAATTTAAAAATTTAGATAAAAACCCACTTGGAAAAGGCAATGTATGGTAATGCAGAGAGTGAGCTAGAGATATTCCTTTAATACATTACGGAGTATATTACTCTTAACAAAGCAAATATCCTACGAAAGTAATGTTCGAAGGGCGAAACATTACATTCTACATTACCATTCCCTGCATAAAATGTATTGAAAAAAGTTTCTCATAAAGGCACAGAGCATGCTCATATTATCACTTCATTTATATTGATATACATACATATTTTCGTTTCGAAAAAAGTAATGTATTACCGATTTTCCAACGGGGTATGAATATTCATCAGTGCAATTCACATATGTATATGTATGTATGTAATTGTGGGTGAAAATTCTGCGAACTAAAATATCTGTTTATCATACTAGTATATATTATTTCTGCTGGTGCCGTTTTTTTCACGAAATTTCAACTGCCGCTATAAATAACCATATAAAAAAGTTGAATGGGTGTGTTTTGGGTCTCCGTAGTTTCATTGAATAATTAAGAGATTTTTTTTTTCCCAGCGAAATTATATTAAGCAAGGTTGATATATGTGCAAGTGTGTGTATGGGTGTATATAGAACACGTCACATCACGAACACTGTATGAGCTTTCCCATAAAAAATTTTAATGAGCAAAAACCAGCGATTATAAGAATATATAAGTATATTATAAATACATATATGTATATTGCAACTTGCTAAAATGTGTTCTTTAATGAAGTATTTTTAATTATATAATATATTTTTATTTTATATATATATACTTATATATATACATACAAAAACCAAAGTTACCTGGGCATGGTTCCATATGGCTCAATAACAGAGCATCATAGAGTGATGCAAAGGGAGAACTGTGGAACATATATATTGTATAATGGTGCGCGAGAAAATAATTGAAAGTCATTGCTGTCAGCATTTTCTTTTATATTGTTTTTATTAAAAAAATGTTAAAACATTTTAGTTTTTATTAAATTAATTTTTTGCTTTTGGTACCGACATTTATGCAGAATAAACATTTACATTATAAAAAATGAATTTATTTCAAATAAAACAAAAAATTTTTGTTCATCCCTTTTTTTTACTGCAATGTCATGTTTTCATACGCCATAAAAAATGTGTTATATTTTCTTCCAATTTATATGCAGCCATTCTCTATGCTTACCTTTGGAAAAAAATTAAAAAAAATTATTTTTTATACAAAAAGTTATATTATTTTAACAAAAATGAATTCAATTAACGAAGAAATTGGTATGCAGCACCCTTATGGGCAACTGGGAAGCTCTCTTTTTAACATGTATTCAATGAGGTTGACAGCTTAGCTTTGATTGGAGAAAAAATGCGTAAATATTGCGTTTGGCCCAGAGCTATTGGCATGGTTTAAATAAAGCGGAATGTGTGTTGTCTTTTCATGCAATCTGAAATGGAAATCTCTGAGTATTAAGCGTAAGCAATTGCCTTTATTTATATCTCATTTTTTCATAGAATCTCACTTACTTGTTAGAATTAAATAAAGGGTGCATAACAGTTTTTTGTACTGTAAATTAATATTTGCCATTAAAATTTGTTTATGCATCAGAGGAAGCATATTTGGAAGTAATATATAAAAATAATGACCACTTTTGCATTAAATTTTATTATTTATCTATGAGTAAGTAGCTTTACAAATCATCTAAAAATCTTGTAACTCTGAGGTCCTTTCAAGCGACTTTATATATACAAGTATATATATATATATAATGCTCTTGCCGCTGTGTTTTGAACCAAATTCTTCGGAATTGACTTGATCAACTGGACTATTATTACAACATGAAAAGGAACGGCGACTGACCTCTTTGGAAAAAAAGTACTTATGGTTCGATTTACTTAAAATTTGGAGCAAACGACTAAATTCTTAGATTAGAATGAACACCACTTCTTCTTCCAGGAAGTGGACCAGCCACTTACCTTTTTGTAGATAGCGTATTTATAATTCTTCTTACTTGAAGTTAACTTTTACTCAATAAAATACTTTTGCTATTTAGTTTTTTGAGCTATATTAAACCATATTTTATTTTTGGTAAAGGGAAAATATAACAAGAACATTCTGCGTGATATAAGTTATAGCTATTGAGGAAACCACCACGTGTCTTTATCAGACTTCTTTGCAAACTCTCTTGTTCGAATTGGATCCGAGCCACACACAGCACGAACCAGTGTTTTAACAACTAGGCTACGTTTACACCGGGTTGTTTTTTTCCGACAAAAATTAGGTTGATATATACATAAACATGTGTACAAATATCGTACGAATGAATAAGCGACACCCACCTACAAAATGATGCTCAATTAAGACTTTTTGTCCTGTTTGTAATACTAATTAGAATAAAAACTAACAAAATATAGAAAGCGCCCCAACAAGATGTGTATATAATTTAGAAAATATAATATAATAATATTTAAAATATTTTATTAAAAACTTCAATATTTTACTAAGGATCTAATCTCACAAACTTTAAAATTTAAACTTTTATAGATCGTATATTGAGATCTCTGTTATCGAAAAATATCTCTAAATCAAAAAAAATTGTCTGCTTGTTTTAGAAAATATTTAAATATTAATTTTAGCTTCATATGCGAATAATACATTTTTTTCTTTTAAGCTTCTTGATTTTATTACTTGTTACAAAAGCAGGATTTTCGTTCACCAAGGGGGACTTAACTTTTCCATCACTTACGAAGTCGAGAGTAACACCTGTTGTCAAGACTGATTCTTGATTTCAAGGCTGACAGTCGTTGGTAGGGGTGCCTGTTCCTAGATAGAGGAAATTATCTACAACTTCAAAGCTATGGCTGTTAATAGTGACGTGGGAGAGAAAACGGGAGTGCGTTGATTATTTCTTTGGTACAGGAGATATTTCGCCTTGCCGTCTTTCAGAATCAGATGCTTTCCCTTCGCTTCTCTGTTCAATCTAAATACCTCACTGCATTGTCCTTGTTATTTTGTAAACACAAAAATGCACAATCCCACATACGAGTAAATGTATAAATGTATATATTCTAGTATTTATGCATATCAAAATAGTTTTTTTTTTCATTATTCAGTGGCAAAAATATAGTTATTCGACTGACCTTTTCTTCACTTGAATTTCTTGCCACTATTTTCAAAGTCAACTGAGCGTTATTTTTCCAGCAATGGCCTAAAAGTCCGCTCTCATATACATACTTGGGAATCTATTTACATACACATATATATTTTTTTAAATTTTAATTACTTCTGTTTATTTTCAAGCTCATGTGCTAGCATTTGCTAAACAGTTTTCGCTGACTTAGTGATATTTTCACAAACATACATTCACATGCTCTCTGCTGAAAAGTTTTATATTACTTATTACTTTGCTAGAGTGGGCTTTCAATCATATTTTAATTTTTTTTTTCAATTTTTTTTTATTCAAAAAATATCTGGGCTTTGGCACATTCATCTCTTTCTATTTTGCCTTTTGGTTATTTGCGTCCCTTTCATTTGCATTTTGTTTGTGTTGTTTTCCTCATTTTTCTAGATTCTCTTTTAGAATGAATTTGTTTTCCCAGCAAAAAGTTCTAATTTGCATTGGAATGAATGCTGTTGTCTTCGAAAGGTCACCAAAGCTTGAATGTGCTTGCTTCATAACTGCACTTTCAAGTATATTTGAGTATTAAGTAATATCATTTCTGCCGCTTCCTTTATGAATTGTATAGGCATTACTCATCTTGCTAGCAGAGAGGGATCTCCATCATTGTGATGTGATATGATGTGTTTGCAGTGATATCACAGAGTTAAATTATTTGGAAAATAATGGGAAAAAACATAAAAATATATATGTATATATATGGATACATAAATATACTTTATAATAACCCATAGGCAACGTTCTTGAGTGCAATGGTTAGGTTCTTAAAAATGTGTATGGTGTGTTTTATATACGCGTACAAATAGGCCTAAAAATTTTCTTCTATAAAAAAAAATCCAATGAAATCATCAGAATTTACCCTGTTTTAAGTTTGTATGCAACAGCTTTAAAAGTCTTGAAATTTTTTTAGTCCTTCATTACCCTAGAAAGCATTTGTGTATGAATTGAAATCAAATAAAATTCTCAGAGTTCACTCAGTTCTTAATTTTCTCATAATAGTTAGCTTTTTTCAGTTCAAAGAATTCCTTTATGCCTTAATTAATCCCTAACATACACTGAGCTTTTTCCAATTATGTAGGTCATATGCATGCTTCACGGCGCTTTTCTCGTATGCTATTTATTTAACATCAATCAATTTCTTTAACCTTTGCTCGTTGCAGCACTTATTACTAGTAAGAAAAAGAATTTTTAGAATTCCGGAAAGTTCATAATCACCTAGGCTTTTGATAAATAACAACCATGCTTATGAAAATTTTGGACATGAAATTACTTAAATACTCAAAAATAAAATATAAAATAAAATTAATAATAAAAATTAAAATTCCCAAAATAAGTAAAAAATTAAAACTGAATAAAATTGAGATTAATTTAATATATTAATAAAAAAAAAAAATTAGCCAAATAAATTGAAAAATTTACGTAAAATTAAATGAAATCAAATAGATTAAAAAAATAAAATAAACAAGAACATATCAAATTTATTTCAATTCACGCTTCCAGATGCTTTTTTGATAGTTTCGACGAAAACCTCACATCTGAAAATATCGGTATATGGGAGCTGTATTTATATTTTTCCGTTTTAATTAATTTTCAGAACCAATATGCATGCCATTATGTACGTGTAGTAAACCGTATTCGGTCGTATATATTCTATAATAGTCCGGTCCGGCCGGTTGCAAAAACTGATAACTGAAATGTATAGGTGCACCTTCCTACCAAACTTGTTTGAAATATCCAAAAAATTGAGGCACTAGTTTGTGTTTAAACAGACAGACGGACAGACGAACATGGCTGATACGATCGGTATAAATTTCGGTGGCTCTACTGCACATGAAGGGTATAAAAATTAACTGAAAATAAATCAATAAAATAGTGTCAAGTAAAGTCAAACAAAAAAAATCTTTAAAAAATTGTGAAATATTTTTCTAGTTTTACTGAAATTTGTCAACGTTAATGTACACTATAAAATGGACTGGAATTGATATTATTATTATATATGATATTCTTGTTAGATAAATAGCAGAAATACTTTGTCAAATTTTTGACTATACATATAGCAAAATGCAAAAGCTCAAAACCATCTTCGACGGCTCATCGTAGTTTCAATTAAGCAAATGTTTGTATTGTATAAAGTTCGAAACGTTTAAAGCTGCCAAAGGTAAATATGAAACATATTTGCAGACCTTAGCCCACCCCTCTATAAGAAGCTAATACTATCGAAGTGAGAGAAAAAGAAGAAAAAGTAGAAAGCAATGAAATAATAGTTGATGAGAACAAGTAGCAAAACTCGCTGTTAACAGAGTTTTTACAAAACAAGCAACAATTTTCTTCAACATTGACTGCAGGTCGACATTGGTTTGCTTATTGACCTGTTCGCTAAGACCTTTAGTGGATTTCAAGGTATTATATGTTGCTAAATCAGAGCAACAACACAAATGCAATTCAAGCACTTAACATGGAAAATATGCTGCTCAAACCCAAGCTATATGTATGCGTGTACGGGTGTATCGGCAAAAGTCGGCCTCCGTGAATGCCAAGAAAAATAGATTAAAGTAAAAGTAGCGATAAATTACGACACATAAATGGTAAAACCACAACAATGGGTTTTCTGGTGCAAGGATCTTAAGACGGATGTCACGTGGAGCTGCGCAGAGATTATTGCGTTAATTATTTTTCTTCTGCAGTCATTATGAACCCATAATAGATCCCAAGAGAAAGGCAATATGGTTAAATTGTTAAACGAAGAGGTAAGTGGAGAGAACGGCTGATTGAAAAAAAACTTTATTTAGTTGGAAAGCCAAAAGGACTCCTTTGAGAATACATATTAAATAGATTATTATATTTAACGGTCAGTGTTTTTTTTGTTGCTGCTAACTTCTTCGATTTTGTTATCTTTTTATTTCAAACAAATTATAAAATTTGCAAAAAAAGACATCTTTATATATTTCGATCGTTTCAGGTTGTATGCAGTGGCAAATGTGAATACACAGCAATATTTGTATGGAAAATAAACAAAGATTTTATTCTATTCTAAAGGTTTTAATTAAATTTTTAAACTTGGCATAAAAATGCACATGCAGACTGTTTGTGTTTTTATTTACATTAACATTATTCTGAAATTGTTGAACTGAGAAACCAATGAGCTACTACTTTCATGGAAAGTAACATATGTAACAAATATTTATTTGCCCTAATTTGCTCTGCTGCGCTTTGGTGTTTTATTACAAAGCACATGCAGGTTGCATTTATTATTAAATATTTAAAATTCTATACAGTTATGCATCAGTGAAATTGATATTCTCAATACTGAGTTGTTTCACTTACAAAAAGGGTGATAAAATAGAATAAAATAAAGTAGCTTTGCTGAAATTTTTCTAATAGAATTTTTTTATATATTTTTTTGAGCACTCAGCAATTGACTCTGTAACTGCTGTCTGCGATATTACCGTAACCATATGATAACCTTAACAAAGACATGAATCTTCCGGACTATTTAATACACGAAAAGTGTAAAATAACAAGAGGTGTACCGCAAGGGTCGGTCCTCGGTCCACTGCTGTAATGTACGATGGCATTTTTAAAATAAGGAAATCATGAACTAAGCTGATGATGTAGCTATTGTAGTGGCATCAAAACACTTGACTGACCTATCGCGTTTGGAGGTAAAGCACTTTAGTGTTCTGAAAATTTTGTAAAATATTTCCAACTCAAGCAAAGAGGAATTTAATTATTGTGCCCTTTTAAAATGGCATTTGAAAACACAAGACAAAAATCCGCTGAAGATATATATAAAGTTTATTTGGTTTTGTATTAAGCTTATATTTACTACTATCCAACGATTCAGTTGTTGTTTTTATGTCTGAATTTACTATTATAAAATGAATTTTAAATTGGTATCAAAGGTTTTTAGATTTGTAGAGTGATATTTTATTCCAAATTTTCAATACAAGATTTGTATGGGGAACGAAATATTTTTATAACTACAATTATTTTTAAGAGGATATATTTAAAAGAACTCATATAAGCTTTTGTTCTTTTTAAAAATTCTCTTCTTTTTTTGGAATATTCTATATTATTCTTAAAATTTTAATATATTGTAACGTTATTCGTTGCTACCCTCGATGATATCCCAAATCCTTCGAGTCCGATCAGGGGATTGCAAAAAAAAAAAATACCAAGATTTGTTCGTTTGGCCTCTTAAATGTCAGGAATTAACTCAACGTTTATTAAGTCCTTGATAATTACAATTCTTTACTATAGTCAATGGCTTAATTTACAATTCTTTATGGCACATAATTATTCTCTGTTTCACACAGCTTATCCGTTTCTCAAACATACAGCTCACAGCAATGTTAACTCCACTAAGTTGTCTACTCGTCTCCTCCAGTGATAGCGGCTGCCGCTGGTTTTTATACCTGTAGATGGCCCAAACATTCTGTTCACGCGCTTAAGGATAGACTAATTATTCGTTTGCCTGCGGTATCTGCAGCTGCTCCGTTTATCCTTAACGGCGTGGAATTTCCCTTACACTGTATACCCTTTTGTTTGTCCTTGGTCCGGGTAATTTGTATCATACGGCCGCTTATGTCCTTTTCGGGGAATTGCGTTTATATTTTGTTACCCTTTACCATTTTGTTTGGAAATCTCGTCACGCTGCTACTCATTTCAATCTGTTCTTCGTATTTGGGATTTCCGTCACAATATTAAAAACAAGGATTTCAAAATTACCGAAACTTCTATTTTTTTATCGCCTCTAAATACCTAGGCAATTTTTCTACAGGAAAGATACTGGATCCTCACCGTTAGGTGATACCTTAAATAGGTAGTAGCTTCCTACCCGCTATTTGTCTTTACATTTTTCGACTCCCACCTTTTATATTCTTGGTTAGCGGGTGGTATTTTATACAAGTTTCCTAGCCGCGAACAGCTAGTACTGTTCATGGTCACGTGTGGATTACTTTATATCTGTTTCACCGTTTACATGTTAATCAATTTATATATATGTATACTTTAAGTTATAGCTGCATCATGTATGAATTATTATTGCGATATTATGTGATATGATGACGTAATGTTATGAGTTAATCTTTTTATTGTGCGAGCTTAAAAGCTCTACTTTTCAGTTCAGTTTTATTTAAATTAGAAAATAGTTAAATTTTTATTTAATTAACTTCCTAGTTTTGGACGTTGATCTTCCACTGTAATAATTAATATTATTATTAATATGTACTACCATATTACTGACCACTCGGCTGCTACGGTCGCTTCTGAATGAGTAGGGAGATAATATATATAAATAAGTAGACAATCTAAAGTGTTGTATAGTATGAAAAAGGAGGAATAGTTACGAAGTAGGAAGTATTTATGGAGATAGTTCAAGTCTATTTCAAATTTTTAATTTCGAAAAATATGTTAATTAATGTGTATTATGCTTTAGAACTACTTTTAAAATCGACTGATGTTCTCGTGAACATTCAATAACTGAGTTAAGTTATTAACCATATTACAAATCAGATAACAGAAAACTCAACTAACAACTTAATTGTGAATGATAAGGCAATTTGGAGGCAATTAATTGAATTTAAAAGTATTTTTTTTTAGCAATTTCAAAACCTAAAATAATTAAATTCATAAACTAAATCTTATTATAGAAGGTATTGTCGTTCATTTACCCATTACTTCCCAAGCATTAAAAACATTAGAATCTTTTGATGAAATCTTGAGATAACTATCTTAATACACTAAGATAAAAATATATGAAAAAAAAAATTTTTTTTAAAGACCATTTTCGCTGATTCAGCTTGTCATATAAATATGAAAAATAGGAATATTTTCACATTGAGCACAAAAGTTTAAAGGTTTTAACGTCTCTGCTTGTTCCTCTTCGTCATATAGTGACCAACATTGTCAAACCTGAGAAGTTGTACAAGAACTTCTGAAGAGCCTGATGCTTAGCTTTTCGATTTTTTCATGCAACAAACCCTTCTTCTCAAATCTACCCTTGTCTTATCTTTATTTACCTGGTTGTAAATAATCCATGCATTTACTAGGGGCATGTCTAAAACACGGACAACTAGAGGTCAATACAATTTCTTACCTCTGAAGCGGATTAGATATTTAGCAATCAGCCAATCATCTTTATTCACCTCTCCCATATTTTTATTATAATTAACAGTAAGACTTATCAGATTCACAGCTATTTTGGCTTCTTATTTCTTTGAGTACCTTTTTATAAGAGGTTGAACAGTATCGAAATTAAATAAGAGACGATATGAGACTACTAAATTGTTTTTATCGAAACGATTATCTGAATAACTTCGCTCTTTCTTCTTCATTCCTTGCTTGGTCATAATATGACATTTCTTAATTCTATTTTCTCTGACTGTTTCTCTAGCTCTGAACCCTTCAGTTTTCAAATCAATATACAGTTGCATTCTGATTAAGAAGTTGTCGAAGTAGGTTTCATGTGCGCTAGGATCGGTAGATACTATAAGAAACTTTTTTACCACTCTTGAACCCAAACCATCCCCAGTAATGTCAGAGATTTAGATATCCTTGCCTATATAAAGCGAAAAGTTATAAGAATATACGCTAACTCCACATAGTGCCCAAAGTTTATATTCAAATCTTACTAATTTACGGGTATTTTTAATGCTGTCTGTAATTGTTTTTGGTTATAAGTAAATGAGCTGTATTCACAGGCCTATTTTTGTTAGAAACATTATTTTTTCATTGAATATTTTATTATACAGCAAAGAAAATATGGTAGAAGTGACAGCTTTTTCGGGGATCACCACTGATTTATCTTTAATGAATTGTTTGATCTCATGGTGACCAAAGTATTTGACGGTCATTTTATCAACAGTTAAGTTAGATTTAAAAATTCCAAACTTTCGGCTTTGTCTGTATTATCAATTCTCCGCCAACTCCGCAAACATAGTTATCAAATATTGTTGAGCGGTATTAGATTCCGGAAGCTTTTTAGAATAAGCTGGTTCACACTTACACTAAAGGACTGTCTTTTTTGTCCGAGATGTTGCTTGAGTAGTATGATCTTCCACGACGTTATCAATTTCGCTTGAAAATTCTACATGACCAGCTACTTCAGGCACTGGCAAAACTCCCATATCGTCATCAGGACTTTATTCTATTTCAGTCGTTTCATCCAATTCATCCAAGGGTAGTATGACAGCTTTTTTTTTTTGGTAAATAAAATCAAAACAGTATGCTCTTCTTGAGCCTACAAATACGATTAATTATGAAAACACTTTTTAAAATAGAAAAAATACTTTTGTTAAAAAAATAGTGGAAAAATACGAATTCCATCAGAACAAAAAAATGTCATATAGTGTCCAAGACATATGACAGTGGGGAGGATTGGGTTAAATTATTTAAATAGTGTAGCCAGTGCTTTGAAATAAATAAGTATTGTTGTCTCAAACGAAGCATATGTGTAAAAACTCACTTACGACAATAGTTTTCAGCACATCTGCCTCCTTTTTAATCAAATTCAAGTATTGTGAAATTTTAAAAGATTTAGAAAGTCCCATAACTAAGCTTTTTTACGCTTCAAAATATATTAAAATTTTGCAAAGTAACCCAAAATAATTTTATTTATTATAAATAAAGGAGTTCAATAATAGAGTTAAATATAGAACAATGTTCTATTTTAAGCTATGTTATGTATTTTTATTGCCTTTCATTTCAAAAATTTTTCATATTAAATTTTTGATTGAAATACAATTGTGTCCAAAAAGACCCCACATATCTAATAGTTTTAGAAAATTTGATTAAAAGCCATACAGATAATAAAAAATTACACAAAAACAATTAAAATACTAATGAATATATATTCCCTGCAGAGAGAAGGTAGACTAGTATCAATAAATTCTAGTCAAATACTAGTATGAAATATAATGAAATTAAATCAATTCGTGATTTACATATCAGTTCACGCAGTAACAAGAATACTAATAATTTTCTCCACCACGTCATTCGTATATAATTTCACACGTCACGGCTAAATTTCATTTCCTAATAAACTCTCTTGATTTGTGAAGTATGGTCTTGTTCTTTATATGATTTTTATTTTCAATTGTGTTGTTGGTCAATAAGAAATTCAATGCATACGCAGTTCGTAGGACATCGCCATGTTAAAAATACTCGTTGCTTCATGGGGAATAGATGGAAGATGAACTAGTTAGTGGAAAGAAGCAAACTAGTTTAACTAGTATTTTCACTGCAGGGTAACTACACTTTAAAACTTCTAACGAGACTGGAGTGACCTCTTATCCCACACATACACACACATATTTGGCTTCTAAGGCGTTCCGCGAATATACACACAATGCATTGCGGCTGTTATCACAGATATTCAAAAGGCAAAATTCTTTAGCATTATGCTGATATCTGTGATAAACGCAATAAATGTTTTCAGTCATACAAGCACACATATGGTTATGTAAATGTGCAATATATGTAAAGTATGTGCAAACAACTCATACTAAAAAGAGAGCTGAATGAACATTATGAAATCATGTCCTTCATCAGCTCAGATTTACACACCTACAGTTTTAGTCATTCACCCACACAACTGATTCGCATAAGAATTTCTTGTTGGATCAATATTTACTCAAATTTACAAAACTCTCAAGGGACGCTGTCACCTTCTTGCGGTTATGTAACATTTTCAAATAACTTCAAACCATTTGGGGTGTAAAATTAAAACTAATTGTTTTGGGTAAAAGGCGTTCCGGTGATATGACACATGCTTTCTCACTTCTGCACATTCTCATAATTATCCAGACTCACACATTTAAACAGATAATTTAATAGAAACTCAAATAAAAATACAGAAACACACACAAATGACTTATTTTTAGTATAATAGTATAATCACGAGTTCAGTATGTTAATGAAGAAGATATCGATCGTTTATTACCACTGAAACATTCCCTGCATCGAAAAATATTAGTTGTGACTAGAATCTAACTAGTTTACATATTTGCACTAACTTCTTCCCTCTATTTTCCAAGTATGCAACTAGTATTTTTTACACGGCGATGTGTAACGAACTGTCATATGTAAAATTATTATTATTCTCGTTACTGGTGAACTATTATACAAATAACGAGCTGGAATGATATCATCCTTTCACATACTACTATTTAACTAGATTTTTTATATGCTAAACCACCTTTTGACTGCAAGGCATGTACACTCGGGATAGTGAGTTTATCTATTAGTAAGCCTTTTACATTAGATCTTTTATAACTGTCACTGTGACGGCGATTGTATTATTCTACGAACTGGCGCTGGCGTTAACTTCTTCCAATCTGTTAGCTTTTGTATGAGAATTTTTCCGGTGTTGCGCAAAATTAAATTTCTATGCCGCTGGTGTTGCGGAATGTTACAATTAACTCTTTGTGACATTTTTACATTTTTTGCAAGCCATTTTTTTTTGCAACACTTTTACTTTGTAACACATTCAGATGCCTCATTTTGGTTTTTCTATTTATATTTTACGTAAATTGAAATGTGGCTGGTGGCGGCAAGTCAAATTTTAAGCTTTTTAAAATTTTTTAACGAAATAATAAAGAAATGTCTTTTAATAGATACTAGAGCTCTAGATACCAGGGAGTTAAATAGTGCGAGCAGCTCATTGCTCGTTCATCACTCAACGGCTTAAATTTTTCTTTAAAAAAGGAAAAATTAAATGAAATGAAATACATTTAAAATTATAAGTGTAAATTCTAAGGAAACAATAAAAAAAATTGTTCAAATTGCTCGAATCGTCTGTTCTCGTGCGCGAATATTCGCTGCTCAGACTCTTTCGATTCTAGAACATGATCATCATAGTCCTGTGAAGAAAAAGACTAGCTTAACGTGAGAATAATGTACTGTTCGTCTCACCGATAATATAATAATTTTTTTGGTCATATGCTTTCATTCATTTTCATTAATTCAATTTCGTTCTTCTGCTTGGTTCCGCGCATCTTACATATTTTCATGAAATGTGTTGCTCCTAAAAATATGGTTTAAAAGACGAGGATCCATGTTCTTAGATGATATAAAAAACATTAGATGATCTGTTTTTTCATGCGAATTATTAAGTTTTTTAATTAAAATTTATGAATGTACTTCACACAAAAGTTTTTTTCTATACATGAATTTTAGAAAACCAGGAAATTTTTTTTTATCTGTTGTATTGCTTTCCTACAAATATTCATTTTGTACCCAACAAAATCTGTCATAAAAGTGTTTTTGAGATTTGCGGTTCAAAATTATCAATCGTACGAAGTAAATCGTAAAATTAATAGATAAGAAAAATTAAAGGCAGTGAAGTAATATCAGATTATAACACAAAATGATAAAAAAAAAATTTATAATAAATAAAAGAAACTAAAAAAAATGTTTTTTCTTTGTCAGCAGTCATTTATAAAACTTTTTCAAAAGTCAGTCAGTTTCATTTTCCACGATATATTTATTTTGTAATTAAAATAAATAAAATATTTTGATTAACGATTTCTTCAAAATTAAAAATCGGGAAGGAAGGTCTTCAAGATATTGCTTGGTTAGAGTCCGGTTTCAGGACGTTTATAATAGTACTGAGCCACCAAAAAAGACTGAACGGTGCAGAGATCGGTAAGCCACTTATTTAGCATATTAAGTCTAGTCCCTGAAATTTTATTAACAGCTTCATGCTAACAAACCGGTAGTTAACAGAAATGCACTACAGAACACATATTTAAGTACAGGTATAGAGAGTTCAAACAGCTTAAATAAATCAATCCATTTGACAAATAACGACATAACTACAATCTAATTGAATAATAAGCGGATGTGCACCCTTCAAATAATTCTGAAACCAAATATGACCGAGAATTATGCAAAATATGTGAGTACTGCTGATGGAAGCATCGCAGACAGAGACGAATTATGAAGACGGAAGAGAGAAGTTGTGTGTAAGTTATTCAGATATATGCGAGTTTGTATACTAAATCGAACACCTTCATACTGACACGCATAAGATACTTTTGTGTATGTTTATCATAACCAAAGGCACGGTCTGAAGGGCACCGTAGTCTATATAGGACAATACAATATGCATGATATCCCTGGCACCCGCTATTGACTGCAGGTGGTTACACGAGCAGAGGCGCCTCAATGGTAATGAGAAATACGCTGAGCGGTGAGAGGGAGATGTTATGGTGTTGCGTTGTGAAATATTTTGCAGAAATTCAAACAAATTCATATTAGCAACGTATGAATTATGAGAAACTATTGTCCACTCAGGAGAAGTTTACGTTTACATAACAATTTTCAGTTGTTGGTGAGAAGTGAAGGGAAGAGAGTTTGAAAATGCAAAGGCAGTGGGAAAGGCGATGGTTGCACAAAGTATGTTCACTTTGTATTGTTGTTACTTGGTTGCATGTTTCTGCTTTTGCTATTTCAATTGTTATTGTTGTTGTTATTGTATGGGTTTTATCGACTCTGAAAGCAGGAAATACGCAATTGTGCGGTACGTATGGGAGTTTGCGCCTACTAGCTTGCACAGACATACTGCGATATATACTAATGCACATCTGCACATATAAAGGCGTTTTTATCTACAACAATCTACACATATGTGACCGAATTTCGATCACTGAAATACCACTTTATGCTATGTTATTTGTTCCTATATGTAAATAGGTATATCGGTGTGATAGCAAGCTTAAAACAAATAAATCATAACTGTCCTTACATGTTGTAATCATTAATATTTATAGGAACGACATGAATTATATCTTATTACGCCATGTTATGTTATGTTATGCAAGCGGAAATCACTTTAATTCCATAACATATTCAATTGAGTAAATGAGTGAGTGAAGATAAGAAGTGTATTTGAAGAAGGATAGGCCAATTCAATACAATTGTCGTGCATATTGGTTGGCTTATGGACATATCTAATTAGATATTGTTAAGCTTATACTGGATAAAGAAACTTATAAAAGATGATAAAATATGCATTATAAACTAATTAAACTTTTCTGAGTTTTTCCTTGGTACTCTTACAATGTGATTCAAAATATCCGAGCACTGAATACCATTTTCCTATTCATCAATTTTTGGATACACCTCCCTTGGGGTATTATGTCAGACAAAAACCTCAAACATGAAGTTTTAGTGAAAAATTTGAAAAAAAGTTTCATTTTCGATGTGAAAAAAGCAGCTTTCACTAGCATTAGCTTGGCCTAAATAGTCGAAGTAAAGCAATATCCGAGAAATTTGTGGAAGCATATTACAAGAAATAAAATTTTAAAATTTAAAGTTTTTAGTTATATAAATTGTACAAATAGTTGTAGATGGCTTTCCTTCCATAGCTTGTCATTCTGATACATGTAGAGCTACTATGACCGCTTACATGTAAACGTAGCTAGGGTAATACGAGTCCGAGGCGTTTTTCAATTCGCTCAATTCAGCTTTATGAAGTAGTACTGAATTCTTTTTTTTTTTTAATTCTCTTATTTGCTCACATTATTCGTCTAGTTAAGACATCCGTTTTTTGAAGTAAACAAGATGTTTAATTTAATGTCATTGTAGTAGTTAATTTTTATTACACCTTTCATGTACATGAAATGGTATACTATCTTTGGTCCGAAGTATGTAAGTACCGGAAGAAAAAGATATAGATCCACCGAAATTTATACCGATCGTATCAGAATCACGAGCTTAGTTCATTTAGCCATGATCGTCTGTCCGTCTGTCTGTTTGAACACAAACTATTCACTCCATTTTTGGGATATTTCAACCAAACTTGGTAGGTAGATTGATACGTTTACACGATCATTTGTCGGAACCAGCCAGATTGGACCATGAAATTTAGTATTATCCAGAAATATTATTAATTGAATATTGGTAGAGAAAGTCAGTGAAATCGAAATACTACATGATATAGTCCCATACAACCGATTTGTTCCTATAAGAGGTTTTGGGTAAAAAATCCGTCAAAAAAGCATCTACCAGCGTGAAATTTGGTATTCTACAGACGTAAACTCAAGTTGATATTGACATAAATTCGAATTTTGCAATTTGCAATACATTTGATAAGATCACGAAAGGTATAAAGAATACTTAAAAATATTTAGAATTACATGTTTTCTAACAATTATGCAGTTTATTGGACATTTGTTGTCACAGTCTTATTAATTGTTCCGTTTAGATAAGAGGCAATCCTCCGCAAAAAAAATTTAACTGTAATTTTTTCAACTCTACAGTGTCTTACCTATATTTCTTACTTGCACACTTTCTTCTATAACCTTTCTTAATAACATTTTTTAATAAATAGCTATACTAAGTATAATAATTTTCAACTATATTATTTATAAACCCTCTTCAATTTGATCTTTTAATATTGCAATGCTAATAGAATCTATTTGTGAAACTTTTTTTTACTGATAACTTCCAAGCAGTGGCAACCTGCTTTGTTGCTTCACTCCACCAGAGTAATACATTGAACAGTCAAAATTCTCAAGAGAATGTTTTTGAGGACACAATATATTTATTTTGCTAAAACTAATATTTATTGAATTGATATTTCGGAGCAAGAATATTGCTGCAGTGAATGCATATGAAATTACAACATTGATGCTGGTCCTTATTGTCTGTTCAGTATAAAACTTGTTTAACTATAAACAAGTATAGTATGCATGTATGTAACATTTTTCATTTCTTAATTACCAATATTCAAGAAATGGTGATAGTGAATGCAAATTCATTAGCTAGGGCTAAAATTACATTTAGCTCATTACCACAAAATTTCCCATAAAATCAAGCTACAACAACAATAATCTTATATAACATATTAGGAAGAGTTTTATATGCTATCAGATGTATGTATGGAAGTGTTAAATTGCTAATAAAATCTTCCAGGAAAATACATAATTTAACCCAATGTGTAATTTCAAGGCTATGTAATTTATGCAAAATAATTTGAATAGGAATTTTAGTTAGAAAATTGTAGGCTTGTACAAATATTAGATGAAATATTTAGGCAATAAATATTGGAATTCAATAGAAGCTTTGTTTTTTGTAAAAAAAAATTATTAATTTTATTAACAAACACAGAAATATAAATTTTTATTAAATTTTGTTAAATATTTACTTACTTGCAATCTCCTGCTGGTAAAACAAAGCTACCACTCAATTTTCATTTAAAATAAATTTTTTCAATTCTTGTTTTAATACCTCGACATTTACGAACCTCCAAATTCTAAAAGCTCAAAAAAGCAATTTACCACAAACAACTAACAATTTTCTGTACCCCCACTCGACGCGTAGTTCACTAAATGGTTGATAAGCCGAAACTCGAACCTCTTTCTCTTCCCTTCGAATCTAGCATCTTAGCACAGTCATAACCTGTCATTACTGTGGCCATCCATTTCAGAGCGGTCAGTCGATGGGATGGTCGGTCATCGTTCCATTTATTTGACAATCCATTCGTTGGTCACGTGCCTTTTGGCCACATACATGACACATTTCGTGCTGATGGAGCTGTTACAGCCGTCAAAAATGATGGAGAACATTGGGTAATATATGTATCTATTTATACATAAATAGAAATTAATTCATGTTACTGCTTATAGACGTATGTGTAAATATAAGAGATTTTAGAGCTTTAATTTCAGTATAATTGAAAGAGGAATCATAATATATATGGGTGGGACCCACCATGTGAAAAATTACCAATGTTAAGTCTTCAGGCTAAAATAAGGCTGGCTTCAAAACTATTTTTCTTTCACTAAAATTTATTAGTTATAGGCAAATCACAAAAATGTTTGTTGGCCTCATTATAAAGTTATCACACACATCAACACATTAACAGCACAACTGGGTCTTGACCGCTAATAAATTTTCCATTGAAAAAAATTTTTTTTTCGAAACTAACACTGTGACACAAAATGAGGGTTCTTATCTCCGTAATTGATGAAACCAAATAAAAATGAAACTTTATCCCTCCCACCTCATACTGGGCTTTTGGCTTATAGGCCAGGTTTCATTTTTATTTTTATTTAAAGCTGGCAACCCTGTGTATGAGAAAAGTTGATTAAAGCTTGAACAATTGCTTCATTTTAGATGGGTTTTTTGTATATCGCTTTTTTTTGGATCGAGGAACTCATTTGTGACATTAACTTTTACCTAAATCTTACGATAGGTGGGACTGTTATACAATTTGTCATATTTTTCATGAAAAATAATATTTTTAGTTTTATTGTAGAAATGATCGTATATGATACATATAGAAAGGAATATTACACTATATTTGGCACACAAAAAACATGATAAATAGTATACATATACACATATGTAGGCGTGAAAAGTTTGAAATAAAAAAATTAAGTATACGTACAAAGCAATATTTCTGTTAAGAATTAAATTATTTTCTGACATTTTGAAAAAATATGCCATAAAAAGCTTACAAAAATAGCGGTGCTTAAAAACTAAGACTTGAATCTTTTTGAAGACGGTAAGTTTACTTCCTCCTCTTCCTCGTCGGTATTGTCTTCTTCATTCCTCGTTAGCCACCAGCATAGATCTGCTAGCATTGGTAGTAGTTTTTTCCGCTATACCGTGTCTCCATTGTTAAAGCGACCTGGTGAAAACGTTCCCCTTGTTCATCCGATTCCGTTGCGATTTGGTGTTCAAACCAATCTATATGGTGATGGAGAAAATGTACCTTCAAACTCATATGTACACCGAGCTTCTCAAATATATTCATGAGATGATCTACTTTTTCTCTGATTTTTGTGGCACGATGTTTACCGAGAACATTAGCTGTTACGCCTTTTATGGCATTCCAGGCATTTAGCTCATTTTCATTTAAAGATTTATCAAACTTACTATTTTTTATCAATTTTCTTATGTCTGGACCATTAAACCTACCAGTAAAACGATATAGCAATTACATAAATCTTAAAAAATCTTATTTTATTTGTAAATATAAAATACTAAATAAATATAAAATGTAAATAAATATAGTGTTCAAATTGTATGCTATTGGAACGCTAGGTTTAATGTTGTTGTAGTACAGCAAAACTGTTTTCATACTAGTTTTGGATTAATCAAAAAATAACCTCCGCTCGTGGGGAATATAAGTCAAACCCATTTCTGCAACAAGTTTTTCAAGATCGTTACAGTAAACGAAGGTGTTTTCTTCATTGGCAGAGAAAAATGGCTGAAATTTTGCTTGGCGATGACGGTAACCAGTAACTTTAACATCAGGTATCAGTAAATTATTTTGTTTTAACTTATGTGCTATATACTCTGCATCACGTTTTGATAAATTGACATGTTTTACCATGTCATCCATCCAATTTTGAGATATTGGTATCATATTTTTGGAAGCTTCAGATATCTCATAATCAGGATCCTGCAACTGGTTTTGCAAGTTCGCAGTCCATATAGAAATCGTAGTAGGGCTTGGTGGCCGTGGTACAGGAATAGCATCTGAATGCGATAATGGCAGGCTTACATAATCTGTTCCAATATATTTCATTTACATCATTCAAACACACATAACAACTCGCTTCACTATGCTCACCTGAATGCACAACCATTCTGAATGAGTGCATAGATTTAACACATTAAATAATATAAACTTACCTGGATCAGTCCAAATCATCGGAACACCAAACTTCAGCGATTTTTTTATTCCTTTAGCCCAGAGACGTAAGTTGTCGTAGTAGGTTCTACATATATCTTTGGGAGCCCAATTTACGTCTTGAACAACTGGCATCCCAAAATAATGTGCATACCACTCTTTCGCACTAACACTTATACCAATCAGATTGGTTGCTGTGCTGAATTTACCGCAAACATAGCAATAAAGCGCTAACTTTCGCAAATATTTATTCATTTTAAATTTATTTTATAAGACGCTTTACGCTACCAAAATCTTCAGAATTTATTTTGCTGTGGTATTGCAAGAGAGCTGACACGAAACTCACAGAAATTGCGATTGGTAAAAAAAACTACATATATTAATACAATATTTCCATGAAAAACTATCAAAAATAACACAAATTGTATGACAGCGCCACCTATCGTAAGATTTAGGTAAAAGTTAATGTCACAAATGAGTTCCTCGATCCAAAAAAAAGCGATATACAAAAAACCCATCTAAAATGTAGCAATTATTCAAGTTTTAATCAACTATTCTCATACACAGGGTTGACAACTTTAAATAAAAATAAAAATTAAACCAGACCTATAGGCCAAAAGCCCAGTATAAGGTTTTTATATGTGTATAAGTTTCATCTCCAATTGGCTTCATCAATTACGTGGAATCTTGTTGCACAGTGTAACGAATTTTTATTTTTTTCTTCATCTATTTACCAAAATTTACAATTTGGAGTTTAAATGGTAACTTTGAGGATTTTTAGCTTATTTTTTATTACAAATATTTATTACGTTTTAATGAAAATTAAGATAAATATATATTCTAAAATAAAACTTATTTAAAAAATATAGTTTATTTATAAATTATTTTATTTATGTTTAAATACAAAACATATAAATTTTTTTTTTTTTAATTTCGTTTTTATGGACAATATTTTCATATTATATGAATTAACTTTCATTTTCAATATCTCCTGCTTAAATATATCTTTAAAAGTTTATTGTTATTAATAAGTAAATTTTATTTTCTAAAGAAAATTGATTTCAAAGAAATATTATTTATTTCTTTTTCTTTTAAATAGTGAATTTATATATTTGTTAAAATATGTAAAATTTGTGTAATTATTTGAATTAAAATTAAAAATTAATCAGCAGTGGTATAATAAAGTGATAGAAGTTGTATTTGTTATTGTAAAGAACTTTAGTTAAGTTTTAATAATTAAATTGTTAAGGAGAGCAATATAAAAGCATTAGCGTACATTATTTTCCACCTGTTGAAAAACGGAATACAAGTAATAATTTACTTAGGTTTGTTGAAATATTTTTCAAACATTTACATACATATTTCATATACATAAAAATTTTTAAATTAAAAATTTTTTAAATTAAAAATTAAAAAATGTATATTTTAAATTGAACTATTTATAACAACTTCCCCCCTTCTTAGAATCATTACCAGAATATGCTCTTCGAGTTTAATTTGATGTAAAATCATATTTTTTTAATGGTTTAACAATGAAACACTGAATACATTTCCTGATATCAAAACTTGTAAAAAAAATTAAAAATTATTAAATTCTAACGCATATTGTTTCGCACTTCTTTGAATAGGAAACAAACGATAACACATACAAATTTTCTTGCTTATGTAGGCGGTTTAAAATAATTAAATTTTTTACAGACATGATATATTCGATGACACAGTGTTTTTCGCTGGGTTTATGTTGAAAATTTTTCTACATTTTTTCCATTTGTATTTTTATATAAATCCGTACCAGTTTTTCGTTAAAATTTCATAAGAAATGCAATTTATGTGCATATATTTATTAAAAAACAATGATTGTGATGATTGTATTATTGGAAAAATTATAAATTCTAGGATCCAGTTATGTTTTTACTTTACCACAGATATATATACTTTGCTTAAATAAAATAAAATTGTTGATAATGGTAATGTGCAATGGAAATCAACTTCAACCAATGAGAAAAATAAAGATAAAGAAATATCACAAATAATATATTTAAAACAAAATATAAAATGTTATTATGATTTGAAAAATTTACTAGGGATTACAAATATAGAAATATATATGTGTTAGATAATCTACTTCGGTAAGTTACAATTAATTCATTATGTACTGTCATAAATATTTATTCAACTACGTTCGCAGAGAGATGTTTAACTTTGGTTAAAATAATGACATTGAGGTTGAAAACCGAACATTATTGCTTTATATTAATTGATTTTATTTTCCTTTGTTCTATTTGAATTTGTTTAATTTTTTATTTTTATTGTATTTAAATTTAAGTATTTATTTTATTTTTATTAATTTTTAGAATTTAATTATATCATTATATTTTTTTAATATAAAAATTATATCATTGCCTAAAATTCTTTTCCTAATGAATTTCTATTTTTTCTTGCAGGTAAGTGGCTCCCAATTTGGTTCGAATCCCCAGGCAATCGTATATGTGTTGATAATAAATTTTCATCTTATTTTCAATACAAATTTATGTACCAGTCCAGAATTGATATATTTATTGTATGTATGTATACTTATTATTATTATTATTTATAGCATCAATAACCATTTGTTTCAATATTCAAATAATTTTTGTGTCTTTTTGTAGCCACAAAAACATATCATATTCAGAATATATCAGAATATAAATGACCACTATCTCTCATAAAAAAATTAAAAAAATTAAAACAAATCTACACACAGTCCTTATATGTGTAAAGTGAAAAAAAAAGATGTTAAAAGAAATTAATGAAAATGGTTCTATTTACACAAACACGTTAACAATGTCACCACTGACCGATGCGGCTGTATCCTGAGCAACCGTCCGCTTTGTAGTGCGTCGGATTGTCACATCACTCCCAAAAAGGGTCAAATTTAAGCTATAATCTGTCCTTAGTTTTTTTCCATTCTTTTGTTTGTTTGTTTTCACAAAGCGTTGACAGCTATTATATTATATTGGCTCGATTTGACGGTTTATGATCAAATTGCTTAAGCGACAGATTTAAATAATTATTTTTTATTTATTTATTTATTAAAAATTTATACAATAATAAATTATAGCATAAATTATTAAAGCGACACTAGCTACGAGGCTTTCGGTCGTCTTTTACATACAAAAGAGGTGTACTTAAAAGAGGTTAAAGTAAGTTTAGGAAATACGGAAGATAACTACTTATGTTATATACTTAGTTCACTAGATAAAATTAATGATGTTTATGTTGGTATGGTGCTTACGTTAAATCGTGTTAAGAATATTATTGTCTTTTAGAAAATTATATACTAGTAGAATGTTGTCGGAGCTGGGAGAAGATAGGAATGCAGTTAGATTTATGTTGTGCTCGTGCTCGTATTCTTTTGTTGTTGGGCACTGGATGATGAGGTGCTCCACCGTATTTGCGCCGCCGCATAGAGGACAGCACGATGGTGTTTTTCTTGTTAGCAGGTGAGAATGGCTGAATATTGCGTGGCCTAACCTTAAGCGAATGTAAGGCCTTAATATGTTTGAGGTCAAGCCAGTAGGATAACTTGGAGCTAGTTTTTTAGGATTAAGTTTGTGATACAGATGACCTTGCATTTTCCAGTCTTCCAAATCGAGGTGGTATCTTTCTTTCTTCACCGCGTTATAAAGATCTGCTTTCGTAAAGCTTTTGAGCGTTAGTGATGGAGATTTTGCAACCTGTTTAGCAGTGATGTCAGCAAGTTCATTTCCCCTTATGCCAGAGTGACCGGGCAGCCACATAATCTTTATTTTGTTGGGTGTTGAAATAAGAGAGTTTCTGATAGATGATATGATTTTGTTCGTATGTCTTGGCGATTTTATTGCTGTGATGCATGACTGGCTATCGGAACATATCATAAATTTCCCTTTGGTTTTCTTTGCGTAATTGACAGCCAGTTCGATTGCTAAAGCCTCGGCTGTAAAAATTGTGCACGTTGGGTACAGGAGTGACTGTGATATAACATAGCCTTCGTTATTAACGACAGCCAATGAAGTGTAGTCTGATGTCTTAGAGCCATCCGTGTAGAGGAAATTCCAGCTCGATGCGTGATAACGTGCAAATATCTCTAAGAACGTGGCTCGAAATTTTAAGATTGGAGTATTTGTCTTAGAGAGACTGAGCAAGGCATCTTCGAATGATGAGGAGCTGATGAACCAAGGAGGAGCAGTTGCAATGACTCTTTTCTCTCGGAGAAGAGCTATGACATTCTTCTTGGCGAAATCGATTGACTTGAATAGGGCTGATTTTATCTTCGGCATAGTCTTCCTTGAGATTGCGTTTTTGTAAGCGGTGGCGAGCGTTGCATTTGTCGTTTCGAAATGTTTTGCGAGAGTGCGTGATGTGGTATCAGTTACTCTGCTCATTATGCTTGGTAAGCCGGCTTCAGCTAACATCAATTTTATTGGTGAAGTTGGAAATGCGCGAAGGCTGCGCCGCACGGCATCGTGGTAAGGCACTGACACCTTACGTATTAAAGACTTTGCACAGTGTCCGTAGATTGGTAGGGCGTAATCTATTTTTGATAGCAGCAATGCTCTGACAACATTGATAAGTGTAGTAGGATGTATATAACTATGTTTGCTAGATAAATACTTAACAATATTTAATATTGTTGTTAACGAGCTTCTTAAATAATTACAGTGCGATTTAAAGGAATATTTAGAGTCTATGATTAATCCTAACACCATTAGGCATTCCTTAGTTTGAATAACATGGTTATTGATATTAAGGGATACATTGCACGAGTTCCTCTTCCGGCAAATATGTAACAGGTTGGTCTTTTCGAGCGACAGTTGGACGCCTGAATTTTCCGACCATGTTGTGAGGTCGTTGAGAACGTTGGTGAAGGTATCCTTCACCAGCTGGGTGTTGTTGTGTTTGGAGTATATGACTACATCGTCGGCATATATTTGATGCTCAATGTAATTAAATTTGGAAAGAAGGTGGCTTATTTCATCAAATGCTATGATGAATAGCAAAGCTGATAGGGGTGACCCTTGAGGGGTGCCATTTGATAATTTGTATCCAGGCGAATTCGAGCCATTAACAGAAACTGTGAGCTTTCTGAAGGTGAGAAAAGATCTTACGAAGTTGATGATTTTAGGACCAACTTTCCACCGTTGGAGCTGGTTTAGAATTACATGAATTCCTATGTGGTCGAAGGCTTTTTTAAAGTCTAATGAAAGCAGGGTTACGTGGTTTTTACAGGACAAGGCATTGGATATATAATTGTCAAGACATAATAGAGCATCAATTGTACCGTGCCCCTTTTTGTAGGCTACCTGGCGAGAGCTAATAAGGTTGTTTCTTTCAGCGTACCATGTAAGTCGATTGCTTATGATCTTTTCTAAGAGTTTCCCAAGGCAGCTTAAAAGGGAGATGGGACGATAACTGTTAACATCGGTGGAGGACTTTCCCGGCTTGAGGATTGGGATTATTTTGGAGGTTTTCCAAAACTGAGGGTAGATACCAGTATCGAATATGCTATTGTAGAGCTTTAATAGTCGCTCCTTGACTGAAGTTGGGAGGTTCTTAATTAATGGGTAGGAGATTTTATCTAGTCCAGGCGTTTTGCCTTTTACTGAAGAAAGGGCGAGCTCAAATTCTGAGAAAGATAACGAGGATTCTATTAATTTTGCCGACGAGGAGAGATTATATGTTATGTCAGTGGGATTACTTATGGCGAGCTGCTTGCTATTTCGAAATTGGGGGCTGAAATTTTCATCGGCACTTGTGTTAGAAAAGTGGCTCGCGAAATGGTTTGAAATTTGATCGGACGTTATTAATGAACCGCTTGAAGTATTTAATTTGGGAATAGATGTGTTTTTAGGTTTACCAGACAGGATGTTGATATCGTGCCAGATTTTTTTGGGAGAGGACGAGGGGTTTATTTTTGCGGTAAAATTTTGGAGGCATTGACGCTTAGCTTGTTTAGCTTTACGTCGGAAAAGGGCATTCGATTTTTTGTAAGCAGTCAAGTTGTCGCTTGTTTGGCAACGTTTATACACTTTCCAAGCGAATTGCTTATTAGATCTAAGTGTATCTAGGGTGGAGTTCCACCACGGGGAATTTTTAGCGTGCATCTTAGTGCTAGTACGTGGAATAGACATATTTGCGGCGGACCGGATTATTTTTTGGATGAGTGCCGCTTCTCTGTTAATATTTTCAGAGACCGGGTTCAAGTTGTTAGAGTTTCGGCATAAGTCCGAAAACTTATTCCAATCAGCTTGATCGGTTTTAAAAAGGCAGCTTCGCTTGGGTCTACTGTGAGATTGTACTGAGTTTATTTGGCATATTATTGGATAATGGTCACTCCCATGTAAATCTTTTAAGATGCTCCAAGTACAATGAGGTACAATAGACGCGGAACATACGGTAAGGTCTAAGTGGGAAAATGTTCAATGGGTAGAAAAATGGGTAGCGCTGCCATCATTAAGGCATACGAGATCTGAAACTAAAAGTGCATCTTCGACATATGTACCTCTGTGGTTCGACGACGGAGAGCCCCAAATAGGGCTCCAGGCGTTAAAGTCACCCGCGAGGAGGACTGGGGTTGAGACCTGATGAAGCAAATATAATATATCAGAAGTTGAAAAGCTTTGCGACGGAGGAATATATGCGCATATTATATTTAACTTGAAATTTAAATCAACTTCGATACCTACTGCAGATAAAGAGGAGTCAATGGCAATTTTTTTAAAAGGTAACCCTTTCTTTACCAATATAGCAATTCCTTGTTTGCTTGATGCTACGGTTGGTAAGTTATGAAAAATGCTGTTGTACTGATGGGAGTGGAAAGCGTTTATGTTGTATGCTAAATGGGTTTCATTAAGAAGAATAATTGACGGGGAATAGGTTTGAACCAAGAGCTGAAGCTCATGGTAGTTGTTGTAAAAACCATTCATGTTCCATTGTAAAATTGAGGACATGATGTGATTTGATTAAATTAGAAACAGGTAAGGGTTAATTGATTGTTTTGTTTTGTTTTATTTGTTTTGCTTTTAAGTTAGGTTATTTGCTTTATATGTCATCAGAATGTGTACCTGAGTATACATCTGCTGACATTAATGTGTCATCCATGTGACGAAGAGAAATAGTATCAGAATCTGAGATTATATGGTTTGTGATGTTGTTCGGGAGATCCAATGAGAGATCTGAGTCCGAGTTTGAGTATGTTTTATAGTTTGAGTTGTTGATTGAGTTAAAGTGAGGTTGTTGTAGTTGAGTGTGAGTATATAAGATTTGTTCAGTTAAGTTAGAGAAGTTAGGCTCGTTGAGAGCCGAAAAGGGTGTATGTGTGGTTGGCGCGGAGACTGGAGTAGTGTGTGTGCTGTTTTTAGTTTGAGCGTTAATTTCATGTGTTTCTTTTAGTTTGGGAGCGCAATTAGATAATTGCGAAGTTGAGGGACTGTCATTTAAAGACGAGTTTATTTGTTGGTTATCTTTTGTAGTTTTCTTGCTTGCAGGGCGCGATACCGTGGAAGAGAAGGAAGGGCGATTTTCTGGCAGAGGTGTTTTTGTATTGTAAATTTTAATCGCTTCTTTCATGGTGCATTTTTTTGTTGTTTTTATTGTTAGAATTTCTTTGGCTTGTAAGTATTTTGGACACTTATTAGAAGAGGCCGGGTGGTCTGCATAGCAGTTGGCGCAGAAGATGCGTGAGCAGGTGTCGGGGTCATGGGGAGGGAAGTTGCAGTTAGTACAAGCTGCTACTCCTCTGCAGTGTTTGATGGTTCACCTTGCGCCAGGCTATGTTGAGTTGGTCAGGAAGGTTGTGGGAGTCAAATGTCAACAACACAACTCCAGTAGGTTTTAGTTCTTGTTTTTCGTCTTTCCTTTGGAATTTATAAGCAGCGACTATGCCCTGCGAGCTTAGCTCGCTAATGATTTCAGATTCGGGGACGTTGTTTAAGAAGGGAGCGAATACAGTGCCTTTGCTGTAGTTCAGGGTCCCGTGGTATTTGGCTTCTACTCTACAAATTCCAGGAAGTTGCTTCGTGGCAATGAAGCGTTCAGCTATGGTTTTATTCTTGACAAGGAGCAGTATTGTTCCATCTCGGAGTTCACTAACTGATATAATTTCATTGCTTATTGCGCATATGGCTTTATGAACTGCAAAGCAGGAGAATTGTGAAATTGTTTTATTTACCTCAGTTGATACTATTGTAATATATTTGGGGTCACTTATAATTCTCTTAGTTGTTTTTAACTTCGGAAAGTCAAAGAAGTCGGAAATGTCTAGTTTTTGTTTTTGTTTGTTTTTGTTCTTTTTAACTCCGGAACTACCGGCAAGCGGGGCAAACCGATTGGTTCCTGGAGTGTATTGGGGGGGCGGCCCAGGGGCCATTGTTGCACTTTAATAAGCGATAAGAAATTAATTAAGTTGTTTCTTTTTGAATTGAAAAAAGTATACTTAATTTATTTGATTTAACACTTGTGACAAAGCACGTGGGTTACACCTCAAATGGCAAGAGAACACAGAGAGACCGATCGATAGATAACCGTTCGAGTTGAGTGACAGTCGAAGACTGAGATTTAAATAAAAAATTGGATTAGTTTTTATTGCTCGAAATGTTTCTTCTGTAACAGCACTTGAGTTTTCACATTATCATTTTCAATAAAGACGACGATTAATCACAGATCGCGATTAGAGGAGATGGATTCCCTTGTGATTCGATAAATTGAAAAGAATGAAAATTTTGGTAAAATTTGTTTGAACTTATTTTTAAATAATTAAGCACTCTATAAACTTAGAAGAGTAATTTTTATGCAAACAATTTAATGATAATTTAAATGAAAGAGTCTAGTCAAGCTCATAGCAAAAATTATTAGTCGAAGGGATAACACATACGAGGCATGTTCAAAGGAAAATATAAATTTTGATTTTATCTATATTTTATTTTTGTTATAATCAGACACATATTTTCATCATCCACATTAGGAGCCAATTTCGATCAGTAGTATATTTTTAACAACGGAAGAGGTTAGTCACGTTTATTTGTGCTCCTCAATTTTTAAAGTTTGAAAAAATTGATCAAAGAATATGCATTAAGTTTTGCGTTAAAAATGGAATAAATTACTCTAAGGCACTTAAAATGTTGACAGTGGCATTAGGTTTGTCTCAAAAAAGTGTCTATAAGTGGAACAAGTGCTTTACAGAAGGCCGAGAAGGTGTTGATGACGATGAGAGCCCTGGAGGTGCAATCACATCAACAAGCGAAGAAAACACCGAAACAGTGAAAAAAAAAAATTTCTTGAAAATCTTCGAATCACTATTAGGAAAATTGCAAAGAATGTTGGCATATAATATAATCGGCTCATGCCATTAAATTTTCTCAAATGTTTTTGGCATGAAACTTGTGGCAGCGAAGCTTGTTCCGAAACTGCCAAAGCAATGTCGCATTAGTATGGCTCAGGAATGAATGACGTCAACAACGATTCAGGTTTGCTCAAACGGATCATAACTGGTGACGAAACGTTGGTATATGATTATGACGTCAAAACCAATTCCCAGTCATCCCAATGGAAGCTGCCAGATGAGTCAAGGCCAAAAAAGAGACGCCAAGTTCGATCAAATGTGAAGGTTTTGCTAAATTTTTTCCGTGATTTCAATGGTGTGGTGCATCATAAGTTCTTTCCATAAGGTCGTACACTTAAAGAATACTACAGGGAAGTTATGCAACGTTTGCGTGAAGCAACATGGCTCAAACGATCGAAATTGTGGAAAAACATATCGTGAATTCTGCAACACTGTAATGCACCAGCTCACACATCAATAATTTCTGGGAGTTTTTGGGCTAACTAACTAAAGAAACCAATGAAAGGAAAGCATTTTGCTATAATTGATGAGATCAAGTCAGAATCGAAGAAAGAGCTGATGGCCATGATGAAAAAGAGATTTCAGACCTGCTGTGACGATTGGAAAAAGCGTTGGAACAAGTGTATCATATCCGAGGGGAATTACTTTGAAAGGGATAAAATAGATATTGATGAATAATAAGAAATTTTAAAAAAAAATTCAACATTCACCCTTTCCTTTGAACACATCTCGAATTAGAAATTTCGTTAGTTTCATAAAAATATAAAAAATATTTGTAACCATACCGGCATCATATATAAGTTTCTTTGAAGGCTTACAAACGAAGTAAATTTAGTAGGATTGCCTCTTGTTAAGCATTTTCTATATATTTTAATTTAACAATTTACACAATTGAAAACAAATTGAAATTTAAAAAAAAATATTATGCAGCAATAATTTGGAAAAATTAATGGAATAAAAATAAAATTTCAATTAAGGTTTTTTCGTAGAAGAAATTTTCCAGTAAATATTCATACAAATGGTGAAGAAGTTTTTTGAATATTGAAAAAAAAAAAACTTAGTAAAAGAGGAGTTTTTGCCGTCATAATTTTTGAACATCATTTAAAAAAATAGAATATAAATTTTTTTCTGACGATGTCAAAGCTACGGAGTGTATTTTTGACATAAAATAAAGGCTCAGTAAGAAATTGAAAAATGCCATTAAAAGCAAATTTTTGTAGCTGTTATTTTTAGTGTATATTTTTTAATCAAAAATTTATAAAACACTTTGACAACCATCATTTATAAATTTATCTTAAACAAATATCGTAATATATGGTTAATCTTATTAAATATTTATCTTACGCAAAGGAATAAACTCTTCGAAATTACGAATAATGAAGGAAGATCTGTCAATTTTTATGGCAACTTCAAAACCACACGCTGGCCCATATAACATGAGCAGCTGCAAATAAGCAACCAACCCATAATGTATATTTTTATGTTTATCTACCGTCTAATCTATATCTCAAGTGCACTAAGCTTGCTATGTGAGATATTTTAGATTAAACATACGTAAAAGTTAAATGACGTAAAATATGTCTTGTGAACTTCATTGTTTTATGTACGTTTGAAGAAAAGTTCTGCACGATTTTCCATTCATTTACACTTACACAACAGGTGAACGGTTGCCAATATTGGTTCCCTTCATATAAACCTAACATTATATAACTCATTGAATTCACATAACAAAATAAATAAAATGTATGTGCAAATGGTTTCTGCTCCCTGTTGTAAATAGCTTATAAATCAAAGGTATGGCGCTGAAGAGAATATATGTACATTTATAATATTTACCCTTTTTGCATTACAAAGGACAATTTAACAATGTCACACTTATGTAACATATTTCTTCCTGCCCCATTTCGAAGAGTTGACTACTTACTGCCTTCCTTTATAAGTACAATAATGTTATGCATATAAATGTTTATGTATAGAATCAACGGTTCCTGTGTATATACATTTTTCACATTTTGTTGCCACTCAATTGAAAATATGTGCATTATTTAAAAAAAAGGAATTTGTAATACAAAAAACACATTTCTTAACTTTTAAAATTTTTATTGAAATTTTTTAATCCTTTATCATTTTGGTTTATGGTCTCTACATCCCAAATAAATGTCTGTTTGTCTCTACTTTGTGGTTATGCTATTCTAACAACTTTTATGAATTTGGTTACGGGTTTTCTTTCGTTAAAACTTTATTTGGATATGCATCATGCGCAAAAAACTATTGTTGCATTCGGCTCATCTTGAAACACTTATACAGTCCACTGCTTTTTATTTTCGGGCTCTCACGCCTAAATTCACGATTCTTCCACTGTCAAAATGTCGTATTTCGAAGCACTCTATTGTATTTTTTTTAACATTGTGGGATCCAATGTGAACAATTTAACTACAATCATATGCTCATGCCATATATAATATATGCTGGTCTCACTAATACCTAGAAATATCTCAATCTCACGATAGATTACATGACAATATTATCAGTTTTGGACAGCAGCAATAGTTTCCGGAACAACATCGACGACCTTCACGAAATTCGTGATAGACATTGGTCCTTGACGTAGCCTCATCGCCAAAAATTAAATTAAATTAAATTCATCAATGCACTAATATCAAAAATGTCAGTTGCCACATTGCAAAACCAACGCTAGATCCCGACTAATATAAGGCAAGCTTCTTATCACTTTATTGAAATTCTATGCTCCTAAAAGTAAATATTCGCTTAAGTTTGGCTTACAATATTTTTTTATTTTGCGTTTTTGGTTTGTGTTTGAGAAAAATTTTAATTTAACCTGATTGTTTGTCAAATCAGGGCAAACAATTCGAGACAATTTTGAGTGAATAAAAATTCGTATTATTAGCCTTTAGATTTTTCGGTTTATCTTCTTTTGATTGGGTGGTTATTTGTTATGTGAACAGTAAACATAAAAAATGTAATGATTTATTAACCTGCATTTCGTTATGTTTTTCCTTTAATTAATTAATTTATTTTTTTATTTTATTTATTATTTGTTAAATTGAAGAGATTAAAATTATAAAATTATTCCCATAAGTATTTTTGAATATGACTGGGCTTAAAGAAATAGTTCTACCATGATCGTAACATAGTTAAAGATTGAATTTTTGAAACACGTTTGCACGTTATTATGATCTTTTATCTTAGAAGTTACTATTATTCGTGCTTTAGGCACTGAGATAAAGATTTTTTAAATTACTCGACTAAAGATTTATACACATATTTCTGCTTCAAATCTCTTGTGTCCTCAGCAATCTGTCAGCACTTTATCCAGTACAAACACACGTAGAAAAACAAACATATGTGAGGGAAATAAGAGACAAATACTCGAGCGGTCAACACTCAGCCATGCAAATTCTCCGTCCATTGTCGTTGGTTTCGGTTTTCGTAAGGCAGTTAGAATAGATTAGTCTAACACCTCGCATAAGATGACGATTTGACGATGCCGACGCTACAGCGTCTCTGCACTTTGTTCTTTGTACTTTGCATACATTTGCAGCTGGCTTTGTTTTGTAGTAAATTTCTGCGACCACTGCTGTTGTTGCATGCCACCGTCGCCTAATGCTGAATATATTTGCTTTCATCGATGATTTTGTCGTGTTTTATTAATAAAATATAAAAATATAAAACAAATTAATATAAAATAACGAAATATAAAAACTATATAAAATATATAAAATAAAATAAATTTAAATTAAAAATAATAAATATCAATCACAATAAATCTATAAGAAACCAGCGACCTGGCCATTGGCTTTTCATGTTATCAATAATAATCTTACATCAAATCTCAAAAAACAAATTAAATTTTTTTATAAATGACTTTCTCTTTTCCATTTTATTTGTGTTGTTCAATTCAATATTGATTGCCGTATTGGGTTAACGCTGCATAGTTAGAATGGCGTATTCCCTTACCTTTTGTGAGTTATCTAAAATTGACACTAAATTCTATAGGAGCACTTGCACTAACTTAACCGCACTCTTCCGTTATCTCGTGGAAACTCATAGATTTTTATGGTCCAGACCAGAATCACCTCTGAATATGGCGGTATATATTTTAAAATATTTTTATAATTTGTAAACATAAAGTTTACTCATATTACAACACATAAACTCAAAAACTAACTAATTCTCTTTTCAATGGGTAACATGAATATTTGTCAGAATCCTATATATATATTCTAACATTTATTTCTTCAGTTAAAATGTGTGTCGGCATATATGTACGTTACCGCAGTTTTATCTGATTTCGGGGTAGAATAAAAATATTAAATCTTCTGTAAAAGCACTGTCTTTAATAACGTTTGTAGAAATATCAGGAGGGCTGCTCAACACCTTAACATTCACTTCCGCAATACTGCCGTATTAATTTTAATTATATTTTTATTTAATTTTAATTTTTTATATCAATATCACACATCTGCAAATTTCTGCCCCATTTACATAGTAAGAAATCCCCTCATATATCACATAACACACATTATACACAGTAGCTCAAGCAACTTCGTTACTTCTTATATTTTCATTTTACTTCTCAGTTCTTTTTTCTCGTTCCCGATATATTTCGTGCCATGTACAGGCAGCGAAGCCGAGCACAAAACAAATATGATACGATCAGCTAGCCGATTTCTTTGATCCTTACGCTTACGCATTACACAAGCTGCCTACTTTTCCGGAATTTCGGAATGATTTACCGCTTCACATTCTTCGTGCTGCATGGTGGCACGCGCGTTAAGTCCGAGGAATGCTGCAGGCATTCAATGGTGTCTAAGTCCTTAGCAAGGAGGCGTTGCCTCGTTGCTGCTAATACAATTTTAAATGAAAAATAAAACAAAAAGGAAAAAGAAAATCACCGCCAGCACTCAAGCGACGAATTCTCTTATGTTCGTTCCTTGTTTGGCGAAGTGGGCTTTAGTTTTGTTAAGTACACATACACGCAAACACATTAACAGGTATGCATGTATGGATGTGTATACCATTTTTGTGACGAGCACCACTTGAACCACTGTAAACCACCTTTGACCTCGAGTGTCACCCTTTGTAGGCTCAATACCCATTGCATGTGGTACACTCTTTCGGGGCGTTATCAAACTTTGTTCTTGGCTGTGTGTGTGCCTCGTACGATGTTCGATATAAAATGACTGATATTAAAGTTTTTGAAACTGATTACTTGTTTGTTTTCACGGAGCTGGGCAAGGGTAGAATCGCTTTGCACTGTCCCCTGCAGCAGGTGTTGGGAAGTTAACGTTTTCTTTGGGTCATAATGGTTTATTTCAGCTGTTTCTTAGCGTTGAGGTACTTGAACACGATAATTTATTGGTAAAATTTTATTTTGGTAGTATGCCAACATGAAAACTAAGTTCTGTACGTGTGGATGTATGTGACTGTGTGTATTTGAGGAAGGTCAATTTTTTTTAGCAAATACTTTATGTCGAACCAAAAGACGCCTGGCAATATGCTACAGCTCAGTTCGGATACGAAACTTCTTAATTAACTTCTGTTCTCATTTTTTTTTCAATGGAAATATTGATTTTGGTTTCTTATTAATTTGTAAGTAAAAATATTTCCTTTTAAGTTTGCAATGTAAACATATTAAAATTTTATGTTTTAAGAGCAACCGTGTAGTGCCAGCTTCCCTTGGAGCTTTAATCTTATACGAGTACGTGCTGGCTCATCGGTGTGTCTGTTGTTAGAAGAGAAAGTTAATGTTAATGTTGGTTAATGTTAGTCGACGCACTTGACAATATTAAGAAATACATTTTTGAGTGTGGCTAAATTTTTTTAAGCTATATAATTTAGGCTTCTGAAAATATTTTCCTTTATAAACATCAAGTCATCAAAATATTAATAAAATTAAATCAGCAATATGAAATTGAAATAAATATTTACCTCGATCTTTGCTGTCGGTTCCCTCCCTGATACCAGTCATGTAAAAAATCATATGTTGAACAAGTGACTAATAACCTGTGGCCGAACAAAATATAAAATTAATTATTTTCATCACTGTTAGCACTTTAGCTATTTTCTCTTATACGCTTACTATATGCAATGGATTTGCTTTTTACAATAAATTGAAATTTTGATAACTTAATGTTTCGAATTAGTTTAGTTCCAGTTATCCTCATCAAACACACTTTTGCAGTGTGATAACTTTGTACAAAGGGATTTTTATACTATGAGAGTACGTCTGTTTTATATATATTGTATATAGAACTCGTTGTTCTGAATTTTTGATGGATGAACGCACAGCCTTACTTACTGATCGTACAAATCTTAAGTTTGTTGTGGAGTGTATTTTGTATATATCGTATGGTTCGATTTGTTTGAAATTAAGGAAATAACGGGTGTTTTTTATAGATGTATAGAACTTTAAGTTGGCATATTTTTCAAGATGGCGACCGATTTAATAGCTGTCAAGTGATTTATTCTCAGTTTGGTTTGGCAATTCATCATGAATAGACTCACGCCTGAACAACGCTTGCAAAGGGTGCAATTTTATTTCGAAAATAATGGTTCTGTGCGGAAAACGTATCGCGCACTACGTCCATTTTATCGTCGACAAAATCGTCCATCAGAGCAGTTAATTCGATTATCCATGGATCGTTTTTGCACCACGTTTACTCTTATTTATAACTCGCATCCCCAGAGACGCCGTACGGTGCGTACAGAAGAAGCTATTGCTGCTGTAGAATGAGTCCATCCGCCATCGAGCACAGGAATTGGATCTGTGTCCATCCACCTTATGGAAGATTTTGCGGAAGGATCTTGGTTTGCGTGCTTATAAAATCCAACTCGTGCAAGAATCGAAGCCAAACGATCATCAAGTAAGGCGCAGATTCGTCGAATGGGCCCAAAACGAGTTTACCGTTGCTCCCGATTTTCATAAGCGAATTTTGTTTAGCGATGAAGCGCACTTCTGGTTGAATGGCTACGTCAACAAACAAAACTGCCGCATTTGGGGTGAAGGTAATCTTCAAGTGTATGTCGAAACACCGTTACATCCAGAAAAACGGACTGTTTGGTGCGCTTTATGGGCTGGTGGAATCATTGGTCCGTACTTTTTCAAAACCGATGGTGACCAGAACGTTACAGTCAATGGTGGTCGGTATAGAGCCATGATTACTAACTTTTTCATTCCTGAATTTAATAACCATGATGTCCAGGAGATGTGGTTTTAACAAGACGCAACATGTCACACAGTTCATGCCACAATAGATTTATTGAAAGACGCGTTTGGTGACCGCCTAATTTCACGTTTTGGACCTGTGAATTGGCCTCCAAGATCTTGTGATTTAACACCGCTAGACTACTTTCTGTGGGGCTATGTAAAGTCATTGGTCTATGCGAATAAGCCACAAACGCTTGACCATTTGGAAGACAACATTCGCCGTGTTATTGCCGATATACGGCCACAAATGTTGGAAAAAGTCGTCGAAAATTGGACGTCCACGTCAGCCGTGGCGGTCATATGCCAGAAATCATATTTAAAATGTAATGCCACAATATTATCTTTCGGATAAATAAAATTCATGTCAATCGAATAATCCATCGTTGTTTTGTTGCAACTTAAAGTTCTATACCGCTATAAAAAACACCCTTTTTTAGAACAATTTTCATCTTATAGTAAGGAAATCATATATGTGCTATCTATGCTGGCAAATTTATTTTTCTAACTCAGCATTTTCGCCACTAGCTACTTAAGTACCTGAAATTGCATGTACGATAGAACATACTCAAATCATTCAATTGTCATTTTTTTCGAAACAGCAAGTCATTGGCCATTATGTGTATTACTTGAGTTGCACAGGTATTCATGGAATTATTATTTCTTCGTAATGAGTTGCAAAAATAGGTTAGAACGGAATATAAGAAAATATGCAAAGTGATTTCAGTTTGAATTGCATGTAATGTAATATGTAGGATGTATTATAAAATCTTTTTATTGCCTAAGTTCATTGAATACTGCAGATATGAGCAGATGCCCAAAAACTATGATTTTATTATGTGCAGTGGAACGCAAATTAAATTTTGCATGCGCCCGTACATGACACTGTTTTTTTTTCAGAAAAGCAATCAGCTCACACAACTTAAAAAAAATGGTTATGACACGATACATTTTTTTAGGAATTTATAATTATTATTTATTATTTAGGAAATTTACACTCTTTAACACAAAAAATTTTTTGCAACCTGCTTACATATCTACCTTCTGCATATATATATACTTCTTTAACAATCTGGTCTATTGGTTTTTTTTATCTTCAAGTGTACTTAGTAAGGAAAATGAAAAATGAAAAAAGGTAAAATTTTACATATTTTTTTAAATATCAATCAATTGAACAAAAAAAAATATGTATATATATATATATATATATATATATATAAATATAAATATAACATTGGGGCAGTTTTTCCTATAAAATTTGTTTTGAGTTGTAAGTACTTAAAACGAATAAATTTACTTTTTTTGTTAATATCACATTGTATACACAACCTTGTTACGTAGATTTGCTAAAATTAATACCCGAATATGAGCAACATTTTAATAATGTTTTGCACCTGCTTTGTTAACTCATTACCTAAGCGCTGCGAAAAATATTGCCTGAAAAATTAACAATAACAGTTTTATAATAATAGAAATTTTAATTAACAAATTTAATAAACAATTGATACATTGATATAATTTTGAGCTAATTTTTTGTTGTTTTAATTTTCAAATATAGATTTTAAAGAAAAGGAAAAATAAGTCCAAAATTTTTGGCTATTAAGCTACTAAAATAAAAATAATTTTTTTTTTGGGTACGGTATAAGTTGAATTAATTTATAGCCGTTTTTAGTAAATGTAGTAGTGAAAAAGATAGTTATTATTTTTTTCCTTCTGTTAAAATTTTTTAGGTTATGCTGCAACATATTCACTCCAGTATGCTTTTATGTATTTTTTAATAAATAAATGATTATTTTTTATAAGTAATATGCATGTGTCCCTCTAATCTAAAAAAGTGTTATTTACTTCAGCTAGGTTTTATGTAAAATAATGTTCATGTGTATTATATACCCGCCCACAAAGTTTAAGTACTGTTCAAAATTCATCACAATGGAGTTTGATCTCTACCAGGCATTTAGTTATATATCTAAAAAATAACTCATAAAACTTATACATTATTTTTAAATATCACAATTCTTTTTTGCAATGAGAACTTCAAAATATATATAAACTTATAAGCAAAGCACGCACACACACGCTCAAAAACAGTGCTTTATTTCATTAAATAAGAAAACAACAGTTTTAATTGGTGCACTACAAGCAGAAGTCGTCGCCGTTGCATTGCAAAAGGTTTAATACACAAGTGCCACCCTTTGTTTCACATCATAAACCTTATGCATCATTCGTATGCTCTTAAGTGTTGGCTGGTATTTATGATTGCTCTCTTGATGTTTCAGTCGTAGTTGGTGACTAAGTTCTCTGGTGGGCCGTGAAGATGCCTAATACTTCCATAGTGAGATATTAAGTGCCCGAACTACTAATACTTGCACGTAAACAGTTTCCACGTGCAAAGAAAACATGAAATGCTAGTCGGAAAAGGTTAAGTTTGTTGCGTATTCCAATGCGGGGGTTATGAAAATGCGTCATAAGGACGCCATAAAATACATGAATTGTTGGCTTGTATATGAGATGAGTGACAGGAAACGAAAGAAAAATTACACTTGTAGCTCATCAACTGCTCAACGGGTAATCTTCATATTTATTTGAATAAATATTGTTATTTTTTCGAATTCATCGCATCCTCCAACCATTTTTTTACGCCTCTTTTACTTAGATTACTATGAGAATAATTCAAACCCTCCGTCCCCCATGACAAGGCTTACACATGCACTTTTACTAATAGTCTGAAGAAGCATACCTTATTTTGAAAGTTTGTTGTTAGTTTATACTAGGTTTGTTGTACATATATCGTAACAATAAAAAAATTTATACTATTGCATTTTATTACAATTTAGATTTTCGGCTGTCGATACGTGAAATATTTTTAGTTCTGCCCTCGTGTGACAGGTGAAATATTGTCGTCTAGGTTTTTGGCATGCCACAGGCAACCCAATTTCTCAATAACAAAAACAAACTGAAAGACATGTCCCCGCTCATTCTCAGTCACTGGAAGTTAGAGATAACGTAAAGATTGTTAGAAATAGCACCAAAATTGCCTGCTTTGGCAGCATAGGTTCGATGTGATTTGCACATGTTTCCATCTGGTGGTGCATTGTTATTTTCCATTATTGCGTTGACGGGTCGAATTGAAATTTTCTTATTTGGCTATATTTAAAAAAAAAAGAAATATATTTATTGTAGTAGGGTAGCGTAGGGTTTTAGCTTCAATTTTAAATTTCAACAAGTGATGGGCGAGAAAAGACGAAATAATATTTTTCATTTGATGATGTAAACAAAAATTAAGTTTGTATTCAAAGAATTTTTTCACTAATCTATGTTTTTAAAACTTATATATGCTTCAAGCATTTACTACATACTATGTAATAATATAAGTAATTAAAATGCAAATATTTTGCAAATATAGATTGATTGATATGTATGTTTAAATTTAGCTTACCATATATAATCTACGTAGAAAAGACCAAAACTTATATGAAATTAGTTTAATTATTTTCAAATATACTCGACTAATCGGAGTAAATTAAAAAGTCAGCTGCTAGAAAAGGAGCAGTCAGCAAAAAAATCTGAAAAGTCAATTAGAGGCAAATAGAAAGGGCTAAAAAGGGCAAAATAGCTAGTGATATTTATATTTTGTAGGAAGTTTTCTGAATAAATTTTATAAGTTTTCCAACAATGTTATAACTCAAGTGGGTTGCAGCGTTAACCATGCAAAAAATATACAATGTAGCTATATATATATATATATGAAGATGAGGAAGTTATTATGTTCACTTATGTACTATAAGTTAGCTTTTAAGTAACTGTGCATATAATTTCAGTTATTTTATTCTGATTAAATTCCTTAGTGCTGTTGACATGTGCCTTGAGTCAAATGGACCCAGCCAAGTTTTTCAAAAACAGGGATGGTCAAAAACTTTAACCAATAAAATAATTTCATATACTTTCAAATCAATAGCAATTAAAGTGTGTTGTAAAAGATTATTATAAAATAAAGCATAAATTTAGCAGGCAGTAAAACTTTTTTATTGTCATTTATTCGATGCTGAAAATGAAATACATGGAATTTTACACCTCAATTTTGTTATGTGGAAATCTAAAAGCACCAAACTCAATTTATATTAACCGGTGATGCATTTTGAGGTTCGCTTCTTTTTTTAAAGAAAATTGAAATTCAACGGGGAATTTTTATTATCATTCGAAAGAACATTATTTGGCATTTAATTTTTGAAGATTATCTCTTTTCAAAAGTTGGCCGCGGCTACGTCTCAAATGGTCTATCCATTGAGTCCAATTTTCGACGACTCGTTCGAGAATTTCGACTGGTAACTGGCGAATGACATGCGTGGTGTTTTGCTCCAAGGCCTGAATCGAAGCGGGATTTTACGATTGTATTGGAAAAGGCGCCGTCTTGTTAAACTAAATGTCGCAGAGATCACGATCTTCAATTTCAGGCATCAAATAGTCGGTTATCATGTCGCGATAACTGTCGCCTTCGACGGTTACGTTCTCACCGGCATAATTTATGAAGAAATATCGACGAATGATTCCACCAAACCGTTGTTTTTTCTGGATGAAATGGCAGCTCTTGAACCTTAACTCAGGCTACTCCTCATTCCAAATACGGCAATTTTGCTTGTTAACATTCCATTTGAGCTAGAAATGGACCTAATCGCTGAACAAAATTTGGCTCGACAATGTTGGATCTTCAGTTCTTGTACAAGCTGTATTTTGTACGCTTTCAATTTACGATCTCGACGTAAAATGCGCCAAGTCGTTCCGTACGTCAGTAGCAGTTGCTGCGAACGGCGCCGAATCGACTCTCCACGGTCTTCGTGCACACTCTCAGCTACGGCCTTTAAGTTTTCTTCACTGCGTCCTAGACATGGTCTATTTTGTCGAATATTATCCAATAATTAATGCTGGGTCTCTAGAGGGTGATGGTGTTGCGAATATTACGCTCAGTAGGCCAATTATATTGATAATATGTTAAGCAAAGCGCCCGAAACACATTCTCTACAGAACGTGAATTTTCGTAATAAATTTGAATGATTTATAAACGTTGTTCAGACGTAAGTCTTTCCATGATGAAATGCAAAACAATACTGAACAAAAATAATATGACAGCTTAATACGACTGACGCTTGATATGTCAAAAAAGGCTATTTAAAAAATTACCTCTACTTGGATCACCCTTTATTATATTATATATTATATATTACATTATAGTAATTATAAAAACTTCTAATTTTAACTCAATAAAAATTTTATGGAAATAAATAAAGTGAAATAAAATAAAATAATTTAAAATAAAATGAGATACAAAAAACGAAAAAATCAAAAAACTAAAATAAAATTCAAAAAATTAAATATTATTATTATCTACAATCAATAAACGCTTAAGTGAATTTCGGACGAGTCGCTCCTTTAATCTTTGGTGTGTGTGCTGATGTTTTTTGGAGTCACTCTAAGCGGCCAGGCCAAGGTTCGAACCCATAACCGTCTTTAAATAAAATGATAAAGACTTTGAGATTTTCAAATAACTGGAAATGTATTATATCACCAAACGACAAATTTGGTTTCTTTGCTTCCGCATTTCGGCATTTCCGTAAAACGTGTTTGCAGATATAGTCTTTTTTTTCAATTCATAAATTAAAATTATATAATAAAGTTACAACCTTGTAACCAAACACACAAAATTGTGTTCCAGTCTAACGTTCAAGCCTACACTTAAAATAGGCGGCACGCAACAATCTTAAGGCTTTTCGTTGTGTAGTAATCAATTATATACATATATACTTATAGATGTTATGTCGTACACAGATACGGTATTGTAATATATTTAAGATATGATGTTTCTATTGATATTGTTTTCAAGGCATCGGGTAATGTAATAGTAAGCGTATATGGGTATATATAAACAAGCATATATATACATATTTATACTCGAAAGTGTATACAGTTATTTCCGTATTTTTTTACTTTCAAATTGTGGAATTTTGAAGAGATTTCATTAAGTATGTTTTTTGTTGAAATGAAATTAAATTTAAGCTGAATTATGTCTTCTCCAAAACAAGACTGTCTTATGATAAATAAAATATTTAAAAAAACTTCTGTATATTTCAAATATGTTGAAAGAGATTATGGCGTACACACATTAGCAATGTTTTCTTGTCGAATTTAGGTAGCATATTTCCACTCTTGCTATTTTTGCACTCAATCCAGATTATTTTTTATTTTTTTAAGCTAAAAGTAATTTAATTTTATAACATTTTTATAGACATTTGTTATTAATGAAGAAATAAAACGCATATAATTTAATATTATGGCTAAGAGATTAGTTTTATTATAAATATATGGGTTTGTCATTTGGTTTTAAAAATGAGAACCGTGAGGCACACTTTTTGACCATTCTGTAACTCAGTGTTTATTTCTGTAATTCAGGTTATTATGAAAAGACAAGCCAAACTGATGTAAATCCAATAACTGCTATCAAAAAAACCAACATGAAAAAGTCATTATCTTATAAACTATATATATTTATGTATAGTCCAGTGTTTGACATGGCAACTCGAATACGCTGATCTATCAATGAGTCATGTAATATTCTTTGACCCTTTATGTCGAAAATCTGTTCATTGTATCAGTATATTTGGAAAATATCTAAATATTTTTTTAAATATGTCAATCAAAATATTTTAGTAAACCTTTTGAAGCGAAGAATTCAGCTCAAATTTAAGTTACTTATAATAAGGAACTGTTTTGAAAAGTCTTTTAATATAATTCCATGTTTATGTGCTGAATAAGTAGAAAAATATTTTAAATACATAATTCTAAGCATTAAAAAATTAAGAAAAAAATAAATGCTTTATGTCCTAAAATTTTCTTTTTAATAAAATAGAAACTATTATGTAAAATTTATATAAAATTATTTTTTTTAGCAATATGAAACTATGACATTCAGCATCAAAAAAATTCAATAAAGTGATATAAATTTATATTTGAATACTTTCCCACAAATTTCCAAATTTGTATGATTATGTTACATACATATGTATACATGTGTGCCTATGTGCCCATTACTCGTATGTCCACATAAATTTTGTGACCAGCTGATGCCTAATTATTTGATCGTGTCGCATCTTCATTAACGCATATATAATTTATTTTAATTAATATTATTGAAAAACTGGAAATAAATTGTTTCATAGAAAGGAAAAATATGCTAATATATTCGTATCTATTAATATTTGTGGGCCTGCGATAAGGACATAAATATCTAATCAAATTGGTTAATGTATCTCATTCATACATATATACATATGTATGTTTGTTATAAAAGGTCCTTTGGTTGAAAATATGTGCGTAATTAAAAATTTATTACACATCAATACGTACACGTTTAAGTTATTATGTTTGAATTATATGCTAAATTTTTGGTATATATGAAACTACACACTTCTATTTATACAGGATTATCAATTTTGCGGTTTCTAAAATAAACGTAAATAAAATGCATTTAAAATAATATTTTTCATGAAATTCCGTTTTACTTATAAAGTTTGAACATTGGCATTATATTGTTAAAATGACCGCTACGTGAATTTTTGCAAACTTCGATTCATCTGAGGTAATTTTAAATCACTTTTGGTGCAATTGGGCTGTATCTCAGTCATAACTCGGCGAATATTGGTTTTTAAATTTTTGAAGAGTTAAAGGTGTATACTTATAAACACAGCCTTTGGCGTAGCCTCACAAAAGAAGTCCAATAACGTCAAATCACACAATCTCAGTGGTAAATTCACATCGCCAAGACGAAGGGTTACGCGGCAATAAGCCATATTCACCATGTTGTTGGGACCACAAAGGTAAAAAAGAGTATGTTATTATACGAATATCCGAATTTACAATAACAGCCTCGCCATTATCGTTTTTCAAGAAGTAACGTCAAATCATTTCTCCTGACCAAAGAACGCACCAGACAATATTTTTTGTTTTAAGGTGCAATGGCCCTTAAATTTTTATAGGATTCTTCGAGCCCCAAATGCGACAATTTTGCTTAGTTTAGTATGCACCGAATGAGTTGTTGGAGCTGGACTTTATATGGATGTAGGTGGACAAATGGCCACGTTTGAATCACTATCTTTGTAGTGGTTTCAACAATATTATTGCCTTGTGCAGTTGTTAAGCGATCTATTTTTAATAGACACATTCCGGTCTTCGTCTATACCTGCACCTGCAGTGGCAATATTCGAGGTGAAACGAGCAAAAGGATGATGCTCAGGCCTTACAGTATATATTACCGATCCAGTCTCTTCAAATTTTCCCAATTGTTTGAGTAGTTGGACAATTATGTGTACCACAATCTCTTCTGAAAACAAGAAGTGTTTAAATTACCATTTTTTTATTGGGTTTCAACAATTTTAACACGTTTTGCTGTTATTAATTGATCCATTTTCATGAATGTCTGACTTTTAAACAAACAAACAAAAAACATTTTTAATTTGACAGTTAAGTTCGAAAGATTTCAAAATATAGCCCTGCACTTTCGAAACCACCAAATGGATATATAGGATTATCCATACATAAGTTCATACATACATTATATCATACATATATATTCACATTAATTGGCTTACGTAATGGTTAATTGCAATTTCGAATAATGTTCTAATAATAATAGCTTTTATTTTTCAGTTTATTCCATTAATTAGTTAAATTTTAAATTGCTTTTATATACATTTTTATTAAAGCTATCAAAATAATTGGCAATTCGTAAAGCAATAATAAACAAACTTAAAATGCAATATTATCCAACGTGTTTAATTTAAATATTAAAAGAAGTTGAAGGGAAAAATATACTTTATTTATTTTATAAAAATTATTTAACCATCTGTATTAAATTTGGCAATAAAAAGAACGTAAAATGTCCATTATACTGAATATATTTCTATATACATAAGTTTTCTTTTATATTCCATACAATTTACTTATATGTAGTTTTTTCCAAAGAACACCTTTATTCTCCCCAAACCTGGTTTAATCAATATTTACTTACAAATAATATATAAATAAAGACTCTGTAAACATTTTAAAATTAAAATTCGATTTTGTTAGGTATTCTATCGAATTCGGAAAGCAAGCTAATAATACCTTACAGTCGGCTGCCGATTTAAATTCACTTAGAGCATGCCCTTAAGCTATCAATGCTTAATTTAGGCAAACGTCTACCTATGTAGCAAATTTGAAAAAATCGAACAAAAAATACATTATTTTCGAATAAGTTGGTCCTTTATCCACTTCCCGGAAAAGGGAATTGGTACAAATCGTTGAAATCGGTTAAACCCTTTAAAGTTATTGTTTAGGCCAGCAGCCTAAATATATTCATATATGTCGACCACCCTAAAGGTTGACATAAGTATGCTATCGAGCTGTTAACTTTCGTCAAGAAAACAGTTCAATAGCCAACAGTAAAGAAATTTAAAATCGGGTTTTTCATTCTATTTCAATTCTTGACCTAGGAAGACGTTTCAGCCGCCAAGTGACCAGCATCTCAGGTAACATTTAACCATATATTTTATTATAACTTCACATTACAAATAAATAAGAATTAATACCAATTCACTTGTCTTCTTTTCTTTAACTTTTTTACTCATCTTCGGTGCGAACGTACAACATTTGCCACTTTCGCTCCCTGGATGAGCCAGTTATAAACTTAGTAACTAAGGTCACTCTCTTGGATTCCTCATTACTCATACGCCCTGTGGAACATAATATATAAAGGGGTTTCCAATAATATTGATATGATTTCTTTTAGAAAAAAATCTTTAATTGTTAAGGAAATTCAAATGTTTTTTTATTTAATGTGAAGTACAATCGATACAATCAAGTTCTGAATATAACATCATTCAAATGGCCTCCACGACTCCTTTTGCAGGAACAAATTCGATCAATCAAATTTTTGAGCACTTTTTCCACTAAATCAAGTCGTAGGTCATGAATAATACGTTCAATATTGACTTCTGAAGCATGAAAAGAGTCTAGTTTATTGCTAAAGACCAATGACTTCAAATACCCTGCAAGAAGTAGTAAAATGGGGTTAAATCACATCTCCTTGGTGGCCATTGGATGTCACAATTTCTTGAAATAATCGAATCTCGAAACATTTCTCGTAATAATTCGGTTGTTGCATGTACTGAGTGACACGTAGCCCCATCTTATTGGAACCAGATTTTGTTAGGATCAACTTCTTCCAGTTGCGGCCATAAAAATTTGGTTATCATCGATCTACACCGTTCCCCATTGACAGTAATGGTGCTACCATTTTCATTTCGAAAGAAGTACGGACCGAGTATTCCACCAGACCAAAAACCACACCAAACTGTCAATTTAGGTGAATGTAATGGGTATTTATGAATAATTTGTGGATTTTCTTCGCACCAGAATCGACAGTTTTTTTTATTTACCGCACCACTCAGATGAAAATTAGCCTCACTGGAGAAGATGATTTTCTTCAAAAAATTGTTATCGTTTGTTCCCAGGCAAAATCAGCAAATTTGTTCTTACGTATATCTTGCCATAATGAAATTGTAAACATTACTGAACATAATAAAGAATGACAGATCATGATATATTAAAAATAGCCAAAACGGCACTTAGAAATCATATCATCCACATATATGTAAACGTTCTTGTTGAACAGTGAATACGCGACTCTACTGTTGCTATATATAGGTAAGTACGGTATTGTAAAAAAATATGAAAATGGAAATGACAGTATAACATTCAGTGATTGCAATTACATACGGCAAAAGAATAACCACGACAGGTACTCCGTGAAGTACTCGGGTATTATGCAGAGGTGGATTATATGGTCCAGCCCTAGAACATCGGAATGTTAATTGGACAATATTTTTTTACAGATTGTGGTTGGTTTTGGATTACTCTATTGCCTGCATATGTTTAACGGGTGCATGAGTACTCGCCTTGTTTGCAGGGTTTGAATAAATGTATTCATGTACGTATTTGTCTATATATCTTTATATTTGTTTGTTTGTACTTCCTATTTCGTGCTCGAAACACATTTACTACTTCATTCCTTATGTTTTCTCACCTATTCATGCAGTAATACATATACACTTAGAAATATTTTTTCTATAGGTAAGTTTGTAAAGTGCTGAAACAAAGTTTTTCCGCTGTTTGCTATCATTTTTAGGTCAAACTCCGTCATACTGTTTTTGTTTTTAGTTTATCACATTTCACAGACATCTTCTTACCTCAAATATTCTCAATCAAGGCGAAAATGGAAGAGAAAAATCAAATTATACGCTTAGCGCTTCATTCCCCGGAGCGTTTGTATGACACATATGCACAAGCAGCTATATGATATGCATGTATGTACGTACATGCATACAAATTTCTTTCTTTTCGAAATTTCGAAATTTGCATTTTGTGTTTCCCTTATTTGTAACCACTTTTCATGATTTTACTTAAAAAGGAATTAATATTTCTAAATCAGACAACATAAATAAATGAGGATATATATCTGCTTTTGACATCACTTAATTTGGTTACCTTTTTATTCAAGCATTTCTTCGGGTCATAATGCAAACACACTGTCAGTGTCAGTGTGAGAAATCACGCGATATTGTACCCAATTCGCATATGCTATAAATATATACGAGGTATGTTCAAATGAAAAAGTGAAGGGTTTTCTCACTGTTTTCGTTTATTACAATGGTTTGGTGCATCATGAGTTCCTGCTAAAAGGTCGTGCAGTTAATAGGAAATACTACAAGGAACTTATGCAACATAGCTAAAACGTTCGGAATTGTGGATTCTGCATCATCATAATGCACCAGCTCACACATCAATTCGTGACTTTTTTGGCCAAACCCAAAACCTTTATCATGTCTCAACCACCGTATTCACCAGATTTGAATCCCTCTGACCCAAAACTAAAGAAAACAATAAAGAAAAACTTTTTGCCACATTTCATGAGATCAAGTTAGAATCGAAGAAAGAGCTGATGGCCATACCGAAAAGCGCATTTCAGAAGTGCTTCGAGGATCGGAAAAAGCGTTCTATCCGAGGGGAATTAATTTGCAATTTGTACGAAAACAATACATACAATAGTGTTTCAGAAATATGTACAGTTTTTTTTTATTGGAAAAGCCGATATATCCTTAGACAAAACATTCAATCTTTTTTTGAAATTCGAGTTTTTACTAAGAAGAATAAGGCTGGCTTGGAAGCTCTATATTAAATAAACGAGATATATATAATTTATTAAAAATTAGTGGAAAACTTACTTTCTTAACATTTCAAAAAATTCTGCGGCCACTAGATTTGGTTCAACTATTACATTAACCTAATAAGGAATAAATTTAAGCGGGAACAACTCCTTCCAGGTATATTTATATGAGTTTTCTAAAAACCATTTTATTTTTAAACAGATGACTTCAAATAATACATTTTAATAGTTGCCTCTTAAACCTTAAAGGTCTTCTCAAAGTATTTTTTTTTTTTTTATACTGATCTTATTAGGCTGTAACATTTTTTACTAAGAGTTATATACAATACGTTATTATATTCAAGCTTTTATAACTCGTGATGTTCCACTATCATTTTTCCAGAATCTAAACTCACTGTACCTAAATTGCAATTTTCAAAAATTTATACTACCTTTGCGAAATACACAATGGAGCAGCACCACCTTTTAAAAATTACTTTCAATATTTCTTTTACCTTGTACATGTTTATATATATATAAATGTGTGTATGTATGTATATATGTATTCATATTTATACATAATACCATGATTCTTTTTCATTTCATTGCATTATCAAATATCGACTTGACTGAAAAGGTGCATTCATCTGCCCTACATAAATTTCGTCTTGCACGAACACAAATGCCAGGCTCCCGAAACAGTCAAGTGTTGAATCATTTGTCAATGAAAAACGCTAAATCGTCTGCCGTTTTTTATTTCTTCTTTCCACTTTGTTTCACTGACAAGGATTCCCAGAGATTTGGGTGGCCAGTTGATTAAAGACTTTTCTTGTAGAGCAAAGTGATAGAATTTTATCCAAATACCTTTCATGTACATGGAATGGTATATTAACTTTGGTCCGAAGTATGTTAGTACCAGAAGCAGAAGAGATAGATCCACCGAAATTTCTACCGGCCGTATCAGAATCACGAGCTGAATTGATTTAGCCATGTTTGTCTGCCCGTCTCTCCGTATGTATGTCTGTCTATTCGCTTGTCTGTTTGAACACAATATATATATTGATATTTCAACCAAATTTGGTAGGAAAATGCACCTATACCACTAAAGCAAATATACGACCGGTTTTTGAGATTTGAAATTTGGGTAATAAATCCGTTAAAAAAGTGCCTAAGACCGCGAGAGTTGATATACTGCACATAAATTGCGCATTTCTTCTCCACACATATTAAAATCAACATATCGGTACTGAAAATCATCGAAACCGGACGACTATATCATATTGTTCTACAGAAAAGTACTTAATATTGACACTGAAAATCATCGAAATCGAATTTTGCAATTTACAATACATTTGGCATGTGCATGAAAGTTATAAAGTCTTCGGCACGACCGAAGACAGGCCTTCTTTTTTGTGTTATATATTTATGAGTCTGTACTGCGCTAACGGTGTTCTTGTTAATAAAACAATTAATTGATTTCTTTGACGGCTGCACATTAATCTACATCTAAATATATACGTATCACTGCGTCTCTATACATACATATGTTGTAAGAATATCAAATTCAATATGTTTTAATATTTGTGCGAGTTTGCTGACTGTTTGTTTATATCTTCTTTTGATTGAATTGTTGGCATACCAAATTGAAATTGAAAACTTTGTGTAAGCAAAAGTAAAGTTTAAATTGACAACACTCTTGTGGTAAATTATGGCATATACATGTTATATATGTATGTATTTATGTATGTATTATGCAAAAAATTGGGTTATTAAGGAATGTAAATAAATTTAATTTGCTTACTTGTTATAATATTTGTAAATTCATTTTTAACCTCACTAAAAACTTATTTAAAAAATGTATATATATATAAATTTTATGTACCCTCATGTGATGTCGAAATATTAGTGAAAATCGCCACATATACTTCTCTTAGTATATATGTAGGAATAAAGATATAATATTCCCAGTTGTCTTTAATTTTTCGCTTAATATTCTCCACATTTGTTAAAAAAAACAATCAAACATGTTGGCATATGATGCTGAAAGGCAAGTAATCTGTAGAACACCTGTAGTGAAAAGGTTTATTCCTAGCAACATCATGCATGTATGCAGAAATATAATATATATGTACATGCAAACATAAATTTTTAGATTTACACACAATCTTATAACAGTATGGTTGCTTATACTTATTGGTTGCGCATTCGTCGCTTCTCAGGGTAATCGCTAGCACGTGCACATATGAGTAGATATCTGCATATGAACATTCACACATAAACTAATCGGGATATGCATGTGGACTTGAGTGTTGAGCAAAGCTGCTCTAAATTTCAATTAAATTGTGATTTATGACATTGCCTGGCTCGTCGTAGTAGAAAAAAGAGCATCTAGAAGAAGATGAAGAGCAACAATGTATGCAATGTGGTTGGAAAGTGTTACAAGGGATACTTATGAGTATATATGTCATATGCATTTGTAATAACTGCACTTTTACATAATTCAAAATACGTTCATACAGTTACTTTACCAAACGTGCTTTCAACTATCTGACGCTCACTTTTATACTATCGACTCTAGAATATATTACCTGTACGACCTTCGGGGAAAGGAAAAGCGAGTAGTATTGAAACCGTGTAAGCTGTTACAGCTAGACAAAATGTTTCATACCAATTAGAGTTTTGGGCAAAAGACATTTCTACAATAAATTAAAGATGACCTTAATTAAAATTTGCTTTGATTTAATGAGAAATGATGATTTTAGTAATTTATATCTTCATTGTTATATATCTTATTTTATTTCTTTTTATTATGATGAAGAAAGCCAAAGGATATTTATTTTCGAAATTTCATAAGATCGTTAAACAAATTTTAAACGCATATCTGTTTCCCACCAGTCATATCTTCGTCAACTCCCCAGCTTACATACTAAAATTCCTGAAAACTTCGTTCCGTTCTCTAATTAAATTGCTCATTTCTGTCATATATCTTATAGAAACCATAAAAATCGAAGAAATTATTTAAATAAAAAGTCGGGAAAGCACAAAAAATGTCTGGGTTATTATAATAAATTTGCGAAGAGGAATAAAAGGAATGAAATGAAAGTGAAATCGAAATTATGTTTCTAATAGCAACTAAAATATATCAAAATGATTGCAACTTATGTACAATATTTGCTGCGCAACTGCTAGGGAACATATTTGCAAAAGTTTTGAATATTTTTCGTAAAAAATCTTTTATGTATGGAGAACACCGACTAGAGACAAAATTCGAAAGCTAAGGCCTCGAAGAATTATAAAAAATAACCCATTCAATTCATCGCAACAGATAACATCCAATATGAACCAGTCATGATACACAAAAATATCAAGCAGGCTTGTTCGAAGCGATTGAGTTTTGCTAGAGCTCATATAAAAAAATTCCCAACTTTTTGGAGAAGTCTTGTCAAGTGGCGAAACGAAAATCAGCATGATAGAGCCAAATGGCAGAATTTTTATTCATCGTCCCAAATTATTATCATTAGTTATTATCAAATGTGCAGAATAAAATCTTTAACAACTTTAAAGCATCACAAAGTACACTTAAAATGATTTGCCATTTATATGTCCATAACTCTATATAAAAGGCTTTCTGTAACCGTTGAGGCTATTCTCGGTCGATATCTTCCTCCAATTTATGGTATGTGTGTTTAATTTTTATTCTGCTTTCCTTTTCTTATTTATATCAACGCATTTCCTTAATTTATTTTTTTAATAACCAGTTAACAATTAGTCTTTAAAATTATATATTAAATCTAAATAAAAAATATTAATTTCGAAAATCTCTCTGATTGACCTCAACAAATTTAAATTTCTACAAGTCAATTGTCACTTCATATTCAAGGCAAATACAAACGAAATTGAGTTTTGCATTCTTACATATTGCTTTCGACCATTGTTGTCTTCCATGTTTTTCTTTCCTCGTTTTCCTTCACATGTCCTTACAGTCTCTGACCTTTTGTATAAGCAAACGTTTCCCAGATTTTCTTCAATTTTCTTTTCTTGTACTTTTCAAATTGTTCTACTGTCGGATGAAGTTGTCGTAAAGTGTCCGCTCATGAAAAAACCGAAATGAACTTCTGGAAAATAGCAACTTGCTCTTTGCTCTCCATGAAACTGTTTCCATCACTTGATAGACTTCACTCAAAATTCGGCAAGGCTTTCAAGAATGTGGTCTTTGAATTTAAAGATTGAAAGATAATGGAATTCCTACTCACACATACGTACTTGCATACATACTAACGTGAATTTTAAATACCTCTTTCAATTCTTTTTTGAGAAGTAGAGAGTGATATATTCATTCATATGTAGATATAAAGTATCGACATTTCAAAGAATAAATATTTAAAAAATATTGCAGTAAAGATTTTCATGAGCAGTATATACGTGCACACATATGTAACCATATGCAATTACATATTAGCTTCATCAGCAAATAAGATTATTAATATTTTATTTTATTTTGATTTTTTGTTTCGTATCAATGCGCTCTCAATATTTGGTGCCAATTTTGCAGCTAATATCTTCTGCTTCTTTTATTTGGTGATTTTTATAATTGAAAAACGTCATGGACACGAAATACCTGTCACTTTTTTGTGAAAATAAATTAGGTTTTAAAATAAGAACCTTCTAATTAAGGCTAAGTTTTGATTTTGTTTATTTTAATGAACCTTTTTATTGGTATATTTTCGTAAATTGAAGAAAAAATAAAATAGAGGGGCTGACTTTATACTTTTCATATACATATCAAATTTTATCATTGCAAAGTGCGATTTCGATGAATTTCAGTATCAATTTACAGTTCATTATATATGTGTAAAATATCTCATATATTGAAACACTTATTATCCAAAATTCCATATCTGACACATCGGTTTTATGGGAGCCAAATCATATAGACGACAAATCTGTCCAATATATCCCAAAAACTGTTAGACTAGTTTGTATAAAAAAAGACGAAAGAAAAGACAGAAGGGCAAGGCTAAATCTACTCAGCTCGTTCTGATCATATCGGTATAAACTTTTATGGATCTATCCCTTCTCATTCTGGTATTTCCATAGACCAAAGTTAATATACCATTTCATGTGCATGAACGGTATAAAAAATTAAGTTAAATAAAATAAATATTAATAATGTAACACAAAATGAAATAAAATTCAACGTAATAAAATATAATTAATTTAATAAAAAACTAAGAAATATGATTTATTAAAATAAAATAAATTTAACTGAAATAAAATAAAAAATATAAGAAAAAAATAAAACTAAAATAAAAATTAAAATGAAGATTAAATAAAATTAAGTAAAACAAAACAAAATAAAATTAAACAGTATTGTAATATGCATTAATTTTAATAGAAGAAAATTACATTAAACCAAAAAATAGAAAAAAAATTAAAAAAGAGAATGTAATTTTGCTATTTGTTTCTTTGAGCTGTCTTCAGACCATATTTTATTTTTAGGAAAGTGGAAAAAGTACAATAATAATAGAACACATCTATTTCGGAAACCAATACGTTAACTCATCAGACTTATTTCCAGACACCCTTGTTCCAATTGGATCGGAACTTCGGATATTCACGGCACGAATCATTAAGTAGGCTACGTGTGCGACGGGTTAACTTATTGATTGCTCTTTTTCTCGTTATGTGGTTATTTTTTTATTTTAAATTGTTTTGTTAAGAACAACAGTTTTGTATCAAATTTCTTTTGGGTATGTCTCCATTAAAAATGTGTTTGTTTATTTCAAAGGAAATAGTTAATGCTTCCGTGTGTATGTTAGTCCGCTGTATATTTCTGTGCCAGTTTTTAATACATATTATATTTCGTTGAGATTATTTAAATACAAATTTTTTAATATCTGCTCTATAATAGCTTCAAATGATAATTGTAGTTTATATTGTATTGAAAAATTTCTATGAAGTAATTTTATTTCATGCGAAAAATACGATAACAGCTCAGCTATTAGTTTACTCCTAGTAAGATCATTTACTTTAGATCATGTCCCTTGAGTTTGGATTTAATATAAAGCAAAAAAAAAAAATTCATAAATAAATAAATAAAATAAAGTAAATATTGGCCGAATTAATTTTCTACTGCTAATGACGGTCGCAATAGTCGAGTTGTTAGCACTGTGCACTACCGTTGGAAAGGCCAGGGTGCGAGTCCAGGATCGACCAATATCCAAAATTATAGAAAATTAATTTTTCTAATTGCGGTTTGCAGATGATATCAATCCCACCGTGTGTATTTCTGACATGAAATAAAAGCTCCCCCTGGAAACTCATCGACCATTCGAATGCGGCTTTGAATTATATGTTCCCCTCCATTGTTGGAAAAACAAAGAAGACACACAGCACAAATTGGAGGAGCAGTTTGGCCGAAAATCGCTTCAGCGGTTACAAAACCCAAAATATATACATATGTATATATATTGAAAGAGAGCTCAATTAATATGAAAACTTCCTATTCGAGCCAGGGTTTTATAAATGGAACACTACTAATACACCAAAAGGTAGTGGAAAAAATGTACATCACAAGTCTTAAATCAGCTTTTTGTTTTCCCTCGTTTTCTTGTAAATAACTTGTTTAACGATTTTACTTACAATGTTAAATAAGCCATAAAAATATTGCAACTTCAAAGCAAAATTCAATTCAAAACTTTTTTGGACTTTTCAAAATACTTAAAAGTTAACTATTGAGACTGTTCATTAAATGTCGCCTATTTTAATACATTTCTGTTACTACAACAATAATATTTATATTATATTTGTATGTGATAAGCAATATGGCGTATACTTAATATTCTTGAATGCATTTTTTTATAAAATAATAATATGAATGTTTTACCTTTTTATAGCTTATAAATTTGGCAAGTATGAGGTTAGCGATTATATGCATCACGGAAAACATAACTAGTTGGCTAGAAGCTCAAAGAAATTTACAACTCCAACAGGCCTCCAACCCCGGACTCGGTTATAGTAATGCCTTTAAGTATTAAGGTTGTGTAATAGTCGGCTTTTGACGACAAATTTCGGCAATGACATTAAGAGGAATTCAACTTCAGCGAATAAATTGTAAAACTTCTTACCTATATATGTATACACCAAAGTACCCAAAAATGATGTCTGAATACAAGTCTGAATTGTCATCACAGGCCGAAACGTAGATCATATTTACTAGAAAATGGTCAAGCAGGCAAGCACGTTCACCAACAGATTTTAGCATTTTGGACAAGTCGCCGGTGTCGTGGCAGAATAATTGCGGGCAATAACTGCGACTTGCCAAAATGGCCTATTGACCCACAGAAATGTCGATATGGTGTCTCTGTCGTAGACAGTATTGACAAGCAACACAGCAATCAGAAATAGATGAGTGGCAATGGTTATGAGATAGAGCGTTATTGAAATTTTTACGGCCATTTGACAAAGCTATTTCTCATTCTTTCGACTGTTATTAAGTAAAGCATTTCAATCATATATTTAAATCCTACTTACTAACAAAAGTACTTATGTAATAGCAAAGAAAAGCTATTCCTAGAAAAATTTCTAAAATTTATTACTTATGCAAAATACAATTTGAATATTTTATAAAAGAAAAAGCCCCAGAACACATTCAAAATTTTTCTTTTTATAGCGTAAATAAATTAACGCTAAGAATTTGAAGGGTATAAATATGCATAAATGGGATGATGATATCTCGTTGTTTCGTTGATTTTCTTTTTTATTAAATTAATTGTCGGACGATTGCTGCAAATTTGAACGCAATAATTTTGAAAAAGCTCATCAAAATGGTATTTTTTCAAAGGTTATCAAAAAAAATTGAAAACATTTCAAAATCTCAAAGCAAATTATCAGTAAGAAAATTATAAAGTTATGAAAATAAATCAAACGAAAATAATATAAAATAAAATAAAGTAATTTAAAATGAAACAAAATAAAATAGAAGAAAAATAAAGACAAATAAAGTAAGACAAAATTATGAAACTAAATAGTTATTATCTCGAAAATAAACAACAAAGGTAAGCAGTTGAATCAATCGTTGTGCGACGACCAAAACCGTCGGCGAAACAGCAAACTTTTAATTGGCGCTTAAAAAGTTTAATACTCCGAGAGACAGATTTTGAGATAAAAAACAAAAATATAAATAAACAAAAACTTTTTAAAAACAGGACACAACGTTATTATGGAACATGGATTGAAAATTGTTGTGAGAGCGATGAAGTTTTGCCAGTCAACGCGATATACAACGATTGCAGCGAAGGATGTTGAAGTCTCCTGCTAAACTAAACAACATTGTGAGATTTATTTTCTTCACTTTGTGCTATTGGAAGAAGTGGATTAGAAATAGTGAGCTAAAACAAAACTGAAAAAGTTTTTGAATTAGATTTAAGAGCATAACAATAATGAGGACTAATTTTAATGGTATTATGAGAGATGAAATCACAAGAAAGGTCTAATAATATAATATAATTATTATTGGTGGCAAAAGTTCAAATAACGGTTTGCTTTTCTATTTATAGATACATACATATATTTATACATGTTAAACTATAAAAATATATATTTCTTGCTAGTTTAAATTTTAAAATAATTATAATTTTTTTTTATCATTTATTACGTATTTGTTTATTCATTAATTTTTTTTTTTATCTATTTGCAAAATTCTGTAGAAAATAACTGCAAGTAATATTTAAGTATTTTCACTTTCACTGGGCTCCTATTTGAATTTTTTTCAAAAATAGGAAACGCCATTTACATATTAATGCAAAAATCTGAGCCCATAATACTAATGGCACAACAATTCTAGTTAACTGTTCTTGAACTCCCTTATCTAAACGTTAGCACTTACCGAAAGAATATTGCGAAAAGAGTCGTTTAAGTCATCGTAAATATTTGATAAGATTTCTAATTTAAATCTGTCACGCGATAAGCGATACAGATTTAAATTACTTATTACAAAAATTACTTATATCAAAAAAAAAAAAAAAAAAAAATTATAATAATAATACTATCCAACAATGCCAGATAGAGTGTGTGTTCTCATTGGATATTCTTCATGGTTTTATGTTGTTGAGTCATATTTACATGCATAAAGTGGTGTGGCGAAATTCTTTCTGCCTCCATTCAATGGTTTTTACAATCAAGTACATTGAGCCAAAATTTAAGTGGGAGTGAATTTTGATGTCGGTTATCGAACTTTTATTCGGAGTAGCGGAATTCCTGAGAAATGTTACAGAACTATTAGAAGAGCAAGAAATCAGTTACTTCTTTGCTTAGTGCATTCCGTGTTATAAGAAATGTCATTTAATTTACATTTAACCACTTCTTAATTCATACAACACACTGCGCTTGAAATATAGGCTAGCGGCATTCTTTCTATTGTAACATATATTAATTAAAAATTTAGTTTTAAAAGCTTTCTCATTCTTACAGCTATTTTTGATTTAGAATTTTGTAAATTTGCTCCGTCAATGCCTGTTGGTGAAGTGAAGTGAATTTGTCTTGGTCAAACTATGCTTAACTGAATATCTTTTTATAGAAATAGTAATAAAAATCTGTCGAGAAAATTCCAAAAAAGGATTATTGAAAAAAAAAATCCTGTTTTTTATTCGGAATCGTTGGTATCCGTTGAAGTTTGGTTATCTTTCAAAGGTGGCCTACAAATAAGCATAAACGTTTACCAAATGTTAAACGAAATAAAATAAAATGATTAGGTTTTAATGTTATGGCCAATAATTTTGCTTTATTATCAGGATAAGAACTTCCCATTATCTTTTGAAAAAGATTTCGGGCAAGTGACCAAGAGGCTCAATTTACGACTACGTTTTGCAGAAATTTGGGCCGTATTTCAGCTCTAACACGCCGTATATAAGTCAATCTATTCATTTAAAAAGCAAGCCAAATTGATTGTAAAGCAAAATACAGCTATTCAAGAGACCAAATCCGAAAAATATTGCCTTATTAAAAACCAGACGTCTACAAAAATATCCTTATATAAACGAAATCATATAAAAATATAGGGATTCAATAAATATCTAATTATTTTAAACTTTTGTTCTACTTTTTCTATTGTTCATATATTAGTAATGATTTTTTCGAGTTGTAAAGCAAAGATATCAGAATGGTCTTCCAGGTTTTGCAAAACGAAATTGAAATAATATACATCTATATTATCTTTTATACCATTCGTACTAAGAAAATCAATCTGAAATGTTCTGACATGAATATTTTTATGCTGTAGTTCCAATATCGTCAGTGCGAGGATCATATTAAATTTTTTCTATTTGTCACCATTTCTTTAATTCAAAAATATGTAAAACTTCTGTTACTGTATTGCGGATATACAACTGCCACAAAAATGAATTAACTGCATGCAGCGTACAATAAACAACGGTGATCTAAACGCATATGGCACAAATATACAGATATACATACATACAACCGAAAAGTCAAAAGAGCAAAAATTTAAAATTACCACATGCAATCACTAGTGCCTCTTAAATCTCAGCAGTCTGCCAATTTTGTATTTGATAAGCTACTTTTGCTACGAAAATGACTTCACCAAAGCACTAATACGAGTAATTGCATCCTTTGTTCAAGTGCAAGTATACGAATAAAAAATCTTAAATAATATACGTTCTTCACCTCAAATGAGTTTTAAATACACGTAATTATGTTTGATTGTTGGTGTATTGATTTGAGTATTCAACATACAACAATTGCGAAATTTTCTTTTCGCTTAATTGCAAAACGAAAGTAAAACTTTTAATGGAACCTCAAAAAGTGCACTTAAATCCGAGTCAGACAGCGTAGCGTGATCTTATGAAATAGGCGGAAGCGCATTTTTATTCGAACATCAACATACTCACTAAAGTAGTACAGAGAGGTTGAAGTATGCGAAGTGGTAAACGAATTGCTGAATAACAATATTGAAAAGAAAAATGCATGCAAAACATGTATACATCACCAGAGCGCGGGTCAAAAATGACACGAGCTCCAGAAAACAATTAGTGGAATTCTTGGTCAGTAGAGACAATACTTTCTGCATTGAATTGTAGGTGAAGAATTCATTAAATTCTTTGTTATTATGGGAGAACCGAGTGAAAAGGTAAATTTATGGTGTTCGAAAAATATACACGAAAATTGTGGTTGTAAGATTTTTTTGGTTTTGGAATAATTGATTTTAAATTTATAGAAAATGAACTTCTTCTAACAATTATGTATATGAATTAAAAATTATTATATTTGTTTTTAACCTTCATATGCTCTTCGCGTCGAAAACTACGCAAAAGCTATAAAATTTGTCTATTTTTATGAAAACGGGCGGCTTGATATTCATTAAATTTCTCGAATTTGAAAATGTCATTAATTTGCTTAATTTAAACTATTTTTTGTTTAAAAAAAATTGTATATGGAGTTTATTATAAAAGTTACGTTTGTTACCCTCTTGCGTCGTTTACGACGCATATGAGAAAACATATGTTTTTTGCCGGGAAACTTACTTGTCAATGAGCTTTTTGCGAGTGAAGAAGTTATTTGTGATTGAATTGTGAATTAAATACATAATAAAAGAGATTTAAAATAAAAAATAAGATGTGCCATTCAAAATATTTGTCAAGTGGAGAGATAGAAACTCTTCTAAATGAAAGTGGTGAAGATAGCTGCAGCTTCTCCGACATTAGTGATGAGGTGTATGTGCCCGAAGGACCAGAAGGTAGTGAACGTCATCTTTTTCAAGAGATAGTGATTCTGAGGAAGAGGATAACACTCAAACAAATAAGGCTAATGATATTGGTGATATTGCAAATATCGATCCATTGTACTTATCAAAGGATGGCACAATATGGCAGCCAAAACCATCTCAGCCGCAGTGTGGAATATTTAGGAGTGAAAATGTTATCAATCTTCCCGCTGGCGTTTCAAGCTTATATCGGTATTTTGATTTTAGCTGGTGTGCATAGGTAAAATATCCTTTCCTTTCTAGGAACCCAATATACAAATTAAATATATTTCTAGATCCAAAAACGAACCAACGGTTGATTTATTTGATACAGAGTGTGGTCGCCCTATTTTTAGGGCTATTATGTCGAGAAAAACCTTTGAATATATTACTCAAGTAATTCGATTTGATGACGCCATAAGCCGAAGGCAACAAAAATGTGAAGATAAGTTTGCACCCATCCGAGAAGTGTTTGAAAAATGGTCAAATTTATTAGCTGACTATTACAACCCACACGAATGTGTAACCGTTGATGAACAGCTGCTAGGTTTTAGAGGTCGGTGCAAGTTTCGGCAATATATCCCTTCGAAACCAAAGAAATATGGGATCAAATTCTGGTTATGTGTCTGTTCTGAGACGTGCTACGTGTGGAAAATTCAGCCATATTTGGGGAAACCAGTTGGTGCAAGTTCATGTGAAAAAAATCAGGGTCAACGTGTTGTTTTGGACAATGGATAACTTTTTTTTCTTCATATGGTCTCGGCCAGGAATTGTTGGCAAGGGGTGATACTATGGTGGGAACTATGAGAAAAAACAAGAGATCCATCCCACCAAATCTTCTAAAATGCAAAAAACTACCCTTGTTAAGTCAACATTTGCATTTACAAGCAATGCAACGCTTGTTTTATACATTGGGAGGAAAAATAAATGTGCAATTTTACAAACTACTTTACACAACAATAAAGATGTCGAGCCCGGGACTAAAAAGCTGCCAACTATTATAAATTTCTATAATGAAACCAAAGGCTTGTTCACAGAGGTGCGATGTGCTTACTTTTTTGTATGCATCCAATCTTTCTTTTCATTCAATAAGCAGGAGGTGTCGATACGGTTGATAAGATGCTTTCCTGCTACAGTTGCAAAAGGAAAACTCATAGATGGCCAATGGCTGTATTTGCAAATATAATCGATATATCTGCCTTGAACGCATTAATAATTTTCAAAGAAATTAACCCTAATTGGCAACCTACCCAAAAAACAACAAAAAGAAGGAATTTTCCAAAAGAATTAGGATTGTTACTTGCCAGACCATACATGGCAAATAGGACCACGAAGCCAAGAACAAGTTCATCGGCAAATTTGGTTGAAATTGCTTCTTCATTGAGCGCACCGAAAATATCGAAAACCGTACCTCCACAAATAAAAGACAGGAAAAGATGTTCGATGTGCTGTGAAAATAATTTGGCTTCGAATATTAACATGCACACTACTATTTGTTGCTTCTGCTCGAAAGGTGCATCTAAAAACGTCCACAACCGAAACGTATGCGTTGAGTGTTTGGAAAATAAGCTAAGACTATTAGAAAAAAAAAGAAAATTTTCTCGTTAAATAAATAGAAACCCAAATTTTCATTAGTTTTCAACGTGCATGATTTCAATTTACCTACTGAAAATACTGAGTAGTCCCATATGCTTCGAAAACGACGCATGAGGGTAGACAATACAATTTTTTTTTAAGAGCAGATGAAGGCTAAATTAATAATAATTTGATTTTTTCTAAAATAATTTAAAACTGTGTATTTTTTTAAGAGTTTATGAACTTTTTACTAAAAGCTTTTTTCAATACAAAAATTACAAAAACAAATATGTTGAAAATATTTTTGCTAAAAATTGCGTAAGTATATATAAATCTGGTGTTTAGCACTGATTCATAATTATCTTTTTAATACTGTCATTGATGAGAAGGATTGAATCCAATTTTTTAAGAAAATATTAATTCTATGTGAAAGTCTTCGTTTTATTTTTTTAATGAATAAATATATTAATATATGTAATTTTCTTTCATCAAAGGTTGTAACTTAACTGAAAATGGATGATATTTTTATATTCGGTAATTTATTGAATATAATGCCAAAAAATTGGACTCCGTTCCTTATTTAGCAAAAACATCACTGATTTGAACATTATTAAAATAAAGAAATTTTTCCCAATAATTATATACAATGAGAGAATAATTAAATGAAGGCTGATATGAGTAGTAAAGCTCATTTTACATTATCAATAAAGATTTAAGTTACAAAAATAGGCACATAAAACTTGGAAAAAAGTAAATGGTTAATTAATTTGGATAAATTTTAAAGAGTTGATCTTTAGATATTTCATGCGTTCACATATAAACCCATAATTAAAAATATTAGTCTACTGAATATGCATTATCTATAATAATTATAGAAGAAATTTTTTTTAACATTAAAAACATTATTTTTTTTTTTGGCAAAGATTTTCGTCCAAAATATTTTAGTTTCTGAATATTTTTTTATAAAAAACTTGTTATCAAAAATACCTTTAAAAAAATAAAAGCTATCTCGAAAATATATATATATATATATATATATATATATATATATATATGTATATAAATATAATATATATAATGTATATAATATATAATATATTAAATGTATTATATTTCCAAACAATGGTACCTAATTTAAATTTTATTCTAAAGAGAAATAATTAAATAAAATATTAATTAACACTAAGCAATTGAAATATAACACAATAATTAAAAATTTACAATTTCCTTTCACCAAATTTTGTATATAACTTTTGTCTCACATTATTTATAATGTAACATTTCTTTACTTATTTCGTTATTTAAAATTAAATATCTTTATTATGCTTTTTCCAAATTAAATAAAAACTATAATTTTTGTTATTTATTATATTATTTCCAATATTTTTCAGCGCTTAAAAACGCCAACTTATATATATATATATATATATATGCACACAAAATGTTACCTCTTTACAAGTGATGTGAGAACAGTCCTTTCAAAAATTTAAATCTTTTAACACAGCTCAATTATTCAATTTATGTTAATATTGTAAAGTAACCTCACGACTTCCTTCTCACTCGAGCCGATTATAGAGCCAGCCTTAGATACCACTCTCACCAATGCAGCTTGCCGGTATTATATATATGTAAATAAAACAAGAAGGAAGAGCTATCTTCGGCAATTCCGCAGTCAGTATACCTTTCATGAACATATCAAAATTATAGAAAAATGCCAAATTCGATTTCAAATTACGTCTGTAGAATACCGAATTTCACGCCTTCTTTAGCGGATTTTTTACCCAAAATCTCATATCTAAACAAATTGGTTTTATGGGGGCTATTGCTATATTACTCCGATTTCCACATTTTACAGTACCAATGTTTATTTTATTTTACTTGCGTCGGATACTGACCATAAACTCTCATGTGAAAAAATCTGTGTATGGGAGCTTTTTTCAGAACCAACTTGCAATTCATTATGTATGCATGTCATACCTAATTTCACGTCCTTAGGTACTTTTCTGACTGATTTCCGGTTCCGCCAAATGTATCCATAAATGTATCAGTGAATCTGCCTACTCAAAAACTCATGGAGTAGTTTACGTTGAAACTGATAGACGGACAGACGGACATGACTAAATCAACTCACAACTAATACGATCAGTATAAACTTCGGTGGGTCTATCTCCTCTACTTCTGGTACTTACATACTTCGGGCCAAAGTTAATATAGCATTTTATATAAACAAAAGGTCTAAAAAGAATTTTATGCGAAAAATATTGCACCGTTTGGCCTTTGACATATATACATATGTGTATGCACATGCGACATTTTTATTCTTCCTTTTTTTTTTTTTTTTTTTTTTGTGCAAGCAGAAATACCGAACGTACTGAAGTTGAAGAGCATTAGCTTTGTAATGTGCGAAAGGATCATTTTCGTTTCATGAATAAGTGTGTGTGTTTTGCGTTAAAATGTGCAGGTGCAGCATTTCGAGTATAACAAATTTACAAATGGGAGTGCATACATACATATGTTCTCATTTTTATATATATGTCGGATATACAATAGGCAACCCTATAAGTACTTAACTGATGCATAAGCACAAGAAAACGGTGACTTATGATGAGTAACTTAGCAACTAGCTTCTCATATGTACATATGTAAAAGTGTAAATCTTGATTCATATGCACATATTTAAAGATATTTCAAGAGGACGAGTTGTGAGTAAATGACAATATATAAAAATGTGTTACCTATCTGCACGTGTGATTTTAGTTTTATTTTACTGCAGCGGATAAAATATTCATACCACGAAAGTGGATATAACGATGGCCGTCTATGTGTATATGAACGTGCTATCATAATCAATAAAATTTCAGGTCTATACATGACATATAAATACATATAAGTATGTATATGCGCTTATGCTTGCAGATAGGAACATGAAGTGAATATGTTCATAATAAGCTTTTCAGTAGAAAATCAGGTAATATAAACCAAAAAACAAATTCTTAGCATTTGCATTTTTGAAAAAAAAAAATTTCCAAAAATTGTCAAATAATAAAAAAATGAGAATAATATCGTAGAAAAGGATTTAATATTAAGTAAATTTAATTAAAATTAATTCTGTAAAAATAATTATTTATTCGCCTTTTCTTTTTATAAATTTTATTGTTTTATTTAATATTTTCGTAGCCTAAAGTGCATAATTTTTAGTTTATTAATTTATTAAAATACACGTGCATATATTTACAAATTTACACACGCTGCGAAAATAAAAAATGCAAGAATTTGACAAGTATATCTCAGCACTGTAAATTAACCGATTTATTGATCATTTATTGCATTTTCATTTTGTGCTCTTGATCAGCTCATAAAATACACTGTGAATCTTTTACTTAATTTTATTCTCTATTTCGGTGGTCGCCACTGCATAGCATAGTTATGGTGTCGCTTAACACGTCTATTCTCTTATTATCTTGCTCTTAAAAACCTATGACTAGTGTTCAATAAAAATACATTTTAAAATGAATTTAATGAATGCAGTTACCTTTTTAGTGCATATTCTCTTCTCTCACTAACACTCTCTCCCTTTTTTTTGGTAGTCGCAGCTCTATTTACTGTCATTGCATTGTGCTATTGTGTAAGTTTTATATTCTTGCTTTATGCCTTTCGTCATTTCGAAGAATAGTGCACGGTCAACCGTTATATTAGGTTGAACTGAGATAATTTTTTAATAGCAGTGAAAAATGTGCTGAATTAAACGAGAATCGTGCATATATAAATGTGAACAGGATTTGATGGGTTTCCTCCGCAAAAGCTTATAACGGTTAAAGATTAATTTTTATGGACATTCTTGCATGTGTTTGTGCAGACATAATTGAATTTGTGGATTACTGTGACAGCTTTCTTCCTTAGATTTTTAAAATGTTTTCATTTTGAGGGCAGCTGATGGTGGGAAAGACATTATTTACAGAGCGTGTTGTCCTGGCGGAGTTTTATATTGTTAAGCTTGACAGCAAGTGCCCTGATTTAACTTTAACGTAAAAGCGGTATGTTTGCACTTATTTTCATTGGCTTTTATGTTCCATTTTGCTAACCATTCTGAAATTAGTTTAAGATTCTGACAGTTTTTTGGCTGTAAACGAGCATTTGTGCTGACTTAATAAAGCAGTGTCGTCCACAAAAATTAACGTCATTACTTTATCACTTGGAGGAATATCTGCCTTTTACAGTAATATATAAAAATGGGATAAGAAGACTACCTTGCGGATCACCTGTTCTGTCATATATTTTCAATATTTCTTTTTTTTCTAGATATATAAAATGTTTTAAAAGCAATTTTTTATTTAAACTTCCAACAAAAGCTTTATTTTTTTCTTTTGAAGAAATGCGTGACATAAACAATTTTTCGAAAGTTTCTATTTGTAATTACATTTTCTCACCAGAAGTCTCTTTTTTTGTGAGTTAGCTCATATATTTTGCAAATATATTTTATTTGACTTTACTTAATTTTCTATTTATCTTTTCTCCTTGTATTTAGTTATATATTTTAATCATACAAATTTCTATAATCACATAACATTCTTTGTCTAATCAATTGTTATTTCCTTTTCAGGTAAGTGTCTTTGTATTATGTTCAAAGCATCTCCATTTATGCAGTTATTTCCAACCAATAGTTTATTTGAAACCAAAAATAAGTTATTGAAATTCAAATGTAAAAGAATGCATTCGCATTTACTCAAGTGCGCAATACGTCGCTAAAAACGCTGATAAAATCTATCAATGACTTAACAGCCAAGAATAGATCATTGTATTACCGTGAAGAGGAAACTCTCATGAGTAATGCTACATCTACCTAACAGTATTGCAACTTAATAGCTTCAACTATATACATAGTAAATACCTATTCACTCACTACTTTACTACCCGTTGAACTATCGCTAAATTATTGCCTTTTATTAGTAGTATATTACGTCTAGTACGCCACGTTCGCACTTACAAGTCGATGGCATATTTGTGTGCAAATATTTAGTTGTGCTTAGTCTTTATCAGAATATGAAGATGATAGATTTATGTATGAAAGTATTGAGTAGCAATCAGATGAGAGCAATAAATTTCTGCAAAAATTGTAAGGAACGGCATATGGTTGGAGCAAATAGATAGAAACAAAAAGTTCTTGATGTTATATTTTATATAATTTTTACATAAGTAGATGTTTTTGTCATATATTTATGACTGAGGTTAAAAATAATAATTGCGTTTTCTAAAAAAGTAGTTTTAATGTACTTTTTATAAAATAATGTATATTATAGTATATACGGAGCTCAAAAAAAATTTGCACAATTATTTCTTGAATATATTCATTTTATTGTCTTAATTGTAATAAGTGTTAAAAATATAAATTTTAAGTAAAGGACAACATTTAAAAAAGAATACTTTATATGTGTAATAATTTTTTAAATCTATAGAGTGTGTTGTCTATCGTAATTTTATATTTCCTCCATAATTTTATTCAAACAATTTATTTTAAAATGGTGGCTGCTCTTCTCAAATATATCTTTTTCGATCATTATTATTTAATAAATGTAATTAGTATTATTGTCTTCATTCTATAAAGTATCCTTTCTACCAAATAAATGGAATAAAATTAACTAAAGGCGGCAACTACATCAAAAGTGCTTCTCGTTTACAAACTTACGTTTATTATCTTTATAGACAAATTAATTCGCTCTAGAAATTTAATCCAATATGTAAAAATTATTCAAGTTTTTATCATAACCGAAAGCTTAAAAAAAATTTCTATGGCTCTTTAAACCTTTAACCGTAGCGGAATACATTGATTTGGTACTAATAATGAGCATAAACGGGAACATATAAAAAATGTTCACAAAAACAAAGAAAATGTTGTTGTAGTCACAAATCCTTTATTACCGCAAAAGGCAATAAAAATAAAAAATGAACAAAACTGAGTCTACAGCAGAGAACGTAGAATATAGAGAAGGTGCAAAGCCAGCGTATTTGAATTTTCTGGCAGAGAAATTTCTTCTCATGTAATCGTCATTTCCTTCTCGTCTTGAATTTCTGTTTCACCTCGATGTAGGAAGTTAACATAATTGAGCGTATTCAAACACACCAGAGAAGTAAAATGTATGCAAACGTAAATTAACAGACGTTTTTATTTTCTATTATCACATATGTTAACGACCAAATTGAATTTAATTTTGTAATAAACAATTAATTACTGATATTACATTTTACCATTTTTTGAATATATTTTTTTAATACAAATTATATATTTTTCTTTCTTTTACAAAAAAATCTGTTACATGACCTTTTGCATATAAGCTTACATGCTGACGTACATCTGAACAGACACATATCAAGTCAAATCATTATGCATATTTATGAATGTTCACTGCATAAAATCATATCAATTGTTATCAGTAGTACCTATGCACATATGTATATTCGATCTTCATGTTCATCTAAACTTCCATACATATGTATGTGCGTATATACAAATATTGCTTATGTTCATGCACATATGTATGTACCTATGTTTAAAAAAAATCAAACATCGTCTCCATGACAACATTATTTTCATGATCGTTGCCTAATTTCCAAAAAAGCCTTATTGTCAACAAACGCGTGCGATTTACCAACAAAGAATATACCGCAAGCAGCACACACCGCCCTGCGTGCGTCTCTTCCACAAACCCATGTCCCAAAATTTGAAAGTTGAAGAATTTTGTGCCTTCACTCGACTATTGTAAAACGCACTCCCGATAATGCAAACTGAGTTCTTTACAATTTTTAAACGAATGTTCAGAAATAGCCTCTGATTATTTTTAAATATAAATTTTTTGATGAAATTTATGTTAAATACTTCAAGATTACCTAAGATTTATAAGAAACTTGTAATCAAAGAGCAATTACTTATGAAAATGTAATGTAGCTAGATGCACACTGCATAGTTCAAATGTAATGTGAACATTCGTGATATACACAGTACACTGTACCTGAATTCCTACACCAAAATGCGAAAATAATAATTTGGCTGACTTGAATCGCTTTTGTGATTTCGGCAATTTTCTTTCTTGAACAAAAATCAAATATTTTTAAATTTTAGAATTTTAGCATCCTCGCCAGTTTCAGCTTGTGGACAAGGTGCATGTGGGAAGGCAAGGAAATTGCTTGAATTTGAAGCAATGCGTGTTACGGGATAGACCATGCAGATGTGTGTTGTTGTTGCTTCACATTTCGCAAAGAATGCCTTCTATTTTTTTCATGCTCGGCTGTACTATGTGTAGAGGTATATTAAGTTTGTTCAGCTAACGGTCGTGAGATAATCAATATACATAGGTATAAACATATTTATATAAAATTTTATGATATTACGATTTAACTTTGTATATCCGCCTCTTAGTATACACGTTAACTCGAGTAAGAATTGTAAAATGTCTCCAACAGTAAGAAATATAAACATCAGCCGAGTGAGTAACGTTCAGTTTCACCCGAATTTAGGCTTTCTTACATGATTAACTTTCTGCCTTTCACGAGGAAGCAAATGTTGGGACGGGTAAGCGAGCTAATGTGCTCGATTGCCTTTATGAATGGACGCATTTCGCTTATTGTATGCGCATGCGTTTATGAATGAAAATGTTTGCATGTTGGATTTGCATACTTAAGCAAATACTTGAAAATCATACACACGTACATATTTGCACGGACGTACATATGTATGTTTGAGTACAAATATTAATGTTTTTATGCTTGCATAGAAATAATACCGACATATGTATGTTAAAATATAAACACATACAGTTTTTTCATACATATGTACATGGTCAATAATATATTTTATTTTAATTTCCTATGGAAATCTTCTTTTACGAAGAAAGCGCAGTAATGCATATAATGAATAATAAATATACGTAAGTCCATTTTTTAAAGTTTTCAGAATAGGAATTTAAAATTTCATTTTTCTATACATCTCCATATGAAACTCAGTAGGTTTTTAGCTCATAATTTCTGTTATAAAAAAGATAAAAGCTTGATATATTCATTGCATGTAGACTTCCACCTAATGAATGCGGTGAAGCCAATATCTCATTTTCGTACAATATTAAGTTAGGCGTAATATGGTGCATATGTGCCAAAGCAAAATGCCGTCGGCAAAATTTGCGATATTTTTATAATTTTGATCCCTGTTAGCAATTTACATTCTGTATACAATGTAACATAATGTTTTGCTCAATTCTGTTAAGTTTACAGCAATTTGGTGCGAAGATGTGAGGAGTGTGGTACGATTACGTGAGACCAAGTAATCGCGCTTCTTGACGTTTTCCACTCTGGTCCGTAATTGAATCTTCTCTATATTCTACGTTCTCTGCCCTCGCAGCGCTTCATTTGAACATGATAACCGATAGTAGAATTGTGTACAGTTCAATTGAGTTGGTTTGCGTTTGCATCTTTGAAATTTCACTTTCTTTTGAAATTTCGTTATGTTCGCGGTCGCCACACACCAATCCAGTAATTGAGAGCGACAAAAACGCTCTTCGTTATTTATGCTCAGTCACCTCAATATAGTGATTGAGATACATATGCGGTGGCAGATATACGTACATACAAACATACATAAAGAACTAAGAACTGCACAGTTGACTAAATGCATGATTGTTGGGTTAAAATATTAACACATATATGAAATTCCATTAAAAGTATAAGATTTCTCATTTTTTTATTGGTATTATTTTACTTTCATGTACATAAACGGGTATATTAACTTTGGTCCGAAATATGTGAGCACCAGAACGAGAAGAGATAGACCCACCGAAATGTATACCGATTGTATCAGAATCACGATCTGAATTGATTTAGCCATGTCTGTCCGCCCGTCTGTCTGTTTGAACGCGAACAAGTAATTCAATTTTAGAGATATTCCAATCGAACATGGTAGGAAGATGCATCTATGCGTTTATCACTATAGCATATATGCGACCGATTTTTTAGATTTGAAATTTTGGGTCATAAATCCGCCAGAGAAGTACCTAAGAACGTGAAATTTGGAATACTACACATCCGACGAATATAATAAATAGCTCGCTTACACAGGTATTTTCAGATGTAAGATTTTGGTCAACACTCAGTCAAAAAAGTATTTAGAAGTACGAAATTTGGTATAATCCACAAATATTATGAATTGCATATTGGCAGTGAAAATCATCGAAACCGGAACTCGATATCATACAGACCCCATACAACCGACTTGTCCAGATATAATATTTTGAGTGAAAAAATCCGCTAAAAAATCTCTATGAGAGTGAAATTTGGTATTATCAACACATATATGAAAATCCGAAGTCGGAATATTACATCATATAGCCCCATACAACCGACTTGTCCAGGAAAAAAAATCCGCTAAAAAGGCATCTAAGAGAGTGAAATTGAATTAAAATTGAAACCTATTGTAAACTGCATATTGATGGTGAAAATTATAGAAATCGAAATAGTTTATAAAATTTTCAGATATAAGGATTATATAATTATTATTTTACAGGTCACTCCTCAATAACATTAATTAGTTTTTCAAGCTTTATCTGACCATATTTTATTTTTGGGAAAAGTGAAAAATTTGCAAGAACAGTCAGAGCGGTAGAAGTTATGGCTGATTCGGAAAGTACACGTTTCCTCATCAGACTTCTTTCCAGACACCCCTTCTTATTTATTTCAATTTATTTTATCTTATTTATGCCTTAAAATGCCTCGTACTTAATGCATAGGTTTAGGTTCTGCTTGTGAGGTTTGTATAATCTAATGGATTATTGTTACAAGATTTGTAAAATTGTATATTAAAACCATCTTTGTGACCATTGATCCGGCTTCTTCGCTGACTTAGTTACATTTTCATATAAATAAATATGTATATGTACACACATACACACACAGAGTCCCGTGAACGTATTTTATTTTACTTCATCGAAGACTGTTGCCAATATTCGAATTTTCGATACTATATAGTTACTCCAAAAATAAAATTCATCATTGAGTATCCTTCTTTATAAAAAATTATATTATTTTTGCGAAATTAAGTTGAGGTTGACTAAAGTTATAAATCGTCTTGTAACTTATATTTAACAAGATCTGAAAAAATTAGTACAAAATAAAATACAAGAAAAATAACAACAAGCTGAAGGAAAAAATAAATGAATTTACAAATATATTTATAATTTGATTTTAGGTACATTATGCATGACATGTAGTGTAAAAAATTGTTTGACTTTTAAATAAAAACAAAATTTTAAGTAGTTCTGAAGCGAGAATGGATTATCACAGAGGGTGGGATATAAATATGAACAATTAAAAAAAACTTCAAAATTTTGATAAAAGTATGTATTAAAATTTTATTCGAATTTATGTTTTTATCAACTCTTAATTTTATTAAAAAAAAGTAATAATTAATATACAAACCAAGATTTAATCATTATATGTGGTATGGATTTGATTAAAAATAATAATAATTTTAACAGAAAAATTATGTATAAATTTTTAACGTATCTAATTTGTCTAAAATATATGATAAAACTTTCATTAAAATTTTAGACAAACTTATATTTTAAATTTATCTAATATGAAGTGCTATTAAAAAAAGATGTAATAATAGAAATATCAAGTCATAAAAACTTAGAAACGATGATGTCTAAGATCGGGAGTGAAGATGAACTGCATTAGAGCATGAATGCAATAACAGAATAGGTCAATTTAATTTTTGCTCGAGATGTCAGCACCCTTACAAGCCAACAAATTTTTTTAATATACATCTAAAACCCATCAGGCAAAAGAATATTTTGTTTTGTAGAAATTTTGGCTCCTGATCCAAATTTTTAGAGAATATTTAAAGCAATAAAGAGATGGGAGATGAATTATTTGATACAAAAATGCAAACCACTGACTTATTACAATGTCACTATTTTTCCATGAAAGAAATCTGTCAATAATTACTTGTAATGAACTAGAATTTTTACGTACTAATTTAGCATTTCACTGCAATTATTACCATTATAAAAGTTGGCCACTTACTCATGAAGAAAAATAGCAACCATATCATTTATGTTTCGATTTGGTTAAAATTTTAGATAATATTTCTCAATGGACTACGGATCAGAAAAAAAGTTCAATTTGCTTGAAACATTTCTTTACAAGAAAGGGATCACCGACAGAAAGACAAAAATTTGGATGATTTGGGTATAAGCATAGGTCCGTGTGTATTTTGTATATATTTAGCATATACGTATAAACACACACACATTTGGCTTCAAAAGACTCATCTATTTTATATTATTTTTAGATTATATAAGCTAGAAAAGTTCCCAAAGCAGGCTAAACGCATTTCATTATTTATATACAATATTTTAGAATATTTCTTTCACAAAAACCGTAGTGTTTTGTATGAATATATATATACGCTTACAAAATTTAGTACTAACGGGTGATCTATTTCAAAGTTCCCTAACTTTTTACAGAAAGAACACAGAAAATTCGAATTAAATGGGGAATGCTTATTATCAGTCGAAAGAGCATTATTTGGTTTTTTTTTTTTTTTTTGAAGATTATCTCTTTAAAATGTTGGACGCGGCTACGTCTCAGATGGTCCATCCGTTGAGTCCAATTTTCGATGACACAAACAAACCACACCTAACCATTCTTTTTCCTAGATAAAATGACAGCTTTTGAATCTCTTCAGATTGCTCTTCATTCCAAATGCGGCAACTAAGCTAGTTTACATACCCATTGAGCCAGAAATGGGTATTATCGCTGAACAAAATTTGGCTCGAAAACGTCGGATCTTCTTGGAACTATTCAAGACCCTATAGAGCGAAGCGATGTTGCTTGGGAAGGTCAAGCGGATTCAGTTCTTGCACGAGCTGTATTTTGTACGCTTTCAATTTAAGATCTCGCCGTAAAATGGGCCAAGTCGTTCCATATGTCAGTCCGAGCTGCTGCGAACGGCGCCGAATCGATCATCCACGGTCTTCGTGTACACTCGCAGCTACGGCAGCTATAATTTCTTCACTTCGAGCTGGATATGGTCATTCGGTCGAATATGATCCATTAATGAATGCTGGGTCTCAAGATGGGTGATGGTGTAGCGAATAGTATGATCAGTGGGCCGATTATGTTGACCATAAGTTGGACTAAGCGCGCGAACCACATTTTTTACAGAACTTGAATTTTCGTAATGGAGTTGAAAGATTTGTAAACGTTGTTTAAATTGTAAAAACTTCTTATGAAAAAGTAGCTCTACTTGGATAACCCTTTAAATTGTACATTTGGACATGCTGAGAAATTTAGTAAGTTCGATAAGTATATCAAAAACTAATACGTATATTCTAAAAATAAATACAAAATTATATATTCTAAGGATTTTACACCAAAAAAACTACGCAACTACGTTAGTATGCTAAATTCGTTAAAGAAGAAGAAGCAAGTTGCTCGCCTATTCGGAATAATTATTATTATATATGGTCACGATTATATGCTTACTTTGCAAACGGGCACTGCTAGACAAAATTGTAAGCTGTCCAGTGAGTAAAAGTTTCAATTTACGGTCGTTCCATATCTTTTTGTGGATTTTTTTTTAATGTTTTCGTCGGTAACAATCTCTTTTGGGCGCCCACAGCGGTCGCTGTCTTCGTTGCTCATTTCACCTCGCCTAAACATAGCATACCAATCCTTGATGTTTGATTTTCCTGTGCCAGTGTCCGGAAACTCGTCATCAAGCTAAGTTTTTGCTTCAACTGTATTTTTTCCTTTCAAAAAGCAATATTTTACCAACACGAAAAATTCCTTTTTATCCTTATTTTTTCACAATAACAAAAGTTGCTTCACTCAAAATGCTTTAATCTACAATCCAATGATCGGAAAGCTGTCAAATTTATACACGCGTCTGTTGAAGACTAACCAAACTATAAATTATATGGATTTAATTTTAGTAGCGCCATCTATGCGTCAGGCCGGGAACTTTTCAATTGGCACGTTAATTTAGTAGATCTACAGATGTGAGTTTGTATGTGTAGATTAGAGTGTGCGGTTCTGCGTTCAGTTGTTGCTTATCAGTTCAGCCGTTGCTTCATAAAATTATTGGTATAAAACCAACAGCAGCCGTGGACTTGTTGTCAACAAGCGAGCTATTCACTCCAACGAACACAAAATCACACACTAGTAAGTCTTCACTGGTCGTTCAGTCATGCTTCGCATGTTTTCAAACAAGCTTACTTGTTCTATTTAGACTTAAGAATTTTATCCAACGTCATTCATATTCAATGTCACACCGAATTGGCTTGATAAATGTGTGTATAATAGCTATACCTATCATGTATGTATGTTCGAGTTTGTTAAATTATAATGAATTACATAATTTTCATGAATAATTTTTTGTTTTCATAATTCATTTTCATAAACATAATGTGAAATAATAAATTTTTTCAGTCATCCATAATGCAGCACAAAATATCTATAGGAAACATATTTGAATAGATAAGTACTTGTATATGAACATATGTAAGATTACAATAGAAATACATTATAAATATATTGCATTATATTAAATATAAACTCATTTCACACATATTACTGCTACTAATGCTATTTCTATATCAAAATTTAAGCAGTTTGAACAAAATTTATGTTATCATATTTACTAGAATATGAGTACGATTTTACTCAAATCCTATGTATGAAACTCCAATTTTAAATTACTTTATAATTATTTCATATTATTTTTGTAAATTCTGGTCATTCTGCGTTCAATACACTAGATTTCGGTATAAATATTTGCCAATTATACAGGATATGTAGTTGATTAAATAGAATAAAGAAAGTTCAAATTATTTTCGAATGCTTTTAAGATAAATAAATAGAAAAATACATATGAATACCTTAATAACTGCTTTCAATGTTTATGTATTTAATTTGTTTATTTAATTGCTGCGAAATTCAAGATTTCACCGTATCGATTTTGGTATTGTCGAAGATAAATGTGTAATAAAAAATTTGTAGGAAAATTTTTACATATTTTCAGCACAGTTATACTAATAATTTTTAATTATGTATTCCAAAAAATTCAGTTACTAAATATCTCTTTATGACTGAGTTTGCACACGAATATGTTTGTCGCTTTTTATCGTCAATTTCTCTTTTGCTGTTGCCAGCCATGTTCACACGGAGAGACTTTCTCTGAGCAATTTTTTGGCATTTCATTTTCTTCATTCTTAAAAAAAATTTCAATTTCCATGCTTACCACATTCATTCGTTTAAAATTTGAAACAGCTACATTGACTGTGAAATAAAAATGAAAGGGAATGTCAAAATCTACACAAACGAATAAGATAACAAAGCGTGTCAACCGAGAACAACAATGTCGGTACGCTGCTCTCTTCGTCGTCGCCCTCTCCCCTACAAACTAAGTGTCGCTTCGACAGAAGTATTCGTGTGTAAACTCAGTCTATAGAATAATAAAATAATTGCCACATTTCATGCTTTCTTATACCAATAAAGAAATTATTTTACAATTTCTAATTTACAATTTTCAAAATTGAATTGAGTCGGGCAAACATATATATACAAGTATATATATAGACGTATTAATAAATGAATTAAAGCGATTATAGGCAATAGAAGGTATTTGTGTATACACACATAAATTAGTTTAAATAGTCATTACTGGAAAAATTTTCGGACCGAGCACGAGAATTTCGAATATTTTGACAAACACTTTGACTTTTTTCTCAAAACTTTTTTTAATAATTTTGAATTTATTTATGCAAAGTATAAAAATCATTGAAACGCCAAAGAATTTTTGACAAAAAAAATTAATTTTTGTTTGTTCTGCTGAGCAGATGAGCAATGAGCGAGTATCGAGCGAGCATCGAGCTGCTCGCAATACTCGATACCCGGGTATCTGGAGCTCTAGTACATATATAAAATTCTTCAAAAAAATTTAATTTCTATTCTATACAGATATTTTCGGTGTACTTGTACAGCATTTCGTGTTGAAAGTTCTAATTTTTCAACTGCAGACCTAAATTTTTTTAAATGTGTGACTGGTTTAATTGGGTCTTTTACTGTTTTTCGTTGACTATCGAAAAATTTGGTAAATATTCCATACGTCAATGGGTAGACTTGAAAAGGACATATGAGCAATTACAGGTGTCAATTTGGTTTTATTTAATTAATTTTGCAACTATCATATGTGGTTTAAATACAGGGTAAATTAATTACGCATTTAAAACAATATATTTCATGAAATTCCATTTTTCTTATAAAGTTTGAAGATTGGCATTATATGTGAAACTCTAAATCATTCAAATGATCGTAACGTGAATATTTGTATACCATTTTCAGGCACATATTGAGCGGTATCCCAGCCATAAGTTGACGAATGCTGGTTTTCAAGTGCTCAAGAGTTAAAGGTTTATCCGCATAAAGACGATCTTTCGCGTAGCCCTACAAGCAAAGTCCAACGGTGTCAAATTGCACGATCTCTGTGGAAAATTCATATCGCCAAGACGAGAGATTACGCGGCCGTTAAATTTCTCTCACAATAAAGTCATATTCGTTCGTGTTATGTGACAAGTGGCATTATCTTGTTGGAACGAAATATTTTCCAAGTCGTGTTCTTCAATTACAGGCAATAAAAAAATAAAAAGTTGTGGTTATCATACGAGCATATTGCTCCGATTTTACAGTGACAGTCTCACCGTTTTTCTTTCAAAGCAGTACAAAGCGCACCAGATAATATTTTTTTGTAGTTTAAGGCCTCTCTTCAATTATTTGAGGATTCTCGAATGAAACGATGACGCACAGGACTTAAAATATCTTTAAATTTTTACCAATTAAGTTGTGGTCACGTTTGAATCACAAAATTTGTAGTACTTCAATGCGTTGTGCGGTTATTAAGTGACTCCCTTTCATAAGTTCATGATTTTGAACTAAAATGAAACATATATAACTTTTATACTTTTATATATTTAAATTATGGGTCGCAAAAAATGAGCTTGATTGTGACAGAAGACATTAATAAAACTATTAAAATTTATTAAGTTAATTTTGAAACGTATTTTTATTGATTAATTATTTAAACATTGTTTGGTATTAAAATCATTTATAATCAAGAAACTACTTCTGAGATCAAGAGAAGGGGAGAGGGTTTATATGTATGATATATTAATAAAGATCAAGAGAAGGGGAGAGGGTTTATATGTATGATATATTAATAAGGAAGAACATTTTGTCTACTTTAGTAATTGTTTAATAACCGAACAATTTTGTAATAGATAAAATCATATTATTTTATAAAGAAATAGATAATTGAAATTTAGATGAATTAGTTAGAAGAGCTAATGGTATTTAACTAATTAGATAAATATTGAGATAAATGCATAAAATTTTCACTAAAGAAAGTTTTTTACATTTAAATTTTTTTCGAAATCTTTAATAAAATGTAATATATTAATTGAATCTATGATTAGCTCTCGAAATCTAAAACAAAAATTTAATATATCTTTTAAGTGAATTAAGTGTTTAATCCTAATGCATTAACATCAAAAAAAATATTAAAGGAATTTTATTTTAAAAGTGTTATATTATTTTCATTTTTTTCTGTATTTTAGCACTCAAATTCTATCCCTTGCTAACAACTTTAAAAAAATTCAAAATTAACCTTTTCCTTTGAAGATACCTCGTACCATGCCCTTAAATGTTATGTATCGCTATTTTAATGTCACTACATACATATAGCTACGTATATTAACATTTTCAATTTAATTGAATGGATCTTACATTTTATGTGACTAAACCTCATTAAATGTTGCATTTATGCACCATATATACTGCATGTAACATATGTCTATGTACTTAACACAAAAACCACAACTTCAAAATGTCATGGCAATGACATAAATACAAATGAAAAACATAAAGTATCCACACATATCTTCATATATACGTAAATAAATAATCAATGAATGCAAACATTTAATCAACAAACAAAAGCAGTCATCACGTTGCCCTCTTTAGAGTCAAATGTAAGTTGTATAGCGTTAATGAGGTGATATCACATCCTGAGATTTCTTGAATTTCAATATTATTTGGCATTTAATTTTCTAGTAAATGTCTAAAACTTAATGAAATTTTATAAAATTCCGTTTGTAGCATTCGCAATACACCATATGGTTCTGCTGTCGTGCAGTCCAACTTGGCACCCAAGGTTTTTATTGATTTTGTAGATCGAAATAATAATTCCATTTTTTCTGGAAGCCTACAAAAGCATTGAGGGTACACCAGTTTTCAGAGGAATACTTTCATATAATATATATGCTTTAGTTTTCATATTTGCTACGCTGTAATTAAATAAGGTTAAACCGGCATCTATTTCTTCAAAAGAGGGAAATCCACTTCCGGCTCAGGAAAAAATTCCTCTTCCTACAATTAATTTAATAAACTTGTCAACACCTTTCCCGGTGGTTGCAAACACCTCAACATCCCAGGTACAAAAGCCTTCGGAACTTTCAATGGACCCCGAACCTAAACCCATTGGAAATAATAGTGTCCAAATACTAGGGCTTGGTTTAAGGAAGTTGTTTGCTGTTCCATAAAAACAATCTATTTTTGTGTCTAGATTTGCAAATGACACTACTGTTGATGAGTTAAGGCATTAAATTTCGTCAAAAATAAATATTTATGATTTTAATATTCAGAAATTTAATTTTAATTATAAAAGAAACATATCTCCAATCAAAATTGATGTTTCTGCTGGTACATGTGAGATACTTTTAAAAAGCTCATTCTGGCCCCTGAAGCAAATTATGATAAAGACATTGTTGGAATTCCAAAACCAAATGTGGGAACATAAAACCAATCAGTAATGTTTCGCTGCATATCTATTATCAAAATGTTAGAGGTCTGAAAATCAAGTTGACTGGTCTTCATACCAACTTCAAAGTAATTTCATTAACGAAAGCGTGGATAAAACCTCAAGTTTTTGATAATGAGATTTTATGCAGCGGGTATCATAATTATAGAGGTGATAGTTTGAACAGAATCGGAGAGGCAATTCTCTTTGTGGTTCATTTGTCTTTAACATCAGAAGAACTTTGCATTTCTGTCATAGATTCCTTTGAATTTAAATGCAGTCTTGTTTGAACCGGCAGGGTCTTTATGTATATATTTTTATACCACATACTTATGAAGTCGAATATATCAGTACTTCTTCAACTTATTAACTTGTTTGGAGTTATTGTTTAATAAAAGAAGAAATAAAGATTCTAACTCTATTATGGTCTTGATAGATTTGTATTTGCTTTGTATCTTAAGGAATCGATGATAACATCACTCTGAGCTTTGACTTAATCAAATTAATTTAGTACCCATTCAAAATTTTCTGTGATTTGGTACGATCATATTGGTCTATCATTCTGCTTTGGAGACAGCTTTTGAAATCATGTACAGCATTCGAGTTGAAAAAGCGGCATCTTTAATTGGTTCCAGTTCTTGCTTTATTTTGCGTAAACTTACTTAAAGGAGTTATATCAGAAACTATCAAAATTGATTTGGCCAGACTATAAAGGTAATGTTGAAGAAAGTGTTGTTCATTTTAATAATACATTTTTTAAATTGTTTTGAAATTTTGTACCAAAACGTGCTTGGACTTTAACTAAAATTACCAGTTTATGGTTCACTAAGGATTTAAATTTGTTGAAAAACTGAAAATCACTCGCTTTTAAACTGTTTAAAAAACTGGCTTGACTATAGGGTATGTTAAATACTCAAAGCTACATCGTAAGTCCTTTGAACTTAGTAAAATATGTTACAAAAACTACTTAACTAAGGTTTAAAGAAACATTGTATGCAATCCTAAGATATTTTATGATTTTGTCAACTCCAAACGTTCAGTCTCCTTGTTTCCATCAGCCAAGACATACAAAACTACTAATGGCATGATTACAACATTTTTTCTTAAATATTGAGCTGAAAAATTATACCGGCTTTTGACAAACCACTGTCTTTCTACTTTCTAGCATTAGAGAAATGTTTATTTCTCTTAGGGAAAGTAAATTTTATAATCTCCGTCCGATTACTATGGCAATTTAGACCACAACAGATTTTGAACTATATTAACCATTTCGCCGTTTATGTCAAAATTTCAATTATTATTCCATAACATTCTATATACAGACTCACTTTTCGTAACGAAAAATACTATTCTAACTTCTCTTATCAGTTCAATCTTTAGACAAAATGAATGTCTAGTTTTCATTTTCTCTCTTGTTTCTGTTTAGTTGAAAATATTAAAATAATATTTTTGGTATTAAACAGGAAATTCTAGTCATAAAGTATTACTTTAACAACCAGTTTAACGTTTTGGAAATATGTGTCAGCCCGCCCAAATCACATGAAGACCTTCCACATATTAAATCAGATCACATTTTCAATCATTGATTATATTTATTTATTATATTTAAGCTATCTCTCATATAACTTTTAACATATATGTAAATTTAAATTATTTTATATACTCCCACTTCCCCTGAGACATGAAGATATATAAGTCGATTTTGCTGACACATGATAACATAGATGTTAGAAGAATTCTAATTTCAGCATCCTTGTTGATAATAAATACTTTTGATTTACAGTAATCGGGTGTAGAATTTTTTTAAGAAACAACACTCACAAAATATAAAATATGTTGAAAAACAAAATAGAAGTATTTTAAATATTTTATGATTCCTGCTTGGCTACCCCAAAAAAGGACGTTTACGCTCCTCCACTTAATACTATTTCGAAACTAGTTTTTTCTCGCTTAATGCTTGTTTCTTGTATGTTCGCCTTCGTATTCGTTTAATTATATTTTTCTTTGTATTTTTTTTAAATTCGTCGATGCCATTAAAATCGCTTGTTCGCTTGTTCGACACGCTTGGGAGCATAATTATTTTGGACGACTTTAATTAGTTGCAATGTTTCCACTAAGTATCATATAATTTCTGCTATATACTCGTATATATACATATACATATATATATAAGCATGAATAATGATGGTATAAAAATTGTTGTCACTCAATACGGCTGGTCAGCTATCCACTCCGATGGGTCAGATATCCACCCCGACTGTCAATTGGTGCGGAAGAATTGGGAAAATGCATAAATTATCATGGAGTAAATGAGTTCTAACGCAGCGAAAAAGTAGACTTCAGTTGGCACTGAGTTTATATGTAGCTGTGTGAGGCCTCACTTCAGCCGAGCCTGACAATAGAATGATGCAGAGAGTAAGCTCGCTCGTTGCTCGTTCTTCGAGCTATTGTCATGTCAGATTGATCGGTTTCGATGATGTGAAATTCAGGTAAAATTTCTATAGCTCGTGGTTGACTAATTACTTACATGTTTACATACATACATACAAAAATACAATACATCCACACGTACATTCATATATTTTTATTAAGTGACGGAAATTAATATGAGCACAAAATAAGTATTAATGAATAAAAAATGTAATCGATACTAGTGTGTACATGCATCGAGCGTTTCAGGAACTTGATAACGGTTAATTACAAATTGTACTGGAATGCAATAGAATACAATTAACAGCGCCTCATTTATGTGAAAATATTCATAGTATTATCTCGTTAGCGAAAAATGGCTGAAATTTAAACAGCCCTTATTGTCAACAATTAAAAGAGAGGAATAACGTTATAACTGTAAATTAATATAAAATATATATTGCAACGTTTACTGCAGAAGTATTCGCCCCTATTATGGTTGGCATCGTCGTCATCATGTCGACGCAAAATAGCTATTGCCGAGAAGTTTTGTTACTCGACAGTTTATGGATAAAATAAAAATCATTTGCCATTTGTGAGCGAGTTGTTATTCATGCAAAATTTAAATTTTTAAAATATTTTTTTTTTACCGATACATGAATCTCTAGCGATGAAGAGAGCAAAAACTAAATTAGAACAAAAAGAAAACTGTATTATATATAGATTGTCACATAACAAGTAAGTGTTGTAATTTAAATTCGTCGTAATTCATCGTTATGAAATTTCGTGGAATTAGTTGCTTAAACTTAATTTCATTTCTTTTGAAGACTGTTTTCGACTTAATAGAGCTCCGTTGAAATGTACCCTGTCTATTCAAAAAATGTTGTCTTGCAAGCACTTAAGTAATATAAAACATGTATGTGCATATGTATGTATGCATGTATGTATGCATACCTAAGAAATATAACATATGTATGTACATCTACATACAAATTTTATTAGATCGCCTTAAAAAGAAAAAAAAAATTAATAATTGTGTACTAGTCGTCAGAAAATTTAGTGCCGATAACGGCAATGACTGCGACAAATGCAATCTTGTCACTTAATCGTCCCTTTGTGTCGACGACGCTATCCATAATAGACGTGGTTTTATAAAAAGTGTTACAAAATAGTAGAAAATATTCAATTGAAAATCGAAATATATTTTTTTATATCAAATTGAAAAAGTTTATTTCTCAAAATATGTTAGTTGTGAAATTTTTTAAACGAAGGATATTTTAGTTTTACTTTATTTGTATGTATTTTAAATTTTTCTATTATCTTCTGAATTTATATATTGTTGTTTCTAATCCTTTTATACCATTGTAATTTTTTTTTTTCTTGTTATATTCAGATCTTAATTGTATCGGTTGTACTTCACGTTAAATAAAAAAACAATTAGTGTGCTTTTTTTTAAAGAAATCATATTACTCTTATTGGAAAACCCTATATATGTATCCACTATTATTAAATGCTCGAATGTATGTACAAATAATATAAATTATTATAAATATCTACATAAGTACCTCCCTTAAACTTATAAACTTTTTTTCTTTTCTTTTCAGGTAAGTTAAATACGACAGTCGACTACTTGTTCCGGCTTTTTAAGGACTCTTGTTATATTTGACATCTCCCGAACTTGTTCATAATTAAACATAGCTTTCATGAAGATCAATGTTCAATATTATTTGATTTAATTGAAGAGCTTTGGTAAAAAAAAAAAGGTTTTTATATTTGTAAATTTTTTTCATAAATGCTTATAAACTTTATATATCCCTATAGAAGTATATTTGAGAAAGCTACAAGAATTAAAAAAAGTATGCAAACAAAATTTCAATTCAAAACTTTTTAATTAATACCAGTTTCGTTTTTTACTTTGCCTTTTGCCTGCCTTTAAGGAGTTGGAGCAAAAGAGAGACTTAAAAACGATTTTTCATTGGACAATTACTCAAAAAGCTAAATAATAATGAATGAGTGGCACTCAAAAAGCATTTATATAATAAACTCATAGCTCAAATAGCAAGGAAATTACAAATACAAAAATAACTTTCCTTTAATTACATTTTTTTAATTAAATTTTTTTTATTCCGTACAAATATTTATTTTTACCTACAATTCACTTGCAACAGTAGCGGCGGTGTATGAAATGTTTTTAAAAATTCTGGCACCAGAATAGTAGGCTTTTTATGTTTTATATTTTGTTTAAATTTTGGTTTTCTTTTCTTTCCAGCGTTAATTTTTGTTTGTACTTTCAAATTATTATTTCCGTGAGCGGTGAAGCTTTTATTTTTGAGAATTGTTTGCCTTACAATTCAAATATTTTCGCAAAACATTAAATGCAGTCGAATAGCCGCGCGAGGCAATGCAATATTTGCAAAAAGTACAGCGTACTTGTTCAAATATAATGTATACATGATAGATACATTCAAATATAGAGGTATTTGCTTATACCCATACAATTCATAAGCATATATTTAAGGCTAAACCATTTTTGAAGTAAAAAACGGAAGAAATGAGCCGTGTACGGTTTGACCATTTCGTTGGCTTGAAAACTTTCAATATTTGTGAAATAAATTTCAACGACAGCTAGTAAGTTACTTTAAATGTGCATTAGGGTGAATCAAAAACTAACAAATCGCATTTATGGGTTAAATTTAACAAATTTACTGAGAAAGCAATGTTCCTGCAAGCCAAAATATTATGTTTTATTTAAAAGATAAAAGATATATTTTATTAAAGTTATCATAATTTGTTAACTAAAAAAGGTAATTTTTTTTGAATGACGTAAGGAATATAAGATTTCTTTAAAAATTAACTTGACAACAATTTTTTTAATTCACTGATATCTATATTTCAGAAATCCAGTGCGCGGATCTTTTCTCACTGTAACTTGACTGTGGCGAAAATAATCGGTACTTACGATTCCATTTATACAAATGATATATTCTTAATAAAGAAAAGTTCATTCCAGTGGTCAAAAAAACCAATGACTGATCATATCATTCTACACACAAAGAGCACAATATTCCAATATATAGAGTTTTTTTTTATGGTATAACCAATTTTATAAAAAAAAATTGTTCTCAAGCTATGTAAGAATTTTAGATACTTATCAAAAAAGTCATTAAACACAAATAAATTAAAATAGTTAAGTTACTTTTGGAATATTCAAAGCTGATTTTATTTATTTTTATACTGTTTCGTTTTTTTTGTATTATTATAACTATTTCTTTCCTTAATTGATATTCAAATAAACATGCCTCCGACCATGTTTGAACATTTAAAATTTTTTTTTTTAATTTTCCACCCGCATCTTCTCCCAGAATATATATAATTGAATTGAAAAAGTCATATAGCAAAACAATGAATTTGAGACTTTTCCTTTCGGTTTAAATATTAATGTTATCAATTTATTAAAAATAGAAAAAAAATCTGGTATTCCTAGGGTATAGATACAGCTGAAAATTACTCCTAGAAACAACACTACTGCTAAATAGTAAATAAATAAAAAAGAGAAACGAAGAAAAAGTCCGAATAGATAATTACAAGAATATGCAATGTGAAGAAGCTTTTAGCATCATCAAACACAAGCATTCTCGTATGGGCTGCTCGAAATGAGAGTGTCGTAAGTAGATCTCTTGAAAAATCATTTGTTTTAAGACTTAATTGTTCAATAAGAATTTTAGTCTCCATTTAAAACGGCATATCTACCAATTTTGTTTGAGTTCTGTTTAAGGGCGTATCATTAATATTGATCGATTAAGAAAAAATAATCACTAAATTCGTAAAATAAACTAATGAAAATAAATAGTATAATTGTAGTAAATTCCCATTAAATAAATTAATTCAGTTATAAATGGTTACTGTTACAAATAATCTGAGATTTTTTTTTTTTTTTTTTGATTATTTAATTTAAAAATTGTAATTTTCGATTGAGGTAAAATAGAAGTAGAAACCCATCACAATTTGATAAATAATTTAATCATTTCATAAAAATTTTAAATTTTAGATCAAAAAAATGTGTCAATTCTCCAATTCATGCTTATTTTTACATATGTACGTTTGAATCCCACAAACTTTTTTTGCAATTTCAACAACAATTACTAGTTTAAAAATTCATTACTGAACATATTTCTGCAAATATTAAAAAAAAAATAGTCTTTTTAAGTTAAACATTGAATCTAAAGTAATGCATTTACGACACTTTTCTAAACCCTTTAGCGAAATAATACAAATTATATACTAATACTCTGTTATACGCACATAAATGGGTCCAAAAAACATATATTAGACATTGCGCTAACGGAAATGTCCAAATGACTTTATTCTGTTTCTAAGGTTTGGCAGTTGCTAGACTCAACTCAGTTCGGTGCCCGGTGCTCAATGTTTGTTGGCGTTCGTCTGTTTTGTGCTTTTATTTTTCTTTTTACTGTTTTTTCTTATACCAATTTTTACATTTTAATCAAAGAATATTTGTTGAAAATGTTCCTAGGGATGGATATATAATCCACCTCTACATAACATTATAGTGCACTTACCAAAAATTTATATTCGAACATACCTTTCAATTCCGAATACAATCAATAATATTATATTAATAGTAATAATTAATAACTATTAAATATATATCATGTTTCAAAATGTGCATTTGTTCTATTTTCATTGTAATATAAGAGTATGCTCCAACTTGTGTACGTACCAGCAGAGCTCATTAACAGAACGAAACTGAATCAATTGCAGTTTCATAAATTTTCAGTATGAGAGTATAAAACTTTTTGCGCAATTGTTACTTCGTGTAGTATTTGCAATCGTTAAAACAAGAACAATGATTGACTAGCGACAAGCTGATTACGACACGTAAGTAGGTCCCATACTGACTTTATGTTCATTAATCCAATAGCCACTCCATTGGACCATATGGTCCAGAGGAGGAGAATTCGAAGTTGGCTGAATGTAGTATATTTTCGCATTTAACGCCACAATATCAATAATTAGATTGGAAAAACTTGCAACTAATATTTAGAATACATATGTGAGTGTAAGTGCAAAAAACATATGCAGAAATAGTGTTTCAGGGGCCATAAAATATCTTAACTTTTTTAATTTAATTTTATATTATTTTATATAATTTTATTTATTTTATTATATTGTATTTTATGTATATTGTATTAAATTTGATTCTATTTTATCTTGTTAAATAAATTTTATTTTTAATACTTTTTTAATTTATTTTTAGTTTGTTTTATTAGATTTTATTTTAGTTTCGTCTATTACAATTTTTTTTTTAAACTTATTATATAACCTAATAATTCGTGAAACTTTGTTAGATATAACTATGTGTAGTTTCAGTTTAGTTCAGCATTTATGTGAGCTTATACTATTTAAATTAATATGACATTCAGTCAATTAATCATGGTATCCACTGGATGCTTGTTTTTACATATTCATACGTTTATATATATAATTATATGTATATACATTTACGCTTTCTAACCGCTCAAGCGATTTTCAACCGAGTTCCTCCACAAATTGGTTTTGCGTCTTGATGTTTTGACCAACAAATTGAGGCACCTACAGGTTATTCTAAGCTGGAGCTTTTAATTTATGTCAGTAATACACTCGGAGGGAATGACATTCCCTGCTGAGGGGTGACCGCAATCAGAAAAATTAATTTCTATAATTTTGTATATTGCGCGAACCTTGGACCTCCGCATGACTGTAGGTGAAAAGAGATGTTACATCCATATGATAGCAAACTATGCATGTTCTATCAATATTCTTTCAATATTGAACAAGTGTTGATGAAAATAGCAGCATTCGGCTAACTTCATACTATTATTACCAAAACATGTTTAACTAATATTATTTAATTTTGTTTTACTTTTTTATATTATTCCATATCATTTTATTTTATTAAATTCGTAAGCTTAGCTGATAGTTTTTCTATGTAATTCGATTAATTTAAGTGGAATTCGATTATTAATGCGTGGTAATGTCACATTTATTCACTTTACCAATATACCGCTTAAATAGTCGTGCTGACAGAAGGTATTAAAACTGATATCCATCTAAAACATACATACTATGTACACATTGAAAAACTTTTACCAAATAGCATTTAAAATAAACACTTTTGCATATTTATCTAGAAATTTATATATGTATTTATATAGCACAAATAAATTTGTTGAAAAAAAATTCAAATCTTTAAACAAAATAAAAGCCACAAATTTTCAAACAATTCCATCAGCAAATAAACAATCACAACTGTATTGCACAAACATTAATCGCTCAATTAAAATGAATAAATATTCTTCTTCGAATAAACAGAAATTAAAAATTTATTAAGCAAAAAATAGCTCCAGATATGGAACTTCCAATAAATATTTGTAATAAAATTTCTAAAATCTTTTATATATATATTAATAAGCTTTAATAAATAAATAAAATATATTGAATAAAATAGTATAAGCGAAGTCTGATGAAGAATTATTTATATATTTTTTTAATGATTTGAACTATTTCACTTAGAAGCACCTTGTATTTTTTTCGAGATACCGAAAACAAATTCATCAGCTGAAATATAAGATTATGTATACTGCCATAGAAATTTAGTGAGTTACTTGTTAAGAGAAATTAATAAAATATAGTCTGCCTCATCGAAAAGTGAGTCTGTCACAATTGAAATCTTAACATCGGCGAAATGGTTCATATAGCTCAAAATTTTTTTTTACAAGATTTTAAGAATATCGGTCTAAATTTTCGTGATAATTGGATGGGTACATTAAAATTTACTTTACCTAAGAGAAATGAACAACAAATCAGTCCGTTTAGAAACTTGACAAAAAATATGTTTTCCTAGCATTTCTCTACAGCTAGAAAGTGTGGGTTTGGCGGGAATCCCATAGTAAATGACACAAAGTGAACTACAAAAACTGTTTTTGAACGGACTCAAATTTATCCGAATGGAATTTGTAAATAGAGTCCCCCATAACTGAACCGTGCTCCAATATTGGTCTTACTATTGACGTAGAAAGTCTTTTTGAAATATAAGGGTCTCTAAATATTTATTCCAAATTATATATAAACTTGAATACTGTTTATTGTAAATATATGCATTTAGGCAGACATAAACTTTTATTTACTCTCTGTCATATCTAATATTTCCACAAAGATATGTGTGTAATACAAAAAATAAAAAATAAAAAAACATTTATATTGAAATACAAATGCACCAAATTATTCGTATTACGGTAATAAACATAATTTTTTAAGCGCATCTTCAGACCTTTACAGATAATGATTTCAGAAAAAAATTTAACGAAATAAAATATGATTGCTTGCCAATTAATTCTAGTCATAATATTTACAACATAAAACGCTCACAAATCTAAAATGCTTACAAGAATAAAATTTCAGATGCAAAAACGCAATTTAAAAAGATTAAACACTCAAAGAAATCATTAAAGATTTGGAATTTATAATATTTTTGAAAATAGGCTGAAATTTGTAAGCCATTCGAAAAGTAAGATTGGAATGTTTAAAAGTATATATCGAAATACTTTAATTTTTGTAATGAATAAAATTAGCTTAAAAAAATTTTAATAAAATTTTACTTTAATTTTGATAATAGGCTTCACCATTTTTTTTTTCTTTAGAGTATGTTTAGATATAGGTTGTTCAGTTTAATTTGCGTCACCTTAGTTGATATGTATCACGTTTAATTAAGTTGAAACAATTAGTCATTGAAAAATTTTTATAGCACAATATTTGAAACATGCATCCTTTCAAATAAAATATTGTAAAATAATTTGATCATAAAACACAATTGAATTTAAAATTTACTTCAGTTCAATCGACTAAATTTTTTCGGATATTTTTGTCTTTGAATAGATTTGTATGACTTCAAGTTTTGATATTTTGTTTCCATGACATTCGTTTCCTTTATTTTTATGTTAGTTTTTGTTTATACATATTTCGCAATATGCCAACAGCGCTTTGTATTTTCTATTCAGAAGGAAAAAAATAATTAATAGGCTATGAAGTTAATATCTCAAACGCGACGTTTTCAGTAAAACTCTCAAAAAATTAATTACCTTTATGAGGCTAGGCTTAAAATGATATGGTGTGTTGTAATGTGGCTTAAAAAATTAATTATTTGGAAAACTGTTCTACAATTGTCTGAGTTTAATTTTAGTATTAATAGCTGTTACGAAATTTGAATAATATTTTACTATTCTGACATTTTATTAACATTTAATACTTTTTTATCATTAAATAGACTTCACGTCGTTGCGTGAGCAATTATTCGACCTTTGACAGTCAATCAGTTATTAATTACGCGCTAATTGCTTGGATTTAATTTTAAAGAGTTTAATTCCTGTAACGCTTCTATTTATTTAATTGAGTTGCTGTGTGAATGGCGGTTCAATTCCACCAAGAATAATACTTATAAAAAATTATATATATATATTTAGCGCTTTGTAACCACTGAAGAAATTTTTGGCTGTGCTCCTCCTCCAATTTGCGTTTTTGCGTCTTAATGTTTACACCAACAAATGGAGGGACCTACTATTACTACTACTTACAAAATGCAATCAAGAAGAACAAATAATACTGTTACAAAAGTATTATCTTTTTAATAATCCGATAATAATATTGCTTTAAAAAATGTCTTTCCAATATAATAATTTACTTGATAAAGTTACAATCAAAAAATCACCATCAGTAGTCCCAATTCTCTTGTTCTTCAGGAATTGTATATATGTAAGTGCGAATACCTCAGTGCATAAACGTATAAGTATATATAAGTAAGTCTTCAAGTATTATATTTCTTTACTATTTTTTCGAACAACGGTAATGTGTTAAGTGAATATAATTTAATTGTCAAACGAAAACAAAAGGGAAAACACAAATAATAACTAAAATAAACTAAAAGAAACCATAAAGGAAAAGTTACAAAAGTTAAACCATATGAAAATGATCACCTTTATTGTTTTTTGTTATTAATGTTTTCTTTGTTTTTTTTTTTTGTAGTCACAGAAATGCGAAAAGCATATAATGACACATTCATATAAATGATTCCGCTTAAATTTGAGCCTGTCGGAGATATATCATTCAAGTGAAGGTGAATAAATATATTTATGCACAAATATTTACATTGTACATACATTTAAAATCTTCCTTACTTGAATGCCAAAGGCAGTTATTACAACAACCAAGAGTGCCTAAGTGGCATTTGATTATATGTACTTATGTACTTCTTGCCTACTTTCAGTCAAAAGACGATAAGTGAATATTGACATATGTAAAACCCAGCAGAAAACTGTGAGAGAAAAATTACATTAAAAAAAAAAATCACATATTTTTTCTAACTGTCCACTTAGTTTAAAACAGCGTACATAAAGAACTAATAATAAAAAAACAATAATTTCCAAATTTAAGATTACAAAAAACACAATTCTTTTTAAGTGATGTTTAAGCGAACCCTGATAAAGCTATTTAAAATATTATTATTTCCTTATTGATTGGCTATGAAAATCCCTTAATTAATCCTTTTTATATTTTCTTCTACACACAAGCCAACAATTTTCCTTTTTATATATGGACACCATCAGATAAAAAAATCAAAAAATCATAATATATTCGTAATTTGATCATTGATGAATTTTATTGGCTCGAAAATTTCTAAAAGGCGGGCCTTTAATGGCTACTATTGGCTTTCAAAAACAATGTGTTAATATTATCAATATTCATACATACATATTTCATGAAAAGTAGGTTCGAATGTAATATTTCGCAGATACGTCATAATGTACGCCTCTATAGGAACTCCATGCAATAATTTTTTGGAGCAGTTTCAAGACAAATTTCTTGTATTAATTGTTCATGGAATACGGATTACTCGAATTTTATGCAAAGTTGGAATATATGGTCCAGCCCTAGGACATCACAGTGTCAATTATACCATATTTTTTTGTATGGATTGTGATTAATTTTGGATTACTCTATTGTTTGCGTGGAGTATATATTTCACGTGTGCATCGAGTTCTCGCGTTGTTTGCAGGGGATAAAAACACTTATACATATAGATGTGCAAATACATAAAGCGCGTTGTATGCGTAAGCGTTGTTAGCTTCTTAAGTAAATCGTTTGGTGAGTTCTTATTCTTACATTTAATTATATTCGATATTGGTTTCCTTATGAATTCCTTTTTTCTTCTCTTTGATTAAGTGTCGTTACTTCTTTGGAGAAAACGAAGTATTCAATAAACGTATACATGTTTTTTTTAATATTATTACTTTTTCACATTTTTTGCTCTTTATCTCGTTATATATTATTTGATCACAAATTGAATTTAATTACAGACATGCATAAGAAAATAAAGAAATTTTCGATAAGACTGTCAATCTGCACACCAGGCTTTCTTTCATGCACTAAACTATTTGCTTTTATTCGAATTTCAGTAAAATATTCACTTGTACTAAATAAGTTTTTAATTTTGAGGCATTTCGTAGAAGAACAAGAATAAATATCTTTTTGCAAAGCTCTGATCAAAATCTTTTCAGTTTGCTCACATAGTCGCATAAACAATTTTCTCAAACAAAATATTTAATATAAATTCCATTTCAAATTTCTAATAGAATAAATTTGTAGAAAAAGATAAGAAGAAGAAAAATATAAAATTAAAAAAAAATTGTAAAGCAAAAAATCAGGAATAATTCAATTTATTTTTGGACAGCAACGATCTGACGTATAAAAGCATAAATCAATTTAAAAGTAAAGCTTCTTTTGGTTGAATATTATTAATTCCATTTTTGTTGTTGTGTTTGAGATTTATATGTATATTTCATGGTAGTGTTTTAGTGGCATAAATTAAAATTTTCTCCTGTTTTTGCCTGGCGACTGATGAAAATAATTTTCTTATTTTAAGATTTTCTTAAATGAAAAATTCTAGATATGCCTTACAACCATGCACACACGCGAGTTACATACTCTCTTACCCCTAAGAGTATGTTAAGTTAATCATAAATGTAAAACTCTCATTCTCTTTATGTTACCATATCGTCATGTTAATCGTTAGTTAATAAGTTCACACATATATATGTACGTATATTAAGAGAACTTCCGTTTCTTTTAACATTTTGAATATTAGCTTACATAACTATTTTTTAGCTCTTAAGTTTTAGTTTTCTGTAAGACTTACCTGTAAAAAGAGTTCAAGAGAAAAATAAACGAAATTAGGAAAATTTTTGTGTTTAATCATTTCTGATTTTAATAAATTGTGATAAAGGCGATTAGTAATTAATCGAATATAATCATATACTTTTAAAAGTATACCTTGTACGGAATATGTAAATCGTATTTCCGTTAGTGGCGCAGTCGAAAAAAAAAAACAGACATTTTCAGACATTGAAAATAATACCGTTCGCTCCGTTATAAGCAAAAACAATTGATATAAAGAGTGTTTTATATAGAGCACAATAAATATGGGTTTATGAACAAAAAGCGACAAAGTGTGTTCGACCAAAATAGAGAATTAGTAAAAATGGAAAAAATGGTGGAGGAATTAAATCAAAAGCTAGCCGCAATGGAACTAACTATGAACCAACAAAAAATTGTAATTTCGCAACAACAACAACAAATAGATATGCACAGCCAACAAGGAGTGCAAAATCAATTTCTTCAATTAAGTACTAAAGACGTTTTACAACAATTTCGTCATATTAGACCGTTAGATGGCACACAACCAGTATGTTCTTTTTTCAAGTCCGTTGAAAATGTACTACAGCTTTGTGGAAATCATATGGATTTGACACGGTTTGGAATCCAAATTATAAGAAACGAAAAAATTATGGGTGATGCTGGCAGGAGTATACAAGAGTTAGAAGATGACGCTGATTGGAACCTTATCAAAGCGCACTTGAAGCAGCATTTCAGACCACGACGAACATATGGAGAAATTTTCAACAGTTGCAGAATTGTAAAAGTAAGCACATTACGAGAGTTATTTTGTTTTTTTGAAAAGGCTAAATTTGACCTAAATGAACTATACGAGTTTGATGGTAAGAAGTCAACACTTTATTCCCCTCAAAGTATTAATAGAGATTTAGTTGATATTTTACTCGAAAAAATTGATGCCCCTATTAGAGCACATATTATAGAGAACAATAATTTGAATGAGGTTATTGTACGGTACACAAATTTAAAACTGCTGGACGATACCAGATGTATAGATTTTAGGCATAGAAGGCAACAAACAAAAATTAAAAACAATTCAAATTTAAATCAGCAGTATGAAGAAAATGTTAACCAATCTTTTAAAAATAATAATAATATGTATACATTTCCTGTAAATAAGAGTGAATTACAAAAACGTGATGCTCAAGTAAGAAGCTATCAATATAAGCAACAAGATAGTTCAGCACAACAACACCATAAAAATACCAGTAAATTATATGATAATAGGAATTCTTCGCGGTTTAGGAATAAGGACTATTCAACCATTAATAGCAATAATCGTAGTAATGGGGTTGAACCCATGGATATTACTAATATAGACGAGGCTGTAAATTTTCGCGATGGCCCTGATACTCAAATTTACCCATAATAACAATAACAATACAAAGTGAAAAAATTAATTGTTTGATTGACACTGGTTCCACGACTAGTCTTATAGGGCCAAACACCTTAAGTCAGTTTTCTATTGAGAATCTTGAGGAAGCATTATATTTTAGAACTATTAACGGTGTCAATCAAATAAAAAATAAATTAATCACTCCCTTTCCTAAAGAATTTAACCTGTATGGCACTATTTCTTGGAAAGTTGCTAACTTAAATAATAACAATTATAACGCCATTATTGGGCAAAACGTTCTAAGGCCGCTAAGAGCCAAAATTGATTTCGCAAACGATTTTATAGAAATAAATAGCAATAAATTGTTTTTTCATGAATATCCTTTCGATATACACAGTATTTGTACGTTGAAATCAGTACATTCCGACATAATTACCAAATTAAATTTGGATCACCTTAGCAGTGAAGAGCACGAAAAGCTCGAAAAATTATTATTGATGTATGAAGACTTATTTTACAAAGAAGGAGAGAGCCTGACGGCTACTCATTGTATCCAGCACGAAATAGTTACGCAAACCAACAATCCCATCTACTCGAAAATTTATCGGTATCCCAAAGTTCACGAAGAAGAGATAAGTCGCCAAATAAATGATATGCTTAAGCAAAATATCATAGCACCATCTTCGTCCCCGTATAATAGTCCTTTGTGGATTGTGCCCAAGAAAGAGAATAAGACAGGTTCGAGAGAATGGCGAATTGTTATCGATTATCGGAAGCTGAACGAAAATACAGTTGCCGATAAGTTTCCAATTCCTAATATAGACGGTATATTAGAAAAATTGGGAAGAGCAATATACTTCACTACACTGGACCTTGCGAAAGGCTTCCATCAAATTGTAGTGAAGCCCGAAGACAGGAAAAAGACTGCGTTTTCTATCCCTAATGGACACTTTGAGTTCATCAGAATGCCATTTGGGCTTAAAAACGCCCCATCAACCTTCCAAAGGTTAATGAATGTAGTTCTTCAAAAATACATAAATAAAATATGTGTGGTCTACCTAGACGATATTTTGGTTTTTAGTACCTCTTTGGAGGAACATTTAACAAACTTGAAACTAATATTTGAATCATTAAGGAAAGCCGGTCTTAAGATACAGGTAAATAAATGTAATTTTTTATCTAAAGAGACAGAGTATTTAGGCCATGTCCTAACTCCTGAAGGAGTGAAACCTAATGGCAACAAAATTGATGTAATTCGAATCCTAAAATTACCAACTACTGAAAAACAGATTAGGTCATTTTTAGGTATTACTGGTTATTACCGTAAATTTGTAAAGGATTACGCGAAAGTAGCGTATCCAATGATTTATTACCTGAAGAAGGGCAGAAAAATTAACACTAATGATCCAAATTATGTCTCAGCGTTTGAGAAATTGAAAGTTTTAATAACAGACCATCCTATTTTACGGTACCCCAATTTTAACAAAAGGTTTAAAGTAACTACCGATGCAAGTAACTTTGCTCTTGGGGCGGTTTTATCCCAAGATGGCCACCCTGTGTGCTTTGCGTCGAGGACACTCAATGACCATGAAAAAAATTATTCGACGGTCGAGAAAGAGTTACTTAGTATAGTTTGGGCGGTTCAGTATTTTAGGCCGTATGTTTTCGGCAAAGAATTTGATTTGCAAACAGATCATCAACCGCTTAAGTGGTTACAAGTGAAGTATAGGGGTAAGGATATTAATCCACGTCTTCAAAGGTGGCTAGTCCAATTAGGAGAATACGACGCGAAAATCGAATATATTCAGGGAAAAGATAATAAAATTGCCGATTTTCTCAGTCGAATAAATTCCACCACCAACGAAATTAATATGCTTAATGAAGAAAATGACAATTTTTCAACCATGGCAACCATACATTCCCAAGAGCAAGATCATAATGACCACTTCCCGATATTAGACACAGTTGTGAATCGCTTTAAAACACAAATTATTTTATTAAAACAAAAATCAATCGAAAGGGAGTACATACTCGGAAATAAGCGAATATATATTCAGGAAAGTGATATCCCTGACTTTATATCCGACATAGTTAGGCGAAGCATGCTATCAGGTAAAGTTGGAATATATTGCGAGCTGAGTGATTCAGTTTACAATACCGTCCAGTTAAAGCTAATCGAATTATTTGAAAACAGTAAAAGTGCAAAATTTGTCAAATGTTCATACATGGCTAAAGATGTAAAAACTGAAGAAGAAGCCATAAAGCATATATCAATTTTCCATACTAAAGAATCTGGCCATTCGGGCATAATCCCTAATTACGAAAGTTTAAAGCGAAAAATCTATTACCCAAATTTAAAGAATATTATCAGTAAAGTAATAAATAATTGCGATGTTTGTTCAGCATCAAAATATGACCGAAATCCCATAAGGAAAAAATTTCATATCACGGAAACGCCTTCTGATAAAAGAGAAATAGTTCACATAGACACATACGTTAATTCCAAACATTCTTTCATTATTTTCCTTGATAAATTTTCAAAGCATGCTGTAGCTTTTTTCCTTGAAGATAGAAATAGTCTTACTCTTGTAGAAAAAATAAGATTGTACATCTCGGCCTTTGGTAAAATGAAAAAAATTGTTTGCGATAACGAATTCAACTCTATTAACGTAAAAGAATTTTGTAAAGAAGAAAATATAGAATTACATTTATCAAAGCCAAACAGTCATACAGGTAATTCTGATGTGGAAAGGCTTAACAACACGTTAACTGAGAGAATCAGAGCTTTAAATTTGGAAAAAAAGATGCCAATAAAAGACCAAGTAAGTAAAGCGATAGAGCTTTACAACAACACTTTCCATTCAACAATTGAAAATACGCCGAACAATGTCCACAACAACAAAGTGGACACGAAAAAAGTAAAGGAAAAAATGAAACTCAAAAAATTAAAGAAAATATCCAAATCAAACGAGAAAAGAGAGGAGTATGTAGAGAATAGAAGTGAGGGGTTTGTCAAAAATTATTTAAATGTTCGACACAAAGAACAACCCAAATATAGAAAAATGAAATTAACGAATGTTCACGAATCAAACATCAAACGGCCCTTTAAACGAAGTGCAAGTCGATAAATGAAAAGTCTTTCAATAAATTTTCTTTCACATATTATTTAAATAAAAAAAAAAAAAAAAAAATTTTTTTTTTTCCAACTTTTTATTATTTCCGCGGTAAACATATGTATTGCTGGTATAAATATTGAATTGCTATTTTTTATTTATTTATTTAAAGTAACTCATATTTGTCTAATTTGTCACAAATCATTATATACTAAGTACATACATATTCATATTCATACATGCATATGGTATATTAAAACTGCATAGAGTTATTTGAAATCATTCATATAACTATATATAAGTATACATACATAAATACAAAAAGTAAAACAGAGAAAAGTAAAAAGATTAAACATAATACAACGCCAATGTAAAAATAAAATCCCGGAGTATTTTTAGATCAAGGGGGGGAGGAGTTACATACTCTCTTACCCCTAAGAGTATGTTAAGTTAATCATAAATGTAAAACTCTCATTCTCTTTATGTTACCATATCGTCATGTTAATCGTTAGTTAATAAGTTCACACATATATATGTACGTATACTAAGAGAACTTCCGTTTCTTTTAACATTTTGAATATTAGCTTACATAACTATTTTTTAGCTCTTAAGTTTTAGTTTTCTGTAAGACTTACCTGTAAAAAGAGTTCAAGAGAAAAATAAACGAAATTAGGAAAATTTTTGTGTTTAATCATTTCTGATTTTAATAAATTGTGATAAAGGCGATTAGTAATTAATCGAATATAATCATATACTTTTAAAAGTATACCTTGTACGGAATATGTAAATCGTATTTCCGTTAGTCGCGCGCATACGTTCAAAATCAAGAATTTTCATACTTAATGGATTACTGTATGTAATACTTTGCAATGAAGGCAGTTAATTTTCATTTAAATATTTAATGAAATCTACTTTGCCAGTGGCAGCCCTTGCTTTTTTATCTAATATATATGTGCTCTATTCACAGTTACTTTAAGTAAAAGCGATATATTATTTTGCATAACTAATTACTAAATTTCGTGTTGATAGCAATCAGCTATATCAGCAATATCAGCAAGATTTATTAAACAAAAATAATAATAATAAATATCATGAAAGGCCTCTTTCAGCGATATAAAGTTACATATGTAAGTTTATCGCATTTCTGATTATAAGTTTGTCTAAATTAATATTTAAAAATACTACAAAACTAAACCAAATCAATTTCTGGTTTCTCTTACCAATTTAGATATCCCGTGTGAAAGAAAAAAATTCATAATATAGTAGAAAATCTAAAGAAAGTTGAGTGCTTATTAAGAATTCTATGTTCTGCGAGTACTTGAATAATAGCAATCTTTATGAAAAGATGCGGTTTTAATAATATTTAATATTGATATACAAGAGCATCGATTATGAGAAATTTTTTACTCCAAAGATTCTTTTCCAACAAGTAATTAAATTATATATAAATTTAAATTCAGTCTTACTTTGCATTTTGACTCGAATTGAAATTTTCTCTGTTCGGCGGAGAACAGTTCGATTGTAAATTTTCGTGTACATAAATAATATAATTTTATCAAATATCTAGGTCAAACATGATTTTTATGTTTGGATAAGTCTTAACGAAGCCTTTTTTTCAGTTTTTTGAGCTTAATTATGCTTTTTGATACATTAAAAAACAACATTAAAAATCGGGGAGTTTTGAAACAACGTTGCCAAATTATATTTGATCCACCAGCGACGTTGACACTGTTGACGGAGATATTCCTACGTTATAATCTGCACCAACTCTTTGTTGGTATCTGCCTTCCGTAAAAAACGCAAATCAGCTACTACTCGATTAGGTGGAGATAAACATGTCAAAGCACTTGATGGAGTTTCTTGCAAAAAAATATCCAGGAGAACTTAAAAGCGTCTTTATTAAGTTTGAAGATTTTTTTAAATATATTATATAAAAGATTACCAATTACAAGCTAAAATTCTTAAAATTCATCGCTCGTCTTAAATTGATGGCACTTGTCTCGCAATCCTCATGAAATATTCTCGCGGCTATTGATTCCATTTAACGTTAAATACACGATTTATATTTATTTGAGTAATTAGAAAATAGTTTGCATTTGTTGGTTTTTTTGTTGGTTCACACATGCACAGCAACCAGCTGATTCCGAAAATGTACTTACTCTTCATCTTCTTCTTCCGATTCGATCTTAACTCAGAATACCTAACTACGATTGCGGCGAAGCTGCTAGCGGGAATTAGTTATTATAGAAGATGTATATCTGCAGAGTCCTTTATAAGGGAAGCTGATCTTATAGAAGTCCGATTTAAATGCTTTTCACAGGTAATATTCTATAATGATACCTAATATTCTATAATGATACGTAACTTTACTACTTTTCAAGTCTGCACAAAAGATCAACTCAAATTAAATAAATGTGATTATAGAAAGTATATCTCATGGGATAATAATTAAACAACTTTACGTTACTTAGAACTTAATTGCAGCTTTCTTTCATACTGCCATACTAATGCAGATAAAGCTTTTGAAAGCAAAGGTTATTAAGAATCAACTCGACACAGCAAAAGTGATTTAAATGTTTACTAATGTGGCGGGCTTAATAAGCCTGCAGTAACAATAGCAAGCAACAAACAGCAATAAAATGTACCAAAAAGTATGAAATAATATGCCATAAGTACGCAGATGACATATGTGATATTTGTTAACACTAAACAAAGAAAAGGTAAACCAGCAGGGTGGCTCCGCTCAGCGGTTTGCGCTGCTCTCCTCCGCACACACCTAAATATTATGCTCTTTTACCATTACTTATGCATGCACCGAAAGACATCGGAAGTTTGTGACGTGATGAGCTATTGTTCTTGCGGCGCAATCAAAACGCGTTGACTGACTGCCTGCTTGTCAAAGTTTGGATCACTGAATGTTTGACGGCAGGTTGTTGGACTCATAACGCGCGCAACACGCACTCATTGCTTGTCAGCTGTAGCCTAACGCTTAACTGTTTACGGCTTCTAGCTGGGAGTTAACAGTTGAATTTCTCAGTATTTTGTCACTTTTCGCCAGTAACAAGACCTAAACCAGCGAAAACCCACACTACTCCCTCCGTGCATTTTTCTTGCCAACACGCTTCTGCTTTGCTCGCCATCTTTGTAAGTTGTCGCGTCTGGATCTCATTTTATTTTGTCCTTGGTTGCCTGCGTTTCAATAACGGTTTCCCATCCGACCAGCTGGTAACTTACTTGGGTTACCTTAAATTTTTATGTCATTATACTGTGTAAATTTTGAATATTTTCCTTTATACTCCGAATATTTGTGCATTGCTACCTCAATATTTTTTATCTTTAGCGAGATGATGTCACTTTGCGGCTTAATTTTTACTGCGCAAATTTGTTTTGCTATTGTCGCTTTCTTGATTTTTTTCACATTTTTTGTACTGATAGGCTTCTTAAAGCAGCTCTTTTATTATATATTTTTTTATCAACGACCAAAATCAAACACGAAATGCAGCGAAGGAAAGTAATCAGACTAGGCTGTTTAGGAGCTGATGCGGTAACAGGAAAATAGATTTCGTTCTCTGTCCCTTCACTATCATTGTAGCGCTCTTGATTGCAGTAAAGCATGTAAATGCCTAAAAAAAATGTTTAAGCCGTTTAGAAAATTTTAGTCTGCTTAATGAATATGAATGAGAATCTGCAGGACGAATTGGATCATTAGTGTAATATAAGAAACTATCGCGATCTGCGAGTTGAAGTAAAAATACTTCAAGCATTCAATTATATGAACTGATAAAAGTATTCTAATAGTTTGGCTAAAGCATAAATTGAAGTAAAATTCCAATCAAACCTAACCATAATACGTCATTACGAATATATCGGTGCAGAGGAAATTATTCTGCTGATGTTCATCTAGACAAAAATCTATCTGCGTACAAAATTTTAAAACCACTTCCCGGAAAAAGAATAAAATTTCTTTGTAAAACCCTTCTCCTGATAAACACTTTGAATATTGAAGAAAATTTTTGAGCCAAATAGGTCCAGCGTTAATATAGTTAGTTGTTTGTGATAAAATGCTAGTTTTCTATGGAATAGCCTTTGAGTTGAGTGAAATTCGGCATGTGGTCTGATTTCATGCTAAAATTTAGAGAAATCGACAGAAAAATTTTTCAAAAATGCCGTTGTTGAAGATTGTTTGGTCAAAAAAAAAAATTAAATATTGATCTTATATTTTGGATGAAAAACAAGATCTTTAAAAAACATTTTGTTTGACAGATTTGAAATATATTTTACAGTTATATAACGCGGAAACTTTTTTCCTCGTCTAAAAATTGCAGGAAAGAAATCTGATAAAATTTCGATTTGTGCTAAGTTTTTCCTTGAATTCAATTTTAGAAGAAATTTTGTTATTACTGTTTGTTGTATAAATTTAATTTTTATTTGCAATTTGTGTTTCAAACCATGTTTGCATTCTTTATTGAATTTAATTTCAACATTAGCTCTTGTGTAAATTTTGTTCTTATTTTGATGGGATCCTGCTTAGTTCGAATTTAATTTCTGTCGAAAACCTGAAATCTTAAGATTTTTGAAACACATTCCTTTTAGACACTCTCATTACTCAACTAGTTTCATAATCTTAATTTTTCATATATCAGAAGAAAATTTGATAAAATTTAAATATGAAGTTAATTAGAATTGCTCAGAATGTAAACAAGACTACGTGCAACAATGGTATTTTAATAGGAGCAAATTTTGCTTAGAACTCTTTGCTTATGTAAAGGGACGAACAAGAACAAAAAAACATAATTCGTAGTGAAGTGTGTTTGTAGTGATTTTTTTGGCGCAACAAGCTAAATGAAAACATTAACAAAGTTGTTTTCGGGGAAATTTTATATGAAATATCATAGATATAAATATATATGAGTGTTTGTCTGTGTTTTCGCATTTGAAGCGCTTGTATATTTGACAAATTTTATTGCTGAAATGTTAATGTGTTGATTCTCACTTGACAGTTGTAAATGCGAAGTTGCTTGTATATATATCATTTATGTCTACATAGAAACATGCATATATGCAAAAGTTCAACGCTGTGTCGAATTGTTCTTTTTGAGAAAATATACGACAGGAATATTTCAGAATATCCACATAACTAGATATATATACATATATATGGAAGTGTGTGTAGTTACCCCAGTAGTGATTTTATATATCGTGCGCAATATTATCTCCAATCCAGTAGATACCAGTTATTACGATAATAAATATTGACGTACATACAACTATATTTACACATTTTTCCACAAAATGATGTCATCAGATTTTCACACATACAACTGTTTTTACTAACATAATAAGCGAAAGTTAAATTGACCAGAAAATTCTTCAAAAATGGTTCTGCTTCCAGTGACCCTCATCGTATATTTTGAATAAGAAAACAAGATCTTTAGAAAACATATTTTTTGACAGATTTTAAATATATTGAAAACTTTTATTTTTCAGCTCCATATCCACGATTTTCGTAGTTGTTTCCTCTTAAATTTTAGAAGAAATTTTGTTATTATTTTTTGTTGTATAAATTCAAATTTTATTTGCAATTTATTTTCCAAACCATGTCTGTATTCCTTATTGAATTTAATTCGAACATTAACTTTGGTGTAAATTTTGGTCTTATTTTGATGGCATCATGTTTAGTTCGAATTTAATTTCAACTCAACTAGTTTTATAGTCTCACTTTTTCAATTTTTAAGTATGTAATTCATGCCGGGGAAGCAAATTGTTATATAAGGAAAACCAAATGAGAATATATCAGAAGAAAATTTTCTAATATTTAAATATAAAATTAATTAGAATTCCTCAAAATGTAAACAAGACTACGTGCAACAATGGTTTTGTGACAAGAGCAAATTTAACTTAAAAGTCTTTGCTTATGTAAAATGAGGTTAATTGAGGTCGGAGATGAACAAAAAATATAATTCGTAGTGAATTGTGTTTGTAGTGGTTTTGTTGGCGCAACAAGCTAATTGAAGAAGTTAACAAAGTTGCTTTCCTTTCGGGGTAATTTTATGTGAAATAGTATATATATAAATACGAGTGTGTGTGTCTGTGTTTTCGCATTTGAAGCGCTTGTTCATTTGACAAATTTTATTGCTGAAATGTTAATGTGTTGATTCTCACTTGACAGTTGTAAATGCGAAGTTGCTCATGTATATATCATTTATCTCTACATACATTCATACATGCACAAGTTCAGCGCTGTGCCGAATTGTTCTTACTGATAAAATATATGACAGGAAAATTTCAAAAGTACCGCATAACTACATATATAAATAAACATTTATATGGAAGTACGTGCGCAATATTATCTACTGTTAAATATAGAAATATATTCACATATATAAGTTTTCACGCGTACTTTTGCACATTTATTAACGAGTAGGTTTATTGCGAAAATAAATGTTGACGTACATACATGTAACTATATTTACTCATTTTGCTACAAAATGATGCCACAAACTTACATACATACAGCTGTTTTTACTATCAACAAAGTCCAATTAAAATCCAACAATCAATTAGGCAAATTGTTTTCATGTTTGATGGAAAGTGCGCTTTTCGTCATTTCCCTGAAGAATCCGAATTCCAGACACCGAAAGCTATGGATGCGCTACGATAACTTCTCTACTTTTGTCGAAATGATGACTAAATTACGCACATTTGAGTGGGCATTCGAGTGTGAGTTTGTGGGTGAGTTCACTGAATATTTTGCATTAGTACACAAGCTCTATTAAGCCACGCGTTATGTGATATTTTTTACTAGTAAGTAGTAGTGTAAAAAAAAATTTTATAAATGAGGGCAACTTGATTGATATCAACGCTCAATGGTAATTAATATAAATTTAATTTAAAAAAAAAATTAAAAAAGAAATAAAAAATTGGAACTTTTTGTTGAATTTATGTGCAGTCCTATGTAACCAAATTTAAGCTGTATAAAGAATACATGAAAGCTAACCCAAAAGTTATTAGTTGACATGGAAAACATTATTTTGTTCTACAAAAAAAGAGGCCTAAAGTTTTCAATAATCAATTTCTATTTCTTTCTTTCTATAAAAATATAAAATTTATTTTCATTTTTCAATATTTTCGAATAATAATTATATTCGAGTATCTCTCTTATTTTTATATACTCCTCGATTTATTTCTATTTCTTTTCAAATTATTGCAGTTAAGTTAAGTGGTTGTGCTCTTAAGATAGGGTCATTGTGATATCATAGTAAGATTCCTATCACCTTCATACAACAGAAGAGGTTAAAAGTTTGTCAGAAGCTAGCTCGGCGAGACAGTGAAAAGAGTGTTGCTACAAAAAACATTACAGTATTAACCCATTTCTTTTCCATGAATTCCCAATATATATTAAACCCCTGTCATTAAGCTAATAGAGAACTGATCCAGAAGGAAATGATGATGATGCGACCAATTCGGGTCATATATGTCTGTCACATGATTTTATTCAGTTATCAAATGTTAGCTTTTTTGACAAAGGCCAGTTTTTGCATATACTTTGCCATAGATAGAGGTGCACCTGCATCGTGTGCATGGTATAGTCTACACATAGTGATGCTGGTCTCTAGCCTGAAAGTAATTTTTTCGAATACCATCCACCACACGGTGAGATCGAATAATAAGATTGGTCTAACAATCGCTATAAAAATTCAAACGCTATATATTCAGCCTTCCTTGACCTTTCTGTCATTTTACCGTGCTCCAGTCTAGTTTTCTCTCCAAAATGATCCCGAGGTATTTGACGGTGGTTTGTACCTTTCAGTAAATATTAACCAAACTTTTACTTAATATTTAATATTCAACCATTTTTGACTAATTAACTTTTTCTAAACCCAACGCCTTATGCTATTAAATCACCATCCTGGTGCCCAAAATTTCTTAAATTTATATGATTTTTTAAATTTTTGTATTGACTAAAATTTAGGCTTTCAATATTATATTGATTATTCTAAAATCCAAATGGAATTGTTACAAAAAACCATATTTAAATTTCGGGATACATTTTTATGATTTCATATTAATATTATTCTTTTTCTATTTTTTTCTCTATTCTATACTCTATAAAAATTGATTTATTTAAAGAGAATCATTAAAACCTAAAATATATATTCTTCATACTATCCTATTTTCAAGAACCCCTTATTATGCTCTTCAAATATATTTGTGATACTTGGGTTGCATTTATATCTATGGATTAGGATAGGAAACCTAATAGTAATCATCGATAATTACTTTACTGTTTTTTAATATATTCTACAATACACTCCTACAAGATTTTGTAGAGTGGCACTTTTGCACAATTTTATTTTACACAGAAATGTTCATACAATCCGAGGTATATTCAAAGGAAAAGGTAAAGGTTTTGCTCACTGTTTTCTTTGATTACAATGGTGTGGCGCAACATGAGTTTCTGCCAAAAGCTCGTACAGTTACATATTACAAGGAAGTTATGCAACGTCTGTGTGAAGAAATACGGCTCAAATGATCGGAATTGTGGAAAAAAAATCGTGTATTCTGCATCACTATAATGCACCAGCTCACATATCAATGTTTACTAGTGATTTATTTTTCCAAAAACAAAACCGTGATCATGCCCCAACCATCATATTCACCATATTTGTCTCCCTTCGACTTTTTCCTATTCCCAAAACTAAAGAAGCCAATGAAAGGAAAGTGTTTTGCCACGATTGATGCGATCAAGTCAGAATCGAAGAAAGAGAAGTGCTTCGAAGATTGAAAAAAAAAACGTTGGCACAAGTGTATTTTATCCGAGGGGAATTACTTTGAAGGGGACAAAATAGATATTGATGAATAAATAAATACTTTTCAAAAAAAATTTATAATTCTGAACACACCTCCTTTTATAATGATAATATATACTGATCCCACTAGTCCTATAACTAGCTTAATCTCATGACAGTTTGGACACATAATTGATAATTCCTTTTTCCTGTACTATTACTGAGTTAATCCAACCAAATAAGTTAAGGAACATTTCATAGCCTTTCTAAAATTTAATTCAATTCAATCTACTATGTTATTTACGTTACTACTTTTTATTTTCCCTTAAGTATTTTATTTGTTGTTAGCCATTTCAATGTTTCCGTATGAGAGCACTGACTGAATGTCTTGGACCGTTACCTCTATTGACTGGTTCAATAAGGAGTTCCTCATTTTGAGTTAGCAACATCTCTTAATAGGATCCTTCAACCGTCCACCTTTTGGATATCGTTTTTTTTCGCTTCGTGCTTTTGATCAGCATAAGTCTACATATATAATAGTTATTTAAAACTTCGTTATGGGAGATGAATTATTTACTCAACCTCTTTGCAAATGTTCGCATATTTAAGACGTGATACTATGGCGCTAAGTCATCTACTCAACTCATCTTACAGTCGACTTGAAGTCGCTTTTCATTGCGAGAAATTAGTCAGTCAGAAATTCTGTCTTTGAAACCTTTTCAACTGGACTCAACTGTTGTACGTTCAATTGTCCGTTCTTGGTCATTATAATTCAAAACAACGTGACGAGGGCTACTTTTACGGATGTCTTATTCCAAAAACACATTTTTAATTTACGAGTCGACTCCTTAGCTTAGAATCCATTATATAAATATATAATAAATAAGCTAACGGATAATTCTTCGAAACACTTTGTTGTAAGAATACCTTTTTTTAAATATATTTCACATTTAAAAAATTTAATTCCTGTACATATGTGCATATACATATAATATATATAACTATTTATCCTAATATGTATACGTATGCATAAGCATATGTTATATACGTAGATAGATGAAGCTTTTGGTTCATTAGTTAAGCATACAAATTGAAATTTATGCACACACGTATAACCATAAAGAGTATGTAACTACGTTTATCAGCTGTGAACAAATATGGATTAACATACACACTTACATCTATATGTTTGCATAAACTAAAGCCGCGTAATTGTGTTTATATTGCATAATTGTTAGATTACAACCGCCACGTCTAACTAATACTAATACAAAGCAAATTAAAGGCAGACATATTTGATTTAAGCTGATTAACTCCGCAAGGTGTGTGTGATTCGATATTCTTTAGTGACAAATCACAACATAACACAAACAAAACAAATGTTAGACTCTCAAGTAAAGAAGAGCGGCCACCCAAGAAAGAATTTTAATTAGACCACCACAGCAAACAACAGAAAATAAAATACAAAATTCACTCAAAGGCAACATCAAACAATAACAAAGTTTTGAAATAATTGAATGAAAATAATTGAAATTAAATGAATAAAAACTTAACAAAAAAAGAGGAAAGTGAAAACCAGAGAAAAACTTTTTCGCTTTCGTTTGTTTGCAAAGATATATTTAAAAAATGAAAAAATATAAAAAGCCGTATAGAAAATATCCTAATAAACTTAATGTGTGAGAGGTGGAAGCAGAAAAATTTTAAAAATAATTTCACCAATTGCTCAAGCGACGCCTAAACCTCTCCTCACGACGAAATATAGTGAAAATAAAAATTGAGCTGCTCATGTAAGAATATTAATTTCCGTGTGGTGCTGAAGCGTTAAGTGATTGTCACTTTCACTAACACTTACAAAGTAAACCTACACACATGGGCGTACACATAGTCCATATAATATAAGTACAATTGTCTTTAAATATTTACTTGTGTATCTATGTGAGTGGCCTTGTGTTCATATCTGTTAACTATTCATTACCACCTCTCGCTTTTGCTACCTTGCTTTTGATACTCAAAACTTAAGCTAGCGTATAATACGAGAAAAAAGCGAGATACTGAACATTGAAGAAAAGGCACTAAACAAACAGCAACGGTAGTTGTTGCTGACTAAGGTTGTATAGTGTGAGTGTGCATGTTAGTTTTGCACGTTGCCTAGTTTTTAATAAAGCATATCAGTTCTTCTTCATTCTCCTCTTCTTTGTGACTGACAGCTGACGGCAGTGTGTTCAAGTCTAAGTGGATAAATGTATGCATGGAAGTAAATATGCATTGCATTACCCAAGAAGCACAACTAGTTCGCTACGAGCTCGTTTTTCTAATATTTTAGATCATAGCTGCACAAAGTGGAGTCCCCTGGCGTTTGATAACATTATCGATTTTTTCCATAAAAATTACGAATTCAAAGTAGAACAAACAAACTTTTTTTACTTTGTGAAAAAAAATATTGGAAATATAATAATAATATAATATAGCTATACTCCATACTGAATATCGTTTTTTGTTATCTATTTATAAATAATTTTTTAATGGTAAATACAAATATTGACAAAATATTAGAGTTAGACTTTAAAAAATTTGAATGCAAATCATACTGACCGTATTAACTGAATTCATAGACAAATATTCAAGAATCACAGAAATGAGTTACATAGCAAAACAACTTCGCACTTATTTTCATAATTAAATAATCGAACGTACGACACTGCGTATACGTAACTTATTTGTAACTGAAAAAGACCTTTGCTTGAATTTTATCTTTCTATTTATTTATTATGATTTTTTTTTTTTTTACTCATAACTCTGAAAATATAGTTCAAAAGAATAACGGTGGACATATTTTTGTACCCCACTGTGTGTCATTACTTTCATTACCTACATTTGTCAATACACCTGCGTATGCAAATGAAGAAACTATTATATCAGCTTAGAGTGCATATATTTATAATATATATACTTGTCCATATTCTCATATATGTGCCAAGGTAACCAACCATTTGCGCTTCCCCACACATATATATATGTGAATAAAAACTCACTTTATGTTCTTCTTTAACACAGAATTTACTTTAATATAATTATTGTGTGAATACATATGAACGCTATGCTCACATTTTACATTAAAATTTTATTTAAAAAATATTCTGTTAAGGAAAAATATTTATTTGAAAACAATTTATTATATTAATTTAAATATAATTTCACAAATTAATTCTGACTTCAGCTAGACAATTAAAATTTCGTGTTACTAAAAAATTCGAAAAACTTCTCAAAAGATAATAAATTTTTCTAATATTTTTATATTTCAGTGTTATACCTTCTGTTGGCGAATTGTACTAATGTCTTTCATTTATAATAAAATTTCAGCATTTTCGCCATTTCCATTTCAACTCTGTGAATAACACTGACAAAATGCCAAAAATAACTTTCGCAACTATGGCTGCATAATTTTGCAGAATTGCGAAACCAGACCAAAAATTTAAAAAAATATACACTTTTTTAATGTCACCTAAACTCGAAGATATCCCATCTCCTGTCATCAAACAAAAGAATGGGCGGATTCTTGTCTTGGATTCCAGATTTTCGTATATCTAAGGAGCAGGATGAACACCAACAAGAGTATAAGTCTTGAAATGCAATAATGTATAATTGTCTACCTTGTTACCAATATATACTCATTACACTGGCAATTTAGATTTAAAGTTTTACCTTAACAAACAAGGAAAATGTCGAAAAGAATTTGATCCTTCCCCTCCCACTTTATGGTGCGGAAGCGTGGTCGATTAAAAGTCTTCCATAGACAGGTGTTTCAGAATATTTTGTGATCCTTTGCGCATTGGGCTAGGCGAATTAAGAGAAAAATGTTACGCTGTCTAGAAAAGGAGAAAGAGTGGAGATCTTAAAAACTAACAGGTGGAAAACTTAATTTGGAATACATTTTTCGATACTTTAGAGCAACACTACAACTATAATGTCTTTAAACTTGCAAAGTGAAAGTGTATCTGACCGTCTCTCCTTCGCCCTCTCACTCTAAACACATACACTTCGCTGGAGGGTACACTTTGGGTTTTATTTAAATAATTTTTTCCATTTCACAATCGCAAGACGACTAAATCCTCCTGCCACTTCCTTCGAGCGGAGTATATGAGTGCGTAATCATTACAATACATCTTGTTGCCACGCACAAGCTTATTCTTTACAATAATTGTTGATGTGACAGTACGCTGGTTTCATGTGCATTAGTATCGAAAGAGAAGGCGGCAGAGAAACAAAGGCAACTGCAACTGTCGGGCAAAGGCAGCAGAACAATAAAATTTCTCAAATAGAACTACGCTATCCGCTCATATATTTCCAAATATACACACATTGAATGGAATAAAAAATTCCTGTGCGTTTTACCAAACCCCCGGTAGTTTATCTTTAGCTATTTGTGTATGTCTGCAAAATAACTATTGTATTGGGCTTCCATGGTTGTTCCACTTGTCTTAGGTTTTTAACTAAGTTTCAATTGTTGGCCATATAATTTGGCCCTTAAAATTTACTTTAGCCACAGCAACACCAACTGCTTTATATATGTTTGTATTGGGCAAGGCGATGAAGTTGAATGAAAAGACCAAAACTCGGGAGAAAAGAAAAAGTAATTTATTCAAGGCCTTGAATTAGAAAATAGAAAGTCCCTATTTTGTTCAATTCCTAATGCTGACACGTAACCACATATATATTTGTGCTACAGAAACTTTTGCTTAAGGATCTAGCAGCATCAGTCACTTACATGCATATAAGCACTGCGAAGCAGCTTGTTACATATGTACCAACCCTGCAGTGAAAAGGTAGGCTAGTAGGAAAACATTTTAGTTAAATAGTAGTATAAAATAGTATGAAATCATACCAGACTGTTGTTTGTATAGCAACTCACCAGCAATGAAAATAATTATAATTTCCAACTCCACGCCATTCACAGTTAGTCATTGCTCAGTATATTACAACGATAGCCGAGTGGTTAGAGGTTGTCACTGTAGTCACTGTAGTAAACTAGTTTCCATTTCCGATTTCTTTTTTTGGTGAATTAGAAATTCCGCACATACTTATATATTACAGCTCGTAGGACATCACCTCGTTAAAAATATCAGTTTATTATATGGAAAAATGAACTAGTTGGTGTAAAAATACCAAGTATTGGATTCTGGTCGACAGCTAATATATTTCCCTGCAGGGAAGTAATATAAATGTGTATGTTACAACTTTATTTGCGTGAGAAACATATTTTTTCTTACTGGCTTTTGCTTCTGTGCTCAACTCCACTCCCTCTCATTTAAGCTTCCAAAAGCGGGTACAAAATTCACCTGCACACTTCTTTTGAACTGAGATTTTCCGCTTATACGCATGCCAATTTTTATATTTTCAACTCTGTTCCTTTTTTTATTATAAATTCCATTATATTAATTTCCTTACACTTAAACAGTAATTTATTCACTCAATTTATTTAACATATCGTTACCCTACTTAATAACATTTGTTGAGCATTTGAAATTTATCGCTCACTGTGTGAGTGTTAACCACTTAAACTACTTCAAATTAAATAAAAAATTTAGCTTATTTAAAATAGTAATCAAGTAAGTTGTAAAAGCAATCGGCACATTTTCGAAAATCGTTTTGTAATATTTAATGAAACTATAAACCCTCACACATTGGAAATACCAAAAACAACCCGACTCCTCCTTCATCTGATCTTTCCATTCCATCGGATGTGGCATTCGCCTTTACAAATACGCAAAGGACCATAAAACTTACTCAAAACCTTTTTGTCGGAAGCTCAGCTTTTGTCGCCAACTCATCATATGTTGTCATTGTACATACCTCAGCATCACACAGCAAGATGATAATGATGAGTCACTTGTAGAGTTGGGTATGTGTTCGTTGAAAAAGGACTTTACTTTTCAATTTTCTGCTCAGTCCAAAGTGCCACCAGTTAGCTAGAGTTATTCTGCGTTGGATTTCCAGACTGACATTATTGTTGGTGTGAAGCCTGGTTCCAAGCTAGACGACATTATCCACAACTATATGATATGACTGTCAACAGTGACGTGGCGGCTGAGTCGCTGCTTGTTTAATGGCGGGAGATATTTCGTATGTCCTCGTTTTTCAATATCCTCCGTGTACGCCAGTAGCTGTACACTCTTATAAAAGATTGTACTTTCTCTATTCAGCTCTGCATCTCATTAATTTTTTCCAGTCATCAGTCTGAAACATCTTGTCAATATATGGTTAAAGGAAGATTTTTCAGGTCCAATCAGTTTGTTGACATTGGATTTTTTTTTCTCACAATATATTCGATAGGACCAACAAAATTTTAAGCTTCTTAATTTTAGTTACTTAAATTTTTTAATTAAAGGATAACAAAAACAAGCTTCTCAAGTCTGTTTATCTTACCTTAAGCTGAATTCATTTAGAAAATTAACATTACAGTTGTGCATATAATCCTTCCTAAAATAATTTATTTTTGATAAACAAATTTAAAAAAAAGTAATTTCATTTATCTTGCAATATTTTAATTATTTATTCAATTCTATTTATTTTAACTTAATTTTATTATATTAAGTTTATTTTGATTTGATTAGAGATTTGATTTAATTGAATTTTTTATTTTTTATATATTTTTATTTTTATTTTTACTTAATTTAATTCACATTAATTTAATTTATTTAATTATGTTTTATTCAATTTTAATTTAATATAATTATAATTAACTTTATTTAATATGTAATATTTTAGTTTTTTTTTAATAATTTTACTGCAAAAATTAAGTGTGTTACAAAATTTTTCCAATTTTTTTTTGATATTCACTATATGTAAATGTAAATGTAAATGTTCTTTGTAGAAAGAGACATACACTTTACATTTAATTATTTTTGCCATCGTAAAAAAGCACTTTCGGCGAATGAAAATTGTACGACTATGTATACTCGTATAGTGGACAGTGTGCGGAGGTTGGCCCGCTGACCATCCCATTGCCATAGGCAAACTAACTTTTTCAAAACTTTCCAAATGTGGAGACCATCAGCCCAATCTCTTAATGAATGTTCTGTTCGCAACGCAATAAATTTTCTTAATTATAAATGCGCTTTGGTGACCTTTTCAGATTTTATTAAGCTATCGCTCTTAATGCTAGATATAATTTATTTTTGGCTATAAAGCGAGCGTGTTACTTATAAAAATAACGGGTATTTAAATGGTAGCAAATCACAAAGATACGAAGCAACCTTGAAGTGATGTATGCATGAAATACCATTTTTAGGAAAGTAAAGAAAAATATATAATTAAAGTAAACAATTATAGGAAACATTGTGAAAACGAAAGGAAAGTAAAGTACAGAAAAGTGAATAATAAGCTGTTGCCCATGGTCCGGCTCCGAGTCTTAAAGTCTAGGAAGTAAAAAAAGGCCGTTTTTTTTACAAGTTTTTACAAATAAAAATAAAAACTATTTAACATTTGAATCCATGCGCCTCAACGTTTTGTTAAAGTTAGGCATTTTACTTCATGTTAATTGATTTTGTAAATTTATCTTCTTGTAAATTACCAGTTGAGTGCTGGGCCAAAAATAATAGTTCAGCGGGGACAAAAGTGGCAAGCACCGGCACCGCCTTCCATTAAACATATCAAGCAACTTGGTTTGCCGAAATGCAACAACAACAAAAATAACAGCACCAACAATTCACTAACAACCTTTAACGTAGAAAGTGAGGCAGCCCAGCATTGAGACCAGAGGCAAATTTAACCAACTAAGTGGCCGAGTGGCTCTGCGAGTGTAAGCAACTGGCGAGCACTGGCTCACCGACTTACCAACTCACTGGCTCACCGGTGACCGGGCCCTCAAAGGGAAGGACAAGTGCCAAAAATTTTGACTGCATTACTGCTGGCGTGTGTAGTTATTTGACTACTTAGTGTGTGTGCACCCATGCCTGCATACATATACTTGCACAAGTATGTACTACATATTACAGTTCCCATACTCATACCAAAAGTTTTTGGATTTTCTGGTTGAAAGCCCCTTCCGGAATTTAAATTTGCTTACTTAACACGCACATCAGTGAGCCAGCGAACACAATCCAACCAACCGTTGTATAAGCAAAGGTACAAACGAATGGGCACATAAGCTCACAAGCTATCCGACTGACGCAGAAATGCGGCGAGCAGGGTAGGCAACCAAATCTACAAATGCATGGGTGAACAAAAGCAATTTTTTTTAAGCTTTGGTCCGATTTGTTTCTACTTTAGCATTTACTTTTGCTTTTAATTTTTGGTTGTTTTTCTTTTCTTCATTTTCTTTTTTGTTTTTGTTTTCCACTTTCAATTCTGTTGCCTACAAGCCAACCTTGCTTGTCTGCTCGCTGTTATTTTTGCTTATGGCGCTGCTTCTATTGTTTTCGCACTGATTGTTGGCAAAGCTTGAAGGCATACATACGCCTTTCGTGGCGGTGGTTTAAGCTCAAGAAGGTGATAAATTTTATTAAAATATCCGCACACATAGGCATGAGAAAAGGTGAGAGTGGTAAACGGGGAAAGAAAATAGATGACCAGAGGCAGCTGTGCGTGTGTTTGTAGTGAAAAACACGCAAAGCTCATTCCTCCTTCAAATTTTTTTTTGTCATGCCGCAAAGTATGCAATGTTATTCGCAAACCCCATTCTTAAGTGTTTTGGGTATGTAATTTTCATATATGTATAGTTTTCATGTTATCGAAACTTATCCCAAAACTAGTACACATGTTTGGCTGGTATAAAAAAATGGATAACATATTTAAAATTATTAAAACTATAGGAACTCAATTTGATAAATGCATTAATTTTTTTTTTTAATAAGAAAACTGATTGCAAAAATTTTAGCTTTACAACAAATGTGACAAAAAGAGCAAATTTCAGTGGGGAAAATAATGCAATGAAACCAAAACCATAAAATAAAGGGAAAAGAAATTTTGAATAAAGCTAAGGGATTTTTAACTTAAATTTTTTTTTATTATTTCACAAACATCAACAACAATCCCAGATTACTGATTGCGAAATCCAAATGAATAACAATTAGAAATTTTTTTCAAAATCTCAATACAAATCAAGAAATCTCAATACAAGTCATTATAATATTTATTGATAATTCCAAATTTCATGATCCAAAATGTTTTTTGGCTGAAAAGTCTGTTGAAAAAGCATAAAGGAGCGTAAAGTTTGGTATAATATACACATATTATATACACACATATAAGTTATTAGCTTAAATTAGAGAAAAAGAGCGGCACAGTTTAAATATCGGTAGACGTTAAGTGTACTTTTTTTCAATACTATCCAAAACAGAAATATATGAGTGGTAGGCATAAGAGCCTGCGCTTTCCTTAAATTGCAAATTTTTTCATCAAATTTTATTTTCAGGTTCGCAACAAATAAATGAAGAGACCAATAGGCAAAGAAAAGTAAAAAAAAAAGCATCTATTAAAGTCTTTTAACTGTACAGGTCTTCCATGAGAATGTATAGATAGATATATATAAAGCTTTAGTAAAAACTCTACATTTTTCGAAAAAACTTAACCTCAAAATTTTGCCTCGTACAGAGGGTAGAACATCGAATATTTCCAAAGCTGAAATTCTATCACCCATCCGGGGACAGCCAACGTACCCACCGTCACTTCATTCACTGAATTATATCAATATCAGCGTATACCTCATACAACTCATCGTTCCATCGTATACTTTATTCGTCGTTGCCATTGTTAAAAGGACCATATATCTTCCGCCAAACCAATATGTCAAAACAAACGAAACAATCTCAGAGAATATCCTCATTGTCCCCTCTTGTGTATTATTGTTCATTTGTTAAGCTGAGCTTAGTCTTTATTTGTCGATAGAAGAATTTACTTTTCTATTACCTAATCAGCTCAAAGTAGCTCCCACTAGCAAGAGTGGCTCTGAGTTGAATTCTAAGGCTGAAAGGGTAAAAGTCAAGATATGACTGTGCTGGCTGTTTCTTCATTTGCTTCGCTCCTTTATCTAAGTTAGGGAGAGCAGAACTAAAGAATTGGTGTGAAACTAATAATATCAATATCATCAGCGCCGCCATCAGTTGTACGCTCTTATAGAAGATAGTCTAGTGAGCTCTACATTTCATATAAGCAGACAGCTCTATTCAGCAATAGGTTAAAAAAGTCACACAAAAAATGGTAACCTTACTTGAGATCTCGTTTAACGTCGCTTTGTAGATCGTACACAATTCTGATGAAGTTTTGCAATGTATAAAATTTGCTCTATAATATCCCCAGATTAAGACATATTATGCACAGTTGGTACCCTTTCCTAATGGCAAATGCCGCATTCAAATCGACCTATCACTTCCTCTGCGGTATTTTGCAAGATATGACGTACGAAGTATTTTTGATCAATGGAAATCAATCAATAAACGATATTAAGGAGGCTTAACCCACGATAGTACGCCTACTAGGTCTCCAATACAGGATAAAACACCCTTTGAGTTCTAAACGGACATAGTCTGACCATAATCTATAAGAAAACTGATTACTGTACTTTGTCAGTTCTTTGCCGCCGTATTTGAAAGTTGAGCAGGTAACCATTGATTTAAGTCCCTTTTTATTTTTCAAGCAATCAATAGCTGTTCGAAATCTGTCATAGACGCGTGGCCGAAAATCTATTCCATTGTCATGAATTCAGAATTTCTCTTCTGGAGATGATATTCAGTCGGATGGAAAAGTGTTGCCTTTTAGCAATACTCAATAAAATATAAAAAATATCGAAAAAATTATGCTGCTGAACTTATTATCATTATACTTTTTTTGGGTATTATTTTAAGGATTGTTAGCAAAAAAAATGTAAGGCAAGTTTTTTAATGTATTTTTTGTAAACCCTTTATACATATTGATATGCTTGCGTTTTATTTTGTAAGCTCTTAATTTATAACTATAAATGCATTAATTTTTGAAAGCATTGTTCTTTTTGTTGTAGTATGCACCAAGCCCCAGTGCACAATTGGAGTATGAGTATACGTATGTATTCCTCCTAATATTTGTGCACACACGAATTGTGTTTATTCCAGTATTAAATGGCAAAAATATAGTTACTCGACTGGCCTTTTTTCACATAAATTATTTGCCACTTTTTCAAAGTTAACTGAGCGTATGTTGCCTGCGATGGCCTAACTATTGGAAGTTTATATTTACATACATATATGTACAATAGATACATATAATTTTTATTTATATAAGTATTTGCTTATGTCCTTGCTTCTGCCCTGTGTGCGTGCATGTGTATGAATGTTGTGTGTGGCTTTTGTGTATATGCATGAATTTTCATTCAACAATTCTAAACAAGTTTCGCTGACTTATTGATGTGAATAAAAGCATACGTATGTATGTGTGCCCACAAACTCTTTTCTATTTATTATTTTGTTTTAGTGAGCTTTCAACTTTATTTTCTTCCTTTTTTTATACATATTATCTCTTTCTATTTTACCTTTTGAGTTTTTCATTTCCTATTCATTTGTTTGTTGTTTATTCGTTTTTTATAGTTTTTTTCATTTCTATTGATTTTCTTTTCGAACGAATTCATTTTTCCAGCAAATGGTTCTCACTTGAATGTGAATGAGCGCTTTTGTCTTCGAAAGGTCATCAGATACGCTTGAACGTGCTTTATTCTTTGCTGCTCCACAAGTGCATTTGAATTTTAAGTATGTGCTTTTCTGCTGCTTTCTTTTTAAACTTTATATACTTTACACTTCTTTGAAGCAGAGAAGAGTTTCAATCATCATGACTGAAATTATGTGCAATGTAAAAGCAGTGGCGACTTATGAGAAATAAGAAAGTTTTAGGTCATATCGATATATTGTTCATATCGCATGGGCTACATTACAACGCCTTGGTTCTTCAAAATATTGTGCCTTTGCATTATCTCTATAATATAATTATCGATAAGGTGTGCTAAGTTTGAGTATGTACATACACATATATACGAAGGAAATGAAATCCTATAATATTCTCAGAACTCACCCAGTTCTTAATTTTCTCATAATACTACGTTAGTTTCTATTCCCAAATTTCTCCTATCCCTCAACCAATCATAGACGGTCTCATTTGCTTCGGCTCATTTTTCATTCAGATCATAGCCTTGCTTCATTACCTTTTATGTTATAATATGCATTTAAAATCAAGTAATATCTTGTACCTTTGTGCCTTTTATTACTTACTCAAATACTAATGGCTACTAAGATAAAGAAATTCCAGAATTTTAGGAAATTCATAAGCCGTTTAAAACTTGCTTTCTATTACTATTAAGTTTTGTTACAAGATATTGAGCGTAAAGACAATCTATTTATGTATTTTTGTATGAATTGAAATTTAAAAAAAAGACAAAGTAGAAATGACAGCTGTTTCACAGATCACCACTTCTCCTCATCACACTTCTTTTGCTAGAGATCGAAGATACGGATATTTTTCGTCGGCGCGAATAGTATAGCCAACCCATCGTAGCCTGTATAATTTAATTGTGGCCGCAATATCGGGCGGCTTCTTCCAGAAGCCATGATAGGAAATAGCTTCGAAAATTCTGCACATCTTTTTCGTTAGAGGCTTGTATCTTACATTCTTCGGCTTTGCCTAAATTACAGGTTTTGCTGGCCTACACTAGCATAGGAACCATCAGTGTGAGTCAGAATGAAAGCTGTTTGCTTATCGGGATTTCACATTTATTAGCGGCTATTATCACTTGGTATATTTCCGTAGACATATATGTTGTTCGAATTGTTTATATTTACTAATAAGTACTCAAACAAATGACTTAAATAAGTTGAAGGAAAAAGAAAAGCATAGAAATAACTACAAATAAAGCAACAATTTTCCAGATTTTTTATTTTGTGTTACTGCTTGTCTTCGTATGTGTGTATGGAAATGGGGAAGCAACTGTGTAGGATTTTCTTTAGTATTAGTAGTAGCAGTAGGTTATAAGGAATATATATGGAAAAAATACTAAACCCTATTAACTCCTGAGTTGATTTGGTTTTGTGTTTTTCCGACAGGGTGGATATTAGAGCATAAAGCACTGAAGATGGCGGTTCGCCGAAACCGGTTTGTTACAAAACCAAAATTGACAAGGGATGACGAAAATTCGTTCCAATATAAACCTATTAATTCCGTATCACCACCTATGAATCCATTCAGTTACCTGGATTTTTCATATGCAATGACATTAGTTTGATCCAAAGTTCATCTATAATAAAAGTACAAAGTTAAAATTATTTGATTTTTTTTTTATTGAAATTGGTTGTTATTAAATTTTTTGGAAATTGAAAAAAAAATTACTTTAAACTTTAAACTTTTTAAAATATTAGTAGCGTATTAAAGAAAAAAAATTATTTTATTTAATTTCCATTTTAATTTTAATTTTAAATATCAATACTTTTATTTCGATTCTTTAATATTGTAGGACGAAACATGTATTTTTATAATTAATTTGTTTTGTCCTTATATTACGTAGATATATGATTATAGGCAACCCTGATGCGCTTATTAATGCAATCGTCACTCACTTCTGCTGCCTGTAATTCATAGAGTTCATAATAATAGCTATTTTTAATAGGAAAGAGGGCAAAATGATAATGACAAACGTAGCCTAATTGTTTATGCTGTGGATATCGCAAGTTCGAATCTAATTGAAACATGGGTGTCTGGAAAGTAGTCTGATGAGCAAACCTGGTGATTTTCGAAATAACTATAACTTTTACCGCTCAGACTGTTGTAGTAATTTTTTCACTTTTCCCAAACACAAAAATATGATCTGATACAGCTCGAAAAACTAATTAAGTCCTTTAATTCTTCATCTTTTTTTGTTAAAACTAACAATCAGAATAGTAACTTGCAATTGCCTTAAAATAATCTTTATTATTGAGGTAGTGCATTTGAAAATAGTGTGTACCTAATTTAAATCTATTACGTTTCTGCTATTTTTCTTTAAAAAAGATTAAATGAGGAGTCAAGATAAATAAGTTATTCCGGCCAACCAAAAAAAATTATTATTTTTTGGATTTCTGTTCTTATGCATATATTCTGTTTCATAAGTACATGTAATATATTAATTTATTTTATAGACAAAAAAGAACAAAATAAAGAAAATCAAACTTTCATACAAATCTAAATTTTTCCTTATTTGTAGCGTAAAAGAAACTAAAAACGAATGCAAAGTCAAGCCAAAAATTTTTATTTAGTTCCATTTTATTTTATTGTCTTTCTATTTTACTTTATTTTATTTTAATTTAGTTTATTGCATTTTATTCAATTTCATTTCTTTATATTTTATTTTATTTCATTTTATCACCCTTTTTGTAAGTACCACAACTCAGCCGTAAGGAAATCAATTCCAGTGATGCACAAGTGTATTGAATATTCAATTTGTAATAATAAATCCAACCCGCATGTGCTTTGTAATAATACAGCAGAACAAATTAGGGCAAATAAATATATCTTACATAGAATAAATATTTGGTTTCTCAGTTCAACAATTTCACAATATTGTTGAGTATCTTCGAAACACAAATGCAGCCTGCAGGAAGTGTAATTTTTATGCCAAACAAATTAAAGAGATTTCAAACTAGGACTAAAATCTTGCTTATTCAAATATATAATTATATTTTCGGACAAATATCGCTGCAAAGTCATAATTGCCACTGCCGCACGCACACAAACTATTCTCAAACTCTAAACATCTAACAAAAGTGCTTGATATATGTAAATATGGCTTTTCGCAGCTTTTATAATTTCTTCGTGAGAAGAAGATAACAGAAGAAATAGATTAAAGTTTTTGCATGTGTATGAAGAAGTCATCAGAAATCCAAAAAAAAAGAAGAAGAAAATAAATAAAAATTCTGGTCATTAGATGAAATAATCTATTTATTATGTATCCTCAAAGGAGTTTTTTTTTGAGATTTCCAGCTAAAAAATTGTTTTTCGTTTTTCGTTATTTACCAATCACTCGATTCCCCTGCTTAGCTCTTCGCTTAACAGTTTCATTATTTTATTTTTTATTTTTTTTATTTTTTGTCTACTATCGGTTGGTAGGAGTGCAGAAAAGAAAAAAAAAATATACAAAATAATCTCCGCGCAGCTCCCAACGGAAATACCTATTGTTGTAGTTTTACCATTTTTGTATGGTAACATATCGCTACTTTTACTTTTGTCTATTTTTCAAGCCATTCACAGATGCTGGTACACAAACACAAATAAAGAGTGTTTGAGGAGCCTACCAATTTCCAGGTTAAGTGCTTCCATTGCATTTGTGCTGTTGCTCTGATTTTCCAACATGTAATACCCTGAAATCCACTAAAGGCCTTAGCGAACAGGTCAAACCAATGCCGACCTGCAGTCAATGTTGAGGAAAATTTTTGCTTGTTTGTAAAAACTCTGTTAACAGCGAGTTTTGCTACTTCTCCTCATCACGTATTATTTCATTGCTTTCTACATCTTTTTCTTTTTCCCTCACTTCAATAGCCTATCGAAAGACGTATCAAAGTTTGCGAAAAAAAATCATAGTTGCCTTTGGAAGCAGTAAACGTTTCTAACTTTATACAGTACATACATTCATACACACTCTTTTAAAAGCGAAAGTAAATTACATTTTACGTGTGGGCTGTAATGGTCTTGCTTACGAAATTAATTTTGCGTATACGCCAAGGTAGCTCATTGAAACTGCCTTCGAAGATGGTTGTGAACTACTAAGTTTTTTTTTAAGCAGCGGCATTAGGATTCTAATAGGAAAGGGGGCTTATTTTTGCTTTTATATGGTATAATGAAAAATCTACAAAGAATTTCTGCTATTTATCTAATAAGGTTGCATTAATGGTATTTTTTAATTAAGTTAATATTGCTATTTAATATTTCAATGTATATGTCGTTGAGCTTAAAAGCGTTGCATGTAAAAGAGCCCAGTTCATATCCTGGAATCCAACTAGGTCAAAGTTGCACCAAAATTCAGCAAACAAAATTTTTTTACTTTTACTTTATTTTAGATAATTTGTTTTCAATTGTACACTATTTTAATTTATTTCACTTAAATTAATTAAATTTAACTTAATATTATTTTATTTTTAAATTTATTATTTATTTATTTTAATAAATTTTATTATTATTACTTTTATTTAATATTTGAATATCTTGAAAACCCAAGTTTTTATTAATGTGACTCAACAGGCGTGGTAAGTATACAGCAAGTTACAGCCGAAACCCAAATAATATGCCCATTTGTCAAAAAAGGAGAATAATTTGAAACGAAAACTGCTATCAGCCTACAAAATAGTTTCCAATAATCTGCAGGAACGGTTATTTCAACCAAATTGTGGGAGACTACCATCTAGGATTTAAAACTAGAAGAGCCACAACCGATTACTACATTTTACTTATTTTTAAATTTCAAGGCGGCATACACAATAATAAATAATATAATAAATAACAAATAAAATAAAAAAAACTCATATTCACAATTTTAGCTAAAAATATGTCAGCATTATATATATGTATTCCTATTTTTGCTTCACTATAACGGGTATCTTTAAGTGTGACCAAAAAAGGCAGAGAAAAAAAAAAAGAAAAATTGGATGGATTTTCTATGTGAGGAATATGAAGTGAAGGTGCCAGGAGAAGCTGAAATACCCTTCAAATACATAATGTTTCGACAATAGAAAGTTTGAATATTATAAGCAAAGATATTCAGCAATTATTATAATCAGTTTGCGAGTTTTTGGCATGTTGCATTTATTTTATTTTATTGATGTACGCCTATGCCGGACAGGAAGGAAATTATATTTAGTAGCCGGGATTGGTATTAATAAATGTTACACTGAAATTAATTCGTCGAGCCCTATGGGTTTTAAATAAGTTCTTGAGGGAATTCTGTAAGAATATTAAGAGGGGGGGTTGGTCATTCCTCTTTCAACCTTGTGAATATTTTTGTTGGAGGTGGGGTGAGTGGCCTTTCCTCTTGTGAAGAAGGTGTTCTACGATGACAATTTAAAGTTGACTTAGACTTAGTTGAGGAATTAATCAAAGTTAGCAAATTAATTTAAAAATTTTCGACAATAAAGAGTTAATTTGGTGTAAATTTCAGCTGAAAATATCTTCAATTTTCTCTTCTACCATTCAGACTAAAGCGACGTCAATGGAATTGGCTCTCATACCTACTATGCAATATTGTCCTTTAAAAGGTGATAAGAGTATATGAGCATCATTCCGACGTCAATGAACCATTAAAAAAACTGCGGTTTTACAAATAGAAAAGCTGCAAGATTGTGGGTCTCAAAAACCAATAAATTAAAAAAAAAAATTGCATCACGGCGAAATCAGTATACCACGATATCGGACAAAACTTTAGCGTTGGTGAGCATAACTGTATTGATAGATTGTATACTTGGGTGGGATAGAGTTTAGTATTTTTTTCATATATATCCCTTACAACCTACTGCTACTACTAATACTAAAGAAAATCCTGCACAGTTGCTTTCTCCTTTCCATGCATACATATGAATACAAGCTGACACACAAAATAAAACAACTAGGCAATTTTTTGCTTTATTTTCAATCATTTGTATTTTTCTTTTTTCTCCATCAACTTATCCAAGCCATTTGTGAACAAGCTTGTTGGTCTCTAAATTGACTATGCAGCCTTTTCCACCTCGACACTGCGGTAAGTTGTTTTCCTCAACACGTGAACGTATGTGTATGTGTTCATTGTGTGATACGTTTTCTATCAACATCCATAAAATATTTACAGTAAAATTCTCTTTTGATGTTTACTTTCTAGATGCCCTATTAATTCTAATTTTTTTTTTTTTGAAATTCTGCATTTTTGGGAACCAGTTTGTATATTTAATTGTATGTAAGCTGGTAAGCAGTTAATGCTATTTCTCCTTTGTTTTTGTTAGTTTAACGGTAAAGCATTTCGGTGCTTTGAGAAAACTTATAAATATTAAGAAATGCTCTCTTCGAACCCTCCAGGAACATATCAAATTTATTTGCAAATTACAAAAATTGATCTCGACGATTTTCTATGTTAATACTTATTTGATATAACGTTAGTAGCATACGAAATTTTATGAACTGTGTACGAATAGACGGACGTACTCAGCTCATCATTCTGACACAATCAGTATAAGTTTTTGTGGGTCTATCTCTTCTCCCTCTCATACTTACATACTTCGGATCAAAGTTATTATATAATTTAATTTAGGTGAAAGATATAAAATATACCTGCTCACAGGTCAAATTAGCATTACATCTTTTGTTTACTATTAAATTATTATTTCTTATGCCTTTATTTAAAGATTGGCTATTGCAAACTTAAAGTCAATTTGAATCAAATTAAATCTGCGATGTGAACTCAAAACTTTCCTGTGGATATGTATTGGTGTGCTCTCATTTTCACAAATTTTCTTATACTCGTACATATATTCTTATTCTTTCATAATTTTAAATATTCTTTCATAATAGACATTTATCTCATAAAACAGCTGTTGACTTTAAAGAACAAGTATCTACCGCTCAATCATTTTCAAATGCAAGGCTTTTTTAATTTAAAGTCCTTTGTTATTGCTAGTACGTTTATAACTTTGTTACTCTTTATATAAGTTTAATAAACACTTTTAGCTTTACAACCATAATGGGCAATTCCAATTTTTACATGGGACTCATTCTAAAAATGTCTGTTTTTGTGTTATGCTAAGCAGCTTCACTGATTTCTTCATATTTAACTTATGGATTTCCTGAAATTAAAACATTAGATATAGCAAACAGTTGTATCCAAAAAGGCCCTACGTCTGTTATTCCTAAATAAAATCTAATAGTTTAGGAAAATTCGTTTATAGCCATACAGAGCATTTATATATTTTTAAATTGAAAAATATATATACAAAACTATTCAAACGGTAATGAATATATGCACAGAGGAACAGAAGTGCTAACGACACTACACAGTGACTATTCCTTACTCATATACACACACATGTAAAGACATTTAGTAGAGCGTGTGACTTCAAAGGCGTGCCTCAAACATGCAAACAACGCATTGAGGCTGTTCATGGCAGATGTATGACCCGAATGAGGGCGAGAAAAGCTGTTCAGAAGGCATATTTTTTTTGCTTTTTGCTTTATACTGATACTTGTGGTGAACGCAATAAATGTTTTCAGTGATATAAACGCACAAGCACTTATGTAAATGTGCAGGGTATGCAAAGTATTTGTAATGAACTCATACCCAAAAGGCAGCTGACGCTGGTGCTGAACATTATGACAATATGAATTCGAACATGGTTCACAAGTGAAATTCCTCGAGTCCTTCCTGAGTAAACATACGTATATATATATATATACATACATTCAAACACAAACACTCGTACTTCTTATCGATTTTATCTCTGCAAAGAAAACAATAGTCTATATATTTTTTCTAACTAGTTTAACTACCATATTTTTCCAACGTAAGCAAGTATCTTTATCACCTTCACTTATTTCTAGTATGTATACAAGTACAACATCCCGTCTGTCCCTATTGTTTTACCAAAATGAATTATTTCTCAGAACATATAAGAACAACGTATTTTTAAAAAATAAAGATAAAATTAAAATTTTGAAAATTCTCATCTTTTATGTTAATTCGGCCTTATTTAGACATAATTCACTCAAAAAATAGAATGAATTTCTGACTTAGGCCGTGCTGAGGCCTTTGTATCTTTCATGCACATATCAATTTATTGCAAATTACAAAATTCGATTCCGATTATTCTGGTCTGAAGGAATCAGGGTATATAAGCTTTATGTTATAATCGCCCGATTTCGAAGATTTTCAGCACATATATACAATTAATTTCATTTGTCCAGAATACTAAACGCTTCTGGTTACTTTTTTGACGGACTTATGGATTAAAATTTCAATTCTAAAAAATCAATGTTATATATGCTACAGTGAGCAAATCTGAATGGTTCCGACACGTATACGTTTGAATGTGCTAGCGCATCCGCTACCAAATTTGGTTAAAATATCTCAAGAACTGAAGGAGTATTTTGCATTCGAACTGACGGACAGACGGCTAAATCAACTCAGCTCGTGATTCTGTTACAATCGGTGTAAATTTTGGTGAGTCTATCTCTTCTTCTTATATATTCAGACCAAAGTTAATGTACCATTTCATGTACATTATAGTTATAAAAAGTGTTAATGCCTCACAGAAGGTTGGTGCATGAATGGGTTAACATGGTGTGTCAATTTTCCAAACATTCATCAGCTCCACACTTGTTAGATACTAGTATGACACATGCTTTCTCACATATGCAGCATAATATTATTAGATTTTATAGTATGTTCACGGGTTCAGCGTTCTAATGAAGTATATACAATTTTCCCTTTATCACTAATAAAACATTACATTCTATCACACTGATATATATGTTAAATCTGTACGTATGCACACCCGGCTTAGTGATTTTCTCTACTAGTAAGCTCTTCACAGTTCTGCCGGGGCTGTCACCCGGTGGCGGCGTTTGTATTGTTTTATGGACTGGCGATGGCGTTGTCTGCTTTCAGTCTGTTTCTGTGAGTTTCTAGGCTGCTCATACTGCGGAATGCAGCAATGAGCTCTTTATAGCATTTTCAGCACATTTGAAATATTTTCTTACAAAATTTTTTTAGTTTATAAAATTTTAACAGATTGACTTTTAAGCTGAAAATAAATACGGAGGTATGTTGTAGGTAAAATTTTCCATTTATAGCTTTCTTTGTGTTTCGGTTTACATGTAAATTTACATCTTCATCAGCAGCTTCTTGCTAACAAATCTGCAGTTAACCCAAATACACAACAATACACATATTTAAGTATCGAGTGTATAGAGAGCTCAAACAGCTTAAATAAATCAATCCATTTGACAAATAACGACATAATTGCTATCTAATTGAATAATAAGCGGATGTTCACCCTTCGGATCATCCTAGCAAACGTTTGCAAATATGTCGGTAATAAATTGTGTCTATTTACATATTTGTCTTCATAACTCTCGTACCAGTGGAGAGCGAGGTGTGAAGTATGTGCGAGGTATGTGCGTTGGCACTCCAAAACAATTTCAGAAATTCTGAAATCACATATGGCTGGCAATTATGTAAAATATGCGAGTAATGGTGACGGAAGCACAACGGACAGAAACGAAGTATGAAGATGGAAAAGAGAAGTTGCTTGTAAGTTACTCGAACAAATGGCATAAGTATGTGCGTGCGTGTTTCCCAAATCAAATGTAGCAACAATTTAATAATATGTGTGTGTGTATCAATACTCATCGGTCAAGAGCTTGCCATAGCTATGGTCCTAATGTAAGGCACACCGCAGTCGTAATTGGATTGTGCAAACCAGCTAGGTGCCGTTTTGGAAATCATACAATATGCATGAAAACCTTGGAATCCGCTGCGGGCGAGTGCTCGTTATACAAGCAGAGTTACCACAAAAGGCAGTTGTGGTGGTGGTAATGAGAATTCCGCAGAGCGCTGAGAGAGAGATGTTATGGTGTTGTGCTGTGAAATATTTTGCGGCTTCGCGCATTAGACAAATATATATTAGCAACGTATGATTTATGAGATCCGGACCTATTGTCCACTTAGATGACGTTTGTGGGTGAAAAGAAGGGAATAGTGTAGGGAGATGGAGTATTGTTTGTGCTGGGTTGTGGGATGGGCGTTTATTGCACAAAATATGTTCGTTCTGTATTGTTGTTACTTGGTATCCAGTTCATGCTATTGCTATTTCAGTTGTTGTTATCATTTACTGTCGTTTGTGGTTTGCTGCAGCATGCATGTTGTATGCGACATCGTTGCGTGTTTCGACTCTAAGTGCGGAAAATACACCATTGTCCAGCACGGATGTGTGTTCGAATTCACATTACAAAAGTATACATATATATGTATATGTGTATATGTGATAAAATTTTGTTCACTCAAATTCCAGTTTATGCTTTGGTATTTGTTTTTGCATATGAAAATATGCCAGTAAGTAAGTATATCCGTGTGACCGTAGGCTTAAAACAAATCAATCATATTTGTCCTTACAAGTTGCAATTATGAATATTTGTAAGAAGAACATGAATTATATTATGTTATGTCATGTTATGTTATGTTACGCAGGCTGACAACAATTTAATTACATAACATGTTAATTTGAGTATTGTGTGCATGTGTGTGCTTGAAGAATAGTATGTAAATTCAATACAATTGCCGTGCATACTGGTTGGCTTATGGACTTATTATATTCTATATGTATACGTGCAGGTGTATAAATTTATGCATATATATGAAAATAATGACAAATAATACAAACTGTTCACAAAATTTCAATATGATACCAAAAAATAGGTAATATTTCGGATGACTTTCAAAAACATCTTGATAAACCAAAAAGAAGAACTTTTATCATTAATTAAAAAATAAAGATAAAACAGGAGATTATAAAAAATTATTAAAATGTTCGATAACTAACCGCGTTTCGGGCTCGATTTATAAAAAAAATTTTGATATATTTTCGCTTAATTATAAATATACAAAATATTTAAATTAGATTTCCCACCATTTTTTTAATTTTCACTTCAATTTTTGAAATGAATTTTTTAATCAAAAAAAAAATTAATATTTTATTTACTATGATTTTTAGAAATAACTAAACTTAAATTAAATTTTCATTGCTGGTCAGTTAAAATATATAAATATAAATATATATATAATAAAAATATAAAAATAAAATTGTAATTTACTGAAATGAAAAAATATTAAGCCTCAAAATTTTTACGAATATCAAACCTTTCATTTTTATTAGAACAAAATAAAAAATACTAATATATATACAGAAAAAGTGAAAAGTCTGTGGGAATCTCTTCGTTATCTTATAAAATTCAGTCATGTCTAAGTGCTACCGAATTTATGTTTTTTCATTTAAATATATACCATTTATGTGACAAAAATAAAGCATTATTTTATATCAATAGTGTTAGCTGTTTTGATAGCAGAAAAGAGGTATTGTTTACCTATTTTGGGTTATATTATTTTAATCGAACTAATTTGTCTTAATTTTATTATATATATGAAAGGTATAAGAAATATATTCGAAAATATATAACAAAAATATCAATTGTATCACATCCATATATCCACATATTTTCATATTTCTTTAATTTTTTATATTTTTCTTCTTACTTTTAAATACTTCTTTAAATTAAATTCAGCTAATACATATTTTGATATACATCTCTCTTAAACCTAAAAAAGTTTCCTATACTAACAACAAACTATTGAATTTATTTTTCCAATTGAATTATAAAAGATGTCAATTCTACTAAAAAATTTTGATGTTCATTAGAGTAAAATCGGGCATTTGGGTAATGTGGTCATTATCTCTTACTTTCATTTCAATTAGGACGCGCTATTATGTGTTTGATTTTACATGCATGATTTTGAAACTCTGCTCTGTAGAATTGAATAACTGACGAGAATATTTTATGAATTGTAGCCAAGCTTTTTGTCTGATATATGAACTGAGTATTTTCATAAAATGGTTAAAACGAAAACTATTTAACATTTTAAATTATTATTTAACCGTTTTTAATAGTTTTTTTTTCTTTTTTTTTGTATTCAGCTCTAAAACGGGTAATGTAAACATTAGGAAATAGTTTCCTGCGCTAACAGCTTTCATTACCACCACATAATTATGCATGTGAATAGACATTGGTAACTTCGTAAACTTAAAAAAAGTTAGTAAAATATGCAAAAGTAACAAATTGAATGCTTCTTTTAATATTCTGAATTTTTCTTTGGTACTCTTGCCACATTATCTAAATACCAGTTTCATGTGGAAAAATTAATAGAATCGAATTTACTCTACTAAACTGCATTTAGCTGTTAATTAAGACTTTTGAATTTATTAATAGGCTTTATTCGAGCAGATAGAATTTCTTTGGTGTTATAAAAAACAAGTTATTGGAGCTTTCATTCCTAGCACTTTTATGAAAAAAGTAAAAATTTCTAATTAAAAGCAATTTAGATATATCAAATTGTACAAATAAAAATCAGTTCTTAGAACAGTAATTTACATTTTCTTCCTTAGCTGAAACTACAGCTAAAACGTACTCAGTTTCTGTAACAATCGGTACACAGGATAGCCTTGGCTCTTATCGATATTTTCCCAACATTGGTGATACCCCCGTGTTTTACCTTCTTAAGATTTTTTTTTTTTTTTTTTTTTTTTTTTTTTTTTTGGTAACTCCATTTTAAATTTTAGTTGTCTTGGAATATTGAATTTTTAAATCTATAAAACTATTCTAAAACTTGAGGTTTTATGAAACTTCCTACTACTACAAGCCCGGTAGGCATTTAATGAGCGAATTTCAAGAGGAAACAAGTACTGTAAGCACATCGTATTCGAGGCGTTACTCGTTCATTGTAAGTTCAGCTTTATGAAAAGATGAAAATTTATTGTCGGAAAATTCCTCTGCTTTTCTCTCAACAACCACATGATTAAGCCAACCCTTTTTTGAAGCAAACAAAATAAAAATTTAGTATATTCTACTGTTAGTAGATTGTAGTAGTTCAAAATTTATTTAATTTGATGTTCGCAAAAATATTTTGAATTTTAAGTTTTCTTACAACCCTGCAGTTTGTCAAAATATCAATTATATTATTTATAAAACCCTCTTCTGTTTGATATTTTGATATTGTAATGCCAATACAATCTCTTCGTGAAACGTGTTTACTGGTAACTTCCACGCAGTGGCAACCTGTTTTGTTGCTTCGCACCATCAGAGTAATGTATTGATTGAACAGTCAGAACTCTCAAGGCAATGTTTCTGAGACCACAATATATTTATTTTCCTAAGACTAAAATTTATTGAATTGCTGTATTGAAGCAAGAATATTGCTTGCGGTTAATGCAAATGTAATGACAACACTGATGCTGGTCGTTATTGTCTTATCAGTATAGAACTTCTACGTCAATACCTATACTCGTATATATGTACTTGTATATAGCATATATGTGTGCAACAATTTGAATAAATGTCAGTATTCCAGAAAACGTGATAATGTATGCTAATTCGTCAGCTGTGGCTACAATTACAGATGGTTCATTGCTACAAAATTGCCTATTAAAATCAAGCTGCAACAACAATAAACTTATCTAATACAGTTAAAGAAGCTTTATATGCTTTCAGATTTATGTTTGCATGTGTTAATTTGCTAATAATGGTATATTAGAAAATTCACAATTTAGTCTAAAGTGTAATCAAAAAACCATTTAAATTATGCAAAATAAAATAAGTAACGGAAATTCAGTTAGAAAATTGTTAGGTTTGTGCAAATACAATATTTTATGAAATTTTAAGGCTATAATTACTGGAAATTAGTTGTAAATTTTATCATTGAAATTTTTTATTCAATTTTACTATTGTAGTTAATATATAATGAACAAAAAAAAAAATTTATTTAACATTTGTCTCGAAAGTTACATAAAAAGACAATTTTGAAAAAAAAAAATTAAAAATTTCCTCAAATTTTAGCTTAACGAATTTATATTTATTTAATATTTTAAATAAAAACTTTTAGCTGATGAACGCAGCATAAAACTAACAATTATTGTTACGTCCACTAGCCGCTGGTTGACTTAAAGACCGGTAAGCCAAAAGTCCAACAAAGAGACACAACAACGACTGGCATACTGGTCACACACATAACACATTTAGTGCAGATGGAGCTGTTACTGCTATCAAAAATGATGGATGGCTATAATCTATGCGTACATATATACAAATGTATATATGTATGTATGTTAGTGCTTTATAACGCATGTGTCAATATCTGTACGAGCATAGGGATACGCATATATTTGTACATATTAAATACATAGTGAGACCCTGCATATGAAAAACCGTTAACGTTAACACTTTAGGCTAAAATTTGTGTCAGTTGGCATAAAGTTTTTTTTTTGCCTTCACTAAAATTTATTAGTTACAGTCAAATAACGACAATGTTTGTTGTTGTTATTCCTATCATCATTGTAAATTTATCACCCACGAAAACAATGACAACATCAGTAACACAGTTAATATATGTATTCACCAGCACTAATTGATTTTCTATTGATTGGTCAAATGGGTCATTCGAGAAGATAGCGGAAAAAGAGAGAAAGGGAAACAGAAAATTTGAAATGTATAATTACTTTGAATTTTTCTTCTCACATCGTTAGAATGGAATCTGAGTGAGTCACTCAATGCACTGCTTTAGACAAAGCCAATGTTGAATAAAAATAATTTAATCAAATATTGCATTATATAATAAGGAAACTAATTTTTAAATTGAAAATTATTATATTTTATATGGACTTTTAAAAATTTTCTTTTATAATACATATATTTTAAATATGTTTAGATTTCGTGAAAAATAAGTAACATTTTTCAAGAAGGAAACTCTATATATTTTATTCTTCATTATTTGTTTCCAATAATATATTTTTTATTTATTATTGTTTAAAATTAGACTTTTTTTGAGTTCTTTAAAAATTAAAAACATCACCTTTTTTAATTTGAGTTTTATTTATTGTCTTCATCTATTAGGAATAGTAATTAATTTAAATTTTGAAGAATATTTTTGTAGTGATTTATGAGTTTTAAATTTTTTTATTATTTCAAATATTGTTTTGAATTTGCTTTTACTTTAAGGTTAGCTTGAAAGATAAAGAGTTTTATCTGAAAGAAAATATTTTTGAGAAATATGATATATTTTTTTTTTCTATTTTGGTTTGAAAAATTATATTTTTGATATAGTTCCTGATTATATTAATTAATTTTGTACTTTTAAAAAACATTTTGATGACTTCTGACGTTTTTAAGTTTTCCCAGTTAACAAATTGCTTCAAGCTGTTTAAATAATTAATTAATTTAGTATCTTAAAGGGGAATATATTTCAAAAATATATTAAAATATTTTTAAATATTTTTTTAGATAATAAAAATTTTATTTTTTTATTTTCTTTGAGGCGATTTTTTGGCCGAGATCCCCCACAGATTTGTGGTTTTGCGTCTTGATATTTTTACCAACAAATGTTTTATTCTCTTTATCCTCTATAATTTATTCGAACCCTGCCATTTCGAATGGTAGTAAGCAATGTCTTTTATTTCTACATATTATTTATGACCTCAGGAAAGTTATATTCACTTTTCAAGTATATTTAATAAAAACTTTATTTTATATACATAATTTTTAAATATTGTTGACAAACGCTTAAAAATTTTTTGACGAAATTTAATTTTCTTTAATCTCATTGATTATTGTGAAGAAAATAGAAAATATTTCTGTTATCCAAATTTTGTATGGATTTTTTTTTGTATTTTTTTAAATAATAATTAATTTAATTTAATTTATCATTTTTAATATTTATTAATTTTTTTTTGTTATTTTAAGAATGCTTCAATTTAATTTATCAGACGAAATCAGCGGTGATCTAGTGAACTGATAGAAATTGTATTTTAAAATTACAAATAACTATGGTATACCATTTCATAATATCCATTTGTAGAAAGAGATAATACAAGTAATAAACTACTTGCATTACTTACGTCTGTTGACATTACATATGATGGCATACATTTAAATCCTAAGCTGAAAAAAACGTATTTTTTCAAACATTTTAGTAATGAATCGTTAAAGCGCTGAAAAAAAGTATTCGTAACAACAAAAATACTAGTGGTAATAATTTAGAAATGAATAATAAAAAATAATGCATATTTTTCGCAATTCAATGGATAGCACACAAGCGATAACTTTATTTTCCACCAATTTTTTGCTCTATAATGGCCATTTATAATAAATAATTTTTTAATGACTTATGATTTATTCAATGATATTTTATTACCGCTGGCATTATGTAGACATATTTGACAGAAATAATTTACGTTTATAAACAAACCTATAAATTTTTAGGAAAAAAATTAAAAAAACGACAATTATATACATTTTTATAGAAAAAATGTTATTGATATTTGGAGAATGATAAAATATAGGCTTCGAGCTACATAATTTTTTGCCACATATGTATGGCCGTGGATCAATTAAAAATAAATTTGTGGTAATGGTATTATGTAATGTGAACCAATTTCAACTAATCGTTATTTTATGATTATATGTTTTAGTGATAAAAGTGAATAACAACATAATTAAGAGAAAATAAATTTATAAACTAATAACTGATATAAAAAATATATTTAAAAAATTCCAAAACTAATTTTGATTTGGAAAAGTATACGTTTAATACTAAATAGAGAAATTAAAAAGAAAATATGATCTATAAAAATAATACCAACATATTTTGTACTTTCATAAATAAATTTTGGATTTTTTTTTTAATTATTTGAATGAAGCCGAAGGCTGAACTTTTTATTTTTACCTTTGCTTTGTTTTAATATATTTTATTATGTTTTATATCATTTAATTTGTTTCATTTTTTTTTTCATTTAATTGTATTTGTGTTTTAATCATAAAAAACATTTAATCACATAAAATTCTTTAACTAATAAATTTCTTTTTCTTTTCAGGTAAGTGACTTTAAAGGTTCTAAGCCTAACGAAATCGTAAGTTTGATAATTTTAAAATTTTATTGAGCGCACTTTCAATTCACTTGTAATGTACCAATCCGAAATTAATAAATTCATCCTCTGGTTGCAAATAATGCATACATATAATTTATTTATGAGCATCAAGCAATAAACATTTCCCTCAATATTCCTTTTATCACTTTTATTGCCACAAAAAATATATCGCTTTCAGAAAATAAAAAAGACCACTGTCTGTCTTACAAAAAAATTGCACTGTAACAAGGGCACAAAGTGAAATAATAAAATGTTATGAAAATTAAAGGAAAGGAAGAAATTTCATCACTGGCCGTTGCGGCTGTAGGTATCCTTTACAACCATCTGCCTCGTTGTGCATCGTCTCAAAAAAGGGACACATTTAATTTTGCCACCATTGATCGAGTTATGCTCTGTTATATTCATGGCAAAACATTTGTGGAGTTATACACATCTGCCGGTACAAGCTCGTCGCTGCTATCAATATGTCGTTCACCTTCAGTTATTCTCACAGTTTAAGAAATTATATTGGAAATTATATTGGATAAATATAATTATACTCAGGAGCAGCAGCTTGACATTGGAAAAAATTTTGAAATTTTGCAAGTAGGCTTATCCGAATGTAATGAAAGCAGTTTGCATAAAGCTGGAAAGGGTAATATTTCAAAGCAGTATCAATGCTAAATGCCGACGATGAATTTCGCGGAAAAGTAATAAAAATTTGAACACGCCAAAGTCTCTTTCGTCAAAAGGTTCCAATGAAAAAGCCCTGACACTATTTCTAGTTTTTCGACATAAAATTACACTTCGAATTTGTCTAAAAGAGCCGCAAAATACGAAAATGCCGATATATACCTATGCCACGAAAAAGTTTACTTTTTTTAGCTGAGAAAAAACTCCACACAACAAGATGTCAGAATATACTTTGAGCACGTGAAAAAAACCCACCAACTAATAATATATACTCATATTCATAAGCTTATATACATACATTTCTAACACATGTCTCAAGTATGCATAACTCATAGGAAATGTGCGCTGTTTATGATACATGCGAAAAGTCAAAACAAAAATTATGCGGTGTCAACTTACTCATCGTTTTATGTACGTTTGATGGAAAGATGATTTTCATCTTAAAAGCCGTTTCCCCTCTTTAACCCTTACACACACGGTGAGCAAATGGCCTCAGTTCCCGCTTGTAAATAACTTCTAAAACAGCGGGACGGCGATGAAGCGAAATGACATTCGTAATCCGTTTTATGTTCGTTGCATTACAACGCATAATTCGACTGAATCACTCACTTATAATTAATAATTTATATGTAGAGACTTTTATGACACACTTGCGAAACAGAAAATTTGTCCTTAAATGTATTTTTGTGGACGACAAAAAATATTTTTACAGTTTTTTATTATTATTATTTTTTTTTTCATTTAATTTTCTTTGTCTTTAATAATTTATTCCTGTCCCAATTCGAAAAATTGAGTGCCTTCCTATTTACGCATATTTTTCCGTGCATAAAAAACAGTATATGATATATACTCCATAATATATTTTTACATACTCTAAAATAAGTCAACGCTTCCTGTTTATTTAAATTTCCTCAAATTTTTTTACTACTCAATTAAAAAAGTTTACATTATTTCAATAAAAAAATATATATACTAAGTTTAAGACAAAAGAAAATTGTATTTGCTGCTGTATTCTAATTAGCGCCAAAGTTGTTTCAGTACAACTTTTCTATTTTTATTATCTTCTTTTTTAACCCTTTTTATTTACTTAATGCTTCTGCGCTCTACCACAAAGAAATGTCTGTTGGTCCATAATTTGTTGTGCTCTCAAGCAACTTTTATTGGAATTAGTTATGATTTTTTCTTTTCTTGTTCGCTTCCACATTGGCTGCGCTTAAATATTTTATAAAAAAAGGAAAAAATAAAGATGTCATTTGCCTTCTCTACCACAGCAAATAATTATTATTACGTTTAACTTATATTCATTCGCCCAAAGTTTTTCAAAACTTTTTGCACAAAGTTAAAATTTGATATAAAGTTTTCATTTTCGTTTATATTTTACTTTATTGAAATTCTATGCTGCTTAATGGCGTCAAATTATGTTTAACTTTGATTTGCAATCTTCTTTTGCTCTTTTGATTTTTGTTTGAGAAAAGTTTTAATTTAACTCAATTGTTTGTCGAGTCCGTGCAATCAAATCGATTGCTGCCTGGCATCGCCAAAATAAATTATAAAAACATATTAAAAAAAATTATATTTTTATATATTTCATGTACATAAAATGGTATTTTAACATTGGTGCGAAGTATGTAAGTACCAAAAGGAGAAGAGATAGATCCATCAAAATTTATAACTGAGTTGATTTAGCCATGTCTGCCTGTACGTCTATCCTCTGTCCGTCCGTCTGTTGAAACGAAACTAGCCCCTTATATTTTGATATATTTCTACCAAAAAATGGTGGGCAGATGCACTGTTATATTTACATGTATTTTTTTCGGAACCGGCCAGATCGAACCAACATATACAAGACCGAATTTTCAGATTTGAGATTTCAGGTCATAAATCCGTCAACGTAAATGTGAAATTTGGTATTCTAGATATATGTACTGAATACCATGTTGGTACTGAAAATATTTCATACTGCTCCCACACACCGATCTGGAAGCGCGCAATTTGATATTGTACACTCATAATTTCAAATATACTTATATATTGGTTCCGAAAATCAGCGAAATCGGAAGACTATAGAATATTCGTAAAAAGCTTACCGAATTTCACACCATTGGATGATTTTTTGGTGGATTTTTGACCTAAAACCTCACATCTGAATGAATCATTTGTATGGGAATTATTCTATATAGTAGTCCGATTTTAATGATTTTCAGTGCCAAAGCGCAATATATTAACATAATATCTTTCCCGGTTTTTATTTATTTTTCTAATGATTTTATTTAACTTTAAGTCTTAAATTAAAACATTAGCTTTTTTTATTTAAATATACTCGTATAAGCAACAAATTTTAATGGTGTTTATATCCAGCATTCAATAATCAGCTTTTTTTTTCAACGCCCCCTTCCTGTAAGGTAGTTAGAACTATGAGGATAGACGCTGGTAACACCACAGTTGTCAGTATATAGCATAGTTGTTGTTTTGGGCCGCAATGCATCAGATGTGTGATTGAACGAGCATGCCACACTGTCCACCATCAGTTGTCACATTAGGGGTATTCTCTTTGTCTAAGAAATGCATGCTACGGTGCACGGATAGAAAATTTTTCCTATTCGTGCAATGGCACAACAACAAAACACAGGCAAAAAACATATGGTACAATAGGAAAAATATCCTATACCAAATCCTATGTATATTTATTTCCTACAGCTAGCAAGAAGATTAATGCAACCCTGTGAAGGAAAAGTAACCCTGTGCCTGAGAGGTTGTTATTGTTTCACTTGAATACGTCAAAATTTTGCTACGGGGGTGCTCTCGATCTCTAGCACAATTCCATAGGAAATATTTGCATAGTATGCATTTCCTAGACAAAGAGAATACCCCTATTGTTACACTACAACAACGCCAACGCAAACCGAGTGACAAATCTGCGCGCAAACGGTCGTTGTTGCGTGTGTACTTAGTGTGATTGTAGTTGCTGATTGTGCGGCAGGCTTGGTTTTGGCTTACAACTCAAACCCACATCCGCTTAATGCCGAATATGTTTGCTTTGGTTGTTGATTTCTGCGACTTATGTTAGATTGTCTGAATTCTTACACAGTACCGTTAATTTTGCAATAAAACGAATATGCGAACTAACGCGCTGAATAGTTTGGTCAGATGGGCGGCAGCAATATGTTGGGTGGCGTTCGCTGAATTCGTTTGGAATGCTTGTACAACATTGTTTCAAGAAATAGTCTGGTGTTATTGTGATAAGAATTTATAATTAAAGAAAACAAAATTAAATTTAACAAAACAAACAAACAAAAAATACAATAAAGGGGGAAAAATTTAATAATTGAATAAAAATAAAAATATATTCAAAAAAATTAAAAAATAATATTATTAAAAAAAAGAAGGGCCATGACAATTCGATGACGATGATTTGCAGTGCCAATATTAACTCGGATGCACACCTGTGAATCGGTTATATGGGGGCTATATAGTCTTCAGATTTAGATGATTTTCTTTATCAATATTTATTTGAAGTTATGCTCCTATATGAATTTTTGTAAGATTAAAAGATCCAAAACTATTAAATTAAATTAAAAACTTAAATAAATTTAACAAAATTAAATTAAAAAATATAGTAACATAAAATAAATGAAATAAAACAGAATAAAATTTAACAAAATTAAATTAAAAAAATGAAGTTTATAAATAAATAAATTCTATTAAAATATAGGGTTTTCCAATAAGAGTGATGTGATTTCTTTAAAATAAAATAAAACACACTAGTTGTTAAGGAAATTCAAATGTTTTTTATTTAATGTGAAGTATAACGATACAGTTAAGTTTTGAATATAATATCATTCAAATGGTCTACATAGCTTCTTTCGCAGGAACGAATTTGATGAACCTAATTTTTTAACACTTTTTCCACTAAATCAAATCGTATGTTATGAATAACACGTTCAATATTGACTTTTTAATCTTCAAGAGAGTCTAGTTTGTTGCTAAATACCAATGACTTCAAATGACCCCACAAGAAGTAATCTAATGGTGTTAAATCACAACTTTTTCGAAGCCATTCAATGACACAATTTCTTGAAATAATCGGATCTCCTAGCCTTTGTCGCAATAACTCGTTTGTTACACTGGCTGTGTGAAACGTTGCCCCGTCTTTTTGGAACCAGATGTTGATGAGATCAACTTCTTCCAATTGTGGCCATAAAATGTTGGTTATCAGCGATCTATAAATTTAAAAAAATCAAAAATGCAGAACGATTATTTTGGTAATAATATTGAATAATTTGTAAAAGTTGTTCATGGGTATATCTTGCCACGATGTAAATGTAAACATTACTAAATACAATGAAAAATTGACAGATCATAACATATTAAAAATGGTCAAGACTACACTTAGAAATCATATCATCCCTATAGGAACACCTTACTAGATTTGATTTTAAACAGACCACAAGGACCAGGAAACGAGAAATGAAAAGTATATACTTAAATCTTAAATTATATGTTTTTTTTGGCATTACATTGACGTCTGTTTTAATATATAGACTTCAAGACAACATTTTTTGCAATCTATTTGTATATTTTACATCTCGAAAGTTATTTATATTTTTACTTTTATTTGTAAAGCATAAATTAAAATGTTTGTATGTATGTGTATTGTCATGGGCTTTGACAGATATTTTCGTTAAATAGAAAAAAATTAGTTTTCACTGAGAAGATATATCGTTTATACATAGTGAAAACAGAATCGGGCCTAGATGGCTACCCTGAGGTACTCCTGAAGAAACATTAACGGTATCTGAATTGGAATTTTTAAACATTACTCTTTGAGTTCGATCATTCAGATTCCGATGTTGTAAAAATTTTGGTTGGAAACCCAGTAAGTCAAGTTTCTTGATTAGTAACGAGGGACACACCTTATCTAAAGCTTTGCTAAAGTCATTATATATCACGCCGACGCTGCTGTTCTTTCTGAACGCATCGATGATATAAGAAGTTAACTCAAGTAAATTGGTGGTTGTAGATTTTCCTTTAACAAATCCATGTTGGGAGTGTGATATAAATGAAGAGATTGAATGAGTCAAATGATCAGTGATAAGTGATTCAAATAATTTAGGAATCGCAGATAGTTTAGCTATACCTCGGTAATTTTCTATCAAAGATCTGTCTCCATTTTTATGAAGGGGTATAATAAAAGATTCTTTCCATATAAATGGAAAAATACTTTCTTTAAGAGATAAATTGAATAAATGAGTCAAAGGTTCGAAAATATACTCAGCGCAATTTACAAGAAAGCAGGAAGGTATTTGGTCAGGACCATATGTGCATGACTTTCTTAAGGATTTCAGGCGGATAATTACATCTTCAGACGATATTGTTGGTGTATGGACTAAGTTACCCGAACATAATTTATATGGGTAATATGAGTTTACTTGAATACTAGTAGAATAATTAGATTTGAAAAATTTTGCGAAAAAATTGGAAATTGTCTGACTATCACTGGGAATTTTATTTTGAAACGTCATAGCAGAAGGAAATCCAGATACCTGGCGCTTAGCATTTACGAAACCATAAAATGATTTAGGATTTGTTATTAAACTACGTTTATTTTGAACGAATAAGCATTACAACATTTTCGATTTAAATCAAAGAGCTTGTGTCGCAAAATTGAGTATTTTAAATAATGTGAGTGCATACCTGTACTTTTATAAAGCTTAAAATGTCGGTTTTATTTTATTTTTTAGAACTCTAAGTTCTTTCGTGTACCACGGTTGAGCAGGATCTTTATAAACACAAATGCGCTTAGGAACAAATTTTTCAAAAGAGTTAAATACAGTTAAGTTAAAATGCGCGACGCTTTGATCAATATTCTCATTGTATCTAGGCCATGATAATTTTGATAAAGCCTTATTAAGATGTTTAAAGTTAACTTTCGAGAAATCAAATTGAGTAGTCGATTCGCTTTTATCAGTTATTAAAATCTGATCACATATGGTTCCGTAGATAATGGCAAGAGCAGGGTGGTAAGCGTCCTCCGGTGTAACTAGAGGAGTGCTTCTCTCTACTAGTGCTTTAGTTACATTATCAACAAAAATTAGGTCAAGGCTGTTGCCAGATTTATTTTTACATAGATTCACTTGACTTAGGCTGAGGTCAGTCATCTCTTCCAAAAAATCATTGTAAGAAGCTCTTGAGGAGTGAGGTACGATGTAACCGTCAAATTTAATCAATGAATCAGTATCTTTCATCATTACGTTAATTAATTTCAAAAGTTATATATGTTGTAAATATACAGACAGATCCGATTGAGGAGGAATATAAATACATATAACCTCTTCCAACATGTACTCAAATACATTTAAATTCAACTGGTTCTACAAAAGCAAGGCTAACCTCCTCAGACGGAATCGAGAAGTTTACAGCAAAACGTACTCCACCGCCGACTCTGTTTTCACGGTCTTTTCTAAAAATTTTATAAGTAATTGGTAGAATCTCCAAGTTAAAAACATGACGTTTATGCGAATTCGATGTATTTTGTTTGTATAATTGGAAGGAAGACAAGCAACCATATGATACGAAAACTTCACCTGCTATAAATTCGCCTTGGTAACAACTTTTCACTTAAATCCATGAGTTTTAGATTTTTATGAGTACAAAAAAATTATACAGGTGACTCTTTTTTGTAACAACTTTTTTATTGAAAAATGTAGTAGCTTAGTTACCTGACAATTTTTTTTAATGTATTCAACTAGTGATCGGAATGAAATTTTTCAAGAAGAAAATTAAAATCTAATTTTTTTAAATTGTGTGGCGTTAAAAAGTTTAATTAAGTAAACTTCGACTTCGGTGTTGTTATAAATTTATTTATTGCGATTTCCAACTAGAACTCTCCACTTAACATGCTACATATATGTTAATATATACATGTATTTGTTTAGATATTATTTATATGTAACTCAAAACCACTTCGATTGGTTTATTTTTCACGCGCAGTCTTGAATGTCTATACATTCAAAAACATTTACATAAATATATTTTGTTATAAAACTTATTTGTGTAGTTCCATGTAGATGCATATGCGCAGCGAAATTTACTGTTTTTTGCAGAACAATTGATTATTGCCAACGAAAGTAAATGATAATTGATGAAAGGAAACGGAAAAGAACTAGTTTTGTGGCATACTTGTATTAGTTGCCAGCCAGTTGAGTTAAGTTATTGTTAACTTAAATGCACAAAGGAATTGTATTTATATTTACTGTTATTTTGTTCAGAGTAATCCAGTAAAAAAATTTTATTTAAAAATTATTTCGAACTAAAGCTGTTAACTTAAATTTTTGTTAAAAGAAATAAAATGTTCGGAAATATATACACGTATTGATGAATGAACAATGAGTAGCAAAGCTTAATTTCAAATATATATGTATTAATTTTTAATAAAAATTTTGATAGTACTAACTAAAAACAATTTTGCGATATCAAAAATTACAGAAAATAAAAAATGCATGCATATTTGAATGAATTTAAAAAATTATTATACTGATTTTTTATTTAACAAAAATACTTGCAAATTTATTTTTCGAGAGTTTTTAATTTATAAGTTCAAATGCAAAATTTAAATTATTTAAATTAGAGAAATTATTTAAAAATATTGATTTATATTAATTTTATCAGAGCAAGGGAAAAAATGCCCAAACTTTTTTTTTTCAAATATGCCCTTTTTTTAAATAGGAAAATTTTAAAAAGTTATAACTTAAAAAAATATGATAATATTTTTATAAAACTATAATTTTCGATAAATACGGCACTATTTTTAAATTAAAGGTTATAAAAATTTAATAAATAATTGTTTCTTTCCTCACTTTATATACTCGTATACATGTATATATGAGAAAACACCGAAAAAACTTCCAAGGCGAGCATAAAATAAAAGTAAAAGGAGAACAACAACAATTATGATAAAACTAACTTCTCAGAAACACTAGCTGTAAAAAACTTGTAAAAAAGAGTAGTAACTCTGTTGGCTGCAGGGCGACAGCACAATCCACTGAAAGAAAAGAATGAAGTGAAACATCAACGAAGAGCCAAAGTGCTATTAATATTTATATACATATTTGTGCGTATTGTTATTATTATATACCAACCATAATGAACGATACCTATAATCTAACTTTTCTTGTGTTCCTGTGTTTGAAAATCGGCAGCACATTTGATGTTATAACAATGCAAACTTTTTTTTGCTTGGGAATGCACTTTTCTGTGCTCGGGGGTAAGACTTATGCTTTGTGAAATTTTTCGGGAAGTGTTTGCATATGTGCATAGCATATATATTATGTGTGTGCATACATTGAATATATGAGATTGAATTTTTTGATTTTTAATATTGATAATTATATTGATAAAAAAAATTAATATATTTTAAATTTTGTGTACACTTTCGTTGTAAATTTTTACTATAAGCTAAATTTTTTTATAAATACCATAATCCCTCTCAGGCACAGCTGTATAATTTTTTCCGTCCTTCTGAGCTTGATGTTAAATATATTTACATTACTCCTTAATCCTTTGAAATTTTCTCAGTCGTGCAATATTTGTAGGAAAAACCAGCTTGATCAGCTTTACGTTGGTTACGGTTCTTTGATTGACAAAATAATTGTATTCTAAGCTCTTAATCTCTTTGTGTTCACTTGAGCACAGTTGAGCCCTAACGAACTATAGCTAGAGTTTTTGATCATTAAAGTCTCATTATTATTATCTTTATGATTAAGGGACAAATATAAGTTTGAAATTAAATTAACATTTTCCTTTTTTTATTTCTTATTGAAAAACTTCTGTTACGGTCATTCCATTAATCTCCTGTTTAAGAGTAATACCCACACATTTCTACAACACACAGTTGAATTTCCCATAATTGTTGCCACGTCATTAGTGTTAATGCATTGAGTTTTGTAAACAATTCGTCGGGGTCATCTGGTCAGTAACGCAGAATTAGCTTTTGATTACAATCGGTTCAACATTACTCATACCACAGGCATTCTCGACGAAAAGTCTTCTCAACAATCGTTTTAGTATCTAAGTAGCGGCGGATCTCATGCTCTTTCCGTAGGTCAGCATTCAACATGAGCACAGAGTGTAATCACAGTATATCTATTGATTGTCGTAAGGAAATGCGCATAGTTTTAAATTAATTTGCAGACAACTCTACATTTATATATTGTTGTGACAATTATCCACAAAAGTGAACAAAATATGCAGAAGTATTATTGTTCTTCCGCAGCACATGTTTATATCCATAATTAGTTTGTGCTTTACAACAGATATCTTGAAATACCACGCCATATAATGATGCTGATATTGGGAAGGGTCAAAAGCGGCGCTGAGCACATCAATTTTCAAACTTTGTCCTGCAACTGACTGCATTTGTCGCTGCATTAATTGTGAATAGTATGAAAATAACTATGTTGTGTATACATATATAATTAAAATTTTGTAACCGCTGAAGAGATTTTGGGCCGACCTCCTCCACCAATTTGTGGTATGCACTTTGACGCTTTTCCAAAGAAATGGAGGTATACACAGTTTATTTTAAGGCTCCTCCGAAGGACCGATGAATTTTTCGAAGGGCTTGACATTCCCTGCTGAAGAGTGACCGTAATTATAAAAATGAATCAAGTATTTTAAATGTTCGGACTTGAACCTTGGCTTTCCGAATGGCAGTACGTACTGTTAGCCACTCGGCTATTGTGGTCGTGTTTAGTAGGATATACATATATATGTTATATATAAGTATGTATTTAGTTTTTGCATTATATTTTTGCACTGATGCTAGTTTTTAACACGTAAACATTTTGCTTAAGCTCATTTTAAGTGTAAATAAGTTTTAATTTAGTTTTATGAAAGTTTAAGTGTAAAATTAAAAATGTATTATTTTATTGTAGTTTTTGTTTTGGTGGTCTATTAATTAGTTATAATGTTATAGTGGTAATTAAAAGTAATTGAGTTAAAATATTCTTACATTTTGTGTTCTTATTAACGGCTAATGAAGTGATGGAGAGCATATAAATAAATAATTTCTCTGGAAGTAGTACAAACGGACACATATGAATATAATAGCGCTTATATCAGTTGAGATAACGTTGGAGGCTTAATATCAGCAATTATTTACAATATTACTTTTCGGAATAGTAACTTCCATTTCGATAAAATCATAATATTAATACTTTTTTCTTTTTCTTTTAGTCTTAATATTTTTTCTTTCGATTAAACGCGAAATTTATTAAATTTAAAATCCAAAGTATTCAGACCTTTTATGATAAAAACCAACACTTCATAATTTCATTTACAAAATTAATTAAGTTTTGTACAAATCTTGCAAGTATACACAACAAGTATTTAAAAGTAGAGCATAGCAGCTCATTGATGCACTATGTACTTAATTTGAAGATGAGTCAACAAATGTCGTCAGCAATCTATAAGCACACTTGCGTACGCATAAATATTTACGCATTTATTTGCACATTCCCACAAAAAATTTTAGGCCTTATGATCTACTGGAATACTTAACGGATTACTCCAATGTAATCAGCGTTGGACAGACTTTCGTATCGCCATCACTTTGTTGTTAAACGATCATTGCTCGTGTTTTAACGATCTCTGTTATTACAAGAAGTTTCAATTGCACAATAAGCCTTATATTCACATACTGAACAGGTATGAAACTGAAATTAAGTCAGCTTCGTTTCGTTGGTGAGCTCTGCTGGAACGTAGAGAAGTTGGAACTGATATATATCTTAAAAAAAAATACGAATTTGCAAACTGAAATATATTATATATACATATATTAGTTATAAATTATTATTAATAATATAAATTTATATAATAACTATTATGTTTCACTAGCTTTTCACCAAAGCAGATTGTATTCGAATGAAACGTATGTTCGAATGTAAATTTTCGCATACGCTCCATAATGACATCCTTTGTAGGTATTCCGCCAAGTACTCGGGTGTTTTGTAGAGGTGGATTATATGTGGTGGTATGAGGTGGGCTATATTTATTTATTTTATTATTTATTTATTTATTCCTATTTTTAGTATGAATTGTGGTTGATTTTGGATTACTCTATTGTCCGTGTTAAGTATATATATCACGCGTGCATGGAGTACTCGTGTTGTTTGTAGGGATATACTAATATATAAATATGTATTAACACGACAGTAGCAGTGCAGATAATGGTTTATAAACACATATGAGTGTATGTTTGTATATATTCAAGCATATGTGTGTCGGACCATGCAATAATATTATTTCGCTAATACTCAAATCAAGTCATAAGCATAAATATAAGTTATACTCTGAATATGCCTTAGAAAGCAACTTCTGCTACTCTGTTTCTATATGTAAAAAAAATATTTGTATTGCTGCTGGTATAGTTGCAAATTTAACTAATTTCAAGCAAGTCAAAACAAATATGCAGTAAACTTATTCTTCTTCCTCTTCTTCTTGTCGCGCATATAAGCTTAAATTAAAACTGTTGCAACTCCTTCCTCTTATCTTCTTCTTCGCCTACAATTTTTGTTTTCCTCAAGCTAGTTAAGTATGGAAAATGTGCTAGTAATATATATTAGCGTAACTTCTGTATAAGTTGTGGCAACAACTTGGCAGTCAATTGCAACATGCAACATGCCAAACATACCGCATATGCACTCTTCTGTTTTTGATTAGTCTCATTTTCCGTGATACTAACTTATAATCGACTACATACAGTTTTTGCCGAAAAAGTTGTTGGAAATAAATTTTGGTGGTAGGCAGTTAAGCAAAATTGTTTCGCTTCTCAGGAGCAGTTAGTTTTTCGCCTTTTTGACGTTGAATTACTAATAATCCAAAGAGTGTTAGTGAGTAAATGCAACTGCAGCTGTTAACTTTAAAACTATGTATGTATGCTCCTAAATCACGGAGTAAAAGCAAGAAGTTGGGCTACACCAACCAACCCACCTTCCCCCTGTTGTTGCCACGAACCCACTACGGTTTGAATGTGTCGAGGCATACTCTCAAGCTCATCATTGGTAGACTAGTAAATACGATCGGAGCTTATATAAAATTCATCGTCACTGCAGAAAAGTAAAAATACAAAAGTTAAAGGAGCAAAGAAAAAGAAAAAATGATGGGCATAAAGTAAGTCATAAAGATCATTATGATGATAATGGTGATGAAAAAGTGAAACTTTTGTGCAAACTACACTCGCCTTTATTTCCTTGGAGTAAAATAAAAGTTTTTAATAAGAAATATTAGTTTTAAAATAAACAAAATGTAAGCACATTATTAGAGATATGCAGAAATGACTATAGCCTATTTGCGTGTAGGAATTTTTGAATTTTTTATAAAGCTGTACTAAAACTCACTATATTGAAGCCTAAAAAATAAAGACGATGCATATTCAAACATTTTTGAGAATGTTAAAAAAAATTTGTTTTATTTTTTATTGTGAAATATTTCAATCACTTTGAAAATAAAAATTCCACTTCGTTATAAGTAGAAACATATTTGTTTTGCTTTCCGAACTGTTTGAAGGCTACAAAATTTCAAACAAGCATTTTAAAAGTTAGCATTAAACGTGTATCAAACGAGTATCTAATTGCTTGATATACGGAGATCTAGAGCTACTTGTATGGCTCTGATAATTAAGTTGTTATAAACAACGATTGCCTCACCGAAAAATAAAATTTATAAAAATTAAAATTTGTTGATACACAACATTGAATTAGGACATTAATTTTAAATATTTTCCACTAAAAATTAATATCGTTAGTTTTATTGTGATAAATTCAAAAATGATTCATGGAAATGCAGTTAAATAAGTTATAGGCAAATTATATATTTTTTACAACCGAAAGTTATTTTTTTTTCTTCGAGTTTACCTTTCAGATGTACATATATTACAAGTTTCGTACGTTGAAAGTAATATCAAAATGAAATGTACCAATGGTAAAACCGCAAAATGGTTAACTCATGAAGTCCTAACTACCTACGATTTACAGTTGATATGCACTGGTTCTTCGAATGTTTTTTTTGTTGCTTTTGTTCACTGAAGACACAGTGCTAAAAATTCAGCTTTGTTTCTTAGGGGTAAGAAAACTGAAATTAAGTCATTTTAACTGCAATGCCAAAGAATATATGATTACAAGTTAAGGATTCTTGAAAGAATAACCGTAAAAGTTTCACGTCTAGTGCGAATTTATATAGAATGGAGTTGTTTCTGTAAACGTAGTAGGCATTTTGAAGTAGAAGCTAACACACTAACATACAAATACTCAAGGTAGCATGTATACTACATGTGGATTTGTACACCAAAGCGTGTTTGTATTTGTATTTCCATTTTTTAATGTATTCATTTTCCTCTTACAAAACTTTATGCAGAAAATATTACAATGGCACTCATTACAATAACAAATATCATTTGCCGTAAGTCCTTGTGGTTCATATGTAAGATTATACATTTATTTATATTACATAAGCAAATGGCTTGCATACAAGAGCGCAAATGTATGTATGTGTGAATTATATGCATAAGAGTCTTAACTTTTGTAGCGAAATTTTCCTCCATTCAACATAAGTTTTCCATGTTTTTTGTCATAATAATTAAATTTTATTTGTACTTTGTTGTTGTTCCTGTTGTTATTGGACTTTTAACACAATTATCATACAGCTGATGATGCTATTGTTAACAGAAAAACACACAGCATAATACTGAAATAATGTAGAAATACAATAACTCAATTTATTTTAATGTTTAAAATATTTAAATTTTGCAAGAAAATATTTTTTTATGTACTTGTATTAAGTATATATATTAAGTAAAATTTGTTTAGTTTTTTTTTAGAAAAATATTAAATATATTTAATTGACGAAAAATGTTTAAAATAATTTCAATGTAAGTACGTAAAAATAATTTTGAATACATGTACTTTTTCTTACCGATTTTTCTTTCTCATATTGTACAAATACATATTAAATAATTAATAAATTTAATTTAGATATGTTCGAATATACATATTTCTTAATCGAATTATTTTCTTATATTTAGAAATTTTCTTATTTTAAACGTTAAATCTTTTCAACATTTAATCAACTCTATACGTTTGTATACATATATTACAATTTTGCTTTATTTTATTTTGTATTTCCACACAGTCGGGTGATGATTTCGTTGCAGCTTTTAAGTTAAAATGTAATATTATTTACAATGTTTATGCCATAAATTGAGGCAAAGAAGCCATAGTCATCTTATGCTCACATATAGAGTACATAGCGCTGTCATGACTCTCGCCTCATTAACCTAAGAATAAAACTTACTCCTATGACTTGGTGTTTCGTTGTTGACTGAATAAAAGGTGGTTGTCAAAAGCTTTCCATTTTCGGGTATTTAAAATACACTATTTAAATATTATGCTTACAACAAGAAAAGCTGAAAATTTCTTTTCAAGAGTTGTTGATTGCGAAGAGAGAGAAAATATACAAAGACGGCAATATCCTAGTGGGAGCAGTGCGTACTAGTATCGTTAAGACAGAGGAGATCGCATCAGAACGAGCTGAATTGATTTACCTATGTCCGTCTGCCAGATGTTCGTCTGTCTGTTTGTACGCAAACTAGTTCTTTATCTTTATCTTCATCGAAATCGAATTTTTCGATTTGCAATAAATTTGAAATGTTTATGAAAGGTATAAAAACTTCAGCATGACCGGAAGCAGCCTTTCTTACTTGTTCTAATTATGGACGCTCCTCGGTAGGAAACGGAAACCATTTCAAGTGTACTTCTGACATTAAATAAAAAAAATTCAGCCATTCGTAGGCAGCTTAGAATAAACTGTAGCTCTCTATATTTGCGCGGAAAACATCAAGACGGAAAACACAAATTAGACGAGGATTTCGTACGAAAATCACTACAGTGGTTGCAAATTATAAATTGAACTCCACATAAATCCATACACTCATGTTCTTTGTTTCTCATTAGGCATTTTCATGAGAGTAAGTGGTATTAAAAAAATCCCCGATATCTAATTTTTTTTTTTCAAAATCCATAACATATTATTTAGAAATCGGAAATTATTTTTATATTAATTGTTGATGTGGAAAAAATAGTCTTATTAAATATTATATTAAATTTTAATTTTATATTGAAAAACATATTAATCACATTAAATTTTGGCTTACCTGTACAAAATTAGAACCGTTGTTTTTGGTGTAAATGCATATATGTGCCCACAGTGAGTATCCAGGCAGCCTGAAGTATGAAGGGAGAAAAATCGATATATTTGCAAATGCGCGAAAATGAAGGATTTTTTAATTACTTAATAAATACTTGGTAGTGTTTATTACCAAAAAAAAAAAAAAAATTAAAATAAAAAAAAAATAAAAAAATATAGGAATTACTCTTTAGAGGGTACTTTTTATGATTTTACATCTGATTTATTTTCTTTAATTGTTTTTATTATTATTTTTTAAACAAACTTGAAAATAATATTGTTTACAAATTTATTTCATTTTTTAATATTCATGTCCAAGCGAAAAAAAAACATTAAGGCGTAAAATGTATTAAAAGTTTTGTAGAAATGTATATAAATCTTAGTAAATTCGAACACCAAAAGATTAGAACACTTTCTCTAATAGAATTTTACTGGCTTTTGCTGAGGCGGTAACCTATATAGTTGAGGTTACAAAAAACACATTTTTTAAAATGAAAGTGTATGTAATATATTTTCCCAAGAGATCTACAGAAGGAATATATTTTCTACATAAATTTCCTCACGTGGGTATATATGTACATACATAGGTGTGTACCAATTTACTTACTAAATGCAGGCATACATTTTTTCACCTAAATTGAGCTTCTTATAACGTGTGTGTCTAACTACGAATATAAATACTTATGTATGCAATTTGTGTGCCGATACTTTCTAAAAAAATACTTTCACATTAAGTAGTGCTTAACTTTGTTAAAAGAGTTCTTTGTGAACCTTGCCCAGATATAAGGCCCTATTCTTTTAAGTTCTGTAATTAGAAATTGTTTCAACTAGTTAGCCACGAAAACCTTAGTTTCATAATTATAAAGAGACGTCAAATGACATATGAATTTTCAATTGAGCTACTTTAATAAATGAATTTTGTGACAGTCGTTAGAATAGAACCAGTACAATGTATCAATCATACAGTCAAAAACCAGTTATGAAAAATTCCCACAGTTTTAGCATTTTTTGTATTCTTTCCCCTTTAATAAGTAACAAATTTATATAATTATCTAATTCAATTTTCGATGTACGCCAAAAAAATAAAAATAAAATAAATTATTAATTAAAAAACATTTTGTTATGAAAGTTATGGAATATTTTTATGTTGTTATATTTTTTATTTGTTAATTATAAATTTCAAATATTGTAGGGAAAGTGTTGAAAAAAATTATTTCTCTTGTGGGTTTTTAATTTTTTTTAAATTTACTATAGAACTGAAAATCGCATTACTAACAATTTAAGGTGTGTGCCTCAATGCAGGCAATAATTTGTTTTTATATTTACTCTATGATGTGGAGTGAAAAAAAATATATCTTTATATCAGTAGATATTTTATCTTAATTTTTTAATTTCTCTAATCCGAGCCAACCTAATGTATGTTATTTTATATCTTCAGAAAATCTATTGCACTTAACTAATGCATCGAGCTTAACTCTCACAGATAAATGTGCTGGCTATTTGAACAATTATTTGTAGCCCAAAATGTTTTTAGCACATACTTCGTTATATGAAAACATACATATGTATAAACTACATAAGATTAAGTATTCTGGCATACAATTATATACTACCGAAATGTATATAGTAAAGAAATCATGTACATGCTATCTGTGCTAGTAAATTTCTATTTCTACCTAAGCATTTTCGCTTAGCTAGTTTTATGTAGATAAATTGCATGGTCGATAGAACATCATTAAAGTATTCAATTTTCATGTTTTTCGAAACCACCAGTCTTTGGCCATTGAAAGTAGGTGAAAATGGAATTTAAGAAATTATGCAGAGTGATTTCAATTTGATTACCATTACAAGCAAAATAACATATAGGACAAACTGTAAATTTCGTAATCAAACATTTTTTTTAATTTCACACAAGTGTATTGAATACCAGATTTAGATATGATCAGATGGAGAAAAGATAAAAATTTCACAAAAAAACATACATTGGTTATGATTTTATGAAGTAGTGCAGGAATTAAATTTTAATTTATTCGCAATTATTTCCTTTTTATTATTCTTCAGTATGAATATTATCAGCGCATAATTAAAATCAATTAAATCAAATTATACATAATTAAAATGTGTAGATAATGCCACATGCGCGGTCAGTATTACGAAGACCCCCACCCCGGCAGTTCGCTACCAGACGAGGTTTCAGACAGAGTGACTTTTTATCGTCGATGATATTGATATAATTAGTCATAACAAGCGCACCGCAAGTTCTGCGTTCTCCAGGTTAGACAAAAAAGCGAACGAATGAGTCTGGTAGTGAACGAGGACAAGACGAAATATCTCCCCTGTCATCAAACAAACAGTCACAGCATTCACATCTTGACTCCCATGTCATTGTTGACAGTCATAACTTTGAAGTTGTAGATACTTTCGTCTATCTTAGAAATAGCATAACAATGTCAGTCCTGAAATCCAATGCATAATCACTCTTTCCAACAGGTTCTACTTTCGACTGAGTAGGCATATGAAGTGTAAAGTCTTTTCTCGTGGAAATAAAACCAAACTCTGCAAGTCGCTCAACATTCCCATCCTGAAATATCGTGCAAAAGTCTGGACGATGTCGACATCCAATGGGTCTACTTTATGAGTATTCGAGTGAAAGGTTTTGTGGAAGATTTATGTTCCTTTATGTGTAGAGAATTATGAGAGAACGGTTACCCTGACTAGGTTATACCATCCGATTGGAGTAAAGCGCTCCAGCCTTGAAAGTTTTCGAAGCCGCAGCCATAAAAGCAGAGGAAGAGGAAGACCTTTACCTCGTTGGAAGGATCAATTTCCAATCAGTCAATTACGATTTGGCGCAAAAATGTGAGAATTAGAAACGAATGGCGCGCAATTATAAGTCGCCTATAATCGCTTAAGCGATACCTACGCCAAGTTAGTAGTGCGACTAGTATATATATCTTAGTTAAATGTGTATTTTATTAATTATAATAAGCAACTTTATTCTTCAGAATTTTTTTTTCTTGAATCGAAGCAGGGATTTTAACGTTGCAGAAATCCGAATAATATTTTTTTTTTTACTTGCACGGTGAAAGTTAAATTAAATAATGCTTTTATTTTCAGCACTTAATAGTGAATATTGTTGGTTGGTTGATTTTTTTGATTGAGTAGCCTCATTGTGATTTCCTTTGAATTTCAACTACCTCATCTATTGATGAGGTCACTGAAGAGCCCTATCTATTTTTTTAGGCAAATTCACCTACGCCGCCGTAATTTTTTCTTACACTCGATGGTTTTCATACCGTTATATATATGAAAAAAAAATTAGCAGGTACATCAGCGGTTGATCTTTTTAATTGTATTTATTACTTTTTTTAGACGGAGTACACACGTCTGGAAAGAGCAAAAAATGTCACATTATACCAATTTTTGTGGATATTACTTGCAAAACCTTTATATAAATAATATTTTTTAATTTGTATTTTTTTATATATCATGACATTTTATGTTTATACAAAGACATTTATTATTTTTTCTTTCTAAAAAATTTTTTTAGCTTATGCTCTATCTATTGTTTTCTCTTAGGTTTTATGTTATATGCTCTTTTTTAATAAATAAATGCATACTTTGTTAGCGCGATTATAAAATTTTTATTTTGTTTTCTGCATACGCATTTAGCATGGGTTTATTTAATTCTTAAATATGGTAAGACATCTAATACAACCATGGGTCAATTCTTTAAGAGAAAATGTCAATATTGGCTTAATTTAAGCTATCCTACTTTAAAGAATTGTCACACAATACCTATCAGACCACGTGCGCTATGAATTGGCTCATCTTTGCCACAATACATAAATATGTATATACAGATGTGCATCAGGTCATAGCTGCGGTATAAAAATCTCTATATATTATGTTCAAGATTATGCAATCGAGAACATAAATCTAATAGTAAAATTGGAAATTAAATAAATATAAAATAATTTACAACGAAAAAATGTAACTTGCTAAAAGCCGGTACGGAAAGTCACCTTGACGACACAATCAAAGACGTAGTTCTTCAGAAAAAAAATGTATTAATAAGAATTAAAATTGAATTCTAGATATAAAATAAAAAAAAAAACGGAGTAATAATTAAATTTTAATTTTAATTTTAATATTTAATATAATTTAATATAATATTTAATAAAAAAACATAAAAGAAAATACAAAAAAAAAAAAAAAATATTTAAACCAGTAACAAAATCTAAAACGAATTAAATCATTTGATTCATCATGACTCAGCTTTAAATTCAAATTAACTAGGATAATCATGTAACTAAGATAACCATGTGAGGTTCAATGTATTTTATTTATAGCTTATACTTAATTTATTTTTACGCCACCACTGGTAATACGTAAATTCCTTACGGAACCGTTTGTAACTTTGAATTTGAATTTTGCCAATTTTGAAAACAGGTAAGAGTTAAAAATTTCTCTTCTCATACTTACTTACTATTATTTTCGTATCTTTATTTTAATATTTACGTTAAGCATATATAAAAACTAAATTTGAGATTAATTGATATGGGTAATTGGGTGGGTCTTAGACAAAATGTAATAAGCTTATAATAAGCTAAGTAAACAAATTATATTTCAATTTGCATAAATGGATAGGCACATACCATCTAGATATATGTACGCTAAAAGCATTGGTTTACATCACTTAGCACAGTTCAAGCAGACAAGCAAGGTGAAAATGAGCAATGCAGCTTGCCAGTAACGCACATCCCCGTAAATTTGTATATCTACATCCTCGATCTCCGTTTTTTTTTTTTTTTTTTTTTTTTTTTTGCAAAAAAACTATAAAATGCACACAACGCAATTAAATATGTGTACGCTAAAAAAGACAACAACAGATTTGTCCACTCACTTGGCACAATATAAGCAGGCAAACAAGTTGGAGCTGGTGTTTGGCTAGGCATCTCGCAGAGGCAACGAAGACTGATGAGCAGTGCAGCTGTTGGCTTGCCAGCGAAGCACACACTCGTAAATTTGTATATCTGCACCCCCGAGTCATAGGTGCCGGCCGCGACCGTTGCATGCCAAAAGGCTTAAAACACAAGTGCCGCATTTTATGTCACATCATAAATTTTATGCAGCATTCATGTGCACTTAAATGCTGGCTGGTAGCCATGGCAGTGCTGCTAAGCTTTTGATGTTTCTAGCTTTAGTGGCGCCGCAGTTCACTGGTGTGCAGTGAAGGTATCTAATATATCCATTTCGTGATACGCTAAAAGCCCGAAATGCACATACTTGCATGTAAAGAGTTGTCACGTGCAATGAAAATATGAAATTCTAGTTGGAAGAGGGAAGGTTTTTTGTGTGTACCAGCGCTGGGGCTACGAAAATATGTAGCAAGTACACCATCAAATACATGAATTGTTTGAATGTATTGTAGATAAGTATGGCAGGAAATGAAGGAAATATTACAGTTAAATATCATCAACTATTCAGCGCGCTTTAGTCTGTGGCAGATCAAAATAAAATTTGAGAGGTGACGAAGAAATCGAGAATTTTAAGACGGAAGATTTCTGTAGTTATTAAAAGTGAATAAAACGTTTATATTATTAAATTGTATGCAGTTTTAAGTAGTTAATGAAACCCACCAATTTATGAACTATCATAATAGCCCTGCTAACGCAGATAAGTTATCAGTATTTGAATTGAAAAATTTTCCAAAATTCTTTACTGCCAAAGTATAAAATTAGATAAATAAAAATCATCAAATGAGTAAGGTAATAAAAAATAAATACTAAAATAAAACAACAAAATGAATAATTAAATGGTAAAATTAACAAAGAATTGGGAAAATGTACTTTTGAATATAAATAAAGAAATAAATGTAATGATTTTCTATGCAAAAAATCTATCTCAGTAAATTAAAATTAATTTATTATGCATTTATTAATGAAGACAATTTTGCTTTATTCTATAAAAGCTTAATTTATTTAATTAAATTTAATTTAAGTTGTATACCTTTTATGTAAATGAAATGGTATATTAACTAGTCCGAAGTATGCTAGTACCAGAAGGAGAAGAGATAGACCCACCAAAAATTATGCCGATCATATTAGAATGACGATCAGAGTTGGTTCAGCCAGGTCCGGCTCTTCGCCTACTTGAAAGCAAATTAATCCCTCAGGTTTTGAATTACTTCAACCAAACTTAGTAGGCAGTTCTTTAGTACTGGTACCCGACAGCTATAGCATATATGTATACGAACGGTTTTTCGGATTTATAACTTTGTGCGATCAATTCTCAAAAGAGCTTCTAAGAGCGTGAAGTTCGTTGCTCTTTACACATATTATGAATTGCATATTGGTAGTGAAAATCATCGAAATCGGAATACTACATCATATAGCCCCCACACAAGCGATTTCACATATGAGGCATTGCGTAAAAAATCCGCCAAAAAAGCATTTAAGAGCGCAGTATTTCGTATTCTACAGACGTATTTAAGTTAATGTTGACATTGAAAATCTCGATATCCAATTTGGCAATTTGCAACAAATTTGATGTATTCAGGTATAAAGAGTTCAGAATGGCTGTAAACAATCCCTCTTTCTTATTTTATTTCACTTCATCCCCGACTTTTATTTCCGACAAGTCACTTTTACTAGAATACCACGAAAAACTTCCATACTCCCCACCACGTGTGTGGATTTTTGGACTTGTTCTTTTGCTAATAGTCTCAAGTACGAATATTCCTTAGTTGAACAGGTTTCTGTTAGTTTTTAATAGGATTATTGTATATAGTAAAAATTAAAATTTTATACTATTGCAGAGGGTCTATTTCTTTTTTGCGAACAAGTTTAGTTTGCATTCAATGCACTCTTGCTGGTTAGTTTTCCTTTCAATTTCTTCTTCTTTTTCTCTATTGTATTGCATTTAGGATTTTCTGTTGTCGCTACATTGCCTGAAAGGTCGGTTTGGTTTTTGGTTTGCCGCGTGCAACACCATTTCTCGCCAAAAGTAGTAAAAAACTGACAACTCGCTCATTCTCAGTCCCTGAAAGTTAGAGATAACAATTGCAACAAATAGAATCAGAAGCGCTTGTTTTGGCAGCTAAGTCCGTTGTGATTTCTGAACGTTGCTATCAGCTGGTGCACATACGATTTGTTGTAATATGGAAATATTTTTATCGTTGGCCATGGGATGTAGGCAAATTATTGTATTTGGAATTTCTTGGCTCTTTTATAATGTATGCCAAAAAATTCCTGACCTATTCTTATGATGGTCACAAAATTCTTAACCTAATATTGCAGGGAAATAATGCGCACAAATTATGTCCAAATAGTCTAATTTTTAACTTTCAAGAAATAGTAGTCCTACTTAAACTCATTACATATGCTTGAGGAAATTGTTTTATGTATTTATAATATATAATACAAGCAATAATGTAAGTAATTATAATGTACGTATTTATTAAAACAAAAGATGTATATAGAGTAAACCCAGATTAGTAGCATACTTATTTGCATTTAAATTTGTATCATCTTTTATATGTGATATTGGGTTTTTTTAAAACTGTTCGACGAACTGGAATAAATTAAAAAGGCAGCTGGTAAAAAGGAGCAATCAACAAGAAAAAAATCTGAGAGGTAAATTAAATGCAAATAGAAATTTTTAAAAAGGCGCAAAAGGTCATCTAATATGTATATTTTTGAATAAAAAAAAGAAACAGGGACTACAAAAATAAGGAGTTGCTATGAAAACTTATGAATAAATTTCGTGAGTAGTCCGTTGTAACACAAGTCAATTTTAGCGTTAGCCCTGCTAAGTATGCTTAATGTACGCATCTATTTATGAAGGTTAGGAAGTTGTGCGATTATGTATGCATTATAAGTTTGCCTGTTTGTGAGTATGGATATAATTAATTCAGCTTATTTTGATTACTTTGTTCAGTGATGTTAATATGTGCCTTAAACCTAAGGGTCGCATCTAATTTCTCAAATCAAAGAGTGACCAAAAACTTTAACCAACAAAAAAGTTTATACTTATATAAGTGATAATAACAAGATAAAGCATAACAAGAAGTAAAACTTTTATATCGTCACTAATTCGATACTGGAATTGGGAGAAGTAGATATTTTATATATATCAATCTTTTTATGTAGAAAAAGAAAAAATATAACTTATTTTACATGCTAAAAGGTACTCAAAATTATGTATTCTAAAGCTGCTATTTTAAGTTATTGACCAATAAAATGAAACTGAAATATTTGAAATAAATGAAAGAGCATAAATTAAAATAAAACGAAATACAATAAAATAAAATTAATAAAAAAATATAAGAAAATTAATCTAAAATAAAATAAAGAAATAAAAATCAAATGAAACATTAAAATTATTTTCGAATATTTCCTAGTCACAGTTTTGGAGTGCGATTTGATCTTTTTCGAAGTTGTAGTTTATTCCAAGCCGAGCTAGCCGGGATAAGAATCGTGTCCCTCCTCATGAGAGTAATACTAGCCACTTTAGAGATGTTTCCCTTTCGGTGAATTAAAATTTTTATGACACAGTTGACACGACAAGCTTTTATTTATATTTATTGAATATATTTTACTTGTTATAAAATCGTTATGTTTTATTAAAGACATACTTTATCTTAAATTCTTTTAAATTTGATAAAAAAGAAATAAAAACGCTTCAAAGTAAATTCCACAGGGGCAATTGCCAAAATTTCACCAAACATCACCAAACCAAATATTAAATATTATCTTCATATATACATATTTTGATTTTTAAATAAAAAGAGTTGTCAAATGGAAATAGTATAAGTACACTTACTTCGGCATAAAAATAGGGCTACACCATAATCATATATCCGCAAACAATCATATAAATTTTTTCTTATTCAAATTTTTATATTTATGTACGTTACGAAATATTGTTGAGACGAAATGGCCTCAAATGTAATACTTAATTTGTAAGCCTAAGCTCTGGATAACAAAAACAAATTTATGATTATTTATTTTCTTTTCATCTGTTTCATCCAATAACACAATAGATAAAGGGTTGGAATGATTGTTCAGCCTTTCAAAACATACTAAAATAAATTTCATAAATTCATCTTTGGCACTTAATATATTAAATCTTTGTTGTGGCTGTGATATTTGAGACAAACGAAGGAGCAGCTGCGATTTGTCTAAAAGTGTTCCTTCTGATACCGCTGTAAAATTTCAACTTTTGAATTTAATGAGTTCAAACAGGTTCAAACAGATTTGTACAATTTTTTTTTTTCAAAGCTTAATTCAGATTTAGGCACCAAAATCCAGTACATTTCATTAGACTTTGCTTCAAGCTCATTCCGTTTTGTTTTAGCGTTAACCTTCTATCGATATGGAGGCCCAGATACTTTACTCTTGCGAAGTTTGGAACCTCGGCATTGTTTATAATAATATTTGAGCAAGATATTTTTTCATAGTAAAAGTGGCATGTATAGATTTATCTGTAGGTCGAGGTACTTTATATATATATATACTATATTCATACAAATATTTAAAAAAAAAAAAAAATTATTAATTTATTTACAATAAATGAATGCTTACTTATTTATTATCGAAATGATTGACATAGCCACCCGAATATTATAAGTTACCAACGGGTGTGTAACATTATTTGGCATTGTAAAATCAAAAACTGGTTCATTCCATTGGTGCATAAGCGGGTAGTGAAACGGAGCATGTGTAATGGGTCTGCATCTAAATTATTAAGGTTGTTGTAAATGAAAATTTTTGAATAGATCATAAGTTGGAAACACTTTTTAGAATTATATTTTAATTCGGCTATTTCTACTGTCATTATATAGACTCGTATATATACATATATTTTAAAATAAAACATAATTTTTTAGGAATATACCTTGATTACATTTTAAACGTCCTTTATGCTTGTAGAAATGTTTGGGCCATTGAAACTATTTTATAAAATTTGTTGTTATTAGAACACATTTGGAACATTTTCTGCATGTTTTTCGCAATCGTCATAGGTTCTAAAAATATTTTGTCCATAAATATTAATTTTTTTTTTTACTTTTTATACCTTTAATGTACATGAAATGGTGTATTAACTTTTGTCCGCAGTATGTAATTACAAAAGAAGAAAACATACACTAACCGAAATTTATACCAATCGTATCAGAATGACGAGCTGAGTTGATTTAGCCATGTCCTGTTAAACGAACACTTTTCGGAACCGGCCAGATAGCATATACACGACCGATTTTTCCGATTTAAAATTTTTGGTCCCATATTTGTCAAAAAAGCACATAAGAACGAAATTTTGTATACTACACATACATATCGAATGGTATATTGGTTCTGAAAATCATCGAAATCGGAATGCAATATCATATAGCTCCCGTCCACTGATTTGTTCAGGTGTGAAGCTTTGTTCAAAATTTAGTCTAAAAACATTTAGGAGCATGAATTTTGGAATTATTCATACATACAATAAATGAATTGCATATTGGCAGTGAAAATCATAGAAATCGGAATACTATATCATATGGCCCCCATTCCATCGAACATATATATAGTTTTGCATTAAAAAGCATTTAAGACCGCGATATTTTTATTATTCTCCATACGTGAGTTCAAGATAAAATCATCGATATTGAATTTTGGAATTTGAAATAAATTTTATATGTTCATGAAAAATATAAAGACTTCGGCATGACCGAAAACAACCCTGCTTTCTTGTTAAAATGTTTTTCTACCCTATAAATATTTAAATTACCGAAAGTGAGAGAGAATTAAAACTTACCTACTGATAACACGACTATTAAGTATTTTCATTTCATTTAAAATAAGTTTCTCTTTAAAAAGTTAGTAATTATTTAAAAATGATTGTTTACCAGTTTTTTTAATTTCCACAATTAGTTGAAAATATATATATTTACAAAAAAAAAAAAAAATATATATATATATATCCAAACAATTTGCATTCGGTAATCATATTATAAATATATCGTTGGAAATATATATTTCAGATAAAAGTTATCTTTATAATATACTGTTTATTATTCGTATCTTAAAGCATGCATCACAAATTTTTTTCTTTAATTACAACTTTCAAATATGTGGCAAGCTTAAATTCTGCATCTATTGGCGCATTAGTCCATTATATTATTTGCATTCAAAAACAAGGTGTAAAAAGGTACAAACCCTTCAAAAAAATATTTCAGGCTTATGTTTTCTGAAATATTTACAATTTGGTAATCATATTATAGAGTTTACTAATCTTAAGAAAACTTCTTTTCCTTAGAAACTTATATTATGTGGAAATTTTAAAATTAAGTTTGACGGAAATATATGTAGTACATAAAACATTATAAAAAATATATTCCAAATATATATTTATATTTCTATTTGATAGTACAATAGCTCAATTTATCAATTTTATAATGTTGACAAGCCTATATAAATATTGTTTTAAGCTTTCTTAACTCTTCAATATTAAGTACATGTCCTGCATCAATACGAATACAATTCCTTTTTCTTATCAGTTTAATCGAAAAAAGATCAATAAGGTGACAACCCTACTCAAAATTAATTTAGAATATTTTAGGAGTATTCTTAAGCCTTTACAGTTTTACCCTAATCTATATGTTTATTAATTTTTATATTTTTATTTATTTTTAAATTTAATTTATGTGTCAACCCGTAAGTATTTTTTTAACATACCACAAACAGGCTTAACATTAAGTATTTAAAAAAAAAATATATTAATTGAAAGTTTTTTAACCTACGCTATTGTGTTGTTTCATATACTCCGAAAATAAGGCTGTTTATTGGCGAAACCAATTTTCAATTTTATTTACGTTTTCTATTAAAAATTTAGCAAAATATTATAAAATATATACACATGTACACACCTATGTGTTAATTATTTAGATTAATTACTATTTTTTATTGAGTGAATATTATATGAACAAAATTTATGCGCTTAATTACCCAAGGAAGAAATACAAAATAAATAATTTTTTATTTTTTGTATGTCGCTAGCTAGCCTCGTGAAGTTTAATAAAACTCCAAATAAATTCATTCAATAAGTGATCTAGGGTGTTTATATGCTTCTAGATAAGTTATTTATGTGTATAATATACATATGTATAAATATATACTTGCGAAGCGTTCAAGAGAGTTTAAACTATTTGCTCGGCTAGTTTTAATGGACATCACGTAATAGCCAAAATCTCAATGTATATCCCTCGATTTATGTGATTTCATATGATTGTAATCATTTGTGCGTTTAAGTATTTTAGAAACTCCCATTGAACTTCTCAGGTCCTACCAAGGCTCCCGGTAGTTAAGCACTCCGCAAAGATTTTATTCACGTACTTACTTGACATAGTGCACATACTTGTATCATATAAGTTCATCGTAAGTATATCTTCGAGGTCTGTATTGACGTGTTTTTTTTTTAGTTTCCGAAGGGGGAATCTTCCAGATATACTGCCACTGGCAGCATGCACGATTCATACTGGCCGCTAAAGGTACACCTCATTCGGGATCACACCCAGAGAGCATTTTCTAACTATACCGGACATGCGAAGCAGTTCGCCTACGTGTGGCGTGTGGCTCTGTCTATCTGTGTGTACATTTGTAATTGTTTCTGTTGATTTGGCATAACTCTCGCTGTGCTTTGAATCTGCTCACCACAGTGTGAAATTGAAACAATTCTCTATAACCCCTGGACACGAGTATGTAGCAGTAGCGAAGGCAGCACCATCAGCTAATCTGCCAACGACTTCTGTGGAGGGTTGCAGAACAAAAATGTGACTTTGACTTTTTCTCCCAAAACCTTTACCGTTAACCTAACCATGTTTGCATCTATTATTGTTGTTGTTGTTATTGTTTTTGTTTCAGCTTATGGTCAACGCTCCACTTGCAGTTGTCGTTCTTATTTTAGAAACCATTTCTGATTCAGCTTCACTCCACTCCCCGCCAAAGTAATTTTTTCTTCCAAGAATTTTGTAATTGTTATAGAATTGTTTTTGAACGGTTGTTGAAAAGCGCAAGTGTGTCTACTGGCCGAATGTGTCCCATAAATTAAAACTTTTATTGCGAAACTTTCTAAGTGAGATAGCTTTGAATTAATTTTTATGCTTCAACATATGGGACAAAGGTTAAACAAAACGAACTTACTATTACAGTAATTTCTGAATTCAATACTCTTGACACAAGCTTTGGAAAACAAATTAACAAATTTAAACTTTTTATTGCTTCTTAATTACTCTGCAAAATGAGTTGCGAAAGGAATAAATGTGAAAATATCTACAAAAAATTAGTTGCCCAACAGTATCTGGACTCTTTTCGAAAACCTTTATTATATATTATGAGCAGTATCTTTTTTGAGATATTATCATTTTTGTTTATATAAAAAACTGAAGTAAAGTTTTGAATGTGTAATTTATTTCTTTATAACTACAACTTGGCAAATCACTTCTTCGACTTAAATTTCTTTCTCATTGCTGCAAATTTTTGAGCGGGCGACATCAGCGCCCCTTTGTGTTTTAACTACGCTCTTCGAGTATGAAATATCATTCATTAATTTTTTGACGCCATGGCCAGAAAAGGAAAGTGAATCCTTCATCCATGAATAAGTGAAACACTCGCTCTTGCCGTAAATACGAATGTCTTTAACGGTATGGTATTTAGAGATTATTTTCACAATAACCTAGCTAGAAGGTCAGCTCAACATATGGGAGCTCCCTGCCATAGAAATTAGAATGCTCCCTGTATTAGAATTTTAACAAACAACTCTGAAAAGGGAAAAATTCTTATACCACTGTAAGACATCGAAGCAGATTTAGATAAAATATCATTTGTTAAGAACTGAAGAACAATCCACAATAACGGATACCAAATTCTGACTGAGTGTCCACATTTCAGGTTTAAGTAATTTATTAAGAAAAATTTTTCGGGTAACACTCCTACCTATGACAGTTTTTTTAGACATTGCGTTAAGTCAGTGTGTACTGTTCAGTTTTTCTCTCTTCTTGCGTTTTTGTTAAGCAAGAGTTATTTTTTATCCAAAGGAGCACTCATAATTCACAAAAATTACTTGTTTTCAATAAATTTTATTATTATTTAATTATTTAGTGCCAGTTTCCTCTCTCATTTGGTTGAGAGCTTTACGTCTTTTTGTGATTTCTTAGAGATCATTTGTACAATTTGGAAAGTGTATGAAGTTATTGTGTTGAGTGTTGTATCTAGAAGTTTTTAAGGAGACTTGCAAGCGTAAGCAGCAACTAGCATGAGGAAAATACAGTTTATTAATAAGTCAAAACAAATTAAAATCACCCTTCAGGTATTTTTTTAAATTTAGTAAAATTTATTTTAATGCTGGATTACAAAAAAAAAAAAAATTATATCAACTGAAAAATATCTGAAAAAATAGCCATGTTTTTAAGCAATATTTATCTGTGGTTAAAAGTAAAAAAACGAACGTTCATTTCATTCATTGCTTGTTTAGAAATTATTCGCCAGTTGTCAAAATTCAATGAAAACTATGTAACAAAACTTGAAATTTGAAATTCGACAGATGATTTTCTATTGTGAACAGCTCTTTACATAGGAAGATGATATGCAAACGTAAATAAACAAAACGAAAAACAAGACTAGAGTGCGATAAATACTTGTCGCTGATTATGTATACAAGTACTTTCTAAGGCTAAAAATAAATAACAGGTGTAGAAATTGTGAAAAAACTAAAAATAATACATAAATTGCTTTATAAGCTTGCTTTAATATGTTTGAAAATTATTCTTCCTCTTGTTTCTCGCGAAATATATACGATAATATTTATTTCGCTCGAAAACCTGTGTTGCCGTGCATTCGTATTTGTTTAAAAACTTTAGAAATAGGCAGTAGAATATGGAGTTTTTTTTCGTTCGAAGTGCGAACTGCTTCGAAAAAAAATTTTCGCGCATGGTTTTTTTTTTTGCACTTTTGTTTGTTTGTTCACAACAAAATTGAACGTAATTTTTTGCATAAAAAAAATTCTCAAACTTACAAACAATTTCCATAAAATCTGAGCATTTAAATATGTCCAACGACATATATGTGTTGATAAAATAGTTTTCACATACACATTTGAATTCTGGAAAAATATAAAGCATTTCAAATTAAAGCGAAACAGGCAAATAAATATGCAGAGGCGCCCAAAAATTTGCTCTATGTTGATGTGTATTATATATATGTTAATGTTATGCATGTGTAATTATCTCTATATATTCATATAAGCGTATGCGTGCTTCCCATTTCATGCAAAGATCACATTTACCTCATTTTGCATGCTTTTCCTATCTATACAAACAGATATACAAATATGTTCAGAATTTGCCTATCTATGTGTCATGCTGTTTTTTCACTGTTTCATATTTCAAATGCATATTTTTACTTCAAATATCCCAATGCAAAGAGGAATCGGAAGAAAAAAAATCAAATCCTTCCCTTTGGGCTTGATTCCTGGGTATTTGCCTTCCCTGGTTACAGGTGAAAAACATTTCGCAGGACACATATGGAAATGCAGCTACATAAACTACATATGTATTTATTAAAGTTTTGAAAAAAATATTGAGAAGTGCAAATTTCTGTAAGTCAAATCAGCTACACGTTTGACACGTTTCCGTAACGAAATTTTCTTTTTGTGTTTACCTTATTTGTAACCTAATTTCGCTTTATTTTGTGTCACTTTTTTCACTTTTTATCATACATAATGTTTTCTTTCTCTCCGAGCACTCGGCAAATATTCTTGGCGGCAGCCTGTTGCGACATCGAAATTGTAGAGACATTTGAATAGGTGGTGGGGAGGGGGGACATAATATTTATCGTGCATGACTTTGCTTCAAAATAAATGAACATTTATACATCAGTCAATATAATTCAATACGAATATTTGTCTGCTTAACATCAGTTATTTTGGTTATACTCATATATTTCTTCAAGGGAAAAACTCGTTGTCTGCATAAGAAATCACATGGCATTTTGTCCAATTTGATTTACTAGCATGTGATATAAATATAAAAAAATATAAATATATAAATATATAAATATATATTAAATTTTTAAAATTATATGCAGCAACAACTTCAGACATGGTCGTTTGCGTATTTTCCGTAAGTGTATATATGTCACTGACTCACATATTTTTTTGATAAATAAATGAATATTTGAAGGTAATTTAAAGATTTCAAAAAGGCTTGGGATTAAAATATTCGGTTATGGAAAATAAGATCTAGAAGTCTTAAAAAAAATTAAAATTAAAACTTTTAAATATATATATACATATATATATTTTGCGCTGAAGAGATTTTCGGCCGAGCTCCACCTCCAATTTATGCTTTTGCGCCTTGAAGTTTTACTAGCAAATTGGAGGGACCTACCTTTTATTCTAAGCCGCCTCCCAACAGCTGATGGATTTTTATATGGAGTTTTATTTCATTTTCGAAATACACCCGAAGGGATTTACATTCCCTCCTAGGGGCGGCCGCAATTGGAAAAATTATATAATTAAATAAACATATACATTTAAATGAATATTTGTATACCTTTCATTTACATGATATGAACCGGCGAGGTCGGACCACTAATGATTATTATCAACGGTCATATATGAAAATTTCTCTACTGAAAATTATAGCTGACATCCGATGTTGACAGTTAGGTGCTTGAATGCAATCGATGCTTAGAATCGATGAATATTTGGCGAAGACCGTTGTCAACTAATGATGATCCCTGCTAATTTTAAAAAGTAAGTGATGAATGGTAATTCTCTCAACACAAACAAAAGGTATTTGATATCAACAGAGGCTTATGGTTGACTACAGCTGGGAGAATACAATAAATTGCGGATTGATTAGCTAAGCCTATGATACTGAAAATATATACATAGTTTATCTGTATGTGTGAAAAACTAAAAGCTTCGTCCTATACAGTCAATTTTTGAGAAAGACAATTCGATATTTTCCGACAGCGTGAACTTCTATAAAAAGATGTTAATAAAAAATTGCTATTAGAAAAAACAGCTGCGATAATATTGCATAACAGCTGCTCCCATACAACTATTAAAGGTCGTTCTGTATCGTAAAAATTATCCTTAAAAAAATATTAAAAAATTTGCTTATTATTTTGTGAAACTTTAATTTATTCAGAGAGCCTGATTTCTAATAAAACTGTCACTGGAAGATATTTTATTGAATTTAAAAAAAATACTATAAATTCAAAAAAATCTAACTTTTATTAAACACATTTTCATCGCAAAATTGTTTTCCTACATCAAATCCACTATTGAAATACACAAATTATTCTTGACAATTTTTTCTTGTTTATTTTTTATTTTTGATATCATTCCAAAAAGGGAAGGAAATTATTAAGTAAAAAGCAAGAAAGCTTCTACATAGCAAATTATTTCCTGAAATACACACAATCATAACATTTACAAAAAAAAAGAAATATATAGAAATACATAAAAAAACAAATGTGTGCCAAATTCAATTCGTGACTGTATCAAATAACAAACGGTCATAAAAAGAGACTTTGTTACACATACACCATCACTCCTTGAACTCAACTCCAATAAACGTTTATTCGGTGACAGCGCAAAGCAATTAACATAGTTGTCACGCGTAAATCGTCTCGCCACCAAATGTCGCACCGAAATTGAATAAATTTTCCTTTTCTATTTCTTCTTCTTTAGAGTATTCTGCGGAGATGGGTATGTACCAATGTGATTCTTTATAAGCTAACGAAATTCGATTTTATTGTCTGTTTGTTCAGTTAAGGTTATTGTTAAGACTTACCTGACAATCAAAGAGTCAAATAACATTTAGTTAACATGCAAAGTTTAGGCGAGAGTGATAGTGTAGGTGGTAAGAATAGCTAGTCTTTTGAGTGTTTCTAATTTTAGGTGCTTAAGAGTTTTCTATTGGTGTGTGGTATAAGTATTAAAGATAACAGTTATTTGTTAATAAATTATAATTCTTATCTGGATTTTTGAACAAATTTGTAAAACTCTTTGAACACAATGTTAAAAAAAAATGCTAAGAAAAGTTATAGCCTAGGTTACTGAAAACTGGACTTTGAGAACTCAAGTTAAAGTAAAAGTTGCCATTTTATGAGAAATACGAGGACGAAAAAGATACGAGGGAAAAATTTTCACGTGGAAATATTTCTCATAATTTTGTTGTAACTCTAATTGATATTGAATATGTTCTGACTCAGAAAGAGTGTTGAAAAACACTTCACGTGCGACATTTGGAAATAAAAATAAGAAAATTTACAGATTTTGAATTACGATCTTTGATAGTATCGCTGTAACGTTAACGAACTCATCAAATAGATTTACGTACTTCTGTGTGTTGATTGATCCAATTTCGTACATCTTTTTTTAAAAAAATATTATTAATATTTTTATTTTGGAATACGTTCAATAAAATTATTAATCTTATATAAAAGAATAGTACAAATTTCGTTTGTATTAAATTTTCATGAATAAAAAATTAGAATTTTTTTTTGACTCTGATAAATTAAAAAAAAATTACATGATGTGTAATAATCAAAAAACTCAGGGTATAAAGAAGACTATATAATTGACAAATTTGCGGCCTCAAAAGCCGATGGATTAGCATTATGTTCTACAATTCATAAAGCTTGGGTCAGTGTCCAGGGTCGAGCAATATCCAAAGTTATAGAAAATTATTCTTTCTAATTGTGTTTGCCCCTCGGTAGAGAATGTCAAGCCCTCAGAGTATATTTCTGACATGAAATAAAAGCTCCTCACAAGAAATCCATCCATAAACCAATTATGCATTAGGCTGATATTTATGTCCATCTGCTAACGTCACCGATTTCGATTATTTGCACGAATTTGAATTGGTCTCCGGCCAAACAAAAAGAAACCGAAGGAAACATGAGGGATCTATATCAAGGACTATTTTTTTTAAATTTAGTAAATAAGTTGCTATTTGCCTAAATTAACACAGCGAAAACTTTTTTCCGAAAAAAGGATCTGACACCAACCCAAGAAAATCAAATGTTTGTTTCAATTTACCTGAATGGGACCAAATCTTCTAGTAATTTATATAAATAACACTCTAGTTGAAAATTACATATAGTAGCTTCAACAGAGATTATACTAACTCTAGTCTTAGTTTGAAAATTTCTGCTGTCTCTAGCTACTAATTTTGTATCGAGCTCTGAATTCTACATATACTACGCGTATATTCTATGTATTATACATAACTACATGCCAAGAATTCCCCTTCGCATTCCCATATCCATATCTCATCCGTTCTGCTGTATTTCTATTTACAAAATTATTTATTTACTCAAATCATTCATCGAATTACACATTCATAAAAATGCTGTCGCTCGTTCACCCAATGGCTTACTGGCGGCACACTAAATGCTCCAAGTCGAAAATCTTGTGCTTGACACCAAATGGCCAACATATTTTCTGTTAAATTAGCGCATCAAATTGGTGGGAATTTGGCAGGGAACTGTAAACTCTTTCGATTGAATTTTTTGCTGCTTCGAACGACAGCTTAATTCAATTCCAAAGTGACATTCTGGAATTATTATTTGGTTTTGTCTTATTTTGTTTTCATTGATGTCAATTTTTTTGTTCATTATTTTCCGCTACATACAAACTAAGTGTTGCTCAGATTTGTCCAACAAAAAGACACTGAGCGATTAAATAGTCGAAATAAAGCATGCAAGTTTGAAGAAAATAAATTCAAAGCGTTATTTTTAATTTTTTTTTTCAATTAACTAGCAAAGCTTATCAATGAATATAAAAAAATGAAAAATAGGGATTAATAAAAATATCATGGAAAATTGTTGAAACTAAAGCATTCCTTCTAATTGGAAATGAAACAATTTTGGATAACTTTATATTTTTTTATATATTTTATTTTTATTTTATACCTTTAAATTTGTTAATTTTGTTTAATTTTTTAATATTTTTTCTTTTACAAATCAAGTTAAGTGAAAACTGTCCATTCAACGAAAGCCCTTCAAAGTGATGCGTATACGCAACATTTTCCAATATAAGGTCGCTCTAGCGAAAAAAAACTCATATATTTCGCGGATGGAAAACTGAAGTACGCACGGAAATTTGATAGATGAATTCCTACTGTGAACAGCTATTAACACAGGAAGAAGATATGCAAACGTAAATTAGCAAAACGAAAAACATAAGTAGAGGACGTTAAAAGTACTGAAAGTATGCTGATAGAAATACATTTTTTTACTTCTTAGCATATCAACCAACGGGGACGTGGCCTTCCAGCTCAAGGATAAAAAATACCCTTTTTATGCATTTTTTTCTTAAATAAATAAATAATTGCTATTAATTGAGATGAGCCGCTTAAAGGAAAAGAAAGGGGTTTTTCGATTTTTGGTATTTTGGTTATTCGGGTTAAAATTTATTGTATTAGAGTGGTAGTTAAAAAAGACAGATTATAGGAAATTTTAAATAGTATGCATCTAATGTAACAAGACAAATGTTAATTAAATTTAAAAGACTTATTCGAAAGAAATTTCAGTAATATAGTATAGGTCTCGCAGATTTTCGTCATTATTATTATTCCCTATTATTTCGGCTAAAACTAAGCCGCTTCTGTCAAGCTAACACGTGTTCCAAATCTAGCATTTTAAGTAATAATTTCCGTTAGTGATAGTGAATTTAATAATAAATATAATGTTATTTGAATTTTCTGAATTTAAATATTTTAAGCAATTACTATGTTTATGCGTTAGAAATTTCATAAATACATCTTATGAAAAATAAAAAAGCATGCATGGATAAACGCCAATTCACGTACTTTATAATACACGAAATGTATACATGAATTTTATCCAATATATGAAATTTTTCTTTTGAATTCCTAATTTCACAAATTCTTAAGTGCTGCATAAACACGACCATTTTAGAATTCGTGAAAAAGCAAAGTAATGAATTATAACGCATAAACGTAGTAATTTTCTCTATGTTTTTTAGTTATACTAAAGTAGATAAGGAATAATATTTTATTTATCTTTCTTTAACCTCTAAGAAAATATGTATATTTTGGAAAAAAATAATACAAGTTTTTATGAAAATATGCGTACTTTTCATAAAAATAATGGATTGCTTTATTTTTAAAATTTTTTCTAGATTTTTTATTAGTTTTTAGAAAATAATGAAGAATACTTAAAAATTTCTTGTAAAAATATATATTTGTAATATGTTGTACTATTGAGAATTTTTTGGTTTCCCAATGTTTATTTATTTTATATTATTTACGACTGCTGCAATATTTCATTTACTTACTCGATTTGATTTTAATATGCCTTACTTACCTGATACTCTGCAGAAAAACTTAATGTATAAAATTTACTTGTATTTTAAAAATAAATAAAATATATAAAAAAAAAAAATATTTATTTCCACATGTGGCTCATTTAAATACATAATTTTCTTTTTCTTCTCTTTGCAGGTGAGTTCCATTCAACAGTCAGATTGGTTGCTGTAATTATTGCTTCTTTATCTAGTTCAATTGCTTGTCCGGCACTTGTTTTTAATCGAGTATCACTTAGTGAAGATTAATCTTCACAAATAACTGATTTTATTGATGACCTTCGACCACAAATATAATATGATTTCATTTTATTTCAGCAATTTAAGTATATGTATCATTTTTTTTTTTTATAATTTTTAAGAAAGTATGAGGGATTACTTTAAAAAATATACTTATATATAGTTTCCTTTAACCTATGAAATTAAAATGTATAATCTAGATGAAGGGTTGGTAGTAAATGATTTATATTTATAGTATTTGAAAAGAAAAATATTAAATTTTCAACATTTATTCTCAAAACTCAATAATTTATTATAATGTTCATTTTAATACATTCAAATAAATAAGAAAGAGGATTCTATTGTTTGCACCAGGTGGCATCGATGCATGAAGAGAACATTTTTCCAATCTGCTGAATGACAGTGAAAGTGAATAGCTCGACTATGATGAAATTCGAATAGCGATTGCTTGATTAAAAACTAACAAAGCGGTGGGAGCCGATGGCTTACCAGCAGAGCTAAAAAATAAAGAATAAAAAATAATTTGGAATGTTTTCGTACACCGTTTTATTTTCTTAAGAATTTTACTTCTTATTTTAGCAATGAAATTAAATTATTAAATTAAAATACAAAATTTTTACATGTTGAAAAATAATAAAAGAAGTTTTTATCAAAGTATCTCATAAACAAAAGTTGTTAACTTTCCAACATGTGATGAAATTTTAATTATTAATCGAAAGATATATATATATATATATGTATATGTTTCATTAAATTTATTAGCATCTTCAATTGAAAATCGCTAGTTCATGCATAATTTTATTACTATGACAAACTGAAACTTATATTTAAGCCAACAATTGAGTGCAAACTGAGCATCATTCCACATAAAATTGCTAAAAATTGCCTGTTACGATGTGACAATATAACAATGACAATTTGTCTGATTGAAAGAATGTGTCTGTGTGATTGCATGATTCTGGTGAATTTAAGCAAATGGAAATGAAATGATACAGCATCAATGTGCACATCTGTGAAGTGCACACACGCACGCAAAGTCATGAAGATGCACTCAAACGACTTCTTAACATTCAGGAATTTTCGCACATACATTTTACAAGCTATGTATTATTTGATTTTTTACTACTATATTTTCTAATACAGTATACAGAGAAAATTTTTGAGCATATCTAATATTTCCCCTCAAAAAAAAAAAAAAAACATATATATATAATATATAAATATAATATATATATATAATATATATATAAAATAAATAAATATAAAAATATAAATAAAAATAAAAATTAAGTGGTTTTGTAGCATCCCAACTCAAATAATTTCCAAAGGATATTTTTCAAATCAGATTATATTTAAGCATCAATTCGGAAAAGTGCCATCTACGTTAAAAAATATTATCTTCGGTTTTCCAATAATAGTAATATGATTTCTTTAAAAAAAACACATTAATTCTTAAGAAAATTCATTTTTATTTATTTAATGTCAAGTATAATCGATACAATTAAGTTCTGAATATAACATCATTCGAATGGCCTCCATGACTTCTTTCGCAGAAACTAATTCGGGGGATCAAATTTTTGATCACTTCTTCCACTAAATCAAGTCGTTTGTTATGAATAGCATGTTCAATGTTAACTTTTAAAGCTTGAAGAGTGTTTGGTTTATTGCTAATGACCAATGACTTCTACTAACCCCACAAGAAGTAGTCTAATGGTGTTAAATCACAACTTCTTGGAGGCCATTCAGTGTCACAATTTCTTGAAATAATCGAATCTCCAAACCGTTCTCGCAATAATTCGGTGGTTGCTCGTGCTTTGTTTATTTACCGCGCCACTCAGAAAAAAGTGAGCCTCATCGGAGACGATTTTCTTAAAAAAATCGCTATCGTTTTCAAGTTGTTACAAGGCGAAATCAGCAAAGTTGCTCTTGCGTATATATTTCCATGATGAAATTGTAAACATTACTGAATACAATGAAAAAAATGACAGATCATGACATATTCAAAATGTTCAAAACGAAATTTAGGAATAATGTAATCCCTATTGGAAAACATTTTAGTTGTGGAAGCCTTTTAAGAAAAGAAATTTAAAAAAAAATGACAACTCTTTTCAAAAATTATTTTAATTGCGTGATCTATGCAAAAATATAATATTTATATACAAATAGGAATCTGACAATTTTACCTACATACTTAACGAACGCTACATGGACATAAGGTTCAGTTGAAAATTGTCACTGGTTGCAGCATCCGTAATTTAATAATTTTTTGTTTAGATATTCAAGCTTCTATAAATCGTAACTACCATTTCGTTTAGTTTATAATATAACAACCATTAAAAGATGGTAACACCTCGAAAAAATAATAATAATATTTGTAGCCTTAAATTCATGTTTGCCATTTCATTTTACATTAAAACAGAGATCATTTGAGTTTATTTAATGTAAATAAAGTAAATAAATAAACTTATATTAAATGTTTGTGATTATGTTCTGCAATTGGCCATAATAAACACTCTGTTTCGCATTTGCAATTTGTGTAATTGAGTACTGCATTTACAAAATTAACTCTCACTGTTTCTGTTGGTTTTTATATATGTTGGTATGTGTGTGTATACAATATGTTTAAATTTTTGTTTTATTCCATTTAATACCAATAATGACATTTGCAATTGCGCTAATATCAAGTTGACAAACAATGGTATATTCAACTGCCTTAAATAAATTGCGTGACATACAAACACCAAAAGCGGTTTCAGGAACAGAAATCATTTGCCAATGGCAGTACGTAGAGTTGCTACTAATAAGTAGTCTTTCGTTTATTTATTTCTTCTTTCTGCTTTGTTTTGTTAACAAGCATTCCCAGAGATTTGGGTTGCGTGATGATTAAGTACTATTCCACTGAGAAGAACAGAGAAATAAATCAGAAACTTATTTTTTTGTACGTATATTCGTCTCTGTGATGCATTAACGGTACTTCTGCTAATGAAGCTATTGATTGATTTACTTGACGGCTGCTCGTTAATATACCCCAAAAAGTTTTGAAAGTACATGACTGTATTTTGGCATCTGCCAAACTTAACTATCAAACGAAATATGTTTTGCTTTTTCAGATCACTGCTCAATAATATTAGTTAGTTTTTCGAGCTGCATCGGATCATATTTCATTTTTGGGAAAAGTGCAAAATTTCCAACAACAGTCTGGGCGGTAGAAGTTATAGCTATTTCGGAAACCATCACGTTTCCTCGTCAGACTTCTTTCCAGACACCCAATGTTTGAATTGGATTCGAACTTGGGATGTCCACAATACGAGCCAATGGTTTATCCATTAGGCTACTTCAAGTGTTTCAAATGAACTTTAAAGTCAAGCATTTATGCAAATGGATCACTTAACAACCGTACAACACTTAAAAATAGTTGAAAACTAGAACAAAAATGATTATTCCATCGTGGCCATGTTTCGTGCTTAAAGAGGAGATTATGGTGCATATAATCGTCCAACTACTCAAGCAATTGGTAAAATTTTAAAGAAATTTCAAGAGACAGGATCGGTTATAGATATTGTACGGCTTGTACACCATCGTTTTGCTCGTTCCACCTCAAATATCGCTGCTGTAAGAGAAAGTGTAGACTCGATTAGGTATATTCCGTACTCAAGAGCTGGGACTTTACACATTATGACGTATTCTGCACTTAGACTTACATCTACATCACACAGCAACGCCGTCTTATTTATAATGAAAGTAGTTTACTTGGTACGCCCTTTGGTTCGTAGGTATGATTGGACCTTCGTTTTTTTAAAACAATAACGGAGATTAAGATTCGTTCGCTTAATCTCTAGCCTTGGCGATGTCAATTGGCCACCGAGATCGTGCGATTTGACACCGTTAAATCTTTTTTGTGGGGCTACGCGAAATACCGTTCTTATGTGAACAAATCTTTAACTCTTGATGACTTCAAAACAAACATTCGTCAAGTGATGGCTGAGATACCACAAAATATGTGCCAAAAAGTGGATGAACTTTATTATAAAAAAAGGAATTTCATGAAAAAATTATTTTAAATGCATTTTATTTATGCTGACTTTGGAAACGGCAAAATGGATAATCCTGTGCATTTCTATATGTAAAGGGTGTTTTTTATAGAGGTATAGAACTTTAAGTTGCAATAAAACAATGATGGATTATTCGATTGACATGAATTTTATTTATCCGAAAGATAATCTTGTGGCATTACATTTTAAATATGATTTCTGGCATATGACCGCCACGGCTGGCGCGGATGTAGCCCAATCTGGACGTCCAATTTTCGATGACTTTTTCCAACATTTGTGGCCGTATATCGGCAATAACACGGCGAATGTTGCTTTCTAAATGGTCAAGCGTTTGTGCCTTATCCGCATAGACCAATGACTTTACATAGCAACACGAAAGTAGTATAGCGGTGTTAAATCACAAGATCTTGGAATCCAATTCACAGGTCCATAATGTGAAATTAGGCGGTCACCAAACGTGTCTTTCAATAAATCTATTGTGGCACGAGCTGTGTGACATGTTGCGCCGTCTTGTTGAAACCACATCCCCTGGACATCATGGTTATTCAATTCAGGAATGAAAAAGTTAGTAATCATGGCTCTATACCGATCACAATTGACTGTAACGTTCTGGCCACCATCGTTTTTAAAAAAGTACGGACCAATGATTCCACCAGCCCATAAAGCGCACCAAACAGTCAGTTTTTCTGGATGTAACGGTGTTTCAACATACACTTGAGGATTACCTTCACTCTAAATGCGGCAGTTTTGTTTGTTGACGTAGCCATTCAACCAGAAGTGCGCTTCATCGCTAATGGACGTAGTGCGCGATACGTTTTTCGCACAAAACCATTATTTTGAAATAAAATTGCACTATTTGCAAGCGTTGTTCAGGCGTGAGTCTATTCATGATGAATTGCCAAACCAAACTGAGAATAAATCACTTGATAGCGGTTAAATCGGTCGCCATCTTGAAAAGTAATGCCAACTTAAAGTCCTATACCTCTATAAAAAAACACCCTTTATATATGTGGATATCTATATATATCTATATATCACCGGATAAAATTGCAACAAATTTTTAGGAGTTATAAAAAGATATTCGGAGAAGGTTAATGTGAAGTTTTCATGAGCCGTTCCAGAAATTTGACCATTTCAGTGAACATTGGCCGCGACCCATCCAAAATACATGCAACAACAACAAATATATGTAAAATTTCAAAATACGCGTACATTACGTTGTATATGGTGTTGAAAGAGAGAGAGAGAGAGGAGTGAAAAAAATGAGGAAAATATAAAATTTGAAAGAAATTTGAAAAAAATCTCTTTTACGAATAAAATTTTTTAGATTAAAGCAAATATTTTGACATTTCTTCATACAAGTTCACATTAGATTTTCTTGATTTTTTTAGAGGTGTAGCAAAGAATGTTGGAGTCTGCTGGTACTTAAATAAAATTCAACATATTTATGTATTTGTCCTTATTTGCTGATTGTTTGTTTATCAGTTTAACTTTCGTTTTAACTGCTGTGCAACCGCGATGTGACGGAAAAGATTCTAATAGATAGGTGGGAGAAGGAAACCAGACGCGGCACGAAATTGTAATTTGCAACTTTGTGTCCGTTACATACGCATACATATTTATAATATATTTATACTCAAACACACATACAGTTGTAAACATTTAGAGCACACCTGCGTACAGCATAAATTACAGCTAGTCATTATTGGAGCTTTAACATGTTTAGGTTATGTATTTGCGCAAATCTCTATGAATAAATTAAATGGAATGTCTCGTTCACCGAGAGAGAGAGCGGCTAGAAAAGGGGTGTTGCTTTCCAAAAAAACAGATTATTGTTTAAGTGTGTCTTAAGTGCAGATTTACTTCAAGCTTCAGCACTCAAACACCTTTCCTGTGAGGCAACTTAAGCCATTGTGGATCAGTAGACAAATTGTCTTATGACAGAAAAAGGAAGGAATAGTGAAACGGATTGAATATTTAAACGATTTGTCATTCTACAATAATGGTGTAGGCTTAATCTTTTGAATGCTTTTTTTTTTAGTTTAGGTTGCTATATGTTTCAAAAATGAATTCAATAAAATATTCAATAAAATTGACATCAAAATTATGATAAATGAGTATATATTTTAAAACCAAATATTCAGAAGGATTATTAATAATTAATAGCTTGAGCAAAAGAAGCAAATTATTACAAAGTGAAACTAAATTAAATTTTTAAGTGACTAATATAAAAAATATCTTTACAAGAGCTCCCTTATGTTAAATTTGTTTCTATTAATCATAAAACTGATGAATCGAAAAAAATATCACAAAGCGTGTATCAAATCCAAAAGCGACGGTAATTAGAAAAAATATTTTGAATAGTTTTGATATTTGCTCAGGTCACGTATCAAGTATTGCTAATAAACATTATTATTTAATGGAATTAGTAAAGTATGAAGCCATAGATATTAAATTTTTTACAACTAATACTACTTAAAATATGAATAAATTATCTCAAATCGTATATTTAATACAAATATTTAACTGGAAAAAAATTTAAAAATTTATTGCATAAATATTATGCAATTTTTTCTTACATTTTAAGTATGAGAGAAACCCAAAAAATTTACAGAAAATAAACAAATAATAATAAAAATCTTTGTGCAAAGTCTTGAAAGTAAAAAGAGGTCTTCCATAACTAAATACGACATTGAAAGGATTCACAATGACAGCAAAGTGCGTGAGCGAAATAAAAATTGACTGTAAATTGTTACTTCAAGCAGAGAAAAAATTTAGAATTTGTCCTAAAAAATTACAATGAATGTTTAGAAAAATATTTACATATTACTAAAAGAAAGTGTAAAGCTAGATTTTACACAAATTTGCTTTCGATTCAAATAATTGATAACCAATTACACCAAAAAAACAACTTACCGTCTGCTGCGCTCTTTCGTGCAGAGGTGTGAATGGACTTCTTTGAAAACGATAGCAGCGAAAATGTCACTGTCAATTTGAACACATTTTGTACAGTATGTGGTTCCAACAAGATGTTGCACATGCCATACCAAACGCGCGAATTAAAAGCATTTAACTAGAAAATGCATATACAAACTACAAAACTTTGTGTGTGATATAAATTTTATAAAAATTCAATTCATAACGACCATGCCGAAAATTTCATACCTTTGTCCTCCGATTTAACTGATTTTCGCTTTGACAATAATTCACATTTGTAGAATAAAAAGTTTATGAATGATGTTTTGGTGGATTTTTGACACAAAACTCATATCTGAACGAATCAGTTGTAAAGATTTATAATATAGTGATATAGTTTTCCGATGCTGATGATTTTCAGTACCAATATTTATTTAAAGCTACATTTGTTGAATACCAAATTTTATGTTCTTTTGCTTTTTTGACGTCTTTTTGATGAAAAATTTCAAATCTATCGAATTGATCGTCTATATGTTACAGTATTTCAAAGAACTTATTTGCGCTCAAACAAACAGACAGACGGGCATGGCTGAATCAACTTATGTCGTCATTCTGATCCGATTAGTATAGGTGGTTCTTCTGGTACTTACTACCAGAGTTTATATACCATTTCAGGTATTCAGAGGTATAAAAATATATATACCTTTATTCAGCAAATAACATAAATAGTTAGTAGGTTAATAGAAACCGAGCAAAAAATATAGCAAAAAAGTTATTTACTTTAGGCAAAAATCAATGTGATTTGGATGTAAAAATTAGCCTAATTTTTCAATGTATTTTTCTGATGCAACAGTGCAAAAAAATAATACAAACAAATTGAGCAAAATAATATATAAATATAATAAAAAAATAATAATAAAAACAAAATGTATGGGAAATGTGTAGAGATATTTTAAGAAATTGAAAAAAAAAACGAAATTAAATCAAATTCCACAAACTTCTCTTCATCAGCCTTATTAGTAAGCTTCATTGAAGCACAAACTGATAAATAGGAAGAAAGATAAAAGAGATTTTTCAAAATTTAGTAGTACTGTTTGGATTTAGACGGATAATAAAAAATTGGAAAAATTATGAGAGTATGCCAGCATTGCTTGCAATCTCTGTTATATTATTTACGACATTAAATAATCTTTACTTACCATTGCACATAGCAAATACTTGCTGCTTATGGAAGAAACCAAATTGCTTAAAATCTTCAAAACTCAGCGAATTACAATTTTTATAATTAATATTAAAACTAAGTGCAAATAAAAGGTTTTACATTTTCATGAAAATATAAAAAAAAATTTCCCAAAAAATTAATTTGTTAAAATTTTAAACAAATTAAAAAAAATACTTTGAAAAGAAAAATAATAACCGAATAATTAAGCAATAATTAATTTATGTGTGCTATTCATAAAATATTTCTAACTTTTATTAAAGAGCCCAACCAATAAATTTCAATAAATCTTAAAAGCAAAACATGCAGGGAGAATTTTCAATTTTTTATTTATTATATTGTAATGACCAATTTTTCATATATATATACATATATAATTACAATGAAAAATTAGTTTTTTTTCTAACTTTATTTATGATCCTAAATTTTTATTATTTATATATATGTATGGTTTTTGTTTTTCCTATTCCACTATGAGGTCATTTTAAAAAACATAACCTCATTTTCGCATTCGCACTTCACTGACAGTTCGGCTTGAAAGCAATGCCATGGATGTGGTGTTGGAAATTTAAAGATTGAATGGTAATGTAATGCATAATACTATTTCATACATACATATATAATTTGAAATTACTCTGCATTTTAAACATTTTCTTTCAATTCGCTATTAAAGATTTGAGAATGGCGCATTCATATGTTGATATGAATAATCGCCGTTTGAATAAATATATATAAAAGAGCAGTTTCTTCTAATTAGTAGTTGCATTATATCATATTAGACCGTGCTAAAAAATTGCTAGCTCATTTCTGTTTTTGGCTTTTTAACCAAGTCTTTTCGGTGTAACAAGCTCAGTCAGCAGCAAAAAATTTTAGTTTTTTTAGTTTCGGCTCAATGAGCTCTCGGAATTTGTTTGCCTATTTCATGTCTAAATTTTTCGTTTTTTTTAGCGCGCTTTCTGTAATTGGAAAATGTCATAGACATAAAGTGCTTGTCACTCTGTTGTAAGAAGAAAAATTGCTTTAACATATGGAACTTTTTTGTATAGTTGTTTTTGTTTATTTTTATTTTTAACTTATAATATATACAACCGAAATAATTTTATTACATGTTATTACCATATCTGTTTTTTTCATCACCAAATCGGTTCTATCAGAAAGTTCAAGCAGTCCATTAGCGTTCACCATAACAAATGATCCAAATCGTGAGAAAATATACACACACAAAAATAAAAGCAAATACGTTACCATTTTCATTTTAGCATTACAGAAAAGTAGAGGAATGTAACACACGCTTCGATCTATATGTATATATGCACATATACACAAATATAAGTTTGCCTACAAATAACCCCAACACCCAGTATATATTTTTCGGCCCAATAAACACCCAATAAGGAAAAACTAGAGTAAAATAAAATAAAATTAAATAAATAGCTTAAAATTAATTCAAGTTAAATTAATGTTAATTGAATTGTTAAACTAAATTAACAAATTAACATAAGAAATAAGTCTAATCGTTTTGAAATACTTTAAGTTTTAAAAAAGTATATAAAAGGCAATTCAGCGATTTAAATAATTCTTGCTATAAAGCGTATATAAAGAACTTCGAAGCTAGACTCAAATCCAGCAAAAAAGGTTTTTGCCATTATGCCAAATCTAGAAAGGATATATCGAATATCCTTACATCAGTCTCCTTTAATAGAATATCAGCTAACTCCATTTCAGAAGCAGCAGACAAGTTTTTTTACATGATGAGTTTCCAAGTGAGGAAAAAATATTCTTCATAGTTTCTTTGGATTGTGACATTTTTCAGGATGTGAAAGACATAAAAGTTCCACACAAACAGATGTTGGTGTTTTTTCCGTTATCTTGTTTAAAAATTGTCGATTACTTGTTACACCTTTAAAGAAAATCTTCAGTAAGTCTCTTACAACTGGAATATTTGCTGATGATTAGAAAGAAACATTAGTTACTCTAATATTTAAGTCAGAAAAAAATGAACGGAGTAATTATAGACCCGTTTCGGAACTGAGCTCACTTTCAAAACTTATATTACACTGGCCTACACTCATTTTGGTGCCTAAGATTTTAGACCTGATTTTGGGTATATTTTGTGAGCTGATACGAGAAAACTAGTCACATTTTTCATATCAGCTCTTGTTTTTTTTTTTAATTTCAATACCAAAGTATGCATAATACAAGCGAATTACCGTGTCATTAATCGGTTTCCGTTGATCTTTCATTATATACTCACCACATATGTAACAAAACATATCAGGATCGTTAATGCAACATCTCGACTTACTTGCCATACTAAATTTATACGATTAATGTCATAAAAGTCGTTATAACATTGACTGATTTCGAATAAAACCGGAAAAAAGTTAAAATAAGAATCGTAGGTAAACCAGAGCTGTCAGCTGACATCTAGTAGCAGCAATGTAGTTCATACTACTACTAAATTTTTAGGCCAGTGTTATTTGTACTAATTAACTTGGTTTTTCACCTAGTAAATCCACAATTACTAGCCTCGCTGCTTTTTCTAATTACTGTCTTTCCGTTTTTATTGAAGATTATCATGAAGATCGCCGCAATAGCCGAGTGGTTAGCATTGCGTACTAAATACAATTCAGGAAAATTCCATCTACACTGACTTTCCAAAGGCTTGTGCCAGAATTTACTAAGATGGATAAAATCATACCTGTCAATAGAAAAAGCTATGTTAGAAATAAGTAAAACAAATTGAATTGATTAAAACAAATATATAGGTGTGCGAATTGCTATTTTTCCAAAAATAGAGGGGCATATAGTTAATTATATGCCGCCTCCGTATGGCCGATGGATTTTTATGAGGAGCTTTTATTTAATCTCAGAAAATCAGTAGTTTAAATGAATAACCTAAAATAAATGAAGAGGAAAATTTAAATAAAATGAAATGATTAAATCAAGATTATTTGTTGATTTTTTTCAGGTATTAAAATACCTAAAAATGCCAATTACTTTAATGCAGTTTTTATTTCTTACAACAATAATGTTTATATAATATTTGTATATGATAAGCGTTTTCTTGTCTTGGAAAGTAATAAAACTAACGGATTTCCTTTTTATAGCGTATATATTTGAGTACAGTTTTTGTGAGGCTTTTTCATTATAAAATCGGAAACTAATTGGCTAGAAACTCAATGAAATTTTTAAAACTGCAACAATAATCTTATAGTATGTATACGCGGCCTCATTCATTCCTCTGTCTCAGTTTTTGGAAGCTCTTTAAGAATTTAAGGTTATTACGCAGACGGCTTTTGAAACGAAATATCGGCAATGTCATTAACATGAAAACAAATTCAGCGAATAAATTATATAACTTCATACCTAGATGTAACATCTATGAATACATACATAAATACCCAGGAAAGCTGTCTGAAGCAAGCTAAAAAGTACGTAATATATGAGCCAAAAAACATAATTCAAATCAAAATTACCCAGGCAACCAAGATTGGCAAGCATAAAGATGCTAGCGTTAGGATAATCAGCGGCCGGTGGAGTAGTTGCTTGCAGAATAATAGCGTCTGGCCACAATGGCCTATTAGCCCACAAAAAATGTCCTTAATGTCGTCTCTGTCGTCGAGACTTTCAGCATTGACTGGCAAAACAGCAATCGGAGAAAAGTGAGTGGCAAGCTAAATTGTAGGTGGAGCGTTTAAGTCAGTTCATTTATCATTTACTTAAATAAGTGAAATATTTTACGATCGTTCGACTAGTAAGCGCTTTACACAGTATTATGTAGTGTGGGAGGTGCCTTGAGCGAAAAATTTTTCTATTTCAGGACGAATTTAAAAACAAACAAAAAAATTAAAAAAAGAAAAACGAAAAAAGTTTTAAAAGTTTCGTACCCAACACAACTCTGCTTTCAAACATCACAAGCCAATATTTTAAATTTTATTTTGTTTATTGTATTTTAATTTTTTAATGTAAACTAATTTTCGTTTTTATTTACATTTACTTTATGTAATTTTGTTTTATCTTTTACCAATTAATTTTTTTATTTTTTATTTTTTTTTTCATTAATTTTTTTACTTTGTTGTATTCTAATTTTTATTTATTATTTGATTTTATATGTATTATGTGTATATTTTTTATATGAATCTCTTTATAAAACTAAGCATGTGCATGTAACTGAAGTAAAATATTTTGGTATGTCATGGCTGGTAACAAATCGCTGCAAAAACTCTTAACTACAACAATATCGTTAGCTCTGAGTTGCACTGCTTTTTATAACACAAATAAATTACCGTCAATAATTCGAGCAGTATGAATGTATGTATCTATGTACAATTCCAAACAATGGTTACCAATAAATGTTGTTAAATTTTACCCTTCATTAAATTAATTGTCTGTCATTTGTTGGCAGATTTTAACGTAATTAAATATATATTTCATTACTTAGAAAATATTTTTGTTCCTCTTTTAAGGAGAATTTCGAATAGTTCTTCTTAGATAAGTAATTTGAGTAGGAAATTGAGGGGATTAAATAATTAACTAACGCAAGTTAGTTCTGATACCGAGCTTTGCAAAAACCATAAAAATAGTTTTTTCAAATTCCACTGAAAAGATAAAATCATTTTTATAACAAATGAAGAAAAAAAAACTCGAAAAATATGGAAAATAATATACATAGCAAAAATTATTATTAATTGTAAAATAAAATAAAACATAATTACATAAAGTAAAATTAAATTAAACTAAAAGAGCTACAATAAATAAAATAAAATTAAAACTGAAACTGAAACACAAATAAAAAAGTAATATAAATTAAAACAAAATAATAAAAATAATAAAATAAAATAAGAAATAACAAAATAAAATGAATAAAATAAAATCAAATAAAATATAGCAAAATAGTTATAATTAAAAATATTAATTACATAAATAAGAGAGAAGAACTGCATTCTGTCATACCGAAGTTCCTTTAACTTTCATGAACATATCAAATATCTTGCAAGTTGCAAAATTTTAATTCGATGATTTTCATAGTCAATATTAACTTGCATTCACATCTGAATACGAAAGCCTCACATCTGAGCAAATAGATGTAAGGGAGCTATATGTTATAGTAAGCCGATTTCGATGAGTTTCAGTACCAATAATGAATTATATCAGTCTAGATTACCAAGATTTTTACGTATTTATGGCCCAAAAATTAAAATCCTACAAATCGATCGGACCACTTACGATTTGGCCGGTTTCGATAAATGAGTGTAATTTTAGTTATATAAGTAATATCTCAAAAGCTGAGGAACTGGTTTGCGTTTAAACAGATGGGCATGGCTAAGTTCACTGAGATCGTAATTTGATACGATCAGTGTGAACTTTTATTGATGATCCCATCTCCTTCTGGTACACTCGTTCTTCGGACCAAAGTTAATATACCATTCCATGTACATAAAAGGCTTATAAAGGGTGATCCAAGTAGATACAGCCTTGTTTTGACAGATAATGCTTGAATCGTTTCAAGCTGTCATGCTATTTTTGTTCAGTATTGTTTGGCATTTCATCATGACTTACGCCTGCACAACCTTTACAAATCATTCAACTTCTTTACGACAACTCACGTTCTGTAAAGAATGTGTTTTGCGCGCTTCGCTCAACTTATGGTCAACTTAATCGTCCTACTGTGAGTGTACTATATGCAACACCATCATCCATCTTGAGACCCAGAATTCATTACTGGATAATAGTCGGTCAATTACATCACGTCCAGCACGCAGTGAATAAAATGTAGCGGCCGTAGCTGTGAGTGTACACGAAGACCGTCGAGAGTCGATTCGGCGCCGTTCGCAGCAACTCGGACGTATAGAACGACTTGGCGCATTTTACGTCCAGATCATAAATTAAGAGCGTACAAAATACAGCTTGCGCAAGAACTGAAGCCGCTTGGCCTTTCCAAGCGACATCGCTTCGTTTTATGGGATCTTGAAAAGTTCCAAGAAGATCGAGCCAAATTTTGTTCAGCGATGAGGCCCGTTTCTGGCTCAATGTGTATGTAAACAAGCAAAATTTCCGCATATGGGACGAAGAGCAACCTGACGAGATTCAAGAGCTGACATTTCCTCCAGGAAAAACAATGGTTTTGTGCGCCGGTGGAATCATCGGTCGCTATTTCTTCAAAAATAATGCCGGTGAGAACGTAACCGTCAATGGCGGCCGTTATCGCGCCACGGTAACCAACTCTTTCATGCCTGAAATTCAAGCTCGTGATCTCCGCGATTTTTGGTTTCAACAAGACGGCACCACTTCCCACACATCATATAATATCGCACCGTTAAACTTTTTCCTGTGGGGATATGGGGTAATGTCTAAAGTCTGTGCGGATAATCCCGCTTCAATTCAGGAGCAAAACATCACGCTTGTAATTCGCCAGCTACCAGTCGAAATGCTCAAACTAGTCATCGAAAATTGGACGCAACGGATGGACCATCTGAGACGTAGTCGCGGCCCATTTGAAAGAGATCAACTTAATATTAATGATAAGAAACATTATCCATTAAATTTGAATTTTCTGTGTTTGTTTCTTAAAAAAGAATATAATATGCAGCTAAACTGTTATTACCTCAAGAACACATAATAGCCGCAATTGAAATGCGAAAACCAAGACAATCGGAGAAACAGTAAACTTTTAATTACCGCTTTAAAGTTTCTATACTTCAAGAGACAAACAGAAAAATAAATAAAAACTAAGTGAAAACAGGACACAGGGTAATTTGAACTTATGTATTATTATGGGATATGGATTGAAAATTGTTGCGAGAAAAGAGAAATTGTGGCAGTCAACGCGCTGGGCTGTCTTAGAAATTGAATTGAACTTAAGAGCTTAACAATAATCACTGTTAATTTTAATTGTATTATGAGGGGTGGAATCGCAAGAAAAATATTATACTGTAATAGAGTTTTCATTTAGTGCCAAAAATTTCAAAGAGGAGTTATTTGCCTTACGTAATATAATTATACATGTACATACCAGTGTACGAGACTTTCATGGATGGAAGCGGACAGTTAAATTAAATACCCACTATTAACCGAATGCAAATTTAAGCCTCCATAGAAATCCACACAGCTAGACCGGACGAAGACAATACTAACTGGACGAATGTAAGAGACACCCGACAGAAGAAAAACATTATAGTTGCTATTTGAATATTTATGAGTAAGAACATAACTAGACTCTAGAGTAAGCAAACTCAAGAGTATTATTCTATTCTTTTTCTTACATAAATATATGTATCTGTTTTTTTTTCGTTTTATTTTTTTAAATTTTTTTTTGGAAAAACTAAGCACAGTCGGCGTGCTTTCGAGTTACCTATACAGTCACTCGAAAATATCACGAAAAATACATACATAAACAGTGATAAATAATGAGTGGGTTATTTCCAGATAATCACATATTCTTAAATTAAATAAATAAATTATTAATTATTTATTTTCATAATATATGTATTTATTAAATTCTACGGAGAATACCTTGAAGCAATATTTCGATTATTTTAATTCATATTGGGCTTCGTCCTTAAACTTATAAAAAGAATTAGGCACGCAAATGTTTAAGTGAAAATATTAAAATTTTTTAAATTTTATTTAAAGAATCTAGAATAATATTATTTGCCCCTTATTGTGAGTTTGTATTTGTAGTTGCGCGTAAGACCTGTACACACGAAACAGCATGAAATCACGCATTTACATTTTAATGCGAAAAACTGAGACTTTTATGCCTATGGCACAACAATTACAGTTATCTGTTCTTGAACTTCCTTTCCTAACCTTAAGTACACACTGAAAGCATATTGCGGAAATAGTCGTTTAAGTCATCGTTAATATTTGATAGGACTTCTAATTTAAATCTGTCACGCGATAAGCGATGAAACGTTTTCAAATTACTTATTAAAAAAAAAAAAACTCCAACAATGCTAACCATATAACGCATTCGAGTATGCTACGCTTCTAGTTGGTGTATGCGTGCTTATTGGATATTCATCCTCGTTTTATGCTGTTGAGACATATTTACATGCACAAAATGGTATGATAAAATGATTTCTGCACTGATACAACGTTTTTTGTATACACAAGCATGCATATGTACATATGCGGTAAGTTAAAAAACCAATTTAATCGCCAAACGGTTGTTATCGCATTTAGCGCAGCATAGTTAAACACATACAAACAACTATATATGTACGCGCAGTGGAATTGTTACTGCCACAGTGACTCCCCCTAATTTTATTACACTAACGGTGCTTTGGTGTAAAAGCATTACAATACCGTCTGTTTTGTAGTTCTAAAGCCGATATAGCCGTTGTTGTGTTGCATGCAGGATTTTGTGTGCTGCAACTCTGCTACATGTGTTGCTCGCTGTCGCTGCGCTTGTTGTAGCCGTCATCTCTTGGATTTCAGCATATATTGTCGTCAATATTGTTGTTGTTCTTGTTGCTATTTTTAATAAAGACTCTTGCTTGGCCGCTCAATGATTGTATGGTGTTGGTGGCTTAAAAGGCTTTTTTTCGGTTATTTTTGTTATTGTTGTTGTTATGCTGTGTTGTGTTGTCAAACACATGTTAATTAGCTGCCGCTACGATTTTACATTCTGCCGAATTTGGCATGCTTTTAGAAAACAATTCTGTTTACGCGTAGGTCCTTAAGCCTTTTTTTTATAAACGAAAAGCACCTGCGTATTAAAATTTATTAACAAAATTAACAAACAATAATTAACAAAATATTTATATTTTTACTTATTTACACTTTATATATATATATATATATATATATATATATATTACAAAGTTTTCGAAATACTTCCCTGCGTGCGCTTGTCGATGTGTTGATAGAAAATCTCATATTTTATTTTTCGTTCGTTGCTTATATACGGCTGTATACGGTTGATTCTAATTAGGGTGCGCACAAACATTAAGCTCGCACTTAAACAAATTCTGTTACCTTTGCTAAATTTTATACAGAAAAACTTCGTTTTTTTTTAAATTTAATTTAAAATAATTTTTTAAAAAATAGTTTTGATCCGAAATGTATAAATATCAGAAGGACAAGGCATAGAGATTTGAGATATTTTAAACTTCAAAACTGGTAGGCAGATTCATTTTTACATTAATACGATCATTTGTAGGGAATGACCGGTTTTTCAGATTTTAAATTTTGGGCCGTAAATCCATAAATTAGTATTAAAAATTAAGATTCATAATGAGAGAAATTCAGAGTTTTGACGCTTCTTAGTCATTTCATATAGAAGCCATTGTGAGAGGAAATCCAACCTCTTGGGATACGGTAGAAAGGATGCTATGTAATTTGAACCTAATCGAATTCCTTAGCCCAAAAATCTCTGAGGATATTTAAATCATCATTTTAGGGATTTAGCAGGTTAACTCTAAGAATTTCAATTTGAAAGTATAAGGAAGCAAATATAACCTGTCTAATCGTGATAAAAGTGGACAGAAATCTGATACCAAAGAGAAAAAAATCGTTGAGGTGGGGCGACGCAGAAAAATGTTTTTAAATGGTTTGGAATCAAAAGAAAAGAGATGTAGGGTATTTGATTTTCATAGCCCAATAGAAAGGTAGCTGGTGTCATGCCAGAATCATACTTGTTTCAATATACAGATCCTGAGTCCTAACGTACCTAAAAATGCGTCTTTCTAGCAAACATAACTATTCATCTCCTTAGTCAGGTCCATATGTGCAGGTGGTTTCTTGTTGCTATAACACTTCTGGTTCAAATAGTGAAGGCTTGATTATATGAGTAAAGGCGGCCAAAATAGTCGCGGATTGATCAAAAGATAAAATTAAATAATATTAATTTGAAATAAAATATTAGTGTTGGCAGGGAATGTCAACCCATATCCTTAGCCACCTCAGAACAGTTGAAGGTTTTTTATGAGGAGCTTTTTACTTTATTTCAGAAGATACTCCGAGAGATTGGCATTTCTTGCATTTAGAGAAAAATAATATATATTGGCGAAGTTGGAAGCATCTTTTGAATAGTTCTAAGCGAAATTAGGCACGATGAGATATGCAACTTAAAATTAAAATAGAAAAAATAACGAAATCGATTCGTCCCATATATGACAGGTTAAGAACTAAAGGCCTATTGTATAGGTCTAAAGACAGTATATATGGAACTACAGGCACCATTGGATCTTCGGAGTACATGCTTGTATAAATGCCTTATAATAGTCATTGTGGTATGTGCAAACAAAAAGGGATTAAGGAATCAGTTCTGTATTATCTACCTATCAATATTTGTATTTTGAAGTTTAGGCAAGATAAGTCAAATTTTTTGTTTTTCTTCTCCTCTGAGAAATTGTGCCAATTTTTCAAAAGGTGCTCTTATAATTTACGTAGATATTTTGATTTCATTCCATTTTACTGTTATGATTTCTTATAGCTTTCATGTACATGAAATGGTATATTAACTTTGGAAGGAGAAGAGATGGACCAACCGAAATTTACACCATTCGTATCAAAATCTCGAGCTGAATTGATTTAGGCATGTCCGTTCTGTCTGTCTGTCCGTTTATCCGTCTGTCTGTTTGAGCGCAAACTTTTTGCTCAGTTGCTCAATTTTTGAGATAGGAAGATGCATAATATGTTTTAACGATGATTTGCCGGAACCGACCAGATCGGGTCAATATAGCATATATATGAAATTTTGGGTCATAAATCCGTCCAAACTGTATCTAAGAATGTGAACGTTGGTATACTACACAAAAATAATGAAATGCACATTGGTAAAGGAAATCACTGAAATCGAATGGGGTTAAAAATTCCACACAAAAAATACATATAGGAATGCAAAATTTGGCATTATGTACACATATTATGAATTGCATAATAATATTCAAAATCACCAAGATCGAAATTTCGCAATTTACAATAAATTTGATATGTTTATGAAAGGTATAAAAATTCGGCATGTCCGAGAACGGCTGTTCTTCCTGCTTAATGGCACTTTGCTCCTTCGGAAGCTCATTTTTTGTTGGCATAAAATTAAAACTTTGTTGTTTTAAGACTTTTATTTTTTTTAGAGGTCAAAAGTACCGATTTGGATGTGGAATTTTTGTGTCGAGAGTTGGTCATGTTGAGGAGTTGTTAATATAATTTGAAAAGTATAGCAGTTTGAGGAACAGAGTGGTCATTAATAAGACACAAACAAATAAAAATTAGTTTTAAGTATTGTTTTCAAATTTGACTTTAATGCAGAATTAAACAAAAATTTATATTGCATTATTATATTTTCACACAAAAGTCGAATTCGCTTAGTTAAAATTCATGAGCAAAACTTTTCAAACATTTCGGAATATAATTATTTAAATTTCGTTACAAAATTTAACGAGATATTTTCACTATTATCAAACATTAATGAATTTAAAACAATGAAAAGCAATTTATAAATTAGTCAACAATTCACATAAATGCTGAGCATTTTTGATCAAGGACATATGTTATGAATATATCCGAAATAAACATAAATAAAATGCATTTAAAGTATGAAATTCCTTTTTAATAGAAAGTTTTAACTTTAGCATTATATTCGAGACACTACATCATTCAAATGACAGCCTCGTACATTTTTGCAAACCTCGATCCATTTGAGGTAATTTTCGACCACTTTTTGGCCACGTTGGGCAGTCTCTCAGCTACAACTTCACGAAGGTTGGTTTTCAAGTGCTCAAGAGTTAAAGGTTTATCCGCATAAACACGGTATTTCGCGAGGCTCCACAATAAAAGTCCAACGTCGTCAAAATGTACGATCCCGGTGGCCAATTGACATCGCCAAGACGAGAGAATACGCGGCCGGGAAGTTTCTCTCGCAATAAAGTCACATTCGCACGTGCTATGTGGCATGTGGCAACATCTTGTTGGAACCACATATTGTTCAAGTCGTGTTTTTCAATTCCAAGTCGGTGACCACAATGCTCTGAATAGACAGGAATAGCCTTGCTGTTATCGGTGCACCAGACAGTAAGTTTCTATGGGTGAAATGGCCTCTCTTGAATTATTTCAGGATTCTCGGAGCCACAAATGGGAAGATTTTGCTCATTTACGTATCCACCGGATAATAAATTTAAAAAATAGAAATTTTAAAGTAAAGAGTCAAATAAATATGATCTCGTAAAAATCACATTTCACCTCATTACGTATGCTTTTTCTTTCCATCTGTAGAATCACATATACAAATAAACTCACAATTGTTCTATCTATATGAGCCAGAGTTTTGCCGCTGTTTACTTTCGTTTTTACCTTAAAAGCGTCATGCTGTTTTCCTTTTTAGTGTTTTTTTTTCATATTTCATTCACCTTCTCTTACCTCAAATATTCCATTGCAAGATGTGTAGCGCTTGATTCCTTAGTACTGTTGTATGCTCAGGTGAGAAGTAAAAAAATGTAGCATGTCACATATGGAAATGCAGCAGCTGATATGTTTATATGTATGTATATAGGTAAAAACTTAAAAAAAAATAATAATAGAAATATTGAGAGTTGCACATTTCTGTCAGTCAAATCAGGGACACTTGATACGTTTCCGTAAGGAAATTTGCGCTCTTTATTTGATTTATTTGTAACCTCATTTCGCTTAATTTTGTATCATTTCTTTTATTCTTATTTGTCTTTTATTTTTTTCTTTCACTTCGAGTGCTCGGCAAGTATCCATCGTGTCAAAAGGTATGTGTGTGTGTCTTCTTTGAAAGTATCAGCCTGTTGCGATATCAAATTTGTCGAGTATAACGGATGGGAGAGGGAACATTGCTTCTGACATGCTGTTTTCTTCAATGGTAATCGTGTTACTGGTCTGATTTTGTACAAAGGGAAATTAATATTTCTACATTATACAACCTAAGTGAATACGAGTATTTGTCGAGTGTTTGTATTTGTATTTTGGTTACATTCTAATTTTTATTTTTATTTTATTTTTTTTTTTGTCTCAAGGCAAACACACTGTCGTTTTCCGCATGGGAAATCACTTGACATTGTGTCCAATTTGATTTACTGGCGTGTTAAAATATATACATGTATTGTGGATATTTCGAATACCACTTCTAATTTTTTTTTTTTTTTGATTCTGAGAATTATGATACGAAATCTGAAGATTTTCGCTATTAATACTTTACCTCTTTGGTATGAGCAAAATTCTTGTGAGAAATACGATGCAAAATGACATATTTGAATAATCAGTTCTCCAGAAGCTATATGACAAGAGTTGTCCGATCCGGCCGGTTTCAAGAAATTTTAAATAAATCAAGAATTAAAAGACGATTTTGCGTTCAATTTTTATGGGTCTAACTCTTTCCTTTTTGGTGATCATAAGCCTTGCTTAATATAGCGTTTCGTGATCATGAAATATATCAAAAATTTAAGAAAATTAAACCGATAATTCTCAGTAGCAGATTAAAAGTATTGAGGAGATATATATCATTAGAGGCTGACTGGTAATGACTGAGTACTGTTAATTAAAAATCAAGTGATGCCTGGTCATAACTATTGAAAATTGCTGGCGACAACCAATTGTGATGGGTATATAACTCCAGGTAATATGAATGATTGGTGAGGAGCGGTACCGACCACTGATGATACTAATAGGTGAGGAACTGGTAAACGGTGATTTTTGGAAGACGAACTATGCTTGTGACACGAATAGGCATTTGGTTGACTGTTGCTAGGAGAATACAATAAATTGCTGATCTATGAGCTAAAGTATATACAAAGTTAAATTATATGCATGAAAGAAAAAATTATCCATCCTATAATGCCAAGCTTTGACAATGACAATTCCGTATTTGCCGATTACGTGAGCCTCTATACAAAGATTTTGATAGATAATTGATTTTTGAAGAAACAACTGTGATAATATTGTATTTTCAGTCCCTTTTGTCCTGAGAGTCAATTGGACTTCCTAGGTTAGCTCTTGAGTCTAATACTGGTCCGTGAAGGAAGTAATGATCGACTTAAATGAATATATATATATTTTTTTTTTGGAACTTAGAAATGTAAAAAGAGTTTGAGTTTCCAATAATAATAAAAAAAAACTCAGGAAATTTTTTGCTTAAAGTTTCTCAAAAGGATAAAAATACAAATAACCTTTAAAAAATCCTAATTTAAATTGAGATTATATGTACAATACTTTTTTGCTACAAAAACTTCACTATGGAAATATACAAATAATCGTTGACAATTTGTATATCAATACAAAGCAGGGAAGGATTATTTAAAAAAAAAAAAAAAAAAAAAAAAATGTATTAAGGCCAGTGCCCTACACACAAGCAAGACATTTACAAATAAAAGAAGAACTCAGAAAGACGACAAAGAAGCAAATGTAATATGCCAAGTTCGTGACTGTGTCAAATAACCAAATACCTATGTAAACAAACTTTGTTGTACTTACGCCAACACACCCTGAACGCAACTCCAATTAACGTTTATTAGGGGACAGATACCGCAAGGCAATTAACATAGTTGTAACGCAAAATGTCAAATCGAAATTGTATAACTTTTCTCTTTCTGCTTCTTCTTCCCTCAGATTTTATGATAATAACAACAAAAGCGTATTCTTTTATTATTTTTTAATAGCCTATTTAAACTCGGAAAGTTCTTCTAAGGATTCGTGTGAGTCTTCATTGTAGGAGTATTGGCAAATAAGGTCGAACGCCTCGACGCCATTTAAGCGATAGGAGGGTCTTATTGATATTACCCATCGCCATAGATTGATTAAATACGATTTTATTGTTTGTTTGTTTAGACAAGTTTATTGTTAAGACTTTTCTGACAATCAAACGTCAAGTAGTATTTAGTCTATTTACAAAGTTGTTGCGATGGATATGATGAAGGTGGATGGTAGTCATTGAGTGTTACTGATATGAGTCGCATAAGAGTTTACCATTGATAGGTATGTGTTATGAGAATTACAGATAACAATTATTTGCATACTTGTAAAATAATAATAAATAATTTATAGATTTCCGAGAAATTTTGCAAAGCTTTGGAATACAATATTTCCACACAAAAAAAAAATACTAAGAAGAATTATAGCCTAGGCACTAAATACTTGACTTTGAGAACTGATCAAAAAGTACAGGTCTCTCTTTGAGAGGGCATGCGAGAAACGAAGGGAAAGTGAGTAAAGTGAACAAGTTTCCTGCTGGAACCACGCTGCCAAATCCACGAGGAATTTTTATTCCAATTATGGGTGTGGTTTTGGTAGTCTGAAGACAAAGAATTTGATTCAAATTTATCGGTCTAAATTGGCTGAGGTTAACGCCTTAGTTTTCTACTTAATGCTTTGTTCGCCTGTAGAGAAATTTAATGACTACGGTACTACGGTACGACGTCCTTGTTGTAAATTTTAGTCACTCTATATACTAAACTGTCTACAACAGCAATTTTATGACCGTAAACTGTAGCGTGGAAGTCTAAATATCATCGGCATACATACGTTGTGGTATTATCTTGGGTCTAAAATTCACTCTTGATATCTTAAACCGAATTTTTACTTAAAGAGAAACAAAATACAAGAGCTAGTATAGTGTGCCTTACTAGACTCTCCAAAGCAGTCACCTGCTTATTACGGAAAAATTATTTTATATTAAGTATCTCTTAAACTTTCAATACTAATGGCAGTAATGATCTTTATTCAGTAATTTGATCAGTTCTCTGTAAAAATTTGAATACTGCTGATTCATCGGCGGCTGCTGTAGCCGAGGTAACGGTGTGCGCTACTACGAACCCTCAGTAGGCCAACATCAAAACCTTAGAAAAGAAAATTCTGAATGCAGTCACCTCTCGGCAACTCCCAACTCTTTCAAGGCAATTTGGACATGAAATGGAAAGCTCTATTGAGTTTTAGTTTTTGCATCGCACTTAGGCTTGCTCTTTCCAAAAATTAGTCCAAAAAAATTTTTTTTCCTTCAAATGTGCATGCTTTCACGGTTCGTTTTTTATAATACCTAAATTTTAGCGTAGCTCTGGGCGAATTAACTGACCATATTTTTACTCAAGTCCTTTAACAAACGGACGGACGAAAGGTCATATAGAGATATATTTTTGTCTATTTTTCGATCACTTTTTTCTAATCGAGAAATATTCTTCATGCATTTATAAATTTTCCTTCGAAAATCATACGCTTCCCGAACGGGATACGTCCCTGATAAAATACAATTATGAAAAGGGTTTTGAATTTAATATTATCTAATAATTTAAATCAATAGTTAAGTAGCTGTTATATTTTCTTATTTTTCCATCCAAAGACCTAATTTTGTAGCCTAACACACCCTAATGTATCCTCAGCTATTATCGTGCTCCTCTACTTCTCTTCATTGCGTGACTTCATCGTAGCTGAGGATTGCCATCATTAATTCTATTTCATGACTGCCCTTTGTGTAGACTCTAGACCTGTGTGATCTGTGAACGCATATTTAATGATTTATTTATTTAATATATATATATATATATTATATTTATTTATTTAATGATAAATATTTCAAAATGATGACTTAACGAGATTTCTATAAACTGATAAAATGCATGCATAAATACCATTATTATTATTTTCAATTCATCATTAAATAGATAGAGCAAAAACGTACTAAAAGCGATAGATTGTCTGCGATTAAATCTTCAGCTTTCTTAGCAAAAATTTAATAGTTGGATCACTAGAAAATATTTATGTCTGTGAATACCACAAATTTCATTAAAATTTTGTTTTATTTTTTATGATTTTTATAACACACACATATATATACATATATATACACTTTGCCTGACAACAAATGAAATTTAAATGGATTTCTCTCACCACAAACACTTTTTCGTTTCCAATTTTCATTCTCTTGACATTATTGCGCGCGAAAATTATAATAAAGAATTTTGTAACACAAGTCAGCTACCCACAAAGTGGATTTTCTTATGCAACTGTAACAGCAGGAACTCATTCATATGCTTACATGTATGTTGTATGAGTTGGTGTATATAATATAATTGTTAAGGAGTGGCATAGAAGCTAAATTGAAATAAATAAACGCAAGTGTAAGTCAGTAGCTTAAAGAATTCAACTGCCTTAAGTGTGCAGAGGATTTTTTATTAACACACACGCAAACACACAAATGCATATATATACATAAGTATATATATATATATATATATATAATTTGCATTTGTATGCATTGTCGGCATAGTTGTAATGTATATTTTTTGGTGTGCTATATTACATAAATCACTTATATCACAATAGGCGGCAGAAAAGGCAAAAAGCGAAAAATAATACAAAATAAAATAAGATATAAATTTGTGTACATATGTATAAGAAATAAAGATAATTTATTTCTATGCTTTTGTGTTTACAAGCAAAGCAGCAGTAAAGATTTTTAAATACAATTATGACAAAGATTTGTAAAATCAGAAGAGCTTTGTTTGTGCTATACTACAGAGACAAGACACAAGGGCTGTCTTCGGATATCCCGAAAACGTTGTACCTTTACTGAACATATCAAATTTATTGCAAATTGGCAAATTCGATTACGATGTCTTTCGGTGTCAAATTAACTTGAATTTTTGGCTATATAATACAAAATTTTAAGCTCTTAGATGATATTGTGTAGAATTTTTGACAACAAAGCCAATATCGTTTTATGACAGCTATATATTATAGTAATACGATTTTAATACCTATGTGCGCGAAAAGACGGACATGGCTAAATCAACTTAGTTCGTCGTTCTGATACGATCGCTATTAATTTTGGTGAAAATTTTGGTAGAAAGAATAAACAAGGTTAAACATTATTATTTTCACCTTAAATTTATAATTTGCTTGTGACTCACATTTATTTTGTTCCTATAGTTTTTTCCTATATACGTGTTGATACCATAAGTAATCGCTTATTTCATTCCACTTTAAATATCAGAAACGTTTCAATTATGGCAAAAAAGTGGCGTCCGAATATTAGTGTATAGGTGTAAGATTTATCATACAAATGCCAAGTCCGAGTTAACATAAGAAAAACATAAAAAAATAGTATTGTTGGACTTGTTTTCTTTTTCATGAATAATATCGAGTCACGATGAGCAGGGGTTTATTGAGCGTCGATAACTAAAAAATTTCAACCACAGAACAGCCTTATATTATTTTAGCCATGAAAATTATACCAAGCATTTCCCGTCGGCTAGCAAGAGCAGTAATATTGATAAATTTCAGGCGGCTAGAATAAGGAGGAAGATTGTACTGAGAATCCTAATGCAAATTTCTTAAGGCAAATAAATAAACGAAATTTCTTTTAAAAAATTGGAACAAACTACCTTTTAAAAAATAATTTTTTAAATAAATAGTTTTTTTTTTAATTTTTTTGAAATAACTTTTGAATTAAATAGTTTAAAATGATACATTTTGAAAGAAGATGGTAACGACACATTAAAGAAGAGCAATAAACACTTGTTTAAAAAGTTTCAATTTTACCAAAAGATTGAAATGTGATGTGATGATGAAATTAAAATATTTTCTTGTATTATAACAATTTTTATTTATGGGAATTTAAGCTAATGCCAATTAATTTATTTAAACAAATTTTTTTTATATTTACATATTAAAAATATCCACATTTTTTGGCTATATTAAAATGAACATAAAACTTTGAAGTTATCATTCAAAGGCTGAAAATTTTATATCTTTCGTTCCGAATATTTTTACTGTTCGTATTTTAACAGCTGAAGCGTTTTTCGGCCGAGATCCTCTTCTAATTTGCAGTTTTGCGTCTTGATGTTTTTACCAACAAATGTATTTCTTAGATAATGTCTAAAATAGAGGTCTTCTCAAAATGTATTGTATTATGACCATTTTAAAAATATTGGTCTATATTATAAGGTTACTGATAAATATTTTAACTGGTGAATATATTCTCTTAAAAAGTATATGCAGAAGTCTATCTCAATTACTTATCTTGACTTTTTAATGTCATATTTAATTAAACATGGATATTTTTCAAAAGCATGGAAAAATTCGCTGACCATCATAATAGGTTCCCCTAACCCGGGAAAGACGCTACGCTGCCGTCATCTTGTTGCCCGTTCTTTCCAAAATTTTCGAAAAAGTTCTGCAAAATATTTCCTTTTCTCCCCGAATGCGAAATTATACCAAATCGTCAACCCTGTATTTGCGAAAAACTTGATGCTATAGAATAAACAAATCAAACTACCAAAGAGATCAGGGAGGGATTTGAGTTGAAAAAGTATTGCTCAGTAACGTCTAATAAGGTATGACTACAAAAAGAAAAATATAAAATGAAAATGGCTTTGCCAAAAAATTTTGGTCAGATCTTCATATCAAACATGACTAAAGAAGGTTTGCATTTAAATTAGGGCCATTTTACTCAGAGGAGTATCCAATTCTGGCCTCAAGACAGCGTTTTTAGGAGCAATACTGTATGTCTTATTTACTGCGGACATTCCAACGAGAGCAAAAGTACTAACCTAAGCATTTGCAGACAATGCAGATATTTTATATATAAGAGCAAGTCCCCAATTAAACCTTCAACTACACTAAAAACCACTTAATAGTTTTTGAAGATATAAACATGCCAAATACTAAAATTAAACAGTGTTTTAATCCCTTAAGCAAGTGTAGTTAAATACCTTGACTTCAAATTGATAGACGATTAGCCTGGGAAAGACATATTTCTGCAAAAATACAGCAACTTAAAGCAGCGTAAATTGGGTATGGGTTATTGGGTAAAAATTCAGTAGCGATGGTAAACACAGAAGTAACAAATACCTGGAAAAAGTCCCTGTCGAAACTATGAGTCCCTTTGAATATATTTCATGTCCAGCAAAAAGGAACGCGCTTTCAGAGAAATTATCTGCCGATCTTTTGAAGAGCAGCGCCGCTCATTACTATACTAATTATGAACCAAAGCTAAAATTCACTAGTTATCAAGATTCTGTAACTTAGGATTTAATTAAGCATATCCAATACACAAATTTCAACAACAAAAAATTAAAACAAGTTGCAGCCTTCCTAGGGTTACTTAAAAAATAAAAATAAATTAAAAATATTCGAATGGATACCGCCTTCAATAGATATTATTTAATATAAAAAACTTTAGTTAAATCAAATAATATTAATTTGTTGTAATTACGATCCGAGTTAAGCCAAAACCAATCCAATATGTCTAAATTGCAATTTGAGTAAATGAGAACTTCATTTGTGAAATACTCAAAGGAGCAGCAAACTCTGTCAATTTAACTTCCATTATTTCTTTCTATTTGGTACATTTATATATATGTACATTTATGTGTATGTATATGTGTGGGTATATATGTAAACTCTTATTTTTTTTATTCCGTTTCAAGAGTGACATTTTCAATTACACTAATATCAAGTTGACAGACAACGGTACATTCTATTGTCTTAAATAATTTGCGTCTCATACCAACACCAAAACTAACCTACAAAAAAACATTGAAACAGTCGCAGAGCCATTTGCCAATGGCAGTATGCAGTGTTGCTACTAATAAATCTGTTTATCTGTCTGTCGTTTATTTATTTCTTTTTTCCGTTTTTCTTTATTCCACTGGCAAGGGTGCCCAGAGATCTTCGTTGCCTGTTGATTAAAGACTTTTGGATGAGCACTCGGTACAAATAAGAAGAAAATGGAACTGATTTACTTGACGGCTGCTCATTAATATAGCCTCAAGTATAAATAAATGTAGGTATATGTGAATGCTACACAAACCAAATTCGATGCATTTATTAATATGTGCGTATTTTCTGATTGTTTGCTGATCTTTTGCTTTTGAATGAATTGTCAATATAGAAAATTGAAATTGAAAGATTCTAAATGAAAACTTAAATATGTAGTCTTTATGTGACACATAAATAATTATATACATATATACACCGATAAAACGATTTTCGGCTGAGCTCCTTCTCCAATTAGTGGTTTTGTCTCTCGATATTTTTACCAAAAAATCTGATGGATATTTATGAGATGATTTTAATTTCATGTCAGAAATGCATAAATGTATTAAGGTATGCACAAAATAGAATTGTAAACATCTACCTTCAATATAGTGGCCTTGAGTCATGATTAAATCTACTACTACATAAGCTCTATATACATTCAGATGTCTTTAGATCTTTTAATACAAGCACGGAACACAATTTTGCAAGTATATATAAAGGAATTAAATATAATTTCCAACAGTTACACTTCATTTTCCGTTTAATATTCTGCATATTTATTAAAAAGTAATAAAACATGTCGGCATATGAAGCTGAAAAAGCAGATAATCTGTAGAACACCTGCAGTGCAAAGCTTTATGCATGGCAGTATCAAGCATGTAAGGGGAAAAATAGAGTGCAGAGAAGTAACATATGTATGTATGTGCTTACATAGCTTTTATACCTTCACAAACAATCATATAACAGTATGCTTGCTCATACATATTTTTTTGCACACAACTCTTTTCGGTGTAATCGCTTGCACATGCGCTTGCGAGTAGACACATACACATGAACACTGACTCACTTATACAATATACTGATACATATGGGAGCGTGAGTTAAAGAATAGTATGTATAATCATGTTGAGCAAATCTGCTCTAAATTTCAATTAAATAGCGATTTATGACATTGTAGTAGAAAAAAGAGTAGCTAGAAGCAGATGCAGAGCAAAAGGTATACAATATGGTGGGAAAGGTGTTACAAGAGATACTTACGTATATACATATTTACATTAAATGTATATTTTTTATATGTATTAGTAGTAACTGCATTTATATACACCTAGCGACAAAGGAGAAAGTGTCCACTCAAGCTGTTAGTTTATTATATATTCAATATATTATAAATATTTATATATTATTTTGAAAAAATTTATGAACACTTTTGGTAAGAAAAATAGCTTGGTGTAATTATAAAAGCTCTTTCGGAGATACAAGTAAAAAAGGGTTATGTTGAGTTCTGGGCGGTTTCCGGATCAAGAAAGAGGCCAATTTTTCTTTATGGCCTTTTGTTTCTTTAATAAAGAAATATGAAAAATTACATAAAAATAATTAGCGTTTCAAAAGAAACGTTGAATTACTCACAGATTTTGCCCAACGACATGGAGGGCAGTCATCTCAAAATATTACCTTTTCATATTCAGCGGAAACCACTTCAATTGTGGCAGACACGCGCTTTATATGACTTACGTCTCTTGAGGTGATGAATTTCTTCCTTCCATAATCACAAGAGCACATTTCCTAACGTATTATTAAAATTTTGTTACCCCTGTGTGGCAAATAGCAAGCAAGCGCATTGTTTCTGTTTTGAAAAGCTTTATTTGTAAATTAGTTTACAATCTTTTTCAACAGATACATTCTTAGTTGGAACCAACATTTTTTAACACAAACGGACTTTGCTCTCAAATATACGAATATTTCTTAACCAAACGACAAATTCACTACCTTAGTAACTGCCTGCAGTTAGCAAGTGTTACCACTTGAGTATAGATATCAATGATTCTAAGAAAAATAGAGGCTTACTAGCTGATAAGTAAGAGAAAGCTTTAAGTGGACACTTTTTTGTCGCTGCTTGTATAAGTCACAAAATATTAAGATATATGGACATCCTTTCAATTGCCTGACACTCACTTTTGTTCTGCAAACTTCACTTTTTCTAATAGGGATGATATGATTTCTAAGTGTCGTTTTGGTCACTTTTAATGTAATGGTCTGTATTTTTTTTCATTGTATTCCTCATGGCAAGATATACGCAAGAACAACGTTTACAAATTATTCAACATTATTATCAAAATAATCATTTTTAAATTGCAACTTTTCTCGCGCGTTTGCCATTTTATGGTATTATGACCATATGATCGTCCACCTGTGCTAGCTATTTGTCGAATTGTTGAAAGTTTTGAGGGTACAATTTCTTTAAATAATGTTCAAGTTGCAATAAGATAAAGAACCGGTCGCAGTAATGAAAATATTGCTACCGTTGTGTTGTTGAAACAAGTGTTGTTGAAGACAGCAATTTTTCGATTCCAAGACGTCATCAAACCACAATCTGGTGTATTTGAGAAAGGATTTGGGCTTGCATCCATATAAAATTGTTCTCACTCAAAAACTAAAGCCATTGGACCACCATAAACGTCGTGAATTTACTGATTTTGCTTTGGAACAATTTGAAAACGATAACGATTTTTTAAGAAAATCATCTTCTCGGATGAGGCTCGCTTTCATCTGAGTGGTGCGATAAATAAACGAAACTGCCGATTCTGGTGCGAAGAAAATCCACATATTATTCATGAACAACCATTACATTCACCTAAAGTGACAGTTTGGTGTGGTTTTTGGCCTTCTGGAATCATCGGTCCGTACTTCTTTTGAAATGAAGCTGGTAGCACCGTTACTGTCAATAGAAAGCGGTATAAATCGATGATAACCAACTTTTTATTACCAGAATTGGAAGAATTTGATCTTAACAATATCTGGGTCCAATAATACTGGGCGTGTCACACAGCACGTGTAACAATCGAATTATTGCGAGAAAGGTTAGGAGATTCGATTATTTCAAGAAATTGCGACATTGAATGGCCTCCAAGAACTTAAGATTGAACACCATTAGACTACTTCTTGTGGGGTTATTTGAAGTCATTGGTCTTTAGCAATAAACCAGACTCTCTTCAAGCTTTAAAAGTCAATATTGAAAGTGCTAAGCATGACATACGACTTCATTGGATACGTGGAAAAAGTGCTCAAATATTGGGTTCATCGAATTCGTTCCTGCAAAAGAAGTCGTTGAGGCCATTTGAATGACGTTATATTCAGAACCTAATTGTATCGATTGTACTTCACATTAAATAAAAAACATTTGGATTTACTTAACAATTAGTATGTGTTTTTTTTTTTTTTAAAGAAGTCATGTCACTTTTATTGAAAACCCCTATATTACGCTGATGACCTTTTCTGGAGAAAAGCGGGAGCAAAAAATTAGTGTTGTGGACAATGAATATTTTTACAATAAAGAGATGCATGAGAAATAATATGCTAAATTTTAACACATTTGTGATGATTTGAAGTAAAGTTTGCATTGAATTAAAATTGGAAGCATTAAATCATAGGCAGACGTTGATATTAATGTGCATAAGTAAATTAAATAAATAATTATATATTTTGATAATGTAAATATATTCCAGAAATTTATTTACAAACGACAAAAAGTAAAAAACAAGAGGAATTTATAACAAGCTATTTATCTTAACTGTATAAAAATTAACTGAGAAAATAAATCGGCTGGAAAATGCATTTTGTTCAAAGAAAATTAAATTACGCTCGTAAAAGCAGAAAAATTTTCCTTCTTTCTTTTCCGTTTTAATATTTTTATTTGCTTCACTTTTTATTATTATTATTATTCTGGGAAATTTAATCTAAATTTCATTTGTTGGTCAGTCACAGCATTCGCGTAAACAGTACTGCAATAAGTGTATCATAAAAATTATGGAGACAATAGTTTTATACAGGGTTATCCTTTTTGCGGTTTCCATAATAAATGGTGTCAAATCGCACGATATCGGTGGCTAGTTGACATTACCAAGGCGGGAGATTACACGGCAGGGAAATTTCTCTCTCAACAAATCTATTACGCTCATGTTGTGTGGCACGTTTCACCATCTAGTTGGAACCACATATGGTTCAAGTTATTGTTCCTCTAATACAGGCCAAAAAAAATCGGTTATCATACGACCATAATGCTCAAAATTGACAGTGACAGTCTAACCGTTATCGTTTTCAAAGAAGTTAGGTCCATATACACCTCTATATCAAAGAGCACACCAGATATTAGTAGGTTTTATTTTAATTTTTTTTTTTGGTTGTAACGGTCTAATCTAAGCGGGTGGGGAAGAATCTTTGAATTTATTCCTTGAGCACTAGGCTCGTTTAGAAAAAAATGGTCTTTAACCCAATGCCGTCAGAGGCATTTGATGCTGCGCAGACGCCAATCGCGAACCTCTCAAGAGACCAGGGATGGGAAGACGCAAATAGATCAGGTAAATAGATATCTTTCCAAAAAATGATAATGATTTTCCATTGAAAACAATAATCACTTTAGCCGTATCACTTCATTAACCACTTGATAATTGCTTTCTTGCCAATGTGCAAATGGCAGGTAGCCATTAACCAACGGCTAAAGTTGTGTAAAGTATTACGCTCCTCATGTAAACAGGCCTCTCTTCAACTATTTGAGGATTCTCGGAGCCTCAAATGCGACAATTTTGCTTATTTGCGTATCCACCAAGTGAAAAATGTCGTCGTTGAAGACAGTATTTTTGGAAAAATCGCGTCTATTGCCTATTGTTCAAGCACCCTATCAACGTAACTACGGCATTGTGAATGGTCAGCTCGCTTCAGTTGTTGTATGAGCTTTACTTTATAAGGATGTAGGTGCAAGTCCAAGTGCAAAATATGCCTTAATGTACTGTAATAAAGTCTTATCGTTTGAAAAGTCGAGAAAATTCACTTACAGCAACAATATTTTAGGCGGAACGAACCAAACATGATGCACAGGCCTTATAACATTTGTATTCGATGCAGTCTCTTTAAAGTTCTTTAAAATTTTACAAATAGCTTCAGTAGTTGGACGATTATGTGCACCATAAAATTTTCTTAAAGCACGAAACGTGGCCATATTTGAATCACCATTCAATTTTTCAAGTTTTGAAACATTCCCTCAGTTCATTTCGAACGCATATATAATTGTTGTAATAAATGAAAGATGACATTTGTTTTAAGAATTTGTTGTTCTTATGATTTCTACTTTTTATCTCTACTTATGGAATTGAGCATTTGGCATACGAATACGGCTCGGTAATTTGGATCCCAAGATAACAAATCAACTCTTATAATAATTAATCTATTCAAAACACTTGGCGTTAAAATAATATCATGCTCAATTTATAGCCCCATTATTTTCTCTGAAATAAAATTTAACGCACTAATTAGAACGTCTGGATATTTTTTCCTTTGTTTCTGTAATCTCGTAAAACGAATTTTGAATTTATCGAGCCTTTGCTTTGCTTCTGTATTGATTTCAACGCTCATTCTAGCACATTTTATTTTGTCGACTCTCAACTAATCATTAAATAACATTTTATATTTGAATAAGTTACTTTTAAAAATCAGCTGATGAATTTTGTTCTGTAGCTGAACATTTTTAATCCTCCTGCTCTTCGTAATTCGGTATTTATGAAAAACAAAAAGGTTCCGTACGTCGTGCGTATATATTCATATAATATTATAATTTCATATAAAATTATTATTTTTTTAACGATAAAGCAATTCTCAATTATTAATAAAAAAAAGAAAAAATTGTCAAATCACGATTTTCAAGTTTTTTTTAATACATAAGATTATTGAACAGATTACCACCGCATATAATTTTCCCGCAATCCACATTTCCATCAACTCCTCTGGTTACAGACCCTAATATATTTTCTTTAATTCTTTTTACAAGTGACACGTGCAAAGCATCACGCTTAAAAACTTTCTAAAACCACGAATTGCTTATTTCCGCCAATATCTTTTGAAAAGAATACGATAAAACTACAAAAAAATTCTCTGCAGATAGAAAAGATTTTGCAAATTGACATAAAGAAACTGGTATAAAATTGCAAACGGAAGGCAAAGCGAAATTAAGTATCCAATTGTACAAAAAAAATTTAAATGTCTTTTATTGGTAGCACTTTTTCCCGTTTTCTTGTGCATTCATTCATAATTTTAGTACTTTTTGTTACCGTTAGTATCTTTTCTTTCAACGAGCTTTATATGGACCAAACTGAGACAGTAAGGTTGAAAAAAAAGGAAAAGGAAGCAGACGCGTCACAGTTGCTGAGGCGGAATTGTAATATGCAAGTTTGTGTCCGTTAATTATTTCCGTGACATACGCATACATTAGTTTAGTAATTTATACTCAAACACACATACAATTGAAAATATTTAGAGCACACCTGTGCAGAGCAGAGCAGAGTACGGCCAGCGATTATTATAGTTTAAACAAGTTTAGGCATTGTATTTGTGCAAATTTCTTTGAATGAATTAAATGAAATATCTCATTTACCGTTATACCAACTGTCAGCAGTTTTTCAACGTTCCCAGTGGAGAGTGTCTAAATAGAGAACGTTGCTTTTCAGCCAACTGAGTATTGTTTGAGTGTGTCTCAAGTGCATATTTATTTGAAGCCTCAGCATTCAAACATCTTCCCAGAGAGACGAGCTTATCCCGTTTTGACTTCAAAACAATAATTGTCCACTGGCTGAAGGAAAAAAAATGGATAGAGGAAGGAAATAATTTATAAATTTAAATTTAAATTTACTGTAACAGAAAGTGAATGTAAAGAATCAATTTTTATTTGTTTTAAATTTTGGAGTATAATTTTTTTGTCGCGTTACCGGTTGTGTACTGGAATTATTAAAAAAAAATGTTTCAAAATTTAATTTAAAAAGAACAGAGCTATGGAAAATAAACAAAATGAATGGAAACAAATATTCTGAACGTCTGTCTCAATTTTAAAATTTGTTAATAATTAATAATTTAAATAAATTAATAGACTAATGCATTATAGTATATATTTATAAGGGTTGCGATATTTTAAGTTTATTCATAATATGAATAAACCGTTAAAAAAATATAACTAAAACTTGATTTAACTAAAATATTTAATTTTTTATACTTGTAACAAAATCGTATCACACTAGATGGCCATCAAATTATAAAATATTTGTTAATATTGATGCCACAATTTTAACTTTCCCTTAACTATAACAAAAATCATATAAGAACAATAAATCATGTAATAAACTCCAAATTTGTATAGTTGTTAAATTTTTGTAGCCTTCAGAAATATACAAGTAGTAAACTTTTAATTTTTTAAGTATTTAAAAAAATATCAAGACACAAATTATAGGAGAAGCTCGATTGAAAATAGCTTCAGCGACTAAGCGCCAACTATTTATTATTTCGGGATTAGAGCTTACTGCTCAGGTGTTGAAAATGTTGATCTCTACGTACGGGAATAAAAAGAAGTCATTTGGTGACAAGTTATTTGGAAGTTTTTCGTGCACAACTCATTCAGTCGACAGCTGTTTATTTTCGAGCTCATACGCGTACTTAAAAGATTGATCACCTGTCATGACCGTTATCCGTACCGCATCGTTATCGTACACGAGCCTTTTTTTGAGCGATTGACATATTGTGTGGGATCCAAAGTGAACAAGTTATTTTTACAATCACTTTTTTAATACTGAATGTTTCCTGGTCCCACTAATGCCCATATTTATCTCAATTTGACGATAGGTCACATGACGATCTTCTAATATCAGTTTGCACACATTATTAATAGTTTCCGGAACAACAACTGTCTTTCGACAACCTTTATGAAATTTACTTTGGAATAATCTACGACCTCGATTGAATTCACCTTGCCATCGATAAACACCGGTGCTTGATGAAGATTCGTCGCCAAAAATTTAATTATGTTCATCGATGAGCTGTTGCTGAGTTTATCCACGTCGGAACTTGTAAAAAATAAGCGCACAAAAATTTTTGCGATTTAATTCCACTTTTTGGCAGAGATAAATATTTTAAGTTACTGTAAACAACAAAAATAGCGAAAACATTCAAAGTATGTATAACATAAAAAATGTCAAACTTTACGATTAATTTGTTGTTGACACTACACAACACTAGGGTTGCCAAGTCTCGAAATAGATAAGGCAATCCTTGTATATAGGTTTCTGCATATTAAAAAGAGTATCAAAATAAAAAAGCATATTACAATAAAGAATTCAATCTAAAAAGGTAATGAATATATTCCTTAATAAATGGGTAGCCCCAGTAGCATAGTTGTTATCAGTTCGTGCTGTCATGAGAAAGGTCATGTGTTCGAACCTTGGCTATAAGTAGACAAACATCCATAATTATAGAAAATTTATTTATTTAATTAATGTCACATCTCGGAAGGAAATTTCAGCCTCTGCAAGTGTAATACTGGTATATAATAAAAAGATCAATATAAAAGTCCATCAAGCGTTCGGAAGCAGCTTAAATTACATATTGTAACAATTTTCGTAGCTAAACTCGGTGATTTTCCAAACCCTTCGAGTCCGATCACTGGATTGCTAAATAAAACTCCCAAGATTTGTTCGTTTGGCCTCCTAATTGTCATGAATTTACGCAGCGTTTATTTTATCCACGATAATTACAATTCTTTACTATACACAATGGCTTATATTACAAGTCTCTATAACACACAATTATTTTCTACTTCACACAGCTTATCCGTTTCTTAAACACACAGCTCACAGCAATGTTAACGCCACTGGGTTTTCTACTCGTATCCTAATGTGATAGCGGCTGCTGCTCTTTTTATACCTGAAGACGACTCAAACATTATGTTCACGCGCTTAGGCTGATTATTCGTTTGCCTGCGATAGCTGCAGCAGCTCCATTTATCCTTAACGACGATCCAAACATTCCGTTCATGCGCTAACTCGTCTACCTGATTAGTTGCTATCTTTTTACGGGGAACTTACATCTTACCACTGCTTTTGTCTGTTCTTTTTATTTAACATTCCCTCTAGAACATGCCAGTTATCGGCTTCTCTCTTTCATTTTAAATTCGCTTTGCATTTTCGACACAGTATGTATATGAATATAAAGCAAATAAAATAATTTCTTTTCTAACTCATATATAATAAATTTATTTATTGTGAACTTAATATTATCGTAAACTACTAGTTGAAAAAGTAGCACAACAAAATAAAATTTTAAGCAACTTCTCGCGGCTAAAACTTCCATAATTTAATATGGCACTGAAAAGTTTTACCTGCCAATATGACTTCACTTTTATATTTCTTTTACTTTTTTACTTTTATGGGTTCAGTTATTACTTAGAAATTTTCCTGTCTTAAAAAAATCAAAAAACGTTTCGGACAAAAAGTTTTAATATAGTAAGATATTAATAAAAAATTATGAAACCTCTCCTTAAAAAGATTTTATTTCACACTTTTTGATTTCAAATTAGTTGAAAAAAACTCGACTAACCCTATGTTTTATTATTTGAAGATTTTGTATGTACCTTTAATCTGAGCACCACAGATACGAGCAAAATATAACCATTTAACTGGTAAAAGTGCACATAAGCAACAAACAAAACTTGTAGAAATTTATATTTTATAAAAAAAATAATGCAATTCATAACAAAATTTAAAAAATCTTCATAAAAATGCTGACTCTGTGCAACAAGCAAACAATAGTTAGTTGAATCTTAGCTAAGCAAAGTAGCAAAATAAGCAATCTTCTTTAAGCAAAAAAGCAATGTGAGGTGGATGCAACAATGAGCAAATAACTTTATCAATATTTGTTAGGGCACGAAACAATACAAAAATTGCTAGAAACATGAAAAATAGCAATAAAAACAAATTGCATGAAATATGCGTACAGCAGTTATGAAAGAGAGACGCAAGAAAATATAAATTGATTCATATTCCACACACTTCAAAATATTTTAAAAGGAAAAATTCATTTCTAAACAATTAAGTAAATTTTGAGTTTTAACAATTTGCATAAAATATTATTAACCATTGATGAAGCCTATCCATGACCGCGACAGTAAATATCCTGATGGAACCGGCGCATCACTTATACAGTGAAATATCTATGCTCGCAGCTATGCTGTGTAAGCAATGACTGGTTAACACTTTTGTGAACTCCCTACCCGTGAATGGCGTTCTCGGAATCCAAACACCATATATTGAGAACAAGATCGCAAGCCGCCTCGAGAGGCCAGAGTAACACTGACAATTAAATTCTGAGTATTACAATCGAATTAGTTCTACCTATCCAGACTCGACCCCAACGTACGTGTGTCCTGCATGCAATGAGTTCCCGCCCGACACTAATCATCTCTAACATCTACACCCCTCTCTCTTTGGTCCGAACTTATCGAAACTACACATTTCCTGGACCAATCGTTAGATGATCTTGATAACTTAGTCTAGTCCTACCTGACCAAGTTTTAGAAAATCCTAAAAGAAAAACTTGTAATGCTAAAAATGTATAAAAACCAAAAATATATACGAAAATTTTGAATTTTTTGAATATATTATATAAATGTTTCGAAAATTTTCATTAAATTCTAGTAAGTAGCTCAAATAAGAGCTATTTGTTCTTATACTTGATTTTAAAATTATGTAGTTAAAATTAAAAGTAGTCTTCTTCCAACTTTATTTCTGTTCCCATACTTTAATTACATATACAAACAAAATATATTTTTTGCTTTTCTTACTCTTTCTTAGTTTTTTTTATTTATTTTTGAACTAAAAAAATACCATATATCTAAAAAAAAAACAAAATTCGGAAATTTTAAAAATTTCTTTAATGGCTCTCAACTTATTTAAGTTTCCACAATTCAGTCGCCATTTCATATTCAAAGCAACTGCAACCATACAAAGTTTTGTTTTGCATTCATGCACATTCACTTTGATCATTGTTTTCGTGGTCATATGCTTCCTAGCTTGATTTCATTCATATATAGTAGTTTTTGATCTTTTGTAGAGACAAACGACTTCCAGCTTCTTCAATTTTATTTTTGATTTTTTTATATTCTCCTACCGTTGGATCAAGTTTTCGTAAAGTGTTCGCTTTTGTTAAACCCGAATTGAATTGAACTTTTGGCCAATGGCAATTGCTGCTTGCACTCCATGAAACTGCTGCCATCAATTGTTAAGCTTCACTGACATTTCGGCAAGGCTTTCAAGAACATGCTGTTTGAATTTTTAAGAAGATTGAATGGTAATTTTAGGCATACTCGTACATAAATATACACATACATGTTAACGAGCATTTGAAAGTACTCTGCATTTTTAATACCCTCTATCAATTCATTATTGAGACGTAGACAATAATGCATACATATGTGCATACGAAGAACCAGTCATTTAAGGGAATGAATATTTGAAAACATATGCAAAAAATTTTAGTAGTACTGCATATGTGTACATATTCGCTTATTTTTCAGCTGCATTATTCCATCCTTCGGCGCTGCTAAAAATTGTCTTGTTCACATCTATCTTTGGCTTTTGGGTTTAACTAAGTCTTTTCGGTAAAATAAACGCAGCCAGTGCACATATAAATTTTTTAATATTGCTTTTCGGCTCCATGCGTTTTCAACATTTTGTGCCTGTTTCGTGGTTAAATTTTTCGCATCTTCATTTTGCGCGCTTTCTAAAATGGGAAAATGTCATAGATACAAAGTGCTTGTCACTCTGTTGTAAGAAGAAAAATGGCTTCAAATAAGGAGCCTCTCTGTACAGTTTACTTATATTTTTATTTATTTTCTATTTATCCTTTGTTTAATAAATTCCATATGAGAAAAATTTATTCGCGTTTGTATCATACAGCCCAATTTTTTTTGTACTTATTTATTTATTTTTTTAAATTATTTATTAAACTTATTTTTCTGTTGACATAATATTCTACAACCATTATGCAAAAAAAAATTAACACCATTAATAGATATTGCATGCTAGTGACATAACAATTCGTCTAACTCAACTCCATACACCTGCTCCATCATAACTCGAGCGGCGCCAAAACGATTATATCAAAAAGATTAAGCAATCCATTAGCGTGCCATAAAGGCACCATAAAAATTATCCAAATCGTGAGAAAATTGGTCCCCAAACACTTTGCCATTTTTATTTTCATTTCAAGTTCAAACCAATACAATTCATATTGAAATAAAGCAGACATGATTGTATACATGCGCTTATACATAAATATAAGTATGTCTAAATATACAGTTAACATATTGCATATTTTTTAAGCTATTAAATACCCAGTAGGAAAAATTTTACGTTTTAAATAAATAAAATAATGAGCTGTATTCAAAGGCCTATTTTTGTTAGAAACATTATTTTTTCATTGAATATTGTTATACAACAATCCTCATCAGATTCATTTCCCAGGATTCGAACCGACGGATTCCTTTGAATACAGCTCATTACTTATAACCAAAAACAATTACAGAACAATTACAACAAAATTAAAGTGATTTAGGTAAAATGAAAATATCTGAATTAAATTAAATTAACTATAATAGAATAAAACACGATCACAACGAACATAAAAAATTTATAGCAAAATGCAAAATTAGATTTCCTTGACTTCTTGTCTCCACATTTATTTAAATTTACGTGAGTAGTATACTAAATTGCAAATACATATGCACTTCTGGTGGATTTTCGGCCCAGAACCTAATATCTGAACGAATCGATTGTATAATCGATTTCGATGGCTCTTAGCACCAATGTTTAATTCATAATATGTATGTAGAATTTTTTTTTCTTAAGTGCTTCAATTGTTATAAAAAAAAACACATAATCGTATGAACAAATCCGTTGTGTATAGAGTATATGATATAGTGCACCGCTCCAAACAGTTCCAACAAATGATCAACACAATAAAAAAATACGTCCACTTAAATTTCGTTGAAATATCTCAAAAACTGAGATGGATGCGTTCAAACAGACGGACCGACAAATGGGCAGTGGGACGTAGCTAATTCTGATCAGTTGGCGGCCGGCATAAATTTTGTTGAGTCTAACTTTTCTGCTTCTGGTACTTACATACTTTGGATCAAAATTAATATACTTCATACACTTCATGTACATACAAGGTACATAAATTACAATAAAATAAAATAAAATAAAATTTAAAAAAATAAAATAAAAGAAAATACATGAAGAAACCCTATACGGAAAAAATCTCTAAATACTCTGACCTAGGTATTGATGTGAAACGGCAATGGAAGCTATGAAAAGTGTACCAATAAATGAAATTTATGCCCTAACGGGATGCAATAAAGGGAAATAAAATAAAATGAAATAAATGTAAAAAAAACTTCAAAGAAATACAAAATAAAATTAAATTAAATTATATAAAAGAAATTAAATAAGAAATATATAAAAAAATATGATAACAAAAAATAAATTAACTAAAATACAATAAAACAAAATAAAATAAAAAGGAATGAATGAAATGAAATAAAATAATATTAAAAATATATACTAAAATAAATTAAAAATCAAACTAAAATAAATTAAACTAAAATATAAAAAAATTAATTAAATTTTATTAAATAAACATAATAATATAAAGTAAATATATATGAAATTGATCTACTTTGTAACAAATTAAATTATATTAAAGAAAGTAAAATTTAATCAAATTTAATAAAATGTATTAATTGAATAAATAATATTAAACAAAATGAGACTTGCAAGGTTTAAAAATAAGAGAAGAATATTTTTTTTTCATTCCAAATTATTATATTAAACATAATACTATTTTAGTAAAAAAATTGTTTCTGGGAATGACGCTATTAGATATACGTTTACTCATTGCCAAGGGAATATTTAATACATTAATCTCCATGTTGTGTTAGTCCGCCATATCTGTCTGAGTAATGTGAAGGGAGCTGAGAATATTTACATATTATATTTCATACTAAGCCTACTTCTATATCTACATTTGTAATATGTTTAGCCAATAATAACAGTAGATATTTTAACATTTACCTCTTCTTGAAAATTACTACAAATTTTCTATAAGAAATCCAGTGTCACAATGTATGTTCCCAGTGAACTCTTTACCAACTCAACCGATATTGATGAAAATTAGCATTTATATGTAATTTAGTCAAAGAGATAGGATAGTTTTTATTTCGATTAATGGCACTAATAATTTGTTAATAACATTACACTGATTATTAAAGTTGATGGTTGTTATTAATCGTAGTTTCGTAGTTTAATCGTCATTGGGATTTGAAACTTGCTGATGCTGCTTTAATGTCCTCGCCAAGCTGTATTCGTCAACTACTAGCCATTATTTTGGCGACATTTTTTGCAACACAATCCTATTTACTGTGCGAAAAATACAAAAACTGCATGACTGAGGATATAATATACCGACTTAAATAAACAAACTAATCCTAGTCGAAATCTGGATTTCACACCTGATATGTATGGTAACATTGCGGTGGTTAACATTGCGTACTACCATTCGGAGGGCCTGGGTTCGAGCCCAGATTCGAGCAACATCCAAAATTATAGAAAATAAATTTTTCTAATTGCGGTCGCCCCTCGGCAGGGAATGTCAATCCCTCCTAGTGTATTTCTGACTTGAAATAAAAGCTCCACATAAAAATCCATCAGCCGTTCGGAGGCGACTGTAGGTACCTCCATTTGTTGGTGTAAAAATCAAGACGCAAAACCACAAATTGGAGGAGGAGCTCGGCCAAAAATCGCTTCAGCGATTACAAAGCGCCAAATATAGATATATGCAATTTCCTAATCGCCCAGCTACAGATTTAGTGAACAGTGATTTGCAGTGAAAAGAACAATTTAATAATTTTGATTTAGCTACCATTACTAACTGAACAGCACATTCTGCTTTGAAGCTACCACTAGATGTCCATAATAATCTAAATGCAATGTGTAACAATGATACAGGAAGCGGAATGGATGCGGTGTTACGGAAAAGTTCGATCATAATTTGGAAAGAGCGTACCATGGCATTCATAAGCATTCACTCGAAGCACTAAATATAACCTTAAAGGATTTGAACAGTAGTCACAGACTTTTTGATGGTGCTATTTTACTAATATGTGGTGATTTCCATTCCGGAAATATTCTTGTTCTGTTACCATGCATTCCAACGAGACCGTCATACTCTCCAATACCATTCAAAAGACTGCAATTTCCTATTCGTTTAGTTTTCGCGATGGCTGTAAAAAAGTCACAAGGCCAAATAATATCTATTTGCGGCTTAGATTTAGAGAATCCATATTTCTCCCATCTGCAATTATACGTGGCCTGCTCACGGGTAGGAAGACCATCGAGTTTATTTGTGTTAACAAATGACAGGTTGACCAAAAATATTGCACATCGACTGGCGCTTCAGTAAATTTTAGCTGTGATCTAAATAAAGGTTATTAGAATATTTATTAATAAAATGAAATTGAAAATTTTCTGTTAATTTGTGTTAAATTTCATCTTTTAAATCCTTTCTAAATCAGCAAGGCGTGGGCGGATCTGCTAGTAGTAATCTATTTTTTTTCTTTTTGTATAAAAAAAAATTACAATTTGTTTATGTAATTTTATATTTTATGCAAACCTCATTTTACCATGTTAAGCGGCAAAATGAGTTAACACAAATTTAACTTACGTTTAAAATGAGAAATAAAATATCTATCCTCCGCCTTCTTACTGAAATTTTATAAATAGAACTATTTGGTTTATATATACATATGTTTGATTATTTTATTTATTAACTTTTTAATTAAGGCGGCTTGCCACTACCTTGGTATTCAGGTATTTTTGCTTAAATTTAGCAAACGAAACATTTTATTCACTTGGAGGATTACATACACTTGTGGAAAAATATATGTTTGTGAGAAAGAGTGTGCAGAGGTAATTTTAAATTAGCTTTTTCATCATTCCATTGATTTTTTGCATTTAATTTGTTTAACCATTTTAATTACGATGCTAAATATGCCTTAGAAAACGTAAAAGCTTTCAAGAATTAGAAGCCAAAATAATTTTTGAAATTCTAAATTTTATATAAAATCAAAAGTAAAATTCATTTGAATTAATTTTCATACATTTAAATGAATAGCTTAAAATAAAAGAAAATATTTGAAATAATGTAAATAAAATAACTAAATGTGAAGATCATTTCTTAGACTTTTCATGGATAAAAATACCTAAACTATTGCAAGTATTTACTGTTTTCACACAGTTGTGAGTTACTACAACAGTTATGTTTATTGTTTATTTATATATGATAAGTGTTCACTTGCCTTCAGCACAAAACCGATTCTGCTGTGGAGTATGGCAAATACTTAATTTTTTTAGAAAATAATAAAATTTAATGTGCGCCTGTTCATAGCATTTGATATTTAACAAGTGTGAGGTTAGCGACCTTTTGCAATATAACAACCAAAATTAGTCGACCAGAAACTCAAGGAAAGTTTTACAACTGCAACTAGAATATTATATGTTTCACGCTTTCAATTCATGCCCTTGTTTCAGTTATATTAAGCGTTTTGTAGTATTAAAGTTTGGCTATTACGTGATCGGCTCTTGATAATAAATTTCGGCAATGCTATTTACAGGAAGTCAACTTTAGCGAATAAATTGTGAAACTTTATACCTATTGCCCGTACATAAATGCACAAAACAGGTGTCTAAAGTAAGTTAAAAAGTACATAGTGTGTGAGCCATGAAAAGAGGTAATACATACATACAGATCCGAATTACAAACACAAGCCGAAACATAGAAGACATTCGCCAACAGATTGGCCAGCATAGAGATGTTAGCGTTTAGGATAAGCAGTTGTCGGTGTCGTGGCTGCTGGCAGAATAATTGCGTCTTGCCACAAAAGCCTATTGGCCCACATAAAATATCCGTACTGCTGTCTGTGTCGTCGAGACTTTTGAGAATTGACCGGCAACACAGCAAACGAAGATAGGTGAGTGGCAACCTAAATTGCATTCGACTAGTGACCGCTTTACATAGTTACATTGAGCATGGGAGGTACTTTAAGTAAAAATATTTTCACTTTCCGCACAAACTTTAAGAAAAAAATGGAAAAAGTATGAAAAAGTTCCGATAATTTTTACCCAACATAGCTAAACTGTCAAATATTACATGCCTATAAAAAATAATTATTTTTTTTTTTTTTTTAATTTTGTTTTAACTTAATTTTTATTTTATTATTTCATTTATATTATGTTATTTTTATTTATTTTATTATTGCTTTATTATATTATTTTATTAATTTTTATTTTAATTTAGTATATTCTCTATTTATTATTGTATTTTAAATGAATATAAAACATAATAAAAAATTAGAACCATGTCCTTCCGTCCTTCTGTCTTTTTGAATGCCAACTATTCATTGAATTTTGAGATACTTCAACCTTCCTATTTCGTAAGAAGATGCACCTATACGTTTAAACGACCACCTGTCGAAACCGGCCCGATCGATATACGATATATACGACCGATTTTTCAGATTTGAAATTTTGGATTGAAAAATTCATTCTGAAAATTGTTGAAATCGGACGACTATAACATATGGCTCCATACACCGATTTGTTTAGTGTGAGGCTTTTGTGAAAACTTAGTCAAGCAAGCATCTAGGAGCATGAGTTTGGTATCCTTCATTCTTATCAAAAATTGCACATTTTTTTGAAAATCACCGTAATCGGAATACTATATCATATAGCCGATTTGTTAAAATATGGTCATTAGTCCGTTAAAAAACATATAGAATTGTGAAATTTGTTCACAAATATTATGAATTGGTAGGAAAAATCTTAAAAATCGTAATACTATATTATATAACAGATCAATTGGAAAGTCTCCAGTCTGACACATAGATGACGCTACTAGATTTAAATCCATATCATTTTTAGTTACCCTTGATTTTTTGTTAACTTTAAGACAAGTGTTATTGTGAAAAAATGGATAAAACGGAATATTTTGAACTAGAAGCAAAAGCTTGGCTTCATGACGAGTTTTCAGACACTGTGCCAGGAAAATCAACCATCAACCGAAGACGGGGAACGGAGTGGACGCCCAAAAGAGGTTGTTACCGACGAAAGCCTCAAGACAATCCCCAACATGATTTTGAATTGAAACTTAATGAAATAGCAGGCACTCTTAATATATAAACTGAATTTATACATCATATCCTTCATGAATATTTTGGTATGAGAAAGCTCTGTGCAAAGTAGGTACCGCGCCAGTTCACTTTTGACCAAAAACAAAGATGAGTTGATGATTCGAAGAAATGTTTGGAGATGTTCAAGAGTAATAAACTCAAGTTTCTGCGCCGATATGTAACAATGGTTGATTGGAGTCATATCCATTATTTCACTCCGAAGTCCAATCGACAGTCCCCCGAGTGGACTGCACACGATTAACCCGCTCCAAAGCGTGGAAAAATGGAATTGTCGGCTGAAAATGTTATGGCGTCTGTATTATGGGATGCGTATGGAATGATTTTCATTGACTACCTTGAAAGAGGAAGGGCCATCAACAGCGACTATTACATAGCATTATTTGACCGTTTGAAGGACGAAATCGGCGACCACCAAGCCAATAACACGGTGAACCAGTCAGATCGATTTCGCCATAAATTCATGAATTAGGCTTCGATCTGGCCGGGGACTTTAATTTGTTCAGATAAGTGGTTTTGGGTCAAAAATCCTCCAAAAAAGTATATAAGCGCGTGAAATTTGGTATTCTACAGAAGCAAACTTAAGTTTTTATTAACACTGAAAATCAACGAAATCGAATATTGCCATTTGCAAAAAATTTGATATGTTCATGAAAGGTATAAAGGATTCGGCATGGCTGGAGACAACCGTTCTTTCCTTGTTTTTATTAAAAAATGTACGCCAGGTTTAGTCAGACATTTTTACTGGATATTATACTCAACGGTAACGAAAATCTACAAGAGAAGGCGACTTACAGTGGTTTGATAAAAGCGTTAAATATCATCAGTGGACCACACAAAATACATATTTATATAGACAGGAAGTATATGAAGCACATCAAAAATTATAAACTGTTCCATTTTCAAAGCTTGAGTGCATTCAAGGGCATTTAATATTTTCCCAATGGTCACCCTTCTGTTCAGCATCGTAATTATGATTTCAAATTCACATAGTAATATACATATAAATATATGCATACAATAACAATTCTTCATTCATTCAGGTGTTAATAAATAAAATATTTCAAACATACTTTTATAACCTACTTACTGACCCACATACATACTTATGTAACAGCAAGCGAAAGCGTTGCCAAGAAAAATGTATAAATTGTATGGCCGAGTGCATAAAACGATAGAAATGGAATGTTTATGAAATGGAAAACAAATATTTATACAATACATATATGCTTTACAGACACACATAAATATTTACAGACACACATATATTTTGATATAAATTATATATATATATGTATGTATATTTGTATAATGTAAAAACTCTGTACTATAAAAAAAGCGTTAGCTTTGCACCGCAAAAGTTTTGGCAGATGACCAAAGCATTATAAGCATAGAATTGTTTCTCTGAGTTTCACTGCTTTTTATAGCACAAATAAATTAACGTCAAGAATTCGAACTGTACGAATGTGTGTATGTGTTTGGTAGATTTATGAGAGGGTAAACAACACAAACATAATGATTACGTTACGGTTCTATTGGGTTGGTTGTCGTCAATCGATCGCTGAGTGGATTGCTAACTGCAAGGAGTGCAGTGCAACTAAAGGGCCAAAACCACGAAGCAATTACATATTGAAGGTCAGGTATGACAAAGCGATGAACTCTGAAGGCTTCCAAAGTGGAGATTTGTTGTTGCTGTGCAGTCGAAAACGGAAGAGGGGTTTATCCCAAAAACTTCAATGCGTTTGGGAAGGTCCATATAAGGTAATCAAAGGACTAAATGACGCAGTATATCGAATCCAGAATGTTGGGAGACCAGGAAGCAAGATGAAAGTGGTACACCTAGAGAGGCTTGCTGCGTTTGGAACAGCGAATTTGTCTGATCGGGAGGATCAGACCTAGGTGGAGGGCAGTGTGGCGAAAATGCGAAGCGAATGTCAGATGAAAGAGAGAAGCCGATAGCTGGCATGTTCTAAAGCGTAGTTCGAGAACATTCGTTATCGAGAATGATTCGATTATTTCATGCGGTTGGCTGCGAAAAACTGAGTGGTATATAAGGACGACACACAAGTGCAGAAAGTAAGTAAGGAAATCAATTGTAAAGTAAACGTGTTGGTGATTACAATGCAGTAAAGTAATAAGTAAGAAGATATTGTGAAATTTGTAATTCAAGTATTTGTAAATAGTGAAGTGAATTGCAATTGAATTGTGAATTACTGAGTAATAAAAGGACATTTAATAAATTCTTTATAAAATAAGAAACTGCGAACATAGTTGGTGACTTTTATTTAACAATCCAGTGGTCGTACCCGAAGGATTTGGAAAATTATCGAGGTTGATTCAGCAAAATCGAAACAATATTTTATTCCAAATAATTGATTTTATATAAAAAATTAAAGGTAAATATAATTGTAAATAATTTACAATACTCTCGCAATTTTCACCTCTCTCTGAGTTTGCCTGTCGGCAAATACCAAACATCACGAAATCACGCGTTTAAATTTTAATGCAAAAAACTTAGACTTTTATTGCAGTTATCTGTTCTTGAAGCGTTACATGCTTTCAAATTACTTATTACAAAAAAATACAATCCAACAATGCAAACCACAAACACTTGGAATTCGCTACGACTCTAGTTGTCGTATGTGTGCTCATTGGATATTCATTCTGGTTTTATGTTGCTGAGTCATATTTACATGCCTAAAATGGTATGGTAAAATGTTTTTTAAGTAAAGTTGTTTTGCCTCGATACAACATTTTATGCAATAAAGTACTTTGAGACAAAAGTAAAGCGGGAATGAATTTGAGGTCAGTTATCGCAACTAAATTGGCTTAGCGACAATCCTGAATAATATATCAGAACTGATAGAAGAGTAAAAATTCATTAAATAAACAGATGTCAACTTTGTTAAAAATTTTAATTTTTTGCCATCTGATGAGTCAAAATATATGTACATATGTCTTGTGTATGTAGAGATTAAATTTTTCTATTTATTTAGTTTAATTTATTAGCAGCAATCACCATACGTGTAAATGCCTTATTATATCTTTCATGTACGTGAAATTGTGTAGCAACTTTGGTCAGAAGTAAGTGAGTACCAGAAGGAGAGGACATAGACCCACCACAATTTATTTATACCGATCAAATCAGAATGACGATCTGAGTTCATTTAGCCATGTCCATTTCTTCGTCTGTCTGTTTGAACGCAATCTATTAATCAATTTTTGAGATTCCTAACTTAGTAGGAAGATACAGCTATACGTTCTAGCGATCATTTGTTGGGACCGGTCGGATCAGACCACTGTAGCATATATACGACCGAATTCAACTCTTTTTTCTTCTTTTCTGATTTAATTAGAAAAGGAATTTCGTTCCCTGCTGTATATTTTTATATGTACGAATATATGTGCGTTAAGTTAAAAACCAACTTAATTGTCAAACGATACAAACAACCAACTACAACATAATCACTACAACAGTGACTCGCCTCATTTTATTACACTAACAGTGCTTTGGTATAAAAGCATAACAATACTGTCTGTGTTGCAGTTCTAAACCGATACAGCTCGTTAGCTGTTGTCATGATGCATGTAGGATTGTGTCTGCTGCAACTCGGCTACATGTGCTGCATGATGTCGTTGTACTTGTCGTCGCTGTCATCTCTTGGCTTTTAGTGCATATTGTCGTCAATGTTGTTTGTGTTCTTGTTGTTATTTTTAACAAATTCTCTTGTTTGGCATTGACGTTGTTGTTACACGTTCTTTCGTTCAATGACTGCATATTGTTGGTGGCTGGATAAGCAATTTTTTCGTTCTGTTGTTGTTGTTATTGTTGTTAACGCAATGTTGCGTTATGTTGTCAAACACATGTTAATTTGCTTCCGCTGAGATTTTACGTTTTACCTCACTTGGTAAATTTTCAGAGCTGAATTTTTTTCGAGTATAAAAATTCTTCCAAAAAATTTTAAAAAGAGGGGTTTTTTTACACACTTCAAAAATATTTGAAAATACAGATTATCGGTGGAGAAACATAAATATAGATTTGACACAAATTTCTCAATTTAAGTACCCAGAACACGCGTTAAAATGATTTTGTAGAAAGTTTGCGGATATATAACGCATATCTGAAGAACAAAATAAGAAAAAAGAAAACATAAAATTTAAATGTTATTCAAAACTCAAATTATCATTTTTTTTTAATTCTACATATTAAAAAAAACGAAAATGAAATATATTGTTATGTTATAAACATAAATTTTTTATAAATTTTTTGTGTTGTCAATAACTAAAGAAAGTCCTCAGCCTAAAATATTTTTTATTTACTCAACCAATAATAGTTCTGACAAAAATCACAAAATTTTAGTTTCAAAGTGTTAAAAAAAATTTTAAACAATTTTTTGGATGATATTGTACAACGAGATTTAAATTCTGAATATATTCTAGGGTAATAATAATAGCTTTTTGGAGTAAAATTATATCGGCTTAAAAGACTGAAAAAAATTGAGGTTAACTCCAAAATTTCCGTAATTGTAATTTTTAAGTATGTTAGGTTTTCTACAGATTTATGACCATCGTAAACTTTCAAACACGGTACGCCATTTTAAAAAATGATAAAAGCCGTAATAACAAAATACGGAGATTATAATCGAAAAAAAAAACAACACTAGAAACTCTCCTTTAAAATATAACTAAAAAAATTTGTTCAGAATTTAATTTTTTCCAATATAGCGTACCATTTTCGAAAATTTACAATACTCATAAACCTATAGAAAATTCAAAGCAGAATTCAATAAATTTTATTCAAAATTGTGTTAGAATCCTGACATGCTTAAAAATTCAAATTACGGATAATTTAAGCTATTTTTGAAAAATATCTTTAACCGATATAAGTGTAAATTTCTTTCCAAGAAGTAACTATGATTGCAATATATCAATATTAAAACAAATCCAGAACTCATTTTAATCTCTTTTCTCTTTGTTTCCTGATGTTGACAAAATTTTAATTTCTTGGAAAACGTTAATAAATAGCGATCTCAAACTTGCAACATCGAAACGTGTTAAAGATACCAATATTTGCTGAAGTGATGAGTCCGATATCTTTTTGGAGGCAGCTCCCTATACTTTTTCATTCAATATTATTTAAAGTATTTTTCTTATTTGATATAGAATTATTACACTAAATGAAAAGTCGAATCCAATTTGTCGATTTATTATGTGCCACGCTTCGTAATCAGTTAAATTTGTATATTTAGATACATGCAAATATGTATAAGAAAAGATGTATAAAATCAATAAATTGATCCAATCCAATTGTTTGAAATTTATGATTGCTTTTGTCTCTTCACATTTGGTTCCATTTAATTCAATATTTAAACCTATGTATAATATACTATACTATACTATATATATACAAATACATTGATATTTTTTTCGTTTTAACTCCTTACATTGTTTTTTGAAATTTTATGGTATAATAATAATATGCTTGTGTTTGTAGCTAATTATTAATAATGTGTTATTATTATAATTCAATTTTGTTGTATAACAAAACAATTGCATGATATATTGCATGCTCCTTTGATAATTATAATCAAAACCCCGCTAATTATTTCTACAATACAATGAATATCATAGTGCCAAAGAATGCGGAAAATTCAAATTATAAATGATTAGGTGTGGGACCTTTTTGTTTGTCCTTTGTGGATAAATACAGCAGCTTGAATAAATATAGAAAAAAATATGCAAAAATTTAATTTAATTAAATAGTAAAATGTATTTATACAAATTTATTTTCAATTTTGCTAAATAAGTGGAAAATTATAATTTGAAGGAATATAGCGCTATACACCTACTGTCCAACTGGTCGAGAGACTCAGCTAGACAATAACGAAAAGCTCAACAGAATGGTGAAGGAAAACTAGTGGCAGTCTGGACTGTCAAAGGCTCATACCCGGCAGGAAATTACGCAAAAGCAAGATCTTTAATTTATGTAACACGTTTTTATCATCACTGAATTTGTTTCAAGACCCCAAACTCCCGCACTATAAGCACATTGCGCCCAACTTCTTTATTTGTTTGGTGATAATAATTTTCCAAAAACTATTTGAATATTTGCGATTGGTTTTTAATTCAAAAACTTTCACTTATATTCCTTCTATAATTTTTCTGATATTTAAAATAATCTCACAAAAGGTATATAACAACATTAAGAAAAAATTAAATTAAATACAATGAAATAAAAAGCCTTTTGATGTACATATTTTCGATTTTTCCTCATTCGTAACAGTATAAAAAGCTTGTCATGATCCCTCATTAGCTGTCTAATATATGTCTCCATGGTAGGTTAATTCGCTTCTCTGACTACTATAGCCGCATAAAACCCAAATTATCACATTGTAAAATTTTTGCTTAGATACACTGTGAACACCCGGAGTTTTATATCTATGTTCATGTGAATTCAGTGTACACTTTTATTTCTGCGTAAAACACATTTCTTCCGGACTAATCAGATCGCTGATGTAATGCATAATTTGATATTTTGTCATGTTTGCTTGTACAATGTAAAATAAACAACTTTTAAATGCACACTTGCTTACATACTTACTTATATATAGCAATTTCTGCACCATATCTCCTGCATCCTCTGCATGGCCTTCCACTTCATTCAACTTTCTCCTTTGCATATCTCGTTGGTATTACACTTAGCTTTATGCAAAGGAAATGAAAATAAAAAAGAGAATTGGCATTTCGTAAAGATAAAATTCGACACGCTTTATGCTCGTGCCACACTAATTACACCATTTTGCTTGACTGCTAACTGCAAAGATACAAAGAAGAGGACTGACGAGTGATAGAACAAATAATTTTTGCTCGTCACTTTTGTCATTGTTATTTTGTTGTTGTTGGCTTTATTTGTTTGTATTTATATAAAAAAAATTTAAATTGATGAAACTAGAAACAGAAAAACAGAAAATTGATAAACGAGAACATATGAATGATGTGGAGGTAAATTGGTAAATCCTGCTACCTCAATTTCATATGCTTCAGTGTTGAAAACCATTTGCTAAAGATTGAAACTGTTTCCCATTATTGATACTAAATTTTATAAAAAAAAAATTTATTAAATATTTCAACATTTTTTAAGGTAAGAAAATTAGCTGGATAAATTCGTGGAGATTTAATATTTTATTGCTAATGTAACAAAATCAGTTTATGAAGCTTATAAGTATAGTCACAAGACTAAATGTTATTGTATGGGGGTATTCTTATTGCCTAAGAAATGCATGTATCGGTGCATGGATAGCAAAGTTTTTCTATGCGTGCAATGGCACAACAACAAAACGCATGCAAAAAAATATGCTGCGATGGGAAAAATATCCCATATCCAAACCTATGTAAATATATTTATTTCCCACAGATTGCAAGTCGAAAAACACAACGCTGTGCCGTATCGTTGTTATTGTTTCACTTGAGTGCGACACAATTTTGCGACGGGGGTGCTCTTGATCTCTAGCACAATTCCATAGGAAATTTTTGTATGGTATGGTCCTAGACACAGATAATCCCCCATATGTATTTCTTAATTATCTAACAGAAATACATAGTAGCTATGTATGAAGCGAAGTACATCCAAATCTTCAGTTGTATTACAATTGTTTCAATGTTTTTATGTAAATAACTGTAGAAAAAATACTCAAAAAACTTTGAAAAATATTGCCTATAGTTTCTATGAGAAACTCAAGAGCAAGAACAATATATTATAATTTAATTTAGGTACGGTGGTAGACAAAAATCTACATACACCGCCTGTATCATTATGTAGAAAGTACTATCACTTTGCTAAAAAATTAACATTTTTATTTTAAATTCTTTTCAAATTACATGTATTTAAACAAATCCATTTTCTAACATAAAATAAAACAATTATGGTGAAAAAACGCAAAAATATCCTTGACAAAAGTCTATATACACCACAGCTTTACTAGCAGTCCACCAAAGGTACATACCTTGATAAAAAACTTTGAGAAAAATGGATCCACCGAAAAAAAGCTTTATTATGAAGGAAGTGAATGATGATCTTAAAGCTACTCCTACCAAATTAGCCGAAAACATCACAAACTCATGAAAAAATTGTGTCCATTTAAGAACAATTCGAAGAGCTCTGAACGATAATGGCTTCCACACTAGAACGCCACGAAAAAAGCCTCTTATTTCTGAAAAAATCCTAAACTTCGCTTGGAGTTCGCTAAAGTACATTTAGAAAAGGGAAGGGATTTTTGGCAAAAGTCTTGTTTGCAGATATCTCGAAGTTTAATATATTCGGCAGCAATGGAAGAACAATATATGAAAAAAGAAAACACTGCACTTAACTCCAAAATTATAGTACCAACAGTGAAGCCTGGTGGCGGCAACGTAATGGTTTGGGGCGTGTTTGCGGCATCTGGAGTTGGAAAGCGTGTTTTTATTGAGGGTAATATGGATCGGTTCAAATATAAGACAGTGAGGAGCTTGGTGCAGGCATGTACTGTATGTAGACTTTTGTCATTGTTGGATTTACGCTATTTTAATCATAGCTTTACTATTTTATGTTAAAAAATTATTTTTGTTGGCTTTTTATAAATAGTTTAAATAAACTGTATCGTTAAATTTAGCAATGAACCTTTTGGACCTTCAATTCAGCGAAAACAGGGGGTGTATGTAGACTTTTGTCCGCAACTGTATATAATTAAAATAAAATAAAATAATCGAAAATAAAATGAAATGAAATGAAATGAAATAAAATAAAACAAATTAAAGTAAAATAAAGTAATGAAAATAAAGTAATATGAAGTGAAATAAATTTGAATATGTAATGAAAATGAAAATAATTTAAATAATAAGTACGTGGCGAGTATAAACCCTTTTGAAACCAAGTAAGGAAATGGCATTTCCTCTTTAAATACAAAAGATGTCAAATCAAAAATTTTATATGTGCATAGAATCCAAAATAGTATGAGTTTTAAAAGCACTATTTTGAACACGAAAATGCTTTTATTATGAATATGACTATAAAATCTCAACTATTACTTTCCAACCTTTATGTTGTGAGAAAAAAGATATTAGAAAATGTTTTCTGGGCGAACACTTAAGAGACTAGGACTGCTGTTTTATGGTGAACGTGAATGAAAAGTTATCGCATAACAAATATTAATTTTAATGAAAACAGGTACACACACACCGTTAAAAACATATTTGGAATTACAACTTTGCATATGACTAATTTTTCGTAGTCAACTACAATGGTATAAATAAATTTTGTACGGTAATGCATATGCTTGTGACATATTTCAGCAAAATTAAAAGGTGTCACGCGAATTCCGAAAAGTGATAGTTAACGCACTTACTTCCCAGCGCATTTGCTTACTCACTCGCTGGTTTTTAGTTCAGCTTGGTTCAGCGTATTTTTTGCCACTCATTTTTTATTAACAAAGTGGGTATCTGCGTTGGGTTGTGCTAATGTGTTTTCTTGGTAATTAATTGCCACTGCATCAAATCAAACGAGTTTTTAAGTGTCAAGTCGTAAACATCCCCAGAGCCCAATGTGACCTGACGTAAATGTCATTTCAAGGTTCGCCGGTTTGCTTGACATTGTCGCATTGCTGTTAAACAAGGAGTTCGAGTCGACTCGTGTCGCTGCTGTTCCTGTTTTGTCAATTCGAAAGCGACCAATGACGTATTGCTATCAACAATGAACCCATTGGAGTAATTGAGCAGCAGCGACGGTAATGGAACAGGTTGGAAAAGAAGTAACAAGTCACAGTTGGCGTTGTTTCCTTGTTGGTTAGAGGATGAATGAGTCGTTGAGGATGCAAGAATGCATGAAATAAATTGAAGTGGAAAATGACAAGTCTCCACTCCTGGACTCACAACTGACAATATACATACATACATATGCAGGTCTTTATGTATAAAGTTAAGCCAGTCAAAATAATTAACTAGTAAAAACAGCATGAAAATTTATGTCATAAGAGTCTCGAGTACAAGTACTTAGCCATATTTGCGCATTAAAGTATAGACATATGTACATATATACATATGTGTATGCTTTCATATTCTGCTGCACAACTGCGTGGCATTAATATGCAAATCCCTGTGCGAAAATTGGCCCTAACGAGACTAGCACCGCAGGAATTGAATGAGCAATGCTAACAACGCTGATGATTGGCACAAATTGCGTTTGAGATAGTGCAGCAGAATATATTCGAATGAGTTTATTATTGCTTTTAGCTCACTTGCGGAAAAAAAATCATACAGTGGCGGACAAAAGTCTACAAACACTTCCTGTTTTCGTTGAATTGAAAGTCCAAAAGGTTTATTAGAAAATTTAACGATACAGTTTATTTCAACTATTTTCCCTTATCATAAAAAAAAAAAAAAAATTTTTTTTTTGACAAGAAATAATAAAGCTATGACCAAAAAAAAGGTAAATCCAACATTGACAAAAGTCTACATACAGTATATACATAACTTATCTTATTATAACAAAAACTTTGGTTAATGTCAGTTATCATGATCTTTTTAGTATTTAGTTGGTCCACCGTTCGCATGAATAACAGCTTGAAGTCATCATTACATCGATGCTACTAAATTTGTCAATTCTGAGGGAGTAATACTTCAGTAAGACGTTCTTTGAGTAATACTGGGCTGGAAAGGACGATTATTTTTCTAAATTTTCGCTCAAAAAATCAATAACATTCAAATCTGGGGTTTCAGGTGGTGTGTGCGTGCCTTGGAGTATGATAAAGCAACCAGTCCTTAACAAGATGGACCGTATGCTTTATATCGTTATCCTGTTGAAAGATCCAGACTGCGCCAAGCTCCTAACTGTCCACCGAAGGCTTCAGAATAGCTTCCAACAAAACAAGCTTTCTCACTCCAGATACCGCAACCGCGCCCCAAACCATTACGTTGCCGCCACCAGGCTTCACTGTTGGTACTATAATTTTTTCATGAATTTGTGATGTTTTCGGCTAATTTGGTAGCAGTAACTTTAAGATCATCATTCACTTCCTTCAGAATAAAGCTAGTTTTCGGTGGGTCCATTTTTCTCAAAGTTTTTTATAATGGTATGTACCTTTGGTGTATATAGACTTTTGTCAATGATATTTTTGCGTTTTTTCACCATAATTGTTTTATTTTATGTTAGAGAATGGATTTGTTTTAATACATGTGATTAGAAAAGGATTTAAAATAAAACTGTATACCTTAATTTTTTAGCAAAGTGATAGTACTTTCTACACAACGAATACAGACGATTTATGTAGATTTTTGTCCGCCACTGTATATTACATACATAAAATAAAAGTTGTTCAAATATATATTTCAAATGTGACAATTTATATTCTTCTTATCATATCAAAGGAAGCAAATTAACCTTCAACAACATCTTCAAATCTAAGACTTGCTCTGTTCAATTAGAGATACAAAAACTATCACAAAATTAAGTCAATTTAGTTCTAAACGACTATTAAATATACTTGAATGTACATAACTTGCGCTTCATCTGCGGTGAAGGGATTTCTACTCCAATTTGTGTTTTGTGTTGAAGTGTAGTGGGAATTAGATCTGTTCTATTCTTTTATACATTTTTATATTTAAATCATAAATAAAAAGTTATCACATTTTATTTTATCAGTAATGATAATCCTTTTTGCAGTTATTTATATGAATTTATTATTTTTCTTTAAACAATATTTCACTAAATTTTGTTAATATAAGAACTATTTAAATATATATAAGACATAATTAAAAGTAAGATAATTATTCAGCTTAATTATTTCATTAGAAATAACATTAGAATTACGAAAATAGTAATCTCAATAAAATAATTAAAAAGTTTAGTTATTTTTATTTCATCTTCATTATGTGCTCTTTTATGAAAAATAAAATTTTATTTAATTATTTTAATTAGAAACAATTTTTATTTATTTATTTTGCAGTTGTACATCAGAAATTTAACTTAATTAATGTTCTGTTAAAAAACGGTTATTAGTTTGCAGCTTTTTTTATGAACAACTCATTTATTGAATTTTATCTTAAAGAATAATAATAATTTTTGTGTTTATTTTTTTCATCAGAAGAAATTCATTCTGGATAAAATAAAAAATAAAAAATTATCGTATGAGTAAAATTTAATATTGAATTTTTCTTTTATATCGATTTTGGAAATTTTGTTTTACATTGTAATAACAAAAAACAGATTAAAAAACATGTTTGTAAAAAATAAAATTGTAATGGTAATTTTTTGCTAAATAAAACCGTCCAAAACATTTTCGAATAAAATTAAAAAGTACATAGGTTATGAAACGTTGATTGAATAATAATTAAATCAAACTGAAAAAAAAATGTATTGAGCATTTTTAGTTATAAAATATTCTTTTTTAGATTATACCCACTTTTTTAAGGGGAATGTGGGTAGTCTTGGTTAGCAGGGATTTGTACACTTTACGATTTATACACATACATACGTACTTTAAAACATGGCATTAATTGCTGCAAACGTGCGGAAGTGACTGTAAGGTGCTGCTGACATTTCATACTTTGTCGCGCCCAAGCTGACTTTGTTAAACATGCGAGTGAAAAGTAGGCAAAAATTGTAAAAATACCCAACTTGTACATATGTATGTATATATCTGTTTCATATTTTTAATGTAAATCCATGTACGACTCAAGCACACGCAATGCAACACTAAGACGCCTGAACACATTTACAAATGTAAAGATTTATGTGTCTAAAGGGGGCTACAGCGTGAAAGAAACACCCCAATACTTACCTAATTACATATATATAAAAATGGAATTATACTTTTTTATTATAATTTTTTATTATTTATTATACAGGTGATGGCGTGCTGCTATTTTCGTTATGATTTATGCAAAATTTAAGTTACAAAATGCATTGGAATGTAAATTAATTACTAAATGAACTCCAACTCCGCAAAAGCCGAGTTATAAGCATAGCGTATATCCATTCGGAAGGCCAGTGTTTGGGTCCAGGTTCGATAAACATACAAAATTATAGAAAATTTGTTTTTTTTCTAATTGCGGTTGCCTCTCCTCCGAGTGTATTACTTTTATGATATAAAAGCTCCTCATAAAAATCCATCGAAAATTCGGAGGCGGCCGGGAATAAATTGTAGGTCCCTCCATTTGTTGTTAAAAACATCGAGACGTAAAATGACAACTTTGAGGAAAAGCTCGGCCGTAAAGCGCTTCGGCGGTTACAAAGCGCCAAACGAATGAGTAGGAGTTTATATTCCAACTCACTTCCCGTTCATGTGGGTCGAATGCTCACTTCCGTGGCATATCGCTTCGGTGAGTGCCTGTAATTAATTTGCACATGTCAGCATCTAAAATTAACATATATAGAATTAATTTTAGTAAAGCCCAAAGTAGATTAAATGTAGAATACAATTGAAATATGGGGTAGCAAGTGTTAAAGTTGTTTTTTCATACGAAATTTCAATTATTTTGGTTCTTCTGGAAATGTGTTTTTTATTTATTTATTTATGTTTTATTATTTTATTTTATTTATTTTATTGAGGAGAACCTCCCTAATGAACATACATATACATACATACATCGATTGCTGTAGTAAAAATTACTTTGTAAACAATTACAGCAATCGATGTATGTATATATACATACATGTAGTAAAAATTACTTTGTAAACAATTACTGTGTTTATAATTATCGCCGCATTTAACAGCTCTAATGCGAAATTACATTCGGGGTATGAGCAAAATTAGTTTTAACACATGTTGTCATAAAATTAACATAGACATATATGTATGTACATGTATTTACCGCAGCACCACATATTTCATATGAACGTCAAATTTTTACATTTGTAAATATAAAATCTTCGCATTTTGATTAACATTCAATTTGTTGATGTTTAAGTTATATTACCAAGTTAAGCATTTATGGTTTGAAAATTTTACTAATTTTATTGAATGAAGTAAATAATGAAACTGTGAAATATGCTTAATTTACCGGGTGATCTACTTCGAAATTCGCTACCTTTTTTAAAAAAACAAACGCAGAAAATTCAAATTTAATGGGGAATGTTTATTATAATTAGAAATATCATTCTTTCGCCTCTATTTTTTTAAGGTTATCTCTTTTAAATGTTGGCCGCGACTACGTCTCAGATGGTCCATCCGTTGAGTTCAATTTTAGATGACTCGTTCGATCTTTCCAATTGGAAACTGGCGAATGACACACGTGATGTTTTGCACCAAGGCCTGAATCGAAGCAGAATTGTCCGCTTAGACTTTAAACTTTAGATATCCCCTCAGGAAAAAAATTAACGGTGTGATATCTTCTGATCGAAGTGTTGTCTCAATAAATCTATTCATTGATGCGATGTGTGGGAAGTCGCGCCGTTTTGTTGAAACCAAATGCCGCGGAGATCACAAGCTTCAATTTCAGGTATCAAATAGTCGGTTATCATGGCGCGATAACGATCGCCATTGACGGTTGCGTTCTCACCGGCATCATTTTTGAAGAAATATGGACCGATGTTTCCACCGGCTCACAAATCACACCAAACCCTTGTTTTTTCCGGATAAAATGGCAGCTTTTGAATCTCCTCTGGTTGCTATTCGTCACAAATGTGGAAATTTTGCTTGTTTACATACCATTTGAGCCAGAAATGAGCCTCATTTCTGAACAAAATTTGTCTCGAATACGTCACATCTACTTGGAAGTTTTGAAGATCCCATAGAGCGAAGCGATGTCCCTTGGGAAGGTCGGGCGGCTTCAGTTCTTATACAATCTCTGTTTTGTACGCTTTCAATTTAATATCTCGGCGTAAAATGCGCCAAGTCGTTCCATACGTTAGTCCGAGTTTCTTCGAACGGTGCCGAGTCTTCGTGTATGCTCTCTCTACGACCGCTATATTTTCTGCACTGCATGCTGGACGTGGTCTATTCTGTAGAATATTATCCAATATTGAATGCTGGGTCTCAAGATGGGTGATGGTGTTGCAAATAGTACGCTCAGTAGGCTGATTATGTTGACCATAAATTGAACGAAGCGCACGTGATTTTTCGTAATAAAGTTGAATGATTTGTAAATGTTGTTCAGGCGTAAGTCGTTCCATGATGAAATGCCAAACAATACTAAGCAAAAATAACATGACAGCTTGACACGACTCACGCGTAATTTGTTAAAAAAAAACTATTGAAGATAGTACCTCTCTTGGATCGCCCTTTATATTCTTGAAATGCATTTCTAAAAAAGTTAATCTAATTTGTAGAAAAATTTGTCTATAATAATATTGTTTAAATTTCAATAAAACTATGAAATTCGAAAGTTGCAGTTAAAAGCGCCGTTATACCTAAGAATATTCACGGAACTTTTCATTCGTTTACGCTATAAATAATTTCAAATTCGACGTGTGACCACTCTGAAACTAATTTCTACATAATTTATCAATTTGACTAAATGAATTGGAATATTTATTTGTGACAAAAAAGTGGCTATAATCAGCCATAATTTGCAAAAGTTGCAAATAAGCATAATATATATACATTATATAGATGTTTATATACATTTATATAGGTTTTTATGTAATGACAAAAAATTTTCCATCTATTTTTATTTAATTTTAAAAATTTATCATCGTTTTCCATTTTATATTTACACCGCTCGAATATAAACCTTTTGTTGGATTGTAATGTAAAATTTTTGGGTACTTTATTAAATTTATTTATATAATTTCTTTACCATTGTCTATTTCACTTATTTTGTTTCTTTGTAAAGTGCCGAGCATGAGATATTCAAATTTTTGTTGCATTTAATTGGTTGTTTCTTATCAGTATGTTCAAAGAATTGTTTCAATCGCCACAAGCTAGGCATTCTAAATCGAGTTTTGCAAAATTTTCCCCAGCGCTCAAACCTTTCTTCTTCTTTTCCTTCTTTTATTGCTTGCAGTTTTTTTTTATAAACAGAAATACTATTAGGCTCCAGTCGAAATGTGGCATAAAAAATATAAGAGGTAATTATAATATTACTATTTTTATTTATAAAGGATTCATTTCCTCTAAAAATTTATTATCATTCAATTGGTGAAAATAAATAAAATAAAATAAAATAAAATAAAATAAGTATAACAAAATAAAATTAAAATAAACATTTAATAAAAGAAAATAATAAATAAATAACTAAATTAAAAAGGAAAATTATGTTAAATAAATTGGATGAAATAAATTAAATTAAACTAATTACAATAAAAAAAAAACAACAAGCAAAACAAAAATACAAAAAATTAATAAAATAAATAATTAAATCAAATAAACAAGATAAAAGAGATCAAAACTAAATTAAAAATTTAAAGGAACTAAAATAATAAATAAAATTTTATAAAATTTTTAAAAAATATAAAATTAAATTAAATAAAATAAAATAAAGTAAGGCTAAAAAAATTTTAATTTAATTAAATAAATTCAAATTAAATAAAAGAAATTTAAATTGAAATAATATACTAATTTTTTATACCATTTCTTTTAAAATTAATCAATCCGATTTTTTCTGGCTTGAGTTATGGAAACAATAAGCTCCAATATAGGCTAGACGATGGTCATGTTAACATATCTCTCATCGCTTTTATTTTTGGAATTGGAAAATATGCAAAACTCACATACGGAGGTGTGCAATATTCGTATTCTCTGCAAATATTTGTGGACCATAAGGTCCATGGGAGTACCTGCGAATATACTCCTCTGTGTGAACTATTGGACCACCTCATGTGTTTATACGAACTTGACTTCTTCTTCGTGCTACACCAATAGCAATCACCACACTAATTTACAATTTCGCAATAAATTCTATAATCGTAAACAGAAAATGTGTGAAAATGACATTGAGTCAGTTTCGTTTCGCTGGTGAGCTATGCTGGTATGCAAAAGGCGTGCAGAATTTATTATTATTTCAATAAATATACTTAGACAAAATACGTAAACTAATAGATATTACATATTTATTGACAATAAATTATTAATATTAATATAAATTTACACCATAATTAATATGTTTTAATAGCTTTTCACCAAAGCACATGGTATTGGAAAGTAAAGACTATGTTCGAATGTAATTTTTCGCAGATACTCCAAAATATAATCCCCTGTAGGTACCCCATGGAGTACTCGGGTGTTATGCGGAGACGGATTATATGGTCCAGCCCTAGGACACCACAGTGTTAATTGTACCATATTTTTTGTATGGATTGTGGCAGGTTTTGGATTACTCTATTGTACGCGTGGATATATTTTTCACGCGTACATAGGGTACTCGCGTTGTTTGCAGGGTTCCAGTACACACCAAATACTATTAACAACACATGTAAGTCAATATACATAAAAATGTGTACATATATGTGTATAGGTACATGTAAGCACATTAAGTACTTTCCCTGCTATATCACGTGGAGCTCAATGGATTTCTATACGGGCATAATTTACTGTATTGCGGTTAAACAATTGCCGTAAATTGGATTAACTGCAGCACACAATCAACAAGGGTTAACTAGTCGCATATGAATACATTTGTACATACATACCTGTACTTACATATATGTACATATGTATACCGAAAATTCAACTCAGAAAAAATATTAAATAACCACATGCAAACTTGAGTGCAGAACACCTCTGTTCAACAGTATGCTAGTTGTGAAATTTTTGAAGTAAAATCCCGCAAATCCCAAAAAAATAAAACTTGTAGATATGTAAATAAATAAACTAGAGAAGAAAAAAAATATTTGACTACCATTCGCAGTAAAAAAATGCATCAAAAGAATTAAAGGAGCGCAAAGCAAAACCATATAAAACCACACGAAGTCAGAGCTCAATCGAAGAAATCAAATTGAAATTTTTTTTAGCAATTCGCAAGCGAATTAAATACAAGAAAAAACGAGGGAAATATGTATAGCTACATGTTTTCATATCACAACATGTGGCATGCCGAAGGCAGTTGCGGCTTTTGTCCGTGTACATATGAATTAATAGAAATACATATGTACGTATGTTTAGTTCATCCCCACGCAACATACATTCATATATATTTATTTATAGACGTAAAATGCTTACTTGCTCAGTGTGCAAGTAGTCATGTACTGTTGGCACTTTTGTTAACTACCGCAGTTTTGGCAACGACCCGTTTACGCTTGCCTAGCCATATCCGGCAACTGCTTCCTCATCTTTGGGGTAGGCGACGTTTACGCGAGTAAAGCCGTATCAACAATAGCGGGCCATTCGTCGTTGCCAACGCGAAAACGACCATAAATCTTTCGCAAAATTTTCTCTCGAAAGCCGACTCTTCGGATATCGATATCGTCCAAGCTTTTGCACTATATATCTAGTGCAGGAATGTTGAGCGACTTGTAGAGTTTGGTTTTGGTACGTAGATATAGGATTTTACTTTTCAATTGCCTAATCAGTCCAATGTAGCACCTGTTGGCGATGCATTTCAAAGCTTACATTGTTGGCGTTGTTAATACTGGTTACTAGATATACAAAATTATCTATGCCTTTGAAGCTTCGAATGTGAACAATGACGTTGAAGCTGAGTTGCGAATGCGAAGACTATGTTAGATATTTCGTCTTGCTCTCGCACATCACGTGACCTAAACGCTTCGATTTCTTATCTAAAAATTTCATTTGATCAAAGCAATACAAAACCACCTGGATACGAGCAGCCAAAGTTAGAGAACAGTTGAAACTAAAAATTGAATTTGAAATTGAAATGTCATATAACCGACTCAGACCATACGTATCTCCTTCTATACGTTAGTATAATGCAATATGAAATATACAATATTTGTATTATCATTTATTAATCAATAAAATTTACAAATATTTAATAATTGCTTCTGCGATACGCCATATTTGACGTCGTCTGGTTGTGATTCCAGGGCAACCTGTTCGCAAGGGTAACGGCTTACCATTGCGGTCTTACGAGAATAATATGGTTTGTCGTACTTTCGGCACCAAGTTCATCCACCAAACATTTTCCTTCGGTGTTATAACGACCATAGACATGCGAAAGTTAGTCGGTATCGTTTGGATTTCGAGTCAGTCATATAGTTGCTAATTGACTCATTGACGCTGATGGGAAAATTGCACAAATTTGAAATCTACCGTAAAAAATATCATCAATCAGGGTGGAATGGCAATACAATTATTGCATTGCTGTAAATAACCGGAAAAAAATATTCAAGCGAACTGTAACGCTATAAAACTAAATGCAATTCCCTCTTTGAGAAATAGCAGTACATTACAAGCCTAAATATTAAACCCTACACTAATTTTGGAAGAGGATTCTGGAGCTACCAAATAATAAGTTGGAAATTTATCTATCCTAACTATAGCAAACTCTGCATACGACACTGTCATTCCTCCTATTTCCCTCAAATATCTGGCAATCATAACAACTAATTGAATAATAAATTAAAAAATACTAGATTGTCAGGATTACAAAATCAAGAGTTTTCAACGGTATTTACATATAATTATAAATTAACTTTCATTTCTCCCGCTACTTTCGACCAGACCAGAAATTTTAAGTATACAAAAAAAAATTAGACCCCCGGTTCTTGTAATATTTCAGCATACATATTGTAACTGTTTTCGTAATTAACCGTGATGATTTCCCAAATCCTTCGAGTGCGATTACTGAGTTGCTAAGTAAAACTCAGAGGATTGGTTTTTTTGTTTTGGCTCCTTAATTGTCAAGAAACTACTCAACATTTTTTAAGTACTAAAAAATTACAATTCTCTTCACTGTATATAAGGGTGAATATCGATAGCTGCTTCCACTCATTTTATACCAGACGATCAATTCCTTTAGGACTTGTTGGTTATCTGTCTCTTTTTTTCACTCTTTCATAAGCACATTAAAATAATAACAGCAACAACACCCACGAGTACAAAAATTTTGCTTACAAAAGGGAATACAAGTTTAACTGGCAACGCCTTAGCCAACACTTTAACAGTTAAAAATTCACAAAGAAAATGTTAGAGAGAATGGCAGAGCAATAGAGAGCGAATAAAAGGAAAAAAATTGGTAAACAACTGTGTTGCATTGGCGACTATAACGATAAAAACAAAGCGCGGAAGGCATAAAGAATGAAGAATAAAATGGCAGCAGTACTTCAGAGTAGAAAATTATTTTATATGCCGTTATGTACATAGACTTCACTGTTAACGCGCTAGCTGGTTGAGCAAGCCCACTTGCTTGGCAACTCGCCATTTGGCCTTTGGAGTCTAACCAACCAACAACCAACAACAACCTTCGTAGTGACTATGTCAGCCGAAAACTTGCTGAAGGATAAACGTTGGCCTCTGGCAATGTAACGTGTGTCATTATGTATTATATGAGTTTGTATGTTTGTATGCCCGATCGTATGTGGTATATTAAAAAGTTCACTTCACAAAAACACTTGTCACATGCAAAGCTCTATTTATGTTACAAGAATCGTTAAGTTTATGAAAATCTAATAACAATATTTGTTATAAAAATTTAGTATTTATGTAATTATTATAATATATTATGTATTATTTCCAGTCGTATGTAGCAAAGTGTCAATATATTTGCAATCTTAAAAAACCTGAATTTGGGTTTCAAAATTGTCAGTTTGATTTAAAAAGACAGAACTTAATTTCAAAAAGTATAAAAAGGAGTTCAGAAAACATCAATTATATCTCAGCTGTTGTTGTTTCTGACAATGAATTTATATTTCAAAAATAATTTTTAGATTCTATCATTTCCTAATTGAATTAAAGGGCACAAAAATATCAATTTAATTTCCGTTTACCCTAGTACTCAAAATTTCTGCATCTTGTTCGCCTACTTCATTTTCAACCTCTATTCCCAAAAAGGGTAAATAACTTATGAGTTTTGTGTGTGGCACAGGATTACCATACTAAATGCAGGCTAGGTATGCAGGAATGCATTACATGTATAAATCATATGTATATACATATATACGAACATGTATATACACATATTTATGGCAAGCAACATAACTCCTTATACATCATACACAAACATGGAGCGAGGCACACAGCACGGTAATAAGTAAGATTTTTAATGCTTTGTGTAATATTTTATTGTGCCCTGGATAATTAGGAAAAGGAGGTATGTTGACTAAAACAATAATGCTTGCTAGGTGGGTTGTTGGCAAGCTTTCAGCAATGAATAGTCATATCATAACTTCACACGTACATCTGTATTTGTATATGCATGTCAGTACTTGTTTAGTGGAAAGGAGTGAAATTTATTTAAGCACATGCAAAGCTTGTGTACTTACTTATGTGCCTAAATACGAGTACATGTAAGATTTGTGGCTTTTTAATAAATTGCTAATGTGAAAATATTATATGAAAATTAAATATTTGTCACATTCACATAGCTTTGATTAGTCTAATAGCAATAAAACGGGTGTCATACATGCATTGCTTGCGAATTATTGCGCAGATTATAGCAATGAGGTGATCATATTGAGATTTAAGGTACTTTATTCAAAATTTAGAATAAGCTTTTTGACAATAATTATTGGAAAAATTATTTGCATTTAGTTTTGGTTAACTATTAGTAAGTTGTAAACTAAATATATAAATTGAAATTAAATAAATTACACCGAATTTATAATTATATTCATTGAAATATTTTGTTTTCTTTAGCAAAGAATTTTTTTTTCTAATTTTAGCCAGGTTATCTCTTACTTTCCTTGAAAAATTAAATACAATAAAATCTTAACAAATGAGGTGCCGAAATTGCTGCTTAAAAGCATGTAGTTGACGCGAATAAGCAGAAATAATTATATGCATGCGTATATATGGAGGTACATACATATCACATTTTCTGCAATATCAAACAGGTTGGAAGGAGTAGAAATTTTCTGCAAGAATTTGCTAGCTTAAATCGCACTAGTCCGAAAATATGAAGTGTAAACGGTTGCAAAGTAAAAAAAAAGTAAATATGACTTTATTTTTATATAATAATGTTATTATTTTTATCATTTATAAGACTAAACGAGTAAATAACATCTACAGAGTTGATTAAGTCATGTCCGTCTGTACGTCGGCCCGTCTGTCCATATGTCTGTTTGAACGCAAACTGTTCTTTAATTTTTGAGATATTTCTACCAAATTTGGTAGAAAAATGCTCCTATACATTTAAACGATCATTTGTCGGAGCCGGCTAGATCGAATCACCATATCATATATACGACCGATTTTTCATATTTGAAATTTTGGGTCATAAATCCTTCAGAAAAGTAACTAAGAAGTCATATAAGAAGGTAAAATTTGGTATTCTACAGGCGTAAATTCATGTTGATATTGACACTGTGAAATTATCAAAACCGTATTTGGCAATTTGCAATAAATTTGACATTTTTAATGAAAGGTATAAAGAATTCTGTCGTACTTACTTGTTTGGACTAATATCTACATGCAAATTAATTCATTTGAATTTCAATTTATATAATTTAATAATTTTTTTCTTTTAATTTTATTTTAAATTGATTTTTTTAATTTGATTTTAATTTATTTACAAATTTTTTTTTCTGAATTATTTTGTTTTATATTATCTCAGATATTTTAATTTTATTTTATTTTATTTGTTTTAAAGTCACATATTATTTTATAAGTTAGTAAACGAAAAGCCTATTTATTAGAATGAATTGAATATTTGTCCTTACAACAAAGAAAAATGGTAGAATGATAGTTGTTACCGAGATCACCACTTCTCCTCATCAGACTAGTTATAGCAGGAATGGGACCAAACGAACCTGGCGAGTGTTCTACCACTGAGCCAAGATAAGCCATGTAATTTTTACTTGTAGTATTCTATTCATTATTAACCAACAACTATTAATTCAGTAAATTGGCTTCGAAAAAAAAAATTAACTGAACCTGAGTTCATATCAAATGTGTAGCATATAATAATATATGTATGTATAAGCAAAGATTATTTCCTACTGATAAGACCAACTGTTATATGCAAATACAAAAAAATAAAAAACCAAGTTTGATTGTTTATTACACGACTTCTAATAGGCGCTTAATTGCATGCTTTCGCTTAACGCAGCGTTCTTTTTCGCTCTTTTCGCTTCTATCTCCAGCTACGTATTTGCGTTTCATTAAAATTTTATATTTTATTCAGGAAATGTACGGTTAGTAGAAGCCGCGAGTAATCAAGTAGTGATATAAAATTGGTTAGAAAATGTACATATTAAATACTAATATTTCTCGACTGTAAATATACTAGTCCAAATAATACCAAACTGGTACCAATTACAAAGTATTAGAGATATCTGAATTAAACTATTCGAATATAAATAATATATTGTTGTATGTACCGATTAACATTTAGCGGAGTTCCAAGGCTGCACAAACGTAGCAAGTTTTGATTTATTTATTTATTAATTTGTTAATAGTCTTTAAGACCTGTAACCCTTTAAATAACACACAAAATGATTAATGCATAAAATTAATTTAGGTACATAAATGTCCAACAATTAAAATAAATTAATTTAAATTAAAAGCATATGTATAAAGCAGTCTTGGGAATTTGTTTTTAATATGTAAACTTTTTTTATTGTAGTTGGAATTTTACTACACAATCTTAAACCGCGGCCGCGATAGCCAAGTAGTTAGCATTGCGTACTACATTTCGGAAGGCCTGGGTTCGAGTTCATGTTCGAGCAACATCCAAAATTATAGAATATTTAATTTTCTAATTGCGGTCGCCACATGGCAGGTAATGTCAAGCCCTCTGATTGTATTTCTGACATGAAAACAGGTCCTCATAAAAATCTAAAAGACGTTCGGAGGCGGCTTAGAATAAATTGTAGGTCTCTCAATTTGTTGGTAAAATATCAGGACGCAAAACCACAAATTAGCTCGGCCAAAAATCGTTTCAGCGCCAAGTAGATACATATATAGATATATATTCTTAAACCTTTATTATAATTTGAAATTATTATGTCACTGCGCTTTTTAATTTTGTGCCTGGCAGCCTCTTTTTGAGTTTGTTAATTTGTGTTTCTGATACGATGAACAGAACAGGACAAAACACAAAACGAAAAATATTCTATAATTGATTTAAATGCTTTAATTTTATATTTTCTGCTTAGATGATAACATGTCCTCTTTATGAATCTAATTTTTGTTGAAGTCTTTTTTACAATGCTCTCCACATGATCTTGGACCTTTAGTTATAGTTCCCAGGTATTTAATTTTAGTGGCAGCTTCGATCCTTTCGATTTTTACAACTAAGTCCTGATGCCTTGTAGCACTTATATTTAATTACTGATAATAAAAATGTATTTAATTTTTATTTCTTTACCATCTTTATTTTATTGTATATAATCTACTTTCAAACATATGTAATGCTAATTTTGGGTCAAACAGGTACTTGTTTACATTTTATTCATTTTAAAAATAAGAGTAATATGAGACTAGAATAATTCAGAACGAAATATGGTAATTATCGTCTCCTAAAATACATTATTGAAGAAAAGATTTTTTTACATAGAAGTAAAGGCAGCTGGCTGACTAGTTGCTTGACATAATATTTTCCAAAAAGACTTTTTAACTAGTTCAATTGACTTCTGGGATGTTAATAGTGAATATTTATATATAAGCTTTTCCTTAATGTACGTAGGTATTTTTATTTTAATTAATTATGAAAAGGATTTTATTTAAATATCGAAACGGACAGAAGGAAGTTGATTTTTATTGCGAGTAGTAGTCACTTTATATCATATTATTATTATTATTATTATTATATTATTTATGTATATCTACTTACAACGCTTTATACTACTTTTTAGTTTTTCATACAAATTAGTTAATGTTATAACAAAAATTCATAAATAAATATGCTCAGCTTTTTGAAAAAAAATTTCATTTTAAATTTAAATTTGTCGATAGAAATTTTAAATAAATTTTGAGTATGTAGTAGAATTGTTTATAAATTTTAATCATTAATATTTCCTTCAAAATAATTGTATCTAGAACTAAAAGAAAATATGATAAGAAGTCTACAATACTTCCAAAATACTTTGACACTATAATATAACTTTTGAAGTAACAAGTTTTCCAAAAATAAAAAATAAAAAATAAAAATAAAACAATTAATAAAACAAATTACTAGATTCACTTTAATTACTTTTTTAATTAAGAAATATTTAATCAATATTCCTTTGCCTACCCTCACCTTAACTCTTAGGCTAGATAACTCATCACACATTAAACCAAACAACTTTTCAATGTGCATAACTTCTACCAAAGATGCACAGAATAACTAAATAAAGCTATATGTTTGCAAACATACACTTGTTACACATTAATTTCACATTAATTTGTATAAGCTAAGAAATATTAGGTTTATTATACAGATATATTTGTGTACACTTTTGGTAAATTAATTGAATCAGATAGGTGGATTATTCGTATTCCTACAAATATTAGTACAAGTGTATATATATTTTTATTTGTATATATGAGCTTTGTTTGGGGGAATCAACTCATTTTAATGTATTTACTTATTTATAGGCTTTTTTGCTCTTTAGGCCATATTGCATGTGTCTTTCTATATAGGTATGTAGATGTGAACATAGTTTATTTATGTAAATCTATATTTACAAGACGGAGATTATCTCGTAAGTAATTACAGTTTATTTGAAGAAGAAGAAGAAGGAAAAACTGCTTTCGTTTTTGGTGGAGGCGAGAAAAGCGCATTGTAGTTATACAATAATACTTAGCCAAGTTTATAAAGGCACTGTGATGATACTCCGTAGGAAAAATAAAACTCAGTGATATATTTCACAAAATCCTAAATATTTACAAAATCTTTAATAGCTACTATTTTTATTATGACACAGAAGCTAAGCAATAAATGTGTTAAACATAAATTAAATTATATAAATCTTAATAAAATAACTAAAATAAAGAAAAGTGATAGGGAATGTATAAGAAATACATAAAATAAAATAAAACAAAAGAAAGAAATAAAAAACATAAAATAAATAATAGTAAAATAAAATTAATTAATATAAAAAGATACATTAAATTAAAAATATAAAATAAAATAAAGTAAATAAAATAAAATTAAACAAAATAAAGAAATATAAAACATAAAATAAAATAAAAGAAGTAAAATAAAATAAAATAAAATGAAATGAATTAATATAAAAAAAATTAAATTAAAAAATTAAATACAATAAAATAAAATAAATGAAATAAAAAGTAAATAGAACAAAATTTAAAAAAATATCATAATATAAAATAAAATATAAATAAAAAATTCTACAAAATTAATAAAATAATATTAAGTAAATTGAATAAAATAAAATAATAATGAAATAATAACAAACAAAAAAATATAATGAAATAAAAAAATAAAATAAAATGAAAAAATATAAATTCAAATAAAATTTCAATTTCAGATTTTATATTGTTATTTTGTACTATTTATCTGAAAATACATCATTTTTTATGCGTAAACGTTTCTGTTAAGAGGAAAAATAGATATTAAGTACTGTGATTAAAAAGCGGCATGTATGTACTAATGGGAAGGCTATAAGAAATGAGACTACATACTACTAAATAGGCAAATAAGGAAATTGCTGAGTACAACAATATATAAAATCATATTATTAATAAACTCAATTTATATAAAATGTGCAGACACTCGCTTAAGCCAATAGGTGGTCATATTATTAACGTTGCTAAAAAGCGACCGAGTACAATTTCTAAAATTCAGTTTTAAATATATACATACATACTTCTATACTTCTTAACGAAAATAACAGCATTTTTGACGTTTGAAGAAGATATAAAAATATATTATTAACTAATAAAATATTGCAGATAATAATTCTTAATAGTCCCGTATTCATTTCTTTTAATAACAATTAAATAATAAGATTCCTTACTCTAGTAATCTCTTTTCGCAAGCCAATTTTGAATTTAATAAGTAACTTATGCCACGAAAATGTCGACAAAAGCACTAATAATTGCATCGTTTGTTCAAGTACAAGTAAACGAATAAAAAAATTTAAGAATAATGCACGTGCTTCACGCCAAATGAGTTTTAAATGCATGTAAATATGTATGAGTGTTGGTGTATTGATTTCAGCATTCAACATACAACTGACACGTTTCCGAAATTTTATTCTCGCTTAATACCACAACAAAAATAAAAGTTTTAATGGAACCTCAAAAAGTGCACTTAAATCTGAGTCAGACAGCGTAGCGTGATCTTATGAAAGAGACGGAAGCGCATTTTTATTCAAACATTAACATTCACATACTGCCTAAAGTAGTGCAGAGTAGTCGAAGTATGCGAAGTGGTAAACGAAATGGTGAATAAAGAAAGTGAAAAGAAAAATGCATGCAAACACGTCCACCGTTAGCGCAGAAGAAGCAATGGAAAGAGTTGGAGAGTGCGCGGGGAGCAAAAAAGACAAGAGCATCCAGAAAACAATTAGTGGAATTCTTGATTGCATTCTTAAGTCATTAAGTTGTGGGGTACAATCCATTGAATCCTTTGTTGCTAGGGAAGAACCGAGAGACAGGATAAATTAATGGCAGTGCAAAAGTATACACGAAAATTGAGGTTATGTTTTTGGAATAGTTCATTTTAAATTTAGAAAAAAATTAAAATATAACTATAAAGATTTTAAGAATTATTTGTATGACTTATAAACTAATTAAAGTTTTTCTTTAAATTAGTAATAATTAAATATTTTATAAATTTATTTAAGGATAGAAAATACTTATTTAAAATTATGTACCTTTTTAATAATTTAAGAACTTTTTCTAAAATATTTTTTCATTGCTTTATTTAAAATAAATATTACTGTAATATTTTTGCTAAAAATTTGGTAAGTATGTATTTATAAATCCAGTAGTTGGCACTAAAGGTTTTGAGTTTCTCTTTAATACTGCAATGAATGAGAATGACTTAACCCAACTTTTTGGAAAAAATTAATTTATTCTTTTTTTTTTTTTTTTTTGAAAAACTATTATATATAACAATATATGTAAAATTGTTTCATCTAAAGTAGTCCAATGCTAAGAAATCAGACTCCTTTTCCAATTTATCAAATAATTTTCATGTTTTAAAATTTTTTAAATTAAAGTAGCAATTAAAATAAAGATAAATTTTATCATAAATAAATAAATAACTTAAAATTTATTCATATTTTTATTTATTATTATTTATTTGCTTGTTATAATAATAATTTCTCATTCGTAAGGAAAATCTGTTTTGATTACTTCAGACTGCGCTCAATAAATATATTTTCTTCAATATTTTTAATTCAATATGAAAATAATTAATTTTAGACTGATCTGAGTAATAAATCACATTTTACAGTACCAATTGAAATTTCAAGTACAGGCTTTGGCAACATAGGACTGTGAAAACAAGTAAATGGTTCATTAATATTGATGAATTTTTATGTAATTGATATTTGTGAAAATATATGTATGCAAACCTAATCAACAATTGCAATTAATAGCCTACTGAATGGACATTATCTGTAATAATTATCGAAGAATTCTTTTTTAACATCAAACAATGAATTTTTAGTAAAATTTACAATATATATTTAATATAGTATTAAATGTGGTAATTTTCAAAGATTGATCCCAAAATCTAATTTAATTCTAAAATACATTTTAAATAAATCCAATATTAATTAAGCAATTAAGCAATTAAAATATAATACGAAAATATGGAACTCCCAATTTCCTTTCACCAAAATTTAGATGTACTTATTTCTAAACTTAGTTTTAGTAAATTTTTTGTTCCACTTATTCTGTAATTTAATACTAAGTGTTTTTATTTTTCAATTTATTAAATTTTTTATTACTATATTTTTATAATTTATTTTATACCTTCCAATATTCAATGGCTATAAAATGCCAATTATGTGGAAAATATATTACCATTTGGCATTTTCTCATAAGTCAGAACATCCTTCATATGTTTCCCATGTAAGCAACTGGGAAAATGTCCTACTAAATGTCATATATATGTATGTGTAGAATTTCTAATTAACCAAAACTAAAATTGAAAATTAAAATAACCTCACCTCACTAAAGCAATGTCTCTAAACGCTCGGCTATCGTGACGATGTCAAAATATAATGAGCTATTCAAAAGAGCATAGGTTATTAGAAAATGAAATTCAGCCGTAGCGTGCTCAAATAACAACAAAATCCGAATGGCGTTGTGGTGAAAATTAGTGTTATTCTCGGTACTGGTGAACTGGCATACAGGTAACGAATTGGTATGGTTTCAACCTATTTCATACTTGTATTGAACTACATTTTTTGTATCTTAGTATAGGTTTCACTGTAGGGGTTCTACAGTGTACACATACAAAAACAATGGAGTATGTACGTAAAATATCCCTGCAAACATTTATGGACCATATGGTCCTTTGGAGTACATACAAATATACCCCTCTGTGCCAAATATTGGACCAACTCATGTTTTTGCACGAACTTTGTGCGTCACGACAATTCTTCGTATTATACCGATCGCATTCACTACACGAAGCTAAAATTGCGCATAAGTTCTACACTCGTATGCAGAAAATATGAGAAAATGAAAGATAATCAGTTTCGGTACGTAAAAGGCGAGCAGAATTTATTATTATTTCAATGAAAATACGTATAACAAATACGCAAAATAATAGATATTATATATTTATTAACAATAAATTATTAATATTAATATCAATTTATATACACATATATTATTTTTTACTACCTTTCACCTTAGCATGTGGTATTCGAAACTAAAGAGTATGTTAGAATGTAATTTTTCGCATATACTCCAAAATACAATCCCTTGTAGGTACTCCATGGAATACTCGGATATTATGGAGAGATGGAATATATGATCCAGCCCTAGGTCATCACAATGTTAATTGGACCATATTTTTTGTATGGATTGTTGTAGGTTTTGGATTACTCTATTGTCCACGATGGTTATATATTTTGCGCGTGCGTGGAGTACTCGCCTTGTTTGCATATATGTATATATCAAGTCACTGGTTTTTTTTATTATACCTCTGTATGTGAGAAGAAGTGAGAAACGGTCAGAAGTTGAAAAGCAATATCGAAGCAGAAAATGAAAACGGAAATAAAGAATCTCATCTCATCCCTGTCCATGGATGCTTTGAAAATTGCGAAAGAATCATTTGCCATGGCCATTTTTAAGTACGTCCAATAAATATGCAGTTCAAGCATAAGCTTGTGTGTGTGAGGTTATGTGTTTTGCGCTAAATAGTGCAGGTGCAGCATTTCGAATATAACAAATTTGTAAATGAAAGTGAATGCAATGATAAAATTTTCAGAAAACGAAGGTTTCAATATAGATATATATATATATATATATATATATATATATATATATATATATATATATATATATAAAGGGTGTTTTTTATAGAGGTATAGAACTTTGTGGCTTATCCGCATAGACCAATGACTTTACATAGCCCCACAGAAAGTAGTCTAGCGGTGTTAAATCACAAGATCTTGGAGGCCAATTCACAGGTCCAAAACGTGAAATTAGGCGGTCACCAAACGTGTCTTTCAATAAATCTATTGTGGCACAAGCTGTGTGACATGTTGCGCCGTCTTGTTAAAACCACATCTCCTTGACATCATGGTTATTAAATTCAGGAATGAAAAAGTTAGTAATCATGGCTCTATACCGATCACCATTGCCTGAACGTTCTGGCCACCATCGTTTTTGAAAAAGTACGGACCAATGATTCCACCAGCCCACAAAGCGCACCAAACAGTCAGTTTTTCTGGATGTAATGGTGTTTCAACATACACTTGAGGATTACCTTCACTCCAAATGCGCCAGTTTTGTTGTTGACGTAGCTATTCAACCAGAAGTGCGCTTCATCGCTAAACAAAATTCGCTTATGAAAATCGGGAACAACCGTAATCTCGTTTTGGGCCCATTCGACGAATCTACGCCTTACTTGATTATAGTTTGGCTTCAATTCTTGCACGAGTTGGATTTTGTAAGCACGCAAACCAAGATACTTCCATAAAGTGGATGGACACAGATCCAATTCCTGTGCTCGATGGCGGATGGACTCATTCGGGTCTTCCTCAATGCTACGCTCTACAGCAGCAATAGCTTCTTCTGTACGCACCGTACGGCGTCTCAGGGGATGCGAGTTATCAATAAGAGTAAACGTGGTGCGAAAACGTTCCATGGTTAATCCAATTAACTGCTCTGATGGACGATTTTGTCGACGATAAAATGGACGTAGTGCGCGATACGTTTTCCGCACAGAACTATTATTTTCGAAATAAAATTGCACTATTTGCAAGCGCTGTGCAGGCGTGAGTCTATTCATGATGAATTGCCAAACCAAACTGAGAATAAATCACTTGACAGCTGTTAAATCGGTCGCCATCTTGAAAAGTAATGCCTACTTAAAGTTCTATACCTCTAAAAAGAACATCCTTTATATATATATATATATATATATATATATATATGTAGGAACAGGCAAGCAAATGCAACTCAGGGATAGAAAACAAAGGCAACCCACAGACAGACAAGAAAATAATATTCCAATGTAAAACAAAACAATATAATTAAATAAGTGTTGACTTTTGAACCCACATATATATATATATATATAGGGGTTTCCAATAAGAGTAATATGATTTCTTTAAAAAAAACACTAATTGTTAGGAAAATTCAAATGCTTTCTATTTAATGTGAAGTAAGTTATGAATATAAAATCATTTAAATGGCCTCCACGACTTCTTTTGCAGGAAAGAATTCGATGAACCCAATTTTTGAGCACTTTTTCCACTAAATCAAGTCGTGTGTCATGAATAGCACGTTCAATATTGACTTTTAAAACTTAAGCAGAGTCTGGTTTATCACTAAAGACCAATGACTTCAAATAACTCCGCAAGAAGTAGTCAAATAGTGTTAAATCACAACTTCCTGGAAGCCATTCAATGTCACAATTTCTTGAAATAGTCGAATTTGCAAACCTTTCTCGCAATAACTCGGTTGTTTAGCGTGCCGTGTGACACGTAGCCCTTCTCGTTGTAGCCATATGTTGTTGAAATTAACTTCTTCAAATTGTGATCATAAAAAGTTGATTATCATCGATCTATACCGCTCTCCATTGACAGTAACGGTGCTACCAGCTTCATTTCGAAAGAAGTACAGACCGATGATTCCACCAGACCAAAACCTTCACCAAACTGTCAATTTAGGTGAATGTAATGGTTTTTCATGAATAATTTGTGAATTTTTTCGCACCAGAATCGACAGTTTTGTTTATTTACCGCACCACTCAGATTAAAGTGAGCCTAATCGGAAAATGATGATTTTCTTAGAAAAATCGTTATACTTTTCAAGTTGTTCCCAGATAAAATCAGCAACGTTATTTTTGTGTATATCTTGCCATGATGAAAATCTAAATGTTACTGAATACAATGAAAAAAAATATCATGTCATATTAAAAATGTCCAAAACGATATTTAGAAATCATACCATCCATGTTGGAAAACCTTTTATAAGAAATGTGTTAACTATCAGCTAGTGCGATTTCACCTTTATTATACCGCAGTGATTGAAATAATCAAGCACCGAAAGTGGATATAACGATGGCCATCAATGAGTATATGAACATGCTATCATGAAGGATAAAATATATAGGCATATACACGTACATATATGTATATATGCTTGCATAAAGGAAGGTGAAGTGAATACTTTCTTAGTAAGCTTTTTTACAAATAATTAGATAATGGAAAATATGTACAAAAAAAAATTATTTATCAGTTTTTGCATCTTTGAAAAAAAAATGCTATAAATTCCAAAAGTTGTAAAACAATTTCTAAAATAGCCTTTTTTTGCTCCCAAAATCAACTTAGAAGCAAAATATTGCATTTTTAATAAAATCTAAATCAATTCTGGTTTTTGATAATCATTTAATTTTACTCCACCAATTAGAAACATTTTGTCTTCAACTTTTACATATGTGGCCAAGTTATACAACTATTTGTAAATTATGAAGCTTGTTCCGTTTAATGGGATGCCAATGATTTTGAAATGAGTCAGCATAATTTAATCAATAATTCTTCTTAATTTTACTAAAATTAATATAGATATTTATGACAACCGTGCCAATAATTTATCATTTTGAAACAGCCATTTTTTAATAATACTATTTCAGTATTTTATCCCTTAAGTTTAATAAATTGAATTAATATTAATTAAATGAAATAAATAAAAATGTATTCCTTAAAAAAATTTTTTATTTGCGAAACTATTTTATTGTTTACACTTTATTTTATACATTTTATTGTTTATTTCTACCCTACCTACCGTGCTGTGCTTAATTTCTTATTCATTATTTATTAAAATTCACACACAATACGAATTAATATACTCTACATTAAAAGCGCAAGAAACTGCAAGGCATGACTGATTATTGCCGATATTCGCTTTGCGGGTTTGGTCCTTACATAAGCTTTTAATTGATTTTATTCTTGCTTTCAATGCCCGCCATTTCATAGCTGATCAAACGTAATTTCTCTCTTGCTCTCAAAAGTAATTTATGTTGTGAATGGTGTTTAAAGCTTGTCGATATAGCTGTACGATGTCGCGGTAAACACAGGATTCCGCAGGGTAGTGTAATCACACCACTGTTGTTTAACTTTTATATTTCGAGGCTCGCCCTATTACCAGAGGCCATCCCTTTGATCTCATATGGCAATTATTGTTCGATATTGGCATCTGGCCAGGATAAAGATAGTTTTTGTTTAAAAGTAAATTGCTATCTCGCCGACCTTTCTCACTTCTTCACTGCACGACTTCTACAAATATAACCTGCGAAATTCTCGGCTACCCTCTTCACCAGCTGGCAAAAGTCGATGGCGTAAAAATTGCGACTATAAAAGTATAAAAAAAAATTATGAAAGTAAAAAAAAAAATTTTTTTTAATGAATTTTACAAAAGTAATAATAATTTTTTCAGTGCCTATTCACTTCTATCACCAGCACTCTCTCATTTTTATTTTGGTGACCACAGCTCCATTGTATTGTGTTATTATGTAAGTTTCATATTCTTACTTAATGGCTTTCGTTATATTGAAGAGAATAATAATGATCAATAACGATTAGACTCAGATGATTTTTTAACAGCAACGGGAAATGTGTCGAATGAATGGATTTTCTCCCATAAAAGCTTATAACTGTTTACGATGATATAATTAATTCTGTACGCTTCTCTGCGTGGACGATTTCTTCCTTACATTTTAAAAATGTGTTGATTTTAAGAACAGCTGATGGTGAGAAAGTCATGAAATTAATAGATTTTATGTTAAAAGCAAGTTATGATATTCTTAGAAAATGGCAATGCATTGTTGGTGAATTTATGATGCACAACATCTTCCAGTAAGACATAATAATATTTCAATTTTTTTAATATATCTGGATAATAATGTATTTAATAAATGTATTATTTAAAGACAAATTTTTGATATAACCTCCCAATTTGAATTATTTTTTTTATTTTGAAGATATTTGTGTACATAATATAACGTGTACATAAATAAATGTTGGAAATTTTCTATTTCGACTTGCATTTTCTCATCGGAAGTTTTGTTTGAAATGAGCTTGTTCGTACATTTCGTATATATATATGTATTTTGTAAATATATATTTTTTATTGTATTCAGTTATATATTTTAACCATAAAAATTCATGTCATCATATAAAATATTTTGCCTAATGAATTTATCTTTTCCTTTTCAGGTAAGTGTCTTTGTATTGGGTTCAAAACCTCCTCAAATTGTAAGTATGATAGCTTACCGTTGAACATAGCTTTTCCCAATCAATAATTTCCTGTAAACCCAAAACTAGCTGTTGAATTTCACGACACTCAAACAGTCTTGAAACGATCATTTTATTATAGCTATAACTCACATAGGTATCTTGCAAAATTGTATATATGCATGTAAGCATATGTGTGTGTTTATTTCTTTGCGCATTTCATCCAGTGACATTTATAATGTTTACTAAATTAAAGTGTTTGCAGAAAAACTTACTCGTATATATATATTAGTATATGCATGAGGATTGGTATGACTTTATCCCTTTAATTATGTCATACTGTGTTAGAGTGTAACTGGCGTTTAATTTACGGTTTCTATTTATCTAAACATAGAGACAAACATACAACCACTTCCATCACTTCTAGTAGTACGTCTAGTGCGCCATGTTCGCACGTACAAGTCGACGGCGTGTGTGGAAAAATATTGAGTTCTGCTCACACTGTATGTAGGACATCAAACAAGAATATGAAATAATTTAGATTTATGCGTGAAAACATTAAGCAGCAACCAACATGGATGTGAGCAGTAAATTTCTGTAAAATGTGCAGGGTGTGGTATATAGTTGGGCGAAAAAAGAAACAGAAACACTTAATTTTATGACTGAAGTTAAAAAATAATACAAATTGCGTTTTTAAAAAATATTAATATGTTTTGGTTTTATAAAATTATAATCTATGAAATATGATACAAGTAGCGATACTTTTTTCAATAGCCTCTTTTTGACAGATCGCGTGTGAGTTGTGTCCAGCTGTCATATTATTTTTGTTCAGTATTGTTTGGAATTTCATCATGGAAAGATTTATTCCTGAACAACGTTTACAAATCATTCAATTTTATAACGAAAATTCACGTTCTGTAAAGATTGAGTCTCGCGCATTACAGGATAATATTCGACTGAACAGCTCGCGTCCAGCGCGCAGCGAAGAAAATATAGCGGCCATAGCTGAGAGTGTACACGAAGACCGTGCAGAGTCGATTCGGCGCCGTTCGCAGCAATTTTGACTGACGTATGGCATATTTTACGTCGAGATCTTAAATTGAAAGCGTACAGTTTTTGCAAGAACTGAAGCCGCTCGACCTTTCCAAGCGACATCGCTTCGCTCTATGGGCTTTTGAAAGTTCGAAGAAGATCTGACGTTTTCGATCCAAATTTTGTCCAGAAATGAGGCCCATTTCTGGCTCAATGGGTATAAAAATAAGCAAAATTTGCGCATTTGGGACCAAGAGTAACCTGAAGAGTTTCAAGAGCTGTCATTTTATCCAGAACAAGAACAACGGTTTGGTATGATTTGTGAGCCGACGGAATCATCGGTTCATATTTCTTCAAAAATAACGGTGAGAATGTATCCGTCAATTACGATCGTTATGACGCCGACTATTTGATGCCCGAAATTGAAGGTCGTGATACCCCGACATTTGGTTTCAACAAGACTGCTCCTCTTCCCACACATCGCATCAATCAATGGATTTATTGAGGGAACACTTCTGCGAGCAGATAATTTCACATTATGGGTCGGTCGATCGGCCACCAAGATCGTGTGATATCACAACGTTAGGCCTTTCCCTGTGGGAATATGTAAAGTCTAAAGTCTATGTGGACAATCCTGCTTTGATTCAGGCCCTGGAGCAAAACATTCATTTATGTGTCATTCACCAGTTACCAGTCGAATGCTCATCGAAATTTGGACTCAACGGATGGATGGATGAGACGTAGCCGCGACCAACATTTGAAAGAGATAATTTTCAAAAAATAAATGCCAAAGAATTTAGGGGACCTCGACGTGGATCCCCCGTTACATATATTAATTGCCTTTATCAGATTTTTTGCCATTTAATTTCTAGAATTAAAAAAAGTGCTGAAAGCAATATTTTTTGTGAGGAGCATTAACTTCGTGTCAGAAATGTAATCATGTGTTTCAAATCCCGTGAAGAGGGGCAATCAGGTAAATTTATTTTTCTATAATTTTGTATATCGGTCGCACCTGGACTCGAACTCTGACCTAACGATTGGTAGTACGCAATACTAACCACTCGGCTTTTGCGGCCGTTTATTTATTTTCAATTCAACTTTTTAATTCACTTATAATTTTAATAGACTAATAAAAATTAAAAAGTGGCAACTCTTCTGCTAATAATGGTTACAAAGCTATTTGGCATTTCACCATTATTGCTGAACTCATTTTCATTTACTCACTTTTATACCATGAGCTTAAGCTTTTCGTATTTTAAAAATTGAGAAACTCAAAGCGACTGTGAAATCGGAAACTAGCCGCTTAAAATTAGTTTGAAAAATATTTTCATCAATATCTTTTAATTTTTTAACCTTTTGTTGAAGCAGACAAAGTTAGCATGGCAAGAGAAAATGAAAAATAACTAAAACAAAAAAGAAATTCTCTGGCTAAGGATAAAGTGTAAGTAATACAGCTGGTTGCGCAGAGTCAGTCATGTCAGCGTGTACAGTCAAAACCAGATAACGGGGCGGATACGTGACAACTATTGTGCGCGATACCCGATTTTATACTCACCTCCGCACCCACCCAGCGCAAAAATGTAATTTTGGTTTAGATAACCGATAGTTGAGTTGAGATCAGTTGATTTAAGTTGGTTTGCGTTTACAGTTTCAGTTTTAACTTTCTTTTGCAATTTCGTTATTTTCACGGTCACAACGCACCGTGTTCTTTAGTCTCACGCTGTCGCAATATTTTGCGTATCTGTAAAGGCAATTGCAACGCTGTCTTTGGGAGTGACCGAAATGCCGTTCGTTATTTGTGCTCAGTCACCTCAATATGGTGGTTGAGGTTTATGTTAGTTGGCAGATATACTAAATACAGGCAAACATACATAAAAAACTAAGCACTGCATAGTGAACTAGGGGCATTAATTTATATTAAACTTTTTTTTTTATTCAACGAAATGTGTATATCTATTATAAACTTAATTTATATTGTATATATTTTTTATTTAATTATTGTTTTTTAATTGTTTTAATAATTTTTTTTTAATGTTCAACTTTAAGTGTAAATTTTTCATTATTATAACGGAAATTCCATTGATCAGGTAAAAACTAAAATCATTGAACGGTATTGGGCTACTGCAGTAAAAGATAACCTTAAAATATATATATACCCGCATCATAATGAACATGGATCCATCTTTTTCATATTGGATTATTGAACTCCTTAAAAAGAATATGAAGAAATTTCAAATGACTATAACTTCTTTGTCTTCTCTTTAAACACTTCATAAAAGTAAATTTGATAGAATTGAAAGGTATATTATTTGGCAAATAAAACAATAATAAGTTTGAAACTAGCCGGTGGAAAATGATTTTGTAGGTCAAAGGAGTCAGGGAAATATATGGCAACCATTGCATGACGTAACATTAATAATAATCCGACATTAAATACAGAAGCTATATATTTTCATTGCCCCAAGCTTCCCTTGAGACAAACTTTCGTTTAAGGGCTGCATATTTTTCTTTTTTTTGCGGACTATTTTAAATTATTTATACACTTAAGGAGAAAAATTTTTGAGGCCAGTCCAGATTTGGTGAATATTTTGAAACTGTTAGTTATAACTCAAGTAGATCAATAAATGTGCAAATACCGTTGGAAGATTTTAACTAATGGCTGCAATTCACGTTTAGAACTGCCTGAGTTTTATTATTGTGTTTAGCATCTGATACTTACATCAATATCAATGACTTCAAAATTTTAAAAGTATTTATTGAAGTCATATTATTGAGATTGAGGTAAAAAGCTATATTGGAAAAGTCGGGACCTCGAAATTTTTTTTAAAACGTATAATTCCTTCAACGAAATCGTTTAAAATTAAAAAGGATACATTTTTGCTGTACGATTTTCTACAAAATTTTATTCTGTACAATTGACAATGTCTAATATTCCTACTTATATTAATGCATTGAAAGCATGCGATGAGATTTGTGTGTTACTAATAGGCTAAGGTTTCATTGATTTTAGTTTCACTCTTGTTATTTTTATTTCAAATTTTTTTTTCCGCATGGTTGGCCATGATTAATAATTAATTGCTTGAGTGATGCCTGCTGATGTTAATGTTTAATTTTTTTATTTACTTTACCTTTTGTTGTCCGGAAATTCTGATGCCATAGCTGCGTACAACACTTTGGCTTTGCTCATAGGTATTTACTACTATCAGATTAAGGTGCTTGAAATTGATTTATGTGGAGAGTTTAAGTTTAAATTTTTAGTTTTAGTTTTTTGAATTATTTTTAGTCGTTTATGAAGTAAAATTTCTCTAGATTCAGCAATGAACTCAATCGACAGCAATCAAAAATATTTATTACTTATATATTTTCGAATAAATTACATTATCTCAGAAAACCAAATATCCAATAATGTAAATAATTAATTATGTAAAAAGCCAATAAAATTTAATTCAATTTTGATTTTATTTATGTCGTTAAATTTTATTTAATTAAAGTTTTTAAATTTTAATAAAATTTTTTTATTTGATTTAATTTTTGTATTTTGTTATATATAAACTTTTTTAAGTTAATTTTTAAAAAAACTTCTTTCAATTAAATTTTATATTAAATTATTTTTATTATTTTATTTGTATTTCATATAATATTATTTTATTTTATTTTTTTTAAGACAACTCCTGTAAATATAATTATTATTTTACTTTATTTGCATTTATTTTTATTTTCGGTTTTTTTATTTTAATTTTAAATTTTTTATTTTATTTTGCTCTATTTTAAAGTGTTTATAACGGGTGATCCATTTCGAGGTTTCCTACTTTTGAAAAAAAAAACACAAAAAATTCAAATTTAATCGGAAATGTTATTGCCATTCAAAGAACATTCTTTGGCGTTTATTTTTTGAAGATTATCTCTCAGATGGTCCATTCAGTCAAATTTTCGATGACTCGTTCGAGCAAAACGTGGAATTATCTGCCCACCGAAGTGTTCTCTCAATAAATTCATTGATTGTTGTGATTGTGGGAAGTGGCACCGTCTTGTTCAAACTAAATGTCCCGGAGATAATGAGCTTCAATTTCAGGTTCTTCAGGTTGCTCTTCGTCTCAAATGCGGCAATTTTGCTTGTTTACATACACATTAAGCCAGAAAAAGTCCAAATCGCTGAACAAAATTTGGCTCGAAAACGTAGGATCTTCTTGAAACTTTTCAAGAGCCAAAGAGCGAACCGAGGTCGCTTCGGAAGGTCGAGCGGCTTCAGTTCTGTACGCTTTCAATTTAAGATCTCGACGAAAGTCTCCAAGTCGTTCCATACGTAAGTCAGAGTATCTGTGAACGGCGCCAAATCGATTCTTCCGCTATATTTTCTTCACTGCGTGCTCCACGTGGTCTGTTTGGTCGAATATTATCCAATAATGAATGCTGGGTCTCAAGATGGGTAATGGTGTTGTGAATAGTCCAATTATGTTGACCATAATTTGAGCGAAGGGCGCGAAACACATTCTTTACAGAACGTTAATTTGCGTAATACAGTTGAATGATTTGTGAACGTTTTTCAGGCGTAAGTCGTTCTATGATGAAATGCCAAACAATACTGAACAAAAATAACATGACAGCTTGACACGACTCATGCGTGATCTCTCTAAAAAAGGCTTTTGAAAAAAGCCTTTATTTTTGTTTTCATCTTTTTATATTTATTTATTTTTTTTTGCTCTGTCTTATGTGTTTATCTTTTTCAATGTGTTTTCGGATTAAATATATTTATGCAATCATCGCCAATGCCAGAACATAGAAAATAAAATGAAAAACACTGGAGAAAAGAGTTATTGAAAACAATCTCACCGAAAGAAGCTGTTCTGTTTATATAGTGCTGGATGCACAACATTCGTCTTTGCGCAAATTTTAATGTATTTTTTCCAGGGAATTGGATACAATGCCGAGGGATTTATCTTCTACTTCTAGGATTTAAATAATATATAACGTTACAGGATTTGCAAGCTTGCATATTAAGGCCATCTGTACGACTTTTGCCCAATTTTTGCTCAGACTATACTACAACTAACTATAGATACATATATATGCGTATACACATATATACACAGTCATATAAACAGATAAGATTCTGCTTCATCGAAGATTGTCGCAAATATTCGAATTGTCAATGCAATAAGCCATGTGGTGGCGTCACATAAACTCAACGTCAGTCAGTACATCCATTGGTACTGCCGAAGCTGCGAATAAGCAGAAGTGTTGTTAGACTATCTCAGATTGAAAAAGCATAAAATGCTAGTTTTAAGTAAAAGCTTTTATGCTGTGAGCCAATATTCACTTGACTGCGTTCACTGTTTACCCCTCACTACTCATCACTTCCGAGAGCTGGACTCGCACTCTACTTCCCGCTTCATACTCGCTGCCTCAACTGTTGGCATAAAATGTATCTTATTGCTTTTGCTTAAATTTTTTACTTCAGAAAACTTATTATTTTTCAGCGGTTTCCATTTTTTGATGTCCTGTTTTGAAAGATTTATTGAAGTTTCAATATAAAATGATTAATAATAACATGTTTTTTGTTCTTCAAAATGAACGGATATAGTACGAAAGCAAAGTTTTAGAAAACTTTCATACAAAAAATATGAGCAGAAATAATAATAAAGCACAAAAAAAAATTAGATCTTACATCTCTTAAAGATTTTCCTCAAAAAAAAAAAAAAAACAAAAAAAAAAAAAATCGTATACTTTTCTTCCACAAATCGCAAATACACTTTGATTTTCGTAATCGTTTTTCCTTTCTAGTCTATACAAAAATTATAATTCTTTGTAATCAATTTGATATAATCTTTAGAACGGCTTCAAGAGAAATTAATGATATTACAGTACGCTAGGTGGCATAGTAGTCAGAAAACTCGGGAGAATTGCCGCAATAACGGCATAAAAATACTGAAACAAAACTTCAAACATCTTTTAATTTTATTAAAATAAAATTTCGTTTTTAGGGTCATTGAATAATTTTTAGAGGTAAAATTTGTTAGTCCTTGTATTATAAATCCTAAAAAAAAAAAAACAATTTTTTTTAGAAATAAATTGTTGAAACAAAAATCACAATTCCATAAAGTTTTGGCAATACCCTTACTCTTCGTGAAAAAGTATTTATTTATATAAAATTAAAACTTTGCTTCTAAAACACTTACAATTACCTTTAAAAAATAAACGAAAAATTGCGAAACTCTTGCTAAATGCAAAGGAAAAACTGTACAATTGTTTCAATAAATAAATTCGAAGGATACCAAGAGAGTGCATTAACTCGTTGTGTACATTACTCACATGTGTATGTAAGTTGTTGATGTATGCATATAAGCCAGCAACTAACTCACCCAATTTATGATTTAAAATTAACCTATTTACTGCGAAAAGAACCTTCCTTGAAGCCAGGCTTTAAAAGATGTCGGTGAGCATTCAAAGTTTCTGTTATAAATAACACAAAAAAAATATATTTTCATTGGAATCAACATAACTTTTCAACCAATTAAGGTAAACTATTTTACATGGCGGATTCTTGTAGAATCAACTTGGTGACGATTGTTCTGCAGTCAGTAAATATAATGATTAAAAGTATTTTACCCTGAAAATAAGCACATATGAACATATGTATATAAACAAAAACAAATTCACGATATATACAATTTGCTGATGTACGATAAAATTTTCAATATTTTAATGTTTAAAAATTAATTTTATATAAAAAAATATTTAAACACATTGCTCACGCTTCTAAAGTTTACATAAAGATTATTTTAAATTGATATTTATTTTTATTTAAATTAAATTTTACAATTTTTTATTTATTTCTTTTTTAACTTTTTTTGTTTATTTTTTATTTGACTAAATAATTAAAAAATTTGTATTTCTTAATTACTTGAAAATTTGAATACATACATATATATATAAATATATTATAAATTTTATTTTATATCCAAATTATTAACTGACTGACAGCTAATTCGATAAAAAATCATTATATTATATTCTTAAATTGAGACAAAAAGCATAAACATTTTGGTTCATGATAGTGTATGTACGTTTATTTCTACGTCATAGTGCTAAAACAGCGGGAAATCAAACTTCAACCAACATTTTCAGTCATTCTATATCGCCGCATGCCAGAACGAACATGTAAGCGCAGACAGAAAATACCGACATGTTAATAAAATACGTGAAATTGTGTATATATTTCGCAATGTGAATGTATGTATTTCTATTACCCTGCGAAAAATGTGAGTATTCCGCATGGACAAAATATTATTCCAAAACTTTACGAAGTATCTACGAAATATTACATTCGAAAAAACTTTTTAGTCTTGAAAACAATCCGCTTTGGTGTAGTACTACCAAAACATAAAATTTATTACATTAATATATGAGTATGGATAGTAATCAATATATAATATTATTCAGTTTGCGAATTACTTTTGTTTGCCTTTGAATATATTACCTCAAACAGCCGCATACCTTCTGTATACCAGCAGAGCTAAACAACAATACCAAAAGTGACTAAATTTTTAGTTTTATACGTTTTCTTTATACCTAAATTTAAAATTTAACGCACACTTTGTCTACTAATATCGATCATTAAAACAGGAGTGATGATCATCTGGCAACAAGCGAGAGATGTGAGTTGGGCCACAAATTTTTGCTGGATGAGCACACTAACTCTTTTCCATAGTTCACACATATAAATGTGCATGTGTTTTTATATGCGTGTAGTCGTATATGCTTATATCAGCCTAAACACAGAAATGTGTTCAGCTAGGAAGCCAATCAGCAATTCCAACTTGTCAGTAAGCTAACACAATAATAATCCTATCATATCCTCTGCTATACACTAACCGTGGTGCCATCAGGCCAGTGACCTACCTCGCATGCAGCAGTCATTGTTGGCATGTGAAATTATTACGCTTTGACATATTGGCAGCAGCAGTTGACAGGTTCATGGTATTGTGATTGTGATAGAATAGAGTAGGAGTCGCTGAATTGAATTGAGTTGAGTGTATGTGTTAGTAGTTTTAAGTGAAAATAGAGTTCTAATTGCTGATAGTATAGCTAACGTTCATTGAAATATACTCATACAAGCAATATAAGTGTAAGCAATATAAATGTAGGCAAATAAAAAGAGCACACAACAAAGGCAAGACAAGCCCTTTTTATGTTTTACTTAATTGCGTTGCACATATACCCAGTAATCAAAATGATATTTATTTAGTGGTTAAGGTTATAAAAAATGACATGAATGGTTTTATTATCTGCGGATAGTAAATTATTATTAGGGCGTCAGTATTACCTTCCAAAAAGTGAAATACGATGAATTTATGATGATAACTGCAATAGTTTTTCTGAGTCGTCCATACGCTAGAAAAAACAAGAACGCAGTGCTGTATTTGGCCACGTCGTGGTCTTTATGCCTCTCATAAAAATTTAAAATTTGTTGTATTGTATTTTATGTTTAATTATTAATCCTCATATCTGAAAAATTGGTTGTAGGAGGATTATATGAAATGGTCTTCCGATCTCGCTGATTCTCAGTACCGATATATATTTATTTTACGTGTCTACCAAATTTCATGAATTTTAGTTCATTTTTGAAGGACTTTTGACCCGAAACCTCATAACTGATAACAAAGTGTCAATACCAAACAACACGCATTTTTGTCGGAATTTTAACCCATATAACAGTAAAACATATGGAGGCTATGTGTTGTTGGGTTCTATCTGGCCTGCTCCACCATATCTCGTATATGTACAAAAATGCATCTGTGTACCAAGTTTGGTTGAGCTATCTCAAAAACTGACGAATTAGTTTGCAATAAACCCGTCGGAAAGACGGACAGACAGATATAGCTAAATCAAATTAGCTCGTTCTTCTGATCGGTATACATTTTGATTGGTATATATACAAAAACTTTTTTTTTCCTTCCCTAATATAACGACCTAAAATAATGAAAATTATTAATTTAAAGACAGGATCAATAACTGTGTTAAGCCGTCTAAATATTTCTTAAACCGACTGGTCGAACTTCGGCTCGAGCCCTGGCCTTCCGAATGGTAGTACGAAATGCTAGTCACTGGACTATTGCGGCCACCTCGCCAGGGTTACATAGTGCCAAATATATACATAAATATTTGAATGAAAATCCGAACAGGTTAAAAACTCTAGACAAAATTTAGCAACCTCAGAATGAAACAATGATAGATAAAAAATATTAATGTATATATGTATGAATTTTAATTATCCTATAACTTATGAAAACCGGAATTGTTTACTCAACCCTGTCCTGACATATTTAAAAATATCTTTCCAATTATATTGGGGAAGCGTTCGCTCGTCGTTCGCTTATTTAAGATTAAGCTATTATAGTAAATCAATATCAGAAAGGAGGGCTGTCTTCAGTCTTGCCGAAGTCTTTATACCTGTGAAACAAAAAATTGATAAAATAGTACAATTTCGATGATTTTAACTACCAAAATGCAATTCACAATATGTGTGAATAATGCTAATATTCACGTTTCTAAATGCTTTTTGTCCGATTTTTGACCCAAAAAATCATATCTCAATAAATTGATTGCATGGGCGCTATATGATATACTCCGATTTATATAATTCAAACTACAAATATATATATATATATATATATATATATATATATATATATATGTATCTATATTTGGCGCTTTGTAACCACTGAAGCGATTTTTGGCCGAGCTCCTCCTCCAGTTTGTGGTTTTGCATCTCTATGTTTTGATCAACAAATGAAGGAACCTATAGTTTATTATGTTTATTATAAGCCGCCTCCGAACGTCCGGTGGATTTTTATGAGGAGCTTTTATTTCATGTCAAAAATACAGTCGTAGCCTTGGCTCGACCCCTGGCCTTCCGAACGGTAGTCCGTAATGTTACTCTCTCTAGAGGTTTTTTGTCTAAATTTTTACCAAAATCACACATCTGAACAAATCAGTGTTTTGGAGCTATATGCAATTTGAATAATATATTTTCTATAATTTTTGAACGATGGTCGGACCAAGCCTTCCTTTCGCTCGGTAATTAGTGCCGCAAAATTCCTGCATTATTTCTGTGCGAAGTGGAAAATGCAACCAACAAATAAGCATAGAATTTTAAAAGAAGATGCAAATGCAAAATTTTCCACAATTATTGCAAACTAAGGATGTTCAGTTTTCATTAAAAAGGCCTGAAGAGTCATATTTAGTTTGAATATGAGCTGCGAATGGAATGTTGCCAATTGACTCATCACATGTGGTAGGCAAGACATGTGCACACACTTATATAAGTACATACGTAAGTGGAATCCAGTGTGGAGCCGGTGCAAAAAGTTCATACGAATTGTCGTGCACTAGTGGCCGTTTCCCAGTAATTTCATTGCATTGCATATATTCTGTTTTGCCAATGAGTACCATAGAGAAATATGTGTGTCTGCACTGACTGACTTATGTACATACATATGCTACCTACCTACCTGTTTTACATGCAGGTGTATGGGAATCGAACCTGTCCATGTGATTTGTGAAGGATATTGTAGTTTATTTGGGTACAAATGTTTACATGTTACAACTAAAGCAAAAAAATTCCAGGTTTTCGATGCTGAATTTAACCTTATAATAACAACATTTTATGACAATGAGGTAATGAAAAAAAGTTAGAAAGAAACAACAAAATATTCTCTACTCCACTTCTAATCCGGTGCCGTCGAAATGTGAATAATCTTTAAATCTTTTTCAGGCAGCCGGAGGCGAAATACTAAATCAAGTTTCGCCATTTCAGTATAATATCTATTTAGATTTGTATTTTTTGCCAAAAATATTCGAATAGCAAGCACTTATGCAACATCTTGCATGGTAAGACGTATTTGTATGTTTATCTACTTGACCGAGTATCTGACTTTGACACTAAAGCAAGTTTTCTCAGTACTCACAATCATAAGTGCCTGCATATACTAATAAAGTTTTTATATAGAAAATTAATGTATATATATGTTTGTAGATGTGAGTATGTCTGAAGAAATTGATTCCAAATTTGAAGTGCATAAATATGACATTAACATTTACAATGGCAACTTAGCATAAGGAAACTGAACAGCACTTGAATTGAGTGGGCAATATTTGAAGATTAAAAGGATGAGCGGTTGGCAGCATGAATGTATAATGACAATATATTGTTATTGTGCTCGAAAGGCTTTATAGTTCGCATCATCATCATTCAAAGTACGCTGCAAGGAACTATCTAGCTTGCCAGCAACGTACGTAGGTATGACATATGTGCATGTGTGTCGTATTTAATGGGAACGCGTGTGCTTGTGGCACAATTATTTGATTCTTAGGTAACACATGAGCTCAAGGCGAATTAAATAAGAGAGATGTAGTATTCCTAATAAATTAAATTAATAATAACAAATACAGCTTTAAAGAGCAATTCTGGTGTAAAAGCTCAGCTCTGAGTGGAGGAAATAAATATTAATTAATAATATGGCCGGTTTTTTGAAAATATCGTGTTCTTCTTCTTCTTAATTGGCGTAGGCTTCCTTTGGATGTTTGGTGCCAACATGAGACAAAACTAGAAGCCATGTTCTTCTCACCCTGATGCTTTCTTCATAGGGGATGCCTTCTTCTTTCTCTGCTTCACAAGCGGAGCTACAGCGAATACTTTCATACTGAAGTGTTTGCATCCATAGGGAGAACATGCCCTAACCAGCGCACCGACCCGTCGGTTATTGTTATTGTCCACGATTCAGCACAACAAAGTAAGAATAATTTATCTCGTATAAAAATTCTATGTAGACTAGAGCAGGTCAAATTGTATAGAACAAACTGTCGCCTAAAACCTACATTGGGGATCATTTGAAGCATTTTTTTCTGAAGAAATCATAGGTCTAAACTAAATTTCAAGGCGTAGATTTTTCAAAATAGCTTTCTACTTTAATTTCAATAATTAATTATGATTTCAATAAAATGTTCATAAAATTTCGCATAAAGGAGGTAGAACTCATAGTTTGGGCTTGTAGAAAAGCTATATTCTCTTATAAAAGTCATTGGTATTTCAAACTTTTCATACTTATCACCTGCCAAACAAAAAGTAAGATTCAGCCCATAATTTTCAAAGTAAATTCAAGTGCTCAGACTTATTGCTCTCCACGAGTAATAGCTAACAGCATACTTACTTAGTTTCAAAATAATTATACTTATACTTAGTTTTAAAATAATTGCCAAATCTAAACTTACGTAAAAAATGTTCTCTTGAAGACCATAAATATATATTTTTATTTAAAATTAATAGGCAAAAAAGTTAAAAATATTCACTCTATAAATGAAAGTTTCTTTCAAAATAAACTATCTAACTAACTATATTCTGGCCTATCCTAAAGCCCGTGTATTTCGCTCGTCTCAATCAGTTCTGTACTTAGGAATTGCCGTATCTTTTCCTTCCAAACTTTTAACCTATAAAGTCAATTTCGACCAGTTAGCTTCAAAATAATATTTTCGGCTCCTATTGCGGTTAACTTTTATTTCCCAAATAAAAGGCCTTTTAATTGTAATAAATTTCTACCAATGAAGTATTTGAAAAGGTTCACAAACAAACAGGTTATGGTTATTTAAAAATGTTTCTGGTTAATTTTTTAAAATTTATGTAATAATAGCAATCATATATTTATAATATTCTTTCGTATTTGGTAATATTACATTTAAGAGCACGTTTAAGCTGATAAAATGTTTGAAATTAAATAGAAATTTTACATAATAATATATATTTTATATATTTTCGTCATTGTATGAAAAATTTAAATATATTTTGTTATATAAATGGGCATTTATTAGTTTTTAATTAAAATAATTTAAAATATATTTCATGCATTATGAGCAAATTGACATTTTTGCATAATTTATTAGTCAAAGACTGAATGTCGCCCATAAAAAAGCATTAGTCACAAAATAAAGTGATACACATATACACAAATACATATTTGAATAATTTAAATATATGTATTTGTTATGTGTTAGCTTTGTTATGAACAAAGCAATGAAATAAGCATATATTCAGTTGCAATGGCCATTTTCGCCCATTCGAAGCGCAGTTACTCACACGCCACAGCAAACATGTCGCACACATATATGAGCATCATAACGAATGTGGTAATGTATGAGTGGGCAATATAAAGTAAAGTGCCATATTTTAAGCCACAATCTTTTGATCAGTCTCTCTCTCTCTCTCCCCCACTTCGCCCAAATTGGTCACATATATCAAAAATATGAAATAAATCTGATTTATTATCTGAATTTGCGTAATTTTATTTCGTTTGCTAACACCAATTTAACTGTTATTTTAAGACAAAACAAAAATGTCAAGAATGTTAACTAGAAGCGAACAAAAAATTTAAAAAAGGGGCATAGTTACGAGCAAAACATGACAATATAAGCTTAGTGGTCAGAGAAACAATTATAAACTACCAAACGTCCGTTGGGGCGAAACACAAATATAAGAAACTGTCAGCTGCCCGCCATGCACATAATAATCAACAAAATATGTTGCTAGATACATGCATATATATGAATGCACATATGAATAATATGTAGTAGGTATTTCCTTGCTGCTGGAAGTATGGCTACGGAATAAAGAAAAGTATTAATATATATGTACATATATGAAATAGAGAAAGTAATTATGTAGTTATGTACATACCTATTAATTATATAAGGTTTCTAATTTTTACACGAAAAGTATTTGTTTGAATTTTGGTCCAAATTTGGCACAATGTCTTAAATTCCCGTTATTGTAATTTTCACCACACACATATACATACAATATATGGTAATATAGCATACTCAGCTATATCATTAGGCATATAAACTAGCTATGTTTACAACTTTTTCTGCCAGCTTTTGTTCGGGTATTTTCGGCTCTAGCGGAAATTCGAAATCAAATATAAAGCATTGTCAGGAGAAGAAAAAGATAATAAGATAAAAGAAAATTCACATTTGCACAAAATTTTTTGTAAATACTTTATCATGAAGCTGTATTTTTTGGAAATAATTTCTATTAAATTCTTTAATTCAATTAAAAAATCTTAAAAATTTCTGCATCCATCACAATTAGTATGTGATTAGTGGGTGAAAAAAAATTCGAAGATTGGTCAAAGTAGAATTTTTAGGAGGATAATAGAGCCATGTGCAGAAGCTCACGCAAGTGAGGAAAGTATGTAACTGCCACTCACTGGGAGTGGTCAGAAAAAATTCTCTAACATATAGTTCAAGCGCCTCACCACTTCCGCTTTTAGACCAAGTATCCTCTGAGTATTCAACACTTTCCGAACTCATCATTTTCTTAATGGAACGGTATCTCAAGTTTCATACATACCGCTACTGCAGTAACAATTGAAAGAAATAGATGTTACGATTATTTGAACGAAATAAACATAGTTCAGATAATACAAAAAATAGAGCCTACGCTGGCTAGGTCCTGTCATCCAAATGGATAATATGCAAAGTTTTCGAAAGATGAAGTTCAGATAAAATTGGTGCCAAACTGCGTGAAGAGGAAACGAATGACCCGCAATTATTTATTAGGATATAATCGTGCATGTGATGCCTACGCCAATGATTTAGTAGTAGTAGAATTAAATTTTCGAAAAATTAATTCTTACACAAAACATATTTTCCGAGTTTCATGTTTCTACGATCAGCGATTTAAGCTGTGCCTTTGTTCGTCAGCCATTCGTCATAAATTTTACATACGATAAATTTATAAACTATTCAGATTTTTTTGTAATCTTTATATCTCAGAAAAGGTGCCTCTGAGGAAAAATATTTTGCAGGTGTCTAATTGAAGAGAACGTTATATATATATTTATGATAGTATTTTGAGCACCCCTAAAAACATTCAGCCATTGAATATTCATTTAATGAAAAAATCAATTTCAAACTCCTACTGTTCATAAATGAACAATAGAGTACACAAAAAAGTTACGCTATGCCAGGCATTTCATACTTAAATAACTTGTCTCATTAAACACAAAATTGTTGCGTATTTCAAGGACCATTTCTATTTTCTATGGACTCAAAACCTCTATTTATAAAGATTGTGTATAAAAACCTGCAGTTATATTAATTAAAAATAATTGTAGAATATTTAACCCTCCTGTGTCCTTCTAAATTTGTGTTTTGAAGTAGGTGCCAAAACAACCCCTTTAGGTGGGAACAAGAGGGTTGAAAATTATCTTTTGAATTTCATGGCTTTAAACTTTTTTATTCAGATATGTATTTCCTATATTTATTCTTCTTCTTTTGGAAATAACTTCCACGAGGACATAAAAATCTAAGAGGCCAAAAACAATTTACTAACTTAATTACTACTCCTGTAAGTTAGTGATTGTTGTATAGTGTTATTTGTGGGCAAGTATTTTTAAAATGTTAGGTGTATAAATAAATTTTCTCCCTTTTCTGTTAAAAGAAAATTATATTAATTATTGTGGGACAATGAAGTATTGTCCCAACACTAGCCACTTTTTCCCATCTCTAAGGCAGAGGAATAACTCCTAATCTCTTAAGGTTATCCACGTATCAACAAAATTTTTATCTTCATATACTGTGAACAGCAGCTCCTGTAGAGCAAGCGCCATTGACAAGGACAGATGATAATCGGACGACGAAGTGTCTGGTGAATTCACCGGTGGGGGTAGTACTTCCCAGTTATTTGTTTAAAAAGTTTGAGCCGCTACATGTGTACGCTTTTTGGTCATTATTTTCATTAAGAATAATAATTTTTTTATTATTTTTTATTATCATGAATATGTTTCAAATATCAACAGCTTAAGTAGCTAACTAATAGTGATTTATATCTTCAGTAAACTCCAAATGAATTTCGTCAAACAAAAGCACTTACACAAGTAAAGAGGACACTCAGTGATGAATTTATTAATATTTATATTAATTTTTTTTTTTTTGAGTTACTGAATTTTCCCCTTTTCGACCTACGCTAGTTATCTGATTTCGCTCTCATTTGTTTCATAATCAGCTAAACGTACAGCGAACTGTTTTTTTTTCACTATTAATTGTACACTGATAACAACTAACAATATGCCGACCAATAGCAACAACAGCAACTCAGATTAATCAGCACTAATTACAGTTACTTCGATAACAGACGTCTGCAGGTATTGTTGAACTTGTGCTCGATTGGCAGTTGAGCAATGAGGAGTGCCCGGGAAAAATTATGCCAACTTTCAGTCGAACTGCAGAAATCATTTCATTTGCATTATAGGACAAAATAGACAAAAAAAATTCGCCGATATCAACATTTTCATTATGTGGATAAATAATTATCCCTATAATTAGTTATTAGATTCATTTTCTTAATTTTTTTTTCGATATAATTGCTAGTCACCTTGGCATTCGTAAAGGGAAAAAGTAAATGATTTTTTGGTCAACAATTAACACGTTAACTTTTAAGTCTGGCTACTAATAATATTTTTTAATAATTAAATTGTTCATACTTACCCTTGATGTCTCTTAAAACTGCGATTAGTTTTACCCCTTCAATTATTTAACATTTTAGTAAAGTATGGCCACCTTTAGCACCACTACCCGGATAATTTTTAAATATTTTTCGTTTCGATTATGATTTTTCTCTTATAACTGTTACTCATTCATATATAAATTACGGATACATTTTCATTCTCCTTGCCAATTCGCTTCCCTCAAATTCTTTCTTTTGATACGATTACAGTTACTGAAGCTCTGGTGTAGTATTGTAAATTTTTAAATTTTCCCTAAATAACTTAACTTTTCCTTAATTTATGGTAATTTTCGTGACTTAATAGAAAATCTTCGATTCTTAGTTCAATGCGCAGCTTTCAAAATATTGTTTTGAAAATACAGTATCATATTCAGCTGTTAATAGCAAAAAAATCGGCTTAAGATAGGATTTTTAAGGATGATTTAAGTAAATATACATTGGCACTGCAAATAATTACCAGCTAAATATCTATCTAGTCTCTAAGGTGGAGTTGATTACCGACTTCCAATGCTTTTGTAGAATGATCTTGAAATACAATATTCTAACTCAGCACATCTTATCTTTTCTTTTTCACTGATAAAATTTTTATATAAAAGCTTGAAAATTTCATCATGATTTACTAACAAAATAATAATTTCAATAAAAACATACATTTCAAAATAATTCAATAGGAAACAGTATTGTGGACAAAATGTTTTTCAGATCGATGAGTACCCGAAACTATGCAAAAATATCTTAAAATAAAAGGTTTTCCAATAAGGATGATATGATTTCTAAGTGTCGTTTTGGTCATTTTTAATTTGTCATGATCTGTCATTTTTTTCATTGTATTCAGTAATTATATCGACTGTACTTCACATTATATAAAAAACATTTGTATTTCCTTTTGTGCTTTTTTTAAGGAAACCTTATCACTCTTATTGGAAAACCCAAATCTAGATGCAGAGCTTTATTAAACTACATATACACAAACTAGCAACTGGGTTTTTTTGGGTACGAATTTTACAATATTTAAAAGAACAGCTTAAAATACTTGATGAAAAGTTTTATTAAAGTTTTGTTCAAACTTATATCTGAAATTCAACCAATATGAATTATATTAAAAATTATTTTAAAATATTTAAAGTTTAAATAATACATAAAGTGGTCTTATATACAGTACAAAAACATCTATGAATGTATGTACAAAAAAATAACAAATCAGCAGAAGAAATTTTTATAAATAAGTATATACAAAATACAACAATGTATGTACTTATGCATGTAAATGTGTGCATATCGGCTGATAATTTAATTTTATTGCCTCAGGTATAGGTTGCCATAATTATTGCTGTCAGTAATAATTTTTGCAATGCTATCATCTTCTCCTTCTCCTTTGGCGTAGGCACCGCTTGTACGATTATAGCCTCGTCAACAATATCGCGCAACTCGTTTCTTCTCCAAGAGATACCAGGTCGCTGTCCAACTGATCCTTCTAACGGAGTGGAGGACTTCCTTTTCATCTGCTTCCGCCAGCGGGTACTCCATCGAATGATTTCAAAGCTGGAGCGCATTCATGCATTCGGACGACATGACCTAGCCAGCATAGCTACTGTCTCTTGATTCGCTGAACTATGTCAATGTCGTCGTATAGTTCGTACAGCTCATCGTTCCATTGTCTGCGGTATTCGCCGTTGCCAACGCGCAAAGGGCCATAAATCTTCCATCGAAAAGTCCTAAAGCCGACTCATCGGATGTAGACATCGTCCAAGCTTCTGCACCATATGTCAGGACGGGAATGATGAGCGAATTTTAGAGTTTGGTTGGTTTTTAGTTTTGGTTCGTCGAGAGAGGACTTTACTTTTCAATTGCCTACTCAGTCCAAAGTAGCATCTGTTGGCAAGAGTGATTGCGCGTTGGATTTCAAGACTGACTTGTTATAGTTGTTAATGCTAGTTTCTAGGTAGACGAAATTTTCTACGGCTATAAAGTTGTGACTGTCAACAATGACATGGGAGCCAAGTCGCGAGTGCGATGACTACTTATTTGTCTAATCTGGAGAGCGCAGAGCTTGTCTGAAACCTCGTTTGGTATCGAACGGCTCGGAGAGCTCCTTCCCAATTCTGACTGCGCTTCTGGTGTTATCCGGGGCCATTTTACAAAGCCGTCTGAGTTTTGTGGGGATATCAACTTCAGACATAGCGGCGTAGAGACATTTCCTTGTCGAAGACAGCTTCAAAATCGATAAAAAGGTGGTATGTATCAATTCCTTTTTCTCGGGTCTTCTCTAAGATTTGGCGCATGGTGAATATCTAGTCAATGGTGGATTTGTCTTGTCTAAAGCCACACTGATAAGGTCCGACTAGTTTGTTGATGGTGGCCCTTAATCTTTCACACAATACGCTAGATAGGACCTTATATGCGATATTAAGGAGACCTATAACACGATAATTGACGCAGACCGTCTGCCTTTTTTTTTGGATTGGGCAGAGCACACGTAGGTTCCATTCATCAGGCATGCTTTCGTCCGACCATATTCTGCAAAGAAGCTGATGCATGCTGCTTGTCAGCTCTTGCAATGCTATGACACGGACAAAACGCTTGGCTTAGTATACTCGTTGTACACAACAACAAAAACCAAATACACCAACAACCAAACCGCCTTCAGTTCAAATTGATACTAGATGCCACATAGCGGGCAATGGATGGTAGCCGCAGAAAGTTGCAAAAAAAATAATAATAACGACGAAAAAATTAACAGAAAACCGGAAATCAGACAAATGAAAGTGAAGGCGGCGAGGACGCATTGTTGTTGATAGCCGACGATGCAAGTAAACCTTTAGCGTAATTTTAAGCACTAAATAGCCGAGTGGCTCCCTTTCGGAATGAGAGTGGGGATCTGAAGGCAACTCAGCACGATTAAAGGCAGTAAAAAGACAACAGAGCCGTGCTGGTGGCATAAGCAGTCAGTCATTGAGTTTAAACACATGTTCAAACACAAAGGCGAACACAATTACCCGGTTTTAATTAGCACTACATTGAGATCAACGCGAAGAGCTGTAGGGTTTTGAAGGGTAGCAAGCATACGTCTTGGTAGCCATTGAAGGAAATGACATTGAGACTGGGATTACAGCAAAAATTTTTTTCTTCTTTTCAACATTATATTCACCCGCTACTTTATTTTACCCATTTCTATTACGTACACACTTATGTACTTACAAATATACTTAGATGCTCCCTGGCTGTATATTTTTATTTTCCTTCGCCACAGTAATGGCAATAGTAGTTATTGCCAACAACAAATATATAATGTTTCTAGTAATTTTGCTGTTCAACTTGAAGTGCCATCGTGGGATTGGTAGTGGCTGCTGGAGGATTGCAGGGGGTGAGGTCTAAGAGCGAAAGTAAAGATTAAATGTGTTAAAGCACGAAAAACAGCAACAACAACAAGATGAGCCACTTTAATTGTTGCTCGTGTTGGTAACAGTTATGTGAGTACAAGCAAAAAACAACGAAACAAACAAAAGCAAATAGCAAGAAATGAATGCGAAATGAAAGTGTTTCCTTTTAACTAGTATACGGAGTAGCAAGTGAAAATTAAAACCTTCAATAGTAATGTTGAAAGAAAGAACAGAATAATAGAAGAAGTGTCAATGTTTGAAAACGGGTTTGTAAAATTGAAATTGTTTCCATTTTTTACTCTCTCGCTTAATCACCTTTATTGAGAAGCATTATTTACGTTGCTTGCTGAATTCGGCAGCAGCTGATAGCTGTATTAATGGCCAAATAGTTCGTCTGCAATTTTAACTCTAAATACAAAGGAATTATAACTGTATCTTGCTGACGTAACATTGACAACGTCTTCGCAATGAATCTGCTTTTCAAATTTTCTTCCATTGTTTTTTTTTCTTCCTTTCTTGACCCAGACACTTTCATTTGTTTGTAGAGTATGCAAAATGCGCTAAATAATTGCATATTTTGCAATGTTAATTGACTTGAATTAAATTGTGCTTAAATTGATTAGAAGGACAATATTTCATACAAAGGAATTTAAAATGAGTTTCTCAAGAAATTATTTGCAAAGTTTTGCTTATAATAAGAAAATTTAAATTTAATGGGGAATGTTTTTTAGCATTCGAAAGAACATTCTTTGGCATTTATTTTTTGAAGATTATCTTTTTCAAATGTTGGTCGTGCCTACGTCTCAGATAGTCCATCCATTAAGTCCAATTTTCGATGACTTGTTCGAGCATTTGGACTGCTAACTGGCGAATGACACGCGTGATGTTTTGCACCAAGGCCTGAATCGGAATGATCCTTTATAGCAAGGCCTTCCACCGCCTATGCGATATAATAAATAAATATGAAAAAATAAAATTTCACTTCACTTATGACTCAAACTCTTCGCACATTCATATATAAGAAATATACAGTCATCATTGTCTTCAGTTAATATAAAATATATATATAATATGAATAACAGTCGACCACTCAGCACAGTTATTCATTCAGTCCCATCGCATAATCTCTAACCAAATAAGCATGCGAATAAACTCCGAAAAAAATTAGATTACAACTTTTCTTTATCAATATTACACAAGATTGTGTAAAAATGCTTACCCTGAAAGTATGCAATGGTTAAAAGCGCCGTCTCAATGAATATTAAAGCGATTTGAAATTTTTTCGGATTATACGGTGTTTCGCTCAAATGGTTTGACTCTTTCGCTCAAATGGTTTGACTCTTTCGCCGCTACTGGTACAATATGTCCCAGCTTCAATTAAATTCATTTATCCGTTGTATTATTTGTGAAAACTTCTATATAAACTGTCCCAATGTGATTTCTGGTTTTATTTATTATAAAAAGACCACCAAAACATATTTGGATGGTTCTACACGGGCCCAAGCCTAAGCTTGAATTTTAAAATTTGAATTTTATAATTAAATGAAGCCACCACTAGTGATAATAACACCAATATTTTGTATGTTGAACCAGACGACGTAAATGCGAATTTAGTTGAGAGAGAACAGTCGCGCAAAATTGAAGAGAATGAAGCTCCTGCATGGTACACGTGATAATAAAAGATAGTATTTCGCGCGAAGGTGTCATTTCATCGCATTAGGTCGATTTTTCACATCCATTCCGTTTTCTCTCGTTGGATTACATAAGTATTTAACACAAGAATCTGAAATTGCATCGGACTGGTGGAAGCCCATCTAAACTCTCACGTACAGAACTCCTAAACATAGGCAATCATTTACCAATAAAACGTCCTCCGGAAGTCGTTGTGCAAGAAGTACTTCACTTCAAAGAGGAACAAGAACAAACCACCCAAAGATTGTTGTTGTAAATCTCGAAAATCTAATTAATCTTATTGAACAGTGACCTAAAAAAAGAGGGAAAAATGAAAAATAACCATAAGTTAACCCAGAACATACGACGTAGCCTAATTGTTTAACCAGTGGTTCGCGCTATGGTAATTTCAAGTTCGGTTCCAATTCCAACAAGGTTGTCTGGAAAGAAGTCCAATGAGGAAACCAGGCAGTTTCCGAAATAGCTATAGCATCTACCGCTCAGACCGATGTTGTAAATTCCTTCACTATTCCCAAAAACAAAATATTGGTCTGGGACAGCTCGAAAAAAATTATTAAAGAACAAATTATGTTTGCTCTGGATGCAATACTGCACTGTGCTTTAAACGTTAACTACCTACCATAAAATAATAATTTTCCCAAGCATCAGTAAAAAAGCTTATCAAATAAATAATATTATATAAACAAAACAAAATTATTATATAATTGTTATGTTCAAACGTCAAAATAAACTGTTACTGAGACAATATGTCCCAGGATAATGAAACAACCTAAAGATTAAATGTGCAGAACATATATTTTTTCTATAACTTTGAATACAGATGTCAAATTGATTAGAATAGTCATGTATTATATTTTTTTTTAAATTTAACTATTTTAAAATGCATTTTAAGAAAAGATGCATATGTATATATATTTAATGTTATCTAAATATTTAAATCTTCAACCCAACCCATTAGCACCCCCCTTAATTTGTAGTTATGGCGTTTCAAAAAATTCAGAAGATAGCAAGTTAAAAACTTAAATAGAGATCATCATAGACAAAATTTTTATGCGAAGTAGCAGCAGAACTCTAATCACGAAAATAAGTTTAGTATAAAAAAACTCGGATTTTAGGAACTACAATGTACTCGCCAGATTTGACCTCCAGTTTTTCCGCACAAAACCATTATTTTCGAAATAAAATTGCATTATTTGCAAGCGTTGTTCAGGCGTGAGTCTATTCATGATGAATTGCCAATCCAAACTGAGAATAAATCACTTGACAGCTGTTAAATCGGTCGCCATCTTGAAAAGTAATGCCAACTTAAAGTTCTATACCTCTATAAAAAGCACCCTATAGTGGAATTATAAATTAACATATTCTTTCTGTCAATACACCAGTATATATATATATATATATATATATATATATTATATATACCTATATATATTATTTATATTTTATTTATATTTTATTTATATATTTATTTATGGATAATCCGTGTAGAGCGAAATTTTTTCACTCTCAATAATAATAATTATTGTTTGAGTGTATAAGTAAAACTCGAAAAATAATTATTATCACCTGAGCAAAATTATAAAAATCAATAAATTATCATTATTGATTACGAACCCTGGTGTACACACGTAAATATGTTTAAATAGTGAAATTTCGAAACGAACAAAGGCCGAAATGTAGTCAGTTACAGTTTAAAAATTCATATTTAATAATTCAATTTTATTTTATTCATTGATTGATACAATTATTCAATAAAATTTCATTTGCATTCTATACAGACATTTTTCCGTGCATTTTTATATTATTTCTTTTTGAAAGTTTTAACTTTTCACCTGCAGGCCTTTTAAATGTGTAACTATTTTCATTGGTTTTGTTGTTGTATTTCGTTGACAATTGAAAAAAGTTGAGAAATATTCAATACGTCGACATACAGCTAGCTGAAAATGACAATTGCAGTATTGTGGGTTTATTTGATTAGTTTTGGCAACTATAGCAGATATGTTGGTTTATGTATATTTCTATACGTTTTTTTAAGGGTTGTCTAAAAAAAGTTTAGAGTTTATTAGCGAGAGATGATCGGAGTAATAAAATTAATAAAATATTTTAAATTATTTAAAAAATGCAGTTTTATTGAATGCAACATATCAGTCTACTTATAGAATTAAATCCATTAAATACTTCTCAGAGATAAAGCGTGAGAAAATACGTGTGAGCAGCACAATTGTCCTATTAAATGGCGACCACAGGTTTAGAAGTATATTGTATGCATAAATTTGTATTATATATGTATATATATATATATATGTGATTGAGCTTAGTGTCAGTGATGAGTGTGTACATTGAAGATATTTATATCCAAACTAAAAACTAAAATAGAGTAATAGTATAATTTTTCCAGTATATATACGACCAGGAGCTTCAAATTTTTTTCTTGGCAAATTTTTTTATGCGAAACTTTTGATATTGCGTCTTACTTATATGTAACCACAGGCTACTTGACAGGTGAAGCAGGATAACAGATTATTCGCATTTTCTCTTATGTTGTTTATTTTCATAGAAATCCATCTCCTGAAGAAATCTTTCTCAGAACATTTCTCCGAATTTTTTTTTGTGATGCGTCGCCTGTTTTAAAGTCGAAAAAAAATATATTTGCGAAAAGCTTCAATGCACCTGTAATGTTTATGGTATTAAATTATCAGTTTAAGGAAATTCTAGTTTTATTAAATAATCGTATAAATAAATGCCCCTACATATTTTCACAAATTCATGGACTTTCATTGCGATTATTTCATAACTTCGCACTTCTCTGCTTTACGTTGCATTGTTTTCCATTACAAATCAAAAAGGGTGCAATAAATGAAAAAAAAATACCAGAAAAGTAAACCTTAAACCACCACTCACACTGAAAAGCAACAAGACATCAATGCAATCAAGCATGAATAATGATGGCACAAAAAAAGTTGTGGTCAGTCAATACGGCAGCGGTGCGGTGAAATTGGGGAAATGCATAATTTAAGATGGAGTAAAAAAATTTTGTCGCAGCAGAAAAGCAGACTTTAGCTGCTGTCACTGAGGCCTCAACTGACTGATTGACAATTGACAATGACAGCGGAGAACATGCTCGTTCATGGAGCTATTGTTATGGCGGACTGATTGGTTTCGATGATGTAAAATTCTATGGTTCATGATTGACTATATTCTTACATGTGTACATACATACATACAACAGATCCATACGTACATTCATATATTCTTTTTCATTGGCGGAAATCAATACGAGCATAAAATAAGTTTTAATGAGTTAATGACGGAAATGTGTTTGCGAGTGTATATGCAGTGAGCGTTACTGGTACTTTATCACCGTTAAATGGAAATTATACTGAACAATTAACAACAGTTTATACAAAAATATTCATTGGTTAATTTCGTTAGCGAAAAATTCCTGCAATTTAAAAAGCTTTTATTATCAACACTTAAAAGAGAGGAAGATCGCCATAACAATATATTAATTAAAACTATACTGTCACATTTACTGCAAAAGTGTTGCATTCAAAATTGTGACAAAATAAAGGGTGTTTTTTTATAGAAGTATAGAACTTTAAGTTGGCATTACTTTTCAAGATGGCGACCGATTTAATAGCTGTCAAGTGATTTATTCTCAGTTTGGTTTGGCAATTCATCATGAATAGACTCACGCCTGAACAACGCTTGCAAATAGTGCAATTTTATTTCGAAAATAATGGTTCTGTGCGGAAAACGTATCGCGCACTATTTTGTTTAGCGATGAAGCGCACTTCTGGTTGAATGGCTACGTCAACAAACAAAACTGCCGCATTTGGAGTGAAGGTAATCCTCAAGTGTAAGTTGAAACACCGTTACATCCAGAAAAACTGACTGTTTGGTGCGCTTTATGGGCTGGTGGAATCATTGGTCCGTACTTTTTCAAAAACGATGGTGGCCAGAACATTACATTACAATTCATTCCTGAATTGAATAACCAAGATGTCCAGGAGATGTGGTTTCAACAAGACGGCGCAACATCTCACACAGCTCGCGCCACAATAGATTTATTGAAAGGCACGTTTGGTGGCCGCCTAATTTCACGTTTTGGACCTGTGAATTGGCCTCCAAGATCTTGTGATTTAACACCGCTAGACTACTTTCTGTGGGGCTATGTAAAGTCATTGGTCTATGCGGATAAGCCACAAACGCTTGACCATTTGGAAGACAACATTCGCCGTGTTATTGCCGATCTACGGCCACAAATGTTGGAAAAAGTCACCGAAAATTGGACGTCCAGATTGGACTACATCCGCGCCAGCCGTGGCGGTCATATGCCAGAAATCATATTTAAAATGTAATACCACAAGACTGTTTTTCGGATAAATAAAATTCATGACAATCGAATAATCCATCGTTTACAAGGAAAATATTTAAATTAAATTAAATAAATAATAAAATTTTAATTGGTTCAGTATCAATTCAGTGTTTAGTTTTAATAAAAAAAATTATTTCACAATTTTTTTTAATTTTTCATTTAATAAAAAAGCTTTTTAGTTTTATGTTAGGGGTATGAACATTAAGTTTGTCCTGTTATTTTCTGAATTTTCTTATTATTGTTTTTTCTTTCTTTTTTTTCTATTCTATTCCAATTCATGAGCTCAACACAAATATTTTTCATGAAATTTCAGCAATCTTTTTTAATTAAGTACAACACAAAATAGTAATGAATTTTGTAATAAATCTTGATTTTTTTTAAATCTAATAAATTCAAACAAAATTTGTATGATATTTGTTTCTAATTTTTATATTAAAATAGTTATGGAAATATTGATTTTTTAGTAAGATTAAGTAAAAGAATTTTTACGAAAATGTTGCTAATTTTCACGGAGGAATACTGGTACGCATCAATTTTTTTTAAAGTATTTTTTTTTAGAAATTTATCTGATGTGTTTTAGTTTGTTACTAAAAAATTATTTTAGTTTAATTAAAAAATATATAATATTATTAAAAAAATAAAAAAATTCCTATACATTTTTTAATTTTTACAGCTTTCAATTTAATTTATATAATTTTAATTTATGTTTTAATTTTTTTAAATTTAATTGTTAGTAAAGATTTTTAAATTCTAAATAAAAGATAAAATAATAGAAAATTTTCCAATAAAGTAATAAAATGGAGGATGAATTAATGTATAGAAGCTCACTATTTTCACCTGAAATTGGCCCGAAATGATTATTTTACATATGATTCAAGCAGCGCACTACCGGTCTTAACCGAACTATCCTCTGTTAGAAGGTGAATTCTCTGTGGTTGTGTATAGAGTTTGGGACCCACCAAATTAAAAAATACTGCTGCTTTCAGTAGGAGCCTAGAACGAACCTAGGAGCACTGCTTCCGCCCCGAAGTCAAAGTCGTGCTTGTAGATTTTAACGCCAGTGTAGGTAAAGAAGGTATCTTTGGCACAATATTCAGAAAGTTCAGCCTTCCGGACGAAACACTTCCAAATAGACTTAAGATATATCAATTTCTCCGGGGCCCGAAATATGGTCGTCTGTACTACTAGATTCAAGCACACGAAAGCTCATCAAGCTACATGGCTGTCGCCGGATCGAAAAGTATGCTATCAAATCGATCATGTTGTGATAGACGGAAGAAATGCATCCAGTGTTCTGGGCGTACGTACGTTCCGAGGGCCTCACATCTACTCAGATCGTTATCTTGTAGTAGTACGTATCTGTAGTACCCGCCTCTATGCGGAAAGAACGTTCGTCAACAAACACAAAGAATTTTCGACGTCGAAAAGCTGCAGTCAAAGCCGACAACCAGCTGATTTTCTAATCGGTTAGCACATCTACTCTCTGAGAACACTCATCAAAAAAAAAAAAAAAAAAAAAAAAAAAAAAAAAAATTCAATATAAAATATAAATTTTTACATTGTAAATTAATAAATTAATAAAAGCCTCAATTAATGAGTGTTCAGCAGTGCGTGCTGGCATTCGGAATACCATGATTCGAACCTTGGTCTGACTAACATCCAAATTAAAAATAATTAAAATTAAAAATTATATAAATTTTCCCAACTGTGGTCGCCCTTAGACTGGGAATATCAAACCCACCAAGTGTATTTCTGACATGAAATAAAAAGATCATAATAAAAATCAAACGGCCGTTTTAGAGGTTTCTAAGAATAAATTGTATCTTCTTTTATTTGTTGAAAAACCACCAAGATAAACACCAAAAACTGAGCTCAGCCGAAAGTCGTTGTGATTACAAAGCGCCAACTATATATATGTGCATATAAATTAATAAACTTTCAGAATTGTGATTTATATATTCATTATATCGGCATTATATATGCAATATTTTGTGAAAAGATGGCAAATAAAAACACTTGACAAAACAATTTAAAATATATCTCTTAAGGAAGGTTGAATGCGGAATCAAAGAAATACACGTTGTTCACCTATTTGCGACGCGAATTCTTTGTTAATACGTGTTATTTACATAACATTGTGCAGAAGAACGTATATCTGTACCACGTTTATATATGTTTATGTCAATGTTTTAATATATGTAAATTCATTTAAAGAGATTGTCTACCATGCATTTACATAACTATTTACACAAGTAGCTCCTTTAATTTTTGTGCCTTTTTCTTATCTTTTCAGGTAAGTTCCATTCGACAGTCGAGCTCCAGCTGCTTTCAGGACTCTTTTTAGATTTGGCTTCTCCTGCACTTGTTCGTAATTAAAACAAACTTTCGTTAAAATTAATTGATTTAATCGATGAGCTTTGATAAAAAAAAGGGTTTTCTTGTGCATAACTACACGAATTTATATAAAAATAAAGATAAAAGTATATAAACTAAATTTCAGTTATTTGGTGATTAGAAGTGGTTGCCGATATGTAAACATCATCATATTTAGACCAAAACCCCGGTATTCCTCATTCGCTTTATAAATATGAATGTTTACTTCTGCCTAGACCAGGGCAATTACATATTGGGTGGGAACCAATTTCATATTTTACGAATAGGGTTGCCACTTCCACAAATAAATTTATTATTGAATATAATAAGTGGAAAGTTATGATGTAACATTGTAGTTCATGATTCCTACTTTTACAATATTTATTATTAGATTAATTAAATTTAATTTCTTTAAAAGGCAACAACCAAACAATATTCCTCTTTAAACCGATTTATTATAAATTTATTTCATAAAAGTTCACCTCCACACAGAAACTGGCTAAAGTCTTCAGAAGGATATATTTCAAGAATAGTTGGTCGACAATTGTTACCCTTACAAAAAAAGCAAGAGTTCTTACTCCCAAATACTTAAATTTTTTCGGAATTTTTATTAAATAGATGTGTTTCGAACCCATTCAAAATTTCAGTATACCCATTTCTCTTTTTACACGAATTTTCTGTGCACGAATTTAATATAAGAAGACTTGAAAGAAAAAATATCTCTTTCTATGCGAATTGTTTGTTTTGAACATTATTTTAAATCAATGAATTTCAGATATAATTTTCTTTTCTAAATAAATACAGTACCAGGGTTGTTGAGGTTTACAGGGATACAGCAAATTTAATTTTATTAATTAAATGAAAGATATTTTGAGTTTGAAGAAATTTTTTTATATTATTAATTCATTTAAAATTTCTCATATTAAGTTCTTAGTTACAAAATTAGCTTTTAGTTAAAAATAATATGTCTTTCTAAACCACATTGCGAGTATGGCAAGGATGTTCTTTTTTCCTTAATTTATTTGATTTTGGCATTTTACCATGTAAACGATAACCAATATATACATAAATACTATTGTGTTCAAAAGTAACGAAACGAAATCACACATATATTGGCTAACTAATTCTTTATTTGAAAACACTTTGATATTAAAAGCTTTCAATCCTCACATATTTCAAAAACAAAAGAAGTTAAAATAATCTTAATTATAAAAAGCAATAGTTTAAATTTTTTAATTTTTTAGCTTCTGAATGTTAATGATATGTTCAATTTTGAAAATACCAAATAATTTAGGGTTTATCATGGCCTACTTCAAGCTTGAAGTAGAAAGTTTGAAAGAAGCAAGAACTATGTATGTGAGTAATATATGTATATTTATAAAATATTTACCCATATCAATGCAAACCAAGCTCAATTAAATGGCAACCCATTGCGAATATTCTCGGAGAAAACATTTAGTATAAACAGCGTACGTGTGCAAATATTGGAAGAAATCGTTACAGCTCGATTAGAATAATTAAAAACTATATGACAACCCTGTCCGCAAATATCACGAAATTAATGAGATCTTTACACGAATCTTTTGATGACAATATTGTGCTATTTCATTAAACTTCAACTAACCCTGCGTTACTATGCTTTGAAATAAATAAATAAAAATTCTGTCTGAATCAAAAAATTTAAAATATATAACATTTCAAGACTAAAAATCATGTTTACAAAAATATTCGTTTTATGGAGAATTTATTGTAAAATTTTATAGGGTGATATTTTTAGGCTACATAAATGCTAAAAGAAGTTTTTTCTATACTCGGACCGCAACCGGCTTCGGTTTTGCTGAAAAAAAAATTTAAATTGAAGTTATAAAATATTATTTAATTTTTTGATTTTGATTTCCTGTGACACTTCGTAAAATACAAACAATTACTAAGTAATTGAGTGAAAATATGTATCTAATGAATATTTTATAAATGTCTTAAATGTAAATCTTTTTATACTCGAATTTGCTATCGGGTAACAGGTAGGTATTTATTCTATAAAACTATTTAAATACCTTTCATGTACATAAAATGGTATACTAACTTTTTGTTATCTGATATAAAAGTACCTGGAAAAGCTGAAAAAATATATATATTTTACAAAAAAGTCTCTCACTCATCCAACCACTCTTGTTCTTTTGATAAGAATTTAAAAATAACTAGATGCTAATTGAGAAAATGCCTAAAATGAAAAAAGCGTTCGGTCATTTCCAATTCTCTTAATTTATATATTTCTTATAACTGGCTCTGTACAATTTCGATTTTCACATTGCATTTTGCAAGCCTTCAAGGAGTCGGAGCAAAAAAAGCTTAAAAATGTTGTTTGACTGTACAATTAATCAAAAAGCTCAATAGAGTCGAGAGCATGGCACTCAAAAAGCATTGCCGTAATAAATTCATTAATCAAATATCAAACACTACACGATTTTTTAATCTTTCTTTTTTTAATTCCCCACAAATATTTATTTTTGCCTACAATTTACTTCAGCACCAGTAGCAGAAGCAGATTGCTGTGAGGGAGCGATGGTTTCAATAGATTTTAATGGACAAATAAGTATATTTGTGATTTTGCTTGTACGATATTTTATATTTATATTACAGTAGCTTGTGGCTATGCGCCTTTTTTCTAGCCAGCAATAGTTTTTGTTTGTTTGTATTTTCAAAACGTTATTTCAGCGCACGGAAGAGCTTTACGCTTTGCCGATTGTTTGTTTTACAATTAAAACAATTTTGCAAAACATTATCTCCAGGTGAATAACCGATAGAGAGGAAATTCAATATTTGCAAATGATACAGTGCACATGTGCAAATATTAATATACATAGATACATTCAAATAAAGAAATATATACCAACACAATTTATATACACATATTTAAGGCGATAACCATTTTTGAAGTGAAAAGTAGCAGCAATGAGCCGTGTTCCGTTTGCCCACTTCGTTGGCTTGAGATTTTCTATTCCATATTTGTGCAATAAATTTTAACGACTGCTAGTTGGTTACTTAAATGTACGTTAGGGTGAGCCATAAATTAACCTATCGCATTTACGGGTTAAAATAAACAACGTCCCTGCAAGCCAAGATATTTTGCTAAATTTGTGAGGTGTTGGAGAGCATCCAAAGTTTCCCATCTGAAGAAAATAATTGTTTTATTATTGAACCATTAAAGATACAATTTTTTTAGCACCCAAATAGAGCATATCATTTATATATATAGAAACCTTGAAAATTAAAAAAATTACACGAAAACTGCATATTTTGAAGTTTTTCATTTCTTAAGACATAGATTATTTGCATAAGAAAGTCATCAAATTTTATGGCAATTAAGAAGAAAACTCAACCTTGAATAGTTCAAAAGTTATGAAAATTTTAATTGAAAAACCCCTATTATTTTTGGCGTTGTTGACATAAGATCATTAGAAACATAGTATTTTTATTTGAAATTATTAAAGTGAAAAAATTGCACATAATTGGATAGAATAGAAAAGGATATTTTGCATAAAAATTGTGAAAAAAATTAAACAGTCGACGAAATTACAAATGACATTTATTTTATCGATAAACTGTCCACGTTGTCACAACAGTTTTCGGCAATAGCTGTTTTGCGTCGGCGTTACTTCGACTGAAAAACGACGATGACGTCGACGACGTCAACCTTAATTAGGGCGATTGTTTGCTCATGAAAAAGGTTCGTTTCAATCCAAGAATTCGATATGTTAATTTGTAGCTCACTCCACTCTACGCTGTCCATTTTCTCATATATATAATTCAGACTGTTCATTTACTACAGTTCAATAGCTTTGTCGTTACTTTGAACTTCATTGCCTTTATTGTTTGGATGGTGCTTGCAACGATTGGACTGTCCTTCTGGCTTAAAGCAAATAGCTGTGATTTTAGGGTACTCTGTATATATATATATATATGTAAGTAATGTGTAAGGGAGGACCAAAGTCAGCGATGAAAATCGATCTTATCGATTTTAATTTTATTTATATTTTATTTTTAACTTTTTTTAATTGAATTCAAATCTAAGGCATATTTGTAGTAAATACTTTTTTCGTGGAGTAAAATTACAGAAGAATTTTTTTTAAATTCTTTAAAAATAGTTTTTATTATGTAAAAAGTATTTAAATGCTCTTTCAAAGTAGCAATATATTGTATTAAATCTAATTTATGAGCATTTGAAAATATTCGGCAAATTTTAAACTTTCAGTCAAATTTTTACATACATGCTTATATATATAAATATATATAAATAAGGTTCATAACAAAGCTTGAGTCTTACGAAAAAGCGTCACCAGGTAATGAATTTTTTTGTTATTTTTTCTGTTGAAAAATTAGAAAATTCTAAGAGTATAAAACTTTTAGCTTATGTCTTTAATAGCACATATTTAAAAATTTATTAATTGGTTGAAAATATTAATAAAAATTTTACTTTAATTTTTCTCCACCTATCACTTGTACGAAGGTACATTTTTCTCATTTTCTCTAATGCAAACTCAATTGAAATAGGGGTGGACAGGATTTAACTCATACAAATGCGCCAAACTATTTGCAAAGCAAAATATCTAACTAAAAAAGAACAACATAAAAAAGTGTGCTTTAAAAAATTGCGCTTGAAAGAGATTATATATGAAAGTGATAAAGAAGGAGACTCAAAAGGTAAATTATTCCATGTAATTATCGTTATTATGCTTATATGTAAAGGGTGTTCTTTATGGAGGTATAGAACTTTAAGTTGGCATTACTTTTCAAGATGGCGACCGATTTAACAGCTGTCAAGTGATTCATTCTCAGTTTGGTTTGGCAATTCATCATGAATAGACTCACGCCTGAACAACGCTTGCAAATAGTGCAATTTTATTTCGAAAATAATGGTTCTGCGCGGAAAACGTATAGCGCACTACGTCCGATTTTCATAAGTGAATTTTCTTTAGCGATGAAGCGCACTTCTGGTTGAATGGCTACGTCAACAAACAAAACTGCCTCATTTGGAGTGAAGGTAATCCTCAAGTGTATGTTGAAACACCATTACATCCAGAAAAACTGACTGTTTGGTGCGCTTTATGGGCTGGTGGAATCATTGGTCCGTACTTTTTCAAAAACGATGGTGGCCAGAACGTTACAGTCAATGGTGATCGGTATAGAGCCATGATTACTAACTTTTTCATTCCTGAATTTAATAACCATGATGTCAAGGAGATGTGGTTTTAACAAGACGGCGCAACATGTCACACAGCTTGTGCCACAATAGATTTATTGAAAGACACGTTTGGTGACCGCCTAATTTCACGTTTTGGACCTGTGAATTGGCCTCCAAGATCTTGTGATTTAACACCGCTAGACTACTTTCTGTGGGGCTATGTAAAGTCATTGGTCTATGCGGATAAGCCACAAACGCTTGACCATTTGGAAGACAACATTCGCCGTGTTATTGCCGATATACGGCCACAAATGTTGGAAAAAGTTATCGAAAATTGGACGTCCAGATTGGACTACATCCGCGCCAGCCGTGGCGGTCATATGCCAGAAATCATATTTAAAATGTAATGCCACAAGATTAACTTTCGGATAAATAAAATTCATGTCAATTGAATAATCCATCGTTGTTTCATTGCAACTTAAAGTTCTATACCTCTATAAAAAACACCCTTTACATTTTTTAGTTTAAAAGCCCAATAATGATGACTTATCATCCCACAACTGCACTTTTATGCTACCAAAATTATGCTTATAAAGTATCACTTTACTACTTCCAACCTATTAAGCACAAAATTACCACAAACTGAAACCTAATTACAAGAGCACAGCATCCTTTTGAGAATTCAGAAAAAATAAATTTTATTTTTCCAACAAAGTTACAGAAGAAGCAAAATTTCCTATCACATACCATATAACATATACAGAAATCCAACGAAAGCAAAATTTTAAGATGATGGAAAAATGAAAAATACATAAAACAACTGTGCAAATGTGCGAATGTGTCTGACAGCAATTGTCCAACAAATTACAATGCAATTCCATTGCGAAGACCACAATATTCTCACTATTGCATACCACTGTATTCTGTCTTCACACACTTGCACCCAAATATACACTAACAATTTTCTGCACACCTTACCAACATTTCACGTCACATTCAGTAAGCCACTCCCTCCAATGTCTTCCTCTCCTCTGCCGTGTAGCCTTCAAAATCCATGTGCAAACCCCAGATTTTCATCTTACAAAAATAATTTCATGCTGCCATACCTAGGCTGCTTTGTCAGTAAAGCTGACCTATCCAAGCCAAAATAATGTCGTCTTTGTTGTTTGCTAACCGCAAAATGTCAGTAACAAAATCCTATCTCGTCTACAGGCAGCTAATGGGTACAAACCAACAACGGAACGATAACAAACCAAAAACATATTGTGGCGATGATACAATTTTTGTCGGAAAAGAAGGAATTTTAAATGGGGAAATATAAGCAAAGGGATAGCAAAATATAAATGTGTGTAATTGTGTTGAGTAAAAACCATTGAAACGCCAAAGAAATTTTGACCAGCAAAATTAAATTTATTTGTTTTGCTGAGCAGTTAATCAGTGAGCGAGTTTTAAGCGAGCATCGAGCTGCTCACACTGCTCGATACCCGGGTATCTAGAGTTCTAGTTTATACAATTAAATTCCTATAAAATATTTTTGTGGACAAGTAAAAAAATATGTATCTGTGTAACCATTTATTACTTTATTTAAAAGTAAGGTCTGCGCCAAGAAAAATTAAATCAATGCAAAATTTACAGAGAGCTCAATTGCTTTTCACAGAACGTGGCCACTTTTACAAATTTAAGTTTTCACTTCATTTATCTGTCTGTGTGCACCTAAAATTTACAGTGGCGGACAAAAGTCTACAAACACCCCCTGTTTTCGTTCAGTTAAAAGTCCAAAAGGTTTATTGGAAAATTTAACGATATAGTTTATTTCAACTATCTTCCCTTATCATAAAAAAAAAAAATTTTAACAAGAAATAATAAAGCTATGACCAAAAAAAGGTAAATCCAGCATTGACAAAATTCTACATACAGTATATACATAACTTATCTTAGCACAAAAACTTTGGTTAATATCAGTTAACATGATCTTTTGAGTGAGCCCGTTCGCATCAAATACAGCTTGAAGCCATCGTGGCATCGAAGCTACTAAATTTGTCAATTCTGAGGGAGTAATACTGTCCCAAGCTTCAATAAGATGTTCTTTGAGTAATGCTGAGCTGGAAATCTGATTTTTTTTTAATTTTTCGCTCAAAAATCTCCCAGATATATTCCATAACATTCAAATCTGGGCTTTGAGGTGGTGTATGTAGTTGCTTGGAGATGATAAAGCAACCAATCCTTAACCATATGGGCCGTGTGCTTTGAATCTTTATCCTGTTGAAAGATCCAGCCTGCGCTGAGCTCCAAACTGTCCACTGAAGGTTTTAGATTAGATTCCAACAATGACTTATATTTGAACTGATCCATATTTCCCTCAATAAAAGGCAGCTTTCCAACTCCAGATGCCACAGTCGCTCCCCAAACCATCACGTTGCCGCCAACATGCTCCACTGTTGGTACTATATTTTTGAAGTTAAGTGCAGTGTTTTCTTTTCTCCGAATTTTTGCTCTTCCATCGCTGCCGAGTACATTGAACTTCGATTTGTCTATTAACAAGACTTTTTGCCAAAAATTCATTCCCTTGCCTAAATGCGTTTTAGCGAACTTCAAGCGAAGTTTACAATTTTTTTAGAAATAAGAAGATTTTTTCGTGGCATTCTATTGTGGAAGCCGTTATCATTCAGATCTCTTCGAATTGTTCTTAAATGAACGCACTATCTTTATGAGTTGCGATGTTTTCGGCTAATTTTGGAGAAGTAACTTTTGGATCATCATTCACTCCCTTCAGAATAAAGCTGATATCTCTTCAAGTTGGCTTCTTCGGGCGGCCAATACGCGGCTTTTTTCGGTGAATTAATTTTTTTCAAATTTTTTACAATGGTCTGCATCTTTGGTGGACTTAAGATTCAAATTTTTTAAATTTCACCACACGATTTCTTCTTTTTTCCGAATAACCAAGGTTCGTACGTCAATGGATATTTGTTTTCACTGAACCATTGTTGATGCTAATATGTTCAAATCACAACTTAATTCAATACTAGTAAATTAGAAAACATGATTTAAAAAAAAAAACCAAAAAATGGTACCTAACGGCCATAACAACACATCATCTCGACATAACTGCTAGTAAACCTGTAGTGTTTGAACACTTTTGTCAAGGGCATTTTTTCGTTTTTTCACCATAATTATTTTATTTTATGTTAGAGAATGGATTTCTGTAAATACATGTGATTAGCAAAGGATTTAAGATAAGACTGTATACCTACATTTTTCAGCAAAGCGATAGTACTTTCTACGCAACGAATACAGGCGGTGCATGTAGACTTTTGTCCGCCACTGTATATTACATCTACAGAAAAATCTACCTCCTTGCATGCAATAAATGTTTTTCAGCGCGTTTAGATTTTTGCTTTTAGACGAAGGCTTAGATTGAAGCGAAATCCAATAAACGATTTTCTTGCATTTATAGAAATAAAGGACAGATTTTATTGTATTTTAATTTTTTCATCTTTATATAAGTATTTATATGTATAAGAGACCTGCAGTAAAAAATACTATTTGTTAACTAGAATCCTACTAGTTCGCTTTTTTGCACCAACAAGTTCATCTTCCATATTTTTCCGTGTAAGCAACTGGTATTTTAAACACGGCGATGGCCTACGAAACGCCACATATAAGTATGTGTTGAATTTCTAATTCCCCAAACATTAAAAAATAAAAATAAAAATAAAAATAAATTTGCTTACACCGAGAATCGAACCGAGAACCTTACGCCTAACTGTGATAATTTATAACGGCTCAGGCGACATACTGCGCTATTCAAACGAGGATATTAGGAAATGAAATTCAGTCGTGGCGTTCCAAAGATAATAACAACATACGAATGGCGTGGTGGTGAAATTTTTTATTAATCTTGCTATTGGTGAAGTGCTATACTGGTAAGGAGCTGGTATGATCCCATCCTATTTCATACTGGTTTTTAACAGGGATTTTTGCATACTACCTTTTCACTGTAAACAGTATATCCATACGTATGTATGTATGAATTTGCGCAGCTTATAGACTCAAAAATCACCTAACCGCTTTGCTAAAATTTATTTTCATTGGAACACAGAGAGTTCCTGTACACTTTGGCTACAGGTCAAAACAGCGGTTACATTCATATGTTTGCACATTATGCCTATTATTCCAATCTTAGTGGGAACAAGCGTAGGTGAAAGTAGCAATATTTGTAGGACTTTGAGTAGCGACTTTGAGTAGCGTCTGGCAACGACCCAGCCACTGTGCTTCTTTTTACAATGGAAATTATAATATTTAAATTTAAAAAAAAGAAAACGGCCATCAAAACATGGTTTTATTTATATTATTTAGTTTTGTTTTACTATTTTATTTTAATTTTTTTTATTATTATTTTATCCTATTTTATTTGTTCGCTTAGTTGATTATTTTTATTCTCTATAATTCGATAAAATAAAGTTGTTTTCTTCACCACAGAAAATTTGCCAACTAAATAATATTTTTTGATATAAGGTTAAGTGCATATCAATTAAAAGTGATATCCAATCAAAAACATGTGTATTATGTAAGCAACACACACATCAAAAAAAATAATAATAATAACAAATATAATCGAGTAGCATTGAAAATAACCACTTATGCATCTTTATCTAGAAATATATGTTGTTTGTGGCAATGCAAGCAAATTTTTTGGAAGAAAAATACTGTGCCATAAATCGTCAAACAACTGTATCTGCAAGTAAGCAATCACAACTGTGATTGCACAAATAGTGTGAATAGCTCAATTACCTACGTATGAGTGTTGAAGTGCTTAGAGTGCAATTTAAAATATAATAAATATAAAAAAATAATAATATACTATATTAAAAAAAAGACATTAAGCTGAAAAATATTTTCAGATAAGACACTTTCTACAAATACTTGCAATAAAATTTGTAAACTATTCTATTATTTTTGAAGTGAATGCATTGGAATTAAAAAAAGATTTAATTAGTAGAGCATTTAGCTAAAATAAATAAATAAAATTTAATGAATTATATAAAATAAAGGAAGTTTGATAAAGAATTATGTATATATTATTCCAGTTGGAAACACTTTGTATTTATTCCACATAATGTATAAACTTTATTTTGTAAATATAACTAGGCCTGTGTATATACATAAGACTTTAGCTTAAATTGACTCTCTCTCATATTCAATATTGATATATTTTTATTGAAATACAAATACAACAAATTATTCATATGTTGGCAATAAATAAAAATCATTGAAGCGCATCTTCAGACAATCGCAAATATTTATTTTAAAATAAAATTCAGCAGAATAAAATTTGCTTGCTTGCCAATTTATTCTAGTCATAATATACACCATAAAATGTTAATAACTATAGAATTTTTTAAGTTAGAGATTTGTAAATTATAATCTTGTGAGAAAAGGCCGAAACTGTAAAATAATTGCGTAATAAATTTACAGTCATTTCGAAATTTAGCCTAGAATTTTTTGTTTTAAAAATAAAAATTTCAGTTATTAATCGTAAGATTATTGTTTCATGTTTTATCGAAGTAATTTAATTAAAATTATTGGTTTAATTGTCAAAATGTTAATTACGTGATTTTGTGAACAGCCTTTAATTCGCTTAGTAGTTTTTCATATACACATAAATAACAAAGTAAAATATATTATTCAAAAGGAGCAAAAAGTCTGAATAGTTTTCGGTGTCATCTCATTCGTCGGTTTCAGCAAAAAATTCATAAAATTACTTCTATTGAGCTAAGTTTAAAATGTTGTGATATGTTGATAGGTATATAAAAAATATCTTTATGATGTGAAAAATATATTTAAAATTATTTTATATTAATAAATGTTACATATTTCACAGGACGCTTAATTAGTTAGAAATTTTATTAACATTTCATTTATTTTCTTTTCAATTAATATATACTACGCGGTGGCGTAATAAATTGTTAGACCATTCCTAGTCAATTAATTACCTACTATTTATTTGAATTTTTCGGAACGTATGGTTTTTTTATAAAGTTTTAATATCTTTTTTGTTCCGAATTAGCTTATTGGGCTACTGTGTGAACATACACCACTTGTTGCATTTTTAAAGATTTGGAATAGTCATAAATAAATAAATATTGAGATAGAATATTTCTTTTTCTCTGAATAATGTGATAGTATTCATATAAAATTTATTATTTATTTTTGCTTGATTGAGTTATTTAATGAAAGACTACATTTCATTCACACGTTGACTGCCAACAATGAGATAACTCATAGATTGCGATCTTTTCTAGGACGTCAACTACGAGTTATCTCATCCTGTGTTTACTGGCCAGTTTTGTGTAGCTACGAGTTAACTCAAAATATATCAGTGTTAATATCGATGTTTGGCTTCTGGGAAAATATAAAAAAATCAAGGCTGGCTTGCAGGAACAGAAAATTTATTAAAAATCAATCAAAATACAATTTCATAATTTTTGTTTGAATATTCATATAAATTTAAGAAATAAAATAATATTTTATTGATTGTGAAACTTCTTTAAACAATTTTCCACACAAAGGGCTTCTTATTACAGGCTGGACAGAAGTAACGAGTTTCTCGGCGTTTTTGCTTAGGTACATATACGGCATGGTTAGGTCGGACGCTGTTTTTTTCGGTTAGTGGTAGACTCTCTAAATAATGGACCTCTTACAATATAATTTTTTTACGAACTGGTTGGATTTATTCTCCGCTCAACGCGATTACGAATTCTTCCTTTAACCTTATCAGTTTTATTTTAGAAAAAGTCACTCTCTGAAAAATTTTGTGAGCATTGTGAAGCAATGCCAGACATTCCGTTATTATCATCTCGAATTATATTCGGTTTGATAGAAAATTTTCCATTCCGATTGGTTACCTGTACCATTTCAACAGCATGCATGTTTGGAATGGTAAGAACATCTCGTTTGTCTTTCCTTTTGCATACAGTAACAGGACCATCTTTCCGCCAAATGCGCTCCCCTTTTTTCATTTAACGATTTACCACATCTCTGGGAGTTTCCTTTTCTGTTACTTCGTAAGATTCCACACATTTCGTGTATTTAGCGGTTATGAAGAATTATGAAAATTATGCATATATCCTTTATCCAGATAGTCCTCAAGTAAATATAGAGCAACGTCAGTAGTGTGACCAACGTTATTTTCAGATTCCTCAGATTTTCCGCTGTAAATCTTTATTTTTATTACGAGACCGTCGGACTCGCATACTTCTTACAGTTTGATACCATATTTGTGTTTTTTATTTTTATGTATTGGCGGAAAAACAGTCTTCCCCGCCATAGCATCATGGATTCGTCAAAACAAATATTTCTATCTGGTACACAGATTTCACGCATAATATTATTGAAATATATTATATACTATACCAATACTAATATTGGTTTCACCTTGTATAATCTATCGGCAGATGTTATTGAGTTATCAACCAAATAAAAATAACAAAGTAACAACTGGAATCGATTTCGACTCATATATGAACACCAAAAGTTTACATTATATAGCTTTTTTGTGCAACAGTAATGTTTAATTGATGGAAAAGTACAAGGTCCCATTTGCAACGAAAGTCCAATCAACACTTTCATTTATTCAGCACTGACGTTTGCCACTTTGATAACCTAGTAGATTTTTTTTATTTTTCGGCTAGAAATGCAAGAAACTTATCCGAAAAAAATAAGTCCACCAGCGTTTCTACTGTAAAATTTGAAGTATCCAATTTCATACTAACATTTTATTGGAAAATAAATAATTCAGGATCTTGTTGAATTTCTGTCCACAAACTATCATTCACATTTGATATTGTTGCTTAGAAATCATTGTCATTATCTTCTGGTTCTGAATCAACTTCCGGTTCGAGCGCGACTTTATCATCACTATCACTTGAATTCTCAGAAGGTTCATAATCGCTACTGTCGTTACTATCCTCACCAAAAATCTCGTCGATTTCTGAATCGCTTTCTCTTGAATTAGTGGTCTTTTCCTGTCCATATAGGGGTTTTTATAATTTAGTTATAACAATAATTTTTTTTAAAACAAAACACAAGAAAGACACAAATATGAGCACTGGAAAATTTCTGAAATACTACTGATAAATATGGACGTGTATCGATGGTTCAGCTTTAGCGAAGCAACAGGTCGATACATGTCTACGAGCGAATTAACGAATTACGAATTAACTGGTAGTTGGCTTCCGCGAAGAGATTTTTGTTACAGAAGCCAAATACGAGATAATTCGTAAGACCTTTCTTTAAAAAAAAACACATTTTTTTTTAAATTTTGATGAAAACTTTGCACTAGAAATATAGTTTTAATAATATAATGTGATTAAATCGAATTGCCAGATTTTTAAAATTGCCGCAGCAGTAAGCGTGTTAATGCATTGCCTCTTCTTCCACTTAAAACAATTGTATGGGAAATATTTAACAATGAATATAAAAATATATATGTACATATGTATAGCACAATATAACCATATTTTCCATACATATATACACATGCTACACATAAGTAAATTCTTGGAATATTTATAAATTTAACTGTCACTGCGAAGAAATAAAATCAAAAGTAAAGAAAAAAACAGCTAAAATGAACTTAGAAAGAAAGCAAGATATAACAAAAAGTTAAACCTTATAGAAATAAACTAATCTTTTCTTGTTATAATTATTATTGTGTTATTGGTTTTGTCGTTGTTATAGAAGTGCCGAAAGCTCGTAATGGCACATTCATTGAAATGTTTCAGCTTAAATCTGAGCCTATTGGGGATGTCCAGTGAACGTGGACGGATATATGTCGACATATAATGGCAAATACCGAGATATATGTGTGCATATGTATATGTATATGTATTACAATACATTGATGCATTACAATACATTAAATGTGTATGATCAACCTTTAAATTATTCCATACTTAAATGCCAAAAGCAGTTATTACAATGACGATAAATATACATATAAGTGGCATTCAATTATATGGTATTTCTCAGTAGAACACTTTTTTGCCTATAGACATGTATGTGCCTATATAAAACCAGGCAAGAAACTCCAGCAGAAAATTATGAAAGAAACCAAAAACAATTACAGGCCGCATTAAACAGTCCATAATATATAAGTCGAGCCCGACAGGCAATCCTACATATATACATTTTTCAGACAACATTAACATTAAGTAAAAATAGCGGCTAAATATTAGCGCACTTAATAGTTGTTGGTTAGTAAAAAATTTAATAGTATAACAACAGATTACATGGCAGGCGTTGGCTCAGTTGGCACAGCACTCGCCTGTGATGCCAGAATCCGTCGGTTCGATTCCTGGCCAAAGAAGTCTGATGAGGAGATTTGGTGATCTCCGAAACAGCTGTCATTTTTACCAATTTTTCTTTGTTGTATAACAAAATATTCAATCAAAAATAATTTTTCTAACAAAAATAGGCCTTTGAATTCAGCTCATTTACTGTAACCGAAATCAAAAAACTTTTGAATACAAACTTCTACTCACATAATTTTTATGACTCCTTTGTTTTCAACTTACATTTTTATAGTAAAAAAAAATCAATTGTCATATCTCGTTTCCCTTCAGTACTTAATAATCCTAAAATACAAGAAAATTAAAAAAATTATAATTTTCTTGGGGCTTATAACCCCTTAAAAATTGTACGATATGTCGTACAAAGATCACAAAGGTAGTACAAATCATTGTGTATTTGTGTATGCTATTTATTAAAATTTTTGGAAACTTAACTCGGTTATACAGAAAATATTTTCTATAATATTTTCCCAAGTGGTTGCAACAAAATTTCTTTAACTAAAAATTCATTAAACTTCATATACATATACAGAAAATAAATTGGGTGTTATACATTTTCATTATGGATATATTTATATATTAATAAGATTTTTTGAGACAATTTAAGAAACAATTATTTTTCAATGTATATTCCTCTGTTATAGTATTTGCAGTAAGTTATGCGAATTGTAAAAATTGTCAAAATACAAATTATGCCCAGATTTATTCAACCTTTTACATAAATGAAGAACTTCCGCCGAAGAAAAACCAACTGTGCGGACTAGATTCGCGTCGAAATTAGTGTTTTTGCCTTGATATACTTCGAATTCATAAGGACAACCTGAGTTTCCACACAGGACGTAATTTTTAATAACCTAAGGAAATGGTTTACTATTTTCGTATAGTTTTCAAGATAATCTTTCTTTAAATATTATAATTTGTTCAACGATACATATAACCTATTCCACAGGTTCCTCAAGGTAGCGTTTTTAATGTTTCAGGAAAGGAAAGAACGAATTTTAAAATTTGTCACTGCAATTGTGAATTTGGCATCAACAAATTATCAACTCAATGTAAGTTTAGAAGCGTTTTGACGGCAATGTCTCCTAAAAACCCCTTCCTTAAATCTAGGTTCGCAAAATGTTGTCCTCCTACCAAGCCACATGCAATCCATGGCTAGTTGTAATCCAATTACCATTTTTATTTTCTAAATTTTAGCTGTTTTAAAACCATATACTTTATTTTGAACCGTATGAAAATTTGTATAAAATATAGTTTTTAGAAAAAGTTCATAAAAAAAAATTATTCAAAGTGTTTTTAAGGCTCAAACCATTTGAAAGTGAAAACCAGCCCCATCAAAATCTCTTCGTTTCCATTGAATTTCCGTTCTTAGTGTTAATTCAAATCTTTGATGAGATTACATATCACCCATCAGCTAAGTCTTAATCATTACAATTATTATCAAAATTTTAAAATTTAACAAGTTGCTAATAAATTTGAAAAGCCATTATTTATTATCTCATCAATAAGTATTTCATCATCTGGGATAAATTCATCAATCAACTCTTCAACATCTAGACGTGTTCAAAAGCCGAGACGTTTGGATCAATTCATTCCAAATTTTTTGGTATGAGCCTCGAAACTTTGAATGTCCTAAAATTTTGTGTTGATTCAAATTAAAAAAAAAATACTTTTCACTTTGCTTCTCAAATTTTCAGTTTGAATTTGAGCCAAACATAACGTTGTGATTGCTGCTAAGTCATAAGCTTGTAACTTTTGTGCGATTTATAGACCTACATTTGTTTAATTTAATAATTTGTAATGACTTTATGTTTTTATTTATTTTTGAGTCCACATCAAAGAAACTTAAAATTTAACAAATACGTTGATCTTACAAAGAATTGTTGCCTTTTATCAATTTTACTTATTGTCTTACAAAAAAATACTTATTGGCTTAGGTAGCCAATAGTCTAATTAAAAGTTAAACTTCTCTAAAATAAGAAATAAGCAAAAAAAAAAAAAACAATTTGTATGATATAACGTACAAAGTTACGCAAAAGTTTAAAAGTATATTAAAAAAATATATATTAAAAAACAGGTGAAATCACAAATCGGAAGAGGAGCTCGGCCGAAAAGCGCCGAATATTTTTAATACAACTTTTTATATATACACTTCCAGGAACTGGCACTTTAAAAATGCAAATATAAAACATTTCCCGTTGCACATAAAAAATACTATACTTTGTAATGTCCATAATGTTTAAAAGATATTTAATAGTAACATAAATTTAGCAAATTTCTTCAACTAAGAAGTACCATCCAATTTGGTTTGGAAATCTAATTTGGTTTTAAGAAGCTTGAACGCTTTTAAAATTTAAGCAAACCCAAATACAAGAAAAAAGTCTTTTGAGCACTTTTTCACCATTTTGCGACACTCTTAAAGATGCTTTTGAATGTTGATGCCTACACATCTGTGAAAAAATATCATTTAAAAAATTATATAATCAGAAATTTGAGTATCAATTAAATTTCTTAAGAGGCGTGCTTTTCATAACCTGGAAGGTCTGAACTGTATAAAAATACACATTTTACTGCGTTTTCTAAAAAATTATAAGTATGGGAGATAAAAAAAATAATGAAGTACATTCATAAACGGGCGTAACTAAGCAATGACTCAAAGTAAAAACAATAATTTATTCACTGGCTTTCTGGGCATTCCTCGGATGGTAATAATACACTTTGTACAATAATAAAATTCTTTGATAAAGCAAAAAATTTATAAAAACTAGAAAATAAAATATCCATAATAAATGAATAGCCAGAAGAAATTTGTAAAGTTATTTATTTATCTGTTCCACCGAAAATAATTTTTTGTTTGTTTTTGTTTAACTTTATTTAAAAACATCATCAAATCAAAATCTTGGTTATCTTCAAAACAGGGATGTCGTCGACCTTTCCTCGTCAAGTTAGTGCTCTTAAAATTATATTCTGAGAACTCAGGATTTGTGACTCTTAAATAAAAATTTTATACGTAACAACAAATATAATTCCGAGTTAATTCACAAACCGACTTACTTCTGATTCCTTTTAATGTTATCAATTTTTATTTTGAAGGAAAATGAAATGGTTATTTAGAATATTGATTTTTAAAAGAAAATTTATTTTTGCCATTGAATGCCCTCCATAGCGCAATGAGACACCAAATTTTGAGTCATTAGTAAAAGTGACTACGGATCTTTAAACAAAAAGACTAATTTTCTGGCGATCCTCTAGTGGAGATTGTGCCTGTCTGCTAGCCCTATCTAGTTTGTCCCAGAAGTGATTTTGTCAAGTGAAAGTCACTAAACTGAAATCAATATTATCATTTGTTCTTCGCGCTAAGGACAAAGCATTCTAAAATGTATATACTACATATATTATGTAAATTAGTATATCATAATTTCGAACTTGGATAGATGTTGAATATATATATATCTAAACTAAGTGAGTCTTTAATTTTCACACCGAGCTGTTTGAATTCAATGAACTGGTACGAATTGTCCTTTTAGTTAAGTAGAAAATCACCAAATTTGCTTAGTGCCTTTAAGCTTAAATTATCATCATAAATACTATTGTAAATTGCTACCGTCGACAGCTTAGTACTAGACAAGTACAAACACAAGTGCATATAATATATACTTACACGCTATATATTGTATAATAGCTTTGGTATATTTATGTACGAATAAATTTATGTATTAATGAATTCAAATAAAATAGAAAGAGGGAGTAAATCAAAGTCAAAATTTGTAAAAAGCTCTTCAAAATTTTATGTTTATACACATTATATATATATACTTTTATGTGTACATATGGCCATATCTGAATTTAATTCAGAAATATGTAAGACTTCAGAATCGTCACATTACATTGTCACCCACATATGGATATCAATATAATATCCCTTCAGGGAAAAATAAAAGTTGTTAACTAGAATTTAGCTAGTTTGCCATGCAAGAAGCTAGTATTTTTAACACGTTCATATCTGTCATTTATAAATATGTGTTGAAATTCGAACCGCAATTTAACGCGCTGCAGTGATAATTTCTAAATACTGTGCTATCGTCATCATATACGAAGGAACGACATACTTCACAATTGAAAAGTGCTTATTAGAAAACAAAATTTAACCGTGGCGTACTAAAAATGATAGTAATAATAACAACATATGAATGGCGTAGTGATGAAAATTATTATTATTCTCGTTTTTGCTGAACGGCTATACAAATAATGAGCCGTTTTGATTTCTACTATTATTATTATTATCATTAGGTACATGGAAATATAAAGATTTGTTGTTCAAAAGTTGCAAATAGTCTTTTTGCAGTAGTAAAAGGCTATTGGACTGCAATTCTGTTTCATCACATATTTTTTCCAGGTTAAAAAGCCGCCAGGATAACATATATATTTTTTATAATTTCTTTAATATTCAAGTAAAGTCATCTTTTCTCATTTTCTTTATTGGTCGATAAACTTTTGATGAAAATAGAGAAACCGACATTCTGATTGTAATTCGCTCATTAATAGAGAACGAATTATCCACTTTTGGCGTAATTCGCGCTCAAAAATTTATATGGCGAATTAAGTAATTCGGCATGTATTTTGAGTTAAAATAAATCATCAATCATTCATCATCCTCAAAATTTGCCGTAGAATTTTTTTTTTTTTGAGTTGATGTCAAATAACATTTGAGCGTTGACAAGGTTTCGAGGGAGATAGCAAATAAATAGTGACAGTAAAAGGACAGAAAAAGCTTTCGGCAACCTCTGCTGAGAATCAACAATACACAACAAAAATGATTTAATGTAGGCTTAATAGGCCCTCCATAACAATACCAATCAATAAAAAGCAACAAAGTATATTATAGTAAAAAGTATAAAATAATATGCTATAAGTATGTGGATGACATATGCGAAACTTGCTAACAGCAGGCAAATCAGTTTACAGCTCATCGCTTGCTTTTCTCTTCTCCGCACACACTACAAAAGTTTGCTCTTTTAGGATTACTCATTCATGAAGTGAAAGTATCCGAGAGTTGGTGACGTCATGAGCAATTGTCCTTGCGAATCACAGCAGGATGGCTGTCTGCTTGTCTATGTTTTGTTCACTGAATATTTGGTTGGCTGACTGACCGCCAAGCTGTTGTACTCATTACGCGCGCCGTTCGTTGCTCCATTGCCTGTCCTTTGTGCGCTATTGCTTGAATAGTTGCGACTTCTAACTGGCTGTTATCTGTTGAATTTCTCAGAATATTGTCGCTGGTTGCTAGCAACAAAACCTACAAAAGCAAAAATTCTCTACCCTCTAAATCTTCTTTCCTAAGCCTTCCTTTTTGCGATACATCTTCGTAAGTTGTCGCGTCTGGATCTCATTTTAACTTTTCGTTAGTTGTTCGTGTTTTGATAGTGGCCGACCGACTAGCCGGTTAACTGCTGCCTTGGCCGCTGTTGGATTTTTATGTTATTATCCTGCGTAAAGGTAAAATCTTTTTCTTTCTTTTCCACCTGTTTTTTTATACATCGCTGCCTTCATAATTCTTTATCTCTAGGGAGATGGTGTTACTTTGTGGCTTAATTTGTATTGCGCATATTTGTTTTTGCCATTGTTACATTCATCTCGCTCATTCTTTTTTCACATTTTTCTACCAATTTATTTAGGCTTGTAGAGAACCTGTGAGAGTTATCATACATCTTTTTAACAACGATAAAAATCAACCGGGAGCTGTAGCGTAGGAAGATAAACAGGTTAGGCTGGGCTAACTGATAGCTAACGGAAAATAAATTGTTAATCCTATTCCACCTCATCGTCACTGTCATTATAGCGAACTTTATTGCAGTCATTTACTTTTCAGCATATAACATACAATACTTGTATATACTTATACATAAAAAAATAAATTTATATCCCTGTATAAATATGAATAACGACTTGGCATGATCTACAGACATTTCCACATCGCACATCCTTCTCTCCCTCTGTTCTCAGCAGCATCTGTGGAAATTATTCACAAACTGTTTGCCATGATGTGTTGTAATCTGTCATGTTTGTACAATAAATTAATTTTCGAAAAATTATTAATGTGTGTGGCATGCATCATTATATCGCATGGCAATGATGAAATTGAGAATTTATGCGTTGGCAAATTAAATCTTACCAATAAAAGTCAAATTTATTTTATCTGCGGTTTCTCCAAACATGCACTGGGGTACACTTTGGCAATTGTAAATGTCACCAGTGAGAATTGCTTAATTCGATTGACGGTTAGATACGCGAAGAATAAACAACTGCATTAACTATATACTTTATAAATTTTAAATTTTTTAACTATAATTTAAATTTAATATATAAATAAAATATAATAATATAATATAATTTTAATTTTATTTTTAATTTTAAATAAAGTTTTTATTTAAGTTTCATTTAATTGTTTAAAGAATTTTTTTTCTTTCTACTTTTGCTTAGTTATCGTGCGCATCGTTTCACACAGTGTAGGTCCTCCTATTTCTTTGATTCCTCCAGCGGGTAATGTTCGAATACTTTCAAAGCTAAAATGTTTTCTTTTTTTCTTTTTTGAAATGTTTTCATTAATTTGGGGTATTATGACCTAGCCCTGCGTATCACTTATTGTTCCATCGTCTGCGTTACTTTCTGTCAACCATTCGAATTATCATATCAACCATAAATCCTCAGAAAAATCTTTCTCTCGAAGATTACGAGAATGGATGTAGTGAATATTCACGAATTTGTATACATCAAAATTTCAAGTAACGAAACGTAAATACAATTTTTTCGAGTAGATTGGTTCCAGGTCCACTTTCAAGAAAAAGGATTATAATAATAATTTGTCCGAATTGGTTTAACTTTCTCTTGTGATGAATTTCTATTGCGCATATGCTTAAACTGACTGAATTCGGTATAAAACATTCCAAAAAATTGTTCTCAACAAGGCCTTTGTTGTTAATTGCCTTAATATTTTTATTTGAATATTTATTCAAAAAATTAGAAAATCTGAATCGTATTTTTTAATATAGAAAACGGGTGTCCAAAAAAAAACATATTTGTCAATTTTTATGTCTATTGCTACAGATATGAAGCCTAATTTTCCTCCGATACTAAATTTTCGTTTTCAGTTAACTTTAACCTTCATGTGTTTGACTGTCTACATTTGTAGAAAAAGTGGAAAATCAAAGAAAGATCCACATCCACACTTCCCAAAATTTCAGTAGCTTCCTAAAAATCAATTCTAAAGAGTTTTGGTTAATAAAGGCATAAAAAAATGACCATACACTAAAAAAATTGCGATCTCCTGGCCGGCTGTCTACAAATGTAGACTTCATATTTAATGCATGCATACATATGTATGTATATATATGCAGAGCCGAATCTCTTTTGTATTCTACTGCAAAATGTTTGAATTGAACATGCCTACACATGAATTTTTATAACGGCTCTTATTGTTTGCTTACGTACCTACGTTTGAGCATACGTACATACATAAGTAATTTTGATGCGTATTTAGCTACAAAAGAATAGAGGCGCCGTAAATAAAAAACTATCGTGAGAAATAACAGTAGACGACAACTTTTATCCTATCGCGGACGTTCTAGATTTACACAGTATATGTATACATGCATACCTTCCAAGTCTGCAAAGTATGGGATAAATATTTCGTTTGCATGCGATGCAAAGTCGTTCTATCCACTCAACAGCGAGATTTACACAGGAGAGTGTTCAAATGAAAGTCGAGAAGTCAACGTGGGAGAAAGTGTCGTGCAAAATTTAGTTTGTTATTAGGAAGAAAACAGGAAGAACAATAATATGTGCCAATTTTTTCTTATCATTAAATTTGGGGAAGCATTTGATGAGATGAAGGCTAACCGAAAACGAATAGAAGAATCAACCATTTTCGGGATTCTCGAATAAATTTTTTTTTTATATCCTACGTCCCAAAAAGAGGAAGAGCAGTCATAATACTTTCTAGTACGCCATTGACAGACTCTATTGTTGTCGCTGAAAAGAAAAATAAACCACCATATACATATACTTGATTACAATGCAAGCGAAGTAGGCGTCGATATGGTCTATAAAATGCTTTCTGCTTATTCCACTAAACGTAAAACTATGCGTTGGCCTTTGGCAATGCTTTTTTATGTGCCAAAGATACATACATATGTAACTGCTCTAGCCACATTTATAATTTATTCCGAGAACAGTAGCCAGATCAAGAGTACAAACAAGCGGCGAAAGTTCTTGCGAAACTTAGCTAAGCAACTTTTTATGTCAACAATTGAACAACGCTCTGAAATTCCGCGTGTATTAGGTGTAACTCACACACGTCTGGCGATTGAAATGGCACTAGGACGTTCTCTTTATGCCACTTCCGACACGACCTCACCCGCCTTACCTGATATTACCAACGACAAACAGCCAATTCATCTCGTCCGTTGTGAATACTGTGAAATTAGCAAACGTAAAATGACACGAAAAACAATATAGTTGTTGTGGAAAACCAGTATGCGATGCTCGTGCCGTCACTTATACTTTTGGTAAATGGTGTTCAGTGGAGCAAAATTAAATAATTGTTTGTTGTAAAGTAAAAAACGTTTAAATAAATACAAAAAAATCTATACTCTATACACGTACGAATAAAACTTTATTATCATATACATACATACATATGTAAGTGTTTTTCTTTCAAATATCATTATGGCTTTGCATAGAAATACATGCTTGCTACAAATGTAGACAACCGACCGACTACTCAAGTTTTCAATACCGAGTACATGAAGGTTAAGCCAATCTGACTTAGTTTTTAGGGCCACATTCAAGATTTTCATCGATTTGCTGCGCCGATGGCTTTTGGGAAAACAGTTTTTAAAAAAATTCAAGTCAATATCAGCCAATTTTGTCCATACGTCGAATTTTAGCGAAAACTATCATCGCGCGTTTGATATGAAACTTTCGTACACAGATTTGAACTTTAACTTTAGTAGGAATTTTTTTTATTATTATCTTAGATATAGATTTAAATTTAATTTGAAATTTATTTTTAAAATCATGTTTGTAGTCTTTTTAAAAATAGGATTTTGAATTTAGTCTTCAATTTTTGTGGGATTTTTTATTTTATTTCACTTTTCCTCCTTTAAAGAATTTTGTATGTCTGTTTAATGTTTAATTGTGTAATTCACATTCAGGAAACAAAGTGTTGTATAAAGAAAGCAAATACATATGTGCACATTTCTTAAAAAATTAACTCAAACCTAAATGAAAGGTTAATTAAAACTCTTCACGATGTGAGCAAGTGTACGTGAAATCCAACAAAAACTACAAAATTCTAAATTCAAAACTCAATAAAAAGGAAATGGCATTGAAATGAAATAGGAAGCAAATTTTGCTTGAAATACTTTGCTTATATAAATAGGAAGAACAAGAGCAAAAAAGCATCGTTGTGGTGAATTGTATATGTAGTTTTTTATTTTATTTTTTTCCCAAGAAGCTAAATGAGAAGAGTCAACAAAGTTGCTTTTATTTCGCAGTAATTACAGTAAAATAGTACGTAGATAAAAACGCCTATGTGTGTGGCTGTCCGTGCGTTAGCATTTGGAGCGCTTGTTCATTTGACAAATTTAATTGCTGACATGTTTATGTGTTGATGCCTGGTTGACGGTTGTAAATGCGAGGCTCCCCATATACACTATGTTTATTCATGCATACGTTCAACGCCGAGCTGAATTGTTAATTTCAAAAATACGACATAACTACAAAAACCAGATACTCGTATATGCAAGTGTGTGTAAGTTATGCTTTTAAATCCCTGCAGAGAAAAATAGTAGTTGTTAACTAGAGTGCAATTATTTTGCATTTTTGCACACCATATATTGCCCATATAAGCTACTGGTATTTTTAATAGTGCGGTGTCCTAAGAACTATCATACATACATATATAAGTATGTGTTGAATTTCTAATTTACCAAAAATAAAAATGAAAATAAAAATGCAGCTAGAATATAACCGATAACCTCTCATGCGCCACAGTGATAACCTCTAACCACTCGGCTACCGTTGTGATTTAAACAGCAACGGCTAACTGCAGTCTTTAGCAGAGCTTTTTAGGAAATGAAACTCAGTCGTGGCGTTCCAGAAATGATATAATGGCGCGTTTACTGGTGAACTGCTATAAAAATAACGAACTGGTATGATTTCAGCCTATTTCGTACTAGTATTTAATTAGAATTTTTGCATAATAATTAACGATTTCACAGCAGGGATATCTTGCACATAACGTTTCTAGTTGTGTATGTAGCAAATATTCATATGTATGTTACATATTATTATTTTGTGTGAGCAAATTTAGTTTTCAGTAGGTTTATTGTGCAAATAAATGTTGACGTACGTGCAACTTTATTTACACATTTATTCACACATGATGCCACGATCATGTCGCACACGCGCACAGCGTGTGTATAAGCGAAATTCAAAGTAATAATAAAATAAAGTCCAATTAAAATCCAACAATTAATGAACCAAATTGTTTTCATGTGTAATGGAAATTACAGGTTTCCGTTATTGGCCTGAATTCCAAATTCCAATGTGGGACGCCTAAAGTTATGAATGTGCTATGGAAGCTTTTAGAGCTTTGGTCGGTTTGTTTTTCCAATTTTAATTAATTTTTGTTCTTTTTTTTCTGTTATTTTAATTTTTGTATTTGTTTATATAAGCAAAACTTTATTTCATTTCCCTGCCCTATCTCTACCTCTGTCGTAGTGATGACTCAACTGCGTATATTTTGAATGCGGTTTTCAGTTGCGTTAGTGAATGAGAACGCCCAGTCAATATATGTATTTGTAAGAACTTTGTTTGCCTATAAGTAGTGGCTAAAATAATTTTTATAAATAAGTCAATTTGAATGATTTGAACATTCAATGGTAGCTAATATAAAATAAATTTAAATAAGAAATACATTTTTTTAACTCTTTTGATTGATTTGATTTAAAAAAAAAAGTGTAGGGCAGTGTAGGCAAATTCAAGCTTGCATATAAAATAAAAATCCAACAAATTTTGATACAATGTAATTATTTGATAAAATAATTTAAATACATGCAAAGTGAATAAGATTAAGTGGAAAATATTTTTTCCTACAAATAGAGACACCCATGCTCCATTTCTATTTTTTCGATTATAAAATTAAATTTTTGTATACTTGTAAAAGTAATTCTTATGATAAAAAATAAAAAAGGTTCATAGATTAAGTGTGTATAAAATCCATAATTGCTTTCCTAAATACTCATGGTTCATCATCATAAAGTCCTTCTTAGGATTTATAAAATTTATTAAACCAATTAAATTCGATTTGATATTTTCTGATTTATACTATTACAAAATAAAACTTAACACATTAGCTCCATATTAGCTCCAACCTTTTTTAGCTTTTACATATTAGCTCCAACCTTTGTGCGCAACAGCAGAACTCAAAAATGAAACAAAACTTAACTTTAGTTTCATGTAATTCCAATATATGAGTATAAATCTTAATGCGCAATTGCAACTTCGCGTAGTAGTAATTGCAAACGTTAAAACACGAACAATGATTGGCTAACCGCAAACTGATGGCGAGAAGGCAGTAGGTCCAACCCTGACTATAATGGATTAATCCAATAGCTACTCCAATGAAACATATGGTCCACAAAATCGTTCAGGGTTGCTTTTGTGGTTAGGTTTGTGTTTACCAAAACTATCTAATACGAATACAATGCAAATTGAAGGCTACGTATTTGATTTAAACTGATTAACTCGTCAAGGTGTGTATGGAGCTATATTTGTAAGTTACACAGCCACGGCAGTGCAGCAAATAAACAAATATAAAAAATTGTACGCTGAAGTGAAGAAGAACGGCCGTCTAATAAGGACATTTAATTAGATCAAATAGCAATGGAAATTGGTTCGGTTTTTTTTTGTGTGAATGTTCTTCTGAGTTGTGTCCATTACTGTGTTTAGTTCATTTTTATAATACAATTTTAGCTTTTCTTCCTGTCCTTCTTCTTCTTCTTGACTGTCAGCTGTCAACAGTGTATTGAAGTGCAATCGGATGTAAATATGTGCTGAATTATAGTTTATAAATGGGACCTTAGCGCAACCTAGATATCACATCTCCTAACTGTCATCAAGCAAACAGTCAGTGACCACGCGTCTTGGCCTATACATCACTGTTGATAGTAATAACTTCAAAGTCGTAAATAAAAAATGTCAGCCTTGAAATCCTATGTAATTCAATGAATCATTCTTTCCAAGTTCACCGAGTTAAGAGTCAAAAAAGAAAGAAGAAGAATTTTGTCTTCAATATTATACTGAAGAGCTGCACTTTATATAATGACATTTAAATTTTAAAGATTGTTTGCAAAAGTAAATGGCGAAGTGAAAGAGTATTTGTTCTTCTCTCTCTGTCTTTACTTTAATGTACAATATTTTTTTTGGAACTCATTGGCCGGCTAATTTAGATTTTTTGTTTTCTTCTTTGAATTTTATTACCGCAAGTCCACAGCGACACTTTCTGCTGCTGGTGTATATGAGTTCACTTGCACTGCGCCATAATTTCAATACATATTTTAAACACGTAAAATATTCATACTCAAAGCAATATATATATATACTGATACATACATACTAACAACTGCATTTGGGCACTCCACGCTCAAGAACGCGGCATCTTTGACGTGCAAAAAATTGAAGTTAACAGGTCAATTGAAAAGTGCCTGTCCTGACACATAGAGGGCGCTCCTAGAATTAATTTATTATTGACTGTTTTTATCCCTCACCTTCTGAAATTGACAGTTGTCGATTGGTTAGTGTTTGAATCAATCGTTTTGGATGAAGCAACTTTCGTTATTGTAATAAAAGGTAATTTCGCGTGTTGATAAAATATTGCTTTTTGAATAGAAAAAATACAGTTGAAGCTAAAACTTGTCTTCAGGACGATTTTCTGGACACTGACCCAGAAAAATCAAGCCTCAAGGATTGGTATACTAAGTTTAGACTTGGTGAAATTAGCATTAGACTCCCAAAAAGGTTGTTAGCGACGATACTATCAATAAAATCCACAAAATGATTGTAAATGAAATTTAATGAAACAGCAGGCACTCTTAAGATAGCAGCTGAACTTACACATCATATTCTTCACGAATATTTGGGTATGAGAAAGCTCTGTGCAAAGAGGGTGCAACGCGAAGTGACTTTAACCAAAAACAAAGACGGGTTGATAATTTGGAGCACTGTTTGGAGATGTTCAAGCGTAATGAACTCGAGTTCTTGCGTCGATTTGTGACAATGTATAAAACGTGGCTCCATCATTTCACACCGAAGTCCAATTGACAGTCATTCGAGTGGACTGCACACGCTTTTTCACCAAAACAGTAAACCATCCCACAAATCGATGGCAAAATTCATGAATTGGGCGTCGAATTGCTCCTGCATTCACCATATTCTTCAGATCTGGCCCTCAGCGACTATTTTCTGTTCTTAGATCTCAAAAGAATGCTCGTTGTTAAATTTTTTCCTTGAATGAAGAGCTGATCGTCGAACATGAGGCCCATTTTGAAGCAAAGGAGAAATTGTACCGCAAAAATGGTATCGAAAAGTTCGAGATAATCAGTGTATAACCTTTGAAGGGAACTATGTTGAATAAAAAAAATTAATTTTGCCAAAAGAATGTGTTTTTCAATGTAGGACGGGGACTTTTCAATTGACCTGTTACTTTCATTTTGTTCACATTCTAATGTTGACACGTTACTAGCTTTACATTTATTACCACTTACAAGCATACATAATCCGCATATTACTATAATACATATGTCGCAAGTAAGGAAATGTAATATTGTGCAAGTTTCCTACTTGATTCTGTTTTCTTTTTCATTCCAGCTCTCTCCCATTCACTTTCTCTGCTTGGCTTATAAAATCGGCTACAAATCAAACTGAAAACTTTTCTTTTCTTCTAAGATTTTTGACCTTGTACCCTATTTCACTTTGGATAAAGTTGTTAGTTTATATTTTTAACACTGTTAATATTTTGCAATAAATCCCGTTATATTAATTTCAGTATACTTTAACAGTTATTTTTACATGCAATTCGTCTAACTTAGCTTTCACCTATTTATTAATAAGTGTCAGGTGTTTGCAGATTTGTCGCTCTTTAGGTGAGTGTTAATCAATTAAATAGCAGGAAATAAAGCTAAGGAAATAAGAAAATTTAAAATAGTAATCAAGCAAGAGGTAAAAACATAAACCATTTTCAGGCAGTGTATAATGAATTATTGCCAGATTTTTTAAACTCGCGTTTTAATTTGTAATAAATCTATAATCACTAAACCAACATCTTCATCAAAACTAAGGTACTTCTGATTTCAGTTATTCAGTCAGTTTCGAATTACTTGACTTTGAAATTGGTCTAAAATATTAACCTCATAATTTTGGTGCAATTCTAAGTATTATTTTCGGTCGACAGGGAAATAATTTTTAGATTAACAAATTTTACAAAGAAATTTATGTAACTCAGTTTTTTAAATAATTTATTATAATTAAATTTTTCTAAATTGATTTTGATTTAAATTATGTAATTTATTTATATTTTATTTTACTTTACAATATGTTAATTTATTTTATTTTAGTAAAATGTTCTTAATTTAATTTAAGTTATTTTTTATTTAGTTTTATTTTAATTTTTAGTTTATTAATTAATTAATTTATATTTCCTTTTTATTTATTTTATTTTACTTTATTTTATTTTAATTTTCTTATTGTATTTCATTATTTATTTTACTTTATTTGATTTAATTTTATATTATGTTACTATATTTTAATTGAATTTGATAAACTTTTTTCCGTTTTATGAAAATTCAATTTAATTTAACTAGTTTTTATTTAATTTATTTAAATTATATGTATTTAAATTTTGTTTAGATTAATTTATACTTATTTAATTTAATTTATTAAAGTTAAGTTTTTTTATTTAGTTTAATTTGAATTAATGTAATCTGCTTTAGCTTTATTTATTTGTTTTTATATATTTATTAATATAATTTTTTAAATGCGCAATTTTTTTAAAATTAATTACCTCTGTTCTTTTCAAATGATGAAATAAAGTTTTAGACCTGCAGGTAAATTCTATGTGTTTACAAAGGTTGCCTTGCTGACCGTCACATCGCCATAAGCCAACTAACTTTTTCACCGCTTTGCGAATATTACTGCGGCCATCAGGCTAATATCTTAATGAGCTTTGGCTGGTTCCGCATATTACTTTAATACACAGTGCAAAGCGAGAGTGTTGCTAATGAAAGTTATGGCTTTTGAAATGAGCGAAAAAATGGGTTAAAGTCCGACATTTGACTTCATTATAATTCATTTAGTAAATTTATCGTCTTGTAAATTACCAGTTGAGTTACACTGCTGGGCCAAAAGTAATAGTGCAGCTGGAAGGAAGGTGGCAAGCACCGGCACCGCCTGCCATTTAACAACATAACAAGCAACTTGGCTTGTCAAAATGCAACAACAACAAAAGTAATATCACAAACAGAGGCAAATTTAACTGAAGCCAGAGCCAACTAAGTGGTCGAGTGGCTATGCGAGAGTAAACAGCTGGCGAACACTAGCTCACCGACTTACCAACTCACAGGCGGTCCCTTGACCGGGTCTTCAAAAGAGGCTCAGGCGCTAAAGTAGCGACTGCATTGCTGTTGGCGTGGAAGTCGTTGGGTGGCTAGTTGGCTACTGTTTATGTTCATACACACACATATATATATATATATGCGCATATATATACTACATATCACAATAGCTATGCCCACACCGAAAGTTTTTCGATTTTCTGCTTGAAAGCCTTTTCCGGAATTTAAATTTGCTTACAAGCACACTAGTGAGCGGAACAACACAATCCAAAGAACTCTTGTATATGCAAAGGTGCAATTGAATGGTCACATAAGCTCACCAGCTCACAAGATAACGGACGGACGCACATAGGTGGCGAACAAAGTAAGCAAGTAAATCTATAAATGCATGGACGAACAGAAACAGGCTTCGTTAAGCTTCGTCCGCGTTGGGTCCACTTATGCATTTCACTTTTGCTTGACTTCAAAAAAATTCTGTGCCATGTTGTTGTTTTCCTCATTTTCTTTATATTTTTGTTGTTGTTTTTTTTCTCCACTTGCAATTGCATTGTCGAGAAGTCAAGCGTGCCTGCCCGCATTATTATTGTGATTTCGTTCTGCTTATATTACCGTAATGCTAGCTGTTACTTTTAGCTTACTGCGTTGTTGTTGTTACACTGATTGTTTGCAAAGCTTATGGGCGTACGTTTGCAAATTTTGTTAAAATAATCGCACACACGGACATAAAGACACAAAAGATGATAGCGAAAGAAAGGGAAAAAAAGAGAAGAGCAGAGAAATGTGTACGTGTGCTTGTATTGAAAACACGAAAGCTCTTTCCATACTTTAAATTTTTGTCAGTGACGCCAAAAAGTGTGCTATACTATTCGCATGCCTTATTCACAAGACTTTTGACATATTCTTTCAACAAAAACTACAAATATTTGAAGTTAATTTAATATGTGGAAACACCACATTTAGTTATGATGTTTAAACCTTATTTACCTCAGACAAGGGAGCTATTCGAACAATCATTCACTATTTATGGCGAAATTGAAATTAATAGTTTATTAGAAAAAGATATTTTTATAAAATTTCAATTAAAAAAAAGTTAAAGAACAAATTTTCAAAGTATAAATGAAAAAAAATTTATAATTAATATTGCAACTAATTTGCTAAGCTCGCCTCGGTGATTTTCCAAATCCTTGGAGTCCGATCACTGGATTGCTAAAAAAACTGCCAAAATTTGTTTGTTCGGCTTCTTAACCATCAGGAATTTATTTATACAATTTTCGCCTTTAGCCAACGGCTTATTTTACAATTATTTATGATACACACTTATTATCTGCTTCTTTCAGCTCATCCGTTTCTAAAACACACACAGCTCACAGCAGTGCTAACTCCACTAAGTTGTCTACTCGCCTCTTCTTGTGATAGCGGCTGCCTCTCTTTTTATACCTGTAGATGACCCAAACAATCTGTTCACGCGCTTAAGGATAGGCTGATTATTCGTTTGCCTGCCGTAACTGCAGCTACTCGGTTCATCCTTAACGACGTGTAATTTCCTTTAATCTGTCTACCCTTCTGTTTGTCTTTGGTATGGGCAATTTGCATTATACGGCCGCTTCTTTATTTTCTATCCTTCCGGGAAATTGCATTTACATTGTCAACAGTTTTGTTTGTCCTTCGTATTTCGGTTTTTGGTCACAATATTAACAGATAAAAAATGTCGTTAAGATGAAATAAGATTCCGGAGATACCTAACTTTTACAAAAGTTTGATTTCCACATTTTTAAAGCAGCTCTTTTCGGATATATTTCGTAATTTCAAATTAAAAAATATTCTTAATGCTAGACTTTTATCTTAATTGTGAGCTTCACAAAAAGCTGAGAAGAGTAAAGTTCCTTTTTCAAAATATAGCAGTTATATAGGTTAGTTTATTGAAACTGAAAACTGAGTAGAGCTCAAGCCAGATCAGAATAGAGCAGCTGCCAAAATACAGTAAAATAAATTAGAAAACTTCGGTGCACAAACTCATAAAACATTATTCTGGTCGCGATTTTCATTTATGAATTTAAAAAAAATTGATTAAATATTTCCACTTATATATTTATTTTCTGCAGTAGCCCGCCTGTCGTTTCTTTTATTCGCTGTTTTGTGCACAATGAAATTTTATTTAATTATATTATTTCGTACTTAATTTTAATTTCATTTTTTTAACATAAAGTAGCATTTTTATTTATATAATTTGTTTAACTTTTAGTTCCTAATTTTTTTTTTACTACTTTTTTTATCTGCAGCAAAATTATTGAATTTTAATATGACCCAAGAACATTTAAACGCTCGGCCGTTTATCGAATACAAAAAACATGCTCTATTTTTTCAAAGGTCATATCAAAGCAACAACACTAAATAATTACTGAAAAAATATAAAAAATATATATAAATATTAATATATGCACACACGTATTCTTGCCCATTTATTGAAACCCTCATGCTTCAAATATTATTATTGTGTGTATGTATGTACGAAGTTTCTGGGGGAAAAAATGTTTATTTTTTCATATTTTGCTACTGCTGGCGGTTCTTCTACAAAACTATAACTGCTTCTACAAATAGCCCCAGAAAAAAGATGAATGTATTTGATTTTCGATCTCCGCAGTGTCATTGAATATTTTAGGAGATTTTGTTTCAACAAAAATATACTAAACACAAATGCATATTCGATTTGGAGCGACCGTAGCTGAGAGTGTGCAGGAAGACCGTGGATAGTCGATTCGGCGCCGTTCGCAGCAACTCGGACTGACGTATGGAACGACTTGGCACATTTTACGTCAAGTTCTCCTTGTGCAAGAGCTGAAACCACTCGACCCTCCCAAGCGACATCGCTTCGCTCTATGGGCTCTTGAAAAGGTCCAAGAGTAGCTGACGTTTTCGAACAGAATTTTGTTCAGCGATGAGGCCTATTTCTGGCTCAATGGATATGTATGCAAACAAAATTACCGCATTTGGGACGAAGTGCATCTTTAAGAGATTCAAGATTTGCCATGTCATCCAGAAAAAACAACGGGTTGGTGTGGGCGGGTAGAGTTATCGGTCCTTATTTCTTCAAAAATGATGCCGGTGAGAACGTAACCGTCAATGGCGACCGTTATCGCGCCACCATAACCGATTATTTGATGCCTGAAACTGAAACTCGTGATCTCCGCGACTGTTGGTTTTAACAAGACTGTGCCATTTCCCACACATTTATTGAGCGAACACTTCGGTGAGCAGATAATTTCACGTTCCCGCTTCGATTGTGGCCTTGGAGAAAAACATCACGAGACGTAGCCGCGACCAACATTTGAAAGAGATAATCTTAAAAAAATAAATGCCAAGGAATGTACTTTCGAATGATAATAAATATTCCACAATATATTTGAATTTTCTGTGTTTCTTTTTTTCTTTAAAAAGTAGGGAACCTCAAAATGAGTCATATATATAATATATTTTAGTTTGTATTTGTTCTTTGTATTTTCATTGAAATATGTATTAGTTAAAATTCTTCACGTCTTTTCTCTACAAGCACATCTTACTAGCATAAGAAAGTTGTTATCGCCATTTTCATTTATAATTTGTTGTTATACCTTTCATATACATGAAATGGTTTATTTACTTTGGTTAGAAGTGTGTAAATACCAGAGGGAGAAGAGGTAGACCCACCTAAATTTATTCCGATCCTATCACCTTGACTAGGTGCGGTTATTTCGTCATGCCTGTCTGTTTCTCCGTCTGTCTGTTTGAACGCAAACAAATTTTTTGGTGTTAAAAAAGCATCTAAGAACTTGAATTTTTTATTATAGCTTCCATGCAAAGATTTGTTCACATATAAGGTTTCGGTCCAAAAATCCGATAAATATCTAAGACCGTGAAATTTGATTTTTAACAAACGTTATTTCAAATTAATATTGCCACTGTAAAACAGCGAAATCGATTTTTATAAATTGCAATAAATTCGACATGTTCACAAAAGGTATAATGGACTTTGGCATGGGCACTTTTTTCTTGTTTCAATTGTTATTTTATAATTTTTTATGCTTTTGATACTGACATTTATGCGATATAAACATTTGCATAAATTGATTTCGTTTAAGCGTAAGAATTTGAGTTTTTGTTCACACATTGAATTTCTTTTAGTATTACAAATTGCAGAGTGATATTTTCATAAACCAACAAAAAAAATTATGTTTTATTTAAATTAATATGCTGACGCTCTCATTGTAACAGCTTTGACAAAGGTATAAGCGATTAAAAGTAAAGAAAAATAAATAAAAAATAAATAAAATAATTTTTCTAACAAAAAAAAATTCATTTTTTCATGCAGAAAGTTTTGCATTTCTGTGCAACCTTTTTATAGAGAGCGAAAGTATTTTTTTTTTTTATAAATGTTATGTTCGGCCCAGCTACTACTATTGGCATAATTTTAATAACGGCGTATGTGCAGTGTATATATCTGTGAGTAGAAAGCAAAAGTGATAGTGGATTTTCTTTTTATCGCAACTTTGCGCATGGAATTTTAATCACTAATAGTAAAAAATGAATAAAAAGTCCTTCAAGGTATAATAAAATAAAAATTTTTTGCACTGTACGCAAAAAATAAGTGTAAAAAGTATGTTTGTAAGTAATAAGTATAAATAATAAGGTTAGTAGTGCGTACTGCTTTGTGAAGGGCCATAGCTCGAGCTCTGGCCAGACCAGCATTATAAATTATAGAAAAATAATATTTCTAATTCCGGTCGCTCCTCGGCAGGTGGCTAGAATAAACTGCAATGCTCTTCATTTGTTCGTACGAGTAAAACATAAGACGATCATAAAAAATTGGTGCATAGGATCCGCTAATTTCGTCCTGGTTTCGGCATCATATACCAGTATAGGATTCATGTGGGACTTTCAAAACCTTGTATTTGTTCATCGAGAGACGACTTACCTTTTTTAACGGAAACTCAGTCCAAAGTAGTTCTTGTTGGAGTAATCCTTCGTTAGATTTAAAGGCTGATACTGTTGTTGGTGTTAATTATGTAGTTTGCATGTTATGACTGCCAACAGCGGCATTGGAGCCAAGACGTGAATGGGATGACTGCTTGTTTAATGACAAGAGATGTTTCTTTTTATCCTCGTCTACTATCAAACACAGTAGTTCCGTTTCTTTCAGCCACATACGCCAGTAGTTATACCCCTTTGTAAAATATTATTGTCTACAACATTTACTTCAGAAATTCACTCGTTCGGTGTTGAACGATTCAGTTAGATCATTCCCAATTCTGATGACTTTTGTATTACTCATCGTCAGTTCACATAGCCGTTTAAGCTTTGCGAGGCTACCAAATTCCGACATAGCGTGATATAAGCAGTTCCTTTTCTTACTGTAAAAGGTCAGCATAAAATCGAATAGTGGTGTCGAATCGCGTTGTAAGGGTCCATTCTAAGATTTCTTGTGAATATGTGATATGTGGTAGAATTTCAATTTCTAAGTCTACTCTTATAAAGTCTGATCAGTTCCTTTATGGTGGGTTTTATTCTTTCACACAACATACTAAACAAGATTTTATATATTACGGTTTATCCTTCGATGAATAGCACAGAATGTTCGGTCTTTCTTCTTATGTATTAGTCCATTCTCTAAACTAATTCACCCACTTTGTCAGTTTTTCTTGCTATAATTATATAGCTCATCATCGGCTTTTTATTTCTTTTCCTTTAAGCGAGCAAACGCTATTCGAATTCCATCATAGTCAGTTGGCCGTACTTCGATCTCATCTTCATCGGTTGGTAATTCACCACTTAGAATTACACTTGCACTGCCATTCACTAGGCTTGAAAGCTTTTGCATCTATAAGCTTATTGTACTCTGTAGACTAGTCGCCGGTCTTGAAATTTTCTTTAAATTGGCTAATCTTGTCAAAGTTCGACATTACTCATCGTACCAGCTCATCTGTCAACCAAAACTTACATGTATTTATATTAAAATTAAGTGAGCAAAAGTTTTCACTCCGGAAATGTTTGTTGAAACAAAAAAAGAAAGTAAAGTAATTTAAAAAAAATCCTAAAAATAATTATTTTAAACAATTGCACAACCGTTTTTATTTCTTTCCTATACTTCAAATTTTTGTAAAAACAAAATTGTAAAAAACACAATTTCCAAAATTATTGATTATACAAATTTTTGTTGGAGTAAACATAATTTTGCAAATACATTTTTTTTTAAATTTTGTGATGTAATTATTTATAAAAATTTTCAGCAAAAAAAGAAGAAAAATATTTTAAGGAATTTATTAATTATTTTTATGCTTACGTTTTCTATTGTAAGTTTTCAATATACAACTATTTAAATATTAATTCTTTGAAGCATTGTTATTGTTGTTTTTTTAGCAACCAAAATGAGGGCTTCTAATATATATGCATAAACGAATAATTTTTATATCGTTTTTCATTTGCAAAAATATACTTATTCGACTGATCTTTTGTTCACTTGAATTGCTTGCAACTTTTTCAAGGTCAACTGGACATACATATAATGCCAGCGAGCCTAGATAGCTGCGCGCATGCATATAACTGGAAGTAGATTTACTTATATGTAGATGAATACATATAATTATGGAATTTATATTTGCTTCTGTATATTTTCCAGCGCACGTGTGTACATTTTTGCGTGTGGCTATGTGTATTTACGAACTTTTATTCAGCAATTCAAAACAATTCTCGAAGACTTACAGATGTGTGAAAAAACATACTCACATACAATTTTATGCTGCCTGCTAACACTTTACTATTTATTATTTCGTTTGAGTGTGCTTTCAATTTTATTTTATTTTTCTTTTTATTCATACCAGTCTCAGCTTTGGGACATTCATCTCTTTCGAATTTGCATTTTGGAGTTTTCCCTATCCTTTCATTTAATTTTTTTTATTTTTTAATGCATTTTTTGGCACAGCAAAATGGTTTCATTTGCATATGAATAAGTGTAATATTCTTCGAAAGGTTACCAAATATGCTTAAACGTGCTTAAGCATTTTAGCTTTGGGTGTTTGCGTTTCTGGCGTTTCATTTTTGAACTCTTGATTTTACTGTCCTTAGAAGTAAAGAGGGGTATTTCCATTAACGTGACAGAATAATATGTTTGCAATAATAACGCAGTATAAATTTATTTTAATAATATTGATTGCAACGGCTTCGCTCTTAAAAATTGTGTGTTCCTCTATTATTACAACCAAAGATTGCTCTATATGTTCTCTGTAGTGAAAACGTATACTAGTATACAAAAACTATAATTGCTAAATAACTAAATCATACCAGTTCGTTATTTGTATAGCAGTTCATCAGTAACGAGAATAATAATAATCTTCACCACCGCGCCTTTTGTATGTTGATGTTATTTCTAGAACGCAACGACTGAGTTTCATTTCTTAATAAGCTCTGTTGAAGAGCGCATTATTCAGCTGCTCTTTACATCGTCACGATAGCTGAGCAATTAGAGGCTATGACTGAAGTCTATGAAGTCAAGCTGCGGCAAACTCATTTTTAATTTCAATTTTATATTTGCTGAATTATAAATTCAATACATACTTCGCCGTGTTAGAAATATCAGTTGCTTACATGAGAAATAAATGGAGGATGAACTAGTTGGTGCAAAAATGCAATCTAGTAGGATTCTAGTTGACATCTGGTATTTTTCAATGCAGGTTATGTACGTAATTTTGTACGTGTTCGCTTAATATCGGGAGTGCACATATAATAGAATAGAATAGCTATTCTGAGAGTATATATACACACATTCATACACAAAAAATAAATTCTTATGGAATTTACAAATTTAAAAATTTCCGACAGCCAAAATTATTGAGGTCTGTGAAGACTTATGAAAAGCAGGAATATATTTGCATAGCAATATTCGGTATATGATATGGCACCAAAATAAAACAAAATAAAATATAATAAAGTTAAGTAAAGGAAAAAATTAAGTAATAAATAAATTTTATATTAAATAAATAAAATAATTATAAAAAATATAAAATAAGATTAATCAAAATGTTCTGAATTTGGTTAGACCTTTGATCTAATTGTACTCAAAGTAGAAGACTAAGTTATTTTACAAGTACCATTTTTTAAGCTCAGCGGCTAATATGTTGAATTATTTTTTCTAATAACTACTTTATTAGGTAAGATATTCTGATACGATAAATAGCAGAAAATGTTTGTAGATTTTTTCTTCATAAAAACATCAATACTCACTAGTTTCAAAGAAAAAAGTTTCTCATCATTGAGTGAAGTTCAACATCAATCAACTTTTGTCCTGTACGCTTAGGTCTTGGTGGATTTTAAGGTTTTATAAGTTTAGTAAATCAAAGCTGCCAAAACTCTCCATATATCTGTGTGTGTATGGGTATGGTCGGTCTCTTTGAATGCCAAGGAAAGCAGAAGAAATTAAAAGTAATGACAAGTTACGGCATACAAACTGTAGAACATTAATAATAAACAAAAAAGTAAACTTTCCGTTTGGAGGATCTAAGGACGGATGTCCCCTGGAAGCTCAGCAGAACTTTTGTTGTAGCTATATGTAGATACAATATCTAAGAAAGTAAACTGGCCGAAACACTAAGCTAGATGAAAGCGGAGAGAATGGACACGTGGGAAATCAAGACAAAAAATTAAAAATAAAATTTAGAAAATCAGAATGACTACTCTGAGAATGCAAATTGAACGAATTATTATATTTAATGATGACTCATGCAAGGGATTGAGAGCACTTTTTTATTTGGTTTTTTCCTGCTTTCTTTATCAGATTAAAATATTTCGTTTCATTCTTTCCAGCTATTTTTATTTGTATTTATTTTTTAATTATTATTTTAATCTAATAATTTCATGGAAGGCTCTTGATTTTACGAACTGGAAAATATCAAGTAACACTTTTAATTATAGAAGAAGCATGCCAAATTTATGTTTTTAACGATTATTTTCAGTTTATTTTAAAAAGCAAATGTATATTAGGGTTTCCGATAATCACGCGTCAGTGCAATAAACTAAGGACAATAATTTAAGATCAAAATAATTATTTTGTGTTAAAAATTTGAAAAATAGTAAACTGTTTAAAAGTAAAATTGAACTCAATTCAAAAATTCTTGCTTAAACAAAATCATTTTTTTTTTAGTTTTAAAAAGACATTTGTACAATTGCACACGTTGTATTTAAAAAAAATTCAATAGCAAATTTAAAAAAATTTTATTCAAAAAAATTCACTTTTACTTACATTTACATTTACTTTTTTGTCTAATTCTTAGACGGATTTGGGTCCCACTAATATACACGCATGTAAAACTTCCAGTCAACTGCTGATGTGCTTATGTTGGGGTAGAGAATTGAGTAGCTAAAAGCAAAAACTTTAAGGTGCTTATGTCGTCTGTTAACCGTCCGATTACTTCAGCACGGGTTACAGTTTGTATGCCATTTTTATTCAAGGATTAGTATTTTTCCGTATCTACTCCTTAATGACCAATCTAAGGATTGTACCGAAATCGCTTTCCAGCGAAACAAATGTTTTTTTTTAGAAACGAAATAAAATTAAACAAAATTATAAAAATGCTTAGAATACATGCACACAGGGGCATATTTAAGTATACATGCTAATTGTCATTGAACTGTCAGCGCATTCTTGTCTTCCACGTTACTGTTTGTAGTCACAATTTTGAAGGTGTACAAAATTTTTTCTATCTTGGCTTCTGCAACTCCAACAATGTCAGCCTTGAAATTCAACGCAGAATCACTCTTGCTAACAGGTGCTACTTTGGGCTGAGTATGCAAGTGGAAAGTGAAGTCGTTTCTCAAGGAATCAAAAACAACCTCTACAATACGTCAATTATTTCCGTCCTGCTGCATGGTGGAGATGCGTAGATATGCAGACAACCAGAGAGACGGCACAAAAAGTTTTCGAGAAAAATATTTTTCGGAAGATTTATGGACCTTTGCGAGTTGACGACGGCGAATACCGGTGGAATGATGTGCTCTATTAGTTACATGAAGTCATTAACATAGTTCATCGAAGAAAGCGCTCCTAGAAAAGAAAAGATTAAGTTCAGAAGGACCAGGTTTTGCTTGGTATTTCCCATTGGCGAGAATCAACGAAAATAATAATGGAATGAGTACGAGTAAGGGTGTGATTTAAACTGCTAATAACGCTGTGACTGTTTATCACACATATACATACTTGTAAATACATTCGTCAGAGCGTATGGATTCGAAGGTGTTCCGCGTACATGCAAACAATACATTGAGGCTTTTATCATATATTTTTGGCCGGGATAAAGGCGAGGAGTGCTGCTCAGAAGCCGATTTTGTGATACGAATATCTGTGTGGTAAACGTAGTAAATGTTTTCAGTTATGCCTACACACACACAAGCGTATGTAAACGTGTTGAACATTATATAAGTATTATGCCATGACTTCTTCATGATCCCACATACTTACACACAACCACTCACCCGCGCATATGATTTGCATAAGAATTTGTTGATGGACCGCTATTTCCTTATAAATACAAAAATCTCCTGGCAGGGTCCCATATTGCGGTCGTGTAATCTTTTAAATTAATTTTAAACCATTTGTGGAGTATAATTAAACTTATTGTTTTGGGTAATGGGCGTAGCGATTATGTGGCAAATGTTTTCTCAGTTATGCATGTCATCATACATACCCACACTCCACACATCCGCAGATACTTCAATAGAATATCATATACAAATACACATACACACTTATATACATAAATTTATTTATTCATAGTACGAGCGCAGTTTGATAAGTTAGTACCTTTTTGAATAAAATATATATTTTCGGCTAATAAGCTATTATTGCTCAACACAGCCTTATATTAGCTTTATAAATTTGGTTTCTTCTAAATAATAGGTTTTTCCAGGCCCTCAAAATATGCGTTGGTTTCCTTGACTACTCCTTCCTTTATTTGATACGAATCTCTTGCCAGAGCTCTATATCTGGAGAATATGATGGATATGGTAGCAGTTCGTGGGCCAATTCATGCATTTTTGCCATGGTGACTACACAGGTGTGAACCCGTGCACTAGCTTTATGGATTACCACTTTTTCCGCTAATTGTTTCTTTTTCAAATCAATATCCAATGTGTCCAAAGTTGTGAATAATATTCGGCTTCGAACATTTTATCATTTTCAATGTAATCGGTGTGAATGACACCTCGTGCTTCCCAAAGACTATATGATCATGACCTTGTTTGACGACAAACCCACCTTGGCATTCTTTGGCATTAACTTTCACCCAGAGAAAATTACTGCCTTTATTGTTCAATGATCTCTCATGTGGTGTGCTGGAACCATGTTTCATCCACGGTACGAAAACGGCATAAAATTTCGCTTGGATTGTGGTTGCGCATCGCTAAACACTCCTTTGAAGTGATTTCACTGTTGCGCTTATGGTTGTGTGTAAGCAATCGCGGCACCAATCGCGCGGATAGTTTTTTTATGTCAAAATATTCTTATAAAAAATGATGTACCCGCTCAGTTGAGATGCCTACAGCCCCAGCCACCTCAGTCAATTTTATTCTCCGATCGTCCGATGACATTCCATGGAGTTTATCGCCAATATCTGAACCTTCGACGTCATTGTACAGGTACAACCACAACGGAAATTAGTAAATCACTATTTATTTATCAAGACTACTTGGTTTTTGTTAATTTTTTATTACGCAAAAAAATAATGCTGAATCAGAACACAAAATTCAATTTTTTCCATTTTCGTTAAAACTCAAGAGGTCGTCCGCTTTGAATGGCTGTCAAATACAAGCTAAAGGGCGCAACTTGTTAAAATTTTATAGTAGTCTATTAAAGACATCAGTTGACGGGGCTCTGTTGTATTTATAGTAACTGCACGAAAAATTCAAAAAGCCACTAACTAATCGAATAGCCCTCGTATATTCGTACATACATATGTATGAACATGAATATGACTACACACCCGGTGTAGAGGGTTTCTCTATTAGTAAGCCTTTTACAGTCGTTTTGCCAGCCGTCCCTCGGTGGCGGCGGTTGTAGTGTTTTATGAACTACTAATGGCGTTGACTGCTTTCAGTCTGTTAGCTTTTGCATGAGAATTGCTTTCGGCATTGCGTAAAATTAAATTTCTAGGCCGCTGGTGCTGCGGAAGGCGACAATTAACTCTTAGTGGCAGTATCAACATTTTTTCCAATCTTTTTCTTTCAACATATTTACTTTATAACACTTTCAGAGAGCTAAAAATTTAGTACGAATAGTAAATCTTTCAAAAAAATCATAAATTTAACAGTCGGAATGGTTTTAAAGTCGCCAAAAAAATATTATTTGAAGACCAGATTTACCGATTTGCGGATATAATGGGACTGAGCCACAAGACTGGACTGAAAGAAAATCATTGAGGCCCATATCGGTACGGAGAGAAGCAAGCTATTTATTTATCATATTAATACTAATCTTTGGACTCTTCATGAACAGATTATACTAAACAAGCATGCAACACACAACGTACCTTTCACTAGCGGTATAGGGAAGTCAAAGAGCTTGAATAAATCAATCCATCTGACAAATAATGGTATGACTACAAAGTAATTCAATATAAGCGGATGAGCAGCCTTCTGATCATTCTAGCATACGCTTGTAGATATTTTTGCAATAACTTGTGTAGGTATGCATTTTTGTCTCCCTACCTCTTGTACTAGGATATAGCAAAGTATGAGCTATGTGTTTGTTTATGTGAGCACTCAGCCCACAAAGCAATTTCAGAAATTTTTAAATTATGTAAAATATGCGACAACTGGTGACGAGAGAGAAGTTGCATGTGAATTATTCGCACAAATGCAAGCCTATTTACAAGGGTGTATCCCAAATCAAATGTAGCAACATTTTCAAGCACACATACGCATATATAAACATGTTTGTGCGTATCATTAGTCACCAACACAGAGCTTGTCATAACTAAAGGCATGCCATATTGGACCATGCAAACCTGGAAGCTACCGGCTTGGAAATCATAAAATATGCATGAAATACTTGGCATCCACTGTCACCGGGTGCACGTTATACGAGCAGAGGTAACACAAAATATTGGCTGTTAGCTGTAGTGGCAAAATTCGGCTCAGTGGTGAGAGGTAGAGGCAAATACGCTGCATAGCTACGTGTGAATTATGAGAACCGGGCCTATTGCCCACTTAGGTGACATTTGCATATGAAAACAAGAGAGGAGTTTGGGAGACACAGAGAATTGTTTTAGGCAGTGTAAAGTACGTTCATTGCATCCAATATGTTCATTCTGTATTGTTGATATTTGGTTGCGTGTTGTTGATATTGCTGTTGTTATTGTTGTTGTCATTGACTGGCATTTAAGGCACTTATAAATGTGGTTTACTCTGACATGTAAGATGTGGTATGCGGGTGCATTCGTATGATTTTTTCGATTCTAAGTGTAGGAAATGCACAATTTTCCGGCACGGATGGGTGTTTGCGTGTAGTACTTGTAGTTTGCACGTATGTATGTATGTACTGTGGTATGTACTAATGCACATTTTAACAATATATATGTACGAAAGTGTATACGTGCCAAATTTTTCTCACTGAAATTCCGGTTTATGGTTTGGTGTTTGTTTTATATGCAAATATTTTTACCCAGGTTTGTAAAAAGTCAAGCACTATTGTCCTTGCAAGTTGTAAGCATGAATGCTTGTACACAGAACATGAATTATATTGTGTTATGTCATGTTATGTTATGATATGCAAGGTGATAGCACTAAAATTGTCTAACAACGATTGCAAATTGAGTGAGTATATATAAGGAGGTGCGTAAGTTTAAATAATAATACTCAAATTCAGTACAATTTGATTTTTTTTGCAAGATGGAAAAATCTTCGAAATACACTGTTGCTCTATATCTACAGCAGTGTGGAACTTTAACCCACTCAAAAAAAAAAAAAACAGAAAAAAACTCGTAGCTTTGATATAATTGCTCTGCCGAACTACCGTTAAGTATTACATCGCAGGTGAAGCTAAGCCTATTGGCTATTTGCCTCGGTGTAACGCAGTCGCTCTAATCTTCTCTGCTCTACTCGAATTTTTGCAGCCCAATCTTTCACACAATTCCAAATCTGTTTTGATCGCAGCATGTGTAACACTATATTTTCTGGGATTATTTTCTCATGGATTTTAGACTTTAGACTTATTCTTTCTACCTCATATTGCGGACAGTGGGAAACATACATTTTCAGCACTCTTTCTTTCACTACCACAAAAAGAACACATTTCTACTTCCTCGTGGCTTTATTTGTAAAAGTATTCCCTAAAACAGACATGAGTGCACATAACCGGAATAGGGATTTAACCGGTTTGGCATATGTATTGTGCTTTTGGGCACTTGCCCATACAGGCGCTCCATGCATTACTATCGAAAGCGTCACGTTTGCCAACAGTAGTCTTCTACTCTGACCTGTCCCGCCTATGTTAGCCATTATTCGGCTTAAGGCTGCGTTGTGTCGCGCAGCTTATTCACAGGCTTTCTGAATATTCACTTTATAGTTGATTTTCTCATCACCTACAATGCCTAAATACTCTATATATGATTGTTAGGTAACGCTATACCCGTCAATATTCAGTATGGTGACTCCCCTTTTCTTCCTACTAGTATTTATCACGCTTCTGTTTTTTATCCTGCCAGTTGAAGCCTCGGTGTTGCTAGTTCTTTTGCCGCAATTGTCACTGAAATATCGCCTGCGTACCCTAGTAATTTCCCTTCTTTCGACATTGGGAGGCGAAGGATATGCTGTTGTTGAAAATATTTTCGAGTTAAAAATATATTTCTATAAATTAATATTTTACAACAAATATGTGAACACTACGTCAAAAAATAAAATATATAATATTTCGAACTGTTCTTGAATAATATATCTTTAGAAGCAAACAGCTTTTGTTTAACTTTGAAAAATAAACACAGATTTTTTGAAATTCGAGACACACAAACTTTATTTAAAATATAACGAGAATTTTTATTTTTTGAACAAAATATTTAGTTATTTCTCTCCCTCGATGCTGTCGTCTTCAGAATAGTCCTCAATAGAGCTTAAAGACTTGTGTCAGTGTTTCTTCCAATCCCCAAAACACTTCTAAAACTTGATCTTCATTATAGCCTTAAGTTTTTTCAGCGACACTCTTTAAATTTCTCTCCTGCTAAAAAAACGACAGCTCCTCATTTTAGTATTTTTTTTTTTAATAAAATGAGCTACACAAAGTCTGGCATTCGCTTTCCAACAAAGATTGCTTTGCGCAATGTAATTAGATTTTCAGTTGTTGAAATTCCAACAAGTCAGCGACTTTTCTAATCAATGCTATGAAATTTAAATATTCAAAGAGCCAGAAAGTCAAAGGATTTCATATCGCTTTTGCAAAGGATACAAAGCCAGTTGCTTTTTTTTTTTTTGAAAATGAAATCAATTGACACTACTTCCGTTGATCTTGTTACCTTTCTCCTTTTTTATAACAATCAGTTCGCAGGACAGCCTAGTTTCTATGGAAATTATCCCTAAGTAAGTGTTTCCACATAATGCACTATTTGAGATTTTACTTAAATACAACACTATTCTGAATTTTAGTTGTTATGTCGTTTTGAACTTCTCAGTCCTTAAATCTATCACAATATGTTCGTCAATAATTTCATGAGACTCTCATTGTAAATACTACTACAAACCCAGAAAAGTTCTATATAGGTATAGCACTAGAAAAAAAAATGTTAGTGCAGAGGGGGGATCTTGCCTAGTTAGTTATTATATTTTATGAAGAGGGCTTGAAATGTTCCATATAAGTTTGACGATTTTATTAAATGCTATTTTTGAATAAGTGGCAACTCTTGAAATTGTATCTGCTATACCTTCCGAATATTTAATGCATCCGATAACAAAAATTATTCGAGGTAATGTTTTCGAGGCCATAATGTGTTTCTTTTGCCAAGTCTCTTTTTCGATGGGACATAGCCTAGAATAAATTCAAAGGCAAAACTCTTGTTGAACCGATGTTGTGGTGTAAGAATATTGCTCTAAGACACAGACGCATATTTAATGACAACATTGATGCTGGTTATGATGGTCTTACTGATGTATAAAATTTAATTCAACACATATACTTTATAATAGTCATATGTAAAAAAAGTTCAAAATGTATGCAATGTATGTATGTATCACTGGATATAAATAATTACATTTACATCACAGTTCATTGCTTCTAAATTGTCTCCCGCAATCAAGCTACAACAAAAATAAACTTTCCTAATACAATAAAACGGATTTTGTATGCTTTCGAATGTATGTATGCATGTGTTAAATTGCTAATTATGGCTTTGAGGAAAATATTTTTACACACACACAAGTGTTATTCCATAGACACATAATATGAATTGAACTCTCAGTTAGAAAATTGGTAGGTTTGTGCATATCTTAAATTAAATATTCAGGCAATAAATTCTGGAAATTAATTGCAGATTTGATTGTAATAAAAAAAGTTCTTTACACAATTTAATTAATAAATATGTATAGATAAATTATTTTATTAAATATTATAAAATATTTGCTCACATGCAATTCTTTGTATATAAAAAAGGTATTTCAACGCAAAGACAGGCAAACAAGGTATTTTTGGCGCATTAGTCCGACAAGTTAGCCTTCAGGTTGAAACATCTTCCTCCTCGGGACACGAAACATGGTTGTCTGTAGTTTTAGATTCCGCTAAACGAAAATTCATCAAGCTACGTGATTGATTGAAGACATGTGTCCAGTATTCTAAAATGGGTTATGTTCCGAGATCTAAATTTCGACTAAGATCACTATTTTGTAGCAGCACTCGCCTATGTGCATGTCAACAAACAAAACGTTGTGTCGGCATCACTCCTGCTCTTAGAGCACTCATCAGTATCTAGATAAAGGGAAATGTGGAACGGCATCTCAAGCTCCCTACGTACCGAAAAGATGAGGTGACTTACAGAAGGTTTAAAGACCGGATCATACTTATGTACGGACCAAGAAGATAATCTCGAGACAGATGTTCAGAGCATACTTGGCGTATGGAGGGAACACCTTCCCAGCCTACTAAATGTCAGTGGAAGTGAAACACCCAGAGATGGCGAACTCAAAAATTAAAGCCCATTGCGAACAAACTTATTTTAACTAAACACTATAGCTTTCGAACTGGTAAATCTCCTTGCGCAGGTAACTACGATTCGTCAAATCTTCGAGAAGACCTGAGAGATAATAATTGATACACATCACATCATCATCATCATCACATCAGCCGGTCGATACCAAATGAGGTTTCAGACAGGGTGACTGTTTATCGTGTGATTTCTTCAATTTAAAGGTGGAAAAAGTTTACGAGATGATCTTTTACTAGAGTATTTTCTGCCATACGCCAATAATATCGATATTATTGTCTATAACAACTGCCCCGTTAGTTCTGCTTTTTCCACGTTAGACAAAAAGCAAGGCGATTTGATCTCGCAGGTTATTTGGTGACATCGACATAGTTCAGCAAATCAAGAGACAGCGGCAACGCTGGCTAGGTCATGTCGTCCAAATGGGTGAAAGCATTTATGATTTGAAAGTACTCGATGAAGTTAGCGCTGGTGGAAGCAGACGAAGAGGAGGACATACATGCTGTTGGAAGGATGAGGTGGAGAGCGACCTGGTTTCACTTGGTATTTCCAATGTGCTTTTGTGAACTCAGCTATAATCGTATAAGCGGTGCCTACGCTAAAGGAGAAGAAGAAGGAGGATAAGAAAAAAATTCCTCGTAATTTTAATTTAGAATACATTTTGTCAAATAAAAATAACAACTCTTAGGCTTCCCACATTAATATCTCGACATTTACCAGCCTCTAAAATCCAAAAGCTTAAAAGAGCGATTTACCGCAAAGAAACAACAATTGTCGTTATACCCACTACTGTACAACAATAATTGAAATATTTAGCGAATTTAGCGACCATCCATCTGCCATTACTTTGGCTATCCATAACGGAGCGGTGAATTGGTGGGGTGGTCACTCATCTTTCCATTTGTTGGACAATTCATGCGTTGGTCATGTGCGTACCGGTCACATATTGCAAATTTAGGGCAGATGGGGCTATTACTGTTTTCAAAACGATTGAGGCTGTAGCATATAACTTCATATATACAAATATATAAATGTATGTTACTGTTTTATAACGCATGTGTAAGTATCTGTAAAATCATAGGGCTACAAATATGTGTTTTAATATATGCGTGAATCCCCCTTCATGTGAAAAACCGTTAGCGTTAACACTTAAGGCTAAAATTTGTGTCAGTTGGTTTCCATGCTATTTTGTTTTCACTCAAATTAATTAGTTAAAGGCAAGTCACAACAATATTTGTTGCTGTTGCTGCCCTCATTGTAAAGTTATTGCCAAAAGCAATAAAAATAACAACAACAACACCGATGGTACATGTAATCACTACCGCTATATACCGGTTATTCGAAAAGAGAGAACAAAGAATGAGAAATGGAGACAGAGAGTTTTAAAAGTATAATTATTTTAAATTTTGTGAAATTTGAGTGAGTCATCTAATGCACTACTTTAAAAAAACTGAATAAAATATTTCAAATTTATTTAAATTTATCGAGAAATTGAAATTTACAAATAAAATATTACTTTGAAATGAAGACATTGTAAATTTTCTATGAATTTTTAAGTTCAAAGCAGACAAAGAAAATATAATAAAATATATTATGAGGGAAAAAATTGTATATTTAAAAAAATATAAAGGGTGCTTTTTATAGAGGTATAGAACTTTAAGTTGCAACAAAACAACGATGAATTATTCGATTGACATGAATTTTATTTATCCGAAAGATAATCTTGTGGCATTACATTTTAAATATGATTTCTGGTATATGACCGCCACGGCTGGCGCGGATGTAGTCCAATCTGGACGTCCAAGTTTCGATGACTTTTTCCAACATTTGTGGCCATATATCGGCAATAACACGGTGAATGTTGTCTTCCAAATGGTCAAGCGCTTGTGGCTTATCCGCATAGACCAATGACTTTACATGGCCCCACAGAAAGTAGTCTAGCGGTGTTAAATCACAAGATCTTGGAGGCCAATTCACAGGTCCAAAACGTGAAATTAGGCGGTCACCAAACGTGTCTTTCAATAAATTTATTGTGGCACGAAACCGCATCTCCTGGACATCATGGTTATTCAATTCAGGAATGAAAAAGTTAGTAATCATGGCTCTATACCGATCACCATTGACTGTAACGTTCTGACCACCATCGTTTTTGAAAAAGTACGGACCAATGATTCCACCAGCCAATAAAGCGCACCAAACAATCAGTTTTTCTGGATGTAACGGTGTTTCAACATACACTTGAGGATTACCTTCACTCCAAATGCGGCAGTTTTGTTTGTTGACGTAGCCGTGCGCTTCATCGCTAATGGACGTAGTGCGCGATACCTTTTCCGCACAGAACCATTATTTTCGAATTAAAATTGCACTATTTGCAAGCGTTGTTCAGGCGTGAGTCTATTCATGATGAATTGCCAAACCAAACTGAGAATAAATCACTTGACAGCTGTTAAATCGGTCGCCATCTTGAAAAGTATTGCCAACTTAAAGTTCTATACCTCTATAAAAAACACCCTTTACTTAATTTTTCATTTTTTTGTTCAATAAAACATTTTTAATTTAAAAAAAACATAATTTTTTTACGCGCATATACTAGCTTAATGAGTACGTGTGTTATGTTTGTTTGTACGTATGTATGTATGCGAAGCATTAAATTTTTTTTTAGAGAGAATCGAGTCAGTCATTATTTAACCATGAAAATTACACCAAGCATTTGCCGCTGACTTCAAAGAGTGTGGAGGTTAATATGTTTCAGACGACTAATATAAGGAAGGAGTTTCTTAAGAAAAAGAGGAGGAATTAGTTTTGAATAGATTCTATATGTTTATAGTAGATTTGATACCTCGGGCTGCAATTACCGAGCCGTATTCCAGAATAAGTTTTATTTATATTGTATACAAAGCTTTAGTAACATAAGGATCGTTGAGCTATTTTGACCACCGTTTTACAAAAGCCCAGATGCCCTTGGCTTTTTTGACTATGAAACCAATGTGATGTGTGAAGTTCAATTTAGATTCCATAGCTATTCTCAGGTCAATAAAACGGTGAACCTCTTCCAAATTATAGACATCTATAGTGTAAGTAGTTGTCTGTATGGCTATCCGAGAGAAACACAAAGCTTTACAATTTTTAAGATTCAGCACTCAATCATGCTGTTTATATCTGATTGTAGTAAGATACCTTCCGCTGCCGAAGTTGCAAATAGTGAAAACAGAATCGAGCCTAGATGACCCTATTATTTGCGTCGCATTTATATTCATTTGTGATAATATTTAAAGTAATATATAGGGATTAAAAAAATTTCGAAATATGGTTTACGTATAAAATGAATTTTTTTTAAATAGTTCATCGGAAAAATTTGTTCAAATTATTTGAAGGCTCCACAACATTTTCTGCTTGTTGAAAGACTGGTTCCAAGTGAAAATCTGTTCCGTCGAAATCCTCCAATTTCCAAAATTGAATGAGATAACATGTTAGCCTCGATGATTATTCTCAGAATCATGTTTTTTTATTTTTAGCAAGTTTAAGTTTTCTAATAAAACCGATTTGCTGTTATGTATTATCTCATCAATAATTATTTCGTCATCTGGATGAAGTTCACCAATTAAATCGTCAATATCTGGACATATATCCTGTTTATTACATACACGAAACTCGGAATGATTTAAATTTATGCTGTGATTCATATTAACAAAAACGAGCTGAACATAACGTTGCCCTTGTTGTCCAGTCACAACGGTTTGTAACTTTGGTGCGACCAAGTAACTTATGTGCGATATGTCACACATTTGCGTTGTCTTACTTTGTATTTTACACTCGTATCGTACACTTCTTTTAAGCAATTTGTAAAAACTTTATATATTTAATAAAATAATATCTATTAATTGAACAATACAATATGACTTCTTTATACCTTAAAAAATTAATTTTTATTCCACCTCAAAGAAACTGAAAACTTATCAAATGGAGCTTACAAAAAATTGTTGTGTTATTTAATTTTATATGAAAAAAAAATTATAAGTTTGCTCAGGTAGCAAATATTTAATTAAATAGTTTTCTTTTAAAAAATGTTCAGTTTGTCTGATAAAAGAAAGTTTTAAGAAAAAAAATTACGATAAAATTTACGATAAATAGTACAAAGTTACGCAAACGATCAAAATATACTTTTGTTAAATTTTTCATCGCTTGCAAATTGCTCTAAACCTTTTGTGTTATTCTGAAAATTAATTACTTTTGTCTTCTAAAGGATTATTTATTTGAAAAATATATTATGTTTCTTACTATTTTAAAACTGCATTTTTTGGAGTTATAGAATAAGGACGAACTACAAGTTTCTTCTAATATTTACCAAATTTAATACTTAACTTGAATTCTTTTGTTGTTTTTTCTTTTAAATTCACATATATAGTATTTTTTACTGTTTCATTTGCCCTAGTCTTATTATGTAAAAAAACATGCAAAAAAGGTAATCGAACTAAAATTAATAATTAAACAGCGGAAATATAAAAAAGTAGTATGTTGTATTTTTCAATTACAGGTAATTAGGATTAATTACTCATAATGAAATAGCAATGGAGGAGGATACAGCAACATGAGCGTGCATTTCTTTGCACTTATAGATTATTGTAATAATAAATTTATTGCATTATCATTAAAGCGAAAAAAGTATTTAAGTCCCAAACTTATTAGAACCATCCTCAGAATATATTCTTCGAACTTAACCATTCCTATTTCAATATAAAATAAAAGTAAATATATATTTGGTAGAAACGATTTCGTAGTAATATGAAAAAGGTTATGTCCTAGTTTAAAAAAAGAATATTTATAATAATAAAAGAAAGAATTGTAAAAAATAATGCTTATTCTCGCACATCATTAAATGGTCAAGAAGCGATACGATTTTTTTTCGACTAAATTTTTTGATTATGGAAGCCGTTTACTGTAATTATTATTTTAACGACTTAGGATTTATTTGATGACTCGCACATTCATTTTACGCCTACATTATATTGAATTTTTTTTAAGAAATCTTTCATATTTATATACAAACCCTCATCAGTTTTTGCGATAAAATTTATGTACATATCTGTGAGAAACATGGCTGCGATATCTGTATTTTTGAAAAAATGATAAAATATGGGCTTGCAGTTATAAAGGGTGTTTTTTTTATAGAGGTACAGAACTTTAAGTTGGCATTACTTTTCAAGATGGCGACCGATTTAACAGCTGTCAAGTGATTTATTCTCAGTTTGGTTTGGTAATTCATCATGAATAGACTCACGCCTGAACAACGCTTGAAAATAGTGCAATTTTATTTCGAAAATAATGGTTCTGTGCGGAAAACGTATCGCGCACTACGTCCGATTTTCATAAGCGAATTTTTTTTAGCTATGAAGCGAACTTCTGGTTGAATGGCAACATCAACAAACAAAACTGCCACATTTGGAGTGAAGGTAATCCTCAATTGTATGTTGAAACACCGTTACATCTAGAAAAACTGACTGTTTGGTGCGCTTTATGGGCTGGTGGAATCACTGGTCCGTACTTTTTCAAAAACGATGGTGGCCAGAACGTTACATTCAATGGTGATCGGTATAGAGCCATGATTACTAACTTTTTCATTCCTGAATTGAATAACCATGATGTCCAGGAGATGTGGTTTCAACAAAACGGCGCAAGATGTCACACAGCTCGTGCCACAATAGATTTATTGAAAGACACGTTTGGTGACCGCCTAATTTCACGTTTTGGACCTGTGAATTGGCCTCCAAGATCTTGTGATTTAACACCGCTAGACTACTTTCTGTGGGGCTATATAAAGTCATTGGTCTATGCGGATAAGCCACAAACGCTTGACCACTTGGAAGACAACATTCGCCGTGTTATTGCCGATATATGGCCACAAATGTTGGAAAAAGTCATCGAAAATTGGACGTCCAGATTGGACTACATCCGCGCCAGCCGTGGCGGTCATATGCCAGAAATCATATTTAAAATGTAATGCCACAAGATTATCTTTCGGATAAATAAAATTCATGTCAATCGAATAATCCATCATTGTTTTATTGCAACTTAAAGTTCTATACCTCTATCAAAAACACCCTCTATAATTATAATTATTGTATAAATTTTCCGTATTTTCAAAAGAATAGTTGTTGATGAACTTGATTCAAAAATATTAATTATTCACTCATAACTCTTGGTATAGGGAAAAGTATGATTTACTCAAAATTATCTGTCGACAGAGCCACGAATGTAAATTGTCGTCAAGATGATTATTGAGATTCGATCCTGCAAAATATTTTACGCCTTTTCCCTATTTTCCTCAATATTAAATGACGACAGAACCACGAATGTCTACTGTCGTCAATTCAATAATATAACTTGTATCAAAGAAAAGTAAAGGAGGTTGTAGTTCAAGACGTGTGCTTTGTTTGCTGGTCGCTGATCGAATACACTATCCTCTTACTATGATTTTTAAAATAGGAAGATAAATTAAGTAAAGAGGAACGATATTGAATAAACTACAGTTAGGTTTCGTTAGGCAAAACCATATTTGTGACGATTCGGGATTAGAACACTTACGATGTCTTCAAAAAGCATAGCCGTGGATTATATAAAATGATACGATAAAATTATTGGAAATAGAATGAGCGTATATGACTACATATATGTTCACTAATTGTTATGTTATATATAAGTACTACGTATATAACAAACAGCGCATTTACATTCTTATATTACTTTTGTTTTTAAATAAAAAGGGGAAAAAAATTAATTCTTGTTGCTGTTATTGTATGTTTTTTTTACTTAGTAAAAAAAATTTAAAATTTGTTATCAAATAACTAATCAAAAATGTATGAAGCGCTTTGGTAGCCATCATATATAAACCGTAACGGGTAATCGTATGAAAGATTTATCTGAAAAAAAGAAATAAACTCTTCGGAATTATGAACAAGAAAGGAACATCAATCACTTTTGATGTCAACTTCACACCTGACATAAAATAAATTGTGCTCCTGCATACAATCAACCAATCAATAATATATGTTTATATATACAAGTATTTATGTAGTGTCTAACTGATATCTGAAGTGCGCTTAACTCGCCATGTGCTCCATCTGCGAATATCGTAAAAAATACGTTGTCAGCTTCAGTTGTTTTATGTCATTTGAAGAAAAAATCTGCACGATTTTCCATTTACTTAACAAAAGGTTGCCTATATTAGTTCCATTCCTAACCTGTTTTATATAAATATACAGTAGAAACATAACCTTAAACTTCACATTGAATTTCCATAATTTCACCACAAATCAAATATGTTCAGAAATGGTTTCAGCTCCCCGTTGTAAATAGCGTATAAATCAGCGGGATGGCGATAAAGGGAAAATATATTTATAATCCTTTTTATGTTCGTTTCATTCTAAAAGGACACCCACACGAACATATATGTGCATGTAAGTATTTTGGCGGCTATTTAAAGGTATAGCGGTGGTCTGCCGAGACTTTTATAACATTTCGGTGAAGCAGAATAAATATATTTTTGTCGACGATGGCATAATAAATTTCAGAATTTTAGTTATTCCTACTGTATTTTTTTATTATTTAGATTTTTTTTATTCAATATATTTTTATGATTTTCCTTCATGAATAATTTCATAACAGAAAGACGAGTTGAGCTGATTTAGCCATGTCCGTCTGTTTGTCTCTATGTTTGTATGAACCGCAAGCTAGTCCCTCAGTTTTTGAGATATTTAAGCCAAACTTGCTAGGTAGATGCATTGTCATATTTATACGTACTTGTCGCAAACGGTCAGATCGAACCACTATAATCTCTATTTACCGCCGTTTCAGAAATAATCGGTCTTCCATAGACTTAAAAAAGGAGCTAGTACGATGAGGATTATCGAGCTGAAGCGTTAAGAAAATATACTGCTTACCTCGCAACGTTGCCATCGACCACAACGCGTGAAAGAGGGAAGTGAGACGCATTTGTAGAAACAAAGAAAGAGGCCGAATGCGTAAATATGATGAGCTTAAGAAGCTAGTCGACATGGGCAATGCTCAAAAATTATATGACTTACAAATGGTTTCAAAATGTTCACCTGGTGACAGATGGTCAGACTATACTTAGTGTTGAATGGAGTGAAAATGAAACACCCGGAGATGGAGAGACCTCAATCGATGGTATAGATATTCCATTATGTAAAATAAAAATAAAATACGGAAGCCAGCAGGGCTATTCAAATACAGCATCGAAGAACTGCCAATGTGCATGCATCAGCTTCTTTGCAGAATATGGTCGGATGAAAGCATGCCCGACGAATGGAATCTAAGTGTTCTCTGCCCAATTCAAAAACAAAAAGGGATACCCCACCGTCTGCGCCAAATTTTGTGAGATAAGCTTCCTTAATATTTATATACAATATAGGTCATATCTAGAGTACTGTGTGATTCAAGCCCACCATCAACAAACTGATCGGACCATTAGTGTATTCGCTGAATGTGTTATCCCCTCAAAACTCATACGACTATGTAAACTGACCCTAGATATTACCAGAAGCGCAGTTAGAATTGAGAAGAACCTCTCTGAGCCATTCGTTACCTCACAAGCCATCAAATAGGATGACTATTTATCTTGTGATTTGTTCCATTTGCAGACCTGGATATTGATATCATTGGCCATAAGAGTGATGATATTTTTTTATAAAAAGCGAGTTTAATCAAAAGGCTTACCACTAAACTTTTTTTTCTTTCCAATTTTTCCAAAAATTCCAATATAATTTTAGAAAAACATAATAATCAAATTAAGAACTTTATACTACAATACCTCTACAAAATCGAAAATTTCAAGAAATCGATTAAATCGTTAAGGGTTACTTAATTTTTGGAACAAAAATATAATCAATTGGAAAATTATATCCTCTATTTATCATTTTTTGCTATCTACATCGATACTTTAAGATTATTGGCAATTTTGTGTAGACACGAGTTTTTGTGTCAATACCCCGCTAACTTTTTTGTAGATACAAGATTTTTATTAAAAGAGAATGATCGTTCTATAAGATCATCGGAGGAAAATATTGATATGCAAAAAATCTTCGAACAAACAGCTGCACAATCTGAAAATAACTCTAGCATCCGTCAGTCAATCGTCTTTCAAATGATGAAAAAAATTGTGATTATATTGGGATAGTAATCTTTTAAAATATGTGTGTCTTTAAATTTTCTTGTAGATTTCGGTCTTTTCCCAGCAAAGTTATCCCAGAATAAGGAAAAGGTGCATATTGTTTGCACCCAAAGAACTGATTTTTTTATATATATCAAATACTGCCTAATTTATTAAAAACTTTTTCATCCGTGTTCCAATATTTGTCTAAGGCAGCTTTGTTTAGACTCTTCGGATAACAAAATAATCGCCTTCTAAACTAATAAATATATTCATCTTCATTTGCGCGCAGCTAAGCGCTGATGAAATATAAATATTGGTTATCAGAATATATTCTTAGAATGAAAGCGAAAGTTTAAAAAGAACAACATTACATTATATGTAGATACGAATATGTATATTTTTGTTCATGATCCACCGTTTTTTTTCAATGCCTTACAAATTTATCTTCATAGAAACTCAAATCGAATTGGGTGAGAAAGCGCCATAAACATATTTTTATAGATAAAGTTCTGCGATGACAGATTTTTGGTCATTAAAATCTCATTATCATTTCCTTTTTACATTTTTATATGCATAACTCATGGTTAGGCAAATCACATGAAAATTGCAAATTAAAGGACAAATATATTTTTAAAGTTAAATAAGAGTTTCGGTTCGAAAATAAAATAATATAAAATAAAATAAATAAAATAAATAATAATAAATGGACAAAGAACTTTATTTTTATGTTTCGCAATACTTTTTTTTATGGTTCCCCATTTTGTTTCCCCATGTTATGTTGATACTCCCATTGATCGCCTGTTTACGAGTAATACCCACATATTACTACAACTCGCTGCTAAATTTCCAATAAGTGTTTCCACCATTTGCGTAACGCATCATAAATATGTTGTTGAAGTGAGTTTCTAAGCAATTTGTATATTGACATCTGTCAAACTTAACTGTTATATCAAATATGTTTTGGTTTAGTTAAAAGTCAGGCATTTATAAAAATGGATCGCTTTACAACGACATAACGCGTTAAAATTGTTGAAAGCTACTACAAAAGTGGTGATACAAAAGTAGTCACTTTTTGTGTTATGTTACACATAATCGTCCAACTACTCAAGCAATTGATAAAATTTGAAGAGAATTTTAAGAGATTTTGTAAGGACCGTTCAAATATCGCGTGTAGCCCGAAACTTTTTCGACGGACTTTCTTACGGCACATTATGGCGTATTTTGATCTTGGACTAAAGTCTACCTTTACAAAGCCGTAGTTATATCAATTGAGTTCTCGAACAGTGGATCATGAGTTTTACAACTAAATTTCCTTCAGCGACACCGAGTTTTCCCACTAAATTTTCTTCAGCGACAAGGCACATTTCTCACTCGGCGAGCACGTAATTAAACAAATATGTCGCACTTTGGGATCCGCGTCTCCTCAGATAATTGAAGAAAGAGCATTATACTAAAAAAAAACTTACTAACATTCGTCAAGTTATGGCTGAGATACCACCCAAAAAATGAAGGAAAATTGCTTCAAACTGTTTGAAGTTTGCAAAAATTCACGAGGCGGTCGTTTGAATGATATAGTGTATCGCATGTAATGTCAAGAATCAGACATTATAATAAAAAATAAATTTCATAAAAAAATTATTTTAAATGCATTTTATTTACGTTTGTTTTAGCAACCGTAAAATGAATAAACCTGTATCTGTACATCTCTTGCTCTTTCTGTATTTCAGCATTCAATATGAGCATAGAGTATAACTGTAATTACACTATATCCGTTGGCATGACCATAATTAGGAGTTTACTTGCTGTCGATTAACTCTAGCCACACTCATCCACACAAAGTTACCACTCGTTTTAAGAGAGCTGTCAAAAAAATATGCTGCAATGAACCAAAACGTTCCCCGTCTTATTAAATCAAACACAACATTTTTAAAACGTTATAACTAGTTTATTAGTAGGTCTGCACTTTAGCACGACCCGAGCAGAAGTGATTTTATAATGCATTCGTAATTAAAAAGAAAACTCCAACACTGCTTTCCTCGGCTGCTACGCAGTACCCAAATAGTATACGTTGCGTTCTCGCGTTTTTGGTGGAGTATCGTATCACACCGTACACGCGTGTGCAACGTCAACCGTCTGACTTGTATATTGCGTTGCGTAAGAGTATGATAGGTGTCTGGCAACATGAGTAGGTACGTAGACCGTGGGATCGCACTGTAAACTTCAATGAACAGAATGTATAATAACAACAATAAACAATAAAGAAGTGCTGCCTTCGGTCATTCATAGGTCCTTATGCCTTCCATGATCATATCAAATTTATTGTAAATTTCAAATTTCGATTTTGATGATTTTCAGTTTCAATAAAAACAAAATTTACGTTTGTAGAATACTAAACTTCACGTTCTTAGATGATTTTTTACGCCTAGGTGTTTTTAGTGGCCGGTGTAAAGGCGCTAGATATTATAATCGTCCGATTTCAATGATTTTAAGAACTAATATGCAATTAATTATGTGTGTGTATCATATCAATTTTTACGAACTTTCACATTCATAGGTACTTTTTTGACGGATTTATGACCCGAAATTTCAAATCTGAAAAATCGGTCGTATATATGCTATAGTGGCAAGTTATCGTTTAAATGTAAAGGTGCATTTTCCTACGAAGTTTGGATGAAATATTTGAAAAATTGAGAGACTAGTTTACGTTTAAACAGAAAGACGGTCAGACGGATGGTGACATGACTAAATGAACTCAGCCCGTCATTCTGATCCGATCGGTATAAATTTTGGTGGGGTCATCCCTTTTCCTTCTGGCACTTACATGCTTCGGACCAAAGTTAATATCCCATTTCATGTACATGAAAAATATAAAAGAAAACTGACTTCTTAGCAGTTGTTTTTCTTGTTATACTGGAGTACATGCTCATAATCATAATTAATTTTTGCTCTACAACTGACAACACCATCCATTGATGCTGGCTATGGAAATAATCGAAAACTGAATAAATCAATATTTAAGCTTTGTCCTGCTACTGATGGCATTTATTGCTGCATTAACTGTGAATAGCATGAAAATGACAAAGTTTTGTATATATGACGGTATATATGTATGCGTTTAGCTCTCGCACTGTATTTATTGCGCCGTTGTTTCTTTCCAAATTTTCAATATTTTACTTGTATTTAAGTTTATTACAAGTGTAAAAACTTTTAATTTAACTACTTCGCAGTTTGAATGAGACATTAAATTGTTTCTATTTATTTTTGTTGTTAGATTAATTAGCGATAATGTTATTATGATAATTAAAAGTTATTGAATGGAAATATTCTCTCATTTTTTGCACTCTTCATTGTTGGTTAATGAAGTGAAGGAGAGAATTTAAATACATAATTACTCTGAGTGTAGTACATAGTAATGGGTGTGGATGTAGTTAATGGTGTTTCTTTCAGCTGACATACGTTGGAAGCATAACGCCAACAATTGTTCAAAATATTTTTAATTTTCTGATTTTTTTTTTTTTTTTTGGTATTCGATTGTTTATATTTTATTTTACATATTTCTTCATTGGATAAAATTGAAACCTTTACTTTTTATTGATAATATTTTCATCAAATTTTTGTTTAACATTTTTTCTCATTAACAATAGTTCTATTTTACAATTGTGATAAAAAAATAATTACTTTTAAAACTCTTATTTTAATTTTTTTTTTAATTGCAATTATTTTAATGATAATCGTAATTTGGAGCAATTTTTTCGATCAAAAATAAAATTGTATTGGTTATTATTTCAATTTTAAACGAAAATAAACATAAAAAACTATTAAGGAGTTAAATAAATATAACTAAAAAACTAAATTTCGAAAAGCTTTCAGAGAAAAACTAAAATGTTTTAAAATTAGTTTAAATAATTTCGAAATCTTGTCATAAGCAGTTATAGTAATATAATTTTTAATTTTATTTTAAAAATTCGTAACTTTGGATAGAAAAATTATGAAATAAATATTTTTATATTAAATGTAATATTATAAATTCAACTAAACTGTGAAAACAAAAAGTGTAATCAGTTCATGGTTTCACTTGCAAAAAAATATTTAATTAATAAATATTTTATGAAAGCCTCCAGTCAACGAAGTTTTGCTGCAAACCTTGCAAGTGTACACAAACAAAAAGTATTTAAAACCCTGCAAATATTTATGGACCATATGGTCCATTGGAGTACCTATAAATATACTCCTCTGTGGCAAATTTTGGACCAACTCACTACACGAAGTTACAATTGCGCAATAAGTTTTACACTCGTATACAGAAAATGTGTTGAAATGAAACTGGGTCAGTTTCGTTTCGCTGTTGAGCTCTGCTGGTACGGAAAAGGCGTACAGAATTTGTTATTATTTCAATGAAAATACGTAGAACAAATACGCAAACTAATAGATATTATATATTTATTAACAATAAATTATTAATATTAATATAAATTTACACCATAAATAATAAGTTTTAATAGCTTTTCACCAAAGCAGATTTTATTCGAAACTAAAAAGTATGTTCGAATGTAATTTTTCGCAGATACTCCAAAATATAATCCCCTCTAGGTACTCCGTGGAGTACTTGGGTGTTATGCAGATATGGATTGTATGGTCCAGCCCTAGGACATCACAATGTTAATTGGACCATATTTTTTGTATGGATTGTGGCAGGTTTTGGATTACTCTATTTTCGGCGTGGATTATAAATTTCACGCGTGCATGGAGTACTCGTCTTGTTTGCAAGGAAGGAGGGCAACTGAACACACTACCATCTCATTAACGTTATATGGAACTATGAAAGTACTTACATACATATTTTGTATATACCCAGGTTAAAACGCAGTTATAGTGCTTAGGAAGCGCTACTCAAATTGAAGATGATTCAACTCCTCGTTAGTGCTCTATTAACACACTTACACACAAATATACATATGCACATATCGCACCCCAATCACAACTCAAAATTTTCCAAAACTGAGTTTTTTCCATAAATTAATTCAGAGTACACATCTCTAAAATTTCGTTCACATCACTATCTTCTTTAACTGAAAAAATAGAGTTATGTCTATTTTTATGTCAAGTGGGTTGCTACTGCACGATCAACTAAAGAGAATTATTTTTAGTTTCGTTAACTTGCTCAAGAATAACTGATTACTTTTATTACACATAAAGAGTTTTATTTTGAGTTCTGCCTCTATCACTGTAAAAAGTGATAAATTTCGTGGTATATTATTTTGCATTGTGCTTCTTTAGTTGTAAAAAGTGAGTTCAATTAACAGTATTATTTATTTATGCGCCTTCTTTGATTAAATAATCGTGAGCGTCGTAAATTAAGGAGACAATGTGCACAGCGTTATTGAGAAGCAAGTAAAATGGCATTTAAGTAGTAATCCCATTTATACGCCAGACCAATACACAAGTCTCATAGCAACTGCAAAAAAGACTGGCCCCCCATATAAAGTTCGAGAATTGTCACATGAAGCGTTTTATGATTTAAAGTCTTTTCAAGAAGAGTGGGGTCACAATTTTTCCACAAATAAAGACAATCAGAAAGTTATATGGCCTGATATTAAAGTTCTCCAAGTCAATAAAAAAAAACCCAATTCATTTTTTTATAAAACATCTTATAAAGATATCGACTTTCAGGAAGTGTGTGTAAGGAACAACTTAAAGCCTTGGAGTTGCATCAAGTAAGAATTGAGAAGCATTTTGTATTTACTTTATATCGCTGTTATTAAAAACATTAAACATTTTTTTACCAATAATAATTTTAGCTTATGCGCCATTTATTCGGAAAGGCTATCACTTCCACAAATAAAGCAAAAGGACATAAAAGAACTGGTGAATAAAAATCATATTCCAAAAAACTTTTATGAGTCATAGTAAATATATTTATTACATAGTTTCAATGGCATTTAAAAACGTAAACTTTTGAAGATTTTCTTTTTTAATATAATGAACTATTTTGATTTCTACTTTGTGCTACTTTGATATGTGTTAATGAAATGAATAAAGCTTTATTTTAAAATAGAAACTTTTAAATAAAAACATACATTTCATCACTCCTGTGAATTTTCTTATTATTCTTATTCTTCTATTCAGTCGGAGGTTAGGAAACTTACAAAATTTAAACATTTTATCAGTTGAAAAGGCACAACTTTAGATAATATCACTAGTTAATCGAAAAAATTTCAGTTAAAAAGTCATAAATCAAAATTATGTTTTATTTTCGCAAACATATTATAAAATTGAAAAAAATATAGCAGAGCCTTCTTCAATATTGTATTTTTTTCATAATGGAGCAATATTTTCTTTAAATATTATAATAATTTTTACATAAATAGTTTTTCGTCTCTCCTGAAAATTTTTGTATTTTGAGTTGTGACCCTTTTGTATTTAGGGTGCGATATATTTTGCTTATTCCTGCGAACAACGTGAGTACTCCAGGAATGTGTGAAATATAGACAATAGAACTGACTCAGCTGATTGCTCGCTACTATACAAGCTGACAATCTTGGATTTTTATAAATAAATTTTAGATAAACTAAGAAAATGTACTTTTTTCAAAAGTAATGAAAACTTAAAATGTAATAAATTATTTATTACAGCTGATAACATTTCGACGTTACAGGCAACGACCATAACTATTGACAACCTATCGCTCTTCTAGTCGAGTGGTAGGGCGGGGAGATATGTAAACTGGCTAGTTCGGCTCTTATTTGGCAATTGCTACTTCGTGTAGGAGTTTTGATCGCTAAAACACGAGCAATGATCGGCTAACAACAAGATGATGACAATACGTTAATTGGTCCAACGCTGCACTACAGTGAATTAATGCAATATCTACTCAAATGGGCCATATTCTCATCCAATTGTTTCCGGAATATACATATTAAAATATAAGTATGTATTTTATATGTGTGTAGCAAATGCAAAACGACTTCATAGAAATGCAAATAAGTATTTACAAATATAACATCTGTGTATGAGTGTTAGTACATGAGCAAATATTATTTCGCTAATGCTTAAGGCAGGTCATAAACATAAATATATCAAAGCTTTATTTTGCATATGCTTTAGAAAACGGATTCTTCTGCTCTGCATCTATATGTATAAGCATATTTGTAAGTGGCTGTGTAGCTGGTATGGTTGCAACTTCAACTCACTTCAACTAAGTCAAAAGAAATATGCAGTAAACTTCTTCTTCTTGTCGCACAACTATGCTACGATTAAAACGGTTGCAGGTACTTCCGTTATCTAACCTTTGCTTAAACTTTTTGCTTTCTTCAAGCTAGCTAAGTATGTGTTATGTAAGAGTAGTATATATCAGCATAATTTTTATATTAGTAGTGGCAACAGCTGTGTGCCAATGACAGTCAATTGCATCATGACATACATGCACACATCACTATTGTGTTTATGCTCAACGATAAGTGTTGCTACCACATTTTTTTCATACAAAGTCTGTCTCATAGAAAACGAAACTAGCTACAATTTTAATATTTTTTAATTCAACTTAATAATGATGTATTGGAAGAAAATATCGCTCTTCTGTTTTTGATGGGAGATACCTTGTCCACCCGTTTTAGTGTCTAGTGCGCTAGACACAAGCATATCTGTGGCACAAATCTCCATTTACATTTTTCGCTGAACAATTTTTAGTAAGCAAATTGTTTCGATTCTCTTTTTTTTTGTTTCTAGCCTATTTGATGTTTAATTGCTAATAATTTTAAGAGTGTTAGCGAGTAACCGAAACTGCAGCTGTTAACTTTAAAACTACATAAGTACGCCACTAAAAGAGGATAGCAAATGTGTATCGCAATCCAATCCTCATCCCGCTATTGTGCGTTTTTCCAAACATGCGCGCAAACTCATCATCCTATGGGCTGGAAGATACGAACAAAATACATCGTCCCTGTAGTATTTCTGCAACATAATTCTCGTCTCATCGTCGAAAGTGTAAATAAAGAGTAAAGAAATTAAAAATACAAAATTAAAATAAAAAAAGAAAAAGGAAAAATGATGGGCATAAAGTGAGTGATTATGTAATGATTATTATGATGATAATGGTGATGAGAAAGTTGATTGAATAACAATTTTCTGACATAATCAGGGAAGTTTCGCATAATCTGAAACATTTTGCTTGGAAACATTTTTTATTATTTTACAAAGCTGCGCAGGGACTCACTATAAGTATTGAAGCCTAAAATATTGGGACCTGAGACAATTTTTGAGAATTTATGAAAAAATATATAAATTTGCTTAAAAAATTCAATATTAAAATAAATAAATTTAAAGTAATTTGAAAGATAAATTTTTTAACGATTTTGCTGCTCATTTGCTGATCATTTGCGTGATCAGTCCAGCTCAAAGTTTTGTTTTAACACTTTCAACATCTTCAAAAGTACGAATACTCGCATAAATTTTCAAAGTTCATTTCTCGAAAAATTACCAGCAAAATCTTAATCATTTTGAAAACAAAATTATTGTTGTTGATATTTTGCCTTTTTTCTATCTACTTCTTTATGATTAGAATTTTTTATTTTTTATTTTTGCTTTCCGCACTGTTAGAAAGATCCATAAGCAAACGAACATCGAATTGCTTGATATAAGTCATCTAGAACTCTATGTATGTATTTATCTGCATTACTCTGACAATTAAAAATATATTTTTTTTTAATAAAACAATAAAAAAATTTTAATGTACAACATTTTATTAGTGCTAAAGAACATTGATATTAATGAATTTCAGGAAGCATTAAGAATTCATAAAGTCTTCATTTGATAAATTCAACAATGATTCATGAAAGTGCATTTAAACAACTTTAAAGTTTCAGATGTGTATTCAAAATTTGGTAATTTGAATGGTAATGGCGTAACAGAGTTAACGCGTGCGATATTAAGTAAGAGTACAGTTGTTGTTGTTGTTGTTGTTGTTCCACAGAATGCATACGTAACTTAAGCTCCACAGTGCTTCAAATTCAGTTGTGGCACTCGTAGAAAAGAAAACTGAAATTAAGTCATTATAACTGTAGTGTCGCAGAAGCTTTGATTGCAATGTGAAAGCTCTTAAATTGGTAACCATAAAACATTCACGTCAACAGCAACTTTATGCGGAATGGAGTTGTTGTTGTAAATGTAGTAGACAAATTGAAGTAGAAACTAAAGCACCAGATTTTGCTTAAACATTTTCGAGCAGTGCGAGCATTTGAGCAACGAGGACCTTCATTGCTCATTACTCGAAAATTTTCTCAAAACTTCTTTTTATTAATTTGAAATTTACGTTTGTACGACATTAACAAGTGGCTTGTGTATAAAAGAATCTTTACTTGAGGCAAAATTCTCCTTCATTCAACGTAACTATTACTGATTTTTTGTCATAATAATTGTATTTTATTTGTAAAATTGTAATTATTGTTATTGTTGGTACAATTCTTACACAATTTCCAACCAACTATTGTTAGAAGGAAATTATATGCGCTATTTTACTTGCTCAAATTGATAAATATATAAATGGAGCATAATATTGGTGGTATGTGGAAATGCTGTAACCCGAATTGATAAAAACTTTTTTTAAATTAAGTGAAATAACTATTCATATAATGTGTTTTACATATTGAATTAAAGAAAAATTGTTTATAATAAATATATTGTAAATACGTTGAAAAATATTATCGAATAATTGGACTTGTTCATATTAAATTTTCTTTGCCATCTGCGTTTACCCAACACAATTTTTACACATTTTTTAAAGTAAACTACAACCACAATTGAAATAGTTAATTCAGTTAAAATTTTTTACATGTATTTATTCATTATATTTCTCAGATCAAAACTCAAAAACAAAAACCTATATTCCTATCTTCATCTTCGAGATAACGGTATCTAAGTGCAGCAACAAGTAAACTTAGACACCACAAAGTCTGCGTTCAGTTTGCTCAATTTGAAAATACCGTTACTTTTCATGAAGATGTTTCTTCTTTTTGCATATTTTCTATTGTCTCTTATTCTAATTAAACATTTAAAGAATTTGTGAGGAGTTTTGATATTAGGTTGAAAAATGGAAAACAAAGGGAAAGTGTGTCAAAAAAAAAAAATTATCGAACTGTGGAAAGATGGGGAAAGTTTCCGAAAAGTTGGACTAACTATTGGAAGAACGTATTTCTCCGTCTAGCGCGCAGTAAATGTTTTCAAGAAAACCGGTATTCTAACGTCGAAACCCCGATATAGCCGTCCACAAATATTATCAGTACGTGAAGAACGCAAAATAATAAATCTGGCGCAAAATAACTAATCCGCGAATTACGTCAATAAATATAGTTGTGAACGTAAATAAAATGTTCAAAAAACATTTTGTGCCAGCATACTGCTCAAATAGTCAGACTTAGGCTCTTGTAAAATTCCCCTAGACAGCTTAAAATGTCTCCTCAATCATCCGATCTCAATGCTATAGAGCACCTTTGAAATATATTGGGAAAAAGAATTTGTCAGCATATAATAGGAAAGTAAGAGGTTTTCCGAAGAGTTAAGCTGGCAGAATGGTCCTGAATTACAGCTGAGGAAACAGATAAGTTGGCAAATTCAATGCCAAACCGATTGAGTGAGGTATTAAAAAAAGTGGTTTATAAATAATTATAAACCTGAATGCAGACCTTGTAGTGCCTATGTTTATTTCTTGGTACACTTATAAAGAAAAAAAAGTTATGTATGCATATCACGAAAAAAGTTCGCCTACAAATTTTTCTTATTCAAAATATTTTACTTATAATTGGAAAGTTTAAGACTTCCTTTCCGCATTTAATCAACTCTATACGAGTTTATTTATTTGCTATTTCTACACAGACGAATGATGTCTTCATGGCAATTTTCGTTGTTAAAATGTAAAATTATTTACAGTTTGTATGGCGTGAAGTGAGTCAATGAAGCCATACTCATCTTATGCTTATATAAATAGCATGTAGGAGCTCTATTATGTTTCTCGCCTCATTCACCTGAAAATAAAAGTTACTCGTATGACGTGGTATTTCGTTGTTCGTTGAATGAAAAGTGGTCGTCAGAGCTTCTCATATTCGGGTATACAAACTAAAATATTTAAATTTTATATACTATATAAAATTAATTTAATTTTAATATCAATTTTTTAAATAAAGTTTTCATGTGGAAAATGGATATGCGATGGTGCGACTAATATCCAAAATTATATAAAATTAATTTAATTTTAATTTCAATTTTTTAAATAAAGTTTTGATGTCGAAAATGGATGTGCGATAGTGTTTTTTATTTTAGAGTTCTCCATTTACATAAAATTTTTAAGCTATTTAACTATTCTAAGCTTGAATTTATTCTTCAAGAATCTAAATGAGTACATTAAATTGGTCTTACCTATTCAAAATTTCAATTTCAATAATTTTTCGATCTCTACGGTCATCACTCGCTTGTCATATTTTGATAATTACTTTGATTTGACGCTCATAAATGTCAGCATAACGCTGCTGTGTACATTTCATTTGAAATGTCCATTCGTCAGTATCACGATGGCAAGTTGTCTAAAACCATTGATCTGTGGTGTAAACGTACGTATGTATGTGCCCGCAGTGAGTATGAGTAGGTTACGAAAACATATCCAGACAATTTGAAATGTAAAGGGAGAACAAATCTAATCTTTTGAAATTGAGCGAAAGTGAGGGAGTAGTCATGGCGAAAATATGAAAACAGAAATCACTCATTCGATTAACGTTTAGGTTTCAAGCTGCATAAATAAGCAGAATGTATAGAATAAATACTCTAATGGGCATTCATTCAAAAAACATTAGAAAGGATTTCTCTTTAAAATATAATTTTAGTAGTATTTTACTCTAATTTTTATTATTAGTTTTATTTCATTTTTTTCATTTTTTTTCAAACAAACATATAAATAATATTATTTTAAAAGTATAGTTTAATTATTTTAATATTGTTTTTACTCTAAAAAAGTGGTAAAAATAATTTGAATGAAACCCCCAAAAAAATTACTTTTAATAAAAAAACTATTACCAAAGCCTGTTCAATGAAAATCATTTAGCCGTACGCTATTAATGTTCTTGTGAAAATTTGTATAAATCTTAGTAATTTCTAACACCAAAAAATCTAGAACACTTTCACAAACAACATTTCACTAGCTTGTTAAAGGGCGTTGGGTTACATAGTTTATGTCACGAAAACCACATTTTATAAAGTGCAAGTTTATGTAATGTTTTCCCAAGGGATCGATTGCAAGAGCACATTTTCTACACATATACTAACAGATTGATATACACCTCTTTCTCTCTCATAGGTGCATCAGTTATCTTGCTAACTGCATGTATTTTCACCTACATTGAGCTTCTTACAATGTGTTAGTTTCTAACTACCAGCAGAATTATATATGTATATGTATATATGCGTTATTTGACTACCCATAGATTCTAGCAAGATACTTTCACATTAGGTAGAGCCTAATTTTGTTAGATTAATATAATAATAATTATTTACCTTTTAATTTTTAGGAGTTATTTTGGAACTAGGCTCACAACTAGTGCATATAGATCCTTATTCTATAATTTCTCATAAAAATTTTAATCTCATAATTGTTAAACGAATTGGTTCCAGAATAATCCCATGAAAACTTTAGCTCATTTATATAGAAAAGCATGAAATACCAGGTCAATAGTTGATTAATGTTCAATTAGCTTTATGATTTTTAAAGATTTCTATTTTGTTAAAAAAAAGCTAAATATTTCTCCTTTTTTTAAATCATAAATATTGCGTTTGGTAATGAAAATAATGAGAATATTTCTGTTTTAATATTCAAAACCTCAATGAGAAATTAATAACATTAATGCGGAAAAGCTCGAGTATAAATAACTCCAGTATAAATTACCACGAAATTTTAACTTTATAAAATCTTATGAAAACAAAACAACTCTAGCAAAAGCAGGAACTTTCAAACTTCTTAATCGTTTTAATTAAATTAAAAAAAAAAAAAAATCGTGTGAAAAGAATGTTGATGAGCTATTATTCCACGGGGTGTGAAACTAGTCAAAATTTAGGCTTATGCCTAAACTTATGCAACGGTTTATTTGTAGTTTTATACTACGAAATCGGTTACTGAGAAAGAAATATTGATATCAGTTATCTCAAATGCTTCAAAATTTCTTTGAAGTTCTGAAATCCGAAGCAACCTAATGTATGTTAGTGTATATTCTCAGAAAATCTACTGCACTTAACTAATGCATCGAGTGTAAATCTTATAGATAAATGTGCTAGCTATTTGGTCAATTATTTATAACCCAAAATGTTGTTGGAACATGCTTAGTTATAGTTATACATATATGAATATGTATGTACATATATAAACACCATAAAACTAAGTGTTGAAGCTTACAACTATATACTACCACAATGTACGTATATAATATATATGGGCGTAACAAAATCCTACACATGCTAAGTATGCTATTTCTAGCTAAGCATTTTCGCTTAGCTGGTCTTAAGTACATGGAATTGCTTGTTCGATAGAACATCCTCAAAGCATTCAATTTCAGTGACCATCGTGTTTACTATATGGATTTTACAAGAATTCAAAATTTATATATAACAAAAGTAGGTGAGAATGGAATTTAGAACTGATTCAGAGTGATTTCAATCCGATGGCAAGTATATACAACAAAATGTGTAAGAGAAATTGTAAAATTTTATATACAAACAGTTTTTTAATGTTGGGCAAGTAGATTAAATAGTGGGTACAATTTAGATTTCAGAAAAAAGCTTTATTTTTTCACAAAAACTAAAATTTTATTTTGTCAGTGTGAATACAATCTGCATAAAATTAAATTCAATAAAAGTATAAATAATTCAAAAAATTGCAAACAAAAATATTTAAGATTCGAAACTTTACGTAAAATCGCATAATACTTACACATGAATGCCTAAATAATCCTGTTATTGTAAAAAGCAAACAACATTCACGACTTGCTTTCGTAGCTAAAAAAAATTGTAATGACACGGTAAATTTTTTTTTAAACTTACACTCTTCATCACAAAAACAATATATTTACAACCTGCATGCATATCTACCTTATATGTTAGTTTCATAAATATATAAATTTTTTTATATTCCTGCTGCTTACAAAAACTTTGCAAAACTTTCTTCTTCAAAAAGTTTACACAAAAACAATGCCGCACTGTAACGCTTTATCGTTTGAATTTGGCGCTCGTTAGCAACTCTCGGTGCTACGTGGGCTATTAAGTTTGTTCTTATCTGCACGTGTGCTTAGAAACTAAAATTAAAAATAAAAATATGAGTTTTTTACTGAAAAATATAAGGAAATTTTCGCTAAGATAGTGGAAAACTAGTTCAGCAATTTTTAGTTACTAATCTATAGTTTGTATGCATGATTGTGATTCACATTTGTATGTAGTCTGCATCTAGGGGAAACAGGGGTCAAGATTTCGATGAAAACACTATAATATATCAAACTCCTTTCTTTGTTTTTAAAGCTGAGCATTAATTTTAAAATTGTTATACATTCAAAAACTAAATCCTACTCTTATTAGTCCTTCTTAAAAGTCAGGCAATTTTTGAAATGAAAACCTATAAATATTTATAAATTTACAAACAAAACTTTCATATGCACACATACACACAGCTGTTTATATGTGCGCTCAAAAACAGCGCATTATCTCTATTAAATATAAAAGACAACAGATTTGCCACGCACTTGGCACACTACAAGCAGACAAACTAGCTGCAGTTGATACTTGAGCAACTTACAGCCAGAAGCATCACGCTGAGGCGACGAACACAACTGGTGAAAATGAGCTGTGTAGCTGTTGGCCTGCCAGCGACGCACACACAGCACACACACTCGTAAATTCATATAACTGCACCCTAGACTCGTCTGTGCCATCGCGGTTGTTGCATACCAAAAGGCTCAAAAGAAAAGCCTCACTTTATGTCACATCATAAATCTTAGGTAGCATTCGTGTGCACTTAAATGCTGCATGATAGCCATGGCGGTGTTGCTGCTCTCTTGATGCTGCAGGTAGTTCTCTGGTTTGAATTCAAGGTATCTAATGAATTCTGTTGGTGAGACGCTTGGAGGCTGATATGCTTATACTTGTACGTAAATATTTTTCACGTGCAATGAAAATATCTACATTTCATATTTGAAAGGGGGAATGCTTTGTTGAAAATGCCACTGCTGGGGGTATGAAACCACGTCACAAGATCGCAGTGTGATATATGAATTATTTGTGTGCATTTTGATGAGTGTGACAGGAAATAAAGAAAAGATTATAGTTCAATCTCGTCAACTTTTCAGAGACAGAGTAATTTAAAATTTGAGAGGCGCTCAAAATAACTAACGGTCTCAGTTAAGGAATTGTTTAAGCGAAGAAAAAATAAGCCCGAAGTTTAAACATATCCTATTTAAAAAAAAATTGTTTAAGAATATATATATTTTTTTTTATTGGAACAATTTGTGAGATACAAAAAAATTAAACGGTCTTATTTAGTCATATAAAAAAAATAAATTTGTTGACTTTTAAATGCGCAATAAATAAGCAAGTAAAACAACAAAGCAAATAAATTTATGATAAGGAAATAAAACAATGTGTAAGTAAATGTGTAAATAATTTTTTTAATGAATAAATGAAAGAAAAAATAATAAATAATTTAATAAATGAAAAAAAAAACAGTTAATAATTAACGGAGTTACTAAAAAGCTAATGAATTATCGGGGTACTCTGGCGTAGACGCTTGACTTTAAGGTAACTTTTCAAGTGTCGTAAATAAAGGCAATCAACAATTTTACCACCCAGTTATTTATATTTATATATATATTATATTTTATATATTTTATTTTCAAATATACACGATAAAAAGTAAAAAATTTCAAAATTCAAAAAGTTAGCAGGTGATGAAGTGGGGGTCGAAAAAAATTGGCGCGCCGCCCAACCTTTGTAGCAATCTGAATGCAAAAAAATCTTAATCTATAGGAATGTTACTATCGTATGAAATAAGTAATGGTTAAAAGAAAATGCTTCACAAAATGCCAGCTGCTCGAAAAATTTGTTTTTTCCTTTCTTTTTTGAGTCTTTCGAATTTTTTAAAAATAGTAAATATTAAAATTTAGCTTATGTGAGAGAAGTCTAAATAAAGTCTTACATCAAATTTGAAGCAATTTGGTTCAGTAGAAAAGACGGTTTCGAGAAAATGCGTTTAGTAGATAGATTGTTAAATAAAAAATAAAAAAATAAAAATACAGCAGAGGGCTGATAGAGACTAACATCGTTGCACCGTTTCTGGCCTTCCGGAAATCAGACACAAGACCATCGAATCGAAAGAAGCAAACATGATTTGCGATCTAGAAGTTGTAGGAATACAAAGTTCATGAATCGTTTAATATGAGACATACAAAATATATTTGGGCAAATATATATGTATATATTTTTTTTATTTCTCAACATCCGTCAACGAATTTTTCCTCGGCGCCACTTTTACTTAGAATACTATGAGTATAATTCAAAACTTACACCACGCATTATGACACTTACACACTCTTTTGCTAATAGCCTCAAGCACGAACATACCTTATTTGGACAGGTTGTTGTTAGTTTTTACAAGAATATTGTTGTATATTGTCAAATATTGTCACACTAAAAAGTTTATACTATAATTTGTATTTCTGTTTTTTTTATTCGTTCCGGGCAAGTTTAGTTGGTATTTGTTGTTTACATTGCCATTTTTACTTTTCTTCTTCTCTATTGTTTTGCAATTTGGATTACCGTCTGCCGATATTTGAAATAATTTCATGTCTCTTCCTGGGCTTACAGGTGAAATATTGCTGTTTTGCTTTTTGGCTTGTCGCATGGAGCACCATTCCACAAAAACAGCATAACATGTCTTAGCTCATTCTCAGTCATTGGAAGTTAGAAATAATATAAGCTAACGATTGCAACAAATGGCACTCGAAATTCGTGATTTGCCAGCATAAGACCGATGTGATTTTTCCAAGTTTCTATCAGCTGGGTACACAAGTATCCATATATTTCCGTTATTGCGTTAACTGGTCGAATAGAAGACAATTATAATTTATAGTAAAGGGTGTTTTTTATAGAGGTATAGAACTTTAAGTTGGCATTACTTTTCAAGATGGCGACCGCTTTAACAGCTGTCAAGCGATGTATTCTCAGTTTGGTTTCGCAATTCATCATGAATAGACTCACGCCTGAACAACGCTTGCAAATAGTGCAATTTTATTTCGAAAATAAAGGTTCTGTGCGGAAAACGTAACGCGCACTACGTCCATTTTATCGTCTTCGCACTTCTGGTTGAATAGCTACGTCAACAAATACAACTGCCGCATTTGGAGTGAAGGTAATCATCAAGTGTATGTTGAAACACCGTTACATCCAGAAAAACTGACTGTTTGGTGCGCTTTATGGGCTGGTGGAATCATTGGTCCGTACTTTTTCAAAAACGATGGTGGCCAGAACATTACGGTCAATGGTGATCGGTATAGAGCCATGATTACTAACTTTTTCATTCCTGAATTGAATAACCATGATGTCCAGGAAATGTGGTTTCAACAAGACGGCGCACCATGTCACACAGCTCGTGCCACAAAAGATTTATTGAAAGACACGTTTGGTGACCGCCTAATTTCATGTTTTGGACCTGTGAATTGGCCTCCAAGATCTTGTGATTTAACACCGCTAGACTACTTTCTGTGGGGCTATGTAAAGTCATTGGTCTATGCGGATAAGCCACAAACGCTTGATCATTTGGAAGACAACATTCGCCGTGTTATTGCCGATATACGGCCACAAATGTTGGAAAAAGTCATCGAAAATTGAATGTCCAGATTGAACTACATCCGCGCCAGCCGTGACGGTCATATGCCAGACATCATATTCAAAATGTAATGCCACAAGATTATCTTTCGGATAAACAAAATTCATGTCAATCGAATAATCCATCGTTGTTTTATTGCAACTTGAAGTTATGTACCTCTATAAAAAACACCCTTTACTATTATCGTTGACCAATGAACTTAAGGTCACAATATTGTGTGTGGAGATTTGTAATGTTTTCTTATTATATGTGGGTAAGCATTTCCTACCTATTCTGATGATATTAAAAAATTCTCAATTGCCTAATTTTTAACTTTCAAGAAATATGGGCAATGAACTTTTACAGCAGCGTATTCTGTTTGTTAAGATGAGAAGAAATAATACTTTAACTCAGATTTTATAGACAAAGAATTAACTAATGTTTATAGTACTTTTATTCCGTAAATTATAAACAATAATCTCAACTAAATAATATAAGTATCTAAAATATAAAACAGAGATGGTAAAAATATCAGTTTTATAAAAAGAAAAGCTTTTTAATCATTTTTAGGTGGTTTAGCAATTTTCGATCTTTAATAATTACTAATTTTTCAATATTATCATATAGCTCAAAAATTAATATTTAAATTTTTTTATATTTTTTCAACCAATAATTAATTTTACTCTTAGATTAGATTAATTATTTTCTAAGTTTATTTATTTTTTTTTATTTTAGATATTTTAATAGTTTTATGAACTCTGTAATGTTTTCACAGCATAAACTAAAACTATTTGTTATAATTCAGCTTACACATCTGAACTATGTTAGCTTGTGGCAATACTAATGATTTAGAAGAAACTAACTTTAACTAACTCTAAATAAGCTTCAATAAAATCAATTATTACCATCTATAAATATAAGTATGTGTAGAAATTTGATGAGTATTGCTCGTACGTAGACAAACTAGTTATGATAAATTTGCTTTTCAGAGGTCCATGTTTGCATAAACAATGTTTTGGATTTTATGTTCCTAATGGGCTAGTAGATTTAGTAGGATTTGCAAAAGCATATAGGAAAAAATTAGAAGAAGTCTTATTAACATTCATACTCAAAGAAAAAGAAAAAAAACTCAAAGATAATTATCAATTTTGAAGGAAAATATAAAAATCAAAGAATAAAAATTAGACTCAGTTGTTAATAATTATTTTCTGATCGAATTTAGAATTTTATAGATATTGTTACGATTTTTCTGAATCAACCTCGATGATTTCCCAAATCCTTCGGGTACGACCACTGGATTGTTAAATAAAAGTCAACAACTATGTTCGCAGTTTCTTATTTTATAAAGAATTTATTAAATGTCCTTTTATTACTCAGAAATTCACAATTCAATTACATTTCACTTCACTGTCTACAAATACTTGAATTACAACTTTCACAATGTACTGTTTCTTATTACTTCACTGTAGTGTAATCACCAACGCGTTTACTTTACTACTGATTAGCTTGGTAGCTGAGTGTAGCCCTTATATAGTAGTCGGATGCTCGCAACGAAAGCCTGAAATAATCGAATCGTTCTCGATAACGAATATTCTCGTTTTACGCTCTAGAACATACCAGTTATCGGCTTTTCTCTATATCAACTGACATTCGCTTCGCATTTCGACACAATATATTTTTTTGCAATTAATTTTTGATCGTCATTTATATGACCTCTGCTGAAGAAGGCTTAAATTAATTTAAAATTTGCTTGAGTATTTTTGAATATGTTCCATTAACCTGTTTAAATTAAAAAATCAACTGGTAGAAAAGAAGAAGTGAAAAAAAAAATTAAAAGGTAAATGAAATGCAAATACAAAAAGGGCAAAACGATTTGTATTATTTTACAGAAAAAGAGCAACAACAAGAACAAAAATAAAAAGGTGTTATGAAAACTTCTGAATAAATTTCGTGAGCATTCCGGAAAAGTTATAACTCGAGTGAATTCAATCGTTAACCATGCTAAGCAGGCACAATGCGCGTATATTTGAATGAAGATGAGGAAGTTTGTCACGTATACCTTATATGTTTGACTGTGCGTGCATATAATTTTCAGTTAATTTGATAAGTTTGTTGAATGTTCTTGATATGTGCCTTTTTATTATTCTCAATATTAAAGAGTAACCAAAAACCTCAACAATTGTGTATAATTTGAAGTCAATACCTAAGAAAGTGTGAAGTAAATTATAAAGCTAAAAGTTATCCTTTCAAGAGCTGCAAATTTTATGTTATTTAACAAAAAAAAAAAGAAATTATAATAAATAAATAAATGATATAAAGATAAAAATAATAATATCAATTATATATGAAATAAAATAAAATAAAATACAATAAAACGAATAAATAAATTAAATTAAATAAAAAGTAAAAATACAATAATATAAAATAAAATATAAAATAAATATTATATTCATATTATTAACACTGTGTGTGTTTTTCAAAAAATATAAGAAGCTACTGTTCATTTTAAGCCGCCATAACCAAGGTTCAAACCTATAATCATCCATTTGGCAGTAAGCACTGCTATCTAATATGCTAATATGGCCTGAATTCGAATAATTTGAGTAAATAAAATAATCACACATGTATGTGTAAGTGCATTTTAACTAATTTATTTATAATTTTACGTTGAAGTTGTGGAATTTACTTCGAAGTATTACCTTTTAAATATATTTTTAAAATAAAATTTAACTTAAGCTAAAGTACATAAGTCGTTTTCAAAACGTAACGGTCAAACCACAAATAAAATAATTTCAAGAAAAGTAAATAAATTTCTATGCACTTCAAATGTGCTGAATGATTTTGTGGTATACGCAGGAAAAATATTAAGTATTATATAATGCCTTATTTTACCTACTACCATGTCGAAAATGTAGCTTTCACTCATGCGATTTTGTTTTAAATTTTTAGACTTTAATATTTTTAATTTATATTCAATCATCAAAATACAATAGTTAGTTCATAATTGATGAAAAAACTTGATTTTCAAAGTAAAAAAGTCACACTATTATTGCAGAGGTAGTGGCGAATAAATTTATTCTCCATTAGGATTGGTTTTCTTTCTTTTTTAATAAAAGTACAATACAAATATAAACCAAAAATATTTATATAAAGCATACTTACCTATTTGTTACCCAAGTATTTGACATGACAACCTAAATATGTCGATTTACCCACGAGAGATGTTACATTCTTTGGCATTTCTAAGTGAGAAAGCAGATTATTCAATTTGTTTGTATGAGTGCTATAGTGTAATGGTAGCGTATGGCTTGGTTTTGGATCTGAATTATTTTGAATGTTGTCGTTCACTGATCCTTGTCATACCTAAAGGTAGGAAAAATAAATATAATTTGTTTTTAAGAATTCATCATATTAAATAGATTCTAATTTTTTATTTGAATAAAAGATTATATAATACAAAGTGAATCAATTCAGTTCAAGCACTAAGTTATTTCATATAAAAAAAGAAAGAGTTTGAATTTAAAATTAGGATTATTTTTTTGGAAGTGTCGTTGCCCTCAAAATTACTGTAGGCACGACAAAATTATTCTTTTTCATGATTATACTCGTCTACAAGTAGCGGCTCTAGTGAAAAACTATTTAAAAACTGATTGACTTGATTGACAAATACTACCCCACCCACTGTGTTCCAGACATAATCTTATTTGTAATGCTAATATATTAAAAGTATAGTTGTATCTATTTAATATATTCCAATAGCACAAATATTTAATCACGTTGGTAAGTTTATTTTACTCACACAAAACATAGGTGCGAGTAAACATTTCTCGTTTGTAGGTATGTAATCATGTTCTAAACTGGTACTTATTTGCTAATATTTGCATAATTGAACACGTATTGCACATCACTTCATACCGGTACTCTTATCACTGTTACTTAAATTAGAAATAATATGCCAATTAATATATATGCATTTGTACATATATAAATAAGTACATAAATGCAAATCTATGTATATTAATTGTCCAGCGTAAATGTAATTTAAAATTTCGTTTATTTCAAAACAGTTTTAGGTTTTTGAGTTTTATTTAAATTAGGTAATTATATATGTTCGTTTATAAGAATGTTAATTATAGTTCTAAAATTAATTAGCATTACGTTACGGTTTAGTAAACAAACTTAATAAACAATATTATTCACCTTACCCTATGTACTTGTTTATAGAGAAATGTTCGTTAAAACGACCCAAATAATGCATTTATTTTATAGTTATTTGTAAATTATATGCTTTAAATTCAAAATGAAACGAATTTATTTATTTCTATTTTAATCAATATTTTCTTATTAATTATAAATAATATAAAAATATAAGGATTTTTTAAATATATATTTGATTTTCTTAAATAGTGCATGAAATTCAGAAAGTAAGCCAATAATACTTTACAGTCAGCAGAGCAGTGGTATTCACTCAGAGCACGTATAATTGCTTTTGGTTATTGTTTATATATATAATCTACACTTTTCATTGTACATATATACTTTTAGTATACGTTTGGTAAAACAGTTCTGAGTTGCATAAGTATGAGGAGATATAAATATATATAAAAGCTCACTGGATATGTGCTTTTGTTCAAACTCTGTACATATATATATTTTTATATTGGTTTTAGAATATGGAGAATATCGCTGGCAGGTTATAGTATAAAACCTATTGCGTGGTGAATATTACGGGCTGCAAAAGCTGAATAGCCAGAAGTGCGTACTATCGTTGGACAGGTCAGGCTTGGCTCAACAATTTTTGTAATTACGATCGTTCGTCATCATAAATGCCCTCCGAGAATAATACTGGCATGGACGATATATGAATTTTTGGAAGTATGCACAGGAGAATGTTAAAAAATGAATATTTCAATATATACATAATTTAAAGGTGCTATACGCAAACACCTGGAGGACCTTTAGCCCTCTACTCTTAAATACATTCTCAGCAGCACAGCAGAACACTCGGATAGAATTCACAAAACTTCATGTGAATGTGATAGTTGGAGCATGAATTGTGTGATTCCAATCCGATTCCAGAAGGAAATTTGTGTATAATAAATTGGGAGCATGACTTATTCATTGTATTGTTCATTGTAGTATATACATGTTGTGGTTCGTGTCTTTTGTAGTTTTTATACCAGGGAGTAAGCGAAAACTTCAGTGTAATATTTTTGAATATTTATATGACCATTAGTCATCACTTCGAATGTGCATATATATAGATATATATATACAACATAATTACATTTTTAATATTCTAAGTAGTCTTATGAAGTTTAATAAAAATCCAATTAACTTGTTCGTTGAGTGTGTAATTTGCTCCTATATAAGTTGTTCTTCAATGTGATTGTAGGCGTGGATATACATATGGATATGCATGTACGTGCAAAGCCTTCAAGGGTATTTAAACTATTTTCTCATCCAGTTTTAATGGAGATCACGTAGTTGCCAAAATATGAATGTATTTATTTCACTCGAATATATCATAGCAATCCATAATAATCAAGTAAATAAATAAACCCATAGTCGTAGTGACATGTTTGAGTGAGTTCATACAATTCCAAACATTTATGTGTATAAGTATTTTAGAAACTCGTGCGATATTACGGATACAGATTCAACTAGATACTTGAGCACTATATTTAAACCGAAACGAAGAAGAGTTGGTCAGATCTACTGTTGTTGTTAAGTTGCTGATTTGTTTTCATATATTTTTCAGGATATTTCCACGAATTTTCGGACTGACTAAGAGAAAAGTCAAATAAATATTTGTATAATGATTATATTTTTGTATTGTATTTATTGAATGGTTTCAAATTAAAGAGTTCCTCAGAAAATGAAATTTAAAATAATTATATTTAAAATGTTTTTACTCAAATTTGTCAAATAATGATAAATTTAATAATAAGGAATATAATATTAATACTTTTTTCTTGTTTTATTAATTGATATCTAAAGCTATATGACTTGTAAAAGGGTAAATAATTATTTAAATTTTTAATTATTTAAATTTTTGGTGTATTGAAAAAATTTATATAGAAAAATGTAAAAATTTTCTAAACCCTCGAACTCTAAACTCAAATTTTTTAAATTAATTTTTCACTATATAGAAATATGTAAAAAACTTTGATTTAAGATATATATTAAAAAAAATATGTTTCTTTTTTTTAAATCTTTCTAAGTCTAAACTAAGAAAAAAATTTTTTTCATTAAAAATATATTGAATTAAGATTTAAAATTCATAAAATTTTATGATACATGTTTTCCCCAACCTTCGGTATTTCCAGCGTTTTGTGGCAAAAAATTGTAAGGGATATTGAAATCATTGGACTAAGTAATATATTGTGTAAATAACGATTTTGCTGACGATGTCAAATGGTCGAGAGGGAAGCTAAATGAGGAATCCACTACATACATTTGTTAGTATATATTAAAAGAATAAAAAAGACATCAAAAAAATGAGAAAAGGTATATCACATTAAAAAGGGTGAAAGGCTAATAAATAATATAAATTACGTAAGTGTAAAAAAACCAGTGAATAAGTGAAAATTAGGCGTGTTCCTGGTTTGAATGGAATTCAATCAATTTTTAGAAAGAAAAATGTCGTAATTTTTCTTGTAGAAATATATGACAAATGGATTTTGCAGAAATCTTCAACTAATTTATCACTGTAATTTTGGCTATTTACAATTGCAAATTAATAGTCTAAAAATTCTTATTTATTTTTAAGGCGTGTGACATTTTTGTCGTTCGCTTTTGAGTAAGATTTGCAGTACACAGGTATGTTCAAAGGAAAAGGTGAATATTTTGCTATCTGTTTTCTTTGATAACAATGGTGTGATGCATCATGAGATACTGCCAAAATGTCGTACAGTTAAAAAGGAATACTACAAGGAAGTTATGCAACGTTGAGTGAAGCAATACGTATCAAAGATCGGAATTGTGGAAACACAAACAGATTTGGCTCCCTGCGACTTTTTTCTATTTCTAAAACTAAAGAAACCAATGAAAGGGAAACCTTTTGCCACAATTGATGAGGTCAAGTCATAATCTAAGAAAGAGCTGATGACCATATCAAGAAAGAGCTGATGACCATACCAAAAAGCGCATTTCGGAAGTGCTTCGGGGATTGGGAAAAGCTTTGGCACAAGTGTATATAATTACTTTTGAGAAAAAAATCCAAATTCACCTTTTCCTTTGAACGCACCTCGTATATCTGCATATACATAACTTTTTATAAAAAATATTCATATTATTATATACTTATGCAAAAATATTTATATTTTTATATACTTCTATTTATATAAATATTTTTGATAAAGTTCGCAGTTTGAGGAAGGCATTATTAAATTTTCTTCTTAATTTAAAGTATTGGATCCATATTTAAAACTAAAATCTCGGATACGTTGATAAATTTTTTATTGTTGTAAAATTTTCACCTTCAATTGCAGTAAATTAATATAAGTCGTTATAATAGCTGCCACTTTGAGTTCTCGCGAACTCACATTAATCTATGAGTATTTAAATTTACATAATGAAAAACCACTCAACAATCGTAAATTTCATTTAAGGCACTTTAACGTCATTATTATTTACATAAATATACATATTAAAAGCTTAATTATGGCGTTGGTCAACAGCGAAAGTTGGCAAAATTAAATAGTTATTGTCACATGTATATATGTAAGAATGTATAAGTTTGTCACTATGCTGTTGTTGTTTCTGTACCCGAGATAATGTCAATGACATGACATACACACAAGGCTAATGAGCGCCGCGCAGTCAACTATCGACCGTGGCGTAGTTTTGCTCATTACTCATACGCCGTGTGGAACGTAATCAAAATTGGTATAAGTATTTATACGCAACAACATTGCATTTGTATTCCATTTGCATTGCCATGTTGTGCATGTGTCATATGAGAAATTTCGTGTTCACCTCGAGGTCTGTGGCGTAAAATTAATTACCACACTCATTAACTTATTAACCTCTTTTTTTTAATTTTCTAATAAACAGCAGGTCGACAGTACGAATTTTTTCGCTTCACGTGAAAAGCGAAAACAATTAAAATTAATAAGAGTGGTGAAGAGCAATAAAAAAGTAAATGCAAATTATTTAAGCAATTTTTTTGCTTTATCTGATTTATTATAATTGTGGGTGATGTTTAAAATTCTAAACCTCCGGTGCCAGAGGAAGTTATGTAGAAAAATACTTACATGAATTTCTGATATTGAAAAAAGAACTAAATACTAGTACTTAGTTAAAAAAAAATATCGATTACACACCTATTCCTCTATCATAGAATAAAAGAACAAAAATTACATTTAATTTGTGAAAATTCGACACAGGTGATTTTGTGAGTCTCTCTACTGAAAAAATATGTCTCTTGAAGAAGGAGACTGCTGAAATAACAAAAAAAAATTTTTTTAATAAATTAAATCATTAAATGATTTTTAAGGTCATCTCAATCCAACGAAAAATATAAGTATTTGCTTTTGAATAGCCTCAATATCAATGCATTTACTATATCTTTTTTTATATCTTATAAATCACAAGGCTCACATAAGTTTTATCGAAAGAACTCTCAAACCTCATGCAAAAAAATAAATTAATTAAAATATGCATTTATCGAGCAGTCTTTTTATGCATACCTTTTCAGGATGGAAAAAGTTCCTTTTACATAATATCATTAAAACTGTGAAAACATATGCGCAAAGTAGAATATGAACAATCTCGTTTTCCGTGCGACGAACCTTATAAGTTTTGTTGCAAAACGGTGGTCACCTCATTCTGCTGTTGATATATTTTTGTACGCTGTTGTGAGTGAAAATGACAAAAACAATTCAACTATAGTGAATACAATTAAATACAACAAATGTAGTAAAATATAGAATAGAAAACACAACTTTGACTTTTACCCCAAATAATTTGTTACCGTTAACCTAACCATGTCTGCATTCATTCTTGTTGTTGTTGTGGTTGGGTTATAGTCAATGCTCCACTTGCGGTAGCTATTGTTAGTTTAGAAATCTGTTATGTTCTACTTCTGCTCCGCTTTGTTCTCTGCAAAGTTTTTTTTCCAAATAACCTCTTCTAACCATGCAACAATAACAAAATATTAAAAGAGTAGTGCATACAGCTTCATACTCACATACCAACGCGTAAGCAGCATCCTGATTTACAATACATTTCTATATTCAGGGTGAGTCATTTTGCGGTTTCTAAAATAAACGTAAATAAAATGAATTTAAAATATATTTTTTGCGTAACCCCGCAAAAATTTTTTTAACGGTGTCAAATCACGCGATCTTGGTGGCCAATTGTCTAGACGGGAGATTACGCAGCCGGGAAATTTCTCCATCTTTTTGGAATCACATATTGTCTAAGTTGTTATCTGCAATTGCTGGCCAAAAAAGGCGGTTATCATACGACCATAACACTTCGAAGTGACAGTTTCGTTGTTATCGTTTTCAAAGAAGCAAGGTCAAATCACGCCACCGGACCAAAGAGCGTACCAGGCAGTAAGTTTTTTTTTTGTGTAACGGCCTTTCTTTATTTATTTGAAGATTCTCGTAGCCCAAAATGCGAAAATTTTTCTTTTTTATATATCCACCGAAAACAAAATTTGGTCGAAAAATTACAGTCCAAAGCTCGTGGTTATTCAAACACCCAATTGACGTATCCACGGCATTGTGAACGGTGAACTGGCTTCAGTGTGAGCTGGACTTTATATGCATGTAGGTATAAGTGAATGTGAAAAATACGTCATAATGTGCCAGAAGAATGTGAAGAAATATAAACATTCATCTCTGCAGCTACACTTTCACTTGCAGCAGTGATATTTGAGGTTGAATGAGCAAAACGGTGATGCACATCTTAAAATATTTTTAACCAATCCCGTCTCTTCATGTTTCTTTAAAATTTTACCAAGTGCTTGATTAATAAGACGATTATATGCACCATATTTCTTCTCTTAAAGCACGGAGCGTGACTATCACAATTTTTGCAGTAGGCTTCAACAATGTTAACGCTTTTTGCTGTTGTTAGCCGATACATTTTCATAAGTCCCTGACTTTTAACTAAAACAAAACATGTTTGGTTTGACAGATGTCAAAATACAGCTCTGCGTTTTCGAAACCCCTAAATGGAGTGATTATATTGTTGTTATTGCTGCTGATTTATTTCTGAATGGTTTTCATAAATTAAAACTGTTATTATGAAGCTTTCCAAGTGGAATTACTTTGACTAAATTTGAATGTCAATGTACGTGATAAAAATATATGGATGTATAAGGTTAAAAAACACACTCACGTACTATAACAGTGAATTTCTGAATTCAAAATTTTTTATACAATCTTTGGTAAACAACTTTAACAAATTGAAATTTGTATTGCTTCTTCATTGGCAAGCATTCATGCGAAGTGGCGAAAGGAATAAGATTAAATACAATTGCAAAAAATTAATTGTTCTTAAGTAATAGGATTCTTCCTTAATTAAATACTCTAAATAGAAATATTTGTGATATATAAAGGGTGTTTTTTATAGAGGTATAGAACTTTAAGTTGCAATAAAACAACGATGGATTATTCGATTGACATGAATTTTATTTATCCGAAAGATAACCTTGTGGCATTACATTTTAAATATGATTTCTGGCATATGACCGCCACGGCTGGCGCGGATGTAGTCCAATCTGGACGTCCAATTTTCGATAACTTTTTCCAACATTTGTGGCCATATATCGGCAATAACACGGCGAATGTTGTCTTCCAAATGATCAAGCGTTTGTGGCTTATCCGCATAGACCAATGACTTTACATAGCCCCACAGAAAGTAGTCTAGCGGTGTTAAATCGCAAGATTTTGGAGGCCAATTCACAGGTCCAAAACGTGAAATTAGGCGGGCACCAAACGTGTTTTTCAATAAACCTATTGTGGCACGAGCTGTGTGACATGTTGCGCCGTCTTGTTGAAACCACATCCCCTGAACATCATGGTTATTCAATTCAGGAATGAAAAAGTTAGTAATCATGGCTCTATACCGATCACCATTGACTGAATAGATTTTTATTAGATTGAACTCACAGTTATTTAAATTTATGAGGTGATGAGTTAGAGTTTTACCGCTGCTTGCTTCCGCTTTTTAGCTCAATGATCCTTTCCTTTCTTCCTACCTCAAATATTTCAGTGCAGCATTAAAGTGGAAGAGAAAAGAAAAAAATTTCTGCTTAGCACCTATATTATACATATTTATATATCCAGATATAAGAAAAAAAATTTTTTTTGAGAAAAAACATTCGTGGTAAAAAAAACGCTTAAGAAGTGTAAATTTTTGTCAGTCAAATCAACAACACTTGACACGTTTGCGTAACGAAATTTGCGCTTTGTGTAATCTTATTCGTAGCCCTTTTTTTCATATGTTTTCTTTCTCTTCGTGCGCCTGACAAGTATCCTTGGTGAAAAAGTGTGTGTGTGCCTGCACTTAGAGTCTCAACCTGTTGCGAAATAAAATTTGCAGAGATGGAGGCGGAGTCAACATTACTTGTGACATGTCATTTTGTCTAATAGTACTCGTGTTACTGCTCTGATTTTGCATAAAGGGAATTGAATATTTCTACATCAAACAGCATAAGTGACTACGAATATTGGTCTGCTAGAGATTAGTTATTTTGGTTATGTTTTTGTTTTCCGTATATATTTTTGTTTGCAAACTCATTGTCTTTGTCAGGATGAGAAATTACACGACATTTTTGCAAATTTTTATATGTATTATGGCACTGGTTTTTGTGTATATTTCGATAGCAAATATCACGAATTTTCATATTTTATTAAAAACTAAGGTAGTTTAAAAACTTCAAAAAAGGCTGTGAAAACATTTTCAGAAAATGTAAGAAGCCTTAAAATAGTTTTTCCTAATTTTAGTTATGTAAGTAACCAGGTAATTTTATTTTTATTAGTTTTAAACCTCTTTTTTACACATAATTCTAACCAAAAAAATGTCGGTAATTTTATTGTTTAATTATGAGAACTACGTTACGAAAACAAATATCGGAATTGTCAGTTCAGCAGTAGCTATATGACATTTGTCCGATCCGGCTGATTTCGATAAATGTTTAAAAAATACGCCTACATCTGATATTTAATGTATACCAAAAAACTAATAGACTATTTTTTTTAAATTTTTATGAGTCTATCACTTCTCCTTATGACAGTCATTTACCTTATACCAAAATTCATATAGCATTTCGTGTTCACGAAATATATAAAAAATAACGAAGCCTGCGAGGGAGATTGTGAGCGAGAGATATAGTAATTTCTTACAGCTGGACGAATCACTCCCAATAGCAGCGCTTGTCAATCTCAAACAGAGACGTACCATTATAGAGTGGCTATTAATGACTGGCTAATGGAAGGATGGAGAAATGCGTAGAAGGTCACGCAAGTGAGGAACGATTATTTTATATTTGGTTCAAGCAGCTTACGACTTCCGGTCCTCTGGGTAGCTAATAAGTATCCCCTTTTAGGCGAGCTAAAGTAAGAAAGCGAATACCTTGCGGTGGTTTATAGGTTTAGGGACTCACCACTTAAAAACACACACTCCAATGAAAAATATACAAATGCCAGCTGGTTGATGTCCTCGTAAGGATAAAAGCTGTCATCACCGCCATCCAAAAATTGTTTACAATGCAGTAATGAATAATATATATACTATTCGTCTCACTTTTTAGTACATAAAAGTAATTTTATATCAAATAATTAGAAGAAAAAATTTTCGTATAAAAAATTTTCAATGTGTTTCAAAACTGACTAGGGTGGGATAACAGCGCCAAATGATTAACATAGTTGTCACGCGTAAATCGTCTCACACCAAATTTCATACCAAAATGGTATAACTTTTCCTCTTCTCTTTCTTCTTCTTTTAGATTGTGTATGTGCCATTGTATTGGCCAATAAGGGCGGGCGTCTTGATTTTCCGCTATTTAAGCGGCGCGGTTGGGAGAGAGCGACTGCTCACTGCCAATGAGTGATTAAAGACATTTCCATTGTTTGTTTCTTCTGTCAATGTTGTTTTTAATACTAATATAACAATCAAAAAGTCAAATAACATTTAGTCAACACAAACAGTTGCGGCGAAGACGATGGTGAAGGTGGAAGGAGTAAATGGTTATATGAGTTTTGTTGATCTAGGCAGCTTATGAGTTTATTATGGATTAGTGAGAGTCTATATTACTCATAAATAAATATTAATTCGTTTTTGGACTTCTGAGAAAGTTGTGGAAATAATTTGAATATGATATTTAAAAAAATGCTAATAAAGGCATTTGATAAAGAAAGAGAGAGGAGTGAATTTATTAAAATTTATCGATGTCGGCTGACAATTACAACGCATCCACATACACAAAATGATCCTATTTCCTCTCGTTATTTATATATAACGGAATAGATATATCCCTCTTTCTCTTCTTCCACCGAAGGCACTGTCTTTTTACTCGTTGAACTATGTCAAAATTATCATATGACTCATTCATCCTTCAATCGTCTGCCGTATTAGATGTTGCCAATACGAAAAGAACAATACATCTTACGATTCGCCTTCGCAGCGAATATCGTGTTCGTCGAAGCCTTTGTATCATATAGGAAGATGACAATGTTCAGCGACCTGCAGGACACGTGTTTTGTGTTTCCCAACTAAATGGTGGATCCAATATGGCTATCGAAAATTAGAAAATTGTTTGATTTTTATGAAACTTGGTATATCACTTTTTCTTGAGTCCCTGATTACGAATCTGGAATCAGATTTGAAAAATTATAGAACTATAATTCTTCAGGTTAAGTTGAAGCGGAACTTACATTCGCTTTATTGACAATAGGTAATATATCAGAAAAAAAAAAGAAACAAGCATTTAAGAGCCTTTGGTGGCATGACATGGCATTATCCACTATCGTTGTATTAAAAAAAAAGTTAGAATCTTTTAGCCGTAGTAGGACACTATAGGGAATGTCGTGGGTTTGAAACCTGGTTAGTATAAAAATCTTAGAAAATGATTTTTCTAAATGCAATCAGCTGTAGCGTAGGTAGGTTAAAAGAAACGTATTTGTTATATACTTTTCCATTAACAGAGAGATTTATTTTGTTAGATTGAATTGATTTTAAACAAAATCATATTTAAATTTAGTATTGTGAATAAGTAGTGTTTGTTATTTTATTTTTGCCATCCAAAAACTTAATGTTGAAGAGCAGCACACTCTAATACATTGATAGCTATTACTCGATTCCACTATTCATTTGTAACTGTGACAAATGTTAACATATAAAATTATACCAAAAAGATATACTTTACCTTCAAATATTCTGTTTTCTTTAAATAAATTTTGTTTACAGTTGGAACCTTAAAAAATGTTTAGGTCTGCGAATATCGCAAATTTCATAAATATTTTGCCACAATTACACTTTTGTGATATATTCTTACATATTATATTGTGGTATCTTAAGCAAAGCCTTTAAGTGGATTTCTCTAACCAAAAAAACTTTTTATTTTTCAATTTTCATTCTCTTGACATTATTGCGCGCAAAAATTATAATAAAGAATTTTGTAACACAAATCATCACACCACAAAGTGAATGTTATTACAAAGGGTTTTCCAATAGGGATGATATGATGTGTCGTTTTGGCCACTTTTAATATGTCATGTTCTGTCTTTTTTTTTCATTGTAAATAATCGTTCTGCATTTTAAAATAAAAAAAAAACATCTTCTCCGATGAGACTTGACAAAACGGTCAATTCTGGTGCGAAGAAAATCCACAAATTACTCATGAAAAACCATTACATTCACCTTATTTGACAGTTTGGTGTGGTTTTTGGTCTGGTGAAATCATCGGTCCGTACCTCTTTCGAAATGAAGCTGATAGCACCGTTACTGTCAATGGAGAGCGGTATAGATCGATGATAAACAAATTTTTATGGCCACAATTGGAAGAAGTTGATCTTAACAACATCTGGTTCCAACAAGATGGCGCTAAGATTTGGAAATTCGATTATTTCAAGAGATCGTGGCATTGAATGGCCTCCAAGAAGTTGTGATTTAACACCATTAGAATATTTCTTGTGGCGCTTAACGTGCTCAGTATTATTGGAAAACCCTATACAGTCGTTATATGTTGTATGAGTGAGTGTGTGTAATATAGCTGTTAATGAGCGGCACAGAAGCTAAATTGAAATAAATAAACTCAAATGAAAATATGTAACTTAAAACATTCATCTGCCTTCAACATTGCCTTGCCGATGATTTTCTACTAACGCAAACACGCACATATGTATATATAGTTTGCATTTGTATACGTTGTATACATAATTCTAAAAAATATTTTTTGGTGTGCCATATTACATAAATCACATGTATCATAATAGGAGGCAAAAATGGCAAAAAGCGAAATATAATGTAAAAGAAAATAGAACATGAATGCAAACAAGCACAAGTGTATGTATGAAATAACGATAATTTATTTGTATGTTTTTGGCGCTTACATGCAAAGCAACAGTGAAGACTTGAAAATGTTATTATGAAAAACATATGTAAAATTATGTAAAATCAAGGCAGTGCTAAATTTCACAGATAAGCTTTAAAAGAAACAAGTAAGATTTTTCATTTTGAAAGATTCGATCCATATTATTCAAAAACGACAACATCAGGAAACACCAAAATTTAAAATTTATATAATAAACAAAGAGCCAGAATTTGTAGAAATTTAAAAAATTAAGAATAATTAAGATTATGTAATTTAAAAACTCTTCCTTGACTAATTTTTGTATTCATAAAATTTTTATTGTTTTTTTTTTTGTCTGTAAATTCAATATAACACGAAATCAAGCATTTACATTTTAATATGAAAAACAAAACTTTCAAACCAATAACATTCTCTATTCTTAAGTACGTGCTGAAATCATATTCTATTCTATATTATGATAGTCTTCTAAGTGGCATATGAGTGCTCATTGAACATTGATGCTGGTTTATGTTGCTAAGTCATATTTATATAATACAAATGGTATGGTAAAATCTATTTTAAGCTAAGTCCGTCTGCTTCGAAAATGTTTTATGCAATCATGTAAACAACATACATTGGATACAATGGATGTGGAAAAACAGGGAAATTGCAGAAGATATCCCTATAACGTATGCCATAAGTTGGTAATAACTGATTTAAGGAATTTGAATTATATATTTGTTGTATCAAATTTAAGAACTTTCATGCAAAAAACTTTTTTAAACGAATTTTTTTTATTTATTTATCAAATACCTTTCATATTCCAACTTTTTTTTAGCAAACAATGTTAAAAAAATCAAAAAAATTCCCTTTAAACTGCATATTTTTCTGAGATAGATTCTCAAAAAGTCATGAGGTGAGGAGCATTTGAAATTCACCGCAAGCCAATGGTGATAAATTACTTGCATAATAATTTATTCAACACTCCTCATTATGGATTAAAAAAAGCTAAATATTTTTAGTTTGACGCAAAGGGCCTTACTTGGTGACTGTAACTTGCTGCTTCCATACAGCTGACATATTAAAATTTTAAATTTTATTTCGTCGCAAAACTCCTAACGAAGTGCATGAAACATTGGTAATTTGCTTTTATCTTCATTTTTTGGAGTAAAGCTTTAAAACTAGATTTTATAAAATTCCTGCAACTAAAATGTTTTTAGTGGTCTGCTCAGGTATCTGAATTGGTTCAGAACTGATTTGCAAACAATTAACAGTGACATAACTCGGAACTGCGTTATACTTTCATACTCGTATAACACGTCAAAATAAAAATTTTAGAGTTAAGAAAAATTTTTTTTTTTTTAAATTCCCATTTGAAACTTTAAGCTTTCAATTCATTGAAGATTGCATATTAGGCCCCAGAACTTCCAAATAAAGCTATCATGAAAGCTTGAAGGCCAAATTATATTATCATACACATTATGTATTTGTTTTCAAGGGACAATGGAGTACTCCAAAACCAGCCATAATCTATACAGAAAATATCGTCCTCTTAACATTGCGCTGTCCTGCAGCTGCACCATATACTTACCACAATAAATTAGTTTCGAAACTATTCAACAAAGATACTCCATAGAATATCTGCAGGAGATTACATGGAAATATACACATATTCATACTGTAAATATATATATAAAATATTTAAATTTGCGTATTTTTTTTTTATTGGAAATTCATATTAGCTCCAACTAACGTACGCACCAGGCAAAGGTATAATATACGAAACTCTTAATTTCGTAGAAAAATAACTTTTTAAGACAAAATACCATCTGAAAACTACAAACTAAAGCTACGGTAAATTATTTAATATTTTTACTGAAGTATACTTTTTTTTTTTTTTGATTTTAAAACATTGAATTTTTTATATACCTAGTGGTGTTAGTGCCTTTTTTACATCAGGTGTAGAATGTTTCCTGATGTGACACTGCTTTAAAGATTAGAATGTGAGAGGGGGGAGTGCTTTCAACTGCAATATTAGCAAAATTGAGTAAGTTTCCTATGTAGTCATTGGTACTAGAAGAGCTCACCAATGAAACAAAACTAACCCAATTTAAGTTTCATACCTTTATTATATTATTGCGCCATTGAAAATTCATGTAGTAATTACGATTGTTAAAATACGAGCACTGATCTGCTAACAATAAGCCAATGGTGAGACGTGAGTTATTCCAACCCCGCACTACAGTGAGTTAATCCAATAGCTACTCCAATGGACCATATGGTACCCAAATTTTTGCAGGGTACCACAAGATATTTAAATGCTTATAAAAACGTATACATACTACAGAACTTACACCAACGGTACTTTTCGGTCGAAACCGTAATAATACCATCTGTGTTGCAATTCTAAAGTCGTCGTTACTCTTCGTTAGCTGTTGTTGCATTTTGAACCTTGTACTTCATGTCATCGTTGTGGTTGTTTCTACAGGAATCTCTTGGATTTTCACGAATATTTTCATAAATTTTGTTAGTGTTCGTTTTGTTATTTTTAACAATGTGTGAAATTGATGCCGTTTCACGTGTTTTTCACCTCGATGTTGCATGATGTTGGTGGCTTATGATCTTGTTGTTATGCTTTGTTGTATTGTTAAACATATTTTAATGTTTCGTAAGTTTTTAGAAAATAATTAATTCATCTTCGATACTTCTAAAGTAAGAAACAATTATGTATTAAAAAAAGGGTTTTCATAAATAAATTTTTAAAAATTATTGATTATCGGTGGAGAAACATAAAGACAGATTTGGCTTGAATGTCCTCAATTTAAGCATCAAAAATACGTGGTAATTTAACATTTTAGAATATCAATAGGCAAAGAAACAAAATATTTTTGTAGAAACTAATAAAAAAGGTTTCATCGCTCGCTTATGCTCGACTAGGATGATCCGGCCATTACCCCTTTATTGGTATTACTTAATAAATACATTTTTAATGTGTAGTGCAGAAATGGAAACAAATTGGAATCTAGTTAACACATAGAGTTTTTCCCATCAGGAAAAATATAACTTCAAGGCCGCACTCATATAATTAGATACATATTGAGAAGTACGCCTTTGAATATGACTAGTTTTTCGTCGCAACCAAAAATGTATTTAAGTAAGTGGCATATTTTATCTAGATTAAGAAGTGTCATGCATATTTCGGCAAGTTCTTAGCTCATTCACGAACTCACACACTTACTTTCAATCGCATTTGCGTACTCACTCGTTGGTTTGTAGCTCAATTTGGTTTAGAGTATTTTTAGCAAAGCATTTTCGTTAACGACCAGGGTATGTGTTTGTGTGTTGCGCTAATGTATTCACTTGGTAGTTAAATACCATTGCAACAAATCAAAGGAATATTTAGGTGTCAAGTCGTCAAAAACTCAGGACCCAATTGTGACCCGACGTAAATGTCATTCCAGCATTTCAACATCCGCATATTCGCTTGACATTGTCGCACTGCCGTTAAACAAGGAGTGCGAGTAGACACGCCTCGCTGCTGTTTTTTTTTTCAAGTGAAAGTCGACCAAAGACCGCTGCGATTAACACTTTTATTCTTCACGATTTTCAAACATAAAAAAACAAAGTTTAAATCTTTTCCTTTTAATCAATGAAGTTTGCTTATTTGAATCAATCTTATGACTGACTTAAAATTAAATATTACATTATTACTTATAGCTAATAAAGTGCTAACCTTGCACTTGATATTGACATGTATGTTTTATTATAACCAATAAAATACTAACTTTGCAGTTTCGCATAAAAGGTAAAATTCCTTGCGGTATTACTTGTAACTAATAAAATGCTAATTTTGCATATCCGCATAAAAGGTATTGACATGTTTAATTACAAATAAATGTTGTATTGAATTTTATTAACTAGTAAACAATTAAGTTGAGTTTGCATTATTCTTTAGTAATTTATTAATTCTGTGTAATTGCATTTATTTATTTTGTTGCATTTTCGTTTATTTATATGGGAATGGAAATGCACAAGAACAATTCTTAAGAAAAATTCTGGATTTAATAATTTGTTATGTTTTAAAAAATTCTTCAATTTTTGGTAATTTGTCGAATTGTTATTGGTATGTTTTAGGGGAGTGAAGGGAGATATTATAACAATTAACAATGAGCTCTTTGAAATCATGTAATAGCTGCACCGGTAATGGAATAGGATTGAAGTGGAATACTTTTGCCAAGTCACAGTTCGAGTCGGTTTGTTGCCCTGTTGGGTGAACGGATGAATTAGTCGTTGAGAATGCAAGAATGCGTGAAATGTATTCAAGTGGAAAAGGTCTCAGTCTGCGACGAAGTAAGCGGCAACCCGGTATGAACTTGCGTTCTCCACAACAAATTGCATGTGGAATGTGCTTTGCAAGTGCAATGCATAAAATAAATACAAAACTGAGAAATTTGTAAATTCCACAAAGTGTGAAATGTTACGCAGCAAATGTCATTTAAAACACTCGAGTTCACAACTGACAATATATATATCTTTGTTGCAGTTATGCCAGTCAAAAGAAGTAACTAGTAAAACCAGCAGTCATATTTGCTGTTATATTTGTGCATTTTTAATATGCATCTATGTGTGTTTGCCTGCATGTATTGCTGTGCATCTATGTGGTTTAATATGCAAATCCGAGTGTGAAAAATGGCTATAATAAGTAAGACAAACACCGGCAGGAATTGAGTGAGCAATGCTGACAACCTAATGATTGCCACATTTTGAAGGAAAGCTAGTCCCGAAGAATATTTTGTAATGAGTTTTAATAGTGCTTTTAAGAACTTTTGTGTAAAATTAAACATTGGCATTGAAATGCAAAAATGTTTATTCTTCTTATAATAGGTTTTTATGACGAGCTTTTATTTCATGTCAGAGATATACTCGGAGTGCTTGGCGTACTATGCCGATGGGGTGGCCGCAATTAGAAAAAATTATTTCCTATAGTTTTAAATGTTGACCGAACTTAGACTCGAACCCATGCCTTCTGAATACTAGTACGCTCTTACTTATTTATAATTAGTATTTATTTTAACTATTCATAAAAATTTTTTATTTAATTTTCTTTTACGTCAAAAATAATCTTACTTGATTTTGTTTAAAAAAATAAAAATTAATTATTTTTTAATTATTTTTAGTCAGATATTATTTTTAGTTTTATTTTGCATCAGAAATTAAACTTTATTTAATTTTCTTTTTAAAAGCAATTGTAAGTTATTACTTTCGTTATAAAAGGAATTCAAAATTTTCTCAAGGAAAAAAATTAATAATAATATAAATCCAAATTAATGTTTGTATAAACTATTCTTAATTAAATTGGTCATGCGAATACATACTTAAAAACATGGCGTTGACTGACAAGCGTGCGGAAATGGCTTGAACGGTAAGGTGCAGTTGACATTTCACACTTTGTCGCGCCCATGCTGGCATTGAAGAGCAAAAGGTATAAAAATATGTATGTCTGTAAAACAAATCAAAGTGTCATTTTTCAATTTAAATGCACGTACGAACATATATGTATATAAATTAATATACTTATGTAAATTAACGTAAGGTACGGCTCAAACTCACGCAATGTAATTCTAAAACGCCTGTGAACATGTACAATAGCTCACAGCTTTATTTATAATTTAAAATGCTATATATTGACAAAAAAGAAACACATATTGAAATACTTCAAACTCCCAGTTCTTATGAATGTGGGGTTTATAAAAGATAATCAATTTTTTTTATTTTTTTATTATTAACTAACAACTTACAAACAAAAAACTAGAAACATTAACAAATTTTATATCACAGCTGGATACTGCATACTTTTAGTCTAGCTGGCATGGACCCAATTGGTTTTTTGCACTGAAATGTAAATTAAGGAATAAACAAACTCCGGTTCACACGTCAGTAGTGAGTTTTCGCTAATTCAGAAGCATGCCTAGTTTTCCATGTGTTTTCATACATGCATACATATGTATGTTTATGCATTGCAATTTCTATATGCGAAGTGTGCATTCAACTGTGTTATGCAGAATATCAAGGCGTTAATGCATTTGTGTACGCCGTCTGCTCAATTCCGTTGCATGCCGGTTCAGTGAGTGGTTGTAATTATATTCGCTCATGCCAGCATCTAAGAATATTTGTTATTAATTTCTGTAAGCCCTAACGAAGATTAAATATTGAATTAAATCTTAACGTGGTGTACGAGTTTTTGAAATGATTATTACTTTAATTTAATATTCCAAAATATTGTGATATTTTTTAAAATAAAAGACATTACACAGTACATACAACTTTGAATAAATAAATCCATATATAAAAAATATACTTCGGATAAAAAATTAGTTTCCATTCAAATTTAATTTTTATTATTAATGATTTAATTATTTTAATTTTATTTCCGCTAATATCATTTTATGTTATTTTATACTTATTTCTTTTACTTAAACTTTTTACTTATTTTTAATATTTTTTTAAATTTTTTTAAAATTTTTATTATTTTATTGTTTTATAATTTATTTTTCCAGTATATATATATTTTAAGTCTGAGAGAACCACCCTAATGATAGACAGGGCAAGCCCACTAATTACTGTAGTAAAATTTTGCTTGTAAACAATTAATGTATTTATAATTATCGCCGCATTCAAAGGCTCCAACGCGAAATTACATTCGTGGTACGAGCCAAAACTAATTTCAACTTATATTGTCATAAAATTAATATATGTCGATATATGAATTTACCGCAATATGGCTAAACAACGCATATTTCATATGAACATCAAATGTTGACAGTTATGAATATAAAATTTTCGCACATTAACAAACACATTAACACACACAAAATATGTACTAATTTCATAGAATGGAATAAATATTGAAATTTTTCTAAATGATGTACATATTTGGGTTTTGAATGACATAACAGCAAAAATTTATATTAATTTAATGAAATTTTTTTCTAAAATATATCCGTTTGAATTGCACTTTGCGTATTAATTAGATAAAAGAAGGATAAAAATAAATTTTTCTGTTGAAATATCATTTAATTTTACAAATCGGAATCGGAATTGGGCAAGGGAGCAAGGGTTTTTGACAGCTGTTATTTGAATTATTTTTAGTTTGATTTGCCATTTCGTCATGAACAATCTGTCTTATATTCGGGGCCTAATTGCTAACAAGTGGTCTCAATCGCTGATGTGGCCGATAATTGGGTCTCACGTGTGGAATTCATTCGAGCAAGCAGTGGCGGTCACTTGGCCGAAATCATAATTAAAGTATAGTGGTAAGTCCTTATCTTTGTAATGAAATTACTTTATTGGCCCAAACATTTAAATATGATATTTCTTCCTGAAAATCACATGTCTAGCAAAACACTCTTTACATACATATGCAGAGGTGTATTCAAAGAAAAGGTGAATTTAAATTTTTTTAAGTACTTATTTATTCATCAATATCTATTTGGTCCTCTTCAAAGTAATCCCCTTCGGATATATTACACTTATGCCAACGCTTTTTCCAATCCTCGAAGCACTTCTGAAATGCGCTTATCTGTATGACCATCAGCTCTTTCTTCGATTCTGATTTGATCTCAATAACTGTGGTAAAAGCTTTTCTTTCATTGGTTTCTTTAGTTTTGGGAATAAGAAAAAATCACAGGGAGACGGTGGTTGAGTCGTGATTACTGTTTTATTTTTGGTCAAAAAATCACAAATAAACATTAATATGTGAGCTGGTGTATTATAGTGATGCAGAATCCACGATTTGGTTTTCCACAATTCCGATCGTTGGAGCAGTATTTCTTCACGCAAACCTTGCATAGCTTCCTTGTAGTATTCCTTATTAACTGTACGACCTTTTGGCAGGATGCACCACACCATTGTAATCAAAGCAAATAGTGAGCAAAACCTTCACATTTGATCGAACTTGGCGTGCAAACCTGGATCGTTTTTGATGTTATTCAAAAACTCATTAGCCATACTAATGCCACATTGCTTTCGATCAAAAATTAGAGAAAATTGAATGGCATGAACCGGCCAACATCCTCTGCAACTTACCTAATAGTGAAGCGACGATTTCCATTTTTTCACTATTTCCATGTTTTCTTTGTTTGTTGACGTTGTCGCACCTCCAGGACGCTCATCGTCCTCAACATCTTCTCGGCCTTCTGAGACAAAGTGGACTCTCCGAATGCCACAGTCAACATTTCAAGAGCATTTTAGCAATTTAATCCATTTTTAACGCAAAATTTAATACATATTATTTGATCCATTGCTTTCAAAAGTCAAAAATCGAATAGCACACAAAAACCTGACTAACTTCTTCTGTTGTTAAAAAGAAACTACCAACCGAAATTGGCTTCTTATGCAAGCAGATGATATACATATGTGTCCGATTTTAACAAAAACAAAATATCGATAATGGAATGGACACAGCCCGCAAAAAATAAAAATTCATCCTTTCCTCTGAACATATCACGTATATATATTTTTTATTTTGTTAAAATTTCAAAGTCATTTTCAAACATATAAAAAATCTAAATTATGTTTGTGTTATATATTGATTTATAAAAGATATATAAATAACATTAATCATAAAATTTAAAAAATTTCAACCAAATATTCATAAATTTCGGCATAGTTCACCTGTTTGACCAAATAATTTAAAATTTATCTGTGGTTTGTGGGTGAACCATAATTTGCAAGCAAGTGTATGTTTAAGCAAAATGAGAAATGTATGCACAAAAAAAAATTTTTTTTCAATGACAAAATTTAGTTCAGTTATTATAGGTGTTTTTTTAGACCTGTAGTTATCATTGCTGTTTTGGAGTTGGTCTTTGCGACACCTGTTTCTTAACTATACTAAATTTGATTTGCCATTTTGTAATGAACAAACTGACTTATATGCCAAAATTTGACCTCCAGACTGAAATCTATTTATAAATCATTTATAAAACATAACGGCGAACCCTTATCTTTATAATACAGCTAACCGCTTGGCCATAACATTAAACATAGTGTTGTATTTCTTTTTGAAAACCGGGAGCTTAAAAAAATACCCTTTATTTGTACAATTCGATTATAAATTTTATTAAATAGAATTTAAAATTTTGGCGATATTTTCCAGTTTTATATTTCATTTCATCAATTTCAATTATTAATTTCTTTCTGTTACCATATTTGGATTGAACATAAGTTTCTTTCCTTGAACAACGCCGCCGCCAAACAATCTCGAACTCGCTTTAGTTTTATCTCGCAATTTCTCTATTAGCACCACTTCTAAGTTACAAAATACTTGCAATACTTCTTGGTGAAAAATTCACATAAGTTATAACCAGATTGCGTTACGTTTTGAGATAGGGACCATATATCCAATAATGTATTAAAAAAAAAAGAATAAAATTAAAATAAATAAACAAAACTAAGTAAAATTAAATTAAATAATACATTGAATTATTCAAATAAATTAAAACAAACTAAAATTAAAATAATTTCAAGAAAAGACTTAATAAAATATTAATTTCTCTCAATAACATAATGATTATAATAACACAATATAAATCTGTGGATACTCCACAGTCTAATCCCCTGTTTGTACTTCATGGAGTACTCAGGTGTTATGCAGAGATGGATTATATGGTCCACCCCTAGGGCATCACAATTTTAATTGGATCATATTTTTTGTATGGATGTTTTGCATCACTCTGCTGTCCACGTGGAGTATATACTTCACTCGTGAATTGGGGTACTGTTGCTTGCAGGGTATTATCAACTAGATATATGTTACATATGTAAGTTTAATTATTTATGAGAATGTATACATATATGCATGTAAATTTTAACACATTAAGCCTTTAATGGATTTTATATGCGGGAAATTTACTGCATTGCGGTTAAACAATTGCCGCAAAATTGGATTACCTGTAGAGCAACAACATTCAAACGAAAAATCACCTTAAAAATGCAAACAGTTATGAAGTTTTGGAAGTAAATTCTCGCAAAACAAGTAAAAAAGAAAAAAGGTAAATATTTAAATTAAATAAAAATGTAGAAAAAATGTCTTTCATCCAATCGCAATGGATAAATGCATGGAAAATTTAAAGTGAAGTCAGAACTCAATCGGAAAAATCAAAGTAAAGAAAAAGTTTGAAAAACTCGTAAGTGAATGAAATTCCAGAAAAAGTGATGGAAAAAATGTGTTCGGAACGTTTACATATCACAACACGGGGCATGCCGCGGCAGTTATGACATTTGTCTGTGTGCATATGAAAGCATAGATACATATGTACATATATATAGTATATATATATTAATATATATTTATGTACGAGTATAAAACTACTATGCTTACTTGCTCAGAGTTGCATTTTCGGCATGTAGTCATAAAATTCTGCTATAAGCACTGCAGCTTATAGTATTAATTATTATTGCAAATACAATTAACGGCGCCTTGAATGGGTAAACTGTTTGAAAGTTGTGAAATGATGGCAAGTAAGCTATGCGCTATCGGTCAGCATTTTGAATTGAGTTCAAGTTGAGATTAAGTTAAGGTACATTTTGGATCTCTTATATTGATCCTTTACTGTTCTCGACTTGATAATCGAAATTTATTCAACCAAAAAGCCTTTGAAAATATTTTATTTAATAATTTGACTACAAATAATTATACATAAGTACACATGTATGTATATTTTGGTTTTGATTATTTATCATGTTCATAGTTAATTTTTTTTATTTCGATTAAAGCAGAATTCTTACTTTATATTATTATTATGCCAGGCGACAAAGATTCTTTCATTGTTTTCTCTTTCTTTATACCGTTATATGTGTAGTAAATATTTATATGTGTAAAATCATTCCATGTTTCTGTTTAAAATCTTTACGACAAAATCTTAATTTGTGAATTTTTGTTTAACTATGTTATGGCAAATATGTATACAGTGATTTAAGGTATTAGTCTTAAAAACTAAAAAAGAATAATAGGAATGCATGAAAATATAGGACATTACAACTAGACCAAATCCCGAAATTTCTATAAAAAAAAAACGCTAACTATGGGAGACCGCAACGCGGAGGACGGATCTAGCAGTGAGGATTCGATGGACAGCGGACAAATAAAAGGTCATTTGGAATTGCAAGTAACCAGGAATGTAATCGTTCAAAGTCTGCATAAACATATATTATCCATTGTATCTAAGCCAAAGCCATTGGAGCGGTATATTAGGGCTCGCTTCGGATATGGAATAAATGCCATTACTAAACCAAAAAGAATATTGTCTGTATTGAGGAAAAATTAGTTAAGTAAGATGGCCCATACATTGCAAAAAATTTTGGGGCGATGCACGGCAAAGATACCGATCTTGCTACAAGCGAGGCTTTTGGGGTGGTACCTAGATGATATGGACAGAATTCTGATATACAGGAAAGATGCATATAAACTTCATAATAACTGGAATGAATGCCGGTACATTTATAGACCTTTTGACGACGAAAGATGCCTTATGGTCATTAAGTTACACCTTTTTATATAAAAAAGAGTCGAAAGGGCACACTGCAAATAACATTGGCACTGAAATAAAAATTTATTTTATATATAAAAGTTTAGTATATATTTTATATATAATGGATTCATCCTACCAACCGTTCATCCTTTCAGATTTCAAATCATGCACACTCAAGTTGTGAGGAGTTTCTTGCCACTGCAATTGTTAATGTCATTTTTTTGGGCTTTGGATGTAAAATCTATTTCTTCCGATATACAAACATACCTGCATACGACAATCTCACTCAATGTATGCAATCTTTATTTGAATTTATAAGTACACATTTTGAATATTGAGGAAATATTATTGCTTTAGTGTTAAAGTCACATGCCCGGATAAGTAGCTAAATATATAAGTATAAGTACATAAAGGGCGTTTTTATATAGAGGTATAGGACTTTAAGTTGGCATTACTTTTCAAGATTGCGACCGATTTAACAGCTGTCAAGTGATTTATCCTTAGTTTGCTTTGGCAATTCATCATGAATAGACTCACGCCTGAACAACGCATGCAAATAGTGCAATTTTATTTCGAAAAAAATGGTTCTGTGCGGAAAACGTATCGCGCACTACGTCCATTTTATCGATGAAGCGCACTTCTGGTTGAATGGCTACGTCAACAAACAAAACTGCCGCATTTGGAGTGAAGGTAATCCTCAAGTGTATGTTCAAACACCGTTGCATCCAGAAAAACTGATTGTTTGGTGCGCTTTATGGTTATTGCCGATATACGGCCACAAATATTGGAAAAAGTCATCGAAAATTGGACGTCCAGATTGGACTACATCAGCGCCAGCCGTGGCGGTCATATGTCAGAAATCATATTTAAAATGTAATGCCACAAGATTATCTTTCGGATAAATTAAATTCATGTCAATCGAATAATCCATCGTTTTTTTATTGCAACTTAAAGTTCTACACCTCTATAAAAAGCACCCTTTACATATATGTCATGTGTGTATATAGATGTGTACCTGGCAAGTATGATGTTGCACAAGTGCTTTCAATTCGAATATTTTTCACAAAAATACAAATCTTAATAGAAATAATACCGAAACGCTGAAGTTTTCTTTAGTGTCTCGCTTTGGGCTGTCCGAAAATCTTTTTATTTTTATTCACATTTTGTCATCAACGTAAAGAAAATGGAGTAGTGAATTTACTTAAATTTTTTTGTTTGCAATTTGGCATTACCTCATTTTCATACATTGTTGTTATTGCTATTGTTGAGAGAGGATATTTAGCAACAAAAACATGGAGTTTTTCATACATAGCCACGTTCACCAAACAGACACACACATGTCCCTCAAGTAGGTAGGTATGTATGAATGTATGTATATATGTACTAGGAAACGGCGATCATTTCACGAAAATTTTGTATGGACTCTCTCCATTGGCTCTACACTGACCGCCTATAATATTTGTATGTGAATTATATTCTCTACCACATGTGAAAAGTTGATTTACTACACTCCACGCATGACTCATATTGAAATTAAATGCTACTCATAAGGCCCTTTTGGTGAAAGCTAAAACCCACGATGCAAGCAAGTCAGCTTAAATTGCAACAATTGTACAAAATTGCCTCTTATTAAAAAAGTCTATGCTTAACAAGGTTGCACTTTCCTTTTTGCGCAAAAATAATGTCGGAAATGTTTTTATGAATGTAAAAGAAAATAAAAGATGTTCAGCTGTTCTCAAGCATCTTACCTTAAAAGACCTACATGCAGCCCATAAATTAAGTTATTTATTAAACTTCTACAGGTGTGAAGGAATAGATGGATTTTCGAGGGCGAAAAACTGATTAGGTTTTTCTTGTTTCGATAGAAGCTTGATATTAGCACTGCAGTGTATTTCTGGTGGAAGCGGCGAACATGAGTGAGTAGGATGCAAACAAGCTAGAACATCAAGTTTGATGAAGTGAAAATAATCGCTTTACATGTCAACCCATGAAATATTTGAAAAGGAACTAAAATTTTAGATTCCTTCGTTTACAAAAGAATAGAGCAAGGTGAGGTAAATATCTGCGTATCTTAAGTTATAGTGTGTTATGTCTCCTCTTAGATGCGATAAGAAGAAGAGCCCAATTTTTTATGCCTTAGCACATAATTATCTTTATTAGAAGTGAAGTACAAAAAAGTAAAATACATGTAGCGAGTTCTTAAATAGAAACCGACTTCACAGTATTTACAATAAATAATTCGGATACTTGTACTCATTTTGCTTATTAGTGAGGTTAAATAAATTCTAAATACATAAATAGTGGAACTAAATTCATAGATACTCGTAACAAAATTTTTTTTCTTGCTCTCCGTTTTGTCAAACTGAGATTGAAAGAACCTGAATGGATTACCACTTTTTATACATTACTTTTATCACTCTTTTTTCTTTTTTATTTATATTAATTGCTAATTTTTTTTTTGGTTTTGATTATTGTAATATTTTTTTGCCTTTTTTATATTTAAAAATACTGCAACATTACCAAATTTTTTAAGTGCAGCTTTTAGGATTAAAATTTTAAAAGAATCGAAAGGAAAGTCTTTTTTAATTTATGTTTATTCTAAATTATACCATCTCTCCCTAAATTTATTGACCGATTCAAGAATTGATTATCTTACGGTGCAACGTAAAACAAATCGTGCTTCACTTATATATAAGGGTAGTTTGAAATATTGTGCCATTTTAACTAACTCGTAACGTAGTTTTAAGGCTCCCTTTTCTAATCCAGTTTATGAAAAGTTCACATACATAAATAATTTCAATAGGATCTACATCTTGGAAATAAATGAAAAAGTGCAGGAAATAAATTCCTTTTTTACCAAGGGGAGTAGAGAAGTTTGAATCTTATATTTTTCTAAGAGTACTAATTCATTCACCTGTGAATAATTTCAGATGCCTATGAAAAAATTTGAGAGATACTAATTAACTAACTATGAGCTCCATGCAAAGGCCAGCGCGTGGCAATCCTTCATAAAAGATGCATCACCAAACATTCATAAATGTATTAGTAAAGGTAATTTCCTATTGATAAACGCAAGTATGTGTGTTATCTGCAAACACAAGAAATAAATAAAACAAGTTTGGAAGGTATTACACATCTACTAATAGGAGCTTAAGTAAATGCTATCATTTAGAATCGTGTTTCATTTCCGTTCTTTTCCTTCATAACTCTAGCCAAGTATTTGCACTTCATTAAACTGTTATACTTCATTCAGGAAATGTAGAGTTAGTGGAAGCCACGGGTATGCATCTATTTGAGAAATAGCATAGCAACCCAGATTAAGTTTGGGTAATTACTAGTATTTGCTGACTGTTATTGTACTAGTCCAAAAAATGACAATCAAATTATAAAAATATATATACAAACAATATTTTAATTCAATTTATTTTGTAATTAATAAGCCGTTACATGTATGAGCCTATAAAATTTTATTATGAGAATAGTAAAATTTTGATTGAAATCTGATATTCGTCATTTCGTAGAACGATTCACTTTAAAAATATATTCCGGCCGATAGCCTCTGTTGCTAGTTGCCTTAATCTTGTTATGTAATTATTTATAACTAAATTGCTAATATATAAATAAAAGAAAATTTTTTTTTGTTTATTTATAAGCAAATAAAAAGTACTTTGCTGACTAGTTGTTTGTCTTAACATTTTTGAACAATTTTTAATAAATATGTCCAGTATGAATGTATTTTTAATGTAAATGATTTAGGCTTAATTTTTTATGTTGTGAATTACAATTTTTTTTTAGATATCGACGAAAGAAAATTGGTTGTTATTGGGGGTAGGATTAACACTTTTATAAAATTCATGGTTTAGATGTAAAATTTTTAGTTTTTCGTTTATATAAATTCATAAATATATATGCTTACATTTTTGCTAACAAAAACAAATATTTTCATTTCATCTTTAATTTTTCAATAGATGTTTAAGTAAGGGGTAGAGCTATTTAAAAAATGTTGATGCTTAAAATTTTATTCCATTCGATTATTTATGAAATAAAAGAAACTGTTATTTGAATCATGGGAAGAGCTGAATTTTTTTTATTAATATAATTTGGAAAGTATTAAAAAAAATTCTAAATAATTCAAAATATTTTCGAATTCATATGAAAAAAATATCGCATGTATCAACGAAACCACGACAAAATATTGACTACTTAAGGAATTTTGATTATGAACACTTACAACTTACACAGAACCTGGCAGATAAGATAAATCGTTAAGAGTATTTAACTTCTGGTAAAGAAGTCTATTTCTTCTTCTTCTTATTCTTCCTTGGCGTAGGTACCGCTTATGCGATTATAGCCTCGTCAACAATAGCGCGCCACTCGTTTCTGTTTGGTGCCAGTTAGAAATACCAAGGAGTGGAGGTCTTCGTCTTCCTCTGATTCCGCCAGCGTGTACTCCATCGAATGCTTTCAAACCGCTTTTATCCATTCGAACAACATGACCTAGCCAACGTAGCCGCTGTCCTTGATTCGCTGAACTATGTCAATGTCGTCGTATAGCTCGTACAGCTCATCTTTCCATCGCCTGCGGTATTCACCGTTGCCAACGCGCAAAGGACCATAAATCTTCCGCAATACTTTTCTCTCGAAAACTCCTAAAGCCGACTCATCGGATGTAGATATCGTCCAGGCCTCTGCACCATATGTCAGGACGGGAATGATGAGCGAATTTTAGAGTTTGGTTTTGGTTCGTCGAGAGAGGACTTTACTTTTCAATTGCCTACTCAGTCCAAAGTAGCTTCTGTTGGCAAGAATGATTCTGCGTTGGATTTCAAGGCTGACATTGTTGGTGTCGTTAATGCTGGTGCCCAGATACACGAAATTATCTACGACTTCGAAGTTGTGACTGTCAACAGTGACGTGGGAGCCAAGTCGCGAATGCGATGACTGTTTATTTGATTACAGAATATATTTCGTCTTGCCCTCGTTCACTACCAGACCCATTCAATTCGCTTCTTTGTCTAATCTGGAGAGCGCAGAACTTACATTGCGGATGTTATGACCAATTATATCAATATCATCGGCATACACAATCAATTGCACACTCTTGTAGAATATTGTGCTTGGTCTGTTTAGATCTGCAGCTCGTATTATTTTCTCCAGAATTAAATGAAAGAAATCACACGATAAAGATTCTCCTTGTCTGATACCTCGTTCGGTATCGAATGGCTCGGAGAGGTCCTTCCCAATCCTGACCGCGCTTCTGGTATTATCCAGGGTCAGTTTACAAAGCCGTATGAGTTTCGTGGGGATATCAAATTCAGACATAGCGGCGTAGAGGCATTTCCTTATCGTGCTGTCGGAGGCAGCTTTAAACTCGATAAAAAGGTGGTGTGTATCGATTCTTTTCTCTCGGGTCTTCTCCAAGATTTGGCGCAAGGTAAATATCTGGTCAATTGTGGATTTGCCAGGTCTAAAGCCGCACTGATAAGGTCCAATCTGTTTGTTGACGGTGGACTTTAGTCATTTCACAACAATACGCTAGATACGACCTTATATGCGAAATTAAGGAGACTTATCCCACGATAATTGGCGCAGACCGTGGGGTCTCCCTTTTTTTGGATTGGGCAGAGCACACTTAGGTTCCATTCGTCAGGCGTGCTTTCTTCCGACCATATTTTGCAAAGAAGCTGATGCATGCTCCTTGTCAGCTCTTGGCCGCCGTATTTGAATAGTTTTGCCGGTAAGCCATCGGCTCCCACCGCTTTGTTATTTTTTAAGCGGGCAATCGTTATCCGAACTTCCTCATAGTCGGGTGATTGCACTTCTATACCATCGTCATCGATTGGGGTTTCGGGTTCGCCATCTCCGGGGCTTTCATTTTCACTGCCATTGAGCAGGTTAGAGAAGTGTTCCCTCCATACACTAAGTATACTCCGGACATCTGTCACCAGATTACCTCTATTGTCCCTACATGAGTTTGCTCCGGTCTTGAAACCTTCTGTAAGTCGCCGCATCTTCTCATAGAATTTTCGATCATTACCCTTGTCGGCCAGCTTCTCAAGCTCTTCATACTCACGCATTTCGGCCTCTTTCTTTTTTCGTCTGCAAATACGTCTCGCTTCCCTCTTCAGCTCTCGGTATCTATCCCACCCCGCACGTGTTGTAGTCGATCGCAAAGTTGCGAGGTAGACAGTCTGTTTTCTCTCCACTGCAGTTCGACATTCCTCATCGTACCAGTTGTTTTTCTGGTATTGCCGAAAACCAATTGTTTCCGAAGCAGCGGTACGCAAGAAATTTGATATTTCGTTCCACAGCTTATATCGAGTTGATGATGAGTGCTCTCAAAGAGCAGTTGTGAAGGATGAGTAGAAAACCTGCAGGCTGTCTGCTGTCTGTAGCTTTTCGACGTCAAACTTTCTTTGTGTTTGTTGACGGGCGTTCTTTGCCACACAGAGGCGGGTGCGTATTTTTGCTGCTACAAGATAATGATCCGAGTCGATATTTGGCCCTCGGAACGAACGCACTTCTAGAAAACTGGATACCTGTCTTCCGTCTATCACAACGTGATCATTTTGGTTGCGTGTTTTACGATCTGGCGACAGCCATGTAGCTTGATGAATTTTCGTATGCTGAAATCTGGTACTACAGAAAACCATATTTCGGGCCCCGGAAAAGTCAATCAGCCTCAGCCCGTTTGGGGATGTTCGTCGTGGAGGCAAAAATACCTTCTTTGCCCACCCTGGCATCGAAATCGTCTATCACAATTTTGACATCGTGGCAGTGGTAAAGAAGCCAGTTGAACTAAATAAGATTACAAGATACATATGTATAAATTTTCGTATGTGCATAAACTAAGAAATAGTAAACCTCACTCATACAGTTTAACAAACATACATACATATTTGCCCACAATTTTGACAGATAAACTAAATCAAAATAGTGGAATGAAGCAACTATTCTTATTATTGTAGATCAGCACAAATATTTCTTTGTATATTTATATATATATGAGCCTTGTTAGAAAAAAAAACCTATGTTTAATTTATTTACTTATGAGTACTTTCCTGCAAATGTTTACATCTGTATGCTATTATAGGTCTTTTGTTTGTGGCACCGGCCATAATATTGTTAGCTATTTCAAGGATTGGGCTAGGTGGGAGCATCATAGTTAACCAATTATATTTAGTCAAGTGTTTAAATACAATCCTGTGTATAACGTACATATCTATGCAACCTTGAATTAGTTTTAGCATACTTTGATTTTTGTTAATGTTTCTCACTTGCTATTGAACTCTAAGAGAATAAAAATCTAGTTCGCTTAATGCTAAGTTGTGCGCTTAATTATTTAATAGAAGAAATGCAAGTCATATTAATATTTCTAACAGGTACTAATATGATAAAAAGTATAAATAAATAATAATTTCAATACACCCAAATTTTTAATACATATAATTTTGATTATTGATAATTAAATATACAATGGACTAAGTTAAAAAAAAAAACTAAAAAAATATGATTAAATAAAAATAAAACTTTAATAAATATAATAATATAATAATATAAAATAAAATAAATAATTTAAAACAAAGTTATTTTACATTAATTTAAGTAAAGAAAATATTTAAATAACTTAAATTAAAATAAAAAATTAACAAATTAAGAATAAAAAAATTAATTAAAAAAATATATATTTTATTTTTTAGTTATAGAATACATTAAAATAATATACTAAAAAAATTAAGCAAATAAAACAAAGTAAAAAACAACAAAATATAAATCAAAAAAATAAAAAATAAAAAAAATATATAAAAAAAAATAAAATAAAAAATGAACAAAACAAAATAATATATATTAATTAAAACACCAAAAAATAAAATAAAATAAAATAAAATAAATGGAAATAAAACAAAATCAACCTAAATTAAATTAATTTAAATATAATAAATAAATATGAAATTATAAAATAAAGTAATTATAAAATTATTATTATATAAACTAAAATAAAATTAAATTATATAAAAACAAAATTGAATAAACTGAAAATAATAAAAAAGAAAACATGGCGTAAAAATAAAATAAAATAAAGTAAAATAAAATAATTCAGATTATAAAATAAAATTATAAATAAAATTAAATTAAATTAAATAAAGAAATAAAATTTTAATGGAAAATATAATAAGATAAACATATATATATATATATATATATATATATATATATATATATATATATTTGGCGCTTTGGAACCGCTGAAACGATTTTCGGTCGAGCTCCTCCAAATGAATTGGCATATATGGATGAATGTGGATGTATTATTTCAGCAGTCAACATACAACGGACACATTTTCGAAACTATATTTTTGCTTGATTCCCCAATAAAAATAAAAGTGTTTAATGGAAACTCAAAAATTGCCCTAAAATTTTTTACGGACTCAAACGTTTATACGCTCATTCAATTAGTGCAAGAAGTTGAAGTAAGCGAAGTGGTAAACGAAATAATGAACAATAAAAGTGAAGCACAAATGAAAAAAAAAAAATTTATGCGAAACATATATAAGAGGTGATGGAAATAGTTTGAGAGTGCAGAAGGAACGCAAAAGACAACAGCACCCAGAAAGCAATTAGTGGAATTCTTAATTGTATTCTCAAGTCAGTGTTGGTATCATTTTCAGTATTAAAAAGTGGGTGTACAATTCATAGAATTCAAAAGATTTTTTTTATTTATTATTGTGGGAGTTGTGGAAGAATCGAAAGACTGCGGTAAGCGAATGGTAGTCCAAAAATATAAAAAAAAACTAGGTCTTATATCTTTTTTTTTAATTTTGAAATAATTGATTTCAATTTAGGAAAAATTAGCATACAGCTATAATATTTGTAACAATTATTTAATAATGATTCAATTTTTTTTAAATTTATTTAAAACAAGAAGAATTACATATTCAGAAATGGGTTTTCACACAATTTTTATTTAATTTTTTTTTAATTGGTAAGTCTTATTTAATATTGCCACTTAGAGTATTTAAGTAAATTTTTTGAAAAAAATTCAAAATATTTAATATTTAATATATCGAGCACTGTGCGCAAACAATAAGTGCGTTGTTGGTGAATTTTAGATTCACAACACCTATCAGTACAGCATAATCCTTTTTTTTAATATTTCTGGATATATAAAATATTTTAAAGGCATTTTTTATTTAATCTTCCAATTTAGGATAAATTTTTTGTTTGGGAGATATTTGTGACATAAATAAATTTGGAAAATTTTCTCTTTGAGCTTGCTGTTTCTCTCCAGAAGGCTCGTTTTTCGTAGGACAGTTCATATATTTTGTAAATGTATTTTGTTTTATTTTAATTTGTTTTTATATTTTTTTTCGTTGTATTTGACAACATATTTCAATTACAAATCATCAATTCATCATATAAAGTTCTTTGTCTTATGAATTTATCTTTTTTGTTTCAGGTAAGTGTCCTTGTATTAACCAAAAAACATATCCAAATTGTAAGTATGAGAGTTTACCGTTATTAGCAAATTTTTTAACCAATGGTTTATTTTAAATTAAAAGTTAGCTGTCACTCAACTCTAATAACAGCAGCCAATTACATAACAGCCTTGAAATGATTATTCTATTACAGTACAAGCTGTGGAGATGGAAAGCGTCGAAAGCCTTATATATAAATTATAATATAAATTAAATATAATTATTTATGATTATATTTCATACAATTAAATAAATAAATAAATAAATAAATAAAAATACTTACACCTACATCCATATAAAGTCCAGCTCACACACAACTGAAGCCAGCTTTATGGTCTTATGATAACAGACTTTTTGGCTTTCAATTGAAAAATGCGGCTTGAACAATATGTTGTTCCAACAAGATGGTTCCACATGCTACACAACATTAGCGAATTTGGCTTTATTTCGGGTGAAATTTCCCGGCCGCGTAATCTCTCTTGAGCACTTGGAAACCGAAATGCGTTAAGTTATGGCTGAGATACCGCCCAAAATGTTCCAAAAGTGGTCGACCATTGCTTTAAATGAATCGAAATTTGCAAAAATTTACGAGTCGGTCATTTGAATTATGTAGTGTTTCAAATATAATGTCAAGGTTCAAACTTTATAATAAAGGAATAAATTCAAAAAATTATTTTAAATGCATTTCGTTTATGTTTATTTTGGAAACCACAAAATGGATTACACAATACCATGTATGTAAGTTACCTGATCAATAAGATGGTACGCTGTTATCACGCTTTCGATTCTGTTTCTCACCCTATCGTAGGTGCTGCAATATTTTGACTGCAATGGTGCGAGATGCAGTCCCATAATTGACGCTTGTTAGCATATATTTTCCTAACGTTTCCGGTGATGAATTTGCGCCTACATGCCTGTGCGGTGATGACGTCTAGATATTTAACGACACTGCTATCACAAACTCTCATCTAGATTTTTTGCTAATAAGAACGTCTTCTATATATGATCCGCTAAATTCTGAGATTTTGTTTATAGCCAAATTTTAATGCTTGCGGTTGCTAGCTCAGCTAACTGTACTATAGCTGGTAGTGTTTTATCAACCACGACGATGATTTATCATCAGCGTATCCTACAACAGTTACTTCCTTGGTGAATGATAACAGCAGTACTTCATCGCATACGTCATTCCATAAAATACGATCCCATACAGACCTCTGGAGCACCTCTGGTGTGGTTTTACGCTTTATGATTCCCTCAGTGGTATTGTACTGCAGCGCTCTATCACATAAATGTTGAGCACGTACAGTGGTACATTGAACCGCTTTAGCGCATATAATATATGATCTGAGTTTGCGCTGTTGAATGCATTTGCACAACTAAAAAATTATTGTTTGTCTACTTGTAGCCCTCATTTACCGGAATTGGCTCTTTCAACGATGGACTTGACAACGTTGATTGCAAGCGTCGTTCCTCGTCCTTTTCGAAACACAAATAGAAGAGGCTCTAGTTGATTATCAAGGTGGCCCTCCAGGCAATTTTTGATTATGTAATCCAATACCTTTATTGCATTGTGAAGGATTGCTAAGGGGCAGTAAGCCGCCGGCGAGGCCCAACTCGAATATAGTGGAATGAGTTATAGTTTTTGAAACTTCCATATGCATGTGCAAACTATGTTGGTACCGAGAATCGTCCCAAATAAATTTGGACTTCATTCAATTTCAATTCAATTTTTTCTTCAATTATTGGTGAGATACAGACAGATACTAGAGTTTTATGCTTTTCTACTAACTCATGTATACGAAATAGTTTGCCAACTATTTTTCTGGACAGTTCTGGGTATCTAGGTTGTGCATGGTTTTTTAGTTTCTTAGAACCGACTTGTAGGCGAATCGCCATGGATAGTTATCTACGTCATTGCACAGATCTAAAAATTTGCTTCTGCCGCATATAAGATTCCTCTGCTGTTTGCGATTTGATATGGAAATTTTCCTCTTCTGCGCGAGGTTACTTGCATTGATTGCTAGTGGACATAGGCGCCTGGCATGGTTACATTGAGCACGTTTCGTGGCTATATTGATATTTTAACAGTACGCAGACTTGAGCCTTATGTTGCCACATATTCTTCGAAACATAGATACGTCGCTTGCCACTCACCTCCGGCGTACTTGAGATGTCAATGCTAGTAAAAACTTTCTAAAAAATCTTTTCGTCAAAATGTCAGTCTTCCACCCACGATGATCATTATAGCGCGCGGATCACTGTGTGTATAGAATTCACTGATGCTCCGGCTAGTGCGTATAATAACACACCCGGTGATATAGGTTAAGTCATTGACTGAACCAGCGCCATTCTTACTAAATATGTGTGTTATACTGGTATGCAGTAAGAATACGTTGAACGCCTTTCCCTTCAAAAGCCTAAGCGTAAATATCGCCCGCTATCAGTACTGGGCTTCCAGCTCTGGCATCTCTGTAAAGTGTAGACATAATCCTATTGAACCTAACAAGGTCGAAGTTTGGTGGAATGTAATAACTGTAAATAAAGACACCGCTAACGTCCGCACTTACAAATCCGCCCGAGTCTGTACAGATATTTATGGGGCTCGCATTTGTATTGTAATTTCAGATCGCACTATTGCTTGTCTTCTTGCTTACCCAGCATACGTATGCCTTGCTTTTGTTCCACTCGCACAATATAGCCATATCTACTTTTAGTTCATACACCATGTGCAGATGATATATATGTAAGCATATGTGAAGAAGAAACTCTCATAAGTACTGCCACACCGACTTAACAATATGTACAACAACTTCACAGACGTACCTACGTATTAAATACCTCTCCACTCACTACCACTAAAATATGAGTGTATTTATTTGTTTGCTTATTTTATAGAGTGACATCTCTAATGTTTACCAAATTGAAGTATTTGCACATATACTTATATATACTCGTACATGCATGCGTGTTTGTATGTCTCTATCCCTTTCATAATACTTACACTGGAACAGCTGAGTATTGAAGTGTCGCTGGCGTCTAATTTCCGGTTTGAATTTATCTGAAACATGAAGATAAACATGAAACCACTTCCGCCTTCATCTAGTAGTACGTCTACTGTGCCACGCACGGAATTAGAAGTATGGTATGTGTGTGAAATAATTGAGTCGTAATGCTTACTCTACATCAAAATATGAAGAAGGAAGATAAAATAAATGAGTTTTATATAAGAAAACATTAACCAGCAAATCAACATAGATGCGAGCATTAAATTTCTACAAAAATTGTTAGGAATGTCATATAGTTGGTGCAAAAAGAAATAAATAAGAAAAACTTGATTTTTTTATTTAATATGATTTGCACATAAGTAACTTTTTGGCCACATTTTTATGACTGAGGTGCAAAATAACAGAAATTATATTTTCTAGAAAATTAATTTTAATATGCTTCATATAAATTCTATTATTTATATATACTTATATTAATTTCGGATATCGGATTCTTTGTTATTTAATTAGCTAACAAGGTTTTTTTTATACAAAAACATGTTTTTTTTATATGTTATTGTTTAGAAAGGACTATTTTTCAATATTCTTTTGCTAGAAAGTTGCATTAAAAATTATTTATGTCGTTAAGATATATTTATTTATGTATGTATGAATATTATAAAAAATTAAAATTTTTTCGACAGAGATCTTTCTTTAGCCTTCCTAGCCTAGCTTTTATGATATACTAAATCTGTAAATCTAATAAAGTTAAAAAATTTAAAAAAAATTGCTACATTAAAAAAAAATAAAGAAGGCGGCAACATTCCCAAAAGATATTTTAAACGGTATTTTATTTTCATAATTATTTCTTAAATCTATTCAATTCATTGTCTTTATCGTATGTTTATATAACCGTAATGTTATTATGTGAATTGAAAAGGTGACAGCTCTTCTCCAAAATATTTGTTCCCATTATTACTTATACTTCATAAACCTAATTATTTTTATTTGTTGTTTTCATTTTATGAAGTATTTTTTGTTTTGCCAGTTTAAAGGAATAAAAATAACTTGTAAAAGCGGCAACCTTCAAAAGTGCTTTTCCAACTAAAAACATTTGACTGTAAAAACATTTAAACGCAGCAGTCAATTGCTTTCAATTCCATTTTTCTGTTTTGTACAACATTTGTGAATGAACCACAAAACAAGAAGAAGAAAAGGCCAAAAAAGTAGCAACTCAAAAGGACTGCGAAGTAAAACAAGTAGTAAAACAAAACAACTTGAAATGGCAAAACGCCGGCGACATTTTACCACAAACTGAGATTTGCAGTGGCAACAGAGGCAGCAGTTGTGGTTATGAAGGTCGTGGAGATAATGGTGCCTAATCTGATTTCTGCAAGTAGTAGTAGCCCACTAACTTAAACTAACGGCAGATTGTGCGACATTACAACCGGAATAAGTACACGGTAGAATTATTTACGGGATGTAACAATGAGTCACAAAAATTGCAATAAAACGTCATGCTTAAAACAGAGTTAATGCAGACAATGGGTCAGTTGATTAGAAAAATACACCTGCGAGTTAGCATGTCAAATGGAGAATTTGTGAAAAAAAAAAAAATAAAAATGAAGCTTACACGAAACGGAGAAAGTTCATAGTAATACAGTTGGTTGTGGTGAAAGTTATTCATGTCAGCGTGTAGAAGCACACGCGACAACCAAAATACTTGACAACCAGCCCACCTGTGACACCTCCGCAGCGCAAAAATGTCGCTTTGGTCATAATTCCCGATAGCTGAGTTCAGTTGCATTCAGTTGGTTTACGTTTACAACTTGAATTTTCACTTTGTGGTGGAATTTCGTTCGCGGCCGCCACGCACCGTATTCTTTTAACGTGTACTGTTGCAATATGTTGCGTATCTTTGACTGCGAAAGCAATTGCAATATTGTTATTTGGATTAACAGATGTATCGGCTGATCCATTTTGAGGCTCCCAAATTTTTTCAAGAAAAAAAAACAGAAACTTCAAATTTATTAGGAAATATTTATTATCATTCGAAAGAACATCCTTTGGCATTTATTTTATAATCTTCAAATGTTAGCCGCGGCTACGTCTCAGAGGGTCCATTCGTTAAGTTCAATTGTCGGTGACTTGTTTCGACTGGTAACTTGCGAATGACACACGTGATGTTTTTTTGCTTCAAGGTCTAAATCGAAGCAGGATTGTTCGCATAGACTTTAAACTTTACATATCCCCACAGGAAAAAGTCTGGCGATGTAATATCGCACAATCTTAGTGGCAAATCGACCAGCTCAAAACGTGAATTATCTGTTCACCAAAGTATTCTTTCAATAAATCCATTGATTTATGCGGTGATCCAGAACTTCAATTTCAGGCATCGAATAGTCGGTTATCATGGCATGATAACGGTTGCCATTGACGAGTACGTTCTCACCGTCATCATTTTTGAATAAATATTTACCGCCGATTCCACCGGCCCAGAAACCACACCAAACATACCTATTTAACCAGAAAAGGGACTCACCGCTGATCAAAATTTGGTTCAAAAACGTCAGATCATCTCGCAACCTTTCAAGAGCCCATAGAGCGAAGTGATGTCGCTTGGTAAGGCGAGCGACTTCAGTTCTTGCACAAGCTGTATTTTGTACGCTCTCAATTTAAGATCTCGACGTAAAATGCGCGAAATAGTTCCATACGTCAGTTCAAGTTGCTGCGAACGGCGCCGAATCTACTCTGCATGGTCTGCGTGCTGGGCGTGGCCTATTCGAACGAATTTTATCCAATAATGAATGCTGGGTCTCCAAATGGCTCATGGTGTGCGAATAATACGCCGATTATGTTGAACATAAGTTGAGCGAAGCGCGCGAAACACATTCTTTACAGAACGTAATTTTTCGTAATACAACACACCACTTTTACATAACGTTGCCAAATTTTAAAGAACATAGATATGTAAAACAGAACCATATTTGTAGCAGAGGAAAAATTATTCTGTAAGCTTCAGCTTTATTACGTTTTAAAATTTTTTACCAGGCCAACTTTCAAAATATATAAGAAAGAGTTACCAGCTATTCAAACTAATTTTAAATTTACGATATTTCAAAATGTGCGTCAAATAGAAAAAGTCCAGAAGTTTGTTGTTTTTTCAAAACATTGAACTAAGGAGTTGAATAAATTAATAAGTTCATTGCCGGACCGGGCAACCAAATAATTTTTTAGTAATGGCACAATATCTTCAATCCGCAAGTCAGTTTGCGTACATACAACCATACCCTTTAGCATTTTGTTGCAAACGGTATTAATGATCGTGCTTGGCAGTGCTTTGCAAAAATTTGTGTGTATGTAGAAATACTCGAAGAGAGGAACCCATATGGATGATGGATTTGCGGTTTAAAAACACCGACAACAATTTGGCGGTGAACGTACAAACACTTAAATATTAAATGCGGATATTCAAGTATTCTTATCGTACTCGTGTGTGTGTGAGTTATACACCTATTGGAGCTAATAGTCAATGGTTTTGTCGGATTTAGTTTTAACTTTATTATTGTTATTCTACATGTTTTTGTTTTTTGTTGTTGGCCATGAATCATAGTTTATTGCTTGAGTGATGATTGTAGACGTTAATAAAGTGATTTATTTTTAATTCACTTGATGATCTCCGCAAACTGTGTTGCTATAGTTTAAATTAATTAATTTAATTAATTTTTCTTTAATTTTTACACATTTATTATGCTTTATATTATTTTATATATATTGAGTTATGTTATTTTAAATTATTTTGTTTATTCAACTTAACTTAATTTTATTTTAATTTATATTTTTATATTGTATTTTATTTAATATAATAAATTATAAAGAAATTTTTATTTCTTTTATGTTAATAAATCTTTTTTATATTTTTATTTTTTTATTTTACTCCAACCTTCTTGAATTAATTTCACTGCTTTTTTTGTTTTAGTTTTATTATATTTATTTTAATTTTTAATAAAATATTTTTCAAGCGCAAAAGTAAAATTAATGTCTATTCAGATTAAATAAATTTGTGCAACCATAGCCTGGCCCTAACAGAGAAAATAAAATAAATAAAACTATTAGAAAGAGCTCCTTAAAAAAACTGGCAAAAAAAATTGTGCCTTCTTACAAGTACAGGTCTCTCCTATGAAATTTCTGTATCTAAAACATCCGCCTTTGTGCAAATACTTAATGTATAACAGCCAGTGGAGTTGATACAGCGCAGAGTGGTTTAACTTCGATTTGTAGGATTTGCATAATGTAACGGATTTTCTTTAACGGATTTGCAAAATTGCATATTAAGGCCATCTTTACGACCATTGCTCCGGCTGCTTCGCTGACTTGGCTACATTTATATATAAATTAATATGTATGCGTATATACTCATCTACACAAAGAGTAATGTGAATGTATTTGGTTTTACTTCAACGAAGACTGTCGCCAATATTGAATTGTCGATGCAATAAGCCACGTGCTGGCGACACCTAAACTCAAAGTCAGTCAGTGAGTCCATCTATTGGTGCTGCCGAAGCAGAAACTAAGCAAAAGTGTTGCTAGAATAAAAAACTCAGATTGGAGCAGAACGAAATGTTCGTTTTAAGTAGGTTTTGTCATGCTGTGAGCCAATATTTTTCGTCTTCACTTGGCTGTACTCACTGTTTATCCCTCAGCTTCCGGCAGCTCGGCTCGCACTTTTCTTCCCGGTATACCCTTTACTGCTTCAGCTGTTGGCACGAAATACACTTTATTGTTTTTTCTTCGCTTTTGGTTTTGTTTTGTTTAAATTTTAACAGAAAACTTAATATTTTTCAACAGTTTCTATTTTTCCCATGCCCGTTAACGAAGGGTTTATTAAAGTTTAAATATTAAAGCATTAATACCACAGTGTAACACATACTCTTGGGGCTAGGTTTTGGCGATTGTTACTCAAAATACTTACCAAAAGTGAAGTTTCTGCATCATTTCTATTGCCAGTTTAGCTGCCGTTCGGATTTTATGACCACATACATTTATTGGCTCCAATCGACTTTGAGCAGTTTTTCGATATTTTCACACATATCTCGGTTCACCAAAAGGAATATTGTTTAGGTATATTCAGCACAGTTGTAGATCTTGAATGAGAAAAAATAAACAGCAAAACCAACTTACTTGGAAAAAGTGCATGATCTAGTGATTCTTCTAATCGCACTTAGACGGCGGTGATTTTAGCGTTTCAGCTGTGCAGCGGCAGGACTTACCTATCTTTTTTCGAATTCATAATGAAAAATTTGTATAAATTTTAAGACATGTCACACTGTAGCTATGTCATGGATGATATATTAAGTTTTTAGTTGTTCTCAGAGGTCATCCAACTGCTTGCTGGGCATAAATCTACAATACTCTGGCATTATTTCTGTGCCAGCGAAAAAAGAAACCGATTTGGCATAGAATTTTTTTAGAAGAGGCAAAATTTTGCACAATTATTGCAAATTAAAGTGGCTCGCTTACATAGTGGGTTTTAATTTTCATCAAAATGTCCTAAGAATCTGCAATTTGTTTGAATATGAAATTTTTAACAACAATATTCAATATATAGATGAAATACATATGTAAGTGAAAGAGTCCAAATAAATTGGCGTGTACTAGTGGACATTTCCCAGTACATTCGCTGCAATGCAAATATTCTATTTGTCCAACGAGGGCTATAGAGCATTGTGCATTACTGCTTTTACAAGTATATACAGCCCAGTCTACTTAAGTGTATGTGCTTAGCGAACGTGTTCATGTGATTTGTACATTTCAGGATATTGTAGTTCCTACATTTGAGAACAAATTGTTTACAAACTTCAAGCAACATTAAAAAATGTCAGGCTTTCGTTGTTATATATGAACTTACAACAACAATTACAATAATTTATGACAATGATAAAGAGAGCTGAGAAAAAAAATATAAAACAAATTCTCTACTCCACTTTCAATTCGGAGCTGACAAAATGTGAATAACAATAAAAACTTTTTTGGGTACTGGAAGCGACACATTAAAGCAAATTTCAACATTTCAGAATTATTTCTACTTAGACTTGTATTTTTGCGAAAGATATTCGTGTTGCAAGCACTTATGCAACATCATATATGCAAGACGCATATACTTATTTGCACGTCTGAGTATGTGACTTTAACAGTAAAGAAATAGGATTTCCTCAATACTCACAGTCAGATGTGTGCCTACAAAAATATCGGTTAAGTTAGTGAGTATGTGTCTATAATTGTATGTATGTTATGTTTCTAAACAAATTGATTTTACATTTGAAGTGCACAAAAATGACATTTACATTTGCAAAGGCAGCGTGGCATCAGGAAACTCCTCAGCACTTGAGTGTGCATGATTTGAATGCTGAAGGGGTGAACGGTTGGCAGGATGAATGCATGATGACAATACGAGTATAGCTTCTGGCACTGTGCTTGAAAGGCTTTGTGCTCATCATTATCACCCAAAACACATTATAAAGAAGCTCTTGGCTTGCTTATAACGTACATATGTATGTGAGCGTATATACGTTTGTAGCCATGGGCGGGCATTTGAGTAAACGGAAATTTTATCAGTTTTTATTCACTATTCTTTACTCTGAGATTTTAAATTTTTACAGTTCATTTGTACTAATTTTTTAATAATTTAAAATATATAAATCACTCAGTTATCTCATTTTAGTTAGAAAAAATAGAAATTAAAAATAAAATTAATTATAACAAATACATTTAATAGCTTAAAGCGATCGGTTCTTATAAATTTTTATTTCCAATTTTAATTTGAACATAATAAAACTACTTGTGAGTGAGTAGTAGGGCGGAGTACTCGCATAATTGTTTGATGTTCAGATGAAATTTGTCGCACAGTTTTTGAGATATTTCAACCAAAGTTGGTACACAAATATATTTTTATATATGACCGATTTTTCTGATTTGAAACCATTGTGATATGAAAAAGCACATATGGTAATAGAATGAAACTTCGTTTTCTGAACACTTGAAAATGAAATTTGAAATTTGCAACCAATTTTATAAGTTCATGAAAGCTAAGACAATTTCGGCATAGCCAAGATAAGAATTTTTTTTTCTTTTATTCACTTACTCACATATTCATGTTTAAAATTTTAAGCCATGTCTGTCTGTTCGACCGTCTATACGTCTGTAGAGGGTGATATATTATAATATTTTTTGTTTTTGCGAATAAGTGAAATCGGACCAAGATCCGCTTGAAAATAACGAAAATAAAAATAACTTAGTAAATAAATTTGCAATTAAAGTAATATTTGTTAGGGACAATTGCATTAAATGAGAAATATGATGGGTGAGAACGAATTTAATATTGGCGCGATCGCGAAAAAACTACGCCTTTGTTCCATATAACGGCCGAGTATCCAATGTCCGATTATATCCGAAGTTAGTTTTCTTTACTTATTTAATGATCATATCTTTGGGATAATTAACACAACTTAGATCACAAAAAATATTATATAATAAATTATAATAATATGAAAAAATAACATATCGGTGGTGTTTTAGTGGATATATACATTGAACGTTTAATAAAAAGTTTTAAAAATTTCAGTGTCTTGAATTGGGATAAAATAAAAAATATTTGAATTGAAAATAAAACATATGTATGTTAGCATATTTTGTTTTAGACTAGTTTGCATTAAACAATTTAATTTATTGTATACAAAAACTTTATGTAGACATAACTCAACATTGTGATGAGATGTTTTGCATAATTGGATTAGAAATTTGTAGAATTCAAACCATTTACATATAAATTTTTCATGAAATCTTTAAATCAACTGTAAACCCAATTAAATTAACAAAATCCTAATAAATTTATACAAAGGATTCTTGAAATTTTTCTAATTTACCTATATTAAGCAATCTTTCTTTGGCGACCCAAGAACCTTAGTGGTTAGCAGTGCATACTACCATTTGAAGGGCTAGGGTTCGACTAAGATATATATATGTAAGATATTTTACTTACTTTAAATTTAAATTTCTTATATCATCACGTTCCTAAAATTTCAGGAACTACATTTAACATATCTTTCTACACATATGCGCGGTCGCACTGCCGAATGTGTTCTGTTTTTGTCAACGTTCGTTTTTACTTTTCTCCAGGGATACTGTCTTCGCTCACTCAGTAGGTTTGCCGGGCGGAGCTCCCACATGTACATTGTGTCTCTGCAATATTTCCTATCATTTTATTGATAACAGTACACATTTAACTAAATAAAATAATTTGAAAATAAATGGCTACTTTACATAAAAATTAATTTTTTTATATTTTCGTAAACTTATTCATAATTGAAATATATTTTATTATATAAATTTGCAATTATTAGCTTTTAATTAAAATAAATTAAAATATATACATTTTAAGCATTATGACCAGAATATGGAAATATTTTAAATGTAAATTGATTTTTTGCATAATTTATTAGCCCAAGACCGAGTGTCGCCCATAAAAAAGCATTAATCATAAGATAAAGAAGATTCACACATGGATATTTTAATTTACGAATATTTTGTAATATATGCATATAGAAACAGTCTCAAGCACAAACTTTTGGCATGAATAAGTCAATGAAATATGTATATATTTGTCTATTTATACAATTGCAATGGCCATTTTCGCCCACTCGAAACGCTTTTACTCATACGCCACAGCAAACATATACGAGCAATCATATAATGTGATGAAGCATGGGTAGGCAATATTAAGTAATGTGATATAATTCAGTCTATACTCTTTTACTTGCATCTTTCTCACTCTCCCATTTGTCTACGTTGGTCACATAGATCAAAAAATTTGAAATATATCTGATTTATTACTTGAATTTGAGAAATTTCAATTCGTTTGCTAAAACCAATTCAACCGTTATTTAAGACAATGCAAAAATGACAAATGATCAGAAGTGGGAGAAGAAATATATGGGAGAAAATATGAAGTAAAAGCAAAGAACACAAAAATTATGTAAGCTTAGTGGTAAACAAAATATGTTGCTATGATATGAGTGTTTAGTAGGTATTCACTCTCTGCTGGAAGTATATTCATTTAAAGTAAAATCCTAAACAAATCCACCACAAAGCATACTTGCCACATAATATATGTTACATGCAGTTTTTAATTTTGGCAACAGAAAAATATAATTATGTATCAAAATTGTACAAGAAAAATATTTTTCTTTCTTGATCCAAATTGAGCACAATGTATTAAATTCCACTTGTTGTAGTTTCCAACACACAAATAGACATGTATTAATGTGAATGAGAATATAGCAAACACAGATATACTGTTAGGCGATTATGATATTTTTGGAACATTTCTGCAATCTTTTTTTTGGGTATTTTTGGCGAAATCAAATAAAAAACATTGCCAAACAACAAGAACAGAAATAAAAATAAGGATTGCAAAGACATTACAAAAATTTTTTTGAAAATGGAATATGCGTTAATACATTACTGTAGAGCAAAATATCAATTATAAGTTTAGAATGACATGAATAAAGTTCATAATGTTTTTTATATGTTTCGTTGCAATGGATTTAAAAAAAACTGATGCTCTTACATATGGTCTACATATTCACAGTAGCAAGGCTGCTAAATAACAGTGATTTATTGCTTTAGTGAATTTCAGCCAAACAAAGCACTTATATAAATCAGAAGGATACCCAATGATGAGTTGTATTTTGAAGTTACTGAATTGTAACCTCTTCGACTTTCTTTTATGCATCAGCTTAACATTGTTCTTTGTGTTTTTGACTTTCACTAATAACTTTGCATTCATAACAGCTAACAGCTAGTATGCCGACCAATAGCAACAACAACAATTTTGAAAACAACACTAATTATAGTTACTTCAGTGATAGACGTCTGCAGAAAAACGAGCAGCAAAATCGTTCATTGCTGAGTCGTTGGTGCTGTTGAGCTTGAGCTTTATTGGCATTTGAGCAATGGGAGGAGCCCAAGAAAGAAACTTCCAACTTTGAATCGAACTGCAGAAATTATTTTAATTACATGATTGTAGCGCAAAGGACGATGACGAGGTGGGATTTTATTTTCAACTTTTTAATTGTCTACACAAATAGGTATCACTATGGATCGAAGTAACATGAATACATACAAATGTACATTTTTACATACAGATATAATTTATTAGTTGGTTATATGCAAAAGAGGCAAAAGAATTCACAAATATGTCAATAAAAGCATTTTTATTGTGCAGATAATTAACTTATTTCACAGTCTTTAATTACATAACTAATTTTACAACTAGTGATTAGAGTTATTATTTTTTTTCTTTTTCATGATGTCAGTCATCTGACTTTACATGTGCAATAGAACAAAAATTAAATGATTTTTCTTAACTCGTTAATTTTAGCAAAACTTAAAGAAAATAATTTTTATGTGTGATTAAATCATTAAAATTTTACGGTGATGTCCCTTAAAACTGCTTTAATTTATAAACAATCAGTTATTTCTTCTGTCATTCGTGTTCAACTTATAGATATACAAATGTATATTTAATTCAGTCCCACACACTCTATTGCTTAAAGAAGTCATTTCTAATTTCGTGAGATGTTGGAAGTGAAAAAATTTCTCCCACTCAAAATGTATTTATTGGATTTATTATTTAAAATTTTTAAACCCTGGAAAAAGTATTTTTTCCTTCTTAACTGCATTGTCGTTGGAAATTTGCTTCACTGAATTAGTTTTTTACTCTCTAAATTGCATTCCTGCCCTGGCGGTTGGGTTGTAAGTTTTTATATTTTCATTAATGGCTTTTTTCAATATTTCTTTATGTTTGCTTTCATTACCGTAAGTTGTAAAACAGACTTAGCATTGCAGATTCTCCTATTATGATTCAAACTCAGCACAATGAATCCGCTAAAAAACTCTTTTCAAATGCATCTCTGTAAAAAATAGAGAAATTTCAATGCGTAACTTTTTATGATGGTATTTGGAAACTGTGTATATCCCTCCTGTCGATATTTTTATTTCATAGTCAAACTTACTTCAAAGTAAACATTTAAAATATACATTACGTCCCAACAGCTAAGCATTCATCTGTTTGAATTTTCAAGATTACCGACACACACTATTTCTACAGCGTGGTCTTTAAAGAGAAGCAGTAATGTAATCTAGTATACCTCACCCATCTTCTTTCCGTTAATCACTAGTAATCATCACTTAAATGATGTCTGAAACCAAATTATAATTCCTAGACTGCAAACTCCCTGCTGCTGGAATATTAATCACTAGTACATTAGTCTCTATGTCTGTTACTACCTCACTTACAAATAAATGCGAAACAAAAAACTTCAAATTTAGTATTTATTATAAAATATTTATGACTTTGAAATATTATATCTTTCAATCAAACTCTTCCTAAGCGATTGGAACCAATTTTCTGAGAATCCGCCAACATCTATGTTTCACATCGGAAAGTGGACCAGGGTCTAACCGAAAAAATCTTATTTATATTTTTTTTTACCAGAAATATTTTTCTACAAGAGTGGAATAAAAAATATATTTTTTTTTGATATAATTTAGTAGAATTTTCAGATGATATGTCTAATGAAAGTACTTTTGTTTCCCGGAAATGCACCGGCACCGACCACGAAAGGCTTTACCGATAGATTGACAAAATTTGTGCTTTGATGTGTTCGTGACTGCAGGTTACAAGAACTTATTATATATTAAGCTTTATTGTGAACAAGCATAGCTCCGAATGGTGGAATTAGTTACTTCGAGGCATTCATATTGACATTTGCGTGAGACTTTGAGCAGCAAATAAGAGACTCACACATGTCAATACTTAACTAGATCAATGATTTAATAAAAAACTTAAAATTTTGTAATATTTGACGCTTAATTATGACTTTTTACAATTATTTGTAATACCAATTAGAATAAAAATTGAACAAAATACATAATATTTCCACAAAAAGTTACCGATCGGATAATATTTTCATAAAACCTTTAAAACTTAGACAAAAAGATATATTAAAATTACACTCGAATTAACTTTTTTTAGCTTTGAATTTTATTTATAAAAATAAATAGTAATAATAAAAATAAACAGTTTAAATAATAAAAAAAAATCACAAAATTTTTCATATAGTTGAGACTCCAAAATTTTGCTATAATTTCTAGGAAAAAAGTTTCGTAATTTTGATGAGGAGCTTTAAGAAAACTTAAATATTATAAACAGAATAATAAGGTTAAATAAATAATAATAATAAAAGTTAACTTATAAAAACTCAAGTTATCTTAAAGTTTTAATCTTTGTACCCACGCACATGTATTGAAAGGCCTACCTAAGTTGCGCGCGTTGTGGTTCTACAGTTTTCAATGTTATGCATATCCTTGACAATTGCCCAGACCTACAAGAAATAAGAAATGCAGTATTCAACAACTCCAAGCCGTCAGATCATCTTAAACTCCCAAACGACCGTAACATTAAACTAATTGCAAAATTTGTAACTCTTTCCAAAATAAACATATAATTATATACCGATTATCAAATATAATTTACTATCTATAACAAACACTCTATACGTACCCAATAAGAAATGAATAAATTGTAATTAGTAAACTTTAAACAGTACTTGTCACCTCTACTATAATTCTCTTGTACTGTAGATATTAGTTTAAATATAAGCCGAAGGCCCTGGCAGCCAGTGCTTTAGTACGTAAGTGGAATAATTATTAATAATTGTTTCTCTTTAAAAAAAAAAAAAAAAAAAAAAAAATAATCTTTGTACCTTTATGCAATGCTATGAACCTGGCAAAAGCTAGTGTGCTTGATGTGCACCACAACAAGAGCAGTGTAGAAGTTACATAATTAGGAATTAATTACACCCAAGAAAATTGCAAAATCAAAATTATAATAATGAAGAAAACAGGAATTCAGAAAAGTAGATGTGCGGGTAGCGAGATCACATTGCTGGTAATAGGCGACGCTAAAAGTAAACATTTAACACAATTTTATGTATTAAACAGCCGAACCTTTCAGTATAGAAGGGGAACAGGATGCTAATCTCTAGGCAAGACCGCACGATAGAGGAAGCAAAATGTCAGTAGAGACTTCGATTTTGGCACAAGTAGGCAGCATTAGAGCTAAAACATACAGACACACATGAAGCGGTAGGAACACACCTTTGAGTGTATGAGGATTTCTCTTGTTGTAATATTGAGAGAATAGCTTGAGTCATACAACAATATAATTCAATTAACCGCTTTTAATTTGTACCGAATTAAAATCAACGCTGTGTTGAGAAGCTAGTGAGGGTTTAGGGTATAGGTAAACTAACAAAACTTCAGCGGATGCAAGAGGCGGTAGCAGGATTTTGAAAGATAGCAAGAATATGTCTTGGGACCCAATTTTAAGTAATTACGTTGATACTGAGATTATAGCAATTTTTCTATTTCATTTTATCCAATTTCATTACGTAAATACTTACGTAATGCCAATAGTAGTTGTTGCCAACAACCAAGACGTAAAATGGTGTCCACGCTACCCGAACTTACTGTATTCAATTTTATATATATTAAAGAAATAATATGAAGATTATGTAAAAATAATCATCCTGAAAATACGCAAGGGTTAAAGAGCACAACCTTAGTGAAGCAATGTAAATATTTTTTGGGAAATGCAATGTGTTCATCAGATTATGACACTGAGCGACTTTTTTCCGCCTTCAAATTTGAAGGCACCCATGCGAGGGCTGATAACTAAGAGGGTAAAAATTTAATCACTGAGAGAGCTCAAGGACATACTAAAAGTGTATATCAGAACTGTTTCACGGATTTAAAAAGACATTAGCTACAACTGAGGGACGTAATTCTCAAAAAAAAAAAAAAAAAAATTCTTGAATAAAAAAACTAAAATTTTGAATAGGAAATATACATATAATTTTTTTTATTTTTTCAGCCTTAACCTTTAAATTATTTTTGTAAAAGTAGATATTTTTTAATTCAATTTAAAAAAAGTCATGTTAAATATTGAAGTTGCTGTCTTGTCTTATTTAGAATTTAAAAAAATGCCTGCGTGAGCTTACTTATTTGTGTGCCAATTATGCTTAAAAATATTACTCATTATACGTATGCGTGAGTGTTTGCAGCGCCATCATCACTTTTCGACGTCACCCCTAATTGACTTGATAAATGTGTGCACAATAGATATGTATGTATGTGTGAGTTTGTTAAAAGTATAATATATGAGAGCATTTTCATGATTAGCGTTTTGTTTACATTATGTGAAAACAGCAATTTTTCAGACACGCACATCGCAGCGCATAATATTTATAGAAAAAAAAATTTTTTTTGCATATTATTTTTATATAATCTGGCTATTCCGTTTTTTTTTTTATAAACTTTTCATATCCCTGCTCTTTTTTAAACATACAAGATTACGCAAAATCAATTTTAGAATTAAAGAAACTAAATATATAATTTAAAAAATAAAAAAATATCTAAATAGTTGTTTCGACAAAATTATAAAAAATATTATTTTTATTAACTTTTCCAAAATTCCCAAAGTATTAAATTTTTTTCATAGAAATGTTTGTTTTTTATTTCAAACCTGAACTACATATATGTGTATATACACATAATTACATTTGCACATATATGCAATTGTTTAAATAGTGGATTTTATTAACGAAATTTCGAGAATGACACAAAAACTGAAATGCAGTCATTTACAGTTTACAAATGTATATATAAAAGTTTAATATAGTTTGATTAATTTTTTACCGCTGGCTTAATGTGTTTCTATAGAAGAGAATAACAATGATATCTACAATTATTCAATAAAATTGTATTTGCATTCTGAACTGACATCTGTCATTGTATTTGAATAGAATTTCGTTTTGAAAATAAAAATTTTTCACTAGGCCCTTAATATTCCAAATGTGTATCTTTTTACGTTGGGTTTGTGGTTGTATTTCGTTAACTATTGAAAATAGTTGGGAAATATTTAACACTTTGACACTCGGTTACCTTAAAAGTGACATTTACAATATTGTGGCTTTATTGGATTATTTTTGGCAAATATCGTAGGCATGTAGGCTAACATATATGTATATGCCCATATATGTTTGTATTAGGGTCGCCAAATTTAAAAAAGAGATTCGGTTAGTGTGAATTAATAAAATTTATTCAATTTATTTTAACATGTATTTTCATTGAATGTTCATTGTAATTTTATATCGTCAAACAACCTAATAAACATTTCAGACCACAAAAAGCATTTCAAATCATAAAACACATTCGAAAACAAGAGAATAAGAGATTATTAGTGAGTAGGACTGCCATAATTGTGCTATTAAATGGCGACCACTGGCTTGTATGTAAGTTTCACCGCCACCTATTCCCTAATTTTTTCGTTCCCACAGTAAGCGGTTAAACGTGGCACAGCGTTAGCAGATTTGAAAATGGTGGTCCATGCAAATTCAAGATCAATTATACTCACACCTCGGCAGCATACGCGCCTTTACGTAAGGTGGCAGCAGCGAATGCTGTAAGAAGCAGCGATGGTAGGAGTTGCGGTAGTTGCAGTTGGAGTGTTACCCACACAATTTATATGTATTATTTAAAACAGCTAATGGTATTTTACTAACAAGATAATTATTAAAATATAATGTATAAAACTTTCATCAATGAAAGTCTTTTATATTTGATTCTTTCGAAATGTTTAACAAAGAAGTGAAATAATAATTTAAAATTTTACTGCATTAATGAGTTAATGCACACGCTTGATGCTCTACTTGAAAAGTTAAACAGACAAAGTATATATATTATATAATATAATAGTTAAAAAGTGTCGAACACTAGCACTCTGAATTAAAAAAAAAAAGTTAATGAATTTTCATAATGAATTAAAGATTTGTTTTTAATGTATTGACATAAAAAAAATAATACACTCTTATCTAGATAATATAATTTGTATCCCTTTCCTACCACTTCTGTCAAAAAAATATTTTCGATTTTGTCTTAGACTGCTCATACTCACCTAAACCATTGACGAACTTTTTAATCGTCATTGCCCATTACTGCATTACATATGTCATACAAAGAAAATTTATGTATCGCCATTTGTGTATGTAAAACAAAAGATTTTAATTTAATTGAATGGATTTTACATATAATGTGACTATAATTCGTGTGTATTCACATATCAGATATATATATATATATAAATATATATATATATCGATTTACTTAACACAAAAAAAATTGAAAGGCCATCCTCATGCCATAGGAATGACATCGATACATGATATTAGGTATATAATGAAAAACATAAAGTATTCGTACATATCGATATAAATACGAAACTAAATGCATCAATGAAGGCAAACATATGTGTAAAGTACAACAGCTGTCATTATGTTGTCATACTTAGAGTGAAATGAAAGTTATGTGACTTTAATGAGGACATATCAAATTCCGAGAATTCTTGAATTTCAACATTATTTTGCATATCATTTTCTAGGAAGTGTCTTTACTCTAATGAAATTGCTTAAACTTGTGAAGCGTAATACTAACAGAATATTCTAAATAACTAAAATTGTGTTAGGTGAAAAGTTTGTCACTAAATTCAATCAATTCAATCCCGATATTGTAAGCTCTCCCATCTCATGTTAAATAAAAAATAATTTGTAGCTTTCGTAATACAGACAGGTGTATCTTCTTTCGTATAGCCCTGCTTATTTTAATTTTTAAGTAATGCGATGCCATATACATAGTTAAAAAGCTATCCTTCAAAATTTTGTAATTCGTTTTAAAGTAAAATTTATTCTGTCACATAAAAATCACCCCCGAAGCAAGGTATCCACAATTTCCTTATTGTCCGCAAGCTCTGTTCGAATTCTATCCAACTTTGACATTTCCGTGAAGAACTTGAGTACTCCTTCTTTCTAATGGACCCTCCAATTCGCCTTTGAGGTGATATGAGAGAAAAGAATCCACCCGGTGTTGGTTCAAAGATACAGTAATTTAAGTAGATGAAGATTATGTCGAGCCACACAGGAACAGCCATATACCTACCTGCAGTATCAGTAGTACCTAAATATTCTACACATCGCTTTAAGCGCCAAAGATTGAGTGGCGTCGGTCAATTTCAATTTTCATAATTAATACAATCTTTCTAGCGACAACAAAAAGATAGTCCTGGATATAAGTATGTAAAGAAGTAAATTTTGAAAGTCCATCGAAGGCTGCCTACAACTTAATGTACATTTAATCAAATAAACTATTTAATTCAAAGATATTTAAAAAAATTTAAAATATTAGATTCACGTCAGAAATGTACAAGTATTTCACTAACTACTTGTATATATTTTTGGCGCTTTGTTACCATTGAAACGGTCTTCCGTTGTTTATTCTGAGCCGCCTCCAATGGACTTTTTTAAGGAGTTTTTATTTTATGTTAGAAATACACTCAGATGACCTGACATTCCTTGCGAGAGGTGAATCAATTAGAAGAATTTATTTTCTATAATTCCATTTTCAGACAAACTTATTGTTTAAATTATGATTTTTTGTTTTAGTTGACAGAAGGCAATTAGTAATTTATTCTTTAGAATAATGCGATTTATGCCAGAAAGTGCTAATGTTTAAGTAAGATCTTTCAGACCAGTTTGTCAATTCGCGGATATTTTTCACACTCTCAACCATTTCAAGCATCATACTGATTAAACCAGAGCACACTTGTGGCCTACAGAAAAATACGAGGTGCGCTCAAAGGAAGAGGTGAAGGTTTTTCTCACTGTTTTCTCTGATAACAATGATGTGGTGCATAATGAGTTCCTGCCAAATGGTCGTACAGTTAATATGGAATACTACAAGGAAGTTCTGCAACGTTTGCATGAAGCAAAAACGATCGGAAAAACAAATCGTGGATTCTACATCACGATAATGCACACACATCAATACTTATTCGTGATTATTTAGCCAAACACAAAAATTTTAAACATGCCTCAACCACGATCTTCACCAGATTTGGCTCTCTGCGACTTTTTTCTTTTCCCAAAACTAAAGAAACCAATGGAAGGAAAGCTTTTGTAACAATTGATGAAATCAAGTCAGAATTGAAGAAAAAGCTGATGGCCATACAGAAAGCGCCTTTCCAAAGTGCTTCGAGGATTGGAAAAGGCGTTGGCTTAAGGAGATAAAATAGATATCGATGAATAAATATGTACTTTTCTAAAAATTTCAAAATTCACATTTTCCTTTGGACACACCCCGTACCTGATGACTCAATTCATGCTGCTAATGGCGTGAGTAAAAAGCGTCTAGGTAATTAATTTTATTGTAAATAAATAAAAAACATATACGCGTTGGCATAACTTATCACGCAGATATTTAAATTAAAGTTATTTTTTCCCGACAAATGAGAGGCAATGCTAGTTTTAGCCCCGCAGTTGATGATTAATACTTCTCATTAACGGTAAGTAGGTGTAACATAAAAGTGTTGTATACGACAAAGCACAATCACTTCGAAGTTAGCGAGGGAACGAGTGTGACTTCAATGTTCTAATTCATGATTTTGAACAAAAATCTTGCAAGATATCGAAGTGTTGCAAAATAGTTATTTTTTTAATTAAATTTTCAATGAAGGGAAAAAAGTTTGCTTTCAGAAATTTCTTCTTTTTTTTAAGTAAAATAAGTCTATTAAATGATTTATTCTTCTCTCTTAGTTGGCCAACAAATGAGGGACTTTCACGGTTCATATTTGATGGAAATAGAAATATGTATAAATATTCTCAATGCTACCACAAATTTTGGCAAAAGTAATTTGTCCTCGATGTTTTTCTGAAAACGCGAATTATTTAGCGGTCGCACGCTTTACTCTACAATTTCCTTCAACATAATTTTTTTCACTTAGTGTTTATATATTGTCCGCTTCCTTTGGTATTTGCATATCGTCGATGCCATTAAAACCGCTTGTTCGACATAATTTGTGAGCATAATAATTTACAAAATTTTAATTAGTTTCAGCGTTTTTAACTAAGTGTCATATAATTTATGGCGTGTTTGTTTATGAGTGATTTTATTAGTTTCCACACAATGTTTCATAGCTAATTACTTTATTAACATCTAAATTATGTGTTTTATATATAAGTGTGTTTGTGCATATTCTTTATTGTGGGTGTGCACCTTGGTTAATATAATCCTAATAGATTTATGACAATGACATTTTTAATTATAATAAAAATTAAAATAGAAAAAAGGGATTGACGAAAGCGTTTCAATTTCTGTATTGTGAAGTTATCAACATTTTTTAGCGGAAATTATAAAATCGAAGAATATTTCATTGAAAAATTTGAAGATGAGGCAATTGATGTATACTCTTCTTATTATTGCTTTTCTAGCAATCTATCTTCTGAAATAATTTTTCTCCGAATACCTTTACGAATGTTCTTGTGAGACAATCACAGCTGTTAAAGATTTTAGTCATCTAAATGCTGAGGAAGTGTTAAACAGATGGCTCATCTCTGTTATTATATTAACTTGAACTGGAAGGCACGGTTGGTTCTTCAACATTAGCTGAGAAAGTATCACGCTGCAAACAATTCTTAATATAAAGTATTGAGATCAACCAATAAATTTAGCCACAATCTGCCATAAATCAGACACAATCCATACACTAAGCGTCTGTTGTGACTGTGTGCGTGCTGACTTCGATGACAGCCGGTTGAATTCAAAATAGTTGACCCTGATTTATCATGCCAAGGGCTGTATCAACTGGGCAACACTTTGCAGAGGGGTAGCTTCAAATATCTATGCTCCGGGCTGGTTTTGAACCAAACTATTTTCCGACAGAATATTTCTGCTTCATTTGCCATGGACGATTACGCCATTCGTACGGTTAGATCAAACACATCCAATGATTTGAGTCATCTAAAGGCTTCATATAGAGAAGAAAATGTTATACGTGGGCGTTTTAGGTGATGCTTTGGACTTCATTTCCTACCCCTGGCAATGTACATCCAATATATCAAAGGAGCTTATAATGCTCTTTAACACAACTCAGACTTTCACAACACCCGTAAATCTTACCGAGGCAAACACGATTGCTACAATTTAACTTAAATAAACAGAAAAAATCGAACACATAGAACACATAATGAATACGTAAGTCAGGAATAACTGCCGTATAAGAAATCAAAGCAAACGGCTCCACATATCTTCCAAAGAACGTCACATACAAAGATCGGGAGCGGAATAATGCTGATACCTGAGACCTCATATCACACAATACCATAAAGTTAAATATTATTGAAGCGAAATCGACGACAGAATACGGTAAGATGATGTCAATCTCAAAATATTTAATGTATAAAGACCTATGAACGAAACAGGAATACCTTCGAAAGTCTTTAATACATTTGATAAATTTCTATCGGTAAAAATCCATATTGAATATTTTAAAATTCCTTTTTACTCTTGTCGTACTGATCATCAAAAGTCTTCAAATCTATTGAAGCTACATATGCTATTTAATGAAATTATTGCATGAATATATAATAGTCATTTTAACACATTTTCCTGCATACTCGTACATGAAAATTTCACAAATACCCTTACTTTCATTGCGATTATTGCATACTTTTACACTTATATCCCCATCCGTTACATTATTTTCCATTATAAATTAAAATAGGCAATACTGAGAAATAATGAAAGAAGTAAGTTTTAGCCGCCATAGCTATTGAAAAGCAGCAAGACATCAATTAAACATGAATAATGATGTTGAAAAAAAAAAGTTTTAGTTACTCGATATGGGCTACCTGCTCACTTGGTTCGCTGTCCAGCCCGACTGCACATTGGTGTGGGAGGAATTGAGGAAATGCATAAATTATCACGAAGTAAATGAGTCCAACCGCAGCGGAAAAGTAATCAATAGTTGGCAATGTGTTTATATGTATGTGTGTGCTGTCACCTAGGCCTCGCTGCCTCCAAAACCGACAATTGACTGATATTGAGAGTACGCCCGTCCCATACTTGTTCATAGAGCTACTATTATGGCAAAGTGGTTGGTTTCAATGATATAAAATTCAAATGAAAAATTATATAGCTTATGGTTGACTGTTTGGTTGCATACATACATAAAATACAACAACAAGTGCATTCATATATTCTTACTAAGTGACGGAAATCATTAAGAACATAAAATAAGCTGAGTGCATTAATGGCGGATAAAATCTAGTATGTAAATTGTTCTTACAAGAATACATGCATGCTTTTCTAGGACTTTATGACCGTAAAGTGCAAATTATATTGAAATACATTTAACAGCAATTTCTTTATGTAAAAATATTCATTTTTTATCTCTTGCGGAAAATGGCTCTTATTATCAACTGATAGTGAGAAAGACTCACTGTTTTAATTAAGTGCCCAGTTTCTATAAAAAGTTATTTTATTCATAAAAAAACTAATTTTTTCCCCCATTGTAAGATGTCCACTTTTCTAAACGAAAGAAAATTTTAGTTTTACTCTATTAGTACGTAATTTAATTTATTTCCAAAATTTTCTGAATTTATATTGTACTGTTTCTAAATATGCCTTTCTTGTACATGAAATTGTATATTAACTTTGGTTTAAGTACCACAATTCGTAGAGATAGCGATTGTATCAAAATGACGAGCTGAGTTGAGTAAGCCAAGTCCGTTTGACCGTCTGTTTGAATGAAAGCTCAAAAAATCAAATTAGAGCGTGAAGTTTGGCATTCTTTTAACAAAAAATATTGGTATGCATATGTCAAATTTTATATTTTATATGAAACCAATTTTTATTTTATTTTTTTAGTTCTAAAAAATTATTACAGTTTAAAAAACAATTATTTTATAAACAAATTTCAAAAGTTGATTGCGACATATCCATTTAAAATAAAACAAATACAGCACACTGGAATAAAATTTAAAATTTAGCTCTTAAGAGCAGTTAAATGTGGCGTCAGTCAAATATATTTACGTCGCCCGCCTATATACGAAATCTGTCTGGGCATTTTACACTCGGTAATTATTTAATTTATTATGAAGCTTCATCTATTCGAATTGCTTTTTATGCACCTTATTTGCGTAATATTGTTCTGTCAGTCTTTTTATACTGATACATATTTATTGATGTGCATATACATGTCAGTTCTTGTAAAGATAATATATATTTTTCCATAAGGTGTCTATTGAATTTTTTCTCTTCCCTTTTCAGGTAAGTATCATTCGGCAGTCGACTTGTTTGAACCAGCTGCTGTTACGATTTTTATTACATTTGGTTTGTACTGAATTTGTTTTTAATATAATCTCACTTTCAAAGAGATGAATGTTCACAAATAGTTAAATTCAATGATGACCTTTGATAAAAAAGAAGTTTTTACATATTTAAGAATCTTCAAAACTGTGCATCTTTTCATATATGTACTTGTATGTTAATAAAGCTTACTCATACAAAAACGTAAATATTTGAGAGGTATATTTCTTTATGGTTCATATTTATTATAGCTTACAACTTATTATAGGCATTGAATTAATAGTTTTTGAATATTTTAAATATAAATAGATTTGAAAGATTTATATTATTATTGAAAATAAAATAAAATTAATATATAATTATATTTATTAAATTATATTATTTAAAAGGCAAAATAAAAACTCACTCTTCTAATCAGAAGTTGGCTTAAATTGCATGATAAGGATAGCTTTCAAGAAAACTGGTCCCACAATTCTGATCTTTATTAAAGGAGAAAAGGTTTGACACCGAAATAGTTATATTAATTTGCCAAATTTAATACTCAAATAGATAGAAATTATATTCAAAATTTCCATATTTAGGATTAACTTGCTTTCTAAATTTGCGTGCATTAATAAACTTAATTTCGTTAATTTTTTTAACACAAATTTAAAAAACCAACTTTTCGATAATATTGTTAACTTTAAGACGGCATAAAATCGTTAAGAATAATTACGATATTTAATTTTTTTTTTTTTGTATTCTAAATCTTCATTTACCTTTTATCTCTAAATAGCGTATGTATATATTCTTCTTATTTTTTCTCTACAAACATTCAAATATGAATATTATACAAATTAAAAGCAATATATAGACATTGATCGTATTTCGAATTTTATTATGACTTATAGTTAGAAATTAATTTCTTCATGAACAATTTTTGACTTAAAATTTGCCATTAAGAAGGCAATTTTTTTTTTAAATTATTTAAAAATAGCGCATATTAATATATACTCGTACATACTAGCTGACGTGGCCACACGATGTTGTGGCTTTCTCTATTTTCTCCAATTTTTTTCTAATATTGGTTGCAAAGGGTCATTAAATATTTAATTACGCAACATCTGAATCAAAATTTTAATTTTTTTATTTTTATTTTGTAATATGATCTAGCTATGTATAAGTAAGTGCGTTTCGCTAATTAATTTTAAGTCTTTCACGATAATCTCAATATGAAAGCTTCAAAGTAAAACGAACGCAGCCTTCCGCTATATAAAAATTACATGCAAAAGAAAAAAATTGAACGAAATCAAGCACGGAAGATGGCGGTTCGCCGAAACCGGTTTGTTACAAAACCAAAATTGACAAGGGATGACGAAAATTCGTTCCCTTGTCCTGATTTTTGTTTGTCAGTCGGTGATCCTTTTCCCGTAAAAAAATATTTCAAGCAAATTAAACCTTTAAAAAAATCATTTTTCCCAATTAAATGGGCTTGGAAATCGTCATTCACGTCAATCGAACCATAAATAAGATTTCGAATAGGTCGAGTCAATGGTCCAATTCTTGGAGAGAAAATGATATTCCTATTAACAAAGCAAAAAGGCATCTTTGTAATAAATTTCAAGCAAATTGAGCCGTAAATACGTTTTTTTTCCGAATAAGTCAGTGCCTGATTCATTTCCGGTATGAAAAATAAATAAAAGCCTTTGCGTAAATCTAACCAATATATAGGGTGTTTTTTACAGAGGTAAAGAACTTTAAGTTGGCATTACTTTTCAAGATGGCAACCGATTTAACAGCTGTCAAGTGATTTATTCTCAGTTTGGTTTAGCAATTCATCATGAATAGACTCACAGCTGAACAACGCTTTGAAATAGTGCAATTTTATTCGAAAATAATGGTTCTGTGCGAAAAAGGTATCGCGCACTACGTCCAGTGATACGGACCAATATTTCCACCAGCCCATAAAGCGCACCAAACAGTCAGTTTTTCTGGATGTAACGGTGTTTCAACATACACTTGAGGATTACCTTCACTCCAGATACGGCAGTTTTGTTTGTTGACGTAGCCATTCAACCAGAAGTGCGCTTCATCGATAAACATCGCTAAAATGGACGTAGTGCGCGATACGTTTTCCGCACAGAACCATTATTTTCGAAGTAAAATTGCACTATTTACAAGCGTTGTTCTGGCGTGAGTCTATTCATGAGGAATTGCCAAACCAAACTAAGAATAAATCACTTGACAGCTGTTAAATCGGTCGCCATCGTGAAAAGTAATGCCAACTTAAAGTTCTATACCTCTATAAAAAAAACCCTATATATACGAAATTTTATTAAAATCGACTGAGCCGTTTTGAAGGAGTTCAAGGACAGACACTTTGACATTAGAATCTTATATATACAGATAAGACTTCGGTTAATGGTCTACTTCCCAGAGAAAAAAGTAGTGTTCTTACTAAGCTAAGCAAAAAGCTAACTATCTACTCAATTTCAAGTAAATCGAAATATAAATATGCTTTTTTCGAATAGGTCAGTCCCAGGTCCACCTCCCGCGGATAAATGACTGATACCAAAAAGAAATAAAAACAACCCTTAATGTGGATTATATATATAATCCACATTGAGGGCTGTTTATATATATATATATATATATATAGATGTATTTCAAAATTGTGTAGTTACTTGATTAAAAAATAGGCATCCTTATTTAAAATATTCAAAACCTTTTAAGTATTACCATATACCATATTAGTATATTTATTTACCTTATTTTTCTTTACACCAATTTTTTGAAACACTTAGCGATCTTTAGAAATATTTGAAGCATAACTTCAAAATATATTATTTTTGATACTCAAATAAAAAAAAATATCAGCTGCTATTTTCAAATACATTAAAAATGAAAAATGGTTTTAATCATTTCAAGCCATCCACTTAAGTGGGTATTGCAGAAATAACTTATCATGAGCTCCTTACAATTCCAACTACCACTTGGCTTTTGCACACCTTCTTATAAGGAGAAGAAGGAGTAGCTTCAAAATAAATTTTGACTGCACAATTACTCAAAAAGCTCAATAACTATGAACGAGTGGCACTCACAAACCATTTGGTACAATAAATACACCGATCAAATAGCAAACAAATCACAATCATGAGTATAACTTTCTTTCAATCGTATCAAGTATTTAGTTTTGCCTACAATTTTACTCAACCATCATGGATGCTGTTAAAAGTATTTGATAGATATGTAAGCATATTTGTGAGTATATTTGTACGAAATTTTATTTGTATACGCTGGCAGCAAGCGCTTTGACAATTTTATGTTTGATATTTTGTTTTGATTTTTTTTAACATTCCCGCAATTGCTAGTTTTTGTTGTTTATATTTTCAAATTATTATTTGATTGCCAGGTGGAGCTTTAAGCTTTGACTGTTCAAACAATTTTGCAAAACATTAACTGCTGGCGAATAGCCAATAGTGCAGTGCGTGCCTGAAAATATATACAAATATACAATATTTAAAGATATTTTTGCGGATATATGTATAGATGCCGTTTTAAAATGAAAAATAACAGCAATGAGCCGTGCCGTTCGTCGTTTGGCAATTTCGTTGGATTGGATTATTTCCTATTCAATATTTGTACATATAATAAAGATTGTGCAAATACTACAGTTCAATGGCTTTACCGTTATCGCATTGAATGGTGGTTGGTATGGTTGGTCTGCCATTTTGGCTTAATGCAAACAGTTGCTATTTTAGTTCGGTGCACATACATACGTATATATTAGGGTGATCTAATAAGAAAATGAAAATTGATCTTTTTAATTAAGTTTCTATTATTCTTTTTTTCTTCTAATTAAATTTTTTATTTAATTTACTTATGTTTTTTGAAAAAAATTAACCAGATTTTAAATTTTAATTGTGATCTGCGTTATATTACCCGTTTAATAGTATGTTTAGAGCGACGCAATGAACATGTAAAATGAGCCTGAACTCGTTAAATAACAAAAATTACTTCAGAAACAAGTTAAACCAAGTGCAGTTGGTTTTGTAAAGTGAACTTGTTAAACCATTTCACAAGTTAGCAAACTAATTCTGATCAAGGTTGCAGAAAAACGCTTTATTGGAAAACCTATAAAGCATAGCTATTTACTGAACGAACAGGTTTGCAAACAAAATCTGCCATTCTTTAAAAAGTGAACAGGTCTAAATCAGATTTCAGATTTTCAAACCTACCATTGTTTTGAAAGTTAAAAATTCAAATATAAGATTAAAAATTTAAACGAAGATGAAAAAATAATGAGCGAAAGATGAGAACAAAGTTGTTGGAAAATCCATTTTTAGTAATTCTTATTCACTATTGTCTTATAATATTCATTTGCAAACAAACGACTGTAAAATTTTAAACTCAAAGCGCTGCCTGGACGATCATTTCAACAAAAGCTCTTTTTACTTGAACGTGTTAATGGGACTGGTTTGAACTGCTCATAGAATTTTTATAATTTTATTTGGTTGGTTTTAATTATTAAAGTTTTATACAAGAATGATACGCCTCTTTCAAAATATCTATTTAATGTCTTAAATGTGAAAAAATCAGAAAATTGTGAAAAATATTACTGTTATAAGAATTTTAAGGGTCATTTAATGAAAAGTGTTAACACACTCAATTGGGTATCTCTGTGGACCAAATTAACTTAAACAAAGTGGGACTTCATCCTCTTGTTCTAGAGTTTGTCTTTGTCTGGCAGCTAAAGCAAAGTTTTTGGTAGTCATTCTGTTGCAGACAAATCGCTGCGTTTCTTTTTCGGTGTCTACTTCAATTTTATGAAACTGATTCCAGGCATTGAAGAAGTAGTAAAAAAAAATATGGCAATACTTATGTTCACAAAGATGGCTCGATACTTGAGAATGTAGTGCGAGGATGTGTTTTCTCATGCTACCCTTGCCTTCACACACACTTGCACACTGCTACTAAAGTAATTCAAAACTTGTCCTATCGCAAATCGAGAAAAAGTCGTATAGTATTTCAAAGTTTTTTTAGCGCCATTATGGTATATTGCCTTAAAGAGCTAAATGCAAAAAGGCTAGAGGCCCTTTTGTTGATTTTTAAGTTATGTTTCCTATATTAAAATAAACATTTAAACATTAAAAAAAAATATCATCGGCTTTTTAAAAGCTTTAATTTTTTTTAGATGGAAATATATCTGAATATTAATAACAAATTTCAAGCATTATAAATTATAGTATCGCTACGATTTTGCTAAGTTACTTCACAGTAGTGTTATCACCGACGCATTCACTTTATGACTGATTAGCTTTGCAGTTGTGTTTCGCCCTTATATACTCAATCGATTGTTCGAATTGTCACCTGGAATGATAGAATGTTCTCGATTTACGCAGTGGAACGTGCCTGTTATTGGCTTCTCTTTTCATTTGACATTCGCTTCACATTTTCGCCACAGTATATATTTCAAAAGCAATAAATTGCCTTAATACGTAATATCAATTTTAGTTTAATTATTAAATTAAATTAATAACTCATTAAATTTCAATTAAAATTAATAATAATTTTAATCTAATTCTTTCTTCTTTTACCTGTCCAATGCGCTTTTTTCTATCTCTTTAATGTATATTAAAAGTTTCTTAAATATATACATTGAAAAAATTACATTCAACTTGGGAAATATCTCAATCCATTTTCGTCACATTTACACATAATATATTTTGTGTAAAGTATGTATGTATATATATTTTTTCAGTTAAGTGCAGTTTCATTACAGTCAAAGCAGCAGCTAAAGCTAACCAAGGCAGCGACAGTCGTTCAAAGTGAAATAAGCGCACTTCATTGCTAAATTGAGTATTGAATAAATGGGATTTCCGCACGAAAGCGACTGCATTGAATGTAAAACTACTATTTATAAGCTTCGTCAGCTCCTTATAAACGTTAGGTGAACTTTTGAAATTTGTTAGGAAAATAGTAGAAACAAAAATAAAAATTAAATAAAAAATTATTCAAAGCAATTTTAAAACTAATAAAACATTAATTATTCGCTTTTTATTTACTTAAAACGTATAACAAAAGAGTGTAAACTGCAATATGCTAATAAAATTTACAATAAAAATTGGAGAGCAAAAACAAATGTTATTGAATATAATAAAAAAGGAAAACCAAAATTTAAAAAATTCCATTTACCTTTTATTAAGTTTATTTGCGCGCTTTAGAACTTTAAAACACAATAGTATGACATTAGCTTCGCAATTGTAACTATAAGACTACAAAAACTTTTTTTAAAGTTCTCAGCAAATGTACGCTCTTTTCTTCTTCAAACTAATTTGCACAAATAGAAAAATTCACACACACACCACGCATATACAGGAATGCAAGAAAAGAAAATGTATAACAAGACGATAATGAAGGAGAAGAAGCAGAATACTTAAATATGCGACTGTCCGAAAGTGTCTGACCGGGATTGTTCGACAATTACAATGCAATTCCATTGCGAAGACCACAATATTATCTCAATAGCATGGCAGTGTAGACTATCCCTGCAAACAACGCGAGTACTCCATGCATGCGTGAAATATATACTCCATGCGGACAATAGAGTAATCCAAAACCTACTACAATAATTTATTGTTAATAAATATGTAATACCTATTATTTTGCGTAGTTGTTCTACGTATTTTCATTGAAATAATAATAAATTCTGCACGTCTTTTGTGTACCAGCAGAGCTCAGCAGCCAAACTAAGCTGACTCAGTTTCATTTCCACACATTTTCTGTATTCGCGTATGAAAATTATTGCGTATTTGTAACCTCGTGTAGTGATTGCGATCGATATGACACGAAGAATGGTCGTGCTGCACTAAGTTCATGTAAAACCATGAGTTGGTCCAATAGTTCATATAGGGGAGTATATTTGTAGGTACTCCAATGGACCATGTGGTCCAAATATATTTACAGGATACATTCAACAATTACTTTTGTATTTACTCCTAACCACTATTTTACCTCATCCAAAGTGAGCCAGATTCTCATTCTCGTCCGCCATGTAGACGCTTAGACTTTAAAATCCAAGTGCAAACTCCTGAGTATCATCTTAAAAAAGAATTGAATGCCTTTTTAGCTTGGCTGCTTTGTCAGCAATGCCAGCCATTCAACCCAACATAATGCCGTCTCTGTTAGTTGACAACTATTATCTGCGACAGATCCTAGCCCTCTCGTCATCGTTAAGGTCATTTTATTCATCCTCGTAGTTGTGGTGCAATGTGCTTCACTCACAACTCGTCTGCAGCTAGTAGTAGGATTTTCATAAAACTATTCCACACAGCTAATGGGTACAAGCAAACAACGGCAGGATAACAAACCAAAAACATATTGTGGTGACCATAAAAATTTTGTGGGAAAAAATGAATTTTTAAGTGGGAAAATATAAGCTAAGGGATAGCAAAAACGCAATTATTGCATATAAATAATTTTTAGAGAAATAAATTTTTTCCAAACCGAATTTTTAGCTCGATTATCAAAAGAAAAATATATATACACATATTTATATATTTATAGACCAATTCTGAATATCATCAGAAATTCCTTATATTTACCGTTGTGAGAAATAAACTTGTACTTAGTATAAGCTCAAAAGCTTTGCGTAAAGTTTTCACATATTTTTTAGCTTTCTCTGAGCGTGTGCAATTGCAAATATATATTTTTTTTAGGCGCAGTACTTTTCATATTGATGGAGCAATTCTGACTATCAGAACAAGTTCATGCATAAAATTAGGGAATTTATACATTTGGTCAAAAAGTTATAGCTTAGTCTTTCACAACCAAACTTATGTGGGACAGTACAAATTTGTTTGAAGTGAATTGTGTCCAAATACTAATCTAATTGACAAAACAATATAAGTATATTAAAACTTAAATATAATTTTAGCTTTTAAAAATACGTTGCTTTCATAAAAAATGGCGCGTAAGTGTTAGTGTTTTTTCCACAATCAAAGAACAAAAATCTAAAAAAATAAATAAATTTGTTTAAGGGTTATTAGTTTTTGTATTCAATTAAAAGAATTAATGAATAAGTGTACCAAAAGAGAAATTTCTAATTCTATAAAAAATTATAAATTTTATATTAAAATTTAAAAATAAATTTTTTTATATATGTACAGTTTAATTACTCATATGTTACGCGCCTTCTCAAGTTTCTTTAATTAAAAATGTGCTACGCATAATGATCGCTAAATTAAAGTCTCATTTATGTGCAACTGAAAATAGTAGAATAATTAAAAAAAGTATGTAAGGAATATGCGATTACGTAGATACTTTTGTGAGTTTTATTTTGAAATTAAAAAAAGAAACTTTGTAAGTGAAAACTTTTACTGACTGTGCTTACAAGAAGCGGCACTTACGGTTACAGTTACGTAAATGATATATAATTAATAAATAAAAAAAAAGCTGCTTTCTACTTATCACTTGAACAGGCTTTTAGCATCAACAACACAAGCAAACAAATATTAACAGCTCGAAATTACAGTGTCGAAAATCAACTGTTTAGTTAGTTATTCAATAAGGACTTTAGTCTCCATAGAAAATAGCATACCTACCAATTTTGTTTGAGTTTTGTTTAAGGTCATCAACTCTTTCAAAATAGGGATTATTGATTGATTGCAATAAAAGTTATCATTAAAATTGTAAAGTAAACTCAATAACCAAAAAATTATTCACTTGTACCTGGTTACTATAACAAAAATATCTGTATACATTTCGTTCTGTAATTTAATTTAATAATTATAATATTTGATAGAAGTATTATAAAAGTTATACCGATCGTATCAGAATCACGAGCTCAGTTGATTCAGCCATGTCCTGTCTGTCTGTTTGAACGCAAACTAATCCCTAATTTTTTGAGACATTTGAAACAAAGTTAGGAGGAATATGAATATATACGTTTAAACGATGATTTGTCGGAACCGGCCAGATCGGACCATTATACGACCTATATATCAGATTTGAAATTTTAAGTCATAAATCATACATATAGCTCCCGGACACCGATATTTTCAGAAGTGAGGTTTTGGATAAAAAAATGTGCCCGATAGAAGATGTCTAGGAGCGTGAATTATTTTATAAATTGTATACTGATACTGAAAATAATCGAAACCATACAACCGGTTTGTTCAGATATAACACTGAAAATTATCAAAATAGAATTTTGCAATTTGCGAAAAAAATTTACAGTTTCATGAAACGGCATGGCTGAAGACAGTTAATCTTTCCTGTTTTTTTTTTTACTTTAGCAACCTTTCCTCTATTTGTCTGACATAAGCTTTTTGAGCTGATTCTACTGTTTGCATAGAAACACTTGCACAGCAAAAAATTCGTAAACATTTATTCATTTTAACATATACCCTTACATACTTACTTATGCACTTACATGAATATGCATGTATGAAGTCCTTTAAATGTCGTCTGGCAGATTTCAATTAGTAAGTCATATATAGATGTATGTATGTATAGAAGGCACCCAGCATTGTGTACATATGTAAGTATATCCATATAAAGAGTATAGCAAAAAGCAATGGATTTATTCCCTGTAGCCATTTTTACCATTTGGCAGTTGCTGGACGGAATGCAGTTCAGTAGTCGGTGCTCGGTACTTGGTGGCCTTCGCTTATTTTGTGCTTTTAATTTGCTCTTCCTTTTTTTTTGCTGTTTTCCCATTTTAACCAAACATTATTTGATGCAAATGAAAAGTAGATTAGCATTTTACTTCTTCATAGTAATAGAGTGAAGAAATATATTTAAAAAAATTTACATTCATTTTTCACTTAATTCATATGTACGATCTGCGCTAAGACATTTTAAATCAAATTAATTTAAAAATACAGTTCAATTACTTTTAATAGGACCTGACCTCTTTTACAATTTGAATTTTTATTTTGGATATCTTCTTTCCTAAACTAAAGAGGAAATCATTTGAAATAAAATATATTTAAATAAATGATAATTAAAACATATTTAAATATAAAATTTATTAAAATTCAATCGACCAAGTCTTTTATGCCAAATTTTGTTCAAATAAATTTGAACGCCACTTCAATATTTTGTTTCCATAACATTTGTTTCTTTTCTTTTTAATTTCTGTTCAGACATATTTCATAATACTCACAGTGCAAGATATTGCTTGGATTTTATTAACATACTGTTTTTAGAGAGTTTTGATTCCTTTTTTTGCTTTTAATTATCTAACTGAGTTGCTGTATGAATAGCGCTTCAATTCTACCAAGTTTAATGCTAAGATTACGTTTTTCTATCGGATTTCCATCGGACGGTAAAAAAAAAAAATTTAAATCTATTTTCGTACGTCACATAAAGAAATGCAATATATGTGCGTGGTCAATAATTTAAAGTAATATTAAGACAAACATAATAATAATAAATAATAAAAAACTTTTCAAAATTATTATTTTCTAACTTTAGTGTATTAATCGAATATTAATCACTACCATACATTACTTGTGTCTTTCTTAACGGTTACAAAATCTAAATATTAATATTGTTTCACAACAGGTTATTTGTTTTAATAATGTGATAGTATTCCTCCCCATTATATAAATTTATTTGATGAAGTGACAATAAAAAATCACCAGTGGTCGCCCCACTTTGCTGGCATTCACTCATATCAAATAAAAGCAATAGGTATACATTTGACAAAGGAATTGTTTATGTATATGTGTGGATTCCTCAGTGTAAGTAAATCCCTAATAACTATATTCATTTACTATTCTTTCGAGCAACGGTAATGTATTATGTGAAGTAAAATTTACTGTCATTGTAGAGAAATGAAAGAAAAAGCAAGAGTAATGACTAAAATAACTACAAGTAAATAAAAGAGAAAAGTAATAAGCCATGTGAGCATGAAAGCCTCTATTGTTGTTGTTGTTATTAATGTTCTGTGGATTTAGGTAGTCATAGAAGTGCCAAAAACACTTAATGATACATTGATGTAAACGTTTCCGCTTAAATTGAGCCTGTCGTAGATATCTCATTCAGGTTGGCTTTAATGAATAGGTATCGACATATGACATAAGCGCACATGCAGAGACATGCATAAATATATGTCATTTCCCCGCAGTGAAAGCATAAACTAGTATGCAAATTTCTAGTTAAATACTAGCACGAAATAGGTTAAAATTATACCAGTTCGTTATTTGTATAGCAGTTCACCAGTAACGGGAATAATAATAATTTTCAGCACCGCGCTATTCGTTTGTGTTGTTATTTCTAGAACGCCACGACTTAGTTTCATTTCCTAGTAAGCTCTGTTGAAGTGCGCAGTTAGTTGTATCTTCTTATATTAAAACGTTAGTCGAGCGGTTAGAGGTTGTCGTTGTAGCGCGTGAGGTTCTTGGTTCGATTCTGTTTCATTTATATTTTTATTTTTATATTTTGTGGATTAGAAATTCAACACATACTTATATATGACTTTTCGTAGGACATCGCCATGTTAAAAATACCAGCTGCTTACATGGGAAATATATGGAAGATGAAATAGTTAGTGCAAAAATGCAAACTAGTGAGATACTAGTTAACAACTAATATTTGTCCCTGTAGGGTACTTATACGTATACATGGATGTATATACATTTTTTTGTAAGCATCTACAATAAAAAGACCTTTAAAACTACTTCTAACTTGAATACCAAAGGCAGCTATTGTAACAACCAAAAGTGCCTAAGTGCCTAGAATATTTGTTTGCTTACATTCAGGGGAAATACGGTAAGTGAATAAAGGCACAAACTGTGTAGATATGTATGTAGAAATAGAAAAGAAAGCCCAGAAGAAACAAATGAGAGGTAATTACAATTTCTAAAATACAAAATTGTAATCACACAACCATTCGGTGAATAGTATATAACGGGTGATGCATTTTGAGGTTCCCTACTTAAAAAAAAAAAAAATACAGAAAATTCAAATTTAATGGGAACTGCGTGTTTTGCTCCAAGATGATGTTTTGCATAGACTTTAAACAGGAAAAAGTCTAATGGTGTAAATTATCTGCTCACTGAAGTGTTCTCTTAACAAATCCATTGATTGATGCGATGGGTGGAAAGTGGCGCCGTCTTCTTGAATCCAAATGTCGCTAAGATCACGAACTTTAATTTTAAGCAACAAATAGTCGTTTATCATGGAGCGATAACGATCTGTATTGACGATTACGTTCTAACTGGCATCATTTTTGAAGAAATATGGACCGGTGATTCCACCGGCCCACAAACCACACCAAACCGTTGTTTTTTCTGGATAAAATGGCAGCTCTTAAATCTCTTCAGGTTACTCTTCGTCCCAAATGCGGCATTTTCGCTTCTTTATATACCCACTGAGCCAGAAATGGGCCTCATCGCTGAACAAAATTTGGCTCGAAAACGTCGGAACTTCTTGGAACTTTTCAAGAGTCCATAGAGCTAAGCGATGTCGCTTGGGAACGCCGAGCGGCTTCAGTTCTTGCACAAGCTATATTTTTATGCTTTTAATTTAAGATATCGACGTAAAATGCGCCGAGTCGTTCGATATGTCGGTCCAAGTTGCTGCGAACGGCGCCGAATCGACTCTCCAGGGACTTCGTGTACACTCTCAGCTACGGCTGCTACATTTTCTTCACTGCGCGCTGGACGTGGTCTATTCGGTCGAATATTATCTAACCTTCATCTGCTCTTAAAAAAAACTTGCATTGTCTAACCTCATGCGTCGTTTTCGACGCATATGGGACTACTCAGTGTTTTCAGTAGGTAAAGTGAAATCATGCACGTTGAAAACTAATGAAAATTTGGGTTTTTATTTATTTAACGAGAAAATTTTCAACAAATAGTAGTGTGCATGTTATTTTTCGAAGCCAAATTATTTTCACCGCACATCGAACACCTTTGCCTGCCTTTTATTTGTGGAGGTACGGTTTTCGATATTTTCGGTGCGTTCGATGAAGAAGCAATTTCAACCAAATTTGCCGATGAACTTGTTCTTGGCTTCGTGGTCCTATTTGCCATGTATGGTCTGGCAAGTAACAATCATAATTCTTTTAGAAAATTCCTTCTTTTTGTTGTTTTTTGGGTAGGTTGCCAATTAGGGTTAATCTCTTTGAAAATTATTAATGCGTTCAAGGCAGATATATCGATTATATTTGCAAATACAGCCATTGGCCATCTATGAGTTTTCCTTTTGCAACTGTAGCAGGAAAGCATCTTATCAACCGTATCGACACCTCCTGTATATTGAATGAAAAGAAAGATTGGATGCATACAAAAAAGTAAGCACATCGCACCGCTATGAACAAACCTTTGGTTTTATTATAGTAATTTATTATAGTTGGCAGCCTTTTGACATCTTTATTGTTGTGTAAAGTACTTTGTAAAATTGTACATTTATTATTCCTCCCAATGTATGAAACAAGCGTTGTATTGCTTGTAAATGCAAATGTTGACTTGTACAAGGGTAGTTTTTTGCATTTTAGAAGATTTGGTGGTATGGATCTCTTGCTTTTTCTCATAGTTCCCACCATAGTAACACCTCTCTCTCGGCGACCACACTCTGTATCAAATAAATCAACCGTTAGTTCGTTTTTGGATCTAGAAATATATTTATTTTGTATATTGGGTTCCTAAAAAGGAAAATATATTTTACCTACGCACACCAGCTAAAATCAAAATACCGATATAAGCTTGAAGCAGACAGGAATCAATTTGCATGAAATCGTCGCCATACTTAGCTTTGGCAAATGCATTTGGATAATTCAAAATAATATTTTCAAGATGTGGAGGTAAAAATAGAAGAAAAGCATCTCTGATATCGTTAACACGAGCTTTTGAAAATCGAGTAACGCCAGGGGGAAGATTGATAACATTTTCACTCCTAAATCTACCACCTGCGGCTGAAATGGTTCTGGCTGCCATATTGTGCCATCCTTTGATAAGTTCAATGGATCGATAATTGCAATATCACCAATATCATTAGCATCATTTGTTGTCCTCAGAATTACTATCTCTTGAAAAAATATCACTTTCACTACCTTCTGGCCCTTCTGGCACATACACCTCATCACTAATGTCGGAGAAGCTGCAGCTATCTTCACCACTTTCATTTAGAAGAGTTTCTATCTCTCCACTTGACAAATATTTTGGTTGGCACATCTTATTTTTTCTTTATATCTCTTTTATTATATATTTAATTCACAATTCAATCACAAATAACTTCTTCACTCGCAAAAAGCACATTGACAAATAAGTTTATAATGAATACTGGGTCTCAGGATGGGTAATGACCATAAGTTGAGCGAAACAAATTCTTTGCAGAACTTGAATTTTCTTAATAAAATTTAATGATGATGAATGATAAACTTTGTCAGGCGTGAGTCTTTCCCTTATGAAATAATGTAAGGCTATTTAGAAAAGTACCTCTACTTATATCATCCTTTAAATGCTAAAATCTTAATATTAAAAAAGTAAAATATAGATATGTTAGATTTAATTCCTATAGCGACGCTTAAGATTTTATTTTAAAAATGTTTTTGGTTATATATGAAATAATTAATAATATTAATTATTTTTTTATCACTCATCAGTGTTAATGGCATTCAAGGCCAATGTGTGAATGTTAGCAATAATATATTCTTCACAACAATGAATATGTTTAACGAAGCAAATATTTAATAGAAAAAGAGAAATTTATGCATTTCTTTAGTAATTTTTTTAACTTTCTCACGGAAAATAAAACTGCTCAGGACGATTGAATTTCCGAAGTTATCCGCACTTATCGTCTATAAAAAATTAGGCTGTTTTCAGAATAAGTATCTCTCCTCGACCTGTGCATTGCCCTAAAACCATTCTCTGTGTACTTAGGATTTGTGACTCTTAAACCGAAAATATAATTTTAAGTTAAGTAATAGAACCGACTTATAATCGAATTGGAAGTTTTTATTTAGAATTGTAAGATTAGAATGAATCCTTAGACACAGAAAATTTCCATATTTTAAACTCCGATATAAATCCTAAATAAATTCCGGTGTTAGTATGGAGTGCCATTCCGAAAAAGGGAACATACCTTGTCTTGTCTCTATTTTGAGCTCTTACTTGGGTAGTGATTTATCGCACTTCTGATGAGAATATTGGAAGTGTTAAAACTCCCTCCCACTTTCCCGGATGCATAAACCCTTTAGAGCGCATTCTGCAAGGTAGCGGAGATAAATATTTTCGTGAAAGTGATATGGAGCCGCAGTGAGTACTGGATAGTAGCAGTGGTAGAGTTTTACCGACTTCTCTTCATCTATATTCAAACAACTTCGTCAGGAGGGTCGGTATTCTTCCTAATATCAGACGTTGTCCGTCTAATATGGCAGTTTGCAATGCTAAAAAGGAGTGGGTTTGAAGGAGTAGATATTTTGTAGTTTTATTCGGCAGATTCTTCTCTTAGGTAAATTTTTTGGCCGTGCAGTAATGTAAAATTTCTCTGTGTCTGGGAGTCCAAACCACGGAAGTTTTGTATACAGTCGCGAGTTCGTTTAATATTTCCCTACATGTTGTTGCCACTTTAGGCGTGGTGTAATTGCTTAATAAAAACCTAAAGGTAATTTAATTGAGTGAGTAACCACTAGCCGGCTTCCTATGCTAGAGTTAGTTTTACTTGAAATAGTGCACTCTGAAAAATTGGCTCTCATCAAACCGCCACTCCGGTGAAAAAATGGGTTTTATAACTGCTAATACATTCATAGTTTCTTTACTCCTTTCTACCGAATTCTGGCTTAAGATTAATTCACCAGGACCATATATACAGCTGCTGCCAAATTGTTACTAATGTACAAACCTTTCGCGTGATCAATCTTTTTTTATTGCATAACGATATAATTCGCACTTTGTACCTTCTGAAGCAATTTTCGGCCCTAAATATGTAGCTTGCAATAAATTGAAGAACCTACAGTTTATTCGAAATGCCTAGGAGAAAATAAATTTTAATTATAGCTGATGAGACAATTTGTACTAAGCGCAAAGCATTCTAAAATTTGTGTTAAGATATTATGTAGATTTTTATAGTAAAAATTTGAACTTAGATAAAACCTTATATATGTATGCATATATTCAAACTAATGAAGAATTTAATATTACAGAGGGTGGTGTTTGAATTCAATGCACCTTTACGAGTAATATTTTTAGTTAAGTAGAAAATCACCAAATTTACTTAGAGCTTTTGAGCATAAATTAGCATTATAAAGACTGCGGAAATTGCTAGACATCGACTTCTTATTGCGAGATGTGTGCAAACAGAATAGCATATATATACGTACGCATGTATGTATGAACGTATGTATACTTCGTAGAAAAATGAAATAAATCAAAGCAAAAGTTCCAGAAAGTACTCCAAATGTCTATGTATAACATACATACGAGTATATACATACTTGTAGAAAAACGCATGTTTGCTGGGTTAAACGTGAATTTAATGCAGAAACGTGCAAAATGTACATATATATTATATATATATAAAACGTGTGAAAAAACACAACGGTATGGATTAAATCCGCAAAAGAAGCATGTCACGAACGTTTGAAATAAAGCAAAGCGGATTGTGCTCCAACATTTTTGGCAAAGTTGTGGCATTTGGTAAAGGTAACAGAGCTCAGCTAAACTCAATTCAAATTTATATTCACATAAAGGGTGATGAAAAATTAAGTGTGAATTAATTCGGAAAGCTGAAATAAAAATGTTACGAAAAATATACAATGTGCATTGCTACTACATATTCCAATATCCTAGTACAAATTTTCTGCCTCAAGTTCTTTGCTACCAAATTTTTATATATATATTTAAAATTTTTAATTTCTTTCAGAATTATCGTTTTTCCTATAAAGATATTTGCACTTATATATAAAAATAAGAGGTTTTTGGTGCTACCTCACAACTTAAAACATAAACATAACATGTAAGCCGATAACCTTTGTTGTTAGTGCTTTATTCAATTGTTTAGCTTAATTTATTATCCCAAATAAAAAAAAAAAGTTTTTTAAAGTTATAACATATTTGGGCTGTTATTTAGACGTTTCATGTGAAGTTTACTATTTGGAAAAGGGGGCGTAGACCTCTATTTTTATATATAAGTATATGTTAACGTTATCCCGAGAACGACTCACCGAATCCATCAAAATTTATACAGGACTAATACATATAAAGGGTGTTTTTTACAGAGGTATAGAACTGTAAGTTGGCATTACTTTTCAAGATAGCGACCGATTTAACAGCTGTCAAGTGATTTATTCTCAGTTTGGTTTGGCAATTCATCATGAATAGACTCACGCCTGAACAACGCTTGCAAATAGTGCAATTTTAATTCGAAAATAATGGTTCTGTGCGGAAAACGTATCGCGCACTACGTCCGATTTTCATAAGCGAATTTTGTTTAGCGATGAAGCGCACTTCTGGTTGAATGGCTACTTCAACAAACAAAACTGCCGCATTTGGAGTGAAGGTAATCCTCAAGTGTATGTTGAAACACCGTTACATCCAGAAAAACTGACTGTTTGGTGCGCTTTATGGGCTGGTGGAATCATTGGTCCGCATCATTGGACGTAGTGCGCGATACATTTTCCGCACAGAACCATTATTTTCGAAATAAAATTGCACTATTTGCAAGCGTTGTTCAGGCGTGAGTCTATTCATGATGAATTGCCAAACCAAACTGAGAATAAATCACTTGACAGCTGTTAAATCGGTCGCCATCTTGAAAAGTAATGCCAACTTAAAGTTCTATACCTCTATAAAAAAACACCCTATATATATGGCACTCCTCACAGTGTCACTCATTTATGTAAGTACTTTTTACGCACATTTATATATATATATCTATGTATCTGTGTGTGCGTATTCCACTTCTTAATGCAAATACATACTTGCAAATTTCGCTGAAAGTTTTTGGCGATGTCCGTTGAGCTGCCACGCCAATGGAATTTTAATTTTCAAATATAACGAAAGAAGGGGTTAACACCCAATATAAAAGTCTTTACTAACACATGCTAAAATATTGTACACATATATAAGTAGTTGGCTTCTAAAGTAATTCACTTGATAAGCTCTCATTTAATCCTTTTTTGGTATGTCGGATAGAGTGAATTATGCATATTTATTCTTTAGTAGCTTCTATCGTGTTTTTCTTCTTTCTTTGCAAAGTATCTTAGCTACTACTTAAAATAAATATTTAACTATACATAAGTTCTTTGGTAAAACTAAATTATATATTTCTATATTACTATTTCCTTTATATTAAAGTGAGAGATTGACACTAACTTAAAAAGTAAAAACTGTATAAAAAAAGTTCACATAATTCCTAGGAGTTCGCCCCATATTCTTGGTAATAATTTTGGATGATTTATTTAACTAGTTCAAGTTTTGCATTATATTTTAACTTTAATTGAATGTAATATATATAACTTTATTTTATTTTTATTTCATTTGATTTTATTTTAAATAATAATTTTATTTATTATTTCTAATTATTATTTCAAGAAATAATGTACCTCTTTAAAATTTTTCTCTGCTATAAGACAGTGTTAGGAAGCAAGTAAATAAAACTTATGACGATTTTTATATAATTTTTAGATTTATATCAATCTCTAAATCTCTTATTTTATTATTTTTATAAGAACTCTTTAAGATAAAATACTGTAAAACTACATACAAAAAGAGGCAGTATTTTTTAAATAAGACTGCCAAATTGAAAACGAAGCATTCATATATACCACAACACTTTTTGTTTTTATAAAAATTTCAGTAAAATTTGCCCTTCCACAAATTAGTTTCTAAATTTCGAAGAAGAATTTAGAGTAAAACACCTCTGTGACCTGTATTTTTTCAGTTTGCACACATAATCGCCTAAGAAATTTTCTTTGATAAGAATGTTTGATTGAAATTTGAATTTCGTTTACAAATTGCTGATGTTATTTAAAAAAAAAAAAAAAAAAAAAAATTATAAAAAAAAGCAGTAATACAACAATTTATTTTCGGGCAGCAAAGATCTGCTGCACAATACCGCAATTTAGTTAATTTCATTATTATTGTTGTTTTCTTGTTCTTGTAGTCCTTGAGATTTGTATATACGTTTTATGATTCTGTTTTAGTGGCATAAATTAAAATTTTCTTCTGATTTTTGCCAGTCCACTGATAAAAATCATTTTCTTATTTCAACATTTCCTTAAATGTACATACGCGCTCATACATGCAAAGGCAATTATTCTCATATTTTCTTCATACAATATTTAATATTTTGCAATGAAAGCAGTAAATTTACATATGAATAAGTAATGAAATCTGCTCAGCTAGCAATGCAATGCCTTTTATACCGTTCATATACATGATATCGTATATTAACTTTAGTTCGTATATAACTACCAAAAGCAGGAGAGATAGACGCGCCAAAATGTATGCCAATCTTATCAGAATAACGAGCTTAGTTGACTTAGCCATGGCCGTCTGTCCGTCTGCTTGAACGCAGCCTAGTTTTCGGTCTTAGAGATATTTCAATTATACTTGGTGGGGGCAGGTGTTTTGGTACACTTGTTGGAAACAGACATATCGGACCATTATAGAATATACTTATATAATACTTATTATTCAAATTTGAAACTTTGTTAGAAATCGGATGACTATGTCATCATATTCTATAAACCTAACTTTTGCATTTTGCAATAAATTTGATAAGCACATGAAGAAGGAAGTCCTTATACCTCCACACGGCCGAAGATAGCTATTCTTTGTTGTTTGAAGGCAATATAAATTTTAGCATAGCTAATCAGTTATTCAGTTTCATGTTCATAGCAAGCAATAATATTTATTACAAAAAATTTTTTTTAGTTGTAATCAAATTCGAGTGGGTACTTTCGTTGAAAGGTCTCTTTAAGTAATATAAAGTTACATCATCATGGCACATTTTTATTAAAACCAAGTGTATTTAACTTAATATAAAAAATGCCATTCAACTATAAAAAAATATTTTGTTAGTTTTACTAATAAAAATTTAGATGTCCCATGCGACAAAACAAGTTCCTAGTAACTAGTAAAATATTTATAGAAAGTTGACTTCTTATTAAGATTTCTGTCATATTTTATAATATTAGCAAATTTTTTGTTCACAAATTAAATTTGTCAAATATATGAGACAGATAATCAAAAATAAGTTTCACTGAGAAGCTTCATGAGGGATGTGCATTGAAATTCTCGCTATATTGCTACCCATTATTATTATATGTTATATTTTATTTATGAAATCAGTCTTTTAAATTAAGACTTTCATACATGTGGGAAATCTTTCTGTTGAGCCTTACTTAAATATCTTAAATTTGATATCCATATGTATCATTTTTATCTTCACAAATTGATTGTCTTTCATATTTTTAAAGGATGTCATCCCTCAAAATATTTTTTGCCCTAAACTCCTTCAAAATTCTCTTGGTTTAATATCCTGGGTATTAATTTTTATTTATCTTATCAATTCAAGTGTATTAAAATTTTACAAAATATCTCTGCATTTGAATACAAACAAACTTTTCATGCATTTCAGTTCAGACGCTAAGCTTAAGTTCACAGACACACTCACAGAAGACTTTATATGGTTAATAAAATTTTCAAAACTGATGGCAACTCTTATGAATTATTAACTTACCTATTTTAAAGTTCGCTAGAACACACGCATAAAACTTCATCTAAATCGGCTTAGTCATTTAAGAGAACTAGAGGCACCACGTCCGATTTTTTAAATTCTGGAAAATGAGAACCATTTACATATTGACGAAATTTACTAACATAAGTTTTGTTGAAGTTAGTGAAGCCATTCTCGAGTTGAACTTTGTTTTTACAAATACGATTTTCAATTCAGCAGTGATAATTACTTTATGTGCTAATAATAATTATATTTAGTTGTAATACAAAAATTTTTATCTTAAAAGTGCATTGTATGGGAAATTGATCTTATAGTAGTAGTCCGATTAAAATAATTTTTACTGTTGAGCTATATGACTGACCTGTTTAACAAGTTTGTACAAAGTCAACCAAAATTAAATAAATATCATGATAGAAAAATTGTCCCACATGAAAGATATTTAAAAAAATTGTATATGACATCAAGTTATGTACATTAAGTATTGCTTTAGATTTAGATGAGATCCGTATGTGAATTTTTCGGAAATTTCTATTCATGGCTCTTTGTAAAGCAATTATTTCAAGCGAACTTTGCAGTAGCCTTTCGTTACTCAGCCGTTTATTGGAGTTTTCTTTCAAACTGCTGAAATAGCCAATAAAACACAATTTGATTTCAGTGATTGTCAGCCTGCAATTAAAACCATAGTATCTGCTAAACTCTAAAATCTAAGATTCAAACTTTACTTCTTTTTAACTACTAAAGCTAATTAGAGAGTCAAATTGAAAGGAAAAACAGTAAAGTCAGAATAATATTTACGGGATCAAATAAAATTTTTTTTTACTAAATATGTCACTGTTTCGGAATGTATACAGTAATGCCTAAAATAAATATATTCATCATCCTCAATATTTCCCACAGCAATTTTTTTATTTGATTCCAAAGAAGAGCGTTGACATGAGTTTGAGAGAGTTAGCAAATAAACAGTGCCAGACAGACATAAAAAGCCTTCGACAACCTCTGCTGATGATCAACAACAAACAGGAAAAATAATTTAAATGCCCACTTATGTGGAAAGGTCGACTAAAATAATAGCAAGTCAGAAACAGACACAAAATATGTTGTAGTATAAAATATGAAATAATATGTCATAAGTGCGCGGATTACATAAGCGATGCAAGGCAAGGGCAAACCAACAAGACGGTTCATCGCTTGCGCCTCTCTCCTCCTCAAACACCACTAGCTTTGATCTCTTCGCACAACTTATTCATGCACCAAAAGTAACCGCAAGTTGGTGATGTGTGCTATTGTACTTACGAAATAAAAGCGCAATGGCTGGCTGTCTCCGTTTTTACGTTTTTCTCATTGAATAATTGTATGGCAGACTGGCCGGCAGGCTGATGAACTCATTACGCGCTCCTCTCATTGCTCATTGCTTGTCCATTGTTGCATTACGCTTGACTTTTTGCGGCTTCAAGCTGGCAGTTATGTCTACAGCACATTGTCGCTGTCGGCCTGAAACAAGACCTACGCTATCAAAAATTCTCTCTACCACCTCCGTGCATTCTTCTTAACTACGCCCGTCCGCTTTGCCCGCAATCTTCGTAAGATATGGCATCTGGATCTCATTTAGTTTCTCGATGGTTGCTCGCGTTTTAAAAGCGAACGACCGACTAGTCATTTAGTTTCTGTATTGCCTGCTGTTAGATTTTAATGTTATTATCCTGCGTAAATGTGGAATCTTTTTTTATTTACCACATATTTCTCTATGCATCGCTGCCTTCAAAATTCTTTATCTTTGATGAGATGGTGTCGCTTTGTAGCTTAATTTGTGCAGCGCGTATTTAGTTTTGCTACTGTCGCTTTCATATTTCTCATTCTTTTTTACATTTTGCTACCAATTAATTTAACTTTGTAAAGGACCTGTGAGATACATTTTTTAACAACGATCAAAATTCAGCAGTAGCTGTTGCGTAGAAAGGTAAGCAGGTTAAGTTACTTTAACTGATAACTGATAGAATAGTGGGAAAATAAGTTGTTATTCTTGTTCTACCTCACTGTCATTGTGGCGGACTTGATTGCCAGCATCATTTACTTTTCAGCATATAAATACAATACTTGTACATAAATAAATAAATAAATTTATATTCGAATCGAAGAATTTTATTGACAAATAATTTGGAATTTGAATTTTTCTAAAATTTATTTTGTTTTTAGACGTAGTTTTCATTTTAAATTTCATTTGATTTTTAATGGAACCACAGACAATACTGTATCGTATACTTTGAAAGTAAGAATGTTTTCTTCTTTTTTTTCGAAATTTTCTCATCTATTCAGGCGTTATGACCTAGCCAATGACCTCGCTTATTGTACGCTCTTCTGCGTTATTTGCTACCAACCAATCATAGATGACCATAAATCTTCTACAAAAGTCTACTGTTGAAGAGTTCCAAAGTCGATTTAATGGATATATTTAGTAAATATTCACATGCTTATATACTAGCAGTAAATATATTTTCTCTGATAATTTTTCCAGCTCCACTTTCTAAATAAAGATACATTTTCTTTCTTAAAAAATTAACTTATTCGAATTGATCATATCATTCCCTTTTTCAGAATTCCCATACATATTTTTTAACAGCTTTTAAATATGGGTATACGGCTTATGGTTTCGTCTTGTATTAATACTGACTAAAACGGTGTAAAACAATTAAATTTTTTTTCTTAATCTTTTTCATTGCATATTTTTAGGTCAAAAAAGAAAAAAGGTATTAAAAAAAACATATTTTGACTTTTTTACATCTCTTGCAATGCATATGTAGCATAAATTTCCTATGATTCTAAACTTCCCTTTTAAGTTAACTTCAAGCAAGCCTGACTTATTTTATAGAAACATATTCACAATTTTCTTCGTTTTAGCCATACCGATGGCTTCAGGGAAACAATTTTTTAAACATTTTTGGTCTATATCTGCTATTTTTAGCATAATATTAAACTATATGCCAAACTTCAGCCAAATAAAATATGGCGCAGCAGCAATGGTCTTACATAGATTTGAACTTTACTTAGGTGGGATTTTTGTATTATTATCTTTAATACGAGTATATTTAAATTTAATTTGAAATTTATTTTGCTTGTTTTTAGTCTTTATTAGAATATTAGTTTTAATTTGAACTTAATTTTTTGTGGTTTTTTTTTATGTGGATGGGAATAGGATGTCTAACTCAAGCAAGATGAGAATATTTTCAAAGAAAGAAAGCTCAAATTTAAGTAGAGAGTTAATAAAGATTCCTCAATATGTAAAAGAAGTACATCAATCAAAAAAAAAAAAAAAATTATTATTACAATAATAATAATAAAAAATACAATAAGAAGGAAATAGGCATTGCTATTATATACTCGCGCAGTAGAAATAAAGGTTAATGAGAGCCGAAAATGAGAAATTATATTTCAAACACTTGAAGCGCTTTTATATTTGACAATTTAAATATTGGCGAGTGTTACGTGTCAACGTTTGCATGTATCGTCAAACTTGAACAGCCGAAGTATATTAACATGTCCTGCGGTCAATGAACAATCTATATATTAATCCAAAACAAGTATTTTTTCCCGATCTGTAGTATATGTTAATCTAGACAGAAACTTACCAACGCAAAACACCGAAGTCAACTTCCGTCGTGATTATCTTAACTTAGACAAAAAACTACTCGTGTACCAAATCTCAAATAAATCGAAAGGTAAGTCCAATTTTTGGGATATATTGGTTCCAGGTCAAACTTCAGGAAGGAAATTTTTATTTGTCATGACAAAGACAGAAAGCAGTCTACTTTGCTATGTAACAAATTTCAGGTAAACCCATATTTAAAATTTTTTAGAACAGATTACAGGTCCCAGTTCCACTTCCCTAAATAAAATGTAGCGTTCGTGTTAAGCCAATCGTAAAGCTACCTACGTACCAAATTTCAAGAAAATCGAAACAATAATATACATGAGACGTTAAAATAATAATAAAATAAAATCCAACTATATTATATAACAATCAGTTAAGCAAATCGTTTTCATTTATAGTGGAAATTGTGTTTTTCAGTTATTGGCCTGAATTTTGATTTCCAATGCAGGACAGCTAAAGTTATGAAAGTGCTATGGCTCAAAGCATCCAAAGCTTTAGCGGTTTTTTTCTTTTCAAATTTAATTTTTATTTAATTTTTATTTATTTTTATTTATTTTAAAAATTTTGTATTTTATTGGCCAGAAATATATCTACTTCTGTTGCAATGATGACTCAGTTGAGTACATTTTGAGTGCGCTTTTCAGAGTGAGTATGTGGATAAGTACGTTCAGTAAATATTTTCAAATAAACACACACAAATTTAAAACACTCGTTCTGTAACATTTTTTCTGCCAATAAACTGTGTTAAATTTCATAAATATGGGCAACTACATATAAATGAAAAAATAAAAAAGTGAATAATTGAGAACTTGTTTCAATGGATCTAATTGTTACATTTTCACGTAAGTGTAGCTTGGAGTATCCGAATTGAAGCAGCTGTCCTGCAAAAAATTCAATTAATAAAAAAGAACAATTTCTTCATATCCCGATCCGTTTTTTTTTTCGCTTTTTTACAATGTCTGAAAAATGTAAGACCAAAAAAATTAATTAATTAATTGTAAACATATACAGAATAAAATATGGAAAAGGCATACTTTATATATCAGAAAATTTTAACTATATTTTTCTTCAGCAGCCAACTGAAATTTCGTTTACATTTGGAAATTGTTCACATAAATTTGTTTATGTTCTGTAATCTGTTTTACCATTCTGTAGATATGATTTCCCACTTCTGAATTACAGTTCATTTTCCTTAAAACAACGCTTTCCCAAATCGTTTTCTGAAATACTATTGATTATCAAACTATATTAAAATATATTTGACATTTTTTTAATACGAATTGAGTTTTTATATATAAAATTGAATCAAAATGATTGAAATCTATTTTTAAGAAATCTATTGATTATTCTGATAGTCAGTTAGAAGTGACGTAAAATAATAAAACCAAAACTAGGTTTGAGTTTTAATAGTTGTCTACTACTTCCGTCAGGGATAACTTTTACAATATTATTTCTATTTGCTTACTTTATTTTGATAACGGATTTAAAATCATTCTTCACAATGTCGTATAAATCATCAAAAGTACTGAACCATTTTTTTCATCTTTCATATTTTGCCTACTATTTATGATATGATGATTGTTATGTTCGTACAATATATAAAAAAATTAAAATTCTTGATTTTCTAACTTATAATGTTCCACGATACTTTCTTTAATAATGTTTTTTTTTAACATAAAAAAGTTGTGAAATAATTTGAATTTATTAAAATTTTCTGTATCCAATTTATTTATATGAATATAAGACGTTCGAAGAAAACCTGATTTCTTTCAAAAGTTTGATTTCTTGAACACAGCTCAAAACAAACAATGAAATGTTTTGTTGCGAGTGAGTCTTGAACTTAATTATCGATTTTAATAGGGTTTGTTTAACTTAGTCCAAGATCCTAAGCGGTTGGCGTTTAATTCTCTAGAAAATTGAAAAAAGTTCTGCCAAAGAGATTAGAGCTTTTAAAGTTCCTAATCAAGGTATTTTCTTTAAGAATATACCTATTTATATGCTAACTTTTAATCCGGTCAGATATTTGAAATATATAATTATTTCTTACAATTCTTTTTATAAATAAATTACAAACGGGAAATCAAAATTTTAGGAGAATATTAAAAGGAATTCTAACCAATTCTTGAGAAATTAAACGGGGTCTCAGAAAAGATTTACTACGTTCGAGCTGATTTTGGTAATTACACAGTGTACTAATACAAATTTCTATTTGAACTTTTTTCACATAAAATTCCAACATTTTGAAATGGATTATAGAAAAACTAAGTTATGTTTGTATTCCTAAAAAAATATTAATTTTATTAGCGGTTTTTTATATTTTATAATTTTTTTGTATTTCATATAAATATACTGGGGGCTAATACGAGCATTAAAAACTTGAGCTTAGAATCCAGTACGACATAGAATATAATCTTTATAAAATAAAAAACTGTATAGTTGGTGACTTTTAAAAAATCATCGGGGTTTATTTAGCAAAATCGTAACAATATATATAAGTATTTATCCAAATATACATACTTGTACGTATACATGTAATATTTTACATATGAAGATAGAGGAAGCCTCTAGTTTAATATTCTAGCATGTAATTTAAGCATGTAAATTGAAACTTATACATACCCGTACAACCGTATGGAGTTCATATAACTACCTTTATCAATTGCAAGCATATACGGATTAACGTACAAACATACATCCAAATGTTTGCATATGCTAAAGCCGCGTAATTATGTTTACATTGTATAATTGGTAGATTACAACCACCTTGACTAACTAATACTAATATAATGCAAATTAAAGGGGGACGTATTTGATTTAAGCTGATTAGCTACTCAAGGTGAGTATGTAGTGTTATTCGTTTGTGATATAGCATAATATCATATAGTTCAGTACAGTCTCAGGAGAGCAAGAGCAAGAAAGGCATTTAATTAGCGCAAAACAGCAGCCAAGAGAAAATAAAAATAATTACAGAAAGATAACAAAAAACAAATTCAAAGTTTTTTACAAAAAATGCAATATCAATTAAAATGAAATTAGTAAAAGTAAGCAAAAAAGGAAGAAAGGGAAAGGTTTTTTTTGCTTTCATTTACTTGCGAAAGGACATTTAAAAGTTAAAAAAAATAATTAAAAAAGGCGTCTAAAAAGTACCTAAATAAACTAGTGGACCGATAGGTGAAAGCAGGAAAAAAATACACAAAAATAAAATTAATTTGGTTTGTTTAATGCGGCCTGTAATTGTTTTTGGTTACAAGTAAATGAGCTGTATTCAAAGGCCTATTTTTGTTAGAAAAATTATTTTTCTTTGAATATTTTTGTTATACAACAAAGAAAAATTGGCAGAAGTGACAGCTGTTTCGGAGATCACCACAACTCATCAGACTTCTTTTGCCAGGAATCGAACCGACGGATTCTGGCATCACAGGCGAGTGCTCTAGTGCCTAACAAGAGTTGCACAATCGACGCGGAGCCCAATAACTACCAAATGCGGCGAATGCCGTTACGAAATCACGGCGAAATAATATTTGCCACTTTCCCAAACACTTACGCACGCACGAAATAAATGCAGGCACTCCGGCACACTCCCGTTCACATATACATGTAAAAATGTCTCTAAACATCTTTTTGTTTATCGGCGTGGGCGAGAAAAAAGAGCGACACTCTTATTATTGAAACAAGGCAAACTAAATAAGTTAAAAAGCAATGACAATTGTTTCGAAAGTTCTTGTGTTGTGTGAGTGTGTTTGTGAGTTGTGTCCATTGTTTTGTTTAGCTCATTTATATGATGAAATGGCAGCTCTTCTCCATGGTTTTTCCTTTTCTCCTTGAACGTCATCTGTGGACAGATTGCTCAATTGCAATGGGATAATATATAAGCGCGGTACGACTCTGTAACAACAAATCTACAAATAGTGAATATAGCTGGTCGAAGCCGTATTTCACTTGATACCACAAATTCGAGAGCTTTTTTTCTTAGATTATTACTGTTTCAAAATTATAAAACACAAAATAGACATATGTATTTCTTCTCGAAGGCTAAGTTATTGAAAAAATATTAATTACTCTACTTTGAAATGAATACTTTTTAAATAAATTTTTGAGATTTTTAATCAAACCTAATTTAACGGGAAATAAATATTTCGTGCTGTTTGATTAAATCACCGCAAATTCAGAATAAGTGCCAAGCTCTTTTTTGGAAAAAGCCTGCTTACGCGAACAGGTTTTTATTTCAATATAATGCTACCCTCGCCTCTTAAATTTATTTAACAACTGAATAAGTATCTAAGTCAATACTAAGGTAAGACTTAAAAATTCTCATACACTTTCACTGATAAATACTATCATTAACCTAAAATTATATATAATACAGTTAATTTTCTTATATTTTATTCACTTTTTAGTAGACCAGATATATGAAAACATGAAATTGCTGGTACAGCGCTACGTATACGTACGTAACTTACTTGTAATTCAATGTGGTCTTTTAGTCACTTTGAAATATATTTTTTCCAAACTCTTCCTCTGCCTGAACCTGCATGAACATGGGATCCCCATTTTTATAGATTGGGCAGAGCCCATTTAGCTTCCAATCGTCGGGCATACATTCCTCCGTCGGTATTCTTCAAATAAGCTGATTCGTCCACCTTGTCGCTTAATCGCAGCCGTATTTGAATAATTAGGCCGGGTAGCCATCGGCTCTCGCCGGTTTATAACTTTTTGTTTTTGTTTTTTAGAAATACAGAATTTTCTTATGCCACCATGTCAAGACAAAAATACATCAGTTTTAATCATTCGAAATTATTTCAACGAAGCGAAATTAGCGCAACGAAGATGTCGTATCTGACATCTGATGTTATCAAAGAAACACTCATAATAGTAATAACTTTCAAATCGAAAATCGAAATCGAAATTTTATCTATATATTGCCAACGGATACTCTTTGGACTAAATAGACAACTGAAAAGTAAAGAATTGTCTCTACAAAAAAAGAAACAAGTTTACAAGTCGTTCATAATTTCCGTCGTAATTCATGACGAAGAAACGTGGTTGATGGCCAATGAGTCAACATCCAATGAACAAAGGTCGTGCGAACGATTTATAGGCTTTTTTCACATTGGTATCGGTGAATACCGCAGATGATGGAAGAATGATATGTGGCATCGAAATATTTCAACGAATGAAGTGTGTCAATTTTTTAAAGAAAAATAAGGACCATCTTAAATATTACATCTATAATACTGTGGAGCTGAACTACGTTAGACGAGTCCTTAGGGTAAATTTGAAAAATGAAATGGCGAAGTAAACTATTTTTGTTCTTCTCTTTCCCTGTCAACAAGACACTTTTTTGGAACTCGCTGACTAACAAGTGCATATATATTATCATTAATGCTGATGTTATAGTTTGCTGGCTGCAGCTGCGTAGAGCAAAAAAGGAGTAGGCGTAGAAGAAGCAAAGGCAACAGCAATACACAGGCAAAGAGAGCAGAACGAATAGAGGACGGCAAACGGAATTAAGCTATCACGCTGGGACTTTATAAATGGACACATATACTTACATACATACACATATATAATGACATGAAAAAATGCCTCTGCATTTTACCAGATCTCCGGTAATTTTTCACTAGCTGCTGGTGTATGTCCGTGTGTGCGAATCTATTGGCTGAGCTTTTGTGAGGTACTTAAATTCATCCGACCTTTTGCGTGGCTATTTCCGTTTGCCCTACATCCTAAGATTTGCAATTTCATATGCATACACACACGTATACATACAAATATACAAGCAAAAAAAACTATTGTGTTGAGCTACCACATCGTTGGTTCCACGTTGTAACTAAGTGTCTATTGTTGGCCATTTATATTAGCGCTCAAACACACTTCAACAACAGCAGCAACAGAAAAAAATATGAATGAAATGTAAACGGTGGAGAATGAAGTGAATGATGAACGGTTGAATGAAGTGAGCAAAACTCGGCGGAAAGGAAATAAAGAAGAAAAAGTAATTTACTCAAGGCATTAAATAAGAAAATTGAAAATCCCTATTTTGTTAACATTCTAATGGTGACACGTAACGAGCTTTACATTTGTACTAGAAAAACTTTTTCTTTAGGTTCACCACCCGCCATTCCGGTAGCCTCTGTCACCTACGTGTATACATGCACCGTACATAATTTCGTTACAAAGATACATGTATATTTTTTATTTTATTTTTTACTTTCGCGCTATCTTCCACTCCCTCCAGCCTGAGCTTCTAAGAGCGGCAACAAAAACCACTGAAAACTTTTCTTTTGTACTGAATTTTTCGGCTTTAAGCACTCCTACAGTTCGCACAAGTTACGTCATTGTTTCTATTTATAGCTCAGTTATTTTATATATATTGCAAATCCCGTTATATTAATTTCTTTACACTTTACCAATTGCTTTCGATTCTCTTGAAATATAGTGAGTAGGTAGCTTTATGCTTAGATTGAAAAGAACACTACATTTTCTTCCGGCAAGCGGAACTGGTACTTGAGATATGTTCTAACAAAAGGTGATTCTCGTTTGAAAATGAAATATACAAATATGTAGCTAGCTCAATAGTTAAATGGCAAGTTAAATATTTTATATAATTTTCGAGTTACTATGACATCGAGTTCGTTTAATGTTTTTCACCTTAATGCTTTGGTGCCTCCCTAAAGTATTTTTTCCACTTTAATATAATTTAATATAATTTTATTTTATTTTATTTTGGTTTATATTATTTTGTTTTATTCTATTTTTTATTGTTTTTTTAATATAGTTTAATTAAACTCAAATTAATTACTACTTAATTTAATTTAATTCATTTGTATTGATACTAAGTTTGTGCAATTTCATAATTTGTTTTTATTATTAAATTAAGATTGTTTATTTTTATTTATTTACTAGCGGACCTCAGCATGCTTTGCCACACCTCAGGATGCTTTGCCACACCTATAAAATATCAAGAAAATGTAATGTAAACGATTGGTTTGCATGAAGAAATGTCAAAATATTTGTTTTAATCGAAAAATTTGTATTCTTAAACCAGTATTTTTATTTATATTTTTTTAATTTTTTTAATTTTCATTTTTTCACTCTCTCTTCTGTCTCTTTCAATACCACATACAACGTAATGTACGTGTATTTTGGAAGTTTACATATATTTGTTGTTCTTGCATGTATTTTGTATGAGTATCGACCAATGTTCACTAAAATGATCATATATTTAAAATTTTAGGCGTTCATCAAAATTTGCGTTAATTTTTATATAATTTTATAATTTTCAGAAACAACGGTATATCTACATTATTCCGAAGTATGTTAGTACCAGAAGAAGAGATACCCATAATTTTATAACGGAACGTTCAAAATGGCGAGCTGAGTGGATTTACCCATGTCTGTCTGTCCGATCGTCCGCTAGAATACAAAACTAGTCTCTCAGTTTTTGAGATATTTGAATGAAACTACACATACATGTGTGTGTTTGTAATGATTTCTTCAGATATGTGATTTTAGGTCGTAAATACTTCAATGAAAGATTCCAGAAGATAGACTTTAGTATTTTAGGCCATTTTTGACCGATTTTTTCGGATATTAGGTTTTGCGCCAAAAATTCGCCTAAAAGCATATAAGAGCGTGAAATATGGTATCCTTTACTATTAAAATAAAGTAAGCATTCATGGAAATCGGAATACTATATCATAGTCAAACGATTCATATATCCACCTTACAACCATTAGTTCAAATATGAGATTTTGAGTCAAAAATCTTCAAAAAAATATCCAAAAACTCAAATAATTATTCATACTGAAAACCATGTAAATCAAACTTTGAATTTTGCAATAAATTTGATATATGCATGAAATATACAAAGCCTTCGACAGTACTTCTTTCTTTTTTTATCCGCAAATTAAATTATGCTTCAGTTTGATTAAAGAATTTAAGTATTCTTCCAAGTTTGTCTTTCAAAATTGATATTTTACTTTCACTATAACAAATATTAAATGCTTAAGTAGAATGAGATGAGCACTTTACATTCAATTAACTCTTCTATCGCAAAGAAGTAGCATCGGCGAAAAAAAAGTTGTATGGCTGCTCGTTGTGGGCACAGGCTACCTCCTCTGAACGTTACTTTGCCATCAGCTAATTAATTTTTTTAACGCGTTGCGAATATGATAAATGATGATAAATGCGCTCTGGTGACTTTTTAAGATTTCATTAAGCTATCGCTGTTAACGCTAAACAATATTTTTTTTCTTTCTTTGTGCTGCATTTTCTCTCAGTTAAGCTAACGTGTCGCTAATGAAAGTTAAGGCTTTTTAAATGGGCGAAGATAACAAAGATATGAAGCTACGTTTTATTTAAAGTGAAGTATATGCAAGATACAATTATTAGGGAAAGAAAGAAAAAATTATATAATTAGAGAGAAAAAATTAAAGCAAATATTTGGAGGAAGGGAAAGAAAAGTAAAGTATAATTAAGAAAAGTGAATAAAGAGATGCAGCCTACACGGCGACCGCGAGCTTTAAAGTGTAGCGAATACCAAAGATGCCATTATTCACAAGTTTTTGCAATTTAAAATAAAAAAATGCGATAATTAAATTCATGCGCCACAGCGTTTGGTTTAATACCGACATTTGACTTCGTTCTAATTCACTTCGTTAAAATTATCTTCTTGTAAATTACCAGGTGAGTTGCAGTGCTGGCCCAAAAATAATAGTGCAGCTGGAACAAAAATGGCAAGCACTAGCACCGCCTGCCATTTAACAACATAACAAGTAACTTGGCTTGCAGAAATGAAACAAGAACAAAAAAATAAAAAAATAAAAACAATTCACCATCAACCTTTAACGAAGGAAGTTAGGTAGTGTTGAGGCCACACGAAAATTAAGCTAAAGTCAGAGCCAACTAAGTGGTCGAGTAGCTATGCGAGAGTAAGCATCGGATGAACACTGACTCTGCGCCGGCCGCGTTCTCTAAAAAAAGCTCATGTGCTATAGTGGTAACTGTGAGCTTCGCAGTCGCTGCCTGCCTAGTCGATTATTTAATGTGTTTGTATATATATATGCACATTACACTACATATCACAATTGCTATACTCGCACCGAAAGTTTTTCGATTTTCTGCTTGAAAGCCTTTTCCGGAATTTAAATTTGCTTACTTACGAACTATTTTATATGCAAAGGTGCAAGTGAATAGTCACACAAGCTCAAAATCTAACCGACAAATACACATGCGCGGCGAGCAAAGTAGGCTTCTTTAAGCCTTGCATTTACATTACCGACAAACTAAGCTTGCCCTTCCGCATTATTATTGTATTTTCAATCTAGCTATTATTTTTTGCTAACTGCGGTGTCGCTGTTATTTTTGCACTCTTTGTAGGCAAAGATTGGTACGTTAGCCAGTAACGGTGATTTAAGCTCAAGAAGGTCGTGAATTTTATTAAAATAGTCATATATAGGCGTACGAAGCGACAGAAGGTTATACCGAAAGAAAGCAAAGAAAGGTGAGAGGCGACACGCAAAGCTTATTTATTCTTAAAATTTCAGTTGGTGAAACCCTAAAGCATGCTATGTTGTTTGCATGAATTATTCTGTGGTTCTAGTTTGGATTAATGGATTTATAAAATTTCGAAAATATGCGTATGCGTGTGTAATTATAACGAAAATGTAGAGTTTTCACGTTATTGAACTGTATCCAAAAAACTAGTACACTTGAAGGGGTGGTGCAATAAAATGAACAACATATTAATAATAATAAAACTTTGTTCACACAAACACTCAATTTGCTAAATGCGTTAATTTTTAAATACGTGTCCTGAAGGCATAAAGTGAAGGGAAAAAATTCTGAATTAAATTAAAGGCTGTTTCATTTAAAATGTTTTTTCATTGTTCATATTTATTTCTAAAATACATTCTATAATATAAATGACTTTCTTATATAATTAAAACCATGACTGTTTGACTGTTTGTTGACAAATGTTTACAGTCGAAAATTCATTATCTTGTTTAATCATAATATTAAAAAAAAAATTGGGACTTAATTGAATATATTTCAACAGCAAGCTCAATAACGAAATTAAAACCTAAATTTACTTAGCAAGCATAACTATTCGAACAATCCTTGATTAAATATGGCCAAATGCAAATGATAATAATGTTTTTTCAAGATAATTAATTAAACAAATTGTCTTAGAAACGAAATAAAATAAATAACATAACTTTTTTAATGGATGCAAACCTTCCTTAAGATGGGATAAAATTCCTCAGAGGCCTAACACTTAAATCAATTCGATTATCATATATTTAAGCAAACTGTACAAACTTTCTACGAGTGAGCCTGAAGACATGAAGTCTACGTGAGAGGAAATTCTCTGTGAAATTCCTCTTTTTAATAACATAAAACTATAATAAAAGTATACAGAACAAAACTATCCTGTGTAAAGTTTTTTTTTTAATTTCACACAAATTTTTTATAGGATTAATGGATTTTTTAGCTTTTACGGCCTTGACCCAAAGAGCTTACCATGCAATACGCGTACTCAAGCTCATCATGCGGAAAGTTCAACCAACCATATAGCTTATTTTCAAGCAATTGGAATTTTTCAATCGCTTGAGGTACGCCTAATGAGTTTGATTCCTAACAAGTGTTTGTATCTTGCTTTGTATTCTCGCATCTGGGAATTGGTCTTCTCACTCGTCAGAAGCTAAGCCACATCGTTTTTACAGTGAAAACGATTTTGTACGTGCTTCCGAGCACACTTAGCTAAAGTAAGTAAACTTGAACTTTGCTGATAGCTAAAAATTTTATATGTGTAAAAGTATGGACAAGTACATTCAGTGCTCTTTTGTCTGCTTCCGGCGCTGACCTTTTTCACTCAAACAGTTGTTTGTTTGAGAGGTTAACATAAATAAATAACATGAAAGAGTGCGGGTTCTGCGATTTTCTGCTGTCGAAAAAATAGGTCAAATATTTTGTGTAAAATCATATCGGAGCAAAAAATACCAGAATTTTAAAAGAATCGCTGTAATATAGGCTTATTGGAAATGAAAAAAGAGAGCAGTTGCTGACAGTGAAATAATTTAGAACAACTCGATGCAGAAACTTATGAAAAATTATATATTCTGGTCGCAACTTCGATTTATGAATGTATGAAGAAAAAAAATACAATAAATGTTTCCATTATATGATGAGTTTACATCATTTCTATATTTGCCGTTTTGTTCCAAATTTAAACACCATTTCGAATGGATTGTATCTTCTAGTGGCTACTGCATCGAATAGGTACAAAGCTGAAGAGTTTTAAGCTTCGGACGAAAAGTGTATACAGCGTATCCACCCTCGCCTTATTCGCTCGACAATATGAATGTTATCGCACATCTCGTATAGCTTTTTTCCATCGTACTTTCTTTCGTAAATTTTTTAAGACGACTCCCGGGAGGTTGTCACCGTCTAAGCTTCTGCACCATACATCAAGTCGGGAGTGCTAATTCATTTAGAATTCTTTATATACGTCGGGAGCAGACTTCAATCTCAATTGCCGGCTCAGCCCAAAGTGGCACTTGTTTGGAAGAGTAATTCTGCGTTTGATTTTAATCTTGCTGACCATTTTCAAGCCCAATCTCTTCGTTTCCTACCAGGTTCGGAGTAAGAAAATTATTGAGAGGAAACTGATTCGAAATTGAAACAGGAGGAGGAAATAAAATACTATATATATAAATATTTTTGTATCAAAGTCATTAATTTATCAAGCTAACGTTTTTTTTTATTAAAATAAATTATTATATTATAATTTATGTCGACTTATTTCAAATGACATAAGTTAATTTTAGTGTTGCATGTACTTTTTTATATATATTTTTACTTTACCGTTAACAATATTAAGCAACAGTTAGATTTTTACTTTATTTTTGCAATTATGCAATTGAAATGCAATTCAATATTAGTTAGTATCAATTTGCAAGTTTTTGCTCTTTCCAAACTCAAATTATTGAATTAAGATATATCCCTCATCTATATGCGCACACAGATGCTAAATAAATAAATAAAAACACGCTTTTTTAAAGGTCAGAATCTACTCGTTTCATCTCGCTGAAAACATAACAACAATAAATAATTATTGAAATATATACAATAAAAATGAACATATGTATGGCACACAAGTGAGCTTGCTCATTTATTAAAACAACTATTCTTCAGTGTTATTCACATATGTTTATACATTTTTCAATATTTTGGCTGCTGCAATGGCCGAGTAGTTAGCATTGCGTACTACAATTCGGAAGGCCTGGGTTTGATTCCAGCGCTCGAGCGGCATTCAAAATTATAGGAAATTAATTTTTCTAATTGCGGTCGCCCCACGGCAGGGAATGTCAAGACCTCCGAGTGTACTTCTGACATCAAATAAGGGTGCTCATAAAAATCCATCGGCCGCTCGGAGGCGGTTTGGAATAAACGGCAGATCACTCCATCTGTTGGTAAAAACATCAATACGCTAAACCACAAATTGTAGGAGGAACTCGGCCAAAAATCGCTCCAGTGGTTACAATCCACCAAATATATAATGGTATATATATATGTATTTTTCTACTAATTGCATTTTTTCCACAAAACTTTAACTGCTGCTATAAATAACGTTTAAAAAAAGTTGATTGGTTTTGATCTACGAAGTTTCATTGAATATTAAGATATATTTTTTCAACGAAATTATATCTACTAAGCTTGGTTGACAAAAATGTGTTTTTATTGAATTATTACTCGGCATGTGCTCGTGTGGCCTAATATCAGATTATAACAGAGGGGTGCAAAGAGAGAAATATGGAACGTGTATCCTGCTCAATGGAGTTAATGAAAATAATTGAAAGTCGTTCCTTTTATTTTTATACTTATATATACATATTTTTATATATATGTGTTTTTTTTTGGATTTGATATGCAGAATATTAATTTACAATATAATAATTTAGTTCGTAAGATATATATTTTTTTACAAGCATTGACTTTTTGTTAATTTTACAAATTATATATATATAAGAGAGTGATATCAGTTACTACGCTTGTCACACAACTCCTCCTGACCGGTTTCGATGATTCTCATGAATTTGTATTTGTCTCCGGTCAAACAAAAAGAAAAAAATGGTCATCCTGTTCGAAAAATCAGTGAAGTACCCAGGGACATATTTTTTCCAAAAAAATTAATTAATTGTTCAAATTTCTATATATACATAAAAGGATGTATAAAGATTCTACAACTACTAGGCCGATTTTGTTAAAATTTTCAGTATAGCTTCATTGAAACCCATAAAGTATTTTTGTGAAGTTAAGATATTCTTGAAAAAGTTGTCAACTGTCATCGAAGTAAAATTCATTTCAACACTAATAAATGGACGAAAAAACTGGTTGCGTTGTGTTGATCTACTTCAAAGTAATCTATTTCCAGAGAGAGGACCAGATACAGATCTTATGAGGCAAATACTTTTGCGGTTCATTGAATTTTTTTGTCAAGCTATTTTTTTTTTTGCTAAACAGTTTGAGAAAAAGAATCATATACTGGTTTATATATATTTACTTCTGTTTATTTTCCAGCTCAAGTGCTAGCATTCACCAGGTGTGCATGTTACATGTGTGCGTATTTGCGTGGATGTATGAATTTCCATTCAACAGTTCTAAACAATTTTCACTGACTTAGTGATGGGTGCACATCCACATCTGTATATAGCTTTATACTGCCGACTAACACTACTGTGTTCTTCGTTTTAGTGTGCTTTAATTTTTTTATTTTTTTTATTTTTTTTTATTTTTATTCATAACCGTCTTGGCTTAGACTCATTCATCTCTTTATACCTTGCCTTTTCATTTTTTCACGTTTCTTACATTTGCTTTTTAAAGTTTCCATATTTCTTGGCCCTTTTTTTAATGAATTTTTTGCCCAACAAAAGGTTCTCATTTGCACATGAATGAGTGCTGTTGTCTTCAAAAGGTCAGCAACTATGCCTCTTCTTTGCTGCTCTTTCAAATGCATATAAGTTTCAAGTATTTGCATTTCTGCTCCTTCCTCTTTGAACTCTATAGACATTATTATCCTTGGAAACAGAGAGACAGTTACAACATGGTGACGGAAACTACGAGCTTGAAATGATAAAGAGAAATGAAGTTTTAGGTCATATCGATATACATATGTTTTATATTTCAATATGAACCTTTTTCGCACACCTTGGCTCACCTCTCTAAACGAAACTATTACTAGCGAATTACATACAGGAGAGGAAGGTAGATACCACTGAAGTGAGAGATGAAAAGATAAATCAACAATATTCGATGCTAATAGAATTTTTAGCAAACAAGCAACAATTTTCCTTAGCATTGACTGAAAGTAGGCATCAGTCTGCTTATTGACCTGCACGCTAAGGCCTTTACATGTGTATGCTGACATGTATAGCGGCAATGGTTGGTCTCTATGGATACCATGAAGAGTAGACAAAAGTAAAAGTAGCGACAAATTGCGGCACACAAATGGTAGAACAACAGCAATGAGAGTAAAGCAAACTTTCCGAAAACAAATGTCGCGTGGAGCTGTGAAATTTTTTTTTTTAATTTTTCAACTTTTATTGGCACTATAAGCCGTTAGATGACCAAAAAAGAAAAAAAAACAGTTAAGCGTAGAGGCAAGCGGAACGGAGAGATTTTGACTTAGTGAAAAAAGACAAAAAGAAATTGGATTGTTCAAAACGACACCTCTGATTATTATATTTATTGGCGACCCAAGGGCGTGGGAGCGTTTTTAATTATTTTGGATTTTTCTGTTTTTTTATATGTATATATTTAAATCATTTCAGTAAGAGGGTTACGCTTTTGTGAACAGGATGTGCGCATTCTATATAAATATATGCAAATCCTGCCCTTTTTTTGGATTTGTGTTTTTCAGAAAAGGAATGCTATTGCGAAATGCTGAGCAGAGAAATTAACGCTTTAACTTTTTTTTTTTTTTGGAAAAATACTGTTTTACAATAATATAATTGAACATATTTGCTTTGTCATACTTTAATACAGTGCATATTATTGGTAATTAAAAATTTAAAATTCCATAAAGTTGTGCACGCACTAAAGGTTAAGTTGGAACACCTTCAAAAAATGTGGCACTTTTATTTATAGTAAATTAAAGAAATTAAATGTAAAAATTTTTATAAAATAAATATAGTATAATGAGTGAAATAAAATTGCATGTACTAAAATAATCTTAATTGTAATTAAATTAAATATAATAAATCTAAATAATATTAAAAAAATAAAATAAAATAGCATAAAAAATGAAATTAAATAAACTAAAACGGAATAAATAAAATATATTGTAATGAAAACATTGAATTAAATTGAAGAAACTCAATCCAAATAATATAAAAATTTACTTAAATAAAAAAATAATTAAATAAAATTAATTAGAATAAAATATATAGTATATAGTTCGATTGCCACTTTGAACCGATGAAGCAAATTTTGGACGAGCTCTTGTTGAGGTCTGAGCATTGATGTTTTCAAATGAATGGAATATATGGAATGGAACATATTCATGAATTATAAGAAACAAAATTTTTCTTAAACACAATGACAATGGCAAATATTTAAAATTTTTTTTTAGAGATAAGAATACACGTTTTAATCTTACAAAGAAATCTCAAAAAAAAAAAAAAGTTATCATCACTTAAGAAAAATTAATAGTTTTCAATGAAAAAATATCCCATGGTGCAACCCATCTTTGATTAGTTTGCTAACACATTTACAATATATCTCTCGGTATATTTTACGTATAATTTTTTGAGTAAAAAACAATCGCGACATGAGGCTAGGCAAAGAATAAAAATGTTTAAGAAAAACGTGCAACTTTTTACACTTTAACTGAACTTTTCGTTGTGATTTCGGATTTGGATGTTCTATTGTGTCGGGATTTCATAATAGACCCATTTTTTTTTGACGTCGCCAATAATTAATTTACCATTACATCTAACCTGAGAGTTTTAATTTTTAGGAGTTTGCTTTGATTAATTTTACTTTTTGTAATAATACAAATTTTTATATTGCAATATTTACACGCGCAAACCCATCGTAAAAACTTATAAAGCTTTTTTAGTAAGTTAAACCAAAAAAAGAAGAGGTTAAGTTAAGACACACACTATTTTTAAATTCATTGTTTCATCAATTCAGATTGTTTTAAGACAAATAAGTGTTCTAAGTATAAATGACAATGTTTGTTTAAGGAAGGTAAAAAAAAGGAAAATAAAAGAATGTCCGGTAAAAAATTTATTTTCATAATAGATCTGGAAATTATTAAAAGTAGGAGTGTTTCATACCTGCGCATTGGGTTGCCAATATCGCATACTAATGCAATAGAATATTACCACATTATTTATATTACTAAAATACATTTCGTGTTAAATTTTTTAAAATAAAAAAAACTACATTCTTACAAAATTTAATGTAAAACAATTTGAATGTTTATGCTCTAACAAGATAATAGTATTTACAAAAAAGTTAAGTAATTTTTAATAATTCATATTTCTTCTATTTCAAAAAAAAACTAAACGACAAATTAGAATAAAATTTTTTTTTTTATTATTTAAATGCGGCCTGTAATTATTTTTGGTTATAAGTAAATGAGCTGTATTCAAAGGCCTACTTTTGTTAGAAAAATTATTTTTTCATTGAATATTGTTATACAACAAAGAAAAATTAATAGAAGTGACAGCTGTTTCGGAGATCACCACATCTCCTCATCAGACTTCTTTTGTCAGGAATCGAACCGACGGATTCTGGCATCACAGGCGATTGCTCTACCAACTGAGTCAACGCCTGCCATGTAATCTGTTGTTGTATTATTAAATTTTTTACTAACCAACAACTATTAAGTGCGTTTTTCCTTGTTGTATAACAAAATATTCAATGAAAAATAATTTTTCTAACAAAAATAGGCCTTTGAATACAGCTCATTTACTTATAACCAAAAAATAATAATTTTTTTTTAACTTTATCGTGCATTGTATTTGAATAACACTAATGCTTACGTTTTCTACAAATCGCTCGCTTACCAAAAACCCGAGTTCAGTTTTATATTCTAATTTTATGCAAGATTTAAAATTTTTCCGTACCCACTCCCCATAACCTACTGCTACTACTATAGCTAATATTGAGAGAAAACACAGTACAGATACTTTACTACTTTCCTACTTCTATTTAATCCTTTTTCAACTTTCGACAACATTTTCACTTATAGTAACACTCACTCACATACACAAACAGGCAGGCACACAAAATCAAACACCCGGTATTTCTATATTGTTTCCCTTTTTTCCACAACTCATGGAAGGCTCTTGGGTCAAAGTTTGACGATTTCTTTATTGACTATGCAGCTTTTGCCACTTTGGTCCTACGGTATATAATTCCGTTGAACACGTGAGCGTGTGTATATGTGTTTATGTTGAGATTTGTTTTCTTCCAATTGCCACTCAACTTCTGCTGTAAAATTCTCCTATATTTTGTTTATTCCTAGGAGTCCCTGTTAATTCGTTTTTATGAAATTCTGTTATTTCTGTACTTTTTTGTATGTACGGTCATTTTTTTAGTGGTTTTCTGTTCAACCCTTTTAATGTAGCTGAGTTTTTTGTTTAATGAAAATGTGAGCGCTTTTTGTTAGTTCAAAGGTAAAGCATTTCAGATTATTGGAAAAAAAATTAAAAGTTGCCAATTCAAAGAGATGATTAAATGTAAATGCCAAGCAAAGTAGAATACAATTTTTGTTTATTTTTGAAAATTGATTTGAAAACGCAAAAAAAAATGTAAAAAGCTCCCATTACTATCATATATAAGCAATGGTAAAAATTTGTATCATGTGCCTAAATTATAAATTTACTATTGAAAACTAGTAACAAAAGTAAAGTCAAATATTTTTAGTTGAAAATTTATAAATTGGAATTGTAAATATTTAAAGAAGTGGTTATCATGCCTAACCTTTTTTCACCGCCTCTAAAAGTAGCAGATCTATGTTTTGTTGAGTCGTCATCTTTAGTTATACTAGAAATAGAGGGTAGTACCTTACATATTTGCGGATAAGCTACCTGTCTTTATAATCGTCGACTCACAGCTCTTACCATAATTTCATTATGCTGGCCACTCAGCTATTGCGGTCAGCTCCAATTATTGAACTAAACATAATATTGAAACTGACAACTCACAATATGGTAGATAGCGCTGTCACAGGATATTTTGTTTTGCGTTTTTATACTAATAGAGAAATGGATATAAAGATAAGGAAACAAAGGTAAAGTACTATATAGTTTGAAAAAAAAGGAAGTATGGAAAAAATAAGGCTTGAAGTAGGAAGTATTAATGAGAAGACTTCTCACCTAACTCAAATTTTCAATTTAGTAAAATAAGTAAATAAATGGTCCTTTTAATTGAACCAAGTTGGGTTGCCAACATAACAACTCAACTGGTTCACAACCAATTTTCCTTGTCTTCGTTTAGATATTAAGATCGGCGGTAGTCTTCTGAGCGTTTGAAAAAAAAAATAGATAGTGTGTTAAGTTTTCAGTCATAATACAAATCAGAGAACAGACAACTCAACTAACAATTTAATTGCCAATCATAATAGAGGCTTGAGTTAAAAAATTTAATAAGACAATTGATGTTGAAGATGAAATTTTCCTCACTTTATTTGAAAATTGAATGGAATTAAATTCATAAATTAAATTATTTTTATATATATTGCAATATAAGCAACAATCTTTACATGGTGAAGGAACCAATATATTTCTAAGCCGCAATCGTTTAAACTTTTAATTGAAAATATGATATGGAAACGTAGATGTCTGGTAAAAGAAATTGAAGTGTTGCCATTTAGATAGCACTAGCGCACCTATAAACACGTTGTTACGTTTTGTTCAATTTTTATACTAGTTGCTATTGCAAATAATAATTAAGTCATGAATAAGCAACTTATAATACAAAATAATTGGCGGTCGCAATAGCCGATAAGTTAGTATTGCGTACTACAATTCGGAGTCCAGGTTCGAGCAACATCCAAAACTATAGAAAATAAATTTTTCTAATTCCGGTCGCACTTTGGCATGGAATTTCAAGCATTCCGAGCGTATTTCTGATATGAAATAAAAGCTCCTCCTAAAAATTCATCGGCCATTCGGAGGTGGCTTAGAATAAACTGTAAATCACTCTATTTGAAACATCAAGTCGCAAAACCACAAATTGGAGGAAGAGCTCGGCCGAAAATCGCTCCAGCGGTTACAAAGAGCCGAATGTGCTATGAAGTTTTATGTTACTTATATATGTGTTATTGATTTAGTAGCATATTTGTAAGTGTGACCTATTCGCTACTCAAGACTTTCATGTACAGCCTTTTTGGATATATGCTTACTCACAGTAAAGTTTAACGCATAAGAACATATTATAAAACGCAACGGCAGAATATTAGCATTGCGCAGCAAACATAACAAAGCACCATCTATTGTTATATCGAAATCATATTAATTTTTGTCAATCTTTCGGTAAATACTTTCCCGGTGACTGATCCATTCAGGTATATCACCTAAAAAATCAGTTGAAAGTTAGATTCGACAAAATTTTTATTAAATTCAAGTATTTCAATGTGCCCATAAAATTTAAAAGATTTATAAGTATATGTTTCTAACCTTTATTACGCTTTAAATGATATCCAATAATTGTAAAAATAAACTCAAAATGATCGAAAGAATGAGTTTATTATAAATAAAGGAGTTTAAAATTTTTTTGTTGGGAGAGTTTTGTTTTTAAGTTATGTTAAATAGAGTCACTGTCTTTTATTTGTTCATTCACTTAGCAACTAATCCTTAGATTTAGCAAAAATTATGAAAATTTTAATATTTAAAAAAAATTCGCTTTATATCCAAACAAATATGAAAAAAATATTATACAAAATTATGCAAATGCTAAAAAATATATGTACAGAGGGATATATTTAACTACACTTGTAAACTGCTAACGATACTTCAGTGGCTATTTATCACACACACACATATATATATAAACACACATAGTAGAGTGTGGACTTCAATCCAAAGCGTGCCGCGAACATGCAAACAACGCATTGGGGCTATTACCACAGATGTTTGGCCCGAATAAGGGCGAGGAAAGCTGTCCAGAAATGTGAGTATGTAAAATATTTACAAAGAACTCACATCTAAAAGGCAGCTGGCGCTCGTGTTGAATATTATAATAACGCTTTCCAAGAAAAGCAACTCGAGTTCTTCATGAACCGAAATACGTACACACATACACACATACTCGTACTTGTTGTTCATTTTACCCCTACAGAGAAAATAACAGTGTTTTTACTAAGTAGTTCAACTCCTATCTTTTTCCTTTATAACCAAATAGTATTTTTTGGAATTTCACACATTTTTTTATGTGTACAACTTCTCATTTAATAGTGCTTTTTATTTCAAAAAAGTAAATTTTTCAGAATATAAATATGCATATATATATATATATATATATATATATATATATATATATATATATATATATATATATATATATATATATCTATATATATATATATATGCATATTTATATTCTGAAAAATTTACTTTTTTGAAATAAAAAGCGCTATTAAATGATATATATATATCTATATATAATGTTATTTATTTATATATATATAATGTCTTTTTAAAAACGGAAGTAAAAATTTGACTTTTCTTGGTTAATCAGATCTTGTTTAGACTAGATCATTTATGCAATTTCACTATCTACGTTGAAAAAAAAAACACAAATAAATTAGCCTACAACGAGACTCGAACCGTTTGTTTTAAGCATGATAGTGACAATTACTAATAACTCGGCTATCGTGGCGGCATATTGCGCCCTCCTCAGAATGAATCGGAAAATTAACTGTAGTGATGCCACCCAAGCACACAAAATATTCATAGGTGTTGTTGGATCACTTTTCTTCATAACTAAAAAGTGCTCTTGGCAGCATCCCATCAATTAATATCATGATTTGATATCAAATCAAAACATATTTGCTGCAATATATTCGTCGCGGTCAGTCTCTTCCACTCAACAGTAATTTAATAGCTGTAATAAAACTAATTAATATATTTAAAAACTTGCGCATATTACGAGACTGAGACTCAAAACTGAATTGATCATTTAGGCCCTTATCTGCAATCACCATAGTAACTTTAATCTTTTGACTTTTCAAACAGTTTCTTAACCTACACTTAAACAAATGGCATTACATAACGCACTTTCAACTAACTGTATAGAGTATTCAAGGAGCTTGAATAAAGCAATCTATTTGACAGTTAACAACATAACTCCAATCTAATTTAATAATAAGTGGACGTGCAGCCTTCCGATTATTCTAGGATACGCTTATAAATATTTTTGAGCCTCCAAAACAATTTCAGAAGTTCTGAAGTCACATATGGATGACAATTACGTAAGATTGGCAAGTACTGGTGAAGCACCGTACGTAGAGACAAACCATGAAGAAAGAGAGAGAAGTTGCATCTTAATTATTTGAAGATATGCATAAGTAAATAATTGAGCATGTTTATAACGAATCACATATGACGACACTTACGTAACAACACACGCACTTATAAATATGTGTGTCAGTATCAACACTCATCACCCAAGAGTTTGATATTAGACAAAGGCATATTGAATCGTGAAAACCAGGAAGGTACCAGTTGTTAAATCATAAAATGCTTCCGACAAATACTCTTTACACGTGTGGAGATACCACAAACGATTGGCTGTGTGCAGTGATGACGATGCTGATGGGAATTTGGATGAGCTATGGAAAGGAAACGCAATGTTGCTGCGTTGTGAAATATTTTGCGGCTCCAAGCATTCAGACAAATTCATATTACGTGGTGAACTCAATTTAAGTTTCGCTGTTGGAATTCACTGAAATTACAGTTTATGCTTTGTTATTAGTTCATATATGTGTATCCACGTGATAGCAAGCCTAGTTTGTAAACATTTGCGTGATAATTGTGATTATTGGAATGCAAGAATTTCAACATGATATCAAAAACTAAAATATAAAATATTTTGAACTCTTCTTAAATATATCTTAAGAAGCAATCAGCACTTGCTTAAATTTGAAAAAAAAAATTGCTAATATATTGTCCCAAAACCGAATTGAATCAAATATAACGATAAATTTTATTGTGTGAAATAAATATTTACTTATTTGCCTGGTTTGATGTTGTCGCTGATTTCAGTCCCCATAAATGTGCGAAGCATATTTAATGTATTCTCCTGCTGTAAAACGACGATCCTTTAAGTTTTTTTCACTCTTTTGACCAAACCTTTCCTAACGAGCAGTTGCATTATCGCGATGCAAAAGTCATCAACAGTTTTTCTACAAATCCATGAGTGTTTCATCGAATTACTTTGCATAACGTCGTGATTGATCTAATTTATGTGCAAAATCTTTATCTTATTAACCGAAGTACCTAAAAGATGAGGTATTGATGAGACTTGAAGGTGGTGTTTTGCTGCACGAGAAAGAGCGAGAACGCGGACTACTTAGATACTATGGAATTTTAATATTTGAAAGAGCAATAAAGTCAACTTACTTTATTTTGCTTTTGAAAAGGAAATAGAGACAGTTTCTTCTATATCAGTCTTACATTCAACCCTCAACTCAAATTCAACAATATTATTAAATTGATGTGACTGTGAAAGATAATTGTTGAAGCCATAAACGTTGGAATTTCTAATGACAACATTGATACTGGTCATTATTTTCTTATCACTATAAAAAATCTATGTCAATACCTATTTAAATATAACTAGTATATGTAGGTAACATGTATGTAACAGTTGGACATCCCAATTGTTAATATCTAAGAAAATGTCATAGTGAATGCAAATTCATCAGCTGTGACTATAATTACATTTAGTTAGTTGCTGCAAACTTGCCTGTTAAAATCAAGCAACAATAACAATAAACTTATATAATACAAGAAACTAAGTTTATATGCTTTCAGATGTATGTATGAATTTGTGGAATTGCTCATTATAGTTTCCAGGAAACACATAATTTAGCCTACTCTCAAACACATATAAATTGTGCTAAAATAATAAAATTTGTTAGGTGTGGTAGCAAATTTGTAAAAAAAAATATTCAGCTTTTAATTATTGGAAATTAGTCGTAAATTTCAATATTGCAATAAAGGGTGTTTTTTATAGAGTTATAGAACTTTAAGTTGCAATAAAACAACGATGGATTATTCGATTGATATGAATTTTATTTACCCGGAAGATAATCTTTTGGCATTACATTTGAAATATGATTTCTGGCATATGACCGCCACGGCTGGCGTGGATTTAGTCCAATCTAGATTTTTTTCAAGTCCAATTTTCGATGACTTTTCCAACATTTGTGGCCGTATATCGGCAATAAGGCGGCGAATATTGTCTTCCAAATGGTCAAGCGTAAGTGGCTTCACCGCATAGACCAAACAAAAATCGCAAGATCTTGGAGGCCAATTCACAGGTCCAAAACGTGAAATTAGGCGGCCAGCAAACGTGTCTTTCAATAAATCTATTGTGGCACAAGCTGTGTGACATGTTGCGCCGTCTTGTTGAAACAGTATCCCCTGGACAACATGGTTATTCAATTCAGGAATGAAAAAGTTACTAATCATGGCTCTATACCGATCACCATTGACTGTAACGTTCTGGCCACCATCGTTTTTGAAAAAGTACGGACCAATGATTCCACCAGCCCATAAAGCGCACCAAACAGTCAGTTTTTCTGGATGTAACGGTGTTTCAACATACACTTGAGGATTACCTTCACTCCAAATGCGGCAGTTTTGTTTGTTTACGTAGCCATTCAACCAGAAGTGCGCTTCATCGCTAAACATCGCTAAAATGGACGTAGTGCGCGATAAGTTTTCCGCACAGAACCATTATTTTCGAATTAAAATTGCACTATTTGCAAGCGTTGTTCAGGCGTGAGTCTATTCATGATGAATTGCCAAACCAAACTGAGAATAAATCACTTGACAGCTGTTAAATCGGTCGCCATCTTGAAAAGTAATGCCAACTTAAAGTTCTATACATCTATAAAAAACACCCTTTACATAACTTCTTTATACAATTATTTAGTAAATATATAATAATAATATATAATTTATTTATCCTCATTTTATTTTATTTCCTATATTTTCTTTATTTACTTCTCTTTTAGTTTATGTTTTGATTTTAACATATTTAATGTAATCATCACATGGAATTCTTTGTCTAATGAATTTTTCTTTTCTTTTTCAGGTAAGTTTCTTCAATTTGTTTCACATCCTCAGGAAATCGGACATTTGATTGTTTATAAAAAAATTATTATCGTATTTTAGTCTAATTTAATATATAAATTTATTATATTTCTATTGTGATTGGAAATATAAAATTTTCGTTCCTATTTATGCATATATTGACAGCATCAGTAGGCAAAAGTTTCAATATTCAAATAAATTTTGTATCCTTCTTTGTCCCTTTAAAAAAACGTATCACTTTCACAATATAAAATACCGCTGTCACTCATGTAAAAAAAAAATTATACACAAACAAGGACACAAAGTGCAATAAAAGGTATTACATATATTAAGAAAAATGTATTTATTTACACAAACACGTTAAAAATGTCAACACTGACCGTTGCGGCTGAGCGCTCTATAACCCTCTGCTTCGCCGTATGTCGTCTCCTCAAAAAAGGGTCAAATTTAATTTTGACACAATTGATCGAATTATGCTTTGTTCAATTCATTGCAGAACAGTTGTCATTTCATGTTCGTCAGCTGCTATCAATATTTATTTACTCCTTATTTTTCACATTCTCTTGTTTGTTTGTTTTCAGAAATCATTTAGAGCTTAAGAGACTACATTTGCACCATTTGATGCGTTGTGTGGTCAAATTGCTTGAACGACAAATTTTAGATGTAAATTGTGTTAGCTTTTATAGTTTTGAATGCTTCTTGCTGTAGCAGTTCTTCACTCTTCACCACCTTTCAGCTGGAAAATCCAAAAAGGCAAATCAAGTGAAGTGAATTGAAGATTACGTGTGTAGCCTTTGGTGGATATTCACATACTGTCGTTTTTAATAAATACGTGCACAATTGTGATTTATCACAGATGGCAGTTACAAGAGATCGATGTTATTGTGATTCGATAAATTGAAAGACATTTTTTGTGTTTCCAAATAAAAATGGATAAGTAAATTTTTTTATTTTGAAATTTTTTTAAGAAACCAGACCCCTGAATAATTTTCTATAAAAATTTTTTGTGATAATTATAATTCATATCTAATTGAGAAAGTAGAGTAAAGCTCATAGCATTTTAACGAAGAATCTTTAATTTAAAAAATATATATTTTACTATATTCATAAGATGCAGTCTCCTTTGAAAGGTTTTCAAATGTATTATATTCAGTAGGTCTGTAGGGTATATTCGTAGAAGAAATATTCGTTAAAAATATCATACTAATGAAGGTATAAAAGAGTTTCAGTTTTTCAAAAGCAATGGCGCAACAAAGATAAATAATATCTTAAACTCACATCGCACTGCATTTTTTTAAATACATCAAGCGATTTTGTATATAAGTATTTAAGGTATACGCAGGATGATAATAAAGAATCTTCATTATTCGTATTTGTTACCTTTCATATAGTTCAATTTGCAGTTAATTTTTTCTATTGATTATATGATGAAATATATTTTTTTGCTAATTTTTACCTTCCATATCTAATCTTTTGTTTTATTTCTTAAATTCATAAACATTTGTAATACCTTAGAGGAAAAGTTGCAGTCAAAGATGATTTCTTTATAAATTTTTGTTCATTTTAATTTTTTTTTAATTTAGTAATAAATTCGCAAAATTTTCCATCATTCTACCTTTCATGTATATGAAATGTAACTATTACCTTTGATCCGAAGTATATAAATACCAGAAGGAGAAAAGATAGAATCAGAATCACGAAATTGAGTTGATTTAGCCATGTCTATCCATCTGTCTGTTGCAATGCAAACTAGTCCCTCAATTTTTGAGATATTTCTACCAAACTTGGTAGGAAGATGCACCTATACGTTTAAACGAGCACTTGTCGGAACCGACAATATCGGAACACTATATCATATACACGACCGATTTTCAGATTTTTTTGGGTTATAAATCCGTCAGGTAGCTTAAGAACGTGAGTTCAGAAAATTATAGAAATCGGATGAATATAAGATATATCTTCCATACACCGGTATTTTGAGTCAAAACTCAGTTAAAAAAGTATTTAGGAGCATGAAATTTGGAATTATCCATGTTCAGTATGAGTAGCATATTTATAGTGAAAATCATCGAAATCGGACTACTATATCATATAGCCCCCACACAACCGATGTTTTCAGAAATGATATTTTGGGTAAAAAATCCGCTAAAAAACATCTAGGAGCGTAAGATTTGGTATAATGTACACATATTATGAAATTTATATTGAAAATAACAAATTATATAGCCCCCATATAACCAGTTTGTTCATATATGAATTCATATTGACACTGAAAATTATCAAAATCGAGTTTTGCAATTTACAATAAATTTCACATCGTCATTAAAAGTATAATAAAGACTTCCGCATGACAGCTGTCCTTTCTTGTTTTTATTATGTTTTTGTGTGAATTTTTGTAATACAAGTAAGATTTGTGGTAACAAATCCACTGCCTTTTTTGTTGTAAAAAAAAGTTTTGCGTATAGTTCTATTTTCTTTCTTTATTTAAGAGATATGTATCTGAAGACAAATTTTGTTGTTGTTATATCATTTTTTAAATATTTTCTCAAGTTTTTATATATTTTATTTATTTTACTTCTTAAAGTCGAAAAAATATTTATATTAAAAAATGGAATATTAAAAAAATGATGTTAAAAGTGGATTTTTATAGCTGTAATTTTTGTGTAGTTTTGTAGTAATAAGTTCGCAAATTCAATTTCATCTAATTACTAATAAAAAAAATGTATAAAGCTTTTTGAGATGCATCGTTCGCAATATTTACTTACAAAAGGAAAGACAGTTATGGCAATTCAGAAAGTAAGTAAGAGACATACCCTTAACGCATTACAAAATATATTATCCTTAGCGAATGACCTACCAAAGTAATTTCGAGAGCTAAATATTAATTTCTCTATTACGGTGTTTTGCATGAAATTAATATAAATTTTTAATAAGGGAAAATAGCAATTATTGGGGAAGATCACATCATTATTCGCTTACATTGGCATGCACTTAACAGTTAACCTTAAGAAACATATATTTACACATAGGTTAAACTGTTCAAAATTTCGCGTAACGAAGGGCGTTTTTAAATTTTTAATGTCAACTTCAAACCAAAAGCTGACACAATATGTTATGAGCACCTACAATAATCAACAACGAGCACTATATATATATATATTCATATAGGCGGCAACGATAGCCGAGTGGTTAGCATTGCGTACTGCCATTCGGAAGGCCTGGGTTCGAGCCCAGGTTCGAGCAACATAAAAAATTATAGAAAATAAAATTTTCTAATTGCGGTCGCCCCTCGGCAGGAAATGTCAAGCTCTCCGAGTGTATTTCTGACATGAAATATAAGCTCCTCATCCGTTCGGAGGCGGCTTAGAATAAACTGTAGGTCCCTTCAAAAACATCAAGACGCAAACCCACAAATAGGAGGAGGATCTAAGCCGAAAATCGCTTCAGCGGTTACAAAGCGCCAAATTTATATATATATATATTCATATATATGCATATATTTATAGATATCGTCTAACTCTTATCTCAAGTATGCATAACTCAACTAAGTGTGCGATATGTGTTCATTGAAATATACGAAAACATTAATTGCGTTGTCAATTTCATCTCATCAAAAATTTATTAAACCAATTTTGCATGCTTTTCCTTTCCTTTTACATTTCCACAAACGTTAAAAGGTGACCATTAGCTCTTTAAATATTTTCTCATATATATACGATAACAATAAACACCCATGCAATTTCCATAATTTCGCCACAAATAAAGTGTGAGCGCAAATGGCTTCAGAGCCCGGTTTTAAATAGTGTATAAATCAGCGGGATGGCGATGAAGCGAAATGGCATTTGTAATCCGTTTTATGCTAATTACATTACAAAGGATAATTCAACTGAGCCACTTACGTATACACATATGTAATGCATAATATATGTTGGCAAGTATTTAAATGTATTGCAGATATCTGTAGAGACTTTTACGACATTTTTGCTGAAGCAGAAAATTAAATATACGTTTGATGTGTACGGAAAAATTATTTCTAGGATTTTCATTTTTAATATACTTTATTTTATTTTTTTATTTTATATTATTTCCTTTTTTCTTGTCCTTAATAATTTCTTGCAGCCTCATTTCTAAAAGTTTTTAACCGCCTTCCTATGTAAGCATATTTTTACGTGCATATAAATGTGCATATACATGTAGTATATGTATGTATATAACAAGTCAGTTAAAAAATCCCTGACAAAAAATTTTTTTATCCAACATAGTTCCCTTCAAGAGTGATACACTGATTATAGCGACTCTCCAACTTTTCTATACCAGATTTGTATTACCATTTGTCCTTTGCCTCAGCGAGCATTCTTTTGATATCTGAGAACAGGAAATAGACGCCCGATTTCACTCACTTGTGACACGGTGCATTTTCTTCAAATGTAATAGTCGATGTTTTGATCCTTCCTTTTTCAAGGTAGTCAATTAAAATTATTTTGTGCGCATTCCAAAATACAGACGCTTTAACCTCATTAGCCGACTATTGCGTTTTTCCACGCATTGCAGCGGGTACATCGTGTGCAGTCCGCTCGAATGACTGCCGATTGGAGCCATGCTTCATCCGTTGTCACATATCGACACAAAAACTCGGATTTATTACGCTCGGACATCTCCAAACACTGCTCCGAATCATTAACTCTTCGCTGTTTTTGGTCAAATGTGAGCTCGTGCGGCACCCACATTGAACAGAGCTTTCTCATATTCAGTTGATATCTTTAGAATGCCTGCTATTCACTAAATTTCAATTGACAGTCTTTCAAAATCATTTTGTGGATTATTTTTATGTTTTCGTGGGTAACATTCTTTTTTGGGCTTCCACTGCGTTCATCGTCTTCGGTGTTCATTTCACCACGTCTAAACTTGATGGTTTATTTTCCCAGGGCAATGTCCGGAAACTCGTCACGAAGCCAAGTTTTTCTTCTACTGTATTTTTTCATTTCAAAAAGCAATATTTTATCAACAGTTGAAATTCCTTTTTATTACGATAACAAAATATTTATACACTCAAAATGCAATAATTCACAAACTAATGATACAATAACTGTTTATACACGCGTCCTTTGAAAGTTAGGGCTAACTAAATATCATAAATTAAATAATTTTACTAGCGCCATCTATGTGTCCGGCCGGGGACTTTTCAATTGACCTGTTACAGCGCTTCCTGTTTGCATTCCATTTCTTCACATTTAGTTGCTGCTCAGTTCTAAAAAATATGCATTTATTCAATAAAGGAAATAAATTGCAAGTTACAAAAAAATAGTTCGGCTTATGGTAAGTATTGTAATTTGCGAGAAACTCGTTTTGGTTCTACTTTGTGATTTTTTTTCCCCTCATTTCCTTTATGTTTCTGCATCTGAAAATAAACATCTGTTTGAATCTGCTTTGTGGTTTTACTATTTTAACAACTTATATAAATTTAGTTATGGTTTTTCCTTTGTTGTTCACTACCAGGTTCACTGAGCCTAAGTACTATAAAGAAAAAATTCAAAATATTTATTTTGCATTCCTTACCGCAGCAAGTAGATAATATGATGAGTATCTACTTGAGTTCCCTTCTTATATCATCGATGCGTTCAGAAAGAACAGCAGAGATTAACGTAATACATACTGACTTGAGCAAAGCTTTTGATAAAGTGTTAATCAAGAAACTTGACTTAGTGGGTTTCCAATGGATCTCCACATATCTGTATGATCGAACTCAAGGAGCAATGTTTAAAAGTTTCATTTCAGATACCGTTAATGTTTCTTCAGGAGTACCTCAGGGTAGTCATCTAGGCCCGATTCTGTTTTGACTATATATACACGATATATCTTCTCAGATAATAATTTTAAAACTTTTAATGTATGCGGATGATGTAAAACTTTATAAATCTTACACTTCGGCAAATGAAGATATCTTACTGCAAACAGACATAAACAGCATGGTTGAATGGTGTAAAATAAATCGGATGCCGCTAAATCTTAAAAAATTTAAAGTTATGTGTTTCTACCGAAGATCCTCACAGAAAATTACTTACATTATAGATAGTTACAGTTTAGAGCAGGTTCACAGTTTTATTGACCTGGGAATCACTATGGAACCCTTGAACTTCACACTTCATATTGGCGTTATAGTCAACAAAGCCAAAAGCACCTTGGCTTTTGTAAAACGTTGGTCAAGGGAATTTAATGATCTTTATGTTACTAAAGCTTTGTATATAACTTTAGTAATACCTACCCTTGAATACGGCTCGGTGATTTGGTACCCTAGGTATCAAATCTACTCTGACAAGTTAGAGTCTATTCAAAAACAATTTTTCCTATTTGCTTAAGAAATTTGCATTCGGACTCTCAGTAGAATCTTCCATCTTACACTAGTCGTCTGAAATTTATCAATCTCCCTACTCTCGCCAGTCATCGGGAAATGCTTGGTGTAATTTTCATGGTTAAAATAATAACAGGCTCAAATTGCAGCCCCCTTATTCTCTCTGAAATCAAAGTTAATGTTCCGTTCAGAATGTCCAGATATTTTTTCCCCTTGTTTTTGAAAACTTGTAAAACAAAGTTTGATTGTCACGAGCCTTTGCATTGTTTGTGTCTTGATTTCAAGTGTCATTCAAGCACATTTGACATATATGACTCTCTTTTTCATATTAAGAAAACTATTTTGTCGACTCTCAACTAAACGTTATATAACATTTTATATTTTAAATAATTCTTAAAAATCAGCTGATGAATTTTGCTCTGTAGCTGAACTTTTTTAGTTCTCGACACTACACAAACCTCTCCTCATCGTGACTCGGCATTGATGAAAAATAAAACAAGTTCTGTACGTCATGCGGATAGCGCCCCTCTTGCGGATGGGCGAAAGGTGGGTTAACCGTTGGTATTAATAATAATAATAATAATTTTACATTTATTCGCCTAAAGTTTGTCAAAACTTTGTATACAAAGTTAAAACTCAATACAAACTTTCAATTTTCGTTTATATTTCTTTTATTGAAATACTATTTTGTCTGGTGGCGTCAATTTTTATTTAACAATTTTTTTTCGTTGCGTTGTTTGTTTGGGTTTGAGAAAGGTTTTAATATAATTTAATTGCTTGACAAATCATTGATTTCTGCAAACTGGAAAAATAAACATTTATTTTAATTATTTTTTGATTGCATGTTTGCCTGTTTTTTTCGAAAAAAAAAAATTTTAATTAAGAAAAAGGAATCGGTATCGGCATCCTCATCAGACGTCTTACCGCAGGGATCAAACCAACTGCTACTAACTTCACATGTGAATGCTGCTGCACTGAGCCAACAACAGTCACGTAATCTGTTGTTGTAATATTGAATTCATTAACATACTAACATACAACTATTGGGTGTGCCAATTTTTAACTGCTATATTTACTTAATAGCAGGTTATAGTTAAATCATGTTAAGCACAAATATGTATAATATGAAGTTTAAGATAAATAATCTAGAAGATATTTTTTTTAAATATTATATTCATATATAAGGAATTAAGGAAAGCGCTTAGCAGAATGTCCATGTTATCTTAATTTTTTTTTTTTTTTGTATATTTATCATACATCCACATAAATTACACAAATTATTTTAGTAAATTTAAATACAAATTTTACAATTGTACCTAACTTTAAAAGTTTTAAAAATTTTCATTTATTATATTTTTTATATCATATTTTATATGTTTTTTTTCGTTTATTATTAATTAAAATTTAATTTTATACTAAAACAACTTTTTTCTCGGTTCCTATTTCTTTTTCCATTCAATTTATTTAATTTTAAATCCTTAAGAACAACATAGTTTTTTCATTTAACTATGTAATTAATGACATTTCAGTTTGTATATATGTATACTTACCAGCTATTTTTTTTTCGCCCTCACTAAAACTTTCAGTTATTATTTTGTTTATGTTTTTGCAACTCCTTATAAATTTTGGACATGTATTATAGAGACTCGCGAGGTGTACTCAACCTTGTACGCATCCATCGCGATTATTAGAACTGATTAGTTTATCTCCGTGCAGACGCTGAGGATTGACAGTGGCGACACTAGAGATGACTGTCTGTTGTTTTTTTTTTTATGCTGCAATGGGTCAACTGTTTAGCTGAAGGCGCAACGCCACAATGCCCGTCAACAGCTGTCACATTGTTATACTGGAACAATGCCAATGCAAGCTGTGACAATACTGTGCTCAAACTGATTTTGATTTGCTACCTACTGATGAAACAGTCTCTTAATGCTTAATGCACGTATATTTGCTTTAATCGCTGATTTTTTCGTGTTATTTAGATTGCCTGAGTTCCTCCAAAACACCGCACATATTTGCAATAAATCAAACAGAATGGGAAAATTTTGAAAAAATGGGTTTGGAAAATAGCCTGGTATTAATATGATAATAAGTAAAAATTAAAAAAAAAATTTTTTTAAATAAAGAAAAATAAAATAAACCAAACTAAAATAACTTAAAATGAAAAATACACTAAAATAATATAAATACAATTAAAAAAAAAATTAAATAAATCAATAAAATATTCAATGAAAAAATAATGTTTCCAACTAAAATATGCCTTTGAATACAGCTCATTACTTATAACCGAAAACAATTACAGGCCGCATTAAAAACAACTCATAAATATAAGTCGAGCCCGACAAGCAATCCTACTTATACTTATTTCTCAGACTATTAATGCCTGAATGTATGCAGGATTGCAAAATACTCGCTAACCCAACATTAAGTAGAAATAGCGGCTAAATATTAGCGCACTTAATAGTTGTTGGTTAGTAAAAAATTTAATATTACAACAACAGATTACATGGCAGACGTTGGCTCAGTTGGTAGAGCACTCGCCTGTGATGCCAGAATCCGTCGGTTCGATTCCTGGAAAAAGAAGTCTGATGAGGAGATTTGGTGATCTCCGAAACAGCTGTCACTTCTACCATTTTTTCTTTGTTGTATAACAAAATATTCAATGAAAAGATAATGTTTCCAACAAAAATAGGCCTTTGAATACAGCTCATTACTTATAACCAAAAATAAATCAAAATAAATTAAAACAAATTAAAATTATCTAGAATAAAAAATATATAAAATAAAATAAAACCAAATCAAATAAACTAAAAAAAAAAATAAAATACAACAAGAACGAACTGCTGTCTCCGGCCAAACCGAATTCTTATACCTTTCAGAAACATATAAAATTTATGGCAAATTGAAAAATTCGGTATCGATAATTTCGAATTTGGATCTGTAGAATACCAAATTTTATCCTTTCTTAACTGATTCTTCACCCAAAACTTCATACCTGAACAAATAGGATTCCGATTTCCATGATTTTCAGTATAAATATGCAGTTAACAAGATGTATGGATCATCAATTTTAAGGCACTTAAATGCTTTTTTGACGGGTTTGAACAAAAACTCACAACTGAAAATATCATTATATGGAAGCTATAGGTTATATACATTCGATTTCGATGATTTTCAAAACCAATATTCAATTCAGTCGGCCGGTTCCAACAAATAGTAGTTTAAGTGTATAGATGCATCTTCCTACCAGGTTTTATTAAAATATCTCAAAAATTCAGGGACAAGTTCGCGTTCAAAGAAACAGACGGAAAGACGGACATAGCTAAATCAATTCAGCTCGTGATTCTATTACGATCGGTATAAATTAAGGTGGGTCCATCTCTTCTCCTTCTGTTTCGTACATACTTCGGACCAAAGCTTATATATAATTTCATATTCATTTAATAAAATAGTATAATTTTAATAAAATAAAATAAAATAAGATAAAGTAGAAAAACCGAATAAAAAAAATAAAATAAAACTAAAAAAAAAATAGAATAAAACAACCTAAAACTAAATTAATCTGTATCAGAAGAATCAGTATGTATATATATATTTAATCCCCTCACAATACATGAACTCACAGACTAGCTAATTTTGTTTTCAACTGATAACAGGACCATTTGTCAGATTCCTGTAGCTGCTGATTTACTTATTAGTTAAATTGATATCGCTTCTACTGATTTGTTAGTTTTGATTTTAAGCCGACCACTAGATGTCTAATCCACTAGTACCAGTAAACGAAAAATTAGAAGCAGATACTTGGTATTAAATTATATGGAATATTATATTTACTTAAAATAATTTTAATTTTAAAACTTTCAATATATTTTAAATTTTATTTGTATATTTCAAATCATCAAGATTATCTATATTTTAATTTAATGTTTTAATTTGATTCTATCATACAATAAGGTAAAATAAGAGAAATTCAGTTTCGACCTTAACATCCTAAAAATCATTTCTGCATTTCAAGCTTGTGTCACTTTATTTTGTTTTAATTTTTTTTTAATATCCCACATCCGAAATTTGCTGTCTCATTTTCGTAGTAGGAAATTACTTCACGTATCACACACACATTATACATGTAATACAAGCACTTCCGCTGCTTTTTTATTTTTAATATTTTTATTTCAATTCTCTTTTTTTTCGCATTCTCGTTAATCCTTTATTTCTTCTGTTACAGTTTAATTCTCGTTCCAAGTGCAGATAGTTCAGCCCAGCACAAAGGAAATATGTTGCGATCAGTTTGTAAATCAGATTTTCTTGATCCTTATGCTTGCGGATTACACAAAAACGTGCGCTCCTTTGTATTACATGTGATACTTGTAAATGGTAAGATCGTTCAATTGGTGAAACGTTGCATAGCTTGAGCAATGAGGCGTTATTCCGTATCAATTGACTGACCTGCTGATGCTAATACAATTTTAAATGAAAACGACGAATTTCTTGTATTGATGCTTTGTTTGGCGGAAGTCTGCATTAGTTTGGTAGAGTTCATAGGCACGCAATCATATTTATAGGTATGCGACATGCAATGCGCCCGCCATTGAGCCCACCTTTTTGGGCTATTCAGACGCGAGACTTGTGTCTGAGTATGTATGTGTGTTTCATGCGATGTTTGGCAAAAAATTATTGCTATAAAAGTTTTTAAAACTGATAACTTGTTTGTTCCCACACACCTCATCGCTCCCCTGCCACAGGTGTTGGCTAGTCAGTCTTAGCTTTGGGTCATAACCATTTATAAATATAAGCTATCTCTTAGCATTTCGGTGCTTGAATTGGATATTTTATTGAAAAAATTTATTTTGGTAGCGTGCCAACATGAAAACTATGCTCTGTGCGTGGGAATGTCTGCGACTGTATGTGTGATTTAGGAGATTTATAGTTTTGGCAATGTGTTCTACTAAACTCCTTAATTAATTTCTGTTCTTATTTGTTTTTAACGAGAATACTGATTTTGGTTTCGCATTCAATTTTAAGGTAAGCATTTGTTGTTGTTTTTGCAATGTAGACATCTTTCCTTAGTGTTATTTTAAGAGTCACGGTGTAGTGCTATTCAGTAGCAGAACTTTGATTTTATATGTGCTGGCTCGTCGGCTTGGCTGTTATTAACAGAGGATGTTAATATTAATAATATTTAATAAACACATATCTAATTCTACTTTTTCGTTAACTGGTCCTTGTGGATGAAACATCTAGTAGTTGGCTTAAAATCAAAACTAGCAAATCAGCAGAAACGAAATGAATTTAATTAATAAGTAATTAAGCTGGTGCAGGTCATAGAAAGGAACTCTTAGTTTCACTAGTTTTCTTAATAAATAAGTCAAAGGAGAAGGTTGTCAATGAAAACAAACAACAATTTTCTCATTGAAATTTTTAAATGTTAAAATTCTTAAATGTTGCTAACTATATACAAAGTATAAATTCGGTGATATTTCTAATTAGGGTTGTCAGATTTTGCAATAGTTTTAGTTATTTATACTGTCTATGAACGCTACAGCCTAAAACCTTGTTATGTAAAAATCTCCGCAATACACAATGAGCTAAGAATTAAAGACGTAACAGAAGAGAATAAAAACTTACCTAGAAATTTCGCATCAAGGCTACCTACACACCTAAATGTTTTTAGCTAAAAATTTATGACAGGAGACTTAACTCAAGCGATTAAAGATAAAAGATATTAGTTTGAGCTGTGATTAAGACATTGCCGCAATCAATTGCTTCTTCAAGTTATTTATTATAATATACAGTATGCCATCCTTTATGATACCCCTCACTACTTTTGGAACACACAAAATTATATATATTTATATAAACACATTATTTTTGAAAACAAGATTACATATATTTATAAATTATTGATCTTCGCTTACTTTGTTAAACAATAAAGTGGTAATAATTTAATTGTTAAGAATTTTGAAAATATTAAAAGAAAAACTTAAAACAAAATTTTAATATAGAATTTAGATGTCCCTTCACAAGTGATATGTACCTTGAGTAAATAAATAAAACTATGGATTTTCATTTTAATTAACTAAGGAGGCCTAATATAAAAATATTTTAAATGAGAGTAGCCACTTGTTTTCAACAAAATATGTATTTCTTTTGAAAGGCATATATTTATGCAGAATTGGTAATACATTTGCAGAGGCTTTTTTTTACCTAAAAACATAATTCTTAAAAACTATTCACATATATAGACATATAAATATATATATATATATATATATATATATAAAGTATGGTATTCAAAATTCATTAAATACTCACCTTATCTTGATGATACCAAACAATGTACATGCATATATCGGTGGCTCGGGACTGAACGTTATTGCACATGTAAGATTAATTTTGCAACCTTTATCTACACATAAATTGGGTCCACTGTACTAGCTGTAGGCACTGTTTTTCTTGTAATACGGGGACGTACGATAACATATATTGGAAAAACGAAGTATTTCTAATAAGAAACATAACGTTAAACATACATATGCAAATATCTTAATAAGCATAAAATCGTACATAGATAGTAAGCATTACTTCCGGTTGTACTTATGCACATTTATATGTAGCCTATGCAGCTGAACGAAACATAGGTCTATTAGTATTGAGTTTTAGTAGAGCAGTTATAGCAACAACAATCACAAGCAATGTTTAGTAGAGTTATCATTTTCGAAGTTACAACAGTAACAACAAATATAACGAATCGAATGGTATAAAGTGCATTACTTCTGAAGTGTAATAGCATATGAGCACATGCTTTATGAAACTTTATGAAGCAGCTCTCCTCTATTGCTACACATATAAGTATACGTATATTTATATCTGAATTTAAATTAAAATTTTACAACAGTAGTGTCAGTCATATTACAATGGACTTACATGCAGTAACTTCCGAAATTATTTATGATATTTTCTTAACCTAGCGTACTCAATAAATGACACAAAGAATGACTGTATTCTATAATAAACAATCGTACTTAAAAGTGGATTGCAAATAAAGTGCATATATTGAAAAAATTTATGTACTGAATTGTGACATAGAAAGCTAAAACTATTATTTACAAGTTTTTTGTAGATCACTAAATGCCATATTTATGACCATTATAATTTTGTCTATCTGCTTTTAACAGCCATGCCATGAATTCATTTAATATCAACTAACCTCAACATTTAATTTTACACTTTTACAATTTTGTGACAAATGTGTAACAGACGATTTTTATAGTATGAGAGTACATCCGTTGTATATTTATTGTTTATACTCGTAAAATTTTTCGTCCTAAATGCCTGACAGATGAACGCATATGTAAAGCTATTAATTGTAGGTACCTGAATCTTGGAGGGTATGCTCTGTGTATATCGTAAACATCCGCTAAGAAAGGATTTTACAAAATTCTATTGGCAAAGGGCTAAACGACTGCATGGTTTATATGGGATAACAATATTTAGTGGTGTTTGCGTGCGATGAATCCTTACCCTACTTAACTGATTTTGATAAAATTTCGTATTCGCAAATAATTTGGCCCAACATGAAAGACAAAAAAAAAACTTTTCCGGGAAGTGACGATGGACTTGTCTATTTAAAAAAATCATTTTACAGTTAAATCTTTTTTACAATTTAGAGAATAAATGGCTCTTTGTTCAGTTTTATATAAAAAATATAATTTGAATTACGTTTAAATTCAATGACGAAATGGCGCCAAAGACTATAGATAATAGTGATAGTAACATTAACAAAAAACTAATAGTAATATAAACAAGAAAAATCAAATGGATCAGACAAATAATGAATTTTTTTTAACTATTTCTTTTGTTAACAAAGAATATTGCAAACTATTTTAAAAATTAATGTTATTTAGTAGTAATAGATTATGTACATAACCAAATTTCCAAATGTTAGTTCGATTAGACATCCATTAACGCTAACGACTATGTTTGGGGCTCAGTAATCATGAATAGTTTTTTATGTACATTTTTAGGTGTGATGCCAGTAAGGTTAAAAATAAATGAAAGAAGTTGAAAGTGGTCACATATTTAAATCTTTTCTGTATATATGTTTTAAAGGTTTTCACGTGAGGGGTCTGCAGCGAAAACGAGTTGTCATCTTTCCCATTTAATTTTATTTTATTTTGAGACAAAATCATTATTATAAATAGGTATGAAATTTATCGATATTTTCTTTCGGGTATTGAAAAAAAATTATAATAAAAAGTTTAGCTACTTTTATTTATTGTATTGAACTGATGATCAAAATGCCATATTTCCGGATTTAAAGAGAATTTAGTTTAAATTGTTACAAAATAAAAAAAATAAAAAATAAAATTAAAATCAAATATATTTAAATTATTTTGTGCTTACAAGGTTAATTAAGCAAACGTACACTTATTGGGGTTTAAACAAATAATTACATACATAAATATTGTTGCGCTATTTATTTTTCTTCCAAACGGGCGTTACCAATTCACTTATGGACTTCTTGTACGTGTATATTTATTTATTACGATTTCCAACTTGATTTTTCCCCTCTACATGCTATGCATATGTATGTACATACATATATATGTATACAAAGATAAGTTACTACTTATTTTGTTTAGAGTAACCCATTAATCATATTTTTCATTTAAAAATTATTTAAAAAAAATTCTTAGTTTAATTATATGTTTCAAGAAGAGAAAATAATTTCAAGTATATCCATTTACTGATGACTATAAAAAGCAAAAATTAGTTAATGGATACGTTTACTTATTTACAAAATTTCATATATAAATTTTTCATACAAATTTTGATAATACTTTACGATTTTCGTAAGTTAACCTCGATGATTTCCTAAATCCTTCGACTCCTATTACTTGAATATTAAATAAATGTCACCAATTATGATTGCAGTTTCTTGATTTTAAAGAATGTTCTCAACGTTCTTTTATTATTCAATAAATTTACAACTTACTTACAATCACTTGTATTACAACTTTCACAATGCACTATTTTTGCTTAATAGTAGTGTAATCACCAACGCTTTCACTTGACGACTCTGCAGTTATGTTTCGACCTTATGTACTGGTCTATTTTTCGCAACTTATACCTGGAATAATCACATTGTTCTCGTTTAACGCTCTAGAACATGCCAATTCATCTGACATTCGCTTCACATTTTCACCGCAATACCAAGCCTGAAATTTTTTGAAATATTCAAAATTAAAACGGATTTTTTTTTTTAATTTTTTCCAATTTTGAAATTATTTCTCAATTAAAACAAAATTATACTCCAAATATGACTTGATTCATTTTTTATTTAAAAAACCTTCTTTTCTATGTGTTTATGATTTTTCAGTTCATAGCAGTTCAACTGTCCAGTATATTTGTGGAAAAAATTTCAAAATATTGATTTATAATTTATAACATAGAAACAGCAATTTTTTAGCAGAAAATAACACTAAAGTTTTCTATATATTATATCTTAAAATTGTACATTTCTGAAATTGGATAAAATTCAAAAATGTATAAATATTTCTAAATAGCTGAAAATGTTTATAAAGGGTGTTTTTTTATAGAGGTATAGAACTTTAAGTTGCAATAAAACAACGATAATCTTGTGGAATTACATTTTGAATATGATTTCTGGCATATGACCACTACGGCTGGCGCGGATGTTGTCCAATCTGGACGTCCAATTTTCGATGACTTTTTCCAACATTTGTGGCCGTATATCGGCAATAACACGGCGAATGTTGTCTTCCAAATGGTCACGCGTTTGTGGCTTATCCGCATAGACCAATGACTTTACATAGCCCCACAGAAAGTAGTCTAGCGGTGTTAAATCACAAGATTTTGGAGGCCAATTCACAGGTCGGAAACGTGAAATTAGGCGGTCACCAAACCTGTCTTTCAATAAATCTATTGTGGCACGAGCTGTGTGACATGTTGCGCAGTCTTGTTGAAACCACACCTCCTGGACATCATAGTTATACCGATCACCATTGACTGTAACGTTCTGGCCACCATCGTTTTTGAAAAAGTACGGACCAATGATTCCACCAGCCCATGAAGCGCACCAAACAGTCAGGTTTTCTGGATGTAACGGTGTTTCAACATACACTTGAGGTTTACCTTCACTCCAAATGCGGCAGTTTTGTTTGTTGACGTAGCCATTCAACCAGAGGTGCGCTTCATCGCTAAACTTAATTCGCTTATGAAAATCGGGAACAACGGTAATCTCGTTTTGGGCCCATTCGACGAATCTTGAGCCTATTCATGATGAATTGCCAAACCAAACTGAGAATAAATCACTTGACAGCTGTTAAATCTGTCGCCATCTTAAAAAGTAATGCCAACTTAAAGTTCTATACCTCTATAAAAACACCTTTTACAATAGAAAACAACAAATATTATGATAAAATACAGCAGACTTTTGGCACTGCGGTCTCTGAACTGTAACAAGAGTACTAACTTTTTGCTGTTTGCTGTAGGGCGGAAACATAATTTTCAATAAGAAATAATAAAACACCAGAAAAGAGCAAAAAGAAGACGCCTCAGGTTTAGCTTTAACTTCCATGCCATTTACAAATAGCGAGAGTGCTATTATTTTGTATATATATGTGTGTTTATTGCTATACTCTGCCAATCACAATGAAAAGCACCTATAATTTTATTAAGCAAGCGGGTGCGTTGGTATGTAAAACTAGTAGAACGCTTGCAGTTATCACAATTTCATGTTTTTCCTTGCGAAGGCACTTTTTGCATGCTCAGAAGCAACACTTATCTTTGGCGAAAAATGTGTTTACGTCTGTGTATGGTATTATATATAGTGAATCGTTATTGCTATTGCTATGGTTTATAATACTTGATTTTAGGACTGCTCTTGACAGTATTACACTGTGTAACGTTATTTATGTAACTGCGTTCTTACAAACCTTATTTCCGCTCTTTTTTTATCATGCATGAAAAAAGTATATAAGTATCAAAAAAAAAAAAAAAAAAGATAGAGCCATCAAAATCTACACCGATAAGTTCAGGACGACGAGTTGACTTGTTTTAGCCATTTCCGTATGGCATACTAGTTTTTTATTTCTAGAGATATCTGAACAAAACCTTGTAGGAAGAAATAATAGCTAGGTGAAGTAAGTAAACAGTTGTCCCTCTCCCATACGCTGCCTTCGCAAAAGATGTTGATTTTATATATTTTGGTTCCCATATTTTAAAATAAATCTTTGAAAAAAAAGGTGAATTCAAAGTGTTCCGTCAATGAAAAGGGTAGTCATTACTACCGATATTTTAATGTTTGTTATTAGTGCGTCTAGTGATTTTGCTATAATATCCAATGGCTAATACGTTAATGTTGGCATAAACCAAATTCAAGCAATAAATCTGGCATTACCAAGTTCTGAGAACATGACAAAATATTGAATTTAATAAAAATATGTATCTTCTATAGATTCAAAGCAGTAATATAAAATTACTAATTGCTTCTTCCAATTATTACTTTATAGAGGTGATGCTATGCTTGGACGTTTTACGTGTTTAAAAAAATTATTTTTCGAATCCATTGCTATAATGTGTAGCAGCAATCTCATCCATCAATATTAGCGTTATATATATTTAGAACTTTGTAACCGCTGAAGCGATTTTTGGCCGAGTTTATCCTCCTATTTTAGTGAGTGTGTTGATGTTTTTTTTTTCAACAAATGGAGGGACCTAAACTTCATTATAATCCGTCTCCGAGTGGTACATGAATTTTAAGAGCAGCTTTTATTTGATGTCAGAAAAACATTCGAAGGACTTGACATTATTTGCCGAGGAGCATTCTATATAATTCTAGATGTAGGTAGGACTTGCCTCGAGCCCTGACTTTCCGAATGGGAGTACGTTTAAAAATTTTACACAATATTAAGGTTTCACGCTTTACGGGAGCTATAGAAATATGTCAACGACAAGTATTTTCTGCAATACCTGCTGACGTAGAGATTAAACCATGATATCATGGAACATCATTTGGTATGACTCGCGGTCCAGGTAGAGTGCATTAAAACATCTGTCGTAAGTAATTCAAGTCCAGATTGAGCAAATACTTGATGGGCAATTATTATGGTCGCTTACATTTGTATGTTGCTTTTTATGTTAAGAGTTTGTGTAATTATTATTAGCAAGAATAACATAGCCTTAACTCTCAAAATTTTAATGGAACCAAATCAAATAGAACTGAACGGGGTTTAAGCCTGAATTTTTTCAATTCAAAAGGTAATCTAATTTGTACAATATATTTAGTAAAAAAAAAATTAATTTAATTCCTGCCTATGTCATGTTTTCACTTGGACAATGTTAAGCGCTAATGAAATATAATTGTTGACAGTTGGTAATGTGTTCATTGAATTTGAGATAGAGTTTCAAAAGTTTGTATACACACACGCGTATAAATGTTACACCGTCTGCTTGCTAGACTTTTGTAAATTTATATTCCCGGAAACCTAAATTGAATTATCTTTAAAAGCGCTATACACACATTTTTGTCAATTTAAGGTTCTGCGATGACATAGTTGTCATTAAAATCTAATTATTTATATTTGTTCTATATATTTGTATACATAACTCCTGATTGGGCGAATAACATAAAAATTGTAGATGAAAGAAGATATTTATTTTTTAATTTAAATGAACATTTAATTAAAAATAAGAAGCATGAATATGATAACATAAAATTAAATAAAAAAATTATAATAAAAATTAAATTTTAGGTTTATAAGTACTTCTTTTTGATATTCCTATTTTTCAATAATTCATACATTTTCTCCCATTTATCTCAAGTTCAAGTGTAATAGCAAACATTTCTTCAACCCAAAGATAAATTTCCTACATTTGTTGCTTCCAATTCGCTTGACACTGCATTAATATTGTTGCAGTGAGTATTGAGAATTAGCCTTTGATTAGAGTTGGTTCAACACTACTCATACTACCCGGACGGCTGTATGCTAACCATAGGTTGTATTACCTTTGTACTTGTGCATCCATTGCTCTTTGTCCTTCCCAGCTTAACATTCGTTATGAGCACAGAGTATAACTGTAAACACTGTATATTCATTACTTCCCCTAAGGAAATGAGTCTAATTAGATGTTAATTTGCTGCCAACTATCCATTGATGCATCCACATATATATACATATATACCATAATGCGTACTTTGCAACATATTCCTGCCACCTGTTGTAGCAATCATCCACACAAAGGAACAAAATGAGCAGAGTGTATAATAGCAACAATAAAACAGACAACTAAATGCTTAGCAGTTGTAGTTGTGGTTCTACTGCAACACATTTTCATATTAATATTTAATTTTTGCTTTACAACTGACATCATCACCTATAACGCCATTCAATGATGCTGGCAAAAGCTGCGCTGTACTTATCGATTTTCAAACTTTGTCCTGCAACTGACTGCATTTTTTGCTGCATTTGTTGCGAATATCATGAATATAACTAATATGAGTATGTATTGGAGAATGTAAATATGTATGCACTTAGTTTTTGACTTATATTTTTTGCTCTGTTATTAGTTTTCAACATTTCAATATTTTATTTTAGTGCTTTACAAGTGTAAAAAAGTTTTAGTTAGTTTTGAGTTTAAGATATAGATTGAATGGAAATTGTTGAAATTTTTTTGCGTTTTTATATTTGGTGGTATGGTAATTAGTTATAATGTTTTTATAATTGTAATTAAAAGTTATTGAGTGGAAATGCTCATTGATCGCTTATTTTGTGATGGAGAGTATATAAATTGCGTAATTACTCTGAATTGTATAATTAGGGATTGTAATGGTTTTACTTTGAGCTGAAGAATACTTTTATTTTTCGGAAAACTAATTTTTATTTCGGCAACAAAACATAATTTAATATTTTTGTTCAATAAAAGAAATCAAAATTTATTAATTGTTTATTGCGGTCTGTAATTTTTTGTACCTATAAGCGAATGAGCTTTATTCAAAATGCCTATTTATTAGAATCAAAATTTTTGCCTGCACATTTTTAATTTTAAATTTTCTACTTTTTTCATCAAATTTTTAACCACACAAATTTTTGAACCTAATTATTATTTTAAAATTCTTTGTTTGAACTATGAATATTTGTCTCTCATGTTCCAGAAAAGTAGTGGAATGCAAATGATATGAAATTCTAAACTTTTAATTTTGGGTGTACTGCTAAAGTAGTGATTCGAAGTTACATTTTACTTTTCGAAATGAACTATCAAATAACTAACGACAGTTGACAAAATTAAAAATTTAAGATAAAATATAATACTCAAAATGAATGCTATTTTATTAATAATAACGCAACAAAATACTGAATTTATAGAAGAAAACTTGCATTGGGAATCAAGGATCCTTTGCAAGTAGACAATTTTTTATTTTTTTATTTATTTAAAACTATAATTAATAAAAACATTTTCCTGATGTTTGTACAAACTATCGTATCGACAAAATCACGTTCGTAATACTGGTAGATATTATAAGGCCAAAGCTTCCATCATCGAGTATCCCACCTCACATTCAACTAGCTGCAACTTTCAAATTTTTGGCAGAGGGCTCATTTATGCGTGATGTTGGAAAGGACAGACAAGTAGCTTTAAGCCAAAGCACCAAAGTTTTAAACCGTTTCCGTACTATTTTGGAATGATACGTTTTCAATAGGATTACACTAAGAATATCCAGCATAGGAAGCAGCCTATATAAGCGCTATTTTAAGGATAACTTCGTAAAACCTGGAGTAATAGGTTGAGGGCGACCACTGTTGTTGAGCTCCATCGTGAGTTTCTTCCACAATTGTTCCACCTTTTTTCTGTCGCCTTTTTGGTAGCCTTTCGCCAAAACTTCATTTGCTTTGCCATAATCAAAATGTAATAGAATGTCCTGCTATACAATTGTTATTATGTTTTCCCCTAAAAATCAAAAGCTTTTAATATTTAATAATTTTCTAAAATAATTGGTTAAATCCACATAGAAATTTCAACATGATTTGAAAATACATATACGTGCCTGGATTCGGATTTCAAAACATGATAATTTTATCTTCAAAATCAAAATGAAGTTCAAATGAACAAAGTAGAATGTAGAACACCAAAATTTCAAAATGAAATATTTTGAATCACCTTTCACTAAAAAGTGGACTCCGGAACATGACTGTATATTTCATATTTGTGATAAAAATCGGAAATAAAAACTTTTCGTGTTAAATTCAGTAAAAAACTATCGGTATTTTCCATTTTTATGTTTCGATTAAAAATAACTTTTATATCTTTTATATTATATAAATAAATTCTATTTAATGTTTATGTATAAAATTTTGTATCTATCAATACCCATGATTAATTTTTCCTGTTAAAAAACTATCCAGTTTGTAATTTTTTGGTACGTAAAATAATCAGTATTAATATTTTCTTTATGAAAATACTCTTATTATTGCACTTTAATAGTTAAAATTATGGTACGATAAAAATATAACTTTTGTGTTTGTAATTAAATTTTTTTCTTCGTTCGTTAGGATAAATTTTATCGTTTTAATTACAATCGTAATTTGTGGTAACTTTTCTTAATTATGATTGATTTTTTATTTTTATTTTTGAACGAAAATAAAAATATGTCACTTGAATTTATTAATAGTTTGAAAAATATTGAGAATTTCTTGTTAAATTGGCACGGAATTAGGAAGCTTATTAGAAAATCACAGTTTCATTTGGAAATTTTGTGTTATCCTAGCAAATATAAAAATTCATTTAAAATTCATTTACTTTAATTTTTCGAGTTGATATTAGCGTTTTGCAACAATGTCCATCAGACTTTGTTGCAATATTTGCAACCGACTTGTCCATTTGAGCTGAGAATACTCCAATTTCAAAGTTCATTACTTGAAAATTTACCAGCAGAAAATCTATATTTCAGCAGTTGAGCAATGAATGAACATCAGGCTCTATGTGCTATGCACTTGCCGGCTCGCATGCGACGTTAAAATGGTAAAAGTGTGAGATTTTAACTATGATGTACCATTGAAATTCATGAGTTTTTCATTTGTTCTGGTTGTTGTTATTGTTGTCGTTGTTCCACGGAATGCATACGTGACTTAACCTACACAGGGCTACAAATTCGGTAGTTCTTTTCGTAGGAAAGAAAACTGAAATTAAGACATTCTAACTGTAATGTAGCAGAATCTTTGATTGCAACGTGAAGACTCTGGAATGAATAACCGCAAAACTATCATTTCAACAGCAACTTATGCAGAATGGTGTTGTTGCTGCAAATGTAGTAGACACTTTAAGGAAGAAACTATGTAACATATATGTGCATATGTGTGCTTGAGTTTACCATCTTATTTTTGATTGCACCTGTATTTTTTTTTAAAGAACTTCCCTTTTTCATTTGCAAAACTTTATGCAGAAAATATTACAATGGAACTCATTACCATAACAAATAAAAATTTCTGCAAGTACTTGCTGTTTATATGTCAGAACATATACATATATAAATTTATACCACATAAACATGTTGGTGGTACGTGAAAACGCATATACCTATATATGCGGACATGTTGTTAAAAATTCTTACTTCTAGTGAAATTTAACTTAATTCAACATAATTTTTTTTTCATTATAGTTATATTTTGTTTTTCCTTTTTTCGTTTTTGTTGCAGTTTTTACACAATTTCCTTCCAAACGGTTTACGCTATTGTTAGCAGAACAAAATGTTTTCGCTATTTACTTGCACGTACCTATGAAGTTAAGTATATGTAAATATGACATCCTGGGAATGAAATTTCGAAATGCAATACTTCAAGTTTTTTTCTTAATTTGGAAATGTTTAAAATTTTACATTTTTTAAATTAAATGAAAGTAATAAGTTAAAAGATTATAGTTTCCCCCTTTTTTTATATATATTTAAATTAAATAATTTTTTTCAAAAATTTGACATAAATGGATTAAAAAAAAATTTTTGTATTCTTTTTGATTACGCTTAATAAAATTTAATTTTTTAAATATATTAAATATAAATATAATATTTAAAATGAAATAACTACAGTATCAGAATAGCGAGGTGAGTTGATTTAGACATGTCCATCTCCTTCCTTCTGCCTTTCTGTCCATCCGTCCGTCTGATTGAATGAAAACTAGTCTCAGTTTTGATATTCAACGAAACTTAGTATAAATAGTGTTCCCGCATATGCCAGCAGGGTACTTTTAAATTGGGTAGAACATGTTTGTAATTGTTTATTCCGGTCTGTAATTGTTTGTGGTTATAATTGATTGATTTTTAATATTTTGTTATACATCAAAGAAGAATGGTACAAGTGACAGCTGTTTCGGAGATTACCACATTTTCTCATCAGACTTCTTCTGGCAGGACTCGAACCAACGGATTCTGACATGACAGCCGAGTATTCTACCACATTTGCCATGTAATCTTTTGTTGTAATATTTAATTCATTGCCAATCAACAACTATTAAGTGCGCTAATACCTGTTTTTGTCTGAGGAGTTATTTTAGAACTTAGTTCTATTCTCTTAAATCCTGCAAGAGAAATTGTACCAAGAAGCAAGTCGCGAAAACTTTAGTCTGTTTATTATAGGGACGTCAAATATTATATTAGTTGAAATGCTCGAATTCAGGCAAAATTATTTTCAAATCGGCTGTATGATGAATTCTGTGACAGTTTTTAGAATGGAATCAGTCTTTTAAATCAATCGCACAGTTAAAAATTAAATATAAAATTTTAAACATATTTCAGTATATTTTTATCGATTATGAATAAATCAAATTTTTATGTGTAACTAAAAAAATTTTTTCGTCTTTTTTATTATATTTTGGTAAAAAAAATTAAAAAATGCTCCTTTTCTACAAATCATTAAAGTACATTTCACAATGGAACTAATTGTATAATAACAGTACAATTGCTTTGAGCATAATTATTTATCAACTGAATTTTTGATTTTGTTTTTCTAATTTTATTTGCTTTGAAGAAATCCTAAACCATTTCTTATATTGGATGCACAGCCGTAAAAAACTGAAAAATACTTTACTATTAATTCGGGGCCAAATTTCAGCTTTGCGCCTAAATATAGGCTAAAATTATATTATTAATATAATTGACGATGTGCAGTTGCGAAAAAGATATCTTGATGAAAGATATCTTGATGTAAGTAGATATTTAATGTCTATTAACTAATGCATCGAGTATAATTCTCATTGATAAATGTGTTAGATATCAGAGATGCACGTTTGTCCCAGTTTTCAGCACTCGCTCGTGTAGAACTAACCCCAGCAACGATGTAGTGTCTGTGTTTATACAACGCATTCAAAATGAGTGTGTGTATGTGAAGAAACAAGGTAATAAGTAGTGTATAAATACTGCAACAAAAAATGAGTTATTAAAATTTTTGTAGAATAAAATGCAAAATAGAAGCAAAAAGAAATACTTATATAATTCAAATTTACAAATTTTGGCAAAAAAATAATCGAGATTAGTTTGTTTAGAAAGTTTGTGAAAAACATATAATACCGTCGCATGTACGTTTACAAAACTCTGTTTCCCACAAAAAATATCAGCTACCACGACTCGTTTCTTAAGGGTATGACACCGTATTTTTGAAGTAATTAACATTCTTCATAGCAAAAACAATATTTATGTTACATGTATAAATATTACTTTTGACAGTTTCTCGTTGCTTACAAAAACTTGGCGAACTTTCTTCTTCAAGAAGTTTACTCAAAATGTCGCTTGGTAAGAAAGAAAAAAGTTAAACTAACCCTCAGTGCTACCGGTACTTTAAAATATTTTTTGTCTTCAGCTGTGATTAGCAAGTTTAATTTAAATTTTTTACTGAAACATTTTAAGAAATTAACAGAAAACGCAGATTTGGTAAAATTAAATAATCTCGGAATTAAGGTAACTTTTAACAATATTTTATTCCAGTGAAGTAAATATATTATCTGAAAGCTGTGAAAAATATTGCCAAAAAAAAAAAATAAAATAAAATAAAAATTTATAATAAATGAAATTATAATTTTAGAAACTTAATAAATATTTGGTATGGATAGAATTTTGCGTTATTTCCTATTAAATGTGAAAAAAATTTCAGTTATGTTTTCTAAGAAAAGTGGAAATTTTTATTTAGTAGGATCAAGTTTTTCTACGTGAAGTGCGAAAATGTAGGCATCAATCTATTATGCCTATTGCTCACATATTTATTTAAAACGTAGTCTACATCTAGGGTGAACAGGAAAAAGTATCTGAGGAATTTGATTAAAATTTTTTTGAGATTGATCGAAAATTTTTTTTATCATTATTACTTATGAGTAAAATAAAGGTTCAAGTTAATGACGTTTTTATTGGTTGGTTTGTTGATTGAAAAGGGTAAGTCAAGAACCTAACCGCGGGCGGCTTCACTTAAGCCATTGCATAGATTCATTGTGCTCCCCATTGTGCTTAAGCTACTTTCTCTATGGTGAGGTCACGAAAGAACGCTGCTACTGTGCTTGCCTGACATTTAGACCAATTAGTATAAATAAATACCTGCATAAATACAAACAGTATTTGATTTTAGGCAACTATACTTAAACCATATAAACTGCAGCAGTCATTTAGTTATATACCAAAAAAAAACTCTTATTCTTATTTATTCAACATTCTTTAAAATTCACGCATTTTTTGCAACGAAAACCTCTTAATATATAAAAATTTACAAGAAAGAAAGAAAACAGCGCATTAAAGAAAAAGAAAACAAATTTGCTCACCTTTTTCGCACACTACAAGCAGACAAATAAGGTGGAGCTGGTCTGGCTCTAAAGCAGCTTTTTTCATAAAGCACCCCGAAGATGCGACGAAGACTGATGCTGAATATAAGCAATGCAGCTGTCGGCCTGCCGCGTCGTGAACGTTGCACGCCAAAAGGCTGAAAACACAAATATTCTAAAATTCCTGTTATGCAATATTTCACAATAAATAAATTAAATGAATAAATCGTAAACTGAATAAAGAATTGAAAAGTAAGAAATGAAATAAATGAAATCAAAAACCTAAATAATCATAAATTATCAATTAAATAAATAAATATATAATAAGGCATGAATAGTAAAAAAAATTGAATAATTTAATAAATAAAATAATAAATAATTAAAGAAGAACAATATGTAAAAACTAACAAAATAGACAAAAAAATAATAAATAATTAAATTAACTGGAAATAATTGAACAATTAAATAAATAATTAAGTAAATCAAAATATTAATAAGTTGTATAAATCAATATTTAAAAAAAATATCAAATTAAACAATTAAAAAAAAACTTAACCTTTATAAAAAAATTAATAACTTAATAACCAATTTAAAAAATTAGAAAATTTAAGTAAATAATTAAATAAAAATTTTTAAAAATTTAAAACAAATAAAAAGTTAATTATTAAAGAGTACGTTAATAAATATAAGTAAATAAATTTATTATAAAAGTAAATCCATAAATTAATATTTTAACTAATTATCCATAAATATATAATTAATCAAAAATTTAAAAAAAGTAAAATTTAATACAGGGCAAATAAATAAATAAACAAATGAATAAATCCTCAAATGAATTTAACAATAATATAAAAAGTAACTAAATATTTATATTAATTTAATTAAAATTATTTAAATTAATAAACAGATAAAACTTAAAATAAAATAAATACAAAATAAGTATGTAAATATTTTCTTGGAGTGTCAAGTCGATTTAAGCTTCTCATTTTTTGATATCAAGAAAGCATCAATTGTAGCTCTTTGAATGAGATTCAGATGAGATTACAGCTTTGGCATCATCTAGAAAATTCTTTTTTACATTTTGCTTGATCATCGATTTTTTTATTACATAAGCTCGCTTCTGATTCCATAGTTTTAGCTTTGAGTAATTTTGAAGCATAACAATTTAATAGTTTTATTATTAAAATAATAATTTTTTTAAGTATTTGATATTGTAGCTAAATATAATTATGAAATATATAATAAATAGGGGCATATTAAAATTCACAAATTTCAGGTTATATTCTAATCAACCGAAATGGTAGTGTTTTTGTTTAGAATCCCTTGTAAAACTTTCAAACCCTCCACCTCACTCAAGTACGAACATAACTTGGATAGGTTGGTGTTAATTTTTGGCGAGAATTGTTTGTATAAACTATAAGTTCTATTATTTTTCCTGTGTGCACGATTAGTTTTCAGTCACTTCCTTTTTTCATCTTCTCTCGGCTAACAGGTAAAATATTGTCGTTTTGTTTTTTGGCATGCCACGTGCAACACGATTTCTCAATAAAAACAACAAAAAACTAAACTTTTCTAGCTCATTCTCGGTCACTGCAAGTAACGATTCCAATAAATGAAACTCGAAGTGCGTGATTTGGCAGCATTGGTTAGGTGGGATTTCTCCACGTTTCTTTTTTTTAATATGACAATGTAATTTATTACCTTTTTATATTTGACCATGAGTTTTAGGTCCCAATATCGTGTGAGGAGGTTTTTGATTTTTATAAAGTTTTTTTTCTACCTTAGCAAGACAGTCCTGGGTTATTGCGAGGCTCTTGTTGTGATTTCGTTACAATTAGCTCTGAGAGATGAGAAACTTTATTCTACACGATCAACTGTCAGAAGGTACCCTTTTTGATACCATTTTCTTCATTATATGCAGTTAAAAGTTTTGTTACTTATTCTGATAATGGTCATAAAGTTCTCAATAATATGAAAGCTAATTTCAAAAAATATCTGCAGTGTGTTTTCGCAACAGTGTATTCTGTTTGTTGAGGTAAGACGAAATGATACTCTTATTTTGATAATATAGCCAAAAACTAAGCGTGAATTTAAAGTGATTTTCACTCATTCATTTTTGAAAACTTTTTTCAATTACTTGAGGCATTTATTTTATGTATTCCATATTTTCCAGAAATTGGCATGCAACAACTTATTTATGTTTCAATTTTGCTAATTATTTATATGAATCCTGTACGTAGAGAAGACCAAAAATAATTTTAAATTAGTTAAGCTATTTTCTAACATGTTCAACTAAAGGAAATAAATTAAAAAGTCAGCTGGCAAAAGAGAGCAGTGCAAAAAAATCCTTCAAGGTAAATTAAATGCAAATAGAAAAAGTTAAGAACGTGCGATATATATATTTTTGTAAGAAAAAGAAACACGGTCAGCAACAAGAGAGTTGCTGTGATAATTTCTGAATTTTTTTTTTGAGTTTTCCGTAAAAGTTGTAACTAAAGTGGATTTTGCCACTAACCATATTAAGTATGTACAATCTGCATACATATGTATGAAAATGAGGAAGTTTGTATTTTCATTTACATATGAATGTATTTTAAACTTGCCGGTATAACTATGACTGTGCATATAATTTTCCGTTTTATTTTGATTAGTTTATTCAAATGGATTCGGGCAATTTTATAAAAAAAAAGAAAAAGTGATCAAATACCTTTAACAAACAAACCAATTTTATATAAAAGGTTATACGTTTAGTGGCTTCGAAAGTTACAGTACTGTATATTGACGCTGTAAAACTTTACTGTCAAACCAAATATGTTTTGTTTTAGTTAAAATCCAGTCATTTATAAAAATGGATTTCTTATAGCACATTGTTGCGTATTATGCCTTGGACTTACATCTACAACCATATAAAACAAGCTCACACAACAACTGAAGCCAGGTGATCATTCAAAACACCGTAGTTACGTCGCTTGTGTTAGTGCTTGGGAAATAAACTGTGAGTTTGATATTAATAGTAGTAAAAGTGTGTGATCAAAAATAATAAATAAGCGCAACATAAACCAACAGTAAACCTTTTTATCGTCGATCCTAAAATTGAGAGAAAGGAATTTTAACACTTAAATTTTATGAATAAAAACAAAAAAAATTCAATCAATTTTATATGCAAAAATTATTTAAAGAGAGTTTACCTCACAAAATCTAGAAAATTAAAATCAATTGTAGAAAATAAACATAACCAAATTTAATAAATGTGAAATTAAATAAAATAAAGTAAAGTAAAGAAAAAAATTGTTAACAAAAAAAAAGAATTAAATTAAATTAAACTAGATATTAAAATAATCAGTAAAATAAAATACATACATACATAAGTATATAAACTAAGAATAAAAAATAAAATAAAATTAATTTAAATTAAATATTTGAATATTTTAAATGAAATAAAATGCTTTTGTTATTGGCTGAAAAGACTTTCGGAAGAGCTCTCCTCCCATTTTTGTGTGCGTCTTAACGTTAAAAAAAAAAAAATCAGGGATCGGTAATTTATTTTAAACCACACTGATCAGAGTTCGAACCCATAACTTTCCCCATGGTAGTGCGCACTGTTAATCACCAACCTTATGGGGCTAAACTTCAAATAAGTTTCTTTATATTACAGTTTATGTACATTTGTATTCAAATATAGTAAGTTTTTTTATTAGTTAACTGGAACGTATATAGCAATTAAACACAAAAGATCTTGTGGAAGCCTACTGTTCAAGTATAAATTCATTTGGTAACATACTCGTAAATATGTATGTAACAAACGCAATTCTTTTCATAGATACTGTATTGTAACATATTTTGCTTATTTATATTAACATTTTTTCACGATTTTAAAGCCTCGGGTTAATGTTGTTGTAAGACTGTGTTTAAAAATTTGATATTTGCTGCAATTGGTTCCTACATTTTGCACCCATGTATATACATATATAAGCACACATAGATGTATAACTGTATGTTGTCTCATTTATTCATAATTATTTATCTTGAAACCGTGAAATTTACTTTGAACTGTTTTCTTTCAGTCAAATAAACACTTTCAAGACAAATAAACACATTTCAATATATTTCTAATACGCTGTAAGGGCTTGTGATGTTCTTTAACAAAATATTAAATATTAAACAACGGCATGTGTATTTTACTTATTTAAATAAAAAAATGTAGTACATGTCAGACGGAAATGACATAATACAGCTACTTCGGTATAGAAAATGGATTACATATAATCATATATGCACATGCTACCCCATAAATTTGAAAAGACTGATCACCTTAATTTCCAGTTTGCGGCTATCAATCATGCATATATGTTCAAAATTCTTAAATAAAAAATATAACAAACATTTGAATGAATATGCTGATTTACCAACGAGTGAGATAATATTCCTTGGCATTATCAAGTCTAAAACTAGTTCATTCCAACAGAGTCTATGCGGAAACAATAACATTTGTGTTGGTTTTGTATCTAACTTATTGTGGTAGTTGTTGTTTACCAAAAGTCGTTTGTAACGGATTGTCAGATCTGAAAGTACAATGACAAGATGAAATATTTCCAATCATCGAATAAAGAGTTGCAGAATTCGCGACTCGGCTCCCATGTCACAGTTGGAAGTCAAAATTTCGAAGTCGTAGATACTTTCGTCTATCTAAAAAGCAGCATTAACAACACCAACAATGTCAGCTTTGAAATCTAACGCAGAATTACTCTTGCCAACTGCTGCTACTTTGGACTGAGTAGGCACTTGAAAAGTGAAGATCTCTCTCAAAGAGAGAAAAGTTTTGCGAAATATTTATGGTCCTTTTTGCGTTGGCAACGACGAATAGCGCAAACGGTGGAATGAAGAGCTGTACAAGTTATACAGCGATATTGGCTTCAGCTTTGAAAATATTCGATGGAGTACCCGCCGGTGGAATCAGAGGAAGAGGAAGGGCTCCACGCGGTTGGAAGGATCAGTTAGAGAACGACCTGTTTTCATTTAGCATTTCCGACTGACCCCAAACAGCGATGATAATAAAGGAGTAAGCGGTGGCTGCGCCAAAGAACATTCTAAGGAAATAAGATTTGTCAATTTATTAAATGAATATTGGAATTCAGGTTTTCAATTTATGTTTTAAAGGGTAATTAGAGCTATTGCTTAAAACGAATATGTATTAAAAAAATTTCATTGTATTTAAAAATGTTTTCAGAACAAAAAATTTAAAACTAAAAACGAGTTTAAGTCAGTAGATGGTGTTGATACTCTTATTGCTTCAATGTTTGTATTTTTTTTTACTTTATACTAAAATTAGATTCAAAAATATTATTTATTTAATTGTTTTTATAATATTGTGCAGGAAAACCGAATGTACAGGTATTTGTTTATATACATTTATATAAAAGTTTGAATTTTTGTAAATCCATTTAAAGAAAATATTTATTATATATTTGTATAAATACTTATTTACACAAGTGGCTCTTTTAACTTAAACAATTTCTTGCTCTTGTCTTTACAGGTAAGTTTCATTCAACAATCGTATTGGCTACTCCAGCTGCTGTAAGACTTATTACATATTTATTCCCATACCTTGTCTTATACTTGTTTTTAATCGATCTCATTTTAAATAAGATTAATGTTCAAAAATAATTGGATTTATTAATAATCTTTGATCACAAAAATAAAATGATTCCATTTTATTTAGCAGTTTCAAGTATGTAGATTGTTTAATATTTTTGTATTTATATATATTTAAGAAAGTAGGAAGAATTCCTTAAAAAATATTTCTATATGGCTTATTATTGAGGTGATAAATGTTCGTAGTAGATTACAAAGGTAACAAGATCTTAAAATATGAATATCAAGTTAACTAAATCAAATTAATATAAATATAGTACTAAATTTAATATCGGAAAATTATGGTAGCATATAATATATCTTGAAATTTATATATTAATTTATTATTAAATATACGAGTATCAGCATATGAAGCTGAAGAGCAGATAATTTGTAGATCATCTGTAGTCCACAGGATTATGCATAGCAATATCAAACACATGATCTGAAGAGTATACTACATTCATATGTTGGTTAGCTTCGCAAACAATTTTATAACAGTATAATTATGTATACTTATCATTTGTGCATTTATATTTTCTCGGTGTAATTTACACTACATACATTATGAGTAAATTCATTCATTTACACTACATGCATTATGAGTAAATTCATACATATGAATATTGACTCACATAAACATTATAAGGATATGCATGAAGGCGTGAGTTGAAGTAAAGAGCGTACAATCACGACACGAAATTCTGCTCTAAATTTAAATTAAAACTTTATTTATAAAATTTCCAGGCGGTTCGTAGTATAAAACAAGAATAGAAAAGCTGTCTTCGGCCATACCGAAGTCTTTCTACTTTTCATGAGCAAATCAAATTTGTTGTAAATTGTAAAATTTGGTTTCGATGGTTTTCAGTGTCAATATTAACTTGACTTCATGTCAGTAGAATGCCAAATTTCACGCTCTTAGATACTTTTTGACGGATTTTCGACGCAAATATGAACAAATCGGTTATATAGGGACTATATATTGCAGTTGTCTGATTTCGATGATTTTGAGCAGCAGTGTGCAACTAGATAAGCGCATATACGGCTCAAATCTGAGGATTTGACCCGTATATGCTATAGTGGTCCGATCTGGCCAGTTCCGACAAATGTACGAACCAAGTCTGATTGAAATATCTTAACAATTAGGGACTTGTTTGCATTCAAACTTCTATACTTCGGTTCAAAATTATTTTACAATCTATATATACTATAAAAATGAATTTTTTTAAGTATGTATTCCGCTTTTAAACTCAAAAACCACTCTTCCGATTTTTTCAACTGTTCGGGATGGCTTCATTAGAGTCCAGAAAGTGTTTCTTTGTGTGAATTCTTTTCCGGGAAGTGGACCTGAGACCGCTCTATCCTCAAAAATCATTTTGTGGTTCGATTTACTTGGAATTTGGTGGACCTGGGACTGATATTTTCATTTACCGATGCAATATGCAAATACCAAATGATGTAAGCACATAAAAAATAAAAATATGTAAATGGGTCAATAATATAATGAGAAATTTAATATTTTGTATTGACTACATCATTCTTTACATTGCCAATTTTAATATCTAAATTCTACAAGATAGGAAAGATCCACAACATCGTGGTGTCGTTTATTGCTAGTTTCATATACATTAAAGTTATACAAAGAGTATCGGAAAGAAGTAGAAGAGCAAAAGCTATATAATATGGTTAGAAAAGTGTTACAAGGGATATTTATATACATACTTACATATACTTGTAGTATATATGTATATTTTATATGTCTACCTCTTCTTCTTCTTTGGGTTAGGTACTGCGATTAGAGCGGCATCAATAATAGCGCTCCACTCGTTCTTTCTCTTCGCCTTTGGAATAAACTCGTCGTATAACTCTTACAGCTCATCGCTCTATTGTCTGTGTTGTTTGCAGTAGCCAATATCCAAAGGCCTCTGGAAAACTCCTAAAGCCGACTTATCGGATGTCGACATTGTCCTAACCTCGGCACCATACATCAGGACGGGAAGGATGAACAACCTGTTGAATTTAGCTTTGGTTTGTCTAGAGGGGACTTTACTTTTCAATTGACTGAGTAGTCCAGTGCATGAGTTATTTTGCGTTGGATTTTCATGCTGTTTTAAATGCTGGTTCCTAGGTAAACGAAATTATTTACGAGTTCAAAGTTATGACTGACAACAGTTACATGTGAGCTGAGTTGCGAGTGCGAAGAATGTTATGAAAGCGTGTGAGAAAAGCTGTTACAGAAAGATAAACTTTAGATAAACGTTAGAGTTTAGAGGAGGATATATTTGTTTGATATATTAGTGATGCATGAAAAATCAATTCATAAAATTTTGAAGACATTGGCTAAGATTTTTATGAAAATTTGCGTTGATTTAATGAGAAATGAGTGAAGTTTTTAATATTATTTACATTTTCATTTTTACAATTTTTATAAAAAAAATTTTATATATATATTTTTTTTTAATAAAGAAAGTTAACATCTTTTGACTTCGCTTAGATATTTTTTGGAAATTTCATAAGATCATTGAACAAGTATGGATAGCGGGATATCCATACCTCCACCAGCTCCTCGGGTTGTAGACTTAGGTCCATGTTATCCTTTCTTTCATCCCCATTTCAAGCGACACGTGTGAAGCATTACTCTTAAAATAAAAAAGTTAAAAGTCGAAAATGCTACATAAATAAAAAATTGGGAAAAAATTATCCTGCGGATGATAATAATATAAAATATTTTACGACATAAAGGAAATGAAATGATAGTACAAGAGCAAGAAAAAATGCGAATTTAGCTTAGTTAGTATATTTTTACAACAGACGACGAATAAAAAATGTTAACGTGTTTTTTTTTTTTTTTTTGTACAAAATTTGCTGTGAAACTGAGAGGGAACAGAATTATATAGGCCAAAGGGAGGCTGGTGTAGAAACAAAGAGGGAAAGGTGAACTAGACGCCTCATATCGCAGACATGGAATTGTAATTTGTAAATCTGTGTTCGCGACAAAAGCATACATACCCGTTATATATGTTTACAAATATAAATATTTAGATCATACCTGTGTCAAACAGCATAAAATACAACCAGCGATTTATTGGAATCTAAACAGGTTTAGGCATTGCATTGCATGTGTAAATCTCTATGAATAAATTAAATGGAATATCTAGATCACCGTTATGACAACTGTCATCAGTTTCAGTATTCCCAAAAGGGAATGACTAGAAAAGGAGTGTCTCAAGTGCAGATTTATTTGAAGCTCAAACACTCAAACACCTTCCTAGCGATGCGAGTTCAGTCCACTGTGGCATCAATATACATACATAAATATTGTCTTATGACTGATTGAAAGAAGAAAAGAATAATGAAATGTATTCAAAATTGAAAGGATATGTCATTCTCTGCAATACAATAATGGTGAATAATTTTTAATTTTAGGTTGCCACATATTTGAAATTTAACTTAATAAAATTTACAATAAAGCGATGCTAAATGGATTCTAAAACCAAATATTGAGTTGTCATCATTTCAGCTTTTTTATTATAATTAATATCAGACAAAATGGCATTGAAACAAACCTCTTAAAAGCTGAATTTAAAAACACGTTGTCAAGAGTTTTCTCAAGTTTAATTTTAACCATAAAATTAAAGAAGAAATATGGGCCTGGAATTAGAAAAAATGTCAATGTTCAATAATCTTAAAAATTCTTTCAATGTAATATTATTGAAAGATCACATCACATAAAATATCACAAATCAGTAGTTGATAAAAAATTTTAATTGAGAACAAATTTCAAAATATATTCAAAGGTGGTTAAAAATACATATAAAATATATATAAATAAATAAAAATTATAAAGAGTATGAATAATAAATGCTTGTACGCTTATATATGAACAAAGCTGCATAATTATGATAAATATAAAAATATAACAAAAAAAAAACTTTGTACCACTTCCCAAAACTAAAGAGACCTGCCAAAACTTAGTCCGACATTGAAAAGTATCACTTGTTAATATGACGTCACTTCGTATTTTTATTTTGTTTTTATTAAAAAAGTTGTGTTAAGCATAGAAAATTTATCAAATTACCTTTAAACTAATATTTTCTAGCTCCTTTCTACCTTTTATTCTTATCTATATAAAATACATGAGGCACAATAAAATTAAATCGTTTAACTACCAAAAGTACATGCGAACTATAAAAATGTGTATGCATTCATATTTTATGCAAAAAATCAGTTCATAACAAAAATGAAAAAAAAAAATTAAAACTTTATAAAAAAGATAACTTCATTTAACAAGCAAACGCTTGTCAGCAGTTTAGTAGAAATATAGCATAGAAAAACAGCAAAATAAGCAATTCGCTTTAAGAAAAAACCATGTGAGGTGGATGCAGCAATGAGCACTTAACTTTATCAATGTTTGCTAGCTGATGCAACAATGCATAGAAAACAAATTGCAAAGTTATGTGAACAGCAGTTAGGCACACACACTGCTCTTCATCAGCATTATTTCTAGTAAATTTTAAAGAAGCACAAACTGCCAAATAAGAGGATAAAAGAAATGTTTGGATTTAGATGGGTAATACAATATAGGAAATATTATGAGAGCACACAGATGGCGGTCTCTGCTATATGTTTTACGATATTAAAAATTCTTTATCCAACTTATCACGTAGCAAATGCTTGCTAGTTAGAGAAGAATTAAAATTTACTTAAAGTCTTAAAAATTCATCGAATTAAAAGTTGAAAATATTTTGAAAGCATAATTGATATCTGAAAAAAAAGCTTGTTTAAATTAAATATATATATATATATATATAATTAACCAAGCTTTTATTTTTAACGGTGTGGTGATCGTAAAGATGAATCTCATCCAATAAATTCCTTAAATCTTAACAACAAGAATAAAATATTTTTAAATATTTATTCCAAATTTTCAAGTGTTAAAAAAAATCACTACAAGCTCATAAAAAGGTTAAAACATTTTACTTTGTTTAATTTATATATAGTTTTATTTTATTAAAGACTAGTAACTTTTCCATCTTAAATTATGCTGTTATGTTTAAAGATATTGTAAAATGTTCGTTTTTTTAAAAACTGAGATGAAATTTTGGCAAACGCTAACTTACTCCTTGCACTCTATGTAATTGCTATCACCACTTGGTAGGCTTCACTGACAGTTCGGCAATCATTTTAATGATGTGTCGCTTGAATTTTAATAAAGATGGAAAGTTAATGGAATGAATACTCGCGCACACATTAATATATACAAACATCTGCACATGCTAAAATTTGAGAGTACTTTATTGATTTGAGATTGACACACACCTAAGTGTATATGAAAAATCGACATTAGTAGGAATGAATATCTAAAAACACATGCAGTGTGATTAGGTGTACTTGTATACATATATTCTTCATTCTTCGAAACAGTTTTTTTCTTTAGCTTTTGGACAAACCAAAGTGAGCGTAATAAGCTCAGTCAGTAGCAAATAAAAATTGTTAATTTTTTATTTTAATTGAAGTTTTTTTCGGATCAACGCGCACTCGGCATTTTGTGCTTATATTGTAGCAAATTTTTTGCTTCTGTTTTTAGGATTAGGTTTATAATTGGAATATGTCATAAACACAAAGTGCTTCTCTTTTTGTCGTTAGAACAAAAAAAAATGACTTTAATATAACAGACCTCCGTGCAACCCCAATTAATTTTTTTTAATTTATTTTTATAAACTTTTATTTATATATTTCCATATCATTATAAGAGAAGAAAAAATTAGCAAAAGAGAACAAAATATTATTATTTATTTATTTATCTAGAGTATTTACATTTATTTATTCCAATCCATTAAAAGATGTATGTTATTACCATAACAATTTATTTAGCCCCTTCAAATCAATAATTTCAAAATTTTGAGCAGTTGGTCGTGGAAAAATTGGTCTTCAATACAAATAAAATAAAACAAGCAAATTCACACCAACATCAAAAATATTTAGCATCACGCTTAAATCTATTGGCTTGTTTATAGATACATTGTTATCAATTTTGCGTTTTCTAAATTAAGCGTAATTAAAATGCATTTGAAACATATTTTTCCAAATTACTTTATAGGAGCTGATAAGCAAATCTGTAGCTACTTAGGATAAGAGTCAAATGTAGCCGCGACCTTCCGCGATCGGTCCCGGATTCACGACAGTCCGGGCTGTACCTGGTTTTCGGTCACCGGTTTCTTGATTTTATGTTTATCCATCAGGTGCGCCCCTCGTTCGGTTGGGCGGAAGGTAAGGCAACGCTAAGTTCGTCATAAAAAAAATTAAATTATCTAAGATTACCTTAAAAAAAATTAAAATATATTAAAATAAAAGCTGCTTATTTGGTACAAAGATTATTGTACAGTACGACGCTATTGAAATTGCGCCTGCTTACTGTCATTATTATTTTTTGATTATATCTGTTTGCATGGAAAAGGTCTCACAACTGCTTTAACTCTTTCCGGCGCACTACAAGAAATTCCTAAAAGTTAATTACAAATTTTATTTTATTTCATTCATTTGAGTTATTTATTTAAGAAAATATAAAAAGAAAAATTTTATCCTTGCAGGATTCTGTTCAAGGATGTGGTACAATTCGTTTACCACCGCGCATGGTGTGCACGGTTTATTTGTGAAATTCATTGAAGCAGGTTTTTGTTTTGCTGAGACAAAGAGGCACATTGCAAGTAGAGCACATCCATTGAGTCCTTCTTTGGTGTCCTGTTTTGCTGCAGTGTGCATATCTACGTAAAGTGGTCATGACTGGTTGGTGGGATGATGAGTATCGTATGCTTGGATCTACAAACGGCTTTTTTTTATGCCGATTGCTTTTTAGTTGACTTTGGGCCTTTGAATGAACAAAGGCTTGAAACTAAATCAAGTTTGAAGTCCTTGAGTGGTGATTGGTATCCTGTGTTTTTCGTGATAATAAAGGCATTCACTACTGCGACATCAAGAAAGTGAAAAATACTCGGTGCCACCATTTGCGGATTTTTCTATTTAGCTCGTAATATTTTTTTATTTGATCCAACTTATCAACGTTGTTCATGTGCGAATTATAATCGTGTATAATATCGGGTTTTTCGATCTCTTTTAGAGAACCATCACTTTGGCGTTGGTTCACCTTGACAAATTTATTTGGATCATGGAAGTTAGGTAAAGCTCTAACCGCTCTTTTGTCAATCCACTTCATAAACAATAAACCGGAATCGCTGATTTGCCAATCACATTCCCCTCTTTTTAATTGTTTATCAGGCTTGATATCAGTAGGGAGGAATTTACGTGTATGTTCGTGTATTCAATAATTTCCGACGTTATTATCGATTCAAAAATTGCGAAATTGTGGGAAGACATGCTTTCGATAATGTTAGTAGGTCCCTGCTTCGCGCCAATAAATACTTGCGTTGACTACGTATCATTCTGCTTATTTCACTTGGGTGTGACAAACTGTTCTTCGATATTTATTAGAACAGCTAAAGGTACCTCGTCTTCGGTATCATAAACTTCTTGAGAACTATGCGTTCTGTTACACCTAAGCTCATTGCCTTCAACAATGCCTTCTTCCTCATTTTCTTCCGCAACGATGCTATCAAATATTTCCTGAATGTTTTGCTCATCGAATACATCAACATCGGCTACGATTGACTCAGCGTCTGATGGAATTTCTGCGAAATCAATTTCATCATCGATGGTTGGTCCTTAAGTTCATCAGCCATTTCTGTGGATGCATAGGTACATACGTATGTAGCATGCGCAGTGGTAAAATTTATATACCATGGACTTTAAATACTTACCAAATCAATAACTGTCTTTGTTTTATTTCATCGAGTTAGAAATAAGTTCACCTAAACTTTATTTATTGAAAAATACAGCAGACTGACGCCGCAATTGACGCCTTTCACAAAATATGATAAATTTCGAGGAACACTCCCGACAAGTCCTATTTTTACACTTTTTGTGCATAAGAAAAATATATACTCATCTCCTTTTCACCCTAGATATAATTTTTTTTTAGAAAATATACCTTTAGATTTGCTTATAAAATTGGTATGAGAGCAATACCATCGCTCACAAAATATAGGTAAATTATTTAAATAAGTGGTACAGTTTTCATACCAGCGCCCCGGAAAGAGTTAAGATATATTTGGCTTCATACAAGCTATCATTTTTTGCAATGAATAGAATTTAAAGATAACTGAAATTAAACTTATGTGTTATGTAAGAGCTCAAATTTTTCAATCTTACTATTCTTAATTTTATAAATGCAACTATTCGTTTGTATATATTTATTTTATTTTATTTTTACCTCTTTAAATTAGGTTTCTACTGAACTGGCGCTCAAGTACCTTTGCTTTTGCAAATTTTAAATCAGCTTCCTATTGTTTGTTTGTATATTTAATTTGTTTAACCACTTTAATTATTTTGCTAAATAAGTTTTAGGTTTTACATTATTGAAAATTTTTTTTAAATTAATTTGTATACAGTAATGTGAAATTCTAGTAGTATTATCGGTATTAACTACTTTAATTATAAGCAATAAAAGTAAATAACGTAACATAAATTAAAAAAAATAAAATAAAATAGATAAATAAATGTGAAGAAAAGAACACTTTTGTGGACTTCTCAAGCACTAGAATTTCAAAAATCAAGCCTTTGCAGCTGCTTACTATCATTTATTTTCCGTTATCAGTAAAAAATTTATAATATAATTACAATACCGCAACATTTTATTATTTGATGGTATATGATAATAGTTCAACTTTCTTCATCCAAAATGCAATATAGCGTACACTTAACATTCTTGGAGACATTTTCGTAGAAATTAATATGATGAAGTGTGTGACTGTTTATGGGCACAAAAGTGACGTGCGAAGTGAGTGACTTTCTGCATTATAACAACCGAAAATATTTGACTGGAAACTTATTTTACAACATATTTTACAATCGCGGATATATTCTACTTCCCCTTCATCTGTCACAGCTGTAGTAAGTGCTTTATAAGTATTTAAGTTGGGTTACTACGCTGTCAGCTTGCGATAAGCTTCAGTAGTGCCATTAACAGATAATCCACTCCAGCGAATAAAATGTACCTATTTTCAGATATATGTAAAAATATTAATCCAAAGCTAAGGTGTCTAGAAAGGTAAGAAATATGTAGTGTTCTAGACATAAAAAGTAAGATAACACAAAGCTTAATTACCAACATAAGCCGAAATGTAAAAGACATTCACCAACAGATCGGCAAATATGGAGATGTTAGTGTTTAGAATAAGCAGTCGCCAATGTCTTGGCTGCTGTCAGAATAATTTCGGAATTACACAAAAGTCTATTGGCCCACATAAAATGTCCGTAATGGTGTCTCTGTCGTTGAGATTTTGAACATTGACCTGCATCACAGCAAACGAAGATAGGTGAGTGGCAACCTAAGCATTAAAGTCAGCCCATTTATCTTTAACTTAAGTAAGTGTAATTGTATGTAAAGTATGGTAATCCGGCGAGTAACTGCTTTACACAGTTAAATTGAATGCGAGAAATGCTTTGAGTTGAAATTCTTTATTTTCAGTACGAATTTTATATAAAAAATTGCATTTTAATAAGTTTTAAAAATTTTGTACCCAACACAACCATGTTTTCAAATAGCAAAAGTGTAGAAAAGAAATTGATTTTGTTATTAATTTATTTAAGTTTTTTACATTTATTTTCTACTTTATATTAAATGTATTTTTTATTACTATTTTACTTTATTCGTCTTATATTAAAATTATTCTATTTTATTTTTTATCATTTTACTTTAAAAAAATAAATTTTTTTTTGGATTATAATGTATATCTGTTTTTATTTTGAATAAATGTTATACTTAAGAGTACTGAAATTCTATAAGAAACTACAGCTTACAATACCTTTATGTTACACTTACTGACTTACATACTTACTTTTGCAAGTGAAAGTGTTGCAAAGGAAAATGTTGAAATTGTATGGATAAATGCTTAAAAAAATATAAATGCAATGATTGTTAAAAAGAAAACGAATATTTATACTTACAAGTATATATAAGAATAAATAATGGCCAATGTTCTAAGCCAATTTGCGGTTTTCCAACAAATGGAGGGTCCCACAGTTTATTCCAAGCCACATCCGAAAGATCGATTGGTTTTGTTCAGCAGTTTTTGTTTCATATTAGAAATACATTCACAGGGCTGACATTCACTGCCGAGGGGCGACCGCAATTGGATAAGTTGGGCCTACAGCTTTATACGTATGTATATGCAGTTTCACCGCCTCTGAAACATATAAATTAGAGCTCCAAATTTTCCTCAAACATTTTCGAGCAAAGCGATTGTTTTAGCAACAAGCACTCGCAGTTCGTTGGTCATTACTTGAACATTTTCGAGCCGAGCACGAGCATTTCCGAGTATTTTGACAAACATTTTGACTTTTTTCCGAAAACTTTTTTTATCAATATTAAATTTATTTATACAAATGGAAAAATCATTGAAACGTCAAAGAAATTTTGACAAACAAAACAAAAAATTTTGTGTTCTGCTAAGCAGTTGAGCAATGAGCGAGTATCGTGCGAGCATCGAGCTGCTCGTAATGTTCAATCCCCGGGTATCTATAGCCCTAATGTAAGGTGAGAGAGAGACCACTTAAAATCCTTCGGAAAATTTTCGCATAATTTTTCGCATCAGTATATTATATAGGCAGAAACAGTTAAATACCTCGTATTCACAAACATTTTTTACCCAAAAATGTTAGATGTTTCGAATTTATGTTTTAAACTGAATAAAATCTAGTGAATTGCAACACTCTAATTCGTGCGATTTGTAATTTCGGTACGAAAATGAAATCGCGGGATTTCCAGCACATGCCTGATAAGTTATATGAATATTTAACCTATATACATACATTCATTTCTCTATAAAACTAAACTTGCGCAAAAATATTGCGGTTTGGCGTGGCTGGCAATAAATCGCTGTAAACACTCTTTACTACAACAATATAGTTGGCTTCGCACACAATCACCGCTTTGAATAATGGCCAACGCATCAGAAGCATAGAATTGTTTCTCTGGGTTTCACTGCTTTTTATAACACAAATAAATTAACGTCAAGAATTCGAGGTATGTATGAATGCATGTATGTATGTATGTATGTTGTAAGTGGAAAGGATTCAAAACAATGATTACAAAGTATAAAAAGGGTGTTGAAGTTTTCTTTTCGTTGAATTAATTGACGGACATTTGTTGGCAAATTTGAACGTAATGAAATATCTATATATTTACCATTTTGGGCAGAATTTTGAATAGCTCTTCTTAAAGAAATAATTTGTATAGCAAATTGAGATGAATTAAATATAAAAATAACGTAAGTTGGTTTTCATTTCACTACGTTTTGGGAGAGATATACACAATTTTTTTCGCACTAATGTGAAAGGGTAATAAGAAAGTTATAATATTTACAGGAACATTTTCAAAAATATGAAAACAAAATTTAAATTAAATAACCTGAATTAAATTTAAAATACAATGTAAGAAAATTATATGATTAAGAGTTAAAAAAAATTATATAATAAATATTAGCTTCAAATTTACCCACACATCTCTTCAATTATTGAGAAGTACACCTTTTCTTTTTACGACTAGTTTTCCATCGGTAACTAAAATGGCATAAATAAATTTGGCATATCCTTTTTGTACGCTAATGCGGTATATGCTTAATGTTTTGATATCTTTCATGGGACACGCAATTTTCGAAAACTTTTAACTTACACTTACTTTCCAGCCCATTTGCTTACTCACTTGCTAGTTATTAGCTTTGCTTGTTTCAGCGTATTTTTAGCCACTAAGTTTTTATTAACGAAACGGGTATGTGTGTGTGTGTGTGTGTGAGTTTTGTTGTGCTGTTGTATTTTCTTGGTAATTAATTACCACTGCACCCAATTTTTAAGTGTCAAGCCCAATGTGACCTGAAGTAAATGCCATTTCAGCGTTTCAGCGTTCCACGATTTGATTGATATTCTTGGTATTATTTTTTCTCAATTCGAAGGCGACCAACAATGAATCAGTAGGAGTCATAGGACAGAAGCACTGGATGGAAATGGAATCATTTTGCCAAATCACAGTTTGCGTGGGTTTGTGGGTGAACGAATGAATAAGTGAACGGAGGTACATATGTGGAAATTGAGAAGTCTCCGCCCGGGAGGAAGTAAGAGTTGATCTTGATGTCTGACTTGACGCGTCCGCTACAAATTTCAAATTGAATGGGCGTTCCAAGTGCAATGAATTAAATAAATACAAAAACCGTAAAAATGTAAATTTCACAAAGTGGGAAAATGAAAGAAAATGTCATATGGAACACTCAAATTCACAATTCACAATTCACATATGTATGTATGTATGGAGTTGTGGCAGTCAAAAAAATTTATAAAATTATTTGCTTATTTATGAATATATATATATATATGTATGCCTGCTTGTATTGTTGGGTATCTAAGTGCATTAGTATGCAAATCTCAGTGGGAAAAATGGCTCTAAGGCGACAAGCGTCCACAGGAATTGAATGAGCAAAGCTGACAACATTTATGATTACCACAAATGTTACCACAAATTGCAGTTAAGGTAGTGCAGAAGAATATTTTTGAATGATTTTTATTAATGTTTCTGTAGTTCTTTTGTGTAAAATTAAACATATTTAAATATGTACAGAATTAAAAAAAAATATTTATTATCTAATTGATGTTTATTATCACTGAAGCGATTTTCGTAGGAGCTTTTCTTCCTTCTGGATGCTTTCCACAGTTTGATGTATTTTTATGAAAAACTTTTATTACTTAATTAAAGATTTTCTAATATTAAAGATTTTATTTTTAAATATTTTTTCTAATAAAGGGTAATGGCTATGTGTTCAAAATTATTACTTTAACATTTCACATTTTGTCGCGTCCCAGCTGGCATTTACAAGCGCAAAAGCAACCAAGAGGGGTAAAAATATACCGCCGTATATACTCATACATATGTATACTTATTAACATATTTTGGGCAAAACAAAACAGAGTGTCGTATTTTAAATCTACATTCATATATGTACATTCATATATTTTTTATATAGCTATTTTCGGCCGAGCTTTTCCTCCAATTTCCGGTTTTGCGTCTTAATGTTTTTACCAACACATGGATGCAACTATTTTTTATTCTAAGCCGCCTCCGAATGGCTGATGGATTTTTATAAGGAGCTTATTTCGTCTCAGAAATACACCCGAAGGGCTTTACATTCCCTGCCGAGGGGCGACCATCATTAGAAAAATGAATTTTCTATAATTTTGGATGTTGCTGGAACCTGGACTCGAACCCAGGCCTTCCGAATGGTAGTACGCAATTCTAACCACTCGGCTATCGAGGAAAACATTCATATATATTTACATGTATGTATATTACATACAGTAAAGAGCAATTTAAACTCACACAATGCATGGTTGAGGCCTCAGAACACATATATAAATGTAAATATTTATGTGTATGAAGTACATTGCGGCGGCATGTAAGAAATTCCCTACTCCTTAATTAATTACATAAAAATGGAATTATATCATAATATTTTCTTATTATTATACTTTTTTTAATTTTAGCGGTGTTGCTATTTTCGTTTTGATTTCTGAAATATGTAAATTACAAAATGCATTGAAATGAACATAAATTAATAACTAAATAAACTCCAACTCACACGTCAGTGTCGGGTCTTCACCAATTCAGAAGCATGAATAATTTTTAGGTATATTTACACATACATATACAATATCGTTATTGTAATTTATATGTGCTAAGTGTGCACTCAACCGTTTGTGAACGAAATTATGCCCACCCAGTTATGTATAATATCATATCGTTAATGCATTTGTGTAGGCCGTCTGCTCTCTTCCGTTCGGAGAGTGGCTTAATTATGTTCGGTCATGTTAGCATCTAAAATTAATAATTACTAATTGTACGAATTTTAAATTATTTTTTATTATTTTTCAATTTAGTTTTCTCTTTTCATTGTTTATTTTATTTATTTTTTTATAATATATTTTTCCAGTACATATAAATCTTTTATGCCCTTAGTGGTTACCCATATAATTGCAGTAAAATTGTTTTTGTAAACAATTACTTTGTTTATAATTATCGCTACATTTAACAGCTCGAATGCGAAATTACATTCTCGTTATAGACCAATAAAAAAACTTCAACATATGTTGTCATAAAGTTAAGATAAATATACCAATTTATAGCAATATTGCTAAACAGGGCACATTTCAAATAATAAGTTGACAAGTTGAACGTACATATGTAAGTGTATGATTTAAAAATATAATTATAGCCGAAATGTTTCCTGCTGCTAGTTTGTATATAGATTTTTAAACAAAACTATACTTTTCTCCAACATTTCTTAGATTTTATATGTTCGAATATAAACACCAATAAAATAAACATGATTTATAATTTAATAAATAATTAATTATAATTTTAGTAGACATTTCTTAAAAAAAAGGAAGTTTTCTTAGTTTTTCTAAAATTTATTTATAAAAGTCAATACTGGCAAAATTTTATAACGGCAAGCAATCAGCTGAGTCAGTTTTTACGGAAAAACTGAAATCGCCGCTGGTTAATACCGTCCTTACTAATGGTATCATGAAGCGGTGATCATTGTTTTATCGAATGTAATAAATATTTAAATTGGTGATAATATTTTTTAAAAAGCTTTATTTATATTTTGAATAGACATACAAACGTTCAAACTTATAGAAAAAGGGGCTGTATTCGGCCTTCCTGAGTCTTTATAATTTTCATGGACATATATATAAATTTTATTGCAAAATGCAAATGATTTTCTGGCGAATTTTTTACACAAACCCTCTTATCTGAATAAATCAGTTGCATTGGGGCTATGATATATGTAAGTTAGTAGTACGATTTCGATGACTTTCAGTACGAATATTTAATTCATTATTCCGTTTTGAGTTTCCCTACTTTTTCAAAGAAAAAACATAGAAAATTCCAATGTAATGGGGAATGTTTATTATCATTTTAAAGAACATTTTTTGACACTTATTTTTTTAAAGTTATCTTTTTCAAATATCGGCCGCGGCTACGTATCAGATGGTTCATCCGTTTTCGATGACTCGTTCGAGCATTTCGACTGGTAACTGGCAAATGATACGCTTGATGTTTTTTTTTTTTACATAGGACACAGGAAAAAGTCTAACAGTGTGATATCACACAATATTGGTGGCCAATCGACCTAAAACGTGAAATTATCTGCTCACCGAAGTGTTCTCTCAAAAATTCCATTGAATGATGCGATGTGTGGAAAGTGACGCCGTCTTGTTGAAACAAAATGTCGCGGAGATCACGAGCTTCAATTTCAGATATTATATGGTAGATTATCATGGCGCGATAACGGTCGCCATTGACGGTTAAGTTCTCACCGGCATCATTTTTGAAGAAATATGGACCGAGGATTCCACCGGCCCACAAACCACACCAAACCGTTGTTTTTTTTAAACAAAATGGCAGCTCTTGAATCTCTTCAGGTTGTTCTTCGTCCCAAATGCGGCAATTTTGCTTGTTCACATACCCATTAAGCCAGGAATGTGACTCATTGCTGAACAAAATTTGTTTAGAAAACGTCAGATCTTCTTGGAACAAGGGCCCAGAGAGCGAAGCTATGTATGTCAAGGGCCCAGAGAGCGAAGCTATGTATGTCCGTTGGGAAGGTCGAGCGGCTTGAGTTCTTGCACAAGCTCACCAAGTCGTTTCGTATGTCAGTTCGAGTTGCCACGAACGACGTCGAATGGACTCTCCACGGTCTTCGTATACACGCTTAGCTACGGCCGCTGTATTTGCCTCACTGCGTGCTGGACGTAGTCTATTAGCTCGATTATTAACCAATAATGATTGCTGGGTCTCAAGATGGGTGATGGTGTTGCGAATAGTACGCTCAGTAGGCCGATTGACCATAAGTTTAGCAAAGTGCGCGAAACACATTCTTTACAGAACGTGAATTTACCAAGTGCTTCTACTTGGATCATCCTTTATGCGAGTATAATATCAAGTTTCGTATACTAAGTTTCTTTCATATTTTTAAAGCACTGTGAGACAGAGACTAGTTTGTATTCAAACATACGGAAGAACATGGCTAATGTCAGCTCATCATTGTCATCACTATATATATATATATATATATATATTCTCATCATTCTAGTCACCAGTTTTATTTTAGTGAAAAACACAATTGAAAAATACATCTGTTGAAGACATGGAATACAATTATTATTTGAAATCAAAATACAATTTAGTACTTACTTTTATCAACTCACCTGCAACCCATTTATCCTCCTCCTCCGTTAAACACATGTACACTACTTAAGGAATCTTGTAAATAAAGATAAAGAGTGAAATCGATCGCTACTCTTTTTTATCGATGCGGTTGTTCTAAAATTTCAAAGTGCTAATAATTATAAACTGAAGAACAAAAAAATTTCGATTCAACTCGGAATTTGCCGAGGCATGAAAGCAAGAGTTTGTTAAGCGTCGAGATTTAAAACTGCTCAGCTACATAAAACAAATTCATCAGCTGAAATATAAGATTATTTGTGCTACAATAGAAAATTAATGAGTTACTTGTTAAGAGTAGTAGTATAATATAATACTTTTCGTTACGAAAAGTGAGTCTGCTAAACCGAATGTTCTGCATTAACAATTGGAATCTTGACGAAATGGATCAATAGTTTAAATTTGTTTGACTTGATTTTAAAAATAGTGGTCTAAGCTGTCAGATGGGGATATTAGAAGACATTGAAATAATTTATACTAAAATAAAGCGTAAAATCTAAAATTGAAAAAAGTGTTTTATTTATAGTTTAATATAATTTATAAATAAATAGTTACTCAACGCTTATTCGTTGTCATTATATAACACCTTCCACAATATCTTTGAATCCAATTTATCCAACAAACGATTCACTGCAAAAATTAACGAACACATAACACTACCTCTGTTATTGTTATTGTTCTTGGCCCATTATTGTATATATGTAAAGTTCACCGCAGAAAATCCTACAGTTAACATAGTAATCACGTCAACTTCTGCGGATGATACTGCTACAACACCTTATATTAATTAATGATAGGCTAGAAAAGCGGCACATAAAAGGTAAAAAACTAAATACGAACATATTGCTTTTACATTTAAGCCAAAGTAATGCCCTACGTCAGTTTCAAAAATCCCAAAACTAAGAGAATTAGATATGTTGGAAGTCCTTTAGAAAGGCGCTTAATCTGGATGCGACGCATTTCCGCTTAAAATCTGGTGCTTATGCTCAAATTTTGCAGTTTGAGGTGTATTTCAAACAGAAGAGATTTGTTTATTAATAATTAAATATTTCTTTTAAATTTACTAGTTCTTAATTTACATTCTTTAATTTCTCTCGAAACATGGACTAAACCAGGATTTTCAACAGTCAGTAAAACATAGAAATCCTCTGTTGCTATAATATCTTAGTAATATCAATATAATTGAGTGCTTGCCGAGATTTTCGTGGATACACCTTAGGCGTAAAATGCTCAACATGAAAAAATCTAACTTGCAACCCAACTAAAATATGCACACATTAAAATAATAACAGCAACCACACCAACAGTACCAGAATTGTGTATGCAAATGGAAATAATAATTTGACTAAAACGGTCCCAGTGACAACACTTTCACAGTTAAAAACTCAACACAGTTAGAAAAAAATTAGAAAGTGAGTTAGAGGTAGTTGGAGTGGTAGAGCGATAGCGAACATGAAGAACAACAAATGTCAAATAACAGTGTTGCATTGGCGGCTATAACGATAAAAACAAAGCACAGGAAGGCATAAAGTATCAAAAAAGACCTGCGATACTTCAGAGTTGTGAATTATCATTATATTCCGCTATATGCATAGTGAGTAGTACTTAGCTTGTTCGCGGGCAAACTAAGTTACTGGCAACTCGCGGTCTGGCCTTTGGAGTCCAACCAACCGACAACCAACAACAACCTTCGTAGCGACTATGACAGCCAAAAACCTGCTGAAGGATAAACGTTGGCCTCCGACAGTGAAGCGTATGTATATTCATGTATGTGTAATCGTGTGTTGTATTAAAAAGTTCAGTTCACAAAAAAAATATACTTGCTACATGCAACGCTCTATATATGTCGACGAAGGTGGCTCGATAAGTTGATGAGATTGAATATTTATTATAAGCATTTAATATTTGTAAAAAAAAAATATATTGTTTAGCTTGATTTAAAAAAATCTCATTGGATTTTGAAATTAAAAAAAAAATATATAACTTTGAGTTTTAAAATAATCAAATTGATTTGATAAACAAAATTGTATCAAAAGGACTCAATTGTAAGACTAGTATTTCAAAACTGTTTTTAAAATCTCTGCATCTACACATTGACCATAAAGTCTGCGTTCACTTAACACATTTTTTTAAATAAAGTAAAAACTGTACTGAAATAGTTAATTCAGTTAAAAATTTTACAAGGATTTATTCATTATATTTTTAAGTTTAAAATACAAAAGCAAAAATCTATATTTCCACTTTCATTTTTGTTATAACGGTATCTAAGTGTACCAACACGTAAACGTAGGCACTACAAAGTCTGCGTTCAGATTTTTAATTACTTACAAAAGTTAAAAATTTTTACAAGGATTTATTCATTATATTTTTAAGTTTAAAATACAAAAGCAAAAATCTATATTTCCATTTTCATTTTCGTTATAAGTGTACCAACACGTAAACGTAGGCACTACAAAGTCTGAGTTCAGATTTTTAATTACTTACAAAAGCATTAAAAATTATAAGGAAAAATTAAATTTAATATTTCGTTGGATAACCACGTTAACTCACTTAATCGGTTTGGCATTAAATCTACCAACTTATCTGTTTCCTCAGCTATAATTCGGGACCATTTTGCCAGCATAATTCTCCGCAAAACCTCTTTACTTGTTATTATATGCTGACAAATTCTTTTTCCCAATATATCCCAAAGATTCTCTATAGGATTGAGATCGGTGACTGAGGAGACGTTTTAAGCTGTCTAGAGGCATTGTACAAGAGCCAAGGTGTGGCTATTTGATCACTATGCTTCGAATCGTTATACTGTGGAAACCAAAACGTCGAAGATAAGCCTAGATTCTCTGCACTTTGTTTCAAGTTCTTTTTCAAATATCCCCATTTATCCATTGTCGATTCGATAAATCCAAGCTGACCCACACCATTGGCCGCCATTCAACCCCTCACCATATTTCCACCACCACCAGGTTTCACTGCACCAACAAGATTTTGTTTTTCAAGGGCAGTTCCTGATTTGCGCCACATAATTTGGCGACCTTCTATGCAGAATATACAAAATTTGCTCTCATCCGAAAAACTGGCTTGTTACCAGAATTCTGGAGACTTATTTATATAATTATGAGCAAATTCATTGCTCCTTCGTCTATCGACAAGTGAGGTACTTGTATAAAGTTTTTTTCCGAGCAACCCCACAATGATATCCAGCTTTACGTAAAATTGTTTTATTTACGTTTTCAACTTTATTTGTTGAAGTAATTCGTGGGTTAACTTTCACCAGTTTTAATATTTTGCGTTATTCCCGGACTGATAATATTTTTGGACGGGGTTTCGACGTTAAAATACCGTTTTGCTTGAAATTGTTTACTCCACGCTGGAGAAATACATTCTTCCAATAGTTTTCCCAATTTTTTGGAAACTTTCGCCATCTTTCCACAGTTTAATAATTATTATCCTTTCTGGAAATTCATTTCTTTCCCTTTGGTTTCCATTTTTTCAAACTAATATTAAAACACGTCACGAACTCTTTAAATGATTAATTAGAATAAAAGACAATAGAAAGTACGCAAAAATAACAAACATCTTCATGAAAAGTAACGGTATTCTGAAGTCAAGCAAACTGAGCATAGACTTTGTGGTACCTAAGTTTACTTGTTGCTGCACTTAGATACCGTTAGGAGTAGGGATATAGGTTTTTGTTTTTGTATTTTGAACTGAAAAATATAATGAATAAATGCATGTAAAAAAGTTTAACTGAATTAACTATTTCAATTGGGTTTGTACTTTACTTTAAAAAAAGTGTTGGGCGAACGCAGAATTTATTGTCTATGTGTATAACGCCTGCAAAGAACGTAAATAATTTATGCGCGCTGTGTTTGGCACATTGTCACCATACTATACAGGCTAGATATGCAGGAATGCTATACATGTATTAATACATATATAAAATATGTAAAAGTTAAAATTTTTAATGCTTCGAGGAACATTTTATTATGCTCTGTATAATTATAACCTAAGCCGAGCAAGGAGTACGAGAAGGAAGTAAATTTTACTAAAAAACTTAGCTTCCTAGGTTGACCGTTGGCAAGTTTATAGCGATAAATATGTATATGTGTGTGTGTGTCTGTCAGTTGTTGCTTAAGCAGTGAAATCTATTTAAGCACATGAAGAGTCTGTCCACTTATTTAAATATGTAGCTAAATACAAGTGCATATAAGCATATATGCATACATTGAGGCTATGTGGATTTATAATAAATTGGCCATGTCAAAATATTTATATATGAAAATTGAACATGCGTCGCTCTGACTAAGCCTTGATTAGTCTTATGGCAATAAAGCGGCTGTCACACGTGCATTGCTTCCAACTGAGAGAGCAGGATATAGCTGCGTAGCGATCATGTTGTGGAAATTATAGACAAAGGGAAGGTTTTCTATTTTTTACAGATAAGCTTAACCCAAAATTTGGCACAAAATTTATAACAATATTTATTGAAAATATTGAAAAAAAAAATGAAAAAAGTTCAAAATAGTATACTGAGTTTTCATAGGTGTTAAATAATTTTAAATTAAATAAATAATGTAAAATTAAAATAATTATATTTTTTTTTAACAGAAATATTTTATTTTCCTTAGCAGAGTAGTTATTTACACCTTATTTCAAAGAGGGATTGCCTTACTTTCCTCGAAAAAACCACTTTGCTAAAATGTTAACAAATTAATTATAAAAGCCCTTTATGTATCATTACCTAAATTGCTGCTTAACTACACACGCCACATGACCCGACTGTACTCGAAACTGTAAAAATTGACGAGGAGAAGCAAAAAAAAAATTGTACATGCATATATACTGCTTTGCATATTTTCCGCAACATCGAGCTGGTTGGAAAAAGTAGCTCATTAAAATTGGACTAGTCCAAAAAATTTCAAACTGTAATTAGTTAGATAATTATTGGTTAGTGACTTATTTCATTATTTTTGTTTTTATTATTTTATTTTCCAAAAAAAAAAATTTTTATATAATACTTAGCTTTAATATTCTTATAATCTCTGCGATGAAAATTCAGCTGAATAAAAAGTACTCTTGGAATTTTGTAGGAAATGACATGTAGAAATTTTCATCTACTTTAAACTAGTTCGGCAAAAAATGTACTAGTGTCGACATTTCGTACCGAAGTGTGCAAGTTATCATCTGTTAGATGTTAAGAGTCCTTGCCAGTTTTGATTCAAAGCTGAAAAAAATATTTCTCATTTAATTTTTAACTAGTACCAAGCTAGTTCACTCTTTACAAAATCTGACCATTGCGAGCTTGCGGAATAACAAATTTTTATTGTTTAATATAAAATATATATTTTTCAGTTTAGCTCTACTTGCTTTACGTACTAGTTTCAAAGTATCTATTAAATTAGATTTATATTGGAACGAATTTTCGTCATCCCTTGTTGGTTTTGTAACAAACCGGTTTCGGCGAACCGCCATCTACAGTGCTTGATTTCGTTCGAGAACGAAATTTCGTTCCAATATAAATCAAGTATCCACCCTGTCGGAAAAACACAAAACCAAATCAACTCATATCTGTTAAATAGTTCACTTGGCTGCTGGGTGCATATACCCTTATGTGTGATAAATTTTTGTAAGCATAAAAACCGCTCGTTAATTTTGAAGTACATGAATGTAGCTCATTAAGAAGTGCGAGGATATTTCCTGCATACAATATACATATATGTTCATGTATATTGTAAGTAAAGTCATGCTCATTTATATGTGAATTTATGTAATTAATTAGTTAGTAGTATTTGTGTAATAATACATGAGTAGAAAGTAAACTTTGGGAGGGGCGGCGTGAAAATGTAACTAAAGTGCTGCAGTCATTTTATATTATTTATTTTTATTACTTTTTTCTGTTTCTTTTTAATTTAATTTAATTTATTTATTTTATTGTTTTTTTTTATCTTGCTTTAAGTTTCTTTTATATTTTTACTAATATCTACTAATTTTTTTTCAAAAAATCTTAAAAATAAGTAAAAAGATATCTGATGGTTTTAGTAAGGATTTGTTTTGGAGCAGTAGACTCAGTAGTAGTGTTAAATTTGGATTTCCCTACATATTTTGGTACCAATTTGATATTAATACAGGAGTATGCAGATTTTTACATGTACTTGAAATGCTGCCTCCTATATATTTGTTATGCAAAATTTTCAAACAGCTTCCTTAGCAACTACCATATCACCTTCGCTTTTATTAACGAAAGAAAATAAAAAGTTGCGGCCAGAATGTTTAATAAATTTGAATAAACTTACTATTCTACCTCTAAGATATAAATTTATTTTTCTTAAAAGTTATATCCAAATGCTCCATTATTCTAACTTCTGGCGTATTAAGTTAAACCTTTTTATTAAGAAATAGACCAAAAAGACTCTCTGAAAATGACATCGAAATGAAAATTTATGTTATATTCTAAACCATAGAATTGTCAAATAGACAATAAAAACTTTTTTGAGTATAAAGTATAAATTATTTCTGTATTATATTATATATTAATGAAAAATTCAAAAGAAATATGTCCTATCAAGGGCATTAGAGGAATTTCAATCAATTATTTTTCTAAGAGTACTGATTATTCGAGCCCCTGTAAATAATTTATTCGAAGTTTATTCGTACATCATTTGAGATGGCTATGAATCAATTTCAAAAAAATACTAATTAACTAATTCTTAGCGTACTTCAAAAGCAAGCGAGTAGCAATCATCCAATGAAAATTTATAACCAACCATACAGACATATATCTAAAAGAAAAACTACTTTCCTTTTGATTAACATAAATATGTTATCTACAAATAAAAAAAAAATGCTAGCTTATTACGTGGCTACTAATAGTCAAGCGCCTAGTACACATTCTCACTTAAAGTGGCGTTTTATTTCCGCTCTTTTCTTTCAGAACTCCAACCACGTATTTGCGCTTCATTAAACTTTTATAATTCGTTCAAGAAATGTAGGGTTAGTAGATGCCACGAGTTGCATCTATTTCAGTAACGGCATAGCAACCCATTAATGATATATTAAATTGATTTACTGGTTAATTACTAGTAGTTACTTACTCTAATTGTACTAGTCCAAAAAATACCAAACTGGTGCAAATTACAAATGTTTGAAATTTATTTTCATTCAATTTATTTCATAATTATTAAACTGGTATATGTATGAACCGCAAAAACGGTTCTTTTTTTTAAGAGTGTAGTATAATTCTGAATCTAATAATTATCATCTCGAAGCATATATCAATATCTAATTGGCGCTTCGTTCTTCTTCTTTGGACTAGGCACCGTTTACGCGATTAAAGCCGCATCAACAATAGCGCGCCACTTTTTCCTTCCCTTTGCTGTTTGGCATCAGTTAGAAATATCAAGTGAAACCAGGTCGCCTCCGCCTTATCCTTCCAACGGAATGAAGGTCTTCCTTTTCATCCGCTTCCGCCAACAGGTACTCCATCGAATACTTTCAAAGCTGGAGCGCTTTCATCCATTCGGACGACAAGACCCAACCAGCGTAGCCGCAGTCTCTTGATTCGCTGAACTATGTCAATGTCGTCGTATAGCTCGTAGAGCTCATCGTTCTATCTATTGCGCCAACGCGCAAAAAACCATAAATCTTATGCAAAACTTTTCTCTCGAAAACTCCTAAATCCGACTCATCTGATGTCGACATCGTGCAGGCGATGAGCGACTTGTAGGGTTTGGTTTTAGTTCCTTGAGAGAGGATTTCACATTTGCCTACTGAGTCCAAAGTAGCACCTGATGGCAAGAGTGATTCTGCGTTGGATTTCAAAGCTGAAATTGTTGGTGTTGTTAATGCTGGTTCCTAGATAAACAAAATTGTCTACGACTTCGAAGTTATGGCTGTCAACAGACGTAACTATCATACGGCTTCAGCTGTGGTTTGAGGGGGACTTTGTATGGATATAGATTTAAGTCCAAGTGCAAAATACGCCATTATGTGCCGTGAGAACGTCTCAGCTCTTGAGAACGTCAAGAAATTTCTTTAAAAATTTACTAATTGCTTGAGTAGTAGGACAATTATATATTTTCGTTGTGACAGAAATCCCAAATACGAGCAGCTGCAGCTACCGCAGGCAAACGGAAAATCAGCCTACCCTTAAGAGCGTGAACAGAATGTTTGTGTCATCTACAGGTATAAAAAGAGGGCAGCCGCCATCACAAGAAGAGACCAGTAGACAACTTAGTGGAGTTAACATTGCTGTGAGTTGTGTGAAGCAGATAATAATTGTGTATCATAAAGAATTGTAAAATAAGCCATTGGCCATAGTAAAGAATTGTAATTATCAAAGACTTAATAAACGTTGAGTTAATTCCTGATGGTTAAGAGGCCAAACGAACAAGTCTTGGAAGTATTATGTAGCAATCCAGAGATCGGACTCGAAGGAGGTAGCAACGAAAAACGTTACAATATATTTGGCAATTTGTAACCGCTGAAAGGATTTCCGCCCGAGCTCTCTTCCAATTTTTGGTGTGCATCTTCATGTTTTTGTATATTTGTTTTAATAGAGGAAAAATTAGCTGGCTGACTAGTTGTTTGACGTAATAATTTCCAAATAGTTTTTAACTAGTTGATTTGACTTCAGGGATGTTGTGTATAAATTTTTATACATGTTTTTATGTATGTATTTGCATATTAATTATATATGCAAACGATTTTACTAAAATATCGCATCAGAAGCAAGAAAATGGCTTGTTATTTGGGGTAGTAGTCACTTCATATTATATATTTGCACATATGTATAAGTATTTACATGGCTTAGAACTATATTAATTTTAATAAATATACAAATTAGTTTGCGATATAACAAAAATGTATAATTAAATATGTTCAACTTTACCAACAAATTTTTTTGTAGTAGAATTGTTTATAAAATGTTAATATTTATCATTTTCTTCCAATTGATTGTTTATCAAAAAAAAAAATATATATATATTATTATTATTATTATTATTATTATTATTATTATTATTGCAAGAAGTCTACAATATACCCAAAAAAAAATTTTAAACATTATATAATTTTTTAAGTAAATGCTCCTAAATAAAAATTTATGTAAATAAATTTAGTAATATAAAAAAAATTGTTAATATAAATTAGGAACTAGCTGGTATAGAATTTATACAAAGTGTACGCAACTTGTGATAGATAAGCTACAAAAGAAAAATGGTGCATGGTAATAAGTGGTATTCTTATTCCTACAAAGACCAGTTTAAGCACATTTCTATATATGATACATAAGAGACTTTTTGTACTCATATATTTTTCCAATATGTTTTTTAAGCAAAAGAAACCAAAACTGAAAAAAGGATTTCAATTTTTATTTTTTTTTTAAACATGTTCTTTGTTTTTAATAAAAATCACACCATATTACAACTTTTGGGTATTCTTAGAGCAATATAACCTTCACAGCTGGCGTTGTACGTCAATTGTTTTTGCCAATTCCAACTGTTGTTTTTTAGTTAAAAAATTATTTTGTTTATCAAGAAACTGTCGTCTCTATTGTGAAAATTATAACACCGAATAATAATTATACAAAAACTTCAAAGTTTTAAAATTTAGTTTAAATTCATATTAAAATATTGTACAAAATGAAATAATGTAATAAAAACTAAAAAAAATATTTCGATTATTTTCAGCATCAATGTGCAATTTAACATAAAGTGTGATCCATTTCGAGGTTGCATTCTTTCGCATTTATTATTTATTTATTTTTTTATGATTATCTTTTTCATATGTTGGCCGCGGATTCGTCTCAGATGGTGCATACGTTGAGTCCAATTTTCGATGACTCGTTCGAGCATTTCGATTGGTATCTGGCGAAAGACATGCGTGATGTGTTCTCCAAAGCCTGAATCGAAGCGGGATTGTCCGCATAGACTTTAGACTTTACCCTATATCCCCACAGGAAAAAGTCTAACGGTGTGATATCACACGATCTTGATGGCCAATCGACCGGCCCAAAACGTGAATTATCTGCACACCGAAGTGTTCTCTCAATGAATTGTACTGCCCAGTTTCTGATAAGATATTTATTCATATTTTAGGAATAAATAAAAAAATTATGTAAAAAAAGTAAAAAATTTAAAAAGTTAGCAAAAGATTGGTGCGCCATCATAACCACAAATTCAACACTTCTAGGAATCCGAAAGCAAAAAAAAATATTATTAATCTTGAGAAATATCGCTATCTTATGAACTAAAGAATAGTCGAAATTCTTTTTCACAAAATTGCAGCTGCTTGAAAAAAAATTTACCACTTTTATGAGCTTTCCGGATTTAAAAAAATAATAAATGATAACATTTTGGCCTGAGCGCAATTCATGCCCTAGAGAAGTCTATAAGGAAGACTTACACCAAATTACTGTTCAAAAAAAGTTTTCGAGAAAACGCGTTTAAAGTTTTGTATAAAAACTTCTGTTCGATTTGTTTCGGCCGAACCGGGTTTGTAAAACAACTATATCTCCGAAAATAATTTTAACTTCGAAAAATTTTCTTTAGGGACATATTCTTAAAGGGTTATCTATGAAAATGTAAAAAAGTTTTTTCTTTTTTAATTTTCTAAACTTGATCTTTAATGTTTTATTAATTATTTCCCTACCCATTTTTCTTCGTCCACGTCTGTGAACAGGAAAATGGGAATGAGAAATATTTCTGCATTACTCATGCAATACAGACAAAAAAATAGGCAGGCAACCAAATGACTCAAGTAAACATGGGCTGAACGCAACATATTATTTTCAAACATAACATTTATATGTAAATATTGAACCCATTTAGTGGCCATATTATTAAAGTTGCTCAACATCGAAAGTGCAAAGTTTATGAGATTCTGCCTTAAATATACACATCATACATAATTGAGAAAATAATAGCATTTTTAGCATTTATAGAAAATATGAAATATGTATAGAAACAGCAATTAAAATTCCTTTTACTAACACTTTTAATGAAAATTAAATAATTAGCTTCCTTTCTCTTTGCACAAAACCAATTTTAATTTTTTAAGTTAACAACGTCACGAAAATGGCTCCACAAAAGCATCAATAATTGCATCCTTTACTCAAGTGTAAGTATACGGTAAGAAAGAGTCAAAGAATATTGCATGGACACACCACGCCGAAGTGCACTTAAATCTGATTGAGACGGCATGATCTTAAGAAATTGGACAAACCATACTTTTATATGAACGTACACACTGAGCATTCCCATGCTCATTCGAGTAGTGCAAGAAATTGAGAAATGAAAGAATTGAAGTTTACCACTGAAACCCTAATCAACAAAAGTGAAGCGCAAATGAAAAGAAAAATACAAACAAAAGAGACGAAAAGGTGGATGCTTTGATTTCATTTTCATGTCAGCAATGGTAACATTTTCGGCACTGAATTCATAAGATTTTATTTATTTATTGTTGTTGGAGAATCAAATGTCTATGGTAAATTGATGGTAATTTTTGCAGTCACAGATAATAATTTTAGAAAATATTTATGTACAAATATAAAGAATCTAACAATTATTTTAATACAAAATTATATGAATTACAAATTAATATACAATTTATATTTAAAATTTATAATAATTTCAATTTATTTATGATTTAAATTACATGACTTGCAAAATAAAATAAAAATTAATAAAATTTGATAAATAATTTAATACAGCATTTTCAAGTTCATATTAAAAAAATAGTTCTTTTATAACGACTTTTTATGGCAAATTATTTAAAAATATATACTTTTTTTATTTTAATTTTTTTTAGTACTTTGCAATTAATTTTATTACTATATATTTATAATCATAATTTGTTATATATTATAAATATTATTTATAATTAAAAAATGCTCTTCGATATGTAAAAACCATCCGATACAATAATAACTAAAAGTTAATAAAAAATATAGTTTAATTTTATCTATTCTAATTCTTCTATTCAATTTAATATAACTTTTTTTATTTAATTTTAGTAAATATTTTTTTCTTTAAGGTTAATTTAAATTTAATATTTATTATTTGATTAACCTTTAGCAGTTTTAAAGAACCAATTATATATATTTATTTAAATAAATAGAAGTCAATTCTCTTAGAATTTATAATCTTCTAAATCCAACTCAATAAATCAATTCCCCAGTTATTGAAGTCAGATTTCCGACTTCTCTCATTCATGAATCTAACGAACCAATTATAGCGCCACCTTAGCGCACCATTACTTACCAAAGCGGCTGACAGGTATTTTTCGCGTATATTTTCTTACTTCGTACCTTCCGTTAAAAATAAACAACAAAATTTGACGTCCTGTATATAAATCTAACAACAAAATTTATGCGAAGACGTAAGTACGGTTTGAAGTTTTCGCATAATTGAGTACGTTCGACAGTGTACTTTTTACATACCTAAAAATAGTGGGGTATATATGTATATATACATACAATGTATATGTATAAATATATATAAAACTTTATAATTTGTTATTATTGTGAGCATAAGTGGCGATCGATCAAATTTTAATAACAATATCGAAGAAGAAAATGGAAGCGGAAACAAAGCATATCCATATGCAGTCGTATGTACATATATGCAAATAATTTCGTAGATAGCGAAAAAATTATTTTCCATGGTCATTTCGCTTACATCCTCACAAATCATATAAGTAACATAAATACGTGTCCTAGCGTTACTCTGGTGTGTTTCGCTAGACCAAAGTAAAGAAAAATGTGCAAAATACTTTTTTTCATTCATTATTTTTTGTCATTCATTACGAAATTTTTGTCTGAAATCATTCCCGAATAGTTGAGCTCATCTATGAAAATCTCCATCATAAATCTTCGAACGTTTTTTCATGTTCCATTTTGTTCCACCTCAAGCAATTAGTTTCGGTTTTGAATTTTTGGCCTCTATTTTTTCCAAGTTCAGTCTGTATTTGTTCCCATCTGAAAGAAAGCTCATGAGCGTTAAACATAAAAAAACTTTCTGAAAGCTCTCTAATTTGATTAATATTAAAAATTTAAATTTAAAACTTTCAAACAGGTGAAAATTCTTTTGAAAAATATTTTCGAATAACTTAACCAGACGTTATCATTTATTATCTTAAAAAATTGATTGTATTTAATGTTTTGAAACGATGGCAACTCTCATTGAAAGTATTTTGAATTGAATATTTCCTTACACAACAAAGAAAAAATTAGAGAAGTAAGAGTGTGGAACGCTACACCATTTTGCGTGTCATCACTTCGTTCCTATGTATTTTATGTATTCTTATTTAGTCGATTTTTAAACAGACGGCAACTCTGCTCAAACATATTTCTTCCTTAAAAATTTCTACAACATCTTCATTTCGGCTGTTGCTAAACTCGATTTTGATCGTTTTCATTGCCAATATCAACCATAATTAAAGTCAGTGTCAATATCAACTTGAATTTTCAGGTTTAGATGTTTTTTGGCGGATTTTTGACCCAAAACCTCATATCTGAACAAACCGGTTGTATGGGGGATATATGATATAATATTGCGATTTCGATGATTTTCACTACCAATATGCAATTCTTAATATTTGTGGATAATACCAAATTTTATGCTCGTAAATGTTTTTTTGACTGTTTTTTGACCAAAACCCCATATCTGAAATTATCGATGTATCGGAGCCATATGTTGTATTCGTCCGATTTCGATGATTTTCATAACAAATGTGCAAAACGTTATATACGTGTAGTAAACCAAAATTCACGTTCTAAGGTACTGTTTTGATGCATTTACGAAATTTTAATTACTTACAAAAGTTAAAAAATTTTACAAGGATTTATTCATTATATTTTTAAGTTTAAAATACAAAAGCAAAAATCTATATTTCCATTTTCATTTTCGTTATAAGTGTACCAACACGTAAACGTAGGCACTACAAAGTCTGAGTTCAGATTTTTAATTACTTACAAAAGCATTAAAAATTATAAGGAAAAATTAAATTTAATATTTCGTTGGATAACCACGTTAACTCACTTAATCGGTTTGGCATTAAATCTACCAACTTATCTGTTTCCTCAGCTATAATTCGGGACCATTTTGCCAGCATAATTCTCCGCAAAACCTCTTTACTTGTTATTATATGCTGACAAATTCTTTTTCCCAATATATCCCAAAGAATATCTATAGGATTGAGATCGGTGACTGAGGAGACGTTTTAAGCTGTCTAGAGGCATTGTACAAGAGCCAAGGTGTGGCTATTTGATCACTATGCTTCGAATCGTTATACTGTGGAAACCAAAACGTCGAAGATAAGCCTAGATTCTCTGCACTTTGTTTCAAGTTCTTTTTCAAATATCCCCATTTATCCATTGTCGATTCGATAAATCCAAGCTGACCCACACCATTGGCCGCCATTCAACCCCTCACCATATTTCCACCACCACCAGGTTTCACTGCACCAACAAGATTTTGTTTTTCAAGGGCAGTTCCTGATTTGCGCCACATAATTTGGCGACCTTCTATGCAGAATATACAAAATTTGCTCTCATCCGAAAAACTGGCTTGTTACCAGAATTCTGGAGACTTATTTATATAATTATGAGCAAATTCATTACTCATTCGTTTATCGACAAGTGAGGTACTTGTATAAAGTTTTTTTCCGAGCAACCCCACAATGATATCCAGCTTTACGTAAAATTGTTTTATTTACGTTTTCAACTTTATTTGTTGAAGTAATTCGTGGGTTAACTTTCACCAGTTTTAATATTTTGCGTTATTCCCGGACTGATAATATTTTTGGACGGGGTTTCGACGTTAAAATACCGTTTTGCTTGAAATTGTTTACTCCACGCTGGAGAAATACATTCTTCCAATAGTTTTCCCAATTTTTTGGAAACTTTCGCCATCTTTCCACAGTTTAATAATTATTATCCTTTCTGGAAATTAATTTCTTTCCCTTTGGTTTCCATTTTTTCAAACTAATATTAAAACACGTCACGAACTCTTTAAATGATTAATTAGAATAAAAGACAATAGAAAGTACGCAAAAATAACAAACATCTTCATGAAAAGTAACGGTATTCTGAAGTCAAGCAAACTGAGCATAGACTTTGTGGTACCTATGTTTACTTGTTGCTGCACTTAGATACCGTTAGGAATAGGGATATAGGTTTTTGTTTTTGTATTTTGAACTGAAAAATATAATGAATAAATGCATGTAAAAAAGTTTAACTGAATTAACTATTTCAATTGGGTTTGTACTTTACTTTAAAAAAAGTGTTGGGCGAACGCAGAATTTATTGTCTATGTGTATAACGCCTGCAAAGAACGTAAATAATTTATGCGCGCTGTGTTTGGCACATTGTCACCATACTATACAGGCTAGATATGCAGGAATGCTATACATGTATTAATACATATATAAAATATGTAAAAGTTAAAATTTTTAATGCTTCGAGGAACATTTTATTATGCTCTGTATAATTATAACCTAAGCCGAGCAAGGAGTACGAGAAGGAAGTAAATTTTACTAAAAAACTTAGCTTCCTAGGTTGACCGTTGGCAAGTTTATAGCGATAAATATGTATGTGTGTGTATGTGTGTGTGTGTCTGTCAGTTGTTGCTTAAGCAGTGAAATCTATTTAAGCACATGAAGAGTCTGTCCACTTATTTAAATATGTAGCTAAATACAAGTGCATATAAGCATATATGCATACATTGAGGCTATGTGGATTTATAATAAATTGGCCATGTCAAAATATTTATATATGAAAATTGAACATGCGTCGCTCTGACTAAGCCTTGATTAGTCTTATGGCAATAAAGCGGCACGTGTGACAGCATTGTTTCCAACTGAGAGAGCATGATATAGCTGCGTAGCGATCATGTTGTGGAAATTATAGACAAAGGGAAGGTTTTCTATTTTTTACAGATAAGCTTAACCCAAAATTTGGCACAAAATTTATAACAATATTTATTGAAAATATTGAAAAAAAAAATGAAAAAAGTTCAAAATAGTATACTGAGTTTTCATAGGTGTTAAATAATTTTAAATTAAATAAATAATGTAAAATGAAAATAATTATATTTTTTTTAACAGAAATATTTTATTTTCCTTAGCAGAGTAGTTATTTACACCTTATTTCAAAGAGGGATTGCCTTACTTTCCTCGAAAAAACCACTTTGCTAAAATGTTAACAAATTAATTATAAAAGCCCTTTATGTATCATTACCTAAATTGCTGCTTAACTACACACGCCACATGACCCGACTGTACTCGAAACTGTAAAAATTGACGAGGAGAAGCAAAAAAAAAATTGTACATGCATATATACTGCTTTGCATATTTTCCGCAACATCGAGCTGGTTGGAAAAAGTAATTAGTTAGATAATTATTGGTTAGTGACTTATTTCATTATTTTTGTTTTTATTATTTTATTTTCCAAAAAAAAAATTTTTTATATAATACTTAGCTTTAATATTCTTATAATCTCTGCGATGAAAATTCAGCTGAATAAAAAGTACTCTTGGAATTTTGTAGGAAATGACATGTAGAAATTTTCATCTACTTTAAACTAGTTCGGCAAAAAATGTACTAGTGTCGACATTTCGTACCGAAGTGTGCAAGTTATCATCTGTTAGATGTTAAGAGTCCTTGCCAGTTTTGATTCAAAGCTGAAAAATATTTCTCATTTAATTTTTAACTAGTACCAAGCTAGTTCACTCTTTACAAAATCTGACCATTGCGAGCTTGCGGAATAACAAATTTTTATTGTTTAATATAAAATATATATTTTTCAGTTTAGCTCTACTTGCTTTACGTACTAGTTTCAAAGTATCTATTAAATTAGATTTATATTGGAACGAATTTTCGTCATCCCTTGTTGGTTTTGTAACAAACCGGTTTCGGCGAACCGCCATCTACAGTGCTTGATTTCGTTCGAGAACGAAATTTCGTTCCAATATAAATCAAGTATCCACCCTGTCGGAAAAACACAAAACCAAATCAACTCATATCTGTTAAATAGTTCACTTGGCTGCTGGGTGCATATACCCTTATGTGTGATAAATTTTTGTAAGCATAAAAACCGCTCGTTAATTTTGAAGTACATGAATGTAGCTCATTAAGAAGTGCGAGGATATTTCCTGCATACAATATACATATATGTTCATGTATATTGTAAGTAAAGTCATGCTCATTTATATGTGAATTTATGTAATTAATTAGTTAGTAGTATTTGTGTAATAATACATGAGTAGAAAGTAAACTTTGGGAGGGGCGGCGTGAAAATGTAACTAAAGTGCTGCAGTCATTTTATATTATTTATTTTTATTACTTTTTTCTGTTTCTATTTAATTTAATTTAATTTATTTATTTTATTGTTTTTTTTTTATCTTGCTTTAAGTTTCTTTTATATTTTTACTAATATCTACTAATTTTTTTTCAAAAAATCTTAAAAATAAGTAAAAAGATATCTGATGGTTTTAGTAAGGATTTGTTTTGGAGCAGTAGACTCAGTAGTAGTGTTAAATTTGGATTTCCCTACATATTTTGGTACCAATTTGATATTAATACAGGAGTATGCAGATTTTTACATGTACTTGAAATGCTGCCTCCTATATATTTGTTATGCAAAATTTTCAAACAGCTTCCTTAGCAACTACCATATCACCTTCGCTTTTATTAACGAAAGAAAATAAAAAGTTGCGGCCAGAATGTTTAATAAATTTGAATAAACTTACTATTCTACCTCTAAGATATAAATTTATTTTTCTTAAAAGTTATATCCAAATGCTCCATTATTCTAACTTCTGGCGTATTAAGTTAAACCTTTTTATTAAGAAATAGACCAAAAAGACTCTCTGAAAATGACATCGAAATGAAAATTTATGTTATATTCTAAACCATAGAATTGTCAAATAGACAATAAAAACTTTTTTGAGTATAAAGTATAAATTATTTCTGTATTATATTATATATTAATGAAAAATTCAAAAGAAATATGTCCTATCAAGGGCATTAGAGGAATTTCAATCAATTATTTTTCTAAGAGTACTGATTATTCGAGCCCCTGTAAATAATTTATTCGAAGTTTATTCGTACATCATTTGAGATGGCTTTGAATTAATTTCGAAAATATACTAATTAACTAACTCTTAGCTCACTTCAAAAGCAAATGAGTAGCAATCCTCCAAAGAAAATTTATAACCAACCATACATACATAAATCTAAAAGAAAAATTACTTTCCTTTTGATTAACATAAATATGTTATCTAGAAATAAAAAAAAGTTGCTAGCATATTACGCGGCTACTAATAGTCAAGCGCCTAAGTACACATTCTCCCTTAAAGTGGCGTTTTATGTTCGCTCTTTTCTTTCATAACTCCAACCACGTATTTGCGCTTCATTAAACTTTTATAATTCGTTCAGGAAATGTAGGGTTAGTAGATGCCACCGCTATTTCAGTAATGGCATAGCAACCCAGCAATGATATATTAAATTGATTTACTGGTTAATTACTAGTAGTTAGTTACTCTAATTGTACTAGTCCGAAAAATGCCAAACTGGTGCAAATTACAAATGTTTGAAAAATGTTTCCATTCAATCTATTTCGTAATTATTAAGCTGGTACATGTATGAACTGCTAAAATGGTACTTTTTTAAGAGTGTAATATAATTCTGAATCAAAGAATTATCATCTCGAGGAATATATCCGTATCTAATTTGCGCTTCGTTCTTCTTATTTGGCGTAGCCACCGTTTACGCGATTAAAGCCGCATAAACAATAACGCGCCACTTTTTCCTTCTCTTTGCTGTTTGGCATCAATTAGAAATATCAAGTGAAACTAGGTCGCTCTCGGCCTTATCATTCCAACGGAATGGAGGTCTTCCTCTTCATCTGCTTCCGCCAACAGGTACTCCATCGAATACTTTCAAAGCTGGAGCGCTTTCATCCATTCGGACGACAAGACCCAGCCAGCGTAGCCGCAGTCTCTTGAGTCGCTGAACTATGTCAATAGCGTCGTATAGCTCGTATAACACACGCCAACGCGCAAAAAACCATAAATCTTATGCAAAACTTTTCTCTCGAAAACTCCTAAATCCGACCAATCTGATGTCGATATCGTGCAGGCGATGAGCGACTTGTAGGGTTTGGTTTTAGTTCCTTGAGAGAGGATTTCACATTTGCCTACTGAGTCCAAAGTAGCACCTGATGGCAAGAGTGATTCTGCGTTGGATTTCAAAGCTGAAATTGTTGGTGTTGTTAATGCTGGTTCCTAGATAAACAAAATTGTCTACGACTTCGAAGTTATGGCTGTCAACAGACGTAACTATCATACGGCTTCAGCTGTGGTTTGAGGGGGACTTTGTATGGATATAGATTTAAGTCCAAGTGCAAAATACGCCATTATGTGCCGTGAGAACGTCTCAGCTCTTGAGAACGTCAAGAAATTTCTTTAAAAATTTACTAATTGCTTGAGTAGTAGGACAATTATATATTTTCGTTGTGACAGAAATCCCAAATACGAGCAGCTGCAGCTACCGCAGGCAAACGGAAAATCAGCCTATCCTTAAGAGCGTGAACAGAATGTTTGTGTCATCTACAGGTATAAAAAGAGGGCAGCCGCCATCACAAGAAGAGACCAGTAGACAACTTAGTGGAGTTAACATTGCTGTGAGTTGTGTGAAGCAGATAATAATTGTGTATCATAAAGAATTGTAAAATAAGCCATTGGCCATAGTAAAGAATTGTAATTATCAAAGACTTAATAAACGTTGAGTTAATTCCTGATGGTTAAGAGGCCAAACGAACAAGTCTTGGAAGTATTATGTAGCAATCCAGAGATCGGACTCGAAGGAGGTAGCAACGAAAAACGTTACAATATATTTGGCAATTTGTAACCGCTGAAAGGATTTCCGCCCGAGCTCTCTTCCAATTTTTGGTGTGCATCTTCATGTTTTTGTATATTTGTTTTAATAGAGGAAAAATTAGCTGGCTGACTAGTTGTTTGACGTAATAATTTCCAAATAGTTTTTAACTAGTTGATTTGACTTCAGGGATGTTGTGTATAAATTTTTATACATGTTTTTATGTATGTATTTGCATATTAATTATATATGCAAACGATTTTACTAAAATATCGCATCAGAAGCAAGAAAATGGCTTGTTATTTGGGGTAGTAGTCACTTCATATTATATATTTGCACATATGTATAAGTATTTACATGGCTTAGAACTATATTAATTTTAATAAATATACAAATTAGTTTGCGATATAACAAAAATGTATAATTAAATATGTTCAACTTTACCAACAAATTTTTTTGTAGTAGAATTGTTTATAAAATGTTAATTTTTATCATTTTCTTCCAATTGATTGTTTATCAAAAAAAAAATATATATATATATATTATTATTATTATTATTATTATTATTATTATTATTATTATTGCAAGAAGTCTACAATATACCCAAAAAAAATTTTAAACATTATATAATTTTTTAAGTAAATGCTCCTAAATAAAAATTTATGTAAATAAATTTAGTAATATAAAAAAAATTGTTAATATAAATTAGGAACTAGCTGGTATAGAATTTATACAAAGTGTACGCAACTTGTGATAGATAAGCTACAAAAGAAAAATGGTGCATGGTAATAAGTGGTATTCTTATTCCTACAAAGACCAGTTTAAGCACATTTCTATATATGATACATAAGAGACTTTTTGTACTCATATATTTTTCCAATATGTTTTTTAAGCAAAAGAAACCAAAACTGAAAAAAGGATTTCAATTTTTATTTTTTTTTTAAACATGTTCTTTGTTTTTAATAAAAATCACACCATATTACAACTTTTGGGTATTCTTAGAGCAATATAACCTTCACAGCTGGCGTTGTACGTCAATTGTTTTTGCCAATTCCAACTGTTGTTTTTTAGTTAAAAAATTATTTTGTTTATCAAGAAACTGTTGTCTCTATTGTGAAAATTATAACACCGAATAATAATTATACAAAAACTTCAAAGTTTTAAAATTTAGTTTAAATTCATATTAAAATATTGTACAAAATGAAATAATGTAATAAAAACTAAAAAAATATTTCGATTATTTTCAGCATCAATGTGCAATTTAACATAAAGTGTGATCCATTTCGAGGTTGCATTCTTTCGCATTTATTATTTATTTATTTTTTTATGATTATCTTTTTCATATGTTGGCCGCGGATTCGTCTCAGATGGTGCATACGTTGAGTCCAATTTTCGATGACTCGTTCGAGCATTTCGATTGGTATCTGGCGAAAGACATGCGTGATGTGTTCTCCAAAGCCTGAATCGAAGCGGGATTGTCCGCATAGACTTTAGACTTTACCCTATATCCCCACAGGAAAAAGTCTAACGGTGTGATATCACACGATCTTGATGGCCAATCGACCGGCCCAAAACGTGAATTATCTGCACACCGAAGTGTTCTCTCAATGAATTGTACTGCCCAGTTTCTGATAAGATATTTATTCATATTTTAGGAATAAATAAAAAAATTATGTAAAAAAAGTAAAAAATTTAAAAAGTTAGCAAAAGATTGGTGCGCCATCATAACCACAAATTCAACACTTCTAGGAATCCGAAAGCAAAAAAAAATATTATTAATCTTGAGAAATATCGCTATCTTATGAACTAAAGAATAGTCGAAATTCTTTTTCACAAAATTGCAGCTGCTTGAAAAAAAATTTACCACTTTTATGAGCTTTCCGGATTTAAAAAAATAATAAATGATAACATTTTGGCCTGAGCGCAATTCATGCCCTAGAGAAGTCTATAAGGAAGACTTACACCAAATTACTGTTCAAAAAAAGTTTTCGAGAAAACGCGTTTAAAGTTTTGTATAAAAACTTCTGTTAGATTCCGGCCGAACCGGGTTTGAAGCCGCATCAGTAAAACATCTATATCTCCGAAAATAATTTTAACTTCGAAAAATTTTCTTTAGGGACATATTCTTAAAGGTTTATACTATGAAAATTTAAAAAGTTTTTTTTTTTAATTTTCTAAACTTGATCTTTAATGTTTTATTAATTATTTCCCTACCCATTTTTCTTCGTCCACGTCTGTGAACAGGAAAATGGGAATGAGAAATATTTCTGCATTACTCATGCAATACAGACAAAAAAATAGGCAGGCAACCAAATGACTCAAGTAAACATGGGCTGAACGCAACATATTATTTTCAAACATAACATTTATATGTAAATATTGAACCCATTTAGTGGCCATATTATTAAAGTTGCTCAACATCGAAAGTGCAAAGTTTATGAGATTCTGCCTTAAATATACACATCATACATAATTGAGAAAATAATAGCATTTTTAGCATTTATAGAAAATATGAAATATGTATAGAAACAGCAATTAAAATTCCTTTTACTAACACTTTTAATGAAAATTAAATAATTAGCTTCCTTTCTCTTTGCACAAAACCAATTTTAATTTTTTAAGTTAACAACGTCACGAAAATGGCTCCACAAAAGCATCAATAATTGCATCCTTTACTCAAGTGTAAGTATACGGTAAGAAAGAGTCAAAGAATATTGCATGGACACACCACGCCGAAGTGCACTTAAATCTGATTGAGACGGCATGATCTTAAGAAATTGGACAAACCATACTTTTATATGAACGTACACACTGAGCATTCCCATGCTCATTCGAGTAGTGCAAGAAATTGAGAAATGAAAGAATTGAAGTTTACCACTGAAACCCTAATCAACAAAAGTGAAGCGCAAATGAAAAGAAAAATACAAACAAAAGAGACGAAAAGGTGGATGCTTTGATTTCATTTTCATGTCAGCAATGGTAACATTTTCGGCACTGAATTCATAAGATTTTATTTATTTATTGTTGTTGGAGAATCAAATGTCTATGGTAAATTGATGGTAATTTTTGCAGTCACAGATAATAATTTTAGAAAATATTTATGTACAAATATAAAGAATCTAACAATTATTTTAATACAAAATTATATGAATTACAAATTAATATACAATTTATATTTAAAATTTATAATAATTTCAATTTATTTATGATTTAAATTACATGACTTGCAAAATAAAATAAAAATTAATAAAATTTGATAAATAATTTAATACAGCATTTTCAAGTTCATATTAAAAAAAAATAGTTCTTTTATAACGACTTTTTATGGCAAATTATTTAAAAATATATACTTTTTTTATTTTAATTTTTTTTAGTACTTTGCAATTAATTTTATTACTATATATTTATAATCATAATTTGTTATATATTATAAATATTATTTATAATTAAAAAATGCTCTTCGATATGTAAAAACCATCCGATACAATAATAACTAAAAATTAATAAAAAATATAGTTTAATTTTATCTATTCTAATTCTTCTATTCAATTTAATATAACTTTTTTTATTTAATTTTAGTAAATATTTTTTTCTTTAAGGTTAATTTAAATTTAATATTTATTATTTGATTTAACCTTTAGCAGTTTTAAAGAACCAATTATATATATTTATTTAAATAAATAGAAGTCAATTCTCTTAGAATTTATAATCTTCTAAATCCAACTCAATAAATCAATTCCCCAGTTATTGAAGTCAGATTTCCGACTTCTCTCTCATTCATGAATCTAACGAACCAATTATAGCGCCACCCTAGCGTACCATTACTTACCAAAGCGGCTGACAGGTATTTTTCGCGTATATTTTCTTACTTCGTACCTTCCGTTAAAAATAAACAACAAAATTTGACGTCCTGTATATAAATCTAACAACAAAATTTATGCGAAGACGTAAGTACGGTTTGAAGTTTTCGCATAATTGAGTACGTTCGACAGTATACTATTTACATACCTAAAAATAGTGGGGTATATATGTATATATACATACAATGTATATGTATAAATATATATAAAACTTTATAATTTGTTATTATTGTGAGCATAAGTGGCGATCGATCAAATTTTAATAACAATATCGAAGAAGAAAATGGAAGCGGAAACAAAGCATATCCATATGCAGTCGTATGTACATATATGCAAATAATTTCGTAGATAGCGAAAAAATTATTTTCCATGGTCATTTCGCTTACATCCTCACAAATCATATAAGTAACATAAATACGTGTCCTAGCGTTACTCTGGTGTGTTTCGCTAGACCAAAGTAAAGAAAAATGTGCAAAATACTTTTTTTCATTCATTATTTTTTGTCATTCATTACGAAATTTTTGTCTGAAATCATTCCCGAATAGTTGAGCTCATCTATGAAAATCTCCATCATAAATCTTCGAACGTTTTTTCATGTTCCATTTTGTTCCACCTCAAGCAATTAGTTTCGGTTTTGAATTTTTGGCCTCTATTTTTTCCAAGTTCAGTCTGTATTTGTTCCCATCTGAAAGAAAGCTCATGAGCGTTAAACATAAAAAAACTTTCTGAAAGCTCTCTAATTTGATTAATATTAAAAATTTAAATTTAAAACTTTCAAACAGGTGAAAATTCTTTTGAAAAATATTTTCGAATAACTTAACCAGACGTTATCATTTATTATCTTAAAAAATTGATTGTATTTAATGTTTTGAAACGATGGCAACTCTCATTGAAAGTATTTTGAATTGAATATTTCCTTACACAACAAAGAAAAAATTAGAGAAGTAAGAGTGTGGAACGCTACACCATTTTGCGTGTCATCACTTCGTTCCTATGTATTTTATGTATTCTTATTTAGTCGATTTTTAAACAGACGGCAACTCTGCTCAAACATATTTCTTCCTTAAAAATTTCTACAACATCTTCATTTCGGCTGTTGCTAAACTCGATTTTGATCGTTTTCATTGCCAATATCAACCATAATTAAAGTCAGTGTCAATATCAACTTGAATTTTCAGGTTTAGATGTTTTTTGGCGGATTTTTGACCCAAAACCTCATATCTGAACAAACCGGTTGTATGGGGGATATATGATATAATATTGCGATTTCGATGATTTTCACTACCAATATGCAATTCTTAATATTTGTGGATAATACCAAATTTTATGCTCGTAAATGTTTTTTTGACTGTTTTTTGACCAAAACCCCATATCTGAAATTATCGATGTATCGGAGCCATATGTTGTATTCGTCCGATTTCGATGATTTTCATAACAAATGTGCAAAACGTTATATACGTGTAGTAAACCAAAATTCACGTTCTAAGGTACTGTTTTGATGCATTTACGACCCAAAATTTTAAATCTGAAAAATCGGTCGTATATATGCTATTGTGGTCCGATCTAGTTGTTCCGAAAAATGATCGTTAAAACGTATTTGCGTCTTCTTACCAGGTTTGGTTCAAATGTCTCAAAAATTGAGGGACTAGTTTGCGTTCAGACAGACAGACAGAAGGACAGACAGGCATGGCTAAATCAATTCAGTTCGTGATACGATTAGTATAAATTTCAGTGGGCCTATCTCTTCTCCTTCTGGTACTAGCATACTTCGGACTAAAGTTAATGAAAGGTATAAAAATATTCAAATTTTGTAAAAAATAATTGCTCAGTAAATTTTTTTATTTTGCGAAACAATTTTATAAATTTTATTGTATTATTTAATAATTTCCTTCTTGTTCCTAATTCTTTATTACTTTATATATGAAAATACACACGCATGTACACATTTACACTCCTTCTGCGAAAATTAAAAGCACAAGAAACTTCCAAGCTGACTCAGCGCTGCATTATGGATACATTTCCTTTCGCTTATATTTGATTCATTGCCGATTTTCGCTTCATTACATTAAAAGAAATGTTCAGCTTTTAATTGATTTTATTGTTTGTTTACTTCCTCTGTATTGTGATATTATGTAATTTTCTTATTTTTTCATATATACTTTTCATCATTTCGAAGAGAGAGCAATAATGCTCAACAATAATGGTTAAATACCATAAATAGCGATTAAACTCAGATAATTTTTTAATAGAACCGAAAAATATGACGAATTTTCTCCGTAGAAAGCTTGTAACTGTTAAAGATTATTTAATGTTGCATTCGTGCGAGGATTTGTGCAGCCATAATTAATTGTGTTCGCATGCGTGCGTGGGCTGTTGCAACATTTTTCGATCTTCCTTCACATTTATCGAATCAACTTAGTGAGAATATTTTTTATAAATATTTCCAATTTAGCAGTATTTTTATTTTCGTGACATTAACAATTTCTGGAAACGTAGATACATATATTCTCACACAATAATTATTTAAGTAATAAATAATTGGTAATTTGAATTTGCTGAAAATATTTTCGTCAGAACTTCTGCTCCTTTTTCTGGTGTGCGTCTTAATGTTTTTCCAACATATGGAGGGATCTACTGCTCATTCTAACCACTCTCACCACGCGGCTATTGCGGCTGCTAGAATAATTAAATTATTTATACATTTTTACTTTATTTTATCAATTATTTATTATATTATTTTTCATATTTTATTTTAAGTTCAATTTTATTTTATTTTATTTTGTTTTTATTACCTTTATCTCTTTTTCTTTTTTTATATTTGGTTTTACATTTTAATCATAAGAAAAAAATTAAACTAAAAATTCATTGTCTAATATTTACTCCTCTAATTTTCAGGTAAGTGCCTTTGGCTTAGTATCGCACCAAGTTGTAGATACGATGTTTTTTTGCAAACAATGTTATGTTATCTTAAACTGAGAATTAGCTGTTGAACTTCGAATTTAAAATAATCCAAAAGCATTTACTCAAGTGTTTAACATGTCAACCAAACATTGCAAACAGATGACTTAACAGCCTTGACATCATTATTTTATTACAGCATATACTTGTATAAGCTTCCTGCATCTCTTCAAATAATGCGAGTACTCCATGCATGGATGAAATATATTGTATATGTGTGTGTGTTTGTTTGTTTTGTATTTCCAAGAGCTATCAAATTAAAGTGTTTACCCAACTACGTTTCCGCCCATGCCAAAATATACATATACATACACAATGCCGCAGGTGTCCAATTTCAGTTTTTGATTTATCTGAAATGTAGAGGCAAACTTGCAACCACTTCCGCCATCATCCGAAAGAAGTATAAGGCATATCATACGTGAAAGCAAGAAGATTTTGATTTTCAATTTTTACACAATTTTTAGATAATTTGTAGTAACAGTCCACTAGTTTAATGGAGAAATATAATTTATTTCTAGAAAAAATTATATGCAAATATGCAGTGTAGAAAGGTGGATGGTACCCTTATAACGTGTAGCAATTCTCATAACAACAATATCATATGAAAGGTGAACGAAAGGAGTCGTGATCGAATTATGCATAAAGGTACTTACTTTTCCTTCTTTTTAGTATGAATCATTAACATTTGTAATTGTAAAATGTAGAGCTATCGGTGGCGATTTTCAATCAAGTACTTAAATCTTTAATTAAGTTGTAAATGTTTTTTCTAATTTTTAAACACCGTGATTCGTATTTAAATGCTGTCAAAATATTGTAACCGTCCTTAAGCCTACTTTAACACAAAAGTAATTTAAATATTAATCATTACAACTATGTTATTTCATTTTATTTATTTTTTTTATATATTTTTGGGAATGGTAAAAATTAACACATTTTCTTTAAAATAGAAATGTGGTCGAATTTCGACATAGAGCGATCCCTTGCAAATGCGATAAAGTGGACAAAGTTAGCAAGGCAAATGAAAATATTGAAAATAAAAATTTAAAAGAAATACAGTTGGTCGTAGTGAACGTAAGTGAAGTCAGCGTGTAGAGTCAAAGACAATTATTGAGCACAACACCCGTTTTTACACTCACCAACCGCAACCAACCTATGACACCAACATTTGAGAAAGATATACCCACCGAAATTTGTATCAGAATCACGAGCTGAGTTATTTTAGCCACGTTTGTTTGTCCATCTGTATATTTCAACGCAAACTGGTTCTCAGTTTCTGAGATATTTTAACCAAAGTTGGTAGGAAAATAATTTTAAACGATCATTTGATAATTTTTCGGACCACTGTAGAATATATATGAGCGATCTCCCCGATTTGAAGTTTTTGGTTATAAATGCGTTAAAAGAGCACCTAAATGAAATTTGGTGGTACACACATACATTATGAATTCCACATTGGTATTGAAAATCTTCAAATCGGAATACTATAGCAATGATCCCATACAGCCGATTTGTACGAATATGAGATTTTAGGTCCAAAATTAACCAATTAATCATCTAAGAGCGTGAAATTTGGTATTCTGTAGAAGTAAATTAAATTTTAGATTGACACTGAAAATCATGGAAATTGAATTTTGAAATTTGCAATAAATTTGATATGATCGTGAAAACTATAAGACTTCTGCATATCAGAATCAGATCTTCTTCTTTTAATTATTGTTTTATTTAAAGTACAATGTAAAGCTAATTTTCAATTATTATTTTAGCTTTATTATTAATTATTTTAATCCTGCTTTTCTTCAACTCTAGATCCTAAAATAACTAACAGAGTATTTAGGGTAATTGTTAAATTAAAAACTCGCTAAATAATGAGTGACTGAAAGTTCAGAAAATCAAAACTAATTTTTTGTGAAAAAAGTTCTAGAAAAATATTCTAATATTTTTGTCATTTTGAATTTCAAATATTACGCGGGACCAAATATCAATACTTGTATAATATTCCTCAAGCTTAAATGCATTTTTTGAACATAAAACTATTTTGTTTTATGTTATGGCCTTTCTATGCACATTTTAGTTGTGGATATCACAAATATATTTTTTCCGTGTAGAAGGTGCCATCTAAGTGCATGTTAATGCGAAGCAAACAATAAAATTTGACCAGCTGAATTAGTGCCTTTCAAGCGGAGTGCTTTTTGGCGGCAGCCATTTTTCTTATTTTAATCAGTTTTGGCAAAATTTAAACAACATAAAAGCGTAAAAGATTACAGCATCGACAACAAATGATAACTTACTCAGCTTTTATAATAATATGGGTGTCAACTATCAAATTATATATCTATTATATAATCAAAGGCGCTGTCACCTATTTCTTAATTAATTTATGTTTATAGAGTGAAAATACCAAATGTGTCAAACCAAAAAACAAAAATCTGGAGTTTACATCGAACAGCCATCAAGATGTTGTACTAAAACACAATTTTCAAAGTGTCTGTCATGTTTTCATACAAACATACCCACATTTTCTGTAATAGTAAAGAATGTGTAAGCGGATGTAATACATATAAGGAAACAGTAAATTATACGTTATACACTGAGTATGCTTATAGCAGCTAATGGTTTTGTTGATTTTAGTTTTAACGTTATTATTGTTATTCTACAAGTTTTTGTTGTTTGTTATTGAACATGATTCATAGTTAATTGCTTAAGTGATGACTGTTAGCGTTAATGTAAGTGGATAATTCTTATTCATTTTAGTTTTTGTTGTTGTTGAGGTCCACAAATTAAGTTGCACAGCTGCCAACTATTGCTTTCTAGTATTTGCTATCTGAGTGGGGTGTATATTATTTAAGCAATTTGTTGAATTAATATTTTCCTGCGAGACAATTTCGAAGTTGTATGTTTGTTGCATTTTTTTAATTTGCATCTGAAGTGCAATTTACTAAGTTTTGGCAGCGAACTAAAGAGCTATTAATTTATTTTATTTCATTTAACTTTTTATATTATATACTTATATAAAGTTGTTTTATTATTTAATATAATTTAATTTAATTCCACTTAATTTAATTTTGTTTTAATTAATTTTAAAATTTTATTTTATTTTGCTATTTTCATTTTTCATATATGCATTATTTTTTTATAAATTAACTTTATCCATAAGTCATGAGCGAAAGCTTTCACTCGACCAGCATATTATCTGCAGATAATTTGTTTTCGTTTCAAAAAAACTGTGAACCAACTCCAGCGCCATAATGGAGGAAATAAAATAAAAACCATTAGAGAAGAGAGTATTTTTCTTAAAAAAAACTTCCAAAAAGTAGCTGTTTGTATTGCTCTGTGTAAAACAACCGCTTGTTTTCAAATACTTAATGCATTTCATTCAGTTCAGTGGATACAGTGTAGAGTGGCTTAGCTAGTGGGATTTGCATAACCTAATGGATTCTGTATAGGATTTGTAAAATTGCATTTTAAGGTTATCTCTACGACAATTGTTCCGGCTTCAACGCTGACTTGGTTACATCTAAAAAAAACATACATATATATGCGTACACACAAATGCATTTAAACAAACAGTCATATAAACGTATTTTGTTTTACTTCATAGAAGACTGTCGCCAGCATCCAAATTGATGATGCAATAACAATGATCGAGGTCACGTGTTGGCGACACATAAACGCAAGGGCGGTCAGTCAGTTAGTCCGTTGGTAATGCCGAGGCGCCGGTGGGGCAAGAATATTGAAGGAATAAAACTAAATAAAAAGTAAAATCTCAGTTTGCAACAAATGCTCGTTTTAAGTAAAAGTTATCACGCTGTGCGGAATATTTTATTTTCTTCACTTATCTACGCTCACTGTTTATAGCTCACTAGTCATCACTTCCGAGAGCTCCATTCGCAATCTCATTCTCGCTACATCCTCCACTGCTACCGTTTTTGGCACAAAATAATTTTTCAGTTTTTACTTGGCTCTTGGTTTTTTTTTTGTAATTTTTTTATATTAACATAAAATTTAATATTTTAAAACGTTTTGCATTTTTCCATGTCCTGTTAATGAATACTTTTTTGATGTTTCAATGTGAAAGGATTAACAATGAAATTTTTTTTCACAGAACACGAGAGCAAATATTAAGAAAGCTAACTTTTAATAAAATTTCGAACATAAATTAAAGCAGAATAAAAATTTATTTATTGAAATATAGTTCGAAAAGATCACAAAATAAGAAACGGTGTATTCAGTACAGTTAAAAAATTTTACGTATTTCCTTGGAAAAATTTCTCTCTTTTTTTATATATATAATTTGCTCAAAAATCAAAGAACTGACTGTAATCAATGTTATATAATACTACGGATGGTTTCGTTAGAGATGGAAACAATTACAGTCCGCTAGGAGCACAAGAGTCGATAGATTCACGTGTAGAGCGGTTGCCACGGTACTTTTTGCTGTATAATAGATGGACCAACCAATTAGTCCTGGAGACAAAGTATTTCACAATAAAATTCTGTTCCGTTATCTGTACATAACAGTGCAAAAATGTATGTTTGCCGAATGATAAAAAAATTATTAGTGTGAGTGATTTCTAAATATTTAAGTGATTTACTTATAAAATATATGTGAATATGTGAAAACTGGATCAATAACAATTTTTTATTTCAAAGTACCAAAATTTTAATAATTTTAATTCATAATAACTAAGTTTATATTAATTAATTATATTATATTTTATGTTTTTTTTAATGTTATTTTATTTTATTTTATTTTGTTTTATTTATTTGACATTATTTGATTTTATTTGATTTAAATTTTTATTTATTACATATTATTTTTCTACGTATTTTATTTCATAAATATTTTTTTAGATTAAGTACTCGTACAATTATTGGTACATTATTATGTACCTATATTTGTTTGTGTATCAAAACGGAAAAAAAGCTTTAAAACAAAATTCATACAACATTTTCATTCATTATATATCAACGCCAGCCAAAGGGAACTTTTAAAATTACGTTATATGTCGCCATCTGTATGCATGTATGTATGAATTCCTTTTATATGCATTAACTATTTGGTATACATTATTCATACATATTAATGAATACGTATTTGCTGCAGGAAAAAATACTAGTTGTTAGCTAGAATCTACTAGTCCGCATTTTTTCATTAACTAGTTCATCTTCCATATATTTCCCATGTAAGAAACTAGTATTTTTAACACGGCGATGCCCTGCAAACTTCTTATATAAAATACCATAGAAATGAGTTTGCCTGCATTGGGAATCGAACCGAAAACCTCACGCGATACAGCAATAACGTATACCCACTATTATATCGCTGCGATATAAAGAGCAACGACCAACTGGGCACTTCAACAGAGATTAGTAGGAAACGAAACTCAGTTGTGGTATTCTAATAACAACAATATGCGATAAAGTATAGAAAATTTTTATTATTCCCATTACTGGTGAACTGCGATACAAATAAGGAGTTGATTTGATGTCAACCTATTTCATACTAGTATTTAACTAGAATTTTTGCATTCTAGTCTACGCACTCACTGTAGAATAAGTTTGGCACATGGATATTATTCTTCCAACATAAAAAGGTTCAGCCGGGAAGTCAAATAGCAATTCCAACTTGTCAGTTGGCTAACACAATAATAATCCTATCATATCCTATTATATACACAATCCGCAGTGCCATTAGGCCAATGACCTAACTCGCAAGCGGTAGTCATTGTTGGCATGTGAAATTATTATGCTTTGGCTTAGTGGCAGTAGCAGTTGACACGTTCATGGTATTATGAGTGATATTATGAGTGGTTAGAGTGGAAGTTTAGCTAACTTGAGTTGAGTGTATGTGTCAGTTGTTGAGTGAAAATGGCGTTTAAATCGTTGATAATATACTTAGCGTACATACAGACAAATATATGTGAGATACAAGCATTTTAAGTGACAGCTGTTACAAATTCGCAAAGAATCGAAAAAGTTACGCAAAACTTTTCTCTCGAAAACATCTAACGTCGAAGTGTTTCTTCGTTCATACCGTCGCGCTATAAGCAGGACGGAAATGATGAGAGATTACTAAAGTTTGGTCCTTATTCGTCGCGAGAGGACTTTAATTTTTAACTGCCTACGCAGTTCAAAGTGGCACCTGTTGGCAAAAGGGATTCTGCGTTGAAAGTTGACATTGTTCGTGTTGTTGTTGCGGGTTCCAAGACAAAATTATCTAAAAACTTCAAAGATATGGGTGTCAAAATAGACGTAGGAGCCAAGAGTTCAATTCGCTTATAGTTTCTTTGTTGACCGCAGATACTTCGTCAAGTCCTCGTTCACTACTAGACCTATAAATTTCATAGAAAAGCAGAATTTACGGCGTGATTGTTCAGGTATGAAATCAATATCATCGGCGAAGCCAGCAGCTGTACACTTCTATAGAAAATTGCACCTTCTCTGTACAGTTTTGTAGGTCATATTATTTTGTTCAGCAATATACTAAATAAGTCAAACGATAAGAAGTCATTTTGTCTGAAACCTCGCTTGGCTCGGAGAAGTGGTTCCCGATATTTAAGTCCTAAAAGGGTATGCTTCGGTCTTGAATTCTTGTGAAAGCCGATACATATTTTCTTAGAGAAATACCCCTTTTAGACAATTTCTTAAGCTCTTCATACTCACGCATCTCGGTCTCTTCCTTTCTTTGTCTAAATATTCATCACGCTTCTTTCTTCAATTGTCGATATCTCTCCCGCACATGGTGTGATCGAACGCGATGTTGCACACAGTCTGCTTTATCGCCACTGGGACAAGGCAATCCTCATCGTTACAGCTGCTATAGGCGCTGTCATAAATTCGCAAATCAGCGAAATTTTTAAGAACTTCACTTTGATGCGGATTATGGTGAGACACTCATCCCTCGCAGTGAATGCCAGGGCTCAGCAAACTTTTTAAGGCAGAGATTGATCCAGAGGAACCTGACTTATATGTTTTTCACACTATTAATGCGTGATGAAGATATGTGGTGATCTTTGTAACAGCTGTCATATCTAATATCTTTTTCTTGTTTGTTGGGTATAAATCTACAATACTCTGGAATTATTTCTGTGCCAAGCGAAAAATTCAGCCAACAAATCGGCATAGAATAGGCAAGTGCAAAAGCTTGCACAATCGTTGCATAGTAAGGTGGGTCGTTTGCACGTGCGTTTCAACTTTCATCAAAAAGGACTGAAGAGTAGCATTTAATTTGCATATGGGATGTGCATGGAATGTTGCCAACCTTCCTTCGCTCATCATATATGGTAAGGAATGTAAGTGCATGTACATATGAAAGTGGAAGGCATTGCAAAGATACCACACAAACTGGCGTGTACTAGTGGAAGTTTCCCATAAAATTCATTGCAGTGCAAATATTCTGTTTCTCCAACGAGTGCCATAGAGGTATATGCATGTCTGTACTACTTAAGTGACATACGTGTGGATGTGCCGTTGTGTATGTATCTTTAGTGAACTTGTCCATGTGATTTGTACATTTCAGGATATTGTAGTTCCTACATTTGAGTACAAATTGTTTACAAACTGCAAGTGACATTAAAAACTCCAAGATTTCAATTCTAAAGTTAGCCTTGCAACAACAATAACAATAGTTTATGACAATGAGGTAATTTAAAAGAAAGTTGAGAGAAAATATGAAACAAATTCTCTACTCTACTTTCAATTCGGAGCTGACAAAATCAAAATCAATGAATAAACATAAAAACTTTTTTGCAGCCGGTAGCGAACCACTAAAGCGAACTTCAGCATTTCAGTATTATTTCTATTTAGATTTGTATGTTTTTGAAAAATATTCGAATTGGAAGCAATTGTGCAACATCATACATGCTAACACACATCCCCATTTACACACACATATATATATATATATATATATATATTTATATTTGTTTATCTACATGTCCGGGTATGTGACTTAACACTAAAACCATACGATATTCTTAGTACCCACAATCGGACCGTATAACGATTGTATGCAATGTATGTCTAAACAAATTGATTTTACATTTGAAGGGCACAAAAATGACATTAATGTTTGCAATAGCAGTTTGGCATTAAGAAACTCTTCACAACTTGAGTGTGCATGATTTGAATGCTGAAAGGATGAGTGGTTGGTAGGATGAATGCATGATGACAATAAATCTTCTTACAACACATTGTAAATAAACACTTGGCTTGCCAGCAACGTACGTATGTCGAACTGCATCCTATTTCTATGGGCAGAATAACTACGGTATATATGCTGGTATATGAGATTTTCTATTTTTACAGTTCGTTTGTAGTGCTTTTATAGTACTTTTGAAATATTTAAATAAATCAATTATTTAATTAGAGTAAGACACATAAAACTACATATTAAAAATTTATCTAAAAGTAGAAATGTGGAGTACTTGCACAATTATTTGTGGCTTAGATGAAACTAGTACTTCAGCTTGCAAGATATTTCAGCCAAACTTGGTAGGTAGACATATTTTGACATTTCTGTGATCGTTGGTCGGAACCGACCAGATCAGACTACTATGACATATGTACCACCGCTTTTTCAGATTTCGAGCCATAAATCCACCAAAAACGCATCTGGGGGCGTAAAATTTGGTATTCAATATTATTATATTATATTGAATTTTTCTATTTGCAATAAATTTTAACTGTTCATAGAAGGTTTAAAGACCTTGACCAAGGCGCCAGTTCTTTCATGGTTTTTATTTACATTCTTCCCGCCATTTTTAGTTTGTTTGAGTTTTCGCGTTCTGCTGTATTATTTACACAGATTTCATATTGGGTTTTTTAAGCTAACGACGAGTTGAATCGATTTACGTATGTCTATCTGTTCGGTCGTCTGTCCGTCTGAATTCACGATAACTCTTTTAAGAATTGAGATATTTTGATAAAACTTAGTTCACACATTTCATGGGTCACATGTAAGGAGGTTATTGCAAATAAGTGAAAACCATGTTCACCACATAACGGTAATTTTCAAACTTTGAAAATCGAAGTTGTTCTGTTTTTAAATGTGAGTCATGCTTCTTAGAGATGTTCGCATTCAAATGAATGAAAAAATATGAACAGAGAACACGAATTGAAATTAAGCGCGATCCTACAATAACTGCACCCTATATATGGACAATTTACTTTAGAATCGTATATTTTAGAAATTGGGCAAGATAACTTGCTAGTTATTCTTGCATTGATACCTACCAAAAATAGCTGGCATGTACTTATATATAGCTATCTCCCATAAAACAAACTTTATATTTATTGTTTTCCAAATATCTGCCAAAAAATACTAACATGGGTCCCTAAACAACGTTGTTATTCAAATAAGTATTCTTTGGCCCTTCTGTGAGGTTCAAATAAGCCGCCTGAAGTTTGATATAAAGGTAATTAGATAATCTCTAATATTCGATTCTACACAAATTTACTTGTTCAAAGATTATATCCTTTAAATTGCCAACATAACTCTGATCTAAAAATTATTTTATAATTAAGTATTATTAAAAATGAAAAAATAGCTTGAATTAATTCATATATCGGGGGTGTTTTAGTGGACACATATATTCTAAACTAAAAAAGCTCTAAAATTTTCAATGTGTATATAAATATAAAAAATTTCGAAACAAAATAGAAATATATATTAGAATTTAATTTTGTATTGGATTTCCTTTTTCATAAATGAATTTATTCCGTATAACAACTCTATGTTAACACTATTGTGCTGAAATTCTTTACACAACTGGATTGGGAATTTCTAGAACTCATAGGATTTCCACATAAGTTCTTCATTAATTCTTTTCATTTTTAAGCCCAATCGCATTACCAAAATCCTGCTTAATTTAGATAAAGGATTCTTGAAATGTTTACAATCATTTAGTCAGTAGTTGAATAGCAGGGATTAAGCAATATTTCGTAGGCGACCCAAGCACTTGAGTTGTTAGCAATGCATTTTTTACTTCTCTTGTCAAATCCCTTCGTCCATTCAATAGGTTCGCCAGGCGGCAGTCACGCACAAAGCAGTTTTGCCAAATAACGTATGTTACATGTATATAATCTGTCTTTTTACATATTTGGTAATATTACATTTAAAAGCATATTTAAACAAATAAAATAATTTAAAATTAAATGGAAACTTTACATAATAATACTACTTTATATTTTCTTAAATGTATTTCATATTTTATATGTATAATATATATGTATATAATATATGTATATAAAAATATTATATTATATAAATGTGCATTTATTAGCTCTTAATTAAAATAAACTAAAATATATACTTAGCATTCATTACGAGCAGTTTATGGAAATATTTCAAATGTAAATAGACATTTTTGCATAATTTATTAGCCAAAGTCCAAGTGTCGCCTACAAAAACGCACTCCTCATAAAATAAAGAAGATTCACATATAAATGCAATAATTTATAAATATTTTGTAATATATGCTTATAAGAGCAGCCTTAGGCATACACTTTTTACACAATAAAACATATATATATTTGCCTATTTATACAATTTCAATGGCCATTTTCACCCACTCGAATCACAGTTACTCATACTCATACGCCACACAGAGTCGCGCCAATAGCAAATATGAACACTCATCGATTGTGGTGAAGCATGAATAGGCAATCCTTTGCTATGGTAAATAATTTATTTTAAAGATATATTCTGGTGAATATTAAATTACTAATAGTTAGAGATTTGTTTATTTACTGAAAAATAAAAAGTTACCTTTCATATACCTGAAATGGTGTATTGACTTTGGTCCGAAGTATGTATATACGGGAAGGGGAAGAGATAAACTCACCAAAATTTATTCCCATCCTATCACATTGAAGAGCTGAGTTTAAGCAGCCATGCGTCTCTCTCCATCTGTCCGTCTGTCTGATTTTTGGGATATTTCAACCAAACTTAGAGAGACGCAGAGATCTACGTTTAAACGATCATTTATCGGAGCCGGCCATATCGGACCATAATAGCAATTAGAAAAATTAATTTTCCACAATTTTGAATGTTGGTCAAACCCTGGTCTTCCAAATTGTAGTACGTAATGCTAACCACTCAGTAATTGCGTTTTCACCAGCTTATCTAATATTTGAGACAAAAACAGATTTGATAATTTATTTTAGTGCAAATAGATATTTGTGGCCGGTATTGTTGTTGTCAGCAATCATTTGTGCATTGATGTGAAACTGACAAACTGCTGCTAGTATGTATATAGCAACAACAACACTAACGGAAAAACCTACGCCACTACCAAGCTACTTTCAGTTAAATCAACGCGGAAGGTCGCAAAGAAAAATAGGAACAAAAAACCACTAATCAGATGGATTGTGCAGACGCTGAGATCACTTTGCTGTTGAAAAGGTATGCTGCAAGTAAATATATAACGCAATTTGAAGCACTAAACAACCGAATACGAGTATTTCGATATAGGAGTGGGAAAAATACGGTGAGAGAACTAAAACATACAGACATATACAAGAAGAGGTAGGAACACATTCTTGTATGTGAGTGTGTTTATGGTTTTGGAGCATTGAGAAAATTTATAAGTTTTAGAACAAAAAATGCAATTAACCGCTTTTAATTAGCACTGAATTAAGATCAACGCTATTTCGTTTAGCTTGTAGGAGATAATGTTGCAGACAAAACCTTCGCGGATGCGAAGAGCAGTAGGGTTTTGAAGGATAGCAAACATATGTCTTGTAAACCAATTTAAAAGAATGGCATTGATACTGAGATTACAGCAAATTTTTTTTTTGTTCTTTCTTTTTTATCAACATACATTGTATTCTACCTTCCACTTCATTTAATCAATTTCATTACTTACACACTTGCATTCCACTATTGCTATCTTTTTTTATTTTCAATGCTCGTAGAAATGGCAATAGCGGTTAATGCCAACAACAGAAGCATAATGTTTCCAGTATTTTTGCTGTTCAACTAACTGAAGTACCATCGTGAGATTGCTAATGGTAGCAAAATGGTTGAAGTTGGTGCTGTCTGAGAGCGGAAGTGAGGATTAAGTGCGTTTAAGCACGAAAGAAACTCCAACATCAGTAGAGGTCACTTTGTACTTGCAAAAAGAACAGAAAAGAAAATGGAAGCATTCAGCAAGGAATGCAAGTGAAATGAAAGTTTTTCCTCTTAAATAGCTTTAGCTGTGGCAGCAGTGTATTAAATCCGTTAACAGCATTATTGAAAAAAGAAAACAATGCAAGAAGCGTCCGTGTTTGATCAATAGTTTGTGCAAAAGTAATACTAAACTTTTTTATTTATTTAAATGCTATTATTATTTCGATCGCACAATAAGTATTACTGGCAAGCATTATTAGAACGATATATTAACGGTGTTGTGTGTACAATGTTGCTTGCTGAATTCAACAGTTGCTAATGGCTAGAATTTTCACTCTAAACACTAAATATTTATCAATGAATTTTTAGACGTAACATAAGCAACTTATTCTAAAAAGAATCACCTTTTACACTTTTTTTTCATTATTATTATCATATTTATTTTTTTCATCCTACTTTCAGGCAGGCACTCTTATATGTCTAAAGCAAATGCAAAAGCGCTGACTAATTACATATTTCGCAATGTTGACTGACTTAAGTTGCTTTCGTTCTAAACTTGATTAAAAGGGCAATCTTTCCCTCAAACGAATTTTTAATGAGTTAGTCAAGAAATATCTGGCAAAGTTTTGGCTGAAAATTATTTATAAGGTTACTTTTTCTAAAGTGGCATTGCGTAATGAAACAAAATTGCTGTACGAAAATGTTAACGTTTATAATAAGAAGATCTGTCTGTCAACTGTTGTCTCTTTTTGTCATAGAAATTTATAATAATATAAATTATTGAAGAATTTCGATTTTGAGATCTGAGAACAGAAATTAGTCGCTGGGGTCTGGAAAATACGGTGAATGCAGATGGGATTAGAAACTCATTTCATGGATATTTGACATCGATTTGACTGGCTTCTGACACGGTGCATTGTCTTAGTTAAACAGTACTTTCCTTTTCTTTAAATGCGACTATTTTTCGGCAAATTCATCCTTCAAACGATCCAATAACGATATGTACTCGTAAAAGTCGCTTTTAATGGTCCTTCCTTTTTATCAGGTAGTCAATGAAAATTTTTTCCATGTGCATCCCAAAAGACAGACGCCATAACCCTTTCAGCCGACAATTGCATTTTTCCACGCTTTGGAGTGGGTTAATCGTATGCAATCCACTCGGATGACTGTCGATTAGACTTCGGAGTGAAATAATGGAGTCATATTTTAACCATTGTTACATACCGATGCAGAAACTTGGGTTCATTACTCTTGAACATATCCAAACATTTCTTCGAATCATCAACTCATCTTTGTTTTTGGTCAAAAGTGAGCTGGGCGGTACCTACTTTGCACAGAGCTTTCTCATACCAAAATATTCATGAATGATATGATTCATACGTTCAGTTGATATCTTTAGAGTGCATGCTACTCCATTCAATTTCAATTTACTGTCACTTAAAACCATTTTGAAATGGATTTAGTTTTATGTTTTCGTCGGTAACCTGTTTTAGACGTCCATTGTGTTCATTGTCTTCGGTGCCCATTTCCCCATACTAATACTTGATGGCTTATTTTCATTGAGCAGTGTTCGAAAACTCGTTATCAAGCTAAGTTTTTGCTTCAATTGTTTTTTTTTCCTTCGAAATTTTATCAAAACGCAAAATTCCTTCATTTTTTCACAATAACACAATAACAAAAGTTGATACACTCAAAACGATATAGTTCACAAACACTGCGCGCTTCAATATATGAAGAAAGTAGAGTCGTCAATGCCGTCAATCAAAGTAACATGCTTTCGTAACTAAACAGCAACTTAGTTTTATACACAAAACATATATATGTATATATTTGACATACGTGTGAATATACTTATTATTATTACATATGCATAAAAGCCAAAGTTATTCATTCAATCCCAATGCAAATTAAAAGCAACACAATAAGCCAGTCACGTATTGGTTTTATTATCTAACAAAATAAGCATGTAAATGAGCTCCGAGAAAAATACTGACAAAAGTGCAAAATATTCATATGGGAAATTTATGTTAATAGATTTTCTTGAGGTTGAATGATTTTGTTACTCATCATATTAACATATAATTTCAGATTTTGTGAATATGTAGCAGGATTTGCGAAATTGAGTAGAATAACGTCACAGCTTGAAAAAATTGTTCACCAAACGGTAGTAAAGTTATGTTGGATGCAATATACATTAAAACTTGAGAAATAGGCAAGCAGTTGTAAAGTCATAGCCTTAACCTTTTGCACTCGATTAAAAGATCTGTTGTTGGCTTACATAGAGAAATAAGTTAATATCAATAAAACACTGATCACTATATGTTCGGTTCGTTATAACTTTCGTTCGTTTGCTTTTGTATCGGATGGTTTATCACAATAAAATTATCACGAGGTGCTCACCATTGTAAATACCCTATTAATTAATTTTGATTAAGTTGACTATATGAATGCCCTAAATATGTGCGTCATAAATCTTCAAAATGAATGAATTTTTAAAATTATTTTTCTTTGTATATAATAAATAGTTCGTTATATAACAAAGAAAAATCGTAAAAGTGACAGATGTATTCATTAGACTTCTTACAGCAGGTATCGAACCAAAGGACAATGACTTAACAGGCAAAAAAATGTTAATTTTAATAATTTTTTTATCTTATTTCTTTTATTGTATTTTATATAATTTTTCTAAATTTTTTTCTCTTGTGTGTTTTATTTCATTTTTTATACAATTTGATCTATTTTATTTCATATGAATAAATTTTAAGATTTTATTTTTTTAAATGTAGTTCATTTCATTATTTTCTATTTTAATTTCTATTTTTATATTATTTTATTTATTTTCATATTTTTTATTACCTTCACTATATGCAACTTTTTAAAATTTATTTGTACTTTCCTTTCATTTTTCATTTTATTTTTTCATATTAAACAATACGAAGTTCCTCTTATAGAACATTTTCTATTACGATGTTATCAGAAGTAACAAATAGCATATATTTATGTATAAACAGTCACATGTTTGGCTTCTTAAGGCTCACTAATATTATTTGTTTTTTTTTGAGCTTATATACTCGTACGCAATAAGACTGCATTTATTATTCCTGCACAGCAGTTTAAAAGCATTTAATTATTTATTTACAATATTTAAGAATATTTGTCCCCCACAAAAAAGCGACAGTATTCTGAGGAATATGTATTTCTAAAAATATATTATCGTTTTTCCTCTGACAAAATTTCACATATACTCTATGTTGAGAAAATTGAAATAAGTTCGGTAAGGTATATATACGAAAAAGCAAAAAGACATCTCATACAATTACATCAAAAATGTATGTGTTTTAAAAATAAAAAAATATATATTTTTTAAAGTTTGTTACAAAGTTAAGTTTGTTCGTCATGAATCATTAATATAATATACTTGGACTTTTACCTGTCCTTAAGTAAAATATAACCATATTAAATTTAACTAGATAAATTGGAAAATTTTAGCTAATCTACTTATGTTTGATATTCAAAATAACATACATCCATACCTCATAAATATTTAGAGCGTAGAACAACGTTCTTTCATTTGCACCATTGTGTACATGTATCTCTATATACATCTTCAATTTATGTGACAAATATTGATTGAAAACATCAATAATGCAGTTTGTTGGCCAATGCCAACTATTATTGGTTTCACAGATACCATCATATACTTACCTGCATACATAAATAAGTAAATGTACTACATCATAGAATGTGTGCAAGTAACTATGTGTATATAAGCTCTGTAAGTCAATAAGTAAGTAAGTTCATCTATGCAACCACTTCTACACACATACTTGTATAATATTTTCCTATATTTGTAATCATATGTGCTCGCGATTATCTACTAACTTTTCAAATAGGCGGCGCTGTTGGACAAAACTGAAAAGTCTCTAGTAGATAATGTAGTAGATTTACATAAAGTAGTTCGATGGATTTTACGAATCTCCTGTTTATACAAATAATGACTTATTAATATTTAATACGCATTAAATCGCTTTAATTTCAAGTAAATTTTTTTTATCAGTCATCCATTGAAATATCATCATTTCAATTAATTGTTAAAAACTCTTTCCCGTTTTTTATCCATTTAGTGGTTTCGAAAGCACATGGTTGAACTTTGATATCTGTCAAACTTAATTGTCAAACCAAACATATTTCATTTTAGTTTAAAGTTAAGCATTTATGAAAATGAATGAGCGTAACACGTTAAGATTTTTGCAACCTGCAATAAAAATGGTGATTGAAACGTTGCCACGGTTCGTGCTTTACGAGGAGATTATGGTGCACATTATCGCCCTTCTAATCAAGGAATTGTTAAAAGGTTTAGGAAGTTTGAAGAAACTGATTACAGGTTATGGTTACAGATATTGTAAGGCTTGTGTACCATCTTTTTGCTCATTCCACCTCAAATATCACTGCTTTATGTGAAAATCGACGTTGTCAACTACGTATTTTGCACTAAATCCAGCTGACCATTCACAACGTTTCTCATCGATAGATACGTGAATAACCTTAATTGTCGCATTCGGCGATCCAGGAATCTTCAAATAAAGAGGGACCATTATTGAAGAGCACGACTTGGACAATATGTGGTTCCGCGCGAATATGGCTTTATTGCGGGAGAAATTTCCTGGCCGCGTAATCTCTCGTCTTGGCGATATCAATTGACAACTCAGATCATGCGATTTGACACAGTTGGACTTTTTTGTGACGCTACGAAAAAACGTGGTCGAAACTTACTTCAAATGGATCGAAGTTTGCAAAAATTCATGAGCCGGTCATTTGAATGATGTAGTATTTCACATATCAAGGTTCAAACTTTATATATAATAATAAATGTAGTTCACTTACGTATTGAGTGGTTATTACGCCACAATTTGTCTTAGTTCGTTGTTTGACACCGTCTGAACTACTGGGATGTGAAGTAAACATACGTGAGTTTTTATATGTACCTTAAAGTGCGCGGTTCCGTGGTATCTGTCAGTTGTTGTTTACTCGTTCATCCGTTGCTTCAGAAGAGCATTTTGATGAACCCAACGGTAACCGTGGACTTTTTGTCAACAAGCGGGTTATTCACTCCAACGAACACAAAAACACATACGCTCGTAAACTACGCATCGTTACTCAGTCCAGCATTACAATATTACTGCATACGTTGTGTGCATGTAAGAACTTCAGCTGGCAAAGAACTTGTAAGATCTATTTTTCGTTCCAGCTGACCTATTTTACGAGTAAAAATTAAATTACAAGTTCAGGATGTCCTGGGCTGTTTAAACGAAATTGCTGCTTTTCCACAGGTGCATTACTGTGTGCTATTAATAGCAGTGACATTTAAGGGTTTTGAGATATTTACTTTGCACTATGTTAAGAAGAATTTAAAATTAAAATATATATTTTCTTTCTTAAGATTACCTACTTATGTATAGGCGGTATTACGTGAAGTTTATAAAACAATATTCATCATGAAAAAATGCTATATATGCCATTCTGTATATACGTTTTTATTTTAACAATTTTCAAAAAATAATTTCGAGGAAAATCACAAAAAACTTTTTTACGAAGTATGTTTAATTCAACAAAAGACAAATTATTGTATTGAATTTTGCAAAACCTGAAAATCGTTTTTTACATATATATTTTTTTAATTTAGATGCTGTAAATTATTGTTATTATTTTAGTTTAAAGTTAAATAGGTTTAAATAGGTACATAACACTTAAAATGGGATGCAACCCATGGGACAGAATACTAGATACTCCACTACTTCTGTTGTAGAAAAATCGGAGTTTATAGATTACAAGTGTATACGAGGTATTTAAAAAAAAAATAATACTTTCACAGGTTTCGTACTTTTAATAATATTGTGTGAATTTTTAGAATAATTCAAAACAGCCCAGAATTTTTGGATATTTTCTATAATTATCACAAAATAATAGTTTTTAAAAATTTTGATCAATTCATTTAAATGTGAAAAAGTGTTAAAATACAAACATATCTTAAATAAAAAGCAAGGTTATTGAATTTCATCCGAAATAATTTAGTAGAATATTTTAGCTCGTTAGATCATAGATAAAACCTCTACTTCAAGAATTCCCTTAAAACACAAGTTCGAATCGCCGTTAAAAAGCTAAGATATTGCAGAATATATATTTAATTAGAGATATTATTAAATTTAAAAATTTTTGCATACTCAATTCCTCTATATAGAAATTATTTATTTTTCATTACGAAAAATAGCTTTAAATTTTCAACACCACTAGGGGAGTTTTGTAGATTTTATCGATACGATTTATCGAATTGTTAACTAACGAATTTTGTTGCTTTCACTAACGATTGGGTGATTACATAAATCAATTATAACGATTGTTGTTAGCTGACATTTTTATTAAAATAGAGGAAAGTTGACACCACAGCTAAACAAAAAATTAAAATAAGCGAAAAGTAGAAAAAGGAACGAGAACACCAAATAATTTCGTGATATGAATTAATTAATTGAAGAGTTGCAATTGATTACAAAGTTTAAAAAAATGATGTTCTCAACTTTCCACTTTCGCACTGTAGAGCAGCTCCGAATAAATAAATCGTGCCGTGCGTGCTCCTGTGTATTAAGCATTTACCGCCGAAATCTTGAAATTACGATCACATATCTATGCAAAAAATGTACATATTGAACTATGTTATTCAACAATTTCACATAGATAGAATGGTATCCATGGTGGTTGGCACAGCTTCGTCATGATTTTTGGAGCTCATGAATAAGGCATGAGAGCAATTGATAGCTCCAATAGTGCCTCCAATTGTGAGTTTGATGATGTGAAAAATTCCTTTACAACTTACCGCTCTATTTGAGTCATAAGAAATCTAACCTCTGTGAAAAACAACGAAGGGTTTATTTGTTCTGTTACTTTAAGTATACATCGGCTCACGGACGACTGACTATCTCCCACTGCTCTGCAACAGGACATTGAGAGCGAAGAATCGAGGCGGTTAGAACCTTGAAGAAATTTAATAAAGTTAAAAATTGAAAAACACTTCAAGTTTCATTATTTACCTGTATTTTTTGTATTTTTTTTTTGTATTACTTTTTTTATAGATATCACCGTTATCCTCTTGCCTTTTAGTTGGCTATCAAGTTGAGAAATGATTTCTTCAACTAAATTCTGTTTCACTCAAGTTGAGACCAAATTCCACTTCTCAATCGATATATATATATATATATATATATATATATATATTGTAATTTCCCTATTTGTATTTTATTTTAACTTTTATACTATTTATTTCAACCTAAATAAAGTATTAAATCTTATTTCGATGGCGCCAACAACTCGAAAATTTTTGTCGTGTAACATTAACAATTAATCCTTAAAATTGTTGCTAAGTATTTTGAACGATTCCAGAATCGTTATAATAGCATACTGAGTTCGACCACAGAAGTGCAAAATTCTTCGTTTCCGTTTAACAATAAAGCAATTATTTAAAATTTTCATATAAGCCCAACAGCAGTTATCCACAATTGAATAATGAATTGAATTTGACAGCCACACATATGTAAATATATAAAATATGCAATTTAATTCAAGCGATTAGATATTTGCAACTGAATACAATGCTACTTGTGTATATGCATAAATGCACGTGGAATTTCGAGAATGACAAATATTGAATTGTAGCCATTTTCAGTTTTAAAATACATATTTAATCATTTAATTCAGTTTTATTGATTTTGACATTTAGTTGATTGTGTAACAATGTAACACAAATACATATACTTATCTACATTTCAAAAATATTTTATAAGCTTTCTAAACAAAGTTTCTCCCTGTATTTGTATAGAGTTTCGGTATGAAAGTTACATCCGCTTTTCATCCGCTGGTTTTAAATATTGTGTTTCAATTATATGTTACAACTACGTTGATTGGTTTTGCGGTTGTGTTTCGTTGACAACTGAGAAAATTTGGAATATATGCAATATATCGGTGCACAATTAGCGCAAAAATGGACATATGAACCACTGACATCTAAAATTTTATGGTTTCACTTTGTTATTTTTCACAATTAAAAGAGAATACAATATATTTTTTATTGTCTATTATGGTAAGCATTTAAAGAGCTAACAATTTTGTAATAGAGAAAATTATATTTTGACGGCTCTGAAATTGAGTTCAACCAATTATTTCAATACCATTGTACACATTGTATTGTAAACATATTGAAATTTTTGTACTTATTTTTTTTTTTCTCTGATTGACATTTCAAAGCATCTATTTGTTCAAAATGCAGCACATTATTTATTATTTCTAATAGAACAAAACACAAATTTGATATAAAATTAAATTGAAATATAATATTATTTTTAGTTATGTCTAAAAAAATATCTAAAATTTGAATTCAATATTTTGACAATTTTAGCCCATACAAAAATCGTTCTTTTGGAAAATTTTACTGCCTTACTATTTTGCAGTTCAACCGTTAAGCATTAGAATAATGCATAAATTCAAGAAATTCCCAAATGTATTTATAAATTTTTTTATCTTATCATTTTCTAATCTACATTATAAAATAAAATTGATCCAAACTAACAACATTTTTATCTATAGAAAAGAACTCTAATTTTAGCCTAGTTGATAATGCTTTTGATTTACAGTAAGTTGGCAAAGAAAAGAACACTCGCATGGTATTCCAATGACCGCCTCAGAGCAAGCGTTTGAGGGAGTGTGTGTGATTTAAATCTTGAAATACTATTTAAAAAAAAGTTTTTTATAGAAACCCAGTAAAAAATCGAAGTGTTGTTAAAATTTTCTGTTAGTAAAAATTCAAACGGTATAAAGAAAAAAACATTGGCTTTTTGAAATTTAATTGTTTATTACGACAATAAATTGTGTTAAATTTTCTAACTTTGAAATTGAAAAGAAATTAAAATAGATGGATGCTGAAAAAATATTGAATATTTTATGCTTCTTGCCTGGCTAGCCCTCAAACGGATGGTTATTCAGGCTTTATATTAAATGGAAAGAGCAATATGAATACATATTCAGATTTATACAATACATACAATGCAGATATTCTAAAAATTTCTTAATTTGTGTTCACGTTTATTATGGTGAGAGGCCTAATCGAAGCGAAATCGTATCCTAAATGCCGTTCTGCTTATAGATATACAAAATCCTCTATGTTGCCATAAAATTTTGCAGAAGCGATTTTTCGTTGGTGTTTTGCCAAAGGACGTAAATTATGTTGTTGTCGTTCGCGAAAGAGTGTGTACCTTCACTAAATATTCTTTCGAAATAATTTTTTTCTCTTATAATGCTTGTATCTGAACTGTTTGCCTTCGTATTTGTTTAATTATTAATTTGTGTCTCTGCATTTTTGGTTAGCTTGTTTGACACGCTTTGGTAGCAAGAGTTTAATTAGTTTCAACTTTTTTCACTAAGTGTTATTTAATTTATGGTATATACATATTTATGTGTGCACGACATTTAGTAGTTGTCATATATTGATTTTTGTTACTACTTACTTTATTCATACTTACATTATGTATTTTCGTAGGTTTGAATATATACTTAATTGCGTTTAGGGTTAATATCGACCATTTAATTTGCCCAATATAGAATGCAAAAAGCATTCCAACTTGTATATTGTAAATATAAATGAGCAATATTTTACAGTGGAATTTTTTTCAAATGCGAAACAAAGAAGATTTCATTGAAAAATGTGAAGTAAAAAATTAAAGAAATTCAAGGAATTTTATAATGGTAGATTTGATAGCAAAGACCTGCAACCGGGTTCTATTTGACAGACAGACAACTAAAAGCTGAGGTATAGAGCAGACGGCCTTCTCTCATCTCTGCCATTGCTTTAGCTGGAACTTGATTATAAATTAGTTCCGGAGCACTGATATAAATAAAGACTTTTCAGAGCCATATGAATCAAATTGTATTAAGCTGACCTAGTAGCGATTCACTTATTATAATACAATCCCTGTGCTATCACTAATAATAAAACATTCTACTTGACAGTACCTGTCATTGAGAACATCACACATTCACTCCATAGCTCATAAAGGTTGGTTCTTCAACTTTAACAGACAGCTCTTACCATACAGAGGCCAACCTAAAAATTCAGCCCTAACCTGCCATAAATCCAACAAAAGCCACATTGCTGTAACTGTGCGGGCTGACTTCCAGAACAGCCATTTAAACGCAACAGATTTGATTATCTAAGTGCTTATTGTCACTGTTGTTATCAACAGAAGTACACTTTGCAGAGGGGTGGCTACAAATCTCAATGATCCTAGCAGTTTTTGAACCCAACCATTGCCGATGAAATATTTCTGCTTCGTTTGTTATAGACGAGTACGCCATTCGTATGGTAAGATGAAACAAAAATTCAATGATTGGATACTTTCTCGGTAAACTACCATAAACTATTATCTTATCGAAGCGACATCGACAGCAAAAATACTACCTAAAAAAATCAACGGTAAGTTACGCCTTTGCTGCAGTAGGATACCTGACCTGAAAGATGCCTTGCATATAGGCGAAAACAATTTGGTTTTGAATAACTTTCAATCTGATGAAGTATTGTAGGAGAATGGAGTTGGTGAAACAGGTAGCTATCGCTGGTCTAAGAGCGGCAAGGAGTAAATCAGCTTTATTAGGACATTGAACGCTCATACTGAGTAGACGCGCAATGCGGCTGTAAACGACTTTATAACCCATTCCTGCAGAAGTTATATATTCCAATCGCACAAAAGCTGCTTAATCAATATATAGCATAAGCTAAGTACTCTTTGAAATAATTTCTGCATATTCATACATAAAACTTTCACTATTTCATTGACTTTCGTTGCGATTATTGCATGCTTTGGCACTTGTCTCTGCTTCTCTTTGCATTAAAAAATTACTCTTTTTATTAACATTTAAGAGAGATGAATACCACAATAACTGTTAGGTAATTAAAACCATACGTTACCGCTGCAATAGAATACAAGGAATCAATCAATAGTTGTTTATTCACACCCGTAAATAATTTTTATTATAAATTAATGAGCTTTATTTGAAAGGCATATTTGTTTGCTTGAATTGAATACTTTGTAAAACATCAAAAAAATATGTGGTTGGATATCACCACATAGCCTTAACAGACGTCTTTTGGAACAGATCAAACCAGGTCAAGTCGGGATCTACTAAATAGACTATTAAAGCATTAATTTGTAGCCGTACATAGTTGGTTAGTGAGTTTTTTTGGAAATATGGTAAACTTTCAGGCATTAACTGTCTGAAAAATAAATAAGCATTATAAATAAGCAGAAGTTTTTTAAAAGAAATAATATTTTATTTTTACTTTACTAGTATGAATTTTTTTACAATTTTCTGAAATATTATTGTTGTTTTTTTTCTTTTCAACTTTAATTTTATATTCATGAGCTTAAACATTTATTTATTGAATTCAATTGAATTTTTATATTTTTGTCGTTTAGTAATACAAACAATAATATTAAATTTTAAATAAAACATTTATTTGACTTTCCTGAATTTTAAAACATTAAAGAATTTTTAGAATTGTGTTTTTTGGCGAGTCATAAAGCATGTTTCACCAAAATACTCGCTAACCCAGCATTAAGTAAAAAATAGCGGGTAAATATTAGCGCACGCAATAGTTGTTGAGTAGTAAAAAATTTAATAATACAACAACAGATTACATGACAGACGTTGGCTCAGTTGGTAGAGCACTCGCCTGTGATGCCAGAATCCGTCGGTTCGATTCCTGGCAAAAGAAGTCTGTTGAGGAGATGTGGTGATCTTCGAAACAGCTGTCACTTCTATAAATTTTTCTTTGTTGTGTATCAAAATACTCAATTAAAAAAATAATTTTTCCAACAAAAATAGGCCTTTGAATACAGTTCATTAACTTATAACCAAAAATATAATTAATTTTATTTAATATTAATGTTTTTGTGAATTGAAGAAAATAAAATTTTTGTATCATACTAGCATATTCACCCCTATTATGGTTGTCGTCGTCGTCGTTTTTCAGTCGACATCACCTTTTATCGTCGTCGATGTCACGTCGACACAAAATAGCTGTTGTCGAAGAGTGTTTAGACGACGCGATAGTTAATAAATCAAATAAATGTCATTTGTCATTTGTGCGTCAGTTGCTTCGTTTTGATCACAATTTTTATTGAAAATTTTTGATTTTAAAATGTTATTTTTTTTTACTGATACATCAAATTCAAGCCATGAAGAAATCAAAAACAAAATAATGGCAAAAAGAAAAATAATAAGACCGAACTGTGATATATTTAGATTGCCGGAGAGCAAGTAATAATAACCATAATAGGGTCGATTTATAAATTTTAAAATTTTTTATTTATTTTTTCTTTGCTGTCTTTTCTTTCTATTTGTTCACATTACAGTTATTTGTTTTTACTTTAACATTTTTTGTTTATATGTTCATTTATCTGCATTATATGCGAAATTATTTGCTACTTTTCATAGTATAAGAACATAATATAATCATGTATACTTTTCATATATATTTATTACGGAAACTTTTATTGCGTCATTTCTGTGAAAAGAAAGATAATAAAACCCACCTAAATAAAACTTGAAATGTGTCCCTTAAGAGAGGTTCAACTAGTCATGAACTAGCTGTCAGGCGCTTTATACTCAATAATTATTTAATATAATATAAGTTTCATTTACTCGAGTTGCTTTTTAATATGCCTTATTTACTTTATATTCCGTAGAAATACATAAAGTGCACTTGAAATTATATTAATGCTTATATGTATGTATATTCATGTAATGAAGGTATATATTACATATTTACATAAGCAAATATAAAATTGTCAATTTCACAACTATAATATCTTTCTTCTTTTTCTTCTCTTTCCAGGTAAGTTTCATTCAACAGACGACTTGGTTGCTTCAATTGCTGTAAGGACTCTTATTACATTTGGTTTGTCCAGCACTTCTTTTTAATTGAAGATGAATATTCACAAGTGATTGCTTTTAGTTATGACCTTTGAGAAAAAAAAAGAAGACTTTAAAATTTGAGAATTTTCAAAGTGTGCATTATTTTATATATTTGTATAAAACTGAAAGTTGAGGACACATACATACCTAATTTGAGTTACATTTAGTATATATATATATATATATATATATATATCTATTTATTTATTTATTTAAAACAAATAAAAGCAATCTTCTCGACAAAATTAATTTTTAAGTCTAAGTCTCTTTTATTTAATAAATTTTTTATGATATATGGTTTAAATTTTTATTATATAAAAAAGAAAAACTATTAAGGAGGTGACATCCCACTCCAGTAACAAGGTAACATTGTATCAAGCAGCTAATGTTTACAAGCCAATAACGGAAGGATAATGAACCGAAAACATATTGTGGCTACAATAAAGATTGTATGGAAAAAGAGTAAATTTTTGAGTAGGAAAATATAGGAAAGATATCGGAAAATATAAATTTGTTTTTAAAAAATTATTACATATTTTAAAACTTCAAGACAAAATTATAGAATTAACAAATAAAATGGTTCCGCTAATATATAAAAAATATAAGAACTTATATAAATATATTATATATTTACAACCCAAATATGAATTCCGTCACAATGATCATCTACTTACTGTTGTGATAAAGAAATTTTTGATAAGGCTAAGCTCAAAATCTATTCACAAATTCACAATTTTTTTTAATAGTAAATTAAATAAATATATTACGTAAAGAAAAATAAAGTAGATACTCGAGTGAGTTTTCTATTTCAATTAAAACATTTGTTCTTACGACAGGCTTCAGCTTCAAGCCACTGTAACATTAATACCATACTGCCCTAGAAGAAGGTTCGAAAGCTAAGGCTTGACGATACTCACAAATAGCATACGCTTATTTTCTACTGGACTGCGGCGAAAATTATCGGTACTTACGATTCCATTTTGTAAATAATATATCGTTAATAAACGAAAAAGTTGCTCCGCAGCGGTCAAAAATACAAATTACTTATTATTTTAGATACAAACAGCACAAAATTCTAGTCTATTCTCAAATTGTTGTTTATGGCCTAATCAATTATAGAATAAAAATTGACAAAAGTTTAGTAATTAAATAGAAAGGTATTTACCTCCGCTTTGATGCATTTTTATTTTTAAATGGGAATAATTGGGAATAAAATAATTAAACAGAAATAATTTAAAGTTATTGAGCTAGTTTTGGAAAAAAATTTAATCAATTTTATGCTATTTTTAGTTTTTCTTTACTGTTATAATTATTAATTTTTAATTAAGATTCAAATAGATATGTCTCTGAAAATTTTTAAATAATTTTTAAATATGTCTTGAGCTCCACCAGAATGTTCTCTTGCACATACAATTTAATTGAAAATCACATAGCGTAACAATGAACATGAAATATTTCCTTTGAACCTTAAGATTTAAAATTAAGTTATAAAATGAATGAAAATTAAAGAAAAAATTATAATAATAGGGAAAGCAATTAAAGAAGAAGAAAAATTAGCAAATAGATAATTAGAAGAATGCAAAGCCTTTTGCATTATTGACACAAGCAAACACGTATGAACTGCTCGAAAGGAGAGTGATTTAAAGATTTAATTATTCAATAAGGACTTTAGATTGAATCAAAAATAGTATACCTGTCAATTTTGTTGGAATTCAGATTAAGTAAATCACATTTTCCAAATTGGCTATTTTAACAAAATAATACGTTTATTTTTTTTTAATTAAAGTTTAAAATTTTTGCTTAAAAAAATTTGTCAATTCATAAGATTTTTTTCAATACAGACTTGTGTAATTTTCACTCAAAACAGTTCATGTGTGTGAGTCTATATCCTGTAATAATGGGCTCAATAATGTTTTAAGTAGTTTGTTATGCAAACGTTAATAGATATATGCGTATGAATAAGTGCGTATCCCACAGAAAACCATTTGTCGGAAAAATTAAATTGTATACGAATACTCTATTATACGCATATAAATGGGTACAAAAAAGAACATATTAGTCGTTTTACTAACAGGAATATCCACTTTTATTCTTTTCATGTACATGAAATGGTATAGACTTTTGTCTGAAGTACCTAAGTACCAAAATTATAAGAGACAGACCCACAAAATTTTATACCGATCGTATCAGAATGACGAGCAGAGTTGATATAGCCATGTCTGTCTTTTCGTTTGCCGTAAACTTGGTCCTTAATTTTTAAGATTTGGAACTTTGTGCTATAAGTCCGTCAAAAAAGCAGCTGAGCATTAAATTTCGTATCATAAACCTATATAATTCATCGCGAAATGATACCGAAAATCATCGAAATTGGATGACTGTTATATATATTGCCCCCATGCACCGATTTGTTCAAATATGAGTCTTTAATCAAAACTTCGTCAAAAAAGCGTAATCTAAAGACATGACCCCAATTTTATATCGACACTGGAAGTCATCGATATTGAATTTTGAAATTTGCAATAAATTTGAAAGGTCTAAGGCAGCCCTTGTCTCTTTTTTTAAGTGGTTTTTTCATTTATGTAAGACTGTATTTTTCACTCTGTCTTTGAGTTTCTACATATTTACTGTTTATGTCATCACAAGAACGCATGTCTAGGCGAACATATGAATGTAATTTTTAATTATTTTAATTTTCTAGTTTGGAAATTTTTTTTCTGTTTTATTATGCATTAACTTTTTGAGCTGTTTCAAATCTTGCACAGCAATATATTCGTAACATTTAAATTAATTTTAACACATACACTTACATATTTTGTTATGTACATAATTGCATGGGTTTGTATCAGTGAGTCTTTTATATGTTGTGGGCCAGATTTCAATTAGTAAAACGTGTATATACATATGAATGTAACCAGGTACTCAACATTTTGTATATATGCCAGTCCACATAAAGAATATCGCAAAAACCAATGTTTTTATTCCATATTCACCTTTCGGTAAATGCTGGACGCAACGCAGTTCAGAGATGCAGTGTTTGGAGGGTGAAGAGAATTCGAAGTTAGCTGGTTGGAGTAAATTTTCACTTTTAACACCACAATGCACGCAATTAGAGTGGAAAACTAGTATTGAGTTTATATGAGAGTAAGTGTGAATTGTATTAGGGCGTACAAAAAATTTTAATGCCAACTTTAAATAATAAATTAAAATATACCTTCTTTTCGAACAACCTTAACCAGTATTTTATAAAAATTTTTTTTTGATGTTTTACTTTATTTTACATTATTTCATTTTATTTTTATTAAATTTTTTTTATATTCTATTTTACTACTTTCAAAACAAAGGAACAATGGCGTTTTTCCTCTTAAACTTTTTCTATAAAAAAAACACAGAAATAAATGTGATACACCCCAAGAAAAGTTGCCATTTGAATAAACACCTGTCTATGTTTATTCAATAAATTTTGTAAAAAACAAAAGGCGTATTTAAAAACTTTCAAATTTTTCCAAAGGTTGCTTTAAGATTACAGAGTTTTTATCTCTCCTCTATTGAATTACCGTCCATTATGTACGTAATTACAAGCTTCTATATCATCATATCGCAACATCATGTGTGAAATATAAAAGTTTTCGTATGAATATTCAATGTTTTTCTTGTTAATTTTTCCGAAATTATTTTGAGATTTTATTTAAATGTATTAACATCCGCAGAAAAACATATACATATATGTCATGGTATAAGTGTCTCGTGACAACATTAAATTTTCCAGCAATTTATTTTAATTTAATTTCTTAATTTTTTATTTTAATTAGTGTTATTCTCACATACATTTTTCAGAATTAAAAATTCGTAATTTTTCATTACGTATACATAGTTATGTGTGGTATGTTCATAACTAAAATTTAATATATAAGTTGATGTTTGTTTGCACATATTTATATTTAAGTACATGCAAGATATTTTTTTCGAGCGTTAAAGGGGGTGTCAGCATGCATATATATGTATATATTTTTTAATTAATTTAAAAATGAAATCTGAGTCAAGAAAAATTAAATCAATGTAAAAATTGCAGGTAGTTCAATTGCTTCTCACAGGGCGAGCCCAATTTTACAACTTTAATTATTCACTTCATTTATATGGCTTTGTGTACTTAAATTTCATATTACAGCCATAACGAAAAAAAAGTGCGCGTTGCATGCAATTAATATATTTCTACGCAGCTAACTTTGTAGTTGATTTTTTGTTTGTATTTAAAAAAATTATATTATCGATATATATATAACATATATGTTATAAGAGGTGTATCTATGTATGTATTTATGCAGTTTATAGACTCCGAAATTGTTAAAATTTTAAAGATAGCTGCACAAAAACCTGGAGAATATTTTTGTCGGCACTGGTAGATGGATAGAGTTACCTGAGTAATATGGTATAGATATCAAATAAAATGTGTTTGAGAGAGGCATTTAAGAAAACTTGTATCGGATATTATTATATCATTTGTTGGTATCTAGTTTATATAGTTTTTATAATCTCCAATTTGAGGTGTCGGTTTGATGAGGCTACCAATTAAATAATCTTGTTGGCAAATGGTATTCTGTATTTAAATTAAAAGTAGTATCCAACCACACACATGTGTGTTGTGTATTTGTGTCGACTATACTTATATACATTCTAAGTAAACTTTTTGCAAATAAAATTTCAAATAAACATTTATGCATATTTAACTATAAATGTATATATATGCATACGTATTTAAGCAATTCCTGTAAGTTTATTATAAGAAAACCTAAAATTTAGAAACCAAATATAAGCCAAAAACTTCAAACAATCGCAATTGTGTTGCTTCAAAACAAATAGCTTCATTACATATTAAATGAAAACCTTTTAAGCGCATCTTCAGACATTCGCAAATATTTGCTTTAAATAAAATTCAACAAAATAAATCTAATTGTTTATCAATTTATTCTAATCATAATAGTTACATAAAATAACAAATATATTGGTATGTTTGGCAGCCAAAGGGTAATTTAAAAAACTTTTACACTCAATGAAAATAAAGATTAAAAATTTGATATTTATAATAAGATGCTGAAATTTTTTAAACTTAAATAATTGAGGAATCAACTCAAGGTCGTTTAAAAAGTTAAATTTGAATGTTGAGAACTAATAAGAAACTTTTTCGTTTGGTAGCTTTTCATATACACCATAATATGAAAGTTGAAAATAATATAAGAGGAACAATAAGTGTGTGTGGGTTTCGATGCCATCTCACCCGTCGTTTTAAGCAGAAACATAAAAAATTACCTGAGTCTAAAATGTTTATTTACATTTATTTTATTTTATTTTCAATAAATTGACTCTGTTGCGTGAACAATTGTACGATAATTTGTAGCCAATTAGTTATTAATTACCTGTCAAACATTTGAATATTTATTAAATTATTAATTTTAACGGGCAAGGTGAAGACAGGGAAAAAAATAATATTATCTAAAATAATCTAAAAGAAAACGAAATGGAAAAGTAACAAAAGTTAATCCTTATTACCATAAACATCTATATTGTTGTTGTTGTTAGTATTGTTTCGGTGTTTTTTGTATTGTCATAAAAACGCCGAAAACACTTAATGCCAGATTCATATAAATGATTCCGCTTAAATTTGAGCCTGTCGATGATGTCTCATTCAAATGAAATTGAATGAATATATATCGATATATAGGCCCACATTAAGAGATATATGTACATATAAGTGATTGCATATATTGTACATATATACATATATTTTTCATGAAGTGAATATCATAATCACTTTTTGTACATACTCGTATACAAGTCTCCTTTACTTAGATGACAAAGGAAAAAAATTCCATAAGTGGCTTAGTGGCATTTGATTATAAGATATAAGTACATACATATGTACTTTTTGAATACATGAATTTGTTTATAAGTATCCTCAGGATGCTTGTTTACTCACTTTGAAGGAAAAGTTGGTAAGAAAATATTGACAGTATGTACAGATGAAGGAATTAGACAAGAAAACTCAACAGAAAATTACGGAAAAAAACTAAAATGTTTAAAATATGAAATTTTTACGCAAATAGATATACATATATATTTTTGAACGCTCGATTGAAAACAGTTTCAATAAGAAAATAAAAATAAAAAAAGACTGATACTTCAAATTTTTACCTAATCACAGGCAGAAAGAAATTTAAATTACATATTATTTTCTACTTAAATAATCTTATATTACTAATTAAGTTAAAAATAAGCATCGTACAAAAATTGCCCTGTCCGCTAACGACGTTATTAAATATTTATTTAAAAAAAAATAATTTTTTTTTAATACTATATCATAAAATATTTAAACACTTTTTTTTATTGGTGTAAACATTTCCAAATCACTTTTCTCAAACGGCACTATTTTCATGACCTTGAAGGACAATTTGTTAATTTTATAAATAAACCATCATACATACATAGATATTTCATTGTATTTTGTAAATATTTATAAGTCGTAGCAGCGATAGCTAGCCGTAGTGAGGTTTGGAAGAAGTAGAGCTTTGTCTACTGCTCATCATCCATGTCCGTACAACTGCACAGGAGTCATTGGAGAGATTTGTCATCCTCCTAATGTGAGCCCTCACCCTTGTAACACTGAAAGAGGCTCAGAAGCAATGTTGTCTCCGCGGATCAAGTATTTTTCCGACTAAAAATGAACATTGTTTGAAATTTTCCTTTCTATATATATAAGTTTTCGGATTGAGATAGTTCACTTTGAAAGAGTAACGCCCACCAAACTGCAACTTCGTAGACAAGGTGGGTTTTATTACTGCCTGGTATAGTATGATCACAATAAAACCATATTTCTTCTACTCATTTCTACTACATTCCGGTTCCAATTTATGATTATATACTTTGTGCAATGATTTTCAGCCAAATTTGTTATGCGTCTAAATAGTTTTCAAACAAATGAAGGTTATCGATAAATGTCGTGAAGGTAACGAAAATAAACCAAAATTGTTATTAAAGAGATTTATTCACAAAAAGTTTCATCGATGGACTGACTTTACAAAAAATAGAATTGTGAAATATATCGCAAATTACAAATGAATATGTCCATTATTTCATGAAAAGTAACAGTTATGATAGATAGTGTTGCAATCCTTATAGCTTGGAAAGTAGCAAATCATAAAATTCTTTAGGTGCCTTTGAGCATAAATTAGCATTATAAAGGCTATGTAAATTACTACTTATTGAATTCTTATTGTTAGATTCACCTTTGTATGTATGTACGAATGTACATATATGTATATCGTAGAAAGAGGGAATAACTCAAAATCTAAAGTTCCAAAAAGTACTCCAAATATATATATATATATATATATGTACTTGTTGCTAAACGCATGATTGGTTGGCTAAACGTGAATTTAATGCAGAGTCACCATATTACATTGTATACATATTAACATGAAAATACCTACATATGCTCGTATATAGCTTGCGAAAAAATCCAACGGCATGGACTAAATCCGCAAATGAAGCATGCCACGAACGTTTTGAATAAATCATAGCGGATTGTGCTGCAACATATTTAACAAAGTTGTGGTAATGGGTACTTGTAGCGGATTTCAGCTCAGCTCAATTCCAATTTATATCCACATATAGGGTGATGGACATTTACGAGTAGAATAATATTGGAAAGTTAATGTAAAAGTCTACCGAAATAATTCAACTTTGATGTTATTCTTAATTTCTACTTGTATATTGCTTAAGATGTTTTCTTTATAAATTTTTTAACCAACATTTCTTTCACTTTTAAAATTCTAGAATATAGTTTAAATTGTTTAAAAAAATTTCAGCTATAATTAGTATCACAATTTTTTTTTTTACTAATTTTTCTAGTTTTCTCTTTAATGCTGTTACATTTTTTTACTCATGTTTTGGGATCAAGGTTTTTACTACTATTTTTTCTTCTGCTATATTTTCCACAATTAACCAATTGTTATTATATATGTAGCACCATTTATTTATTACATTTAACTATTAGTTAAGACTTTCGCAGAATAGAAATGCATTACCACGAATATTAAAAAATGTAAAAAATTTAGTAACACTGAATAGGAAATGGTCGCAGTGTGCTTATGCCAACAAAGCAACAAAACTCTAATAAAAATGAATTCTAATACTGTGTATTGTGTACAAAAATGGGTTGCAATACTTTAGCTTTGATTTTTTATTGATCAGTACAAAATTTATGAAAAAATACTAATGAGTTTTCTCAGCCAATTATGTTAAGAAATGTATTTGTTCTGTTTTACTCATATTTCTGGGAACTTCAAAGCAAAAACATATCGAGGAAACTTTTGTTGGTCTCAGAACAAAAAAAGGTTCTGCCGAAAATATAATATACTAATTGAACTTACAAATTCTGCAAGAACAAATAAAAAGAGATGAAGTTGTTAAAAGCGTCATTTAGGCTGTATTTTAAACACGATATACATATATATACGAGGAATTCACAGTGTAACCCTTTATTAAATGTATGTAAATACCTTACACTCGTATGCATATTTATACTTCTATTTGTATGACTGTCTGTATTCTATTTCTGTATGTAAATTTCGTTTAAATTTTTTGGCGATTTTCGTTGAACAGAAACGACAACGGAATTTTAATTTGCACTCAAACACAAGGAGCTAATATCCAATACAATTTTTTACTAACACACACTAAGATATTGTACACACATCTATTTACAAGAACCAAAACATAGAGAGGATTGTATGTGTGGTAAGTTATGTTGGCTTCTAAAGTCAATCGTTTGGCAAGTTCTTATTTAATCCTTCTTTTTTTTTGGTATGCCTGAAAGAGTGAAAAATACATTTTTTTTCCATATTAGCTTTCTTTATCTTTTTATTCTTTCATTTAAAAGTGTCTTAAATGCTTTAGAGAAATTGAAGTATGTAATTAATGTATGTATGTTAGTTAGGTTTGTTGACCACAACATTTTTCGGAGAACTTTTATTTGTTCGAGCAGAATCAGCCTTTTATCTTAGTTTAAGACCAGTGTAGAAGGAAGAATTTCGGGTAATTCGGGTAGGTATTTCTTTAAATTCGTATTTAATAAATATCTTACTTTGTGCTTATTGGATATAAAGAAAAATTATGAGGGAAATGTAAAACAATTAACAAAATATTTAAGAAACTTTATTGGCATACAGCCTAGCTTAAGCTTCTTATTTCTTTGCAAACAAATTATATTTAACAGCTGAACCGGATATTTGTATGAATAGAAAATTTATCTTAATAAATTCCTAAAAATTTTGCATAAATTCAAATAATGAATATTCCACAAACAGCAATTTAATATAAATATTATATATATACATATGTATATAAATTAATAGTTACATACATATTACTTATAAAGAGTGATCCATTTCGAGGTTACCTATTTTTTATATAAAAAAACACAGAAATTTCAAGTATAATCGGGAATGTTTATTATCATTCGAAAGAAAATTCTTTGGCATTTATTTTCTGAATATTATCTACTTCAAATATTGGCCGCGGTTTCGTCTCAGATGGTCCATCCGTTGAGTCCAATCGATGACTCGTTCGAGCATTTCGACTGGAAACTGGCGAATGACTCGCGTGATGTTTTGCTCCAAGGCCTGAATAGAAGCGGAATTGTCCCTATATACTTTAGACTTTAGATTTCACTGGCCCACAAACCACACCAAACCGTTGTTTTTGCTGAATTAAATGACAGCTCTTGAATCTATTCAGATTTACATTCGTTGCAAATACGTCATTTTTTCTTGTTTACATGCCCATTGACCCAGAAATGGGCCTCATCGCTGAACAAAATTTGACTCGAAAACGTCGGATCTTCTTGGAACTTTTCAAGAGCCCATAGAGCGAAGCCATGTCGCTTGGGAAATTCGAGCGGCTTCAGTTCTTGCACAAGCTGTATTTTGTACTCTTTCTCTAAATAAAATGCGCCAAGTCGTTCCATACGTCAGTCCGAGTTGCTGCGAACGGCGCCGAATCGATTCTTCACGGTCTTCGTGTACACTCTGCATACGTGGTTTATTTGGTCGATTATTATCCAATAATGAATGCTGGGTCTCAAAATGGGTGATGGTGTTCCGAATAGTATGCTCAATAGGCCGATTATTTTTACCATAGGTTGAGCGAAGTGCTTGAAACACATTCTTTACAGAACGTGAATTTTCGTAATAAAGCTGTTTAGGTGTAAGTCTTTCCATGATAAAATTCCAAGCAATACTGAACAAAAATAACATGACAGCTTGACAGGACTCACGCATGATCTATCAAAAAAAGGCTATTGAAAAAAGTACCTCTACTTGGTTCACTCTTCATATATATTATTCAATATAATTTTTTTTATGTTTATATAAGATATGGACAGTAATTCAAATAGTTCAGAATTGTATAATAAAAGTTTAGCCGTGCTCCAGGTGAGCGCTCCATCCAGCTAGCAATAATTTCAGTTCAATTTAAAGTTGAAAACAAGCTTTAAAAATATTCTAGTGATGTGAGCTATTAATTTCATGTAAATCTTTAAAACGTTGATCTGATTAGTTTTACAAAAAACCTTTTAAAATAAGATACTATAAATGCAATCTCATTAATTGAGTTAAATTGTCCATAAGGCTGCCCTTCAGCACACTATGCTTTCATTTATGGAAGAAATATTTATTTTTATCAGAATCTTAATAAAATGTTCACTTGTGGAAATCAATTATTAATTTTGAAGAAAAGAAGTAGAGTCTTTTTACACAGCGGTGAATAAAATCTTTTAAATTTACACACATAATTGCATAAACAATTTTCGTTAACAAAACTTTCCAATTTATATTTAAATTACATTTGCAAGTTGCTGATAAAATTAACATACAAAAAAGAGAGGCAAATAAAAACTAAATAAAAAATACAAAGTTATAAAGCAAAAATCAGCAATGGTGCAATTTATTTTCGAACAACAACATTGTGGTGCTCAAATCAAGTTAAGAGAAAAGCTACTTTTTAGTTGAATTTAATTAAATCCGTTATTGTTGTTGTTTTACTTATTCTTGTAGCCCTTAAAATTTGGATACATGTCTTATGAATCTGTTTTAGTGTTATAAATTAAAATATTTCTGATTTTTGCCTGTCGACTGATAAAAATCATTTTCTTTAACATTTCCTTAAACGAAAAACGTGGATACGATGTATTGTTATAAACACACGAGCACAAGCATACAAAGCCAAGAATCCGCATATTTTCTTCATACAATATTTAATATTTTGCAATGAAAGCAGTAAATTTGCATTTGAATAAGTAATCAAATCTGCACAGCCAGCAATACAATGTTTTTTTAAATCTAACATAATATATATATAACGTGCTCTATTCTTTGTTCTTTATTTTTTAAGTGAAGGCAATACAAAATATAGCATAACTAATAAATTACAAAATTTCATGTTGATAGCATGCAATAAGATTTATTTAAGAACATAAAATAATAATATTAACTTAAATCTGTGGGTATTTTTGTTGAAAGGTATCTTTTAGTAATATAAAGTTACTTCATTTTGTCAAATTAAAAAAAAAAAAACAAGTGTATCTAAATAAATATTAAAAAATACTATTTATGTAAACAATCAATAACTTCTAGTTTTTTCTATTTGAAATCTAGATGTCCCATGTTACAGCAAAAATAAACTTCCTAGTAAAAAGTGAAATGCATAAAGAAAGTCCACTACTGATTCAGATGTTTTACCCTATTTGAATAATAGCAAACTTAAAGAAACAAATAGTATTTTTTTTTTATAATTAGAATATCAGTCCCATATGACATCGCGTTTGATAAATACTTATATTTTAAAGATTTTGCTCAACAAAAAACTAAATTATATTAAATATTCAAATGAGCAGTGAACATTAACAAGCATGTTATTTATAGAAAATTGATCTTACAGTTGTCCGATTTCAATAATTTTCAAAAGTAATATTCTAATGATGATATGTGACCTTAAAAATGAGAAAATAATGAGAAATTTTCTACAAAAGAGCAAAAGAAATAAAATAAGTAACACAATAGAAAAATATGTAAAGTGTGGGAGTGATTAAATTTAACTAAACAAAGATGCCAAAAATTGAAGTTTTAAGGGCACCAATCGTCAATATGAATATTAATTCCGATTTGAATAGCAATTGTTGGTTCTTTTTGAGATTAGCACGTTCCTTTGTGAATAACTTATTCAAAATCTGCCTTTGTAATAACCTTTCATTGCATAGTCCTGCATAGGAGCTATCTGCCAAGCTACCGAGTTAGTAAAATAATATGCTTTGGCTGGGTAACAATAAACTTTAAAATCGGAAAATCGTGCTGAACAGATTATACATTGTTTGGATCCCTGGTCACAGACACATATAAGGGAACTGCGGGGTAGGTCAACTTTCAATGCAAGATGCGACCAGCCAACCATTTCCCAAATAAGAACTCATTGGCACGCTTCTCGTCCTACGTAAGTTTCTCGTTAAGAAATTCATTAAAATGTCATGTATAAACGAAACTTGTCTTATCGCAATTTGAGGCAAACTTTGGTGAGATCGAAAAAAGCCGAATAATTCTTTAATTTCTTTATAAAAATAGACATTTCAAAGGTAATTGGGATTACAGCAATATCCCGTTCCTTTATAAGGTGGCGTATAAATAGAATGGGGGTACCTTTTAGAAGATTCTGCAGGAACTGCCCATATGAAGAAGAGGAGAAGACTGTCACGAACTTCCATATCAGGCATCAAATAGCCAGTTATCATGGTGCAATAACGGTCGTCATTGACGGTTACGTTCTCACCGGCATCATTTTTGAAGAAATATAGACCGATCATTCCACCGGCCCACAAACGACACCAAACCTTTATTTTTTCTAAATGAAATGACAGCCCTTGAATCTGTTCAGGTTGCTCTTCGTCCCAAATGCGAAAATTTTTCTTATTTACATGCCCATTGACCCAGAAATGGGCCTCATCGCTGAACAAAATTTGACTCGAAAACGTCGGATCTTCTTGGAACTTTTCAAGAGCCCATAGAGCGAAGCCATGTCGCTTGGGAAATTCGAGCGGCTTCAGTTCTTGCACAAGCTGTATTTTGTACTCTTTCTCTAAATAAAATGCGCCAAGTCGTTCCATACGTCAGTCCGAGTTGCTGCGAACGGCGCCGAATCGATTCTTCACGGTCTTCGTGTACACTCTGCATACGTGGTTTATTTGGTCGATTATTATCCAATAATGAATGCTGGGTCTCAAAATGGGTGATGGTGTTCCGAATAGTATGCTCAATAGGCCGATTATTTTTACCATAGGTTGAGCGAAGTGCTTGAAACACATTCTTTACAGAACGTGAATTTTCGTAATAAAGCTGTTTAGGTGTAAGTCTTTCCATGATAAAATTCCAAGCAATACTGAACAAAAATAACATGACAGCTTGACAGGACTCACGCATGATCTATCAAAAAAAGGCTATTGAAAAAAGTACCTCTACTTGGTGCTAATTAAATTCATTAGAAGTTCTAAGGAAGGCAAGGTGTCATAAAATTAAGTTATTATTTGTGGTATCACAATGAGTTTATGATATATTTGTATGTAGCGATGTTACGAAATCGACAACTGTTTCAGTGTCTTCATAAAATCTACTCATCAGCGCAACATTTGCTAAAATAATAATAAAAATAAGAAATAATATGACGACATGAATGGCATATGTGAATCTTCTTAACAAGGATCAATGCAAAACAATGCCAAACCAGCAGCCCAGTACACTGTCTATCACTCTCCATCTTTTTTTACTTTTTCATTCCCCTGCCTCATTTTGCCTATGGCATTACTTATGCATGCGCCAAAAGTCGTCGGAATTTGGTGAGGTGATGAGTTATTGTCTGTGTATTTTGCTCATGTTCGGTGGCTTGCTGGTCGGCAGGATGTTGAGCTCATTAAGCTCCGTTAAGTGCTCGTCCCCTGTCTATTGTGGCCTCTAGATTGACTCTTTGCGGCTTCTAGTTGGTAATTCATTTTAGTTTGTCCTCGGTTGTTCGCATTTTAATGGCGGTCGACCGACTGACCAGCTGGTTAGCTGCTGGCTTCGGTCAGTATCCTGTTTGAATGCTCAATCTCTCCCTTTATGGTTTACATATTTCTCCACGCAACGTTGTCTCCATAATTTTTTATCTTTGGCGAATTGGTGTCACTTTGTGGTTTAAATTGTGGTGCGCATATATGTTTGTTCCATTGTCGCTTTCATCTTTCTCACTTTTTTCAACTTTTTCTACCAATTCATTTAGGCTTGTATCTTGTATAGGACTTGAGGGTGTTATCATAAATTATTCCAGCAACGACCAAAGGCAACTGAAAATTGTAGCTTCGGAATGGCGAACAGATTAGAATGGGATAACCAAGAGCTGAGGAGATAGCGAGCAAGTAAATAAATTGCTGTTCTTCTTTCACCTCATCGTCATCTTCATTGTACCGAACTTGATTGCAGTCAAATTTGTTTGTCTGCGGTCCCTTCAAACATACATTGAGGTACACTTTTACTAGCAGTTAGCTATCACTGAGCATGATAAAAAACTGCATAAACAAAGTACTTTGTAAGTACTATTTTTTTAATAATTTTAATTTTAACCTTCATGTGCTCAGCATTGAAATCTTGGGTAGCTGGTCGGCTGACTACATTTATTTAGTATACATTTATATAGTATAGATTTTCATATTTATTTAAATGTTTTTTACTATACAACAAATATTTATTTAATTTTGCTCCACTGATCATCATTTACCTAAGTATAAATGACAGCATGAGCATTGCATACTGGTTCTTTACGCCAAATACATGTTTTTCGTGTCGTTTTACGCTTTCTAATTTCACAGTATCGATAACATATGGGTTGAATTGGCTATTTGTCGTTGGTAACATCAAGTAAGGCAGGTGAGCTTGTGTCGGAAATGGCATAAGGAGAACGGGCTAGTGCCATTTCAGTCGCCAGACGTGTGTGAGTTACACCTAATACGCGCATTCAGAGCGCTGTTCAAATGCTGGCATAAAACGTTGCTTTGTTAAATTTCGCAAGAACTTTAGCCGCTTGTCTGTACTCTGGATCTGGCTATTATTCTCGGAATAACTTATGAATGCGGCTAGAGCACTTATGTCTAGCAAATTAAAAAAAATATTGCCAAATGCCAGCTCATAGTTTTACGTTTCGTGGAATAGCCAGAAAGCATTTTATCCATCGTATCGACGCTTACTTTGTTTGTATTGTAATCAAGGATATATTGTGGTCGGTTTTTATTTTCAGCGACAACATAGTCTGCCAACGATGTACTGGAAATTATTATGGCTGCTCTTCATATTTTTGGGACGTATCCTACGTCAAAGAAAACTTTCATTGAAGAAACCCGAAAATGGTTGATTCATCTATTCGTTTTTGGTTAGATTTCATCTCATTTGGCACAAAAGTTTTATTTTGGCGAACTGCTCCAAGAAGAGCCAGACCTTTGGACATCGAATACTTCCCCAAATATAATGATGTGAAAAAATTTTCACATATTATTGTTCTTCCTGTTTTTTTCCTAATAACAGACTAAATTTTGCAAGACACTTTTTCCCACGTTGATTGCTCGAATTTCATTTCAACACTTTTTCGCTTTTGAGTGGATAGAACGACATTGCATCGCATGCAAGCCAAAACTTTAACCCATATTTTGGAGGCTTGGAACGTATATACTGCTTACATCTAGTGTGTCCGCGATAGGCGAACAGTTGTTCGCTCTCAGTTCTATGTATATCAACTTTTTCTAAACTCTTTTCTTTGCGTTGGAGTTTTCTTCATTCCAAATTTTAAAGATTTTCAGGGCTTTTCTCTTAGTGTCAATAAGAAAGAAATTGTTCAAGCACTGACGGAGTAAATATTAAATTAAGTACGGCATACTCGATTAGCCCCTTGGTAGACCGAGATTGGCCAACAACAGTGCTGCGAAATATGTTATGAGTACTCAAACGTAGATAAGGAAGCAAACAATAAGAGCCGTTACAAAAATTTATGTGTAGGCATGTTCAATTCAAACATTTTGCCGTAGAATACAAAAGTGACACGGCTCTGCATAGGCATATTTTATATGGAGTCTACATTTGTAGACAGCCGGCTAGGAGATAGTAATTTTTAATGTATAGTCTGCAGGTCTAACCATTTGCATTTTTATGCCTTTATTAACCAAAACTCTTTTGAATTGATTTTTAGGAACCTACTGAAAATTTGAGAAATGTGAATGTGGAACTTTCTTTGTTCTTCCATCGACCAAATGAAGGTTAAATTAAGCTTTCATTTTGAGTTTCATTTAATTTTTTTAATGAGACTTATTTTTTTATTTAATTAAGTTGTCATGTTGCATCCTTCCAGCAGAGTTTAGGTCTTCCTCTTCCTTGGATTTCATTAGCCGATACTGCTCGAATACTTTCAAAGCAGTAACGTTTTTTTTTTTTTATTTTTTTTTGTTTTTTTTGAGAAAGTGTTTTCAAAAATTTGGGCGCTATGACTTAAACAAATACACTATTCATTGTTTCATCGTCTGTGTTACTTACCGTCACCTATACGTGGAGGACAAAACATCTCTGGCAAAATCTTAATCTTAAAATCATTTCATCGGATGTAGTGAATAGAACACATGTTTATGTATGCAAAAGTTGAAGCAAACGAGCCTTAAGCCAACTTTCTTAAAGAAAACATTTCATCTGACAGGTTTTAAAAAAATTGTAAAATTGTATTCTTTGTTCAAATTTAATTTAATTTTGACATAAATTTTTGTGAGATTTTATTTTTGTTTTCAGAGAATCATGTTTAACTCAAATTTTATTTTCTTCCTGAAAATCCAAAACCATCATATTTGAATTTCATTCGTATTAGACGCTATCATCACCTAACTTGTTTCATAATTTCTCTTCTTCAAATTCATACAAATAATATATTTTAATGTTTAAATGTATAATTCACGTCGGGAAAACAAAGTGTTGTATAAGAAGAGCAAAATGAGAATATCTGCCAAGAAAATTAGATCATCAAGCTTAAACAGAAAGTTAACTAGAATTCCTCAAAATATGATACGTGAAATCCTTAAAAAATAAAATAAAAATGTACACACAAAATAAAATAATCCTACTATTTATTAAAAAGAAGGAGTAGTTTGATATATTTTGTTTACATAAATTTGGAGCGGGGAAATTAGGGCAGACAAGAACAAAAAAGGATAATTCGATGTAGGTATTTTTTGTTGGCGCTACAAGCTAAATGAAAAGAGTCAACATAGTTGCTTTTATTTATTGTATTTTAAATAGTATATATGTAAATATGCGTGTTTGTGACAATATGTGTGTAGGTATTTAAAGCGCTTGTCATTTGATATATTTAATTGCTCACATGTTTATGTATTCATCCTCATTTGGTAATCGTAAAAGAGGAGTTTGCATATACAAATATTCATGCATTATTTGAACGCTGTGCCGAATTGTTAATACTAATAAACTATATGACAGGACAATTTCAAAAAATCCACATAACTACATATACGCAGATATGTAAATGTGTGTAGCTATGCCAGTAGTGCTTTTAAATATCGTGCGCAATATTATCTACTTTTATACATATAAATAACATACATACATAAGTTTTTACTCATCTGTGCGCACATTTAGTATAGAGCATGTTTATTGTGCAAATAAATGTTAACGTACACGCAACTGTATTTACACTTTTTCCCACAGAATGATGCCACGAGCATGTCACATATACAGCTATATATACTAACATATATAAGCGAAAGTTAAAATAATAATAAAATAAAGTCCAATTAAAATCCAACAATCAGTTAAGCAAATTGTTTTCATGTATAATGGAAATTGCGTTTTTCCGTCATTGGCCTGAATTCCGAATTCGAATGAGAGACGCCTACAGCTATGGATGCACTATGGCTGGTTTGGGAGTTTGTGCGATTTGTTTTATTTCTAATTTTTTTTTTTTAGGTTTTACTTTCGTTTTTTTTTTAATTTTTTTTTTTTTGCACGTATGTAAAAAAATTTTTTTTTGTGTTGCTCAATACTATCTCCACTTTTGTCACAATGATGACTCAATTGAATGCATTTTGAGTGCGCTTTTCAGCCAGTCAATATTTGCCAAATATACGCACATAAAATTGAAATACTCGTTTTGTGACCTTATTTTGGGAATGAATTGTATAAAAATGGGAAATTTGATTGATCTCAAGACACAGTGGCATTTAATATGGATTCGAAGTGATAATTAAGAACTCTTTTCAATAGATTTCGTTGTTACATTTTCACGTTAGTGTGGTTCAGAGTAACCAAATCGAAGCAGATATCTAAAAAAAATTAATAAAAAAATTCAATTAATTTAAGAAAACACAATTTCTTTATATAAATTCATGCAAATGTGATTAGGTATGTGGAAAACATTTTCTTTTTACAAATATAGAGACCTAAGACACCTGATATTTTTTTAAAGGATTTTGTGCGATGTCAGAAAAATATAAGAACAGGAAAAATAAATTAATTTTGGACATATACAGATTAATAAATGAAAAAGGCATATTTCATATGTCAGAATATATGAACTAAAACTTTGTTCAGTCATCAGCTGTAATTTAAAGTGCATTTTGAAAATGTTCACATTAATTTTTGAGGTAATTTTCTGTAATCTTCTTCACCATTTTGTAAAATTAATTTCCCATTTCTGAATTACAGTTTGTTTTTCTTAAATCAACGCTATTCAAAATCATTTTCTTAAATACTATTGGTTTCCTAGTTTAAAATTTATCTTACGGTTTTAAAACTTAATTCAGCTATATTAAAATCCATTTGATATTTCCTTAATTCGAGTTAAGCTTATTAAAATAAAATTGAAACTCATTAATTGAAATCTTACCATTCAAAATTCTGTAGATTATTCTAAATCACAGCTTGAAGTAATATTCTATATCAAAATAATATTAGAATTTGTTTTAACCACTGTCGTTAGTGATCAATTTTATTATTTCTATTTGTCTACTTACTTATAAGAATATTTTGAAACCCGTTCTGCACGGAATGTCCTGTCTTGTTCAATGAAGCAAGCTGGCATTTTTCACATATAGTAAATTAAATAAAAAATTTTGAACTATATTGATTTATATGTACTTCGGCTTGATTCTTTATTTATTTAATACTGTTATTTTTTTTAATAAAAATGATAAGGTAACTCGATTTTTTTGTGCATTTTCGTTTATTTAAATAAACAACAAACATTAATTTATGATATATTAACGAAGGCATTTTTCCGATTCTTCGGAGGATGAAAAATTCAGCGATCGAAGAAAACCTGACCCTTGAAAGTAAACGACTGGGTAAACTCATTTTAATAAGCCTGTGAAGGGAGCGAAACAAATGGTAATCTAGTGGTAGAATATGGCATCAGTTCCAAAATGAGATCTGTTACTTTTCAGAGAAGTGTGACACGTGATCATCATGGAACATCACACCGTTTTAAATGACCAAACGTTTTGCCAGTTTATCTGTTAAATTTTGATAGTTCGTGATAGTAGATATTTGAATAAATAGTTTAGTTTCTTGGAAATAAATCAAAATACACTATTTTTTTGCAATTTCAACACACAGTAACCATATCTTTCTTTTAATGAATTTTGAATTTTGATCTTCATTGTAAGAGGGCTCGTTTTACTTGATATATGATTATGAGTGGTTTACTTTTAATCCGTATAAAATAGAAGCAGGATTTTTAACAACTTTTTTTAACTTTGAAACATAATTAAGAGATTTTATCTAAGAATGTACTTATATATCTTTACTTTTTTCACCCGGATATTTACAATAAATAAGAATTTTTTTTGGTTAACCCTTTATAATCAACAAGAGCTTGGTATTATTTAAATTTTTTGGTATCTAAAAATTTTAAAAATTTAGATCAAATGTTTTAGATTAGAATCCATTATGATGTACAAATGTACGTATATCAGCTTGCTGATGATTCCTCGAAACACCGCGAAGTAGGTTTATTTTACTGCAAAAATATACTTACAACTAAAAGAAATTGAAATATCAACTATATATGCACATAGAGCTATAACTATTACATGCAGAGAAAAAGTAGGCTAGTTGACAAAAAGTCTAGTTGGAGACAAGTATTTTAAATAAAAAATCATAGCACATTTTTCTGGTACAACACGGCTTAACAACTAGTATTTTCCCTTGCAGAGTTGCTAAAGCCGCGTAATTGTATTTATATTGTATAACTTGTATATTACAACCTTTGCAGTTAGTATTATTATTGTATTATTATTAGACAATGTAAATTAAAAGATTTGATTTCGGCTGATTATCTTCGCAAGTTGTGTACGAAGCGTTACAAAACGGTGACATATCATGACATATGAGACTTCAATACAGCTGTAGAAGGGCAGTAAATAATAAAATATTGGATGTATAAATGAGGACAAGCGACCTTCTTATAAATAAATTAAATTACCGTGACACTACAGCCAACATATATACATAACTTAAAAATAACAACAAAGAAATGGTGTTGTAGACATATGCATGAAAACGTCGAACTAATTAAAATTAAGCAAGTAACAAGTAAAAAGAAGAAGAAAGTGAAAATCAGAAAAGATTATTTCACTTTAATTTATTTGCGAAAGGGCATTTGAAGAAATTAAAAATATATAAAAATACCTTAATAATAAATACCTGGGAGGTGAAGGCAGAGAAAAGCAAATAATAATTTTCTTTAAAACAAATTTGAACAATTAAATACACAACGCGACGATTTAACGCCCAACAAAAAACAAATGCGACAATTGTCGTTTAGAATAAACGATAAAAAAAATAAAAATAAGAACAGAGGATCTGCTCATGCAAGAATATTAATTTTCGTGTGGTGCTGAAGCGTTAAGCGGCTGTCACTTTCACAGCCACTTACTAGCTCCCACAGACGGGCATATACACAAGCCTATTAACGTTAACATATATTTAGTGCAAGAAAAATTGTCTCTGCACATTTGCTTGTTTGTATGCGGTTGAGTGACCTTGTGTCATCTCTGCTAGCTATTCATTGTCACCGCCCGCTTTTGCTACGGTGCTTTTGAGAATCACAGCTTTAGCTGACGTATCTTGTGAGCAAAATAAAAACAGCGACATGAATATTGAGACAAAGCAAGTAAATAAACAGCAAGGCAGTTGTTGTTAATTATTGTTGTATGTGTGACTGTGCACGTTAGTTTTGTCGTAGCTTCGTTAAAAAAAATTTTACTATAGAATGTCAGTTCATCTTCGTTTTTTTCTTCTACTTCTTCGTGACTGTCAGCTGTCAACATTGCGCTCAAGTGCAAGTGAATAAATGTGTGCACGGTAGTAAGTAGCAAATATGCACAACGAGTTCGCTTCGATTTTTTGTTTTAACTTCATTCTCTATAGCTGTGTGAATGGAGAGATAGCTAATTTACATATATGTGCACTTCTTGTACTATATTATTTATATTAGTCGAAATCATAGACAAGTATTCAAGAAGCACAGTAAGGAGTTGTTAGCGGAGGAAAAAGCCAGTAATATAAAACTTTCGCACTCATTTGAATAACGAAATAATCACAATTACACCACTACGTCTTTGTAACTAATTTGTAACTGAATATGAATATGTCGAAATTTCAGTAAAATTGGTTTAGCCGTTTTTGAGGAGTTCGAGGACAAAGCCTGTGATAGGAGAATTTTATATATGTAGAAAGAGATTTATGTTTTTCTAAATTTGTGTGTGCGTGCAATTCAAAACATACACATTTTTTATAAATTCAGACCAAATAGCTTACATATTTATAGTGATAAAATCTCAAAATTAAAAGCAACTAAAAATTTTCTGAGGTTTAAATAAAAATTATGTCTTTTCTTCAGAAAACTGTACTATTTATGTCAGTTTGGGGTTATAGAAAAAATATTACAAAAAACTAAGCTTAAAAAACTTTTTGGTTTTTCAAAAAACTTACGATTGACATATTTTGCACCCCCTGTGTGCATTTAATTATATTACTTGAATTTTTCAATACACCTGTAAACCCATTATATTAGTTTAAAGTGCCTATATACTTTTATATATGCCAAGTTAATCAACCATTTACGCCTGTCAGCACATACATATATATGTGAATAAAAACTCACCTTACCAAATTCCATACAAACTACTTATATTCTCTGTCCCGATTATGACAATTATAATATATATAATTAATTTAAAAAAATCGCTAACAATAATACAATTTTTGTGGGCGACTAGAAAAATTTCACTAATATCTTTCATTTTGAATATTAGTGAGCGTAATGATAAAGAAATTCATATTCATTTTAACCCTGCAAGCAATGAAAAAATTCAAAAATAATGCTTTATACTTTTATACTGTAAGCTAACATAAGCTACGCAGTCTTTATAAAAATCAGGCCAAGAATCTTAAGAAAAACAGACTTTTCTAATACCACCAAAAAATGAGATTGTATCAAATTTGCGACCTTAGCTTGACCTAGATATCTCATCTCCTTTCATCAAACAAACAATTCGCACATTCTGGCTTTGGCTTCCAGATTTTCGTCTATCTAGGGAGCAGGGTCCATACCAACAACAAAGCGTGAGCCTTAAAATCCAATATATAATCACTCTTACCAACAGATATTCTTTGTACCATGTATAAGTAAATTTGTATCTTGATAAACAAAGACCAAAACCGACAAGTAGTGTATCAATCCCGACCTACTTTACGGTACAGAAGTGAGGTTCATAACAAAATTACATAAGAATAACCTATAAGTTTAAGACTTATATAGAAAGATGTGGAGGAAGACTTTGTATTCCTTTGTGCACTGGACAATAATTAAGAGGCAATGGCTACGCTGTCTAGAGAAGGAGGAAGACTGGAGATCTTAAACAATATCAGCTGAAGAAAAGCTTAGCTTCACTTGCTGTATAATGTGAACTCGGCTATATATATATACATATGAATACGTTACTGGAGATAACTACGACTGTTAAGTTTCTAGGCTTGCAAAGTGTAGGAGTATTTTGTTCTTTCTTCTTTCTCGCTCTCCCTCTGTGTTCTCATACACCGTGTTGGTGTTTTTTAAAATAACTTTTTCTTTAAAATAACAATTTCAAGATGACTAACTCCACGCATACACTTCCCTTGACTCGGGAAATGAGTGCACTTGCAGTGCGGCAAACATTAAAATACATTCTCTTAGCACGCACATATATAAACCAGTTTAAGCACTTTCCTTACAATAAATGCTGATGTGACAGTTCGCTGGCTGCAGCTACGTAGTGGAGAACGAGTAGGCGGCGGGGAAGCAAATTCAACGGAGTACGCTGTATAATTATACACGTAAACTTGCATGCATACATACATACAATGGCCTGAGCAAATTCCTCGGCGTTTTACCAAATTCATCCGACTTTTTGCGTGGCTATTTCCGTTTGCCCTACATCCTTTGCACTTTCATATGTATACACACTTTCATACATACAAACATGCATAATATTAATTTGTTCTTGGCTTTTAACTAAGTGTCTACCCACTTCAACAACAACAACAACAATAAAAAGGAAAAATTTGAATGAATTATAAATTGCACTGAAGTTGTATTTAGTGAGCAAAACTCGACGGAAAGGAAATAAAGAAGAAAAAGTAATTTACTGAAGGCATTAAATAAAACAACTGAAAATTCCTATTTTGTTCACATTCTAATGTTGACACGTAACGAGCTTTACATTTGTACTAGAAAAACTTTTTCTTAAGGATCACCATCCGCCATTCCGGCAGCCTCTGCATACATGCTCTGTTTATTGCTTTGTATCCAAAATATATAAATGTAATATTATACAAGTGCCAAACTTAATTTAAGTGAAAGCATATTCCTTCTTTCTCCCTTTCGTGCTTCCTTCCTCTCCTTCGTGCTTAAATTTATAAATGCGGCCACGAAATCCACCTAAAAACTCTTTTTTGTACTGAGACTGATTTTGATTCTTTTTTGTACTTATACATGCCCTATTTCACTTCGGATAAAGTATGCCATTTTTATATTTTTAACTCTATTACTGAATATATGTTATAGATCCCAATGCAACAATTTCTTTACGCTTTCAGAGTTATTTTTTCACACATTCTCTTTAATATAGCTTTCATCACCTAATAACTATAACTTATGTTATAGCTTTGAAGATTAATCGCTCATTATGTGAGTGAATGTCAAGCCCTCCGACTGTATTTCTGGAATGAAATAAAGCTCCTCATAAAACTCCATCAGCCGTTCGGATGCGGCTTAGAATAAACTGTAGGTCCCTCCATTTGTAGGTTGTTAAAAACATCAAGACGCAAAACCACAAATTGGAGGAGGAGCTCGGCCGAAAATCGCTTCAGCGGTTACAAAGCGCCAATTATATATTATATATATGTGAGTGATAAGTACTTAAATTATTTTCAATGACATAAAAAAATTAAGATAATTTAAAATAATAATCAAGTAAGTAGTATTAGCACAAATATATTTGGTGCAATATTTGATTGATAATCTCCAAATTTTCGAAAATTCCTTTTTAATATTTAATGAACCTAGCCACATTGGAAATACCAATTCAGACTCTTCTCCATTTGATATTTGCAAGGTTGTGATCTTCCCCATCATTTCGTCTTTATAAATGCGCAAAGCATCACAAAAATTTTCTATAGAAACCCCTTAATGCCTCCGCATTACATAGCAAAACGGTAATGATGAATGAATTGTAGAGTTTGGTCCTTGCTCGTTGTGGGAGGATTTTACTTTTCAATTTCATTTATTCATTCCTAAGTAGCAGTTTTTGTCAAAAATGATTCTGCGTTGGATTTACAGGCTGACATTGTTATTGGTGAGAATGCTGGTTCCAAGACAGACTACATTAAATCTCAAAGATACGACTGTCGACCGTGAAGTGGAAGCTGAGTCGCGAATTACTGTTTGTTTAATGACAGGATATATTTCGTCTAGTCCTCGAACACCAGACCCGTACGCTTGAGGCAAATGATATCAATATCATCGGAGTACGCCAGCAGCTGTAAACTCTTTTAAAAGATTGTACCTTCAGCTCTACAACGAGTTACTTTTTTCCAGCCAACTTTTCGTTAGATATCGAACGGTTTGAAATGGTCATTCCCGATCCTCACAGAGCTTATGGTCTTAACGTCAATTTACACAGGAATAGCACATACAAACTTAGCGGAATATAGGCAGCTCTTTTTCGTGCTTCCAATGGCGGTTTATAAACGAGAAAGAGGTGGTGTCGTCTGATCGATTCTAGATTTTTCAGATCTAAAGTCACACTAATAATATCCAATCAATTTGTTGACATTGGGATTTATTCTTTTACACAATACGTTTAAACAACAACAACAAAACTTTGAGCTTCTTATTTTCATTTATTTAAATGCGCAGTTTAAAGGATAGTGAAACAAGTTCCGAAAGTCAGTTTACCTTAATCTACTATGACTTCATTGAGAAAATTAACATTAAAGTTTGGTGTCTTTTTTGATGCATTCATCCTTCCTAAAACAACAAATTTTTAAATTAATTTACAACACTTTGTTATAAAATATTTATTTAATTAAATTTAACTTAAATTCATTTTATTGTTTGGTTTGATTTGTTTTGATTTTATTTAATTTTATTTTTATTCATTTCATTTTATTTCACTTTTTTAATTTGTTTTATATTTTTTATTTTTTATTTGATTTTTTTGATAAATTTTATTTTATTTTATTAAATTTTATTTTATTTTGTTTGATTAGTTTTTTTAAATTTCATTTTATTTAGTTAAATTTTTTAAAATTTTTCAAATTTTTTTTATAAATTATATATTTTTAAATTTAATTTTTTATTTATATCTTATTTTATTTTATTTTATGTTGTGAAATTTCATTTTATTTTATTTTGTTTGATTCATATTATGTTCCTGTAGTTTAATTAAATTGAGTTTATTTTAAATAAATATAGCTTATTTTTATGGATATTGTTTTTGGAAAGGTTAGTTTAAATTGATTTAATAAAACTGAAATTTGTTTATTTATTTTTATTTATTAATTATTATTATATATTTTATTAACTTTTATCCGAAGAGGAGACCCAACAAATTTTTTACCGTTCAGTTTTATATTTGGATGAAACTGAGTAAACGGATGTATGTTACTTTTGTAATGTATTTATATTTTGACGGAATGGGCCAGATTGTTCAACTACATAATAAGACTGAAGTTTTCTACACAAATATATTTAATGAAGTAAACATTGGCACTGAATATTCAAATGACTCTTTAAAACAAATCATTTATTAGTATGAAATTTGGTATATAAGAAGACTTTATCATATACCGCTTCGTTCAAGTATGAGGTTTGGAGTCAAAAGTCCACCAAAAAAACTTATTGTAAAATTGCGAGGAAATCAAATTTTTCATTTCGCAATAAATTTGATAAATTCGTGAAAGGTATGAAGACTTCGATAGAACATCCTACTTTTTTTTAATTCTACGCTTTAATCAGTTTACTTAGGAAGTAGAGTGTTTTCCCAAAACTTGTTTTAAGTGGAATGAGCAGTTGAACGGCTGCTCGTATATACTCGGCGTGGGCGCAGGCTTGCGCCTCTGACCGTAACATAAGCTAACTATATTTTACACCATTTTGAGAATATGCCAGAGATCATCAGGCTAATCTCTTAATAAGTTTCCTCCTCGCAGCGCTATAAATTTCCTTCATTATAAATGCGATTTCATTAAGATATCACTGTTAACGCTAAACATATATTTTTTCTTTCTTTGTGCGCCATTTTCTCTTAGTAAAGCAAACGTGCTAATGAAAGTTAAGGACATATATATAAATGTGCGAAGATCACAAAGATATGAAGCAATTTTTTTATAAAAGTAAAGTATGTGCTAGATACCGTTATTAGGAAAAAAACAATTTTTTTGAAAGTATGATGAGGAAAGGTAAGAAAAGTAAAGTGTGATTAATAAAAGCGAATAATGAGCTGCAGCCCACACTGCGACCGCGAGCTTTTAAAGTCTGTAATATTTCCACAACTTTAAAATCTGACATTTTTCAGTTAAATTAATTTTAGGTTAGGCTATCGTCGGTAGCCCGAGTTGTATTTAAAAGTTAAGATCCCCGTATCCTTGGTAAACTCATACTTATAAAATAATTTGAGATATTTAGAAAAATTTGTTTAATTAAAAGTAGTCCAACCCATTTTTGACTCAACCACATGTTGTGTTTAAAGTTATTTATACTTTTCTTGTTTGTAACGACTAGGTAACCCATAAGGAAATATGCTTAGAGTAAAGGATGATGTTAAAATTATGTTTTTAAACATTTGTCATATGCTATTGATTAAAATTTTAGCTTCTTTTCTATTTTTTTTTACTATGAAAATTTTACGTATAAAACTTAATGTATAAAGAATGTACGTATATTCGTAAGTTTAGCGGTTATATGGGGTAGGTTTGGGTTCCTACATCGTGGGTAGGGCACACTACATCATTACGAACTTGATAGCAGAACCTGGTTTTTCTTCTAAACTTAGGAATGTGAAAAGGTTATGCCAATACACTGTTCGATCGGAAATGCGATACTTCTCCGCCAAATGCAATGCTACTCTTTCGCCTTTATTGAATTCTCGTTTGTCAGTTAGCGGTTTTCCTGTGTGCCATGAGTGTATGCATACGTATGTATGTTGTGTGTACCTCTTTTTATGCATAAATTTTTATTCAACAATTGTAAACAAATTTCGCTGACTTACTGATGTACACAATCATACATACTTGCTGCCTGCAATCACTTATATGTATATATGCTACTTTGGTTAATTGAGCTTTCAATTTTATTTTCATACATTAATATATTTTTAGATTTTTACTTAATTCATAACATTTTGGGCTTCAATAGTAGAGTGCTCACGCATATAAATCTCTTTCTATTTTGCTCCTTGGGTTTTCTACTTTTTTCAGTTGTTTTTTTCGTGGTTTTTCTAATTTTCCTGGACCTTTTTCACATTTTAATATGAATGAATGCCGCTGTCTTCGAATGTTCAATAAATATGCTTGAATGTGATTGATTACTTGCTTCTTCTCCAAGTGAATTTGAGATTTAAGTATTTGCATTTATAACGCTTCCTTTTTCAACTCTATAGATTTTGCTTTTTTGGAAACAGAAAGGGTTCTCCATCATCGTGCTGTAAAAAATAAAAATTAAAAAATTATAGAATGTATTAAAATATTTTTAAATAACTAATAAACTACCATCCTGTATACAATGGTTTGGCTCTTAAAATGTGGGTATTCTTTTATTATTCCAAAGAGACTTCTCAGAATTCACTCAGATTTTATTTTCTGAAAAAAGTAGATTTTTTCCTTGAGTTCAAAGCTGCCCTCATTTTAACCTTTAGATATTAACTTTACGGACTTTTTTTCACTTACGTGTATATGCGTATTTAATCTTTTGCTGTTGTGCATCAATCAAAACATCAATTAATTACTTTAGTTTTTGTGCAATTATTCAAATACTCATAACACACATATATATATAGGTGGGTTCAAAAGTCAACATTTATTTAATTATATTGTTTTGTTTTACATTGGAATATTATTCTAATAATCAATCGATCTGAAATATCTTTAAAAATCAATCGGTACGGCGCGTGTTGACTCTACTCGTTCTCCGTGCCAACTAACTCGTTTTCGTTTGTCCGTCTGTGTGTTGCCTTTTCTATTCCTGAGTTGCATTTGCTTGTCTGTTCCTACATTCGGCCATCCTGATGGTTCATTCGACCCGAATGATTCACACCACTTTTTCATGTATTCCGACACAGTGATTGTTTTTTTCGGTCCTTCATGGTCTCCGACCTTTATTACCTCGTACCTGCCATGTTTATGCATAGCAATTACTTTATAGGGACCCAAAAATTTAGGTTTCAACTTTAAACCAGGTCCGAATTGTATTCTCTTTACCGCAACTAAGTCATTTACCTTATATTGAATTTCAGATTTTCTCTTTGAATTATAGCTTTTACAATTTTCTTGTTGTAGTTTCTGAATATTATTTTGAGCTTCTTTTCTTAAACTATCTCTTTCCCTATCCATTTCTTCTACCACTGCATCTCGTACTAACTCTCCTAGTTCTAAATCATCAGCAACTCGCATATTCAGTCCGGTTAAAATCTTAAACGGTGTAAATTTCGTACTCCTAGGTGGTGTATTATTAATTATCTGCTGGACACGTCCTACATACTTATACCACTGCGATGGATTTTCTTTCGATAGTTTCGCGAGCATAGGAACAACAATCTTATGGATACGTTCAACTTGTCCATTTCCTCTCGGTACACCTGTTGCTATAACTAAATGCTGAATGTTATTTCCCTTACAATATTCCGAGAACACTTCTGCTGTAAACGCAGTTCCTCTGTCAGAAATAATTCTTCTCGGATTTCCAAACACAATCGATAACTTTTCTAAACAGTCAATAACTGATGCACTGTCAGTTGACCTTACTGGGTACAACCATACAAACTTCGAAAAACCGTCAAAAAATACCAATATATGTTTATATTTCTTTGCAGTTAATTCCAAAGGTCCAACGTGGTCAATATGAAAAGTTGATAAAGGTGTATTTTCTTTATCAATTGGTGAAAGAAAACCTTCTTTCTTACCCGTTTTGTTTTCAGTGATAATGCACTCAACACAATTTCTAACGACTTTTTCTACTTTTGATCGTAAATTACAAATATAGAACTCCTTTTCTAAACAATCCTGGGTTTTCTTTATACCATAGTGTCCTTTTCTATGTGCTAATCTAATAATTTCTTCCTCCATTGCTGCTGGTACTACTAGCAACTCTAATACTGGATTTTTATAAAGTAAATCGTATTTTATGAAGAAATCCATATACTCTTTCGTTTCTAACACTTTGCGGATTGCTTTTATCCATTCGTCGTTCATCTGAGCTTCGTTCAACTGGTGTTTTATAGAGTCTTCTATCATCAAACAAGACATTCTACTCAACGCATCAACATGTCTCATTTTAGTTCCAGATCGGTGTTCAATGGTAAATGAAAAATCTTGAAGGAAAATGGCCCACCTCGAAACCCTTAAAGGAACCTCACTTTTCTTCAACGTTTGAGTGAACGCGTTACAATCTGTTATGATTTTAAAACTTAAACCCATGAGATAAATACGCCACTTCTTTAAAGCTTCTATAATAGTTAGAACCTCGAGTTCGTATGAATGATATTTTTCTTCTTGCGGAGTTGTTCGGCGACTCATGTACTGTACTGGATCATACTGTTGATCAGTTGAGTCTTTTTGCAACAGGACCGCCCCATAGCCGTACATGCACGCATCAGTATGTACTTCAGTTTCTGCCCGCGGATCATAGAGTCTAAGTACTGGCGCACTTGACAAGGCAGATTTAAGTTGTTCATCGCCCATCTTAAACTTAACACTCTTCCGTAACAAGTCTGTAAGTGGCTTAGCTTTTGCTGCGTAATCAGCCACAAAACTCCGGAAATATGAAGTTAACCCCAAAAAACGTTGAACCGATTTTACATTATTTGGAATTGGAAAATTTGATACCGTACGTATTTTCTCTTCTGAAGGTCTTATAGCACCATCCTATACTAAATATCCTAAAAACGACACTCTTCTCATTAAAAACTGACACTTTTCCCACCGTATTCGAAAACCATATTCCGATGCTCTTTCTAAAACTAGTTTAAGTTTCTGAATATTACTCTCTTAATGTTTTGCTGGCACAATGATATCGTCCATGTACACGATAATAGTACCATTCTGTATCAAATATCTGAAAACTTAACCAACAAATCGACAAAAAACTGCGGGGGAATTCGATATTCCAAACGGGCCATATGAAAACTGGTACTGACCATGGTGTGTAACAAATGATGTATACTTTTGAGACTCGGCTGCCACTGGTACGTGAAAGAGTCCATTCGCCAAATCTAAGGTTGTAAACACTTTTGCACTTTGTAATCGTTCAAGCACATCATCGATCAGCACCATAGGGAAATTATCCTTAATTATCTTCTGGTTTAATTTTCGGTAATCGCAACACATTCTTTTAGACCCATCTTTTTTCGCCACTAACACTACAGGAGAAGCATACTCTGAAGTACTCTGCTGGATTATTCCCTCTTCTAACCATTGGCTAACTTGTTTTATAATAAAACATTTATCTATATAAGACACTCTTCTAGGGGTAGTATGTACAGGTACATCGTCTGTGAGAATAATCTTCATAGAAACTGGACTTTCTTTTTTCTTAATAGGTGAATACGTATTAATCGTAGATGATAAAACTGCAGCCTGTTCTATATTCAAATGATTCAAGTCAACTTCTCGATTATTTCTTTCCTCATCTTCCATGAACAAACAAATACTTTCAAATTCAGTAAATAAATCATTTTGTTTTTGTAAAGACTTATGATGAACAAGTCTTTTAACGAATATTGCTTCACCTTCCCTTACCAATACGTCAACCTTCCCCAATACGCTATTGCCTATTATTGCAGCATAACGCAAATCATTTTCTCTTACTACATGGAAAGTAATAATCAGTTTGACATCGTCTATATTCATCTCTATACCAAAACTTCCTAGTGTAATAATAGCACTATCTTTCAGTCCTACTAAACGTCGTTTGTCAATGCTCAAGTGAATATCTTGATCAATCTTTATCAAAGCATCATAACGCATAATACATAGATCACTTCCAGTATCAACTAATGAGGAAAAAGTAAAACCATTTTGATGAATGTTCTTAAATATTAGTCCGCCCTCATCTCTTAGAACATTTACATTTCTTTCAGTCTTGACTAAGCTGTTCGGTGGACTATTATCTGTACATTGAAAGGAACGATGTCCTATCTTATTACAATTGTAACAACGATACTGCTTTCCTGGGCAATTCTTTGCAAAATGTGACCCCTCACCGCATTTAAAACGTTTCTTATTTTCACCGGCATTACTATTTACTTTAACATCTGAACGCTTGAAATCCGATTGATTTTGAGAAATTCTAGGCTGAAGTTGTTGAGTGGACCGAATTTTTTCGTATATTTTTATCTGATTTTTAAGCTCACTAATATTTCTGGCTTGATATAAAACAGCTTTATTTATTTTGGAATCTGTAATACCGTTCACAAAATACTCAATAACACTTTCGTCATCGATTCTAATAGGTTTGCCAATTTCTACTAAACAGTATAAATACTCAATCAATGATTCAGATACTTTTTTACGACGATTCCTTAAAATGTTGTGTATTTCAGCTGAAGATAGTTTTGTACCAAACTCTTCAATAAGTATGCTTATCAATGATATCCAATCACGTATACCACTTACGCTCCTAATAAACAACTTAGCTGCACCTTTTAGAAGTTGCTTCGCGTAAATAAACATTTGTAAATTGTTCCACCCTACCGTAGCCGCATTATCTTCAAACTCTATTACCCACTGATTAACGTCTAGTGAGTCAGTACCTGTAAATGAAGATATGCTATCCTCAATGTCTCTTAAGGTAAAATGTGAAATATTCCTAACACGTGGAACCATCGTTTCTACGTCTTCATACTGGCTAACACTCGATTCTTCGTCACTGAGTTCACCATCATTTAAGCCGAAATGTCGGATCAATCGTGTCTGTAAGTCTAATTTTCTTCCGTTCGTTGGCAATCCCAATTCTACCAATTTTTCTTTTAATACCATCACGGTCATAGCTTTAATAGTTTGAACGTCCATTTTGAGTCAACACTAGCACACGTTTACAAAATTAATGATTTTACGAGTTCGTAGTTGTAATATCTTATAATTAGTCTTACAGTTATATTTATTAAGATTTACTTTTTGAAAATTTTGTATTTAAAACATATTCATACTTAAAGGTAACAATACATTCACAAATCTTCTTCTATCCTAATACTTTTTCTGTAGCTTTGAACAAACGAATATGCAAATCAAAACAAACGATACAACTTCGCTACTTCTTCTTCTTAAAACTTCTTATTAAGTAACTTTAACATAACAATAGCAGCTTCAATTTACTTTTTATATTTTCCACATACTAACAATGCTGTCTCTTTCTCACGTAGAATACCAAAACAACATACTATTCTTATATTGAAATCTTCTCTAACAATCAGTGCTGCTGTTTACTTTCTTACTTTTGCTCCGCTTGCTCTGCTACTTCCTGGACTATTCACTGTTCTCACCGCTTGCTCTTTTGTTCTTCTTCTGTTACTGCTTCAATTCGCATACTGTCGTTTCTCTAACTTAACGCTTGTTATCCACCAGTTGTTTCCTACACATTTCGTTTCGTCTCTTTCTCTATTTTCTCATTTCACTGCTTTTATTTTAAATTGTTCGTTCAGGTTAGACTGCTGCTTCTCTACTTCGCATATATCTTTCTTCTTCTACAACACTGTATTTTCGGCTAACTTCAGTTCTATGCAAAAGGAGATTTTTATAACTTCTATTTCTTCTTTTAAATGTTCAAATTCAACGATTTCTTGAATTCTTAAAAGAACGCCGCCGCCATTTTAAATCCACGGTTTTCCACAAAATCGTGTTTAACCTCCCACAAAAAAAATTTTTTTTTCCAAATAGATTTTCAATGTTCTAGAATTTTAAGCACACTCGCACTTTTCATACGATCATTAAGGTTTTGCGTAATGCTAAAGGATCTTTTACAGTTTTAATGCGCACTTATCCCGGTTGAGCTCCCAATTCTGTGGGTTCAAAAGTTAACATTTATTTAATTATATTGTTTTGTTTTACATTGGAATATTATTCTAATAATCAATCGATCTGAAATATCTTTAAAAATCAATCGGTACTGCACGCGTTGACTCTACTCGTTCTCCGTGCCAACTAACTCGTTTTCGTTTGTCCGTCTGTGTGTTGCCTTTTCTATTCCTGAGTTGCATTTTCTTGTCTGTCTGTGGGTTGCCTTTGTTTTCTATCCCTGAGTTGCATTTGCTTGTCTGTTCCTACATATATATATATATATAAATATATATATATATATATATATATATATATATATATATAAGGAATATATAAATAATATAAAATAAAATAAAAGAAGCAAAATAACAAAAATTCAATTTATCTAAAATAAAAATAAAAATAAAAAATTAAATAAAGAAATAAAATTATCTAAATTAAATTAAGTAAAATATTCTTGAATTCTAAATTCAGTAAAACTTGAAATATATTTAAAATTTTTTTTAATAAATTTAATATAATTTTGAAGTTTTATTGAATTTTTCTATAATTTTAATCTATTTGTCACCAACCATCTTCGAAGGCTTATCGTATTTAGTTTCAACTAAACAAATAGGCTGCTTGGCGTATACGCAATATTAGTGCGTAAGCAAAACCACTCAAGCCCGCTCATTACAACTTGTTTTCTTTCGCTTTTACAAAAAGTGTGTATAAATCTCTTTATTGTATAAACTTCGAAACATTTAGAGCTGTCAAAGGTAGATATGAAACTTTTCCCACCGCTCTATAGAAAGCTAGTACTATCGAAATGAGAGGAGATGAAGAACAATGAAGTAATAGATTAAGAGAAGAATAGAGGAATCAGTAACATTCTCTGTTAATAGAATTTTTAGTGAAAAACGAGCAATTTTCCTCAACATTGACAGTAGTATTGTCGGCATTGTTTTAATTACTGACCCATACGCTAAGGATTTTAGTGGATATCAAGGAATTATACATTGGTAAAAGAGGGCAAATAAATAAATAAAATTAAAGCAGTCCATCTGCAAATTGGTAGACCGCCCTCCATACATGCGAGTATGTGGGTGAACCAGCAATGGTCGGTTTCTATGGATGCCATAAAGTGTAGACAAAATTAAAGTAGCGAAAAACTACGGCATACAAATGGTATAACAGCAACAGTGGGTCTAAACAGTAAACTTTGCTTTTTTAAAACGGATGTCATGTGGCAGTCGAAGAGATTATTTCGTAAATTTGTTTCTAATATATTTTTTTCTATAGCCACTAAAAGCCGATAGTAGACCGATTCAAAAAGAAGGAAGATATGGTAAAAAATTTAAGCGATGAGGAAAGCGGAGATACATAATTTTTAATTGGAAAGCTCAAAAGAACTCTTCTCAGAATACAAATTAAACAGAGTATTTAATTTTTCTGACTTCTTCATATACACGACAACATTTTGTTCAATTTGTGTTATCTTCTTCTCTCGAACGAATTATTAAAGTTGCAAAAAAAAATGTATAAATTTTTCGCCCTTTTTTATTTTGTCTATGGATGTAAGTAGCTATATTTTGCTATAAAATGTAATTTTCCATTTGAATAAGTAAGAATTTAATCACAACTTCAAATGTCCTTTTTTTTTGGCATAAAAATATGATTATCCTGAGCATTTTTTGTATTTGTTTTTCAAAGAAACTTTAACATTGTATTTGGAAATCGGTACACTTTTTATTGAATCTCTCTTTCATCCGTTTGGTACTAACATACTTCGCACCAAAGCTAACAAACCTTTTCATACACATGACAGGTAAAAAATAATGATATAAAGAATTAGTCAAATTAATAAAAAGTAAAGCATTTTCCACTTTGACACGCAGTATATAATTTCGTTCAACACGTGAATATGTGTATATGTGCCCATGGCGCAATGTGTTTTCTTTAAAATGTCACCCAACTTTTGCAGAAAACTCTCTTCTAGTGTTTACTTTCTTAGATTTCTTGTGAATTCTTTTTTATGAATTCCTGATATTTTTTGGAAATAACTCTACACTTTTGTAAGTGTGATGCAGTTAGTTTAATGTTTTTTTTTCTCTATGTTGTTACCTTTGCGAAATTCTGCTCAACCCTTTCAATGTAAGCGCTTTGTAAGTTCAAAGGTAAAGAATTTCAGTGTACCCACCAAAGAAAAAAAATTGCCAGTTCACAGAGATGATTAAATGTGGATGTCAAGCAAAGTAGAATACAGGTTTGGTTTTTGGGATTTTGAAAACACAAAATAAAATAACAAAGTGTTCGGTGAAAATTTAGTTAAAGCTCAAATTTACTATTATATGTATGCAAGATTAAATAGATTTTTCCTGCTAGTATTTAATGATTTATTGTAATAAATTATTAAGACAAATGGAGGTCAAAAATTTCGAAGATCACGATATTGCTAATTGTAAATATTCAAAGAAATGATTATCATACCCAAAATTGTATTTCTTTTACCGCATCCGAATGTTGCTTTGAAGCCATATTCGCTCTTGTTGTATGGCATGTGGCACTATCTTGTTAGCTCCTTATATTTTCCGAGTCGTGTTTTTCAATTTCAAGCCAAAAGAAGTCGGATATCATATGACCATAACGCTCCAAATTGACAGTGACAATCACACCCCCGGGCCGAGGAGCGCACCAGACAGTAAGTGTAATGGCTCGTTAGGACGTGAAGAATTAGACACATTCGGATCTCCGGCTACACTTTCACTAATAGCAGCGACATTTGAGGGGAAACGAGCAAAACAATAATTTCTTCAAATTTATTTAAAATTTTACTAATTGCTTGAGTAGTTCTCCACCACCATAATTTCTATTTAAGCACAAAATAGTTTAATCTTTCAGTTGCAAGACTTCCTCTATGCCGTAACTAACCCCTAACACCTTCCGATTTTTTTTTGCAATTATGTGGATCATATGCGTGCTTCATTAAATTTTTTTTCTCGTCTCTTTGCGCGTTGTATCACTTACAGAAATACTCACTCCTAGTAAGACAAATATATATAAGAAAGCAAGTAAATAATAATTTCTTAATAATTTATTAAAAAGCAAAATACGAAAAAAACTAAATCAAATGAAATAGAATTAAATTAACCTACGCAAGAAATACATTAAATAAAAAGATAAAATCAAATGAAATAAAATAAAATAACACAAAAATTATAAATAGAAAAATTTAATAAAATAAAATAAAATAAAATAAAAGATATTTAAATTTTAAGAGCTCATTAAGAAACTTTAAAATTATTTTCAAGCTTCACTGAAATTTGTAAAATTTCATGTACACTGGGAAAAGAACTGGGCTCCTTAACGCGTACCATTTTTTTAAGTCAGCGGCTAATATAACGCAATATTGTAAAAAAAATGCTTACATCGCAACATTAACCTTATTATATATAATATTTTCATTATATAAATAGCAGTAATAAGCCTCCTAATGCCGTTGGTCAGAAAACTCCAAAAGTTTAAAACAATCTTCGAGGGCTTATCGCAGTTTCACCTAAACAAATGACCTACTCTGGGGTATATATACACAATCTTTAAGCAGTACCGCAAGTACAAACAAGCTGAAATTCGTTTTCGCTTTATTCACGACATGTGTGAATGAATGTTTGTATTGTATAAAGTTTGAAACGTTTAAAGCTCTCATAGGCAAATATGAAACTTTTTCGTAGACCTTGGCCGACCTACCTATAGGCGGCTAGTGGTATCGAAGTGAGAGATGAAGAAGTGGAAAATCAAGGATGAAGAGAAAAAGCAATAATATTTGCTGTTAATAGAAGTTTTAGTGAACAATCAAGCAGTTTGTTTACTGACCTTTACGCTAAGGACTTTAGTGAATAAAGCAGTCCATCTGTAAATTGGTAGACCTCCCTCCATCCATGCGTGGTTATGTGGGTATGCCAGCAATGGTCGGTCTCTATGGATGCCATAAAGAGTAAACAAAATTAAAGTAGCGAAAAATTACTTCATACAAATAGTTGAATAACAATAATGTCTTTAAAAAGTTAACTTTGCCTTGCGGGGATGTGAAGACGGATGTTGCGTTGGTGGCGTTCGGAGATTATTTCATAATTTTTTTTAAAGCCACTTAAAGCCGATAGCAGACCCAAGAAGAATGGAGACATGTGCAAAAAGTAAAGCGAAGAGGCAAGCGGAGAAAACGGATGCATAAAAAATAATTCCATTTTTAAACTGAAAAGCCAAAACGACTATTCTGTCAATACATATTAAAAAGATAATTATATTTAATGACCAGCCTTTTTAACATTTTTTGTAATTTTTTTTGTGACATTGCCGTGTGTATGAGACGGCAACATTTTGTTCAAATCTTGTTCTCTCGACCAAATTAAAAAGTTGCAAAAAAGGAATATTTACATGTTTCGATTATTTCAATCGCGTTTTTTTTCATTTCGCGAATGGGCGAAATCAATTGTGTGTGCGTAGCTGTATTTGACTACAAAATTTAAGTGTATTTGTAAACAAGCAACAATTTTAAATATACCTTGAAATAACTTTGATTTATTTAGCGCAAATATATGCACTCCTGAAGGTTTTTTTGTTTGTATTTCAGAGAAATTTTGGAATTTTCTTTGTTGGATATTGTTGTATTATCACAAAACAAATATAATGTGTGTTTATTATTACAAATTGAAAATTCAATACACTTGTGCATGAGAAAAATTAATATACGAAAGTCTGAGTTGTTATACTTTCAAAATGGGTGACACCTTTTGTTACAGCAGAATCATATCCTTGCTCGAGCTTCATTTTTTATTGTTATTTTTATTTTTTTATTTTTTTTAAATTTATTTCATTTTATACTAGTCAATTTAATTACATTATTTAATTTTTTTTTACTTTAACTAAATGTGTTACGCAGTTGATTGGAGTAAAGAATTAGTAAAATAAATGAAAAAGTATGTAAATAAGTGAAATGGGTTACTCTGTCCAAAGTCAGATAAATACAAATATTTGTGTGACTCTTCAGTATCATTTTGTTAAAGTTCTAAATAATAAATATATATTTGTGAAAGTTTGTTTTAATTTATATTATTTTTTTTATATTATAAGCGATATATTCACATGCGTAAGCGTCCTTGTAAATATATGCAAAGGTATTTTGTGAAGAAATAGAAGAAACAAGAGATTAAGTTACGGCAAATACTGAAAGGGACAAAATTTTAAATGACAAAATAAAAATCAGCAAAAACAATTGTCTAGTTTAAATTTAACCAAATTTGAATTTTCTTGCTTTAACAAACTAATAATTTTTTAAAGTAATTCATTACAAATTAGCGCATTCTCACTGTCAACAAAAAAATAATTAACAAAAATTAAAGACTCACTATCCATTGAGCTGAGGCCGTATTTCAATCATACTAATATAGAACTTGCAGGCACCTGCTTCTATACTTGTCGGGAATTGTGAAGACAAAAGTAGAAAGGGTGAAGGAGCCGTCGTTGTCGTTTGCCGCCCACTTACCCTAACACGAGTTAAAGTTTTTATACATTTTTAATGCAAGATTTAGTATTTTCCCGTATCTACTCCTTATGACATATTGCTACTACTACTACTAATTTATAGAGAAAATGTTGCACAATTGCTCTCCTACTTTTCTCTTTTGAAGTCATACTCGTATTCCTACTTTCGAAAATATTTCTATATAGAGTAAGACCCATGCACATACAGACGCAAACAGACATAGAAAATCAAACATTTCAGAAATTTCTGGGTCTTGGATATATTTTTTTATCATTTCTATACTGCTTCTATTTTCTCCCACAACTTATCGAAGACACTTCTATCCAAGCTTGACGATCACTTCATTGACTACGCAGCCTTTGCCACTTCGACACTGAGGTATGTAATTTCGTTCAGCAAGATAACGTGTGTGTACGTGTTCATGGTGATATGTGTTTTCTTTCAAATGTCAGCCAACTTTTCAGAAAAAATCTCTTCTAATGTTTACTTTCTTACTTTCCTTGTTAATTGTTTTTTTTATGGAATTGTGATATTTTTTGTATTTGTGATGTAGGTAGTTTAATCTACTTTTTTTCTCAAGGTTGTTACTTTGGTGAAATTCTGCTCAGCCCTTTCAATGTAGCTGAGTTTTTTGTTTACTATATATATGAAAGAACTTTGTTAGTTCAAAGGTGAAGCACTTCAGTGTGTCCAAAAAAAAGTCATATATATGTGAAAAATTGTCAGTTCAAAGAGATGATTAAATGTGGGTGTCAAGCAAAGCAGAGTGAAATTTATGTGTATTTTTGGAAGGGAAATTTGAAAACGCATAAAAATTTTAAAAACATCTGTGAAGATATAGTTAAAGTTCAAATTTACCATTATATGTGTGCAGCGATTAAATTGTGTCTATATTTAAAGATTAAAATAAACTAGTGAGACAAATTGGAGTCAAATGCTTTGGGGGCAAAATATACATTGAGTTTCAAAGATCAAAACATTTGTTAATTATAAATATTTAAAGAAATTATATCATACTGAAAATTTTTATTTCTTTCACTGCCCTTAAGTTCCTGATCTATTTTTTTTTTTTTTTTTTTGAATAATCTCTTATATGTGATATCCGAAATAGAAAGTAGAACCTCAACCATTAGTGCAGGAGCTATCTGTGTTTACAGCTGTCGACTCACAGCTCTTATTTTCTTGGTCTGCGGCTGGTCTTTTATAAAAGTTTTCTAGCAGCGAACAGTTAGTTCATGTTAATTGGTTTCTATATATGTATGTATATTTTAAGTTACGATACGAGTATGGTATGAAATGGTGACGTGATATTATGAGTTGATGTTATCATTGTGAGAGTTTCAGTTTTAGTTAGATTAAAAAAATTCAGAGGCGTACCGCGAATATGCAAACAACGTATTGGGACAAGAAAAGCAGTTTAGAAGGCACAATTCTTTTGCTTTGTGCTGATACCTGTGGTAAACACAATAAATGTTTTCATCATGCAATCACACATATGCTATGTAAATGCAAATGACAAAATTTAATGTAAAGAACTCTCACCACAAAAATCAGCTGACACTCGTGCTGAACGTTATGATGTCAACCATTTATTCTACGCGTTCCAAGCAAGGTACCTCGAGTCTTTCATGAGCCGACAAGCAAATTATCATTCCTATATGCACATCTATATACTTTATCGTCACTTTAGCCCTGTAAACAAAACGAATACTCCATGCACGCTTGAAATACATACTCCAGGTGGACAATAGAGCAAACCAAAACCCATCACAATTCATACAAAAAATGGTCTAATTAACATTGTTATGTCATAAGGTTATACCATATCAGCCACATCTGCTTAACATCCTCATGTTGCGGTCATGTAACACTTTCAAATAATATTAAGCCATTTGGGGAGCATAATTAATAGATAGTGTTGTGGGCAGTGGGCGTGTTGATTATATGAAACATGCTTTCTCACTTATTTACTTTTTAACACACGAACACAAACAAGCACCTCGATATTTTATTAAACCTCAAATAAGAGTACACATACTCTTGTACTCCTAAAATTATTTGTTCTTACTATATTCATGGGTTCAAAGTGTTAATGAAGGGTGTTGGAAGGCTTTTGTTATCAGTGCTTAATTATTACTTGCTATCGCTCTCAAATATAATATGTATACATATCCGGTGTAGAAATTTTCTCTATCAGTAAGCCTTTCACTGTATTTGTGCCACTTCTATAAACCGGTCGCCCTCGTCCTCGGAAGACAAAAGCTGTGTCTGCAGAAGTTTCAAAAATTTATTCGCTGCAATATATTTACCATATTCGAACTTGCACACTGATTCAGCTTGATAACCGATATTTTATTTATTATATTCAAATACTAGTTTAATGGACATACTGATTATCATCGCTTTTCTTTTATTCCTTTATTATTTCAAAAACCTTCCAAACGGCAGTACGCTTTACTAGCTACTAATTTTTTTTTTAAAGAAAAGCCATAGGATGATAATCATAGTGAATTGGCCCCAGAAATATATTGGGGTCATCATTTCAGGATATGTTGGTACCAATAAGATATTTCGATGCGGCAAGTTTTTGATATCTATCAACTACCATTTTTGAATAAATAAATAAAAAATGAAAATCATCAGAACAATTTTTTTTTCAGCACCTTGTTCATCGATTGATCGAAAAAAATGAATATTTTTTAAGTGAAAATAGCAGATTGTAGGATAAAATTGAGAGCTGTATCAGCTCAAATTGTTCCTAAAAAACAAGCGAGGTAACGTTTAAAATTCTAATATTATTAGTTTTTGCGCACATTAGGTTTCTGGGGCAAGCAAGAAATAATTTCTTTGGATCACTAATTCAATTTTATAGTAGAGTTATAAGCTGCGAGAAATACAAATTATCCTACAGCCACTTAGCTCTCTTTTTATTTTTATTTTAGCTAAATCGCGATCGTAATAGCCAAGTGGTAAGCACTGCGTACAACAATGCGGCAGGCCTGGATTCGAGTCCAGTTTCGAGCAACATCCAAAATTATAGAAAATTAATTTTTATAATTGTGGTCGCCCCTCAACAGGGAATGTCAAGCCCTCCGAGTGTATTATTTTCATGAAATAAAAGCTCCTCATTAAAATACATCGGGAATTTGGAGGCAGCTTAGAGTAAATTATAGGTCACTCCATTTTTTGGTAAAAACATCAAGTCGCAAAACCACAAATTGGAGGAGGAGCTCGTCGGAAAATCGTTCAAGCGGTTACAATGCGCCAAATATTTATATATTCTATATATATTGTAACGTTTTTCTCAGCTACCTTCAATGATTTCCCAAATCCTTCGAGTCCGATCACTGGATTGCTAAATAAAACTCCAAAAATTTGTTCGTTTGGTCTCTTAATCGTCAGAAATTTACTCAACGTTTATTTAGTCTTCTATAATTACAATTCCTTACTATACCCAATGGCTTATTTTACAATTATTTATGGCACACACTTATTCTCTGCTTCATACAGCTTATCCGTTTCAAAAACACACACCTCACAGCAATGTTAACTCCACTGCGTTTTCTACTCGTCTCCTCTTGTGATAGCGGCTGCCTTTATATTTTTATCTCTCAAGAATAAGTGATTATTCGTTTGACGGGGAATTTTCTTTATACTTTTTTAATAAATTTATTAATAAAAGTTTTTGGTTTTATTTGTATTATTTTTCGAGGATCATTACTCTAGTACCTTCCATAAAATTTCTTATCAGTCTCATCGGTTATGAATTTGGTTTTCATAGTCTCGTCTTCCAAGGAGCTGGTTGTTCAAAGATGGCATAGAAGTTATTTTCGAGATATATGACTCAAAGTTTAAAATAATGCAAATGCAAGTAAATCGTGTAATTAATAGATGGCATTGCGTACTGACATTCGGAAGGCCTGGGTTCGAGCCCAGGTTCGAGCAACATCCAAAATTATAGAAAATTATTTTCTTTTTCTAATTGCGGTCACCTCTCGGCAGAGAATGTCAAGCCCTCCGAATGTATTTCTGACATGTAAAAAAGCTCCTCATAAAAATCCATCGGCCGTTCGGAGGCGGCTTAGAATAAACTGTAGGTCCTTCTATTTGTTGGTAAAAGCGTCGTTCAATACGTGAACGACCAGATGTGAAAGCCCGTTAACGTTAACACTTTATGCTAAAATTTGTGTCAGATGGCGGAAATGTTTCTTGTTGTTTGTGCTATTGTTATAAAGTTATCGCCCAAATCAACAAAAACAAAAACCGCAACGCCGCTAGTACATATATTGACAAGCACTAATTGATTTTCTATTGATTGGTCAAATGGGGCAATCGAGAAGAGAGCGCAAAAAGTGAGAAAGGGAGGCAGGGAGTTTGGAAAATATGTTTAAAATTTTTTTATTTCACTTAGTTAGATTGGAAGTTAAATAAAACATTTCGAATATATTTATTTAAAAATAATGTGTTTTTCAAATGAATTTTTTAATGCGGATATGGTTTTTTATAGACTTTTAGAATTTTGTTTATTTACATATATTTATATAATATTAACTTCTGGTGAAAGTTAGATAATATTCTCAGAGAATAAAAGCCTGTATAATTAAAAAAAATATATTGTTTTTTTTTTTAAGAGTTTTAATAGACAAAAGATTTTATTTTGGAAAATTTTGTATTTATTTTATTTTTTCATTATGTTTGGCTTATTAAATAATTTAACCCTATCAAAAAATCTTTTATGCCTTCTAATTTTTTTTATATAACTTCCGTTGCATATTGCTTTAAACTCTTGTACTTTTATGAAATGATATAAATAATGATAATATGCAATAGAAACCAATTTCAAACTAGTAGTGAATATTAAAAATGAGTTTATAGAATATAAATTTATGAGCAAAAAAATAATTTAAGGAAATAAAATGATAAAATTATGTTTGTTCAGTATTGTTATTTTTGTTCAGTAGCTTCTGACATTTCATCGTGGAAAGACTTACGCCTGAACAACGTTTTCAAATCAATCAACTTTATTATGAAAACTCACATTCTGTAAAGAATGTGGTTCGAGCGCTTCGCTCATCTTATGTTCAACATAATTGGCTTACTGAGCGTACTATTCGCAACACCATCACCCATCTTGAGACCCAGTATTCATTATTGGATAATCCTCAACCGCATAGACCATGTCCATCATGCAGTGAAGAAAATATAGCGGCCTTAGCTGAGAGTGTACACGGAGACCGTAGAGAGTCGATTCGGCACCGTTCGCAGCATCTCGGACTGACGTATGGAACGACTTGGCGCATTTTATGTTGAGATCTTAAATTGAAAACTTACAAAATACAGCTTGTGCAAGAACTCAAACCGCTCGACATTCCCAAGAATATCTGACGTTTTCATGCCAAATTTTTTTAAACGATGAGGCCCATTTTTGGCTAATTGGCATTTGTGACGAAGAACAACCTAAGGAGATTCAAGAGCTGCCACTTTATTTAGAAAAAACAACGGTTGGTGTAGTTTATGGGGCGATTGAATCATCGGTCCATATTTCTTCAAAAATGATGTCGGTGAGAACGAAGCCGTCAATAGCCATGATAACCGACTATTTGATGCCTGAAATTGAAGTTCGTGATCTCCGCGACATTTGCTTTCAACAAGACGGCGCCACTTCCCATATATCCCACACATTATTTAATAGAATTATCGAGGGAACACTTCCATGAGCAGATAATTTCACTTTTTGGGCCGGTCGATTAGCCACCTTTAGACTTTTTTATGTCGGGATATGTAAAGTCAGATATGTAAAGAAAGCGGACAATTCCGCTTAGATTCAGGCCTTGGAGCAAAAAATCGTGCGTATCATTCGCCAGTTAACAGTCAAAATGGTCGAACGAGTAATAGAAAATTGGACTCAACGAATGGACCATCTGATACGTAGAACGTTCTTTCGAGTGATAAATAAATTTGAATTTTCTGTGTTTTTTTTTCTCTTAAAAAAGTAGGGAACCTCTAAATGGATCACACGTTATATATATATACTTAACGCTTTATAACCGCTGAAGCGATTCTCGGGCGAGCTCCTCCTACAATTTGTGGTTTTTGTGTCTGGTTGTTTTAACCAACAAATAGAGGGACCTGCATTTTATTCGAAGCCGCCTTCGAACGGCATATGATGTTTTTTATGAGAAATTTTTCATTTCGTGTCAGAAATACACTCGGAGGGTATAAATACTATTACAATATTTATTTATTCTGCCTTTTTAAAAATATATTTTCGTTTATATTTACTTTGCTTTATTTTATATTAGTTTATTTCATTTTATTTTATTTTATATTATTTTATAAATAATATTCCTTTTAAAGAAATTATCATCAAAATAATTTTTTTTTATATTATATTTATATTTATATATATTATTACATAAAATTAGTTAACTAATGATTTTCTCTTTCCTTTTCAGGTAAGTGCCTCTAGACTCTAATGAAGTCGTAAATTTGATGATTTTTAAACATTGGTGAGTGCATTATTAGCCCCGAAAATATTAAACTCTTCAACTGGTTGCAAATGGCACAAATATATAATATATTTACAATCATCAGTAGGTATTTGTTTCAATATTCATTTTATAATTCGTCTCGACTCAAGAAATGTATCAATTTCAGAATATAAATGAAATGTCTGTGAGAAAAAAAACGCACATGTGAAATAAAAAGATGTGTAAAGATGAAGAAAAATGTGTCTATTTACTCAAACACGTTAACAATGTCATCACTGACCGTTGCGGCTGTGTACTCTACAACCCTTTGCCTCACCGTGCGACGCCTCCTAAAAAAAGGGTCAAATTTTATTTTGCCACATTTGGTCGAATTATGCTTTGTTCAATTGATGGCATAACACTTTTGTTGGTATAAATCTGTCGGGAATGGTCCTCAATTTTTCCCATCCATTTATTTGTTTGCTTGTTTTTACAAAACGTTGACAGCTTTAGAGATTATATTGTATCTATTTGATGCGTTTTATGGTCAAATTGCTTAAGAAATAGAATTTAAATATAAATTGTGTTAGCTTATTTTCTTTGGAATGCTCCTTTTTGAAATAGCACTTGAGTTGCCTTTTTTGGTTTTGTAGCTGAAGGGTAGTGAAGAGTGCGTTTCTAAGCATTATTCAATGTTTCTTTTCAATAAAGACGTGCTCAAAAGTGGTAATAAATCACAGATGGCGATTAGAAGTGACAGATTTTCGGTGATTCCATAAATTAAAATAAATGAAATTTCTGCTGTTTTCAAACGCAAATTTAGTAATAAATATTAATTACTCTCTGAGTATTTTGTTATAATAATGTAAAATAAATAAAAAATAAAAAATAAAATGTTTGAGATTTTTTGTTGCAAAAAATTAACCAATCGAAAAGCTTAGTGTTATTTATTTTTTATGCAACAAACTTTATTTGTGTATAACTGAAAAATCTAGTTAATCTCATAGAAAGAATTATAATTGAAAGGCTTACAAAGTGAGTAACTTCAGTAGGTTTGATTGTAGTTTTGAAATTTTAATAGATTTTTAATTAAATAAAATATTACAAATGTGATTTTGAAAGAAGAAAAGCCGAAAAGATTTAATTTCGTTAATAAAAAATTTAATTTAAGAAAAGTAAAATTCTCATACAAAATTTGAAAATATGGAAAGTTTCTATTATTCAAAACTGCTCGCATTGCTTTTATAAGTAAAAAGCTTAAAAAAAAATTGTGGTTAATGATGATTTCTACCGTCATTATTTTTGTTATATTTTTTTTAAATTAAATTCTTATACCTACAAAAAAGTTTCATTTTTTGTGTCCAGCTTTTTGTAGTTTTTCTAGTACAAGTATATATTATATATATTTAAACAAGAAATTAGCAAAAATAATAAATTTATTTTTTCGTAATTTTATTTATATTTTCAATTTTTCTTTATTAAAATTTTTTTTGTATAATCGAAGAGTATTATCAAAGTATTGTGAGTTGCTTTTGATGTTATTTTTGGAGTCATATTTAATAATGTAGTATAAAATTCGTAAATGTTGTCATCAAATAACCAATCAAAAATGTATAAAGCATTTTGGCAGGTATCATAAACAGTATTTCGAGAAACCAATATCTAAATGCATATGCATGTACACTCAATGGCTTACCTTTTATTTATCTTACACATAGGTAATAAATTCTTCGACATTACACATAATAAAAAAATATCTGTAATTGTTTACGGCAACTTCACGCCACGGGTTGACCCAATATAACAAGAGCACCTGTAAACAATCAGCAATCAATCATAACATATACATATATATATATATATATATATATATATATATTTATATATATATATATATATATCGCCTGACATAAGTGAGCACAACTCATACGAAGTATGTGCTGTTTGTGATGGAACACACGAAAATATTAAATGCTGTAAAATATGCGTTGCCAACTTCATCGTTTTTAGGTAAGTGGTGACCATAATTAGTTCTTTACATATTTTCTTATATATATATATATATATATATATATATATATATATATATATATATATATATATATACATACGAGTGCAAATATAACAATAAACTTCCCATAGAATTTCCATAAATTCGACAGAAATAAAACGTAAACGCAAATGGTCTCAGCTCCCGGTTGTAAATAGCGTATAAATCAGCGGGACTGCGATGAAACGGAATGGCATTCGTGATCCGTTTTATGATTGTTGTATTACAAAAGACAATTCAACAAAGTCACTAAAACATGCACATAAGTAGATATGGCAAGTATTTAAGTGTATAGCTATTATCTGTAGAGACTTTTATGACGTTTTTCTAAAGCAGAAAATTTGTCCTTGAATGTTTTTTGACCTCGATGGAAACATAAATTTTAAGTTTTTATTTTTATTATACTTTTTTCATGATTTTTTGTTTCCCTTTATTCTTATCCTTAACATTTCTTCCTGTCTCATTTCGAAAAGTTGTCCTTCCTGCGTAAGTATGTATATATTTATGTGCAATGCTTCCCCTTTATTTACATTTCTTCACATTTTATTGCTCCTCAATTTAAAAGGATGTGCATTTTTTCAATAAAATTTCAATAATAGAAAGATATTAAACTTGGAAAAAATATATATATTTTGTTTTTGCTATTGTAGGTATTTTAATTTTCGCCAAAGTTTTATCGGTACAACTTTGCGATATTTATTGTCTATTTTTTTAAACCATTATCATTTTGCTTTATGTTTCTGCACCTCCAAATATGTCTGCTTGTCACTGCTTTGTGGTTGAGCTATTCTAACAACTTATATAAATTTATTTATCATTTTGCCTTTGTCGTTCGCTGCCAGGTTCACTGAGCTTAAGTAATATAAAAATAAAAAAAATTAAGAAAATAAGTAATATATAAAAAATTGTGCTTTGTTTTTTCTACCACAATGCATATTATTACCCTTATTTTACATTCATTTTCTGAAAGTTTGTCAAAACTTTTTACACAAAGTTAAATTTAATATAAAGCATTTTCGTTTATATTTCCGTGTTCTTTAAAGGCTTAAATTTTTGTTTAACTTTACTTAACAATATTTTTTTTTTTCGTTGTGGATTTTTGGTTGAAAAAAGTTATAATTTCTCTCAATTTTTTATCTAAGCAGCGCAATCAAAGCAAGTTTTAAAAGAATTTTTTTGTAAAAATTAAAAACTGTTTTTAATAATCTTTTGATTTTTCTGTTTATCTTCAATTGATTGGGTGCGTTGTTGTAATTTGAACTAGTTTATGAAAGAAATACGAAAAAGTATTACTTTTTAAGTTTTTTGGAGATGTTTAATAATTTTTAGAGATGTTGAAATTATCCCCACATAAATAAGAAAAATATATTCCTATTCCTTCTTACTAAATACATAACATAATCCTAATATATGTGTCCTATTCTCTTCGTTCAATGGCTTTAATAATTAAATTACTGAAATTTCATTTTATGTATGTATTCTGTGTGTTTTTCTGCCACTAAAACTTATAGTTACTATATTTTGTCTGCTCTTTCAGCTCCTTATGTACCATGATTTATACATTTTCACGTAAAAATGAGTACTTTGCAATTAGTCGTTAAAAGTTTTATACAAATTTCTCTACTTGAACTCTTTAGTGTCTTCGACGGTCTGCCAGTACTTTTCTCAGTCATCTTTACGAGTATATACAATAGATACTTACACACACACAAACAAAAACAAAAACTGGTTTGTAAAGGAGAGGGAGAAAAGAGACGCATACTAGTTTTGTGCGAGAATTGTAATCACTCGAGTTAAAGACGTTGGTTTAAACACTATATACATACATATACTACTCAGCAAGCACATAATGCCATATATTAACAATGCGTTATAAATTCAAATACTTTCCGTGAGTTTGTACACTCTTCTTTTTTTTCCTCATATTATATTTTTATATATTTGATTTTTTTCATTACGACTTTTATTCAAAATATGCCTATTTAAATATATTGTATATTTTTTATATTTTTGCAAAATAGTTGTGTAATATCTATATATATAAAAGTCAATGCAAATTTTGATGAACGCCTATAACATGAGAACCACCAGATCAAATTGCACTAAATTTTTAGGAGTAATAAAGGGATATTTGGAGAAGGTGTTCATGAGATTGGCGCAGCCACTTCAGAGAATGATCATTTTAGTGAACATTGGTCGCTTCCCATACAAAACACATGCAATAACAACAAATACATGTAAAATTCCAAAATATGCGAGAAAGAGTGAAAAAATGAAAGTGAAAATAAAATAAAAAAATTTTTTTTTAAAGATTCTGGTTTGAGAATAAAATTTTTTCGATTGAAACAAACAATTCACAATTCTTCATACATAGCTGGCAGTTTACATTAGATATTCTTGCTTTTTTATAGGTGTAACAAAGCACGCCGGTGTGCGCTAGTGTGATGTAAATGTTTATTTGGCAAAATTAGATGACTTAAAAATAATTAAAGCAAAGATATTAAAGATATTTAACTTTTTTATGTAATTTTCATCAAGAAAATTAGCTTAATTAAATAATTACGAAAACAAAAGGATGTGAAACACCTTAAGTATATGAGTGAATAAACGAAAGGGTGGTTTCTAGACATCTGGTTTTCAAAAAAAAAAAAAAAAAACGGGTATAATTTGTGTTTTTTTTAGTCTAAATTAGAACCAGTTGGCAGAAGTGAATATGGATTAGACATCTCGACTAGCATTGTTGTTAAATATCGGTTCCAATATAGACGAAGTTGTGAGTTTTTCGATCACAAAAAATCTTAGTAGCTTAATGAATTTTCTTGTGACGGAATATGGCACTAGAGAGAACTATATTTCGATCAGCCTCTATTTAATGGGGGATTTTTCGTAATAAAGGATGAAACTTTCGATAGTTATATCGAAGATGCCTAGCCAAAGTTTAACATCGTGGCTCATAAGTACACTCCAGGCACTCATAAATGGCATGCTTGGTTACATCTTTCTTCTCTTCCATTCTGGCGTGGGTGCAAATCAGAAATATGTTGAAGAATTTTAATTTGCCGCGGATTATGGCGAGACGTTCATTCGCCAGGTTAAATGCCAGGACTCGACAACTAAGCTCTCATATGTCACGATTTCGACATCAAATTATCGTTCCTTACTTCTCAATACGCTTGCAGTGATAGTTATTCAAAGTGGTGACTTTCAGGAGAATCATTGTTAAGCTTTTCAATGGCGATGGTTTCTATCTGGCACGTGGCGGGTCCCAAATTTAGTGTCTAGCCTCGCTACGCGAGTAGTTTTTTATTTTGCTTTACAGTCACAAAATAAATGATATTATTGTTTTAGTTTTTATAGTAATTTTTCTTTTCATTATATTTATATATTTCTCATCTCTGGGCTTTCGTAGATGACATTTTCAGTTTTATTTGTAGATGCACAATTTGAGAGTTGTGTCTGTATGTGTGTTACTTTTGTATGATTTGTCGTGGAATAAAATAAATTCAATTTTCACACAAAAATTTTTAATTTCTTTCACCTTTAAAACTCATCTATCTATAAGGTTGAGAGGAAATTTCAAGAGATTTTCTCAGTGCCTTAACATTCACTACCGCATTTCGAGTTTTCGCCGTTTTTATATTGTTTCATTTTTATATATTGACATATCGCTGCTTCCTTGCATAGTAAAGAAAAGCCCTTACTTTTAAGAACTACTAGGCACATATTCATACGCGATAGCGCAAGCTTTTTGTCGCTTTTTGCATTTGATAATTTTTGTTTTACTTTTACGGTTCCTTTTTATCATTCAATATTTAATTTTTTGGTTATTTTTCAATTCTCGCTCCATTCATCGGCAGCGCATCACAGTACAAAGCAAATATGATACGATCAGCTTGTAAAGTAGATTTCCTAGACCTTTAGCTTACGGCTTACCCGCTGCCTCTCTCTTACCATATGCAATGTTGGAGTACTTCACCGCTTCACATTGCATGTGGCGCGCTCGTTAAATCCGATGCACGCTGCAGGCACTCAGCGATGTTCGTGTGTCCTGATCATGAAGGCGTTGCCGCGTATCAATTGTCACGCTACTGCTAATACAATTTTAAACGAAAATGAACAAGAAAATTAAAAATAAAATCACCGCCTGCACACAGACGACGAATTTTCTTGTGTTTGTTCTTTGTTTGGCGAAAGTGGGCGTTAGTTTGGTGAAGTACACATACACATGAACATATTTATTTGTATGTATGTATGCATGTATGTGTGCACAACTTTAGCGACATGCATCACTCCAACCACAGTGCCCGTCTTAAAGTCTCGCCCATTGTAGGCTCACTCACATTGCATGTTCTTGTAAACTCTTTCGGGGCGACAAATGACTGTATTTATGGCTGTGTGCGTATGTGCATGTTCGGTAAAAAATTACTGTCATAAAAGCTATAAAACTGATTATTTGTTTGTTCCCCCGCAACTGAGTAAGCGTGACACAGCACTGCAACGCTCCTCTGCCACACGTTTTAGCTAGTGCTTGCTTTTGGTCATAACGGTTTATCTTAACTTCCTATTAGAATTATGGTACTTGAACTCGATAATTTATTGGTAAAAACTTTTTTTGGTAGCGTGCTAACATCAAAATTATTCTCCATGCATGTGTATGACTATATGTATGTGTGTGTTGGGTTCATATTTTTGGAAAATATTTTACTAAGAACTCCATAATTAACTTTTGCTCTCATTGTTTTCAACGAAAATACGCGTTAATTTTGAAATAACAATATTTTCAATATAAAAATATTTGCTTTTGAGGTTTTAAGATTCAGTATAGTGCTAGTGGGTGGTAAAATATTAATCTTATATGTACAGGCTAATCGGATTTGTAATTATATCCATAAAAGGTAGAGTTTTTCCAAAAAAATATAATAGAATATATTACATGCAATATGGTAGAAGATAAATTAAACCGGAAAAAATAGCTGCCACTCAAACCGTTGTGCAAGACTGCCAGACATTTTTATACAAATTAAAATTTAATAGCATAAAAAAAACAGAATATTTTAAAATATTTAATATTTTCAAAAAAAAATTACTAAACAAATAATGCTTATGCAACTATTTCCAAATTTAAACAAATTTTTAAGATGAGGTCGAAATCAAATTTTACAAATGCAAATTATAATACTATTTACTAGAGATGCCATCTTTTGCAAACTTAAATTAATATGAAATGTAGTGAGGCAGATAAATAGGTCAGTGACTTTGTCTGTTTTTATTATTCATATAAATATAAAAAAATCAACTAGATTTTGGAATATATATCTAAAGTTTTATAAAATTAAAAGATAGGGCAAAAGTTCAAATTCAACATTATTATAACAAAAAGTGTTGAATTGTGTTTAAATATCTAAAATTTTGATTTTTGTTATAATTATTTGATGAAGAAATAGTCGGTTGAAGTATAACCCGAATTGATCGTACTAAGTAATACAACTCAGCATAAGTTTCCTTTTTTAGTATATTTCCACTTTATGTACATTTAGAACTTCAGTCTTTGAATAATCGTCATTATATCAAAACGTGTTCTTCTTGATTTACGATTCTTGACTCTACCCCTAACACTATTATTATTATTATCAAGAAGATATAAAATAAATTAATAAAAAATAAAATATTAGGAAAATACTTGTTTAAATATGTTTAACTTATGATAAAATAAAATAAAACTTTTAATTTATTTAATAAAATCTTTTGAGTTTTAAGCATATCTAACGCCGACAAATCTTACGCCACCTAAGTAAAATTCTTAGCTCCGCTAGTTTGTTAAATGCATTAGCCGGGGTAGAAGGTTGTGAGGGTTATTCTACCATTTTCAAAACCAGAGAACAAACAAAAATCTTTTCTTGACTTAACTAAACCGACTGTGAAATTATAGAAAATTAGTTTTACTAATTGCGGCCGCCCTCAAAGTTCATTTCTGACATGAAATAAAAAGCTCTTCATAAAAATCAATTCGGAGGCAGCTTATAATAAACTGCAGGTTTCCCCATTTGTTGGTAAAAACATCAAGACGCAAAACCACAATTTAGAGGAGGAGCTCGGCTAAAAATCGATTCAGCGGTTACAAAGCGCCAAATATATAGCCATATATTTACATTATTAATTCATTTAAATTATTGTAAATTTAAATATTATATATATATACATTGTAACGTTTTTCGTTGCTACCTCGATAATTTCCAAAATCCTTCGATTCCGATCACCAGATTGCTAAATAAAACTCCCAAGATTTATTCGTCTGGGCTGTTAATCGTCAGGAATTAACTCAACGTTTATTGAGTCTTTGATAATTACAATTCTTTACTATAGCCAATGGCTTATTTTACAATTCTTTATGATACACAATTATTATCTGCTTCACTCAGCTTATCCATTTCTGAAACACATAGCTCACAGCAGTGTTAACTCCATTAAGTTGTCTACTCGTCTCCTCCTGTGATAGCGGCTGCCGATCTTTTTATACCAGAAGATGACCCAAACATTCTGTTCACGCACTTAAGGATAGACTGATTACTCGTTTGCCTGCGGTAGCTGCAGCTGCTCCGTTTATCTTTAACGACGTGGAATTTCCTTTACACTGTCTACCCTTTTGTTTGTCATTGGTAAGGATAATTTGCATCTTACTGCCGTTTCTTTATTTTCTGTCCTTTTCGGGGAATTGCCTTTACACTGCTACACATTCAATTTGTTCTTCGTAGTTGGGATTTCCGTCGCAATATATATATATATATATATATATATATATATATATATATATATATATAACATATTATTAAAAGAAAATTATAAAATATTTGCGGTCGCATCTATTTAATCGCTTCCTTAACTCCAAGGAAAAGAATATAATTCTTACAAAATTTCCACATATGTATATAAACATATATGGTTAAAGTATCTAAATCAAAGCTCATTAAATACTATGACACAAAACGTGTGTCGTTGGCTTGAGGCTTAACTTGTTTTCAAATGTGAATTTAGTTTTATTACCTTTATTGCATGCAAGTCGGGTCAACCGAATATTCTTGCATACTGTTATAGTTGAGTCAATGATAAGAAAATTTAAGATAGAAAACATACCGTTCAATATACATTTGCAAGTATTTAAATACGCATTAAGATCTACGTAGACAACAAGCATTACTTCCGGTTCCAAGCCTCAAAAATTCACCAGATAAGTGAACTTACAAGTAAATACATTTTCACATATACACATTTATATACAATTAGAGTAGTTATAGCAATAACAATTTTAAGTAATATTTATTACAGTTATGCGCACAAGAATTACAAGAGCAACAACACCTAACGTAAGGATTATCTGCATTGCATGGAATGGTATCAGCGCCTTACATGTAAATATAATCAAATAGTGTAAGCGAGGCATACATATGCTTTAGTTAAGTTTATGAAGCAATTGTCCGCTGTGGCTACATAGATACGGATTTATGTTTTTATTTCTTAATTTAATCGAAAGTTTCACGACATCTAATACAAGCACGGATTGCATGCAGTAATATCAAAAATTGTTTATTATATTTCCTTATAAATAGTTTACCCAATAAAATACAAAATAAATAGCATAATAACTAGAAGATCATATATAGTATTTTAAAACTATATTTCAAAAAAATTTATTTCTATTTTTGTTTAAGCTTTTACGTAAATTTTTACGATACATAGTACAATTTTTTTTGGTTGTTTAAAACATTTTTTTAATTTTGGTTTTTTAGAATTTGAATTTTTTTTTTGTTAAAAAAACAATATTATGTTTGATTTGACCATTGGCTACCTAAGCCAATTAATATTTTTTTTATATAAAATATAAAATCACAATTCTTTGTGAGATCTATTTGATAAATTTTCTTTGAGGTGGAATAAAATTTTTTTTTTCAATTTACGCGGAAAAGGAATAAACCGGTATTATTGAATTAATAGATGTAAAATAAATAAAAAAAGGGCTGCCTTCCGCCTTGCCGAAGTACTTATACCTTTCATGAATGTATTAAATTTAATGCAAATTGGAAAAATCCGATTTTGATTCGATTTGTCTGTAGAATACCGAATTTCATGCCCTTATTAATTTTCGACAGATTTAGAATGCAAAACCTTATATCTGAACAAATCTGTTATATCTGGACTATATGATATCGTTTTCCGTTTTCGATCCTTTTAAATATATAATTCATAATATGAGTACAATGTTGCAAAATTTCATGCTTTTGTAGCTTTTTTAGGGGATTTTTTATGCAAAACCTCATATATGAATAAATCAGTTGTATGGAGACTTAATGATATATTATTCCGATTTCGATGATATTCAGTGCCCATATGCAATTCGTAAATTTGTGGATAATACCAAATTTCATGTTCCTAAATGCTTTTTCGACTGAGTTTTGATCAAAACCATCAGTTTATGGGAGCTATAAGTTATATTCATTCGATTTCGATTATTTTCAGAATCAATGAGCAATTCATTATGTATGTATATAAGTAGTATACCAAATTTCATCGTTCGTATATACATTACCACGTATTTATGGCCAATTTCGGACGCTAGAACTGTTCGATCCAGTCGGTTCTGACAAATTATCGTTTAAACGTATAGGTAAAACGAGTGTGGTTGAAATATTTCAAAAATTGAGGAACTGGTTTGAGTTCAAAAAGACAGACCTACATACGGTCATGGCTAAACCAATTCAGCTCGTGATTCTGATAGTTAAAATTTCGGTGGGTCTATCTCTTCTCTTTCTGGTACTTGCATACTTTGGAACAAAATTAATATACTATTTCATGTACATGAAAGGCATAAAAAGGAAAATAAAACAAAATATTTACTTTAATGTTTCTCAATTTTGAAATTATTTTCTTCATACGGTTTCTTCCATTTACCTCATATTCAAGTGTAGTACCCACGCAGCCAACACACGGCTGAATTTCCAACAATTCTTGCTACCATTTGGCGTAACAATTTAATGTTGTTTTGAGAATTAGCTTCTGATTACAGTTGTTTCAACATTACTCATACCACACATGCGCCTCTGTGCTAGCCACGCAATTATACCCTCTTGTAGAAGATCCTGGTCTATTTAGCTCTGTCGAAGGCAACTTTAAAATCGATGGAAAGGTGGTATATATCGATTCTTTTCTCTCGGGTCCTCTCCAAGACTTAGCGCGTGGTGAATATCTGATCAATGGTAGATTTACCAGATCTAAGCCCACACTGATAAGGTCCAATCAGTTCGTTGACGGTTGGCTCTAATCTCTCACATAATACGTTCGATAGTACCTTGTCTGCGATATTCAGGAGGGAGGTTGGGGCTCGGGCTCACCATCTCCTTGCTATTCAACCGGTTGAAGAAGGATTCCCTCCATAAGCTCAGTATGCCTTGAACTTCAGTGAGCAGATTACCTCGACGTCCTTCCCGAAATTAGAAATTGTTTCTGCGGCAGCGGTACGTAGGGAGCTTAAGATTGACACTAGCCCTATATCAAGTTGTTTATGAGTGCTCTCAGAGAGCAGGAGTACAAGTCGAGTAGTAAATCATTTGGCTGTCTGTTGTGATTGCAGTTTTACGACTGGAAACATGTCTTTTATAACACTGGAAAATGTCTTCCGTCTATCACAACATGATCAATTTGGTTACGTGTTTTTCGATCCGGAGGCAATAATTTAGCCTAATGTATTTTATTGAGTCTGGTACTACAGATGGCTATATTTCGGGAAAGCTCAAGTCGATTAGCTTCAGCCCGTTCAGGGATGTTTCGCCATGGATGCTGAATTTTCCGACTGTTGCACCAAAAATACCTACCGTTACTAACCCCAGCGTGGAAATCGCCCAGAACGATTTGGTCTTCGTAGCGGTAGCAACACTTTTAGGTACGTTCTAATCGCTCATAAAAAGCACCACATCGTCCAACTATTCCGTCGGAGAGTAGGCAAATCAGGTATATATTGAAGAACATCGCTTTGATGCGAATTGTTTAACCACATTCAACCTTTCTCCATATGATGATGAGTATACCAATTTGAAAGATCTTAAAAATGTATCTGTCTTACAGCTGAATGTATTGAAAAGAAAACTAATTTGGCTGTTTTCACGTCCACCCTTTACACTCCATTCCGCGAGTATATGCTTTAGAAAGTGCTACCGAAGGAATAATTTCAATTTCAACTAACTTCACCCATGTCAAAATAAACAGTAAGACAGCAAAGCTCTTCCTCTACTTGCCACGCATATACGTTACTGTTAAAGATGTTGCAGGTTCTCCCGTTATCTTCTTTTTATTTTACAAGTTTTGCTTTCCTCAAGCTAGCTAACTATGTATTAAGTTCAAGTAATATATATAGCGCAATTTGTGTATTAGTTGTGGAAACTGTGGTGTGATAAAGGCAGTCAATAGCAACATGCAACATACCACACAGGCACACATAATATATACTCATTTTAATTTTTATGCTTGGTGATAACATAAGTGTTGCAAACACTAGACACAGGTGTATTAGCGACCTACAGCTCCATGTACAGTTTTCGTCGAAATTTTTTCCGTAAATACATTTTTGGGGCATGCAGTAAAGCGAAATTGTTTTGCGTCTAACGACCGATTAGTTCCTCAACTTTTTGACGTCGAATTGCTAATAATTCTTAAAGTGTTATTAAGTAATCTCGACTGCAGCTGTTAACTTTAAAACTATGTAAATACGCCCCTAAAATAGGGAGATAAGAGAGCTATACCAACCAACCCACCATACCCACCTTGCTGCGTTTTGTTTGTGTCCAAACATTCCAGCAAACTCATCATCGCTGGACAGGTAAATACTATCGGAGCTTATATAAAATTCATCATCACTGTACTATTCTTGCAACATAAAGCTCGTTTCATCGTCGTGGTGTCCAAATAAAGAGTAAAGAAAATAGAAACACAAAATTACAATAAACCAAGTTAATATTTAATAGGATGGGTATATGGTGAGTGGCCCAGTAATGTTTATTATGATGTTAATGATAATGACAAAGTTGAGCTGTTGCTTAAAATACCTTTTTTTTTCTTTCGTTGGAGTAAAATTAAATTTTCGAAGATTTATTATGCCAAGTAGTCTATAAGACAATGCAATTAATTAAGCTGAAGGCCTTAGTAGCCATGGCTTCATTCTATGTATGTAGATTTAGGTTTTATACTTAAGTTGACATAATTTTATAAATAAATAAATAAATTTTCGAAGATAAATTACTTTTACGTAAAATGAAGTGAAAAGTAAAGGAAGCGATTTCGGCCGAGCTCTTTCATCAATTTTTGGTGTGCGTTTTTAATATTTTTTCTTTCGAAAGGCTGATGGATTTTTTGAGGATCTTTTATTTTTATGTGTGTTTAAAGGCAAAGGTGAAGGTTTTGCTCACTGTTTTCTTTGATTACAATGGTGTGGTGCATCATGAGTTCCTGACAAAAGCTCGTATAGTTAATAAGGAATACTACAAGGAAGTTATGCAACGTTTGTGTGAAGCAATACATTTGATACGATCGGAATTGTGGAAAAACAACTCGTGGACTGTGCAACACAATAATGCACCAGCTCACACATCAATGCTTATTCGTGATTTTTTGGCCAAAAAAAACCATAATTATGCCTCAACCACCGTATTAACCATATTTGGCTCCCTGAGGCTTTATCCTATTCCCATTAGTAAAGAAACTAAAGAAAGGAAATCGTTTTGCCAAAACTGATGAGATCAAGTCAGAATCGAAGAAAGAGCTGATGGTCATACCTAAAAGCGCATTGCAGATATACTTCGAGGATTGAAAAAAACGTTGGCACAAATGTATTATATCCGAGAGAGTTACTTTGAAGGGGACAAAATAGATATTGATGAATAAATAAGTAATTAAAAAAAAAATTAAAAATTCACCTTTCTTTGAACACACCTCGTATATGCATGAACCTAAATATTTACATACATACATATGTACCAGAGCGCAAAAAACTCAAATGGCAGTTATGCAAGGATTTACGCTCCTCACGTAAACAAACATTATAGCAATTGAGCAATAAACGAGTATCAAACGTGTATCGAATTGTTCGGTACACGGTATTTAGAGCTGTCCTTTGTATGGTGTACAAAGCCCCAAAAACAAGATTTTTACAAAATTAAAATATATTAATTTTTGATACACAATCTTTAATTAGCACTTAAGGGCAATAAAATTAAAATATTTCCAGTATACACTGAAGTAAATATCACTATTTTTAATTTGATAATTTCAACAATGTTTATAGCTTATTTATCCGCTTTTCACCGTTTTGTGTGTACAACATAAAATTGTTTTCTCTCTTACCTTTCACATAGGAATATTAAAAACTTCATTCATTGAAAGCATACACAAAGTGAAATAAATCAATGGTAAAACCTTAGAAATGCTAAAGGTTTAGTTGCACTTATCTAGGAGATCAAAACCGAAATTAAGTCATTCTAAATGTAATGCAGCGGACTTTTTGATTGCAACATGAAAGCTCTTAAATGAAGAACAGTAAAACTATCACTTCAGCATCAACTTTATGTAGATTTGAGTTGTTGCTGTAATTGTAGTAGGTAGTGTGAAGTAAAAACTAACACATTTACATACAAATATTCATAGGTAGCACACTCGTATATACTACATGTATATTTATACACTTAATTTGTGACTGCAGCTGTACTTTTTTAAAGACCTTGTTCTGGTTTTAATTTGCTAATCTTTAAACAGAAAATATTACAATTACACTCATTACCATAACAAATAACATTTTTCTCAAGTCCTTGTATCACATAAATTTTAAATCGAAATACATTTTTTTTTAATTAATAAGACGAAGTTATAGTTTTTTCAAATTTTTTTTTATAATTTCTATTTTTAATTAGAGTAAAAATGTTTAAAAAAACGAAGTAAATAGTTGAAAATATAAATTCGAATACATCATTCCTTCATAAAATTTTTTTTTTAGAAAATTTAAATGTTCAAAATTAAATATTTTTTGATTTTTAATCAACTTCTCATTCAAATACATATATCCATACTTGAATTTTTCCCTTATTTTATTTGTAGTTTCCTTATAGTCAATTGAAATTCATTCACATACATGCATAGTGTTTGTATGATTCACACCTCATAAAACCTGAAAACTAAAGTTACTCATCCCCTTTCATTAACGCATGTACAAAATAATGAATTGTTGGTTTGTTTGCGAAGAGAGAGAGAAAAAAATAGGCGTGTATAAGAATTAGTGGAAGAGCTACAAAAATCATGTCTCTTTCTCTTTCGAGCTATTAATTTGGGAGTGGTAATAATAAATAATATTTTATACGAGAAACAAAATGATTTGAAAACTCATACCAAGAAAGATATTTTAGTGGGGAATATAAGTTTCGAATAATTTTTTTATAGCTCATTTTTGGATCATTTATCCTAAATTCCTTTATACGAAAATACTCAATGCAGCATGATTTTATTTTTCTTTATAGTATTTTTTTTTTAAATATTGCACAAAAATAATGATGGTTTAAAACGGACTATTTAAATGTCGTAAGAACTCCTGTAACAAAGTATAGATTTATGTGGATTTTAGGATTAGCTATTTGAAATTTACAAGCTATAAAAGAGTTTTAGAACGAAAAAAATTGTCGTCATTTAAGTAAAATTATATTCATCGAAATTTATGACTGATCATCCGAAATCTTCATTTACAACTTATTATACTTAAATTTTTAAATAAGCAAAATATCTCTGTATTAAATTTTTATAAAGGGAAATAGACACGAGAAGATCATTTTTAATTTAACAATTCTCCATATACTTCTGTAGATTAATATTATTTTCATATTTTCAATTTCCATTCTACAATGAAAAATATACAATTTGGATTAACTTATTTAAAAATTCAGTTCAAGTAAATTTTTTTTAATTTCTACATTAATCATTCACTACACATGTATGAACAGTTATTCACCCACAATATTTAGATTAATGGAAAAGAATCGCTTTCGTTGTGTAGTGATTTGGAATCACGTTCTTTTTTGTATGTGTAGGCCGAGAAAACCTATCCTGGCAACGTGAAATATGAAGGGAGAAAAGGAAAAAAAATAAACGAAATTTTTGTAATTGAGCGAAAGCGATATAATTGCTCATGAAGAAAATATGAAAGAAGTCACTCGATTAATGATTGGGTTTCTGGCTGTATAAATAAATAAATGAAACAAAAAAAAAAATTAGTAAGAGGAGAATATAATTTCATGTTTTCTTCTTGTAGATATATATTTATAATATAAAGTGCTAATGATTAGTCCTTAAGAAATAAATGACAATTTTTAAGAATTTGCGATTATTTTCTTTTTGGTTTATATTTTTGTTTCACTTCTGATGGGATTACATTTTTACCTACTCATATTTTCCTATTTTAGTTTCTGTTCATATTTTAGTTTAAATATTAAAATTTTTAATTATCTCTATATTTGATTTTGTTTTTTAGGTTTTTATCTACATTTTTCTTTATGCTTTAGTATTATTATATCTAAAATGTATCACTTTATCATTCCCACCCACAAGCCGTACCATCGCCCTGAATTGCAACCCAATTAAAAGACGACAGCGACTTTTTTGAGAGTTCTGAGAAAACTAATGTTTTTGTAACGTTGCATGAGTATCAAAATTCTCATACACACATCCAGAAAATGTAAAGGAAGACGATAACGAAGAATAAGGAAAAGATTTCATAAAAATGCAATTGTCCGAAAGTGTCTGACCGCAATTATCCGACAATTACAATGATTTCGTTGCGAAGACCAAAACATTATCACGATTGCATCTAGTGTATTCTAGATACACACACCAATACATTCAACAACATTGCATTTGTGTGCATCCTTCAGTAAAGTGAGCCACTTCCTCCTCCTCTTCTATATATTCAGGCATTAAACTCCAAATGTAAACCCCATAGTGTCATCTTACAAAAATAATTGTGTGCCGCCAAGGCTAGCTGATTTGTCAGAAAAGCTGACCCATTCAAGCCAACATCATGCCATCTTTGTTGGATGGCTAACCGCAAAATGTGGGACAACTATTCTCTGCTGCGCTGCAATGCGCTTCACTGCCAACTCATCTGTAGAGAGTAGCAAGATTTTCATAAAGGTTTATCAAGCAGCTAATGGGTACAAGCCAACAACGGAAATATAGCAAACCGAAAATATATTCTGGCGACGATAAAAGTTTCGTTTGAAAATAAGAGAATTATAAATAGTGAAAACAAAGGTAAAAAGTAGCAAAACGAGAATGTGTTTTGCGCAATTATTGCATACAAACCACTTACAAAAGAATATGCGATTACAAAATAAAAAAGAATAAAATATAAAGGGCTATCCAATAGAGATGATATGATTTCCAAGTGTCGTTTTGGCCATTTTTAATATGTCCGTCTTTCTTTTTCATTATTCTCAGAAATGTTTACAATTTCATCATTGGACCACCATAAATGTCGTGAATTTGCTGATTTTTACTTGGCACAACTTGAAATCGATAACGATTTTTTAAGAAAATCATCTTCTCCAATGAGACGCACTTTCATCTATAATCCACAAATTATTCATGAACAACATTGCATTCACCTAAATTGACAGTTTGGTGTGGTTTTTGATCTGGTGGAATCATCGGTCCGTTCTTCTTCGGAAATGAAGCTGGTAGCACCGTTACTATCAATGGAAAGCGGTATAGTCTGATGACAACCAACTTTTTATGGCCACAATTGGAAGAGTTGAGGGCTACGTGTCACACAGCACGTGCAACAAACGAATTATTGCGAGAAAGGTTTGGAGATTCGATTATTTCAAGAAATTGTGATTTTGAATGGCCTTAAAGAATTTGTGATTTAACACCATTAGACTACTTATTGTGGGGTCATTGGTCTTTAGCAATAAGCCAGACTCTCTACAAGCAGCAGTTCAGTCTTCAGTTTTTAAACTAATATAACAAACAACTAACAACAACAAAAAAACTGTAATAATATGACCTAGTTTTAGCCCAATTTTGTCTATCATCGGAAAGAAAAATATGCATAATGTACCTACTCGTGTAAGCCTTTATTGAACATTTAAAATATTAGATCTTACGACAATAGGCTTCCAGTCACTTTAACATAAATACCGTGTTACATTTCATATCATACATTTAAAAAAAAAACCATTATTATTTTATCAATTAAAGTGTAATCTTCCTCAAAACTACTTATATAAAAAATAAAAAATTGAAAATTTAAATTATTCAAAGGTTTATTTTAATTTACTTTATTAAATTATAACAAATACATATTCAGCGCGAACTCTTAAGACGTAGGATAAGGGTTTAAAGATGTTGGCAAAATTTATATAAATTTAATAAATTCAAACACCAGAAAAATTAGAAAACTTTCACTGACCTCCATGATAGAGGTTACAAAAACCGCATTTGTTAAAGTGAAAGTTTATGTAATGTTTTTCCCAAAAGATCTATTGCAGGAGCACAATAATTCACATGGGTATACACAGTACAGTATATACATACTTCTGCAAGAGACTCAGTTTATTTGCTAACTACATGCATACGCTTTTATACCTTTAATGCAAATGAAATTCTATTATATCGAAGTATGTAAGTACCAGCAGGAGAGGAAATAAACCCACTAAAATTTAGCTGTACTCATATTTTCGTTTGTTCGTCCGTCTGTTTGACGAGGCTCTCATGTTTTGAAATGTTTAAACCAAACATGGTAGGCAGAGGTATTTCTATATTTAAATGATCCTTTGTCAAAACCGGTCAGATCGGACCACTATAGTATATATAAGATCGATTTTTCAGATTTGTAATTTTGGGTTATAAATCCGTCAAGAAAGTACAAAGACAGTGACCAGTATTCTACACATACGATCTACATATTGGTTATCAAAATCATTAAAAACAGACTAGTAAAACATACAGCTCCCATACACCGATTTATTCAGATATGAAGCTTTGGTCAGAAGTGAAACTTTAAAATCATCGAAATCGAATTTTGCAATTTGCATTAAATTTGAAAAGTTCATGAAAGGTATAAAACTTCGGCATGGCCGAAGACAACTCTTCTTTCTAATTTTTTAAAGTGTGAGTGTCGAACAACGAGTATATTTTTATATATGTATGTTTGTACATGTGTACGTAATTTGTGTACCCATATACTCCAGCAGGGTACTTTTACATTACGTGGAGGCTGTTTTTGTTTAAAAATTTATTTGAGAGCTGACATACATAGGAACTAAAGTAAGTAAACTTGTTAAGTGTAATAAAACATATGCAAAGAGCAATATATATAGTTCGATGTGTGTGCGTGGTGATATAATTTCAGGTCCAAAATTTTTTTAAGTGGCTGTAAGATACATTTTATGACAGTCCCTTATAGCACAGTCAAAAATTAAATATCGACAGTTTAAACACTTTTTAATATTTTTTTTGAATATAAATTTAATTCACTATATAATCCAATGCTCTCTGATTCCAAAAGCATTTTTATATCTGAGACACGCCTTTATAAAACTTCATGGGCAAATTTAGGGTTTCGCCTCAATGTAGAAAACAATTTGTTTTTAATATTTATTCTACGATGTTAAGTTACGGAAAAAGATATATGGATATCAGTTGATATCTTATTTAAAATTTTTAACTTCTAAAGTCCGAAGCAACTTAATGTTCAATGTATGTTATTTTATATCCTCAGAAAATCTACTACACTTAGCTAATGCATCGAGTGTAAATCTCATAGATAGATGTGGTAGCTATTTGGACAATTATTTATAACCCAAAATATTTCTGAAACATACTAAGATATATATATCAACAACTATGTAAACGGCCGGATTTCGCTTCATCGGTTACAAAGCACATACGATTAATTGTTCAAGTAGACAATTATATATTACCACAATGTATATAGTAAAAAACCATACATATACTATATGTTCTAGTCAATTTCTATTCCTATCTCAACATTTTCGCTAACCAGGTCTTACGTACATAAAATTAATTGTTGGATAGAGCATTCTCAAAGCATTCAATTTTCATATTATTTGGAACTATAAGACACTGACCATTGCGTGTATTACTAGAATTAAATACGAATTAATGATATTTTTATTCTTTGTCAAAATTTACAAAAGTAGATAAGATTGGAATTTAAGAAGCTATCCAAATTGATTTTGTTTTGATTACAAATACATGAAAAATAATCTGTAGAGAGAAGATTTTATGTTTTTTCTACATAATCTAAAATTTTTATTTTTTATCATAGTAAATTTAATACAACGGTTTCAAATTACCGAACCGCTTTCCAAAATAGGTCTATATGTATACATCTATTTATATATACGCCCAAAGACTGCACATTATCTCTATTGAATAAAACAGACAACACATTTACTCATTCTTTTGTCACACTACAAGCAGACAAACTATCTGGATCGGGCACTAGAGCAGCTTGCAGCCTGAAACATCACGCATAGGCCACGAAGACTGATGATGAAAATGAGCAGTAATGCTGTTCGCCTACCAGAGATGCACACAGCCACAATCGTGCCTTTGGTCTCGGCCGTGACCGCTGCATGCCGAAAGGCTTAAAACACTTAAGTCCCATCATAAATCTTATGCAGCATTCGTGTGCACTTGGCGTTGTTTCTGTCTCGCTGATGTTGCAAGCGTTGGGATATGGTTGTTGGATATGTCAGTTCTGACGCTATAAAACTGTGACGCAAGGACGCTTTGAGATACATGAATTGTTTGCTTGTATTTTAGTTCATTGAGTGTGAAAGAAAATGAGGAAAAATTACACTTAAGTTTCATCAGCTGCTCAGCGTGATGTAGTATAGTCAGGGATGAACCAATTTCGAATTTGAGGGGTACTAAAGAAATCGAGAACTCTAAAGTGGAATAGTCTAAATTATTATAATTAATTTTTAGTTAAGAATGTAAATGGCTTGCAAAATTATTAAAATAATTTCATTACAATTTACGTATTTGTGAAATACATCAATTTATGATAAGTTAAGGCAGACAAATGATCATTAAGTTAATTGAAAAATATTCTGAAAATACTTTTATGTTAAGTTCCGCAATTAATAAATAAATAAATCATTAAGTGAATAACTAAAAAAAAATAAAAATAAACAAAAAAAAATACATATATATATATTTGTGTGTGTTTTTTTTTTTCAATTAAAAAAATGAACATATAATATGATATAAATTGAATCTGCAAATAAATAAATAGAGTAATTAATTAAAACAAAAATATAAGCCATTATAGAGGAAAAAAATAATAATAAATAAATAAATTTAAAATATTCAAGCGGATTTAAGAATCCAGGTCTTCTTCATTACATAAACTCGATTTAATTTCATAAGTTTAAGTTTTATCAATTATGGAGCATTGAAACCTAATGGTTTGTTGAAGTCTTTGGCAATATATGGGGTTGTTGCGTATTTCATGTTCTATTTTAATTCACTGTGACTGAATTTTATTCAACTAAATATTCTTAATTTATTTTTTAGCTTATCCCTCCCTTTAACATTATTTTTCAACGGCGCCAATTTTACTTAGAATACTATGATCATAATGCATGTCCTCTCCCTCGCATGGTGACACTTATGTTACACTTGCTCTTTTGCTAATAGCCTCAAGTACGAACATTTCTTATTTGGGCAGGTTGTTGTTAGTTATTGGGAGAAATGTTGTTTATTGTAACAATGAAAAGTTTATACCATAAGTTTTAATTTTTCTCTTTTTTGCTATGCTCACGTTTGGTTGACATACACTGAGTAATTGTAATATATTTTGCCTTTCCTTTTTCGTCTTCTTCTCTATTGTATTGCAATTTGGCTTGTCGCCTGCCGATGCTTGAAATATTTTCATATTTCTCCCTCGGTTGACAGGTGAAATATGTCGTTTTGTTTTTTGGCATACCACATGCTGCACGATTTCTCAATAACAACAACAAACAGACATGACCTCGCTCTTTCTCAGTCACAGGAAGTTAGACGTAACGTAACGTTTGCAACAAATGTCACCAGAAGCACGTGACTTGGCAGCATAGGTCCGATGTGGTTTCATCACGTTTTCATCAGCTGGCGCACACAAATGTCTATATCTTTTCATTATTGCGTTGACCGGTTGAAGATTTCTTTTGTTTGTTTTAATTTGATAATTGTAATTTATTGTATTTTTATCATTGACCATGGGTCTTAGATCGGAAAATTGGAGTGGAGTTTTGTGAGATCCTTTTATAACATATAAAACAAAATTTTTATACCTATTCTAATGATACTCAAAAAAATTTTTGCCCTATATTGCAGAGAAATAATGCACAGAAAATTACGTATGAATAGTCTAATTTTTACTTTGAAGAAATAATGGAAATTTATAAGTAGACTTTAATATTTGATTAACATTCCAAGTGGTTTTTAGACTTATTTAAAATCAATTATGAATGCTTGAGACATTTATTTTATGGATTCACACTACGAACTATGACGGATTAGGGAAAACTATTATTATTAAATTTTACTTAAATTTTGCTCATAATTTATATTTAATCCTCTAAGTGGAGAAAACCAAAATTAATCTAAAATTTGTTTGAGTATTTTCAAATATGTCCGACCAATCAGAATAAATTAAGAAGTTAGCAGGTAGAAAAGGAGTAGTAAACAAGAAATCTCAAAGGTTGATTAAATGCAAATAGAAAAGGCTAATGTATGTGTATATTTTAGCAGGAAAATAGCAACAACAATAATAAAGAGTTGCCGTGAAAATTTTTAAATTTTTTGTTTAGTTTTCCGGTAAAGCTGTAACTTAATTAGATTCTAGTGGTAACCATGCTAAGTATGCACAATATGCTAATACGTCTGAGTGTAAAAAAGTTAGTATGTTAATTTATGTACTATAAGTTAGTTTGTATGTGATTGTGCATAACAATTTTATTTTATTTTGATTAGTTTGTTCAGTACTGTTGATATATGCCCTAAGCCAAAAAGGACCGAGCCAGTTTTCTCAAATTAAAGAGTGAGCAAGAACTTCAACCAACCATTAAACTTTTTATCAACACTGAAAAGGACAGAAGTTTTTTTATAGAAATAGAAAAAACAATTAATTTATATGCAGATTTTGAGTTACCTAATCAAAAAAAAAAAAAAAAAAATTTATATATGAAATAAATTAAATGAAATTAACTAAAAAAGACAACAAAAATGCCATATTCGGCCAAGTTTTATAGCTTTCATAAACATATCCAATTAAAGTTTGATTTCGTTCATAATATGTGTGTAGAATATCTATTTTTATGGTCCGATTTGGTCGGTACAGAAAAATGTTTGTTTGATGTGTGCATTTCCCCACCAGTGGGGGAATTCAGTATTAATTCGGAGTCAGTAAAGTAATTCGCAGCGTTAAAAATACTTATCGACAATTGTTGCATTTCGAGTATTCTCTATACATATTTTAAAGATGTTCGCTATCGCTAGATCAGCTGTTGTCGTTAACTACTCAATAAGTTGTTAATTAAAAGAAAAAATCTTCAAATTGTTAGCACCATCATTAAAGAACTTCATATTTTATTTAAGTTAATATATATAGTATGAAAGTTAAAATAAAATACAAATCGGGAAAAAGCAAAGAAAAATAAACTAAAATGTTTTTAGATAATTTGGCATACATTTTATGCCAAGATAAGAAAACAACGTACACTTCGTCAGGGGATAAAAGTTTGTTGCGAAAAGCGGAAGATTCCTTCAACTTGAGTGCAACGGAATTTCAAATGTTATGTCAATTAACCCCATATTTAGTTAAAGATATAATTTCTCAGCTTGATATCCAACTAACTTTCAAGTGTTTTCCAATTTTTTCACACCTTTAAATTGCTTGCAAGTTCCACTTTGTGATTATTCGCAACTGGATGCTGTCAACGTCCTGTTGAAGAACAATGAAGGATAGACAATCATCTGTAAGCCGTTGTATACATAGTGTATTTGACGTAATCAATCGTTCAATGTTTTTCATAAGGGTTAAATTACCCACAACCAATTGTTGGAGGCACTACTAAGGCCACAGATTGCCCCCATATGTCAATCAAGAGCCCCATAAATTATGAAGAAGCATATGTCAACTACCATAGATACCCTTATATCTATGTGCAAATAGGAAAAGTAGAATTTTTTCAATTGTTAAGAAACACAATTCAATATATGTATCTTGTTCATACCTATGGGATCCTAAGCTCAAAATTTTGCAATAATGCTAAATACCCATGAGCGTGGCACGATTAACTTCTTTGGTGCCCCTCTACAGTACCTAGAGTCATACGGCATAGTCTGGAAAGTGGAAACCATAAAACTTTATTCATTGGTAAACTTTGTAATCTATTGCATCTCATTTAGTAAAAATAATTGCTATTACGAATTATTTTGTTTTACTGATTCTTCTAAGTTCTTTTTGCATATATTGACTTTTCTAAGCAACTATCGTTATAAATTAGTTAGAGATCCACACACTCGTTATTGCAAGCAATAAAATTCGTTAGTTAACAACTCGACAAATTATATGGACAAAAGCTACAGAATGCTGCCAATGGGAAATGGTTAAATCAGCTCAGCTCGTGATTCAGATACGATCGGTATAAATTTCGGTGGATCTATCTCTTCTCATTTTGGTAGTTACATACTTCGGACTAAATTTATTGTATAATAAAAAACTATAAAATAATAGAAAATGATTTAAATGAATAATTAATATATATATATATATATATATATATATATATATATATATATTATTGGTGATTCTTATCCGTTGAAATGGTTTTCGGACGATTTCCTACATCAAATTTTCGTCCGCCTTGATGTTTCTCGAAAAATAAAGGGATACACAGTTTATTCTGTGCCGCCCTTGAATTACAATTTTTATAACACAGTTTCAATATTATGAGCAACCATAAAGGTTTTTGTTTGCACACAAGCCTTAACATAAATTAGGCACACACAAGCCTAAGGCTTTTACTTGTAGAGTGAGTCGTTATGTATATACGTATGTATATGTTTTACCTCAGGCATGGTATTGTAACGTATTGTGCTTATTATGTTTCCATTAACATTTTGCTTTTGCTGTTTTAATTCGCCGGGTCATGTTAATGTTGTTATGTTTGTATGCTTGTATTGAAACATGTGATGTTTTCTGCAATTTGTACATATAAGTATACATGTAAATAAGCACATATGCTTGCGCAATGGTATATTCTCTTATTTCCGCATTTTGCTTTTAAGTTGAAATTTTGGAATTAACTTTGAATGTTTTCTTTTAGTTATTTTTTATAAAGCGATAATGAATTCAAAATGAAGAGTGCTTCTCTAAAAAACAAACATAACTTTACCGTATTAAAAATGTTTCAATAAAAATAAATAAATTTCAATTCATTTCAAATATGCTTAAAGAGCTTTGAAAAATATTTTTTTACTTTGACAAAATATTAAATATTATATAAAAAAGGTAGTACATCTCAAACGGATATGTAATAAGCACACTTGCGTAAGAAATAGATTACACCATATTCATATATGCACAAGCTATGACAAAAATTAGAGCGCTTGTGAAAATACTTATCATCTTTATAAAATATATGTTCAAATAATAGTAATTTCGTAAAGTTTGAATGGAACTGGAAAAAAATTTCACTTTTACTCTAAATCAAGTTTTTATTCAAGAAATTCAAACTTATAATATTATATAAGAAAGTCGATGTGGTGTACATACTTATATATGTACCTTACTCAACCATTCTTATATATTCTTAAAATAAACAACAACAAAAAATGAAAATATATGTCAATTTAATAGATGTATTTCTTCCTTTTATTATCCAAATGTTTATTATGACAATTTTGAATATGCTGACTTACCAACTAAGGATCGATATTCTTTAGCATTGTCAAGTCAAAGACCGATTCATTCTATCGGTATCAATGCTGATAATGTAACAGTGGTATTCCCGTTGGTTTTGCATCTAAATTATTATGGTTGGTCTTGTTCACCGAAACCCTTATGGTCAGCCCAAAAAGTAGTGGGTGAGAAATTTTTTTATATATTATAAGGAAACAGTTTTTTAAAATTATATTTAAATTTTTTGGTTTATGCGTACAATTACCGCTTGACTAATGCCACTTCTATTATAAATAGTTGTATGCATAACTATTGTATTTAAAAATATAACATATTTTTCCAGAAGACTTGATCATATTTTTAACGTCTTTGATGGCTTTCAATATTTTGGAGCATAAAAACATTTGAAATTTTATCCTACAATCATCATAAGTAACATAGCAAGGTATATCTGCAATTTTGCATAAATGTTTCACATTTAGTTTTTATACCTTTCATGTGCTAGAAATGGTATATTATCTTTGGTCCGAAGTATTTAAGTACCAGGTAGAGAAAAGATTTTTGAGATATTTCAATCAGACTTAAATCCGTCACAGAGGCACAAAAAACATGAAATTTGGTATTCTACATATACATAAAAAACTGTATATTTGTACTGAAAATTATCGAAAGCTTCCATGCGTCTAAATAATAAAATGTGAGACCTTGGTCAAAAATCCGTTAAGCGTGAAGTTTGGTATTATGCACACATATAATAAATTCAATATTGGTAGTGAAACTCCTCGAAAGCGGATAAATAGGAATATTACTTCAAAAAAAAAGACAAGGCGATCGCTGTGAAATCTCAAAAAAGGAAGTGATTTTTAATTGGATCGTGTACGATCACTTCAAAGTTATTTTGTAGTAAACGTTAGTTTTGTCTATGTGTGTAAAAGCAAGAAAAAGTCAACACACATTAAGGTGGTCCCACATAAAGGGTTTTCCAATAGGGATGCTTTGATTTCTAAGTGTCGTTTTGATCATTTTTAATATGTCATGATCTGTCTTTTTTTCATTGTATTCAGTAATGTTAACAATTTCATCCACGAATCACCATCAGTGTCGTGAATTTGCTATTTTTGCCTTGGAAAAACTTGAAAACGACAACGATTTTTTTAAGAAAATCATCTCCGATGCCACTCACTTTCATCTGAGTGGTGCGGTAAAAAAAAAAAAACTATTGATTCTGGTGCGAATAAAATCCACAAATTATTAGCGAGCAACCATTACTTTCACCTAAATTGACAGCTTATTGTGGTTTTTGGTCTGGTGGTATCAGCGGTCCGTACTTCTTTTGAAATGAAGCTGGTAGCACCGTTATTGTCAATGCAGAGCGATATAGATTGATGATAACCAACTTTTTATGACCACAATTGGAAGAAGAAGAGGCTACATGCCACACAGCACATTCCACAACCGAATTATTGCGGGAAAGGTTTGGAGACTCGATTATTTCAAGAATTTGTGACATTGAATGACCTCCAAGAAGTTGTGATTTAACACCATTAGACTATTTCTTGTGGGGTTATTTGAGGTCGTTGGTCTTTAGCAAAAAACCAGACTCTCCTCAAGCTTTAGAATCCAATATTGAACGTGCTATTCATGACATACGACTTGATTTAGTGGAAAAAGTGCTCAAAAAATGGGTTTATCGAATATCGTTCCCGCAAAAAGATCGCGTAGGCCATTTGAATGATGTTATATTCAGAATTTAATTGTGTAGATTGTACTTCACATTAAATAAAAAAAACTTTTGCACTTCCTTAACAATTAAAGAAATCATATTACTCTTATTAAAAACCCTATATTTCCTTCCTTTACAAAACCTTCCTTAGTATTATCTAACATTCATTATAGTCGGTTCATTGCTTTTTGAGCAAAATAAGTACAAATTTTTTTTTTTTTTTTAACACACCATTTCTGATTTGATGAGCGCTTTGAATGATTTTATGTAGGAAATTTTTTTGAAAGTCAGCTTTCTCAATATTTTCTAAAACAAAACACTTTTTATTATTAACCTTTTCACATTCAAATTTCAAAAAATTCTTTAATATCAAAAAGACCCAGAGCAAAGTAAAAACTGAAAAAGTATTTTGTGCCAACAACGGAAGCAGCAGAGGTTGTAGCGGAAGGAGGCTGCAAACGGAGCTCTCGGAAATGGTTAGTAGTGAGGTATAAACAGTGGGTGCAGATAAGTGAAGAAAATAAAATATTCCGCACAGCGTGATAACTTTTACTTAAAACGAGCATTTGTTGCAAACTTACAAGTTTTTTTTTAATTTTTTATTATTCTTGCAACACTTTCGCCTCTCCGATGCCTTGACAGTAGAAAAGTACAGACATCTTTGAGTTTATGTGTCGCCAGCACGTGACCTCGATCATACTAATTATATCAACAACTCGAATCCTGGCGACAGTCTTCGATGAAGTAAAACAAAATACGTTTATATGGATTTGGTTGTGTATGTGTGTACGCATATATGTATATGTAGATGTACCCAAGTCAGCTTTGACGATAGAGCAATTGTCGTAAAGATGGCTTTAATATGCAATTTTACAAATCCTGTATCAATGATCCGTTACATTATGCAAATCCCACTAGTAAAAGCTAAGCAACTCTAGACTGTATCAATTTCACTGGATGAAATGCATTATGTTATTGAACGAAGGCGGATGTGCATAGAACAGTACATAGGAAATATCTACATACATATATAAATAAAAAAGCTTGTTTTTGCAAGTTTACTTTAAGCACAATACTATCTCCTCTAATGGTTTTTATTTTATTTCCTCCGTTATGGCGCCTGAGATGGTTACTTAACTTTAACTTTATTAAATCGGAAAACACATTATCTTCGGCCAATATGGAAGTCAAGTGAAAGCTTTTGTACATGTTGTATTTCGTCGAAAGACTTCTCTGGAAAGTAATTTATATTATTTATGGAAAAACAGTGATTATATAAAATATCAAAATACCAATTAAAAAATTAAAATAAAAAATTATAACAGCACTAAATGAAATTAATTTTTTTAATTAAATAAACAGAAATAAAGTATAAAATAATAAAGTAATTTTAATTATGTTTATAAAAAAATTAAATAAATTAATCGCCCTCTAGTTCGCTGCTAAAACTAAGTAAATTGCACTTAAATGCAAATAGCAAAAAATTCAACTGACATACTACTTCGACATTGCCTCGAAGGAAAATATTAATACAACAAACTATTAAAAAAAAATATACACCCCACACAGGTAGCAAATACTAGTAAGGAAAGTGTTATTGGCATCTGTAGTAACATAATTTGCGGTGTTCATCAACAACAATAAGAAAACTGAATGAGAATGAATCAGGTAAATTAACGTCAACATCACTCAAGCAATTACCTATAAATCGTGTTCAACAACAAAGAACAAAAACTTTTAGAACTATAACGTTAAAACTAAAATCAACAAACCCTATGACTATTAGCTGTATCCGGTGTATATCACGCACACACCTCAGCTTTCCTATATGTACATCTACACCCACACTATTGTCGGTGCTACTAGATCACAAATTCATCATTCTGGATTTCTTTTACCACTAATTCAACATGTACAAACTCTTTTGTAAGGCACTTCGAAGCGCGACCGCTAATACCGATTAAAATAAAAGTTACTGACGAGACAGAAAATGGTGTGTGTGTGTATGTATGCAATCTGACAGGTGGTTTGAAGATAGTGTGTTACTGCATCATTGCGATGGTTGTTCGATGTACCTGTAAAAAATGCACTACAATGAAATTATTAAATTTTCACACCACTTTTCTTTACTTTATAAAAAGAATTAAACTTCAGATTTTTGTGATATTTGTAGCACATTGAAAATACAAATATAAATGAATATATCTAACCAATGAAAAATCGAGAATTCTCAATTTTCAATGGACATAAATTTAATACAATATTTTATATGAAAAATCATGTTTTTAATCTAGTTGCACAGTGTCTAGTTTGTTTGAATGTTTGCTTGTATGAATATCTGCCAACCCATATATTTTTAAAACAATATATGGAGGTGACTGAGTACAAAAATCGAAGAAAAAGAGTATTTTAGGCACTATCAGAAACAGCGTTGCAATTGCCTTCACAACCAAACATGCTAAACATATATATGTGGCGGCCGCAAACATAACGAAATTGTAAATGAAGGTGAAAATTAAATCAAACCAACCAGATTAGATTGAATGCACTTGCTTTACACTTTCTCCAATGCGAGTGATTTTAATTTTATTTTGAAGTTCCGAGGATTAATTAACGACTAACTTTATTCAAACAAGCAAACGTATTACAAACAATGAATATAAAGGAATGCGAAAAGTATACATGGTTGCATAGATACAGGGATGTAATATTAAGTACATATTTATTTAATACTATTGACTACGAACTACTTCGCCTCCTCAACACCTCCTCTCGAAGTAGGGAGTTTATTCTTCTGAACTGCGTTGAATAAGACCCAATTTTAATGAACAATTATTGTGTTTGACTTGGGTAAGCCCCTTTGTGAATATGTCCGCTGGCATTTGCTGTGTTGACATATATTCCAATGTGATCATTTTGTTTTGCACGCAGTCGCGAATGAAGTGATAACGAAGGTCAATGTGTTTTGTGCGAGGGTGGAAACTCGTAGATACTGCCAATTTTTGTGCGCTCTGATTGTCATTAAATAACTTAACATCGGCAAAATCAACACCCACTTCATTCAATGCAGCTTTCAAATACAACGCTTCTTTAGCCGCCTCTGTGATCGCGACATATTCTGCTTCAGTACTTGAAAGCGAAACAGTACGTTGTTTTCGCGCTTCCCAACTTATAGACGACCCAGCATATAAAAACGCAAAACCTGAGTACGATCGTCTATCTGCTGAATTTGCACCCCAATCGGCATCGACTACACCGTACAAATTTGAACCTGTCTTCTTGTACAGTAAACCATGATGTAATGTACCCTTGATGTACCGTAAAATTCTTTTTGCTGCTTTCCAGTGCTCTTCTGTATAGTTAGTGTTGAACTGACTCATAAAATTTACTGCATACGCTATATCTGGTCTCGTAGATACAGCCAAGTACATCAAAGCGCCGATCAAACTTTGATAAGGAAATCTCGCCATAACGGCCTCATTTTTCGTTTCTGGTCTAGTAAGCTTGCAATTCGCTTCTATTGGTGTTTTCGAAGGATTGCACTCTAACATATGAAATCGCTCCAACACTGATTCTGCATACGATTGCTGTGATAAGAATATTTCGCTCTTCTCCAGATTTTGATGAAAATCTATACCAAGACACCTTTTAACCTTACCGATGTCTTTCATATCGAAATTTTGAGAAAGCATTTTCTTCGTTGATTTTAACCAACTGTCGTTGTTCGATGCCAACAGCAAATCATCTACATATATGATGACTAATATTATGTTTTCGCCTTCACGTCGCACGTAGAAACACGGGTCAAACTTTGTTGCCTTTAACCCAATTTTGCTCAAAGTTAATGATAACTTGTGATACCACATTAACCCTGACTGACGCAAACCATACAGTGCTTTCTTAACTAAGCACACAGGGTTGCCTTGTTGAAGCGACGTTCGCCACTCTTCCGCTGTTCGTTGAATTTCGTCGGTAAACTTTGTCGAGCCCTTTAAGCCGACTGGTTGACCTCTTTGAATCTTCTTCAAAACACTGCCAAGTAGATCTGGAACATCCATGTAGACATTCTCGTCCAGATCACCATTTAAATACGCCGTCACAACATCCATCTGATGTATCTGTAGATTCAATTCTGCGGCCAATGCCGTGAAAAGTCGTACTGAAGTTGACCGCACCACCGGAGAGGAAACCTCATGAAAATCTTCCCCAGGACGTTGAGCGTAGCCCTTTGCTACTAATCGAACCTTCTTCAGATTCGCATCTTTAGTACGAAATACGAATTTATTACCAATAGCCCTACGATCGGAAGGCTTTTCAACTATCTCCCAAGTCTTGTTTCGCACATGCGCCAGAAATTCGTCTTCTAGCGCTTTTAACCACATAGATGAATCTTCTGATTGTAATGCCTCCGCTAAAGTTTGCGGATCTTCAGTGACAAGATTCGCTGACATGTCTTCGCTGCACTCGTGAAAATCTTCTGATTCTTCAGCATCCTCCTCTGAATCTGCGCCGTCGACTATATGATGATACACTTTTCGTGGTCTACCCCGCTGACCAGTACGCACAAACGTTGGTCGACCTCTACCGCGCCGATAATTACCCGCACCCGTTTCAACTGTTGTTGGTACGTCTAGCGATTCTTCATCGCTGGAGGAAACTACACTGTCTTTGTTTTCGAACATCACATCTATTTTATTTTCATTTTCTCGATCGTTTACACTCTCAAAGTCTTCAAATGTACCTTCGAACCCCGATTTATCTATAAACTTTACATCTCGGCTAATTATTACACGCTTTTTAATATTCGAATAAAGTCTGTATGCTTTCGATTCGTCTGAATAGCCAACTAATATGCATGGCTCTGCGCGCGATTCAAATTTACCTTTCGAAGGGTTTTTATTAAGCACAAACGCTTTCGTACCAAATATCTTCATATACGCTACTGTCGGATTTCGCTTTACCCACACACGATATGGTATTTCACCCGTCATTCTCGTCACGCAACGATTTCGAATATAACATGCCGTATTCACTGCTTCGGCCCAAAACGACGGAGGTGCATCTGCTTGTTTCATCATGCATCTGGCCATTTCAACGAGAGTTCTATTCTTACGCTCCGCCATACCATTTTGCTGCGGAGTATACGGTGCCGTAAGACGACGTTTGATTCCGCACTCACTTAAGAAATTGTTAAATTGTTCATTACAATATTCGCGGCCGTTGTCGGTTTGGAGTGCTTTAATTTTCTCGCCCGTAAATGTTTCAACTTTGGCTTTATACTGCTTGAAAACATTTAACACTTCCGACTTGTTCTTTATGAAAAATATTTCACACCACCTTGACTTTTCGTCGATAAAAGTTACAAAGTATTTTGCGCCACCGTTCGACGCATGTCTCATTGGCCCACATACGTCGCTATGTACAATTTCGAGTAATTTGGTTACTCTGAGCGCATCTGATTTTGGAAAAGCCGCACGCACTTGTTTTTCGCTAGCGCAAATTTCACAGTCAGATAATTTATCCTTTTCATTAAATTTTAAACCGTACACTGAACCTTTTGCCATTGATTTCAAATCGCGCTCGTTAACGTGTCCCATTCTATAATGCCACAAATCAATAGCCTTTTCACTGTTTACCAAATTCGCGACGTTTTTATTTGTTTTTAAAAAATACAAATTGCCAATTCTCTCCGCTTTCAACACTATTGTATTGTCGTTGTTTATTATCATTGCTTCATTCTTTTCGAATTTCACGACATAACCCCTGTCGGTAATTTTCGCCACTGACATCAAATTCGTACGCAAGTCAGCCACATGTAACACATTTTCTAAGTCTAATTCGATTTGTTTTCCACGCACATCTACTTTTGCGCTCACTTTACCTATGCCGCTTATTTTTGTTGAACAGTTATTTGCTAAATTTAGTTCGTCATTGATTTGCTTGACATTTTCAAAAATACTTGCATTCGCACTCATATGAGATGTACAACCACTATCAAGGCACCATCTCATATTTCCTACAGGGACCGCAAATGCCTTTTCTACCGTATTCAATGTCACTTTCGCTTTTTCGTTTGCTTCTTCACTCACATGCGTGTTTTGCTTTTGACTTTTGCTCGTACAATTTCTCGCGAAATGACCCGGCTTGCCGCACCGAAAACATTTTTTTGTTTGCTTATAATTTGACGAATTCCGATCACCGCCCGATTGGTTTTGATTTTTCTTTACGTACAGTACATCGTTATTCACTTTGCTTTCCTTTGTCTTTCGCGACTCGTCCTCTTCGATTATTTTCACGCGAAGAACTTCTGGCTTCGGCAATTCGTCCCGCGTTTCCACTGCGCATCTAAACGTTTCATATGACGCCGGCAGACTGTACAACAACAAAATAGTAAGCAACTCGTCGCCAATTGTGACGCCTATTTCTTTTAATTTCGCGACTGCATCAAAAAATGCGTTGAGATGATCTCGAACTTTCTCATCTTCAGTCATGCGCGACAAAGCTACACGTTTAAGCAATGTCGCTTTTCTAGCCGGTCCTTTCGATTGAAAAGTAGACTCCAATCTCAGCCATATTTCACGTGCACTGCTGCACTCCGCAATGAGCCCTAGCTCCGCTGGTGATATCGCCAACGTAATGTCCGCTGATGCCTTCTGATCCAGGAGTCTCCATTCGACGAGTCTTTCAGCTTCGTCAGGCTTCACAATGGACCCATCTGCATATCCCCACAAATCATTTTTTATTAAAATTGCCCGCATCTGTAGTTTCCACGAATCATAGTTTTCCGCGTTTAGCGGTTCGATTCGCACAACACCAGCCATACTCAAATATAACTTTATTTTATTTTACAACACACACTAACCGTTCGCAGTCGCTTGGCGCTGGGGCCATAACCTGAAGTTCCGAGGATTAATTAACGACTAACTTTATTCAAACAAGCAAACGTATTACAAACAATGAATATAAAGGAATGCGAAAAGTATACATGGTTGCATAGATACAGGGATGTAATATTAAGTACATATTTATTTAATACTATTGACTACGAACTACTTCGCCTCCTCAACATATTTTATTTTAATTTTCGTAGCGTTTGCAAACCTTGTCTGCTTCACCACATTTACAGATAGTTTTGCGAGAAAGTAGATACCAATTTTTATTCCACTGACACATTGTCTGCTTCAAGCGCCTCACTATTACACCCCGTGAAATTTAATTCAACGTGAGCTAATCTACTTAAGTTAGTGGGATGCTCCTGCATGCCGAATTTCGATTAGGCACCATTATCATCACAACTTTCTCAACTACAACCGCTGCTGTTACTTCTGCCCCGTTACCACTGCAATTCTCTTTCTTAGGTAAAACTGTCGCTGCCGTTGTGTTATTTGTGGTTTTTTCTTTTTTGTTAGGTTTTTCCCATCGTAATTCTTTTTAGTTACTTTCTCGTCTTTTTTTCATTTTGCATTGTGGTTCGTTCGCAAATGTCGTGCAAAACAGAAAAATGGAATTGAAAGAAATTGACTGCTACTAAGCATTAAGTTTTTATGCATTTCTTATTTTGATTACATTTTACGGTGTTACTAGAGGGCATTTCGCATCATTTGAAGTTACAATAATATTTTCCCCTGTTTTTTTGGCAACTTTTTATAGTTTCAATTTTGTGCTGATTACTGGTAAAAAAGCCGTGTTTAAAGGCTTCAAGAGCAACAGAAAATGCTGGAAAATTTGTTTTAAAACTAATTGTAAGCGGTTAGCTTGCGATAGCCACAGTTGAATTGAGATTTTTTATATTTATAATAGAAAAGCTTAGCTTTTTGGTCAAGTGAGTTGCACAATAATATTATATATATACATAGATATATGTCTATACTACTTTAAATACACAGCATATTATTTTTATACTATTCACAATTAATGCAACAACTAAGTAATGCCACTTGCATGACAAAGTTTGAAAATTGAGCGCTGTTTTCGAATCTCCATAGCCAGCATCAGTAGATGGCGATATAGGTGACGATGTCGGTTGTAAAGGCAAAATTGATTGTGAACGTATTGGCCGCAGTAGAACAATAACCACACTTATCCTCATTACGTCCATTGGTGTTGATGATTGTACCAACAGTTGACAGGAGTAGTAGTTAAGTACAAATACGCATGTTTATTCATTTGTCTGTGTGTGTTAGTCGTCAGCAAATTAATATCGAATTCTGCTCGATCTTTTAAGGGAAGTAACCCAACTTATATTCTACGATTATACTCTGTATTCAAGTTGAATTCCTGCCCTGCTACGTAAAGAGCAATATATGCACTTATTATTATTTACTAAAACGTTTGTCAGAATACCGTTCGCTGAGGAGGGCGTGTGGCATGTGTAATGTAATCGAATTCGTTCCTGCAAGATAAGCCGTGGAGGCCATTTGAAAGATGTTATATTTAGAACTTAATTGTATCGATTGTACTTCACATTAAATAAAAAATATTTGAATTTCCTTAACAATTAGTGAGTGATTAAAAAAAAAATCTCATCACTCTTATTGGAAAGCCCTATACAACATAAATAATACTTATTTTTGTATGTCACTATCTACCTTCATGAAGTTGCATAAAAATCCAAATAAGCTAATTCAATAAATGATTGTGTGTTTATATGCTCATAGACAAGTTACTATCCTAATGTATTATATACATATGTATAAATATGTGCGTGTGAAGCGTTCAAGAGACTTTAACTATTTGCTCAACTAGTTCTAAGGGACATCACGTAATAACCAAAGTATGGATGTGTTTGCTCCAAAAACAAACAAACAAGCAAGGGTACATGCGGACCTGATTTCACTTGATTGCAAACATCTCTGCGTATAAGTATTTTAGAAACTCCTGTGACATACCGGAATCAGAATCAATTGATATTTAAACACGTGCGTTGTTGAAATTGTCGAAATTTTATTTAAACCAAAATGGTCAGATTTTGTTAGTTTTATAAGACATTTTCTTTAGTTTTCATACATTTTTCAGGATTTTTCACAAATTTGCGGATTTACTAAACGAGAAGTTAGCAAGTATTTGTATATAAATGTATATTTATTAAGAAACTCAGAATGTATATTTTTTGATTGGTTTGAATGGTTTCAAATTTACAAAAAACCTTAGAATATAAAATAAACAAAATTAGTTTTAAATTTGTATACTTAAGTTTATGGAATATTGAATATATTTAAATAAAATAATATAATAATAATATTCATAGAGAACATAATTTTTTATTAATTAGTAGATATCAAAATTGTAAATAAATTCTAATACGGTAAATACTTAATACGCATTTTGTATTCGAATTTATTATTTGAATTATAGGCATATTGGAAAAAATACATATTGTATAATTTAATGAAGAATAATTTTTTATCTAAATAATTTAATTAAAATAAGTATTTAAAAAAAATTTAGTCCCAAAATTTTTTACTTAAAAATTTACTTAAATTTTCAGTGCAGAGAATAAATTTAAAATAATTATTTACTTGCAAGAAAGTGTATAACTTAAATAAAATCTATTATTTTAAATTACGTTTATAGCCAAAAATCCAAAAATGTTCTTTAAAATATTTGTATTTTTGAAAATAAGGTCCACCCTATTACCTTTATTAATTGCCACAGATACTCAGAGATATAACAAAAAATTGCAAAGTACGGGATAATGAAATAAATGGATTAAGAAATATATATTATAAATAAATAATAAATAAAAACCAATTCTGCTCAAGATTTCAATTGACTGAGAAGGAGGCTAAATATGCAATGAACTACAAAACTACATTAAAAGATAAAAACAAAACCAAACATATAATACAAAGTCAATGAAAGTAAGAAAAAAAAAACAATAAATATTGCATAAATATTTATCTATTTTAACTGAGAATAATCGAATCCCTTTATACTAAGAAAAATGGTAGTACAGTTTTGTGTAGAAAAATATGCTGAATTCTTTTACAGAAAAATGTATTTGGCTATTAATTTTTGCAAATTTGTGGCGTTAAAAATTTAGACAACAACGGAGTCGTTTTAAGGATCTGGAGAGGGTCCCAGAGGGCCGCAGTGTGTACCAGTCAGATATTTTAACAGTCTCACCTAACACGGTGAACAGATGCTGACCAGGAAGCTGGCCAATTTGGATCCGACGAGCCTGAATTTTTTTACTGCCCGTTCATGATGAGTTAGGAAATACATTTCTATGAGGCCGTGTCCTCTTGCCACAGCTAGAGGAGCTTCAAGGAATCTTCCAGATTTTATATCGCATGCTCCAAATTATCGTTAAATTAAAGAATTTCGTATACAAAGTTTTTTTTTTTTTTGCTCAATATCCTTGCTGGCAGGTCAACGACAAAGTTGACGAGTTCACCAAGTCGGTGGCATCTCTTCACGAATCCCAAGTGGAGTTAAAATTAATAACAGGTTAAATTAGAATTTTAACCAATAACTCAGAAAAGATGAAAATTCTTATACAATTGAACGACAAGACGAAGCACACTCAGATAAAATATGATAAGTTAAGAACCAGCCGCAATAAGAGGCCTTTCTTTGGAGAGAATCCACATTAAAAAAAACACTCGTTAACTGGAAGCGAACTACTTTGCTGTTTCAATCTAACAAGTTTATCTTCCATCTATTTTCCTTTTAAGCAACTGTTATTTTAGCGTGTATATGTTCTACGAACCGTCAATTGTCCGACTTCATACTAACTAAATACTGCTCCATTTGTGTATGTCGAAGTAATTAATTTTCTTGCAGCGGGGATAGAACTGAGAACCTCTCGTGCTACAGTGATTACCTCTAGATACTCCGCTTCCATTGTGATGTAAAGATCAACGACATACTTCGCAATTCAACGAAGCTTATTAGGAAATAAAACTCAGCTGTGATGTACTAGAAATAACAACAAGAAACGCATGTCGCGAAAGCGAATTCTTTTCGTTACTGGTGAAAATGGTTTCATACCACTTTATACTAGAATTAAATTAGATTTTTTTTTAATACTATTCACCTTTTCACTGCAGAACTTTTCCCATTTATAAAAACAAACAACAAAATAAACTTAATTTTTTTCAGTAGAATGGAGAGCCAGAGCTTTTCCGCTGCTTGCTTTCGCATTTAGCTCAAAGAGCGTCAGGCTGTTCTTCCTTGTAATTTTTTATTATTGCAAATACATCTTCTTGGTTTAAATATTCCAATGCAAATTAAATAGAAGTGGAACAGAAAAATTAAATTATACGTTAACGCTCGATCCCTTGGGACTTAATGTTATGTATGCGCAGTGGAGAATTGAAGAAAATGTAGCCATATCAAAAAGAAGAAACATAGATACCTATGCAAAATCTTAAAAAAAGAAATATGGAAAAGTAAAAATTTCTCATTTTAAAATCAGTGACACTTGACACGTTTCCATAACGAAATTTGCGTTTTGTGTTTACCTTATTTGTAACCTCATTTCATTTTATTATTTATAGCATTTTTCCACTTTTTATCATAAATATTTTTACTTTCTTTTCGTGCTCCTGACATCTCTGACGTCAAAAGATGTGTGTGCCTTTTTCGAGATCCATAACCTGTTGCGACTTCGAATTTGTAGAGCGTGACACAGGGTGAAGGGATAAACCTTGCGACGTGCATTTTTTCTAATGGTACTCGTGTTGGGGTGGTCTGATTTTGCATAAATGGAAATCAGAGAATATGACTGAATACAAATATTTGTCTGTTAGACATAAGTTATTTTGGTTGTGTATTTATTTTTTATTTTTGAAATTCAAATACATTGTCTGTGTGACATTGTGTCTGCAAGTGAAATCACAAGGAAATATCTCCAATTCCATTAACATTGTGATATATTGTAAACACATATTGTAGATGTTTGGAATTATCAATGATTTTCAATGTCAATAATAACTTGATTTTTGCGATAAACTTCGTATCGGTTATATGGAGGCTATATTTTATAGTCCTCCGAAATTTATTATGTTCAGTACCAATATTTTGTTGAAGTTATGTGTATAGAATATGACAAAATTTCAATTTCTTAGATTATCTTTTAACGGAGATTTGACCAATGCCTTATATCTGAACAAATCGGTTTATGAGAGCTATAGTTATAGTCATCCGATTTTTATGATTGTCAGTAGCAATATTTAATTTGCTGTATGTGGCTAGAATACTGAACACGCACATTCCTTTTGACGGATGTGTGGCCGAAAATTTCAAAAAAGAAAAATCGGTCATATGTTCTTATAGTTGTCTGATCTCGCCAGTTCAGAGAATGAACGTATAAATGTACCAGATTATCTGCCTACTAAGTTTGGTTGAAATATCTCAAAAGCTGAAGAACTAGTTTGCGTTCATACATATTATCAGACGGGCATGTCCTAATCAACTCAGCTCATCAATCTGATACGATAGTTATAAATTTTAGTGGGTATATCTCCGTTTGGTACTCACACACTTCGGACCAAATTAAAAAATCATTTCATTCACATAAATGATATAAATAATTATATATATATATATTATAAATATATATTTGAAATAAGAAAATAGTAATATTGGGCATAAAAATCTGTTCTAGCTATAGGTATTTTTTAATGAACAAGCAAGATGGTTAGGGCATAGATGTCTCCTCAGCCGAATATACTAGTATTTTTTTTTTGCGGAATTCGTTAGCTTTTTTGGTCACTCCCCAGTGAATAGCAGACAAAGATTTTCTTTACTTGCGTGAACTTCTTCACATAGCCCCATGAAATGTACTAGATTTACTTTTTCGAATTTACCAAGCGACTGAAAGGGCGAGTATGAGCGAGAGTTGTAATTATCCTTATGATCCTTAGACGGATCACTCTTTTGACCAAAGATATGTACCGTTAGATGCCCAATGGTAATGACTGAGTACTGGTAAGGGACAATCAAGATATGCTTTGTGATAACTAACGGATATTAGTCACTACTAAATAATCACTACTGGGAGCTACTGAGGACAGCCAATGAAGATTTTTGAATATCATCTGTCCTTGATTGCTTGCAAATGGTTACTTAATTAAAAATAATCGATGAATTTTTGGTTACAATTACTGCTGATGCTAATACGTGAGTGACTAGCGAATCTTTAGTTGGCTAACGCTGGGAGAATACACGAAATCGCTGATCTATGAGCTAAGCTTATGACATTTTTACTTAAACTTACTGAAAATATACAAAAAGTTCATTTATATATGTGAAAGCCTCAACTTTCCATTCTACAACGTGACATGATATGAGGGAAACAGCAGGTATAATATTGTATTTTCAATTCCTCCTTTACACCAATTAAGGATCCTTCTTGCGCTCGAAACTTTGAGAAAGGGGTACAAACAATTAATCAAATTATTTTCATTTATATTAAGCATATATATATAATACATACATATTTCCTACATAAATTTCACTATTGAAATGCAAAAATTTTTGTTGTCGTATAAACCAAAGATTTCCTTAAAAAAAAAAATTAAAATAACATCAAGGAATATATTTTCAAATTGAATTCGTGACTGTGTCCAGTAATCAAATACCCAAGTAAATACACACACGCACACATTTACACATACACTAATATACCTTGAACTCAACTCCAATTAACATTTATACGGTGACAACGGAATTAACATAATTGTGACGCCTAAGTCGTCTCGCCGCCAAATTTTATACCTATGTACATTGTATAACTTTTCTTCTTCTACTTTTACTTTCCGCGACAATAACAATAAAAACACAGCGTTTGTCTTCATGATATTGGTAAATATGGGTGGGCGGCTTGATTTCCTGCTATTTAAGTGACGGAGAGAGAGATCCTTTTATTTACCCTGCCCATCGCCATCGAGTTGTTAAGACTTACCTGACAGTAAAATAACCTTTAGTCGAAAGATGAAGTTGTGGCGGGGGCAATAGTGAAGTTTGATAGAGTAGGTGGTCACTTGAGACATACGGATTTCAGCCGATTAAGAGCTAACTATTGTTGGGTGTGTCGTATGAGAGTTACAGATTTCAATTATATTTTTACTTGTAAATAAATGATAGCCCATTTTTAGATTTCTGAAGAAATTTTGAAAACAATATTTCCAAAAAAAAAATGCTATGAAAAGAACCTGATTTTGAGATCTGAAGTAATATTACAATATGAGAATGAAATAGAGAGAGAGTGAGTGGATTTAATAACGTTCTTCTTCTGGAGTTGAACAAGGAGGTACAGTGAATAAATTCCCACTTGTGGGAGGATATTTTATTTCACCAACGGAAGTAGTTTTATGAGCCTGAGACAATCAATTTGAATAAAAATTAAGGCCACATTCTCCATTTAGACCACATGACTTAGTATTTGTATCCGCTGTCCCTAGATTTATTGAAGTTCACCGTTGGGAGTGCGCAAAGGACCATAAATTAAGCCTTTCCTGATTTGAAAAGATTAGAGTTTATTCGTCTAGGGAGGACGTGCTGGAAAAAGTTACAATGCGTTTGATGTAGAGGCAGTGACTTTTGTTGGTATTAATGCTTCTTTTATTTAAAAATTCTACGTTATAACTTGAGATATTTCGTCTTGCGCTCATTCACAACCAGTTCCAATCGGTTCATTCCTTTGTCTGCTCTAGGCAAAGCAAAAGAAACGACGTGATTTATAAGGTCAATAATATCAATATCATCGGAATATGCAAAATGTGGTATTATATGATAGTATTCATAATCGTCCACTCTTTTAACTAATTATAAGATTGCGAATTCGGGATCTATCCCTGATACAATACAATCACGAAAACGGATTTAAGAACTTCAATTTGAATAGGCTTTAAATTCAATAAAAACTATACCAAAAATATATAATAGTTACATAAGTTTCCATTAGCAGAGAGATCTTTTTGTGAGATTATATGACATAAATTTGATTAAAGTCGTACATAAATTTAGTATTATGTAAAAGTATTCCAAAAACTTGATTCAGTAGCCTAGCATGACCTAATGCCTAGATAGCAATTACCCTTCTCCTCCATTTCTCTTCATTGCGTGACTTAATCGCAACTCAGGACTGTGAAAGTCGTGGGTCATCATTACTATTTCATGACTGCCCTTTGTGTAGACTCTAGACTAATGTGATCTGTGGGGCGTATTTAATGAGGTCATAATATATTTCAAAATGTTAACTCAACATGATTGCAATAAGATGATAAAAATTCCTACTTACTCGTATTGCTATTATTTTTAATATATCATTAAATACATACATCTAAAAATTTACTAAAAATGAAAGATTGCTTGCTTTAAAATCCTCAGCTTTCTTAATACAAGTTTCACCAATTCTTTTCACTACACATATATGTATATATAGTATATACAGTCACACAATTTTTTTGTTTCCGGTTTTTATTCCCCTGAGATTATTGCCCGCGAAAAATATAATAAAGAGTTTTGGAACACAAATTATCATACCACAAAGTGGATTTTCTTAGAAAACTGTTACAGCAGGAACTCATACACATGTTTGAACGTATTTTTATGAGTGAGTGTATATAATATAGCTGTTGACGAAGTGCATATAAACTAAATTGAAATAAATAAGCACAAGCGATAGTCTGTAGCTGAAAGCATTCAACTGCACTCATCATTGCTCTCCAGAGGATTTTCTACTTACACACATACTGGCATACAGGCAAATATAATTTGCTTGTGTTTGTTTTATTGCATTATGTAATACATAAATCACACGTATAGGCAGAAAAAAGGTAAAAAGCGAAATCTAATAAAATATGAATTATAAGCATGATTGGCGTAAAGATAATTTGTATGTTTTTGCGTTAACATGCAATACAGCAGTGAAAATTTTTAATGTTATTATTAAAAAATTATGCAAAATCTGGGTAAAGCTATGCTCCTGCTATATTTCACAGAAGAATTTGAAAAGGTAAAAGTAAGATTTTTAATTTTGAAAGGTTCGAACCAAAGATTTCCAAGAAAAAAAAAAGAAATCTCATTTTAATAACAAAAAATCTTTTTAATAAAGGTTGATTTAATTTCTTCTTTAATTCACTAACTTTTATTTGATGGAGAAATCTACTCAGGTATATTTCAATCATTTTTTTAAAGATGTTACAATTAATTATTAATTAAAAATTATAAAAATATAATTAGTATTACATTTTTTTTTAATTAAAAAAATTATGAATTAAAAAAAAACAAATTCACATAATTTATAATAATAAAAAAATTTAGATCTACAAAATTTCGATCCTAAATTCTTAAATTCTGTATATAAAATTTAATTAACAGCGATAAAATTTTATTAACAGTGATATGCTCTTATTGTTATTTCTTTAAAAGAAATTATATTTATTTAACGCAGATAAACCAATAATGCATTTAGTTCATATGTATGCCTTGCTAAATAGTAAAACTAAAATCCGAATATGGTTTATATACTTATTAAAAATATATGAATTTAACGAAAAACATAATTTACATTTAAGAAAGGAAGTATTAGTTAAATGTTGCATAAAACTACTTAGTCCGCGTGAACTTAAAAAAAACGTAAAAAGTATCACCACCCTACTTTATAGTAATTTATGAAAGCAAATTTAAACAAACAAATTTTTAGAAAATAATTTAAAAATTTTTGGCATTTTAAATATAAATTTTAAATTAAATGGTGCAAAGAGGCAGAATTGTTATGAATTTGAAGGGCATGTCCAATACCTTGAAAGAGATGATGATGGACGATTACAAGAAAAACAATAAACATTTGTTTAAAAAGTAAGAACCAAGTGTAAATTAATTTTAGCAATTGTTTGTGTATTGATTTAATGAGTACCGATATGATGAAGTAAAACTAAAATTTAACCAAAAAACTGGTTGCTATTTTCCAAAACACAAAAACTAAACTTGAAACCTGTTTTTATAACAATTTAAATATTGGGTTCTAAAATAATGCATTTTAATTTACTAATAAAGTTTTGCTTTTTATATGTGCATATTAAAGGTACTCCTATTATTTGGGTGTATTAAAAAATCTTATAATAACCTTTAAAATTGTTTTTCGAAATTAAAGTCTATTTATTTAAACCCGTAAAAGTTATAACATAAAGTCTTTTAATTTAAAGCAAAGAAATTGTGTAAAATTGCCTACCATCTCTTCATCTATGTGATAAATTTTTAGTTCATAACTTAATTGTGATAAGAATATCAAATATATTTTCCTGTCATGCAGTGTATTATAATTCTAGTATTAGTTTTCATACATTTGCTGCGAATAAGAAGTAGGATCAAAATTGCCTAATTAAAATGTTAATTGCCTATTACTTTTATTTTTTATAAGAATATGAATAGAAGGAAGAAACATGTATACCGAACAAAAATTAAATTTAAGAAAATTATTACATAAAAAATGTAATCAACATAAAAATAAAGATTTCAGTTTGAATTATAAAAAATGGAAAAAGAATAATTAAATTGTTTGCTTTCATACACATGTCATATACATAATTATATGCCAGAGGATCCCTTTTCAGAATCTTTTACTCATATCACCAATTATTTATATTTGTTTTCTTTGCGCATACACCATGTGCTTTCTTAATCATTTATCGAATTACTCATTCATATAAATGCAGTTGCTCACTTTGCTGCTGCCGGTAATGTCAAATGCCTCAAGCCAAAAAGGCCAGTCGGCCTTTCACTTCCCAACATCTTTTCCACCAAATTAATGGTAACTTCAAGTGGGATTCGGCAGGAAGTGGGCTGCCTTCGATTTTATTTTGTGCGAGTTCGAATGACAGCTTCAGGAAAATGTCATTATTGGCGGTGTAATTTATTCAATTCGAAGTGACATTTCGAAAATGTTATTAATTTCTGTTTTAGTTAGCTTTAATTTATCTCCACTTTTTGTTTCTTGCTTTCTGCTTTCTTGCACATTTAGATTGCTTTTACTTATAAATTAAATCCTGCTGAGATTTATCCAATTAGAAGTCACTGATTTTCGAAAGAGCGACTACATTTTACTGGCGTTTTGTAACGGATGAAACGATTTTCGTTGTTTTTTATGAGGATCCTTTATTTCATGACAGGTTTTTTTTTTTGTAATTTGGTATATTGGTCGGACCAAGTTTCGAAAGCTGGCCCTTAGAATGGAATAAACAATTATTATATTTATATGGTTTCTTAATTTTTTATATCTTCACATAAACAGTACAGATTATTTATATATTTTGGATTCTGCTACTGTTTTCTTACTACATTTACATGCAATTAATAAAAACATGAGAAATAGAGATTAACAAAAATGTCATGGAAAATTAATGAAATTAAAATAATCCTATTAATTGGAAGTAAAAAATTGTGACTAATTTTCTATTTAAATTTCTTTTATAAATTTTTATCTTTTAAACCGTAAATACCTTATTATTACATAATATATTTTTTTAACAGAACTCTAATTAAGTGAAAGCTGTTCATGCAACGAAAGCGCTTCCGTGTGATGACAGTGCGTATACGCAAACATATTCTATTGTCACTTCGACAATCGACAGCAGGGCACTACTCGCTGAAAGTATGCTGAAAGAAAATCATTTTTTTCCTTTTATCCAATTAATTTGGTGTATTAGAAAATCAATCAATGGGGGCGTGACTGCCCAGCTGACGGCTACAAATCACAAAAAGTTGTATTGATTTAATTTTTATATATTTTATATCCCTAAGTTTTGCTAAAAAATTCGACGTAATATATTTTATTTTTCATATTTTGTATAGGGAAAGTGAGATTAACTAGAAAGAAAATTAAATGAATATTGGAATTTAGGTATATAATTTAAGATTAAAATTTCGGTTAATTACATTAAAATTGATTGCATTGAGGCAGTTTTTCAAAGAGAAAAATTTTTACACTTTGTCAAAAAATAACCAATAAATTAGTTGATCGAAATTAATTAAAGCTTATTATTTTTTAATCTTATTTTGAGTAAATTTCAAGAATATAATATAAGTTTGCGCCGGTTTTTTTACAAGGTGGTGTTTATACTCTTATTTCGAGCAATATCAATCCGACTGTGTCAAACTAATACGTGTTCATAAGCTGAAATTTCAAACAGGATATTTGGTTTGCTTATATTTATATTTAAAAATTTTTTTATTTGATACTGCATATAATAATACTAATCTTCATAACTTTTTCTGAATTAAAAAAATGTTTCTTATATTTTCTTATAAAATTAATTTTTTTTTAATTATAGAACATAAAAATATATTCCAAAGCTATAAAAGTTTATCAATTTACTTTATTTTATTTTATTTATTTTTTATTTTTTTATTTATAAAAATTTTATAATACTTTTTTTACATCTCTATACAAAGATTTTTAATCTTGGTGTTAAATGTGATAATATTAGTATCACAAAAAAAAAATATTTAAACATTTTACAGAAAAATATAACTTTCTATAGTATGGGTTTTCTAATTTTTTTTTTTTTTTTTTTTTTGGTATTGAAGAATTTTCTCGTAATGTTTTTTGTACGCCTTATTTATTTAATATAGCCTAGAAGAACAGTATTTACACATATACATATAAGTACTTACATAAATATTTGAATGTATGCTTATCCATATAATGAAAAGTAAATAAATATATGCACAAATGACTCTTAAAAATATATGCTTTTCTATTTCTTCTCTTTTCAGGTAAGTTTCTTACAACAGTGAAATTGGTTGATCCGGCTGCTTCAAGAACTCCAATCATATCTGGTTCCATTGCCTGTCCTGTACTTTTTTAACGGAATCTCACTTTAATGAAGACAAGTGTTCAAAAATATTTTAATTTAATGATTCTTTCAGATGATTTCGTTTTATTTGATCAGTTTCAAATAGGTCGATCATTTCATATATTTGCAAATAAATATATTTGAGTAAGTTACTTAAAAATATATATATTTATCTATTTATTGGCATTATACGGTTGTCGATGGTTCGTAGTAAATTCAAAAAGTAATAAACCTTAAAATATGAATTTAAAATTAATTTTATTCCAATTCCAACTTCCTTGATTAAAAATATTTTTGTGAATATATATATATATAATTAGAGCTTTGTAACCGCTGAAACGATTTTCGGCAGAGTTCCTCCTCCAGTTTGTGGTTTCGCGTCTTGATATTTTTACCAAAAAATGGAGGGACCTACAAGTTTATTCTAAGCCACCTCCGAACGGCCGATGGATTTTTATGAGGAGCTTTTTACTTCATGACAGAAATACACTCGGAGGACTTGACATTCCACACGACCACATTTAAAAAAATGAATTTTCTATATTTTTGGATTTTGGTCGAACCTGTGTTCGAACATAGGCCTTTCGTATGGCAGTAGGCAATGCCAACCTCTCGGCCATCGCTGCTGACATTTCTCTAATATTAATATCTAAAATTTGGTACCTGAAAAGTTATGATAGCTTAGATATTGCAATTTACAAACCACAGCAACAATTTCTGGACATAGTAGCTGTTATCAATTGAATAATTTTTATAGAGTTACCTCAAGTAAGTAAGTAAGATAAGTAGTTATATATTTAGTGGAAAGCTAATGATGATAACTTAGAATGAATATTAAAAAATTCATAAATTGAATACGACCTCGATCCCATAGTGGAATTTTTCAGGGCTTTTTAACAAAATAACTAAGCAACTTTCCAGAAATTTTAAAGAAAATCGATGTTTAGAGAAAAAATTCTAGATGCCTGAAATTTTTTTACTTTTTTAAAAAGTTTATTGCTATACAAACTTCATTATAGTGGATGTTGGAACGTCTATACTTTCGTCATCGATAAGGATTTAAGGTTCTATATTTCCAATTGTTTCACTTTCGCTGCCATTCAGCAGACTGAAGAAGTATTTCCTCCACACTCCAAGTATATTCTGGACATCTGCCACTAGAATACCTCCTTGCTTCCTACATTATAATGTTTCGGTTTTGAAACCTCCTGTTAGTCGCCGCATCTTTTCGTAGAATTTTCGAGCATTACTCTTGTCGGCCAGCTTCTCCAGCTCTACATACTCACGAATTCCGACCTCTTGCGTGCAAATGGATCTCGCTGTCCTCTTAAGCGCTCGGTATTTTTACCGCAACGTTGCAGCCCTACATTCCTCATCTTACCAGTTCTTTTTCTTATACTTTTACAAAACATAAATATTTCCGTAGCAGCAGAGCGTAAGGAGTTTTTTACTCCATTCCACAGTTCTTTATTTCGGGTTGCTGATGAGTTCTCTCAGATAGCAGGCGTTTAAGTCGAGTATTTACAGTTATCCTTCATTTTATGCTTAATATTCTCTATAGTTACTAAAAAACAACCAAATATGGTGACGTATGATGCTGAAAGGCAAGTAATCTGTAGAACACCTGTAGTGCAAGGGTTTATTAAAAGTAACATCAAGCATATGAGCAGAAAATTTTTCTGCAGAAAAGTAATATGTATATATGTTATACGCATGCAAACATCTTATAACATCCCCGCCAACCAGCTTTGGGTAAAAAACTAGATAATTTGAACAAGCATTTGCTGAATAGTGGATAAAAAACTGGGGAACAGCATAGGCATTTTATTAAAGAGAGTGCAGATTTTACCCACTTTTTCCGTGTACATGTGATCTTGCTGTCCTGTTTCACCCATTCAGTTTAGCCCATAAAGAAAACATATAACTATACTTTTCTAATTTCTCTCGTCAGATGGACACAGGGTTGCATTTTTTTTTTAAAGGCGAATTCATACTTACATATAATTCGCTTCCATATTTAAAATTAAAAACAGTTGTTTGCTATTTAAATAAAAATTATTTATAAATTTATTTATTTTAAAAATATGATTACATATATTTAAATATCTAATTAACAATTATATATCTTAATCGATTTATATCTAAAATTTTACAATTTATTATTATAACTAATTATTTGTATTAAAAAATTACAATATGGAAATTTTAAATTAACTTAAATTCTAAATTCCGCAAACATGATCTGAAAATATAAAAAATGAGATATTAGAAAATAATGTAACATTCAAAAATCATAAAATAATAATAATAGAAATTAAAAATTTAGTTACAGCGTAAAATTTGGTTATAGGAATTTGAACACTGGAATATTTTTTAAGAAAAAGTTTTTACAATTTTACAATTTCATAACCAAAAGAAAGATAATCGTATTATCTTTATTTTGATATAAATATATTAAAATTTATTTCAACACTGAGAAAAGGAGTGTATTATACCAAGAAACTTGCACTTTTTACTTTAAATTTGCTTACACATTTGCTTACATGGAAATAAATTTAGTAATTATGAATAGCAGAGGCTTTTGTTTAAAATTACTCAAAATATTTGGAGTTCCTTTCCAAAATAAGTGTAATTGATGTGTATTTCATTGATAGTTGCTGTGCTTTAAAAAAAATTGCTCTGGGCCATACCAACACCGATTTTGACTTGCATAGTATATTTACGCAACACTTTTTATTTATATAATTTGCTTGCCTATTTATTGTTATTTTATAGATTATTTCACGAAGCACGATAAAGCCAAGCATTTGTAGTTTGTTTGTTAACAATATACAGGAGGACTTCCTGTACATATATGTATATGAAAAAGTACAAATTTAAATACTAATAACTTTTAAACTATTTAAATTATTTTGAAAAAAATATACATCCTATTATTAAAACAAAAGCCACTGTTCTCATTATCACCGTCACATTATAATAATTTTTAAAAACAACTACTCACTGTATATGCGTAATTGAAAATCCTCGAATTCTGCGGTAAGCAAATCTGCAATGAAAGAAAAAATGTATATGAGCATAAATTATTGTCATTAAGATCACAGTTTTTATAATAATACTTACTTTTGTTGGCTTCTCTATGGATTTAGAACGCCTGGGAAATCTGAAATGAAAATGATATTAATAATTTAAATAATTGTAATAATTTCGTTGAATTTCTTACCGCTTACTTCAGCACAGCACAATGGTATGTATTCGTTTGAAGTAGTACCATTTCATGTGAATTTTCAAGATGGTTGTGATCACTGTTGCCACTCACGCATCGAAAATGCACCAAAATCATTACATATTTGCTCCTAAAAATATAAATACTGTGACGAAAATCCCAAATACGAAGGACAGGTATAAGAAGTGGCAGTAAGATGCAAAAAAAGGATACACAGTGTAAAGAAAATTCCACGTCGTTAAGGATAAACGCAGTAACTGTAGCAACGGCAGGCAAACGAATTATCAGCTTATTCTTAAGCACGTGAACATAATGTTTTGGTAATCCTCAGGTATAAAAAGAGCGGTAGTCGCTATGTTCTCGATTCACGCTCTAGATAATTTCAGTTATCGGCTTTTCTCTTTTATCTTTATCATATAATATTATATACAAAATTCGATTTTAAAATACTGTAATTATTCGTAGAAAAATTCTTCAGTTTTTGTGCTAGAGTAATTAAGAAACAGTGATAAGTCTTTAAAATTTTATATTAACAGATGTTTACTAAATACACCATATTAAAAATTAAATTGGTACATGATAGTTCGAACGGCAACCATGACTGTGAGAATGAATTCGCTTCATGTGAGAACTTTGAAAAATCCTATGTTTATTCTTTCCTTTCTCTAACACACGCAGTTCCTAATAGAATACCAATTATTATTAGATTCGCTGTTCTAGCAGGACTAATTTAAGGAAATTTATTTCTCTATTCGATCACAAAATTTGTAAATGTGTTCGTGAGAAAATAAAAATGTGTGAATATGTGGGTGAAAGTGGTTAGTCGTGGTTGGCAGGGGGGTGTGTTTAATCGTGTTGAGCAAAGCTGCTCTAAATTTCAATTAAATTGCGGTTTATGACATCGCCTGGCAGACCGTAGAGGAAAAAAGAGTATCTAGAAGAAGATGAACAGCAAAAAAGTATATAATATGGTTAGAAAGATATTACAATGGTTACTAGTGCGTGTCTATGTCATATGTATTTGTAATAACTGCACTTTTACATAATTCAAAATATGTTCATACATTACTTTAGCAGACATGTTTTCAACTGCCTGACGCTCACTTTCTTTCTATCGACTCTGGAATATATGCCGTGTATGAACTTTGGCGAAGGGAAAAGTGACCAGCAGTAAAAGCGTGTGAGATAAGCTGTCACAGATTAACAAAATTGGGATAAATATTAGAATTGTAGGTAAAACACATTTCTACAATTCATTAGAGACATTATATTAGAGTTGAAGTTAAGTAAATTTGCTTCTATTTAATAAGAAATGAGTGGCTATTTTAAATTTATTTCTATTTTAATTATTACATTTCTTATATTATTTTTAAAAAACAATAAAGCCAAAATATGCTTCTCTTATATATTTTTTTGGAATTTTCATAAAATCATTGAACAAATTCAAAACGCATCTCATTCTCCCACTAGCCATATCTCTACCAATTGTCCAGGTAGCACACTAAATTTCTTGATACTTTTCATACCATTTCCTATTCAAGTGACACCTGCAAAACTTTATTTTTAAAATATCTTTCTGAAAAGTTAAATTGATAATTTCTCTAAAACTTCTTTAAAAAATAAAAGAATCGTAAAAAACTACATAAATAAAAATCTAGAATGTAAAAAAATCTGCGGATGATAATATAAGAAAATTATTTGCAAAGTGACATTAAGGAAATGAAATGAAAGTGCAAGAGAAAAACAATAATACAATTATCTATATAATTGTAAAAAAAAAATTTTATTGTATTTTACTGGTGAATTTTATACGCGTATCTTGCTCATTCGGAACAAAATTATATGTACAAGCCAAAGGTAAGGTTTCACATTAAAGAGACGAAATTGTAATTTGCAAATTTGTGTCCATTACATATTTCCTCGAAAAACGTATTTAGGCATTGTATCGTTTATTATTATGACAACTGTCAACACTGTTTAAGTATTCCCAATGGAGAGTGCTTAAAAAGGAATTTTTCATTCAAACCAACCTGATATTGTATAAGTGGGTTCCAAGTGCAGATTTAGTTGAAGCACTCGAACACCTTCCCAGCGAGGCAATCTCAGCCTCTCGTTGCACCAATATACGAGTTGCCTAATGCCTGCAATATCCTAAAAAATAATAATAATAAAAAGGACTATTTTGATTCCTAGATATTTTTTTAATTTTTTTTTTTGTGACACGGAGACCAATTGTATTATGTTAATTACGTTACGCTAGAGAGTATAAGATATTGATCAGATTTTTATTTTAGTTTTTTTCTACGCAGTGTCCAAATAATTTAGAATAGAGAAGAATTGCCACATATTTCAAAATTTAATTCAACAAAATGTTAACAAAATAGACATTGATGAATAAATAAGTACTTTTCAAAAAAATTCAAATCTCAACTTATCCTTTAAACACATCTCGTATGTTTTATTTTTTTCCATTATTCAATTCTTTGATGCTGCTAAAAATGACTTACTAGCATTTGTCTTTGGCTTTTGGATTTAACTATCTTTTTTTCGGTGGAATAAGCTGAGTCAGCAGCAGATATAATTTTTTAAGTTTTTTACTTTATTTTATTTCATTATATTCATTTTTGATTCGACTCAATGCACTCTCAGCAGTTTGTGCCTGTTTCATGGCTAAATTTTTCGCTCCTTCTTTTAGTGCGGTTTCTTCACGTATAATTGGAAAATGTCATAGACATAAAAGTCTTTTCACTCTGTTGTATGAAGGAAAATTACTCTAAAATTAGGCACTTCGCTGCACAGTTTATTTAAATTCTTGTTAGTCTTATTATTTGTTATTCTTCTAAAAATATCACACGGTAAAATTTGAAGCATATAATAAAATTTTATTAACTTATTTATTTTTAATTTTTTACAACAAATTTTTTCCTTATTTTAAATTAATATAAGATTATGCACTCATTAAATAACAGTAATAATTACAACGATAAACAGATGTATCATTTATAGTCATATCAATTCGCTTAACTTATTTAATAAAAAAAATAAAAAATAAAAATAAAAAAATAAAAATACAATAAAAAAATAAAAAATAAAATAAAGTAAAAAACATTTAATAAAAGAAATGAAATGAAATAAAATAAAATAAGATAATAAAACAAAATACAAAATAAAAATAAAAATAATGAAATAAATATAATATATATAATTAAGTGAAATAAAAAAAAATTTAAAAAAGAAATTAAATTAATAAAGTAAAATAAATTAAAATGAATTAAAATCAAGTATATTAAATTAATAAAAAATGCAGCTGAACAGTTCTTACCTCAAAAACACACAACAGCGACAAATTTTAATTGGAGCTGAAAATATTGCAACGAAAGCCATTGAAGAAAATTCCTAACAAAATAAACAAAAAGTTTCGATTTTATTTCTTTCGCTTTGCACCATTGAAGTAAAATGATTTGAAATAGTGTATTAAAATAAAGCTGTTTATGTTTATGTTTGAATTGAACTTATGAGTATAGCAGTAATGAGGGCTAATTCAATGGGATTATGGGGAGAATTTTATAAATAATGCATTTAAAATCAAAAGCTCGAATAATGACTTATTTTTCTGAATATATGTGTATGAATTAGCTTTTATTGTTGGTTGAAAAACTAAACAGTGATCCAGTTACTAAGGTAATATTACAAAAAGTCAATAAAATTGCATTCAAAAGATGTGTGGGTTATTCTTAAATAAATACGTCACTTAAATTAAATAAAATATTTATCAATTATTTTTGTTTATTTATTATTTATTATTATTTATTTATTATTATCATAGCAATTCATATTTAAATTTTCTAACTTTTATTGTAAATGGTTTTTGGTTCAAGAAAAGGAATTTTTATTAATAAATGTAAAAAGACTGTAAATAATTTTCAAAAAGTCGCTATTCTCTCGCCTGTTTCGCTTGACTGAGGGCATGTAAATGAATTTCTGTAAACACGATATATCACGAAATCACATATTTACGTTTTAATGTTAAAAAACTAAACCAACTGCGCAACATTCACACTTATTTTTTTGAACTTCCTTTTCTAACCTTAAGTACGTGCTGAAAGCATATTTGAGAAATAGTAGTTTAAGTCATCTTATATATTTGATAAGTTTTCTAATTTAAATCTAAAATACACTAAAACAATGTCAACCATATAACGAACGCAATTACGCTCCGATTATATATTGGATATTCATTCTGATTTAAATTGATAAGTCATATTTACATGCTTAAAATGATATAGTAATACGCTTTTTAAGAAAACTATTAGGCCTCCGTACAACGTTTTATGAAATCAAGTAAATACATAGAGCCAAAAATATTTTGAGAATTAATTTTGAGGTCGGTTCTCTCACTTCTTCCTTACTTGGAATTATTTGGTTTTGTTTGGAAATATACTATTAAGATATTATAGCTACTGTTTTATGGATGATGAACGAACGTTAGTGAAAAGCTTTCTCCATATTTTAATTTTGCTTCAAAAACAGACCAAACACACACAAAGACACAATTATACACATATTGATGAGAGAGCAGCCCTGCATCAAGGAAATGTGCCAATAAGGCAAAGGCAATTCCCATTAGAGTAGCATGCGTATTCAGAACGGTGTCACATGAAGCAGCTGGTATCATATCTTGCCTAATGCCAACGGATACATTGGCTTCTGAGTCTGGCAGAATCTATAAAAAAAAGCTTTGAATAGGTATCTAATGGCCTTCGAGCGCAGAAAGGAGAGGCAGGCGAGCCTCGACGGGTGGCAACCGCATTGGTAGGACAGAAAAATTAAGATGAACACATAGGCTAATTAAGAACGTACCAGCCTGTATTGAGAGGCAAAACTGAGAAACAGAATTTTTTCTTATTTTTATCAATTTTTTGTTGTTATAATTTTCGTTTGAAAAATAATAAATTTTTTAGACTAATTTATTGATTAAAAAAAAAAACTTAATTTTCTATTATTGTACATGCATTTATTTATAAAATGATATGAAATAATTAACATTTTACTAATAATTTATTATTTTGGTCATCATTGGACACCAAATGTCTAAATTTCTAAACACATATTCATAAATTCCGACACAGTTTATTTAGTCAACCATTTATGTGGTTTGTTGGTGACAAAATAGCGATTAAAATCAGCCACAATTTTCAAACGAATGTAGTTTGCAGCGAAATGAGCATTATATATTAACATATAATTATTTTATTTGATAAAAAAATTTATTTCAGCTACTTTTGTCAAATTTCGAACATTACCGTGTGAATTTAAATATTTTGGTATCATTTGTATTTATATTTATTATCTTAGTCAATTTTGCTTATACAGTTTTTATGTATAGTGCAGAACATCAAAGATTAAAGATTTTATTGCTTTTCATTGGTTGTAATGTTATCAATACTTTCTTGCCGATATCTATTGAAATGTCACATTCGACACAAACTAGGCAAATGTTTTATATTAGTATATATTCTAGATCGATTTCGGCATAATTTGCTCAGTAATGCAACCGAGAGTTTTCTGCTTCTTTTACTTCTATTTTTTCTTTGTCATTACTATCCATAGCTTGATGATTAACGCATTTTGCATATACAAAATTGATTTCCGCATTTTTATGGATACTTTTGGTTCACACGAGTGTAGCTAAAGTGCTCCTTCACTTAAGTCGTAGAATTCATTTTGAATTTGAGTTCAATTCAACTGCATTGTCTCTATTGATAACTGTACCAGATATTTTTCTATTATTAGACAAGCATCAAAAGCCGTTATGTTAAAAATTTTGCCATATATTGCATTTAAACAGATCGCTTTGTTTCTTTGTCCATCGGCGTCGCCAATTAATCTCGGAATCTCCTTAGTGTTATTTCTCAGTTTCCTGATTAGCACCACTTGCATTTTTTCAAGCTTTAGTCATAAAAATATATATAAATACATGTATATATTTGCCGCTCTGTAACCGCTGAAGCGATTTTCGGCCGAGCTCCTCCTCCAATTTGCAGTTTTTGCGTCTTGATGTTTTTACCAACAAATGGAGTGACCTACAATTAATTCTAAGCCGCCTCCGAACGGCTGATGGATTTTTAAAAGGAGCTTTTATTTCATGCCAGAAATACACTCGGAGGGCTTGAATTTCCTTTCCGAAGGGCGACCGGAATTCGCAAAATTTCTATAATTTTAGATGTTGCTCGAACCTGGACTCGAACCCAAGGTCTACCGAATAGTAGAAGTTAAAAGTTAATTAAAAAAAGGGGGGGGGGAAATAAAAATAAATAATAATAAAATAAATTAAACAAAAATAAAATAAAATGAAATGAAATAAAAATGAATTAAAATCAAAATCAAATGATTTTTTATTAAATTGAATCAATCTAAAATTTTCTTATATGGCTATTGGAATAAAAAAGCTCTAATACCAGCTCATCGGAGCACGTTAACATTTCTCTACTCGTCGCTATTTGTTGAATTGAAAAATATAAAAAATATACAAATCTCCTTTACCCAGGTATGCTTTGCTGGCACTGTAGCACATGCGAATTAATATTTTGCTATAAGCATTTTCCCTGCTATATCAAATGGAGCTCAGTGCATTTTTCCACACGCGTAATTTATTGCAATGCGGATAACCATTTGCTGCAAAATTACATTAACTACAGCACCAATATATATAACCATATAACCGAAAAGTGAACTAAAATTTTTTTAAATAACTGCATGCAAACACGAGTGCAGCTCAGCTTTGCTCAGCAGTCGCCCATATGTGAAGCTTTTCAAGTAAATTGACGCAAATATATAAACAAAATATGTAAATAATAAATGTAAAATGGTAAATAAATAAACAAGTGGAAAAAAATATTCTGCCTGCTATTTGTAACAAATAAAGCTATGAAAATGTTAAAATAGTGAATAGCAAAAACATAAAACTACTGGAAGTCAGAGCTCAATCGAAAAATCAAAGCGACATGCGACATGCAGCTGGCAGTTGTAGCTTGTACCCGTGTGCATATAAAAGTCTAGGTACATATGTACGTATGGTATAATCTCATACAGCATATATCCATGTATTTTTTCACACATATATATCTACAATGCTTACTTCCTCTGTGTTGCATCTTCGACAAGTGTCCATGTACTGCCGCCGCTTTTTTAACTACTGCAGCGACCAGCTTATGCTATCTAGCCATATGCGACAACTTACAGTGCTCAAACACTTGTTATCAATAGTACCGGAACTTAAAATTGCATTCCCACCTCGGCAAGTAATGTCCGAGTGTGTTTCTGTCATGAAATAAAAGCTCCTGATAAAAATCAATCGGCGGTTCGGAAGTGGGGTACAAAAAAAAAGTTAAGTCTCTCCATTTGTTCGTTAAAACGTCAAGACGCAAAACCACAAATTGGAGAAGGATCTCGGTTGAAATTCTATTCAGCGATTTCAATATATATATATATTATATGCGAGTATTTAAAAATCCTCTAATCTATCTAAAGAATATATGTTTTGTGGTCACTGGGGACGTGAGAATTTTTCTGTAATATTTTTATTTTAATGGTACTATTTACTTCCTTTACATTCTTAAACCAAAATTTTTACTATTGCACAAAGAAAAACACATAAACTCACGTTTTCTGTAGTATAGTATTCAATTAAGTGCTTGTAAAGATTTAGTAGAAACACCTTAGACACAATATGCTTGAAATATTAAAAATATGTAACTTTCAACAAATTTTTAACTATCCACACATACATTAAAATAGTAACAGCAACAACACCTACGAATGGAAGAATTTTTCATGCAAATGAAAGTATCCCTTTTGCTAAAATAGTCCCTGTGCTAACATTTTAATCGTTAGAAATTCACAAAAAAAAGAATGAGATAGTGAATTAGAGGAAGTGGGAGAGCGAACAAATAAGATGGACAAAAAATAGTAAACAGTGTTGCATTGGCGGTTATCACGATGAAAACAAAGCTAAGGAATTCATAAAATAGCAAAAAGTGCTTCAAAGCAATGAATTATTATTATATGGCGTTATGTGCATAGACTACATCGATAACTTGCTAGCTGGCATCTATGTGGCTGAGCAAGCCCACTTCATGGCAACTAGCAATTTGGTCTTTCGAGTGCAAACAATCGTCAACCAACAACAACCTTCGTTGTGGTTATGACGGCCAAAAACTTGCTGAAAGATAAAGTTCACCTCTGGCAGTGCAGCGTGTATCAATATGTATTTTATGTGCATGTATGTATGTCGATCGCGTGTGTTATAATAGAAAGTTCAGTTCACAAACCACTTACCAAAAGCAAGGCTCTTTTTATATCTACGAGAGTGAACCCCTGACTTTAGGAAATTGAAAATATAATATTTATAAAAAAAAATTGATTTATGAAAAATAATGAATATATGTGGGATTATATATCATTGGTTTTCAAATATTTCAATATATTTTAAGTTAAAAATATCCTAAATTCGAGTTTTAAAACGTCAATTTGATTTGAATAAAAGCAAACTTAATTTCTGTATCAAAAAGATTTTTAAAAGCAATAAGCCTTTTCATCTTTCATGAACTTACGAAATTTATTGTAAACTGTAAAATTCGATTTTGGTATTTCCCAAAACCTCATATCTGAACAAATCAGTTCTTATAAGATATAGCAGTCCGAATCCGATGATTTCCAGTACCAATTCGCATTTGTGGATAATAACAAATTTCATGCTCCTAAATGCTTTTTTGCCTGAGTTTTGCTATGTTCCTACGATTTCGATAATTTTCAGATTCAAAATACAATTAATTTTGTATGAGTAGGATACCAACTTTCACGTTCTTTGACACATTTTGCGAATTTTATGAATCAAACTTTCAAATCTGAAAAATCGTTCGTATTATGCTGATGTGGCCTGTTCCTTTAAACGTATAGGTATATTGATTGGTTTTGTTCAGTTTAGTATAGCTATATCTTCATACTGAATTATATTGAAATATTTGAAAAATTCAGGGACTAGCTTGCTTGAAGACAGATGAATAAACGGACCGACGGAAAGTTAATATACAATTTGATGTACATGAAGATTATAATTACAATTAGATTTCAGGATTGTTTTTAAGATCAAATGTATGTTCAGAAAAAAAAAATATCACTGTACCCTAGTGCTCAATTTTCGACTCTCTTCTTAAAAGAAGAAAAATAATGTATGAGCTTTCTTTGGGGTCAGTGTCTGATCTCTATGCGGACTATGTGTATAGTATAGGAATGCACTACATGTGTAAACTATATATATATAAATATAATATGGGCATATATATACAAGAGTACTTACTTATGGCAAGCAACATAACTCTCTTTACCAAACACCACTAGAGGAACACACAACACGGTAATAAGTAAGACTTAATACTTTGTGCAACATTTTATTGGGCCCTGGATAATTTTGCGCTAAACTGAGCCATAGATTGAAAGAAAGGCAAATTAACTAAAACAATAAAGCTTGCTGGTTTGGGCGTTGGCAAGCTTTCAGGAATGGATAGTCATATCATACCCTCATACTTATGTATATATGTATTTTTGTGTCAGTCGCTGCTTAATAGAAAGGAGTGAAATCTTTGTAAGCACATTACTGTACAGTACCTTTGTGTTATTATAATAAATTGGTCATGTGAAATTGTTATATAAAAATTGAATATGGCCTTATGGCAATGAAACATGTGTCACATACACATAGCTCCAAATGAGAGGGCAGTTTATATGTAATAGGTGATCCTATTTAGTAAATTGTAAACAGAGTAGGAGAAAAGTAGTTTTTCTATTTTTCTAAAATTGAGTTTTTAAGGATTTTAGCTAAATTTTGGCATATAATTTATGAAAATATTTATAAAAAACATACCAAAATAGTATGCTGAATTTTTAATACCTAAGTATAAGTAAAATTATACGTTTTGTATAAATTAAAATAAGGTTATTTTTTTTCTTTGAAACTTAATGCTTTCCTTTGCATAGTATATTGTAACTATTTATTTCAGAGATTTTTTCACTTTATTTTCCCGAAAAATAAACTTTGTTAAAATGTTAATAAACTGACTGTGCAAGACCTAAATGAAGCTGCTAACCACACATGCCACAAGCCTGAAAAGCTGTTGACGAGGAGAAGCAGAAAAGTATGTGCATGGTATGTGTTTACATTTACTTTGCACATTTTCTGCAATATCGAATAGGTTGGAAAAAGTACGAATTCTCCGCATTTAGTAACTAAGCCAGAAAAATACTGCAACTAACTTCAAATGTATTATTTAATGACTTATTTCTTTAGTTTTCTTAATAATTTTATTTTATTTTATAATGGTTTAAAGGAATTTGCAATCATTTATTGCTACCAATATTTAGGCGAATATTTAAATATTTCTTAAATATTTCCACACTACCTTCGGGAAAGAGAAAAACTGGTATAAAATAGTACTGATGGAATGTAGTGGAATCTGAATTGGTGGCATTTTACCTACTTGAGGCTAGTATGACACTAGTACATTTTTTTGCCGAAGTCTGAAAGTTGAAATCTAATTTGAATTCAAAGCTTGAAAGATTACTTCTTTGTCAATTTTTAACTAGTATCAAACTGGTAATTTTTTAGCCAAAATTTGAACATTGTCAGCTTGAATAATAACTGTTTCCCGTTGCTTTATAGGGTACACATATTTTCCAATTTCAACTCAATTTCAAATTACATTACGTGCTTGTTTCAAAGTAGCTGTTAATTGGTTTATTTGGATTCTGTGTGGTGCACTTTGGCAGGCAACAAAAAGTAACCGCCAGTTAATTTCGAAGCGCATGCATGCAGTTTATCAAAAAATATGTGAGCACGCGAGTATGTTTCCTATTCATTTAATATTTTTTTAAAATGTACACATATACAATTTCGTCTAATGCTTGTGTAATCCTTAAAAAAAAAAATTAAGTACATGCTTTACCATTTAAAGTCCTGTTCATTTTAGTAGAATTAGTGTTATAATACATTACCGAAAAGTAAGCTGAGGGGACGTGAATGAAAGTTTGACTAAATTGCCGCAGTTAGCTGTATGAGCTGTTTGAATATTTTACACGATTTAAGGAAACAGCACATTTTTTCGCTTCTTAAATATTCCATTTTCTGTGTATTACCAACGGAGTTTGAAAAGTTTTTTAAAATTGTGTGATCTGCAAAACCTCATTATGAATCAAGTATTGAACGGCATCTCCAGCTCTTTACGTATTGCTTCTGCAGAAATAATTGGATTTCGGAAAGGTCAAGAAAGAGCTGGTACGATGAGGATTACCGGGCTGCAGTGGAGAGAAGGTAGACTACCTATCTCCCACCTTTGCAAAAAGACGAAATGTCCAAGAATTCTATGAAAAGATGCTGTGACTTTCAGAAGGTTTCAATACCGTATCATACTCATATGGTAATCAAGGTAATCTGGTCCCTGACGTCCAGAGCATACTGAGTTTATGGAGGGAACACTTCTCGAACCCGCTGAATAGCAGAAAAGTGCGACAGATGGTGAACCCGAAACCAATTGAAGATTATGAAATAAACAATCCAATTCCCGTATATGTACAAAGTACAAACGGCGGTTGACCGTTTAAAAAATAGCAAAGCACCAGAAGCGTATGGCTCACCGGCCAAGCATTTCAAATACGACGGCGAAGAACTGAAAAGCTGCATGCATCACTTTCTTTGGATAATATATTCGGATGAACGCATTCCCGACGATCGGAACCTCAGTGTTCTATTCCCCATCCCTACAAATGGAGATCCTAAGGTCTGCGTCATTTATAGTGGGATAACCCCCTCAATATCGAACACAAGGTACTAAGTAAAGAACTGTGGGGGAGATGAAAGTCAATGAACTGATTGAAACTTATCAGTGAGGCTTTAGACCTGGAAAATGTACCAATGACCAGATATTCACCATTCGCCAAATCTTGGAAAATGTATCTGAAAAAAGAATTGATATAAAAGGGTTCACCTTTTAACCCATTTTAAAGTTGCATTCTATATCACAGAGGATTTACCTCCCTGCCAGTATGTCTGAATTTGATATCCCTGCAAAACTTATATGGCTATGTTAATTGCTGCTGAAGAATACCACAAGCTCAGTGAGAATTTGGAGGACCTCCCCGAGATGTTATATACCAAACGTTAGAAACAAAATATCTCCTGTTATCAAACAAACAGTCGGTATATTCGCGTCTTGGCTCCCACGCCAATATTGACAGTCATACCTTTGAAGTTGTGGATAAATTCGCCTATCTTGAAACCAAGATTAACAACACCAATAATGGCAGCCTAGAAACCCTACAAAGTGCTAATTTGGACTGAGTAAGAAATTGAAAAGTAAAGTCCTCTCTTGACGAATCAATACCAAACTCTGCAAATAGCTCATTATTCCCATCCTGCGGTATGGTGAAAGAACGTTGACGATGTCCACATTCAATGAATCAGCAAGAGAATCTTTCGAGAAAGAGGTTTTGCGGAGGATTTACGGTTCTTTTTGTGTTTGCAACGGTGTGTTGCAACGAATACCGTAGAAGGTGGAAGGATGAGTTACACAGTTATACGACGGCATTGCCATAGTTCAGCGAATTAAGAGACAGCAAGTATGCTGGCTAGGTTTTGTCGTTATAATGGACGAAAGCGGTCTAGCTTTGAGAGTTTTCGATACAATAGCAGCAATTGAAAGCAGAGGAGAAGGACTCGGTTTCGCTTGGTATTTCCATTTGGCACCAAACTGCGAGAAGAAACAACAAATTGAGAGCAATTGTGATTCGGATATAATCGCGCTGCCCAATTTAATTTAATTTTAATTTACATAAATTATTTATCATTTATAGTTAGTGTTTTTATTGAATTTATTTAATTTTTTTCTGTGTAGTAGTACCTAAATTTCGTTTTCCCGCATGTTCGAGCATGCACGTTTTGCAGCTATAGATGAATATGACGTTGAGCCGGAGATGTGCTCGATACTTCCATGCGAATGTTCAGGCTTGCACGTGTCGTAGCTATGGATGAACTTGTTGTTGTGCCGCAGGTGCGCTCTTTACTTTCACGTAAATGATAACTATATTCCTTTTGTTCTCGCCTTATTTATTTAAACAATTTTGCAAATTAATTTAATATTACAAGTTTTTAATTAACTAATTAATCGTATTGAAATATATGATAAAATATAAATTGAAATTTGCGACCGATCGCTTTCGCCAATGATGAAAAAAGGGAAGTTAGAATTGTATAGAATTTGACAGCTGAAATTTGAGCAGTCAGCTGATAAGTAAAGTTAAACTGCAGGGTTGTTGGAGTTGTTGATTCGGCAGCTAGGTGGCGCGGTAACATCCCGGGGGCCTTGAGAGTCCTCATCACTCTCAACCCGTTGTGTAATATTGAATGTACCATCATTTTCTACAAAAGTGCTATCAGAAACTGGAAGCGGACATATCTTAGAAAATGCTCTTTGTATAATGCTCTTGCTGGTTTTGATAGTGGCAACTCTTGCTATACCATCCTTGCCTTTATGCAAATTTATGATCCGTCCTAAGCTCCACCTTAGTGGGGGTGTGTTTTCATCTTTTATGAGAACCAGAGTTCCTACTGGAACTTCTTCCTTCCGAGATTGCCACTTGGTTCGTTGCTGAAGTTCCGATATATACTCCGTTGACCATCTACTCCAAAACGAGCGTCTTAAATTTTCAACACGTTTATAACGAATCAGCATAGATCCAGTTGTTAAAAGTTGATTTTCAGCGTAAGAGGTCAGGGGTCGACCGATCAGGAAATGTGCTGGAGTAAGAGGAGATGGATCGTTAGGGTCTGAGGACAGAGGATACATTGGACGAGAATTAAGGATAGCTTCTATTTGTACTAAAACTGTATTAAATTCTTCATAAGTTAGGTGAGCATTACCCACTACTCGCAAAATGTGGTGTTTACACGATTTCACTCCAGCCTCCCACAATCCGCCGAAGTGTGGTGCAGCTGGTGGTATGAATTTAAACTTTATATGGTTATCTGAAGCAAATTCAATTATCGATTGACTGTTATTTTGCAAAAAATCCGAAATTTCCCGAGAAGCACCCACAAAATTTCTACCATTATCTGAAAACACTTTTAAAGGTTTCCCACGACGAGAAATGAACCTTTTCAAAGCCAACAAATAACCTTCCGAAGATAAACAAGTGACCAATTCTAAATGCAATGCTCGAGTTGCAAAACACACGAATAGACATAAATAACATTTTTCGAGCCTAGCACCCCTACCTCTCTTGTTTAGAATGAAAAATGGGCCAGCGTAATCCACTCCACAATGTAAAAATGGAAATCCGCTTTCTAAACGCTCGGATGGTAGATTCCCCATGAGTGGAATTACTACCTTTCCTCTCATACGGCAGCATTTGACACATTGTCTTACGATCTTTCGAGCGAGGTTTCTACCGCGTAATGGCCACCAGTTTTCTCTGATATGATAGAGCAATAATTGGGGCCCTGCGTGTAATAGTCTGTCATGTTCATGTCGAAATAAAAGTGAGGTAAACCAATGTTTACTACAAAGTAGTTTTGGGTGTTTTTTATTGTATGTAAAGTGATTTGCGTTTAACAATCTCCCGCCTACTCTAATGAGATTGTCCTTGTCCATGAATATGTTGAGACTAGTCAAGTTCCGGTTTGACTTGAATTCTAAATTTTTGCCTAAAGAGTAGTACTCATTACGAAACGATTGTATTTGAGTTAATCGTGTTAAAATCAACAATGATTTTTCGAGTTCTTCTACAGAGAGTGGTCCTCTGAGCTTACTTTCATTATCTTTAGTACGAGTGTTATGAATAAAACGTAACATGTAAGCACCAGTGCGCTGCAATCTATTAAATTAAGAAAATCTATTGAAGTCAATAAAATATTTGTTTTCAGAATTGGGTATCACGGTGTCAGATACCTCTTTCCGAGAAGTGCAAACTATACTATGCTTCAACTCAGGTAGATTCTCCATACCTAATGAGAAAATAGGATTCTGACACCTGTCTTCTATACGTTCAAATAAAAATGCAGGGCCATTCCACCACACTGATTCATTAAGCTCATTCAAACACACTCCGCGTGATATCAGATCGGCTGGATTTTGTTTGGATTTCACGTAAAGCCATATTGCGTTACTCGTCGCATCACATATTTCTGTTACACGATTCCTAACGAATGTCTTTAGCTGATGTGGAGGCATTCGCAACCAGTACAAAACTATTGTGGAGTCGGTCCACAATACTATTTTACTGAATGGCAGACGTAACGATTTCGAGATTTTAATTAATAGTCTTGTACCTACTAACGCACCACATAATTCAAGCCTTGGTATACTAACTGGCTTAACTGGAGCTACCTTTCCCTTTGAACACAGTAACTTTACTGTTACATCTCCAAGTTCGGAAAGAGTTCTGATATACGCACAGGCTCCATACGCTGTTTCGCTAGCATCGCAAAAATATGCAGTTCCACCTTGGAATAGTCGATACTGTCACTAAGCGCATAAAATGGAATCCGTATTTCATGAAGATACGATAATGATTGGAGAAAAGTTTTCCATGAAGTTATTAAGTGATGAGGTAATATATCATCCCAATTAATTTTACATAACCACAATCTTTGTAAGATTATCTTTCCTACCATTACTATGGGACTTAGGAGGCCTAGTGGATCGTAAATTTGGGATATGATTGACAAAACTAATCGTTTTGTTATTTTGGTATCGTCTCGTTTGATTTCCAACGTAAAATGAAATTCATCGTTTTTATTTAACCAACCTAAACCGAGAGTTTTACTTGAATAGTTTTCGTCTAAGGATAAATTCTTGGATGTGTTGTTACCTTCCTCAGAACTCCAAGTAATTTCAGGTATATTTGACACCCATTTCCGTAGTGGAAAACATCCGCACAGACAGACTTCAGACACCCTTTTACATATCTCCTGCAGCACAGACTTTGAATCATTTCCTGTGATTAAGTCATCTACGTAAAAATCCTCTAATATGACATGGGAAATGGTCTTATCCGCGCATTCCATACCCAGTTGTCTTAGACAGCGTATACAGAGATATGGAGCAGCCGACATACCATACGTTACTACGTTAAGTCTGTATATGTCAAGGGGGTCTAACTCGTTTTCGCGCCATAATATCAGTTGTAAATTTCTTTGATCTTCTTGTAATAATACTTGTCTAAACATCTTCTCTATGTCAGCACATACCACGTATTTGTACTGTCGAAAACGTAACAGAATAGAAAATAAGTCATTTTGTAAGGGTGGTCCAGTCATTTGGATGTCGTTTAACGATATCCCGGTGGATGTCTTCTGACTTGCGTTAAAAACGACGCGCAGCTTAGTAGTAGCACTTTGATTACGTAATACCCCGTGGTGTGGTAAAAATACATACGGCTTTGTATAACTATCGATTTTAGTCATGTGCCCTAAATTTGCGTATTCTTGAATGAAATCACTATACATTTTCTTATAATGAACTGATTGATTTAGATGACGTTCTAACGATAGGAACCTAGATTTGGCAATTTCGAAGCTGTCGCCTAGCAAACAAGTAGATTCCTTAAGCGGCAGGTGCACCGAAAAGCGTCCGTCGCTTTGACGTTTCATGGTTTCTGTAAACAGTTTTTCACAAGCAAGATCTTCAGTAGTTTCTAGTTGATCGTTAAGTTCTAATGTTTGAGCTAAATTGCACTGAATATTTGATTTATAAGAATTATTGTTATGCACGACGCCTGAAACGATCCACCCTAAAGTAGTACTTTGCAAATATGGCCCGTTAGGTAAACGAATTTTAGCATCCAGTAACAAATCCCAGAAGAGATCCGCGCCTAATAGGAGATCGATTTCTGCTGGTAAATAAAATAGCGGGTCCGCCAAAACTATATCTTTCGAAATATTTAATGTTTTGTAATCTAAGTTGATGGATGGTAAGCTACTAGTAATGCTCTTTAAACCCAGACATTTAATATTTGTATTGTAATCTCTGTTCCGCGACCTAAGTCGGACTTCGCATGATTCTGTTGTATGAGAGACTGAATGCCCTATTCCTGTTATTCGAAAAGTGGACTGTATCGATTTGGGGTTTATTTTCTGGCACAGTGCATTTGTTATAATGCAATGCTGACTACCGCTGTCTAATAAAGCGCGAGCTGTTTGGTAAACGTTGTCGACTCCAGCAACTTCAACCAATGCTGTTGCTAATAAAACCGTATTCGAACTATCTTTCTTATGCTCAGTTATTTCTTTAAGTTGATCAGTCATATGTAGTACTGTTGAAGTGATATTGTTCGAAGTAACTTTATATTCAGGTGCTGCAACAGATAAGACGGTGCTGTCTCCAGCGAAGTATTCGTGAAGCAGACTATTATGTTTTTTGTTGCATTGCTTACATAGACCGAAATAACAGTCAGAGATGTCGTGGTTAGCACGCAAACAATTGGAACATAAGCTTTTATTGTGAACGAATTTGTATCTATCTTCGAAGGATAACTTAAGAAACTTAGCACACGTATATAGTAAATGATTCTTAAGACATAAGGGGCATATACGAGTGCTGGTTTTAACGCTATTTTCAGTTGATAAAAATGTATGCAGCTTTTGCTGATTTTGGACTTTACTTACTTCACGAAACACCTTGCTGTTGTGTTGCGAAGTAGAAGGTTGATGTGCTTTAATGATATCTAATGTGTCTGCTTTATCATTTAGAAAATTAAGGAGTTGTTTTACTGCTTTACTGAATTCTTTCGAATTGTTGGTTTTATATTGTTCCCAATCCTTTTCGATTAGACTATCTAACTTCGAAACGACTATATGAATAATTAAGGTGTCCCAATAATCCGTTGGCTCTCCTAAAGTATTCAACGCGCGTAAATTCTTGAGAACTGTGTCCACTAATCTTCTAATGCTCCTTATTTAAGGACTGTATAGAAAATAAAGCTTTAACGTGATTGTGAACTAATAATTTTGTATTATTGAACCGATTTGTAAGTAGCTCCCAAGCTATTGAGTAGTTTTCGTTTGTAAATTCTACTGACTTAATTACTTGAGCTGCTATGCCAGTCAACGATGACCTCAAATAATGAAATTTTTGAGTATCGTCTAGTTGACTCGAATTATGTATCATAGAAATATATGTATCACGAAACTCTAACCAATCACCGTAAGACCCATTAAACGATGGAAGAGATATAGTAGGCAATTTCACAAGCGATTGAGAGTTGCAATTAGAAAAGGCACTGGATGTTACGGCACTGTTGGAATTTTGTAATAAACCCGATATACATGCCATCGAACTATAATAGGAATTTTCAAATGCTTCTCGTATTTCTAATTGCTGACAAATGTCGTTTTCTGAAGTTGATTCTTCAATTGAGGTTTGAATAATGTTAAATTCGCTCAACAACGATTTAGCCGAGTCACTTCGTAATTCAATTTCGGATAACTGCTTACCTGTTGGCTGTGCGCCTTCAAATGAAGATACGAATTTCGCGAACAATGTCAGTCTACCTTTAATCGAACTACGCTTTTTAATTTGCTCACGCAAAAAAGCTTCATTTGAATTCATATCACCAGCTACTGTTAGTTTTGGTAATGGAGATTTGATACCAGTATCGGTATTCATATTGTTTTTCGTAGGTTAGCACTTTCAAGTGAACTTGCAAACACCACACGTAATTGAACTCGAATTTCGCCTGTAAAATATACAGTTTTAGTAAAGAACATGAAGCTATAAGGAAGTTGGAAATTAATTGAAAGTATGGGAATGATGTCGCCAAACCCTGATTCGAGCACTCGATGATCCGGCTCGAAGGACCAAATGTTCGAGCTTGCACGTTTTGCAGCTATAGATGAATATGACGTTGAGTCGGAGATGAGCTCGATACTTCCATGCGAATGTTCAGGCTTGCACGTGTCGTAGCTATAGATGAACTTGTTGTTGTGCCGCAGGTGCGCTCTTTACTTTCACGTAAATGATAACTATATTCCTTTTGTTCTCGCCTTATTTATTTCAACAATTTTGCAAATTAATTTAATATTACAAGTTTTTAATTAACTAATTAATCGTATTGAAATATATGATAAAATATAAATTGAAATTTGCGACCGATCGATTTCGCCAATGATGAAAAAAGGGAAGTTAGAATTGTATAGAATTTGACAGCTGAAATTTGAGCAGTCAGCTGATAAGTAAAGTTAAACTGCAGGGTTGTTGGAGTTGTTGATTCGGCAGCTAGGTGGCGCGATAACACCGCATATATGCTTAAGCTTATTCCATCCACCCACTAATGATGGCATAATTAAGATCTGGATATTTCAGTTGACTTAATTAATTCCTGCTTTTCTAGACCCATCCCGACATACTCCCTGCATGCAATGAGTCTCTTCAAGACACTAACCACCTCATTCCATCTAAAACTAAGTCACCTAACACCCTATCCCCTCTGCCGACTTAGACTAGTTTTGCTTGCCCTTAAGCAGGGTTCAGCCATCCGATTTAACAACAACATGCACTGGAAATGTAATCAATCTTATATTTGTTACGAAAATTTCACCTGCGTTTCCTACTACTGAATTATCTTCACTTTTAAAATAAATTAAAATATATAATATAATATAATATAATATAATACGCTTATTATTCTATATTAAAACGATAGTTAGAACGTAAGGTTTTTCGCGAGATATTGAAACTAAGCTGTTGAAGAACTTCAGGGCAATCAATGTAACCAGAAAACGGATCATAAACAGACATTATAGAATGCCAAGTGCGTCGATGGCTAAGAAACTTCGGTGATATAAGCCTACATCGAGGACTGCGATAGAAGTGGTAGTAATGGGTCAGAAAAGTGGAGTGGTTGAAGGGTAAAAAAAAAATTATTCGCACCATTTCAATCCTATTGCAATGTGTTGAGTAGAATGCACTTAAAATTATAAAGCCATATTAAAGATTTGATGGTACAAGAGAGCTGTGCAAAATTTTTCTAGTATAAAGATCTCTAAAGTCCTTAACATAACGCCGCGGAAGTGCTAATTTTGCATAAGATTTTGTAACCAAAGATTACTCCAAGGTTTGCTTAATAGCTTTAAGTCATCGGCATAATGTTAAATTTTTGAGTATTTGAAGCAAATCTTAAAAAACTCAGTATAATAGTTGTGACAGTACAAGGGCCACATACAAAGCCATGCTGGTATGAGCTTGTTATACTTTTAATGGTATGTAATAATACTTCTTGGAACTTTCTTTTGATGCGACTATTGGCCGATTAATACAAGCATGTATTTGAATGCATATATGCATATGGTTATAAGCATATAACCATATAAAGCCTCTTTGGATGAGTATTTGCTTGTAAAAATGTATATATGTCAATACAGATGATATTGTTGTAAATAATTACAAGACAGAGAATATTTTGTAGGTAACTAAAATTTATTTATTCAAAAGGAAAAAGAAGAAAAATTACAAAACAACGTTTTTGGTATTGGTGTATGCTTTAATTAGTAATTTCGAGGATTGGGGGAAGCAAGTACATTTTGATTAACAAACTATATTTAGTCAAAGATATAATAGACCTGGGATGATACCCAATAGGAAAAAATAACGTGAGTGTTACATAGCACAACAACTCTAAAAGTTTCACCTCTAAAAATTTTAAGTTATATTATTATGATTTTAATAAAAAATAAATTAAAATAAAACAAAACAAATAATAGGATAAAGAATAGAAATTAAAATAAAATAAAATAAAATAATCTAAACTAAACTACAAGAATTAATAGTAAATAAAAATAAAATAAAATAAATAAAATAATATACAGTAAATCCAAATAAAATAAAATAAAAGTAAAAATAAAAATAAGAAAAATATATAAAAACAAATAAACTAAAAAAGGAAGTAATATTAAATATAAAATATAAATTATATAAACAAAATTATATAAAATAACATTTAATAAGAAAATAATAAATATTTCAGGTATATATATATTTATTATTTTCTGGTATTCTAATGCGTGAAAATTTAGTGAATACCCAAGTCACATTTTCTCTTTTACGAGTATATCTTATTAATTATTTCTCTCTCCGCTTATAATGGTACAAGTCTGCTTATGGGAATATCAGACTTAAAATACTGCTTTTGTACTCATGTGAGTACCTACATATAAGTGTATAAACACATTCATACGCCTATGAAAATAGAGGCTACTAAATCAAAAGAAAAGTGGCCATATTGTTAAAGTTGCTTAACCACGAGAGCGCAAAATTTATGAAATTCAGCTTTAAATATATACATCATACATAATCGAGAAAATAACAGCATTTTTGCCATTTATGAAAAATATAATAGTTTGAACAAAGTAGCACTTAAAAGTCCTTTTACTAAACTTTTTAATGAAAATAAAATAATAAGGTTCCTTCCTTTCAGTAATCTCATTGCGCAAACCAATTTTACACTTTCAAAGCCAATAACGACACAAAAATGGCTTAACAAAAGCATTAATAATTGCATCGTTTGCTCAAGTGCAAGTATACGATAAGAAAAAGTCTGGAAAATATTGAATGTACTTCACACCAAATCACTACGGAACGCTTGTCTGTGTGTAAGAGAGCTGCATTCAAGCATACAACGAACGCAAGTCTCAAAATTTATTTTTGTTTGATTCCATAACAAAAATAAAAACTTTTAAGAAAAGCTCAAAAAGAGCACTTAAATCTGAGCCAGACGGCGTGATCTTATGAAAGTGGCGGAAGCACATTTTTATATTAACGCTAACTTTCACATACTCATTCGAGTAGTGCAAGAAGTTGTAGTAAGCGAATTGGTAAACGAAATATTGAACGACGAAACTGAAGCGCAAATTAAAACAAAAATATATGCGATATATGTACACACTTCCAACGCATAAGAGGTGATGGAAATAGTTCAAGGTTACAGGGAGAGCGAAAGACAAGAACAGCCATAAAACAATTAGCATGTATGTATTGTCACCATTTTAATTGAATTAATAAGATTTTAACTTATTGTTATGGGAGAACAATTGATTACAGTGATTGAGGTAGTCCAATAATACACACGAAAATCCAAGCATTTATTATTTTCATACTTTTGGAATAATTGATTTTAAATTTAGAAAAAAACAAGAAAGAATTACTGTCTTCGGCCAAGCCAAAGTCTTCATACCATTCATGAACGTATCAAATTTTTTGCAAATTACAAAATTCGATTTCATATTAGCTTAAGTTCTTGTCTGTTGTCAACAGACTTTACGCTCTTAAATTTTTTAAAAGTCTTAAAGCTTCAAATCTGAAAAATCGGTCATTATATGCTATAGTGGACTGCTCTGGGCGTTTCCAAAAAATATATATATAAATTTACCAGTACACCTGTCTACCAGATCTGGTTGAAATATTTGCAAAATTAAGGGACAAGTTTGGGTTCAAATAAAAGGACGGACAGACGGACATTGCGAAACCAGTTCAGCTCCGTAGAAATTTTGGTGTGTCTATCTAAGTTAATATACCATTCGTGTTCATGAAAAGTTTTTTCATGAAAAATTTAGTTATAAAATTGAAACTAAGGAGATTATAAAAAATATATTAAAAATAAAAAAATGTTTTTCTTAACGTTTCAGACTATTAAAAGTAAAAAAATTGGAAAACTAAGTAATATTAACTACAATTTTTTAATTAATTCTGTTGAATTTACTGTATGCAAACATATATGTTTAAATCAATTCCAAAACAATAAAAAAAATTTTATGTATATACAAACGAAAAATAAAAAAAAGGAAACCATGGTAATGGCCTGTTGAAATTAAATATAAGTAATCTTAAAAGTTAAAAATTTATAATAATTCTTAATTTAACATACCATATACGTATATCAATCCTTATATTGTTTGAAGATTAATTTGCCAATATTAAAGCAGCAATAACCGAATGGTTAGCATTTCGTACTACCATTCGAAATGAATGGGCTCGAGTCCTGGCTTGACCAACATCTATAAATAGAGAAATTGATATTTCTAATTTCGGTCGCCCCTCGGCAGGAAAGTCAAGGAGGGTCGAAAAAATTGACCCGCCACCATAAAAACTATTCCAGCCCTTCTAGCAATATGAAAAAAAAAGAAAAATTTATTAATTTAGAGTAATGTCACTATTGTATGAACTAATGAATAGTTATAAAAAAAAAATCACAAAATGACAGCTGTTTGAAAAACAAAACCATTTTTTATCACATTATTTTGTTTTCCAAATGTTTTAAACATAATTTAAACTTGGGGATGAGCGTACCTCATTCAATAGAGAAGTACATACAAAAGACGTATACCAAATTTCAAGAAATTCGATTCAGTAGAACTTGTTTTAAAAGAGACAGTTCCGAGAAAAATGCGCTTAAAGTTTGGCGTAAATGCCGAACCAGCTTATATGCCGCGTCAGCAAAACAACTATATTTCCGAAACTAATTTAACTTTCCGAAAATCATTTAAGGGACATATTCGTAAAGGGTTATACAATGAAAACATACAAAAAATTTATTACTAGACCAGAATACTCCTTTTCCAGTTATTTATATAACAACTACAAGGGAGAACAATTTTAAAACTATACAACGAAAACAAATTAAGTCAAAAAAATGTTTAGCGTTGTAGACATTTTAATTTTTTTTTAAGAGAACTTTATAAACTCTAAACACAAGAACTTTCAGATAATATGATAAATAGTTTTTGAATATTTAAGCTTGAAATACTAATTTATGTGACCAATAATTTCATAGGTACCAAACATTTGTAGCATAAATTTAAAAAGCTAATTTTTTTTTGCAAAAGCATATATATCCAGCCAGATACACAAGACCAAATAATCAGTTCAGACAGTCTGGAGGAATTTAGTGGCAAACACATATTCAGAATATTTGTATGCATATAAAAATTAGAGGCGTCACGCCGTTTTCCAAGTTTAGGAATACGTAACATATTTTATCTGCATTATAGCCGAAACAGCCTTTGGAATTCGGATTGTTTTCGATGAACCCGTTATCGGGTTATAAGGCAACAATGAAAATGGGAACATGTTTTTATGTAATAGATTAGGCAAAGCCTACCTGTGTACTAAATTTTAAGTAAATCGAAAAATAAATAAGATTATTTCGGAAAAATAGTTCCCTCGTCCACTTCCCGGAAAACAATTCTGCTCATTAAAATAACAACAAAAGGCAAAAAAAAAAAGAATTAACAAAAGGGAAATAGGGATTCTTTTTTAGATACATTTATAATTTTCGAAAGTGAAGTTCTTTACACTATGTTATTTTATTTATCAAAAAAACTTCCAGGTATGACTCACAGCACTGCATACTTAACTGATTATCTTCCGCTTTGAATTGATGTATTGCTGTATGTATTTTCGTTTCGTGAGTGGTTTATAGTGCGCACTGCTATTGGAAAAACCAAGGATCGCGTCCTAGTTCAAGAAATATATAAAATAATTTTTTCTAATTGTGGTCGCAGGGAATGGCCCTCTGAGTGTATTTCGGGCACAAAATGATAAGTTTCTCATAAAAAAGAGGAGGTGGCTTAGTATAAAATGGGTAGGTCCTTCCACTTGTTGGATAAACAACATTAAAACGCTTCAGCTGTCAAGCGCCAATTATATATATAAAGGTTGTTTTTTATAGAGGTATAGAACTTTAAGTTGCAATAAAACAACGACGAATTATTCGATTGACATGAATTTTATTTATCCGAAAGATAATATTGTGGCATTACATTTTAAATATGATTTCTGGCATATGACCGCCACGGCTGGTGTGGATGTAGTCCAATCTAGATGTCCAATTTTCGATGACTTTTTCCAACATTTGTGGCCGTATATCGGCAATAACACGGCGAATGTTGTCTGCCAAAAAGGTCAAGAGTTTGCGGCTTATCCGCATAGATCAATGACTTTACATAGCCCCACAGAAAGTAGTCTATCTATTGTGGAAAGAGCTGTGTGACATGTTGCGCCATCTTGTTGAAACCACATCTCCTGGACATCATGGTTATTCAATTCAGGAATGAAAAAGTTAGTAATCATGGCTATATACCGATCACCATTTACTGTAACGTTCTGGCCACCATCGTTTTTGAAAAAGTACGGACCAATGATTTCACCAGCCCATAAAGCGTGTTTGGTGCGCTGGTGGTCAGTTTTTCTGGATGTAACGGTGTTTCAACATACACTTAAGGATTACCTTCACTCCAAATGCGGCAGTTTTGTTTGTTGACGTAGCCGTTCAACCAGAAATGCGCTTCATTTTGTCGACGATAAAATGGACACAGTGCGCGATACGTTTTCCGCACAGAACCATTATTTTCGAAACAAAATTGCACTATTTGCAAGCGTTGTTCAGGCGTGAGTCTATTCATGATGAATTGCCAAACAAACTGAGAATAAATCACTTGACAGCTGTTAAATTGGTCATCATCTTGAAAAGTAATGCCAACTTAAAGTTCTATACCTCTATAAAAAACACCCTTTATATTCTCTGTTTCAATGATCGCCACTTTGTATTACAATTGTGTCATCGCTGGTCAAACGTATTTCCTTACATTCTTGCTCTCAAAAGCATTATATGATTTTGAATGTTTTTATGGGCATGTGATGTTCATTACTTTGGTTTACGTTTAAAAGTTATAATGATTATCCACTAAAGAGACATTTTAAAATCAATAGATGGTGCATATGCTCTTCTCTCATTAATACTGTCTAATTTTTGGCGACCAGAACATTTATCGCCATTGTATTGTGTTATAGTGAAAGTTTCATATTATTTCTTTATGCCTTCCGTCATTTTTAAAATAACAACAATGCTCAACTGTAATAATTTATATTGACATTTGTGCGTATGGTTATGTAAACATAATTAATTGTGTGAGTTTTTGTGCGTGGGCTACTGTAGCAATTTTCGGGATTTTTTCGCTACATTTTTAAAAAGCTTCGATTTTGAGAGCGGCTGTCGTTATGTTGTTTGTCGTTTTATTTCACAGAGCGGGTTCTGATATTATCAGAAAATCTCTGAATATTGTTGGTGAATTGGTGAACTTATTAGTATTTAATTTTTTTTAATAGTTTTCAATACATAAGGTAATTTTTCCAAATGAAGATTTGTTTTAAAAACATTTTTTTATTAAAACCCCAAATTTAGCATTAATTTTTTATTTTGAAGATATTTTTGACATAAATTTTTTTTTTAATTTTTATATGAGCTCGCTTTTTCTCACCGCAAGTTTTTTCATGGTTACTTATATATTTTTGAGAAAAAATTTTACTCAATTTTTTTATGTTTTTTTTTTGTTTGTGTAAAATTACATATTTTAATCATCAAAATTGATATAATTTAATGAATTTAATTTTCTTTTTCAGGTAAGTGCCTTAGTATTATGTCCAAAGCATCTCCAAATTGTAAGTGTGACAGTTTACCGCTGTATGAAGTTTTCTCCAACTAATATTTTGTTTTAAACCAAAAATTAGCTTTTAAATTTCATAAGTAAATTAATGCATTCTCATTTGCGAGTAATGTCACTCAAACGCTGCTTACAGCTGAGAATGAGTTAATAACCTTATAACCATGATTATATTATAACACATACTTTTATAAAGCGTTTACGTACGTTTACGTAAATATAAGCATATGTGCGTGCTTGTTTGCTGGCGAATTTCCCCGAGTGATATTTATATTGTTTACTAAATTGAAATGTTTACAAAACTTCTTACCCACCCATGCTAAAATGTGCATATACATATGCATGCTTGAGGGTTTTTATGTCTTTACCACTTTCATTATCTCTCTCATCGAACAACTAAGTGTTCGAGTGTCACTGGCATCTCTGTTCGCTTTGGATTTATCTGAAACATAGTCACAAAATGCAACAACTTCCGCTATCATCTAGTAGTATGTCTAGTACGCCACGTTCGCACTTACTCGTACGAGTCGATGGCATGTGTGAAAATATTGAGTCGTGCTTACTCTGCATTAGGATATGAAGAAGGAGGAGTAAATAAATTACATTTATGTGTGAAAACATTGAGCATCAAGCAGCTTGCAGACGAGCAGAAAAAGTCTTCAAGTACTGTCAGGAAGAGCATATGGTTGGTGGAAAAAATTAAGAAAACAGTTGATTTTTAAATTTTATATAATTTAAAAATCAACTGTTTTCTTAATTTTTTCCACCAACCATATGCTCTTCCTGACATATCTATATATATATATATACATATATATATATATATATATATATATATTGTGTACAATTTGGATTGCCAGCTTATCGGGATTTAGCTTTAATTTTAAAATAAAAATCGTTCCAAATCGAAATATGCAAGTGTAAATGGTAGGCGTCGAAAAAGTATTTCAACGGCGTTAGACTATAAAAAGCCCCGCTGGAAATCAGCATAATATTTATATTTATATTGAAAGACAGCAAGCAAGAACAGCTACATTAATTGAAAATTTGAAATGTGTTTATTAGCGTGTTTAGTTTTTTCTACAGCACAAAATATGTCAGAGTTTGGTCGCTGTCATTATACGTCGAAAAAAAGACCTACATAATATTCAAACAGCTAATTTCTAATTACGGAAGCTGAGTAAAGAGAAAAGACGAGTAGACAGTAACATTCAAAATATTGTCAGGTCGATATTTTGGTAAATTATGAAGGCACTCGGATTTTGAAGTAGCATACCAAAATAACATCAGCAAATACACTCGTGTTAAAAAGTTAGCTGGCTGCCGGAAGAGGGTTTTGTCATAGGCCAGATCCAGGACCAGCCAAGGCCTCAGTTAGAGTTTCACTCCCCATTATTAATATTAGAATCTGTTAAGTGAACAGTTGTTGATGTTGACGCTGTTATACAATAATTATTAAACAGTTTGGAAAGTGGAATTACAAATACACTTTATGGAAATATATCAAAGAATATCTTGAAAAATTTCCATAGCTAGAATCTAATGTTTTTAAAACTGAATACGCAAAACCATACAGAGTTGTCTATGTAAAATATTTCGTAACTAATTATTACTCCACTGAAAATTGCACTGAAAGCGCTTATCTTTGTTTAACCTAAACTTTAAATAATAATGGTGTAAAATGTCTAGTTTTAAAACACCATATCAGTATTGATGATTTACGTACATAATACTGTGCTCTACGTACTGTGATTATCTATAGAAAGCACAACCAAAGTTTTTTTTACAAAGTTTTTTTTCGATACCAATAAGCAATGCTTATTTCGAAAAGGTTTTTAGCCTAAATTTAATAAAAGACTAAATTTTGATAATAATTGTAGCTCATTTACAAATTTATTGTGTTAAAAATAGTGTAGAGTGCTTTCTATATATGTGTTTTTCAAGAAGAAATAAGACGAATATAATTTTATGTTATGGTCAAGAATTCAACTTTATTATAGAGATAAGGGTTTGTCATTATGTTTATAAAATATTATTTCGGTTAAGTGGCCGTCGCCAATTTCCATTTTCCGACAACAATGTATGTAAAAAATATGGTGCCGAATGTAAGTTATCTGTCCGCTATGAAGTGAAAACCCAAACTGAGTATAAATCAAGTAACAGTTGTCACAAAACCAACTCTGAAAAGAGATTCATTTCTAAAGAGATACCCTTTATATATTCCGGAGAGCAGGTTTTGCATAATTTATTGGGTTGTTTTGAAAAATTTTAAATGTTGAATATAAGTGATCTTAATTTCTACTTAATTTAAATTAGTCTGACATGATATTGCTGTGCAAATGTTATCATAACATTCATTTTTATTACTATGCTTTAAAGATATGAAGATACACATGCATCAAAGTAAACATGGAATATCGAACTCGCACTCGGCTACATTTAGTTTTATTTCTAGCAGTATACAATAAATTTAAAATTTCCCTTTTTTAATATTTTATAGCATAGGATGTAAATATTTTACTTATTGTCTATATTACTAATTTTTCTTTAATAAATTAATATAATAAAAAAATTCAAATACTTTGCAGACAGATGCTTTTCCTAAGTTCTTCATAGTCTATATTTACTATAAATACATTGCAAATTTAAAATAGTATAGATATATTAAAATATGGAAAATATATTCAACAGCGGTTGTGGTTAGGATAGTTGTAGTGATAATGGTACTCAATCAGAATTCTGCAAGCAGTAGCAGCCCACTAACTTAAATACATGAGCTTGCGTTGAAGTACATTTACGGGGTGTAACAGTCAGACACAAAAATTTCATTGAAACACAACGCTTGATGCAGACAATGTGTCAGTGAAATAGAAAAAAAAATATAATTTCTTGCAAAACTATCTGTAAATGTGGTGAAGCAGAAAAAGTTAGCATGGCAAAGAAAAAAAAATCACTCGCAACAGAGAAAGTGTAAAGTAATACAGTTAGTTACGCTGAAAGTCAGTCATGTTAGCGTGTAGAGTCGAAACCGGTCAATACCGGGCGGATACGTGACAATCCATTTCACAAAGATGTTTAGCTTAAAAACACTGTGCGAGGCGAAGCTGGTGTTGGTCCGTCCCAGGGTTATTTTTACAAAAACCACCCCCCATCGTTTTTTATTCAAAGTGTGGTTGATTTTTGGAAAAGATTACAGCATTTATTCATTGGGTCTTTTAAAAATATTTCCAATGTGTGTCAATAAAGAAAAGCAAAGTAGTGTGAAAAAATTATCAATTTCATTGTTATGAAGAAGTGCAACCAAGAAGAACAACCACCGCATTGTTGCAGTAACGCACTATCTTCAAACCACCTGTCAGGTTGCAAACATACATACATACCATTTCTATTTAACTTTTATTTCAATCGGTATTAACGGTCGTGCTTGTAGCTGCCTTATAAAAGTGTTTGTGTATGTTGAAATAGTGGTGAAAGAAGTTCAGAATGATGGATTTGTGGTCCAGTAGCACCGACATTAGTGTAGATGTGGATGTAGTATATATATTCCTTATATAAGATTTACGTTTATACACTGAGTACGCTTATTCCATGTGCTGAGGTATGTGTGTTATGCACTGATTACTGCTGATAGTCTTAGGGTTTGTTGATTTTAGTTTTAATGTTATAATTGTTATTCTACATGTTTTCGTTGTTTGTTGTTCAACATGATTCACAGTTGATTGCTTGAGTGATGACTGTTGATGTTAATGTACGTGATTCGTTCTCATTCATTTTACTTATTGTTGTTGATGAGCACCGCAAATTATGTTACCGGAGCTGTCAACAACACTTTAGTATTACTTACTAGCATTTGCTGCCTGAGTGGGGTATATATAATTTAAGCAGTTTGTGTGGTTAATATTTTGCGAGACAATTTCGAATTTGCACGTCTGTTCTATTTTTGCTATTTTCATCTGCAGTGCAATTTACTTACTTTTGGCAGCGAACTAGAGGGCGATTAATTTATTTTATTTATTTTCTCACTTATTTTTATTTTTATTTTTATTTTATAAACATATGTATGAATATTTCATTATATTTAATTTTACTTTGTCTATTTAATTTAAATTAATTTGATTTAATTTAGTTATTTTGTTTTATTTTAATATTTTTATTTGGTATTTTAATATTTTACATAAGCAATAGTTTTTAATAAATTACATTTTTCTCTAAGTGACTTTCCAGAAAAGTCGTTCGACGAAAAACAACATAGAGTCCAAATGAAAAAGCTTTCAGTTGACTAGCATATTGACCGAAGATAATATGTTTTCGGATTCAATAAAGTTGTTTAACCATCTTCAGTGCCGTAACGGAGCAAATAAAATAAAAACTAGTAGAGGAAAGAGTATTTTTCTTAAAGCAAACATGCAAAAATAAATTGTTTTTTTTATGTATGTAAGTAAATTTTTTCTCCTATGCATTTCTCTGTGCAAATACATGATGCATTTTATCCAGTGCAGATGATACAGTACAGAGTGGCTTAGCTTCTACAGTTTGCATATAAGTGTTTTTCTTTCATACATGTATACTCGTACAAGCAATACCATTGGGTGGAAACAAAAACGAGATACAATATCAATTGAAGCGATTTTATTATATCACCTTCAGTTACAGGGGAGCGTAGTGCAGAAAATAGTGAAACAATTTAAATTATTCCTTCGGCGTCACCATTCATTTCGAACAAGTGAAGGATTATGATTTGAATCGACTCCAGTAACAGAGTTAGTAACAAGTGACTGAATATTTCAAACTGTACCTCATATGTAGGTGAAAAACAGTTTGTTTTACGTCTCATCGTAAGATAATAAATCCATAAATCGGTTTATGAATTCATAGAGAGATGGTATAATTCAAGATAAACTTAAATTTAAAAAATTTTAAAAAATTTTTTTATCCTAATAGGTGCACTTAATAAAATTTGTCAATATTATAGAATTTTTATATAATAAAAAAAAGAAAAAATAAAAATAACAATTAACAATCAAAATGAATAAAAAAAAATTTAATTAGAGAAACAGAAAACGTGTAATATATAAAAAGTGGTACTCCATTGAGTTTCTATCAATCTCAGAGCGACAAAATCGGGAGAATGAAAGACTCACTAACCGTGCAATTAAGAAAATAGAGGCTTAAATAACGCACTTCATAGTTGTTGGTTAATAACGCATTGATTATTACAACAACAAATTACATTGCGGATATTGGCTCATTGGTAGAGCACTTGCCTGTGAAGTCATGATCCGTTAGTTCGATCCCTGGCAAAAGAAGTCTGATGAGGAGATATGTGATCTCGGAAATAGCTATTTTTGTTTGTTTATTCAGGATGAGACTTTAAGTGCAGATCGATGACAAAAAGATAACATTTATAGACGAACTACGAACAGGGAGATGAGTAGTTGGCCTATAATGTAAAATTTTTCCAAAAGTCTCTCCTTACGCTACGCTATCTTAATGCCAGAAACTTTTACCAAAACTATGTTTGACTAAAAGCGAATTTCGGCCAATATACACCTCCGCAAGGTCTTTTCCGTAAACGAACGCTTATACACTTTTGGTTCGCTTTCAAACATTTAGTGGGTTGCCATGTGGAACGATTATTTTCACTTCATCAAACTTGATGCTCTGACTTGTAGCATCCTACTCACTCAGCTTTGTGGCTGCTACCAGAAATAAACTGCCGTGCTAATATCTATCAAAACGAGAATAACCTAATCGTTTATTCGCCCTCGAAAATCTATCAATTCCTTCACACCTGTAGGAGTTTAATAAATAACTTAATTTATGGGCTGCATGTAGGTCTTTTAAGGTAAAGTGCTTGAGAACAACTGAACATCTTTTATTTTCATCTACATTCATAAAAATATTTCCGACATTATTTCAGTGCAAAGTGGAAAGTGCAACCTTATTAAGTACATAATTCTTCAAGAAGAGGCAAATGCAAAATTTTGCACAATAATTGCAAATTATGCTGACTGGCTTGTATCGTTGGTTTTAGCATTCACCAAAAGGGTCTAAGGAGTTGCTTTTAATTTGAATATGAGCTGTGAATGAATTGTAATAAATCGACTTACCACATGTGGAAGGGAATAAAAGTTCACATACAAAAGTTAGAGGAAGCCAGAGTGAAGCACGTTTCTGAGCACAAACATACATACATATGTAGCTACCTACTTGAGGGACATGTGTGTGTTTGCTCTGTGAACGTGTCCATGTGATTTGTACATTTCAGGATATTGTTGTTCCTACATCTGGGTACACATTTTATACAAACTGCAAGCAACATTGAAAAACTCCAAGTTTTCTTTGCTAAATATCCGCTTTCAACAATAACAATAACAACAATGTATGAAAATAAGATAATGCCAAATTGCAAAAAAGTAATTTAAATAATTTATCTACTCCATTTTATTCACGTTGCTAAGAAAATGTGAATAACCTGAAAAAAAGTTACGGGCAGCCGGAAGCGAGGTACTAAAGCAAACTTCAGCATTTCGGGTATTACTTCTATTTAGTTTTGTACTTTTGTGAAAAATATTCGAATGCAAAGCATTTATGCAACATCATATTTACTTGTAAGGTACACATCTATGTAAACACATAACATATATGAATGTATGTTTATCTACTTATCCGGGCATGTGACATTAACACTAAAGCAATAATATTTCCTCAATACTCAAAATCATGCTGTAAGTACACAACACAAATAAAGATTGCATACGTTGAGTGAGATTGTGTTTGTATATCGGAAGAAATATATTTTACATCTAAAGCGCACAAAAATGACATTAACAATTGCAATGGCAAGAAACTCCTCACCACTTGAGTGTGCATGATTTGAAATCTGAAAGGATGAACGGTTGGTAGGATGAATCCATGATGCCAATATAGTTTTCGGCACTGTGCTTGAAAGGCTTTATGCTCCTCATCATAATCTTCGAAAACACATTGTAAATGATCACTTAGATTGCCAGCAATATGCTTATGTTTGGGATTGGATATGTTTATGTGTGAATGGTATAACCATGGAGCAGACATTGGTTGGTTGGTTGGGCGGAAATTTTATCAGTTTTTCCTTTTTACGATACGCTCTATTTTTACAGTTCTTTTGTATTGCTTTTATATCACTTCTGAAAATTTAAATAATTTAGTAACTCAATTACTTGTTTCGAGTTAGACATATGATCTGAAGAAATTACGCATCAATTATTATTAATAATTAATTAATTAAAACCAGTACAGCTAATTACACAAGTCCTTCGGCTACCTCAAATTTCCATTAAAGTAAAAATAATATAATTTGTTGGATTATAAATATTTTACATTGTATATTTAGCTATATAGCTCTTATGATTTTTTCCACCTCAAATTCACTACAAGACCCAGTCGTTTCCATCGTTTTTTATCTTACCTGGAGGAAGTAGAAGTTATGGTGCGGTTGTTATGGCCAGTGATATAGATATCATCGGAATCATTTGTAAAATATTGAACCTTGTCTATTTAGCTCTGCGGCTCTTATTATTTTTTCCCGCTCATCAAATTGAAAAAATCATATGATAAAAAGCCATCCTGTCTTAAATATCGTGGGGTGAGTCAGGTATATAGCCATATAAGTTATGCAGGGATATCAAGCTCCGACATAGCGGCATAGAGACAGCTCTTTTTGTACTATCGAATCGAAAATCGATAAAAATATGATGTGTATTGATTATTTCTCTCTGATCTTCTCCAAAATTTGGCGCATGGTGAATATATGGTCAATGACGGACTTACCACGAATAAAGCCACACTGGTAAGGTGACGGTGGACTTTAATCTGTCATACAATACACTCGATAGGATCTTGTATGCGTTATTGGATAGGCTTATCTGACGATAATTAGTTCCCACCGTGGGATATCCTCCATTTTATGGATTGGGCAGAGCACGCTGAAGATCCAATCGCCGGGCATGCGTTCATCCTAATATATTCTGCAAAGAAGCTGTTGCATTAAAAATCTCAACTTTTCGCCGCCGCATTTGATTAGCTCGTCTCGGCTTTATTATTATATAATCTCATCATCTTCAATTTAATTGCCTTTCAGCAGGTTGAAGAAATGTTCCCTCCAATGAACTCAGTATTCTCTGAACGTTAGCGACTAGATTACCTCCTTGATTCTCTTCCACTCAACACGTGTTGTCTGGTGCAAATTTGGAAGGTAAGCAGTCTGCTTTCTTTCCACTGCAGCGTGGCAATTCTCATCGTTTCTGCAGCATCAGTACGTAGGCAGCTTGACATGCCGTTCCACAGTTTCCCGATATCGAAATGTTGATGAGTGCTCTCAGAGAGCAGTTATGCAAGCCGAAAAGAAACACCGCTGGCTGTCTGCTGTGATTGAATCTTTTTTTAATCGAATCTTCCTTGTGTTTGTTCATTGCCGCAAAAAGGCGGCGATATTTGGCTCTTGGAACGTACGCACGTTTACAACATTGGATACATGTCTTCCGTCTGTTGCAATATGATCAATTTGGTTGCGCGATTTTCGATCCGGAGACAACCATGTAGTTTAATGTATTTTCTTGTGCATGAATCTTGTTTTACACACAACCATAGTTCGCTCCCCGGCCAATTCGATCGGCCTCAGCCCGTTTGCAGATGTGTCGTAATGGAGGCAGAATTTTCCAACTGTTTTGCCAAAAATACCAGTTTTACCATCGCTCACCAGGCTTGGGCGCAAATCAGCAATATGTTGAAAAATTAATGATGATTGTGACTATACGTTCCTACACGGGGTGAATGCCGGGACTCAGCGATGGGTTCTCTATCCCGCCACAAATCCAACGCCAAATTTGCGCTCCTTTATATGGCCGCTGTAGTAGATTTCCCAAAAACTCACTTTTTTCCCTCCCTGTTCCGTCCATCGCACTTCTTGGACCACGGTGATATCAGCCTTTGCTTTTACGAGGACATCAACCAGCTGGGAAGGGACCGGATATTTCAGGTGTATTCCTTCAAATTGTGATCCTTAAAACTTTTTCAGGGGTTGTCATCAAAGAATCCCCCCTCCCCCTCCCCTCATTCATGACATTTTTCGATTTTTCATTGGGGTAGAATTTTTATGTGATGCGTCCCATACTGTACTCACAGCTTTCTTACTTTAGCACCCCTTCAAAGGGAGGCTTGTTGGCTACAATGAGGATATTTGGTCCAATACCGGAGGTGAGCTGCTTGAAACATATATAAATGAATCGTGTTTGGCCACTTCCGGGTAAATGTCAGTCAAAAACTTTCCATACTTGCGTGAACTTCTACATATGCCTTAATTGATAAGGACTCTAGTCCTGTGAAAATAACTGACATATGTCCTGAGATAAGCTAACCTCCAATACAAGAGACCTTCAATGTTTGACCGAATTGTGGACCTACTATAAATATCAGCTGAGTATGGTTGTATTTGGTTGCACCCGAACTTTGTCTTCTGTGCTTGTTTGGTTAAAAATGAAGAACTAAAAAAATATTAACCGTGATTGTTTCTAATTTTATGAACCAACATATCTTGGCCAAACTGATGAAAATTATTTATAAATTTAAATTTAAATAAAATAAAATAAAGATATAATAAAGTGTTTTCTAATTTAATATTTAGGTTGTCATATATATAAATTTACAGAATAACATTTCTAATTGGAAACGAAAAACATTTTTTTTTCAAATTGAGCACAAAGTATTAAATTCCAGTTATTGTAATTTAAAACAAACAAATAGACATATGGAAATATATTATAAATGGGAATGTAACAGACATAGATATACCGTTAGACGAATATGATACGTTTTTTACCATCTTCTGTTTGGATATTTTTAGCTTTAACCAAAATTCGAAATCAAGTATAAAAAATTGGCAGAACAATAGCAAAACAAAAATAAAAACAAGAATGGCAGAGGAATTATATATGCGCAAAATTGTTTGAAATTGGAATATACGTTAATACAAAACTAATATTCTAAAAATTAAATTATAAAGACCATAGAACGATAAGTATAGTGAATTGATCCCAGAAAAATTTCGGGCTCATTTCAGAAAATATTGATACCAATAGGATATATCGATAATGTTAGTTTAAGATATTTATTTATTAGCGTTCGATCGGCAGAGCTTCTAGGAAATACAATAGGTAGAGAGCTCTGCCGTATGAAAATGGTTGCTGAGCTTCTGTAGCTTAATAGCTGAGCAATGAGGAGATACTAAAAAATTATTTCGACTTTCAATCGAACGGTAGAAATCACTTTAACTGCGTGATTGCAATTCAAAGAACAATGATGAGTTGTTATGTGAGGCAATAATATTTTGGTCACCTATATAAGTCGGCGAGACATGGAAGAAATTTGTTTGTTTGGATATTAGTAAAAAAAGACAAAAAAATTAGAAATACATGGAAAATCAACACTTTCATTTTGTGGATAATTAGTTTTTTTCAGTTTATAGTGATTTGATTAATCGTGTTAATATTTTTTTAAACATTATTGAGAGAAACCTTAAAATTCGGAAAGTAAAAAACGTAAATTATTTTTTACTCAACAGTTAATTTTTAACTTAAGTAGGACTAAACGTAAATAATTTTTCTATATGATTATATATAAATATATATATTGTTCAATTTCTGGTGTACGTATTTTAATTTTTTTTAATTAGAGGAATCTGCAGTTGATAATAAGCCTCCTCCGAACGGCTGATGGAATTTTATGAGGAGCATTTTTCCTGTTAGATATACACTCGTGGGCTTGACATTCCATGTCAAAGGCAATCGCAATTATAAAAATTAATTGCGATGTAAATAAATAATATTTAGTATCTCTCAAAACTGCTTTTTTATTATTCAATCAATTATTTAATCTATTGGTAAAATTTAATTATTTTTACCTCAGTCGTACGGAAAAATTTTCATTTTGATTATAATATTTTAGTCATTGGTGTTCTTATTCGACTTATGCATATAAAAATGTATATTTCTTGAAAACTTTAGTCCATTTTAAATACCCGATTGTTAAAATAAGTCATTTTTACTTTTGTGGTACTGAGGAGTTGTAAGTTAACAAGTTAAGCTGCTCAAATTACATTTTTATTAGATTTATTTATTGAAATTTTTAAATCGGCGGCACAACTCCCCCCCTAACCGACAACAACTTTCTTCTCCAAAACTCTGTTTTTACCCTCGAAATATATAATAATTGCTGGAGCCAGGCCAAAGTTAACGCAACACTATTTTTCTGAACCAGATAGTTGGTTTGTAATTTTTTACATTTTCTTTAACCATGTTTTGCTTGTGAACCTATTTTGATTCAGACACAGTGTCATGAATTCACTGAAAACTCTTTTGAAATACATGTCTATAAAACTAGCGAGATTTAAATGTGAAGATTTTTATGACGGTATTTGAAGTTATTGTGAATTCGTCTTGAAGGTAATACCTAAAAAATTGGTATAAGGCGCCAAATAGATGATTTGTATTTCACTGTGAAACGGATTTTAAAATTAACACTTAAAAGATAAATTACGTTCTAACATCTAAGCATATAGCTAACCCCTACGGCGTAGCTTTTTGAGTTTTCTGGTATATGTAACTGACCATTCATCCTCATAGTACCGAAAAACACTATTCTAATCCAGGCAGTCTTCTAATCCATGCATATCAACTGACTTCAAAAAGCCTAACGATGACAGCAAAGAAACCAAATAATTTTTCCTAACCTGCACCCTCTCTGCTGCTGTCGCTGTAACTAACGCGGGTCTACTGTATGTTATTACTACTTTAAATTCTCTCTTTGTTACTACTATACTCACAAATAAATGTGAAAAAACCAAGAGAAAAACTTTTTTGAGGTATTTATGACTATGATTTTTATAATATTTTTATAAGAAGCTGCACACATTGTTATTACAATGTTATTCGAACTTACTTTTTTACCAAATTTAAGCTTTATAAAAAATATATAATAATAATAGTAATAATAATAATAATAATAATAATAATAATAATAATAATAATAATAATAATAATAATAATAATAATAATAATAATAATAATAATAATAGTAATATGTTAATTAAATACATACTTTAAAAAAAAATAATTTTTAATATTGCTGAGATTCAAAAATTTTGTAATAATCTCTTAAAAAAGCTTCCAAATTTATTAGAATTTTACACAAATTTGCCGCTATGTTTATATTGGTTTTTAGTTTAATAAAATTTATAAAATGAAAATAATTTAAATATTTTTGTATAGCTAATGGTTCGAAATTTCACAAAATTAAAAAAAAAATCTTAAAATATTTTGTATAAAGCGTTATTAAAATTTTGGGCCAATTTATATATTTTAAGCTATCTGTCATGAGCTACATTACAATAAATAAAAACGTATAATAGTAGCAATCGTAAGTATTAAAAAGTTGGAAAATATTTAAGAAATTTTTTGTATATTAAATAATTAATTGCCTATCTAATATTAAACACAAAAATAAAAATAAAAACTCAATAAATACATACGAAATAACCAACTTCATTTGTTACGTACAAAAATATGTGTGTAATTATGTGCACAACATTTATCATTTATTTTTGCTGCCTCAACCAGTAGATATTTGCTGACCTTATTTTTGTTGTTAGCAATCCTTTGGGCGACGACAAAACGTGTTGGCTTTCCTGTTATATACAGCAACAACAACAACAACGACCATAACAGAAAAGCTTACGCCATCAGCCAAGCTGCTTTCAGTTAAAATGGACGCTGGAGGCCACATAGCGGGCATTGAATTATACCGAAAGAAAATAGCCATAAAAATAATAGTGAAGAAAAAAATAACAAAAGACCGAAAGCCAGACAAATGGATAGGCAGGCGGCTAGGTCACATTGCTGTTGATTGCCGACGCTGCAAGTAAACATTTAATACAATTTTAAGCAATATAAAGCCATGTGGATCCCTTTCGGTGTGAGACAGCGAAATGGCAGCAGAGTCATTGCTGTTGGCACAAATCTTTGAGCTAAACACACACATACATATACGGGGCACTGTCGTCCTTACGTGTGTATATATTTGCTTTATTGCAACGTGCAGAAAATTGCTTAAGTTGTTTAACAAAAAATGCAATTATCCGCTTTTAATTAGCCCTGCACTGAGGTCTAAGTTGTTTGGTGGAACTAGCGAGGGTTTACGGCAACAAATTAACAAATCTTCAGCGAGGGCGAAGGACAGTAGGAACTTAAAGGGTACGGCCAATTGCAATAAATGGCATTGAGACTGGGATTACACTAAAAGTTGTCTTATTTTATTTTCTTGTTCTTCAACATACATAGCATACCACCTCCTACTACATCTCTACTACAATTCCATTACATAAACACTTACATTCCCGTATTGTAGCTGTATTTTGTTATTATCAACTACAAGGAAACAATGTTTCTAGTAATTTTGCAGTTCAACCAACTGAAGTGCCATCATGGGAATGCAATTGGGCAGCGGGAGAGTTACAGTTACATGAGCGGAAATGAAGATTAAGTGCAATAAAATATAAAAGCAAAAACAGCAACAACAGGATAGATAACTGTAATTGCAAAGCTGTCAGCACTACAAGGCAACAGTAGGACTTCCACAGTGGCACGACACTGCGTATGAGTAATAGTTTGACTTACTACAATTAAAAGCAAAAAAAAAAAGTACAAAACGAAACTAAAACAGAGAGAAAAAAATACATTTGGAAAGAAAATGTATAGTTTAAGAAGTAACAGCTACAAAAACAATGTTGAAACAAAAAAAAATTATAGAAGAAGTGTCAATATTTGAACTCGAGTAATATTAAAATTGCTTATTTTTTCATTTTTTTACTTTTTTGCTTGTGCAATCAGCTTATTGACAAACACTATTTATCATATTCTTCGTCTGGAATTTTCACTCTAAACACAAAATATTTATCATTGAATCTTACAGACGTTTCATTAACAACATCTTCTCCAATGAATTTCCCATTGAACCCTCTCTTCTCTTATTTCTTCTCATCTTGTTCACTTCAGGTTGAAAGTTTAACCCGCGTGTAGTAAATGCAAAAAGCTCTAACTAATTGCATATTTATCAATGTTGTTTGACTTCAGCTACTTTCGTTCTTAACTTCATTAAAAGGACAATCTGACTTTCAGAGGAATTTATAGTGAGTTGCTCAAGAAATTATTTAATAAAGTTTTGCTTAATGTTATTTGTCAGTTTATATTTTCATAAGTGACAGCGATGAATGCAGAAATGTTTTTGATATAAAGAAATTAATTATTATCTGTTATAATGTAACATAATATTAAATAATTATATTAAAAACCTCAACAGTGGCTTTTCGTGTCATAAATATTAAGTAATGTATTATATTTACTATAAGTAATAATTAATTAATAATTATCAGCACATAGTATTTATGCAATATATGTTAGATTGGAAAATGGTAGAAGTGGAAAAAGTACAGATCTGACACCCCAACAACCAGCAACCTTAATTTCACGAAAGTGTCTGTGTACACAAATTGGTCAAGTTTGAAGCTGTCCGTCGTTAACTGACTACGGTTGCGAAGTCAAAGTTATTACCAGCGGGTGTGGTAATGGTAAAAAAATTTTTGAAACTGCAACTAAAATCAAACAGACAAAGATTTTGTTTCCTAGATATTTTAGGGCCTGTTCCAAATTTGTTTGATAATATTTGAAGCGAATGCAAAATAATTTCGAAATGTGATCATATCTGAAATATATATATATATATATATATATATATATATATGTATGTATTTATTTATAATGTTACTACTCTTGCTAATTATATAAGCACCAGGAAAATCAATGATTATAATAACAAAACTTATAAAAGTTTATAATACCTTAAAATTTCCTTTAGTTAAAGATTTTGTAAAAACATTTATTATCATTTCATTGTAGTTTTATTGTTCCTATATATAACACAAGGCAAGTCACGGTGACCTAAGAAATTTTAATTATCTGGTCACGCATCAGCTACGGATTATGAATGTTGAACTTCTACTTAGCGGAAATAGATGTTAATATATTTTCCTGCAGCGAAATATAAATTTTGAATCTTATGCAAGACAACGATAATCTTTGACTTCTCTGCTGCGCACTATAAAATACCATGTAGAAAAATAAGAAAATTAGGACCAGTATAATGCTGGAAGTTCTTGTTTTACCCGTTATTAATGACTGGAAGAAATATATAGTTTTAAACTAATATTTAAGGTATTAAAGCATACTAGTTCTCCGTAAATCAGGATTACACTAGTATTTAAATAACAGGATTATACTATCTTAAATATATTATGATTTATGAAATAGAAATTAATCAGATTTTTTTTTTTTAATTTCTAAATTATAAATGATGCAGAATATTATGTTTCGAAATGGTATTTTAACTGGTATACATGGACTGGTATTTAACTGGAATAAAGCTAATGTACAACTGAATATTTAGCAATTATGCAACATCGGTATGTTATATAAAAGAGTCGACAACATGATACAAAAATGCGAACCACTGGCTAACTAGAATGCTACTATTTTTCCATGAAGGCAATTTATCAACACTTATTTGTCATGAATTAGAATTTTTGCATACTACTTTAGCTTTTCACCGTAATTATTAGCATTATTAACTATTGCTAACTAAACACTTTGAGTATTTGCATGATCAGAAAAATGCATTACAAAACTGTTGCGGTTTAGAAAAGAAAGATGTGCAAGTTTCTATGATTTTTAGTCACTTTTTGTTAAACCTTAGTGAAAGAAATATATCTAAGAGAGTGTAAAATTAGCAATAGACATATTGGCGGGCTAAAATAAATGATTTATATAAAGAAAGAACACGTTATTCTCCTTAAAATTTTAAAACTCTTCACTTCAATACATCAGAAATATCAATGTCGCCGATCAATATTACACCTGTTCTCATATCTAATATATATAAATATATATATTTATTACCACAGTATACAAGCCAACCAACCAACGCAGTTATTCATTCAGTCCCATCACATATTTCATTTCAAAGAGCCAGCAATACTCGTATTGTTCTCTAACTGTGTTCTTTGGAGAGCTCTGAAAAAAAACCAAGCACAAAATATGCATATTAACAATTTATTCGTGTGGGAAATCTATATTAGATATAATAGATATAATAAATTTTTTTGCGGCTGAATGATTTTCTGTCTGTTATATTTATATATAAACTCACATGCCTATGTATAAACCACTTTGCTTAGTGTGTGTGAGTGTATAACAGGATATACGAAATTGAATAGAATAACAATATAGCTGGAAAAAAATATTAATCAAACGGAAGTAAAGTTATGTGTGCCGCACTATGGCGGTTTTATAAAAATTTGGTATATATAAGTACAGCAAACCCAACAAGAAATATGAAGGAGATTGAAAACGCATTTGAATAAAATAAAAACAGTATTTGCGCGATAAATTAATATTTTCAATATGAGAAAATTATAAAAATGTGTTTTCTTTTTATTTTACACTTTTTATATTAAAAAAATTTTGTCTTAAATAATATGATAATTATTAACTTAAAATTGTTAATAATTTTGGACAGTAAACCAATGCCCAGAGAAAACCCGAAGCAAGGAATACAAACGAGTGTTTATTGTATAACTCAAATCAGGCTAATAAAGAATGTTATACAACTTTGAAATATAGTATACGTAGAAACCTGTAATATTTACGTTCTTTTTTAAATTATACATACATAGTTAATGAACACAACTGAATTTACTGTTAAATTAATTATTATTTTTATTTAAATTTATTCAGTTTACTTCTGTAATTTCGTATTTCGGTCTTTTATTCTATTTTAATTTAGATAATTTATTAAATATTTTTTTAAAATTATTTTATTTCTTTTATAAAAAAGGTGTAATTTTATAGTATTTTACTTTTTTTATTTTTGAATTTATATTTATTTCATTGCATTCTATTCAACTAACCTTATATTTTTTATTTTATGATAATTTATTTTAATTTATTTTAGTATTGCCTATTTATATTATTTAATACTAAGCATAATAGAGTAGTTAGCACTGCGTACCAAAAATTAATTTTTTTAATTGCGGTCGCCCTTCTGCAGGGAATGTCAAGCGATTGCATTTCTGACATGTAATACAATTTCCTCATGAGGGCTCATCGGGCGTTCGGAGGCCTGTGGGAATAATTGTTGGTCCCTCCATTTGATGATAACAGCATCAAGACGCAAGACAACAAATTAAAGGAGGAGCTCAGCTGAAAATCGCTACAGTGGTTACAAAACACCAACTATGAATCATTAAATAGTTCCTTAACTCTGCTTATACTCGAATAAATTTAATTTTTTATTAATAGTAACTTGAATCACGTATAAAGATGATTGTTTCAATTACTTGTGTAGTACACCAAATTTCTCGCTTTTAGATGCCCTATTTGTAGATTTTTGAAGAAATCAGTGATATGGGAGCTGTATGTTATAGTCTCCCGATTTCGATGATTTGCACAACCAAATTTGAAAAATCGGGCATATATATACACTTGCTCAAAAAGTTTGTTTGAAATATCTCAAAAACTGAGGGACCAGTTTGCATTCAAACAGACCGACGGGCATACGCCAGCTTGCCATTCCGATACAATCGATTTATCTCTTCTCTTTCTGGTACTTACATAACTCGGGACAAAACTAATATAACATCTCATGTACATGAAAGGTATATAAAATGCTTGCGTGAACTTACTTATATATGTGCCAATTATGCTTAAGAATATTACTAATTATGCGTTGGGCGTCTGTATATGCAGCGACATCGTCACTTTTCAACGTCACACCTAGTTACATGTATATAATAGATACGTATGTGGGTATGTATGTATGTTAAAATTATAATAAATTACAGAATTTGCATGAATATCTAATTGCTTTCGTAATTCATTTCCATAAACATAATCGCCTCTACTGGCGTCACCAACGTCATCTTCAGGTTTCAGTTGACATCATCTTCTTCAGTATCGTCTTTTTTTCATAGCTATTCCCGAAAATAGAAGTGACGACGCAGGCAATTAGTCGATAAAAAAATGTTTTCTTGCGATTTCTACGTCCGCTGCTTAATTTTTATGCAAAATTTTCTATTCTATGACCTATGATCTAATTGATTCAATTGAATGTTTTCACGTTAATTTTTATTTTTCTTAATGATACATCAAACTCAAGCAACGATGAGAAAAAAAAGAAAAAAATATGTATATTCTTAAAAATTTCATATGATCGTCTTAAAAAAACTTAAAAATATTTTTAGGAAAGCTTGAAATAATAAGTATGTATACTTAACTAAAACAAAATTTGACGACAGATATTGCGTCATTTACCGTCAAATATGACAACAACGACGCCAACGGGAATGGTTAATATGTGTCAATAGCTGTCAACTGATAAAACCTACGGCAATAGCAATTTTGTCAAACCTACGGCAATGGCAATTTTGTCACGTCGTCGTCACTTTTTGTGGGGACGTCAACCACAATAGGGGTGAATGTGAAAACTTTTTTTTCCAGTCACCCTCAGCGCAGCAAAATATCTATAGAAAATATGTTTGAATAGATCTGCATGTGTATAAAAGTTTTTTTTTTATTAACATTTTATTTATTTACTGATTCTATTTCCATTTTGGAAGCCTCTTAATAATTATTATATTCTTATAACTAAACTAAACATAATAACCCACTAACAGGAGTACGCCGCTGTGGCAATGTTGCTCCCCTCTTTTCAGGCGGATATTACTTACTGTGGAGGCCAAGTTGTTAGCCAAAGAATTGGGATGATTATGATTTTTGTTATGTATTTTTTTGTAACGATTTCTACCTCATCTTTGGTGGTGGGTATGTTTAGATCTTTTTGAATAATTTTACTATGCATATACATGCCATGATGCGTCCACTATAGTTCTTAGAGTTTTAGATTGGAATCTTTGTAAAACATCATATCATCACATAACTATAACTGGATTCCATACATCCATATCGGCGTTATAATCGCTTTATAGATAAGGACTTTGTTGTCCACACTGAGCGCAAATTTCTTACTTATAAGCCAATGCAGACTGTATTATAATCTAAAATTGAATATATAAGATTTTTAAAATTATAGACAATGAAAATACTTATATATATATATATATATATATATATATATATATATATATATATATATATATATATATATATATATTTATATATATATATATATATATATATGGCGCTTTGTAACCGCTGAAGCAATTTTCGGCCGAGCTCCTCCTCCAATTTGTGGTTTTGCGTCATGATGTTTATACCAACAAATGGAGGGACCTACACTTTATTCTAAGCCGCCTTCGAACGGCTGATGGATTTTTATGAGGAGTTTTTTATTTCATGCCAGAAATACACTCTGAGGGCTTGAAATTCCCTGCCGAGGGACGACCGCATTTAGAAAAAATTATTTCCTATAATTTTGGATGTTGGTCTAATCTGGGCTCGCACCCAGTCCTTCGTAATGGCAGTACGCAATGCCAACCACTCGGCTATCGCGGCCGCCAACTCGTATATGTGTTTAAATAAAAGAATATTATTAACAAAATTTCGGAAATGACAAAAGCCGCATTGTAGCCATTTACAGTTTAGAAATGCTTATTTAATAATACAAATTAGTTTAATTCATTTTTCATCGATGGTTTAGAGTGTTACAATAGAACACAATACAATACATACATATCTAAAATTATTTAATAAAATTTCATTTGTATTCTAAACAGATATTTTAACGTGTATTGGTATAGAATTTTGTATTAAAAGGGCTATCTTTTCACCCGTAGGCCATAAATATTTGAATTGTGTATCTATTTTCATTGCCTTTTTTGTTGTTGTATATCGTGGACTATTGATTTAAAATGTAGGAAATGCTTTGACACACTGTTAGTTTAAAATGACAACGACCAATTGACATTTGCAATATTGTGGTTTTATTTGATTATTTTTTGCAACCATTACCGGTGTATACATTTACATATACCATATGTTTTTATTAGGGGTCGCCAAAATTTAAATTGAGGGCGTGTTAGTGCGACTAGAGAAAATTAATCAAATCTATTAAATTAATATGAAAATCACTTTTTATTAAATAGTAGTCGCAACTTTTTATCTTCATACCATATTGAGGAGAGTATGATACTAAGAGAATGAAAGTGAGCAATGGCGCCACAATTGTACTACTAAATGGCAACCACTGGTTTATATTTAGGATATTTGTGTAAGTAAATACATTTTATCCACACGTTCAAAAACTGAACGTTTAATAATTGAACAATTATGTAATAGAGAAAATTAAATTTTTGTTGCTCTAAAATTGAGTTCAATCACTTATTTACATAACGCGGTATATTAAAACCTATTGAAATTGTATGCTTAAAATGCTTTTCACTTTTATTCATTTTATATGGCATTTTTTTATTTACAATGAAGGATTTTGAATACTTTTGACAGCCTGTCATTGGGTAAATACTTCGGATAAAATCTCTTACTAAATTTATTGAAATGAAATTAAAATTATAAAGTTCGTTTTTAGTATAATGCTATACTATGCTCACGTAGATCTTTAATCATGCAACAGCTGCCTCTACTTTGCCAAATCAATGGAAGACGGCTAACGTTATCCCGGTAGGTAGAGGTATGAAATTCAATTGGCCGTCGGCACGTGCTTTCGTTTAAAGTCAAAAGGAAAGATTTTTTTTGGCACCTGAAAGAATTTCATTTTTATCGACCACCCTATTGTCTACGCATACGCACAAGACTTAAACTAGTTAAGTCCCTTATTGTTTCCCAAATTCCCTATTTTTAATTTAGATATGGTACTCTAAGGTATGATTCCAGAAACAAATTAAATTTGGCTTTCCTGGGCAGGTTCATTTACTGCAGAAACTATCTCTTGGTTCGCAATTTGTTATATTTATTTAAAATAATTAGAAACCGTCAACTTTAATATTTTCCCGGAAAATTAAGTTTGTGCAATCATCTCGTACTCTCAATATTGTTGTCCCAAAACACAAGACCTTGACGACCTCTACATTGTTTTTTTTTTGTGCTTTCGGAATTCGGAACTCATTATCAGTTTCATTAAAATTTATAAAATCCATTGGATGCTTTAATATGGCAGTTACAAACCTGTTTACCTAATTTTCATACCTATTATTCGTACCCTTATCCTTATCGCATCTTTCTATTAAGTCAAGAAAATTGTGATTTTCTTTTGTTTGTTATATTATAATTATTTATTATTTCCTATTTATCTCTTTTATTATTACTTATATTTAACTTATATAAATTCAATGCTTTGTAATTTGTTTTAAATTAATATGTGTACAACGAAAAGATTTGTGTCTTAATGTAACTATGTATGAATTAAAATAAAATGCATGAATGAATGAATGAAAATGAGAAACTAAGTTATGAAAAATTTGAAAACTTTGGTGCATTATTTTAATATATTACTTTTCCAATTTTATATTTTAGAGCAATATATATCTTTTCGATTAACTTATTTCATTCTTATTTTATTACATTTGGCTGAACAACATTTTATAAATTATTAGCGGTTTAATGCCACTGCAGAAATTTTCAACCGAGTTTCTTCTCTAATCTTTGGTTTGAGTCCCCATATTTTTTCGACAGTTTATGCTCAGCTGTTTTCAAGTTTAAGCTCGGGTGAGTTTACATATTACATATAACACAACATTTTCATTTTAATAGAATTGGTTTTGTATTTCATGTGAATAAATCTCATTAAGTGTTGTAAATATGCACTTATACATACTTGAATGTGGACACATAGTATATGTATATATATATGACAGGTCATCAATACATGAGATTAAGCTTATGTATTACAAAAAGTCTCCACACATATATACATACATAGGTAAATAAATGCATCAATGAATGAAAATATATATTCAAAGTCTAAAAGCACTCATTATATTGTCCTGCAATGAGTCAAATGAAAGTTATGTGACATTAATGATATTACATTTCGAGAGCCCTTGAATTTCAATATTATTTAGAATGTAATTTTCAAACAAAATTAAAAAAATAATACTTTTATATAATGTCAATAAATTACTCTTAAGATTTATTACTTTGTATTTAAATGAACTGGTTGAAGACAAATTTGAAACTACTTTTGAAAATAAACTATTTTGAATACGAATGTAAAAAAATTAGATTTAGCTCAAAAATATACAAGTAAAAATAAAACAAATATTTGCTTTCAGTTTTTTTCCCTTGAACGATATATTGTGTTAATATTTTTTCAACTTTGAAATTCAAAATAGAGAAATAAAATATTTTTAAAAACAGAAAAAATAGGTATATTAGACATTTTATACTTCTCGCTTCGTTTCCCCACAAATTAACGATTTTTCGCGGTTTACATTGAATGGATGGAGTAATATGAGCAATACATACATACATATTCCTTACTTAGATATTTTTATAAGTTACGATGTTCGAAAAGGAAGTATAAAACTTAAAATCAACTCCGTTCAGCTCATTGTAGCTAGTTTAGTGTGCAAAATCCTTTACGCCAAAATTTAGTAGAAGTGATTTGCCGTAGATGTTTTGTTGAGTGACGTGAATTATGTTACGGGCTCCTGTCTTACGTTCTTCCATCAAATATTCTATCGAATTGAGTTTTTTCTCTTTTCTCGTACTTGTTTCTTGCCTGTTTGCCTTCTTATTTACTTAATTATGCAGTAATTTGTATATTTGTTTGTTTGTATTGCGTCAATTTAATTAAAATACGCTTCTTCGAGCGCCATTATATACGCGACTATTTGTTATTTTATACACACATTTATCACAGAAATTTGCAATGCGACATTTCTGTGAAAAGAATAAAAGTACAACCTACTTCAATAAACATTGAATATCCACTCTGAACACCAACACAATGTGCAACATTCAAACATAAAATGTCCGCCTACTTGCGACGACTGTCAGCCACTTTGTACTCAGTAATAATTTAATTTATTATGAAGTATCATTTACTCAAATTGTTTTTAATACGCCTTATATGCTTCATGTTGTGCAGAATAACAGAATGTAAATATATATAAGTACATATAGATTAGATTAATGTTTATATGAAATAAATACAATATATTTAAATAATATATATATATATATATATATATAAATAATAATATGCACAGGTGGCTTTTAAAATTGATTATTTTCTTCTTCTCTCTTTCTAGGTAAGTTTCCTTCGACAGCCAACTTGGATGCTCCAACTGTTGTAAGAAATCTTATTAAATTGTGTTTGTCCTGAACTTAATGAATCTCACTTTCAAATATGAATGATGATGACTTTTGAGCAAAAAAATTTGCATCATTTTATATATTTGTATATAGATAAAGATTGATACGTACAAACGTAATTTTAGTTATAACAGTTTAATATTTCTTATAGCTCCTAATAATAAAAATATCGAATCAATTTTTTGATAAATATTTTCAATAAACATATTTTTGGGAATAGAGTTGCAATGAATTTATTGAATTTGTTATTGTTATTATTCCCAAACCCCTGCCGATTAGCCCGAACGGCGCAGTCCGCTTGACACAGGGGATATTTTTCTTTATTAACGCCAAGTCACGATGAGGGGGAGTTTGTTAAGTATCGAGAACTAAAAAATTTCATCTATAAAATAAATCATCAGTTGATTAATAAGTAACTTTATTCAAATATAAAATGTTATTAATAATTAGTTGAGTGTCGATAAAATTGTTTTCCTTATATGAAAAAGCCAGTCAAATATGTCAAATGTGTTAGAGTGAGAGTTGAAAACAAAACATAAATGTTGGAAGCGCTCCTGAAAAATTCATTTCACAAGTTTTCATAAACAATAGTAAGTAGTTAATAAATTTCAGACAAATCGATTAGGAGGAAGACAATGTAAATTTTTTAAGGCAAAAAAATGTTTTTGAGTAGATTCTACTCAATCTGAGTAGATTTAAATATTTGGATTCCATGAATGATGAATGTTTCCTTGAATTATTTTAACCACCGTTTTGCAAATGTCACAATACTTTTAACTTTGTTAAGTAAAACACTAATGCGAGGGGTGAAGTTCATCTTATGGTTCAAAATGATACCCAGTTCAACATAACGCTGAGTAGAGTAGAATAATTTATTAGGTAAGTGGAAGTCTGTACAGTTCATCGGGAGAAGCTCATAACTTTAACATGTTAAAATTCAGGATGGAAATATATATAAATGTAACAGCTTTTATATGAGCAGTGTGAGAATTTAAATAAGACACACCCTTTTAATTCAGCATATATTCAAAAATCTAACTAATATTTCATTTGATATAAAATTTTCTTAATACAAAGCAAAATTAACTACGATTTACAATATTCAACATGAAATAGTTTTACGCATAAGCAATAGTAAGTGTGTTTACATTATTGATAGCAAAGTATTTTTACGCAAAGTATATTTCTAACAATTTAGAGGCATCCGATTTATTTTACACCATTCAACTATGCTGTTTAAGTCGGATTTTAGCCAGAGACCTTTATTTGCTAATTTGAAAAATTTATAAAGTTTTACATCATCCGCATACATTAACAATTTTGAAAATTTTGTCTAGGAAGATATATCGTTTATAAATAGTAAAAACATAATCGGCTGCCCTGGAAACATAACAGGTCAGAAATAAATTTTTTAAATATTACTCTTTGCGTTTGCTCATAAAGGTGTGAGGTGAACCATTGTAAAAGTTTTGGTTGGAAATCCAGCAATTCAAGTTTATTGATAAGATATGAGTGACATACTTCGTCAGAAGCTTTCTTGAAGTCATATATATCATAAGTAGTGAACTGAAATAAATTGGCATTTATATATTTTAATGTAAATGTGTGGGCAATGTGCTAGAATGGAGAAGATTGCATGAATCAAGTGATCATTGATAAGTGGTTCAAATAATTTTTTTATTGAAAATAGCTAGCTATACCTCGATAATTTCCTACCAAAGGTCTGTATTTATTTTTATGAAATGGTGTAATAAAAGACAATTTCTATAAATCCTTCTTTAAGGTCGGTACGCAGCATTAACGAAAAAACTCATATATTTCGTGGATTGAAACATGTGTTAGGTACGGAAATTTGGCAGATTGATTTTCTTTTCGATATAATTGTTATTTTTTAGTGACCACAATAAATTCGTTAATTTGTCATAATTTTCGAAAAAGAAAACTACTAAATAGGTGGCAACCCTCCTCAGTAATACTGCTGGATATAAAACGTCACAAAATCATTAAGATTGGTGACGGAATTATTTCGACTCAAAATTTTTGCTTACATTATGTCTCCAAAGAGGTTGTACATCCCCTCTAGAAATATTCAATTATGAATATTATATAAATCCAAAAAAAAAAGAAGATATATATATGTATATTGGTCGTGTTTTGCATTTTAGTATGCCTTATTATTTGAAATTAATTTTTTCGTGAATACATTTTTGACTTGAAATTTGCCATTAGACAACTCGACTTTCAATAAAATATTTTTAAATTAGCCTAAATAAACTAATATTTTATAATGTGAAACAATATTTTATAATGTGAATAAAAATATTGAGCTATGGCATCCTTATGAAAAAATTGCTGCAAACTTAATCTTAAAAACTTGTTCAGTCTTTCCAGTATTTATGAAAAATATTATTGTATTATTTATCTTTATCTTATATACAAAAAAAATTTGAACGCTTGACAGCCTTTAGAAAAGTTTAAATATCACTTCAAACAAACTTATTTTTCATTCTCAAGGACTATATTTTAGATAAGAATTGTAAGAGAAAATACTATTTGAAAAATTATAAAGAATCGTGATCAATCATTTCAAACCACATGCTTAGGTCTCTTATAATATATTTCTTATTACCAAACTTTACAATTTAGATTTTCAATTTGCCTTTTGCACGCCTTCAAGAAGTTGAAGCAAAGAGCTTACAAATTATTATAAATTATAAGGCACAATTACTTAGAAGGCTCTATAGCAATGAATGAGTGGCACTCACAAACCATGGATAATGAACTCACCGATCAATATCAAACGAATTATAATCATAAGCGCAACTTTGTTTCAATCTCTACTTTTCACACTTTTTTTATTTACTGCAGGTGTTTATTTATGCAATTTGCAAACATCGAGCGATGGTGTTATGAGTTTTTGATGAATAAATAAGTATATTTGTGAGTTTGTTTGTATGAAATATTGTTTGTGTATTTTGGCAGCTGGAAACTAGACGCTCTTTCATGCATAATATTTTGTTGCATTTTGATTTATTTTTCTTCCAGCGCTAATTTGCGTTTGTTTGATGTAATTCCAAAATATTATTTAAGTGCAAGGTGAAGCTTTACGCTTTGACATTTGTTTGCCTTGCAAATCAAATAATTTTGCAAAACATTAACAGCGGATGAATTGCCGATGGAGATTTCCAAAAGGAAATATTTTCTAATACCCGTGCAATTTATAAACATATATTTTTTGGATATACAAAAGTCGTTTTAAAATGAAAATTAGCAGCAATGAGCCGTGTGTCGTTTGGTCATCTTGTTTTCTTGAAATTTTTTCTGTTCAATTTTTGTTCAATAAACTTGAGTGACTGCAAAAATGTACGTTATATATACTCGTACATATGATACAAATTTTATAGTTCAATTGCTTTACCGTTATTTTGAACTACATTAGCTTCATCGTATTGAATGTTGGCTGGGACGACAAAACTCTCCTGTGGCTTAATGCAAATAGTTACGACCTCAATGGACTATGTCTACATATGTAAATATGAATAGGTTAAAGTGGTCTAAAGTAAAGAATAAAAATCGCTCTTATTAATTCTGTTTATACTAACTTTGGGCCGAAGTATGTAAGTGTCAGAAAAAGAGATAGACCTGTTCATCTGTCCGTCTGTCTGTTAGAATACAAGCCAGTCCCTTAGTTTTTGAGATACTTCGACTAAACTTGATCCATAAATGTACCATATACTTCGTTCAGATTCATCTAGAAGTTTGGTATTCTACAGTCGTACACTGAAAGTCATCGAAATCGAGTTTTGTAATTTGCCATAAATTTTATATGTTCCTGAATGGTATATTGACTTCTGCATGGCCGAAGACAGCAATGTTTTCTTGATATTTTTAATTTATATCTTTTAATTCTTTAAATTGAAAAGATTTATTTTACACTTTTCTAATTGATAAACTTTAAAAACGATTTTAATATAATTATTAGAAAATTCGAAGTTGATTCTATCGTAATATTATCAACGTTTTACTTTTTTTTGGAGTTGGAATATTTCTAAATATAAAATTTTTTAGGAAAACTGTCATAGGATGTATATAAAAAATAAAATAAAGTGGCTGAAAATATTAATAATTTTAGTTGAATATTTTTCGTGCAAAATGTTTTTAATAGTGTGAATTTTTTCTACCTATCAATGCACTTCATATTGCCGACGCCACTCGAATCAAGTATTTTTCTAAATACTCAAAATTTCTGTGGTGTTTTCGACAGGTCATGCTCTTTACCTCTTTCCATAAATTAAGGTCCAATGGATTTACATTTGGACTTCCAGACGAACAATCACGAGCAATCATGGAATGAGGAATATTGTTTTAAAGGCACAGTTGGATTGGTTTTTTCTGGTGAACTTGCTTGAAGATCCACCGCTCTTTATCGAAGAGAGTATTGCTTAACACATTTGCCATGCCTTATAAGATAACCTGCTGGTACAGTCTTGTCCCAGTTTTAAATCCTTTTCACAAAAAGGAAGAGGTGTTACGTCTTTAAAGAGGAAATGGGACCACGTTGAACTCTTGGAAGAAAACTGTTTCCGCCTTTGGAAGTTTTTGTGAAAGTTGAGTCTATGAACATTTTTATTGATAATAATAATATTGCAAGGAAAACCGAAAAAGAAATTATTCTATTCATACAACAAATTTTCGATATTTAAAATTAAAAAACTAAATGCCATCGAATTAGTTATTCAAAATTGCAGTTATATCTTTCCAAAATTATGCGTAAATTATCATTTTATTAATTCCAACCCAGTAAACACACAATTGCTACAAAATTGTAACCCAATTACAAGATCACACAATCTTTTTTTGAGAATTCCGAACAAATTAATGTTCTTTCCTTCAACAAAAGTTGCACAAGAAGCAAAACCTTCCAACACATACCACATAACAAATATAAAAATGCAATGAAAAAAATGTAATAATATGATGAAGAAAAAGAAGAATACATAGAAATACAACTGTCCAAAAGTGTCTGACCGCAAATGTATGACAATTACAGTGCAATTCCATTGCGAAGGACACAATATTAGCTCGATTGCATGCTAGTGTATTCTTACTACCCACACAAAAATACATCCAACCGCATTGCTATTGTGTACACATTTACCGCTAGAGCGGGCCACTACCTCTTCCTCTCCTGCGACCCCAGAGTGTCATCTTACAACAATATTTGTATGCTGCCATCGCTTGGCTACTTTGTCAGCAAAGCAGACGACTTATTGTTAGTTGTTAGTTGGCTCACCGCAAAAAGTAGTTGTATCCTCTACTTTGGTGTAATGTGCTTTACACCCAACTCATCTTCAGGAAGTAGCGGGATTTTCATAAAAGTTTAGCAAGCGGCTAATGGGTAAAAGCCAGCAACGCCAGGATTACAAACCGAAAACATATTGTGGTGACGACAAAAATTGTGTCTGAAAAAAAGGAATTTTGAATAGACAAATTAAAAATGTAGCAAAATACAAATGTTCATATTTTTTCGCAGTTATTGTATAAAAGCAACTTATAAAAAAATGCGCTATTATTAGATTAAAAAAAGAAAATATATAATAAATATAATATGGTAATTAAATAAAATTCTTTGGGTTACATTATGTATTTAAACTAATAAATCAAAAAAAAAAGTATAATAATAATAATAATTGACCCAATTTTTAATTTCACTACGTTGAAAAATATATGTTATTTGCCTACCCAGATTACAAATCAAATTTCAAGTATTCGACAATTGCAGCCACCCTAACATAAATACCATGGTGCGATAGAAGAAGAAGAGAAAGTTAAAGCTTTTCTTTTCCCTACTCCCTGTTTTAGGCGACCAAGGATAGAAATTATATTGCACTCACAATTTAAAAAGGAACTTATTCAAAGCTATGAAAATATATTGGTTAATAAAATATAAAAGATCGTTTTCCTACATTGAAGATCATATATATATATATATATATATTTTAAACCACAAATGGTACTAAACACAAGTAAGTTAAATCGATTGAATTGGCTTAGAAATTCAACCCGAAACCACTTCGCAGAATCTCTCTTGTCACTAGGTGCTACTTTGTAGTATATAGACAATTGAAAAGCAAAGTCCTCTCAATACCGAAAAAACATCTTCACTGAATTCGTTATCAATTTTAGTGTCAAAACCAATTTAAATCTTTTAAAAGAAAACCCGTGAAAATACAATTCAAATTTAGCTTGGTTATTATATAAAAAAAAGGTCTGCAACTTATGGTGTCAAAGTAAGGGCTTATAGCTTTTATCTACTCTTTGGATAATCTATTTTTGAAATTAAAAGTTCCTACTTTTTACTAGAGGTTGTTGAAATTGTATAAATATTTCCCTTGTTTTAAAGAAAAATGTAATTTCTGTAAAAAATAATATGTTAATTTAATAATTTTTTTCCAATATGACGACTGATATCCTCCACAACATTTAACATGTATTAGTTTTTTTTTCCTGTTGTCAACTGCTAAATAATGTTTTAAGTTTTGCAATGAATATTTCATATATATACGAACATATGTACATAATGATGGTCGTTGCATAACTTAGTTTTTCAAGCATCCAAAGCAAATAACTATATTTCGTCTTATTTGTTTTTATGCGGTAGGACTTTGCATTAGAAAAGGAGCAAGCCCTTCACTTACTTTCAAGTACAATATATATATATATATATATTTGAACAATTGGGCATTTGCTGTTTTTACTTTACAGATTAATGGAAAGGATCACCTTTATGTGTGGTGACTTTTTCATGCTTTTGCACACATAGGCGAAACTAACGTTTAACACTTATACAATATAGCAATTGAAACGATCGTACGCGATCGTATTAAAAAAATCTCTTCTTTTGAGATGTGTCAAGCGGGACACACCAGCCATTGCGCCACTTCAGGTAAACCACAGATAATATTCACAATTTTTTTATATAAATTTTATACCAATTCCACAAATTCAAGTTAATAAACCGCTTGTTTTTACATTACGATATTAAACAATTTCTTTTTATTTTTATTTTTTGTTTACGTGTGAACGTCCATTTCACAAGAAATTTTTCCTATCCGTGCATTGGCACAACAACAAAACACATGCAAAAAATATATGCTACGATAGGAAAAATATCCTATACTAAAACCTATGTATATTTATTTCCCACAGTTAACAAAAAGGAAAATGCAACCCTGTGAAGGAAAAGTAACCCTGTGCCTGTGTGGTTGTTATTCTTTCACTGGAATATGTAAAAAATTTGCAACGGTGGTGTTCTCGATCTCTAGCACAATTCCATAGGAAATATTTGCATCGTATGCATTTCCTAGACAAGGCGAATACCCTTTATGTGTATTTCATAAGGTTTTGGGTCTATTTTTCAACTCTATACATACACTTTCATGCACAGAAATAATTCTTAAACATATAAATCCACTTTAACAAACCAACATAACTACTTACTCATATACATATGTTTAATACATGCATATATTTGTATGAGCGACGCTTATAAATGGTGTCGGGCAAATTCAATTAGTAAAACGTATACATACATAAAGAAACCAAAAATTATTTTCAACAATACATACGATAAAATGTTTATACACATATACATTCACAATTCACAACCAATGGCTTTATCGCTTTAGCCATTTATACCTTTTGGCATTTGCTGGAGGCTACTTAGTTCAGCAGTCGGTCCCGGTGCTTGGTGACCTTCGCTTGTTTTAATTTTTCTGTTTATTCCCTTTTGCAATTTCCTTATTTAAACCAAAAAAATATTTGTTGCAAATAAAATTTGGGTTAGCACGTAACTTCTGCATTGTATTGCTACTGGTTGTTGTTTACGCCAACTCATATGGGTACGTGTGATTGCTTGTATATGTTGAGGGTGAAATTAATTCGAAGTTAGCTGGTTGCGGTAAATATTCGCATTTAACGACACAAATCTAGTAAATAGAGTGGAAAAACATGCGATTTACATTTAATTTATGCGGAGATATGTGTGAAAATGGAATAAATATGTAAATACGAAGTACAAAGAATTTACTGACAACTTCAAATAATTAAAAGTTAACTTTTCTTTAGTTTTTTACAAAATTCAACTTTGTTATATTCAACTTTTTTCACTTCCTAATTAATTTTATTTTGTTTCATTTATTATTATTTATTTTTTTAAATTACGTTAATAACCATTTATTTAGCTCCCAGTGACCGAAATATCCTTTAGCTGTAAACAAATTTAAAAGGTACTTTTGTCATCATAATATTTTTGTGGCATAAATTCTTCCAATTCTCTGATGACCTCTGATGACAGATCTTCAGACAAAATAACAATAAAATATTTTTGGTTTGCCAAAAATGCGAAGACTTCCAAGTAAATTAAAAAAAGTTAAAATTAGTGTATCAAGAAAAAAAATTAAGAACATACTTCGATGAAAAAAAATTAAAACATATTTGAATATAAAATAAATTTTAAACAATTTTCGATATTGAGCATCTATTGTTTATCTTTTAATTAGATTGTATTTTTGGTAAATTACGAAAATATTTATATTTTCTTTTTATTTAAATATTTAAAGAGTTAAGTTTATAACAGCAAAGAAAAGTTCCGTTTTAATAAAATCCTTAAAAAAATTCAAAACTTTCTCTATAAAAACATAAAAAAATATTTGCACTGCATATAAAAAGTTCTACGAGACTCAAAAGCGTAAGCCTTACTGTCCATTATGTATGTAATTGCGACTATCACGAGTGTCATATGGCTAAATCCTCTGTCAATAACAAACAATTAATTACTCAAATTGACATGAATATTACTTAATGTTCGTTGGTACATATTTGTCGGACGTATAAAAAGTGTAAGTAGCATAATTATGATTTTACTTAATTTAAGTGTAAAATTTGCGCCAAAAAAATCAGATCAAAGCAAAAGTTACAGGGATCTCAATTGCTTCTCACAGAACGTGGGCACTTAACAAATTTAATTGTTCACTTCATTTATATGTCTGTACACTTAAAATTAATGTTACCGTTATAAAAAATAAATCGTTCTGTTTTATACATTAAATTGAAATTTTTTGAATTCTTACATTAAAACGAAAGAGAAAATTAATGGACGATTTTTCTTGCATTATTAAAACTAAAGGACTGATTTTATTATTACTTTTTAACTATATATATATAAGATGAGGTACTTATACTGACTCTAAACTCAGAAACCAGCCGCTCAGCCGGTTTTGTTAAAATTTTCAATATAGCCTCATTGGAATACCTAGAATGTTCCTGTCCATTTAAACAGAGCAAATCCGCGGTTACATCTATATAATTACAACCTTTGCCCATTTTATCCATTGTATTGTGCACAAGAGTATATCAACATAGCGACATTCGGCTAACTCAAAGACATTCATACTTTTTTTTCGTGGAAGACTTTGATTAGCGACTAATATCTGACCAGCTCTGGTAATCACTGAGCCGCCGCTATATGTAAATATCAAATATTTTAAATACACAAATAAAAATATATAATATGTGAATACGTTATGCAATATTTTGGATTATTTGCATTAATTTTCATGCTACGCTTTAGAGGTTTTAATTTTCATAATGTGCGTTATCATCAGATATGTTCCTTTTATTATAGCGTTATGAAATATAGAAAGAACCGACTACAAAAGGAAATACATTCGCACGACTGGTATAGAAGCATTGCACGTTTTCTTGTTGCTCATAAACTTATTTCTAGCCTATTTCATTTTTAAGTTAACGTACCATCGCTTAGCATCTGGAATGTGATAAATAAAACAATGCCCAATGAATATTCACCGCCAGCCTCAAAAGAGTTGCAATACGTTTTCGGACCATAAAATGGAAATAGTTGATAGGGTAAATTAAGTAGAGGTTATGGGTACCCCTGCGGGTTAGGGGTTCAACAATTTACCAGCAGCAAGGCATGCATACCGTAAGAGCCGACTAAAATCCATAGTTCCCGCGACAGTCGGGTCTTTATACCGGATTTTTATCCGGCCAAGGACTGTCTTTCCAGCAATGTTCCAGATTTTATTGTTTTCTTTGGCCGATCAGGTATTGAGGTAATAGGAATGCCGCTCTCGTGATGAAAAAGTATTGTGATTAGTTAGTTCCCTTTCTATGTAACTCGTCGAACACACATTTCTCCAGATTATCATGTGTCCCAACACCCTTTTTCTACGAGGCGACATATTGCAGTTATTTTTGCGTGATAATGTCAAATGCGAATAGTACTGAGTGCACTCAGCTCACTCAATTTTGAGTGTTGAGCTGTTTGTAAAAATGTATACGGATAATTGAATTAAAACTTATTTTCATGGTAGGTGCCTGTGAATACCGCTAGAGGTCAATTAAGAGCGCTTTCGATTAACGACAATCAAAAGTTTCCACTCAACGATTCTCAAACGGCTTGTACGACAGTACAAGTGCTAAAGCAGTCGTTGTAATGTGTAATTGAATCTGCGTTAAGTTTTCATCCTTTGATTTTATTCCGTGGTACATATCAGTTAAACAAATGGATTGAATAAAATACATACTGTACGTAGAAAAATTTATGTAATGAAAAATCAATATTATAATTTGTTCTTCACTCTCCTGAGAGAACACGAATTAAAATTATATATAATAAGCCCATCTAAGCTAAGCAAAAATCATTTATATGAGTTATAATTTGAATTTGGATAAATCTTGGAATATACTCGTACATATATTAAAACTAAGGATGTTTTCAAATTTTCACAAGGTAATGTTTGAATTCAATGCACTTTGACGAATAATCCTTTAAACGTTAAGTAGCAAATCATCGAGTTTAATTAGTGCTTTTAAGCATAAATTAGCATTATAAAGACTATGTAACTATGACTCATCGACTATATATACGAGTATATATATGAAATATAATATATATTTGTAGATAAACGCATGATTGGCTAAACGTGAATTTAATGCAGAAGCGTGCAACACTTCAGAATTATAATATTACATTGTATGTACATATATTATTATAATAGTATGAGAATACCTAAATGTACTCGTATATGCATGCATGTATGCATGTATAGCATGTGAAAAAGTCAACGGTATGGAGTAGATCCGCAAATAAAGCATGTCACGAACGTTTTGAATAAAGCAAAGCGGATTGTGCTGCAACATTTTTGACAAAGTTGTTGCGGTGGATACTGGTGACAGAACTCAGCTCAGCTCAATTCAAATTTATTTGCACATATAGGGTGATGGACAAATACAAGTCGATTAATACGAAAAAATGGCAATAAAAATTCACCGAAATAATGAAACTTTGATATTTTTCCTTATTCCTAAGTATATATTTTTTTTCTTCAACTAATTTTTAAATAAAATTTGTATTGCTCTATCCTACTACTATTTAATACTCCCTTTTGATTAAATTTTTATTACTAACTATTTTTAAACCAACAGTTTTATTACAAGACAAGACGCCCATCATTTTTCTACGACTTTCTAGAGTGGGTAGACTCAGAAACTTTAAACGTTTAGTATAGGGAGGAACCTAGCATCAAAAATGTCTTAATACAATAAGTGAAAATTGCTTTTAATTTATCGAATGAACTTGATAATTATGATTCCATATCAATGAGCTACATTCTAATATTGGCCAAAGCTATATACTTATAAAGTGTTTTGGTCACATAAGAGTCTTTAAATTCTTTGTACCATCTTTTGACAAAGGCAACAGTATTTTTAGCTTTTAAGACTGTAATGGTAATATGAAGAAGAAAGTTAAGCTTGGGGTTCATCGTATCCTCTTATCAAAAAAATTTAACACTTTTTCTAGATTACAGTTATTAATTGTATAAGGAAAAAAAAAATTTCGTGAAAAGCACATAATTTTAAAATTTTCAAGATTCAAGGTCATATCGTTCTCCTCACACCAAGTACATTATTGTTGAAATCCATCTACAATAAACGTCTTTCCTCGATCGAGGTATATTAAATAAAAAGTTTTACATTATCAGCATGTAACAAATGGCTACCTTGCGGAACTCTGGAAGATACATCAATCAATTGAGATAAAGTATCTTTAAATATTACATATTGTGCTCTATCACTGAAGTACGACGAAATTCATTGCAGAAGTCTTGGTTGAAGGCCAAAAAGGCCTAATTAATGGATAAGAATTGAATGATTTACCCTATCGAATGCTTTACTGTCATCAGTTCTCCTATGATTTTGAAATGCTTAAGAGATTTTTGTCACAAATTCAAGCAAATTTTGTAAGCGTTGATTTTCCTTCACAAAATCCGTGGTAGGAACAGGAAAATAATGGGGTGATCTAAGATATTATTTGGGTAGTACTAAATACCTCAAAAAGCTTAAGTATAGCACATAATTTAGTAATACCTTTATGCTTTTCAGTATTTGACCTAAAACCAATCTTATGTAGAGCGAATATACTACAATTATTTTGATACTATATTTTCCAAAAGTAACCATTTGCTCTTTTTATTTTTAATACCATTAAGAGTTTTTATTAATTACTTTGTAATTTCTTCAGCTTTTTATTGAATTATGTACATACCGCATCTACCTTTACGGAATGTATGTAAATATTTTATATACATATTTATATTTGCATGGGGATGTGTATGTGTATTCAACTTCTCTATGTACAGCCACATTTGCAAATCTCAAAGAGAGAGCAGTTTAAAAACCCACACACAAACTCTTACAAACACAAGCTAAGATTAATACATATATAAATATACAAGTGCCATTACATAGAGCGTATTGAATGCATAAGTGATTTTGACTACTAAAGTCAATCGCTCCAATCGCTTAGTAAGTTCTAACTTAATCCTTTTTCGTGCGTCTAAAAGAGCGAATTATTATTTTTTATTCCATATTAGAGTTTCTAGGTTTTTTTTTAAGTGAATTAACTACTTTAGAAAAATTGAACTATCAGTAATGTTAACTTTAATATATATATATATATATATATATATATATAGCCTAGCCGACTGAGGGGCGCGCCTGATAGATAAATGTAAATTTTAACATGCCGGTGACCGAAAACCAGGTACAGCCCGGATTGATCGCGAAGCTGATCGCGGAAGGTGGCATGTAAGAAAAGGGGCTTTAACTAAAGTTAAGCTTCCTAACTAAAAAAGGACTATTTATAACAGGTCAATTGAAACATCTCCGGTCTGACTCATAGATGGTGCTACTTGAATTAATTAAACCCGAAGCCCTTTGTGAATTATAGCATTTGGAGTCAAGCGACTGTTGTTTTTGTGAAGAGAAAAAAGCCAAGACGATGAACGCAGTGGACGCCCAAAAAAGGTTGTTACCGACGAAAACGTCCAAAAATCATCAAAATGATTTGAATGACCGTAAATTGAAACTGGATGAAAAGGCAGTCACTCTAGAGATATCAACTGAATGTGTATATCATATCATTCACGAATATTTGGGTATGAGAAAGCTCTGTGCAAAGTGAATGCCGCGCGAGCGGAGCAGTATTTGGAGATGTTCAAGCTCAGCCCGAGTTTTTGCATCGATATGTGACAATGGATAAAAAAGGGCTGCATCGTTTCGCTCCGAAGCCCAACCGACAGTCATCCGAACTGCACAACATGAACCCGTTCAAAAGCGTCGAAAAACCCAACATTCGGGTGGCAAGGTTATGGCGTCTGTTTTTTTGGGATGCTCATGGCATAATTTTCATTTACTACCTTGAAAAAGAAAAAACCATTAGCAGCGACTATAAAATAGCGTTATTGGACTGTTTGAAGGGCGAAAAACGGCCGCAGTTTTGGAAAAAAATTCACTGTTTCACCAAGACAATGCACCGTGTCACAAGACAGTGAAATCGATGTAAAAAATTCATGAATTGGGCTTCAATTTGCTTCCGCATCCACCGTTTTATTCAGATCTAGCCTCAGCGACTTTTCTCAGATCTCAAAATAATGCTCGCTTGGAAGAAATTTTTGTAGAATGAAGAGGTGATCGCCGAAACTGAGGCCTATTTTGAAGTAGGGGACTATTTTTACTACAAAAATGTCATGGAAAAATTTGAGGGTCGCTGTAATCAGTGTCACCCTAGATGAGAATTCTGTTGAATAAAAAAAAAGAATTCTGCCAAATAAATGTGTGTTACTATGGTAAGCTTGGGACTTTTAAATATTGTGTTAAATATTTTTATAGTTATACTAAATATTAATATATTTATATGTGTCTGTGCGTATATTACTTTCGAGTAGGTTTATTGCGCTAACAAATGCTTTCTTCATTGGTCTTACTTCCGAATTCAAATGAGAGAAGCCTACCGCTATAGATGCACCACGGCCGCTTTAGGAGCTTATTTTTTTTTTTTTCATTTATTTTATTATTATTATTTTAAGCATAATTTTATTTTATTGGTGCACTATTTGTATTTCCCTCGCAATTACTTCATGGAAAAAAGTATACGTGCATGGATGTAATTTGAAATAAATAGTAGAAAATACCTCTTTTACTAACATTTGCAATTCTTAGGCAATAAGTATATGTGTACAAATCCATATAGTACGTTTAGCTTAAGTAAACATTTTTTTCGACTTTTTTAATAATTGATATGCTTTCCCTTTTTATAAAAATTTGATTAATCCTATTTGGGATGGAATCAACCACTGTTTTAACGTTAAATTCGTAATTTCATCTCATGCCACCAATAAGGTCTCCTTGAGTTGTTTAATGATCTCAAACTTTCTCCAATTTCTATAAAATCTGTTTGAAAGTATCCCCCACAAAACTTCAACAGGGTTAAGATTTGATCAAATTGCTGGCTACTCCAAAAGATGGATGTTTTTTAATGAAAGGAAGTCTTTAGATGCGCGCGGAGTACAGATGAGTGCATTGCCTTTCTGGAGTTTGGCGAGGTGACTGTACAAGTTAAGATAACAAGTGTAGCTCCAGCTGCAAGTCTCTTGAGCTGCAGTGAGCGGCTTAATCTTCTACTCGATAACACATATCGTTATCACACGGCGCCACCCCAACAACAACAACGAACACAGCTTCACGCTATGCGCTGCATAATTTACACTCGAGAACAGATTAGAGCTTTCTCCGATAAAATTGACTCTTATCAGTCATCAAGCAACAACAATATCGCGCTCCGGTAAAATATGAGTTGATCGCGGACCGCTAGCGGGTAATTGATAAATGCTCAAACCGAAATGCGACATTCGGAAAACAATAAATTGTTGTTGCACCTCTTTTGGATTAACTCAAACCGCAATGCAGTTTTCGGTACACTTATTATGCTTGGTTGGTTGAGCCACACATTTTGTAACTAGAGATAGAATAAAAGTGACAATTGATTGGAACAGACGTATCATCATTATTTAACTTACATAATGCCAGTAATTATGGCAACCGTTAGGACCGTTCAAATTAAAAAATTTTTCGTCAGAAAAAATAACCATTTTGAACTCATACGCCCAAAATTTTACTTTTTCAGCAAGGGCAGACGTGCCCGTATATGTCGACTATGCTGCTTGGGTACAGGCTCTCGAGACTCTAATCTAACCAATTTAGTTGGCGTCAAGATTTTGTGGAAGGTGGTACACCTATTGATTTCCAAGCAAGACATGCTTTTCTGCGTTGCTAACCCCCGAATTTCACGCATACATCTGTCATCGATTTTAGCCGGTCTTACACTGCGCTTAGTTAATCGCTCTTAAAATGACACTGATCTGGAAAAAAATATATAATTTTTTCGCACGTAAATTGCCTGCTTGATCATATTTTTCAAATAACAGTATTACGGATGAAGTTTAAAGAAGAATTTTGCACATGAAAATATATCACAGAATATAACAAAAAAAAATTGTAATTGGATTTACTAGTCAGTAAGATGTTAGAAAAAGTTTATATTTATTACATTTTTTGTTACGTGTTATATTTATTCTATGACAGTTCACTCTGGAAGCAATCTCGGCAATTTTCTTTCCTGATTCATGCAAACCTGTAATCAGTCCACGCTCCTTCTCTTGTAATTGTGTAGCTCGTGGATGATTATATATGTATATCTATGCTCGAGGGTTATGCACTCAAATACACTCATACAACTACGCTTAGCAATTGCAAACAAATACGGATTAACATACACAAATGTATTTATATGTTTGCATATGCTAAAGTCCCGTAATTGCGTTTATATTTTGTAATTGGTAGATTACAAATGCCATGACTAATTAAAACTAATCCAATGAAAATTAAAGAGAGACGTAAAACAAACGTTGAGGTCAAATGAAGAAGAGTGGGTATCTAAGGAAGAAACTTAATTAGCACACCACAGTACCCAACAGAAAAAATATAAAAAAAATCACAAAACACAACAACAAACAAAGACTAAGTTTTGTACAAATAAAACTGAAACTTTTTTTTTCATTTATTTGCAAAAGGACATTAAAAAAATTCAAAAATTCGTTAAAAAAAAATACCTTAATAATATTAATAACCTTAGTAACTAAATGACTGAGAGGAGAAAGAAGAAAAAATAATTTGATTTTAAACATATTTACACAATTACACAAGCTTCGCGACAGTTAAGCGACTACCAACGACCAAATGCGACGAATATCGTTTCGAGTTGATGGTGAAAAAATAAAAAATAAGAACTGAGGCTTTGCTCATACAAGAATATTAATTTCGCAAGATGTTGAAGCTTTAGCAGCTGCCACTTTTACAAAAGTTTACAAAAAGAAAACGAACACAAACGGGCATACACACGGGCTCATAAATGTTCACATATATATTACAAGTACAATTGTCTCTAAACATTTGTTTGTATAGGCACGTGAGTGTTTTTGTGTTTATCTCTGCTATTTATTGTCACCGTCCGTTTTTGGTACGTTGCTTTTGACACTCAAAGCTTAAGCTTACGTATAATGCAAGAAAAAGTAGCGACATTGAGTATTAAAACAAAGCAACTAAATAAACATCAAAGCAATTGTTGCAAACTGTTGTTGTATAGGGTGAGTTAATTTTGTCCGTTGCCTAGTTTAGTTTATTGTCACTATAGACTATTAGTTGTTCTTCATGATTGTCAGCTGTCAACAGTGCGCTCAACTGCAAGCATATAAATGTCTGCATGGAAGAAAATATGCGCTGCATTACCCAATAAGCACAACTAGTTCGCTTCGAATAATTTTTTTATTTATTTCATAGTCGATAACTGTGCGAGCGGAATTTTCATTTATCATTACAAATAGGAGAGAATTGTCTCTCGTTGACTATTGGTGGCATTTCGAAAAACAAATTACCTATACTTCACAATCAATATTGTTTTTTGTTAATTTTTATATAAAGGGTGTTTTTTATAGAAGTATAGAACTTTAAGTTGGCATTACTTTTTAAGATGGCGGCCGATTTAACAGCTGTCAAGTGATTTATTCTCAGTTTGGTTTGGCAATTCATCATGAAGAGACTCACGCCTGAACAACGCTTGCAAATAGTGCAATTTTATTTCGAAAATAATGGTTCTGTGCGGAAAACGTATCGCGCACTACGTCCATTTTAGCGATGTTTAGCGATGAAGCGCACTTCTGGTTGAATGGCTACGTCAACAAACAAAACTGCCGCATTTGGAGTGAAGGTAATCCTCAAGTGTATGTTGAAACACCGTTACATCCAGAAGAACTGACTGTTTGGTGCGCTTTATGGGCTGGTGGAATCATTGGTCCGTACTTTTTCAAAAACGATGGTGGCCAGAACGTTACAGTCAATGGTGATCGGTATAGAGCCATGATTACTAACTTTTTCATTCCTGAATTGAATAACCGTGATGTCCAGGAGATGTGGTTTCAACAAGACGGCGCAACATGTTACACAGCTCGTGCCACAATAGATTTATTGAAAGACACGTTTGGTGACCGCATAATTTCACGTTTTGGACCTGTGAATTGGCCTCCAAGATCTTGTGATTTAACACCGCTAGACTACTTTCTGTAGGGCTATGTAAAGTCATTGGCCTATGCGGATAAGCCACAACGCTTGACCATTTGGAAGACAACATTCGCCGTGTTATTGCCCATATACAGCCACAAATGTTGGAAAAAATCATCGAAAATTGGACGTCTAGATTGGACTACATCCGCGCCAGCCGTGGCGGTCATATGCCAGAAATCATATTTAAAATGTAATGCCACAAGATTATCTATCGGATAAATAAAATTCATGTCAATCGAATAATCCATCGTTGTTTTATTGCAACTTAAAGTTCTATACCTCTATAAAAAACACCCTTTATATGCCAAGGTAATCAACTATTTACGCCTGTCCGCACATGTCTACATGTAAATGAAAACTCGCCTTGTTTTTTTGTCATTGTTTACTTAAATGAATTGCCTTGGCTACACACATATGTATCATAATTACATTAGTATGATCTTACGTATATGTGAACGCTATTTTAAATTTAAACAATGTTGATAAAAGAAGTAGAAATTCTCACTTGTTTAGGGAATATTAAAAAAATTCTCAAATAGATTTAATAGTATTAAAGTCAGCAGAAATGTTTCAGATGTAGAAACTTCCGTTCACAGGTTTTAAATATTTATTTAAAAATTATTTTAGAAATTAATTATAATTTCATTTAGATCATGACAATAATGTATTACGACAACAACGTAATAAAAAAGTCGTAAAAAAATAGCACCAATATTTTATTTCTAAGAATACTAACATCCATAATTATAGAAAATAAATTTTACGCCCTTCGGCACTAAATGTAATGTAAAAGACTCAAATGTTTAAAAAAAATTCTTATGGGCCTCTTAGATATCTCATATCCCCTGTCTCTTCTCCTGTACACCTTATCGGTAAAATTGCAAATGCGGATTATACATTACTTGACTTGTAGGTTCATTTGTTATGATTTCTGCTGAAATATCAATTAAAATGTTGTTTGCTGTTATAATTTTCTTGTCGAGTTTCATGTACGATCTCTAATTTACTAGTGACTTCACGCTTTAGCTCTAATAGTTTTCGTTGTGTGAAAAAAATTATACAATTAAGAAAAAAAAGTTATGCCAGAATAGCGAGAAAAGAAAAGGAAAGTAAAGTTAAGAGCGGAAAAGTGAAAATTGAACTTTTGGCAAAGGAAGACAGCGGTCTTAAAGCCAAAAGAGAAATTTTTCACAAGTATTTCCCAAATCGAATAAAAAAATCAAACTCTTGTGCCACATTTTTTTTCCTTTAAATTTATCGCCTCGTAAATTACCAGGTGAGTTGCAGTGCTGGGTCAAAAAGTGGCAAACACTGGCACCGCCTGCCATTTAACAACATAACAAACAACTTGACTTGTCGAAATGTAGTAATTCACCAACAACCTTCAATAAAAGAAATGAGGCAGCATTGGGGCAAATTTAATTATGATTAGAGCCAGCTAAGTGGTCGATTGGCTATGCGAGAGTAAGCCACTGGCGAACACTAGCTTACCGGTTGCAGGGCCCTCAAAAGGAGCTCAGATGGTAAAGTGGTGACTGCATTGCTGTGGGCTTGGTAGTCGCTGAATGCCTGGTTGGCTACTTATTGTGTTTACACATATATATGCACACATATTCATGAACATATACATACGTACAACATATCACAATTACTATACTTGCACCGAAATTTCTTAGATTTTCGACTTGAAAGCCTTTTCCGGAATTTAAATTTGCATTCTTAACAAGCACGTCAGTGACCAGGCGAACACGAGCCGCTTCGATTCCACTAATGCATTTCACTTTGGCATGTCTTTAAAAATTATAGACCTTTTTGTTGTTTTTCTTTCTTATATATTTTTTTTAATTTTTTCGGCTCTTACAATTGCATTGTCGAAACTTACATGCCCATATTATTATTGTATACTGTGCTGTTGTTGTTATTTTCGCACTTCTTGTTGGCAAAGCTTTGAGGCATATATTTGCAAGTGGCAGTTAGGTGAAGAGTTTTATTAAAATAGTCGCTCACGCATACAACCCGGTACAGAGTGTAGGAGTAAGAAAGAGAGAGTAAGAGTAAGAGGAGCAGAGGTATGAGTATTTGTGGTAAAAAAACACGCAAAGCGCTTTTCATACTTAAAATTTCTGTTCATGACCACAAAAGTGTGCTAAGTTATTCGCATGTCTTAACCTTAAGAGTTTTGGACTTTAGTTTGTATGAGCGGCTTAAGAATATTTCAAAAATGTAAAGTATATACTCGTATGTGTGTTTTTCACGAAAATCCAATTACATTGTACCCAAAAATTAGAATAAAACTGAGGATGCTACAAATAAGAAACAAAAGAATATTTCTTGAGAGAGATTTAAACTTTTTTCACGCACACACATACTAAGCTAATTGGATGAATTTTTTAAACAAATTTCCCAACTACAAAAATATTAGCCTTAACCATAGTAAGATAACGCTATTTTACACCAATGTCGTATCTTCTTTGAATAGATTTTAGGGACGTCAAAAATATAAATCAATATTTTTTTTTGCTGAAATCGGTTTTTTATTTAAAGTTAAATTATATATTATTTATAGATAAAACTATTTTGTGTCACAAAAGATAACAGAAATTAAACAGTATTTACATAAAGCCACGATTTATTTGTGTAGCTCTTCAGAGAGAGGTGTTTAACAAATAACTAACTTTTTGTATTAATTTTTTTGCTTTTGACTGCATCTAATTTTTATCGCCAACTGTACTTTCTTCTTTCGTCCTTCGTCAGTAGTGAGGTCGAATTCGTACACATCTTGATGATATTTTTGCGAAAAAAATATTTTAATGAATTCTTGCACTTCGAAATATGTTGCCAACGTTAATCGGGAAGAGCTGGTTTCCTTCTTTCACATCTTAGTGTTGGAACAGATCCTGTAATAAAAGGTTCATCAGAAGGAAAAGTACTTGTTGCTTCTGATAACGTGCTCTCATCTGGACTGGTGGTATATCTGAAACATCACCTTGAAAATCATAGCCGAAGATCTTTATATTAATTCACTGCCATAACCAGATAAGAGTGAGGCCTTAGCAGAGCAGCAATGTGATGTGATATTTTATTACTTTTTTTGCAAATTAAAGCTTATATTGATTTCTAATCACAATAATATTGATTCCTAATCAAAATTAATAAAAACTAATAAAAAACATATGAAACATCATTATAACCTACGTTTTGATCATAACTCAGATTAAAAAAATTTCACCAAAGCAATGTCTGAGTCTGAGCAAACTAGTGTCTGAGCGTTTGAAGTTTCTCCCGATATATACGAGGCATTATCAGAGGAAAAGCTGAATTTTGATTTTTCGCGGGCTGTGTACATTCGACTATCGATAGTCCGAGAAAATGTTGATGACGGCGTCCTGGAGGTGCGACCACGTCAACAAGCGAAGAAAACTTCGAAGCAGTGAAAAAAATTGTTCTTACAAATCGTCGAATCACTATTATGCCATTCAATTTTCTCGAATGTTTTCGGCATGAAATGTGTGGCAGCGAAGTTTGTTCCGAAATTGCTAAATTTTGAGCAAAAGCAATTTCGCATGAGTATCGCTTAGGAGTTGTTGAATGACGTCAAAAACGATCCGGGTTTACTCAAACGGGTCATAACTGGTGGCGAAACGTGGGTATAGAGTTATGACGTCGAAACCAAATCCCAATCATTCCAATGGAATCAACCAGATGAGCCAAGACCGAAAAAGGCACGCCAAGCTCGATCAAATGTGAACTGTTTTCTATGATTACAATGGTGTGGTGCATTACGAATTCCTGCCTAATGGCCGTACAGTTAATAAATAATACTACAAGAAAATTATGCAACATTTGCGTTAAGCAGTACGGCTCAAACAATCGGAATTGTGGAAAAACAAATCGTGAGCTCTGCATAACGATAATACACCGGCTCACACATCAATGCTTATTCGTGACTTCTTTGGCCAAAACCAAAACCGTTATCATGTCTCAATCACCATATTCACTAGATTTGGCTCCCTGTGACTTATTCCTTTTCCCAAAACCAAAGAAACCAACGAAGGGAAAGCGTTTTGCCACAATTGATGTGATCAAGTCAGAATCGAATAGAGAGCTAAAGGCCATACCCAGAAGCGCATTTCAGAGTGCTTCGAGGACTGGAAAAAGTGTTCACATAAGTATATTATATCCGAGGGAGATTACTTTGAAGGGAATAAAATAGATATTAATGATTTAATAATTAATTGTCAAAAAAATTCAAAACTCACCTTTTCCTTGGAACATGTCCCATATGAGATTCTGAGAGCATATAAAAGAAAATTAGTACGTCTTTTCGACGTGCTAGTTTTAGTCATTATTTGTTCAAATTGAACTGAAATATGAAGGTCAATCTGGAAATATTACATGGGTGTAAAGTAATTATTGCCTTGTTTTGGACAGACTAGAGTTTATTTTCAACATCGAAGGATGTAGAAGGCACTGGTAAACAATCGGCTATTTCATATTCAGAATACTTTTTTCTCAGAACTATTATCAAATCTCACACTTTTAAATAGTTTAATCTGAAGAGAAAGGTATTTATTATGTTAATATGTGTCAATAATATAAGGTAAGATTCAAGTTATTTCTACAAAATTAGAAAAAAAATGTTTTTATAATTTTATAATAAAAATTTAAAATTTCTGTGCCCTGAAAAATTTGGAATACGTTAAGGTATGTATTTAAATTTTAAATATTTCCTAAAATGCATATTTTAAGAGTTAATTCAACATTTAGCCTTTATGGCCTTGACCCAAAGAACTTACCACGCATCACTTAAGCACACAAATTGTCAAAGAATGAAAATTCTTTCATCGCTTGTGGCATGCTCAGAAAGTTTGATTTCTAATAAGTGCTTGTATCATGTTTTGTATTTTTGCTTCTTTGATTATGTTTCGCCATTCGTCAAAAGCTTGGACGCGGCGCTTTTGCATTAAAAATGGCTTGGAACGTGTTGCTGAGCACACTTAGCTAAATGAAGCAAACTGGAAATCTGGAATTCTTTGTATTATTGTCCTTGTGTATGCTTCGTTAAACTTGTTTTTCATGCTCCGTTAAACCTGTTTCTCCTTTTCTTAGCGAAATGAGAATGGGGCGGACTTCATTAAAGGTCCTAATAGTTAAAAGCGTTATAATTAAAATAAATATATTTTAGCACTTATATATATCTTGAAAATATTTTTAAAGTACATTTTTTGCAGAGTTACCTTCATCTATAAAAAACTATATACAATGTTTTGTTTAACAAAATATGTATATTAAAATCTGTTCACATTTCACAGAATATTCGAAGGAAAATATCAATATCTTTTTACTTATTACTTATTTTACAAAGACGAGTGGTTAGCCCTACGCACTACTTTTAGGACGGACAGGGTTGGACGAACAATATCTAAAATTATAGAAAATTAATTTCTAATTGCGGTCGATGCTCAGCAGGGAATGCCAAGCACTCTGAATGTTTTTCGGACATGAAAAAAAAGCTCCTCATAAAAATCGATCGCCTGTTTGAAGGCAGCTTAGAATAAACTTTAGGTCCCTCCATTTTGTTGGTGCAAGCGTCAAGACGCAACAACAACAAGTTGGAAGAGAAGCTATATATATATATATATAAATACAAACAACTTCCACATTATATATATATGTATATATATAATATGGAAGTTGTTTTCAATAGCGAATTTTCAAATTCCCGGTTATTTTGATCGATTTTCATTATAAAGTTTGCAGAAAAAACTGTCGCATGATAGCCTCCCACCTATTGCTAAATAAAATCCGCAGTTATCCTTATTAGCCTTAAAAGCTAATGGTTTGAGCAGAATTACGAATATACGATTATATCATATCACAGAAACCAGGGTCAAATAGTTAAAAGCGAAAAAAACATACCAAACTGGAGGAAGTGTCAAAGTCTTCCTCACCTTTTTTTCGATTATAATGGTGCAGTGTAGAGCTTTTACCAAAATATCCTACTGTTAGTAAGGAGTATTCTCCTTCTTCCTATAACTTAATTAAAAATAGTCCATGAATCGTTTCTACCCCTGCTTGACACCAATTGAAAATATCAAGTACACCCAGGTCCAGCTGATCCTTTTAATGAAGTAGAGGTCCAACACAAACTTTATCAAATACTACGAAATGAGAAGGGCTTTCATCCATTCGGACGATATGACCTATTCCTCTCCAAAGCTCCTATCTTCGAATCATTGCATGTGGCTAATGTCCACCCTTCTGCATCACACAGAAGGAGAAGATGCAGAGCTAACAAAATGTATACCATTCGCATCAGAATGACGATCTGAGTTCATTTAACCATGTCCGTCTGCCCGTCCGCCTGTTTTTATGCAAACTAGTCCCTCAGTTTTTGAGATATTTCAACCAAACTTTCTAGGCAGATGCATTTTCACATTTATGAGTGCATATACGAAACGTCGAAATCGGACTACTAAAGCATATATATGACCGAGTTTTCAGATATGATATTTTAAATTACCCAAGAACGTGAAATTTTTAGTTCTACAAGCACACATAGAATCGCGCAATGCTACTGAAAGTCAATGAAAACGGACAACTTTGCCTTATAACTCCCATACACCGATTTATTTAGATATGTGTCGTTGTCCGTCCGTCGAAAAAGCACTTAGAAGTTTGAAATTTGATATTATACACATATGTTATGAATTCCACTTTGGTACAGAAAATCTTAGAAATCGGAATAATATATAATACAGCCCCCATATAACGAATTCATTCAGATATGAGGTTTTGTATCGAAAATCTTTCAAAAATAACTTGAAATTTGATGATACACACATATATAATAATTTGTACGTTGGTTCTAAAAACCAACGAAATTAGAAGGCTATATAATAAGACCGGATTAATATTAACATTTAGTTCCCATGAAACGTATAAATTCTTCGGCATGAACGCAATCTTTATTGTTTATTTTAAATGTCAGTGAGTAGCAGTATTTCATTTATTTTTTAATATTTAAATATGATACACATACATAAATAAGCTCAAATAACTGCTATACTTTTCAAAGGTCATATCAACGCATTGCACTTCATAGAAAATAAAACAAAAATGAATAATAATTGAAAAATATAAATAGTACACACTTGGGAAAGGTAATTTATGGTCATGCAGAAAGTAAAGCGATATTCCATTAATGCGTTACAGAACACATTACCCTTAACACAGCAAATATCCTACGAGCGAAATATTACATTCTAAATTAAATTTCCCTGCATAAAAATGAATTATAAGGAGTTTTTAATAAAGGCACAGAGCATGTATTGGAGCAGCTTACATTATCACTTCGTTTAGATTGTTATACATTATCACTTCGTTCAGATTGTTTACCAATTGTCCAACAGGGTATGAATATATACATGTATACTAACCCATTTATTATAATAACAATTCCTTAGGACCATTCACATATGTATATGTATGTATGTAATTGTGGATGAAAATTCTGCGAACAAAAATGTTGGTTTATGATATTTATATTATTTTTACTGGTTCCGTTTTTTCCACAAAACTTTAACTGCTGTTCTAAATAACCTTGGAAAAAATAGGGAGTAGTACCTTACCGACTTGTGAAGAAGCCACTTGTCTTTACATATGTTGACTCCGGCTCGTATCCTTTGATCAGAAGGCAAACAGCTAGTTCTGTTTGTGGTAGCGTGTTCATTATTTTATTTCAGCGTCATATATGGATAAAATTATTTAGACGATATTATATGATATGTTAACGTGATGTTATGAGATAAAGTTACTATTGTGAGAGCTTCAAAACTCTTCAGCTCAGTTTTATTTAAATTAAAAACTAATTTAGTTTTTATTTAACTAAATTTCTAGAGTTGATCTTCCACCGTATGGTAGTACATATTACTGACCACTCGGCTGCTACGGTCGCCTCCAATTATTTAACCAAAAACACTTATCAGAGATAGTGATGTGAATGAGTAGGGAGATATATATAAAAATATGGAGACAATCTAAAGTGTTGTATGGTATGAAAAAGAAGGAATATTAACAAAAAAGGCTCTAAGTAGGAAATGTTTATGGAGAGAGTTCAATATACCATATTCTGATTCACAACTCAACTAAATTGGATTGTCAACATTACAGTTCAACTATTTTTGTGTATTAGCTTCAAAACTAATTTTAAGATCGACTGATGTCCTCGTGAACGTACAGTTATTGAATTGAGTTGTTAACCATATTACAAATCAGACAACAGGAAACTCAACTAACAACTTAGTTGCGAATAATATTAGTATCATAACTTGAATAATTTAAGTGGTAATTGACGTAAAAAAGGAATTTTTTGCGATTTAAAATCTTTAAATTAAATAGATTCGTTCATTGTCGTTCATTAAGTTATATAAATAGGGTTTCCACCGTTTTAGAATAAACTGAAACGAGTATGTAAAACAAAATATTGTTTAAGTATTGTTGTATCAAACTAAGCAGATTTGTAAAAACTTACAAATCCACTATATTTACCTATTGTGAGAATCAAATTTAAATTTTTTAAAAAGTCTTCATGACTAAATGATCAAAAATAGTTTTATTTATCATAAATAAAGGAGTTAAATAATTTTTGTATTGGGAAAAAAATTTGATTTTGAAACACACATGTAAAAGAACGTATGACTTCAAAGGCGTTCCGCGAACGTACACACACATTGAGGCTATTATCAGAGATGTGTGACTAAATTAAAGACAAGGGAAGCTGTTTAGCAGGCGAAATCCTTTGGATTTATGCTGATGTCTGTGAAAAATGCAATAAATGTTTTCAGTTATTAAACACAAATATGCTTATGTAAATGTGCAAAGTATGCAAAGTAGGAGCAAACAACTCATACACAAAAGACAGCTGGATGAACATTATGAAACCATGAATTCGGTTTACGGTTTTCAAGCAAAGTAGTTTGAGTCCTTCATGAGCCGACAAACATGCTCATATTGAGATATACACGTGATCATATCTTTCCTTCACTTTTAGTCATTCACCCACGCAAATGATTCGCTTAAGAAAATTGTTGATGGATCACTGTTTGCCTATAATTACAAAACTCTCCTGGCAGCGTCTCATCTTGCGGTCATGTAACATTTTCAAATAACATTAAAACTAAATGTTTGCATTTATGCAGATGCTTTAATAGAATCTCAAATAAAAAACAGGCATACACTCTCAGGCATAAAATATCTTATTCTTAGTATAATTACGGGTTCAGCGTATTAATGAGGAATATAACATGTTTCGTTTATCACAACTGAAATATTCCCTGCAAGGAAAAATACTAGCTGTTACTAGAATCCAACTAGTGTGCATATTTACACTAACTTCTTCCATCTATTTCATAAGTATGCAACTAATATTTTTAACTCGGCGATGTTAAACGAACTGTCATATATAAGTATTTGTTGAATTATTAATTATTATTTCCGTTACTCTTGAACTGCAAATAACGAGCTGGTGTGATATTGTTCTATAAACTGGCACTGCCGTTGACTTCTTCCAGTCTGTTAGCTTTTGTATTAGAATTGCTTCCGGTGTTGCGTAAAATTAAATGTATATACCGCTGGTGTTGCGGAATGTGGCAATTAACTCTTTATGATATATTAAACTTTTTTGCAAGCCAGTTTTCTTGCAAAACTTTTAGATTGTAACGCTTCCAAAGGCCATCTTTTAGTTGAAAATTCGTAAGGATTTATTTTTTCATTTAAGTTTTTTACGTAATTTTGCATGTGGTTGGTTGGCGGTAAGGTAAGTGTTAAACTCTGTAAAAAAAATTTAGTGAAGCAGTAAAGAAATGTCTGTCCAAAGATACTAGAAATTTAGAAATTAAAAACAAAAAATAGATAGGAAAGTTTAAAGGCAGCAATATACTACGAGATTATAACACAAAAAGTGATAAACAAATTATAATAAATAAAAGCATTTGAAAAAAAATTATTGAGCGCCTATCGCTCTGGATATCATTAAGACCTTTATTTATCATATTAAGCCTAACCCCTAGACTTTTCATTAACAGTTTCTTGCTAATAAACCAACGGTTCACAGAAATTCACTACACAACACACCTTTAAGCAATAGTATAGAGAGTTCAAGCAGCTTTAACCCTTTCGACTCCAACGTTGCCTGAGAGCAATTTCGCGAAATCATAGGTTTACCACAGGCGTTAATTTTGTTTTTGTTTATTAAACCGGTGTGATAACGGTAGTCTAATAAATTAGCACGAAGTGTGACTAAATAGAAAGTCACCTTCCAATCGTTTAGCTAAGTTATTTGAAAAAGTTTGCAGCAGTGTCAGCTAAAAGTGGTATTTTCATTTAAGAGATAATTTTTAAAAGTACATTTTTTATATAAATTTGTCATTAGTGATAAATGTGTGAATCAACTACTTTTCAGCAATAGTTAAGTGAAATATTTTTGCAAGACATTTTTTGTAATTGTAAACCAGCATCAGGTAAGTAATTTTTACATTTGTGAAGTTGCTTGTGAGCAACTTTGGGCAATTGTGGTAATATATTTGTATGCATTTAGTTATGAGACCTCAAGATAAAGATTTGTCTAAACAGGACATAGAACAAATTTTAAACTTCGATTGGGAAGTTTCTTCGGATGAAGAAAGTGATGATGATATGGAAGATGTGTCTGCAGTGCTGGAACAAAAATTTGGAGGGGATTCTGGAAAGAGGGGAGAGTATAGAAATTGACCTTCTTGACAATCTAATTGAAGAAGATAATGGGCAAGTACCTCACTCAATTCAAAACATGTGTATCGGAAAAATTGATTCGAAGGCATTAAAATGGAGGTCAAAGGAATTTGAAGCTCCCGAGAGTATGTGGAAGGAAGATTGTATCTTGGAAATTCACGAAGTCATGAAACCAGTGGACTATTTCTCACAATTTTTTGATGTTCGATGTATCGATTTGATCACCCAGCAAACTGACTTATATGGACTTCAAAAACTAGGAATTGAACTTAAAAGCACCAACGTAGAAATCCATCGGTATTTTGGTATTCTGCTATACTTGAGTGTTATTAAATTGCCCCAATTTAAAATGGCGTGGTCTGGAAATATGAAGTTAACGGCTACAACAGACTCACTATCTCGCAATAGGTTTGAAAAAATTAAACAGTGTTTACATTTTAGTGATAACAGCAAACAAAAAAGAATATGCAAATGATGACAAGATGTACAAGATAAGTCCTCTACTAGACATCGTTAGAGAAAACTTTAATAAACTCCATCACCAGGAAGAACATCAAAGTGTTGATGAGCAAATAATTGCGTTCAAAGGTATGTATGAGTTCTTATGTGAATGTATATAATGGTTCCCTCATAGGTTTCCTGAATTCTTCGGTTACAGGTCGACCAACGTACAAACAATACAATCCAGCTAAGCCTAATAAATGGGGCTTCAAAATGTTTACACGTGCTGGAACATCTGGACTGGTATACGATTTCACGCTGTATGTTGGTGAAGGTACCTGCCCATCATATGGACTGGGGCTCTCTTCGGATATAGTTCTCTACCTGGCAAAAAATTTACTTAAACATAAGAACTTCAAACTCTATTTTGATAACTGGTTTACAACGGTAAGCCTTCTGATTGCATTGAAGGAAATGGGCATATTCGCAACAGGAACTATACGCAAAAACCGTATAAACAATTGCCAGTTACTTTCAGAGACCGAGCTCAAAAAACGGGGAAGAGGATCTTTGGACATTAAATGCGACATCAATCATAACATTGTGTGTCTAAGAAATAAACCGGTCCAACTTATATCTTCGTATATTGATCATCAACCAGTTGGGGTTTGCAAACGTTGGAACACGAAAGAAAAACCCCACGTAGATATTCAAAGGCTTGCAATAGTAGCTTGAGCGGATTCCTACGGATTCCGATGTTAACTCACCATCCAGCAGTGTCTCTTCGCAGAACTCAAAAAAGTACAGGTTCCAGCCGAACCCTCCAGAAACAAAACGATATGATAAGACGGATCATTGGGTAGTATACGGTGAAAAAGGGCGCTGTAGGTTATGCAAAACTGGAACTCCAGCATCCAAATGCCTCAAATGTAAGATCCCTCTGTGTAGTAATAACAATAAAAACTGTTTATTGTCTTTTCATACCTAATATTTTCTTATAAATAAAACAAAATGCAAATAGAAAATGTGTTTAATTTTATACCACGATTGCCCAATGTTGCCCACAGGCAACTTTCTGTAGCGCCCAAACGGTTTGGGGTGGCGACTTCAAAATTTGGCAGTATATTTCAGGAGTATATATAATAAGAACAATGATGAAAAAAAAATTTTGAAATCATAGGAAAAAAGTCGGGGTCGAAAGGGTTAATAAATAAATCCATTTGACAAATTATCGCGTAACTACAAATCTATTGAATAATAACCGGATGTGCGCCCTTCAAATAATTCTGAAATCACATATTACGGACAATTATGCAAAATTTGAGTACTGCTGATGGAAGCATCGCAGACAGAAGCGAATCATGAAGGCAGAAGAGAGAAGTTGCATGTAAATTATTCGAAGATATGCGAGCTTGTATACTATATCAAACTCTGTTTGGAAATCATACAATATGCATGAAATCCTTGGCTATTGCTATTGCCGGGAGTTTGTTACACGAGGAGAGACACCACAAATTGTGCATGCCTTGGTTAAAAGGGTAATGAGAAATCCGCTGAACGGTGAGAGGGAGATGTTATGGTGCTGTGTTGTGAAATATTTTGCAGGAATTCAGACGAATTCATATTAGCAACGTATGAATTATGAGAACCGGACCTATTCTCCACTCAGGACACGTTTGCACAACAATTTCCAGGTGTTGGGCGAGGGGAAAAGAGATTGAAAAATGCAATTGAAAAGGCAGTGGGAAAGGCGATGATTGTACAAAATATGTTCACTCTGTATTGTTGTTACTTAATGCATGTTTTTGCTTTTGCTATTGCTGTTGTTATTGTTGTTGTCGTTTACTGTCATTTAAGGCACAATGTGGTTTGCTGTTATATGTGGAATATGGCATCTGAGCGCATTCATATGGGTTTGATCGACTCTGAGCGCAGGAAATACGCAAATGTCCGTTACGTATGGGTTTTCGCACAAACCAACTCGCACAGATGTAGTGCGATATGTACTAATGCACATTTTTACAACAATAAATACGCCTACATGTGTGTAAATGTGACCGAATTTCGACCACTGAAATACCATTTTATACTATGTTATTTGTTTCAATATGTAAATAAGTACTTGTATATCCATGTGATCGCAGGCTTTAAATAAATAAATCATATTTGTCCTTACATGTTGTAATCATGAATATTTATAGGAACGACATGAATTATATTTTGTTATGCCATATCATGTTATGTTACGGAAGGGGAAATCACCTTAATGAGATAACATGTGCAATTGAGTAAATGAGTGAGTGTATATAGGAAGGGTTTTTGAAGAAGATTAGACCAATTCAACATAATTGCCGTGCATATTGATTAGTTTATAGACAATACCTAATTAGAAATTATTAGGATTTTACTGAATAAAGGAACTTATAAAAGATGATCAAATGTGCATTAAAAACTAATTGGATGCTCATTAAACTTTTCTGAGTATTTTTGTATTCTGTCAGACAAAAACGTTAAACATGAAGCTTTTGTGAAAAAAATTTGATTATAAATTTAAATTTTCGCTCTAAGAAAAAAAATCGCTTTCACTGGCATTAACTTAACATAAATAATGTCATAAGTAAATTAGCACCCGAAAAATTTATTGAATCATATTACTTTTCAAAAGAAGTAAAATTTTAAAATTTAAAGAAATTTAGTTGTATTAAATTGTAGAAATTCAAATAAGTTCTGAGAACAGTAATTTAAACTTTCTTTGTCAGCTAAAACTATAGCTAAAATAAACTCAGTTTCTGTAACAATGAGTTCACAGGACAGCCTTGTTTTTTTTATCGAACATTTTAGATACCCACCGATGTACTTTCTGAGATTTTCTTTGATGTAAACCTATTTTAAATTTTAGTTGTCATGGATTATTTAATTTCTCAATATATAAAACTATTTCAAAACTCTATGAGGTTTCACACAACTTGCATTATACATAATGGAAATTTCTATATAAGCAAAGTTCTGTGGGAAACAAGTACTAATCCAGACGGATGATCTTTTGTGCACTTAATTGTTACTAATCTTTGTGGTCGTTTTTAAATTCGCTCAATTTAAGTTCAGCTTTATGAAGTGGTCCTCAATTTGTTTTTACAAAAATCCTCTTATTTTCTCCCATTATTCGTCTAGTTAAGACACCCCTTTTTTTGAAGTAAACAAAGTACAAATTTGCTATACTCTAAAATTACTTTTGTTTAATTTAATGTCATTGTAGTAGTTCATTTTTATTATAACTTTCATGTAAGTACCGGAAGAAGAAGATATAGATCCACTAAAATTTATACCGATCGTATCAGAATCACGAGCTTACTTAATTTAGCCATGGTCGTCTGTTCTTCTATTCGTTTGAACACAAACTAGTCAATCAAGTTTTGCGATATTTCAGCCAAACTTGGTAGGTAGATGAAATTATACGTTTACACAATCATTTGTCGGAACCGACCAGATCGGACCATGAAATATTATTAATTGAATATACAACCGATTTGTTCGGATAAGAATTTTTGGGTAAAAAATACGTCAAAAAAGCATCTAACAGCGTGCAATTTGGTATTCTACAGACGTAAATTCAAGTTGATATTGACACTGATCACTAATAAAATCGAATTTTGCAATTTGCAACAAATTTGATGAGATCATGAAAGAAATAAAGACCCTGCCGAAGATCCTGCCAGCCATGACAGCCGCTCCTTCTTGCTTTAATTTTAGAATACTTAAAAATATTTTGAATTATGTGTTTTCTAACAATTCTGCAGTTTATTGACTATATTGCTGACACAGTTTTTTGGCTACACTCAATATAATAATTTTCAACTATATTATTACTGATAACTTCCAAGCAGTGGAAACCTGTTTTGTTGTTTCACTCCTCAGATTAATGCATTGAACAGTCGAAAATTCTCAAGGCAATGTTTTTGAGGTCACAATATATTTTTTTTTTATAAGACTAATATTTATTAAATTGATATGTCGGAGCAAGAATATTGCTTGCAGTGAATGCATATGTAATGACAACATTGATGCTGGTCGTTATTGTCTTTTCAGTAGACAACTTCTTTAACTAAAAACTAGTATAGTATGCATGTGTGTAACATTTTGCATTTCCTAATTACCAATATTCAAGAAAAGGTGATAGCGAATGCTAATTCATTAGCTGTAGCTATAATTACATATAGCTCATTGCCACAAAATTGCCTATTAAAATCGAGCTACAATAATCTTATCTAATACATTAAGAAGAGCTTTATATGCTATCAAATGTATGTATGCATGTTTTGAATTGCTAATTAAAGCCTAAAGCCTAAAGTGTATCTTCAAAGATCTCAACTTTATGCAAAATAATTTGAATTGGAATTTCAGTTAGAAAATGGTAGGCTCGTGCAATTATTAAATTAATTACTCAGACAATAAATCTCGGAATTCAATTTGTATTTTGTAATAAAAAAAATTTATTTCCACAATTTTATTAACAAATACATATAGATAAATTTTTATAAAATATTATTAAATATTTACTCACTTTTAATTTTTTGCAGGCAAAACAAAGTCACCTCAATTTTTATTTAAAATACATTTTGTCACTTCTTACTTTAATACCTCGACAGTTACATACCTCCAAGCTCAAAAAAGCTATTTACCACAACAACTAACAATTTTCCACGCCCACTCGACGCTAGTGGACTAAATGGCCAATAAGCCAAAATTACAAAAGACGCTGTGGTCTGCAACATGTCTCTTTCCTTTTTGTCTTACTTTCTAATCTAACAGCTTAGCACAGCCATCACCTGCCCCTACTGTGGCCCTCCATTTCGGGGCGGTGAGTCGGTAGGATTTATTCTACAATTCATTCGTTGGTCACGTGCGTTCCGGCCACATTTTGTGCTGAAGGAGCTGTTACTGCTGTCAAAAATGATGGAGAAAATTATGTAATATATGAATGTTATGGCTTATAGACGTATGTGTAAATATATGAGATTTTAGAGCTTTAGCTTCAGTATAATCCATAATAATCACGACAATGTTAGTTGGCTTCATTATAAAGTTATCACCCACAACAACAAAAAACCCCCACGTTAACTGCACAACTGGTATATGTATTGACCACAGTTAATTAATTTTCTGTTATCGAGTATATTGCTCATTCGAGAAGAGAGCGCAAAAAAAAAACAAATGGAGACAGAGAGTTTGAAATTTATTTTATTTAAAATTTTTTATTTCACAAAGTTAGGCTGGTTTGTGAGTAAATCATACAATGCACTGATTTAAGCAAAAGAGCGATTCCATCATAACGGGTGGGAAACACGAAATTTTATTTTTGTTAGTAGATTTCCATAAAACCAACTAACGTTTTCTTCTTTTGGTGAAGCGGTCTATAAATATAATATTCGTTTAACGTTACATTAAAAGGAAAACCTGTAGTAATGTAGTATACATGAAAAAAATTAAGATTTAAAATTTTAACGGTTGGGACAAATTTTAGACCCTACTTTTGAGTCGAAAAATGTATCATAAAAACTTTGCGAATTTATAACATTTATTAGTTTTATTTGTATATTTCCTTTTGAAACGATATATGAGCATTATAACCAAACAATCATAACAAAGCTACTTTCTTCATTTCTATTGTTACAATCCAAAACTTAACTGTAACTAGGGTAACGGGTGGGACACGTGCGAATTTAAGTACTTGAGAAATTTATTGACTATGAATTAAGTTTTTATATGAATGTGCGGCCTACGAATATATCCCCTTGACTGTGTCCTTTAAAGAAGTGTTGCGATTGAATCCTTTTAATAGGAAGTGCACGACTCCATTTTTCGTCAAGCTTAATTCTATTAGCTTTGACCTCTCCTTCAGATAAATGCATAACTTCAATATTTTGTATGACATTTTCAGCAGTCAACATGAAATACACAGCATTACAGCCTTTTCCTTTCTCTTTCTTTTCTTTTATTTTCTTTTTGCAATGTTTTGGATGTAACCACCTTCTCCTTCATTATTTTACGCCTCATATGCTCCCTTTCTCTTTCTCGCAGCAGATGTTGCGAATAAACTGCAGGTGATTCCTTTAGTTACCGTCTATACTTCCTCATCCTTTCCGCTGCAGTAGTCTTTCCCATCCTTCTGATCAGAATTGCCATTAAATATACATTTTCTGAAAAATTTTTTAATATATAAAGCTTATCGGCCCTGTTCACCAACCTTTGAAAATGGTCCCTCCTATATCTGTAACGGGTGGGACATATTTCAATGACACTTTTTTCTTAATTAATTTTACAGAAACGAAAATACAATTGCACTTCATAATCGCATTGAAATTCTAGAACTACATAACAAACACGGTTTAAAATAATAGCTCCTGTAATTAAAAAAAATACCTTTTGGCTTTTTTGTCACGGGTGGGACAAGGCTAACTTTGCTTAATTTATCCTATAAAAAAGCTAATTAAGCTTACCTATATTGATATAATATTTAATTGAAATTAATAAAAATGAATTTCCGTATAGATTTAAATTATTGACCACAAGAATTAAGAAACACAAACTATTTGACAGACTTTTCGAAAGTAGCTATTTCAACCTCGCTCAAATAATTCGTATAGTACTTGGTTTCAAAACATAAAAAAAGTCAATAAATATGAATTTAAAGCTTTTAATTTGTTATTTTTTGGTTGACTACGAATATTACCAAACTGTTTATCTAAATATTTGTTAGTTCATATAAAATAGGATTTTGGCTTCAAGGTTCATTTTCTCATGGAACGACCCAAAAACGGTAAATAAAATATTTCAAAAATAAATAGTTTTTTTCCTTGTATAAACGAAAATCATTTTTAGATTTGAATGGAAATTATTTTTAAATTTGAGGGAAAGGAAATCTGTATATTTAAAGAATTTATTTTATTTTTCATTTTTTTCTTTTCAATAATATATTTCTTACTTTCTATTGTTTTGAAAATATGTAGCTTTACTTTGAGTTTGACAAATTAATTATTTGTATATATTGTAACGGTTTTTGTGGCTACCCTCGATGATTTCCCAAATCCTTCGAGTCCGTTCACTGGATTGCTAAATAAAACTCCCAAGATTTGTTCTTTTGGCCACTTAATCGACAGGAATTTACTCAACGTTTATTAAGTCTTTAATAATTACAATTCTTTACTATACCCAAGGGCTTATTTAATTTGTCACACCATTATTCTCTGCTTCACACAGCTTATCCCTTTCTAAAACACACAGCTCACAGCAATGTTAACTCCACTGTGTTGTCTACTCGTCTCCCCTCTCCTCCTCCTGAGAATGACCCAAACATTATTTTCACGCGCTCAAGAATGGGCTGATTATTCGTTTGCCTGCAGTAGCTGCAGCCGCTCCGTTTATCCTTAACGACGGGGAATTTCCTTTACGCTGTCGACGCTTTTTTTTTGTCCTTGGTACGGGTAATTTGCATCATACTGCCACTTCTTTTGTCTCTCCTTTTTATTTGGAAATCTCGTCACACTGCTACTCCTTTTGTCTTTCCTTCATATTTGGGATTTCCGTTACAATATATAAAGATCGCTGATCCTTTCTAAGGTATTTTTCATATTAGATTTTCTTGGACATATATAACTTATTTATATACTCTTTATTTAAGTTTTAATACAAAGCAGATTTTTTTATATAAAAAATATGAAAAAAAAATTAATTGAACGAAAATTAATAATTAATCGGCAGTGGTATAATAAAGTAATAGACGTTGTTTTTTTATTGTAAATAAATTGGTTTAATGTTTTATAGTTAAATTAGATTATAAAGAAGATATATAATGTTTTTTAAATAATATACTAATATATTGAGCCAAAGGAAGAAAATTTAAAAAAGGCCATATTATTAGAACCATTTCTAATAACTTCTTCCTCCTCTTTAATCATCACCAGAATATACTCTACGAATTTAAAATCATATTTTATGAAATGGTTTAACAATGAATCACTGAATATAACATTTCCTAATATCAAAAAGTTGTAAAAAATTAAAAATTATTAAAAACTAACGCATATTGTTTCGCACGTCATTGAATAGCCAACAAGCAGAAACATTTTTTTTTATTTAGGCGGTTTACAGTAATTAAATTTTTTACAGACTTATGATTTATTCGATGGCAGGAGCAGTTTTTCCATTGACTTAATTTTTACAATTTTTTTAGATACCATTTACATTTTTATATAAATCCATATCAGTTTCCGCGTTAAAGTTTCAAAAGAGAAGCAATTTATGCGCATAATCATCTTTATTATAAAAATGGTTGTGTAATTGTATTATTGGAACAATGATAAAGTCTAGGCTCGTAGTTATGTTATTATTTTACCACAGATAAAAATACCTTGATTAAATAAATATAAATTGGTGGTAATGCTTTTAATCTTAATGACAAAAATTAAGATGAAAGGTAATACAAAAAATATATATATAACAATATATAAAACTTTATTATAAATTGAAAAATCTTTGGATTACAGATATATAAATAAATAACTATATTAATTAAATTTTGGTTGAAAATCGAACATTATTGGTTTATTTTATCTAATATTACTTTATTTACTTAAACAAACTCAAGTTTCTTATTTTATTTTTATTTTTATTTTACCTCTTTCTTTTTGAATTTTTTAAATAATGAATTTCATTTAATTTTATTTATTTTTAAATTTTAAGTTATATTATTTTATTTTATTTTATTTTAAATGAAATATTTTATTTTTATTTTTTTTTGCTTTATTTCCTTTTGGTTTATATTGTTTTATATCGTTTTTATTAGCTTTTTTATTGTAAAGGGTGTTTTTTTAAAGGTATAGAACTTTAAGTTGGCATTACTTTTCAAGATTGCGACCGATTTAACAGCTGTCACGTGATTGATTCTCACTTTGGTTTGGCAATTCATCACGAATTGACTCACGCCTGAACAACACTTGCAAATAGTGCAATTTTATTTCGAAAAAAATGTTTCTGTGCGAAAAACGTATCGCGCACTACGTCCATTTTATTTTTTTTTAGCGATGAAGCGCACTTCTGGTTGAATGGCTACGTCAACAAACAAAACTGCCGCATTTCAAGTGAAGGTAATCCTCAAGTGTATGTTGAAACACCGTTACATCCAGAAAAATTGACTGTTTGGTGCGCTTTATGGGCTGGTGGAATCATTGGACGTAGTGCGCGATACGTTTTCCGCACAGAACCATTATTTTCGAAATAAAATTGCACTATTTGCAAGCGTTGTTCAGGCGTGAGTCTATTCATGATTAATTGCCAAACCAAATTGAGAACAAATCACTTGACAGCTGTTAAATCGGTCGCCATCTTGAAAATTAATGCCAACTTAAAGTTCTATACCTCTATAAAAAACACCCTATATTTTCATTTATTTCTTTTATTTGGATTTTATTTTATTGGTTTTTTATTTTATTTTAATATATTTCATTCCATTTTTATAATAAAAATTTTATCATTATATAGAATTCTTTGTCTAATGAATTGCTTTTTTCCTTTTCAGGTAAGTGGCTTCCAATTTGGTTCAAATTTTCAGGTAATCGTACGTTTGTTTATAATGAATTTTCGTCGTATATTCAATACAAATTCATGCACCAGTCCAGAATTTATATATTTATTTTATGTATGTATACCTATTTTTATACCAGCAATAATCATTTATTTCAATATTCAAATAATTTTTGTGTCTTTGAGTTGCCACAAAAAACATATCACACACGCAGTCCTTATCTGTGTAAAGTGAAATAAAAAGATGTTAAATTAAAATAATGAAAAATGTGTCTATTTGAACAAACACGCTAACAATGTCACCACTGACCGTTGCGGCTGTATCCTAGCAACTTTTTGCTTTGTTTGCGTCGTGTTGCCACAGCACCCCAAAAAAAGGTCAATTTTAATTTTGCCATAATAGATCGAGCTATGTCTGTTCAGTGTACAGCATAACACTTGTGTTTTTGTATATATCTGTCGTTTCACATTCGTCAGCTGCTTTCAATATTTCTTTTGTCCTTAGTTATTTCCATCCTTTTTTCTGCTTTTTTTCACAAAGCCCTGACAGCTTTAGAGATTATATTGGCTCCATTTGATACGGTATGTGATCAAATAGCTTAAACGACAGATTTAAATAAAAATTTTATTAGTCTTTATTGTTTGAAATGTTTCTTTCTGTAACAGCATTTGACTTGCCTTTTTCTGCTTTTTAACTGAAGGGTAGTGAAAAATCCGTCAAGCATTAGTAAATTTTTACATATTATCCCTTTCAATAAAGACGACGATTAATCACAGATGGTGGTTAAAAAATAAGGATTTTCTTGTGATTCGATGAATTGAAAAGAATGAATTTTTAGTGTTTTCAAAGAAATTTGTAGTCACGAAATTGATTTCAAATATTAATGTTTCACTAAATATTTATTTTTAATTATATAAAATTTGTTTGGGCTTATTTTTAAGATACTAAACACTCGATAAACTTAGAAGAGTAATTTTTATTCAAACAATTTAAAAGATAATGATAATTTAATTGAAAAAATCTAGTTAAACTCATAGCAAGAATGGTTATTTAAAGGAATGACACATATTAAGATCTTTTTAGTTTCATAAAAATATAAAAAAATATTTATAACTATAAATTGAAGGCTTAAAAACGAAGTAAATAGGGTAGAGTTGCCGCTTATATAGCATTTTCTATAAATTTTAGTTCAAGTGATATATTAGAAAATTGTTAAAAAACTGAAATCATTTTAGAAATATTAAGCAAGCGATGATTTGGAAAAATAAAAAAATTAAATAAAAATTTCAGGAAAGATACTTCCGTAGAATTCCAATAAATATTCGTTCGCATGGTGGAGGTATTAGAAAGCTACAATTTTTCCAATAATTAAAAACAAATTTGTAGGAAAAGAGGAATTTTTCCACTCTAATTTTTGGTGCATTATTTAAAAAAAAATGGGATAAAATTTTTTTGCTGGGGATGTCAACGCATCGGAGTGTATTTTTGATATCAAACAAAGGCTCAGCAAGAAATTGGAAAATGATATTCAAAGTAAAATTTTGTAGCTGTTATTTCTAGTGTACTTTTTTTTAAACCAAAAATGTATAAAACACTTTGACAACCAACATTTATAAACTACCTAAAACAAATTTCATAATATATTGGTAATCCTATGAAATCTGTCATTTTTTATGGCAACTTCACACCACAGGCTGACACAATATAAAAAGAGCACTTGCAAACAACCAACCAACGAACAATATATATTTTTAAGTTTATCTACCGTCTAATCTATATCTCAAGCGCACTTAGCTCGCTATGTGAGTTATTTTAGATGAAACATACGGAAGCGTTAAATGACGTAAAATATGACTTTTGAACTTCGTTGTTTTATGTACATTTGAAGAAAAGGTCCGCACGATTTTCCATTCATTTACACTCACACAAAAGGTGAATGGTTGCCAATATTGCTTTCGTTCATATACACCTAATCTTATATTTCGCATTTAATTTCAATAACAAAATAAAAAATTGTATGAACAAATGGTTTCGGCCCCCGGTGGTAAATAGTTTATAAATCAATGGTATGGTGCTGAAGAGAATAAATATTTATAATATTTACGTTTGTTGCATTATAAAAAACAATTCAACATAGCCACACTTATGTAACATATTTCTTCCTGTTCCATTTCGAAAAGTTGACTAGTGCCTTACTTTGTAAGCATAATTTGACGTGGATATAAAGCTATATACAAATTTATATAGTATATATGTATATATCAAAGTCAACGGTTCCCCTTTATTAACATTGCTTCACATTTTATTGCTACTCAATTAAAAAGGATGTGCATTTTTTCAAAACAAAAAAGAATGAAATTTGTAAGCTAAAAAATTTTGTTGTTGTAAATGTTATCCCGATATAACTTTTAAATTTTTATTGAAGTTTTTTTTTTAATCCTTTGTCATTTAATTTTATGATTCTTGCATCCCCAAATAAATGTCTGTTTGTCTCTGCTTTGGAGTTGTGCTTTTCTAACAACTTATTATAGTTTTCCTTTTGTTTTTTCCTTCTGCATTCACTAAAATAAAAAATAAAAATAAAAAACCTAAAAATAATATCTAAAAATTTCCTTTGCCTTTTCTATTACAGTAAATACGTATCGTTACATTTATTATACATTCATTTCACCGTGCTGAAAAGTGATCTGTCTTCGGCGGTTGGTTTTTTTGATTGCAAACAAATGGTTTTGTACCGCTCAAATTTTTCTATTCTGTGACATGTTCGTTAAATTAAGTTCATCGATGCACTGTTTCTAGTGTTAATCGACGTCGAAATTTTTAAAAAATAATGGCGAGAAAATGTTCACAATTTAAGTCCATTTTTTAGCTGAATATTTTCCATGAAGGTATTACATCAAAAATGTCAAACTCTACGATAAAGCTACCAGATTGCAACACCAACACCAAATTTCGATATATATAAGTTAACCATCGTATCGCTTAATTAAAATTCTATGCTTCAAGAAGTCAAATTTCTTTTAAATTTGGCTTACAAAATTTGTTTATTTTGCATTTTTGGCTTGTGTTTGAGAAAACTCTTAATTTATTTTAAATGTTTGTCAGGTCATGGCAATCATATCGACTGCTTTCTGGCATCAGCAAATTTATGAGACGGTTTTAGTGAATAAAAATGTGTATTATTATAATATATTTGATTGGGTACGTTTTTGTTGTTTGAAATGGGTTTATGGCATCATAAATATAAAAAATGTAATAATTTTATTAAATTGATTTTCGTTATTTTTCTGCTTTTAGTTTTTTTTATTTTTATTTTTGTTTATTTTTTTTTTTTTTTTAATTGAAGAGATTAAATTATTTCTGCCATATTCGTAACATGGTTAAAAATAGAATTTTTGAAACACGTTGTGCACGTTGTTCTTATGATTTTTTCTTTATCTTAGAAACTAATATAATTTTTTCATTAAATGCATTTTAATTTTATTTTTTTTTCATTCAACTTATCTTAATTTTTTCCGAAGCATCGACTTTTTTGTTTTTATTCAGAAGTGATGTGGCCCATACCCCATACCGAATACAGATTTACTTTTCTTATCGATTTCATTGTATACTTATTTATGCACTTGCCTTCAATGTATTTTGTTTTCACTAAAAATTATAACTACTATTTCGTTTAAGCTTTTGCATCTCCTTATGTATATATTATGGGTATATTTAAATGCATATGCGCGAAAAAATAGTCGACTAAAGATTTATACAAATATTTCTACATCAAGTCTTTCGAGCCTTCAGCGCTCTTTCAACACTTTGCCCAGTAAACATAGGGCATATACCCTTGACTCCAGCTCTCAACACTCAGCCCTGCAACACCTACATCCATTGTCGTTGGTTTAGGCTTTCGTGAGGCAGTTAGAACAGATTAGTTTAACACCGCGCAGTAGATTCTGTTTTGACGCTGCAAATGCTACTGCTGACTATTTGTACTTTGCATAGTTCTTGTTCTTGTCATTGTTGTTGTTATAGACGGGCTTTCAGCTGTGCTATTGAAGCCGCAGCATATCTTTGTCTGTCAACTGCTGCCCGATTGTTACACTACAACAACTCCAACGCAACCATAGTGACAATCCGTTGTCGTTCTGTACAGTTTGAAGGTTGTTCTGCGACCACTGCTGTTGTCGCACGTTATCGTCGCTTGATTCGGAATATATTTGCATTGATTTTCTCGTGTTATTAAGAAAATGAAATTAATAATATATAAAATATCAATTAAAGTTAAATTAAATAAAATAAAATTAAAAAAAAAAACATAAAATAAATATGAATATAAAATAAAATAAAAAGATGTTTAAAAATAAAAAATAAAATATAAGAGTTATATAAAATATTTTTTTTTATTGAAAAAAAAAAACAAAATTTCAATAACAATAAATATATACATCAATAGCAAACTGTCAATCGGCTTTTTATATTAACAATAATAATTACATTTAATTTTAAAGTACAAATCAAATTTGTTTATGAAGTATATACTTTTTTATGCTATTTGTGTTGTTCAATTCAATGTTGATTACCTAATTGAGTTTACGCAGCACAGATAGAAAGGCAAGGAATATTCCTTTTTGTGAGTTATTTAAAATTGATACTAAATACCGCACAAGCATTTTCACACTCATAAATTTTTATTTTCCAGACCAGAATCAGATCTGAATATGTCGTTATATTTGTAAATTATTTTTATAATGTTTAAACATCACGTTTACTTACAATACAACACATGAACTCATAGACTAACTTATTCAGTTAGCAATGGGTAAGAGGAATATTTGTCAGAGTCCTGTAAATCAGCATAATTTTTGAGTTAAATTTTTTTCGGCAAGGACCAGTAAATGAGAAAACTAAAGTGGTTACTTGATTATCAAATAAAATATTTTTTATGATATTAAATTAACCCAATTAATAATACTTCTACATTAAAGATATATATATATATTTTCACACATATTTTAACATAAATTTGTATATCTTCAATTAAAATGTTTGCTTGCATTTAAAATGCAGTTTTATATGATTTCGGGGTAGAATAAATTTTCATACAGAAAATTAATATAGTTTTTTTTTGATCTAAAGGTATTCTCTTTAATAACGATCGCAGAAATATCACGAGATCTGCTCAACACCTTAGCATTCACTTCCGCATTTCGAGATTTTGCTATTTCAATTTCAATTAAATTTTTATTTTATTATATTTTTTCAATATTACACATCCGCAAATTGCTGCCTCATTTACATAGTAGGGAATCCCCTCACATATCACATAACACACATTATATACAGTACTTCAAGCAGCTTCGTTACTTCTCTTACTTTAATATTTTCATTTCACTTCTCAGATCTTTTTTTTCTTATTCTCGATAATCCTTCATTTATTCCGTTATATTTCGTGCCATGTGCAGGTAGCGAAGACCAGCAAAAAACAAATACCATACAATCAGCTAGTAGATTTCTTTGATGCTTGCGCTTACGCCTTATATATATATTACAAGCCGCCTACTTTTCCCGCATTTTGGAATGCTTTCCTGCCTCACATCCTTCGTGTTGCATGTGGCAATTTCAAGTGGTACGCGCGTTAAATCCGAGGAACGCTGCAGGCATTTAACGGTGCCCAAGTCCTGAGCAAGGAGGAATTTTAAACTAAGAATAAAACAAAAGTGGAAAAAGCAAATCACCGGGAGTACTCAACCTACGAATTTTCTTGTCTTCATTCTTTGTTAGGCGGAAGTAAGATTTAGTTTTGTAAAGTACACATACAGGCTGGCGTAACATGTAAGCATGTATGTATGTGTATACAATCCTTTGTGACAGGCACCACTATAACCACTGTAACCGCCTTTGAACGCGAGTGTCACCCTTTGTAGGCTCAACATATGGTAAGCTCATTGCATATGGTACACTTGTGTCTATGCCTCGTACGATGTTCGATATAAAGTGTTTGATATTAAAATTTTTGAAAGTGATTACTTGTTTGCTCCCACGCAGCTGGGCAAGAGCAGAACCACACCCCAGCCGCAGCTGTTGGGAAGTTAGCCTTTGTTTTTGGTCATAATGGTTTATTTCAGCTTCTTTTATTTTGGTAGTATGCCAACTGAAAACTATGCTCTGTACTCAGTTTGGAAATGAAACTACTTAATTATCCTCGTTTCTCATTTTTTTCAACGAAAATATTGATTTTGTTTGTTATTAATTTGTAAGTAAAAATATTTCCTTTTGTGTTTAAAATATAAACATATTAAAATTTTATGTTTCAAGGGTCACGGCATAATGCCTGCCAACTGCCGTTGAAGCATTAATCGTATACGACTACTTGCTGACTTATCGGTGTGTCTGTTGTTAGAAAGTTCATGTTACTGTTGGTTAATGTTACTCTACGCGCTTGACAATATTAAGAAATACATATTTGAGTGATACTTGATTTTTTTAAACTATACAATGAAGACTTCTGACAATATTTTTTGTTTAAAATCACGGTATCAAAAATATCGGTAAAATTAAATCAGCAACATGGAAATAAAACGATAAACATAAATTTCTGCAAAGCTTACAGATGCTTTTGAAACTTAATACCCCAAATAAGCCAAGAATTTCAAATATTTTTAATATTTAAAAAAAATGTAATTCAAAGCAATTATCCCTTCCTAACTTAGCTAAACCTACTTTCATACGTAAAATGTTCTTATAAACTAAAGCTCATTAAATACCCTCAATTTCTTGGTGATACCAAAAATAGTATGTCGGTGTTTCAGGATTGAACTTCATTACACATGTCAGATTAACTTTTCTAGCTTTATCCAAATATACATCGGGTCCACCAAACATACTTGCGTACTATTGTCATTAAGCGAACAATAAAATCAACCGAGAAAAAATATTGGGCAAAAGAGATAACTAACATACAAATATGTTGTTAAACATGCATGTGCTCGTGTTTTGGAAGGCATTAAACTATAGATAGACATTTGGCACTATTTCCAGTTCCATGACTCAAATGATTCAATAATACACCAATTGTATGAACTTACAAATAACCAAATTTTTACATGTTCACATTTAAATGTATGTTTATGAAGCCCAACGGAGCATTAGTATATTAGTAGTAAATTTTAGTAGAGAGGTTGTACAAAAAACAAAACATCAAGCAATGTTTAGTAGAGTTATCTGTATAGAAATCACACATAGCAACAATAAGTAACGCAAAGATTATCTGTATTGCCTGTAAGGACGTAAAACGTATTACTTGTGTAGTCGAATAGTGAGCGGAACTTCATAAAGTAAAACACACAGAACACTGTATGAAGCAGTTGCCCGCTGTTGTTATATATATAAGTATTTATGTATTTAATTAATATTTATGTACTAATATATTTAATTTAATTAAAGTCTACACTGAAACAAAAGAATTTATATGCAGAAATATTTCAATTATTTATTATATTTTTTTACAAATAGCTTACCCAATAAGGTACAAGGATCTCTGAATCATATAATAACCAATAAATGGAATGCGTGGATCCCCATTATATTTTATATTCAATTTATATAACTTTTTTTATATTATTTCTTTAATACAATTTTATGTTATATATATATATATATATATGTATATGGCGCTTTGTAACCGCTGAAGCAATTTTCGGCTGAGCTCCTCCTCCAATTTTTGGTTTTGCGTCTTGATGTTTTTACCAGCAAATGGAGGGACCTACAGTTTATTCTAAGCCGCCTCCGAACGGCTGATGGATTTTTATGAGGAGCTTTATTTCATGCCAGAAATACACTCGGAGGGTTTGACATTCCCTGCCGAGGAGCGACCGCAATTAGAATTTTTTTCTATCATTTTGGATGTTGCTCGAATCTGGGCTCGAACCCAGGCCTTCCGAATATCAGTACGCAATGTTAACCACTCGGCTATCGCGGCCGCCCACTACAAGGGGGTAGCTATCTAGATTAATTTAATTAATTTTATTTTATGTTAATTTATATTTTATTTTATTTACTTTTACAATATTTAATAATGTTTAGTTCTATTTGTTAAGTAATTAATATTAACAAGTATATATAAATATATATTTAGCTCGACCTTTGCTGTCGGTTCTATCTCATATGAGATAGCAAGTACCAGGGCAAGTAATACCCATAAAAATAATATGTTGAACAAGTGACTAATAACTTTTGACTGAACGAAATATAAAATAAATTATATATAAGCGTTTTGTTTTTATAAATCCCAACGGTTTACCCAACTCCCATCCATCAGAACGAGGGGCGCTGTCCGTATGGCGTACGGAACTTTTTTTGCTTTTCATCAATGCCGAGTCACGATGAGGAGAGGTTTGTTGATTTTTAAGAATTACTTCAAATATAAAATGTAATGTAGGGATTAGTTGAGTATCGACAAAATAGTTTTCTTAATATGAAAAAGCGAGACAGATATGTCAAATGTGCTAGAATGGGAGTTGAAATCTAGACACAAACAATGCAAAGGCTCGTGAAATTCAAAATTCCTTTTACAAGTTTTAATAAATAAGGGGCTAAAATGTCTGGACATTCTAAACGGAACATTATATTTGATTTCAGTGAGAATGGGGGGCTAGAAATTGAGCCTGTTATTAGTTTAACCATGAAAATTACACCAAACATTTCCCGACGACTAGCGGGAGTAGGCAGATTGATAAGTTTCAGACGAATAGTATAAGAATGAAGATTATATTGAGAGTCCCAATGCAAATTTCTTAAGGCAAATACGAGGAATAGTTTTTGAATAGACTCAAACCTATCAGAGTAGATTTGATACCTGGGGTTCCAAAGCACCGAGCTGTATTCAAGAATAGATCTTACTAATGTTACATACATAGCTTTAGAAACGCAAGGATCATTAAACTCCTTTGACCACCGTTTTACAAAATCCAAGATGCCGTTGTAGACTATTACACCAATATGATGTGTGAAGTTCAAATTCGGGTCCATAGTGATACCCAGGTCAGGTATACGAATATTGAAAACAGAATCCGGCCTAGGTAGCTACCCCCTTGTAGATCACTTCACACTATTTTCATCACTGTTATAACTTTAGCTATTGAAATTTTGATAGCTTACAAGAAGATTAATATATTATGAAAGTATGTCCGTTTTATATTTACTGCATACATAATTCTTTGTACTGAATTTTTTACGGATGAACGCAATTATTATTTACTCATCGTACAAATCTGAAGTTTGGTGAGCGTATTATGTGAACGAAATATATCGTATGCATCCGATAAGAAGAAGATTTTCCGAAATTCAGCTCGAAGGAGTAAAATTATCGCACAGTTAACATGAAACGACGTTATGTAACGATGTTTGTGCCCGATGAACTCCGGCACTATTTAATCGATTTTGATAATATCTTCCATTCGCTAGTAATTTTGTCCAAAATAAATAATAATAATAAAATACATCATTTTTTCTGATTTCTATGGTTTATTTTGTTTAAATTAAGAAAATAAAAAGGTCTTTGCCCATGTTAATATACAGATTTTAAATAGAATCATTTTCAAATTCCATGACGACCTCGTAGCAAAGACTAGTTTACTCGCAAAGACAAAAGTGATAATAGCATTAACAAAGTAATAATAATATAAACAAGAATAATCAAATGGATCAAACAAATTATAAATTAATTGTTTCTCATTGTTTATTTATTTATTTTTTTAACCAATGATACAGCAAAGCAGTTTAAAAATTACTATAATTCAATAATATTAAGTATCAGTAACCATAATTTATATTATTTCTCAGTTAGTCTGATTACACATGTATAAACGCTAAGCTAATAACATTTCGACCATATACATACCGTTATCTATAACCATTATTATTAGTTAAGCTAAATAATATGAATATAAAATTACGGTCAGGCATCTATTTCCCACATATAGGTGTCTAATTCGCTATTATTACTACTTAAAGCATTAACATATGTGGTTGAAAATAACCCCATAGGAAATTGAGTATTACAAAACTGAAAGAAGTAACATCCATTGCATTTAAGTTCTTTGACATTTAGATGATCGTGAGCACGACCATGCCAAGGCTCAATAACTTCGTATAGTTTTTTATGAGAATGGGTTGACGTTATGTCCGTATAGTTGAAATTAAAGGAAAAATGAGAAATTTGTCACATATTTGAATTTTTTTATGAAAATATACCCACAAATAAGGTCTCAAGGGGTTTTTAGAAAAATTTCCACATGTTGAAAACTGATTTTTTTCCATTTAAGGATCATAACGAAGTATACACTAATTGGAAAACTTAATTGTTTAACTACCTGTTTAATTTTTTTATTGTATTAAACTGATCGGCAGATCGATTGCAAATAGAGTTTCCACGTTTAAAGAAAATTCCAATCGAAATTCTTTTAATAATTCGTACATATAATATATAAATATGTTTGAATATTATGTACATGTATTTTATTTACCTTGCATTCTTCTCTAACAAAACCAACGGTAGTGAGTAAATTTTTCACGCGCACTCACGATGTTTATACACACAAAATATTTACATAAATATATTCTGCTATAAAGTCCTTGTGTGTAGTTGCCAGATATTGTTTTTAACAAATCAATCGATTATTGCCTTAAAAAGTAAATGAAAGTTGATGGCAGGATATGGTTATGAACCAGTTTTGTGGTATATCAGTTGGCAAGCAGTTGAGTTGAGTTGTTAATTGTTTAAATGGACAGAGAAATTGTATATAAATATATAAGTTACCTTTTATTTTTTAATAGTAACAAATTTACCTCTTTAGGTTGCACTTCGTCCCAAATGCAGCAAATTTGCTTGTTTACATTCCATTTGAGCTAGAAATGAGCCTCATCGCTGAACAAAATTTGGCTCGGCAACGTCGGACTTCAGTTCTTGTACAAGCTGTATTTTGTACGCTTTCAATTTAAGATCTCGACGTAAAATGCGCCAAGTTGTTCCGTACGTCACTAGCAGTTGCTGCGAACGGCGCCGAATCGACTCTCTACGGTCTTCGTGCACACTCTCAGCTACAGCCGCTATATTTTCTTCACTGCGTGCTGGACGTGGTCTATTCAGTCGAATATTATCCAATAATTAATGCTGGGTCTCTAAAGGGTGACGGTGTTGCGAATGGTATGCTCAATAGGCAGATTATGTTGATAATAAGTTGAGCGAAGCGCCCGAAACACATTCTTTACAGAACGTGAAGTTTCGTAATAAATTTGAATGATTTGTAAGCGATATTCAGACGTAAGTCTTTCCATGATGAAATGCAAACAACACTGAACAAAAATAATATGACAGCTTAACACGACTAACGCGTGATCTGTCAAAAAAGACTATTGAAAAAAGTACTTCTACTTGGATCACCCTTTATTATATTATATATTACATTATAGTAATTATAAAAACTTCTAATTTTAAATCAATAAAAATTTTATTGAAAAAAATAAAGTGAAATAAAATAAATTAATTTAAAATAAAATGAAATACAAAAAAAGAAAAATCAATAAACTAAAATAAAATTTAAAAAATTAAATATTATTATTATTTACAATCAATAACCGTTTAAGTGAATTTCGGACGAGTCGCTCCTTTAATCTTTGGTGTGTGTCTTGATGTTTTTTGGAGTCATTCAAGCGGCCAGGCCAAGGTTCGAACCCATAACCGTCTTTAAATAAAATAATAGAAATTTGAGATTCTCAAATAACTGGAAATGTATTATATCACCAAACGACAAATTGGTAAAACGTGTTTGCAGATATAGTCTTCTTTCAATTCATAAATTAGAATTATATAACAAAGTTACAACCTTGTAACCAAACACACAAGATTGTGTTGCAGTGTAATGTTCAAACCTACACTTAAAATAGGCGACACGCAACAAGCCTAAGGCTTTTCCTTGTGTAGTAATCAAATATATACGTATATAGATGTTATGTCTTACATATTCGGTATTGTAATATATTTAGGATATGATGTTTCTACTGATATTTTGTTTTTGTGTTTTCAAGGCATCGGGTAATGTAATAGTAAGCATATTTGCGTATATATAAGCAAGCATATCCATACATATTTACACTCGAAAGTGTATAAAGTTATTTCCGTGCTTTTTTACGTTCAAATTGTGGAATTTTGAAGAGATTTCATTAAGTTTTTTTTTTTTTGTTGAAATGAAATGAAATTTAAGCTGAATTATGTCTTCTCAAAAACATGACTGTCTTACGATAAGTAAAATATTAAAAAAAAAGGTGAGTAAACTTCAGTATATTTTAAATATGTTGAAAGAGATTATGGCGTACACACATTAGCAATGTTTTCTTGTCGAATTTACGTAACATATTTCCACTCTTGCTATTTTTGCTATCAATCAATATTGTTTTTCTATTTTATTAAGCTACTAGTAATTTAATTATATAACATTTTTATAGACATTTGCTAGTAATGAACGCATATAATTTAATATTATGGCCAAGAAATTAGTTTTATTATAAAGATAAGGGTATGTCATTATGTTTTAAAAATGACAGCCGTGAGACACACTTTTCGACCACTCTGTAATTCAGAAATAACGCTTTAGTCGGTCTGGTTATTATGAAAAGACAAGCCAATAACTCCTATCAAAAAGACCAATATGAAAAGACCATTAACTTATAAACCAAAAAATATCTATATTTATGTATAGTCCAGTGATTGACATGACAACTCCAATACGCTGATTTATCAACGAGTCATGTAATATTCTTTGACCTTTTTATGTCGAAAATCGGTTCATTCTATCGATGTCGACGCGCATAGTAAACGATGGAATTGGGATAGATTTACATCTAAATTATTGTGATTGATGTTGTTCACCGCCGCTGGTGACCAATTAGCGAATGTGATACTGTGAATATATACTAAGAAGAAAAAATTATTTGAATAAAGGATTATGTATATTTATATATAATAAAAGTTGATCTGTAGTACGATATTCTCGATATTTTAATTTTAAAAAAATTATGGAATAATTGTAAAATAAATTAAGAAAATTTAATTTATGTTATATAATTTAGTAAAAGAAATTGTGAATATATTTTGGAAAAAATCTAAATATTTTTTGAAGTATGTCAATCAAAATATCTTAGTAAACCTTTTGAAACAAAGGTCATAAATTCAGCTCAAATTTTATGTTACTTATAATAAGGAACTGAAAATGTTTTCAACCGAAAATCAGATATTTTTAACTTAATTTAGTTTTCCTAAGTAGCTCACTGTTTTGAAAACTCTTTTAATAGATTTCCATGTTTATGTAATACATAATTTAATAGTGATAAGCAAATGTCCTAAAATTTTATTTTTAATGAAAAAAAGATTATGTAAAATTTATATGAAGTTATATTTTTCAGCAATATGAAACTATGATATTCAGCATCAAAGAAATTCAATAAAGTGATATAAATTTATATTTGAATATTTTCCCACAAATTTCCAAATTTTCACGATTATGTTACATACATATATATACATATATGGCTATGTGCCCATTACTTGTATGCCCACATAAATTTTGTGACCAGATGATGCTTAATTATTTGCTCGTGTCGCATTTACGCACATATAATTTATTTTAATTAATATTATTGAAAAACTGAAAATAAATTGTTTCATAGAAATGAAAAATATGCTAATATATTTGTATCTATTACTATTTGTGGGCCAGCGAAAAGGATACAAATATCTAATCAAATTGTTTAGTGTATCTCATTCATACAGCTCACAGCTGTGATTGAAAATTTTTCGTTTTTATATATGTATGTGTGTTATAAAAGGTCCTTTGGTTGAAAATATATGCGTAATTAAAAATTTATTACACATCAATACATACTCATATGAGTATTTATGTTTGAAATAATTTGCTAAATTTTTGGTATATATGAAAATACACACTTTTACTCATGCAGGAATACCGTCTTTTCGGTTTCTAAAATAAACGTAAATTAATGTCATTTACAAAAATTTTGTTCATGAAATACCCTTTTTATCAAAAAGCTTGAACCTATCATGTAAAACACTACGTCATTCAAATGACCTCCTCGTAAATTTTTGCAAACTTCGCTCCGTTTGAGGTAATTTTCGGCCTACTTTTGGCGCATATTGGGCGGTATCTCAGCTTAACGAAATGACGAAAGTTGGTTTTTACAGATAAAGGTTAGCCTCATCGGAGGAGATGATTTTCTTAAAAAAATTGGGTTCATCGAATTCGTTCCTACAAAAGAAGTCGTGGAGGGCATTTGAATGATGTTATATTCCGATCTCAATTTTATCGATTGTACTTCACACGAAATAAAAAACAATGGATATCCTTAATAATTAGAGTTTTTTAATAAAACCATATCATTCTTGTTGAAAAGCCCTATATTTGTTGCTAATTATATATACAATAAATAAAAATATTTGTACACTTGCTGTAATATGTATTAGCCAAATTCGTAGACAAATATTTAAGAAGAACAATATTTGAGAAGATTGTGCTATTTATGTGATTTATGTGATTATGGAAAAAATATTACTAAATAAGCTCAAACAGCTTGTTAATTTTTTAAAAGACTTACGTTGTATATATTTTTGTACCCCACTGTGTGGTTTATTTTCATTACCTACATTTTTCAATCCACCTGCGTAGACAAATGAACAAACCATTATATCAGCTTAGAGTGAATATATAATATATATACTTGCTCACATACAATTATATATATGCCAAGATAATCAACCACTTACGCCTGTCCACACATGTATGTATGTGAATAAAACCTCAACTTGGCTCGCCATTAATACATGCTTTACTTAAATGAATTGCCTTACTACAAACATATATGTATATCATAGTTACATGCATATGATCTTACGTACATATGAACTCTATGTTTATATTTTACATTTAAATTTCACTTAGAGCTTAATAATCTTGATGAGGGAAAATATTTATTTAAACATAATTTTACTAATTTTACTTTAGTCTTATCTAGATTGTTAAAATTAAATATTACTAAAAAATTCTCAAAAGATAATAATTTTGTCTAATAAAATTCTTTCAGTGTTACCTTTTGTAGACGACTTGTATAAAACAAAATTGTTGAAAATTTTACTAATCAGCCCTATTCTGCATTTCGACTCGAATCGAAATTTTCTCCGTAATATATGGTATTACGTTACGTTCCGTTTGGATCAATCTTCGAACTTTTCGATTCTATATATTCTGCATTTCGATCGTAGTTACGTTTTTGTACGTTGTAATTTAGTTGGCGGAGAACAGTTCGATTGTATATTTTTGTGTACTTAAATAGCATAATTTTAACAAAAATCATAACGATATCTTTTTTTAGTTTTATTCAGCCCTATTCCACATTTCGACTCGAGTCGAAATTTTCTCCGTTCGGTGGTTTGGGTATTCTGCGTTACGTTCCGTTTCGATTAACCTTCGAATCTTTCGACTCTATCCAATTCTATGTATTCTGCATGTCGATCGTAATTACGTTTTTGTACGTTGTAAATTAGTTGGCGGAGAACGATTCGATTGTATACTTTCATGTACTTAAATAATATAATTTTAAGAAAAATGTTAGTAAAACATGATTTCGATAATTGCAAAAGTCATAACGATGTCTTTCTTTTAGTTTTATGAATTTAATGGCGCTTTTTGATACAACACAAGAGCAACATGAGAAATTAGAGGGTTTCGAAATAACGATGCCGAAATACAGTTGACCCATCAGTAAAGCATTGACACCGTTTTGTGACATATTCCTATGTTATAATCTGCACCAACTCTATGTTGATAACTGTCTTCTGTAAAAAATCGCGATTCTGCTACTCCTCGATTAGGTGGAGATAATCATGACAAAGTACTTGATTGAGTTTCTTGCGAAAAACTATCCAGGACATACTTGAAAGCGTCTTTTTTAAGTTTGATTTTTTGTTTTGAATCTAAATAACTAAATTTATTATATTATACAATTATTATATTATACAATTACAAGTCCAATTTCATAACATTCGTCACTCATCTGAAATGGATAACATTTGTCTCGCAATCCTTATGAAATATTGCCGAGGCTATTGATTCCACTTAACGTTAAAGACACGATTTTATTTATATATATTTGAGTTATGCAAAAATAGTTTGTATTTGTTTGCTTTGTTTTGTTTCAATTTCACACGTTCACATGCAACCAGCTGACTTCGAAAATGTATTCTCTCTTCCTCTACTTCTTTCGATTCGATCGTAACTCAGAATACCAAATTACGATTGTGGCGGAGCGGAGAGCGGGAACGTAATCGAAATGTAGAATAGCCCTGATTAACTTAATGGCGCTTTTTGATACAACACAAGAGCAATATGAAAAATTAGAGAGTTTTGAAATAACGTTGCCGAAATACAGTTAATCCATTAGTAAAAGACTCCAAGATTTCGAGAAAATTGTGTAATGACATTAACACTGTTGAGTGACACATTCCTATGTTATAAACTGCACCACCTCAGTGTTGGTAAAAGCCTTCGCAAAAAATCGCAAATCAGCTACTTCTCGTTCAGGTGGAGATAAGCATGTCAAAGTACTTGATTGAGTTTCTTGGGAAAAAATATCCAGGACAAACTTGGAAGCTACTTTATTTAATTTGAAGTTTTTTGAATCTAAATAACGAAATTTGTTATATAATAGATTACCAATTACAAGCTCAATTTCTTAAAATTCGTCACTCATCTGAAATGGATGACTCTTGTCTCTCAATCCTCATGAAATATCGCCGAGGCTCTTGATTCCATTTAACGTGCAAAATTTTTTTATTTATCTGAATTGTACAAAAACTCTGCAATTATTTGCTTTGTTTTGTTTCAATTTCACACATTCACATTCAACCAGCTTATTTCGAAAGTGTATTCTCGCTTCCTCTTCTTCTTTCGATTCGATCGTAACTCAGAATACCGAATTATGATTGTAGCGGAACGGACAGCGGGAACGTAATCGAAATGTAGAATAGCCCTGAATATCTTTCATTTTGTAGAACAATGTACGTAGTAACAACCAAACCTCAGAAAAAAACTATTTTATCTTCATTTTAACCCTGTGAAAAACATTGAGTAAATACAAAAAATATTGATTATTATATATCAACAAATTTGCGCAATTGCGGTTTAACGAAGTTTTATTAACATCAGACCATTAATCTTAAAACATATACACTTTTCTAATTTCGTCAAAAAACTAAACTGTATCAAAAATGCGAAAGAAGCATTCATTCACGTATTGGCTTCCAGATTTTCGATTTTCACCAAAGATAGTGTGAGTCTTGAAATTCAATGTATAATCACTCTTACCAATATATACTCTTTGCACTGACAATTTAGAATTAAAGTTGGATCTTAACAAACAAAGAAAAAGTCGACAGTATTTGATCCTTCCCGTCCTACTTTACGGTGCAGAAGCGTGCTCGATAACAAGTCTTTCATAGAAAGGTGTTGCGGAATATTTGGTGATCTTTTGCGCACTGGGGATAGCGAAATAAAAGAGAAAGACTGGAGATCTTAAAAATATCAGGTTGAGAAGTGCCTAGCTTAATTTGGTATATATTATTAACTCAGCCATAATCGCGCAGCAGAGCCTACCCAACTACAAAAAAAAAAACCGATACTACAGAGCAATGATATGACTATAATGTCCTTAGACTTACATAGTGAAAAAATATTTGTTCTTCTCTCCCTCGCTCGCTCTCTCTGATCTTATACACCTCATTGTATTTATTTAAATAATTCTTTTCCATGTTACAATCGCAATATGACTAAATCTACGTAAACACTTCCTTCGACTGTAGTATATGAGTTCACTTGCACTGCGGCATCATTACAACACATCCTGCAATTGATGTTGTCATTGTACATGCCTCCCCATCACATAGCGAGACAGGAATGATGAGTGACATGTAGAGTTAGGTGTTCGTTGGGAAAAGAATTTACTTTTCAATTGTCTACTCAGTACAAAGTTGGTGGTGTGGAGGCTGGTTTCAAAACAGACGACATTATACACAACTTCAAAGATATCACTGTCAACAGTGACGTGGCAGCTGAGGCGGAGATATTTCTCCGTGTCCTCGTGTAATACCAGACCATAGTAACCAGAACGCAAGATTGTTGAGGCCAATAAAATATTGCACTTTCTCTATTCAGCTCTGCAACTCGTTAATCTTAATTGAAACATTTTGATTTGATGTATAGTCAATATATGGTCAATTGCAGATTTTTTAGGTCTAATATCAGACTGATAATAACCAATCAGTTTGTTGATATTGGGCTTTTTTCTTTTACACAATATAATCGATAAGACCAACAAAAATTTGGGCCTCTTAATTTCAGTTATTTAAATTTTCTAGTAAAAGGATAGCAAAACAAGCTCCTTAAGTCTGGTTATCTTACCTTAAGCTGATTTCAATTTGAAAATTAACAATACAGTTTCGCATATAATCCTTCCTAAAAGAATTTACTTTAGATAAACAAATTTAAAAAAATTAATGTAATTTCATTTATCTTGCAATACTTTAATAATAACATTTTTATTAATTTATTCAATTCTATATATATTAATTTTATTTTATTATATTAAGTTTGTTTTGATTTGATTAGAGTTCATTTAATTTGATTTTATGTGTTTTAATTTTATTTATTTTATTCTTCGTTTTAATTTTTGTAACTTTGTTTATTTTAATCTAGCATTTCTTATTTTATTTAATTTATTTATTTTACTTAATTTCACTCTTTTTTATTTATTATATTATTTTTAGCTTACTTATATGTTTCCATTTCAAATTTATTTCTTATTTCATTAAATTAAATTAAAAATTAAAAATCTATTAAATAAAAAATTTAATTATATTTAAAATAAATTCTTTTTTTTTTAATTATATTTTATTTTATATTGATTTATTTATTTATTTTTTTTTTACTTCATATAATGCACATTAGTTTAAATTATTTTAATTTTATTTTATTCAATTTAATATAATTTAATTTAATATAATTTAATTTAATTTAATTTAATATATTATTTTTTAATTTTTTTCCACAAAATTTTTCCAAATTTTTTCTGATATTCACTATATGTAAATGTAAATGTAAATGTTTGTAGTAGAAAGAGACATGCACTTTACATTTAATTATTTTTGACATCGTAAAAAAACACTTTCGGTGAATGAAAATTATACGACTATGTATACTCGTATAGTCGACTGTGTGCGAAGGCTGGCTCTCTGACCATCACATTGCCATAAGCAGTCTAACTTTTTCAAAACTTTCCGAATATAGAGACCAAGAGATTAGGCTCTTAATGAGTATACTGCACACAACGCAATAAATTTTCTTAATTATAAACGCGCTTTTGTGATCTTTTCAGATTTCATTAAGCTATCGCTCTTAATGCTACATATATTTTTTTATTTGTGCTGCTTGTTTTTTAGGTAAAGCGAGCGTATGCATTACTTATAAAAATTTCGTCTATTTAAGTGGGCGAAAATCACAAAGATATGAAGCTACGTTGAAGTGTTGTATGCGTGAAATACCGTTTTTAGGAATGTAAAAAAAAATAATGTAGTTAAAGTAAAAAAAGGGTAGGAAACATGGTGGAAAGGAAAGGAAAGTGAAGTGAAGAAAAGTGAATAATAAGCTATTGCCCATTGTCCGACTCCGAGCTTTAAGTTACAAAAGAGATACAACAGAAGTACAAAAGAGGTCATTCTTATTACAAGTTTTTACAAATAAAAATAAAAATTTATAAACAATGGAATCCATGCGCCTCAACGTTTGTTTAAAGTTAGGCATTTTAGTTCATGATAATTGATATCGAAAATTTATCATCTTGTAAAATACCAGTTGAGTTGAAATGCTGGGTCAGAAATAATAGGTTAGCTGAAACAAAGGTGGCAGCAACGGCACCGGCTTTCATTTAACATATCAATACCAGATGACAAATTTAACTGAAGCCAGAGTCAACTAAGTGGTCTAATGGCTATGCGAGTGTAAGCAACTGGCGAATACTGGCTCACCGACTTACCAACTCACTGGCTCACCGGTGACCGGGCCCTCAAAAGGAAGGACAAGTGCGAAAAATTTTGACTGCATTGCTGCTGGCGTGTGTAGTTATTTGGCTACTTAGTGTGTGTGCACACATGCCTGCATACATACACTTGCGCAAGTATGTACTACATATTACAGTTCCTATGCTCATACCAAAAGTGTTTGGATTTTCTGGTTGAAAGCCCTTTCCGGAATTTAAATTTGCTTACTTAACACGCACATCAGTGAGCAAGCGAACACAATCCAACGAACCGTAGTATGAGAAAAGGTACAAACGAATGGGCACATAAGCTCACAAGCTATCCGACTGACGCAGAAATGCGGCGAGCAGGGTAGGCAACCAAATCTAAAAATTCATGAGTGAACATAAGCAACTTTTTTAAGCTTTGGTCCGCTTTGGTTCTACTTTAGTATTAACTTTTGCTTATAATTTTTGGATGTTTCTGTTTTCTTCATTTTCTTTTTTGATTTTTTTCGCCACTTTCAATTTTGTTGCCTACAAGCCAACAGCTTGTCCGCCCGCTTTTGCTGTTGTTTTGGCACTGATTGTTGGAAAAGCTTGAAGGCAAACGTACGCCTTTTTGTGGCGGCGATTTAAACTCAGGAAGGTGATAAATTTTATTAAAATTTCCGCACACACACGCATGAAGACACAAAGGGTGAGAGTGGAAGAAAAATAAAGGAAATAGATGAGCCGAGGAGGATGTCCATGTCAAACTATTGATAATTGCGTTAATTTTTTTAATAAGACACCTGATTGCAAAAATATTAGTATTTCAGCAAATGTGATAAAAGGAGCAAATTTCAGTAGAGAAAATAATGAAAAATCTTAAAATAAAGGAAACAAATTGTAGAATAAAGTGGATGGATTTCTCACTTAAACTAAAGTTTTTGTTAATCATATTTAAATAAAGCTTAAACGAAGCTTGAGAGAAAGGTCATGGACTAAAATATGACAGGCGAGTTGGGGACAAAAATCTTAAAATAAAGGAAACAAATTTTAGAATAAAGTAGATGGATTTCTCACTTAAACTAAAGTTTTTGTTAATCATATTTAAATAAAGCTTAAACGAAGCTTGAGAGAAAGGCCATGGACTAAAATATGACAGGCGAGCTGGGGACTGTGTTAGTTGGAGAACCGAATTGAGGGGTTCGGGTGCCTTAGAATATTACTTCACTAGTAAAAACAATAATCCGTGGTTACGAACTATTAGAAATATTATATTTTCAAAATATAAATTTAAAAAGATTAAACAAATACTCATTGAAAATATATATAAATAAAAAAATATCCTAATAAATTTTAATAGATAGAAACTTCCACCGATATGAAGTAAGATTCCGGAGATTCCCTAATACTTACAAATAACCCAAAAGTTCACTTAGGTGTTAGAAAATCAACCATACAATTCCTCCACACAATTATATTTTTTTTTTAATTATACGTGCCTTATGTAAAAAACACTTAACTTTTTTCTAAAGGGTCAATTGAACTTTGAACGTTTATGGCCTTGACCCAAAAGTTTACCACGCGGTCCTCAAACACATGGAAATTTCAACCAGTCATATAACATAAAAAATTTTCAAAATATTAAAATTCTTCTTAAGTTACACCTAATTAGCTGCATTCCTAATAAGTATTTGTATCCTGATTTGCAGTCTCGCTTCTTAAAATTTGTTTCTTCGTTTGTAAAAAACTAAGACACAGTTTCGTCCTTATGCTGCTCTGTTACGTTAGGCTACTACGCAGACAGTTGGCTCCTTACGTAAAATTAATTTTATTTTTTTTCCCCCTTCTGGTGTAAGCCCTTTGCACTATTTCGGGTTTTGTCCCAGCAATTTCAACGTCAAGTCTTCGTCTTAGTCTCATTCTACATGCTTCTCCTCTTAGTGATTTCAGAATGTAGATGGAGGGCGCAAGAAAAATTATGGGAGAAAAAGTATGGCTTGAATGAAAAACATAACAATATTGGCAAAAATTAAAGTGTACCCTTAAAAATCCAAAATTACTCAATGACAGTACCCGAAAAATTTCAGTAATGTATATACTGTGTATCTTAACTACTTCAACATTTATAAATTAAAAAAAGATACAGCATTAACTTTTAACTCATGCTATTTAAAAACTAGCTGGTCAAAACTAAAACACCCACCTTTAGTAGAGAAAATATTTTTAGTTTATTGTTCAAAATGTTATACTGCAGCTTTTCTTATTAATGACTTCAAAACGGTAAATAAGGATTATTTCACAAACTTACAAATGCTCTCGATCGGATTGATTAAACGGGATAATCAAAGTTCAATATAAAATTTTTCTGTATAACCACGTTTTACAGCACCTAGAAGTATGTTTGGTATCGTTACCCTACTAGGATATCCACCACTTGAGTCGCATTTTCTCTTCACCATTTGGTAAAACTTTGTTTTTTTATAATTATGTGTACGTAACCTTAGCTCTCCATTCATCCTTAGTTTTGCTGATTGAAGCCGATTTCTTCAAAAAAAAAAAAAACCCCAAAAAATAACAACCCCAGACAAAAACAGGTTCTTCTCCATATCTGGTAGTTATCCCTACCTGGGATCTTAAATTAACATTTCAATTTAAATAATTTTTTTGCTTCACAAAAAATATGTAACGATAATGTAATAATAATTTAATATATGGCGAAGGCGAAGATGGAGTATGCTGATTGTTTGTTCCATACAAGAGATATTTCCATTTGTCCTCGATCACCATTACACTCATTTGCTTCGCTTCTTTATCTAAGTTAGGGAGAGCTGAACTAAGGGAGCGGTGTTTGATACTAATAATATCAATAACATCAGCTACGCCAGCAGTTGTACGCTCTTTTAGAAGTGAGCGCTATATCTCATATAAGCATAAAGCTTTATCCCGCAATAAGTTAAATAAGCTACGAGAAAAAGAGTAACCATACCTGAAAACTGATTTAGCGTTGCTTTGGAGAGGTCGTACACAATTTTCTTTTTCTCTAGTATTTTGCAAGATATGACGTATGGAGGGTTTTTCGTCGATGGTAATCAATAAGCGGTAAGGAGAAGTAACACACGATAGTGGACGCATTCTGTGAGATCTCCAACACAGAATAAAGCAGCCTTGAGTTCTAAACGGGCATAGTTCGACCATACTATATAAGAAAGCTGATTCATAGAATTTGTCAGTTTTTTGCCACCATATTTGAACAGCTGAACCGGTAATCCAATGGATAAGTACATTATTTATTATTCTGGTAAGCAGTCGCTATTCGAATTCTGTCGTAGCCGTGGGGTATTATTTTAAAGATTGCTACAAAAAAATTTTTGGCAAAGGTTTTAATGTTGTTTTTTTATAATCCTTTTATTAATATTGCTATGCTTGCACTTTATTTTGTAAGCTATTAATTTATAACTATAAAAGTATTAATTTTGTAGAGCATTGCTCTTATTGCTTTTGTAAACACCAAATCCAAATGCATATTTCGAGTACGAGTATACGTATGTATGCCACTAATATTTATGCACACACGAATTGTTTTTATTCCAGTATTCAGAGGCAAAAATATAGTTACTCGACTGACCTCTTTTCACATAAATTATTTGCCACTATTTTCAAAGTCAACTGAGCGTATGTTACCTGCGATGCCCTAACTATCTACGGCTGTACATATATATATATAGTCATACAATTGGGAGTTTATATTTACATATATGTATGTAAATACAATAGATACATAGAACTTTTATTTGTATTTGTCTATTTTCCAGCTCACGTCCTTGCATTTGCCTTGTTTGCATGCATATGTATGTATGTTGTGTGTGGCTTTGTGTTTATTCATGAATTTTCATTCAACAATTCTAAACATTTTTGGCTGCCTTACTGATGTGTACATATGCATACGCATGTATGTACATATACGCTCATAAGCTGCCCGCAAACTTTTTTCTATTTATTATTTTGATTTAGTGAGCTTTCAACTTTATTTTCATACATTTATATATCTATATTTTCTTTTTTTTTCATTTTAATATTAGTCTTGGCTTTGGTGTACACTGCCTATGCATATTATCTCTTTTTATTTTACCTTTGGAGTTTTTCATTTCCCTTTCATTTGTTTGTTGTTTATTCGTTTTTTGTAGTTTCTTTCATTTCATTTCATTTCAATGGTTTTCCTTTCGAGAGAATTTTTTCCCCAGAAAATGTGTCTCTTTTGCATATGAATGAGTGCTTTTGTCTTTGAATGGTCACCAGGTAAGTTTCAACGCGCTTTCTTCTTTGCTGCTCCACAAGTGCATTTGAATTTTAAGTATGGGCATGTCTGTTGCTTCCTTTTTGAACTCTTTGGACTTGATACTTCTTGGAAGCAGATATAGTTTCAATCATCACGACTGAATAAGTATTCATTTTTCTATTCCTAAACTTCCCCTATCGCTCAACCAATCCCTGATTTCCTTTGGTTCTTTTTTTCCTTTAGATCATATGCTAGCTTCATTACCATTTATGTTATGATATGCATTTGAAATCAAGCTATTTCTTGTATCTTTGTGCCTTGTAGTACTTACTCATATACGGCTAGTAAGACAAAGAAATTCCAGAAAGGCAGTAAATTAAAAAAGATGGAGCCGTTTAAAAAATTGATACCCATACCGTGAATAGAAATATTGGATATATGAATTTTTTCCTTTTTTCATTTTTAATAGAGTTTGCAGAGCTGAAGTAATAAAAGTTTCATCATCATCACCAGCTATACAACCTGGTGTGGGTATACTGCACATTAATTCTCTAATTATTTCTGTTCATTGCTTGAGTTCGAAAACATGGTAGTTTTGGCGCTTCAGCGTCCTGGTCCACACCATCAATCTATCTGAACTTTGATCCTCCTTCAGTTCAGTTCAGTAGAATTTGCTATGAGGATAACTAGCAAATTGTTTTTACGGTCATTACTGTTAATTTTTTTTACAAGATAGAGAGCGAAATTCCCATATATTTATGTATAAAGTGAATATTTGTTGTTACAACAAAGGAAAATGGTAGAAGTGACAACTGTTTTGGAGATTACCATATCTCTTCATCAGACTTCTTTTGGCAGGGCCAACCAACGGATGGCGATACGTTTTCCGCGCAGAACCATTATTTTCGAAATAAAATTGCACTATTTGCAAGCGTTGTTCAGGCGTGAGTGTATTCATGATTAATTGCCAAACCAAACTGAGAGTAAATCACTTGACAGCTGTTAAATCGGTCGCCATCTTGAAAAGTAATGCCAACTTAAAGTTCTATACCTCTATAAAAAACACCCTATACCATATAAAAGCAAAAATGAGCCTCCTTTCCTATTAGAGTCCTAATGCCACTGCTTTCACATTCACCATCTTCCAAGGCTTACCGTAGTTTCACCTAAGCAAATCAGCTTTCCTGACGTATACGCAATATTAAGTCCGTAAGCAAGGCCAGTAAAGCCCACACGCACATTGCAATTTGCTTTCGCTTTTACAAAAGTGTGTGTGAATGTATGTACTGTATAAAGGCCGAAACGTTTACTGCTCCCAAAGGTAAATATGAAATTTTTTCGAAAACCTTACCCGCCTTTCGATAGGCAAGTTGTGCTATCGAAGTGAGAGGAGAAGAAGAAAAAGAGGTAGAAAGCAATGAAATAATAGATGATGAGAAGAAGTAGCAAAACTCGCTGTTAATAGAATTTTTCGCAAACAAGGAAATCTTTGCCTCTTAAGGTCCTCATTGGGTTGCTTATTGAGCTGCTCGCTAATACCTTTAGTGGATTTCAAATTATTATATGTTGTTAAATCAGAGCAACAACACAAATGCAATGGAAACAGTTAACCTGGAAATCGGTAGGCTCTTCAAACACCTGTTATATGTGTTTGTGTGCGAGTTAGCGACAATGGTCGGTATCTATGAAATGCTATGCTTGAAAAATAGACGATAAATTACGATACATAAATGGTAAAACCACAACAATGGGGCTTTCCGTTGCGGAGATCTGAAGACGGATGTTGCGTGGGAGCTGGGCGGAGTTTTTTTGCTGACTTCTTCATACACACGCAAAAATTTTATTTTTATTCCTGTTATTTTTTTCTCTCGAAGAAATTGTAAAAGTTGCAAAAAGGTATATTTACATATTTCAATCACTTAAGTTAGATGTTTAGAGTTTGCGAATAGGTTGTATGCGTGCGGCAGTGGAAAATATGACAGCGCAGAGATATTATGCTGAAAATATAATTTTATATTTGAATAAACAAGACTTGATTCCTAGTTTGAAATCTCTTTAATTTTTTTAATATAAAATTAATACTTCCTGAAGGGAGTATTGGTATTTCGAAGAAATCCAACGATATTGTGAAATTGTTGATCTGAGAAATGAAATATTTACTTTATGAAACAAATTTTTATTTGTCCTTATTTATTCTGCTGCATTATTACAAAGCACATGTGGGTTTCATTTATTATTACTAATTGAATATTCAATGCATTTGTGCATCACTGAAATTGATTTCAAAATAAAATACAATGAAATAAAATGGAATAAAATTCAGTAAACTAAATTAAAATAATAATAAGTAAAATAGAATAGAATAAATCGTTTAGTCTTGACTTGCATTATATTTTCATATGTTTTTAGTTTCTTTTACGCCAAAAGTAAGGAAAAAATTTAGATTTTTATGAAAGTTTGATTTTTTTCCTTTGTTCTCTTTTGTCTATAATATAAATTAAGATATTGCTTTCCAACGCATGTACTTATGAAACAGGATTTATGCATAAGAAAATCCGGTATAATATATTTATATTTACCTTTCACCATTTGTGTGCTATATATAATATACCAAATCATTTTTTTTTTTCAGGAAAAATAGCATAAACTGAAGAGATTTAAATTGGGCGCACACATTTTTCAAATGTTCCAGTTTATTTTAAGGTCTCAAGTGCAAATTACTATTCTGACTGTTTGTTTTAGAAAAAATGAAAAAATTAAAGGAATTCTTAATTAGTTTTTCGATCTGTATCAGACCATATTTTTGTTTTTGTGAAAAGTTAAAAAATTACAACAATAGTCTGAGCGGAATAAGGTATAGCTATTTCGGAAACCACGTTTCGATTATATTTGAACTTGGGATATCCACAGCATGAACTAATGGTTAAACCATTAGGCTACGTGTGTGCTTTTCACTTTTCCATCTTTCTTGTTAAAAATAGCTTTTAGTAACAACTCTAGGAATTATAAGCAGAATAAGTGAGTGACGCATGTCTTAATAAGCCCATAAGGGTTGCCTATAATGATATGTTTACACAATATGATAAGGACAAATTTTTTTAAATTGTTAAAAATATGTATTTCGTCTTACAATATTAAAGAATTAAAAAAAGATATTGATATATTAAATTAAAATTTAACTAAATTCCAATTTTTTGCTAATGTAATTGCACATGAAACCCAGGTAACTGATTGTGTGCTTAGCTGGTGATCGGCAATCAGTAAGATTTAGTATTTTTTATTTTTTTTGGTATCTATTCCTTATAACCTGCTGCTACTACTAATACTAAAGAAAATTCTACACAATTGCTTTCCCATTCCCATACATATATACGAAGAGAAGAAGACATACAAAATAAAACTTCTGGGCAATTTTTGGCAATGTTCTCAATTTTATCTACCTTTCTCTTTTCTACCTCAACTTATTCAAGCCATTTGTGACCAATTGACTATGCAGCGTTTAACACCTTGACTCTGCGGTACGTAGTTTTCCTCAACACGTGAACGTATATGATTCTACTATTTTTAGGACATAGCTTCATATATTTGTTTGTATAGAAGCCAATAGGCAGTTAATTCTGCTTATTTTCTCAAGGTTGTTACTATGTTGACATTTTTATCTGCCCTTTCAATGTAGCTGAATATTTTTTTAAGGTAAATGTAATACCTCTTTGTTGGTTTAAAGGTAAAGAATTTCGGTATTTCTAGAAGATTTAAGAACAAGAAAGAAGCGCTCTCTTCGAATATACCGAAGTCTTTATATCTTTCATTTTCTTTGTCAGTATTTACTTGAAATTACTTAAGTAGCATACGAAATTTCAGAATATTGCGTGACTGACTAAATTTTTGTGGGTATATCTCTTCTGCTTCTGATACTTACATACTTCGGATCGTAGTTATTATACCATTTCATTTACGTGAAAGGTATAAAATAGGCTTGCTCAAAGAGATGATTAAATGTGGATGTCAAACGAATTAGAATTTTTTTTTAGATTAAATAATTATTTTTTATGCATTTATTTAAAGATTGACTATTCTAAACTTGAAACCAAATGGAATCAAATTTATTCAAATTTAATCTGAAATATGAACTCAAAACTTTTCGGTGGAAGTGAATCGGTATGCTCTGATTTCCACAAATTTTCTTAAACATCTATTCCCATACTTTCCTAATTGTAAACAGCTGACTGTTATCTCATAAAACAGCTGTTGACATTAAACATTCTATCTACCGCTCAGTCATTTTCAATTACAAAACCTTTTTTTTTGAATTCCTTTGTTATTGTCAGTTCATATATATCTTTGTTGCTCTCTATATAATTTCAATTTTTAGATGGGACTCATTCTGAAATGTCTGTTTCTTTTTGTTATACTAAACAGCTTCACTGTCTTTTACTTTAAATTTTTTTTATACTCAACTTCTAGCTTTCTTAAAATTAAAACTTTACATATATCAAAAAATTGTATCCGAAAAGGCCTATATATTCTTAAAGAAAATTTTAATAGTTTTAGAATATTCGCTTTATAGCCACAAATAGCATAAACATAGTTTTAAATAATTTAAAAATATAAAAAAAAACCATGCAAACGCTAATGAATATATGCACAGAGGGACATATGAAACTAAACTTGTAAACTGCTAACGGCACTACAGTGACTATGCATTACACATACACACACACATGTAAATACATTTAGAAGAGCCTGTGAATTCGAAGGCGTGCCGCGAACATGCAAACAACGCATTTAGGCTGTTCATGACAGATGTTAGAACCGAATGAGTGTGACGAAAGCTGTTCAGAAGGCAAAATTCTTTTACTTTTTGCTTCATACTGATCTGTGGTAAACGCAATAAATGTTTTCAGTGATGTAAACGCACATGTGCTTATGTAAATGTGCAAAGTATGCAAAGTATTTGTAAAGAACTCACACCCCAAAAATCAGCTGGCGCTTGTGTTCAACATTATGACAACATGAATTCGAACCATGTGGACCATCTACAAGTGCAATTACTCGAGTCCTTCATGAGTAAACATACATATATAAATACTTACATACATTGAAACACAAACACTCGTACTTCTTATTAATTTTTATCTCTGCAAAGAAAACAATAGTTTATATATTTTTTCAAACTAGTTTAATTCCCATAATTTTCCCATGTAAGCAATTAGTATATTTATCACCTTCACTTATTTCCGTTTATCACTATTGTTTTAACAAAATGGATTATTTCTCAGAACATATAAAAACAACGTATTTTTAAAGACTGATTGAAAAAATTCCCTTCTTTTGTGTTAATTCGGTCTTATTTAGATATAATTCACTCAAAAAATAGAAGGAAGGTTTGTCTTCGGCCATGCTGAGGCCTTTATACCTTTCATGTACATATAAATTTATTGCAAATTGCACAATTCGATTTCGATTATTCTGGTCTGAAGAAATCAGGGTACAGAAGCTATATGTTATAATTGCCCGATTTCGAAGCTTTTCAGCACTGTCCAGAATACTAAACGCTCCTTGATAATTTTTTGACGGATTTATGAATTAAAATTTCAATCTGAAAAATCGGTCGTATATATTAAAGTGGGCCGACCTGGGCGGTTAGGACAAGCATACGTATGAATGTACTATCGTATCTGCTATTCAGTTTTGTTAAAATATTTTAAAAACTAAGGGAGTAGTTTGCGCTCAAACTGACGGACAGACAGCTTAATCAAGTCAGCTCGTGATTCTGATACAATCGGTGTAAATTTTTAAGGGTCTCTTCTCCTTCTGGTAATTACATACTTCGGACCAAAGTTAATATACAATTTCATGTACATAAAAGGTATATAAAGTATTAATGCCTCACAGAAAGTTGGTACATGAATGAGATAACATGGCGTACTAGGGACTGTCACTCACACATATATAGATACCTTACTAGATCCTTACGTATATGTGTATATATTACCATACACGTGAGCAAAATATTATTAGTTTTTAGTATATTCACGGATTCACTGAAAATTTTTATATTATATATATTTATTAATAAAATATTACATTCTATCACACTCATATATATGTTAAATCTGTACGTATGCACACCCGGTTTAATGATTTTCTCTACTAGTAAGCTTTTCACAGTTCTGCCAGAGCTGTTACTCGGTGGCGGCGGTTGTATTGTTTTATGGACTGGCCATGGCGTTGACTGCTTCCAGTCTGTTAGCTTTTGTATGCGATTTGCTTTCGGTGTTGCGTAAAATTGAGTTTCTAGGCCGCTCATACTGCGGAAGGTGGTAATTAGATCTTTGTGACATTTTCAACATATTGTGGCAAGTATGTGAGGCGAATGTCAGATGAAAGAGAGATGCCGATAGCTGGCATGTTCTAAAGCGTAAATCGAGAACATTCGTCATCAAGAACAAGTCGATTATTCCAGGCGGTTGGTTGCGAACAACCGAGTGATATATAAGAGCGACACACAACTGCAGAGAGTCAGTAAGTGAATCAGTCGTAAAGTAAACGCATTTTTGATTACATTACAGTGAAGTAATAAGAAAGAGTACATTGTGAAAGTTGTAATTCAAGTAATTGTAAATAGTGAAGTGAATTGTAATTGGATTGTGAATTACTGAGTAATAAAAGGACATTAAATAAATTCTTTATAAAATAAAGAAACTGCGAACATAGTTGATGACTTTTATTTAACAATTCACAGATCGTACCCGAAGGATTTGGGAAATCATCGAGGTTGAATCAGCAAAATCGTAACAATATTTAAGCTTACAAAATATTAACAGATTGACTTTTGAGCTAAAAATAAAAACTGATTTGAATTGGTAGGGAAAATTTTTCATTTATAGCTTTTTCTGTTTCGGTTTTTCGTGTTAATTGACATTTGGTTGGAGGCAAGCTACTTTTAAAGCTCTGTAAAAAATTATATCGAAATATTTAACGAAATTCTGCCCAAAGGTAATATACATAGCTTCATATAACTGTGTATTAAGTAATGTTAGCGGTTCGTTATTCGTCCATTATTTAACTGTAGAGCAAATGAAATAAAATGGAATGCATTTAAAATTATATAAGTGAGTGCTTAGTAAACTACAAAATATTTTTTTTTTCAAAATGTTGAATCGCTTGTGGTCGTGTTCGAGTACTCGTTGATCAAATGCACGAACTTTTCAGGTAATAAATTGTGTCTATTTGCATATTTGTCTCCATAACACACGCACCTGTGCAGAGCGAACTGTTAAGTATGTGCGAGATATGTGCGTTGTCACTCCAAAACAGTTTCAGAAATTCCGAAATCACATATGGATGACAATTGGATAAAATATGCGAGTACTTGTGATGGAAGCACCCAGGCAGAGACGAAATATGAAGACGGAAGATAAAGTTGCTTGTAAATTATTCGAACAAATAACATATGTATGTGCATGCGAGTTTTCCAAATCAAATGTAGCAACAATTTAATAATATGTGTGTAAATATCAATACTCATCGGTCGAGAGCTTGCCATAGCTATGGTCCTAGACTAAGAGGCGCCGCAGTCGAAATTGGATTGTGCAAGCCAGTTAGGTACTATTTTGGAAATGATACAATATGCATGAAAACCTTGGAATCCGCTGCGGGCGATCGCTCGTTATACAAGTAGAGTTACCACAAAAGACTATACACCCTTGTGGTGGTGGTGATGAGAATTCCGCTAAGTTATGAAATATTTTGCGGATTCATGCATTTAGACAAATTTATATTAGCAACGTACGAATTATGACAACCGACCTATTGTCCACTTAGGTGACATTTGTGGGTGAAAAGAAGGGAGTAGTATAGGGAGAAGGAAGATGGAGAATTGTTTGTTGTGGGTTATGGGATGGGCGTTCATTGCACAAAATATGTTCATTCAGTATTATTGCTACTTGGTTGCTTGTTGATGCTATTGTTATTTGTGTTGTTATTACTGTTGTCATTTACTGTGGTTTGTGGTTTGTTGCGGCTTATGAAATATTCTCGTATGCGACATCGTTGGGTTTCTCCACTCTAAGTGCGGAAAATACACCATTGTCCAGCACGGATGTGTGTTCGAATGAGCATTACAACAGTATACTTATATGTGCATATGTGTATATGTGACAAAATTTTGTTCACAGAAATTCCAGTTTATGCTTTGGTATTTGTTTTTGCACATGTAAATATGCCAGTAAGTAAGTATATCCGTGTGACCGTAGGCTTAAAACAAATCAATCATATTTGTTCTTACAAGTTGTTGTCATGAATATTTGTAGGAAGGATATGAATTATATTATGTTATGCCAGGTTATGTTATGTTACGCAAGCTGACATCAATTTTATTGCATAACATGTTGATTTGAATAGTGTGTGCATGTGTGTGTTTGAAGAATAAAGGGTAAATTCGATACTATTGCCGTGCATATTGACTGGCTTATGAACATATTCTATTTTATTTGTATACGTATAAGTCTATCAATTTATGTAAAATCTATGAAAATAATTACAAATAATACAAACTGATCACAAAAATGTCAATATTATATAAAAAATAGGTCATATTTCGGATAATTTCAAAAATATCTTGTGACACGAAATTAATAAGTAAAGAAAAAAATAGAAAAAAAAAAACTGGAACTAACGGCGTTTATAGCTCGATTTATAAAAAAAAACTATCCTGATATATTTTCACTGAATTATATTTAAGAAACAATATATTTAAATAAAGTTTTTACCATTTTTCTAATATTCATTTTTTAATTTAATTTAAAAAAAAAATCTTTTATTTACTGCCCTTCTTTTTGTAAAGAATTAAAATTAAATTTAACTTTCATTGCTGATCAGCTAAAAATATATATAATTCTTTTAATTTAATGAAATGAAAAAAATATTAGGCCACGAAACTTTTTACGAATTTCAAATCTTTTGCTTTTAATACTAAATTATATACAGAAAAAGTGAAAAGTCTGTCAGAATATCTTCATTAATCTATAAACTTCAGTCATGTATAAGTGTTAGCGAACTTATATTTGTTTAATTTTTTATTTAAATATATTCAATTTAGGTTATACGTAGAGGCATAAGAAGAATTTTCAAAAATATGTAACAAAAAGATCAATTACATCACATTGTATATCCACATATTTTAATATTTCTATGTTTTATTTTTATTTTTTCACCCTTTAAATACTTTTTAATTAATTTCCTTTACCTAAAACATATTGTGATATCAACTTCTCTCAAAGCTAAAAAGTCTCCTATACTAATAATAAAATGTTGAATTTATTTTTCCAATTGAATTACAAAGATGCCAACTCTACTAAAAAATGTTGATATGTATTAGAGTATAGTCGGGCATTCGGGTAATGTGATCATTATCTGTTACTTTCATTTTAACTTGGATGCATTACCTGCTCATATTGGTTTTGAAACTCTATTCTGTATATTTGAGGATATTTTATGAATTGTAGCCAAGTTTTTTGTCTGATGTTTGATGTATGAACTACATATAGACCAAAAAGTTTGCTTTCACCCAACACATTTTTAAAGTAAATTACAAAACACAATAGAAATAATTAACTCAGTTAAAATTTTTTTACATGCATTTATTAATTATATTTCTAAATTCAAAATGCAAAACCAAAACGTATATTCCTAAATTCATTTTCGAGTTAACGGTATCTAAGTGCAGCAACAAGTAACCACAGGCTCCACAAAGTAAACACAGGCACTAAAAAGTCTGCGTCCAGTTTGCTTGATTTGAGAATATCGTTACTTTTCATGAAGATGTTTCTTTTTTTTGCACCTCCATAGTCACAAGATCCCAATAATATAATGAACCTTTGGGATATATTAGAAAAAGGAATTAGTCAGCATATAATACCAAGTAAAGAGGTTCGCGAAGAGTTATGCTGGCAGAATGGACCAAAATTACAGCTGAGGGAACGGATAAGTTGGTAAATTCAAGGCCAAACCGATTGAGTGAGATTCTAAAACAGCGTGGTTTTCCAACAAAATATTAAATTTAAATTTTCTTTATATTTTTTAATGCTTTTGTAACTAATTAAAAACCTGAACGCAAACATTGTGGTGCCTACGCTTACTTCTTGGTACACTTAGATACCATTATAACGAAAATGAATATAGAAACATAAATTTTTGCTCTTGCATTTTAAACTTAAAAATATAATGAATAAATTCGTGGAAAATTTTTTAATTGAATTAACTTTTTCAATTATATTTGTACTTTACTTAAAAAAAATGTGTAGGGTAACGCAAACTTTATAGTCTATATGTATAAATCATCAGAAAATGGTTATTTAAAAACCGAAAACTATTTACATAATACGAAATAAGAAAACACCCATTTTGAATTATTATATAAACGTTTTTAATACTTTCTTTTTGTATTTAGCTCTAAAAATATGGGCTTATGATTATGAGTATATATTTTCCTGAGCTAACAGCTTTCATTACCACCACAAAATTATATATGTTACTAGAGATTGTTAAGTTCTGGATAAAAAAAATTAGAAAAAGTTGGTAAAATATGCAATAGCTAATTTTAATATTATGAGTTTTTCCTTGGTATTATCATCGCATTTTGCGAATACCAGTTTCCTAATCACCAACTTTCATAGACACCTGACTTTTAATATTCTGTCAGATAAAAACGATAAACCTGAATATATTTTTAAAAAAATTATAAAATCGAATTTACCCCATTAAAAACTAAAACTGCATTTCGCTGGTAATTAATATTTTTGGTTTCATTAAAAGGCTTTAGTTGAGCAGATTTAATTTCTTTGATGTTATAAAAAAAAACGTATTGGAGCTATTACTACTAACACTTTTTATGAAAGAAGTAAATATTCAAATTAAAAGCATTTTAATTGTATTAAATTGTAAAAATTGAAATCAGTTCTGAGTACAGTAATTTACATTTTTTCGTTAGCTAAAACTATAGCTGAAATATGTTCAGTTTCTGTAACAATAAATTCATAGGACAGCCTTGTTTTTTTATCGATCTCTTCCCAACATTGGTGATACCACCTCGTTATACTTTATGAGATTTTTCTTTGAGGTAATCCTATTCTTTGCTTGAATTGAATTTCTGAATCCATGAAACTATTCTAAAACTCTATGAGGTTTTGTGAAACCTCCAACTACTACAATCCCGGTAAGCTCTTTATGAGAGTAGTTCGAGAGGAAACAAGTACTGTCAGCACAGCGTATTCGAGGCGTTACTCGTTCATTGTACGTGCAGATTTATGAGGAGGTTTTGAAAATTTATTGTCGGAAAAATCATCTAATTTTCTCTCACTAACCATCTAGATAAACCAGCCCTTTTTGAAGGAAACAAAATAAAAATCTACTCTACTCTAATATTAGTTTTGTTTACTTTAAAACCAGATTTTAGTAGCTCATTAATAATTTATTTAATTTCATGTTCGCAAAAATATTTTTAATTTTAAGTTTTCCTACAACTCTGCAGTTTATTGTCTATATGGGTATAACAATTTTATTAATTTTTACTTCAGATAGGTGCCAACCCTCCGCAACAATATATTTAACTATATTTTCTCACCTATAAAGTGTTTGCACACAGCTTCTTATATCCTTTTTTTTAAACTTTAAATGAATGGCTACACTCAAAATATCAATTATATTATTTACAAAACCTCTTCTGTTTTAGTGGCAACCTTTTTAAATCCATCAGAGTAATGCATTGAACAGTCAGAATTCCCAAGGCAATGTTTTTGAGGCCGCAATGTATTTATTAGGCTAAGACTAATATTTCTTGAATTGATGTGTTGAAGCAAGAATATTGCTGCAGTAATGACAACATTGATGCTGATTGTTATTGATTTATCAGTATACAACTTGTATGTTAATGCTTATACAACATAAATATCTATACTTGTAGAAAGCATACATGTGTGCAGCAATTTGAGATTCTAATTGTCAGTATTTCAGAAAAGGTGATAATGTATGCTAATTCGTTAGCTTTGGGTATAATTGCACATAGTTAATTGCTGCAAAAGTGCCTATTAAAATCAAGCTACAACAACAATAAACTTGTCTAATGCAAGAAACGAGCTTTGTATGCTTTGAAATATATGCATGTATAATTAAATTGTTAATAATGGTATGCAAGGAAATGCATAATTTAGTTTGAAGTGTAATGTTCATAATGTCCAAATGTCATATAAATTATGTAAAATAATAAGTAATGGAAATTCAGTTAGAAAATTGTTGGGCGGTGCAAATTATTATAAAATATTAACACTATAATTACTGGAAATTAATTGTTAATTTGAAGACTGTAATTGTTTGTACAATTTTACTAGTGTAGTAAATATATAACTAACAATTTTAAATAAATTTTAATTAACATTTGTCTAGAAAGTTACTTTACAAATCACAACAAAAATCATATGCATAAACAGACATTTTCCGGAAAATAAAAATAAAAAAAATCCTCACATCTTAGTTTATTTTTTTAATTAAAACCTTAAAGCTGAAAGACGCAGCTCACCATATAAAATCAACAATTATTGTTACGTCTACTAGCCGCTGGTTGACCTAGTGGCCGGTAAGCCAAAAGTCCAACAAACAGGCACAACAGCAACTGGCATACTGGTCACAGACATAACACATTTAGTGCAGATGGAGCTGTTACTGCTATCAAAAATCATGGATGGCTATAATCTGTACGTACATATATACAAATGTATATATGTATGTATGTTAGTGCTTTATAACGCATGTGCCAATCCCAGCATATGGACACATATGTGTGCATAGTACACTCATAGTGAGACCCTGGATATGAAAACCCGTTAACGTTAATTTTAGTCTAAAATTTGTGTCAGTTGGCATCAAAATTTTGTTTGCCTTCCCTAAAGTTTATTACAGTCAAATAACGACAATGTTTGTTGTTGTTGCTATCATCATTGTAAATTTATCACCCGAAACAACAAAAACAACAACAGTGATACAGCTAATACATGTATTCACCAGCGCTAATTGATTTTCTATTGATTGGTTTTATAGGTCATTCGAGAAGAGGGCGCAAAAAGAGAAAAAGAGAGACAGGACTTGAAATGTATAATAATTTTTAATTTTTTTTCACATAGGGAGTGGAATGTGAGTGAGTCATTGAAAACTCTTTTAGGGGGTAAAAATTGAATAAAAATAAATTTAATAAAAAATTTCAATTTACAAATAGAAAATTATTATTAAAACATAATATTGTTATATATCCAATGGGCTTTTGAAATTTTTCCTTTATGTTACATATATATTTTAAAAATGTTTAGAATTCGTAAAAATTAAATAATATTTTTTAAAAAGGAAACTATATATTTGAAGAATATTTTTATTTTATTTTTTATTCTCTTTTTAATCATAATATTATTTACAATTTATTATTATTTTACTATAATTTTTTTTCTTGATTTGAAACAATAGGAAATGCATGCTACGGAAAAATTTCCTATCCGTGCAATAGCACAACAACAAAACATATGCAAAAAACATATGCACATATGTACAAAATATCCTGTACCAAGTCCTATGTATATTTATTTCCCACAAATAGCATGAAGGAAAATGCAGCCCTATGAAGGAAAAGTAACCCTATGCCTGTGTGGTTGTTATTGTTTCACTTGAATATGTAAAAATTTTGCAACGGGGGTGTTCTCGATCTCTAGCACAATTCCATAGGAAATATTTGCAATCGTATGCATTTCCTAGACAAAGAGAATACCACTAATATATAATTTTAGTTTGAGTTTAAAATAAAGAAATTTATATTTTTTTAAATTCAAGTTTTATTTATTGCCTTCATTTTTTTAGAATAATATTTCATTTCAGTTCTGAAGAATTTCTTATAATTTTTTTTTTCTATTAATTTTTTTCCATCTTATATATTATTATTATAATTTCATATAACCTTCAAATATTTATTTACTTTAAGTGTAAAATAGAAAAAAAAATATTCTGAAGGAAAATAAATTTGAGGAATATGAATTATTTATAAATACTTTTTTTTTATTTTTAGTACAGACAGAAATTTTTTTTGAAGAATTTAATAGGTATATAGTTTGTTATTGTATTAATTAGTTTGATTCTCTTAAAAATTTTTTAATGAGTTCTGACGTTTTTCGGTTTTTCCCAGCTAAAAAATGCTTTAAGCTGTTGGCGTAATTAATTAATTTTAACTTCTAAAAAATAATATATTTTAAAAATATATTTGGCGCTTTTGTAACCGCTTAGTGCCCCACGGATTTGTGGCTTTTCTTCTTCATGTATTTATTTACCAACAATTGGAGGATTCCACTTTTTATTCTAAGCCGCCGCTGAATTTTTATGAGGAGCTTTTAACATATTTCATGTCAGAAATACAATAGGAGGGCTTGACATCCTTGCAAGCGGGCGACTGCAATTAGAAAAATTAATTTTCTATAATTTTGGATGTTGCTCGAATTTGTGCTCGAATCCTGGCATTTCGAATGGTAGACAATACCAACACTTGTCTTTTATGTCCACATATTATTTATGACCTACCGAAAGTCATTTTCACTTTTCAAGGATATTTTAATTTTTTATTTTACTTTATATACAACAGTTTCAAATATTGTTGACAAACACTTCAAGATTTTTTTATGAATTTTTTTTTTTTATACTCATTGATTTCGAATTTTTTATCTTATAAGGAAAAAAAGAAATAAGTTTAGCTTATTTTTGTTTCATTATATGCACCACTTTTGTGAAATGTAAGCTATTTCTGCTATCAAAATTTTGTATGCAAATTTTTATTGTATTTTTTTTTAAATAATAACTAATTTCATTTAATTTAATATTTTTTAATTTTTTGTTCTTTCATGGATGCTTCAATTAAATTAATTAACCCAAATCAGAAGCGATATGATAACGCGATGGAAGTTTTATTTTATAATTACAAATAATTAGGGTATAATGTTTCATTATTAAATGGTAAAGCAGAGAAATGTAGCAGCATCTACGAACATTAAATTCAGTTTGTAGAAGGAGATAATACAAATAGTAAATTACTTGCATTACTTACGTCTGGTGACATTACATATGATGACATATATTTAAATCCTGAGCTGAAAAATATATATTTTGTTGAAAACTATTCGTAACAACCACAAAAAAACTAGTAGTAATGATATAGGAATGCATAGAAAAATAATAATATAATAATAACACAAGCGATAACATTTTTTAGACCAATTTTTTAGTTTAAAAAGGCCGTTTATAATAAATAATTTTTCTAATGACTTATGATTTAATTAATGACAGTCGCATTTGTTTACCGCAGACATTATGTAGAAATATTTTATAGCAAATCATTTACATTTATATACAAACGTATAAATTTTTGCTATAAAATTTAAAAAAATTCGACAATTTATATATATATTTATTAAAAGAAACGTTATTGATAATTGGGAAATGATAAAATATAGGCTTAGAGCTACATAATTATCATACCACATATATATGAACGTAGCTCAAATAAAAATAAATTTGAATGAAGAGCAAATAAATTTATAAACAAAAAATTAATATTAAAAATATATTTAAGAAAATGCCGAAACTAATTTTGAATGGAAAAAATATAATTTTGATTATAAATATAGAAATTAATAAGAAAATATGATTTATAAAAATATTCCTAAAATATTGTGTACCTTCATAAATAAATTTTTGAAATTTTTCTTAATTAATTGAATGAAACCGAAGGCCTAACATTTTAATTTTACCTACATTATTATATGTATTTTATTTTACTTTGTTTTACCTAATTGCCACAATTGATCGAGTTATGCTCTGAGTATGATTATGAATATAACATCATGGCATAACAATCGTGGTGGTATACATATCTGCCGTTACATGCTCATCGCTGCTATCAATACGTCGTTAACGTTCACTTATTCTCACAGTTTAAGAGATTATATTGGCTCCATTTAATGCGTCGTGTATGTTTATTTCATTAACAGCACTTGAGTTGCCTTTTTCGGTTTTCCAGCTAGAGGGTAGTGAAGAGTGCTTATCTAAGCCACTAGATGTGGCGATTAATCAATGACAGCGAGAGAAGATATAGATTTTCTTGTTGACCGGAACAAGAAGAAATCGTAGTAAGAAGAGGCAAAGTGTGGACTGCACGAAGAGTGAGGCAAAACTTTCGAGTTACTGTTTTCCAAATAGTTTTTAAACTTTATTGCAGCGTGAGACCGAGCCTTCTCATAATGGAAAATTATTGCCTTTCCCAAATCCTTACGGGCTTTTCTTGTCAATCGCGTGCTTCAATTTGATGAGCTGTAGTCGGTAGGGTTTCCATTAATGGTTCTAACTGGTTTTAGATTCTCATAAAAGAGCATACCCTTACGCTTCTACCAAATGTAGAGCATCAACTCGGCACCATTGATATTTGTTTTTATATTAATTTGGCTGATTGACCAGGTTTCACATGTGACTTTTTGCGCTTAGCGCTGTCGTAATGGATTAATTCTTCCATTCCACCAAATTCACTTTCCAGTATAGTAAGTCTTTGTGACCGACCTATATATAGCTGTTGATTATAAATCGTAGTTGTAATTAAATGTATTCATAACGAGCCTAATGTATGGTACACCTATCTTTCTTGTAGTAGATCTTAACAAATTCACCCGGATTTTGTATACCTTGAACGGTTTTTGAAAGTGTGAACTATTGTGCATCCAAAATATCTAATTTGAACTGCTACTTACTGAAATAATGACAATGTTTGGGAACAATGTCAGTATGAAAACGGTCCCTCTGTAATATGGCACGACAAAACTACTACAACAACAAAATTTCTCGTCATCGAAAATGGGGCATTTTATACTGTTTGAAATAAATATAATTATACTCAGGAGCAGCATCTTGACATTGGAATTTTGTTTTTTAAATTTTGCTAATTGGCTTATCCGAACGTAATGTAAGCAGTTTGCATAAAGCTGGAAAATATAATATTTCAAATTAGTATCAATGCTAAATGCCGACGAAGAGTTTCGTGGAAAAGTAATAAAAACTTTGAACACGACAAAGCCTCTTACGTCAAAAGTTCCAATGAAAAAGCCCTGACACTATTTCTAGTTTTTGGAAATACAATTACACTTTGAATTTATCTAAAAGAGCCGCAAAAAGCGAAAATTCCGATATATACCTATGCCAAGAAATATTTTAATTTTTTTAGCTGAGAAAAAACCGATTGAATATATCTGTTTGGCTTTGGAAGGTATTAAATAAATGACGTGCTGCCCGTTGATTCGTTGTATTTTCTAACAATATCCTGCCTTTTCACTTTTATTGTCTATTTCGTTTTCTTGAATTTAGCAACATCTTGTTCCCCAAATTGCTACCCATGGCTATTTGTAATGCTATTATCATTTTTATTTTACATTTTTGATCTGGTTTAAAATACAACATATTGTTTTTTGAATAGAATACAAATTTGAATAAGCAATTCTTTGAAAAATTTCTTTAAGAAAAACTTCATAGTACTTTTAAGTCTCCAAAACATTTGTTCTTTGATGAGAAGCTGGTTTAAAATGAACACAAGGCCCATCGAAATCTTTTCGATTTCATTTATTTTTCGTTTTCGGTGTTAATTCAAAAGCTTGATTAGATGACACATCAACCTACTGCTCTAAGCCATCATTGATATCATTGTTATGAAAAGTTCACGTTATCTAATATAACGTAAGAGCTTTTATGTATTAACTCATCATTAATTATTTCACCATCTGGATGAAGTTCACCAATTAACTCTTCAAAAGCCTACTTGTCATCTTCAAAATCAGAGATGTTTGGATCAACTACATCCAATATTTCCAAAAGTTCTTTGTCAGTAAAAGGCTTTCATTCATGAAATGCTTGATGCATACACCTGCGCCTCGAAACTGGGAATGGTCTAGCATTGTTTTATTATTCACATTAACAAAAACAATTGCTTTCCACTTTGCTTCAAAAATGTTCACTTTAAATTTGTTACGAGCACAACGTTGCAATTGCCACCAAATAAATTACGTGCGAAATATTGTTAATTGTTTTTTAATTCAATTTTTGGCATATAGCTTTGTACGATATATTGTACAAGTTTTTGAGCAAATTTATTATTTAAAAAAATATACTAATTTTCTAGTTTAATTAAACATAATATAGCCTTTCTCAACAGAAATATTCCATTTCTCCCATCAAAAATGAAAGTTTTAATAAGCAAAAAAATTTTACCATACATCGTTCAAAGTTATGCAAATGGTTAAAATCAAAAATTTTTCTAATGCATTAAGAACAGTTGTAGCAAACACAATTTTTTTTTTTTAAATACAGTGATAAATTTGAAAAATGTTTTAATTGTTTATCTCCCTTTTTTTCTGCGTCATTTTAGGTTAAAAAATATTTTTTATATAGTTCTCTTTTCTCTCCCTACTGCAAAAAAATGTTTTGATGTCTAACAGGGATATTGAAAAATACAAAAAATAACACTATTTTTATTGTTGTAATTTTATGTAATTTTTTAATATTTTTCAAGATTTCATATTAATTTAAAAATTTATCTCTTGAATTCAAAAATAGGTTTACAAGTAATATATTATAAAAAATTAAAAAAAAAAATCCTTTAAGGAAATTTTGATATTCTTATCTTTGTGTGCTTTTTATGAAATTGTAAAAAATTCGCAAAATTTGTCATTGAGTAAACAAGCCAAAGCGTTAAAAGCATTTTGAAAACCATCATACACAATATTTTTTGAAACAACCCGTTTGAAATGTATGATGATAGAGAAAGAAAGCTAGCGATATTCCCTTAATACGTTACATAATACATTATCTTTAGCACAGAAAATGGACCACGAAAGTAATGTATCGATTGCGAAACTTTACCTTTTACATTACCATTTCCTGCATAAAATGAATTATACTATTTCGCCTACCTTGGCATACTTGGTTTCGTACTATAATTTTTGTTAATCTTTTCTCACTAGAATACCCACTTTTGAAGGTGGGCATATCAAAATAAATATACATGTATTGATGGTTAATCTCACGAAATATTAATTTAACACAAAGGCAAAAAATTTTCTAAATTATCAACCCATCAACTAATAATATATATTCATATTCATAAGTTTATATACATATATATCTAACTCATGTCCCAAGTATACATAACTCATAGGAAATGTGCGCTACTTGTGATGAAACATGTGAAAAGTCAAAACAAAAAAAAAAAATATATATATATATATAATTAATAATTTATCTGTAGAGACTTTTATGACACTTTTGTGAAACAGAAAATTTTTCCTTAAATGCATTTTTGTGGACGACAAAAAAATTTCAATATACCGTTTTTTATGATTTTTTTATTTTATTTCATTTAATTTTCTTTGTCTTTAATAATTTCTTCCTGTCCCATTTTGAAAAATTGAGTGCCTTCCTGTGTACGCATATTTTTCCGTGCATAAAAAACAGTATATTATATATACTCCATAATATATTTGTACATACTCTAAAATAAGTCAACGCTTCCTGTTTATTTAAATTCCTTCACATCTTTTTCCTACTCAATTGAAAAAGTTGGTATTATTTCAATGAAAAAATATATATGTATACTAAGTTTAAGAAAAAAAAATTGTATTTACTGCTGTATTCTAATTAGCGCCAAAGTTGTTTCGGTACAACTTTTTTATTTTTATTATCTCCTTTTTTAACCCTTTTTATTTATTTTATGTTTCTGCATCACACCACAAAGAAATTTCTGCTGGTCTATAATTTGTGGTTATGATACTGGAATTAGTTACAAGTTTTTTATTTTCTTGTTCTCTTCGACATTGGCTGGGTTTAAATATTTCATTAAAAAAAAGAAAATAGTAAAAAATTAAGATGCCATTTGCTTACTCTACCACAGCAAATAATTATTATTACATTCAATTTATATTCATTCGCCCAAAGTTTGTCAAAAACTTTTTTCACAAAGTTAAAGTTTGATAAAAAGTTTTCATTTCCGTTTATATTTCGCCTTATAGCTGCTTAAAGGAGAACGATCAACGACACTGAAGATGGCAGAACGCCGAAACCGGTTTGTCTCCAAACCAAATTTGACAAGGGACGACGGGAACTCGTTCCAATATTCATCAACTTTTCACCCTGTCGGAGAATCAACTGAACAAAACCGAGTCAATTTATGTTTAACTTTGATAGGCAATCTTCTTGATTGAGAAAAGTTTTAGTTTAACTCAATTGTTTGTCAAATCGATTGCTGCCTAACATCGCCAAAATAATATAAAAAAAATTTAGAAAAAAATTAATTTTTACACATTTCCTGTACATGAAATGGTATTTTAACATTGGTGCGAAGTGTCTAAGTACCAAAAGGAGAAGAGATAGGCCCACCAAAATTTATAACTGAGTTGATTTAGCCATGTCCGTCTGTACGTCTGTATCTCTGTTAGTCCGTCTGTTGAAACGAAAATAGTCTATTATATTTTGAGATATTTTTGTCGGAACCAGCCAGATCGGACCAACATATATAAGACCGATTTTTTAGTTTTCAAATTTCGGGTCGTAAATCCGTCAACGTGGACGTGAAATTTGGTAATATGAATGAATATCATATTTGTACTAAAAATATTTAGTACAGCTCCCATACACCGATTTGTTAAGATTTTAGGCTTTGGTCAAAATTCCGTTACAAAAGTATTTAGAAGCGCGAAATTTGGTATTCTTGCTACTGAGAATTAGCAATATCGAAAGACTATCGTTTAGCGCCAATGCGAAACCAATTTTCAAATGTTTTGGGGTTTTGTGTATATTTTGCCATGCCTAAGTCCTCATACCTTTCATGAACATATCAAATTTATTTCAAAATCTGCAATGCCGATTTTTAGCGTCAATATTTAGTTGAATATTCGTGAAAAACATACAGAATTGTACACAATTTGATGTTCTTTGATTTGAAAGAATCGGTTCTTTGGGAGTATTATAACTACCGGTAGCCAAAATTTGTTTTCCGTTTTCTTAAAAAAGATATAAGAAACTATAAATTATAAATAAATAAAATTACAACAACAAAAATTACTCAAAATTTTATCAATATATCAATTGTTTATTAAATGTGTTAAATACAATTTATTTTATTTATAACTACTTAATAAGTAGTTCAATTTCAATGATTTTCAGAACCAATAGTTAGTTTATTATATATGTGTAGAATACCCAATTCCATGCTCTAAGATTCTTTATTGAAGTGTTTGTGACCCAAAATCAAATATCTGAGCTAATCGTTTGTATGGGAGCTGTTTAAGGAGTCCTTCCACACATGTATAATAAATTAAAGAAAATAATGCATCATATCAAGAAGTAAAAAACACAAATTGGAGGAAGAGCTCGGCTGAATATTGCTTCATGATAACAATAATAATAATAATAATAAGTTTTCTTACTAATTTTTACCATTTAACAACATAAGCCATACCGACTATTTTAGTAAATATAAGAACATATTCTTTATGAAGCTTCTTTTTCAAATCTTTACAAGTTCATTTATTAAAATTATAAAATTTTTATATATTTTTTATTGATTTTATTTTTCTTAAGTTATAAAATACCACTTTTTTCATTTAAATATACTCGTATAACCAATGAATTTGAATGTGCGTATATCCAGCATTCAACAATCAGCTATCCAACGCCTCGACTAGCTTACGAGTATCACCAAGTATACTTTATGCGGATTGGCGCTAGCGACACCACAGTTGACAGTATATAGCATAGTTGTTGTTTTAGGCTGCAATGCATCAGATGTGTGATTGAACGAGAAATGTCACATTGTCCTTCATCAGCTGTCACATCGTTACTCTACAACAACGCCAATGGAAACCAAGTGATAATGCTGTGCGCAAGCGGTCGTTGTTGCTTGTGTACTTAGTGTGGTTGTAGTTGCTGATTGTGTGGCAGGCTTGGTTTTGGCTTACAACTCAAAACCACATCCGCTCAATGCTGAATATGTTTGCTTTGGTTGTTGATTTCTTTGACTTCTGTTAGATTGTCTGAACTCTTACACAGTACCGTTAATTTTGCAATAAAACGAATATGCGAACTATCGCGCTGATAAGTTTGGTCGGATGGGAGGCAGCAATATGTTGGGTGGCGTTCACTGAATTCGTTTGCAATGCTTGTAAAACATTGTTTTGAGAAATAGTCTGGTGCCAATGTGATAAAAATTTATTATTAGGAAAACAAAATTTAATGAAACGAAACAAAAATACAATAAATATAAATTAAAAAAAAAAAAAATTAAAAAAAAAAAATAAATAAAAAAAAATTAAAAAAAAATCAATAAACATTAAATGAAATAAATAAAACGAAGAAGTAGAAATGGAACTAGAAAATAGAGTAATGTATTTAAAAAAAAAACATTTAATAAAGGGAAAACTAGAATCTGAATATTATGATATATATGTATATATATATATATATATATATATATATATATATATATATTATATATATATATATATATATATATATATATTAATAAATTTATAATGTTATATTATGAAATAAGAAGTCGCAACTTGATTATTATATATTATTTATATGTTTTTGTTGGCACTACATTGACATTTTTATAATATTTAGACTTTAAGACCTCCAAATTTTTTCTAATCTATTTGTATGTTTTTCACATATAAGATTTTATATATTTTAACTTTTATTTGTATAGCCTCAATTGAAATGTTTGTATGTATGTGTTTTGCCATGGGCTTTGAGGGATTTTGTCATTAAATAGCAGAAATTTAGTTTTCGCTCATAAAATTAACATTGCTCTTCCTTCGTAGAGCATTATTTATAACTAAAAGAATTTGATAGTATGCGCTCAGGCGACGAGTTTCTTTATGTTCATTCTTTGTTTGACGGAAGTGGGCGTTAGTTTGGAGGAGTACACATGCACGCAAACGTATTTACATGTACGCATGTATTTTGCGAGAGGAACACAATCTTGCGACCCGAGCCTCTCCAATCATGTTAACCACCTTTGAGCTCGTCTTTTGTAGACTCTGTGCTTATTGCATGTTCTTGTACACTCTTTCAGGACGATAACAAATGAACTGTACTTGTGTGTATGTGCATGGGTATGCGTGTGTATGCTTTACGATAAAAAATTACTGCAGTAAAATTTTTAAAACTGGTGACTAGTTTGTTCCCTCGCAGCACCGCACTGCATTTGCCCTCTGCTTCAGGTGTACAGTAGTCAGTTCGCACATTGGCTCATAACAATTTATTTCAGCTGCCTGTTAGCATTGTGGTACTTCAACTCGATAATTTATTGGTATAATTTCATTTTGGTAGCGTGCCAACTATCAAACTATGTTCTTTGCATGTGAATGGCTGCGTGATTTACGAGATTTATATTTTGGCAATATTATCCACCTCAGTTTGGATGCGAAACTCCTTAATTAACTTCTTTTCTCATTTGTTTCCAACGATAATATTGGTTTTGATTTCGCTTAAATTTTTCATTTCAAATTTTTTCTTTCTTGTTTTTGCAATATAAACATAGATTTTGTTTATAATTTTTAAGAGTCGTCGCATAGTGCTATTCTCAGGTAGAACTTTAGTCTTATACCCGTGTGTGCTGATTTGGCTGTTATTGGCAGATAATGTTAATATTACTAATGATTAGAATATGAATATAGTAGGAAATTTCTCAGTCTCACTAGGAAAACAGACAACAATCTCGTTTCAACATAACTAAATCTACTTTCATTTTTTAATGTTATCAACTAAATACACATATTTGAAAATTAATTTGACAGTTAATTAAATAACTTTAATGCAAAATATTTTTAATGAAAGATCTGAATTTGTTTTGAAATGCTCATATTTAATTCAAAATCGTTTTTTACAAATTATTTACTTATATAAACATACATATATGGCTTAATTATGTACATAAGAGCTCATTAAAAACTCACCTGATCTTGATGATACCAAAAAATGTATGCCAATGGCTGGCAACTGAACATTATGAAGCATGTCAAATTAAGTTTGCTACCTTTTTCTACATACACATTGCATTCGCCCAATTTTCTTGCTGTAGACACTGTTGTCATTGTAGTGCAGAAACGTACAATAAGAGAAAAGAAATATAAAAAAAAGTATGGAATTATAATAGAAAACATATCGTTAAACATACATGTGTAAATGTATTAGTAGGATTTAAAATGTACAGTCAATGAGCATTTCTTCCGGTTATACTTATACATATTTAAATGTATGCATAAACAGGTGAACAAATCATAGGTCTGTTAGTAGTGAATTTTAATGGAGCAGTTATTAAATAATTAATTAATTAACAAAAGCATCAATATAATGTGTCTTTGCTAGAATGTCATAAAGCGCTTTACTTATGTAGTCGCACGGCATACGCTTTATGAAACTTTATGAAACAGTTGTCTTCTGTTGCTACACACATAAGTATTTGTTAATTGTTTAATTTTTATTTTATTTGGATTTATTTGATTTTATGTTGTTATTTTATTTTTTTAATTTTATTTTGATCTATTTTTTTTTTGTTTTATTTACATTGTTGTTTCAATTTAAGTTTTTTTATTTTCTTTTTTATTTTATTTTAATTTTTCTGCCGATAAGTATGCAGAAATAAAACAATATAATACCAAAAAATTAAAAAAAAAAAAAATTAAATTGAAACAACAATGTAATGATGCATTGCTTAAATAAATGTTTGTGTGTCATAATGTGATTTTCAAGGTTGTTACAAAACTTGATGCGGTACGAATAAAAATTGATGGCACTGACCTTCTTTCTCTTTTGTGGTTGTGGGTTTATCGTTTTAATGTTTTAATAATATTTTTATTCTTAGCAGAATAATATTGGATACGGCAGCGCGTTGTGGGAGCGATGAAATTCTTAAATTTGTTGCAGATCGCCAGTTCAGCGATGAACAATTATATATCGTACAGCGGACTCCATTTAATTGTCGTCATACTTTTTTCATTACTTTTCACTTCATCAACTATTGGTCCGTCATACTGTATGTCATTCCGTTCAAGATACACTTTTTAAAGCCAGTTCTAAAAAGTTTAACTATTAGGTTGCTTTGATCGAAGGTGGTTTGTAACACAGTAATTACTCCTAGTTTTATTCCAGTAAATCTCAATGCACTGCAATACTTGCACTGTTTGTTCAATTTTTTAATAGCAACATTTGAATGTCGACTGTATGCGGAACTAGTATCATAATCAAACACACCGAGATTCAAATTATTGTATAAGCATTGAGCAGTGCTCATACGAACGGCTTCTAATCATGCTGCTTTGCCATGTTTTTCCTTATTCATCCGCTTCTGAGAAACGTATTGATTTTTGTCTTTTATATTAAGATGTTAATCGCCCAATCGCTTTCCGCTTTCCAGGCAATTTAAAGAAAAAAAATTTTTTTGTGTAATATTTTTTAAACACGATTTATTCACTTTAAACTTTTAAGAATTAAGTTACTTTAGCTTACAAATTTGTGCTTTTTATGGAATTGAATGGCCTACTTCTGTACAACCAAGGCACGGTAGTAGCAAGAATATTAAGACAAAAACTCTATGTAATTTGTTTGTGTTAAATCAATTTCGAAATGTTAAAAATTAAATTCGTTCCATTTGCCGTGGGGATTTTGTTTCTGTAAAATTAATTTCTTAATGTCGTAACTCGAATTCGTTGTATTTTTATTACAAGCAAGCATATGATAGGAGAACTTCACCTGCTATAAACTCGCCTTGGTAACAACTTGTTATTTCATTCTAAACCCATGAGTTTTTAGCTTTTTATGAGTACAAATAAAAAAATAATACAGGTAACAACTTGTTTATTGAAAAATATAATAGCTTAGCTACCTGATTAAATTTAGTTATCGGAATGAAATTTTTCAGGAAAAAATTTTAAGAAAAAAATTAATATCAAAAATGTTTAAATTGTGTGGCGATAAAAAAGTTTAATTGAGTAAACTTATACTTATTTGGCTTTAAACCGATTTTCAGTATTATTTGTTTTATTCACGCAAAAGCGTTGCTCAAAAATTTATGGGTGTTGTCCAAATAAATTTATTTATTGCGATTTCCAACTTGAACTCTTCGCTTCAGATGTTACATATATGTGTATATATACATGAATTTATGTAAATCAAAATCACTCAAAACCACTTGAATGTCTTAATTTTATATTTTGTTATAAAACTAATGTGTGTTGTTCCAAGTAGGGGTACACACGCAGCGAATTTTATAGTTTTGTGCTGATGACAGATCAGTTGATTATTACCAACAAAACTAAATGATAACTGACGGAAGGAAACGGATATGAACTAGTTATGTGGTATATCAGTTGCCAGGCAGTTAAGTTAAATTGTTGTTAGCTTAAAATAGCGGAATTGTATGTCCAACGAAATCGTATGTGTATACATAAGTCACTGTTAGAGTAATCCAGTAAATAGTTTTTTATTTAAAAATTATTTTGAAACAAAATTTTTTAATTTAAATGTCTGTTTAAACAAAATAAAATGTTTTCAAATATATGTATAGGGTGTTTTTTATAGAGGTATAGAACTTGAAGTTGGCATTACTTTTCAAGATGGCGACCGATTTAACAGCTGTCAAGTGATTTATTCTCAGTTTGGTTTGGCAATTCATCATGAATAGACTCACGCCTGAACAACGCTTGCAAATAGTGCAATTTTATTTCGAAAATAATGGTTCTGTGCGGAAAACGTATCGCGCACTACGTCCATTTTAGCGATGTTTAGCGATTAAGCGCACTTCTGGTTGAATGGCTACGTCAACAAACAAAACTGCCGCATTTGGAGTGAAGGTAATCCTCATGTGTATGTTGAAACACCGTTACATCCAGAAAAACTGACTGTTTGGTGCGCTTTATGGGCTGGAGGAATCATTGGTCCGTATCATTGGTCCGTAGTGTGCGATACGTTTTCCGCACAGAACCATTATTTTCGAAATAAAATTGCACTATTTGCAAGCATTGTTCAGGCGTGAGTCTATTCATGATGAATTGCCAAACAAAACTGAGAATAAATCACTTGACAGCTGTTAAATCGGTCTCCATCTTGAAAATTAATGCCAACTTAAAGTTCTGTACCTCTATAAAAAACACCCTATATATATGTACTGATGAATGAACAATGAGTAGAAAACCTTAATTTTAAATATATATAAAAGTTTTTATTTTTATTTTTTAGATTAATTTTGATAGTACTAACTTAAATTTTTTTGCGATATCAAAAATTATAGAAAATAGAGAATTATATTTCTCTACTCGTATGTATATTTATAATTTATTTGTGAATTAGAAAGACATTGTACTGGATTTTTATTAAAAATTTAAATTATTTAAATTGGAGAAAATATTTCAAAATATTGATTTATATAAATTTTATCGGAGAAGGAGAAACAAATGCACAAAAATTTTATATTTGTTTTGAATTTTAAAATTTTCCATTCTGTTTAAAAATATATTGGGTTAAAAAATTTCAAATTTATATATATATGTATATAGGTTTCGATAAATACTGTATTACGTAAAATTAAAAAAGCTGAAATTTATTAAATAATTGTGAAGAATAATAAAAATCGAAATAACAATGTTGTTAACCGTGCAAAAAAAGGTGAACATATAATAAAAATTAGAGGAAAACAACAACATTTATGATAAAACGTAACTTCTCAAAAACAATAGCTGTAAAAACTTGTAAAAAAGAGTAGTATCTCTTTGCGACCTGTTTGCTGCAGGGCGAAAGCATCATCCACTGAAAGAAAAGAAAGTTATGAAACATCAGCGAAGAGCAAAAGTGCTTTTAGTATGTATATGTATATGTACGTATTGTTATTATCTGGCAACCACAATGAACGATTCCTATAATTTAACTTTTCCTGTGTTCCTGTGTTTGTAAAATGGGCAGCGCTTTTGATGTTGAAACAATGCAATTTTTTTTTTGCTTGGGAATGCATTTTTCTGAGGTCGGGGACTCTCAGACTTTTGTTCTGTGAATTTTTTGGAAAGTGCATAATGTGCATAATATATATATTTGGTTTGTGCATACATAAAGGGTGTTGATATTATTATTATTTAAGAATTTTTGAATTTTTTCTGAAGCTATACTGAAACGCACTATATTGAAGCCTAAACAATGAGGACGAGGCATATTTAAACATTTTTGAGTATGTAAAAAAAAATTAAATTTATTTAAAAAATTGTTATCTCAAACACAGCAAGATTTTAAGTAATTCGAGCACTTACAAAAAAAGTTTCTTCTCTACATTATGTTTATAAATATATTTTTTACTTTCCGAACTGTTTGAAGTCATTGAATTACTTGATATATGGGGTATTGACTCTATGTATGTAGTGAAGCTACTTGTATGCCTCTGAAAATTAAGTCACCATAAACAAGGATTGCCCCACCAATACGCAATCTTGAATTAACGCTGAAAGTCATTAATTTTAAATATTTCCACTAAAAATTAATATTGCATAATTTGATAAATTCAACACAAATTCATGAAAAAGCATTTAAATAACTTTATACCAAAATTATATAATTTTTGCAATATAAAGTTACTTTTGTTCTTCGAATTTACCTTTCAGATCTGTAAAGTAATATCAAAATGAAATATACCAGTGGTAAAGCCGCAAGGAGTTAACTCGTGAAGTCGTAACTACGATTTACAGTTGATATGCATTGGTTCTTCCAATGTTGTAGTTGTTGCTTTTATTCCACGGGATGCATGCATGATACACAGTGCTTAAATTTCAGCTCGTTTTCTTTGGGGTATGAAAACTGAAATTAAGTCATTCTAACTGTAATGCCAAAGAGTATATGGTTGCAACGTACAAAAAAAAATTATCAACCATAAAGTTTTCACGTCAAGTGCAAATTTATGCAGAATGTAGTTGTTTTTTTAAATGCAGTAGGTATTTTAAAGAAGAAACTAACACACTAACTTACAAATACTCATAGGTAGCACATAAACTACATGTGTATTTATACACCAAATCGCGTTTGTATTTGCCTTCGCTTTTTTACTAAAACTGTAATTTTTTAATTTGTTCCTTTTTTGTTTGCCAAACTTTATGCAAAAAACTTTAAAATAGGAGTCTTAACTTTTGTAGCGAGATTTTCCTTCGTTTAACATAAGTTTTGCATGTTCTTTGTCATAAAAATTATATTTTATTTGTACTTTTGTAGATGTTGTTGTTTGTTTTTGTTGGGCTTTTTACACAATTTCCACAATAACATCATCAGCTGGGATGCTATTGTTTAGAGAAAAACAGACAGCTACTTCTGATGTAATATAGGAATAAGATAACTCAATTTATTTTAATCTTGAAAATATTTTAAATTTTGCAAGGAAATATTTTTTGATACATTATGTATAATTATTAAGTTAAAAATTATAATTGTTCTCATAGAAAAATATTAAATATATATAATAAAATAATTTTAATAAAAGTACCTAAAAATTATTTTGAATACATGTACTTTTCATACCGAATTTGCTTTGTTTTTGTTTTTTGTTTGTTTTTTAACAAATTTAATGTAAATATGTTCGAATACACATATTTCCTATTCAAATTATTTTGTTAATTTTTATAAATTTTAGAAGTTTTATAATTGTATCAGAACGAGCTGAACTGATTTAGCCATGTCCGTCTGCCGTCTGCCCGTCTGCCGTTTTGTAGGCAAACTAGTTTTTTAATACGATATATACGACTGGTTTTTTAGATTTGAAATATTGGGCCATAAACTCGTCAAAAAAGTACCTAAGAGCGTGAAAGTTGGTATACTTCTCGTTCATATTGAATTTCAAATTAGTTACTGTAACATATAGCCCCGACATATATCACGACTTGTTCTGACATGAGGTTTTTGTTAATAAAAATCTGCTAAAAAGGTATCCAGGAGCGTGAAATTTGGTTTTCCACGGACGTAAATTCAACACAAAATCGAATTTTGCAATTTGAAAAAAATTTAATATGTTCATGAAAAATATAAAGCCTTCATGACCGAAGACAGTCTTTCTTTCTTTTTCTAATTACAGACGCTCCTCGGTAGGATATGAAAGCTCCTCCATATATTTCCTCAAGTGTATTTCTGACATAAAATAAACATTATTCAGCCATTCGGAGGCGGCTTAAAACAAAATCCCAATATTTGCTTGGAAAATATCAAGATGCACACCCCAGAGTGGAGAAGGATTTCGGCCGAAAATCTCTTCAGCGGTTATAAATTATAATTTTGATCTTTCGAAATCCATAATTGGTTCTTAGAAACATTTCAGCACATTGAATTTGTTTCAGTGTTCAAGCGCGAATTGAATTTATAGATATTAGAAAATATTTTTATATTAAGTTTTGATGTGAAAAAAAATATAAAATTTTTTTTTATTTTACAATACTCCGTGCTGCTTTAAACTTGAGTTTTATATTGGCAAATCAAATTAAGTACATAAAATTTTGGCTAATCTGTACAAAATTTCCAATTAGTATTTTTTCAATGTCTAAAATCGTTCCTCATGGTGTAATTGCACATATGAAATATTAAGAGAGAAAAAACCGGTATCTTTGTAGTTGAGCGAAAGTGAAGGAATTATTAATAGCGAAAACAGGAAATCCGAAATTAGTTATTCGATTCATGTCTTAGCTACTAGTTGTTTTAATAACAGATGGAATTGAATAAACTAATAAGATAAGATTATGGTTTCCTTAATAAATAAATGATGTAGCAGGTCTTTATTAACAAAAATAAATACTATAGATTACTCTTTAAAGGGTACTTTTTTTAAGGGTACTAACACCAGAAAATTTAGAGCACTTTCACAAACAACATTTTACTGGCTAAGGCGGTAACCTACATAGTTGAAGTTACAAAAACCACTTTTCTTAAAGTGATAGTGTACATAATGTTTTTTCCCAAGAGATCTATTGAAGGAATATATTTTCTACATATATTTCCTCACGTGGGTATACACATACATAGGTGTACCAGTTTACTTACTAAATGCATGCATACAGTTTTTCACCTAAATTGAACTTCTTATGACCTGTGTGTATGTCTAACTACGAGTATGTATATTTATATACGTAATTTGTGTACCGATACAATCTAGGAAGATAACTTCACATTAAGTAGAGCCTAATTGTGTTAAAAGATTTATTTGACAAGTTGGTACAGATATAAGACACACCTGTAATAGAAATAGTAGTCTGATTATTACAGAGAGACGTCAAATGACATATGATTATTCAATTGAACTTGTTTAACAAAAGTTTTGGCGCAACAATTGGTGACTGTATGATGAATTTTGTGATAGTCGTTAGAATAGAACCAGTACAATACATAAATCATACAGTCAAAAATTAAATATGAAAATTTAGATTTTTTTGTATTTTTTCCCATTTAATAAGGAAAAAATTTAAATAATTATCTAATTCAATTTTCGATGTAAACTTAAAATAAAATTTAAAAAAAATTACATTATAAAAAAACATTTTGTTAAGAAAGTTATTGAGTATTTTTATGATCTTAGGTTTTTTTATTTGTTAATTATATATTTAAAATGCTGTAGTGAAAATGTAATGAAAAACTTTATTATTCTTGTAAATTTTTTGATTATTTTTAATTTACTGGCGTAGGAGTTCCGAAACCATTTTGCCATTACAACCACACATCTATAAAACTGCAAACCGCATTACTATTAATTCAAGAGCAAAATTAAAGTTTGTTCCTCAATGTAGGCAACAATTTTTAATATTTATTCCATGTTACAAAAAAATTTATCTTAATATTACATATTTTATTCAAAATTTTTAATTTCACTAATCCGAGGCAACCTAATGTTTACTAGTTTATATCCTCAGAAAATCTGTTGCACTCAACTACTGCATCGAGCTTAACTCTCACAGTGCTAGTTATTTGGACATTTATTTATAGCCCAAAATGTTTTTAGCACATTTTTGGTTATATGTGAACATACTAAACTACATAAGAATAAGAGCTCTGACATACAATTATATACTACCACAATGTATATAGTAAAAAAAAACATGTACATTTTCGCTTAGCCAGTCTTATATAGATAAAATTGCATGTTCGATAGAACATTCTGAAAGCATTCAATTTTCATGTTATTCGAAACCACCAGTCATTGACCATTGTGTGTATTTGTGAATTGCAGAGATATTCAAGGAATTTTTATTTCTTTACAAAATGTTCAAAAGTAGGTGAGAATGGAATTTAAGATATTATGCAGAGTGATTTCAATTTGATTACTATTACAAAAAAAAAAAAAAAAACATGTTGGAGAAATTGTAAAAATTCGTATTCAAACATTTTTTTTTACTTTGCGAAGAAAAAAATTTTTTTTCCACAAAAACTAAGACACTGATTGTGATTTTATGAAGTGGTGCAGGAATTAAATTTTAATTTAATCGCATATCTTCCTTTAAATTAAAACAATGTTTCTCTATCACTGCAAACTTTCAGTGTAACCTGATCTATTAAATTTGAACTCGAATATATATAAAAATTATAATTTAATAAATTGAATAAAGAATTCATATATGACAACATTTTGAGTTATATTTTCTTTTCTTTTTTGTTTCGCAATTTTCTAAGATTATTTCTTATATTTGTTTTAAGAAAATGGAAAATTAGCCCAACATTTTCAGTTACTAAGCTATGGATTTTATGCGTGAAAATGCACCAAAATGTAAGCAACAATTTTTTTACATTTTGTCAATTATTCAAATAATTATATATATATATCTATATTTCTTCGCCGCCGTAGATGGCAGCGTACTCTGCCCAATTATAAAAGAAGACACCCTACAGCTTGCGCCAATTATCGTGGGATAGACCCTCCTCAATATTGTATACAAGGTCCTATCTAGCAAAAGCACAGAGGGTAAATCTTTGACGTGTGATTTCTTCGACCTGATGCTGGAAAAAACAATAAGAGCCGCAGAGCTAAATAGACTAGGCACAATATTTTACAAAGGTGTAAAATAATTTATAATTGCTATCGTAGGATGATGATACTGATATCATGACCATAACAACCGCACCGTAAGTTCTGCGTTCTACAGGTCATACGAAATATCTTCTGTCTTCAAATAAACCGTCATCTCATTCTCGATTTAGCTCCCACGTTACTGTTGACAGTCATAACCTTGAAGTTGTAGATAACTTTGTCTATCTTAGAAATATCATAACAATATCAGCATTGAAATCACCGCAGAATCACTCTTGCCAAAAGGTGCTACTTTTGACTGAGTAGTGAATTGAAAAGAAAAATCCTCTCTCCCGCTTATTATTCTCATCCTGATGTATAGTACAGAAGCTTGGAAGATGTTAACATTAAATGAGATGACACTAGAAGTTTTCGAGAGAAAAGTTGAAGATTTATGATCCTCTGCGCGTCTGCTACGATGAACTGTACGAGTTGAACGACGACATTGGCATAGTGCAGCGAATTAAGAGACAGCGGCTACGTTGGCTAGGTCATATCGTCCGATCGGAGGGAAGCGCTCCAGATTTGAAAGTTTTCGATGCCGTAGCCGCACATGGAAGCAGAGGAGGAAAAAGATCTTTAAGATTTCCATTTGACGCAACACTGCGAGAAGTAGAAGCAGTGAGGTCAATGAAGAGCCGTGTTAATATGGTTTCCTCATATATAAACCAATCAGTATAAATATTTTCATAATTGCAGGTAGCCTGCCGCGCACTATTTTTTAGGCAAATTCAACTCACTCGCCGATTCTAAAACTGTTATATCTTTGCAAAAAAATTAGCGGAATAATAGCTATGCACAGTAACTTGAAAATCCTGACATGTTATGTTTGTACAAAGATAGTTTTTTTTTTTTCAAAATTTTTTTTTAGGCTATGATCTAACAAATTAACTTCAATTATAAATATTGCATTGACATAAACTTGATTTAATGTACAATTATGTTCATGGGTATAATATGCCCGCCCACAACGACAAAGCTGTGTTTAGTAGTATCAACACAGATGCTATATAATTTTTTAATTGATTTCTAGCAGTCATTCAGTTAAACATCCAAAATATAACTCTGAAATCTTATTCTAATTCTTAAAAGTCATAAGTTTTTTGCAAAGAAAACTCGATAATAAAGGGTGATTTTTATAGAGGTATAGAACTTTAAGTTGCAAAAAAAAAAATATAAAATGCACACAACGCAATTAGATATGTGTACGCTAAAAAAGACAACAGACAAGCAAGTTGGAGTAGGCGCTTTGCAACAAGAAGCATCTCGCAAAGAAAGCGAAGACTCATGGTGAAAACGAGCAGTGCTGCTGTTGGCATACCAGCGACGCACACACTACACACACACCAAACTCGTAAATTGGCATGTGCATGAAATGTTATATTAACTTTGGTCCGAAGTAAATAAGTACTAGAAGGAGAAGAGATAGGCTCACTGAAATTTATACCTATCGTATCACAATGACAAGTTTGGTTGAAATATCTCATAAGCAAAGGGTCTAGTTTGCATTCAAACGAACGGTCAGGCGGACAGGCGGACAGATGGACAAAACCCACGAAACTTGGTAGGCATATGCATTTATACGTTTAAACGATCATTTGTAGGAACCGCCCAGATCGGAGCACTATGGCATATGAAATTTTGTATTCTATACATAAATAGTAAAACTGCCTATTTGTGCAGAAAATCATCGAAATCGCAGAATTATATCGTTTTTCATAAATGAAATTTTGAGTCAAAACTCCGGCAAAAAATCATCTAAGAGCGTGAAATTTAGTATTCTACAATCGTAAAATTAAAACTTAAGTAATTCAATTTTCAATAAGTTTGATATGTTCATGAAAGTTACGAGGAGTTCAAAATGACCACAGACAATCCTTCTTTCTTGTTTTAATTTACTGCATCCCTAACTTTTATTGCATTCTTTCTGTTTAGTTTTTCTTTCATTTTCTTTTTTATCTTGTTCTCTGTTGTATTGCAGTTAGGATTTTCGGTTGAAATAGTTTCATATATGTCAATCGCCTCATTGTCAATCACTGGAAGTTAGAGATTACGATTGCAACAAATGGAACCAGATTTGGCGTGATTTGGCAGCATAAGTTCGATGTGATTTCTCAACTATGTTATCAGCTGGTGCACATACGATTTGTAATGTGACAATATTTTTGTCGTTGACCATGGGTTGTAATCGCAATATTGTTTGTGGAATTTTGTGACTTTTTTATAATTTATACCAAAAAAATTTCTTACCTATTCAAATGATGCTCACTAAATTCTTAACCTTAGTATTCTTAACCGAGAAATAATGCACACACACTGTATCTAAAAAGTCCAATTTTTTACTTTCAAGGAGTACTAATCCTATTTAAGCTCATTACATATGCTTGAGGCATTTATTTTATGTATTCATACTATAGCACACGCAATAATATAAGTAATTATAATATTAAAATTTAAAAAAAATTCTTATAAAGTAAATCCGGATAAGTATGATAATTTTTTGCATTAAAATTCGTATCATCTTTTATATTAAACCTTGAGATTTTTCAAAATTATTAGACCAACTGGAATAAATTAAAAAGGCAGCTGGTAAAGAAGAGCAATCAACAAGAAAAAAATCTGAAAGGTATATTAAATGCAAATAGAGTATTCTAAAAAGGCGCAAAAGGATTTCTAATATGTATACTTTTGCATGAAAAAAGAAACAGGGACTACAACAAAAAAGAGTTGTTGTGCAAACTTCTGCATAAATTTTTTGAGTTTTCCGGTAAAGTTGTAACTCAAGTGGATTTGAGCGTTAAGCACGATAAGTATGCACAATGTACATATCTATGTATGAAGGTTAAGAAGTTGTGTGATTATGTATGCATTATAAGTTTGCCTGTTTGTGAGTAGGCATATAATTTATTTAGTTTATTTTGATTAGTATGTTCAGTGATGTTAATGTGTGCCTTAAGCCGAAAGGTCTCATCTAATTTTCTCAAATCAAAAAGTGACCAAAAACTTTAACCAACAACAAAATTTTATATAAGTATACTTTGGAATCAATATCAATGAAATTGTGAAGAAAAATATAATAAAATGATAAAGCTTAACCTGCAGTAAAACTTTTTTATCGTCACTTATTCGATACTGAAAATGGGAGAAGTGGATATTTTATATTTCAATGTTTATATATAGCAAAAAAAAAAATGTAACTTACTTTACATGCAAAAGGTTACTCAAAATTATGTATTATAAAGCTGCATATTTTAAGTTTTTCAACCGAAAAAAAGAAATATTTGAAATAAATGAAAGAGCATAAATTGAAATAAAAGGAAATACAATAAAAACAAATTATTAAAAAATAATAAAATAAATGAATCTAATATAAAATAAAATAATATAAAATCAAATAAAACATTGAAATAATTTCCGAATATTTCCTACTGCAACTCGATTTTTTCGAAGTTGTAGTTTTCTACAATTTCTTCCAAGCGGACTTATCCAGGATTAGAATCATGTCTCTCCTCATGATAGTATTGCTAGCCACTTTAGGGATTTTTCCCTATCTGCGAATTAAAATGTTTATGACACAGTTGAAATATTGTTAGCAAACTTAAAGGTTTTTGTTTGTAGTCAAGTCTTAACATAAATTAGGCATTATATTCGTGAACAAATTTTTAAAAGCTAAATGCTCTTAGTTGTAGAATGTGCCATTACGTACATATTTATGTATATGTTTTACCATAGAAATGGAATTTTGACATGTTTTGCTAATCACGTTTCCATTAACATTGTGTTATTCCGGTTTTGAGGCCTCGGGTCAAGTCAATGTTTTTATGTCTGCATGCCTGTGTTAAAATATGTGGTATTTGCTGCAGAGGTCCCTACATAGTGAATACGTGTATATAAGTATACATAAATAAGTATCCGTATTTTGCTTTTAAGCTGAAATTGTGGAATTTTATTTGAAGTTTTTTCTTTATGTCTAAAGTATGTCTTTATCAAAACATAACGAATTTATACCAAGTTAAATATATTCAATATATAAATAAAAGCTTGCCGTGGACTTTAACCAAATATTAAATGTTAACTTAAGGTAAAGTAGCAAGTGTCAAATGGAAATAATATAAGTAGGTACACTTACTTCAGCATAGCAGATGGATTACACCATAATCATATATGCGCAGGAAATCATATGTTTTTTTTATATTCAAATTATTATATTGACAATCTATCTCCATTTATATTTATAACAACAAGCATATGTTCCAGTATATACGTTACCAAATACTGTTGAGACCGAATGAGCTCAAAAGTAATACTTAATTTGTAAGCTTAAGCTAAGGATAACAAAAAAAATTTATGATTATTTATTTCCTATACGGGAGGTCCAGGACATGGAACCATTTCAGTCAAAACTTTTCATCTCTTTCATCCAATAATGCCATAAGTAAAGGGGTCGAATGATTGTTCAACCTTTCAAGATATCCTAAACTAAATTTCCTAATTTCATCTGTGACGCTGAGTTTTATTCTTATACCGCTGTAAAATTTCAACATTTGAATTTCTGTAAGTACCCTAGAGCTGGCTTCCATAGGTTCAAAGAGGTTATAATGACGATTTGTACAATAAAATTTTGTTTCAAACTTAATTCCACCTTAACCTTCTATCGAGATGGAGGCCCAGATATTTGACTGCATTGGAATTTCGAACCACTGCATTGTTCTTTAGGCTATAATTGTTTTTCATAGTAAGCGCAACATGTTCAGATTTTCAAAGGTACTTTATGCAAATATAACATATTCATGCATATATTTCAAAATAAACAAAAATTTGTAAATATTTATATAATAAATGCTTACTTACCTACTTATGACCGAAATGCTTCCCGAATACTATGATTTACCTTCGAGTGATGTAATATTATTTGGCATTGTCAAGTCAAAAACTAATTCATTCTATTGATGCACATGCGAATAGTGTAACGGTGGCATTTGTATTGGGTTTGCATCTAAATTATCATGAAACACTCTTTTAGAATTGTATTTTAATTCGGCTAATGCCTTATTCCTTATTTATACATATATTTTAAAATATAACATAATTTTCTAAGAGATTGGCTTGATTATATTTTAAAATTCCTTTATGGCCGTAGATATTTTTGGGACATTGAAACTATTTTATAAAATTTTATGTCATTATATTATGTTATAGGTACTAAAAATGTATTTGCAATTTATCCATATTTTTTTCCTTTTTGTACCTTTCATGTACATTAAATGGTATATTAGCTTTTGTCCGAAGTATTTAAGTTCCAAAAGGAGAAGAGATACATCCATCGAGACCGATGGTATCAGAGTTGATTTGGCCAGGTCGTTTGTCCGTCAATTTGAACGAAACTAGTCCCTCAGTTTTTGAAATATTTCATACAAACTTGGTAGGCAAATGCAGTTATTGGTTCAGATATATTTAAACTTACCTAGCGATGAAATGATCACGAAACATAATTACTCCACTTATAGTGGAATTTAATTTGTTTTGTCTAAAAAATTTCTAAATGTTCAATGAAATACTTTAATTTTATTTAAAATTAGTTTCTGTTTATAAAATTAATAATTATTTAAAATTGATTGTTTTTCAATTTTTTGATTTCCCACAATTGGTTTAAAATATATCTATTTACAAAAAAAAAAAAACAAAAAAATTAAATCCGGCAATCATATTATAATGTTCAATATATTTCTTACGAAAAATATATTTCAGATAAAAAGGTTTTTTGTAATATACCGTTAATTATTCGTATCTTAAATCAACCATCACAAAATTTCTTTAATTAATATTTTGAGATATGTAGCAAGCTAAATTTTTTGCACCGAAAAACTTCATTAAAATAGAAGCTTAATAAAGTTATAAACCCTGCTAAAACGTATTTAAAGTTTAAATTTTCTGTAACATTTACAGTATGATAATCATATTATAGAGTTGACTAATCTTACGAAAACTTATTTTCCTTAGAAATTTCTATTGTGAGGCAATTTTCAAATAGTGTTTGACATCAATATATCATTATGTAGTACATAAAACATTATAAGAAATATTTTCTAATTATTTATTGATATACCTATTTAACAGCACAATAGTTCAGCCATCAATGGCATACTGTTGACAAGTCTATTTAAATATTTTTTTAAGCTTTTTTAATTTTTCAATATTATAAGTACCTGTATTACCTACATACGAGTATAATTCCTATTTCTTTTTATCGAAAAAAGTTTCAATAATGGGGAAACCATATTTAAAATTAATTAAGAATGATATAGGATATTTACTTAAACTTTTGCAGTTTTACATTCTTATCCTTTTTAATTTTTCCTTCTTTTGCAAATTTCATTTATGTGTCAACCTGTAAGTATTTTTGTTTAACGTACCACAAACCGGTATAACATCAAGTATTTGTTCAAAGTTTTTAAATCTGCGCTATTGTGGTATATATATGTACATATCTATGTGTTAATCAGGATTTTTTGGATAATTTTTTTTTTTATTGAGTGAATATTAAATTAACAAAATATACTCGCTAATGACCGAAGCAATAAGTACAAAATAAAAAATACTTATTTTTTGTATGTCGCTAGTCAGCTTCCTAGATAAGTTATTTTTATGTATAAATATATACGTGTGAAGCGTTTAAGGGGCTTTAAACTTTTTGTAAATCTAGTTTTAATGGAGATCATGTAATAGCCAAAATATGAATGTATATCCCTTGAAAAACAGAAAAATAAACAAGCGCACATTGATATATATACGTGTGAATGTGTTTTCATATGATTGTAATTATCTATGCGTTTGAGTATTTTAGTAACTCCCATGACATTACAGAATTAGAATCAATTGATATTTGAGCACGTGCGTCGTTCAAATTGCCAAAAATCTATTTATAACAAATCAGTGAAAAGCCAAAAAAACTACAAACAAATAAAACAAAGTCAGTAAAAGCAATAAAGGATAAATAAAAAGAGCAGAGATAAATAAATATTTATCTATTTAAACTATAAATAGTATATATTTTATATTTACATATATAGTATATTTTCTTCTATTAATTTTTATGTTTGTATTACAAATCAAAGTAAGTCATTATTACATGTTTCAGTAAATGTTGCATTAATATTTAAAACCGAAATATCTGAAATGTTGCTTAATTTTGTATTGTTGATAAGAGCTTCCACTTTGAGTTCCCAAGGATTCACATTAATCTATGAATATTTATATTTAAAAAACGAAGAAGGACTTAACAATCGCAAATTTAATATAAGAACTTTTAACTCCATTATTAACATACATGCTATGTATATAAAGTATTAAAATTATGAGTACATTTTTACAACTTAAATACGGCGTTGGCTAACAGCGAAGATGAACAAGATTAAATGGTTTTTGCCACGTTGTTGCTGTTGCCGTCACATAGACGCAAGGCTAATGAGCGCCGCGCAGTCCGCTATCGGCTCTGGTATAGCATTTATTATTACTCATACGCCGTGGGGAACATAATTTGTACATATGTATATATGGTATATGTTTTCAGCATTGCATATGTGCCGTTCTTGTTCCCATTCTGTTTGTGTGCAATATGGCAAGTTTCATTTAACCTCAAGGTATCTTACGTTAAATTAATTTCCTCACTCATTACTTATAAAAAAAATATTGGCTATTTTACGTACGACGACTTCGACAGTGACAGTGACAGTGACAACTATAAAAATAATACTATAAGTAATGAGCGATCAAAAATTTTTGCTTAATTTTGTTGACAATCCGACAAGAATGTACACTAAAAAAATTTCAGATGCTGAGTGAGTGATTTACAAAAATACTTACATACAGTGATTTCTGTCATTGAAGTAAAGATTAGATACTTGGAAAAATCTAAGTAAGTTTAATTCCATATTTATTTCATATGCATTCATTTTTGTATTAGAATAATTGTTATTTTTTAATTCGTGTTTTTTTTAGTTTGCTTTTTTTAACTAGACAATATTTTTCCAAATTTCTAACAGTGCAGACACTGTGACAGTTACCCGGCTACAATATGTATATGCCTCTTGAAAAACGAGACTGTTGGAATACGAAAATAAATTATTTAATCAATTAAACCATTGAATGAGTTTTAAGTTCATTTTAGTCCAACGTGACAAAGTTTTAGTCCTCGCTTTTGAAACGCTTCAACACCATTAAGCTTTGGTTCACCCACCGACAATGCATTTTACGAATATATAGATGTCACAAGGCAAACATAAAAATATAAATACAAAGAGAATTGAGCAGCCTCGTTTTCCTACTCTCTGAAGCAACTGTACTTCGTCAAAAATTTTGTCAGATAAAAGTCAGTTTTCTCTGCTTCCTCACCCCCTACGCTTTTACACTTCCAGTAAGCCTGTGAGTTGTTCTTCCCATCGTTGCCGCATCCAATCGTTTGGCTTGTTTGCTTGTTTGCCTTTCCTGCTTCTAGTCTTAATCTTTATATATATATACATATATATACATTAGCTCACCTTGGTTTATAGTATACGTCTACCCTTGCTTGGTCCTCCAATATTGGCCTTTATTCTCGTCAACGCCGCCGTTACATGTAGCGTGAAGCGGGATGTCTTAAATTATCTTTCTACTTATGATTAGCACAACTGTCAACTAGTTGAAGTTCTATTGTCGTGAGCAAGTCATTGATATTGATGGCGTGTAATAATGTATTTTCTCACTTTGGTCTAAACTTTCCTCAGAAGTAGGATGCGCCGAATCCTGTTATGATGAATATTGGATACAATCTTCGGTGAGTAGGCCGGTGTTGAGAGCGCTTAATAATGAGGCCACCTCAGCCGAGCAAGCTCATATCACCCTATCCATTCCGACAACAGAGAAGTCGTTTTTACGATTTCAAAGGACTCTTCGGTATGTACCAAACTATTTTTAACAGCCGCACCTAACATGGTGAACAGATGCTTACCAAGAAGCTGCCCAATGTAGGTCCAACGTGCTTGGATTTTTGTACTACATACCCCTTAATGGTGAAGGGGATACATATTTTTATGAGACGATGTGGATTCCCCACAATTACAGGAGCTTCAACAAATCTGCTCACTTTTATGTCTTATCCTCCTTTCATGCTGCTCATCGTCAGGAATTGCTTATTCATTAAGACTATATGCGACTTACTGAAGCTCCCGGTAGCTTAGAGCTCTGTAAAGATGTTATTTACATACCTGTATCAGATATGTTCATCGTAAGTACATACTACAGGTCTGCATTGACATGTGGCTCTGTCTAGCTGTACGTGAATTTGTAATTTTATAATGTTGATTTGACAAAACTCTCAATGTGCTTTGAATCTGCTCACTTCAGTGTGAAATACCCATAATTCTCTATAACACCTGGATATGTATCAGTAGCAAAGACAGAACAAAAATTTAACTTTGACTTTTTCGTCAAAACTTTTACCGCTAATCTAGCCATTTTTGCATCCATTCTTGTTGTTAATGTTTTCGTTGTTGGCTTATAGTCAACGCACCACTTGCGGTTGTCGTTCTTATTTTAGAAAAAATTTCTGATTTTGCTTTACTCCAGTTTAAAATCAAAAAATAAAAGCAGCAACATTTTTTAAGTAAAAATAATTGAAAGCTTTGTCACCCAACAACCATTTAGCAACAAAAACAAAACCAATTATCAGAGCGTAGCATGCAAAGCTTCATACACACATACATACTTGCAAACAGCATCGATTTACAATACAATACATTGTTGATTTGCTATATACTTATACATACATATATACATGCACACAATACATCAGTATAATGGCTAGAATTTTGTAATTGTTACTGAATTGTTTTTGAACGGTTGTTGAAAAGCGCAAGTGTATGTAGTGACCGAATGTGTCGTTTAAATTAAAACTTTTATTGGGAAACTTTCTAAGTGGAATAGCTTAGGATTAATTTTTATGCTTCAATACATAGGAAAAAGGTTAAACAACACTCACTTACTACTACAGTGCCTTTTTGAATTCTTGACTTTTGACACAGTCTTTGGAAAACAATATGACAAAAGTTTGAAGAAATTTTTAGTTTCATTTTAAAAACTTTTTCAAAAATTCTTGCACAACCAAATTAAACGTAATTTTTCGCATAAAATAAACCAGTTTCCAAACTTACAAAAAAATTTCATAAATTCTCAGCATTTAAATATGTCCGAGGACATATATATGTTGATAAAATATTTTACACGTACAAAAATGAATTCTAAAAAAAAAATATGAATCATTTCAAATTAAAGTGAAACAGGCAAACAAATGTACAGATGTACTCATATATTCTTCCAAGCGTATGCATGCGTCCCATTACGTGCAAAAATTACATTTACCTCTCTTTATATGCTTTTCCTATCTATAAATATATTCAGAATTTGCCACAGTTTTGCCGCTGCTTGCTTGCGTTTTAAGCTCAAACAGCATGACGCTGTTTTTCATTTTTCATATTTGAAATGCATATTTTTGCTTCAAATATCCCAATTCAAAGGGAAATTGGAAGAAAAAATTAAATCCTTCCCTTTGGGCTTGATTCCTTGGTATTTGTATTTGCTGCTGAGAGGTGAGAAACATTTCAACAGGACACATATACAAATGCAGCTACATAAATTACATATGTATTTGATAAAGTTCTGAAAAAAATATCAAGAAGCTCAAATTTCTGTCTGGTAAAGCAACTGCACATGCACTGCGTTTCCGCAACGAAATTTGCTTTACGTGCTTACCTTATTTTTAGCCTAATATCGCTTTATTTTGTGTCACTTTTTCCACTTTTTATCATACATAATGTTTTCTTTCTCTTCGAGTGCACGGCAAATATTCTTGGCGACAAAAAATTCGCAAGTCTCAGCCTATTGCCACAGCAAAATTTTGGAGCCTTTCGAGTAGGGGGCGCCATGTCTTACTTTACTCGTGTTACTGGTATGACTTTGCTTAAGAACATTTGTCTCCGTGACATTAGTTATTTTGGATATACTCATATATTTCTTCAAGGGACAGTCGTTATATGCATAAAAAATCACATGACATTTTATCAAATTTGATTTACTGGAGTGTGATATAAATATAAAAATATATAAATAGATAAAAATATTATATATATATATATATATATTTTAGATATATATAAAAACTATATATATATATATATATATATATATATATATATAAACAATATATATTTATTAAAATTTAATTAGTTTCATTTAAAAAAAAACGGTTTCAAAATATGGGATAAACATACGGATTTTAAAAGCGCTCAGTTTCCATGATGGAATTTTTAAATCCAAAGCCAGTGTAATATATTCACTTTCAAAAAATCCATAAACTACAGTTTCTGAAGTTTTTATATATATCTAAAATATATATATATATATAATATTTTTATCTATTTATATATATATATATATATATTATAGATCCAGATTATGCTCAAAGATTTTCGAGCATTGACCATTGCTCGTTACTCGAGCAGGAGCATTTCGAGTATTTTGGCAAACACTTTGACTTTTTCTCAAAATTTTTTTTAATATTAATTTTAAATTTATTTATGCAAAGTGTAAAAATCATTGAAACTCCAAAGAAAATTAATTTTTTTTCTGCAGGGCAATGAGCGTGTATCGAGCGAGCATCGCTCTCTTCGCAGTGCTCGACGCAAGGGTGTCTAGAGCTCTAATATACGTACATATATTTGGCGGTGAAGCGATTTTCGACCGAGCTCCTCTTCAATTAGTAGTTTTGATGTTTTTATCAACAAATGGATAAACCAGCAGTTTATTCTAAGCCTCCTACGAATGGGTGATGGATTTTTATTTCATGCCAGAAATACACTCGAAGGGCTTGAAATTCCCTGAGAAAATACAATTAGAGAAATAAAGTTTCTATAATTTTGGATGTTACTCGACTCGAACCCAGGCCTTATGAATAGTAGTACGCAGCGCTAACCACTCGGCTATTGCGATCACCTTCAATAAACATATATAAGTGAATATTTGTATACCTTTCAATTACAAGAAATGATCCGGTCGGGTCGGATTCTAATGATGATTATCAATGGTCAGAAATAGCGGAAAACTTGTGAAGATCTCTTTACTGAAAATTAATAATAACAGCTGATCATGACAGTTAGGTACTTGAAGAATCTATCAAAAGAGTAAGCAATTAACGGTGATTTTCTGAAGAGAAACAAATGGTGCTTGATATCAACAGGGGCTTAGGGTTGACTACCGCTAGGAGAATACAATAAATTGCGGATTGATGAGCTAGGCTTACCTAGTGATACTTCTTCTCAAACATAATATATACACATAATTCATATATACGCGTGAAAACACTAAAATATCCGTCCTACAACGTTAAACTTTGAGAACGGCAATTCCCAATTTTCCGTTAGCGGTTGAAGGTTTCAAAAAAATACACACAATCTTAAAAAATTCTTAATTTCCATTAACCTTATTTATATATAAGTTAATCTTTCGCTACATAAAATTCACTATTGAAATCCACAATTTTTGTTGACAATTTATTTATATTTTTTTATATCAAGACACAATATTGGAAGAAATTACTAAATCCATAAAAAAATAAGAAAGCTTCGTGCCTTACAAAGCAAATTATTTCCTTAAGTACACACAAACATAATATTTACAAATGAAATAAAAAATAAAAAAACGCCTAAAACAAATGTAGTATGCCAATTTCAAGTCGTGACTATATCAAATAACCAAACCGTAATATAAACATACTTAGTTACACATACATCAACACACCTGGAACTCAACTCCAATAAACGTTTATTCGGTGACAGCGCAAAGCAATTAACATGTTGTCATGGGTAAATCGTCTCGCCACCAAATATCACATGGAAATTGTATAAATTTTCGTTTTCTTTTTTTTTCTTCTTTAGAGGAAACGATTCTGAGGATGTGGGTATGTACTAATGTATTTTTTTATAAGGACAGGCTCAATTTAAACGACGGACGAAATTCGATTTAACTGCTTGTTTGTTTAGTCAAGATTATTGTTAAGAAACAAGTAACAATCAAAAAGTCAAATAACATTTAGGCAACAAATAAAGTTTGGGCGAGGCCGATGGTGAAGGTCATTTGAGTGTTGCTTATTACAGGCTCTTAATAGTTTTCTGTTGATGAGTGTGGGGCATGATAATTACAGATAGTAGTTATTTGTTACCTTGCAGATAAATGATAATTCTGTTCTGAATTTCTTAGCAAATTTTGAAAATCATTTGAACACAATGTTTAAAAAAAATACTAAGAAAATTTATAGCCTACTAGGGGAAAAAATGAACTATGAGAACTAAAGTAAAATTTCAAGTAAATTACAAGAAAGAGAGAGAGCGTGCATTTAATAATTCCCTCCTTTGCGCGTTTAACGAGAGCTGGATTGAATAATTTTTTACCTGGGGCCACTCTAATTTTATTAGAAATGTTTTCCATAATTTTATTGAAACTGTCTTGATATTGAATATTTTCTGATTCAGAAATAATATAAAAACAACCAAAAAATTATTCCTTGAGTTATACGTAACATGCTACCACGTTAAAATAAGAAAATGTACAGATTTTATATTACAATTTTTGGTAGTATCGCTGACACGTTAACGTGATAGATTTATGTACTTTTGTATGTTGGTTGATCCAATTTGGTACATCTTTAAAAAAAAATTATTAATCATATGTAAAAAAAAAAATACAAAAATATAGTTTGCTTTAAATTTTCATGAATAAAAAATTTTACTTTTTAGGACGTTTTTGAAACTAATAAACTAAAAAATTAAAACAAATTTACATGGTGTATTATAATCATAACACTAATAGTATGAAGAAAGTTATATAATTTAATCATTTTCGGTTGCAATATTATTCGGAAGTCCTGTGTTCAAGTCCAGGGTGAAGCAACATCGAAAATTATAGAAAAATAATTTTTATAATTTCGGTCGCCCTTCGGTAGAGAATTTCATAATAAATAATAAAATAATAAAAGCTCCTTACAAAAATACATCAGCTGTTCGGAGGTGGCTTAGAATAAACTGTAGGTCCCTCCATTTGTTGACAAAAATATTATGACACAAAATCACAAATTGGAAGAGGAGCTCGGCCAAAACATATGTAGAAAATATATATAAAATTTAAATAAAAAAATTTTAATCTGAATATTTAGTAAATTTTGGAGTGGCACATCGAAAGAATAAGTTATTTTTATTTCTCTTCAATTATAGTTGTTGTTTTTTCATGTCCAAAATAGTGTTCTGATTTTTATTCGGAAGAAATTAAAAAGAATCAGAAGAATTTTTCATGTTATAATGTTTAACTACTTTGGGCTCCCAGAATTGTTACCGCTTTTTTCTTTTTTACTTTTAAAAACTCGTGTTAGTTAGCAGTTGATTTATCTCTTTTTTTTTCAAAACTTATCTTTTTACTGACCGCATGTAAACTAATTGCTTCTATTCATTTATGTCCAAATGCTAAAGTCACCGATTCGGATGATTCACACCAATTCGAATTAGTCTCCCGCCAATCAAGAATAAATCGAAATAAAAATGCGGGAAATATATCAGGGACTATTTTCTCGAAATTTAGTAAATAAGCAGCTGTTTGTCTAAATTAACATAGCGAAAACTTTTTTTTTCCGAAAAAAGGATCTGATACCAATCTAAGCAAATCAAATTTGTGTTTAAATTTACCAGAATGGGGCGAAATCTTCTAATAATTTATATAAATAAAACTCTGGTTGAAAATTACGTATAGTAGCTTCAATAGAGAGTATAACAACTCTCTCCGAATTCCACATATTCTACGAATATATAATATGTATTATACATGATTGGATGTCGAAGGAATTCCTCTTTACATTCTTTTATCCATATCTTATCCATTCTGCTTGTACTTTTATTTACAAAATTATTTGCTTACTCAAATCATTCATCGAATCACTCATTCATAAAAATGCGATTGCTCGCTCACCCAATTGCCCACTGCCGACACATTAAATGCTCCAAGTCGAAAACCTTGTGCTTAACACCAGTCGGTCTACATCTTTACTGCTAAATTAAAGATAACGTCAAATGGGTAAGAAAGCGTCAGAAAGCTGTCCATTCTTTTGATTTGATTTTGTACGGCTTCGAACGACAGCTGTAGCAAAACATATTTAGGGGAGATGCATAATTAATTCAATTTCAAAGTTTCATTTTGTAAATGTTTTTATTGATCTCCTCTTTTTGCTTCTTGTTTTCTGCTTTCTTACTACTTACAAACTAAATAATGCTGAGGTTTTTCCAATAAAAACACACTGAGTTTCGAAAGAGCGATTTGATAATCGAAGTAAAGCCCACAAGCATGGTTGTATGTATCATAGCGTTTTTATTTTTCTTTTTCTTTTTTATTTCCAGCAAAAATTATTTGGTATACTGCTACTATTTTCTCTCGCTAGAATAAATATAAAAAAATTGAAAATAGAGATTAGCAAAAATGTCATGGAAAATGGTTGAAACCAAAGCAATCATCTTAATTGGAAATAAAGAAATTTGTATAATTTTCTATTTTTTACCTTTTGATTTTTCAGTTTTGTTTTATTCTTTAATATTTTTCTTTTATAATTAAAATTAAGTGAAATCTGACCATTCAACGAGAGCCCTTTAAAGTGATGTTTGTACGTATACGCAACATTTTCAATATATCCCTTTGTCACCTCGACCACTTTCAGGAAGGATAGCTCGATGGAGACGATAAGCTAGCTGAGAGTGTGTTGATAGAAATGTGTTTTTTATATCTGTGCATTTAACCTTGATGTATTAGCAAATCAATCAACAGGGACGTGACAAATTACGAAAAGGAGTATTAAAGTAATTTTTGTATATTTTATTTTCTTAACATCTTTGTTAATAAATAAATGCCTATAAATTCAACATAATATATTTTGCATTATGTTTAGTAAATTAGTATTAGCCAAGAAAGGAAAAAAAATTAAATGCATATTGGATTTTTGGTATTTTAGGTTATTCGAGTGAAAACTGATTGCATTAGAGCGGCCGTTAAAAAAGACAGATTACAGGAAATTCTCAATTGTATGCATCAAATGTGATAACAAAAATGTTAATTAAATTTAAAATAGACTTTAACTTAATTTTCAGTAGCATTAGCAATTTTTTTAATGGATGTGTTTACTATTATTTCGATTCAGTCAAGCTAACGTGTGTTCCAAAGCTAGCATTTCAAGTAATATCTGTCGTTTGCCAAACGTTTAATATATGTTTATATTTGATTTGTATATAATAATAGTAACTTTAATAATAAAAATTATTTCATTTTACTGAATTTAAAAATTAGAAATAGTGTTTCTATGTTTTTTTATTTTATATCACAAGTAAATACGGAACAATATTTTATTTATTTTTCTTGAATTTTTAAGAAAATTTTAAAATTTTTTGGTGAAAAATAATCAAAATTTTTATAAAAACTACATATCTTTCATAAAAAATATTGAATTGATTTATTGTTAAATATTTTCGTAGATTTTTTTTAGATTTTAGAAAATAATGAAAAATATTTAAAAATTAAGATAATTTTTGAATTTCCAATATATATTTACTTCATATTATTTGCGGCAGCTGAAGATATTTAATTTATTTACTCGATTTGATTTTAATACGCAATAAATACTTGATATTAAGCAGAAGAACATAATCTACACATACACCTATATGTATGTGTATATGTCCAAACATTAAGTGTATGCAGATCCATGCAATGAAAATATATGCTATATATTTGTATAAATAAATTTTTTTTCCACAAGTTGCTCTTTTAAACATGTGATTTTCTTTTTCTTCTCTTTGCAGGTGAGTTTCATTCAACAGTCAAATTGGTTGCTGTAATGACTGCTGTTAAATTTGGTCCCTTTTCTTGTCCTTTACATGTTTTTAATCGAAAATCACTTTTGTTAGATGAATCTTCAAAATTAATTGATTTTATTGCTGACCTTTTATCACAAAAATAAGATGATTTCATTTTATTTGAGCAGTTTTATGTACATTTATTAAAATATCTTTAAGTAAGTGTGAAAAGTTACTTAAAAAAAAAATTCTATATGATTACCTTTAACCTATGAAATTAAATTGTATGGTCTAGATAAAAGGTGGGTAGTAAATTAGTCAAATACAGTCAAATAATACTTTTAATAAAATATAATAACATTATCCAATGCAGACAGCTATCAGTAGCTGTACCCTGCCTTTATATATGCAAAAACAGAGTGAGAGATTATGGCGCATAACGTTTAATCAAATATACGTTCTGAGGATTGCAGAAACGCCAGTTTGGTACAACTTCTTTGTGTACTTTTGTTGCTGATGATGAAAAATTACTTCTCCAGTAGGATCAATTATACGTACCAATTGCAGCACAAGAAAGAGGATTGCATTGTTTGTACCAGGTGGCATTAATGCATGGAGGGAACACTTCTCCATTCTACTGATTGACAGTGAAAGTGAAACACTCGATTGTGATGTAATTCGAATAGCGATTGCCCGCTTAAAGATAACAAAGCGGCGGGAGCCGATGGCTTACCGGCAGAGTTATTCAATTACGGCAACAAAGAACTGACAAGTTGCTAATGAATGCTTCTAGGCAGAATATTGTGCGATAAAAGCATGTCCGACGAATGAAACCTAAGTGTTTTATGCAGCATCCAAGAGAGGAGTACCTCACTATCTGAACCAATTATCGTGCGATAAGCTTCCGCAATAAAAGTTCCTATCTAGCGTATCGTGTGAAAGATTAAAGCCCACCGTCAACAAACTGATTGGAATTATATTCGTTATTTGTGGATTTGCATAGAAATTATCATAGAAAAATAAAAGGGAGTTTAAAAATTACTACGACGTTGCTAGTTAAAGGAAATAGGGCTGCCGATTGTGCATATTTAATTTAGAACCTTAAATTCATTACAGCATATATATTAAAAATTATAAATTACTAAGTTGAAATTATATACAGCAATTATTTATGTTTATGGTAATTGTTACCAGTCGAAATATTTGTGTTTAGTTATCATATAAATTCCAAAATATGCACAGAAAATATATTGTACAAAATAATTATTTTGATTATTTAAAAAAATTTTACATGAAAAATTATATGATGCAGTTTAAAAAATTAAAAAAAATTTGTTTGAAATGTTGTCGTAAACATTCAGAATTTTACTTATTGTTTTAGCAATGACATTAGATTATTAAATTAAAATAATAAAATTTAATACGTAGAAAATAATAAAAACAGTTTTTATAAAAGTATCTCATACACAAAAGTTATTAACACATTCCAACATTTGATGAAATTCCAATTATTTAAATTGCAAGAAATATATATATCATTAAATTTATTACCAACTTCAACTGAAAATCGCTCGTTCACGCATAATTTCATTAGTATGACAAACTAAGCCAAAAATTTGGTGCAAACTGAACATCATGAAACACAAAATTTCTAAAAATTGGCTGTCAATGTGACAACATAGCAATGACAACGTGTCTGATTGTAGGAATGTGTGTGTGTGATTGCAGGATTCTGGTGAATTTAAGCAAATGGAAATGAAATGATACTGCATGAATATACACACCTATGAAGTACACACACATACACAAAGTCGTGGGTATGCACTCAAACGATTTCTTAAAATTCAGGAATTTTCGCAAATACACTTTGCATTCAATGTATTGAGAAAATATTTAGATATGAGGGCTTTTCCTTTGAATACATGAAGAAATGCTTTTATCACTTAAATGCTGGTTACTGTTAAAGCTTTTTTTTATAAAATAAATATACATATAAATAAAAATAAAGTAGTTGTGTGGCATCCCAACTCAAATAAGTTTCAAAGGATATTTTTCAAATCATATTATTTTTAAGCCAACATTTTATTTAATTTTTCCAATTTGATTTAGTAATGTAATTGAAAACGTTTTTTAAGGTTTTATATTTTTAAATAATATCTGAAAGTTCTTATTTTTGCTGGCTACATAAATGATTTTAGTTTATATTATTGAGTTTACTGAGTAAATTTTGTAACTAGTGCAAATCCCCCCTAAAAATATTTACAGAAATCTCTCTTAAATCAAGTTAATCATAGAGGACCTTAGCGAAGGTCGGACGTGATCTAATCTTCTCAAACCTTTTTTGTACACAAATTAAAGTAATTGGCTTACATTATTATTTTGTTCACTAAAATTATTCACCAGATGTAACATCGGTATTGTAGTAACATATTTTTGGTTTGGATTTTCAAGATTCTATAAATCATATCCTGCCATTTCGTTTAGTTTATTAAAAAAAAAACTTATAAAAAAATGGTAACTCCTCGAACAAAATAATAATACTTTTAGCCTTAAATTTGTATTTACCATTTCATTTTACGTTGAATCAGAGATCTTAAGGCTTATCTAATTTAAATAAAATAAATAAAAAACCTATGTTAAATATGTTCTGCAATCGGCCATAATCAACACAGTGTTTGGCATTTGCAATTTACGTAATTGAGTATTTTATTTGCAAAATTAATTTTCATTGTTTCTTTTGCTTATTATATATATAGGAATGTGTGTCTATACAATATGCGTAAATTTCTGTTTTCTTCCATTTAATACCAAGAATAATATTTGCAATTAGGCTAATATCAAGTTGACAGACACGGGTGTATTCAACTGCTTTAAATAAACTGCGTGACATACAGACACCAAAAGCGGCTTCAAAAACCGGAGTCATTTGTCAATGGCAGTACACAGAGTTGCATTATCGGTCCTTTTGCTAATAAAACTACTAATTTATTTTCTTGACGGCTGCTCGTTAATATACCCCGAATTATATAAAAGGTTATCCATTTAGTGGTTTCAAAAGTTCATAGCAGTACTTTGACACCTATCAAACTTAACTGTCAAACCAAACATGTTTTATTTCAAATTTAGTTAAAAGTCAAGCATTTATGCAAATGTTTCACTTATCAACCACTAAACGCGTTAAACTAGTTGAAACCTAGAACAATAATGGTATTTCAAACGTGGTCACGTTTTGTTCTTTAAGAGGAGATCATGGTGCATATAATCGCCCAACTAACGAAGAAATTGGTAAAATTTTAAAGAAATTTGAAGAGATTGGATCGGCTGCAGATATTGTAAGGTCTATGCATTATCGCTTTGCTAATTCCACCACAAATTTCGCTGTTGTAAGAGAAAGTGTAGCCGAATACCGAATGTATCTTGGCGATGTCAATTGGCCACCGAGATCGTGTGATTTGAAACCGTTGGAATTTTTTGTGGGGTTACGCGAAATACTATTTTTATGCGGATAAACATTTAACTCTTGATCACTTGAAAACCAACATTGCTCAAGTGATGGCAGAAATACCGCCCAATATGTGTCAAAAAGTGTTCGAAACTTACTAATCGAAGTTTAAAAAATTCACGAGGCTGTCATTTGAAAGATGTAGTGTTTCACGTATAAACTTTATAAGAAAAGGAAATTCATAAAAAAAATATTTTAAATGCACTATTTACGTTAATTTTGGAAACCGCTAAATGGATAAACTTGTAGAAGTGCATTTCTTTATGTATGTTTACATCGTTATATATTTATGTATTTGTCTGTATTTGCTGATTGTTTGCTTATCATTTTTGCTTTCGTTTTAACTGCTCAATTGTGATCAATTGTCAAAAAAGTGGAATTGAAAACTTTGTGTAAGCGATAGAAAAGTTTGAATTGTTTGCACTCTTTAAGTGCTGGTAATAATGCAAGAATATTTGTATGTATTCAAATATGTATAAATGGGCAAGCAAGAAATGTAACTAAATTTAATATGATATTAATTATAAATAAATTTTTATGTAATTATACATTACGGTGGAATAATAGACATTTCCCTTCAATAAAGTGGGATTGTTTCATTACTAAATCCACTCAAATTTTATTAAGAAATATGTAAATTCTATATACAATTAACATAGATGTACTGAAAATCTATATATATAAAAGAGAATGATATTAATTACTACGCTTATAACTCAAGAGCACCTGGACGGATTTCGAATCGGATTGGTTTCTGGCCAGAAAAAAATAATCCGAATAAATCGGATCAGGGACCGACCTATTCGAAAAATTTTAGTTTTTGTTCTATTTTCTAGAAATTTGGTACGTATGCAAATTTACACTTAGTTTAAAATGAATGCATCTTTTTCACCAGGGAAGAGGACCTGGGACTTGGTATCTGAAAGCTGTTCTTAAATTTTTAATAATGGCTTGACTTACTTTTTTACATAGGCTTTTTGTGCAAATTAAGATAACAACGACCTTATTTCTGTGGAATGGACCTGAGGCCGATATATTAAAAAAATCGAGCGTACGTTATGATTTACTTGAAATTAATTTTTTTCTAAATGTAAGAAGGTATATTTTTATCTAGATAAATAAATGCTGGATTTCCCTCAGTTCCATTTGCTTCAAATTCAGTGCGTTGGTATATTTTGTGTAAACTAACATCTACTATACTCTCTTTCTCGGAAGAGGATCACAGATCAACAGAACGAGGAAAATATTGCAGGTGCAGGCTGTTTTGAGTTTGAAGGTGCGGTTGTATCCATATGGTGGCTAATTATTATTATCTGCTCTACGTAAGCACAGATAAAGATAGTAACATTCAGCTAATTTAAATGCAATATTTTTGTACTTAAATTTTCCTGGAAGACTTTAATTAATCCCTGATTCCCATTAAGTACGTAAAAAATAATAATAAGGTAATAGCAAACACGGAAGCACCTACAACACATTACCAATTATAAAACTGATACATAAATTGAACAAAACCTACAAAGCCAAAACAATGTGTGGCAGGGAATTCTAGAATTGAATAAAAGCTTTACTTATACTTTTGTAAGTGTTGTATATATGTACAAAAAAAATATTACCAACATACAGGGAACAAGCGGTCATAAATACTTCTTCTGTCATTCTAAAATTTCTTTAAAAGTTCTTTAAAAATATTAAAGGGAACAAAACATCTAGTGGTCGCACCTGATCATCTCAAAACCCCCACTCCAACCCCTAGTAAATAAATTGAATTAATAAATTAAATTATTCTTAAATTATTATTAAATATTATCACTATGTATACAAATTATGGATGCAATAGGCGATTTGATAGAACTGCGTACTACCGTTCGGA